>JAEQBH010001219.1:0-2585000 GCA_016808115.1 Tetrastigma voinierianum
TTGTTAGCATAATTTCTGTACAGGATGATTATATTCATTTAGTGGGTTGAGTTTGTATTGTGTCAAATCAAATGTGACTGTATTAAACTTAGGAAACAATCAATAGAATTAGGTTTTGCTATGATCTGACCATTTACTTGAGGGTGTATTAATAATACAAAAAATTAAAAAAAGGACAAACGGATAAATAAATGAAAGCCACCAAAATCAATCATAAGCTTGGTGGGTTTTTGGGTTAAAAATAGTCCACCTTTAGGATATATATATAGAGAAATATATATATATATATATATATATATATATATATATATATATATATATATATATATATATATATATATATATATATATATATATATATATATATTTTTTTAAAATGTCCTATATCAATCGAATTCAAATCTATATTTTTAAATTTATATATAATTGTTTGAATGTTTATTATTTGTTTTATTAAATAGGTTAAATTAATTTAAAGTTTTTAAATGAAAATACCTATTGATTCAAAATCGGAGCAGATCCTAAATACAAACTGGCTAAAACTAAAATGTATTTAAATAATATCTAAATAAAGTAGTATAATAAATTTAAGTGCTAAGCCTATAAATTAAGATAATATAGCCACTATGGTATCCGTTATTTCACTTTTCAAAATATCACGTACTATAACTGACATTCTTGACTGATCGAACCTATTTGTTTGTCCTCGACAACCTGCACAAACAAAGCTGAGATTAATCTAAAAGAACACGCCGAATGTTCGATGATAAACTGTTAAGACAAGACAACAATAACACGAAAAAGTCAAGATAAGACTGAAAATTTTTATAAAAAAATCACTTTAATATGGTGGAATATGAAAAAATATATATAGATAAGTAAGATTAAAATCAAATTCTTATTTCTGAGAAAAGTGGAGCATTTAGAGATCAGATGAGAGAAATGAAGAGAAGGCTAGGTATTATTAAATTAAAGTTATTCATTATTTTGTTGATAAAATTATTTTCTAAAGTTGGTCTTGATTTAATGTTAAAACAAACAGATTTAAGGTTTAATATAAATTAAATAATGAGCTTTGATCAGCAAATATAAATCTACCACAACGTTGAGTACCAAAAAGGAGCATTGAATGAAGCTCCTAAAATGGAAGAGAGGAATATTTGAGCCCACTCAAAACCAACCCAAGGAAAATCTGAATCAAACCAACCCCATGAAATGGGCTTTATACTTGTCCGAGCCTTTAATCATTCGAGTCCCTGGTTCTCATTACCACATTTATTCATTTCTCAATCTTGCATCATATTCAATTCTTTGCAATTTGTTTCAATGACTTAACCTCTGATCTCTTCTTTATGCTCTTCCGCCTGCCTTTAATCATTTGAGCCTAAGTTTTATTGGCTATAAATTTGATTCTTGTGATGAATGAAAACTGTTTTATCGATATGATTCTTTTGCCTAAAATTGACTGAATCAACTTTATCCTTAATATATTTATCAAAATCTAATAAGTTAAACGTGGAGTTCATGTAATTATTAAATTATTCAACAATTATTGGGCCAGATCGACACAAAATTTATGTTATATAACCACTCAACACTAAGCTAAAATTTATGTTATATAAATCAATTCAAACACTATTTATTTTCTTAAATAGTTAAAGTGTATTAATGTGATTTGTTTCTTGACATCTCATTTTACTACATTATTACAACGTGGGTAGTATTCCTGCTCTTAAAAAGACTCAGTCTAAAATCTTGTGTACACTCTTTACCACTTTTTGAGTCGCATTTTAAGAACTTGTGAAATACAAGTTTGATCAAACTAACACTTAACCAAAACTAAAGAGTATATTTTGTATCTCCCCACTCCTTAAAGTCAAAGGATCATTTTGAGCATTCATCAAATGATCAGAACCCAAAACAAATACGTACATGTGGTGGTGTTCCATTGTCCTTCCACGGCAGTTGGTCTTTTCCTAAGATAGCAAAGAATAATCCTAATTAAGAACTTCGAGATTTTGCAGATCGTGACTTGCTTTTTTATACTATAGAAAAGATTTGATCCCGGCCCTTTTCGTGAGAGAGATTACTCCTTTCTCCTACAACGTTAGTGAACGTATCTTATTTCACGATTTGACTTTTATTCCGCTTTTACTGAATCCACCCTTCCCGATAAATGTATGGGGCCATAGTAATGCATTCCACTGAGCGGCGTACTCACTCATTTGAGACCTTAGGCCAGGCCATGGGCAGCTCGAAGGTGCAGCTTCATTTGGTGGAGTTGTCATCAGAAAGGAGAGCACTCGAGCGGTTACGTCCCGGAGGCGAGATGCCCGTATCCGATTTGGAGGATCGTCCGCCAACTAAATCACGGGCCCTGATCATCATTTATACGTCACCAATTAACTGGCCAGTCACGATCAAAAATTGATGGCCTCCAATTATTTCTGGGGTCAGCGAAGAAATGAGCTGCTTCGCGCCTTGATAAAACCGGCACCCATTTTATTACCGTAATGAAGGTGTGAAGTTTCCTTTCCGTGCAGGCTTTAATCTGTCCTTTCCCTCTCTCTCTGAGTTTGGTACGCAAATCTTGATTTGATCTCTGCTGATCTTCAACCACACGTAAATTTATTAACCTTTCTCTTTTTCTCTTGTTCACCAGAAAATTTCGTAGCTTGTTCCAAGTGGATGGCCAAAACTCCCATCTGGTGATGGAGCACCTCGGTTCGTAATATTTTTCGTCTTTTTATCTTTTCTTTTTACCTCTTTCTTTTTCACCTATTTCCGTTTTTAAGTTTTTTTCTGCTAATAAATAATATCTAACAAATGTTTCAGTAAAGCTGGACGTGTGCCCGCACTTTCAACCCTGGAGTTTGTGTCTGATCATTTTATTCGGTTTAGGCACTCCATTAAGTTTGAATAGGTCGCATAAGTGCCTGGAACTTGCATGGGCTCTGGTTAGAATTGCCTGTATTTAGTTTGTTGCTATACATAATCTCTGTCTCAAGTTTGGCTGATGAGAAGATGTGGAAATATATTAGAACCAAATCTGGTGAACTCCATTTGAATTTTCTCCTTATATCAGGTATAAGAGCCGCAGTTAGAGTAAACCCTAAATGGTAAATCCATACAATTTTATGCAGCCAATGATGGGTTCAGCTTTTTGGATGATAATCTATGCCACATATGTTGATTTGTCTGTTAAACATCGTGGAAAGTTCTTGGCTTTAATTCCTTTGATGATTAATACAAATTATGGTGGGTGTTTGTTAGTATTTCTGTTACTGGATTCTTTTGTGAATCATCGGTTACTTAATCCGATCTTTGATTTGCAGAATCATAAACTAGTTCTCGACTTTAATTCCTTACGATAAACAACAAATTGTGTGGGTGGGTTTGATGGTATTTCATATTGGATTCTTTTGGTGAATCATCGTGACCTTAATCTGATCATTTGATGTGCAGAATCATGGGTACAGCCAAGCATTCTGATATATGAATCTAAAAAACAATTTTTTATAAAGTGATTTTTGCACATCTTGCTGGCAATTCTGATTGTTTATTAGGCTTTTATACATTCTTTTGATGTGCAATAGTAGATCAAAGATGGCTTTAGTTTTTACCTTTAGATTATGTTTGGTTTCTGAAAAATGAGTTTAAATAACACCTAAAGTATTTATTTGTGTAAAGTTAAGTTTCATTTAATTTTTTTTAGAATCCCTTTTCTATATGAAGATTAAATAGTTTGAAAATGAAGCTTCTATAACAAATAGTTTGAAAATGGTGAAGTTTTTAGAATTAAGTTTAATTATATTGGTTTTTATTCTGTATTTCTTCTGTGCTGCAACCAAAGATAAAATTAATTTATTAGTTTCCTTTCCTGGTATTTCTTATAGAATCAATTATAGCATTAATGATCCTTCTTGTGTATCGTTCTTGCAACTCTAGCCTTTGTCATCAATGAGCTTATCTGGTTTCTTTAGAAAATTAATTTTTTTTATAAAAGGTCACTGACTCATGAGAAGGTTTCCACTAGTTATTTAATTTCGTATTTGGTACATAAGAAATGGATTGAATGGTGAGACATTCATCAATTGATTATCTGCATAGCTTTTAACTAAGTTGAAGAATTTATCACACATTTGCTTTGTTTTAGAAACTTCTGTTTCAGTTGAAAATAATTCCAATAACTTTGCAAGAGGAGGAAACATATTTTTCTGTAATCTGTAACTAGTTTCAAATTACTTATCAGTTTTCAATCTTGTTCAAGTATGCTAGAGAGAGCAAATGAAGCTGCCATCAGAGAAGTGCATTCAGACAGAATACCAGCCAAGATCTCTTCTTTTTTAAAAGAGAAAATTTATATATTATTTGTTTATTCAGGTTTCTGTGTTTCTATTAATATTAATTCTGGTATGATTGTGGTATAGGTGATTGTTGAAGGGCAGTGAGGATTCTCTTGAGATTGATATGGCAGAAAAAGTTAGTGCTTTTTTTTTTTTTACTTCGGTTATATGTACCATCTGGATTGCAAATTAAGTTCTGCTATACTTTTCAATTATTGTTCTCATTGTAGTGCCACGCGTCCTCAATCTATTGATTTGTATAAACAAATAGCATCATCTGGGCAAAGATTATTGTGCCATTTTGATCGGCTGTATTAACCCATATGGCTGGGTAAAGCCTTAAATCCGGTTAGCATAATAGTACCCGTCTCTATTGCTAGTAGAAATAATTTCACAAACGCCTCTGTGGATGTTATATTTGTTACTAAGAAATAAAGGCAACGAGTTTTTGATAATTGGGACCCTGGGCAAAATTGCATGTTTCGTTTCTCGCCAATTCTGAAATGATAATGATGTTTTGGTTGTCGGCATTCCAAAGCCGAGGCAAGTCAGCTTCTAACATGTAATGAGCGTTCCTGTATTTTCTAATCTGCCTTTATTCCTTTACATTTCTTAGTTGTTGATGCATACCTGGTTCCGGCGGACTACACTGCCGGGCCAGCTCGTTTATGTGGTCCGAAAGAGAATTGAGCCCAGTCCTGAGAAGGATATTCATTTTTATCAAGAACATTCTGCCAATTTCTGGATCAATGTGATAAAACGCCATAAGGTTCGTTTTGTTCAAACATTTCTGAATGCTAAGTTTTGTATTTTGGATGATGTTTCATTACTTCAGCGGTATGAGTGCCCAAATTTGTTGAGGAAAAATAAGGATGAAGATGGGCTCTCTATGTTTATCCAGATGTAGATAGTCACATTTGATCACTTTAAAATACATTAAAGTCCTCCAAAATATGTGGGATTATTGCAAAGTTAGTTGTAAATTCCACTGTAGTTTCACTCTCTCTCCTCTCTTCTCTCTCTCCGTCATTCCTCCTCAGATAGGCAAGTTCCTCGTGAATAAATATATTTATTCCCTTTCAAATACTTCGTTATAACTGATCTACGTCATCTCACTGATCGGCGTGAATGGGAAATGGGGGATGATGACTTTACTTCCAGTAATTTCTTGGATTGATCTCTTATGTTTATATGAGATAGGAATGCTATTGTTGCTTTCATGTTTTAGTATAGCTAATGGTGTGAAGAATAAAAAAAGTGCTTGTATGTTTAAATCTAATAACCAACTCTTTTTTTTTTTTTTTTGCAGAATGGAAACAGCATTAATTGGGGATTTGGAATAAAATTAACAATAATAATAGTGTATTTCCAGTATTGTTTCCAGATAATTCTTGAATTCCTGTGGGAGATATCAGATAACAGTCTTGACCTTGGGCTCTCAATCTTGGTTATAGCAATCTCTTCATAAATCTACAAAAAGTACCTTTGGTCTGAACTATTGGAAAACCAAGCAGAGAATCTTAAGGTGGTGGTTGCCAAACATGATATATGAAGTAAATTTGATCAAATTCCTTAGCGATGAAACTACCTGAAATGGAACCTTCATGGAAAATTGAGAAAGGCGAAGATGGAATATACACTGCAAGGAAAGCCAGATGAAAAACTGAGAAAGAGAGATGGGGTGGATCTCTCAAATCAAAGGGATTTTCTTTTGGGGTGGGGGGTGATTGTGTGTGTTTCGTCAAAACTTATTTTAAATGGGGAAATAATGCATCGAACTGGAAAGAGAAATAGCACTATAACACAGAGAGTAAAACAGAATACTGATGTCAAATATATATAACTATTTTTAAAATTTGTAAAAGCCTCGCTCCACAAGCTTAATCTAGTTGGTTTGAGCGAGCAACTATTTTTGGTAAAATTCGTAGTGTCATCTATGTTCTTAACTTTGGCTGATTTAATTCGTGAAATGTTCACTAATATGTGAGGAGGTGAGGGAGGGGAGGAGGGTCTGAGCTCACAAATAGTTTTTCTCAAAAAGCTTATTTTAATTTAGTGTTTAGTTTGTACCATTTTTATCCTTCCATCTGGGCTTGGTCATAATTATATTGGGCCTCTTGGACGGTGGTTTTCTTTGAGCCTTGAAATGAATGTACAAAAATAGTTTGATTGATGAGTTAGTAGTATGGCACCAAAAGCTTTGTATTATATCTTCTAAAGCTCTGTTGAACTCAACTTGGATTAGATATTTTTGTCAGGTGCAAGGTTTCCTATTGTGTGCCCTCCTACGGTTTGTACTCTATTTTAGGAAAACATTTTCTAATTTTTATTTTATTCCTCTCAATACAATTCTTATGATATTTTTACTTTTATTTTGTGTTCTAGGAAACTTACTTGTTTGAGAAAAGTATAGTCTTCTGTTTGGTTTGGTAGAGTTCATTATAAATAGCATCTTGATTTTATTTTATTTTTGTTGACTTTTTATTTATTTTTTGTCATATATTACTGTATTTTGTATGATGCCTAAACAAAAAATTAGTAAGGGTTCTCTAGAAATAATTGAAAGAAAAGTCTTCCCAACATTTATCTTTATCAAGACCTAGCTACTTCCTAAAAACTACATCTTATTATTATTATTGTTAGTTAAATTATTAAGACAATATTATTGAATTCAATCAATTTTTCTAAAAATTCAAAGCTATAGAATTTGATTTGGTTATCATACTTTGAAATCTAAAAACCTACATCAGATCACTGATTCAAATTGTAGTCATCAATCCGGTTCACTCACTTCTTTTGAAACTGTCTTACTATTAAAATTTCATGGGCCAGGTAAATATTATTTATTGCGTCACGAATATTTTAAAAACCCAAAAACATGAGACTGTCCAAAGGGACAAAGTGATGTGAAATTTGCACGAATAATAATAAAATTTAAAAAGGAAAGTGAATGGGAAATAATGAAACTAAGTTTTCAATTTTTATATTAATCAAGTCTATTAAAAAATAATAAGATAAGATGCTATTTAGGGTCCATAGAAAATCCTAATAGATAAAACTGGTAAATATCTGCCATTAGATAAATTCAAAAGTACTAATTTGATAAGTTCAAAAAATACAATTAAATAAATAATTAATACACAAATTCATCATCAACTTGACTCATATTTCGTTGTACTTATACGAAATTCTTACCATGCCCATCATTTCTTCGGGTAGAAAAGAACTCCGATTCAAGAGGAAAAGAAATGGTAATCTAACAACGGGCCGACCAACATTTGGGCATTATCTCGGCATATCCGCGAAAGATGTTAACTGGACGCACGGCGCCATTCGGCTAATAAACGACAAAAACCATCATCCTATGTCACAAGCTCATCATCAAGCGGTATTATCCACCGCCTTCCTTGCACATCGTGAATAATGAAGTGTATAATGGGTGCACCTTGCTACTTTACCTCGGTACACTAAAGGCAAAAAGTAGAAGGCCCAAAAGTGCCTCGAAGTAGCAGCCCCTCTATATCAAAACATGAATACATCCATGTCATTAGTGTAAAATTAAGACATGATTAGATCCCAACATAAACGACATTAAGGGCCCATGCCCCTTGCATAAAGTTTTTTTTAAAACGTTTTTGGAATTCTTTCAGGATGAATGCGAACCATGACATAGTCACCAACATTAAATTCCTTGTATCTAATGATGCACATCACTGAAATTAGTTTATACTTTACTACTGTAGAATCTTTCATTTAATCTCAAAGCATGTAACCATGGATGTGTTTTTAAAGTTTTCGTGTTCAAA
Organism: Tetrastigma voinierianum; assembly: GCA_016808115.1. NCBI lineage: Eukaryota > Viridiplantae > Streptophyta > Magnoliopsida > Vitales > Vitaceae > Tetrastigma > Tetrastigma voinierianum. The sequence goes on from JAEQBH010001219.1 coordinate 8,153, forward strand.
CACAAGCATGTGAGGTGGTAAAGGAAACATCGATAATCAAGAACTGTGATGAACTTGCTACCATTTGCCACATACTACCATAATTCTCTCTCAAACTTCTTACATTTTAATCAGAATTCCATCTCAGGAAGTTTGTATAGAGGATGTCACGCTTACTACGGTAAATCTCTTTAGTCTTAGTAGTTCCAAAATAATGTTCTTACTCCTTATACTTAAATAAATAAATGTTATATTTGCCAGTAAATTATAATATTACTTATGATCATATGCCATGATTTAATCTAAAAAGAACATGGGCAATATCCATGGTAGCCTTATTACAATAGATTTCATCCTTGAGTAATCCCATTTGAATAGAGACTAGACACCTTTGAGCGATAGACAAAGTATGGTCATTCACCCAAGCTATCTAAAAGGATTCGATTGGTTCTACTTTCAAGTTTAATAATTTATAACATCCTAGAAACCATATCTATCAACTACTCCTAATAATCACTAACTTACATTTTTATTCCACTTTGTATGATTGTGTGAAAAAATATTAGTAAGCGCCTTTCACTTATTCTTATTCATAAATTGTGGAGTAGTACACATCTAACTACACCAACACACGCTTTCCATCATCACAATCTTCATGAAGATCATCTTCTTCATCACCAAAAATAATCTAAAGGATCAACAATTTGGTCTTCTCCTCATCCTCTGTAAACTACTATGTTCAACATCTAATGCCAATGCACACTTGAGACAAATTAGATGCAATATACCCTTGTTATGACACTTATGACAAACAAATGTATTTAATTACAGTCATAGATCTAATAAGAGAAGCACAGCAAGAGAGCTTTACGCAAACTGGCACCTTTTGGCCCCAATGTTATTGGGCCTAGTATTACCTTTTATTTACATGAACGGACTGAATTACTGCGGTGTGTAAAAGTAGAGGTCTATCGAGTTTCCCTGGCTTCAAGGCTTTTTTATATGCATCCTTATAAAGGTGTTGAGCATGTAATTTAACCATCCTTCAATGTCGAATCCTGAGACTATTAATAAAACATGCGTATATAGCAAATGATCCTCATCATGGAACTCCACTACATCTAAGCCTAGTTTCAACTTATGCATTATTCACCTATACTAAGAGGTCTCAGATAGTTGCATTAATCACGTTGAGAACAAATTGACTTTATATGATAGAGGAATGTACTCTTCTTTTACAACTTTTCCCACAATGCACCATTAAAGGATGGTGGTTTTACCTAGAAATCTTTGTTCTGTGGTGATTATGCTAGTATATCGCCGACTGCTAATTTATTTTAGCAAATCAACCCTGCCTACTACATCAATCATTTCCCCATACTAACCAAAATATTCTCAATATAAATTCAACTAATCGTGAAAGCATTGTGGATCCATTCTACCATCAAATTCAAGAGCACTAACCTTGACTTTTTTTGGTGATGTCCCTTTGAGGTTGTCTAACATGTCTATCAGGCAATTCCACCCCAATTACTTCAAGACCCCAGTCAAATAATGGTAGCGACATCTTCTCCGACTTGATTTGTAAAATTGTCTTATGGTTGGTAATCTAATGAGAAGTTGACATTAGCAGTTGAAAACCAATCACCTAGTTGAATCAAGGTCTTTGTTGGGTAGCGACCTCAAAGTGAGGCTTGAGCACTAATTACTATACAAGTTCATTTTACCCAGGTTTTTGGCAAACCATTTGTGAATTAAAGGACTTGAACCTCTAATGCGTGATCCAACTTGAAGTCTAAATGACAATGCATTGTTATTCACATATCTCTATGGGCCATCGCATGCTTTAAAAGCAAGTCATTTTTTGATTTATTATATTGAGTTTGTTCAAGGGTGGTATCTTATCATCGTTGAGCCAATCAATACGTTAATTTAATTTAAACACTTCATGATGTGTTGATTGAATCAAATTGGGCTTTTATTTGCACTCGCGGTGACGAGTAATAATCGTTTTTAGATCTATCATCGGATCTTGAGGTAAATCTGTGTTCCTTTAAGCCAAATTATTGCTCTCTCAATGACTATTTAGCGGTTATGATTCAGTCAAAGATCACTCATGATGACATTGATAGAAACATAAATTCCCCACCGAGTAAGTAAATTTATAAACTATATGCTACACGGTAATAAACACAACCAAAAAATGTAATGCATTATATAATTACATATTACACGAGTCATGAGAATAAACAATTAAAAAGCAAAAGTTTTTTTTTTTTGTGATTACCTTTATGCCTATCAAATAAACTAAACTCAAAATAATCAAATGTAATATAATTAAATATCATTTAATATTAACTAAGTTTTCAAAGTAAAAGAAAAATATACAATCGCTGAAGAACCTTTAGAACGTCTACGATTCCTTAACGTGGTTGCAAGGGAATCAAATAAAATATGAAATTCTTTGAAAAATGAAGCCCATATTCAGAGGTGTGTCTCAAGAACTAATCAGACCAAAACCGTCCACTCCCACCGTGATGAAATATCCGAGTATATCCGTCGAGAGTATCTCCAATATATCCTATCGTGCTTTAGATGGCTTGACAATTTATATTCGATGACTGAAAGATCGATTCTTGACCGATATATTGTGGAAATATCAGTTCAAGACATACTGCTAGTTTAATTTTGGTATTCGAAGATATATCGATATAATGAGGTATATCGGATATATCGAGGTGATATATCGGGATATATCGAGGATATAATGATATATCGGAGATATTTAACTACCGCATTTGAAACCTTTAATTTGATCCAACGGTTATGATCAGCCATACTTTAATTTCGACATCAATATTTCAGCTTGTAATAATGATCGATATATCCTCATATATCCGTAAAATCCAATACCGATATATCCAACTAAACCGATATTTTTATCCCCGCTTCCCATCAACATCTATACTGTAGCGCGATCAACAAGGCTGAGATCCACCAGTTTAGGCCAGAAGATCACCGATTCCACCGAGCCTACTGATGACCGCCCCCGGAAAACGAAAGGAGTTCGAAGACCCAATCCAAGAGTGCGATGAATGTCAAATTGACTGGCGTTAATGCAGTAGAACTGGCTTCACAGTCTTAAATGTGCAAATACAATAAGCTTTGATTCAGGGTCCTGAATCCTTCGCTGTCTCAACCTTGCTGAGAAAAAGATTAATTGGCAAGAAGGAATGATTGATTAATTTAAAAGAGACGTAGGTTAGGTTTTTTTTTTCTTTTTCTTTAATCCAGGATCAAGTGAGCGAAAAGCGTGAGAAAATAGGGAAAAATTGATTCAAAACTATGGAGATTTGGAAAAGGCGCATTCTTATAGTTTATTAACTGGCAATAAGTGAGTCGCCGTCTGAAAAGAGAATGTCAAGTGGATATCGATTCGAGTATTGAGAAATTCTATAATTAACTCAAACAAAATATAAATAACCTGAGCATCTGGATCGTTTACGCGGCTGATATTAAATCACGTGAACTCCACTACGGTAATAATAAAATTAAAAAGAAGTGTCTAATAAAATAAATTTAACGTTTCTCAATTTTCACATTAACTGCTCTGCTAAAAATAATTATATAGTGTTATTTATAGCACAAATAGAAAAATCCTTGTAATTGATAAATCCTAAATATCTTGATGATAAATCCAAAAAATATAATAAATAAAAATAATTATATAAGGTGTTATTTAGTTATAAATTTAAAAAATAACTAATAGTAATAAAATTACTCATCGATTTTATTTTCATCTCGCTTTGGTGCTGTATATAATCTACCTATACCCCACTGGTAAAGCTCGATTGAATAAATAATCATCCTTTAAAACAATTATATAGGCCCATCCTTCTTTTTGCGTTATCGATGTGGATAATCTTGCTATAATTGTTTTAAGTGTTTTTCAACCATTTTGATATTTTCACGTTTATATATAATCTACATTTTGTTTCAAATTTTTTAAGTATTAATGTAATTATATAAAAATCATCAATGATTTTATAAATATGGACCTTTGACTGGGCTATATTCAGTAGGGTAGTTCTAGTCCCCATCAAAGTGAGGCAGTGGAGGTAAATTTCAACACCTGTACTTCAGAGTCTTCGATATCAGGATCACCCATTCCTCCCCACCAGGAGAAATCTCCTCCCCTCCTACACCTATATTCTAAGATTCTTCCAGAGAAATTCCTTTTTATTATTTATTTTTTTATTTTTTTATTTTGGTGAAATAATGTAAAGGTGAGTCATTACCATTAATAGTACTGGAATATAACGAAAAGAGAAGAGAAATTGGTTTATAAGGTCCAATAATAAAAAATTATTATTTATAAAATTAACTTCTTCAAAAAAATAATACTGAAAATGTCTTGTTTCACATAAAAATCCTTACCAGGGTTTATTATTTTCAATATAATATTACTTTAAAACTTAGAATTGTGAAAGTATTCTCAAGAATCATTTGAAATATTTTGACGGAAAAGATATTTATTAATCTAAATTTTAAGTATTGTTATTTTTACCTTTAAAGAAGTGCTAAATGCACCCACAACTTTTGAATCTTTAAATGTTTTTTCAAAATACTTAAACCTAGAGTTTTTTTTTTTTTGAAATAAATACCTTTTGTAAAGTGCCTTAGAGTTAGAAATGCCTTTAGTAAATTACTGCCTATGTTAGAAATATCATTTTCTTAAAAATAATTTTAACAATTTAAAAAATTTAAAAGTTGATTCTTTTAAAATATTAGTCATCCATTTTTAAAAAGTAACTAACTCCAAACTTCCGTCTGATATGGGTCATTACTTCACTAGGACTTATTACAGATTATATTTGCTCTTCATATGCTCTTTCTTCAAAATAAGAAAGAATTTGAAAATTCTGTCAAACTATAAGTCAGCTATAGCATCATTCTTGAGATTTTGTTTTAATTTAAAAAATTATGTTATCCAATTTATAGCATAACCTTTTGGTACAAAATACCAACTACATACTTATATTAATCTTTAAGTAAATATTCCTAATGTATGATCCTGAGCTTTACTCCTCAGTTTTCAATTCAATAGTCATCAACTCACAAAAAATAAAAATAAATAAACAAATAACAAAAATAAATAATAGAAAGAGAAGAAAGAAAGAAAGGAGGGGAAGAAAACTTATATAAACTACAGTATGATATGCACCAAACAACGCTGACAAATTATCAGGGGAAATCAACGAGTCCATATTGGGTTAACTGGTGCAAGTCTCCCACTGCCTCTGCTCTGGCTTTTCCTTCTTTATATTCCTTGGTTCCGTCGACAACCTCACACTTCATCACCCGCGAGTTCTTTCTTTCCGGCCTCCATCGTGAGAGAATAGAACCTTAGTTTCATTTCATCCTAAATAGTGAGATGGAAAGTTACAGTTTATTGTCAAGTGAGAACTCCACCGTGTGAACTCCATGGAATGGGTGATGCCTACGCCCATCAAGGCCTCCCAATGTCCGATCACCTCAAACCTGCACCACTTAGATTATCTCTCCACGCCGATCGATCCTCATGCCAGCCGTCGTTGAGCCCTTTGGATTTCCGCCGACCATTCCGAACTAGAAATGACTGGCCACGACGACGGACTATACTTCCCTAATCAAGTTTTAACGAGGTTCATTCATTACCACCAACTCTTCATTTCTCAAACTTTGGTTTTGGTGGCAGCCATAAACGACTGGTTCTCGTATAAGAAGATGAAATCTTTAAAAGATAAAATCAACAATGACGTAAAAACTTATTTTTACATATGAAGAAACACCCAGATTTTGAGTAGTGAACTATTTTCTTCCTTCTTTATGAGGTTTTTCTGCTGGGCAAATGGAAAGTGCCAGGTGATAACGGCAGTACTTGAGTCGGAGGGTAAATCTGGTCAAACATAGTAAATTTTCCATCGGTGATAATGTCGTCAGCCCTCTTCCGATTCGCGGAGACAAAGAAGGCAGCTCCCACCTTCTGCGGGTGGTCGATCCAACGGCTGGATTGAATCGCCTGGCCTATCTCAGCGCCTGGTAAGCCCTTGGATGTAAAATCACTGATTTGCCTGCACACATCATCTCTCAGAATTTACTAAGCCACTTGGGCAGGGGTCCCTGGTTTGCTGCCTGGTAAATCAGCGTTTGGGAATCCAAAGGCGATCCAACGCGCCCAGGATGGTTATCGCCGGCGGCGTCGGAAATGTCCTGCCGCCAGCTGGCTACAAACCTGAAAGGCTGTAGCCAGGTAGTACCGGAACTGACGAGAAGGCATGATGACAAAATCACAAACCGTCACACACTCACCTTCATTTTACATACTATTATCCCTACAGAAAGCTTTTTCTCTTTGCTGGGTGGATCACTCTGCCTTTGTGTTTTGTTTTTAGCCTTTTCATTTTCGTACTACTTTATGTTTTTAGCTTTTATTTAGTTATTTTTTTCTTTATGTTCCATTACCACCTGTTGTCCGCCACTGTTTGTACTAAATTAATGCCTTACTCTTTGGGCTTTCTTTCTGACATTTAGCACCAAAAATGATAAAAAAATTTCTTTGGCTGATAAAAAGTTTAAAATAATTTTAAATATAATGTAATTTTAATGCAAATATAATAAGCCACCTGTCCTTTTCCTTTCAATAGTTTTAGGAATCTTTTAACGTTTTTAACTAATTGACTTCAGCCTATAATGATACTTTATAAATTTTTTGAAACCTTATATTTTATCTTATTATCTTTTAAGAAACACTTTTTGAAGTTTCTATTTGTTTTTTGAAAAACACATATTTTTAAAGTTTCAAAAATTTCAAATTTACATTAAAAATGCTTTGTAAAGGAATCTTCTACTTTTTTTTAAATCTTCATCCTTTTGGAAAAGCCTACATGCAAAAAACTATATTAAAATTGAGATTATTTTCCTAATCATGTCTTTCTAGATTTATTTTTATTTCTTTGTATTATTTTTTTAAATCCTCTCACCTTTCATTCTTACCAATCATTTGAGGAGCCTGAGGGTTAATTTATTATTTTCAATATAATATTATTTTAAAACTTAATTTGAAAGATCTCATTTATTCATTTAAAGTACATTTTGATTTTAAAAGATATTTATTATCTCAATTTCATATATTGTTATTTTTACCTTGAAGAAGTGCTAAATGCAATCTATGCCAACTTTTGAATCTTTAAATGTTTTAAAAAATACTTCTTAAACTCTTCTTAGAGTTTTTTTTTTTTTGCCGCAAATAAAATAATTTTAAAGTCCTTCTTAGAGTTAAATACCTTGTACCATTATTCATGGTTAGAAATATTTATTTTCTTAAAAATATTGAATTTTAAAAAAATTATAAAAAATGATTCTTAAAAGATTCCACGTTTCTTAAAAAGCCCACTAATCTAAAACTCCGTCTAGCCTCACATACTCTCTTGTTTCCTAAATAGAGATAAATTTGTTAACTTGTCAACCATAGGGTCAGCCGCACATCATTCTGGATATATTTAATTTTTGCCTAATAAAAAATTTGAGGCATTCAATTAATAATTATAAATCTTTGGTAGACAAAAATACTAACTATAATATTTCGTATATTAATAAAAGTAAAAGGTAAACTATAGTATATTCTCGACTTTCCAGTTAATATGCTCTAGAAGGTGCTGGAGATCCATATGAACTGCCCTCGAAAGCCTGGACTTTAAGTGGTAAAGAGTCAAGATGAAGCCATAAAATATTATATTATAAATGGTTATGTGAAAGTAATAAACATAAAATAATACAATAAATAAATGAGTCACTTCCGATGTTTAGTTTTTGTAATTTGATCAGCTGGAAAATTGTAATTTCATTAAAGAACGTAATTTCTCCAAATAAATTGTCGATGAGTGTTGCAAAACTAGATTTCTTCTTATTATTGTTCTCTATACAGCTTTCTAGTGTATTCATTGTAAACCCACTCTGTCAATTGTTCTGGTGTGAAACTATTAATAGATAAGCTTCGGATGAGCATGAGGCGTCTAACTATAACAAAGAAATGATTTTGATAGCTGCCGAAGTGGCAGATTTATAGGGGGCGTTTGGTTTCCTTTGAACACCGAATGCAAAAGCCAAATAGTTTTAATGGGCATTGTTTCTTTGTAAAATTTCTATGACTTATTGATGAAATTTGAAAAAAGTATAAGAAAATGAAAATATTTATTTTTCTCTTATTAAGAAAAGCTTTATTTTCATTAAAATAATAAAAAATTTGAATCCATTATCTAATATATAATATATTAATATGTTCTTAATTGTATAAATGAGTGCTTTTAAAATAACCCCATTTATTTATATTATTCATCATTTTTTTTAAATTTACAAACTTGTTTCTATATTTAAAAATTAAATAAGTGAGAGTTTATATTTGTATTAAATCACTATTCTTATTAGATTCTCATTTCGAGCTTTTATTTCAAATTTTAAATTTTTAGGTTTGTTTTTTATTTTTATTATATTAATTATTGAAGTTTTAATAAAAATAAAAAATATTATGAATTTTTATGCAAATTATTTATTAAAAAACATTCTAATAATTATTATTATTATTATTATTGTATTAAAGATAAAAATAAAATACACAAAAATTATTTTTAAATATAATCTTAATAAGTAGGTAACAATACTGAACTTGCATCTTTAACTCATGCTCTAATTTGAGAAAATAAATCGAAACCTGTTAAAATGAATCCTCATTATAATTAAACTAAACTCCATTCTATTAAAGAGTTAAACATGAACGCGCGAATATTAATCGGGCCTCTAGCCATATCCTCATTTACCACGAACGCAAAACAAATAAACTTATTACTTAACGCTTATTAAGATCGTTTCACATGTTTCAAGCTTATATTCGTATACATTGTTAGAAAAGAAAAACACCACTCTTTAGTATTTGTTGTTAATCCTAATTTTCATCGGCTAATATGTGATTGATCACTCGAACAAATTCATTGAACGATGGTGAGGCTTCCCTGAAACTGTATCGATCTGTACCTGATACGTTGCGGTAAACGCCGAGGTCCCTCAACCGCGCACCTCGCCCGCACACCAGCCGTGAACGATTTAATATAACCAGGCAATCACTCCTTTCCGGCAGAAATATACGGGTCCCCGTACTTTTGTTTTTTTGCTCATAATTAATAAATTGTAATTTTAAGATCCCACTTTTGTTGAATAATAACTTCCTTTGGATTTAAAAATAAAGGTTTTTATCATTTTTTATATTTATATGTCTTCTTTGAAATTGAAAGTCATGGTTAATTTGAGGAGAATGATAGGAGATATTTTTTACTTTGTAAAACTCCTGCCTCACGCAGATTCTTCAATGAAATCACCTTTTTTTTTTTTTTTCTACACTGAACAAGGTCCTTTTATGGTGGTGGTGGAGAGAGAGAGAAGGGTGAGAACTACTGAACTTGTGGTAAAGTAGAATTGAAGGGTTTGGTCGGTCTATCTAGATCGCCTGACAGATTTTACAAAGGTTATGGGAGATACACAAAAAGAAGGGAAACTAATATCCAAATACAAAATCCTCCAAATTTTTTCGTGGATTGAGATTTATTGAGAGCTTCAACGCCCAAATGTTCACTCTAGCTCTAATGTAGAAGTAATTATTCAAGTTAAGCTCATAATGGATTTTGCATTTAATATTTTTCTTTCGGATCAAGAAGAACTGTGGCCCGTGCCATATTATGTGTTCTTATAAATCTATATTTGATTTAGTCTTTGCCAGTTCCTATGAATATTCCGGGATCACGGTGGTACGTTGATTAATTGATCCTTTATTTGTTTTTTTCGCATCGTTTAACCCATGCACCGTGAAAATGCACTGGCTATGGCGGTGGCAGGGCAGCCTGACCTGAGAAGACTGGAAGCCATGGGCCAAGTCTTTATTTGGGTTGACTATTAATTGATACAATGGATTCAAGTTATAAATCAAGTCTAAAGTTATTTAAATAAATTGGTTCCATATAGATTTGGGGTCTTAGGTCTGTCTTTAGGTCTTGGGTGATGAAGTCTTAAATGTGATGGCTAAGTATTTTAAGGCTTATGGAAGGTGAGGTCATCACGCCTGGGTCAGTTATGCTGGGAAGGCCCTGTAAATAGAGAAAATAACATAATCCAATCTGTAATCTGAATTTAATTATAAAATAGTTAGAAAAATTCTTTTCCTAGTGGATTCATAACATACATATTCATCACCTTCAAGAGGGTCAAACATCTACGATTTCAAAGAAGATATTTTTTATAAATTTATAAGGTATGATATGATTGATTATATTAATTTAATAATTAAAATTAAATATTCTAAATTATACTATATTATTCTGTAATAACTGTTGGATTATTCCTGCAGATATATCTTGCTGTGTTATCTGATTATGATTATTGGAGGATGCTTAATATAAAATTATAAAATATTTTTATATCCCCATACCACACATTTGTCTGACCTTTATGAGTCAAGCATAATTTTTACCATTCCTGTAGCCATGGCTGAATCTGTGTGTCATATCCTATATTGAAAGAAATAGCTCTATCTACTACATGTTGGATTTGACAGGAAGCTGTATCTAATGAAATTTTGTAAAAATATCTCCAATGATCGAAAGGAATTGTCCCATTTTGATTTCAAGTATTAAACGCCATAAGTTAGTTATATTTATGAATTTTGAAAACTTAGCCTTTACCTAATCTTGAATCGAATCTTTACCAATTAGTAGGAAGTTATGTAATTTTCTTTTTAATTTAATCGATATGTTTGGTAGTCTGACTTTCATGAACTCACCGAAACAGAAATATGGATTCAACCCCACTGGTTCTCAGCAGTGGCGTGTCACTGCACCATCCCTATCAAGGACAAGGGAAGGAAATAGACAATAAAATTTTTAAAATATTTGTATTTCATTGAATTAAATGATCAATAAAATTTTGTTTTCAAAAAAAAAAAAGTCAACACCTTATAACATTAATAATAGACTTGATATTATGGATAATTCTGAAAGAAGGAATAAAATATCTAGCCACCAGGTTTTGGCCTTTTTTCATTTTTATTCATTTTTTATATATTATTTTATAGCATTCTTCTTTAATTCTCTTACACAGCTATTTATAGTGTTTATTTTCATGCTGAACAGAATTATCTTTCGACTCCATTTGAGTCTTCCTGTCATGATATCCATCCTATCATCTTTATACTGAAATCATCTCAAGTATAGAAGAATACTCGACTAAGCTCTGAGGCACTTATTAAAATTAAACACCAGAATCTGAAATATATGATTAGTGGTTCTAATAATTTAATATCTTGGTCATCATAAACCATATGTTTCTGGGATATGAGCCAAACACTTTAATCTTAATCAGTATTGATCTTCTTTGGTCAACATGTAACTAACAAAAAATCATTTTAGGCAATAAAACAACAGGGAAAATAAAATACAGGAAATGAGCAAGGAAGATAATTCAAGGAAGTCTGTTAAACAAATTCTCCTTATCATGAGAGAGCTCAAAACTTTTATCCACAATAATTCTTTTTCCTTCCTCCCATTCTCCCTTTGAAAGTGGACTCACTCTCATTGAAAACTATCTGTCACATCTTAAACGCCACATTTGAGCTTCTCCAGTCTCTTTCCTCTCACCCTTCGGGCAAAAAACACAGACATGAGCCCTTCTCCCACATCTGGTAATGTCCTTCTCCAATTATCTGTCAACGCAGAAATGGGATGTCTAAGCAGAAGGTACGATAATGACAAAGACAGAACCATCACAGGTGGATCATTTATATTTGAGTCTGATTTGATCAAGAATGTCACAATTCATGTTCTGATACTGAGATCATCTGGGTCCTGCACAGAAAAACTGTCACTGGACTTCCAAATTCCTTCAATCCGGATGATCAATGTCGCCGTCGAACTCTCCCCATTATTCGTTTGACTCCTCTACCGTGGTGCTAATTGAGCTGCCGGGCAAAGGTGAGACTCCATCCCAACTGTATTATTTGAAACTGTATATCATAATCTTTTTCTTTCACAGTTGTGTACTTTTCAAGCTTGTTCCGTAAAGCAAAGATAGTATCGTCAATCTAGAGGTAATCTCAGTACATCTTAAGAAGCAGTAAATTTTTCATGGGTGATTCTGTCATAGCAACTCTTCCCATTCTTGAGATTCTATTGGTGGCGGCTAAGTTTTGGTGAGGATTTGATCAACGGCCGGGGTTGAAATTTCGGTTTATCTCAGTACCCAGGTAAGAGTTAAAGAAAATCATAACTCTTTTTAAAACTGTTTTGAAACAGTTTTCTTAGGACTCTTTTTTTTTTTTAAAGTTTACTAATAAAAACAAGGAGAAAATCTTGCGCCAACAAATTTTAGCTGTTCGAAAATAACTTTTAGATAAAGACAAGAAAAAACATATGAAAATACCATCTTTTAACCAACATGTTTTAAATGATATTTTTTTTAATCTTGAGAACAAAAACTGCTCGAAGTGAATAGCAAACAATTTATAGGACTACATTTCCAATCATTTAAAAATTAGAACTAAAAAGATACGAAACTGCTAACATTATTTCAACTCACTACTTAAAAAAATATTTAATAAAAAGGCAAAACAGATTTTATAGAAGGTCGTTTCAAACCTTAATGCCATTGAGGTAAGAATTTGTATTCAAGGTTTCTTGAGGTTTTATTTAAGATTTGTTTGATTTTTTATCATATATTTTAGGGAAATTTAATGTTGTAATCTTGAACTTTTATGATTTTGTAAATAAAAGTTTGTTTTTGAATTTACCACTTATAAATTTCGTTTTATATCCTTAATGGGAAGATCAAACTTTCTACCAACGATGCTGCTTGACGATCAATCTCTATTGGGATATGAAAATAAAATTTAAAAATTATTATATTTAAAAAACAAACTTTTTGTTCAAGATTTAAATATAAAATTCATGACAATCTGATTTTAAATACTAATTTTTCTCTATTTAAATTTTATTGAAATTAGGTATTTCTCTAATTTCCTATTACATACATAGTTTCTCCAAAATTAATCACTGAAATTCAGTTTCTAATCTTGAATGTGATATGGCCCACGTGGTAGGGCTTCTGGATTTGCTGCATGGGTGGAATTGAAGTGATTGACGGTTCTGCCGAGATCCTACGTTTACCCTGCAGCGGCCGGCGGTGTCGAAATGTTCGCCGCTTAGCTAATATAACTCAAAGGCTATAGAGTAGGGTAGTACTGGAACTTGATGAAAAGGTACTATAATAAAATTATTCCCTTTCTTTTGTAAAGGTAGGTGTTTGACCAATTAATACTGGGTCCACCTAATCTCTATGTGATGCCTATGGTGCTTATCGGGCTGACTCCTCGAATTGGTAGCTTCAAGAACAAACTTAGTAACCGATTGAACTTAGTTTCTTTTTAGGGGTTTCTGCAATTTTTTCTTACAAGGAGGATTTGTAATTGTTATTAAAAAATATTATTTTCGTTGGGAAACCATGTCTTGATTATATTTTCTTTGAATGAATCATAGGTGAAATCTTATTGAAAGAGGAATTTGATAAGACGAGGTATCTAACTAAAGAACAAAGAAATAGATTTTTATTGCTACAAGTAAGATTTCGCATTCATTTGTCAATTATAGTCATTCCATGAAGGGCTAAAAAATTATGTTTTTATTGTCATAACATCAATTCAAATGGCTAGTAATTAAAAAGAGAATCATTGAATGATGCAGGCATTTCCCTAATGGAATTGATCTGTACTGATAACGTTGGTGGCAAAATGCTTGAGGCAGTCCTCTTTCAACCATCTGAACCCCATGCCTGCAGGCAACAGTGGAATGATATCTCAGTATGGATTACAAAATAATCATCTTTTCAAATTTATGTTTCGCTTATTAGCAAGGTTTTGAGGGATCGTCAAGTAAATACTTAAGACCATTCTTGTACCACGTTTCATTAGCGGTCATGGAATCGAATCTTGAATTGGTCTCTCAGAATTTAAATATTTTTATTTTCACTTACATCTTGAAAATTCACAAAACACTTTTTGCATTAATTTTTACCTCTATACGGTTAAGTAGCTGCTTTACATACTTTAATTGAGCTTTAGGGAAATTTGGTTTACTAATATATGTTTGGCTGGTTTTTTAATACTGATTAATCATTTTGTACAGGCTTGACGCTTAAAAGGGTAGGGGAGGAATCTAACAACATGGTGGTGTAAAGTGAGAATGGAAGGGTATTTGATGGGTTCATATATGGATCGGCTCTAGTGATTTTGGCAAAGGAGAGGCTGGAACTACAAAAGAAGGGAAGCTAATATCCAAACACAAAATCTACTATGGGATGAGAGCCATTGAGAGAGTTTTGGATCTTATGTTCTTGTGGCTCTAATACTTTGAAAAGCTCAATTCTGTTTCATAATTTTATCCCTTACCAACACAAAATTCTATCCGATCAAGGATCATATTATCTCTGGAAGTCTTGCCATTTCAAATCAACTAATAGCTAATGTTATTGTTTGAATCTTCCATCCTTTTATTTGTTTATTCTATAAAATTATTCCTAAAAGTTATCACATTTCCATTTAAGTCTAGTTTCTTGATTCACTCATTCAGGCTTCACTCTCGGGAATGTACTCCATCAATAATATTAACATTAAAATTTTTTTACAAATAAATACTTAGTTATAATATAATAAACTATTCTTATTGATCCAACTTAGACCCCCCTCCCTTTTTTCTTCTCTCACGTCCTACCTTTTTAAAATGATTGAACATCTTTAAGAGCATGAATTAAACATGGATAGGGACTAACACACACAAAACAAAGAGGTGCTGCAAGAGAACATGAAAAATGATGATTGCAAGAATGTTTCCTTTTTTTTCCTACTAAAAATAAAGAGGTTTCACAAACTAAAAGGAGAAAAAGCCATTTTAACAGCTATGCCACTATTAAAGCTCTTCTTTTTAATTCTGGGGCAAAATATGTTAGTTAAAAGATATGAATATTGACCAATCGGATCTATCTATCCATTTTGCCTTCCTAAATCGGAGGAAAAGTTATGTCTTGCCATTCTTCTTTACCGAATCATAACGGATTGATGTCTACATTCGACCAGATGACAAATAACTTAGTTTTTCAAGTACACGCACCAAAGTTATTAAATATGTAGATTAGATGATTAGAGTCTTTCTGCAACTTGACCACACTTTGAGTTCGAAGAGTCTTGAAAATGCTCTTATGAGAATTAGTATGGATAAGGATTTAAAAGGCTCATTACATGTGTGCACATGATAATACCTCACAATCAAACAAAGAAACAAAAGAGGAGAGATAAAAGAAGGGTAGGTAAGATCGGATCAAGATCAAGGCAATAATTTTTCCATGATAATATTCTTTTCTTTCTAGCAATAATTTTTCCCTAGACTAGTAGTGTTAAAGGCAGCTGAATGGCAGTGAAGTATTATTCCTCTGTCCCTGCCAGTGTCCTTCAGAAATCTTTAATACTGTAAAAGTTTGTGTGAAACTTAAGAGAAAGGACTCTATTTTTCTCGAATTTGTCCTTTGGCGTATTTCATATATTGTAATTTTCCTAGTTTATATTGAAATTACATATAGTGGAGGGATGAGAGAAACTTATTGAGAACGGATTTACTATGTTGCTGTAATTCAAGTGAATAGTTCTAAAAAGATAGGTGATAATAAATACCTGAATCGTGAACTCTATGGGTAAATTCACTTTAAATAAAGGGTCCTGGTTTGTTTCATTGTTTTAAAAATAGTTTTGAAAAATGCCAGATTTTCTCTAAAACTATTGTTTTCCGTAATTTAGCCGTGCCTTTCACAAAAAATTGGGAACCAAAGGGTCCGTTTGATTCGTTTTCAAAACCACGCTTTCTCAAAAAATGTTAAGATCGTTAAAGAGTGAAAACACAAAGAAAATAAAAACACTTAAATTTGAGTACAAGTTTTCAAAAACACAACGGTGTTATTTATGTTTTCAAAAGTTATTTTCAAGAACAGTTTTAAAAAATAAGAACTAAACATACCTTAAATGTTTAGACGCCCTATGCGGAGATCCAATGTATTATCTCTAATGTTTTAAAATTTGGACCAAGGACAACCAAAAAATTACTAGTCCATAGCTTCATTGGTCGGATCAACATTTAACTGCTGCTGAGTTTAGTGGATTTATGTAATAAATATATTATTTATATTTTATTTAAATTTAAATATAGAAATTAATAATTTTAAGATGTTATTATTAATATTACTTTTTATATAAATAAAATATTTTGAAAATATATATAAAATGCTTAAATATGAAAATATATTAAAAATAGAAGAAACTTATTTATATATAAATATATATTTAATCTTATAGTCATATATAATTTTGTTAACATATAAAATAATCAAGCAACAGCAAGATAAAGATAAAGTGATTACCTTGTAACTTTTCTCTAAGTGTTCGCTTTAACTCTGAAAAAAAAATAAAAATTGGGTGGGAATGAATCATCGTCATCGAATCAATCCGCTCATCCTAAGTAACTGGTTCGATCATTGGTTCAAATGGATTATCATCCTGCTCATTTACACCCACTTTTTATATTAAAACTACGTGAAACCGTTGTGTAAATTTGAATTTTCTTCAAAAGGGCAAACGCACTCGTCAAAATCCAGAATTTTCTTGATTCGACGACGAACAGACTTCACTGCTGGAATCTCCAAAATCTAAAGGCCACTAGGCGTCGACCTCATAAGAATTCGAGATAAATGGAATTTTGGGTTTTTCGAGGCACGGCAAGGTTTGGTGCCGAAACTGCTTGTGGTGGTGAGATGCGATGTGGGACAAAGCACTCATTGGCACGTGATCATGCACATGTTGTGGCTGATTGTAGAGATGATAGAGATTAATGGATTTGATTGCCATGTGTCAAAAGTCAATGAGGATGAAGGATGACAATGGAATTTTGAAAAACAGTTCATATGAAAAATGAGGTAGCTTTCTTCCAAATTAGAAGAAAACGTGTTGGGGTGTGGTTTGAGATCTTAGAGAGAAAGAGTGACTCTCTCTTAGATTTCTGCCATTCGACCGTCGGTCTCGACACTGAGGCAGCTAAAAGTCGATCTATAGCAATAGGCTACGGTGGGCACCGATTCTTAGAGTTCCGATAACTCCAAGAGGTGTAGGGGTCTTTTTCCTACTTGTGTTATTATTTGGCAGAGCTAATGGTTAGGGATATTCTAGGATCTTTGATTTCACTAGCTTTGTTTTCGGGTCTCAAAATTTTGAACTCGAGTGAGAAGATCTCTTAGTGCAATGGAATAGTGCCAACTCGAGGGTTTCACCGCTCATATGATTGGTTGTGATTGTGCCTTTGGGTGATTCAAAGAATTACTTACTGTCAATTAGCTTCATGTTGCTAATTTTGGTGTTATTGGTTGCAAATTGAATAACATGATTTATGTGAGTTAATTATGTTAGTACATAAGCATGTTTTATATATTAGCATAAGTTGTCGGAATTGCACACGTATTCCATACGACGTGGCACTTGCATTGCCAGAGGAGTGCATGACATGAAAAGAAAATAAAAAGGGAAAATGTTTGTGAAATGAATTTCACGGAAATTTTTCTGAGAATCAGGTTGAGATTGTCCAACAATTCACGCTTCTGAGGTCATTTAATTGTTTCGAGGGTTATCCAACAGATGAGGTTGTCCAATATACGATCAACCCCAGTAAGTTTTCGAGGTAGCTGCTTTGTTTTGAAAATCAGACCTTACTCGCGCATTGGCGAGATTGTGAGAGTCAAAGTAGGATCAGATGGAAGGAGTTTGGGCATGTAGACATTCAAGTAGGATAATGTATTTCCGTTTGAGTGTGATTGTTTGCCACATATGAGTACTGTGGGTGGGGAGTAAATCCCATGGAGAAATTATCTTTATTGGGCTTTGTTCACCAAGGCGAGGATCACTATTTTGGTGATAGTGGTCGGCTGCAGGAGGACGACACTAATAGAGTGTCGCGCTTTGTAGGAAGAAAGCCTGCCAGCTTTTGTATCTCGCTTTGTAGAACATGTATTAAAACTTTAAATTTTGATATGTTTTGTTAAGAGTATTGTAATAACTCTTGAACTATTATATAGTTGATGTATTTTGATGAGTATTGATGTTTGACTAAGTGACTATTTTCTTATCATTTTAATTGTATATGGACTCGGTGTGGTCTTGTAAAGTATTGAGATGTGCTGCCATATATGATCGGGACATGTTGTATCTTAGGTAGAACTCCTCGTATGTGTGCTGAAACACTCTCGCCCGATTTCACGAGCGTGCCTGGGTTACTCCTCGACATTCACGTACACTGGCTGGATCGACGCAGCTGGGTTAACAAACCCCTGAATGGGGCATCACAACCAAATCGATTTTTATGATCGATCAATGATCTCATCAACTGAATCGATTCTTCAAACATTGCATCTCTTAGTGGCCTTTGGTGTCCGGATACATAGGATGGGCCACCAACTCGAAGGCCGTAGAGTAGTGGGTGGTACTGAACTGATGAAAAACAAAGAGAGAGAACTACCACATGTCTCCTTCATTCTCAAGTAGTCCTTTGGTTTTAATGCAGAGTTTTTAGAATTATTATTTCGATATTAATGAACTCCATTTTAGGTGAAATATTGAAAGAGGAGTACTGTGGATATGATGAAGTATCTAGCCACAACAAAGAAGGTATCTTGATACTACTTTAAGCAAGTAAGATTTCATATTCACTTCTCATTTATAGATTGGTTCACATGGCTGTGTGTATGCTTACTGCATTTCACATCGATTCACAATGTTTGAATAAAAGGAATTCATTGAATGATCCAGGTTTTTCCCCAATGGTATTGATCCATGCCTTGATAATGTTGGTGGAAAAATGCTTGAGTAGTTCTTGTTAAGATGCATGCATCAATTAATGTTATATTGTTTATTAATTGGTGAGCTAAACATAATTATGTTATAATTTTAATTTTATAATTGTGTATATTAATTATGAGGCTATGGAATGATTTAATATTAATTGATTTATAGACTATGATTCTATCTTTTCTATTTTGGTAAAACCTATTAGACTAAAAGTCCATCTATTTTCTTGTGCTTTTATATATATACATAGAACCTCTAGAATTTAATAAGGGTTTATCAAATTTTTTTAAAGATTAATGACAATCAACAATTTTAGATCCATGCTAGTTATGTTATTTTAATAAGCACTTGATTGATATGTGTTTTATTATTTTAATAAAGTTAATATTTTGTAATGTATTTATTAGATTATTTGATTATTGATATATTATTTTTTGGATTAATAAATACTTTTAATTTTTATAAAATAATTTAATAATTAGTATCAAAGCTAGATTTAATTGACATTTGAATTATCAAATTTGTTTTTCAAGTATTTTTGTGTTTTGCTCGTTTATTTATTTATTTTAATTCGTTGGTTTGTATTTGATTTTCCGAAATGATGGCAATTGAATCAAATACATTAAAAGGAAGTTTTTTTTTTTTTTTCTAATCCATTAAGGTCACAATTCATGAAACTTAAAATCTCCTTTTTATTTATTCATTTCCTAATAATGTGAACATGATTAGAAAAGAAAAAAGAAAAGAAAAAGAAAAGGTTATGAGGATATTTTTTTTTGATTGATGGATTTTAATATATATATTTTTGTCTGTGATAGCGTTAAGTGAAAAAGATTGAAAAGACAAAAGAACATGCAAATAAATAGGCTATTAATGAAAAACTATGTGTACTATAATTATTAAATAATAGAAAATAATTTTAATAAGGATGAAGGCCATCAAAGTTAAGTAACATGCAGAAAGAAGTGGGGGGTTTTTGGTAGTCTCGTTTTGCTTTTGCAACAACCATAATTACTCAGTTCCATTAAAAAAAAATTGTCATGTTTCATGTGTCGAAGCTGTTTTTTTTGGGAGGAAAAGCATGCTTTATTCAATATGTAAGGTGGCTTTATATAGCCATACAGAAAGTAACAGAAAAACAAATATAATGCTAATAGAAAAGCAAAGACAATGCTAAAGAATAGGGTCAGTCCTCGATTCTCATTTATAGGGATTATTAATAATGGGTAGTTGAAATACTAAGTCAATACCTAAATCTCTTGGTAATATTCCTCCCATAAACCTGGAAGACACTGCCTTCGCTTTACTCCCCGGATCTTGACAAAACACCTAACAAAGATGCATGGGCCTCAAGAACAACCTATGTTAAGGGTTCATCTGATATCAGCCAATTGATCTTGAGAACTACAATGCAAATACCGCTACACTCCATCTCGAAGTTAGATTACGGCATGAAATGGATGCGACATCAATATGTTTGCTGGATCGGGCATGATGTGGATTTCTTTAGATTTAGTAGAGTTCATTATACAAAGACATCACTGTAGCTCCAGAGAGGCATGATTGAGCTTTCTAACATTCTTGCAAACTACACGGCCCGACAAGAATAGAGGCAATATACCGAACTCACTTCCTGGGAGAGGATTGCTGTGCTGTTTCTTTTTGAGACTATGATACAGCTCCAGCTTAGCAAAACGAGAAACTCCACTGTATTTCTTTCCTATCTCCAAGTCATCGCATAATCAACAAATACAAGGTAGGCAAGAAGTTCTTTGTTACCACCTTGTTTATAAAAAATTCCATATGTAAGTGTCCCCCGATATAACGGAGTACTTTAATAACTTTGAGAGATGGATTTGTAGGATGCGCCAAATACCATCAGAGCAAACTAACAACAAAACATAACATCAGTCCGCAGAGGTTGCTACATCAAACTTCCTACCATTTGCATGTACAAGGTGTTGTCCACTGCCATACTAGCAGAGTCTTTATCCAACTTGAATCCTGGAACAATAGGATTTCAAAATACAAAGATTGCAAACTGCGCCATTAAACCTTTCCAAAACCTCTTAGGCGTACTTCTATTGACAAAAAAAAAATACCATCAGATCGTTGTAGCACTTCTAAACCAAGAAAACATCGCATTCATCCAAGATCCGTCATTTCAAATTCCTTCATCATGGAATGTTTAAAAGAGTCGGAACAAAAGTCTCACTTTAGTAAAGATGAGGTCATGTACATAAAGGCACACAAGTAAGAACATACCTTGTGTAGAAGATCTTTGAGAAACAAAGTATGCTCATAAGGACATTTCTCAACCCTTCCTTCGTAGTAAAATAGGATCATCCAATGCGCCAGATTCATGCCCGTGGAGCTTGTTTCAAAACTGCATAAAGCTCTTCGTGAAGCGATACACCTTCTTTTGCTCCTTTACCTACACAACCAGGGTTGCTTAACGACACCCCTCCTCCTTTAACTCACCATGAAGAAGAAATGTAGACTTAACATCTAATTGAAATAGAGACTAATTCCTTTTGTTTCGCTTAGAGCAAGCACCTTCACCGTGATAGTGTCCATATTTATCACAAGCAGTGGGCAAAGACTCCGTAGACCACCCCATGTTGTTAAAAATTCCTGGTGACTAGACGAGCCTTGCATTTGTCGATTTCCCCATGCCTATCTAGCTAGTCTGTATACCCATTTCACCCCAACCTGCTTTCGCGCCACAAGGGAACATCAAGAGGTCCCATGTATTATTTTCCATCGGTTTCACCTTTAATCCATGGCACATTCTGATTTGGCACTTTTGAGTCAGATCCATATATGATGTTGATCATCATCAACAAATAGAGCAAAATTATAGCTGATGATCATCATTAGAGGCGGCCCTCGCCATCACAGCACGTCACGATTCGGGACAGGGGTGCTTGAGAACGCCATCACCGGATCGAATAAGATCGGTCACTGTGTGTTCTTCGACTCGCTTTTGATGCTCTGGTTACCCCTCTCATGAAAGCCATTGTTTCAGCATTTTCGGATGGATCCATCGCTTCCTATGACCAAATTCCACCTGTAATTGTTGTCTGGAAGTGGCTTCATCCTGATATTATTTTCACGCTCTCATCTACACTACCCAATCAAGAGGGTGCCAGTTCCGCTTTCAAAGATAACTATCATCCTGTGGCCAACTTTCTCTTCATTAAAGATAACATCATTTTACTGATAAGCACCTTTGAGGAGTGGATCATATGTTTATAGGCTTTGACTATTCGCTAATTCCCCAACAAAACACATTTTGCTTTGTTGTCCACCTGGTGTGTTTGCTATCCTGAACTACTTATACAAGAAAGACACCCAAACACTGAAAGAAATGAGTACATGGTTTAGTACTCACTCCATACCTTTGGAGTTTTATTTCACTGCAAGTAGGACTTCGCGGTAATATGTAACGCATAATTGACACTTCGTTGCAAAGGTTTTGGGAACCTGCTCATCGCTGAGCGTACTTGACCATGTTCATGATCGCCTAATTTTTCCTTTCTACCACTCCATTTTGTTGAGGTAGGCTGGTGCGGAGCTGACGATGTACCATTGGTTGCACAGAATAAATAACTCAAAAGAGATGAACTCCCACCCCGATTGGGGTTCGCAAACCTTGACATTTCGGGGTGCGCTTTCTTAACCTTCGCTGAAAAGGAATATTCTAAAAGTATCCACTTCATAAGAAGAAGAAACTCCATATTTTTCTCTAATGTGCGTCATCAATAAAAGTTAAAAGATACTTCTGTGATTGTTGAGATCAGAGAAATTGGCCCACATATGTCCCAAATAATGAAGGAGTCGGTGGTCATGATGCCTCCATACTTTCTGGCGGGAAGGAACTTCTTTCGTGGCTGTTTCCCAAAGACACAACTTCTATAATAGGTTGAATATTGCAGCTGTGGCAACCCATGAACCATATGTTTTTGCTGCAGAGTTTTGAGGCCTCCAAAACTTAAATGGCCATACCGACAATGCCAGAGATAATCTAGATTTTGTGTTGGAGTGAGAAAACAATGCTGGTGTTGAAGTTGAATCTTGGCAAGAAGGATAAACATCCTATTACAGAAGGCTATCGTTTAATAATAAGATCTTCTGGTGGTACACCTTATAATTTGCTATATTGAAACAAGATTGCCAAACCTTTCTCCCCGTAATTGACCAATGCTTAAGATTGTTTTCAATTCAGGAATATAAAATACCCTCCTCATTAACTGTGAAACATGATTAACTTGAAGCATGAATGCTGTCTTTTCCCATTACACTAATGTGTCGAGTCACCTAGCTTTACACACCTTATAAAGCTCTCATCCGGGCCTAAAAGAAATTCCTTGTAATGCATATGTGTTAATGTGATCCCGGAATTTGAACTGTCGTTTATCGTGTTTTCTCGATGATGAGCCGCGCGAGAAGCCACTCCCTTCTCGTGTAGTTACTTCTAGGAGTATCAGGTTCCTCAGAAATAGCCTTCTTGACTTTTTCCTCTTGGCTCACCGTCTCCGCAACACTCACATATGCCATATGCCAGCCGTCTGGCTCTGTGATAATGCTTTGTAATTCTTTCCTTTGCCCTTTCTTGACATTCATTCAAATGGCCAAGGTTGTGACAATAAAAGCCATTCATCAAGAGATTTTTCAAAAACCTTGTTCCTGGTCGCCGCCCCCTACTCCCTAAGGCACCGCCACCACGCCCGGTGTTTACAATTCCTCGTCGCCATGGTAATCTTTATCAGTTTGCTCTTCGATTTAGATGATGTCCTGCATGCAGCTTTGTTCATGAACCACATTAGGCTACTTAATTCATCAAGGGACATAATGTCCAAGTCTTTAGACTCTCACGGAGCAAACCATGCCAATCAATTTTTTGAAATCATAGACAGGATCTTCTTAATATTAGTAACATCACCATCGCTTCACTCATGAAAGCACATTTTATTATAAGAAATAAGAGTACCAAAGCAAAAGTAAATAAACAGCCTCACTCTTTCCTTCATATATGGTTGATCTTAAAATCTCTCTTACGGTAAGAGCCTGCACTGCACGTTTGACTTTGCATTCCCTGAAACTTTTCTTCATTGAATCTAGATTCCTAGTTTCTGTCCAAGATAGTCTCAAGGATTGAACGATCGATGGCCTGAAAGAGATAATTCTTTTGTTCGTAAGTCCCAATTCGATATACACCACCTTCTTTTTTGTTCATCCCAGAGATCAAGATCTCTGCTACATGAGAGGATAATCCAGCCTCAACTACGCGCGATTCCCTTTGGAGCAAGTAGCCCATCAACATGCTCTATCGATCGTGAGCGTCCATCAAATCGTGGGAAATCACGGTCAACAGGGAACTACCTCGCTTACATCTTTAGCTGGCTACAAGATTTAAAAAACCCAGATAAAATCCCAAAGACTGATATCAAATGCTGAAGTCGCTTTTGGGAGGAAAGCATGCTTTATCTAATATAAAGGGTGGTTTAGTATAGCAGCCACATGTGTTAATGTAAAACAACACAATGCTAATAGAAAAGAAGATAATGCTAAAAACAGTCAATCCCTGAATCCCGATTTCTGTGGATTTATTGATAATGTAGTCGGTAAAATACTCAAGTCAACACCTAAACTTTTGGTGTAAAACATCATGGAATTTTTTTTTATCGACATGAATGATAGCCATGTAAGTAAGAATAAATATATGTTATAGATTTCATTCATGCATTTTTTTACTATTATTTGTCTTCTAGCCACAATTATTGGCAAAATATGAAAATTCACTAAAGTTTTCATTTGGAAATCAATCATCCTTTTATTATTAATAACTTTTTACTTGTTTTATTGAATTATTTGGTAAAAGGAAACTATGTTTTCTTTGTGTATTCTAGTAAACAAAACTGAGGAATGATCGAGTTTTAAAAAAGAAACTATGCCATTTGGGATTTTCCATTATCAAGATACAATTTTTTATGTTAGAATCTACCTTTACTTATGTCTATTTTATGAATAGAATGGTATGACACAAATTGAATTATTACCTCCAATTTTTTCAATCTTTTCGCTTAATTTTCACATATTTTTTTTAGTAATTTATGTTTATGCTATTTGTAATTGTTTATATGGATCATATTGTGGAAATGAGATTGAATACAAGTGAACTTGTCTCTCGGAGTTTGATCGCATTTATATCTTTGAAATGCATGTTGTAATGTTATTTCTCTTGTCTTTGCGTGATTAATTATTGTGAATATATGGAGTAGTAAAGTTGTCCATCGGTAACTTTATTATTTGCATCGTTTAGTTTGGTGAAGAGATATCATTAAATGTCATGAAACTGCAATGCTTCTGCCATCTCCTATCCATGGAATTAATGTATTTGGCTGTGACTCGGCCATTGCTCTTACTTAGACATATGATGAAAATATCCGATATATCGGTGATGTATCGGATATCGTGATGAAACGGGATACGCGGAGCATCGCAACCGACAACTGTTTGAAGGAGCAACTGGCGTAATCTGCACATCTAAGAAGAGCATCGCATTTGACCGATATTCGTGATATTTCGATCGCTAGACACACGCCGGTGGAAAATTTTGATTCAAAAATACCGTCGGCATCTGATATATTGTCGATATTTGATATACGCCGATATATTTAGCATTCCGCTGATTTGCCTCTGTCTGCCATTGAGATCATCCTGTTGACTCATGGTTAACTACCCGTAGATTTCACCCGCTGATTTTCAAACTTTTCCAATGATCTAGTTTGACTGAGATCCTGACGATCAGATTTAATCATTTGATCCATCTACCATATTTCAATTCTGGACTTAAATGCTAATAACACCCTCGTCCTTAGAGAGACATAAGATTTAGAACTCGTGAAGGAGTATGAGCACTGGCGCCACACTGTAACTTTTGAGATGAAAATTGTAAAAACAACATAAATTATTAAAACTGAAATGGATGCTAGAAGAAAGTGTAAATTCTGTAATCCCAAAAAGGATATGAAAGCCAGCAATTTGAGAAGATAGAATAAAAATCGAATGCAACTGAATCTAATTTACTTAAAAATGGTGCAAATAGTAATTTCACAAAATCCGACTTCATTCTTTAGATCTGGATTTACTAAACGGATTTCATCTTCTATAATCGCTCCTACGAATCTAGCTAGTATCGGGCCGACCTCACGACCAGATACTTGAGTTGTCACACGCTTTTTCGCAATACGCGTGCCAGAAACGAGACATTCATGTAAACGTACCAAGATATACACGTGACTTGTTGCAAAGGGTGGGCATGGAGTAGAGAAATGATAAAATTTAACGTAGATAGTGTCGAGGTCAAACCAAGAAGGATATAATGGCTATTTTGACTTATAAATATAAACGGGACAAGATAGTCACTGAAGGACTAATCTTCCATAAGGAAATGAAGTAAAAAATAAATGAAAACTGGGAAATAAAAAGATGAGGTCGACTTTTGCCATTTTAGAGAGAGGTCGATATGACTTCTTCAAAATATTGGGTAATCCGACCGCCTAAGTCTTCTGAGTGGGTTAATGAAAGCCGCTTCACGCGGTAGCCCACGCTGGCACCCGGGCCAGAGTTTCAGCAAAACCATATGTGAGGGCCCATCCTACTTGAGTTTTGGTACTTTATTTAAGTGTATTTATGGGCGTTTGTTGATCGAGGCTGAGGCGGCCGTCATTTCGCCTCCAAATTCTAACCGACCATTAAAAATGGAATCCAATTTAGTAGCCGCCACCGTGAGCCGCTTGGGGGTGTTAATTGTATAAATGTGCAACAAATTGTATTGTGATATGCATAGGGCTGAAATGGCCTAGCTGGGTCTACTAAGTGGAATCGATGATTGGTGATTTGCTGTAGAATAGTAAACTTATGGGTTTCACTATTCTCGAGGAATAGGTTCACAAAATACCATGGAAATAATGTGTTTGGTCGAGTAATTCAAATCGTGAGTTGCTCGTGGTTTGATCATTAGCCTATGAGTTAATTTTGTAGATGTAATTGATGTGAAATTATATGACATGTTTGTAGTGATTTAAATTATGAATATATGCACTATTATATATTTGTATGTTTTATAAAATTTTGTTAATCGACATCATGCATTTGTATGCATCGGGTACCTTAGAACAATAGGAATGAGTGCATGAGTGTAGATTCTTGAGAGGAATGGTTTCGGAGGGTTAATTGCAATAATAAAAATTATCTGAGGGTAAGTCCACATAAAATATCAATCGGTCTGAGTCTGCACCTAATTGATATACACTCCGAGGGTTGTCCAATTAAAAGACTACCCGGGAGATTTATCCAGTAAAACTAATTATATCTAGAGGGTTATCCTACAAATAATATAAAATAAATATCTTTGCTATGCAATAATGTTTCTCACACGTGGCTTAGGCAAGTGTGGTGAAGTCGTGAGGACTCTGGGTATGAGTTGATCATGTAGATATTCGCAGGACTACACATTTACTTGAATGTATGTCACACCCCACACCCTACTATCGCGTGTGTGTGCCACATCTACGGACCCCAAATAAGGCTCTAACGATTAGAAAATCCCCCAGTAGCGGTCGCATTGTTTGTCTAACTCAGAGCAAAAAATTTTTCTAAACTTAAGTGATTTATAAATCTCCAGAAGATAATAATGTATATATGACATGTCCCAAACTCAGATAATATTAATTTTACACTATATCAAACATGGCAACCAACAACTCACACATTATAAACTACATTATGTACATATATATTCCTTTATACAAGTTCATGTATTTCCATACAAATTTATTTATACGCTGCATCCATCACGCTGGACTTTATCAGAGTCGCAAATGGTCAAGGCGATATGTACTGGAAAATATTTTAAATGTAAAATGAGCTAAACGATCTCAAAGAGTGTGGATGCCTTAGAAAATGTTTTTGGTTTTTTTCGGAAAACATCTAAAACTGTAAAAACTTCCATTTATAATTACATTTCCAGAAATGATTATTTTCTTTGCTTGCTTTACTTTCAAAAGTTTCAAACTTTTATTGGCTTGCTTACTTGAGCGCCGAGAAACTTTCAAAAATCTCTCATTGCTTATTTTTATCTTGCATTTTAAAAGTTTCTAAAACTTTTCTCAACTCTTGCATTAAAAGTTGCTCAAAACTTTTCATAAACCTTTGCTTCAAAAAGTTTCTCAAAATGGCGGCAACACTTATATCGGGTCAACCTGGCAGATGCTTTAAATAAAACGGAGCTGGGTCAACCGCTTAGTTTTTAAAACAACGACGGAGCCTGCTTCGAATCGCGGCGCCATGGTTGGATTTTTAAATCAGAGGAACATGCTTATAAATCATCAACCACTGATAAGGTCTTTCCTAATAGTTGTACTCCTAGTGAACACGGAGTCTGCATCGCACCGTGCCCAGGCGATTCGTCCACATCACCTAATGGCTCGCCTATCGCCACTTTTCCAGAAATATGGTGGAATCGACCGGTCTCCATCACCACAATTTCCATGGAGCTCTAACCTTATATACCCAAGACGCACTAATGTCTCCTTAGAATGTATGATGTTCTGCTCTGCTAACCAGCAACTAAAATACTGTATGAACCTAACACCACCGCTAACTAGACTTAATACCTCCTCCGACCGATGCTTGCTTTAAGACTTTGTGTGGGATCACTTTTTTAAGGCGAAGTCATTTTACAAAATAGACTTTTGTTCGTTTACTACTTCCTTTGGTGGGCCAGGCTTAAGGTAGTTAAAAAACCATCGCTATAAACCCATTGCTTCGTTTTTAAATGTGGCG
Source organism: Tetrastigma voinierianum (assembly GCA_016808115.1). NCBI lineage: Eukaryota > Viridiplantae > Streptophyta > Magnoliopsida > Vitales > Vitaceae > Tetrastigma > Tetrastigma voinierianum. The sequence continues at coordinate 36,987 of JAEQBH010001219.1, forward strand.
GGTCGAATGAATCAAAAACCATTACTATTTGCTTTTCATATATGGCCAAATCAAAAACCGCGGTTTGGGGTTTAAACTCAGTGCTTGCCTTTCAAACATGAATGGTTTGCTAACTCAAAACCATTTAATTTACTATGCAAACAGGTTCATGATTATTTACAACAAGATTTGAAAAATAGTTTAGAACACCCCACCTTTATTTCAACCTTCGAGCACAATCCACTACTCATTTCCTTTGCTTTTGAAATTACATATTTTAAACGAATACGGTAACGATAATCACCTACGATAGCGAGAAACTTAACGTACTTCACACGTGTGTCACTTTAAGGTCACACAACATTCATATAAAGTCAAATTAATAATTTCAATTCTCGAGCACTAAAAAAAGCTCATGAAAACTACCATTTTAGGTGGTAACCTTTCCCACACACATTTGGTGGACTTATTACTCCAAAAATTATCTAAAGGTCTTCAAAATTATAAACTCTCCTAGATCAGTCCTCTTATATAGATCCAAATTGCATTCCTTTAAAATTTCCAATGTAAATTCTTCTCTAAGGCCCTCAACCATAACATGGCCTATGTGCATGTTTTTGATTCCAAACTCATCAATCACCTACTGTTGTCTGATTTCTGGGATCTTACCTACAAATTGAAATGGTTTCTTCACTCATTTTAAATCTATAGTCTCAAAGTTTCTTCTCCAATTGGAATCACCTAATTTGATCACCAAAACTCAAGTTATTGTATTTTATATTCAGGATTACTCAAATTAAGGTAACAGAATCTGCAGAGACATATCTAATTTAGAAAAATTTTTCTGGGCACTTTGGGTTCACACCTGCATGCACTTCCTTCCAGCCAAATGAAGATATTCCCCTAAAGTCTGGTTTCACCTATGTAATTTTGAATCAACACCTGGATGAGTGAACTCCACTTGTGGCTGTGTAACACTACAACCATACCTGCAAACAAAGAAAACTGTTGATGTTTATGCGCTGAGCTCACCTTTCTTCAAAGTCCTGTATTTGGAGCCTGAGCTACAATTTGGTTCTTGGTTCCTTCTATTACATTTGTATCATCATTCTTGGTGAAGTTCTTAACATTGGAACCACCTCATTTGATGATTGTAACTTAATCTATAACCAAAAAACAAAACAGGGTTTTACCAATCTTATTTAATTTCCTTTAAAAACCCAACATTCTCCTCTTTTATAACAATTCATCAAAACTAACATGGAATTCATCCAAACCAACTTCACAACACTTGAATTCATGATGAACCTATGACCACAAACCCTAGGTGAGCAAGAACTCTACCTAAGGTCCTAATCTTTGAGTAAACCATGCTGTAAATGTATGTCCCATGGTTATTTCTTCTCCTAATCAGCCTAATCCCTTGCTTAACCTCAATAATTCAAAGGGTTTATGACCTTTCCACAAAACCCTAGACAAGAGTGAACAACTCATGGAAAATTCATACTAAAAGTCCAGAAGACAAAACACTCAATTCCAAGACATACATACCTTTGATTCTTCTCCCTCCCCTCCTCCTTCTTCCTTCTTCCTCTCTCCTTCTCAATACTTCCTTCCCTCTCCTTCCCACTTGAATCCTGGGCCGAGACCAGTACATGATTTGTTTTTTTTCCCATTATTATAATATCAACTTTCATTAATGAAATCTGACCTCAATCCTTTAATTCTTCAATTGTAACTTATGCCATTTAAAATTGTGTCTATCTCCTACACTTTAATGATTTCACTATTCATGTCTCATTTACTAAATGACACTCACCCTTTGCTCTCACAATGATGTCCGGTTCATAACTTCTTTATTTCCACTTTAGTCCTTCCAAAATACCATTATGACAATTTAGAGCTCTATATGCCTCATAGCTGTTGTAATCGTGACACTCCTTGGATTTTTCCGGCGTTGCAAAGATGTTTTCTTTACTGGAGGTCATGTGGCACAGTGCGGAGAGTAGCCCACTTAGTGACCCACCATCGAGCATGAGCCTACCCTCGTCGAGACATTATTTCATGCGACAAGTGAGCGTGCGAGGAGACGCTCCCACCAGCAGAGGCCAGTTTGAGGTAAAGAAGCCGTAGTCAGGCTTTGCCCATTTCGTGTATACATGTATTAGAATGTTTTTTCATTTTAACATGTGGTTTATAAGAGTAAATCATTAACTTTAATTATTAGTAGTTGGGAATTGGCTAGAGCGATATTACCAGGTCATGGCCGCTTTACTCATGGATTGTTAGTATTGATTGCTGGGGACAGTTATATACGTGTTATGTACTATGATAGAGCCCTGCATAAAGGAGACTACCGATTTTCATGAGAGATGCTCGTCACTTGGTATTCACGGTGGCCGCTTCCGCTGGAAGCCAGATTTGCAGCCAACGGACCCCGGATTTGGATGTCAGCGCCTGCATCGAGCGCTAGGTGCATATACCTAGAGCTCCTGTGTTTGGGTATCCATCACCACTAGTGTCCATGTTAAGTGTCATTTAGATTACTTCAGTGAATTTCACTTTGACAAAACTAGGACAATGATGCCGATGTTCTGGGATTTGATGAAATGTTGTGTGATCATGTATGTATGATGGTCGTTTTGTGTGCGCTTAGGTAACAGTACATAAAGTTGGAAACAAAATTTGGAGTTTACAGCAGGTTCGAACAAGTGAAATAAAATGGAAACAATTTTACTATAAATTTTATTCTGTTTAAGGACAATGAATGAAATTTTAAATAAATTTAAAGTGAACTCATAAAATTATTATGTGAATCTGTAAAGTGTTCAAGCCATCGTGATATGGAAAGGAAAAAGGAGGCTACCTGAAATGAGGAAAATAAAAATTTTAAGGTTTTACTGTGCAAACTAAGAGTTGAAGAAAATAAATTTTTATAAATTTTATTTGAGATTTAAAATATATATATATATATATATATATATATATATGAGTATATATGAGGGAGTATATATATATATGTATATATATATATATATATATATAGGTTTTATTTTTTGGTTTTTTCAGTAGTTGGAAATATATGAAAAAAATGAATAAGTGAACCGAGTTTCGCCACGCCATCAGCCAGAGATCATAGTTTGTATCGTGGATTTAGGTTTGTTAGATACTGGTGCTATTGCAATATCAGCCGCCATTCATCATTGCAATGGTAATGGAATGGTTACTGAGGCTGCGAGCATAAATCACGGCTGTATCGTGGATAAAAATAGTACGTCACGGTTATAGTAAGAACTCACATCGCAAAATACAAATGACATTGTGACATGGTGGTTTTGGGCAACACTAGCCAGACCAGGTTAGGCGAAGCAAGATACAATGTTTCAGATCGCGGATCAAGGGAAAAGAGAGTGGCTATTGAAAATCGCGGCCGTGAATACGCACACATCGTGATTGCAGTTTCGAGGATCGGGCTAGAAACAAAGGTCGTTGAGGTATTGGCAATGGCGCATTGTATTGCAAAGTTAGAAGGTGCGAAAGTTGTCACGCTATTAACTTGATTGTAACGGCAGATAGGCGGTGTTGGTCAAGAAATAGACGCAATACAACGTATCTATTGTGATATGATGCAGCGTGAGGCTTAGGCCGTGGTCGCGAGGCAGCCACGAGCACGGCCGCGGCACCGCGCAGATACGCCCACGACATTTACCGCCTAGGGTCGACACCTCGGGCCAAAGGCGACACGCCGCCGTTAGCCATACATGGCCGGCGTGCCACCGGGTGCGCCCGTGCGCTACCGAGTAAAGTTCACCGGGCCCGCTGGGTGTTTCAGCACTTGACTCAGCCGCTTTTGACCAGCTCTTGACTCAAGATCGCTCTCGAGTCACTTTTGGGCACTGGCTCATGAACACTGCTCACTCACGAAACTTTGAACTTTTAATAAATAGCAAAATTTTGAAAATGAAACTTTCAAAAAATAAAATTTTTGTTAATAAAAATTGATTCGATATGAATTAATTCGTCACTTTACTGTATTTAAATGCGTATGAATATTGTCATATATAATGAGTAATGAATAGTTTCTGAGATGTGTTTGCGCTTCAGATGTTGTAGCTGAGATTTAATCATTTGAATTGTAGTCATGACTAGTAGAGGACGCAGGATGGCGAGAATGTCGCCGGTAATCGCCAACCACCGGCATTTGACCAAACGCATTTGACCGAGGGCCTTTGGCTGAGTAATGAGAGAATATAGCTGGTTATCGACAAAGCAGTGCAGCAGAAGCTGTGGAGGTCCTAGTAATCCCAGGCTCAGAGCGCATCATCCTCCTACATTCACTGTGTGGGGAGGAGACCTGCCTGTAAGTGCACTACTGGTTTGCAGATAGAGAAGGTAAGGAGGTCATAGATTACCTCCGACTCCACTGGGGGATCAAAGAATAAAGGCCTTTAGAGGTGGTGAGTCCATGTGGTGGGACCTGGATAAGACCTCTAGGATTTAGAGTAATGATATGGGCAGAGAGTTTCCGTGAGTCGTCACGGTGGTATTTTTCCAGATATCATGAAGGCATGCAAGGGCGTCTGGAGTCTCAGAGCCAAGTGGACAATGACAAGATAGAGTTGGGCTTAGAGGCCGAGCCTGGAGGAACCCTGTATGAGTTCTCCCTAGGGATTAGGGAGCGATCTAGGATGATACGCTGAGCTGGGGAGTCGAGATCCCTGGTACTCTACTCACAGAGACCCTAGAATCGATGACATGTCAGAGTTTGATGTCATTCTAGGATGGATCAAGCCGAAGGCACCATGTGGTCGTTATCGACAGGAGCATACTGTGAGGTTATCGCCTTACACTGTGATTTCAGATTTCCTCAAGCAAGTAGTATTTCAGGGTGGGATAATATTACTTCATTTCTGCATGATAATACGAGAGTCCAGACAGTTAGTGGAGCGTTAGCTAAGCCATTAGCTAGCCTACCCTGCAGGACGAGGAGACCTAACTTAGATCTACTCGAGCAGTGTACGAGCATGTGGATGTTTTTCCAGATGAGCCATTCGGATCGCTCCAGGAGGTAGTAGACTTTGGGACGAGTTACACTGTACTTCGTACCCATCTCTATGACTCCGTGATAGATGGGCACCTGGGGCCGTAGTCAGTAGGAACTCCGTGAGTCCGGGGCCATGTGTGAGCCATCGGATGGGTTCATTGACCAGCACCTTACCATGGGGCGCCCTTGCCTGCTTTGTGAAGAAGAAGGATAAGACCTTCATCAGGTGATTGATTATTTATAAATAACAAAAATATTATCAAGAATCTGGGCATTCTAACACTTAGTGGATCGATGACTTGTTTGATCACTGAGAGGAGAGTGAGTCTACTCAAAGATGACCTCTCGTGACCGGGTTAACATCACCGAGGGTTAGAATACAAGAGATCCCTAAGATATGCTTAGGACGCCATATGGGCACTTTGAGCTCATGCGGATGCCCTTCGGATCGACGTATCGCGCCAAGGGCATTCAGACCTCATGTTAGGTATTCCAATCCTATCTAGATCGTGGCCATTTAGTCTTCGTGAGATGAGACATCTTGATCTACCCCAAATAGAGGGAGCAATGAGCACAATTTGAGGATTGTTTTACAGCTTGTCAGAGTACTAATAATGCACGCCGTAAAGTGCAGTTTCTTCGCTTTCTCTGAAAGTAGATTTTGGACACGGAAGGCATCATGAGTGCCTCACACCCAGGTATGCCTGAGGCGATATTTATCGAGAGGCCAAGCCGGGCCTTCAGATAAAACAAGTTGATTTGCGTTAATATTATTGAAGTGCTTGAGGACTTAATTAAGGCATTAAGGTAATATGAGACTATAAAAGGAGAGGGAGATAAACAAAAACTAACATTTTGGTCTCATGTACTGGCTAGGCAAAACCACAGAGAGAGTGAGGTGGGGAAGAAGGAGAAAAGAAGAGGAAGAAGAGGAAGAAGAAGGAGAAGGAGAAGAAGACCAAACCAAGGTATGTTTTTGTCTTGAAATCATGGGTATTTTGGATTCCTAAGGATTTGGTTTGGAGATTTGTTCCTTCTTTCAGGATTTCGTAAGAGGACACCCAACCTCCTTGATTTGTTTATGTTGGTGAGTAAAACCCCAATCGGTGTAAAATAAACATGGAATCATCATAATTATATGGTTTTATAGAATTGTAGACCTTGAAGAATCCATAAGAGTTCTTGGATTTCTACTCTAGGGTTTGATTATTGAGGTTCCAACCACTAATATAAGTGTTACGGAGTGGTTTCTGATGAATTCCACGTTGACTCTTTGAGGTATTATGGAATATGTGCCAGTGAAGAGAATCAGTACCAAAGTGGCAAAGAAGCACCACCTCGGCGTGGTACTGTATTTCAAACAGAGCGTACCGTACTCACAGTCAATTCGGCCGGACGATCCAATCTGTATCGTACCACGGCACGTGCAATCGGAGCATTTCAGATCGATCGAGGGCACAGATCACAGTTACCAAAAAATGCCTTCTGTGAATTCGTATTTTTGTATACCTGCTTCCGCCAAATTCATACACTCATACATAGGTGAACTCGTAGCATTAGATGATTAAGAGAGGTTCAAATAAGATCCAACCCCAATTAAAAACGAGCTGCACCTCGGTAATATTCATCGAGTGAATAAGTCTATGAAGAATAAGCTTTACAAAGTATACATAGGCATTAATGTGTTCTTATATTCGTTGGAGTGTGGGAGAGCTAAAAGCAAAGGTAAGCACTGTGGAATCCGTGCCTGTTTAGTAAGTGTACAAAGAGGTTCTAAACCCATTTTCCAAATACTAGTGTATTGATATTATAAACTGTTTTATGACTCGTATTTAATGTTTGAAAGCTGTAAAACCATAATCTGCCAAAAGCAAGGATGGCCTTGATTTAAACTATTTGAAAACAAGCAAATGGTTTTGAATTAATATTTGCAACCATATTTAAACAAAGAATGGTTTTGAATTATTAAACTATGTTTCATAAGTAAGCAAGCAAATGGTTTGAATTGTAAAACTATATTTCAAGAGCAAGCGCAAGTGCATATTTGCGAAATAGCCTAATTAAAATCCTAGTCTAAGCAATTATACCGGCCAGAGGTAATCTTGGGGATGCCTACGATGAAGGGTGTTAGGGATATCATATATGCATTTGCATTTGGCTCAGCTCTTAAAACTTAGCTACGATCATGTGGCATTGCTGAAGGAGACCGTAAGAATGCAGAGTATACAGGGTTAACGCGCTAACTAAAATATGGTGATGGAGACCCAGTCAATTCCACCATATTTATCGGAAAAGGTGGAGGTGAAGGGTGCCTGTGCCCTTCCACCTAGGTGTGAGCTGGACCCAGTCCGTAAACTACAGGTGTACCTCGATGTCTGTGGTCTTGTCTGGTTGAAAACAAGGAAAGGCTCCAAAGGTTATGACGAGTATATTGCGCCATTATAGATTTGAAAATTCAATTCATCGTACCGCTGGTCAGCCCGTGTTCGTTTTATGAAATGTTGAGCCTGTTCCGCTTTATTTCAACGAGCGTCAAGTCTGCACTTTGAAAGCTTCCCGCTGATGATCTTTAAAGCAAAACGTTGAGCCCAGTTCCCGCTTTATTTAAAGCATGAGGCTTATCAGTTCTGGTTATAAAAAGTTTTTTTGTATAAACTTTTAAAGGTGAGATCAGAAAGTTTTATAAACTTTTAAAAAGCAAGCAAGTTAAAGAGATTTGAGAAAAGTTTTATAAACTTAAAAGCAAGCAAGCAAGATCAGAAAAGTTTTATAAACTTTTGCAAAGTTGAAGTACAAAGAAAGGCAGTTACAAACTGAAGAAGTTTTAGAAACTTTTAAAAGCAAGCAAGTATAGAAAGTTTTAGAACTTTAAAGCAAGCAAGCAATTTTAAAATATCTTGTAGAAAAGGCAGTTTTATGCTTTTAGATGTTTTCTAAGAAGCAAACATTTTATAAAGTATACACTCATCGAGCCTGTTAGCCTATTATTTCCCAGTTTTAAAATCATTTTCGTACATAATTTTGACATTGAGAGGACATAGGGATCTCCTGACAATTCTAGACAAGATGAATTTAATAATATTTTGAAGGAAACAAGCCTTGAACTGTGATATTGGGATATACGACACATAATAGAATAGGAACAAAGGCTCGAGGCTCTTGAAGAACGTTGTTATTGTCATATTTGAAATGTGTAAATCGAAAATAGATCTTAATAAGGTCCTCACAGGTGCAAAACTGAGAGGTTTTAGATTTTACAAAAATCCTGTTGAAAAAGAAAAATCTTTTTATGTGAGTTTGCAGGTGGCTACCATGTCAGCCTGCTGTGAATTTCGAATGCGAGTGGTAACGGGCCAGATTTCATGTGGAGGCCGCATTGTTCAGCCATGAAGGAGGTGGGGTGTGTCATTTATCCAATGGCCATTTTGATCCAACGGTACCGCATTTGAAATCCCGACTATCCACTCGCGAAAAGATCTACCCATCGCATTTCTTCTAACAAAATTAAATCCAACTACTGTAATTAAATTGATAAAATATATTTTGACCATCCAATGGCTTTTGACAAAAAAAAATATATATGGCAGGCAGAGATATACAGGCAGGCGTATATATATATATATATATATACCTCTAGTAACCATTCCATGAATTTTATCATAAATCTCTTCTCATCCACCTTTCATTCTACCAATCTTTTTTTCTTTGGTATGTATCTCAAAAAAAAGGTAAATTTTGTATTTAAGTTTTCTATTTCTGAAATTCCCCAATGTTAATTAAGGTATGGCCATGTTAATTTACTTTTAAATTGTTATTATTGTATTTATGTTTTGTGTAATTTAATAGTTTTATATTTATGCTTTGTATTTATTTATCTGTGAGTATTATTTTTTACTTTGAGTAATTTATATTACTATAAATTCTAATGCAATATAATTTTTATATTATTTAATAAGGTAAATGATTATATATATATTATTAAATAATACTATAGTTTTATATAGTATAATAAATTTATTAGTAATATCTTCTTTTTAAAATAATTTGTAAGGCTAGTTTTATTTTATAATTTACATTATAAATTTAAATAAAATAGAAATATATATTAGTTTCTACAACATCATATATGGTATGGCTGGCTAACAGCCATCATAGTTTTATAAGGTATAATAAATCTATTAGTAATGTTCCTCAAAATAACTATATATTAGTTTATTTACCTCATATTAGATTATATAGGATTTAATAAAATAGAAATATATATTAGTTTAAGGTAAATATCATATATGTAGGTATTACAAATAATACTATAATAAATTTATTGTGTAATATGCTCTTAAATCTAACTATATATTAAATTTTATTTTATAATTTGTAATAGATTATATAGATTTGAATAAAATAGAAACAGTATATTAGTTTATTGTAATATCTTTATATAGTATACATTAAATAATATATAATAAACTTAATGTAATGCATTCTTTAAATAGAATTCAGAGATTTTATCTTTATAGTTCTTTGCTTCATCCATACATGCATGCTCTAAATAATATAGAAACTATTTAAATGAAATGGTTATGCTTAGTAATATTTTAGTAATAATATATTAATTAATTAACTTTTCATTAGTTAATATTTGAAATGAAGTTAAATATTATTAATATTATATCCATATTATAAATTTATAGTTTTATCCTAAGCTTATATTTTAGATTAGTTTAATTTAGTAATAATATATTAATAAATTAATAACCTCTTTAAAAGAAGAACATTTTAAATTGCTATATTAGGTAATAGCTTGTATGAAGTATATTATAAATATGTAGTTTTTATATTAAAATGTAAATTCATTTTGAAATCTGGGCACACATTGTTTATATAAGTCTCACCTGAATAGGATGGATATGGAAGCACATTAGAGGTTTGTAGATCTTGATGGAAATATTGCATATATATATGCACGCCTGTCTTTAGAAAAATGACGTGTAACGTAGGCGTATATGTGTGTACCAAAATATTTTTAATTATTTAGTTACATTGTAATATTTTTAAGTAGTTCTTTAAGATGAAATTGTGAAATGATAATTGATTGAAACCACTGTATTGTAATGCTAGAGCTGTAATTTATATCAGCTATATAAAATGACATAAGATGGTGTAGTAGAGGCCATTATATAAAAATACAATACGATGTTCAACTTGCAAACATTAAAGTCGATCGATAATTAACTTGGAATTTAAGGCAAAGATATTACATGTGTGCAGAGACAGAGATAAAAACGGAACGCTCTGTAATCCTACTTGGCCATTACAGAGCCTCAACCGTAAAGAGAAAGATAAAGGTGGTATACAGGTAAGAGGTTAAGAGGTTATGGAAGTAGTTAAAGAGAAGGTTAAAGAGGAGAAGAAAGAAAAGGTATGAATCTTGAATCTTTGTATGCAATCACATTTTGACATCTAGGGTTTTATATGAATTCATGGATACTCAGCTCCCTCTTTTTTTTCAGGGTTTGTGCTGAGAGATCTCCTAACCCTAGATTTGCTGAATTCATGGTAAAACCTTAATTGGTATGAGATAAACAAGAATTCTTCTATTTTATATTTCAAGGATTGTGGATCTTAGAAGTAATCTGGGATTTTTACTTAGGGTTTGTTATTATAAGAAGTTCTAAACCAATTAATATAAGTGTGTGTGGCTTTTGGTAATCTAAGGCATTTTATGAATCTGTCAGAAAATGGTGAATGTTGGGTTTTTTTAAAGGAAATGCTGTCAAATTTGCAAAACTCTGTTCTTGCTTCTTGATTATAGATTAAGTTATGTTCATCCAAATGAATTTAGATCTCTGAATTGTAAAGAACTATGTAAGAGATAGCTTAAGCAAATGTATAGAAGGACAAAGAGCAAATTGTAGCTCTGGAAGGTTTCAATATGATCTGAAAAGGTGGAAAGCTCTGTGTAATAACGATTATGCTCTGTTTTGGGTATTGTTGTAGTGTTTTTAGTAATAAGTGGAGTTTCACCTAATTCAAATTGAGTGATTTAAAATTTTTGGTAAAATAGAGGGATTTTAGTGGAATAAGAATAATAGCTACATGCAAATTAACCCCAGGGTATGCCTTAATCTATTGTAAGTGGAGCTTATGTAGATTTTGTTATGCCAAATTGAGTAATCTGGGATGTAAAATACCAATTTGAGCCTTGTGATCCAAACGGGAAAAAGGAAAAAAAGATTCCACTGAGAAGAAACATTAGAACCATAGCTTCAAATGAGTGAAGAAACCATTTCCAATTTATGGTTAAGACCTCTGTAGGAAATCAAGGCGCGATACAGTAGTGATTTAGTGAGCTAAATCCAATTCGGTATCAAAAAATGGGAATTTTGTGTTATGGTTAGGTCTTAGAGAAGGCATTTTAAATTGAAAATTTAAAGAGATTTCATTGATATATAAAGGACTGATCTGAGAGTTTCATAATTTTTTGAAGACCGTTTGAATAATTTTGCACAGTCCAGAAGAGTATCATTTTTAAAAAAGGTTCTCGCTAAAATGAAAGTCGTTTTTTTGTTAGGGCTTTAGCGCCAAGGAATTTTGTTCATTTGATTTATATGAATGTTGTGTGACCTAAAGTGACTTTATGGTGAAGTACGTTAAGTTTTTAGCTTATACGCGTTAGCGATTATTGTTTTTCCAGATTCGCTTTTTTGAGTAGACTAAAGCAAAAGACGAGAAAGCGGGAGTCGTGCTCAAGTTTTTGTAAATAAAAGGTGAGTGTTCTCTAAAACCTAATTTTCAAACATTAAAGTGTATTATTGCAACCTGCTTTACTGGTATTTAATGGTTTTGATTGTAAACCATATTTTAAAGCAAAGCAATGAGTTTTAGTGCAAACAAATGCAGTTTGATTTAAACTATATGTGAAAAGCAAACAAGTAATGGTTTTGATGGGATCAAACCATACTTTTTAAAAAGTGCGAAGCAATGGTTTTGAGTTGTAAAACTATATTTGTAAAGAGCAAGTAAGCAAACAAATAAAAGTATATTTTATAAAATAGGCCTAACGAAAATCCATAGTTTTAATCAAACATACCGGTCAGAGGTGATTCCAGACGTTGCGCGGTGGTGTTAGGACATCAGCTGTACGATTTTAAACTTACCCGGTTCTGCAAACTTAGTTCATAATCATGGCATTTAGCGAGAGACCGTGGGTATGTACCGGAGCATATAGGGTTACACGCTAGCTAGGATTATGGTGATAGACCTAGGCCTCACCATATTTATTGAAAAGGGGAATGAGCTAAGGCTCTTCCACCTAGGTGATGATTCAGTCCCTCTCCAATCTAAGACACTTAGCTCTGTGATTCCTTGTTTTACTAGTGATAAATAAGCAAGAAAAAGGCCTCTAGTGTGGTTGGATCTTGATTTATAAACATTTTACACAGCTTTGAAAATCAATCCACCGTGTAAACAAGCGGTTGAGCCTGTAGTTCTCGTGATTTATGAAAAAAGTTTTATAAACTTTTAGTTGTTGTTGAGTCCATGTTTCTGTTTATAAAAAAGTTTTATAAACCCTTTAAAGCACGTGCTGAGCCTGTGCTCCTTGTTTATAAAAAAGTTTTATAAACTTTTAAAACAAAAAGTAAGAAGTCTATGAAAAGTTTTGGCAAACTTTTAAAAGGCAAGGTAAAGCAAGCAAGCAAGAGATTTTAAATATGAAAAGCCATGAACTTCTTTTAAAAGAAGTGTTATGAAAAATATTAGAAACTTTAAAGCAAAGCAAACAAGGTTTCCTGAAAATATCTTTGTGAGATTTTGCAGCTTTAGATATTTCAGAAAAAGCAAACATTTTATAAAGCATACACTCACCGAGCTCAAGCTTAACTTATTACTTTGTCGCTTTTTAAAAACTATTTTCCAGTATTGTACACTGGATACAAGCATATTAGGATTTTCTCTTCACTTTTGTATCACGTCAGATTGTAAGTAAATACTTTGAATTTGTATAGTGGAGATATGGGCTGTATATAGTGTAGTTTTGTGAAATGTGTGGAGCCTCGAGGCTCTTTGAAAGAACGCACAAGGCACGGTGTACGCTTTAATCATGTGGTGGTTTATGTGACGGAATACGCTCCATAAGGCAACAAGAGAGTCGCCGAGCTCAGTAAATCACAAGTTGTGGAAGGAAAATTTTATTACGGAAGCTTTCTCAGCAAGCACAACACGCTGTCATAGGCAGATTTTCTAGTCGTTAGAAGTAACAGCTAGATTTCTGGTATCGGGTACACCACCTAGTATGGTGTGGGTTGACATGGAGGGAGAGTAGAAATGGCATGTGATGCACTACCGTGGGTTTGTGATAAAGGAGTAGGGATCACTCGCTTTAAATTGCACCCTATCACATCTCGGATTCCAATTTAATACAAAAAGTGTCCAAATGTACTCCCATGAACAAGAAACGAGGCCACTTAGGACTAAAAAAATAAATTCACTACAAGAAAAACCAAAATATCAGTGACTTAAATTCCACATAATCTTGGCTACAAATCATGTTTAGAGGACGAATTTTGTGATTTAAATTTTCATCACAATATTGGTCGTCACTAAATTTTGTGAGGGATTTTTGACGGAAATTGGCCAAAAAATCTGTGGCGCTAGTTTTGTCACAAAATTGGGAGGCGATAAAAGGTGTTTCCGTCATAATTTTGTGATGAATTTTTGTCACTATTCTATCACAATTTTGTGGATTTGACAGCGAGTCATTATTTTCACAATTTGTGACTTGATTGTTGTCACTATTCATCACAATTTCGTGACGGCTAAATTATGCATTTAATTTCAGATTATTGTGTGGTATTTTTTGCCACAAAATTGTGGTGACGGAAGAAGGCACAAAAATCCATTACAAAATTGTTACAAATACGAAATCCACAAACATCACCCCGCAAATTGCGCTATATTATAATAAAATCATTACAAAATTGTGACGGATTAGAAAGTGATGTAATCCATCATGTTTTTTTGTGATGATTAGTGATAGAAATCCTTATATAATTTTAGATGGATTATGATGAAAATCCGCTACCACATTTTGGTGTGGGATTATTTCTGTTGGGCTGCTTATTTTTTTTTTTTTTTTGTTGCATATTATATTTTATAATTTTTATAAATTAAATGTTATTTTTAATTAGAATATATTTTGATACATTTTAATAAAAATTAAAAGAAAATTAAAATCTACACTAAAATGCCTTTCATATGTTGGCATTTGGGTATCAGAGGTACATAAAAAAGTTATATAAGTGAAGCATAACTTAATAATAAAAAATTTATGTTTTATACATCCAATAAAGAAGTCGTTACCAAGCTTAAATGCAGTAAGATTCGGGATCAATTAATTGTTGGAATTAGATTATGAGGCCCATGAAACTTCCATCTCCGCTTCTCGTGGATCTCATGAAAACTTTCAAAGTATTAACTCAAGAATAAGTTCTATCCACTTTACTTTCTTCACATCTCTCACGACAATTTCTAACTCGAAATAAAGATGTGCCGGGAGAGAGTGAGTCCTATACTCCTGGCTGTGAGGAAGCATGGTATAGATCCAAATTCCTTCAGGAGCTTTGGTACCATATACACGCCTCCTTCTCTCCACCTGGCACCCTTAAATAAAGAGGCTCAAAGTGCCAATTGGTGAGGTTGTGAAACCATCATCTAGAAGGTAAGGTGATTTTGAAGATACTTAACTCCATGCGATCCTAAATTAAAAATTCAACAATTGGTTAATATTGAAAATTCCATGATTTAATAATTATTAAAATAATTTTGAAAAATTATCAAATAATAAATAAGGAACCTACATTCACTTGCTTTGACTTGGCATCCATAAATGTTCCATATTTTTTCATGTGCACTTTGTAAAACCTGGGAAAATTTGAATTTTCTAGAAAAGGCAAACGGTAATTTTGGAAACTTAAAATTTTCTTAGATCCCTTGATGATCAAAAGATTTCACTCGGCAACTGTCTCATGAAACTCATTCACTACATCGACCTCACGACCTAGATAATGGGACTCGCTTTTTTGAAACGTGTCTAAAAAGTCAGAACCGGTCTATAAAAGACATGTGTGGATGGTGATAAAAGTCACATACTACATGTACCCATGTGACACATGTTGTATGGAGTAGAGAGAGGAGGGAAATGAATAATAGATTGTGCAACGTGGTCAAAATCAAGAAAAAGTGACATGCTGGGGAGGAATTAATTGAAATGTTAATGATAATAAGACAAGGATGAATAAAGTGTTCATCTTCCCATCAGAAGACCAAACGTAAAGGAGTAGTGCCGGATTTAGAACTAGAGAAAATGTGATTTCTAGATTTCCAAACTATCGACCACTTCGGCCGAGCGGCGCAGCTGTGCCGCTGATCTTACGTATAGGGCTACGCGTGGATACCGCATTCGTGGAGTTCCGATAACCGCATAGAGGGATCTTTCCTTACTCGTGCTATTCTTCTGGGCCTAAGAGCCATGTGAATGCCAGGGATAGTCTCCCAGGCTTGATTTGTACGTGAAATCTTGCCAAAACCTCTAACCAACCCAGAAATCTCTAAATGAGGCGGGGCCGTGGAATGTTACAACCGATGGTTTCACTGCTCACATGAATAGCGGACGTGATTTGGTGTGATTTTTATGATGTTAAGTGATTCAAATGAATTGCTTGTGTTTGTTAATTAGCCCATATGAGCTAATTTTTGGTGTTATTGATGGTGAATTTGCATAATATGATTTATGTGATATAATTATGTTATTACAGGCGCATGAATATATTACTATGAATGTCGGATTGATATCATGCATCTTATACGTGACGGCACCCTGTATTGGGAGGAGTGGGCGACATAATTTTACAAAGAAAACTTAAAATGTTTATGAAAGGAATTTCCCCCACGGGAAGATTTTCTCCGAAGACCGCTCGAGAGCCTGGTCTGGTCGGGGCTTATTCTGGAGGGACCACGCTGACCGTTTTAGAAATATCCAGAATTGGCCAGAGGATAGGTGACATACCCTCACCCCCTACTGGCGGGTAAAGGTGGTTGCCATTTCCACAAAGAACCTTTGAATGCTACTTCTAATCATACTAGAAATCCCCGTGGCTAAGCCTTATTGTTTGCTGAACCTCCTATAAAATTTTTCTTTATTTTTCAAACTTATGATTTAAAACTTAGTAGCGGAAAATTTGGTAGCATGATCACGCAGACATAGTCTAATTCCAACCTCGATATCCAATTTACTTTAAATCCATATATCCCCAAACATGTACCAAGATAATAAACATATTCCTTACAACTAATCTGGTATATACATATGTCCCAATATACAATTTCCAAAGTATGTTCTTACAAAATATAATTAATACACAATGACTTGTAATGTCAGACTAATCCTATTATGCTCCAAATACCTTGCATACTCAGACTTGGAAAATAGTTTTTAAAATACAAAATATCAGCTAAACGAGTCGTTGAGTGTATGCTTTCTTATAAATCGTTTTCTATTTTTCCTAAACATCCTAAAATGTAAAACTCTCTTTTTATAATTATTTTCCGTGCTTTTCTTTATTTTTGTTTGCTTTAAAAGTTTTCAAAACTTTTCTTTTGCTTGCTTGCTTTTGTACTTGCTTTTGCTTTGTTTTGTTTCTTTAAAGCTTTAAAACTCTTATTGAGCTTATTTTGCTTGTTTTGGAAGCTATAAAACTTCTGTAAAAATTTTCTCTTCTTTGTTATTATCTTTGTTTGGAAGCTTTTAAAAACCTTTTCATACAAACCTTTCGCTGAAGCTTCTCAAACTTTTCTTTCATGTGGAATGGAGCTTGAGCTCAAACTACATGCTTTGGAAAATAAACCCACGGAGCTTCGGTCAACCGATCGCTTTTGAACGAAGCAACGGATCATTTCCAACCGTCATGAACCTCCTGCTCTGGGCATCGGGAACCTGGGCTATCATTTTTTCAAAACTGGGAGGATTATGTTTAAATATCAAACTAACTGAGGGGCCTATTTTTGCTTTATTTTACTCCATGTAGTGAATACTGGAACTCCGTGGCTCAACCGTGCTTGAAAGACTTCGGTCCGCGCCACTTCTTTCCGCGTTGAATATGGTGGAATTGACCCCGTATCGCCATCACTATACCCAGCTAGAGCCTATAACCTTATATACCTCGCCAGACGCGGCTACGGTCTCCTTTAAACATGATGCATGTCCGTTCGCCGAATCGTAAAACTATAATGCATGATGAGATCCTAACACCGCACGACGGAATACCGACCGCTGTCATTAACTAGTAGTCTTGTTTTCTCAAACTTTCTTTGCTTCCTTGTTGGTTACTTTGTAAAATGGTTTTATGACTTGAAACCATTTGTTTGTGTTTGTTTGAAAATGGTTTAATTATTCAAACCATTTACTTAATAGTTTGTTTGCTTTGAAAATAATTTCAGCCAATCTATTCAAAACCATTTATCATACTTACTTTGCTTGTTTTCTTAATTATGGGTTTTACAATTTAAAACTAATGCTTGTTTCTTTCAAAAATGGTTTAACCTAAAACTATATTTGCTTGCTTTTTTTTAACTCATTGCTACTTCTTGAAATGGTTTGCATTCAAACTATGAAATACTCAAAGGTAATAAATTTATAATTATAATAATAATATATCTAGTATCGGGAAACAGAGTTTAGAACACCTACCTTCTTTGGTTTGCTTAACTCGGGCACCGCTCTACTAATTTATCCGCCTTGCTTTTTAACCTACACACTCAACCTAATAATGAAGCGACAAATTAATAGCAATTTAACGCATTCCTGACTTAGTCACACTCTTTATACTCTTTTTGGGGCTATGTGCTAAGGGCTCTATTCCAACTGAAATCACCTAATTCGAGCACCTGGAACTCGTTACGTCCTCAACAAACTCGATCACTCTATGTCCAAAGCCGGAATCAATTTTTCTGCACATACCTTCCACTGAGGAATTTTTGGGCCACTTAGGACTGGACCTTGATTTATGTCATTTCTTTAGTTTTGTCTCCTTGAAGTCTATTTTACGTGAGCCACTTGAATCACTCCTTGAAGTCAAATCGAAAAGGCACGTGTGTACTGCATAACCCTAATGTGTACCGACACATTGGCTTCCGTGTACCTGTACACGCTCATGTACATGTACACCTATATTTTGTCAAAGATTTTGTTATTTTCCACTTTGATGCTCATTCACTCCATACAACTTTATAATCTATAATACTTCTCAAAACCAATCAAATTATATCTGGTAAAACAATTCCATAACATTTGAATTGGTGCTTTGAACCTCAAAACACAAAACCTAGGTGAAACTAAGAAATACTACCTAAGGTCCACCAATTCCTTTATCAAAACCATATATAATTTGATGATTCCATGTTTGCTTTTGTATATCAATTGGGGTTTTACACTCATAACCCCAATAATTCAAAAGTTTGTGTGATCTCTTTACACAAAAACCTGTACTCAAAGGACATCTATTCTCCTACCAAAGTCCTAGAATCCATCAAAACCCAAACAGAATCTATACCTTGATCTTCCTCTCCTCTTCCTTCCTTCTCTCTTCCTCCTTCTCTTCCTCTTTCTCTTGGCTCTCTCCTCTCCTTTCTCTCAAATTAATCGGGAGGCCCCAACTTTGAGACTCAAATGAACATCATTTGCTTTGTCTCCCACATTTATAGTGCTAAACTTGTCAATTGCAAATTTAGTCCTCATCTCTTGATGACATAACAATTTTTGAAACATCGGCCCATCTCTACTTGATTGTGATTTCCATATCCTTTGCTTAATGACTACTGTACCCTTTGGTTTAATACCACAAATCTTGGTTCCATAAACTTTCATTTCCTACTTCAGCCTCCAAATATCATGAACAGATTAATTTGGTACTCTTATACACCCTACAGATTGTGATCAGACTTTGAACGGGGAGCAGAATGAAACTAACATTTACTGAATCCTAGGAAAGCTCAGAACAAAAAGCTTTTGTTTTAAAACCTGATATTTACTCGTATCTTGGGCTTTAGATATATGTGAGGGGAAAGCCCGTGAGGACTTTTGACATGGGATTGGTCATGTAGACATTTGAGTAGGTTCATAATCATTGAATGTGATTGTTTGCCATGGCATGTGCACTTAGGTGTGGAGTAACCTATGGTGAAATTATCTCTACTGGGCTTTGCTGGCTCACCCCACGAGGGATCATTACTCTCATTTCTGTGCATGTGAGCGATCGGGAAGGCGTACCTCACTAGAGGCCGTGGTTAGAAGAAAGCCGACTGCGGGCTTTATATTTATAAGGCTGTTTGTAACTCAGTAATTTTAATATATGTTATTAAGAGTAATGTGTTAACTCGAACTATGGGTATTTGGTTGATATATTTTGTGGAGTATTGATGTGGCCCAAGTGGCCTTATTTTACTAGT
The DNA here is from genome assembly GCA_016808115.1 of Tetrastigma voinierianum. Classification (NCBI taxonomy): domain Eukaryota; kingdom Viridiplantae; phylum Streptophyta; class Magnoliopsida; order Vitales; family Vitaceae; genus Tetrastigma; species Tetrastigma voinierianum. Next base: position 56,512 of record JAEQBH010001219.1, read on the forward strand.
ACGTGGACTCCTATGGGACATTAAACTTGTGAGCAAGTTTATACTGTGGTAGAGCTCCCCTGCATGTGCTGAGACTCATCGATTTTCATGAGTGGTGTCAAGCCATCTACATCCACTTAATATTCCATGAGTTGACGGTTGCCAATGGATACTCCCTGTTTGGGGCGCTAAGACACTCTCTTGAATAACTCCTAACTATTGGGTCGACTTTGTAACTCTTTCACCTTCAAGCACAATAAGTTAGTAATTACATGTTTGTAAAAGTTTAAATTGAAAAAAATCTAAAACTAAAATTAGAGCAATTAAACAATTAATAATTTACCATTTTGAAGAATGCTCCAAATTCTATGATCGAGATTCATTATCGTGATGCTTTTAATACTTCGTGACCTGCATCAGACCACTCTCATAGGCGATTATGTTTAGATTTTTGAGCTCTCTCTTCCATTATGCGGTGTTCCAATATTGTTGCCAATTATCCCAATTTCTTGGGTCCACTAGTAAGACTTGCCGTCCTTGATGCCTCGAATGTGGACATGTTTAATTATGCGCGTTTTAACATTTGCCACAGCGGCTCTTAATAGCCTCTTCATAAGTGGGGTCCCAAAATGTACCTCTTATGATACAAATAATTATAAATAATGAAATAAAATATTTTTGTTGTCAAATATAACAATATAAATTAATATTATGAAATCCTTATTAGAATTTATTTTTATTCACATAATACACTAAATATTTAACATGGCTCACTCTCAATAAAAACCTTTAATATCTCTTGAGAGATGCTTCCCACTATACGCAGTTGCTTCTTGTCTTTCACAAAATTTTCCAAGCATATAAGTAGATATTGCTTGACCTGGAGGAAATAAATGACTACTTACAGGAACCAACCTAAAAAAAAGTAATGTTAAACATAAAAATAAATGGGAGAACCAATCATGTGTCTGGAAATATCATAAGCCTGGAGAGTCTTGAAAGCAGCAATGTCATACACACACAATAAACACCTGATAATACATAAGATAAGAATTATATAGAAAAATTGTTACTTATTTTCTTCAACTCTAATCAATAGTCACATTTTTGTTCCGCCAGTAGATGATCTTTGCGAAAAAGAAGCTGTGGCTGTAGTACGTCTTTGAGATAGCGGTGGTAGGGTGAGGACATCCTCGCCATCAATGCTGAGTGGTTGGTATCTTTGCTCATAGCTATAAAAAAATATATGAGTAGATATACTTAAAATTTAAGTAAAAAATATTAACACAGTCTTACATTAATTATAACATTAAATAGTGAATGTCATATATATTGTTTGAAATAATTACAACAAAATATGAATATAATTATTTAGTCATCATCATCATCATTAAATTCTTGGTCTCCCTCACTATCTTCATCATCATCATCATCAAATTCTTGCTCTCTCGATGTCTTCCATCATTATCATCAAATTCTTGTTCTACATTGATGTCTTCATCTCTTCAATTTGCAAGGCGATTCAACATTTTTCTCGATTTCAATATCCATGTAAACAAATGAACAATTTTCATTGTTTAGAGATTGATGTCACGTCATCACAGTGTCGCATCAATTCCATGTTGATCGTTGACATCCTCTGAAATGCCATCATATCGAGGAGTGACGTACATTTTGACTTTGTTTTCGATTCCCCTTGCTTTTATTTTGCCAAATGACTAACCAATCATTCACATTTCTCTTTAAAGTAGGATAAGAATCTGAAAATACGCTGGCGTCTTGCATAATAAGAATAAATATGGTTCATATTTATTGAATGCTCTTCCACTCTTGACATCTACAAGTTTATACGTCGGTGAATTTGTATGCCACGATTCAAGATTGGATCAGACATGAACGCTTGAATAACAATTCTCTTTATTGGTAGAGCGGGGTACTCACAACTCAAGAATTTCTTGCAATCGACCACTGCTCTAGCCATTTACCTGTATGGCTAGAACCTTTTATACACACTCCATATTATTGCTCACTATTTTGAACCACGTTCCTTTATTGTGGAACTTATGTCAGCGTGCTATAATACCTGAAAATGATTTCACTAAATTTGGTCGCTACTGCGAGTCTTTGATCATTTGGTTAGAAATGTTTGCATGATTGTAGATTTGCCTTCATATAACAATTATAAGAAATTAATTGCTTATAGAAATATTTATATATTATTTCATTTTTATATTCTACAGGTAATTACTTACATAATTCTCAAACCATAATGCAAACTTTAATATAAGTTACGCATCAATTTCTAAGCTGTCATCAGGTTGAAATTACCAAACTCTTGCCCCAATTCTATGTTCCTAAAGTAAATTTAGTTTTATTATTTTATATTATATTTATGCTTTTGCAAAATTTAAAAAAAATATATGAATAGAATCGCCTAGTTAGTTCAGATATGCAAGCTGCTTCATCACAATTTAACAATATGTCGATGCGAACTCCATTGTATTCCATATCGATTAAGCGTGGTTTTGCTTTCGATGATGCGACCATCACATTTATTGGAAAGCATCTCGGGGAGAATCTTCTTTAAATCAAATCACAGCCATCACTGTTGCGCGCGTTTCGATGTCGTGTATATACGACAATTGAAAATAATGTGCACAAAATGATGAAGCTTCTTCAACCAAATGTGCATTATATTGAACCTTAAGCTTTGTCTTTATTCACATTCAATTCTTTAACTTGCGAAAGTACCTAAAAATAAGAATTGATTTTAATTATTACATAAGATAAATTTTATTAATATGTATCAATACATAATAGTTTTAAACTCACCGCTCAGTAGATGCAACCATCTGTACTTGGGCGTGACTCTTGCTTCATAATTTAAATGAATTGGAAGATGTTCCATGGAGTCGAAACTTGGTGAAATATGCGCTCTAACTTACATAGCACAATGGGAATATCTTCTTCCAAACGTTTCATGTCATCCTCTATTATGACTATAACAGATAAATCTTTAAAAAAAATGCTCAACTCTATCAAAGCTTGCCATATTTCTTGATGATAACTCACGATATGGTGTAGTGCTCTTTGCCTTAAAAATATGACAATCATGACTCTTCATTTCCATACGATTTATTCCCACTCAAATCAACACATCTCCCAGTTAGAAACATAACCATACGGAAATTCCTTCTTAATCCACTTACAAAGTTATCTTTCCCATCTTTATTCAATGTGTAACAAACCTTAGGATATTTGTTGCATTTTCATCTTGATGTAACTTAGAGGATGATGCATGAAATTCTTCCAAATCTTCCCTAGACTTACGCGTATCCTTGGTTTCCCTTTAACATTCATCACCATATTAAAAATATTATCAAATTTTTTTTCTCGATGTGCATAACATCCAAGAATTGTGCCTAATAGAGATTGGTTTCAATAAAGTGAGTCCCCAGATGCTGTTTTCCAACCCATCCACAATTTTAGATTCTCTGATTTATCTATTCTCCTGAGATTACGTCTTTCTTAAACCCAAAATCATTAATTTCATTAATTAGGTCAACACGACCATATAGGTGGTGCACTTTTCAGGCACGACTTGTCCGCCTAAGCCATCTCTTATTCCTTTGCCATAAATGATCTTATAGCGAAGCTTTCGATGATTGTCAAGCCATGACATTTTTCCTCCTTTGTAAGAGAGAAAAATGCGCTCCCAGATCTTCCATGCAATAGAATGAAGCATGCTTTCTGCAGTATGACGACAACATCGAATAGGGAAAATCATTTATTGTCCACATAAGAAGCATTTCGTAGTGAAATTTCTTTTCTTAGAAACATCATATGTTTCTACTGACTCCATAATTCTTTTGGCTCGACCAATGGTGGTTGCGAAAAAAAACATCCAACTTGATTTTAGGATTTTTTGGCCCAGGAACAATGACAATTAAAAACATATATATTCCTTGTACACACATCAGGTAGCAAATTGTATGGAGTTAATATTGCAATTAACATGAATATTGTTGACCTGATTGCCCATATGGTTGGAACCCATCAGTACACAAATCTAACCTCACATTTCGACTTTCAAATGCAAATGATAGATGAGTCAGATTGAAATGCTTCCAAGCAGGAGATTTTGAACAATGACGCATGGTACCACCATTCTCATGTGGTTGCTCTGCATGCCACCTCATATGCTTCGTAGTTGCATCAGATGCATACAATCTCTGTAGACGAGGAGTTATAGGAAAATAATACATTTTCTTATACAGAACATTTTTCTTATGCTTGGAAGATCCGCTTTTGTCTTAAACGAGGATGAGAACAAATCTTTATGACAACTTAAGTCATATCTTCACCCCAATATAGCATACAATTATTCTCACAACAATCAATCTTACGACGCAAACCCTGACCTCGCACTAACTTCTTTGTGCTATAAGTTATGCGTCGTGGGTATCGGTCGGAAGCAATTCTTTCATCAATGTACAAATTTCATCATAGCACCTTTTAGAGATATGGTGTTCAGCCTTAATATTCAACAATCTGGACACTACAGATAATTGAGAAATGCCATAAGGGTTCCCATTCCACACCTCTTGCTTTGATGCTTTGAGCATATCAAAAAGATGTTGTGTTGTGGGATTCGAGCTCTCTTATGGCCAATTAAGAGGACCGGCGACATCACTGCACCATAGGCGCATTGCATTGAATGTCTCACCATGCTTTGTCCAAAAGCATCAATTCGGCCAACATTTTGTTCTATTGGTTAGGCACATAGGTTTCTCCGCGATGATACCAACGCGATAATAATTTGCTACCGATCCATTTCTTCGAAGATGCACTTTACTTGATATCCTCGTCTAAATAATTCATATTTTGACGCGCGATGATTACACTTGGACACTTTGTCTTTCACCAGTCATACATTACGGATGCATTTTGCAAATTCCTGTTTACCGGCCTATTATAGAGAAATTCAGGCTTTATCCATCCATTATCCAATCTACCATCGTCCATTATATAGAACTCATATTTATATTTATCGGAATGTAATAATAATCAAAGTTTAAATTACATATCAAACATAATTAATTTGTTCAAATGATTTTAAAGGTGCTTTATTTTTTTATTGGTTACCTAATTTCTAAAATAAACAAGTATACCATTAACTTTGAATATAAAAATACTTGCAATCCGTAGAAATTCAAAAAAATTGATGAAAGCGATAATGCGACCATTAACTATGACTAAATCTATTCAGTGATTCTTACAACATGTCACGATTCCATGTGCTTAAGCACTTGATTACATATACTCATGCAATTTAATAAAAATAACAATATTACAAGTATGCGATTATTGATTTTGCAACATAAAAATAACAATGTACAAGTATGCAAATATTCCATGGGTTGCATCCAGATTAAAATATGTCTACAAATGTTGTTCCCAAATTGTATAGATTGCTATGGAATTAACCGGATCGAATACCTCAAACCATTAACATGCTTGTATTTTTTGTTGCAAAGTTTATAATATGTCACATTTTTAGAGTCATAATTGAGGCTTATGACTTAAAGCGAAATATACAATGTATATTCATCTTGGAGGTTAGAGCAAAGAAAAAAAAAAGGGTGAAACACAATCCCGTAAATATATCATGGTAAGGATAAACTTCATTCAAATCATTTTCAAACCAAAAGCAAAAAAACCATCAAAAGACTAAATGTGAAAGGAAAACACATCGACTCGAGAACAAAAGAAAAACTAAATATCTAAAAAATGCAAATATTTAACAAAATTTCTTTTACTAGTGAGTTCATTACAAAAAATATAGTTTAGTTTTCTAAAATATCTAAAATTATAAGATAAACTTAAAACTAAACACTTGATATTCCTTTAATATTTTCAAAAAATTAAATGATAAAACTTATAAGTTTTTTAATTAATATAAATTTTAAATAACTAGAATATCCTACATTTTAATTTATCTAAACATCTTAATTTAAATGCTCAAAATAAAAAATTTATCATAGTAATAATATTGGAATTAACTAAAAGAAAAGTGTTTGAGGAAAAAAAGATAAAATTCAATAAAATTATTCTTGACAAAAAAAAGTAAATTTAAGACGGGGAGGACCTAAAATCGGGTTCAAAACATAAGTAGTAAATGTCTTATCCTGTATTGACAGATAATATTGAGGTTGGGGAGGGAGTAAGGTGCGGAGGGTGAGTAGAAAGTGGGAAAAATGATAATAAAGAGACATAATATAAAGACCTGGGGTTCAAATGAAGGAAGTAGAGAGGATAGAGGATGCGAGCAGTAGTTGAGCTAATCGTATCGAGTTTTTCGGACAAGCCTCTTTCGGTGGTTGATCATTACTACAATCCATTGCAGACCCGGTATGAGGGGATTAAGAGGTGAAGTCTCTTGACATGTTGGTTCTAATTTGCAGTTAACATCGAAAAAAACTTTTTTGATGAAAATGAAAAAAAACTATGAATGAATACAGATTCATTTATGGAGCATTATAAATTATGAGCACAAGAGTATAATGGAAAATATGGAATTAAATAGAAATTCACTGACTTGGTTTCCATATCCCTTTGGTTTAACCCAATCAATATGCACCTTAAGCTGATCTGTCAAAACAAAGAAGCCCGCTCGATCTGCTTTCCCTCGAGAAGCTAGATATTGACATAGTAGATGGATAAAATGCATATCTTGCATAGATTCAACATGAAATTGTGAACATCTTAATCATGAAGGCATCTACCTTCATGCTATGTTAAGCGGTTACATAATTTCTTTATCTTATCAGTAGTTATGGGCAGAAATTCCAATTTACGGAAAAGACAAAATAAAATTTTGGTTACAAAATTGTAATTTCGGTAAAAAAATCTGAAATTTATTCTCTAGATCTTGAATGATGAAATAGATTTCACAGTTGGAATCGTCTCCCAAAATCTAGCTAGCACGTCGAATTTCGTCGAATTGAGGGAGACAGTCGGAATTTTACGTTTTGAGGGCATGGCGTTTGGGTGATGTAAAATGATTTTCGATGCGTGAAAGTCGCATATATACGATACTCATCTGCATAAGTGGCATGGTAGAAATGATGAAAATGGATGGTAGAATGATGCTAGGATATTATTGAAATGAAGGACAAAATGGTCATTTTAGAATTTGTTTAAATGAAACTAAAGGACAAAATACCCAATAGTGTCGTCTCTTCAAAATGAAAAAGGGAGCAAAACGTGAAAAGGGGATTTTTCGACAATGGGCTTCAGTTGAGTTTAGAAAGTGCGGCTTCTCTCTAAAATGGGACAATCAGGCTAGTCGCGGTCTTCGGGACAGAAGGAGCGGCTCTCTTCGGAGAGGGCCGCGTGGAGTCTGGGATTTGAGGAGTTTTGACAAATTCGAGGTAGGGGTTTCCCCCTACTTGGGTTTTATTCTTTGTTTAAGAGCTATGTTAATGTTTAAGTTGAATGGCGTAAGGCGTTTGATTGGATTCGAATCTTGGAGCAGAGGTGATAGATTTTGGAAACCCATGTGAATGATCGTGATCCCTGAGCTATTGTAGATGCCATGGTGAAATGTGTGCTATGAATGTATGCTTTAATGTGTATGGTAGAATCGGCACAAATCTGGAGTTCCTGAAAGTGAAGCAGATAATTGTGTTTTGATAGGAGCGGTAATCAAGGGTTTTCTTGTTCTGAAAGCGTGATCACAAAATAATTTTGGTGAAAATATGTGTTTGGCATAGTGATTCAAGTGGAATTGCTCTTGTTTGATCATTAGCCCAAGTGAGCTAATTTTTGGAGTGTGGAAATGTGAAATTACATAACATGATTGTGTGATTTAAATTATGTGTTATATGAGTTATTGAAATGGCATCCTGATATTTCATATACTGCTAGAACATACTAGAGATAGTAGTGAGTCGTAGAGGTAGTTTCTTAAGAGAAGCTGTTTCGGAGGAGTAGACTAATAAATATAAAAATATCAATGTCGAATTAGAGCCCAGTTGATAATATCGGAGGGTAGTCCATATAAAATATCAATCGTCGGAGTCGACCCAATTGTTATACATTGGAGGGTAGTCCACTAAATATAACATCGGAGACGATCCACTACTTAGATCGGAGGGTAGACCACAAATATAAACAAATAACTTTGTTTGAAACTAGTTTTCTCATACATGGCTTAGGCAGGTGTGAGGGAGTCGGTGAGGACTCGAGATATGAGTTGAGCAGTTAGACATTCAAGTAGGATCATGCATTTGCTTGAATGTGTCTTGTGGAGCGTGCATAATAAGCAGATGCCCATGGGGTGATTCCACTCTTTTGAGCATTGGCTCACCTGTCGAGGAACATATTTCGAATGCAGGGAGGCGCACGAGACCGGCTGCGTCTAGGCCCGGGTTTAAGAAGAAAAGCTGGGATTGGCTTTGGTTTGTGATGTATACATGTATTAGAATTCTCAATTTTGTATATGTTGTATAAGAAATTGATTAATTCTTTAGCTTGTGGATATAGTTGGTTTATATTATGATGAGTATTGTTGTGGGCGAGGAATGTTTTTCTTCGGATATAGATATCATGTGATTGATGTTGATTGAGACGAGGTAATAATACGAGGTGATGTATGCGGGTAGAGCTCTCCGTGCAAAGGAGGCTGCAGCAGATTTTTCGTGTAAAATGTCGATTCGCGGGCATTCACGAGTATTCGTGGAGTTTACGGGTGGTCGATGGACCCTGGGTTTTGAGGGTGTCACATTGGTTGTGTCGGAAAATTATAAAGGAAAAAAATATTTAAATCATGAATTTTATTTATTTTAACTCATCAATATAAAAAAATTAAATAATTTAAGAATTTGTAAGTATTTAAGTAATTTATTTATATTTAATTTTTGTAAAAATTCCATTGCACAACTAAACATGAAACATGAGAAACCCTCACAGTATTTTTTTTTTCCTTTGCTTGTGCTTTCTGGACGAAACACAGCCTTGGCGGACATCGACTTTCAATAGAATATAACGTGCGTGCAAGTTAACAAAACCAAAGGAGAAAGTAGGGTATTTTTTTTCTTTTTCTTTTTCATTTTATGGATTGGAAAAGGGAAAATAGGTCTTGCCACAGAATGTAGATGGTGATGACCTGACTTCCACATTATTAAGCACACATTAATGGGGGCCGATGCTATGAATATATTGTAAACCCATATCATAAAAAAAAATCACGATCGGTGTCGATATTTATATCAAAGTGCTTTACTTTGTAGTTTGGTAGGCGGAAAATATAAGAAAATTTGAACCTTGCAACGGACTTTGTCTCATTAAAACAATCCTTAAAACCTGAGTCTTTGGTTTATTTTCCTCTGTTTTCTCGTATGGCTTGAAGGATCTGAGAAAATAAATACGAGAAAAACAAAAAAGAAAAAAAAAAAAAAACCCCGAATCTGAGATTTGGAAATGGGAACCCCGAAAGAAGAAGAAAACTAATGCAATTAAAAGGGATAGAAAGTAGGTGAATAAAGTGTGCCAGTCACGAGAGAGTGTACGGTACATGTAGCGTGAGGGCGCATATGTGCTGCATGTCATTGTAATATTTTGGGAGTTGTTGTTCGGGATGGAAATGGTGAAATGATAAATTTATGAACCTAGAATGTGAGTACTAGAACAAAGGGTAAAATCGTAATTGATCAAATAGGACGTAAGGGCATAATCGAAGGAGTATACCAAAATAAAAATAAGAAGAGTTGATGTGCAAATATTGAAGTGATTAAGGACTTAATTACAATTAAGGGAAAGATGAGATTATAAAAGGCCATGAGACAAACCAAAATTCATTTTTGGTCTCATTTGAGCAACCACATAGAGAGGGAAGAATAGAGCAGAGAGAGAAAGGAAGAAGAGGAAGAAGGAGGAGGAGAAGAAAGGAAGAATTGGTATGGAATCATGTGTAATTTGGGTTTTTGGATTTCTAGGGTTTTGGTATAGGTGTAGTTTCCTCCTTGTTCTAGGGTTTTGTGAAGAGATCACATTAACCCTAGAATTCTTGAAGTTTTGTGGGAAAAACCCTAGTTGGTATAAAATAAACATGAAATCCATTAAAATTCTATGGGTTGTATGAATTGGTGGACCTTGGGTTGAATTCTTGGAATTTTTACCAAGGGTTGGTAATAAGAAGTTCCAAATCTCGATTAGTGTTGTGGAGTTGTTTTTGAGTTAGATTCCATGTTGGTTTGAGGAGTATTATGGAATAGAAAGTTGTATGAAGAAAAAATGGTACCAAAAGAGGGTAAGCGGCATTTACGGGCGAGCCGCAGTGGTACGTGCCAAAGCGGGGTGTGCGGTAACCATATAATGTTTGGTGCGGGTGCCCGAACGCGGTGGTATCGATGCCCACGGTGTCCAGCGGATTTTTGTAATGTCGCATAGTTAGCCAGTGCATTGCATCGATTGTAGCGCTGACTTCGGCATAAGGTGTCGAGTGAGGGTCATTTTTTCCTTCACGTATAAACTTTAAGCTAGGTCATTCATATAATGTTAAGCAGTGCTTGTATTATATTTTGTAGTAGCGGATTACAAAATATATATACAAGCTCCATAAATGGAAGTGTTCAACATCTACAATATTTACATGGGTTTACAAAATTTCATATACAAAAATAGACCTAAGGTCTTCGGTGGGCACCTATTGATGTGGCCTTTATTTGTGATGTGGATTGCTCGGTCCTCTGGTTTCCTCTTACGTACCTACGGATTGAACACGTGCTAAGCATTACGCTTAGTGAAATTAATACATGGATGATCTCTATTAAAGGTCTTACTTCTATACAAAAGCATATAACATATAACATTCTGATTCTTATCATTCTCATATAAATGTACTTTTAATACTTGAGTTCATTTAACATCATCTTATATACTTTTCATGTCATCTTGTACTTTACTTCTTGTTCTTGTATTGTATGCTATCATCACATAAGCGGTGCTATGGTTATATATCATGTCATGTGTCTACATTTCATTTGCATATACTGTCATTTTAACATGTGTCATGTCTGCGCCAAGCCTTAGAAGTGGATCTGAAGCTATAAGGGCCGACGGCCCGTACTCCTTTGTGAACGGTGGTCCGCGAGGCCCGAGCGTATTGCGCGTGAGCTGATGGTCCATGAGGGCTGAGCGTGGTGTTGTTGCAACGGTGCAGAAGTAGTTAAGCAGGATCTATGCCGTAGACAACGGGGCCTCGATATCGAGAACTTTTATGATGCGAGACTTGTTTCCTAATAGGGATGCCCATCTATCCCTCTACCGGGTTCATGAGACAATCATATGTATTTTTATGTTATATACCTCGTATTAGAATAATTATTGTCATTCGAATTCATATGTGATATATATATATATATATATATATATATATATATATATATATATATATATATATATATATATATATATATATATATATATATATATATATATATATATATATATATACACACACACACAATCATTTATTCATATCTTACATTTTCATATCTCATTATATGCATAAATAACTATGTACCATGTACTTATGAGCTATTTATAAATTCATAATATGACTAACTATGGTTACACAACGGGGCCTACTGTTTTCATGATTTCTGGAACTGAGTTCTAGTTTTATCAATCTATCTGGATGGATTCTTGACTCAATGGGCTTTCCACCAGGGTCTAAGAACACCTGAATCGGAGTTCGGACAAAGGAGTTATGACCTTCCGAAGTTGGAGGTCATATGTAGTCAAATCCTGACCTGGACGAGCTGACCTAACCTCGGTGAGCTCGGTCTAACACCTCGGTCTGACATCTTCTATCTTCCTTAGGAAAATTAATGGATTCTTGACTCAATGATTAACCATAGAGTCCCGAAGGCTTTTGAATCAGTAGGACAAAGGAGTTTATGACCTTAGAAGTTGGAAGTCATCATTAGTCAAATCCTGAACTGGACGAGCTGACCTGACCTCGGTGAGCTCGATCTAACACCTTGGTCTGACATCTAATATCCTCTTCAGGAATATGGATGGATTCTTGACTCAATGGGCTTTCCATAGAGTCCAAGAACACCCAAATCGGAGTTCGGACGAAGGAGTTATGACCTTCAGAAGTTGGAGGTCATCGTAGTCAAATCACATGCTGAGCAGTGACCTGACCTCGGTGAGCTCGGGCTAACACCTTGGTCTGACATCTAATATCCTCCTCAGAATATGGATGGATTCTTGACTCAATGGGCTTTCCATAGAGTCCAAGAACACCCAAATCGGAGTTCAAACGGAGAAGTTATGACCTTCCGAAGTTGGAGGTCTTACGTAGTCAAATCCTGAACTGGACGAGCTGACCTGACCTGGATGAGCTTGATCTATCACCTTGGTCTGACATCTAATATCCTCCTCAGGAATATGGATGGATTCTTGACTCAATGATATTTCCATAGAGTCCAAGAACACACAAATCGGATTCGGACCCAGATTATGACCTTCGAGTTGGAGGGGAGTCATACATTAGTCAAATCTGGCGGACAAGCTGACCTGACTGGACGAGCTCGATCTATCACCTTGGTCTGACATCTAATATCCTCCTCAGGCATATGGATGGATTCTTGACTCAATGGTCTTTCCATAGAGTCCAAGAACACCCGAATCGGAGTTCGGACGGAGAAGTTATGACCTTTCAAAGTTGGAGATCATATGTAGTCAAATCCTGACGGGTTGGCTGAAGCAGAATGGCCCGAGCTCTGAGGCAAGTATTTGGTGCGGGGCGGCGGAAACTCTTGGGGGCGAGTTGAGCTCTTCGGGACGAGTGCGACCTCTGAGATGAGGTCTGCGACCTACATTGCATAGTCTGTGACCTCTATGAGTCTGTGACCTCTGGCATAGTCTTGACCTCCCCCAGTGACCTCTCTGTTGCATGAGTGCCGGCCTTTCTTTGGGCCGACACCATGGGACCTCTCGCGTTTGGTGTTCGAGTAAAAAGACCATAACTTGGTCTACGAGGGTGAATTAGAAATTGGCTTCAACATCAAGTTTATTGATGTGACTACAATTTCCCAGAAGGACCCACTTTAAATTCTCTTTATTTCTGACCCAAAAGCCACATTAGGTCGGTAGTTGGCCGGCGGAAGAAGCCGACCCGACCCGGATCTAAGCTGAGCTGACCTCCCGGTAAGGACCATAACTTGGTCTCTGAGGTCAAATCTAGAAATTCAAAAAGCCTAACATCAAGTTCATTGATGTGGCTACAGTACTAGAAGGACTCACTTTCCCAAATTCCCTTTTATTTCTTGCAAGAAGTTCTAAGGTCAGGCTAATCGTAGGATCAAAATACGGAAATTACTTGGTTCCTAATTACTTTTGACCTCTCCCCAAAACACAGCTATAGGAGCCTTAGAGCTTTTTCTCCAACTCAACCCTACACGAAATGAGTTTAAGGTTCCCAAATGGCAAGTACACAAGATAGGGTTCTAAACCATGTCTATTTTATACAGATAAGCCCAGACTTCCCATACTCCCATAGTTTCCATACAAAAACTATGCTCAAATTCTATGCCAATATTCATGGTTCCATACAACCAAGACATGTGTATCCATACTCAAATTTTGTAATTCCATACATGTGATATTCTCTTTTCTTTTCCTTTTTCTTCTTTTTCTTTTTCTCTTCTTCTTCTTTATTTGTAACTGCTTCTTGCCTTTCTCTTTCTCTTCTCTCTCTCTCCAAGACCAAAATGAGATATTTATTTTGGTGGTCTTATCTTCCTATTTCACTTTCCAGTCAAAGGAAGGGCTTCCTCCTCTTTCCTTCAGCCACTTGTCTCTTCCCACAATTTTCATCATTATTTCATTTCTAATATCTTCTTTTACTACTCTTTGGTCCTCGACTCTCTATTACTCTTTATTTTAACTTATGCATATTTCTACTTTGTATATGAACTTATTAACTTATGACCCTTAGGTCCTGTGTGAAGTAACAGTAATTTACCCATAACTATTGTATTAATTCACGTTCTTGCTTATTTTATTTTATCTTTAATTTATTTCAAATAAGTATACTATTATACTATTATACCTAACATGTTCAGCGCTAGGGGAGTATAATTTGGGATTACAGATAGTCTAGGAACCTTAATAAATGATTAAGAGAGGTTCAAAGAAGAATGAAACTCAATGAAAACGCACTGTACCTCGTCGCCGAGGCGAAGCGAATATTCGTTGAATGTGAATAAATGCTAGTTACTAAAAGTGACTTGCGTGTGAAGTACGTTAAGTTTTACGCTATACGTAGGCGATTAATGGTTTCGCCGTATTCGTTTGAGTGTGTAGGCTAGAAGAAAAGGCGGGAAAGTTGTGGAATGATCTTTCGAGTGTTTGAAACAAAAGGTGGTGTTCTAAACCTATTTTTTCAATTACTAGTGTAGTATTATAAAGCTGACTTCTGCTTGGTATTTAATGGTTTATTGTAAACCTGTAGTTGAAAAACTGTGATGAGTTTATGAAGCAAACAATGGTTTTGATTTAAACCATATGTGAAAAGCACACAAGTAATATTTTTGATGTATCTGACCATACTTTTAAAAAGCAATGGCAATGGTTTGAGTTGTAAACCATATTTCAAAAACAAACAAGCAAGCAACCTGAAAGTATATTTTGAAACGGGCTAACAAAAATCCTTGGTTTTTAGCGACATACCGGTCGGAGGTATTAAAGTGTGCGGTGGTGTTAGGATATCATTCATGCATTTTAGATTTGCTTGGTGGCAAACTTAGTTCATGCATCATGGCATTTAAAGGAGGCCCAGTAGCGCGTCTTTGGGTATATAGGGTTAGTTAGCTAAATTATGGTGATGGAGACCAGGTCCAATTCCACCATATTTATCGAAAAAAGGGAATGGATCCGAGGCTCTTCCACAGGTGATGCGGACCCGAGTTCATCCAAGCACGGTTGATGCCTAGGCTCCATGTTCCCTTTAAGTGCAATGACAAGAAAGGCCTCCAGTGGTTCATGATTTATAAGCATGTTTTATCTGATTTTGAAATCAACCATTGGTGCAGTTGAGCGAGGCTCCGTGTTTATTTAAAACAAGCGGTTGAGCCAGGCCGTTTTATTTTAAATGGCAGTTGATCCAGGCGCGTTTTTATTTTAAAGCAAGCGATTGAGCCAGGACTCCAGTTTTATTTTAAAACAAGCGGTTGAGCTCGAGCTCAGTTTTATTTTAAAAACAAGCGGTTGAGCCAGGCTCCGTTTTATTTTAAAACAAGCGGTTGAGCCCGGACTCCAGTCTTTATAAATAAAGTTTTATAAACTTTTTCGCGAAATTTATGAAAAGTTTGATAAACTTTTAAACGAGATTTGAAAAGAAGTTTTATGAGATTTTTAAAAACAATACAGGTAAACAAGTAAGCAAGAGATTTGAGAAAAGTTTTGAAACTTTTAAGCTAATGACGAGTAATGACAAGGCTTACGGAAAATATCTTGTAAAGAGAGTTTCTGATTTTCGAGGATGTTTTTTCAGAAAAAATGAAACATTTTATAAAGCCACACTCACGAGCTTAACTTAAACTCCATTATTTTGTTGTTTAAAAACTATTTTCCGAGGTACAAGCACGTCAGACATTGGGCGATTAGGATTCTCGACTTTAGTAACCGGTCTTGTAATTAATAATATTTTATGGAAATACTTTAATTTGTATAGTAGGAAGCATATGTATATTACATAGTGTAATTTTGTGAAATGTGTGAGCTGAGGCTCTTTTGAAGAACGTTCTTTGGTTGCCCATATTTGGAAAAAGTGTAAATTGTGATTTAGATATGTCCTTTGTCACATTTAATATCTTAGCGAGATTTCTAAAACCATAAGTTGAGAAAAGGAAAAATTTTATACAAGTTTTGACAAGCGGCCTGCGGCTTAAGCTTCGGAATTTCTAGTCGTTAGAGGTTATGGCTGGAGATTTCTTGTGACACCCAACCCAGGGGTCGGGTTGACCACGAGTGACCTGCGAAACACATGTATCTCATATCATAGAGACACATACATGAGTAAAATATTGATAGGGCCCATCATCCATACTCGTCCATATGGTTACAAGACCATACATTTCTATAAATCCAAGGATTATTACATCATACATTAAAACATATGTATTAAAACTGGTTGGATTCAATATATGCAAGCAAGAATCAAGGCCGCAGTCCGGTGACCGTAATCACAGGCCTCACAAAAAAAAGTCTTTGTGCACTGCTTTTTGTCTTGTGTACTGAAGGGAGTCCTGACGGGGTGACTAACGCCAATAGAGATAATCCTACAAGGACTATTCCCCACTGCCAGGTGCATAAATGATCATTTCACGGTCAGGCCGACAACCTTGTCCAGTGCGTCGTATTTGTCACATCACGGAAAAATCTGTCATGTGAGATGGCCTCTACATGCCCTGAAATGCAGATCGACCTCGACCCACCACAATCTGAAGTACCAATGGGGAAATCATCTGAGTCGATCTAGCTCTCATTTCACAACTTAGTAGTCTATGTGATATTTATTTAATTTTTGTCTCTTTGGGCAACAAAACTAGAGTCTCATGGCAGGTCTCTTACACCCTCAGGCATTTTCGGGCTTCCACCGTGTAAATCTGTCTAGCCGGGTTTCGGGCTTTTCACACGGGGTATCTATCCTGCCTCGCAGACACATTTCGTTCCATTTTAGTTTAACCTTTATTGGAACTCAATTGGACTTTGTCCCATTCCCAAGCCCACACGATTCAACACCAAACGTAGTGCCAAATCAGTACCATGAGCAAACTTTCATGTAATGTGGTGTTACCGCACACCAATGCAATGCAATTTGTGCCTTGCACTTTCGAACCCATGACCCGATGTGTAGAAGACCTCTGCATGGACATTCGCATACACTATGTGTGTGCTATGAACCTCATGTCTAATACACACAACATTTCATATATTTAACATACATGCGGTCATGTTAATATTCACATATTCAAATCAATACATCACATAGCATGCACTCGTCTTTTACACTGTCATTCGGGTTAATTAGGTGTCGACCTATCATTGACGTGTATTAAAATAATTCCACCATTACTTGGTAGTAATGCCTGGTCATATTCTTGAGCGAGACATAGTATGTCGGTCATATAGCCCAAAGCATATACTTATTTCCATCTTTATTATAATTTCACATATTGACATGTCATTGAATTTATAGCGTCTTACCGATCGCCGTTCAGACCGCCATCAGAAGCCATGGCAGCCTAAAGAAATATCTGAGACTTAGTCGAAAGTTTGAAAATACCACAAAACATCCAACACGCAAATCCACCTTAGGCCATATCACGATCCCAAGCATTCGATTACAAATAGGTTTCGAAAACATAAGTTTCGGAAGCAGACGGACTATTCCTCAGCTTGTCCATTGACCTAGCTAATGTTCAGCCTACATTTTGGCTGAGAACTTTATTTTATTAAATTCTAGACTCAGCGACTTCAGTAGAGTCCAAGAATGCACAAATCGGAGTTCGGACGAGAAAGTTATGGCCGTCCAAAGTTGACGCGGTCGATTCACAAGGGTGTGCGGAAATTTGGGCACAACCCCGTTTGCCATTCTACTCAGGATTTTGCCGTACCAGAACACAGTGTTCGGGCTTGGACAGTCCTGAAATCCCGTAAAACTGGTCTTTGACCATCACACAATCACAAACAAACCACACAACATATAAATTCGCCCGGAATCGGATGAATCCAGGCGTAGAGCCGGCCCCTAAGGCGTAAAATAACCCGAGTAGGAGAAACCTTACCTCTTGTAGCGCGATTCAGGGTTCTTCTTTGTCCGAGGTCTGCTCAGCACGTAACACTCCTTCCTCTTCCTCTTTCTTTTCCTCTCTTCCTCCCTTTCTTCTTCTCTTTCTTCCTCACTTTCTCTTCTCCCTTTCCTCCTTCACCTCCTCCCTCCTTGCTTTGCTCCCCCACCAGTTTGAATTCTTTACTCGCGAATTTGAGCTCTCCTATTTATAGCTCTCAAAGTGCCATGCATGTTGACACATGGCTTGCCATGTGTCACACACATGGCTTGCTATGTGTCACACATGCATGCCTTTGCCATGCATTGTGACACATGAACACCATGTGTCATCCATGGCTCGCCATGTGTGTAACTGACTTCTGCGTTTTCTCGAAATACGTGAAATTCCGACTATCTCAAAATTCAACGAAATTCAATTGGGTAGCTAGATTTCGCGAGACGATTCCAATGATGCATTCCATTTCATTATCCAAGATCTAGAAATATCCCAACTTTTCTCTAGACTATTTCGGTAAATTACCGTTTTGCCTCCTTTTTATCTGAAAAATTTAAATTTGAAATTTTCATGGGTTTACACATTTTGTGGGTATTGACACACTGCCACTATTAGTAGTGGGTGGGGGTGTGTCAAAAGAAGCTAAACTGGAAACAACGGGTTTGGCTGATGTGAGATCTAAGGGGAAAAAAATGAGAAATAAAAAAAATCAGAACTTACTCTACCTTTGATTTTGAAGATTGGGAAACAAGAATCAGAATGGAAAAAATGGTTTTCTCCTTAACCTTTTTTGCCCCAATTTTATCCATATCCAAACAGAGGATAGAAAAAAATTACAAAATTGAAAAGAGGATAAATCAAGCAAGAAAAACAAATGAGAATGGAAAAAAAGAAGAAGAGGGGCTTTAGATTTGAATTAGAAAAGCGAGGTAAAGAGAAACTCACCTTTCAACATTGAAGAGAGGCGCGGAGACATATCTCAATTTTTAGGGTTTCAATGAATTAAAGGGGCTATCAGTTATTTTTTCCATCATAATACAAGAAATAAAGATTATTTTGAAAATGTGTTAGATTCATGGTTTTAATGATTTTCTTTTATATTTTTAAAGAGAATCAAATATAAAAAAAAAAATTTTAAATTTTTGTTTTTTTTTGAAGAATTTCCTTTTAATACTAATAATAATAATAATTATTATAATAACAATAATAATAATCAACCTTAACAAGTATAAGTCAAGCTAAGGTCATGTTATTATTGCTATTCTTTGCATTTAACATCTGTTAAGGTAGGTTTTAAAGCCTATGTAAGTCAAGATTGATGACTTACAATGACAAATGTGAATTAAAGACAATAAATTCCTATGTTAACAAAATATTTTTTAAGAAACCAAGGGAAAATTAGAAATTTTCAAAAAATGGTAAAATGATAATAATAATAATAAATTGCCATAATGGTTCAGGAAAGCTTAAAAATTCTCCTAGATCTCGGATAGCCCGAAGCGGACTCGCCAGTTAAAGAATTCGTCTCAAAATCTAGTGACCCGAAAAGTTTGTCGAATTATGAGACAATCGGAGATTTTCGATTGTGTCGAAGATAAGTTGCTGATGACTCGGGGACAGGGATTTTGGAGAAAATCAGGAAGTAGAAATAGCTTGGTAGATTCATTTAAAATAAATGAATTTGTAATAAAAAATCAGAGGGTAAGTGACTACAGTCAAACCTAAATCTCATCATCTGTCATGAAGTAGCATAAAGTGTAAAATAACTACTTAGACCTACCAGATATACTCATCAAATGTTTTATACAAAAAAATGATTTGTTTACAATTGTATTTATTACAATTGTCTTTGATTACAATTTATACAAAAGCTGGGTGTGCGGAATTTTACAAAATATGAGAGGGCCCATCTTGGTCGTTTCTTAGCCTCTAAAACTTGGGATGCGTCCATCCCAATCGTCTTCGATTGCTTACGAAAAAGAGGGTCCTGGCCCAGGATTGAGCAAAGCCCAGTATTGGAATTTCCCTACTTGGGTTACTCCCCACCTAAGTGCAATGCAATGACACACCAAAAATACAACACATGCTAATATATCACTCACGCATATATTAACAAATTTAAATCCCATACATCATGTTATTCAGTTTATAATAATAACATAAACTTAGCTCACATGGGCTAAGGCACACTCCGGCGGTTGGAGTCTTGGAACGACCCACAATTTCCACAATCAACATATTTATTCACCCATGGCAATGACCACAGCATCGCACAAATCCACAAAAGCAGTCCATGGTATCAAAAATACCGCTGAAGAGACATTCGCTCGGTCGAATGTTTAACAGCAGAAGTCATGGCCATCGAGGCCTCAGCAAATCCCCATCCATTACATGACCCTTAAGAAAAAGTAAAGCAGGTAGGAAAAGCCTCGGCTGGGAGTTTGTCGAAACTCCCAATCAGTACCACACGTAGCCCTCGACGTGTAGACCAACTTTGCCTCTTGCACTGAAGCGAGCCGGCGGTCCGATCGTCGTAGATCTTAGAAAGGAAAGCGGACTTTCTGCAAACTCGCTCCAGCCCTTTGCCGTCCAAAAACCGGGCAAGAAAGAGAAAATGAAGATGGGAAAGATCGTGTCGCTTTCTCCTCAAAATTCTTCTAAGTTTGCCCCTCATTTCTTTGACTTTCTCAACCCACTTTACACATGGCTCAATGTGAGCCATGTATCTCATTTTGGTGCCATGTGTCCTCATGAGAACATGCAATTGTTGGTATTTGGTCCCCTGCCACATGGCAGCCCTCTATACCTGCCACTTGGCATCCCCTTACCTTGCCATGTGTCATCAGGCACCCACGCTCCAGCGTGGAAATTGACCACCTCGGAATTGTGAAGATCGACGTGGTAGCTAGATTTCGCGAGACGATTCCAACGATGAAGTCCGTTTCATCATCCGAGATCTAGAAAAATTCCGGATTTTTTTGACCAAAATTACCATTTTACCCTCCTTCAGGGAATCTGGATTTTTCGGGGTCTCACAGAATTGAAAAGAAATAAATTATTTCGGGGTAGAAATGGACCCAAATGAAACAATTTGAACCATGTATCCAAAATAATAATAATAATAATAATAATAAATATAAGAAAAGAAGAAGCGATAAAGAAATTAGCGGGGGAGACGGACGGACGGAGATAAAGTAAAAATAAATTATTTTTCTTTCTTTTAACTTATCTCTAAAGATCTAGCAAATCGGATTTGTAGGTTTCGTCGACGAAGCGAAGTTGATCACGCAATGAGGGCTGCGCGTGGGTACTAAAAGCTTGGGTTCGTCAAAACTCCACGGGCTCAGAGATTTTCCTACTTGTGTTATTTCTAGCCTAAAGGCAATTTAATGGCTTGGGATTGGCTTAGAGGCTGTGAAAGGCTGTAAATTTCAGTCCCCAATTTTTTGGACTTTGTGTAGGAATTTTACGGAAATTTACGGAATTTTTGGGACTGTTTTCAAACAATCCGGGCTAAATTTTATGACTGTTTTCCTACAATTTGGGTTAAAATTTCGAGACTGTTTTTCGACAGCCCGGAGAGGATTTTCAAATCTGTTTCCGGGTAGTCCGAGACTGGGTTCGGGTATGGGTTTTATCCCGGGACTGATGTCTTAAGGTTTTGTAAAAATTGCACAATATAACACAACGTATATTAATAATAAACTTCCAAATAGTTTATAATATTTTCAAATAATAGAATATTTTGAAATAGTGTCTAATACAAATTAAAATATATAACAATGAATTTTTTCAAATAGATATCCGTCACAAATTGGTCAAAAATAGATTACAAAATTGTGATGGAATTGTGTTTCGTCCTTTGTGTGAATGAGGAATTCCATCACAAATTTGTAACAATTTATAATTAGTCACAAAATTTGTGATGATTTATGTGATTTGTGACCGATATCTATTTGAAAAAATTCATTTTTATATTTGAAATTAATTGTATTATATAAATTTTCAAAATATTCAAAAAAAATATTAAGGAGGCTTAGATCGATTCAACAACTTATAGGAATAGTTCGTACTTTAATCAACATAATCAGTCAATATCGGGTATAGTTTAACAAGATTGTTTGCAATTACCTGTGCCCCAATGGTGACTACTCATAAAATTTATTTTCAAATATCATGAAATTCTTATAATTTCCAAATTTTGTAATATTGTAGCATGATATATTTTATTTATTTTATATTTATTATTTTTATGACTATGTAGAAAGTGCAAAATTATATATACAATTTAAAATATTGAAATATCACAAATTTTAAAAAATTTTTTAAAAAATTGCCTGATAACCCTGACGTATGTTAATAAAAAAATTCCAAAATAATTTATAATATTTTCAAATATTAGTATATTTTGAAAAGAGGTCTAATACAAATTAAAATATATATAAATGAATTTTTTCAAATGGATATCCGTCACAAATTAGTCACAAATCGGTCACAAAATTGTGACGAAATTGTGTGTCTGTCACTATTTTGTGACGGAATTAGAATTCTATCACAAATTTGTGACGGATTTATATTTCCATCACTGTTTTGTGATCGATTTGTAATTGATTTGTGACTATGACTATGTAGCAGTGCAAAATTATATATACAATTTAAAATATTGAAATATCACAAATTTTAAAAATTAAAGAATTGCTATTACAACCTGCGTATATTAATAATAAAATTCTAATAGTTTATAATATTTTCCAAATATAGAATATTTTAAATAATTGTCTAATACAAATTAAAAAAATATATAAATAAAATTTTCAAATAGATATCAGATCACAAATTGGTCTAAAATCGGTTATAAAATTGTGAAAGCGGAATTGTGTTCAAGTCACTATTTGTTGGCGGATTTATATTCAATCTCTATTTTGTTCTGGAATTTGTAGTGATTTGCTGATGGATATCTATTTGAAAATAATTATTTTTATATTTGAAATTAATTGTGATATAAATTTCCCAAATATTCAAAAATTAAGGAGGCGAATCAGATTCAACAACTTATAGGAATAGTTCGTCCTTTAATGAACATAATCGAGCCAATATCGAATTTATAGTGTAACAAGTTGCTTCAATTACCTATGCCCCAATGGTGGCTTCCCATAAAAATTTATTTTAAAATATCATAAATTCTTATAATTTCAAATTTTGTAACATCGTAGCATGATATATTTTATTTATTTTTGATATTTATTATTTTTATATTATTATGAGCATGCAAAGTATATATACAATTTAAAATATTGAAATATCTAAATTTTAAAAATTTAAAAAAATTGCACAATATAGCACAACGTATATTAATAATAAAATTCCAAATAGTTTATAATATTTTCAAATATTAGCATGTATTTTTTAAACAGTGTCTAATACAAATTAAAATATAAAAAAATGAATTTTCAAATAAATATCCGTCTAGAGTGGTCACAAATTGTGTGAATTGTGTTTATGTCACTATTTTGTGTGAGAATGAGAATTTAATCACAAAATTTGTGGTGATTATATTCAGTCACGTAAGGTAGGAAAATTCAATTTTACGAAAAATGGCAAAAATCGTAATTCGGTCAAGAGCCTAAGAATTTTTTTGGGAGCTCGGATGGCCAACAGAGACTTCATTGTTGGAATCGTTTTGCGAAATATAGCTAGCACGTCGAATTTCGTCGAATTCCGAGAAAGTCAAAATTTCATGTTTTTCGAGGCACCGGGTGCTTTAAAACGGGTTTGAGAGACATGTGATGGGACAAAAGTCACCTACTACATGTACTCTTGTGACACATGTTGTAAAATTAGAGAGATGATGGAAATGGACTGCTTAGATTAAGCCAAGTGTCAAAAATCAAGAAAAGGGACATTATGGGAATTATTGTAATTGATAATGATAATAAGACGAAAGATGAACAGTGTTCATCTTCTTCAAAAAGACCAAAAATCGTGCAGTAGGTTGGAAAGGGATGCAGTGGCTGGGTTTTTTTATGTTTTTAGAGAGAGAGAGAGAGCTGGGTCTCTGCAGATTTTCGACCCCCGTTCGGACCGTCGGTTTCGACGGACGAAATGCAAAGTTGCTCTACGGCGAGGCGCGAGCTATGCGTGGACAGGTTGGAGGAGTTAAATGACTCCAAGGTAGGGATTTTTACTCTTTGGTTTATTCTTTTTGGTACCAGAGTCATGTTTATGGTTAGGGATATTCTGAGGCTTGATTTAGCCGTAAATTCGATCTCAAAACCTTTGAACAGAGTGGAGAAAATCCCAAATTTGGTGGTCGTGAACAGTAACCCGAGGGTTTCATTGTTCACGTGAATAGTGACGTGATTTTCTTGGTGTGAACATGTGTTTTGTAAGTGATTCAAAATGAATTGCTTGTGTTTGCTAATTAGCTCATGTGAGCTAATTTTGGTGTTATTGATGTGAAAATTGAATAACATGATTGTTGTGAGTAAATTATGTTAAGATATGCATGTGAATTGTATCAGCATAAATTATTTGGAATTGACATAATGCATTCCATATGCACTAGGGCAGCCTAGAATATTATGTGTGAGTGCATGACATGAAATGAAACAAAATTGAAAATGTTTGTGAAAGGAATTTCGACGGAAGATTTTTCGAAGAATTGCCTTAGAGAGTTGTCCAATAGTTCATCTCAGAGGCGGACCCATGATTGTTTGGAATATCCGGCAATTAGCTTAGAGGGTAGTCGATGTATTCAGAGGCTTCGGTGGTGTGTTTTTAAGAACAAATGGCTTTTGTTTTGGCCGGTTATTTACTCGCGTGGCTTAGGCATATATGGGGGAATCGGTGAGGACTCGAGACATGGGTTTGGGCATGTAGACATTCGAGTAGTTCATGAAATTGCTTGAATGATTGTTTGCCATGACATGTGCACTTAGGTGGGGAAGTAACCTAGGTAGGAAATTATCCTGCTTGGGCTGCTCACCTTGTCGAGGGATCACCATTTCGGTCTAGGGAGCGATCGAGGCGGCACTCGTGAAGCCGGATTTGAGAGAAAGCTGGAGCTTGTGGCTTTGATGTTGTTGTATAACATGTATTAAAATGTTGTAATTTTAATATATGTTGAATTAATAGTAATTTATTAACTCTTGAACTATTGTATATAGTTTATGTTTGTTGTGAGTATTAATGCAGGGGCCTAAGTGGCCATTTTTCATTTTAATTGTATATGAACCCGATGTTGTCATAAGTTGATTGTTGGGATAGATTTGTACCTTGGTGAGCTCGTACAAAAGGAGACTCTGGAATTTTCATAGTGGTGTCCCACTTGACATCGATTGTCAGCGAGTTGAAGAGGTTGTCAATGGACACCTCGGTTTTGGAGGCGTCACAGCTTGGTATCAGAGCATAGGTATACGTATACCTAGGGCTTGGGGGACTTGGGTTAAGGCCAGAGTCATTTAGGTATAAGAACATCACAGCTTGGTATAGCTTGATGTTAGGGTTTAGGTATGTGACTGCCTAGGAAGTCACGGGAGAAGATTAGAACACTGCATGCATTGTGTTTTATGTGATTGTGTGATTGTTGTGAATGTTGTGCGATTTGTGTGCTTGGTGAATAGCACATAGGAAAAAAAAATTGTTGAACACTAGGGTTTAGTGTGAGAACAAGTTGTTTGAGAAATTTTGGGCAAATAGTTCAGAATTAAATAAAAAAAAAATGTGTTGAGGATTTTTTTTTCTAAGATTTTATAGTGTGTAAAACTGGAAAAAAGAAATAGATAAAATAAATTTCAATAAATTTATTTGGTTTATTAAGGAAAAAATGAATATATATATATATATATATATATATATTTTTTTTTTTTTGGAGGTTTCAGTAGTTGGAATGAGAAAAAAATGTTGTGAAAAAAAAAAAATGCTCGAAGCGAAGCGAGATAGACTCTGCCCATCGAGGAGTCCACGATACAATGGAATTGTATCGTGACAAAGCAGTCCTGGGCGCGTAGGGGAAGGCCACGATACCGCCAAGCCACGCCCATTACACGGTGTGGTAGGACCCGCGATGCGGCCGAGCTGCGTCGCGGCAGCGTGAAGCGTGGCGTCGCGGCGTGGCTGGCGAGGGGGTTGTGTCCGCGATACAAACTTTGTATCGTGGCTAGGAAACTGATTTTGTATGCGTAATATGGGCTGCGATATGAGGCTGCGACCTGGCCATGGTGTGCCCGCGATCACGGCGGCAGGCTGCGACACGTGTGGCGGTAGCGTGACATTCTTGGCGCCGCATGGCCTTGGTCTTCGGGTGTGTTGTGATCACGAAGGTTATGACACGGTAGGCTAGGCTGCGACATGTTTCACGGCCAGGCTTGCGACATGGCGGGCTCGGCCGCGTCTGGCCGGGGGGCTGACACGGCCCAGCGGCTCGCGACCACCGAGGCGCCCATTGCGCGCTGTGTGCATGGCCTGGGCGCAGTGGTCGCATAGTGGGTGCGCAGCTTGAGTCAGGGTGTGCACCTAGTACACCCAACTCAGTCTTGACTTAGTGCATTGTTTTCAGTCACTGTTTGGGACACTGTTCATGAACAATGTTCATGAGCACTGTTCACGGTTTTTCAAAAATAAAATAAAATAAAATAAAATAAAATAAAATCAAATGAAATAAAATCTTTTAAAATGAAAATTTCAAAAAAAAAAAAAAATTAGTTGCATATGATTTAATAAAATGAAGTATTGTCTTGCATTACATGAATCTGAGGCGTATGTATAGAAATATTTTTGTAAATGAATAGTGTCTCGAGGCTGTGATTAAGCCTTAGAGATACTACATTGAATATTAACTTGTCATTTGACATGTGTACATGGCTAGTCGAGGGCGATGACGTAGAGGGCGTCCACGAGGTGCTAGCCAAGCACCACCAGTATTTGACCAATGGGCCTTTGTTGAGGCTGTAGGGATTGCGGTTGCTGCTATTGCATAGGCTAGTGCAGCAGGTAGTCAAGGAGGTCCGAGTAACCTCCAGAGGTTTAGTTCACATCATCCTCTGACATTCACAGGGGGAGGAGATCCGATGGTGGCAGACCATTGGTTTATGCAGATTAAGAAAGTGTTGGAGGCTATGGAGATTACCTCTGACACGACCAGGATTGGACTAGCTGCGTTCCAGCTAGAGGGTGAGGCCCAAGTATGGTGGAATTGGGCAAAGACCTGTAGAGATCTTGTAAGACCCTGAATTTACAATTTTCATGAATAGTAAATTTCGTTTTCTATCAGTTATGTATTTGACTGGAAATAGTCAAATGAATAGTAATTTTCGAAAAACAAGCCCAAAAAAAAAAGTTCCTAATAATGTATTGAGTTCAAAGAAGCTGAAATAGATTAAAACAAAATTATGTTAAGGGGTGAAAATGCAAATTTTCTAAAAAAGGGCAAAACGGTAATTTGCCATAGAAAAATCTGAAATTTTTCTAGATCTCGGATGATGAAACGGATTTCATCGTTGAATTCATCTCGCAAAATCTAGTTACCCAGTCAAATTTTGTTGAATTCAGAGACAGTCGGATTTTCACGAAATTTGAGGCGACGGGCGTCGAGTGGATCCCGAAAACGAGATTTTTAGAAAAATCCCAAAAAATGTCAAATATTTAAAGAATTTCCATTTAAGATAGATGGAAATGAAACCAGGATGAAATGAATTGTTTAGGAGCGAAAACAGAACCGAAGAAGTGTGACACATGGCGCGACGTGGGCCACGTGTCCACACTATAAATATCCTAAAAAATATCTAATGCTCTCATTTGGTCTCAACCAAACCGTAAGAGAGAGTAAGAGAGAGAGAGAGAAGCGATCTTCTCTCTTCGATTCACGGGATTTCGTCGGTCGGATCTCATTAGGTCGAGAATTAAGTTGATGCGTGTGAGGTCTGCGCGTGGTGCGAATCCTGGGTGCAGTCAGGTCCAAGGTTCGGGTTTTCATGGAAACCGAGAAAAGGCGGTGTCCCGGGAAAGCACGCCATTTGAGGTAGGGTTTTTCTCCTACTCGGGTTAATTTCTGTCTAAGGGCATGGGGGTGTGTCCAAGGAGATGCTGTCCAGTTTTTTTCTCACCCTATGACTGTATTTTGGCCATAACTTGGCCATCACTCATCCGAATTGAGTGATTCAAATTGATAATTAAACTAGATTGATAGGAGAACATTTCACCTTGAAATAGGTATATCCAAATTCCGACCCATGGGGACTCAAAAATACATTCAAAGTGGAGTTAAGTTCAGGCAGTTTTTCTGTTATGTTTTTAAGACTCCATGATTGCATTTTGGCCATAACTTGGCCATCACTCATCCGAATTGAGTGATTCAAATTGCTAAGTAAACTAGACTGATAGGACAACATTGCACTTTGAAATAGGTTTATCTAAATTCCGACCCATGGGGACTCAAAAATGCATTCAAATTGGAGTTATGTTCGAGCGGGTTTTGCATTCTGTTTACGACTCCATGACTGTATTTTGGCCATAACTTGGCCATCACTCATCCGAATTGAGTGATTCAAATTGATAATTAAACTAGATTGATAGGAGAACATTGCACCTTGAAATAGGTCTATCTAAATTCCGACCCATGGGGACTCAAAAATGCATTCAAATTAGGTTATGTTCGGGCGGTTTTGTTTGTTTACGACTCCATAGTTGTATTTTGCCATAACTTGGCCATCACTCATCCAATTGATGGAGTTCAAATTGATAATTAGCTAGATTGATAGGAGAACATTGAACCTTGAAATAGGTCTATCTAAATTCCGACCCATGGGGACTCAAAATGCATTCAAATTTGGAGTTATGTTCGAGAATGGAGTTTTTAATTGTGTTTTCACGACTCCATGGCTAATGTTTGGCCATAACTTAACCATCACTCATCGAATTGAGTGATTCAAATTTTCTAAGTAAACTAGACTGATAGGAGAACAATCCTCATTGAAATGAGTCAATCAAATTCCGACCCATTGGGACTCATAAATTCATTCAGCATTACTTTTGACACATTAATTCGGGGACGCAATGGTCATGGCCTCCAATTTCGGAAGGCCATAACTTCTTCGTCCGAACTCTGTTTTGGGTGTTCTTAGACTCTATGGAAAGCCCATTGTGTCAAGATTCTAACCATATTTCTGTAGAGGACAGTGGATGAACAGAACATGACTGAAAGTTTATGAATGTATCAAGTGTCCAGGTTGCTTGGTTAGGTCGATGTGAATAGCCGGGTTTTGGTATGACCATTTTATGGCATGTTGTGGGCTATTGTATGGGGTAGTAATTGCCATGAGTTAGCATAAGAAAATCATGAGAACAAAGAGGATGGAGTTCAATTGGAGTTTTAAATCAGAGTGGAGAGTAGTTAAATGCTTAGGGTTCTTTGAAGTATCAGTATAGTTAATGGTTTAGTGAACAAGATTAAGGTATGGATGTTATTGGATTTTTATGGATAATGCTTGACTTGTAGGAGGAAGGTGATAAGAAGGACAAGGGTGGAGGTGGAAAGTTTGTTAAAGGAAGAAAAAGGGCTTAAATAACTATTAATGAGGAAAATGTAAATGTTTATGAATATATATATATATATATATATATATATATATATATATATATATATATATATATATATATATATTAATGTTTACCAATGTATATATTTTCATATCTATGTTATAAATGTTCAAATGAAAAAAAGAAATGTGGTTTTCTTGACTTTTAATTATGTTGAGAAAATATGAAATGATTATAGTTTCCATAGTTTTATAAAGCATGATTTATGGTTTCCATATGAAATGAAATGTTTTATGAATGTATATTTTATATATACATATTTATATGAAAATGTTTGAATGGAGATTACCTATGTTACAAAGATAAAAGGGTTGGAAGTCATTAAAGTACTACGTGATAAATGGGGAAGGGTTAGGATTTTTTTATAGAGGGGAGGGAAGAGTGATGCATGTGTTACCCCGTATACGTGTAAAGTACGAAAAGTTTACTAATGCATAATGTGATTTATTCCATAGTGCAATGGTATTTAAAAGAAAGGCACGATTTATCGAAGGTTCCTTTTTGGGCCATCGGTGATCGTAAGACTGTTTCCTCGTAGGTTCTTTCATGGGCCAACGGTGGTTAACGGTGTGGCACGATTTCTCGGAGGTTCATTTTGGGGCAATCGGTGATCGTAAGTTGTTTCCTGGAGGTTCTTTCATGGACCAACGGTAGTTAACCAGTATCACGAGGTTCCATTGGATATAATGGATTAAAGGAAAAGAAAGTATATTGAAAATATATGTTGATAAAATTGTTTTACACGTTGTATTTGAATAGAAAGGAAAAGAATGCAAAGTAAATGTTTATAGAAATGAGATCTCTATATAATTGTTTTACACGTTGTATTTGAATAGAAAGGAAAAGAATGCAAAGTAAATGTTTATAGAAATGAGATCTCTATACAATTGTTTTATACGTTGTATTTGAATAGAAAGGAAAAGAATGCAAAGTAAATGTTTATGGAAATGAGATCTCTATACAATTGTTTTAAACATAGTATTTGAACTATATCTGGAAACATTATTTTCCTATGAACTGTACTCTCACTGAGCTCCTTTAGCTCACACTTTTTCCAAATGTTTTATAAATGTTTTCAAGGCGAGGGCGCGTGCGGTTCGAGGCATCATAGAGACTGATGACACTCAGCCTCACGCGTGACCACCTTTTTGACAATGTATAGTTTTTGTTGTAAATAACTACTTGTGCACCTTTATTTTGTAACGTATATAAGTTTTAAAAGATTGTTTATATTTATATAGTGTTAAGAAAATGATTTTAAAGTTTGATTTGAAATTGGTTGTGGTGGACTTGATGTCCCATTGTTGGATGTGGAGTAAATTAAATTGTTTTATTACAGGTGTTGTGAATTGGGACATGTCGAAAAAACGAGAGGAAACTATGCCGATTTTCTATAAAGGGTTTAATGTTTAAAAAAAAAAAAAAAAATTTGTCTACCATGTTTCATAGAATTTAATGGAAAACATTAAGCTTTATAAATGAGTTTCTTTCATGGTCGCTTTTCAAAGGTTTAAAAAAAAGAAATGAAGGTTTTTTTCAAATCGTAAGAGTGGGAGGGTCCCAGGGTTAGGAAAACCAGTTGGGTCCTTAAGATCTAGAGGCAATGACATGGGAGACCATGATCTTTCATGGGTAAGTATTTTCGGGATCACGCTCGTCACGCGAGGCTCGGGGAGTTCCTAGAGCTGGGCGGGGAACTGACTGACTATGATGGGTATGTGGCTATATTCACGGAGCTAGCCCGTTTCTTGATGACTCACATTGGCCCGCAGGACATGGCCAAGGTCGGGAGATTCGAGGGAATGGGGGTTTGAGTTCCATTCGGGTAGGATAATAGGACTTAGCCTCGGACATGGACTCTGGTTGGGACAGCCTTGACCATAGAGAGAGAGACCGAGGATGCTCGGAGCACTCGGGATGCGGGTGTTAGTAGCAAGAGAAGGAGAGTCGAGTCTTCATACAGTTCGGGAAAGAAGGCGAGGCTTCTAGTTCACGAGGGTTCCTAGAGCCCGCGGCCACATCCGGACGAGGGATGGGTCGAGTTGCACAGTCGGTACAGGCGGATGGTGTGCTACCATGGCTAGCGACTGGACATATGAGGGAGGATTGCCCTCACGGGGCAGGATCCCTAGGGTTTCGGGATCGCGTAGTCCAGTCAGTAATTAGGACGGAAGGATGCAATATATTCCTCCACGCTTTCGTCTGGACGGAGGAGACGATTTAAGTTTCAAGAAGGGCGCACGGGCACCTCTCGTTACGGGCGGACGAGAGAGGCTGGTTATGGGCCTAGAGCGGAGGGGAGCTGAGGCCTGAGAGCGGGGATGTCGGGGTTCGAGGGGCTTGTCTACGCCATCACACCCTTAGGTTAGTGTGGATCAACTGATTATACGAGGTACATTTACCACCATCTCGCCTATGAGCAAAGTGTTATTTGATTATGGTGTGTCACATTCATTCATTCTTTGCATCAGGTTAGTGATAGAGTTAGGCTTAGAGGTTGGGCCTTGGAGGAGCCCTTGTATGTGAGTTCTCCCCTAGGGATTAGGGCGAGAATAGGGATGATATGTTGTGGTTGCAAGTTAGAGATCTCGGGGATTCTACTCACAGTGGACTTGAGGATCATGAACATTTCAGAGTTCGACGTCAAACTTAGGATGGATTGGCTGATAGCTTACAGAGTCGTTATCGATTATGAGCGTAGGAGAGTTACTGCCTACACGTAGGACGGTACTCGTGTTGTATTTCAAGGGGACAAACATGACATTTGCCCCAGACAGTGTACGAGTCCAGGTGTTAGTGACAGTTGGCGGGTTGGCTAGTAAGCCTTACCTTTGAGGACGAGGTGAGACCAGACTTAGATCTACCTTGAGTAGATTGCGAGTACGAGGATGTTTTTTCGGATGACCTCTTTGGGATTGCCTCCCGCGAGGTTGTGGACCGGTGTCGAGTTACACCTGTTGCCCGCCCGTCTCTATGACTGCGCAGGATGACCGAGTTGAGTTGCGGGAACTCGAGTCAATACGGGAGTTCTTGGATAAGGGGTTCATTAGACTAAGCACTACACACCGTAAATTGCTCAGGTTATTGAAAAAGAGGGACAAGACCCTTTGGTAGTGCATTGATTACAGGGCAGTTGAAACGGGGTTATAGTTAATAATGGGTACCCGGCTTGCCGAGGATTGTGATTTGTTGTCAGTTGAAAGGAGCGCGAGTCTACTCCCGAGATAGACCGCGTGGTTACCATCGAGTTGAAATTCGGGGAGACGAATATCCTTAAGACGGCGTTTAGGACGTGATATGGGCACTTTGAGTTTCGGTGATGCCCTTTGGATTGGCAGATGCACCGGCATTCATGGACCTCGTCACGTAGGGTATTCGACCCTATTTGGATCAGTTTGTCGTAGTCTTCGTGGATGACATTTTGATCTACTCCCAATCAGAGTGGGAGCATAAGTATCATTTGAGGATTGTATTACAGTTGTTGAGAGACTATCGGAGGTTATCACGCCAAAGTTCGGTAAGTGCGAGTTTGGCTTACTAAGGTGAGATTTTTAGGACACGTGGTGTCGGCATCGGGCGTGTCGGTGGGCCAGAGAAGGTCGAGGCGTGATGGTGGGAGAGGGTGAAGTCGGTCTTCGAGATCGTAGTTTCTTGGGATTAATTTGGGTACTCACGGGAGATTCATTGAGGATTTCTCGATTAGAATACCTATGGCGAGATTGACCGGAAGGAGGTCGAGTTTGATTGGGATGACCGATCACGAGAGGCATTCCGGGAGTTGAAGAGGGACTTACTTAGGCTCCTATCTTGATAGTCTGAGACGAGGGGACATGGGTACCGGTGTATTGTGATGCCTGAGGGGCCGGACTGGGATGTGTTTGATGCTAATTCCGGGAGGGTAGTAGCTTATGGTTCCCGTCAGTTGAAGAATCATGAAGCTAATTACCCCACACCACGACATGGAGTTAGGCGGCCAGTATTCTTGCCTTGAAGATTTGGCGCCACTATTTATATGGCGAGGAGTTCGGGGTGTCTCGGACCACAAGGTCGAAGAATATTTTCCATGTGGCGGGACCTCAATATGAGGCAAGCGCGGATGGATGGAGTTCCTAGAGGGACTATGACTTCACTTTTGCATTACCTGCATCACAGTAAGAGGCGGAATGTGGTGAGCTGATGCACTTTCGATCGGAGTCACGGGGGCATTGGCTAGTATAGCTTCGGGAATGGCGGATGCTCGAGGCGTAGGACGGTTGAGGCTCACGATCTGGCAGGCGAGGCTCGAAGGGGTAAGTTAGGGGAGTTTAATGCTTCCTGGCGTCTCTATTGAGTCGTGATCGGAGTCTTAGGGATGGGATGCGGAGATAGTGTCATCGGGGACCAGTCTGATCGGGTGCAGTGAGAAATTTGGACCGTCCGCATGAGATGGTAGTCTTCGATTATAGAGAGACGGGTAGTGGTTCCCTAGTTGTGGTTGAGGAGATTCTCGGGAGTTTCATTGCTCGTTTCTTTGTGCATCCAGTGTACGAAGATGTCGAGTTTTCGTCGCCGGTGCTATTGGAGTGGGATGGAAAGAGAGACCGCGTAGGGGACTTTGTTCGATTGATGTCTCACGTGTCGACGGAGTTAAGGCTGAGAACGGAGCTTGATGGTCTTGACCATTGGAGGTGGCTGAGTGGAAGTGGGAGCACGTCACTGTAACACCCCGAAATATACCCTAGCAGTTTTAGGACTTGTTTAGGGTATATTAAAAGCTAAAATAGATTTTTCGAAATAAAATAGTAAATAGGAAATTAATAAGAGAGCAAAAGGGTAAATATGTAATTTACCACTTGAGGACCTAGTGGTTATAAATGGGAAAGACACGGGTAAAGTGGTCTTTTACCACTTATGGACATAAAAGGCATAAAACAATAAGTTATATGCAAATATGAAATTTGAAAAAAATATGGAATAGAAAATAGAAGGGAATGGAAGGGCTAAATAGCAAAAATGAGAAAAGAGTTTAAAAATGTCAAGGCCAAACATGGCCTTAGCAAAAAGGTTAAATAAGAGCAATTGGTCTCTCATTTTTGAGAGACCAAAAACATGAATGAAGAGAGGAAGAAGAAGGGAAGAAGAAGAGAAGAGAAGGGAAGTTCAAGCCAAGATAAAAAAGGTATGGAACTAACCTTGGGTATGGATTCTATGATTTTTGGTATGGAACTTGTATAGATTTGTATGAATGCATGTTTGTGGAGTTGGGGGGTTGTGAGAAGCCTAACTAAAATGAGTTCTTATGTAAAATCATCATAAATCCCCTTTGTTTTTCAGGGTTTGTTGTAAAGAAGATCCTAGAGGAGTCCCCGATACATGTGTTTTGGGGTTCTAAGTGATATGTAAAGCATGGACATGTTTGTTCTTGTTCTAGGTTTTGATAAGAACCCTAGATTTCTTGAAGATGGGTTGATTAAAACCTAGGCCTTGTATAAAGATGAATGACATGTAAGGATCAAGAGTTCATAAGATAAGTATTGAAAGAGGAATTGAGTACGATTGAGATTCTGAGATGAATTTAGAAATGGTCTTGAAGTGTTTATGAAGTATAAGAGTTGATTTGGGTAGCAAAATATGGAAAAAATGGAGGAAAATACACATTACACGGGCATTTTAGGGGACATGTACCTGTACACCTTGAGCGATGGTACACCCTTCGAACTGAACGTATGGGGTACATGTTAGGGACGTGTCTCGTACACCTGTTCTACTTTCCCAATTTCAGCAGTTTTCATTATTTTGGCCATAACGTCCTCATTTATTATCCGATTTGAGTGATTCAAGTGGAAAATTAAAATAGACTTCAAGGAGAATCAAACATAATGAAATAGACATCGTCAAATTCTGACTCTAAGTAGCCCAAAAATTCACTCAAAGTGGGGCCATGTTCAAGTCAAATTCTGCATCAGTTTGAACATAGAGTAGTCCGGGTGTCTGGGGCGTAACTTGAGTTTCGGTGCTCGGGTGGGTGATTCCAGTTGGAATAGAACCCTTTGAACCTTAGCTTTAAAGTACAAAGATCACAGTGTCAAACATGAAGTTAGAATCCCGGAAAAATGAGTAATTTAAACTGCCTAATGTAATCGGTAAAATTGACTAGTTATTGTAGAAAATGCCATAACTTTATTTTGGATGATCCGATTGGATTGATTCCAATTTCGTAAATAGATTCATTGAGGACAAGAATATGAATAAGTACATGAATGAGTATACGTGAATGAATATATGAATAAGTATACATGAATAAGTATACGTGAATGAGTATTAGTAAATGAATTTATGAATGAGTATACATGAAAGAGTATACGTGAATGAATATATGAATAAGTATACATGAATGAGTATACGTGAATGAATATATGAATAAGTATACATGAATGAGTATACGTGAATGAGTATAAATGATAGATTTATGAATGGTATACACATGAAGAGTATCATTAATGAATGAATATGAATAAGTATACATGAATGAGTATATATGTGAATGAGTATAAAGTAAATGAAATTATGAATGAGTATACATGAATGATTATCGTGAGATAAGATATATGAATAAAGTATACATGAATGAATATGTGAATGAGTATATATGAATGAGTATACGTGAATGAGTATCACGTAAATTAGTATGAATGAGTATCGTGAATGAATATACGATAAAATTGAGTATATGAATGAGTATACGTGAAAGGTATCGATAAGTGTATATGAATGAGTATACGTAAATGAGCATATGAATGAGTACACGTGAATGAGTATACATGAATGAATATGTGAATGAGTATATGAAATGAGCACATGAATGAATATGTGAATGACTATATGAATGAGTATACGTGAATGAGTATACGTAAATTAGTATATGAATGAGTATACGTAAATGAGCATATGAATGAGTACTGCGATGAATAGTATACATGAATGAATATATGAATGAGTATATGAGGAATGAGTATCGTGAATAAAGCATATGAATGAATTATATATAAATGATCACATGAATGAGTATGTGATTGGTATATCTTTGAAAGATAATGCGAAAGTGAATATGGAATTGAAATGTGATATTTGAAAACAGATGAATGTGAATGATAATAAGGGCCAGGGATTCATCAAAGCGGAATCCGTCATAAATGTGAATCACAGTGAATATGAAATGTCGAAATGTGATATTCGAAAGCTAGAATGAGCGTGAATAATAATAAGGCGGGATTCATTAAATGGAATCCGTCGTAAATGTGAGTGAATGATATGAAGAATGAAGCTAGCGACGGGATGCACTAATCGGCATCCGTCCGCGAAGGCACCGAAATTATCGATGTCCGCGGCGGGATGCCAATCGGCGTCCGTCGCGTGATGGCGTGGCATTGAAGAAATGTCCCGCGGCGGGATTCATAAGTGGATCGAGTCATGATGGCATATAGCATTTAATTTGATACCACATGTTGATTAATGCCCCAGAAAAGTGCAATTTTAGACCCTATATTAGATAGGTTTTGAGTCTTTCTTGCGTTAATCAATATCATTCTCTCAATTGAAGTGTTCTAGTCTTCTTAGTAGCACTTATGCCATTTAGAGGAATATTTTTGGTTGTTTCTCAGTGTTGTGCACTCTTGGGTTCAATCTCAATACAAGGATGAATCATGAAGTTAAGATTCAAGTCTCAGCCATCAATGACCAGTCAATGAAAACAAAAAGGCAAAGTGAAGAAAATTCGATACGATTGAAGAGGAATGAAAGCAGTGAAGGGATCAACAATGCGGGAATTTTAAGCTAAACTCTTGAAAATTTTAAGCTAAGATTGCGAAAATTTATTGCTTGTCTAGCAATGCAAATTTACATGCTTTATTGTTCCTTAAGAAAATAATTGATTTAAGCTACTCACAGAATTTAGCTAGCTTAGCGAAATTTCGCTAACTATGAAATTGCCCTTATATGAAATTTCTTGTTTTAAACTAGACACATTGATTTAAGCTAGTGAGAAACTATGACCCTAACGAAAATTGATGCCTCGTCATGCTTTGTAGTGTACCAAACCGCCTCAAACTTGGTGTTTACTTAATTGTCCTATGCTTAGCCAATTTCATAGGTTTTTGGTATTTTCATGCCTTGGTGCTTTATATAAACCTCTTGTTTTGTAACCTAAGTAACAATTTTTGTAATAATTTGGAGAGGAGAAGATGTTTTGTAAGTTTTCATTTTGTAAATAAAGTCTCGTATTTTTTATTTAGGTTTGCTTTTTTTCCTCTCTTCTCTCTCCTCTTTCTCTTACTTTCTCGGGCACTTGA
Source organism: Tetrastigma voinierianum (assembly GCA_016808115.1). Taxonomy (NCBI): domain Eukaryota; kingdom Viridiplantae; phylum Streptophyta; class Magnoliopsida; order Vitales; family Vitaceae; genus Tetrastigma; species Tetrastigma voinierianum. Next base: position 94,277 of record JAEQBH010001219.1, read on the forward strand.
ACACCTCTTGAGGATGTGACTCGAAGAGATGCTTGCTAAGCCTTCTTTTCTTTGAGAAGAGGAGGAGCTAGCCCCAGTGGTGGGGCATATGCATATTTATCCTCTTATTGCTAAAAAGCTAGCAGTAGTGTATTTATGGCCCTTATATTCTCAAAACATGGTTGCATAACATTGAATGTCATTAATGTAATACTCCATGCTTTGGGATCCGATTGCATATTCGGTGAGAGAGTGCTGTGATTCTTTAAGATGGTCTTCTGAGCCCCTTTAAAATGATATTTATATGTTGGGTTTCTCAAATTGAGGTTGCATAACCCAATGTTATTGGTTGGCCAATACTCCATGCTTTAGAATCACGATTGCATAATTGATGATAGATGTCTTTGTTGTTCTTTAGATGGTCTTCTGAGCCTACGAGATGATATTGAATGTTAGGGTTTCAAGCTTGATGGGGCCATATTTGCATGCTACTGTATTGACTCAAATGAGGTGCTTCATAGGTGAGGTTTGCTAGTTAAATATAGATCCGGTTATGCCATGGACTATAGGTTGCATGTCATAGCAGCGAGGATAAAACAGGGGACCTTGTTTGCCACTGACTTGCCAAGTTAGTGACCTAAATCTTAAGTTAACTTTTTCACCTTTTACTTTTGATTTTACAATTCTCGGTTCTAAACCATTCCCTTTGTTTTTTGAAACCATGATTCCAAAGAGTCCAAATAGAAAGCCTTACCTTCGAGGCACTGATGCAAACCATTTTAGGATGAAAACCCCGTCAGTGTTCGATACTGAGCCCTTTATCTGCGGAGTAGCTTGACTCTGGCGTTAGTAGGAACAGGTGTATATAAATTTTATTTGATTTTGGCTCGACCCTCTTGTGACACGAATCACGTATCGGGATGCACCATGACATCGTCATGATGGGAGGCCCGAATAAGTGATACCACGTGTGGGATGCGCTGATCGTATCCGGCGTGATGGGAGGCCAGAATAAGTGATACCATGTGTCGGGATGCACTAATCGGCATCCGTCATAATGGGAGACCGAATAAGTGATACCACGTGTCGGGATGCACCAATCGGCATCTGGCATGATGGGAGATCGAATAAGTGATACCACGTGTCGGGATGCACCAATCGGCATCCGGCATGATGGGAAGGCGAATAAGTGATACCACGTGTCGGGATGCGTCGACGTCGACATGATGGGAGACGAATAGTGATACCACGTGTCGGGATGCACCAATCGGCATCTGTCATGATGGGAGACCGAATAGGAGTGACTACCGTAGCCAGGGATGCACCAATCGACATCGGCATGATGGGAGGAGCAGAATAAGTGATACCACGTGGGATGCACGATCGGCATCATCGTGATGGGAAGCCCCGAATAAGTGATACCACGTGTCGGGATGCACCAATCGGCATCCGGCATGATGGGAGACCAAATAAGTGATACCACGTGTTGGGATACTGTCCGGCATCGTCGTGATGGGAGGCGAGATTGTAAAATGTGTAGGCACATTCTAGAGATGAGTATGGAAGTGATTCATTAAATGGAATCCGTCGCCAAATGTGAATTGAATAGTCAAAGTGAAATTACTAACATAGACGAGTGTAAATGAGATTTTTATGTATATACTTAAATCTCATAAATTGAATTGTGAATTGAATTATTGCATTGAAAATGTATGTTATGATATGATAAATGATATATATGTAAAATGGCTTATCTACGAATAGATAGCATGAGTATATGTGTGTATAAAGGCATTACTTTATAAATGCATTTTGTTAAATATGAATGTTATGGGTCTTTTTGAATTTGTAAAAGTGTTTATGGGATTGCTAGAAAAGTGCTTTCGTAATTAAAAGTCTAAAATGGAATAAAACAAACATATGTTTGGGAGAAGATAATTGAAAATGTCGGAGTAAACTGGGCTACAGCTTGGATCCGCCAACCGGGTCAAGTCGGGGATTCGGGTCGCGACACTTTTGAAAACAAAAATTTAATAAAACCAAACAAATGTTTTGATTGAAAATGTCGGAGTAAACCGGGCTCCAGCTTGGATCCGCCAACTGGGTTAAGTCGGGGATTCGGGTCGTGACACTTTTGAAAATGAAAATTTAATATAACGAAACAAAATGTTTTAAACGGGCATCCCAGATCATGAAACGTAATTGCTAAAGGGAGTTGATTAATGAAAGCCCGACCGTGATAGTGATAAAGAGTCTAATATGTATTGGTATTAGTCGATTTGACCTTGTATGAAATTGATATGACTTGATGCATTCGATTTGCCATTGTAGATGTATAAATTGTTTTGAATATGATCGACATGCCATCACATGTAGAAGATATGAATTAGGCTGTAAAAGACATGACACATGGAAGTGATACGATCGTGAAAATGTTATGGAATCAAAAAGGATAAAATCTACATGTATAATATGATATGAGTTAGAAGTCACATAACAATGAAGCCGTTAATTGCATAAGGAAAAGTAAATGTAAAAGATAGTGGCGGTAATTATTGTTATTGGTGATTCTTGTCTGCTCATTCCCCACTAAAGCGTAAAGGCTTAGCTGCAGTGTTCAATCCTTGTAGGTGGAGAGGAGATAAAGAGGACCGGATATTCCACACGATCTGGGCCATCTCGGAGATAGGTGCTCACCAACCTTGTTCCGCGCCCGATCTCACGATGTTTGTATTGGAAGATATGTAAATGTATATCAATTTGTATAAGAAAATGGGACTTAGCATATGTATAGATTTTAATGGATACCACTTTCAGATGGTAGTCCCTTTGTATATGTAAATGATTTTGGTTAATCTGAAATTGTTTGTATACCCACATGTATAAGTTAAACTCATGAAAAAAAAAAAAAAAAGAAGTAAAGAGTCCCAGGATATGGTTTCGCACCCCGAAACCGGTTCGGATCCTTGTCCGAGATTCGGACCGGGAGTCAGGCGTGGAGTCCGCGATGGATTTGTGACCCACTTGCCACGGACCTTGCAAAGACCGCGATGTGAGGTATGGGTGATAGTGAACCGACTCACGAAGTAGGCGCGTTTACAGCCGAGTGCGGTTGACTTTTCGCGTGGAGATTCTGCATTTTGCATTCGAGATGGTCGGCTACATGAATGCCGGTATCCATGAGTGTCGGATGGGGACGCAGGGTTTCACGGGCGCACTTTGGAAGAGTTTCAAAGAGTATGGGCCTGTGACTGACCATGAGTACATCTTTTCACCCGAGACCAGGATGAATTCGGTCAGAGAGGGCCATCTGAGGTGTTAGAGGACATCTTTGCGGTATCGTCTTTGAGTTATAAAGGGTAGGCACAGGAAGAGCATTTGCCCTTAGTGGTCGCCTACAACAACGGAGTTATCGGGCGAAGGTATCTGGATGGCACCATATGAGGCATTGTATGGGAGGCCGTACGGATCCACCGTTATGTTGGACCGGGTGGGAGGGAGCTCATCACTGGTCACGTCGGAATAGAGACACCTCAGAAAGGGTGAGAAGATACGATAGGCGTCTTCTTAAGGCTCGAGGCCGTGAGAAGAGCTATGGTGATATCTTGACGTCGACCGCCGAGTTCGAGGTTGGAATCCGCGTCTTCTTAGAAAGGTGATGCATAGGAGAGGAGTGGTCAGGTTTGCCACACCCGATCCGTCAGGTCGAATAGCGGATCGAGCCCAGGAATTGCAGGCCCGCGAGACTATCACGGGACTCATTAGTCACATTTCTTTATCGAGCTTACATGCACATTTTCTCATTCCTTATGCCTGATTTACGTAATAACGAAAATCTTTTACGGCGCCCACATTGCTATACCACCATAGTGGTATTTATGATACATATACTATACACATATCTTGTCCCATTTACTTATACAAACACTTACTTATACATGTGTGTACAAAACATCGAGAGTTGGGAGTGCGGTGAAGGCACCTGATCTACAGTAGCTCACTATCTTGTGTGGGATGTCACGTCACTCTATCCTTGTCATGCATACGTACCTACAGTTGAACACCGTGCTTCAAGCTTTACGCTTAGTGGGAACATAAGCATGGACAACCACCAATGGTGATTGTCACAAGCTTAAACATATGCATTTCATATATCTATACATATTCATATAACTTTTGAATTACTTATCATCTTTACATTCCTATGGCATGTCACATGTTCTCTGTCTTTGACATATCTCCTAACTATACTTTTACTGTATTCACGTAGCACATAAATGCTTTTACTTATCTCTATCATTCTTAGCACTTATGCCATTTCTATCATGTGTTCATAGCATGTTCCATCTATTCATTTAAGGTATGTCTAGCCATATATTTCTTATTAGTACTATCATTTGATCTATTGTCTTTCTAATGGTTCATATTTATATCTTATTTTGTGCATGTCATATTCTTATACATATATTACTTTCCTGATTTATATACTACTTCCATTTGTTGCACTGTATTTTCATGTATTGTTATCATATCATTTTCATATCTTGTGTTATGTCTTGTTCATGTCTGCATGTTTATGTACTCATTTCATATCTTGTTTTCTGGTTACTTTTCATATTACTTTCTCTTTCATATTAACTTTTCAGATCATTTTACATTCTTATACATTTTCATATATCATGTCGGATCGTATAATCTCTATCATCACATAGCAGTGCTATGCTTCTCATATCGTATCATATCTTTTCACATGTCATATTCAAATCATTTGTTTTATGTTTCATGCCTACATAAACCTTAGAAGTGGATAAAGGAAACTATAAGGGCTCGAAAATGTTGTACTCAACGCTGTGTAAAAGCAGTGGTCTATAAGAGGCAGAAGCGACTGTACTCCTTTGTGTGCAAAGCGATTGGTCTATAAAGGGCAGAAGACCTTGTTATCATTATGAAATTAATAACCATCTATAAGGGCAGAAGGCGCTGTGGTGACCCTTTAAGACCCACTTAGTAAATCAAACGGGATCTATCTCACATCGACAAGCGGGGCCTCGATATCGGAACTTGTATCTGCAGACTTGTTTTTCCTAATAGGCATGCCCATCTCTCCCTCTACCAGGTTATAAGCATACGATCCATGTATTTTAATGTTCGGTACATATCTCATATTTACAGAATCATTATTGTCATTCGAATCATATATGAGATATATATAATCATTTATTCTTAACTGCATTTTCATATCTCATATCTCACTTTACACATTCACATATACATATAACTGATCATATACTTATGTCATATTCTATACTTGTCATATACCCATGCTTATATATGTTCCATACATATAATTTACACAGGCATATACAATATATACTATCATTACTTTAATTTGTATTCGTTCTCATATATGTAGCTTCATATTTTCTCATATTTCTCTATAATACATATATTCCTATATTTTTATCATGCATACATTTACTCATTCATATATTACATCTATACTATCATTCGTGTACATGTACTCGTTCCTCGTAACATCTTATATCTTGTTAACTTATATTTTCATATACTTTATTAGTCTATCATATCTTATGACATATACCTATACATTTCTATACTTGTCGTTTACTTGTGCTTTGCTCAGAGCCGAGTTCTATCTCCATAGGAGTGCTAACATAGACTTCTTCTTTAATATCATAGGTACCCTTCATGTCGAACTATTTACCTTTTTATCATTTCTTATTCGGATACACATTGTATAAACATTTGCTTGCTTGAATTTGGAGATAAAGATAGACGAGACCGGTACAATATATACTGAAGGTACGATGCGGTCTGAGAACATAGACGTGCCTGCCCACGTAATAGAAGTGTCGAAACACTAGCAGGAGTGCCAAAGCACTGTTCATGTATACGTGCCTGCCCACGTAATAGAAGCGCCATAGCACTAGCAGGAATGCCGAAGCATTGATCATATATGTCTTGTCATTCAATATCCGGTCTTAGGCAGTCATACAATTATCCGTGTTCTCTGAGCTTATCATTTTATTCTTTTCTTCTACACTCCTCTACATATCAAATCTACGTCTATTGCTATTTCTTGTTCATATCTATCTCTTTTCTTATCATGTATTCCAATTGACTTTACCCATGCGATTTGTACACTTGGTACAACAATCATATTTTCCATATGTGGATAGCGAATTCCATTAAATAATATGGTTAGATTCTAGACTCAATGAGATTTCCATAGAATCCAAGAACACCCGAAACGGAGTTCGGACGAAGAAGTTATGACCTTCCAAAGTTGGAGGTCATACGTAGTCAAATCCTGAACTGGCCGAGCTGACCTGACCTCAGTGAGTTTAGTCTAACACCTTGGTCTGATGCCTAATATCCTCCTCAGGCATATGAATGGATTCTTGACTCAATGGGCCTTCCATAGAATCCAAGAACACACAGAAGCGGGTTCGGCCAGAAGAAGTTGACCTTCCAAGTTGGAGGTCATCGTATTCAAATCGAATTGCCGAGCTGACCGGTAGTACCAGGTGAACTCGGTCTAACACCTCGGTCTGACATCTATTATCCTCCTCAGGCATATGAATGGATTCTTGACTCAATGGGATTTCTATAGAGTCCAAGAACACCCGAATTAGAGTTCGGACGAAGGAGTTATGACCTTCCGAAGTTGGAGGTCATACGTAGTCAGCCAGACAGTGACACAGACTAGCGCTCTGGGATGGGGTCTGCGGTGAGCTCTCTGGCCGACCTCTGGGGGATGAGGTCTGGCGGCCTCTGAGGATGGGGTCTTCCTGACCTTTGCAGGGAGGTGCTGACCTTTGCAGGATGGGGTCTGCATGTTGACCTCTCTGTGGGATGGGAATGCGCATGCGACCTCTGCTGACCTCTACAGGATGAGGTATGCTGACCTCTATAGGATGGGGTCTGCTGACCTATGCTGACCTCTACAGAATAGGGTCTGCTGACCTCTACCGGATGAGGTCTGTTGACCTCTGGGATGAGGAATGCGCTGACCCTCTGAATGAATCTACATCATGACCTCTCGCGAATCTAGACTATTCAGAGTAAAAAGACCATAACTTAGTCTGAGGGTCCAATTGAGAAATTCAAAAAGCTAACACCAAGTTCATTGATGGCTACAATTTACCAGGACTTTTACTACCAAATTTCCTTTATTTCCCCGAAGCCCAAAAACCCGTTCTAAGGTCCGATTTGCAGTATGATCAAATAGGGAAAATTTTCTTGGTTGACTTAATTTAGGCGCTAAAAAGCACGTATATAGGATCATGGGGGCTCTTCTCAACTCAGCCACAACAGAAATGAGATTTGGAGTTTCCCTACCCAAACCATACACAAGATAGAGGGTTCCAAACCATGTATTTATACTTTCTATACCCAAAACTAGACAAACCCATACTATTGTACAAACATCGATACTTTTCCATACGGAACTTAACAAGTTTCATACAAAACCATACAAATATTCATAGTTCCATACTCAAATTTCATAGTTCCTTACAACCCAAGACATGTATCCATACTTTTCTATACAAAATCATAGTTCCATACCTGTGATCTCCTTCTTTCTTCTTTTCTTTTCTCTTCTTCTTCTTCTTCTTCCTTTCTCTTCTCTTCTCTCTTATCCGTTTTTGCTCTCTCTTTCTCAAGACCAAAAATGAGATATTTATTTTAGTCTTATCCTTATTTGATCTTATCCCCTTTTTATTTCACTTTTTCTCTCTTTTGGAGCATCTTTGACCATCCAATTAAAGAAGGAAACTTCCTCCCTCTTTCCTTCAAGCCACTTGTCTCTTCCATAATTTTTCTTCCTTATTTCATTCTAATATCTTCCTTTTATTACTCTTTGGTCCTCACTTTCATTTTTATTCTCAGTTCAATTTATCAAAATCCTACTTTGGCATATAAACTTATTAAATTATGACCCTTGGGTCATGAATTGGTAAATTATTAATTTACCCTTAAGCGTGTATTAATTCGAGTTCTTGCTTATTTTATTTTTATCTTTATTTTATTAGGATAATTATACTTTTACTTTTATTATACCCTAAACATGTTGCATAAAACCGTTAGGGTATGATTTGAGATTATTCTGAGGTTAAACCCAGGCGCGGGAAGCTATCGTAGGAGTTTTATTGGGCCTGAGATGCTCGGAGGGTAGGTGCTATAAGGCGTACGGTTGGCTACCGCCCGACATGTCAAGTGTCCACGAGGCGTTTCATGTCTCCATGCTCCCGCTAGGTTGCACTCCAGATCCAGCTCCTGTAGTGGATTGGGAGAGATTGAGGTTGACACGGATGGGACCTTCGAGGAGGGACCAGTGTGCATTATGGATAGCCGGGATCAGGTTTTGCGACGCAAGACCGTGAGGCTAGTGAGGGTGCTATGGCGGCACCGTGGAGTGGAGAAGTCAACGTGGGAGCGTGAGGACACGATGCGAGCCACCTATCCCTTCTTGTTTAGGGATGAAGTGCGATGGTTTGGTCGTTTAATCATAAATGACTAGTTTACATGCATGGTATAGTGCACGATTGCATATGCATGTAGTGGTTATGATTGTCGAATTTGGACCAGAAATTCGCTAAGGAGGAGAATGTAACTTGCAGAGAAGAATTCAATTTTTTGAAAAATGGAAAAATCGTAATTTCGGTCAAAACCCAAAATTTTTTTAGATATCTGATGACGAAATAGACTTCACCGTTGGAGATGGAATCTACTTGAATCTAGCTAATGTCGAATTTCATCAGTGCACGAGAAAGTCGAATTTCCACATTTTGAGGCAGGAGTGCGTAAAAACGGGTTTTAGAGACATGTGATGTGACAAAAGTCACCTACTACATGTACTCTTTGTGACACATGTTAGAATTAGAGATGATGGAAATGGACGGCTTAGATTAAGCAAAGTGTCAAAAATCAAGAAAAGGGACATGATGAGAATTATTGGAATTGTTAATGATAATAAGACGAAAGATGAACAGTGTTCATCTTCTTTAAAAAGACCAAAAATCGTGTAGTAGGTTGGAAAGTGATGCAGTGGCTGGGTTTTTGATTTTTTTAGAGAGAGAGAGAGCTCCTTCTCTCTAGATTTTCGGCCATTCGGACCGTCGGTTCTGACCAGACAAAAGTAAAGTTGCTCTCTGTGATGGGGCTACGTGTGGACAGGTTGGAGGGTTCAGGCAGCTCCAAGAGGTAGGAATCTTTTCCTACTTGGTTTATTCTTTGGCTAAGAGCCATGTTTATGGTTAGGGATATTCCGAGGCTTAATTTAGTCGTAAATTCGGTCTCAAAACCTTTGAACCGAGTGAAGAAAATCCCAAATTTGGTGGTCGTGAACAGTAACTTTCAAGGGGTTTTGCTATTTCACACTTGAATAATCGACGTGATTATCTTGGTGTGAAAATGTGTTTTGTAAGTGATTCAAAATGAATTGTGTGAGACCCCGGAAAATCCAGATTTCCTAAGGAAGGATAAAATGGTAATTTCGGTCAAAAATCCGGAATTTTTCTAGATCTCAGATGAGGAAACGGACAGCACCGTTGGAATCGTCTCGCGAAATCTAGCTACCACGTCAAATTTGCCGAATTCGAGACGGTTGAATTCCGTTTTTCGAGGCACGTAGAGGAGTGTGGGACATGACACCTTATGGGTAGCGGGCGCCACGTGTCAGGCGAGATCACGATCAAATATGGAGCTCAAGTGGGGCTCACATGTGACACATGACATCATGCCATTTGAAGAAAATCTAAGTTAGATGGATAAGGATAAGGGTGTAATCCAAGGTGTCCAATGAGAAATGGACATGTGGCGATGAGAGGACTTTCCTCTTGACCAAGTCTTCCAAATCAGTTTGGGAGAGGGAAGGAGAGGGAGAGACCAACCGAGAAAGGAGAGTGAGGAAGAGAGGGTTTTAGAGAGAGAGACTCCACCTTCTCTCTAAAATTCCCGACGATCGGACCGCCCGGCGTTCGGCGAACAGGGAGCAAAGTTGCTTTCTCCACGGCGAGACTACGTGGGTACCCGTTTTGGGGAGTTTAAGGCCAGGCTCCGAAAAGGTTGGGGTTTTCTCCTGCCAGCACTTTTGGCTTAAGGTCATGTAATGGATAGGGATTTGTTGAGGCTTGGATGGCCGTGGTCTCGGTTCCAAAAGATTTGGCCCGACTGAGGAAATCCCTAGGTGATTTGGACAGCCCACGGGCTGTTTGTGTGATTGTGTGGTATTGTGTTATTGCCATGAGAAAAATAACATGTTTGTGTGAAGTTGTGAAGCGGATTTCAAGATGGGTGACGGGTTGTGCTTAGCCCATGTGAGCTAGGTTTGATGTTATTGATATAAAGTTGGAATAAGCGTAGATAGAAATTAATTTTGTTAATATATGCATGAGTGATATAGCATGTGTTGTATGTTTGATGTGCCATTGCATTTGCACTTAGGTGAGAGTAAGCCAGTGAAATCCACTCTTGGGCTTTGCTCCCTTGTCATTAGGAATATATTTAATTGAAGACGAGTGGGGATGGGACCGCATCAGGGTTTAGAGCGAAGAAACTTGACCAAGATGGCCTTATCTTGTATTTTCTGTTTTTTACCTTAAAATTTATTAGAGACCCATTTTTGTATAAATTGTAATTCACAATTGTAAATAAATCATTTTGTATAAAATATATAATTGTGTTGAATGGATATCACGAATTTGATCGAATTTGGTTTACACATGTCACGTGCCTCACGGCGTGAGACGCGTAAATTTCCGTGGAGTTGGGTGGTCGACGGACACCGAGTTAGGCGTCTGGAAATTGCTTGTGTTTGCTAGTGCTTGATGTAGGCTAATTTTGGTGTTATTGATGTGAAAATTGAATAATATGATTGTTGTGAGTAAATTATGTTAATATATGCATGTGAATTGTATTAACGCATAAAATTATTTGGAATTAACCATGCATTCCATATGCCTTGAGGCGACTTAGAATGTAGGTGTGAGTGCATGACATAAAATGAAACAAAAATTGAGAAATGTTTGTGAAAATTCCGACCAGATTTTCAAGAATTGCCTTAGAGAGTTGTCCAACAGTTCATCTCGGAGGCGGACCCATGATTGTTTCGGAGAAATATCCAGCAATTCGCCTCGGAGGGTAATCTAATGTATTTACCGAAACTCGGTAGTGTGTTTTCAAGAACAAATAGCTTTTGTTTTGAAAACTGATTATTTTACTCACATTCGGCTTAGGCATATGTGAGGGAGTCGGTGAGGACTCGAGACATGTGTTTGGGCATGTAGACGTGGGTAGGTTCGGAAATTGCTTGAATGTGATTGTTTGCCATGACATGTGCACTTAGGTGGGGAAGTAACCCGGTGCAGGAAATTATCCTTCTTGGGCTTTGCTCGCATGTCGAGGATCACCATTTCGGTACGAGGGGAGCGATCGGGAAGGTGGCACTCATTAGAGGCCATTTGAGAAGAAAGCCGACTTGTGGCTTTGATGTTGTTGTATAACATGTATTAGAATGTTGTAATTTTAATATATGTTGAATTAATAGTAATTTATTAACTCTTGAACTATTGTATATAGTTGATGTTTGTTGTGAGTATTAATGCAGGGGCCTAAGTGGCCATTTTTATTCATTTTAATTGTATATGAACCCGGTGTGGTCATAAGTTGATTGTTGGGACAGGTTTGTACCTTGGGTAGAGCTCACCGTACAAGGAGACTCTGCCCGATTTTCATGAGTGGTGTCGGGTTGTCGACATCCCACGATAATTCCTTGAGTTGACGGGTTGTCAGCGGACACCTCAGTTTTGGGCGTCCCTGCCGTCACTATTTTGTGGCCGATTGTGAGGCGATTTATCAATGGATATCTATTTAGAAAAAATTCATTTTATATTTGAAATTAATTGTATTATAAATTTTCAAAATATTCAAAAAAAAAAAATATTGAGGCGAGGTCGATTAATGACTTATAGGAATAGTCGGCCTTTAATGAATATAATCGAGTCAATATCGAATTTATAGTTTAACAAGTTGCTTCAATTACATATGCCCCAATGGTTGCTTCCCTTAAAAATTTATTTTCAAATATCACAAATTCTTATAATTTCAAATTTTGTAACATCGTAGCATGATATTATTTATTTTGATATTTATTATTTTTTATGACTATGTAGCAGTGCAAAATTATATATACAATTTAAAATATTGAAATATCACAAATTTTAAAATTAAAGAAAAAAAATTGCAATATAGCACTTGTATATTAATAATAAAATTCAAATAGTTTATAATATTTTCAAATATTAGAATATTTTAAATTGTCTAATACAAATTAAAATATATATAAATGATTTTTTTTTTCAAATAAATACCCGTCACAAATTGAGTGTAAAATTGTAGCGGGTATATTTTAAATCGCTATATCATTCCGTCACAAATTTGTAGCGGATTTATAACTACGTCGCTATTTTATAGGCGGTTGTGACGAGATATCCATTGAAAAAATTTATTTTTATATTTAGAAATTAGTATATTATATAAAATTTCAAAATATTCAAAAAATATTAAGGAGGCCTATATCGATTCCATGACTTATAGGAATAGTTAAGTGTTTTTACCCCAATCAACATAATCGAGTCCAATGTCGAATTTATAATTTAACAAATTAGCTTCAATTACCTATGCCCCAATGGTGGCTTCTCATAAAAATTTATTTTCAAATACCACAAATTCTTATAATTTCAAATTTTGTAACATCGTAGCATGATATATTTTATTTATTTTGATATTTATTATTTTTATTACTATATGATGTAAATTATATATACAATTTAAAACTGTGAAATATCACAAATTTTAAAAATTAAAAAAAAAATTGCACAATATAGCTCAATGTATATTAATAATAAAATTCCAAATAGTTTATAATATTTTCAAATATTATAATATTTTTAAATAGTGTCTAATACAAATTAAAATATATATAAATGAATTTTTTCAATTAGATATCAATGACAAATTGGTCACAAATCGATCACAAAGTTATGACGGAATTGTGTTTCCGTCACTATTTATGGCCAGTTTATATTTCAAATCTTATTTGTGACCCGATTTGTACGGATAGCTTGTGACATTATAATTTCAGGGGTCAGGGTTGTGTCCAGTCAGCCAGCGGGAATATTCGTGGATGTTGGGTATCGACACCACTCCGTGAGATTCCCTTTTTAAAGGCCTGAGATTTGTGAATGCGGTAGAGTCTTCTTTGTGCGGGGAGCTCACCCGAGATACAAGCTTGTCCGACGTTGTACAGCGACCACCGCAGGGTCCTTTATGCGGTAAAATGTCAGCTTGGGCTAGCCATCCCAATACTCATAAAATCTACAACAACTATATTACAATAGTTAAAGGATGATACGATACTCTTAATCAAAACATATATCGAAATTTAGCATTCTAATGCATGTTTTACAAAATAAATACCAAAGCCCTGTCAAACTCTTGTGAAGCTCCCAGGAAAATTCAATGTGAAGCCCCGAAAAATTCGAATTTTTGAGAAAGGGTAAAATGATAATTTCGGTCAAAATTCAGAATTTTTCTAGATCTCGGGTGACAAATGGACTTCACCGTTGAAATTGTCTCGCGAAATCTAGCTAACACGTCGAATTTCTTCGAATTATGAGATAATAGGAATTTCACATTTTTCGAGGCACCGAGAGTAGTGCGGGACACTTGGCGCATTTGAGTGGCTCAAGATGAGACATGTGTCAAGTGGAGAGCTAGTCAAACAAATAGCTCAAGTGGGACCCAGAGGAGACGTGCGGCAACACATGATTGGACGGAAATCCAAGGTAGATGGATAAGGTGATAAAGGTAATCCAAAGACCATAGAATGTGACATGTGGCAGAGTGAGAGGGACATCTCCTTGACCTATCTTCTCCCAGCCGGTTTGAGGAGAGGAGGGGAGAAAGGCAAACCAGATTTGAAAGAGAGTTTTAGAGAGAGGGCTCACCTTACTCTAAATTTCTTCAGTGATCGGATGGCGAGTTTCAAGCGGAGCAATAGGAAGAAGTTGATCCTCACGAAAGGGCTTATAGGGCAGATCGAGGAGTTTCGACAAACTCAAGAGGTAGGTCTTCTTCTACTGGTTACTTTCTACCTTAAGGATTGTGTGGTGGTTGTATGCCTGGGGAATGGTTGGTTGTATTTTAGACCATGAGAAGCTGCCACATTGGTAGTAGGCATGGAACGGACTTTAGGAATAGGTTTTTGGGTGGAAATAAAGGAAATTTAGCGGTGTTCATACGGTAAATTGTAGCCACATCGAGTGAGGTGATGTTAGGGTTTTAATTTCTCAATTCGGACCGCTGTAGACCAAGTTATGGTCTTTTACTCAGCAGTCAAATGGGCAGGAGGTCGGCCCGGTGGGGTCGGGTTGTGAGGTCGGTAGGTAGAGGTCGGTGTGGGGTCGACCTATAGAGGTCCTTTTGTAGATGTCAGCATGTAGAGGTCAGCTGCTAGAGGTCAGGTCAGCCTGTAGATGTCAGCATGTAGAGGTCAGCTGCTAGAGGAGTCGGCTCGAGCCAGGTCAGTGACTCGGCCCGAGTTCGGGTCGACTCAGCAAGGTCGGGTCGGCTCGGTTGGGTTTGACTACGTGAGCCTCCAGCCGGTTGGTCATAGCATACGTCCGAACTCGTTTGGTGTTCTTGGACTCTATGGAAAGCCCATTGAGTCAAGATTCCAGAAATGTGCCTGTGGAGGGCAGTGGATGAGCTCATCCAGGTCATCTCAGCTCGGACAGGTTAGGACACCTCGGCCAAGTCAGGTCAGCTCGGCTGGGTTTGACTACGTGACCTCAGCCCGGAAGGTCATAACTCAGCCGTCGAACTGTTTTGGGGTGTTCTTGGACTCTGCCGACCCATTGAGTCAAGATTCCATTCATATCCCTGTGGAGGACAGTTGATGTCAGGCCGATCTCAGGCAGGTCAGTTCAGCTCGGCAGGTCAGTTCAGCTCGGCTGGATCTGACTACGTGTGACCTTCAACTTCGATAGGTCATAACTTCTTCGTCTGAACTCCGTTTTGGGTGCTCTTGGACTCTATAGAAAGCCCATTGAGTCAAGATTCCATAAATGTGCTTGTGGAGGGTAGTGGATGAGCTCAGTCAGGTCAGCTCAGCTCGGACAGGTCAGGACACCTCCCGGCCGAGTCAGTCGGCTCGGAAATTTGGGTTTGACCTACATTATGACCTCGACTTCGGAAGGTCATAACTCCTTCGTTCGAACTCCTTTTTGGGTGTTCTTGGACTCTATGGAAAACCTATTGAGTTAAAATTCCAGCCATGTTTCTGTGGGGGATAGTGGGTGATCACAACTTTTCTGAATTCTGTGTTTTGTACCAAGCATTAAGTTTGCTTAGTTGTGTCGATGTGTATAGCCGGGATATAACATGACCATTGCATGGCATGTTGTGAAACTCTTGTATTAGATTATTAGTAAGGCTGTATGTGGGAGTCCATGAGAGGCCATATGGTTTAGTTCAATAACTTGGGATTGAAGGATAGAAGTTTCTATGACCGGTTTCTGATCGAGGCGTAATTAGGTTGGGAGTTTGAGCGGAAACTAAAAGTTTCTAGGTTTTGCTGAGATTTGTTTGATGTTATGGATGGTGGTGTGGACCCGCATTTTCCACGTGGGTCCCCTTTCGGATAGCGAGACCTTCGCTTTTGTTGTTGAAAAACCATTAAAAAGCGGTTTAGTCGCCCACTTATTTTGTTTATTTTAAAGGGGAAAAACAAAATAAGAAAGAAAAACCCTAAATGTGACTCATGATAAGAAAAGACAAGTTTGAGAAAACAAAGTCTAAGTTCGGAGGTCAGGTTACCTATCGAGAAGGTACAGCAGTGAGTCGTAGCACCCCTTTAAGCCCGTATAAAAACGATCTCTACTAAACAAGTTTAGGAAAAATACGACTTTTGACTAATCGACCAGTAGATACCAAAAAAATAAGTAATAACAATATAATAACACACTAGACATATAGAAATGAATAGACGAATAAATAAATATATGAATAAGCGAAATTAGATGAGAAAATGTGTACATGGGTGATATTATTGGCTTTACAAAGCATTCACATAAGACTAAGAAAAGAAAAGGTTAGGACAGAATAAAATAATGAATAACTATGATATCAATGAGCCTAAATTATAATACAAAAGCTAAAGACAAGTCATAAATAATCATTTTAATTGCCACGATTAACAACAATGGAAGATATTCTAGAAATTTCCAACGTATTTATCGAGAACAAGATGCCTTCTCAAAACAATTCTTAATAAAATACCTAGAGTATGAATTTAAATACAAAATTTTACAAGGAGTATTTCCTAAATGTCTAATTTAACATAAAAGGCTAAATAGTCATTCCTGATAAATTATATAAAATATTTAAAACTCCTAACACGTTTAGAAGTTAGCGAGAAAACAATAGCATCTATAAAGTGAGATTGAGAAATACCTAGAGCCTCTAAAATCATAAGAAAAATCATACCGTCAATTGAAGGCGTCTAATCTATGAAATATAAAAAAGTGAGCAAGCGAACTTTTAATGTAAATCGAGTCATAGATCGGAATCGGTCCCGCTACTGATAAGGTGTAACTTGAGAAAATCATACCTCATGCTAAAGAATATCTCAGCATTTTATGTGTCAAAGTTAATTTGTGTGTAGAATCACGAAGAAATATCAATGAGGCGTTAAGTCGTTTAATAATTTATTTTCAACAAAACACCTCTGATGTGCAGGCCCAGGTAAAAACAGGACATTCCAAAACTTTGATTTGTTTTTCACATCTACAATTTACTTTACAAAAACCAGTAATTAAAAAAGTCTAGAATGGTATAAACTTATTGGAAATTAAAAAAAAAAAAGTATTACAAACAGGTCAATTCAAATTTTAGTACAGAAATACGATGGGGTGAAACGAGTTGAAAATAAAGAATTACGAAAAATCATTTACTTTACATGGATGTATCCTGCTTCTGATTTACTTTACAAAGCCCAGAGTCTCTTTCCCTTCTTTATTTTTTTATTTGGTTAAATTGGAACCATCATTACACAATTTACAAATAAAATTTTTATCGCATTTATATATGAAATATTCCATACACCAATCACAATTCATATTTTATTCTACAAACAACCAAGCTACAACTTACATTCTTCACCGGCTGCACTTGAATAAATTTTTTTTTTTTAATTCCACTCATGGAACCAACACTAGACTTCATATTTTTGACAAGCATGATGAATCTCAACATTTAAAGCACAGGCATGATGAATCTCAACATTTTAAGCCTGAAGCATGATGAATTGATCTCAATGTTAGAACATGATATGTGTATTTTAGATTGGTAATGTTCGGTATGCAACACGATATTATATTACAGTAGATTACGTAGCTACTCGATCTAAAACAAAAGAAAAACTGAGAATACAAAATCACTAACCTGTCGAATGTTATGAAGGAATAGATCCAAGAGTTGCTTTAATGCTTTGACGTGATGTGAACTACAAGCTTGTTTTGAGATTTCACGAACAGCAGATCAGTATGAGTGTTTTTCTTTTCTAAATCCAAACTTTTTTTTTTTTTTTTTTTTTTCAGAGGTGCAAATTGGTGCCTTTATACTTATGCTCTACAACTTCAAAGTATAGAATGATTTTCTATCAGAAACACAGGCTATCTTCCATAAAACCACTCTCAGTCTCTTCCCTTCTTCCTTCCTTCTTTTCTTTCCTCCCTTTCTTCTCTCCTCCCTTCCCTTCTTCCTTCCTTCTTTTTTTTCCTCCCTCTTCTCAGGGATCTTCCCCTTCTTCTCAGTTGCTCTCCCACTCTATGCTTGCTTCTCCCGACTTTCTTTTACTCTCAGCTCTCTCCTTCCACTTTGTTTCCTCCCCCGTTTTCTCTTATCCTCCCTCCCATAGTCCTCTTTTTTGCCTCCTCCCCAAAAATCAGTCGAATCAAAATCTCTCCCTCAGTGAGTTTCTTTTCCCCAAAGCACACGGCTCCCGTTTTTAAAATCTCCTCCTTTTGTCTTTTTCTCATTTTCTTTTATTTTTATTTTTTTAATTTAATTTAATTATTTTTTAACGTTTTGCTCAGCTCTAATTACAAAACAATAAAAAGCCGAAAGCAATAATAAAATAATATAATAAAATAATAAAATAAAATAAAAAATAAAATAAAAAATAAATAAAAAATAAAAACTGCTTCTTTTTTTTTTTGGGTCTACAATTGGAACCAAATTGGTTTATGATTGTGAAGGGGCAGTGAGGTACCCTGTTGGATGGGTCCAAGATTGAGACCTTGTTGTGTGTTATTGCTTGTATGAATAACATGCAGTGTGAATATGACATGTTAATGTATGTTGTATGATGTATTAACATGGGTTGTGCATGGAGGAGAATTATATGTATTAATTATAATTATCCATGGTATGTTGATGTTGCATGTAGCACTCATATATATACATGTAACATGAAGGAAAATGCATTGACATAATTGCATTACACGTGCACGAAAACATCGCATGACATGGTGTGGGTGCATGGTTGGGATCGACACTGTGTAGGTGTTCGATGGAGTGTCATGGGTACACGGTTGTGGATCAACACTGCTTATGGTGTTGATTAGTGGGCTTGGTTAGTGGGATAAAGTCCAAATGAGTCGCACTGGTTAAGGAAATGGTAAAGGATAATTATGTAGCCGGTGCTCCGATAGGTTGGATAGATCCCCCGGGGTGAAAAGACCCGTGATTATGGTTAGACATATTCCCCAGAAAGACGTGAAATTAATGCAGGTTTATCGACCCTTTGATGCGAACTTTCAAAATCCATTACCCCTGGCGCGTAGTTGTAAATGAAAATGTTAAAAGATTAAGAAAAATCTTTGGTTGTCATCGGAAAATGACAATAGTTTACACTTGGTATAGGTAGGTGCGAGGGAGTTGGTGAGTGACTCGGGATATGGGCATGATGACATTTCATGCATGACATATGACATTCATGTAGGCATTTTACTTGGATGTGTGTTTTCTATGCGACCATTGCATGTGCACTTAGGTGGGGAGTAACCCTTGTAGGGATTATCCTGCGGGCTTAGCTCCTCCCAGTCGTGGGACCCCACTTTCGGTGCCACGAGAAGGCCAGGCGCTCCTTTGGTAGTGAGTGCGAAGAAGACCGGGTTGTAGCCTTGACAAGTATTTTTGTAAAATATAATAGAACAATCTAGTTTTAATATATTTTAGCATATAAATGTGTAAAAGAGTTGTATATCAAACTCTTGTAAAATGGGTCTCGATATATGAGACATGTGAGTGTGATATCGGAGCATCTGATATGCACAGGTTTCTACAGGTTGACGGGTTGTCAACGGGACCCCCGGGATAGGGGTGTCACATTTCTTCTAAAAAGCGGCCTCTAGTGAGCGCCGTCCTCCCGTACACTCCCTGTACCTGAAATAATGATCCCTAAACAGGGCGAGCAAAGCCTAGTAGTGATAATCTCACCGCAAGGTTCCTCCCACCTAAGTGCACATGTCATAGCGGTGAGCACACTCCATGAATCGCAGTCTTACTTGAATGTCTACATGCCCAATCCCATGTCTCGAGTCCTCATCGACTCTCTCACACATGCCGAAGCCGAATGTGAGAAAAATACAGTTTTCAAAACAAAAGGTTTTTATTCTCGAAAACTTAATACCGAATTTCGGTAAATATATTGGACTACCCTCCGAGGTGAATTGCTGGATCATTTTTTCCAGAAACACTCCTTGATTATTCTCAGGATCGACTGATGGACCACTCTCGAGGCAATTTGTAGATCTTCGTTGAAATTCCTTTCACAACCGTTTTCCTTTTTATTTTCTTTCATGTCATGCACTCATACCATCATTCTAGGGTGCCCCGGTGCATATGGAATGCATTATGCCATTTCCAAACAATTCATGCTAATATATTTTTCATGCATATATTAACAAAATTAACTATATAAATCATGTTATTCAATCCATTGCATTAACTCAAATTAGCTCACATGGGCTAACAATTGAACAATTCATTTGAATCACCTAACAACACAAAATTCACACATTTAACTCCGTGAGCAGTAGAACCACTAGGTTCGAAGCCTTTATTCACGGCCACCTAATAGGGATTTTCTCATCGGTTCAAATATTTTGAGACCGAGAAAGCACGGCCATCAAGCCTGACAAATCCTATCCATTAAAATGACTCTTGGCAAAAAGAATAAACCAAGTAGGAAAAAGATCCTACCTCTTGGAGTTAATGAACTCCTGAATCGGTGTCCACGCGTAGCCCTTGTAGCGTGGGTGGCTTTGTTTCTTGGCTCAAGCGAAGCCAGACGGTTTAATTTGGGAATTTAGAGAGAAGTCACTCTTTCTCTCTCTAAAACTGGTTTTCCCCACCTACTGCACGTTTTTGTTCCAATGGAGAATAAGAAATCCCTTTTTGTCTTTATTTTAAATCTTTTCTATTAATTCCCCTTGTGTCCTTTAGTTTGCTTTTAAAAGCTTTTTGACACTTGGCTTAATATAAGCCATTCATCTCCATCATCTTTCTAATCATGCAACATGTGTCACATGGGTACATGTAGTAAGTGACTTTTTGTAAAACCCCAACCTTATTGAATGTTATAATGGTAGTTGTTGAGATTGGAATCGATGATAGAAGCGAGGTAGATTAAATTTCGAAACGCTCAGGACTTCATTTGGGCATAAAGTGAAGTTTTCGAAAATTTATGCAGTTCACCCTAATGAATAGTAATTCTTAACTTATTATATGGATGGAGGGGGTTTACGGAAGGAGTTTTAAGAAATTTCAGTTCCTATGACTTTGAACTGATATTTAGAAGAGAATTGGAGATTTAAGTGAATAGTGATTTCCGGATTGAAATTTGGAGCCTATGTGGGGTACTTCGGAAGTGGGCGAAAATACGAAAATGTCTGGAATTAATCATAGAGTATACTTGAGCGAAGCGGGTCAGTTTGGATAGTTTCCGGGCGATCGAGGCGTAATTCGGGATAATATGCGCTATTGTCGGTTCCGATTTTAATGATTTTGAATCGGAGTTCGGTGATTTGAGCATGGAATCCACTTGTGAAGGATTTAATTAGAATATTTCATGGTCAATTTGAAGTTTTAGACGACCATAGAATATTTTGACGTTTAATTAGTATAAAAGCGTTATAGGAGAAGCGGTAAAATCGTCTCAGTGAGATATTTTCTTGTGAGCCAATCAAAACCTTTCTTAATGGCTAAGTTATGATTTAAATAATGGATTAGTGGATTTGTGACTCCTAAGAATGGACCAATGACAAGGTGACATGTGTAAGTCACTTTGCATCAACCATTGAGATTTATGGGCTTAAGTGCAATTTGGCAAGTTGTGAGGATCAAAATGTAAATTCAAGAAGTTGAGTTTGCTCAAAAGAGGAGAGCTCGGCGAAAAAGAGAGAAGAAAAGAGAGAAAAGAAAGGAAAGAAAAGAGAAGGATGGAAAAAAAAAAACGTGTGAGGCAAGGTGGAGCAAGGTGGGATGTGATTTTCTTCTCCTTCAAGCTTTCCAAGTGAGATCCAAGTGGAATCAAGGAAGAGAAGCCAAGGAAAAACAAGAAAACAAGTAAGTTTCTATTGGTGGGAAAGTTGATTTTTATGTTTTCATATTCTATACCTTGATTTTCTTGAATGGATGTGAATTAGTGGTATTTAGGTTGAATCATGATGATTTTGATATAAGTTGAGAAAGAAATGGATTAGGTTAGGGTTTGAAAAATAAAGTGAGTGATGGTTAGGGTTTGATAGTGCATTTTGTATGACATGTTGAAATTGGTTAGAGATTAGTGAAATTGAGGTATAAGGAATTAGATTGGAGTGATTAGAATGAAGAAAATGGAAGAACAAAAATTGAATATGGCTTGTGCATATTTCGGCCAAAAAGGGAAATGAGAGGGGTCAAGGGTAGTTTGGTAATTTTCATGTGTTTTAGGGTGAATATTAACTCTAGAAATGCATTGAAATTGGTTAGCAAAGAAAAGGATTTGAATTGAGGGTATTAAGGTCATTTTGTAAAGTAAAGGGTATTTTGGTCATTTCCTTGGTTATGAATTTTTAAGTATGGTTAAATGGGATTAAAGTGAATGTGATGTGGTTGGGTGAAAATGAACGTGTATGGTGGATTAAAATGGAAGTTATGGTTAATGTTTGGTGTGGTTTCTTGAAAAGGTGAAAAAGGACTATCGAGACGGGGAAAGCGAGAATTGACGGGAAGCAAGCGGGATTGAGCGGTGAACAGTGAGTGTAAAACTGATGTTTTGAAAATTGAGTTTTAAAAGTGAACGATTTTAATGTTAAATGAAAAGTTTCGTAAATGCTTATATATGTATATAATAAGAATGTAGTAAATGTTATATGTTATTAGTATATATATATGTTTATCTCGCTTTTCTAAATATATGTATTTATATTAAATTATATATGTATGCATACGTTAAGGCATTATGGGAAGTTTAAAACTGTGCAAAGAATTTATATGTATACGTATATATGTGTTTTTAAAATGATAAAGTAAAGGATTTGGAAATGAATTTATAAATGTATTTCTAATAAAGGTTTTAATGATGGTTACCCTAACCTTATATGACTCGCATGACTAATATCACTGTATAATCTTTAAGCGTGAAGATTTTAGAGGAAAAGTTGTAGGGATACAGAGGGAGGGAAATAGATTTTTTAGCGTAATATCCTTACACGTGATAAGGTAAGCAGATCGGAACCCTATGCATGACGTGAGTTTCTCCGCTAAGATAGTGGTTAGTGACTGGATTGAGGGCTGTCCTCATCACAAGACTAAAACCGTTCTGTGTTTACTGGTTCTATTAGAAAGAAAGTTTAAAGCATAAATTGGTTTTAATGGATGTTATTTATTACTTTGATATATACCGAAAAATGTTGTCTAAATGAAATACACTCACCGAGCTCCTTTAGCTCACTCTTTCCGTATGTTTCCAAAACATTTTCGTGACTGGTACGTGCGCCTGCAGAGTACCCTCGGCAAGCAGCGAGTCGAGCCATCGAGGAGACGTATCGCCCAGGATCGCATTGTACAAATATTTTGCATATTGATATGTTGAATATTTGTCATGTATTGTAACACTCTAAATATACCTCAGCAATTTTCTGACTTCTGTGTAGTATATTAAAAAGCTAAATATGAATTTTCGAACTAAAACGAGAGACCCTAATTAATAATAAAGCCAAGGGTAACTAGGTAATTTACTACTGAGGACCTAGTGGTCATAAATGAGAAAGACTAGGGTTATTATCTAAAATGCTTGAAATGAAATGTAAATAGAAGGATTTATGGGATTAAAGGCAAATAGAGAAAAGATGGAATAGAAATAAAAGAGAAATGGGGGGCCAAAATGCAAAAAAGAAAAGAAAATAAAAAAAAAATTATCACTTCGCTTCCGCATTATTTTCTAAAGATATGTTAAGGATTGTAAAGGGGTTCGCTCCATGGATTTTATTTGACTGCTTTAGGAAAGCTTCTATATCCATCGAGTGCCGAGGTCCCCAGTTCATGAGGTTAATCCGCTCTGATCCTTCAACGTGGTATCAGAGCCATGGTTTTGAAAATGTTATAAAGATTTGAAAATTTTATTTTCATATGATTGTTTTAATGTTTTATTTTAAAATTGCATAACTATTTATGTGATTTAAAATCATATATGCATTACATGACATATTAAAATTTTCGACTACGTAAATGCGCGCGTCGGTGGCCTACCAAATTCTATTAGCCACCAAAAGAGAGCTCTTGAGGCATTAGTACCACCACCCGAGGAATATGTTGATGAGTCTGCATATGTTCCTCCAACCACAGTACATAGTGATCCTATGCCTTCAGAGCCACCACAGACAGGGCCGCCACCGCCTCCTGAGGTCGTGGGAGGACAGATACCTTTAGAGCAGATGGCTCGCCTTAGCCATCAAGCATGATAGCCCCGAGAGCCGGTAGCTTCTATAGAGAGGGGGCGAAAGCTAGGGGCACGGAACTATGATGGATTGGGAGACCCGGAAAAGGCTTCGTAATGGTTAGAGGGAAATGAACGGGTCTACAAGGTGATGCAGTGTACAGAGGAGCAGATGGTCATTTTTTCTGCCTTTCTCCTACGGGACAGAGCATTAGAGTGGTGGAGGGCAGTTCGCAGGAGATACCTGCAGGAGTGCCTCGGATACAGCTTCAAGAAGAATATACGATAAGTCATTCCGGGCCTAGGTTACGTAAAATGCAAGGTCGGCGAGTTCTTAGTCGGAGCAAAGGGACACTCTCCTTGATAGATTATGAGCGGAGTTTTTCTGAGCTCGTCAGACATGTCCCATTTAGTAAGGAGGACGAAGTTTCGAAAACCAAGAGGTTTGTCAGAGGTCTAGTCCGTAGATTTGGACCACAAGAAGGCCGACAAAATTTCACACAATACGCACGACTGTGCAGTAGAGGCCGCAGCAGGACGAGAGGAGCATGGGTTTGAAACCTAGGCTGGCGCACAAATACATAAACGGAGCGGGTAAACGTGAGTCTGTGGAGGTTCCAAGTAGCAACGTTTTATGGATTATTTATCTAAACCTTCAATTGGTTATATTAAGGCTTTAGTTATTAAATTCGACATGATTCTGTGCTGATTTTGCTAAGAAATTGAAAAAGAAAGAATGATATTATAAGGATTGTCAATTTAGAATAACTTTGGATGTTAAATGAAGTGATGTTGTTTGATTGGGTTTTAATTGATTTAATGACATTACTTGAAATGCTTGAAGAAATTAATGGGAATTAACGAAATTAAAAGTCGAATAGGAAAAACGAGATGAGTGGTTAGGCCAAGAAAGGGTTTAATTGGAAAATGCATCGGCTTTATTTCATTTATAAATCAATGACATTGGATGAATTATCAAATATAATTTGTTGAAAGAAATTGGAAGAAATTGAAGAAATAATTATGAATGGGACATGGTGGACGGACTACCTTAGAGAAGTATGAAAGTTGAGTTTCCATTGATTTTAAATCAATCGAAGATTAAATGCCTAATGGAATGTGTTGAATTACTGTTTTAGGAAAGAAGAATTGATTAAGGTATAAAATGTAATTCTTTTGCTAAGGTGAAGGGCATTATGGTTTTTCACTTTAAGGGATGTTAATGGTTTGATTAAGGCTTCTAAATGATGTTGTCATGAGCCTGATTTAATTGAAGTGAATTGGATAAGTTGAGAATTCATGATGAGGATGTTCCCAAGACAAAGATTCGTGAACACTGGCATCGCATTTTAAGTTTCTAGTCACATGCCATTTGGATTTACGAATGCCCTAAATTCCGCTTTATGATCTCATGAACAGGATTTTCAAACCTTACGAGATCAGTTTGTTATCGTGTTTATTTACGATATACCTATCATCTGGCAGCGGAGAAGAACATGCGAGCACTTGAGGATAATTTCAGAACATTATGAACATCTGCTATATGCCAAACTCAGAAGTGTCATTGCTTGACAAAGGTCGCCTTTCGACACACATAGCTTACTGCAGGGTCTCGCGATCCGCCAGAAGGTCGGCTATACCGCAATTGGAAACCTCCTACGAAAGTGTTACTGCAGATGCGAGTTCTCGGTTTGCGTGGCATACCGTAAGTTCGCTGAGGGATTCTCAAGATACCGCACCTTGACTGGGACTAACGAGGAAAGAGGAACTGCTTTATGGTCAAAGGTTTGTCACAGAGTTTCATGAACTGGGGCGAGATTGACTCGCCTTAAGTACTTACCCTTCCATCGTAAGGGTGATGGCTTGGTTGTTGTAATAGATGCTCTGGGGCAAGGCCTAGGTTGTGTATTAATGCGTAATGACAAGGTGATTGCATATGCTTCAGGAAATTGAAGAAGCATGAATTTAATTATCCTACACACTACTCGAGCTAGCGTACTTAGTATTTGCCTTGCTTGGATATGAAGGCATTACTATATGGAGTGCCTGTGAGGATTTTACCCGATCATAAGAGTTTTCAAAGACTGCTTGGCTACGTATGAACCTGAATACGAGATTGCAGGAGATGATCAACTGACAAGGATTGCGAATGTACCATCGAATATCATCCCGAAAGGCGAACGTGGTGCAGATGCTCTTAGTAGAAGACCCATGAGTTCCCTATCGCACTCTCGGAGGGCCGTGGCATCTTCCTCGACTCATGTAATTAAGGTCCTCGGGTGAGACCGGAACCCACGTATCTGGGGAGTACCGTTAGCCACATTTCATGTACGTCCTGTATTGATAGACAGGATTAGAGAGCTTCGATTCGTGGATCCAAAGATAGTGAAGTTGAGAGGTGAAGGAGAGTCTGGGCAACGAGGGGATTTGTCATTGAGAGAGGATGGTACCACGGCTGCGGGACGAGTTGGTGTGTACCCGATAGGTGATGCGAGGAGAGATTATGAGGAAGCCTATTCCTCCTATGTTATGCATCCGAAGTACAAAGATGTATCATACCCTAAAGGAACACTAACGATGGAGTTTGCATACAATACAGCGACAAAGCCAAGACGTATGGCTCCTTATGAGGCTCTTTATGGAAGGAAATGTCGAACTCTACCATTACGAGGTAGGTGAAAGGAAATTATATCCGAAATTGTTCAAGTGACTTGTGATAAGATCAAAGTTAGGCGATAGAATGAAAATTGTACAAGACCGGCGTAAAAGTTATGCGCATAAATCGTCGAGGGATCTAGAGTTCGAGGAGGGGGATATGGTATTTTCGGTGATTTCCTGCGGAAGGGCGTACTAAGATTGGGAAACGTGGAAAGTCGAGTCCACGATATATCAGCTACATAGATTGTCGAGGAGGATTGGAGAGTGGTATATCGGGATTGGAGTTGCCATCGACCCGATCGCATTCACGATGTTTTCCATGTTTCTATGCTCCAAGTATATACCTGCATCTCTTCACATGTATCGTATTGTGAGCAAACTGGAAGTGGAAATACAGAGAATTTGACATACGAAGAGGAACCAAGTGCATCCCCGACAAGTAGAGAGGCAAGTTCTCAACAAGACTATTCCTACAGAAGGTATTGTGGAGGACATACAAGAGGAAGCTACATGGGAGCATGAGGAGCATATGAAGAGGCATTATCCCCATCTCTTTGATGCAGGTAAGAATGTTTTAATTTCGAGGACGAAATTCTTATAAGGAGGAGAATAGAATAACCCCGAACATACCCTAGCGCTGACTTGTGTAAGGTATATTAAAAGTCAAATATGAATTTTTGGGAACTAAAACTAGAGGTCTTAATTAATAATAAAGCTAAGGGCAACTAGGTAATTTATCACTGAGGATCATGTCATAAATGAGAAGACAGGGTTAATATCTAAAATGTATGAAATGAAATGTAAAATAGAAGGATTTATGGGATTAAAGCAAATAGAGAAAAGATGGAATAAATAAAAGAGAAATGGGGCCAAATGCAAAATAAAGTTAAAAGAAAAGGGTTTTGGAAGGCCAAACAAGGCCTTAGCAAAACATGGGATTTAAAGACCAAAATCGGGTCTCATTGGAGAGTGAACAAAACGTGAAGGGAAAAGAAGAGAAGAGGAAGAGGAAGAAGAATAAGAGAAGAAGAGAAGAAGAGAAGGAGGAGACTGGCCAAGGTATGGAACTTGGATTTTTTGTATGGAAACTAACCTCGATTATGGATTCTATGATTCGCAAGGATTTTGCTCAGAGGATGATTATCTTATCTCTAAATCTAGTGGTTTTTATAGAATTGTATCCTAAACTTAGATTTAGAAATTAAGGTCAAGTTAAACCCACAAGGAACAAGATAAGTATGGAATCCTCCTCATTGCTGGATTCACGGTTAAATGGAAGGAAATTGAGTTAGGTTAGAAACAAACCTAACAAATCTTGGTGCTTGGTTCAGATATGGGTTAGAATCATATTAGAATGGTATCGTGAGGAATTCATGAAAAGGTTTTGAAAGAAGATAAGAGCTGAAGAGGATTTGAATAGAAAAGATGTCAAGATGAAAATGAAATGGTTTTGAAGTGTATATGGACCATGTGAGTTGAATCTCGATGGAAAATATGGAAAATGGAAACAAAACACAATTCGAAAAAAATTCAAGGACTGGGTTCTGCAGATAGGAAATGCTATGTTTTCCTCGTTCGACCAATTTTGTGATTTTGACCATAACTTGCCTATTTCTCGATCCGACGGAGTGATCCGTTGTTGGTTAAAATAGACTTCGGCGAGAAACTAAACATCCAAAAATAGGCATCATTAATTATGATTCTACGTGGCCTAAAATTCACTCAAAGTATGGCAATGTCACCTCTTCGTTCGCTTTTGAATATAGATTAGCTCCTGTTGTTTTGGACTTAACGTGAGTTTCGTGTCTGACGGTGATTCTAATTGAGAAGAACCTCAAGACTTTAGCTTCAAAAGAGTATAAAGAACCAAAGTGTCAAATATGGAGTCAAGACATTGTAAAATGGGTATTTCAAATGTATCCCGAGTGTAAAATTCCAGAATGACTAGTTTGGCATGAAAATGCCATCATTTGACTTGATGAGTCAATTGGACGATTCCACTTATAAGTGTGGTTAAATGAGATTATGAATGTGATGTGGTTGGTGAAAATGAATGTGTATGGTGGATTAAAATGGAAGTTATGGTTAATGGTTAGTTGTGGTTTTTCTGAAAAAGGTGAAATGACTATCTAATGGAACGGAATTCACTCGAAGCAAGCTGATCGAAGCAGAACGGTAAAACTAATATTTTGAAAAATTGAGTTTAAAGGTAAATGATTTTAATGTGAAAAAGGAAAAGATTAAGATAAATGTTTATATATGGATATCCATAAGAATGTAGTAAATGTATAATGTTTACTGCCTAAATATATGTATTTATATTAAATGTTTATATATGTATGCATATGTTAAGGCATTATGGAAGTTTAAAATGTGTGAAGAATGTATGTATATTTGCATATATATGTGTTTAATGATAAAGTAAAGAATTTAAATGGATTTATAAATGCATTTTTGAAGAAATGAGTGAATGATTTTAATGTTAAAATGAAAAGTTTAATGGGGCCGTTTTTATATATGTATGCATATGTTAAGGCATTATGGAAGTTTAAAAATGTAAAGAAAATGCATAAATGTATAAATGATAAAGTAAAGGTTTTAAATGGATTTATAAATGTATTTGAAGAAAGTTTTATCGATGGTTACCCTAACCCCATATGACTGTTATGACCGACATCTACCGAGGTATTTAAGCCGCAAGGATTTAGGAGGGTAAAGTATAGTTACTAACCGAGGGAGGGAAATAGGTGTCTAGAGTAATATCCTTACATCGCGGATAAAGTGCTATGACTGGAACTCCTATGTCAAGCGTGAGTTTCCTCAGCCGTAGTGGCTATGGATCGGAATGAGACCGCCCTCACCGTCGCATTCCCGAAACTGCTCGTGTTTATCCCCTCTGCCCCATCGAAGAAAGAAAGTCTGGCGATAAATGTTAGCGCATAAATGGATTTTAATTGTATAAGTATTTATTATCGAAAGAAAGAAAGTTTGAGATAAATGTTTAAGGCATAAACATTTTAATTGTATAAGCATTTATTATAAAGAAAGAAAGAGTTTGAGGCATAAATGTTTAAGGCATAAAATGGATTTTAATTGTATAAGTATTTATTATCGAAAGAAAGAAAGAGAAAGTTTAAGGCATAAATGTTTAAGGTATAATTGATTTTTAATTGTATAAGTATTTATTAATTCTGATATATAATCGAATGTTATCTTAATGAAAATGTACACTCACTCGGGCTCTTACTTCATTCTTTCCCCATTAATGCTTCAAAACATTTTCGTGAATCGAGATGTGTGCACCTGCAGAGTACCCTCCCTGCAAGTGAGTCGAGCTAATGGGAGAGACGACGATCAGATTTCATTGTATATGTAATTTTGTATTGTATATGTTGAATATTTATATGTATATATGTATATGTATAAAGTTGAAAAGGAACTACGGGGCTTTGATCCTCAAGGGGACGAGGTAATGAGGCTGGCTTCATGGTCCCATTGCCCAAGCTTGAAAAATAAATGCATGGAATCAAGAAGTTTGGCATGTTTTGATGATTGAAATGACAAATGTATATATGTATATATTGTGTTGATTGAGTTGTACTCCAGGAGTCCAAACAAGGAAGTTGGAAAATTTGAAAATTAGGAAGGTTTTTAAATGTTTTCGCAGGTTTTGTACCTGGGAAAGTCCGAAAACAAAGAAAACTCGCCAATTTTTCAAAAATCCAAGTGTTTGAAAAAGAAAGAAAAATTATCACTTCGCCTGCATTACGAAGATATGTTAAGGATTGTAGCCGGTCAGCTTCCACGGATTTTATTTGACCGTTTTGAGGAAAAAGTTTCTATATCCATCGAGGCGGAGGTCCTCTGTTCATGAGGTTAATCCGGGTCGATCCTTCATGTATATATGTATATATGCATATATTTTGAAAAGAATCACGTGGGCTTTGATCCTCAAGGACGAGGTAATGAGGGCGGCTCGCTTTGTCCACTGCTCAACTTTTTTATAAACTGCATGGAATTGAAGAAGTTTTGGAATGTTTTCGATGATCAAGTAACAAATGTATATGTGTATATTTTGCTTAATTGAGTTGTGTGTTTAATCGGGCTAGACGAGAAGTCCTAAAATGGAAGTCGAGGAATTAAAGATTAGCGTTTTTAAATGTTTTCTTGTGTTTTGTAAATTTGGGAAGTCCGACAAACAGAGGAAACTCTGGCCGATTTTCTGAAAAATCTAAGTGTTTGAAAAAAAATAAATAAATAAAAAATTTACTACTTCACTTCCGCATTATTTTCTAAAGATATGTTAAGGATTGTAAAAGGGTTCGCTCCATGGATTTTAATTGATTGTTTTGAGGAAAAGTTTCTATATTTGTTAGAGTGCCGGGAGGTCCCCTCGGGTTCATGAGGTTAATCCGGGTGGGGATCCTTCACTTTTGTCACATCACATGTCTCTCACAAGCCATTATATGGCACTCGACACCCTGCCTTGAAAAAGAAATTCGACCGCCCTAAAATTCGATGAAATTTGACGAATAGTTAGGATTTCATGGTATTTATCTCCAACTGGTGAAAGTCTCATTATTATCCGAGATCTAAAATTTCGATTTTGACCAAATTACTATTTAATACTTCATTTTTCAGAAAAATTAGAATTTTCGGTTTTATATTTATTTGAAAAATTTATTTTTATATTTGAAATTAATTGTATTATAAAATAAAATATTCAAATAAAATATTAAGGAGGCCAACATCGATTCAATAACTTATAAGAATAGTTCAGATTTTAATGAACATAATCGAGTCAATATCTAATTTATAGTTTAACAAGTTGCTTCACTACTCATGCCCACAGGCTTCCTTAAAATTTATTTTCAAATATCACAAATTCTTATAATTTCAAATTTTGTAACATCGTGAAGATGATATATTTTATTTATTTTGGATATTATTATTTTTTATGACTATGTAGCAAGGTAAAATTAAGATACAATTTAAAATATTGAAATATCACAAATTTTAAAATAAAAAAATTGCACAATATATAATAAACGATATTAATAATAAAAATTCCAAATAGTTTATAATATTTTCAAAGATTAGAATATTTTGAAAGTGTCTAATACAAATTAAAATATATAAAAAATGAATTTTTCAATTAGATATTCATCGCAAATTGATCACAACTGTCATAAAAATTGTGACTTATTCAGGTTGGCCACTATTTTGTGACTCGGGAATATAGCCACACAAATTTGTGAAGCACAGAATTCTGGTTACAATTTATGATGGATTTCATATTTCCGTCACTTATTTTGTGATCGATTTGTGACTGACGGTGAATGGTATATATTTGAAAAAATCATTTTTATATTTAAATTAATTGTATTATTTAAATTTTCAAAATATTAAAAAAATATTATGAGTAAGCAAGATCGATTCAACAACTTATAGGAATAGTTCGTGCTTTAATCAACACAACGAGTCAATATCTATTTATATAGTTTAACAAGTTGCTTCAATTATCTATGCCCTAATGGTGGTTTCCTCATACAAATTATTTTCAAATATTACAATTTTATATTTCAAATTTTGTAACATCGTAGCATGATATATTTTATTTATTTTGATATTTATTATTTTTTATGACTATGTAGCAGTGCAAAATTATATATACAATTTAAAATATTGAAATATCACAAATTTTAAAAATTAAAGAAAAAAATTGCACAATATAGCACAACGTATATTAATAATAAAATTCCAAATAGTTTATAATATTTTCAAATATTAGAATATTTTTAAATAGTGTCTAATACAAATTAAAATATATAAAAATGAATTTTTTCAATTAGATATCTTTCACAAATTGTCACAAATTCAGGACGGAATTAAGTTTGGTTCTATTTTGTGACTCCGAATGAGAATTCCGTCACAAATTCTTGACCGATTTATATTTTCGTCACTATTTTTTGATCGATTTGTGACTGATTTGTGAACGATATCTATTTGAAAAAAATTATTTTTATATTTGAAATTAATTGTATTATATAAAATTTCAAAATATTAAAAAAAATATATTAAGGATGCCAAGATCGATTCAACAACTTATATGAATAGTTCATGCTTTAATCAACATAAGCAATCGAAATAATATCGAATTTATAGTTTACCGCTGTTTAATCACCTTATGCCCCAATGGTGGCTTCCCATAAAAATTCATTTTCAAATATCACAAATTCTTATAATTTCAAATTTTGTAACATCGTAGCATAATATATTTTATTTATTTTTATATTTATTATTTTTTATGACTATGTAGCAGTGCAAAATTATATATACAATTTAATATATTGAAATATCACAAATTTTAAAAATTAAAGAGAAAAATTGCACAATGTATATTAATAATAAAATTCCAAATAGTTTATAATATTTTCAAATATTAGAATATTTTTGAAATCACTAATACAAATTAAAATATATTTGTTCTAATTTTTTCAAATAGATATCCGTCACAAATTGGTCATAAAATTGTGACGGAATTGTGTTTCGTCACTATTTTGTGGCGGAATGAGAATTCCGTCACAAATTTTTGACGAATTTATATTTCCATCACTATTTTGTAACCGATTTGTGACTGATTTGTGACAGATACCTATTTGAAAAAATTTATTTTTATATTTGAAATTAATTGTATTATATAAAATTTTAAAATATTCAAAAAAAAATATTAAGGAGGGCAAGATCGATTCAACAACTTATAGGAATAGTTCGTGGCTTTAATGAACAACATAATCGAAAAGATAAACCTAAAAATTTGAATTTCTAAAATGGTAAAATGGTAATTTCGTCAAAATCAAATTTTTCTAGATCTCGATGATGAAACGCCACCGCTTAATCTTCTCGCGAATCTACCACGACGCCGACCATCGACCGCTGCACGAAATTTCATCGCTGGCGCACCAAAGGCCGGTGTCGTAAAATTTTTTTGAGAGACATGTGATATAACAAAAGTCACCCACTACATGTACTCATATGAACATGTTGCATGATTCGAGAGAGGATGGAAATGAATGGCTTAAATTAAGCCATGTGTCAAAAATCCAAAACTTAAGGATATGGATGGAATTATTGAAAAATTAAATGAATAAGACAAAAAGGAGAATAGTTTTTGTCACACCCCCACCCCTTACTACGGCAGATACTGCCAATTTACGAATCTCCAAACAAGCATTTGTAACGACTAGAAAATTCTGAAGCGGAGCCGCATTGCTTGTCGAAATTCTCGTGATAAAATTTTTTCCTTTTTCTAACCCAGATTTACAAATCTCTAAGAAGATAATACCGTGACATGTAACATATTCCAAATCTTGTAAACACAATTTACACTTTTCCAAATATGGCAACCAACAACGTTCTTTCAAAAGAGCCTCAAGCTCAACACATTTTCACAAACTACACTATGTACATACATATACTCCCACTATACAAATTACAAAGTATTTCCTTACATAAGTTATTTAATACAACACTGATACAAAGTCGAGAATCCTTACTATGCTTCCAATGTCCGTGGCTCAGACTCCGAAAAGAAGTTTTAAAACAACAAAATAATGAGCTAAACGGGCTCAGTGAGTGTATGCTTTATAAAATGTTTGCTTTTTCGGAAAATATCTCAAAACTGTAAAATTCTCTTTTACAAGACATTTTCCAGAAACCTTGCTTGCTTTGCTGTAAAAGTTTCTAAAACTTTTCATACTTGCTTGCTTGCTTTGCTTTGCTTTGTTTTAAAAGTTTCTAAAACTTTTCATAACTTCTTGCTTGCTTTAAAAGTTTATAAAAACCTTTCATAAACGCGGGAACCTGGGCTTCGACCGCTTGCTTTAAAAGTTTATAAAAATTTTCATAAATATCTTGCTTGCTTGCTTTTACTCGCTTTTTTAAAAAGTTTATAAACTTTCATAAATCTCTTGCTTTAAAAGTTTATAAAACCTTTTCTAAACACGGGAGCCTGGGCTCGACCGCTTGCTTTAAAATAAATACGAGCCGCTCAACCGTCGCTTAAAGTTCATAAACTTTATAAACACTTGTTCTCGGGCTCAACCGCTGCTTTAAAGTTTATAGCTTTGTTTTTTTTATAAACACTGAGCCTGGTTCAACTGCTTGCTTGAAAGTTTCTAAAACTTTATAAACCGAGCCTAGGGTTTCGACCACCGGTTGATTTCCAAAACTCCGTACGAAATTGTTTATAAATCAAGATCAACCACTAGAGCTCTTTTTCGCCATATACCCTAGTAAACACGGTGTTCTAAGTCAACCGTGTTTATGAAAGGACTCGGTCTCAGATCACCTAAGTGGAAGAGCTCTTGCTCAATTCCCTTTTTTCGTAACATGGCAGAATGACCTTGGTCTACATCACCATAATCTAGTTAGCGCGCTAACCCTATATACTCCAAAGACGCGCACAATCTCTCTCTTTAAATGCCATGATGCATGAATCCAGTTTGCCGACTGCGCAACTCTTAAAATGCATGAAATGATGTTCCCAACACCACCTACTCCATTTAATACCTTTGATCTAGATGTTTGCTTAAACTAGGGATTTTCGTTAGGCCTGTTTTATAAAATATAGTTTTGTTTGCTTGCTTGCTTGCTATTTGAAATATGGTTTTACAACTCAAAACCATTGCTTGCTTGCTTGCTTTTGAAAAGGATGGTTGAATACATCAAAACCATTACTTGTTTACTTTTCACATATGGTTTAAATCAAAACCATTGTTTGCTTAAAAACTCATTGCTTGCTTTACAATATGGTTTACAATCAAAACCATGAAATACCAAAGTAGTAAAATGGGGCTTTATAATAATACACTAGTATTTGAAAAATAGGTTTAGAACACTCACCTTTTGTTTACCAAACTCAGCACCCACTCCACAACTTTCCCGCCTCGCTTTTAGCCTACACACTCAAAACGAATATGGAGAGCATTAATCGCTCACGATAGCAAACTTAACACTTCACATCGTGTAAGTCACATTTAGTAACTAGCATTTACCACACTCAATGAATATCACGAGGCTACGAGGTACTGCAGCGCTTTCATTGAGTTTCATTCTTTTCAACCTCTCTAAATCATTTATTAAGGTTCATAATATCGCTATAATGAATTTGGGTGTAACTATAAAATACAAAACTGGCTTTTGACACCGTGGTACGTAGACCACTATGTTTGGCATCTACATCAAACACATTCGTGAAGATGGCATTCGTAACACCTCGAAGATACCCTAGCAGTTTTCGGACTTGTGTAGGGTATATTAAAATCTAAATAGGAATTTTTAGGAAAAAAAAAAAACAAGAGAACCGGAAGTTATATCCTAAGAAAGGGTAAAAGTGGAACTTATCCAATTAGGATATATATGACATAAGAAGAATATATTAGATGTCAAAGTATAATATGAGAATAAGGATAAATTAGTAATTGAGCAAAGGAGATATGAAAATCAAAAGTGCAGATGGGCCATGAGTACTTCAAAAGTCAGTATTGCAATATTAAAAGAAGGAGGACCAATTGGCAACTTATGGGAAACATGAGAGTATAAAGATCATGAGACAAACCAAAACTCATTTTGGTCTCATTTTCTAGGCAAACCGTGGAGAGAGGATGAGCAAGGGTAGAGAGGAAGAAGAGGAGGAAGAAGAAGAAGAAGTATGGGAGAAGGAGGACAAGGTCAAGATCAAGGGTATGGAATCCTTTATTTTCGTTTTTTTTGCATGAATTCTTAAGCACTGATGTTTCTGGTTCAGGGTTTGGAAGAGATCACCTAAACCCTAGATGTTTGTTGGGATTATGAGGAGTTTTCCCCAATTGCGTAAAGTGCTACGGAATCATCGTACATGTGGTTTTGGGCTAGAATTGGTGGACCTAGGCTAGTGCCTCGATTTCACCTAAGGTTTTGAGGTTCAAGTCCATAACACTCATTTCAATTGTTGTGGAGTTGTTTTTAGCTGAATTCCATGTAAATTTCTGAGGTATATGAATTATAGAAGTTGTGGCTGATGTTAATTGGTAGCAAAGTGGCGTAAAAGAAGCAAATATGGAAAATTAAGGACTCCGTTTACAGAAATACTCATTTCCTATTTCGACCAGTTTTTTTGTATTTTGACATAACTTTTCTCTTACTTGATCGATTTGAGTATTCAAGTGATAATTAAACTAGACTTCAAGGAAAACCAAACATATAGAAATAGGTATCACAAATTCCTGATTATAAGTGACCCAAAAAATCACTCAAAGTAGGGACCATATGCTTCAACGCTTGGTTCTCAGACAGAAATGCTCGCTTTCCTATTTCAACCGGGCCATATTTTGACCATAACTTCTGCTCATTTCTGATCTGATTTGAGGATTCAAGTTTCTGTTAAAGACTCTGGCAAATATACATATAGAAATAGGAATCGTCAAATTATGATCATAAGGGGTCTAAAAATTTACTCAAAGTAGGGCCATGTGTAAGCCACTGTCGGTTTCAGTTTTGAATATAGATTAGCCCGATTGTTTTGGACATAACGTGAGTTTCGGTGCTCCGATTTGGGTGATTCCAATTGGAGAAGAACCCTTAGCACCTTAGCTTTAAAATAGTACAAAGAGATAATGTCAAATATGAAGTTAAAACCCTAGAAAAAAATGAGTAATACAAACTGTCCCTAGTGTAATCGGTAAATGGACTAGTTGGCATGAAAATGCCATAACTTTAGTTGGGATGATCCGATTGGATTGATTCCAATTTCTAAGTAAAGTAGATTCATAGAGGAACAATTAAAGGATTTGAATTGAGGGCATTAAGGTCATTTTGTAAAAGAAAATGTACTTGGTCTTCTCGATTATGTATTTTTGAAGTATACTTAAATGGGATTTAAGTAAATGATGTAGTCGGGTGAAATGAATGTGTATGATGGATTAAATGTAGTTAAGGTTAATGGTTATTGTGGTTTTTCTGGAAAAAGGTGAAAGGACTATCGGAAGGGAAACGGAAATTCGACTAAAAGCAAGCAAGATTGGAGCGGTGAACTCAGGAGTGTGTAAAACATGTTTGGAAATTGAGTTTTAAAAGTGAATGATTTTGATGTTAAATGAAAAGTTTAATGTAAATGTTTATATTGGTTTCTAAATGAAAAGTTTGATGTAAATGAAAATTTAATGTACATGTTTATCTTGCAACAATATATATATATTTATATTAAATTATATATGTATGCATATGTTAAGGCATTAGTGAAAGTTAAAAATGTAAAGAATGCATATGTATATTTGCATATATATATATATATATGAGTTTTCATGATAAAGTAAAGGATTTAAATGATTTATAAATGTATTTTGATAAATGTTTTACCGGATGGTTACCCTAACCCCATATGATCAAGTATGACTGATATCGGCCGAGGTACCTTAAGCGCGTAAGGATTTAGAGAGGGTAGTTATAGGTTACTAACTGGTGGAGGGAATTAGTGCCCAGAGTAATATCCTTACACGTGATATGGTGCAGGATCGAACTGCGCAAAGCGTGAGTTTCTCCGCAGCGCAGTGGTTATGACTCCACGTGATCGCCCTTTCACCGCCGCATTCGAAACCTGCTCGTGTTTATTCTCGGTTCCATCAGAAAGAAAGAAATAAGGAAAGAAAGTTTGAGGCATAATTGTTTAAGGCATAAATGTATTTTTATTGTATAAGTATTTATTATAAAGAAAGAAGAAAAGTTTGAGGCATAATTGTTTAAGGCATAAATGGATTTTTATTGTATAAGTATTTATTATAAAGAAAGAAGAAAAAGTTTAGTGCATAAATAAGTTTAAGGTATAAATGATTTTTATTAAAGGGGCATTTATTATAAAGAAGGAAGAAAAGTTTGAGGCATAAATGTTTAAGGTATAAATGGATTTAATAAGATAAGTATTTATTACTTTGATATATAATCGAAAATAATATCTTAATGGAAATGTACACTCACCGGCTCCTTTAGCTCATTCTTTTCCATATGTTTCCCAAAAATATTTTCAGATCTCAGACAGTGCGCCTGAGGAGCAATCTCTCCCCGTGGCAAAGGAGTTGAGCCATCGAGAGACGACGTGATGTGAATCGCATTGTATAAATGGTTGCATATTTTATATGTCGTATAATTTGTCATGTATATATGCATATATGGATATATTTTGAAAATGAACTACTTAAGCGGTCGGTTTAAGTCCGGCTCAAGTCCAAATTTTTTTGATAAAAATGTGCATGGAATTGAAGAAGTTTTAAATGTTTTGATGGTTGAAATGAATAAATGTATATGGTATATATTGTGTTGATTGAGTTGTGGACGAGAGTCCTAAAACTGAGTATTGAAAATTGGAAGATTAGGAAGTGTTTTTAAATGCTTTATCAAAGTTTTGTAAATTTGGGAAAGTCCGAAATACAGAGGAAACTTTGGCCAATTTTTCTGAAAAATCTAAGGGTTTGAAAAAAAGAAAGAAAAGAAAAAAAAATTTACCACTTCGCTTCAGCATTATTTTCTAAAAGATATGTTATGATCAAAGGGTTCGCCTCCACGGATTTTATTTGATGGTTTTGAGGAAAAGTTTCTATATCCACTGAGTGCCGAGGTCGCCTTGCCCATGAGGTTAACCGGCCTGGGGTCCTTCAAGATTCTGGCATTCTTATCTTGGTAAATTCTGCACTAAATGGTTTCATATGGTACCTGCATTCACCTCGTTTTTTGGTACCGTACCACTCGTGGTTTTGCCTGCAATGTCGTTTTGCCTCTTTTTGGTACCAATTTCTTCATGCAACTTCTCCATTCCATAATACCTCAAAAACTAACATGGAATTCATCCAAAACCACACCATAACTCTTGTATTGGTGGTTTGGAACTTCATATAACCAAACCCTAGGTGAAAATCCTAAGAATTCAACCCAAGGTCCACTAATTCCTACAAAACTATATAATTATGATGGATTCCATGTTTACGACGCACTCTTCCTAGTGACAGAACTGGCCGGCACCCTTATTAAGATCCCCGTACCAAGCTCGGCCGACCGACAAGTTACCATGAAGCTAAGCCGCAAAATTGTCAAACTATATTTGAAAACGGGATATAAAATTTTTTCACTTTTCATCAAAATCACACCTTTAGATTTAACTAAAATTTTAGCAAAGATAACGATCGCACGTGGTCAAGCCCAAAATACAAAATCACCTGTATAACAAAAATATACACTCCCAATGTTTTCCAAATGTCCAACTACAATAATAAAGGACCTCTGGCCCTCATCAAAATATAAGATAAGGATCAATCAAACATAAATTCATAGCAACCTATTTTTCTCAAAACCATGCATGCATATTTTACAAACGAGATTTACATATACCAAATGCCACATTTTAACTTTTACTAGTTTTAATTGCACCTTATCTTATATATAATCACAACACAATGGTTTGGGGATCTGAAAATCCCGGAGTGTCTTTTCTGCCAAAGACTGCACCTTAAAAAAATTATTTTAAAACAAAACCGTGAGCCAAACTGCCTGAGTACTATAAGTTCTAAATGTTGATGTCTCGCCGCATGTACCCTCCCAATATGAAAATCTATAATAAATGGTAAACTCATGGAGAGAAAATCGAAGCTATATGAAAACTATTTCTCGAAAAATCGTGGCCGGAAACTATTGCCGAAATGTGATTCAAAACTATTTCGGGCTGTTGGAAAACTGCTTTTAGTGGTGGTTAACATTCAAATGCTATACCGAAATCAAGTACCAACCAATCGTGGCCCATTTCAAATACCCTAGACGTGATCGTAACTCGAACTCCGACGTCATAGCGGGAACTCCTAACACCACCCGACTAAGATCGCTCGCGAAAACGCGGATCTATAGCATAATGGAACTCAACCAAAATGCCTGATGAAACCGAACCAACACTTCATCGCTATGTACTAAGTCAGCGCGTTAACTATATACCCCGAATGTGCAGATGGCGACTCACTATATATTCTAGATCTAACCCCCAATTGCCAACCAGGCAATATAGTTAGTCATAATATCCCATAACCTTGCCATGCACAACCAAATACATCCGACCGAAACCGAGTCGCGCTATCTAGGGTTTGCAACTGTGTCAAACCGTTTCTTAACTAACAACCGAACTTTTATGCCGAGTATAACAAGTGGAGGTAAAAATGCTTTATAAATTTATATTTTCAAAGCACTTAACAAACTTGTAATTTAAACACTGCTTAGAAACTGATTGAAAGTACTCACCTTTTCTCGACTAATTTCTTTCAAATCTTGTCAAGCACTCTATATTCTCACGGATGCTTAAATCACACACAATTCATTCAAATTACTTAAAATGCCCTCGCTGAACGTTTAACCATAAAAAATACACGCAGCTTTCAGTGACTATATCGAACGAACTCGATTCTAACAAAACTTACGTGCTACCCCATTCGATATGACATCGATAATATGGGATGTGAAATTCGACCAAATGTTCACACACATTAAATGCTCCATAAAACTATCCGTTTTAGCAAACTTTTGATTTAAGGACTTTCCATGTAGCTTCCAAAAATACCAAACATTTCCGTAAATTTTGTCTCGACTCTGTCTGGACACACCCCCAAATTTCAACCCGAACCGGTCCGAAACAACCCGGGGGCTCACCCGACCGGTCCGAACACAACCCCAAAAATTTCTAAAATTCCTAAACTCGCCTAAAAATTCGGGATCAAGTTTACGACCTTCACTACTCTAAGAAAATTTCAATCCATTATATAACATTTAGGCTCCAAATAATAGAAGTAGGCAACTTTTCACCTTTTAAAGTTTGACAAAGGCTAAGACATTTACCTATAGCGTAGCTCTCTTCACGTAACCAACTTCAGCTCTCTCGCTCCGATGAAACTTACGGTCCGAATTCGTAAATCGAGAAAGAAACAAGGAGAAGAAAATAAAATTTTAAAATCGCTCACTTCCTCACGCTCTATCTGGCGGACGTCCTTATGTCCGTCCAAATTTATCTTTTTTTTTTTTTTTTTAAGTGGGACACATGTCCCTTTTTCTTTCCCTTCTTGGTCCGTTTCTGCCCCGAAATAATTTATTTTGTTCCGGTTTCAATTTCATTTATCCTAATCGAATATTCTTAAATATTTGCATTTTTTGAGATTTTCTAAAATCTCGCTGTGTTTCACTCTAAACCCGCCGTTTATAAATTCGTGAAATATTCATTCTGTCTCTTTAATTTAACGAAACTTTCCTCGTTTACTAGATTTCGTTAGACGAACTTAACTAAGACAACCCATTTTGGCCATCCGAGATCTATAGAATTTTCAGCTTCCTAACAATTCGATAATTTATTATTATTATCCTTTAAAATTATGCACTGGAATTTCACCCATTCACTTTCCTTAATTGCAAAAGTGCCAATTCTTTGAAAACTTTATAATTTTATCCCCTTAAAACGACTTTCAAAAAAATTTATTATAAGTACCGAAAATAATTATGAAGTCCTTGTGCACATACTAAGACACATACCGTACACCCTCTCTGACTAGGCTGCTACATTTATTCTATACCAATTAGGGTTTTACCCACATAACTTTAACAATTCTAGGGTTAATGTGATATCTCCACAAAACCTTAGAAAAAGAAGGAACTAATCTCCATGGAAAACCCTAGAAATCATACGAAAAACATACCTTTTTGCTCTTCTCCCACTTCTTCCTCTTCTTCCTCTTCCTTTCTCTATTCTTCCATTCTCCACGGTTTGCCCTAGCTTGAGAGACCAGATGAAATGTTTTATTTCTCATCCCTTTTTATATTATAATCTT
Source organism: Tetrastigma voinierianum (assembly GCA_016808115.1). Classification (NCBI taxonomy): domain Eukaryota; kingdom Viridiplantae; phylum Streptophyta; class Magnoliopsida; order Vitales; family Vitaceae; genus Tetrastigma; species Tetrastigma voinierianum. Next base: position 136,865 of record JAEQBH010001219.1, read on the forward strand.
TCCTTTAATTAACATCTGGTCCTCCATATCCCAAGAAATTGCAAAGCAACTTATGTTATTTATATAATGGCCTCTCATCTTCTCAAATCATGGTTTTCATATCCTTTTTGATCAATTACAACTTTACCCTTCTTCTAGTACGACATTCTGGGTTAAATTAATTTATGATTTCACAATTTCATCTTGAACAACAACTCCCAAAATACTACAATGACAATTGGTGCATTACACGCGCCCTTATTTGCTACATCGCATCGTGACACTCTCTCTGATTCCGGCGTTACGCTTTTCTTCTCCAAAGGGATGGAAATCTGGCAGTTGACGGGTTTCAAATTTGTAGAGAGAAGGAGTGACTTCTTCTCTAGATTTCCCACGCTGACAATGGCCGATCGAAAGCAAGAAGCAAAGCTCATGACGCTGCGAGGCTACGTGTGGACACCGACAGGAGTTCGACAACTCTAAGAGGTGTGATCTTTTTCCTACTTATTATTCTTTTGGCCAAGAGCCATTTTATGACGGGATTTATAGAGGACTGATGGCTAGAAAGCTTTCGCTCAAAATTCTAACAAAGTAAAGAAATCCTACTTAGTGGCCGCGGAATGCTGTTTAATTCTATGGTTTACCGTTACGATTGGTCAGGTGATTTTTGCGGTGGTCGAAAGTGATTCAAAATGAGTTGTTGATTTGTTATTAGCCCATGAGCTAATTTTGGTGTTATTGATTGTGAATTGAATAACATGAATAATGAATTCAATTATGTTAATATATGCATGTAAAATATATTAGCATAAATTGTTTGAATTGACATAATGTGCATTCCATATATGCATCGGACACCATAGAACGACAGAGAGTGCATGACATGAAAATGAAAGAAAAGTGAAAATGATCAGGAAAGGAATTTCATAAAGACTAATAATTGCTCTAGAGAGTTGTCCAAATAATATCTCTGAGTATGACTAATGATCGTTGCTAAGAAATATCCAAAGAATTCACCCTGGAGGGTATTCAAGGGGCTTTACTCGAAACTAGTAGTGTTTTCGAGAACAAAAAGCTTTTGTTTTGAAAACCGTAATTTACGATTTGGCTTAGGCATGTGTGTGAGGAGTCAGGACTAAACATGGGATTGGGCATGTAGACATTCAAGTAGGACTATGTATTTGCTGAGTGTGATTGTTGCATGCACTTAGGATATGAGTAACCTAAGAGAGAGATTGTCACTACTCAAGCTTTTGCTCACCCCGTCGAGGATCATTACTAGGTACAGAGTAAGGGGAGGACGACACTCATTAGAGGCCGAAATGAGAAGAAAGTCGACATGTGGCTTTGGTAGATACTTTTGTATAACATGTATTAGAACTTTGAATTTTAATATATGTTTGAAGTAAGAGTGAATTATTAACTCTTGAACCATGTAATATAGCGTCAAGTTGGGATATATTTCAGAGGCTGACAAGGAGCCTGGGTGCCATTTTACTCATTTTTATCCCTTATGGACCCGTGGCCGCAAATGTCAGGACAGGTTGCGTATCTGCAGAGCCCCGTACAAAGGAGACTCGCCGATTTTCACGAGCTGCACCTGGTTGCCCGACATCCACGAATATTCCACGCTTACTGGGTTCAAACTGACTCCTCTAGAAATGGGGGTGTCACAGCTGGTATCAAAGCTTAGGCTTAAATACTCTAGAGTTTAATGTCGGATACTAAAGTATACTTAGTATCAATAAGTTAGGTATAATGACATTTATGACTTGATGGGTACCTGGGTTAGATCACGCATTCCTTGTGCACTATGATGATTGTTGTGTGATGTGTGATTGTGTGTTATGTTGTGTGAATTGTGTGTTTGGTGAATAGCACATAGGAAAAAAAATGTGTTGAAGAAAAATTTTTCTAAGGTTTTACAGTGTGTAAAACGGAAAAAAATGTAATGAATTTATTTTGTTCCCATCGAAATGAAATTTTTTTAATATGTCTTCCAAGAAGAAATGAAAAGAAAAAGTGTAGGAACTCGTTAGGCTATCGCCATTTTTTCTAGTCTGAGTCACGATACAATGGATTGTATCGTGACACGCCAGGACACAGCATCCGGGAGAGCGGGCGGGGTGCGCCAGCATGCCACGACACTACGTGGTGCAGTGGCCAATGATACGCTTTCACGACACGGCCGCCACGCCAAGCAGGCGTGCGGTAGCGCCAAGGCATGATACACAGGCGTAGCATGTGGCCCGGCTGGGGGTAGGAGTCACATACAAAAAATTGTATCGTGGCTGGGGGTGACCGTTGTGTCGCAATATGTCACAACAGGATGTGGATACAAAGGCCGCGACGCAAGAATATCGCGACTCCTAAGAAAGCAGTCGCGACACGGCGCAAAGCAGCCGCTATGAGACATTGAGTCACGATACAAATTTCAGATGGTGACCAAGGGCGAAGGCGTTGTGCTTTATGACATCTAAGACAATAAGCGCCAGGCGCAGTGACACCTGCCACCACACCCAGGCATGGCTCGCCACATGGCGCCCTGTGCACTACGACACGGCGCCCAACGCAAGTTGTGCATCGCAGCAGCGCCGCAGCTCAGTCGTGGTGTGCGACTGCACTCGACTCCGCCTTGACTTAGTGCACTCGAAGTCACTGCTGGGGACACTGCTCACGAACACCGTCAGGAGCACTGCTCACCAGGTTTTCAAAAAAAATAAAAATAAAATAAAATAAAATATTTAAAATGAAAAAAATTTAAATATGATTTAATATATAACTTATTGTCTTATTACCTATGAATGCAAGTGATGATAGAGTATGAAAATTTTCAAGATGTGAATAGTGTTTCGAGGTTTGCTTGTTCCAGAGATATTGCATCGCCAGATAGAGTCGCTTAGAGGTCGAGGCCTCGAGGAGCCCTTGTATGTGAGTTCTCCCTAGGGATTAGGCGGTGATAGATGATATGTCGTGTACAAGTGGTGCCAGAGATCTCACATTCTACCACAAAGGACCAAGGGTCATGGACATGTCAGAAGTTCGACATCCCGGGATGGATCACGACGTACTACGAGTCAGCATCGATCAGGAGCGCAGGAGGGTTACCGCCACACGCCAGGACGACATACTGTTGTATTTCGTGGGGACAAACATGACATTTTGCTCCCAAACAAAGGTATGAGTCCAGTGTCGTGATGCTTATGCGCGTTGGCTACCAAGCCTTACCCTTAAGGACGAGGTGAGACCCGACTCAGATCTACTCTCGAGTAGTCTCGCGAAAGGGCGAGGATGTTTTTCCCGATGAGCCACGGATTGCCTCCGCAGAGGGTTATAGATTTCTGCATCGAATTACACTCGGGTATCACCATTCTATGACTTCGCACAGATGGCACCAGCTTGAGTTGCAGAACTAGAGTCCAAATACAGGAGCTGGTCGACAAGGGGTTCATTAGACCTAGTACTTCACCACGGGAGCTCCTATTTTGCTCATGGGGTTAAGAAGGACAAGTATCTTGACCGCATTGATTAAGGTGCGCTTGAACGGTGGTTACTACTAATAATCGATACCATTGCCGAGGATTGACGATTTGTTTGATCGCTGAGAGGAGGCGAAGTTTACTCCAAAATCGACCTTCGTACTAGCGCTCATCGCCTCGAGGGTTGTGTGAGACGGATATCCTAAGACAGCCGTTTAGACGCTGCTATGGGCACTTGAGTTTATAAGGATGCTCTTTGGATTGATGAATGCGCCAGCAGCATTCATGGACCTCATGCATAGGGTGTTCCAACCCTATCTAGATTAGTTTGTCGTAGTCTTCATGGATGACATTTTGATCTACTCCCAGTCAGAGTGGGAGCATGAGTATCACTTAAGGATTGTTTTACAGTTACTAAGAGACCATCAGCTGTACGCCAAGTTCAGTTAGTGCGAGTTTTGGCTTACTGAGGTGAGATTTTTGGGACACGTGGTGTCAGCATCAGGCGTGTCTGTAACGCCCGTCCCGAGAGGGTGTATGATACGTGTAACCGTAGGGGCACATAAGTGCACCAAGTGTCATTATAGTATTTTTGGGAGTTGTGGTTCAAGACTAAATTGTGAAAACATAAATTTATTTTACCTGGAATTTGTACTAGAATAAGGGTAAAGTTGTAATTGATCAAAATGGGACATAAAGGACATAAGATGAGAAGAGAGTAGGCCATTATATAAATAACATAAGTTGAATTGCAAATATTAAAGTGATTGAGGACCAACTTGCAATTAAGACAAAAATGAGAGTATAAAAAGGGGATGAGAAACAAACAATTCAATTGGCCTCATTTTTGCTAGGACAAACCGTGGAGAAGAGAGAAAAGAAGAGGAAGAAGAGGAAGGATAGGAAGAAGAAGAGAGAGAAAAGCAAAAAGGTATGTTTTTGAATTGGAAACATGTGTATTTTGGGTTTTTAGTTTGATTTCTAAGGTTTTCCATGGAGATTAGTTCCTCCTTTTTTCTAAGGTTTTGTTGAGAGATCACCCTAACCCTAGATTTGTTGAATCTATGTGGTAAACCTAATTGAAGAGATAAACAAGGAATTCTTCCTATTTCTATGGTTTTGTATGGATTGGTGGACCTGCATGAATTCTGGGATTTTTACCTAGGGTTTGGTTATTATAAGAGTTCTAAACCACCAACACAAGTGTGGTGGAGTTGTTTGGGTAAATTCCACGTTGGTTTTGGAGGAATGGTGATAAAAAGGAGAATGTTGGGTTTTTTTAAAAGGAAATGTCAAAAAATTTGGTAAACCTTGTTCTGTTTTGGCTATGACAGTTATAATCATCCAAATAAATTGATTCAAATTGGTAAAGAACCATAAGATAGGATATAAATGTATAGAAGGGACAAAGAGCAAATTAGCAGCTCTAAGGCTCAAATACGGGACTGAAAGGTGAGCTCGTGTATTCACCGGTTATGCTATGTTTTGGGTATTGTTGTAGTGTTTTGGCCATAAGTGGATTTAATGTCCAAATTGAGTGATTCAAAATTTGGGTAAAATATACTTCTAGGGGGGAATAAGTTAGCTGGAAGGAAGCACAAGCAAATTGTAACCCCAAAGTTCCCATAAAAATTTCAAATCGGGAGCTATGTGCGATTCTATTATGCTAATTTGAGTAATCTAGATGTAAAAATACAATAACTTGAGTTTTGGTGATCTAAATTGGATGATTCCAATTGTAGAAGAAACCTTAGAACCATAGATTCAAATGAGTGAAGAAACCATTTCCAATTCTATGGAGTTAAGACCCTAGAAATCAAGGATAACAAGAGTGATTCAAAGTTGAGCTAACTAATAGCATAAAAAAATGTTGTAACTGTTATGTCAGTTGAGGGCCTTATAGAAGGAATTCTTAATTTGAAAATTTTAAAGAGATGTCATTGGATATATAAAGAACTGATCTGGAGTGTTTCATAATGTTTGAAGACCGTTTTGAATAATTTTTGCACAGTCTGTGAGAGAATTGTTGGAAAAAGGTTTTACAAATGAGTGGTTTTTTTTTTGTTAGAGGCTTTTAGTGCTCATGGGTAAATTGTTCATTTGGCTTTATATGAATGTCAGACACCAAAGTGACTTGTGTGTGAAGTAATGCTAAGTTTTACGCCATGTACGCAGCGACACTGCTGCCGTATTCATTTGAGTGTGTAGATACAATGCAAAAAGCGTGAAAGTTAGAGCCATGCTCAAGTTTTGCAAACAGTAGAGTGTTCTAAATCATTTTTAAATTGCTAGTGTATTTTTTATAAATCAAGTTTAATTGTGATGTTATGGTTTTAAAGTATTAAACCATATTTCATAAAGCAAATGGTTTTAAAGTGTTAAACCATATTTGCCAAAGCAAAATTATATTTATAAATCAAAGCTCATACTAAGTAGCTAGATTATGGTGACATAGACTGGGCTGGGTCTTTCCACCATATTTACTGAAAAGGATAAGTGAGCCAAGGCTCGTGACTTAGTGATGCGTGGACTGTGTCCTTCCACTGCATCTGGAAGCTCAGTTCATGTTTGGCCAGGGGACAACAGTTAAGAAAGGCCCCAAAGGTTGACTGATTTATAAACATTTTGCAATACGCTTTGGAAAAATCAACCATCGGGTAAATAAGCGGTCGAGCGCAGTTCCGCATTTGCTGAAAAGTTTTAGAAACTTTGAAAGGCTGTCGAGCCTGTGCTCTCAGTTTATAAAAAGTTTTATAAACTTTAGCAATGTTGAGTCGTGCCCTCGTGTTTATAAAAAAGTTTTATAAACTTTTAAAGCAAAGCAGGTAAGAGGTCTATGAATAGTTTTATAAACCTTAAAGAGTTAGCTCAAGTTCGTATTTATAAAAGTTTGCAATCTTGTGCCAAAAAGTAAAGCAAGGCAGAAGTCTATGAAAGCTATAAACTTTTAAAGCAAAGCAAAGGCAGCAGCTCTTGAAAAGTTTTAGAAACTTGAAGCAGAAAGCAAGGTTTCGAAATTAAGAGAGTTTATAGCTTTGGAGAGGTTTAAAACAAACATTTTATAAAGCATACACTCACCAGCCTGCTTAGCCTATTATTTTATTGTTTTAAAACTATTTCCGTGCACAGCACGTATCGGAGCATATTAGGATTCTCCGACTTTGTATTATATATTAAATATTTATGTTGAAATACATTTTGAATCAGCAGCTGGAGCATACAAGGTGTGTACATAGTTTTATCAGAAATGCGAGCCCGAGGCCTTGAAAGAGCAAAGGCTACACATTTTGAAAACTGATACAGTGTTTGGGGATATGTCCCCAGAAGCATATAAGGTCAGAATTTTGCAAATCACAAGTTTAGAAAAGAAAAATTTTTATACTTGTTAAAGCAACACTTTACTTCACAGGATTCTCTACATGGGGCGAACGTCGTTTCGTGGTGGTCGCACCATCATGGTAGGGTGGGGTGATGCTGGTATCAGAGTTGTGGTCTTAAGAACTGTGTTACTGCCATCGTAGTTTTCTTATACACTATTTTACATTTTTGGTAACCATTCATTTTCAATCAAAGTACATACATATATGAACAAAAACACAAATGCTTGATATTTGCAAATACAACATCAAAGAAAGAACGCCGAGGTCGCCCTAGAGAGTCATTCCGCAGGTTTCGAGCGCCCTTCAACATCAAGATAGCACGAGTCGTTCCACTAATACTTTCCATGAATCAAATTTCTCCAAAGAAGCAAAGTCGTTGACTATCCAATGTGAGGGAGCCTGGAGTGCAGACAGCACGCAGAGAAGTGGTACAGATTGGCACTGGGATAGGTGGTCAGCAACTGTCAAGAATAAGAGCTTCCACCGGGCCACCTGTAGAGGTTTTTAAAGAACCCGAGGTCGAGCAGAGAGAGTATAGAAGTCGCGCCAACAGCAGACTGCAAAGGGCGATCCAAGAGGCGCCCGTTATGGTCAATGTGCAAACAAAGCTATGGTTGCAATGCACATGATCAAAGAGTCTTGCTTTCCAGCTTCATGGAAAGACAAGGCTGGCATCATGGATGCCGTGATAGGAGGTATTATGATGGTATATCATGACCAATTTCTCGCAAGAGTTCACGATAATTTTCCCATAGTCACAAGGACTAAGATCGAGGAGCTCTTCATATTAAAGCAAGAACATGTCAGATCGTAATTAAGAGGAAGAGGTTCTCATAACTAGTTAGATTGGGTTCCATATATGCGATGAAGTCCTAAGCGCAAAAGGTTTTCGGGTGGGGATTATGTGTGCACCTGGGATCTATGGCCTCTGTCTGGTCTGGGCACAGACTGGGGACTAGTCGAGAACGCTTGTAAGAGCTGGGGCTACTGCGGCTATGCATCGAGCAGGAAAGAAAGAAGAGGAGGCACCGCACTTCCAATGGAGCTTCTGGTCAAAAGATAATAGAAAGAAAAGCAAGGGTAGAGGTTATAGAGGCCGAGGTAAAATCGGGAGCTATTCTCAGTCAGGATCAAAGAGGTCTCCAGCCATAAAGAATGGCACCTGCAGTATTCCTCCATCTGTGATATGTAGTCTGAGGGCACACTGGGGGAGTAAGACAGCACAGTGTTTCCATTGTGGCCGTAGAAGGCCATTTATTTAGAGAGTGCTCAATTGACTGGTGCAGAGATGATCAAGAGCAAATTTAGCTACCCAAAAGACCGAGATGAGAGCACTCAAGTCTAAGGGAAAGGTTTCAAGCAGAGGGGGTTTCACGCAACCCAGTAGAGGCTGGTAGAGGCGCACCAGAGTCTGTGGTTGCGCATAGAGACCCGCACTGTGCCAGTATTTATGTTATGACTCAGCAAGATGCAGATGCACTGGTATTATGGTTCATCGGTATTATTTCTATCCTCGATCATGATGCATATACATTTAGTGATCCAAGAGCCACAGATTCATTTAATATGCCTTTCTTAGATTGCTCGTGATAGAGACCTGCCCATTAGAGGGTTGTATGAGAGTTTCCTTCCACATAGGAGATCCACAGTCCCACAAAGTAGTAAGAGATAAGAGTTCGATCGGGGGACAGGAGTTCCCAATGATCTTGTGTCCCTGATATGAGGGATTCAGGATGTGTTTTTGTGATTGGCTATCTACCATAGAGCCACATTAGGGATTGTTATAAAAGGAAGCAAAGGTATAGGCTTGGGGAAATTGGAGGTAAAGTTCAGAGGAATAAGCACAGAGAGTTATCTTCCAATATGATCTCCGCCATGGCAGCAAAGGATGTCATGTATGGCTGTCAAAGATCTTGCTTATGTGGTGGCGACAAGAAGAGACTGAAGGGAAGAGGATTCACAGCAGAGAGTTCTGCATGTGGCTCCTTAAACATATCACAGATTTACTCCAGGTAGAGTGGCTCACCACGATTTGATCCTGTGGACCGAGCCCATTTCCATTCCTCCCATATGATGGCTCCCGGCTGAGCTGAGAGAGCTTAAGGCTCAAGCAGGAAGAATTGTTAAGTAAGGATTCATTCGATCTGTTATCCCCATGGGAAGCCTCTCACGGTAGTTCTCAGGTGAAAAGAAAGATGGGAGTTTGCTGCTATGTATAGATTACAAAAATCGAACAGAGTTAACGACAATCAAGATTCAAATTCCTTAGATCGATGAGTTATTCAATCACTCTAAGGGTCCCAAGTACTTAAGATAGACTTGAGGCCTGGTATCACCGGCCGAGGTTCTTGAGGGGTGATGTTCCTAAGACATGATCGACACGCTACGATTACTATGAGTTTCGCGACGCCGCTTGGCTCGACTCAATGCCCCGACAACGTTTTTATGGATTTGATGAATCGGGGTATTCCAAATGTGATTTGATGTTGTCATAGTCTTTATCAATGATATCCTAGTGTATTCAGGTAGCCCAGAGGAACATTAAGAGCACCTAAGGATTGTGTTGCAGACCCTAAGGGAGCGGGAGTTGTATGCCAAGTTGAGCAAGTGCTGGGCATGGACAGGTGACATTCTAGGTTATGTGATCTTTACCGAGGGAGTGCTGTGATCCCCGAAAATAGAAGTCAGGGAAATTGGAAACTACCAAGAATGTGTAATGTGAGGTCAAAAGCTTCCTTGGTTTAGCAGGGTATTACAGGAAGTTTGTTGAAGGCTTCTCTAAGATAACATCCCCACTGACCAAGATGACAAGGAAAGATGTCAAGTATGATCAGGGTGGAGGCTCTAACCCGAGGTCATTTTGAGGAGTCAAGGGCAAATCGACTTCAACTCCAGCCTAGTCATTCAATGTATATATGGGCTGGTGGTTTGCCAGTGATGCTTTCACAGGCCTTGCCAGGTTTTGATGCACGATGTGGTGATCGTGATATGCCTCAGACAACAAGAAGCATGAGGAGAATTACCTACATGTCTTGCAGCTTATCGTAGTCGTATTTTACTTCCAAGATATGAAGGCATTATTTATATGGTGCTCCTTGCAGGATCTTTACAGATCATAAGAGTCTTCTTTTCACCTAAAAAGAGCTAAACTTGAGGCAAAGAAGATGGTGGCTTGCTGACATGACTACGACCTATCTATTGAGTACCATCCAAAGAAAAGCTAATGTCGTAGCAAGATGCCTTGGAGTAGGTGGCCGAGAGTTCTTTTGCTCTCATATGAGATCGGGATATCTTCCACTGCTGCGGATCCGAGAGCTTGTGGGGTGATATCGAGGTCGAGGATTCGGGAGCATTGTTAACCGCCATTTCATGTTAGACTTCCCAAGTGGGATCGTATTCAGCAGATATCAAGTAAGATCCACAAATGATTAAGCTTAAGGAAGAGATAGAAAAGGGAAAGAAAGCAGAGTTTCAATTCAGAGATGACAGCATGATAGTGAAAGGACAGAGAATGTGTGTACAGCATGGCGAAGCCGAGGAGAGACATTATGGAAGCAGGCGCACATCCGCTTATATGTTATAATCCGTAGTATCAAAATGTATAAGACTCCTTGAAAGAACATTACTGTGGAATTGATGAAGAAAGAGATTACATGTTTCGCTCCTAGGTGAGGGCGTAGCATCAAAGGTCTGTAGGAAGATACGCTTACTCTTATTCCAAGATGGAAATGGGGAGAAGATCACTATGGATTTTCAGATATGCCTTACTGACTCGTAGACAAATATGATATATGGGGTATAGTTGATTGATCGACGGTCCAAGCCATTTTCCGCGCTAATGCTGAAGATTCTCCTGAAAAAGTCAGCTTTGGCTTGTATGTGGATGAGATAGTGAGACTTCATGGGTTCCAGCCGATAGTTTCGATCGACCCTAGGTTCACATCCGCTTAGTCACTTGAGGAACAGTTTTTAGGTACTCGCCTACATTTCAAGATAAACATTTCATCCTCAGACGGATGGCAAGTCGAAAGACCATTCAGACGTTAGAGGATATGGGCAAGGAGAACTTGTGATGGAATCAAGGAGTCGGGATACTCATTCGCACTAATGGAGCCCGCCTACAACAATAGCTATCGTGCCGCGATAGATGGTCTTACTTGGAGGTAATCGTATGGCAGGAATGGTGACTCCGCGCGCCGGGATGAGGTCATGGTAAGACCGGCAGCCCCGACCAGTGCATCACTCGCAGAAAGTGAAAGTCGCTCATGATAACTTAAAGATAGGCAAAGAGATAGACGTAAAATTTATGCGACAAATCATGGTGTGAGACTGCAAATTTGATAGGTGATTCTGGTCTTTTTAAAAATTTCCCTTTGGAAGGTTATTTTGAGATTCGGGAAGCGAGGCAAGCTTAGTTCGAGATATACAGGACCCTATGAGATTGTGAGCATGGTGGGACCAGTAGCTTACAGATTGAAGTTACCCCCAGAGTTATCAAGGATTCATGACACATTCCATGTGTCGATGTTAAGGAAATACATCCCAGATCCTTCACATGTGTTGAGAGAAAACCGCGCGCCAAATAAAACCTCGACTTATGAGGAAATACCGCGCGCCTTGTAGATCGCATGAACAAGTGTCGAGGAATAAGGTGATTCCTTGAAGCAAAGTAACGGAAGAATCATGAGAGAGAGGCAGCTACCTGGGAGCTAGAGGCTCAGATGCGCCATCAGTATCGCCAATTATTTTCTAAATGAGGTACTTTCTTTTCCTTTCGAAGCGCATTGCTCATTTTGCGACGAAACGTCGAAAGATGAGGATTTGTAACGCCCGGTCTCGAGAAAGTGTACAGACGTAATCGTAGGGGCACATAAGTGCACCCAAGTGTCATTGTAATATTTTGGGAGTTAACTGTGACGAAATTGTGAAAACATAAATTTATTTAACCCGGAATTTGTACTAGAACAAGGGTAAAGTTGTAATTGATCAAAATGGGACATAAAGGAATTGCAAATATTAAAGTGATTGAGGACCAACTTGCAATTATGGCAAAAATGAGAGTATAAAAAGGGGATGAGAAACAAACAATTCAATTGGTCTCATTTTTTCTAGGGCAAACCGTGGAGAAGAGAGCAAGAGGAGTTAAGAGGAAGGAGGAAGCAAGAGGGGAAGAGCAAAAGGTAGTGTTTTTAAATTGAAACATGTATTTTAGGTTTTTAGTTTGATTTCTAGGGTTTTCCATGAAGATTAGTTCCTCCTTTTTTCTAGGGTTTTGTTGAGAGATCTCCCTAACCCTAGATTTGTTGAATTCATGTTAGTAAAACCTTAATTGGTAAGAGATAAACAAGGAATTCTTCATATTTCTATGGTTTTGTATGGATCAGGACCTGTATGAATTCTCGATTTTACCTAGGGTTTGGTTATAAGAGTACTAACCACCAATACAAGTGTGGTGGGAGTTGTTTTGCAACCTATGTTGGTTTTGGAGGAATGGTTGTAAAAGGAGAATGTTGGGTTTTTTAAAGGAATGTTGTCAAAATTTGGTACCCTGCTCTTGTTTTGGCTATAGATTAAGTTATAATCAATCCAAATGAATTGGATTCCAATTGGTAAAGAACCATAAGAGATAGGGGCTACAATATATAGAAGGGACCAAAGCAAATTGTAGCTCTAAGGTTCCCAAATACGAATCCGAAAGGTGAGCTCGTGTAGCTCACTGTTGCTTGTTTTGGGTATTATTGCAGTGTTTTGGCCATAAGTGAGTTTCACTCATCCAAATTGAGTGGATTCAAAATTTGCAAAATAGACTTCTATAGGAATAAGTTAGCTAAAGGAAGTGCAAGAAAATTGTAACCCCAAAGTTCCTAGAAAATTTTCAAAGTGGAGCTATGTGCAGATTCTGTTATGCCAATTTGAGTAATCTAGATGTAAAATACAATAACTTGAGTTTTGGTGATCCAAATTGGATGATTCCAATTGGAGAAAACCTAGAAACCATAGCTTCAAATGAGTGAAGAAACCATTTCCACTTATGGAGTTAAGACCCCAGAAATCAAGGATAACAGTAGGTGATTCAGTGAGCCAACTAATTAGGCATAAAAAAATGTCAGAACTGTGTTATGGTCGAGGGCCTTAGAAAAGGAATCGAAATTGAAAATTTAAAGAGATGTCATTGAATATATAAAGGACTGATATAGAGATTTTCATAATGGTTAAAGACCGTTTGAATAATTTTTGGATAATAAAGTCCAGAGAGAATTGTTGGAAAAATGTTTGCCAAACAGGTTTTTTTTGTTGTGAGGCTTTTAGTGCTCGGCGTAAATTGTTCATTTGGCTTTATATGAATGTTTGCAGACCCTAAAGTGACTTGCGTGCAGGAAGTAATGCTAAGTTTCACGCTTATAAGCGTGCGACAATATTTTCGCCGCATTCGTTTGAGTGTGTAGGCAAAGCAAAAGCTGAAAGCTAGGAGTCGTGCTCAAGTTTTGTAAACAAAAAGGTGAGTGTTCTAAACTCACTTTTTAAATACTAAAGGTATTTTTTATAAATCTTACACTGGTATGTTATGGTTTTTTAAAGTATTAAACCATATTTCAAGCAAGCAATGATTGTAAATTATTAAACCATATTTCAAGCAAGCAATGGTTTTAAAATACAAACCATATTTAAGCAAGCAATGGTTTAAAATATTAACCATATTTCTACAAGCAATGGTATTGTGCAGCAAACCATATTTCAAGTAAGCAAAAATTATATTTTTATAAATCAGTCCTTGAGCGCTAGCTAGATTATGGTGACGTAGACCAAGGTCTTTCCACCATATTTACCGGAAAAGGGGAAGTGAGCCAAGGCCCTTCCACTTAGGTGATGCGGACCCAAGTCCTTCCACCGGCATAGTTGAAGCCCAAGCTCCCGTGTTTTACTAGGGGACAACAAGCAAGAAAGGCCTCCAAAGTGGGTCGAGCATTGATGATGAACATTTTCACACGCTTTTGAAAATCAACCATCGGTAAACAAGCGTTGAGCGCAGTTCTCGCATTTGGCGAAAAGTTTTAGAAACTTTTAAAGCAGCTATTGAGCCCAAATTCTGTGTTTATAAAAAGTTTTATAAACTTTTAAAGCACGCGGTTGAGCCCAGGCTCCCGTGTTTATAAAAAGTTTTATAAACTTTTAAAGCAAAGCAAGCAAGAGGTTTAAGAAAAGTTTTATAAACCTTTAAAGCAAGTGAAGCTGAGCCCAGTTCAGGTTTATAAAAAGTTTTATAAACTTTAAAGCAAAGTAAAGCAAGCAAGGTAAGAGGTCAATGAAAGTTTTATAAACTTTAAAGCAAAGCAGCAAGTAAGCGCTTCTGAAAAGTTTTAGAAACTTTAAAGGTGAGCAAAGCAAGGCTTATGGAAATGTCTTGTAAAAGAGAGTTTTACAAAGGTGGAGATATTTTAAAAGCAAACATTTTATAAAGCATACACTCACCGAGCTCGCTTAGCTTATTATTTTGCTGTTTTAAACCATTTTCCGTGCACAGCACGCCGACGCCAGAGCATATTAGGATTCTCCCGACTTTTGTATCGCTGTCAGACAAATAACTTAGTAAGGAAATACTTTAGAATTTGTACAGCTGAGCATATTTATGTACATTGTTTTATATTATGAAATGTGATGAACCCGAGGCTCTTGAAAGAGTGTGTTGCTGCCATATTTGAAAAAGTGTAAATCAGATATACTGTGTTTTGGGATATGTCCTCAGAGGCAAATTGCTATGTCATTTAAATTTTATAAAAATCACAAGTTTAGAAAAGAAAATTTTATATCGGTTTTTAGCAAGCAACACGCTTCGTCTACGTGATTCTACTTGTCGGGAAGTAACTACCGGGGGTTTCTATGTGTACCCACACTTGCCGCTAAAGTGGGTGGGGGTGTGATGAAGGTCGCTGGACCTCGAGAAGGTCGGCCGTGATGACCGAGAGGTTGAAGTCGCCGACATAATGAAGTCTGGGATCGGGCCGTACTACAGAGATTTATCGGTGATTTTCCCAATTAGTAGCACCTAAGATGAGATTTACCCTAAATAGGTCAAGTTTGATCGGGATGACCGAGCGATGAGGCATCTATAGAGTTGAAGAGGAGGCTGGCCATCAAGCCCTATCTTGGATAGTCCCTGATTAAGTGGACAGGGCATGGTATCAGGATGCCTCGAGGCCGAACTGATGTGTTTGATGCACCGAGAGGGTAGTAGATTATGGTTCCCCGCCGCTTGAAGAATCATGAGCAGACCACCCCACACGACATGGAGTCAGCGCCTAGTTCGCCTTGAAGATTCGCGCCACTACTTATATGGTGAGCAAGCCGACGTGTACTGCACCATAAAAGTCCGAAGAGAGCCATGCACGGACTCA
Organism: Tetrastigma voinierianum; assembly: GCA_016808115.1. Lineage (NCBI taxonomy): Eukaryota > Viridiplantae > Streptophyta > Magnoliopsida > Vitales > Vitaceae > Tetrastigma > Tetrastigma voinierianum. The sequence continues at coordinate 152,096 of JAEQBH010001219.1, forward strand.
ACATGAGGCAACGCAGATGAATGGAGTTCCTAGAGGATTATGACTTCACTTTGCATTATCACCCATGTAAGGCAAATGTGGTGGCTGATGTATTCAGTCGGAAGTCACGGGGAGCATTGGCTAGTATAGCTTCCCAGGAGTGGCGGATGCTTAAGACTGCGGGGACAAGCCACACAAGATCGCGAGCAAGCACAAACGGTACGTTAGAGTTTTGTAGCTACACCGGGCTCTCATGAGTAGAGTGATCGAAACCCGTGCAGACGCGAGATAAGCAGGTCCATTCCTGACCGGTATAGTCGTACAGACGATGGCTGCACTGGCCCACGCAGATGGTGTTCGTGATAGAGTGACGTAGTGGTTCCTTAGTTGACCGACGAGAGTGAGATTCTCGCGAGTTTCACTCAGCCTCGACTATTGGCAGATCCAGGTGGCACGGCGATGTACCAGATCTTCAACGCCGCACTATCGAGCGACGAAGAGACACGCAGTGGGACTTTGTTCGACGATGTCTCACGTAAGTCACAGTTAAGGCTGAGCACTAGAAGCCGCAGGCTACTTCAAAACATCGAGGTGGATGAGTGGAAGTGGAGCACGGCCACGATGGATTTTACACCCATCTTTCCACCCGACACCGCAAGGACATGATGCGGCAGATAAAGGACCAGCTCATGAAGCCGACACATTTTCTAGCCATGATGACCTTCACATTGGAGAGATTCTACCGTTGTACATTCGAGAGATAGTCCGGCTACATGGAGCACAAAGATCCATAGTGCTCGATAGAGACTGAGGTTTACGACATGCACTGGGAAGAGTTTCCCAAAAAGCTCCATGGGCACACGAACGTGACTTTTCATGAGTACACCTTCCACCTTACAGGCCAGATGGTCAATTAGAGAGGACCATACAGTAGGAGGACATACTACGAAAGCATAAAGGTCCCGATCATAAGGGTAGTTGGGAAGAGCATTTGCCCTTAGTGGAATTCTCCTACAACAACGCTATCATGCGAGCATACGATGGCACCATATGGAGTATCAGAGTGGGAGGACATGCAGACACCGATATGTTGGATCGAGGTGGGAGAGAGCCCATCACCGGGTCCCGACTGATAGACACCTTCGGTATGCTGAAATATTGACACGATAACGCCTTTCACGGCCACGCGAAGAGCTACGCCGGAGTGTAATGACACCCTTAGAGTTCGAGGTCGAGACTGGCGTCTCGTGAAGGTGATGCCTAAGATGAGTGGTCGTTCTGAAGCTGGAAGCTATCGCCGAGGTTCATTGGACCTCAAGATACTGAGAGGGCGTAGCACTATGAAGGCACGGCCAGTTTTACCGCCAAAGATGTCGTGTCCATCGAGGTAGTCCACGTCTCCATGCTCAGAGATACACCTGCATCCGTACCATATAGTGGATTGGGGAGAGATTAAGGTTGACACTCGATGGGACCTTCGAGGAGGGACTAGTGCATTATGGATAGCCTGGATCGTGGTTTTGTGAAGCAAGACCGCGAAGCTAGCGAGGTGCTATGGCAAAGATCGCGGGATGGAGGAGCCAACGCGGAGAGCGCAAGAACATGACGCGCCACCTATCCCTTCGCTGGGACGAAGGTACGCGGTTTAGCCGCTTAATACTTAAACAGACTAGTTTACATGCATATAATGCACATTGCATATGCATGTAAGTGGTTGTGATTGTATAGAATTTCGACTAAATTCTTTAGCTTATGGTAACGTGAAACCCTGGTAAAATTCAATTTTCTCGAAAAAGGGAAAATGGTAATTTCGTCAAAACTAAAATTTAACTAGATCTCGTATGAAGAAACTGGACAATCGTTGAATCTTCTGCGAAATCTAGCTACCATCGTCGATTCCTCATCGACTCGAGACAACCGGAATTTCACGCTGAGGCATTGCGGTATCTACGTGAAAACTTTTTTTGAGAGACATGTGATGTGAAAAAAGTCACCTACTACATATACTCATGTGAAACATGTTTCATGATTAGAGAGAGGATGGAAATGTGTAAAACTCGAGAAATTCTAATTTTCTGAAAAATGGTAAAATAGTAATTTTTGTCAAAATCCGGATTTTTTCAGATCCTCATGATGAAATCAACTTCAATCGCAACCGCTCGCAAAATTCAGCTACCACGCCGAATTTCGAGACAACAATTTCACGCTTTTCAAGGCACCGAGAGAAAAGTGACACTCGCGCACAGAGATGCTCAAGATGAGACACGTGTCGTCGAGCAAGTCAAACAATGATCTCAAGTATACACAGTGACATGTGGCATCATGTCATTGTAGGAAATCCATGGTAGATGGATGAGGATATGGGAAATCTTGTGCCAATGAAACATATGGCAAGTGAGAGGACAATCTCTTTGCCCATCTTGGACCAAGCAGTGGGATGGGAGGAAAGAAAATAGCAGAAAAGAAAGAGGAAGAAAAAGAGAGAGTTTTAGAGAGAGAGACTCCACCTTCTCTTTAAATTTCCCGGCGATTTCAAGCGGAGCAAGGGGAAGAGTTCATCCTCACGATAAGGGCTTCGCATAGAGACCGAAATCAAGGAGTTTCGATGAAACTCTAAGGCAGTCTTCTCCTACTTCGTTACTTTCACCCTAAGGGTCAGGTGGTGGTTGTTTTACTTCTAAGGGGAATGTTTGCTGTATTTGAACCATGAGAAGCTACCACATTGGGGTAGCACATTAACCAGAATTTAGAACCGATTTCTGGATAGGAAATAAGAGAATTTGCAGTGAGTCCTTCGTAAATTAGAATACATCAAGTGAACTTGATGTTAGTTCAATTTCTCAATCTGACTCCCATAAATTTCTGGGTTATGGCTGCCACTTATTCTAATAGTCTAGTGAAAGGGCTGTCCTAAGCAGTTCGCCTCTATCGTCTACACCCCTACTGGACCGCTGCTGGGTTCACCTCGGCTAGGTCACCCCGACTAGGTCTGCCCGGGCTTCGCCACCCTTCATGCGGGTTCCTCGATGGGTTTCCCACAGTTAGGAAACCCGCATGACCTCCAAATTCGGAAGGTCATAACTTCTTCATCTGAACTCCGATTCAGGTGTTCATGGACTCCATGGAAAGCCCATTGAGTCAACTTTCCAGATGGATGCCTTTGGAGGGCATTGGGTGCTGGATCTTTCCGGGAAGGGGCGTTCAGGCAAGTAAGGTAGGCTGCCCGGGTAAGACTGCTTTGTCATGTATGACCTCCAACTTCGGAAGGTCATAACTTCTTCGTCCGAACTCCGATTCGGGTGTTCTTAGACTCCATGGAAAGCCCATTGAGTCAAGTTTCCAGCCGGATGTCTTTGGAGGGCAGTGGATGCTGGAACCGGCTGAAAGGTACCGGCCAAGCATGGTAGGCTGCCCTGTAAGACCGGCTATCATGTGCGACCTCAAACTTCGGAAGGTCATAACTTCTTCGTCCGAATTCCGATTCGGGTGTTCTTAGACTCTATGGAAAGCCCATTGAATCAAGCTTCCAGAGGAATGCCTTTGGAGGGCATTGGGTGCCGGAGCTGGCTGGAAAGGGGCATTCAGGAAAGTAAGGTAGGCTGCCCGGGTAAGGCTGCCTAGTCATGTGTGACCTCTAACTTCGGAAGGTTATAACTTCTTCGTCCGAATCCCGATTCGGGTGTTCTTAGACTCTATGGAAAGCCCATTGAGTCAAGATTGCAGCCATGTTTTGTGGAGGACATTGGCCAATCGGCAGGTTAGTGCTACAGTTAGTCGTGTGGTATGGCTTGTGAATAACATGCAAAGGAGAATATGACATGTTAATGTATGTCGATGATATTAATACGTCAGGTATGAAGGAAAATTATATGCATTACCCTTAATTATTCTATGGTATGTTGAGGAATTTCGTTAATATGCATGTGCATGCTGAACTTGATATGTGGAATGTTGGATAAAATGGTTTGAAATTTGTATGCATTTTGAATATAAATGTCCAATGATGGCGATGAATACAGCATGTGTGCACATATAGTTCTCATTTTATATGTAGCACTCATATATATACATTTGGAATAATAGCATTGCACGTGCGCTAAAACATCGCATGACATGGGTGTGAGTGCATGGTTGGATCGGCACCAGGTCAAGTGTCTGGCGGATGTCATGGGTACACGCCAGGATCACCACCGTATGGAAGCCGGGATAGCTGTTCTAAGTAGCTGGGACAAAGTCCAAACAGTCACAATGGTTTTGGAAAGAACAAAATAACATACGCACACAAGTGAAGAAGATGCAGATCCCCAGTACAAAGACCCAAATTTTATCGAGGTTAGACATGATCACCGTGTGAAAGCCCGCCAAAGGCATTCGCAATGTACCCAAAAATCCGTGACCTGGCAAATACAAACACACGAAAAATGTGATCGGACATTGAGGATTTATCTAATGGCTGTGTTTAAAAGGTGCATGGTTGTAAATGAAAATGTTAAAAGGTTAAAAGTCTGTTGTCATCAAAATGACAATAGTTCACACTCGCATGTAGGTGAGGGAGTCGGTCAATGATCAGGTATGGGTATGATGACATTTCACGATGACATATGACATTCATGTAGACATTTTACTGATGTTTTCTGCGTGTTACTGCATGCACTTAGCGGAGTAACCCTTGTAGGAGATTATCACTACTCGGCTTTGCTCACCCCGTCGTGGGACCCTCAGTATTGACAGAGAAGACGGCGCCCATCGAGGCCGTGAGGCACAAGAAGGCCGAAGCCAGGCCTTGAGAAGTATTCTTGAAAAAATATATTAAAACAATATAGTTTCATATATTTCGGTATGTAAGAGTTGTACATTGAACTCTTGTATGAAAAAAAAAAATGATCTCACTAAGATAAATGAATGGCTTAGATTAAGCCATGTGTCAAAAATTCAAAACTTAAGGACATGGATGAAATTATTGAAAAGTTAAATGAATAAGACAAAAAGGAGAATAGTTTTCTTCTCCAAAGGGCCGAAACCAAAGGAGGGTTAAAATTTTGTAGAGAATGAGTGACTTCTCTGCATTTCCCACTGTCGACCGTCGATTTTCGACTGAGCAAAGAAGCAAAGCCTGGTCTACGAGGAGAGGGCTACGCTGCGAACACCGACGGTGGAGCTCCGACAACCTAAGATAGGATCTATTCATTTGGTTTATTCTTGCCAAGAGCCATTTATGGATGGGGACTTGTAGAGGTCTGATTTGGCAAGTGTTCTCGCTTCAAAATCTCCGAACCGAGTGAAGAAATCCCCATCAGCTGCCGTGAATGAAGCCAACCCAGGCTCTCACCGCTCACGTGATTGGCCAGTGATTGGTGGTCAGAGTGATTCAAAATGAATTGCGGATTTGTTATTAGTACATGAGCTAATTTCGCTATTGATTGTGAATTGAATAATATGAATTATGTGAATTAATTATGTTAATATATGCATGTAAAATATATTAGCATAAATTGTTTGGAATTGACATAATGCATTCCATATGCACCGGGACACCCTAGAACAATAGGTGAGAGTGCATGACATGAAAAATGAAAGAAAAGTGAAAATGATTGTGAAAGGAATTTCAAGGAAGATTTTCCGAAGAATTGCCTTGGAGAGTTGTCCAACAGTCATCTCGGAGGCGAACCCATGATTGTTTCGGAGAAATATCCAGAATATTCACCTCGGAGGGTAGTCTAATGTATTTACCGAAACTCGGTAGTGTGTTTTCGAGAATAAAAAGCTTTTGTTTTGAAAACTATAATTTTACTCGCATTTGGCTTAGGCATGTGTGAGTGAGTCGGTGAGGACTCGAGACATGAGATTGGGCATGTAGACATTCAAGTAGAATCATGTATTTGCTTGAGTGGATTGTCACACATGCACTTAGTGGGGAGGACCAAGTAGAAGATTATCACTACGGCCAGCCACCCCACATGATCATTATTTCAAGTACAGAGAGTGCACGGGAGGATAACACTCATTAGAGGCCGCGTTTGAGAAGAAAGTCGACATGTGGCTTTGGTAGATACTTTTTTATAACTTGTATTAGAACTTTAGAACTTTGAATTTTAATATATGTTTGAAGTAAGAGTGAATTGGTATTAACTTCAACCATGTAATATAATAATGGATATATTTCAGGAGTACATATAAATTAAGTGGCCATTTTACTCATTTATCCGATACGACCCGGTGTGGCCGCAAATGTCAGGACGTGTTGTATCTCGGGGGTAGAGCCCCATACAAATGAGACTCATTCTATTTTCATGAGTAGTGCTCAAAGTTACCTCACATCCATTTAATATTCCACTTGCCAATGTTGTCAACTGGGACTTCCAGAAATGGGGGCATCAATATCGATTCAACAACTTATAGGAATAGTTCGTGCTTTAATGAACATAATCGAGTCAATATCGAATTTATAGTTTAACAAGTTGCTTCAATTACCTATGCCCCAATGGCTTCCCAAAAATTTATTTTCAAATATCACAAATTTATAATTCAAAATTTGTAAATATCAGAAGATAATATATTTTATTTATTTTGATATTTATTATTTTTATGACTATAGCAAGGTAAAATTATATATGCAATTTTAAATATTAAAATATCACAAATTTTAAAATTAAAGAAAAATTGAACAATATAGCACATTGTATAATAATAAAATTCCAAATAGTTTATAATATTTTCAAATATTAGAATATTTTTAAATAGTGTCTAATACAAATTAAAATATATAAAAATGAATTTTTTCAATTAGATATCCGTCACAAATTGGTCACAAATCGATCACAAAATTATGACGGAATTGTGTTTCCGTCACTATTTTGTAACGGAATGATAATTCCGTCACAAATTTGTGACGAATTTATATTTTCGTCACTATTTTGTGACCAATTTATGACTGATTTGTGACGAATATCTATTTAAAAAAATTCATTTTATATTTGAAATTACTTGTATTATATAAAATTTCAAAATATTAAAAAAAATATGTTAAGGAGGCCAAGATGAATTCAACAACTTATAGGAATAATTAGTGCTTTAATGAAAATAATCGAGTCAATATCGAATTTATAGTTTAACAAGTTGCTTTAATTACCTATGCCCCAATGGTGGCTTCCCATGTACTTATTTTCAAATATCACAAATTTATAATTTCAAATTTTGTAACATCGTAGCATGATATATTTTATTTATTTTGATATTTATTATTTTTTATGACTATGTAGCAATGCAAAATTATATATACAATTTAAAATATTGAAATATCAAAAATTTTAAAATTAACAAAAAAATTGCACATATTAAATATTTTTTAAATAGTGTCTAATACAAATTAAAATATAAATGAATTTTTTCACTAGATATCCGTCATAAATTGTCACAAATCGCTCATTAAAATTGTGACGGAATGAGAATTCCGTCATAAATTTGAGATGGAATTATATTTCCGTCACTATTTTGTGACCGATTTGTGATGGATATCTATTTGAAAAAATTTATTTTTATATTTGAAATTAATTGTATTATATAAATTTTCAAAATATTAAAAAAAATATTAAGGAGGCCAAGATCGATTCAACAACTTATAGGAATAGTTCGTGCTTTAATGAACATAATCGAGTCAATATCGAATTTATAGTTTAACAAGTTGCTTCAATTACCTATGCCCCAATGGTGTCACATAAAAAAATTTATTTTCAAATATCACAAATTCTTATAATTTCAAATTTTGTAACATCGTAGATTTATTATATTTTATTTATTTTATATTTATTATTTTTGGTGACTATATAGCAAGGTAAAATTATATATACAATTTTAAATATTGAAATATAAAATTTTAAAAAATTAAAAGAAAAAATTGCACAATATAGCACAACGTATTAATAATAAATTCCAAATAGTTATAATATTTTTAAATATTAGAATATTTTTTAAATAGTGTCTAATACAAATTAAAATATATAAAAATGAATTTTTCAATTAGATATTCACATAAATTACAAAATTATAATCTAATTGTGTTTCCGTCATCATTTTGTGATTTATCGATAATTCCGCTACAAATTTGTGACGGATTTATATTTCCGCTACTATTTTCGCGAATCGATTTAGGATCGACGGCACTTTATATCTATTTGAAAAAAATTCATTTTTATATTCAAATTAATTGTATATATAAATTTTCATACACATTAAAAAAATATTAAGGAGGCAAGACTTATTCATCAACTTATAGGAATAGTTCGTTTTAATGAACATAATCAAGTAAATATCGAATTTATAGTTTAACAAGTTGTTTCAATTACCTATGCTCCAATGTTGGCTTCCCATAAAAATTTATTTTTAAATATCACAAATTCTTATAATTTCAAATTTTGTAACATCGTAGCATGATATATTTTATTTATTTTGATATTTATTATTTTTTATGACTATGTAGCATGGAAAATTATATACAATTTTAAATATTGAAATATCACAAATTTTAAAAATTACAAAAATTGCAATATAGCAATAACGTATATTAATAATAAAATTTCCAAATAGTTTATAATATTTTCAAATATTAGAATATTTTTAAATAGTGTCTAATACAAATTAAAATATAAAATGAATTTGTTAATAGATATCCGGCTACAAATTGGTCACAAAATTATAACGAAATTGTGTTGGCCACTATTTTGTGACGGAATTATCATTCCGTCACAAATTTGTGACGGATTTATATTTCCGTCACTATTTTGTGACCGATTTGTGACTGATTTGTGACGGATATCTATTTGAAAAAATTCATTTTTATATTTGAAATTAATTGTATTATATAAATTTTCAAAATATTAAAAAAAAAATTAAGGAGGCCAAGATCGATTCAACAACTTATAGGAATTGTTCGTGTTTTAATGAAATATAATCAAGTAAATATAGAATTTTATAGTTTAACAAGTTGCTTCAATTACCTATGCTCCAATGGTGGCTTCCCATAAAAATTTATTTTCAAATATCACAAATTCTTATAATTTCAAATTTTGTAATATCGTAGCATGATATATTTTATTTATTTTGATATTTATTATTTTATGACTATGTAGCAAAGGCAAATTATATATACAATTTAAAATATTAAAAATATCACAAATTTTAAAAATTAAAGTATAACAATATAGCACAAACGTATATTTATAATTGTCACACCTCACCCATACTAGCGGCAAGCAGCTCTACCACCCATTAAAACCCCACCAAGTACTTCCAAATCCACTAGATAATCCTATGAAGCGGTCGTTATTTTGTTTGTTTGTTTGTTTGCTCAGCTCAACCACATGAAGTTTATAAAACTTTGATAAACACTGAACCTCGCTCAACCGCTTGCTTGATTTAAAAGCTTATAAAACTTTTTATAAACACGTGGAGCCTGGGCTCAACCGTTTACTTTAAAAGTGTATAAAACTTTTCATAAACATGGGGAGCCTGGGCTCAACCGTGCACCAGTGGTTGATTTCAAAACTGTATGGAAATTGTTTATAAATTAAGATAAAGTTCATCAAGGCCTTTCTTACTTGTTTCGAGACCCTAGTAAACATGGGAGCCTCGGCTTCCAACCAGGCCTGAGGAAGGACCCGGGGTCCGCATCACCCAGTGGAAGAGCCTCGCTCAAGTCCCCTTTTTCTCCCAGAAATATGGTGGAATGACTCGTCTATATCACTCATAATCTAGCTAACCCTATAGCATCTTTTCAAGACGTTGCCACGGTCTCTCAAATGTCATGATGCATGAACTGAGTCATCGAATCTAAAATGCATAAAATGATGTCCTAACACCACCGCCAAGACGACGGAATACCTTCGACTTCCAGATGCTTAAGCTTAAAACTAGGATTAAAGCAGTCTGCTTTTATAAAATATATTTCTCGTTTGCTTGCTTGCTTTTTGAAATATGGTTTTACAACTCAAAACCATTGCTTGCTTGCTTTTTAAAAGTATGGTTGAATACATCAAAACCATTACTTGTTTGCTTTTCACATATGGTTTAAATCAAAACCATTGTTTGCTTAAAAACTCATTGCTTACTTGCTTTAAAATATTGTTTACAATGAAAACCATTAAATACAAATGTAAAACAGTTCATAATAATACACAAGTATTTGAAAAATAGGTTTAGAACACTCACCTTTTTGTTTACCAAAACTTGAGCACGACTTCACAACTTTCCCGCCTTTTGCTTTTAGCCTACACCCTCAAACGAACACTTAAAACATTAACGTCTCTACAAGATAGCGTAAAACTTAACGTACTTCACACGCAAGTCACTAGGGTCACACAACAATTATATAAAGCCAAATTAATAATTTTAATTTCTTGAGCACTCAAAAAGCCCCTAACAAAAAAAAACCAACTCATTTTGGTAAACTCTTTCAATAATACTCTCAGACTTTATTACCCAAAAATTATTCAAACGGTTTTCAAAAATTATGAAACTTTCTAGATCAGTCCTTTATATATCCAATGACATCTCTTTAAATTTTCAATTTAAAATTCCTTTTCTAAGGCCCTCAACCACATAACACAAGTTATAGCATTTTTTTAATGCCAAATTGGTTAGCTCACTGAATCACTTACTGTTATCCTTGATTTCTGGGGTCTTAAATCCATAAATTGGAAATGGATTCTTCACTCATTTGAAGATATGGTTCTAAGGTTTCTTCTCCAATTGAAATCACCCAATTTGGATCACCAAAACTCAAGTTATTGTATTTTACATCTAGATTACTCAATTTGGCATAATATAATCTGCACATAGCTCCACTTTGAAAAATTTCTGGGCACTTTGGGGTTACAATTTTCATGCATTTCCTTCTGCTAATGTATTCCCCTATAAGTATATTTTACCCATAATTTTGAATCACTCAATTTGGATGAGTGAAACTCCACTTATGGCCAAAACATTACAACAATACACAAAACAGAGCATAACTAGTGAGCTACATGAGCTCACCTTTCAGTCCATATTTGGGAGCCTTAGAGCTACAATTTGCTCTTGGTCCCTTCTATACATTTGTATCCCTATCTCTTATGGTTCTTACCAATTGGAATCAATTCATTTGGATGATTATAACTTAATCTATAGCCAAAACAAGAATAAGGGTTTTACCAAAATTTTTGACAGCATTCCCTTTAAAAACTCAACATTCTCCTTTTTTACAACCATTCCTCAAAACCAATCCAACCAATCAAGACAACACAAAACAACCTCAAACCCTAGCTCTAGGAACTAGATCAAGAACCCAAGAACCATGAAAATCCATATAAAGGTCCAAAAGTCCAATAATCTATACCAAAAACCCTAGAAATCCAAAATATACATATTTCCAATTCAAAACATACTCTGGGCTTTCTCCTTCTTTCTTCTTCTTCCTCCTCTTCTTCCTTTATTCTTCTCCCTTTACGTGAAGCCCTATCCAAAATGAGACCAAATGAAATGTTTTGTTTGTCTCACCTCTATTTATAGTCTCATCTTTGCCTTAATTACAATTAGGTCCTCAATCACTTTAATATTTGAAATCCAACTTATGTTATTTCTACGTTGGCACACTCTCTTCTCATCTTATATCCTTTATGTCCCATTTTGAATCAATTACAACTTTACTCCTTCTTTCTAGTACAATATTTCTCAGTTAAATAAATTTATGATTCACTACCATCCCGAACAACAACTCCCAAAAATACTACAATGACATTTGGTGCACATATGTGCCCCCACGACATGGGCACCGCACACCCTGATCGGCGCTATAAATCCTCCTTAGAACATTTCATTCGAATGAACAAACTAAACTCAAAGGAAGGAAAATACCTCATTCAAAAAATAATTGAGGATACTGATGGCGCATCTGAACCTCTGGCTCCCAAGTAGCTGCCTCCCTCTCATGATTCTTCCATAGGACTTTGAACCAAAGGAATCACCTTACTCCCTCAACACTGCTCGCGATCTACAATTTACTGTGTTTCATAAGTCAAATTCTCCTTTAGCTGCACTGGCTACTCTCTCAATACATGTGAAGGATCTGTAATGTACTTCAACATCGACATGGAATGTGTCATGAACTTGATAACTCGGGGTAACTTCAACCGTAAGCTAATGGGTCCCACCTTGCTCACAATCTCATACAGGTCCTATATATCTCTGACTCTAAGCTTACCTAGCTTCCTGAATCTCAAACACCCTTCAAGGAAATCTTCGGGGAAGACCGGTCTGATCTCGAGCGTAAGTCTCGGCGACCAGTTATCTGCGCAACTTTCTATCTATCTCTTGCTATCTTGAGTTATCACGAGCAAACTTTCACTTTCTCTGTTGATTTGCACAGTCGGGAGCCTACTAGTCTTCTCTCACCAACCTCATCCCAGCACACTGGAGTCCTACATTTCCTACCATACAGTGCCTCAAATGGAGCCATCTCTATACTGGCCTGATAGTTGTTGTTGTAGGCGAACTCCATTAGTGCCAAATGAGTATCCCAACTCCCCTTGAATTCCGTCACCTGACTCGGCCTTATCCTCCCAACGTCTGAATGGTCCTTCCCGACTAGTGTCCGTCCCGAGGATGAAAATCTTTGTACTAAAATGAGGCGAGTACCTAAAGGCGTTTTGCAAGCTAGGCCCAAAACACGAGATGATGTGAACACGAGGTCTCGATCTGGGAAACTGTCGAAGCTGGAACCCGTGAAGTCTTACTATCTCTCCACATACGGTGGGCCCGACTTTCCGAGGAGAATCCTCGGCGATGGCGGTGAAAATGAGCAGACTTAGTCGATCGATCAACTATCACCCATATAGCATCATCTTTGCCTTTGAGTTTGTGGAAGACGTCGCAAAATCCATAGTGATCTTCTCATTTCCATCTTTGGAATGAGGAGTAACGTATCTTCCCTACGGGCCTCGTGCTGCCTTCTGTTGACGAGTTAGACATCTGGACGAAACTTGCAATCTCTTTCTTTATCCCGTTCCACCGGTAATGTTTCGAAGTCACATTGCATCTTGAAATCTTACTGGATGCATAGCATACGCGAGATGAATGTGCTTATTCCATAATGTCTCTCTTGACTCACCATACTGCACACACATTCTACGTCCTTTATTTATCATATCGTCATCTCTGATTTAAAACTCTGCTTTCTTTCCTTTTTTATATCTCTTCCTTAAGCTTAATCATCTGTGGATATTGCGTATACTGCTGAATACGATCCTTGGGAGAGGTGTAACATGAAATGTGGCTAACAATGCTCACGATCTCGGCCTCTAATATCACCTAAAGCTTTCGGATCCACAGCCAGTGAAATCATATGAGACGAAGAACTCTCGGTGCTTTGCTCGAGGCATGCTGCTGCGACAGCATTAGCTTTCTGGATGGTACTTTGATAGATACGTCGTGAGTCCTTAATCAGCTTCGAGCCATCTTCTTTGCCTCGAGGTTTAACTCTTTCTAGGTGAAAATATATTGAAGACTCTTATGATGCGTAAAGATCTGCCGAGGAACACCATATAAGTAATGTCTCCATATCTTGAGCAAACACATTTGCTATGACTCTAGAAGTTGTGTGTGAGGTAATTCTCCTCATGCTTCTTCAAGGCATGCAGAGGCATATGCAATCCTCTATCGTGCATCAAGAAACCTGACAGGCCTTGCAGGGAAGCATCAGCATGAAGCCACGCAGGCCCCTTCTCCCATTGGCGAAGCTAGAGGCGGGGCTGAAGTCGATCCTGCCCTTGACTCCTCGAAGCTTTCTGGCCGGCGGGCATCCGTGATCATACTTGACATCTTTCCTTATCGACTTGGTCGATGGGGAGTACGCTATCTTGGAAAACCCCTCGACAAACTTCTTGTAATACCACTGCTAAACCAAGGAAACTTACGACCTCTAACACATTCTTTGGTAGGTTTCCATTTTACCATAACCACATTTTGCAGGGATCAGCGCTCCTGCCCCTCATTTAGGATCACATGGCTAGGAATGTCACCTGTCGACAGCGGCACTTGCTCAGCTTGGCATGCAGCGTAGCTCACTTGGGTGCAATAGCAAAATCCTCGGGTGCTCTGAATGTTCCTGGGCTACTAAATACCACAGGATATCATCGATAAAGACTATGACAAACCTATCTGAATACGGATGGAATACCGGTTCATCAAATCCGCCAAATATCTTTGTCGGAGCATTGAGTCGAATAGCAGCATCACGAAGCTCATGTGCAGTAGCGTGTCACGAATCTGGAGTCTTAGGAACATCACCCTCCTGGCCCTGTGTTGATGATACCTCGACACCGAGTCTGTCTTTGGAGTACCGAGACCCTTGGAGTTAATCGAATAACTCATCGATCTGGGGGTGGATGCGATTGCGGATGGTAATACGTTCGGTGCTGTGTGTATACTGAAACTCCCATATTTCTTTTTCACGAAGAGAACTGGAGCTCCCCATAGGGATATGCTCGTTCGAATGAATCCCTTACTTAACAATTCTTCTAACTGAGCCTTTGAGAAGAAAGCCGACTTGTGGCTTTGATTTTGTATAACATGTATTAGAATGGTAAATTTAATATATGTTGAATTAAGAGTAATATAAAAATTCATAAACCATGTAGTATATTTTGGTTAGGATATGTTTGTTGTGAGTATTGATGCAGGGGCCCAAGTGGCCATTTTTACTCATTTTTATTCATATGTGGACCCTGTGTGGTCATTGGGACAGGTTTGTACCTTGGTGGGGCTCATAGAAGAAGACTACGCACGATTTTCATGAGTAGTGTCGGGTTGCAAGCGTCACAATATTCCACGGGTTGACGGTTGTCAACGAACACCCGATTTGGGCGTCACATCATGCTTTAATGAACATGTCAGTCAATATTGAATTTATAGTTTAGCAAAGTTGTGATTACCTATGCCGGTGGCTCCACGTAAATTTATTTTCAAATATCACAAATTCTTATAATTTCAAATTTTGTAACATCGTAGCATGATATATTTATTTATTTTGATATTTTTATTTTTGTGACTATGTACCGGTGCAAGTATATACAATTTAAAATATTTAAATATCACAAATTTTAAAAATTAACAAAAATTACCTGATATAGCACAACGTATATTAATAATAAAATTCCCGAATAGTTTATATTATTTTCAAATATTAGAATATTTTTTAAATAGTGTTTAATACAAATTAAAATAACATAAAATGAATTTTTTAAATTAGATATTCGTCACAAATTGGTCAGAAATTGGTCACAAAATTGTGACGGAATTGTGTTTCCGTCACTATTTTGTGACAGGAGATAACAATTAATCACCAAATTTATTTACGGGTTTATATTTTAGTCGGCTGTTGGTGGCCAGTTTATGGCCCGATTTTGGCAGATATCTATTTGAAAAATTTATTTTATATTTGAAGATAATTGTATTATATAAATTTTCAAAATATGTAAAAAAAAGTAAGGTGAAGATTGTGACACCCTAAAGCAGGGGTCATTGACAATGATCGACACAATGGAATAATCGTGGATCAATAGGGTTCACACGGCCTGCACATGAAAATCGGGCGGAGTCTCCTTTGTGTACGGGGAGCTCTGCAAGAATTCTAAGGCTTGTCCCAACAAGTTTGTGACCACACGGGGGTCCACATGAGGATAAATAATGGTCACTTGGGCCACACGCCGATTACCTCACAAAATACATCAATTATATGCAATATTTCAAGAGTTAATAAATTACTCTTAATTCAACATATATTAAAATTACAACATTCTAATACGTGTTATACATAATAATACCAAAGCCACAACACAACTTTCTTCTAAACGAGGCCTCTAGTGAGCGTCATCCTCGTGCACACTCCCTGTACCTGAAATGGTGATCCCTCGACGAGTGAAGCGAAACCCCCGGTGGTGATGATTTCCTACCTTGGGTTGCCACCTAAGTGCACATGCATGACAAACAATCACATTCAAGCAATTTCACTTGAACCTGCTCGAATCTATGTGCTTGAGCCCATGTCAGTCCTCCACAGGACTCACCATATCACAAAGTCAGATACGATACATGTCAGTTTTCAAAACAAAATTTTTTTGTTCGCGAAAACTCACTATCGAATTTCGGTAAAAAAATTAGACTACCCTCCGAGGCAAATTGCTGGATAACTCTCCGAAACAGTCATGGTGTAACACCCTTTCTCCATACGACAGATTGGCGGGTCAGACCATCCAGGGATGCTCGATACCTTAAATTGTCACCTAACTCGGCATAGGATGTCAAGTGAGGTCCTTTTTATCATACTTATAACCTTTACACTTGCATATTCATATAATGTTAAACGATTAACTTGTATTACATTACATGGCGTGGATTACAAAATATATACAAGCTCCAAAGGAATATGAAATGTTGACATTTACAATATTTACATTAGTTTTACAAAATTTCATATACAAAAATAGACCTAAAGGTCTTCGATGAGCTTCCTATTCTTTGTGTGGCCTTTATTTGATGTGGATTGTCGATACCCTGTTTTCCTCTTACGTACTACCGCAGTTGAACACGTGCTAAACTCACGCTTAGTGGGAATATGACTTCTATTAAGAGTCACCACACTTTTATACAAATGCATATAACACATATAACATTTCCGATTCTTATCATTTCTCATATATATATACATTTCATAACCAGTTTCATTTCTTATCATCTTCCAGATACTTTTCATGTAATCTTGTACTTTTACTTCTTGTTCTTGTAGCGTATACTATCATCACATAGCGATTGCTGTGCTTCCCGTATTCTCTTCGTTTCCTTTGCATACTGTCATTTCTTTTATGTTTCATGCATAAACCTTAGGAGTGGATACAGGAATACTATAATCCATGAGGACCGAAGAGGTGCTATATTCCGCATGTGAAGCAGTGATCCCATGAGGGCCGTAGGTCTTTGTAATATAATATACTGAAGGTATCATCAGCGTTCGGGAGCCGGTGACTATCCATGAGGGCTTGGAGTATTTGTGGTGACCACGCTTCGAGCCACACGATCCAAGCGGGATCTATGTCATTGACCCACACGGGGTCGATTTTCGAATAGCGTATGCTGCGGACTTATTCTTCCTAGCCCGAAGCATGCCCATCACATCCCTCTACGCGGGTTCCTAAGCGGACAATCAACTTTGTGTATTTTTATGCTCAGTATATATCTCATATTCGAATAATTATTGTCATTCGGTAATCATATGAGATATATATATACAATCAGTTATTCATATCTTTACATTTTCATACTTCATTATATGCATAAATAACTATGTCACTTACCTTGTATACTTATGAGCTATTTATGAATTCATAATAGGCGTTCACTAATACCAGAAGCCCATGGTTACCTGCGCCTCTTTTGTTTTCCATGTTTTCTGGAACTAATGAGTTCCAATCTTATCAAGCTGTCGTGCTGAATTCTTGACTCAATGGGCTTTCCATAGAGTCAAGAACACCCAACTCGGAGTTCAAGCGAAGGAGATATGACCTTAGAAGTTGGAGGTCATCTTGCTTGATCGATCTTGACGGTGAGCACGAATTGACGAGCTGCACTGAAGTGACGAGCTCATTTAACACTTTGAAGTCTGAAATCTAATATTCTCCTCGAAGAGCATATGGATGGATTCTTGACTCAATGGGCTTTCCATAGGTCAGAGCACATAAATCGGAGTTCAGACGAAGGAGATATGACCTTCCGAAGTTGGAGGTCATGCGCAGTCAATCTTGACGAGCTGACCTGAACTGACAAGCTACACTGAAGTGACGAGCTCGGTTTGACGCCTCTGTCTGACATCTAATATCTACCTCAGGCATATGGATGGATTCTTGACTCAATGGGCTTTCCATAGTCGAGAACACCCAAATCGGAGTTCAAACGAAGGAGATATGACCGCCCAGAAGTTGGAGTCTTGCGACCGATCTTGACGAAGCGCGGCGGCGATCATTTGTTCGTACAGCGACCCCTTGTTTGGCGACCCCTTGTCCGCATTCAGCGACCCTTGTTTGTGACTCGTCCTTGTTGGGCGATACTTTGTTCAGCGGCGGCCCTTGTTTGACGGCCGCCGTGAAAAACTGTTGGGCGGCGGCTGTTCAAGTGGCGACACCCGAACGGCGAGCCTGTCCTTGTTGGACGACCCGCGTTCCGCGGCGACCCCCTTGTTTGTGACCCCTGTCCTTTGTTGGGCGACCCTTGTTCATTGATGACCCTTGTTTGACGAACTACCCATTTGTGTTCGAGTAAAAAGACCATAACTTGGTCTACGAGGAGTCAATTAAGAATTCAAAAGCTATCAAATTCATTGATGTAATACAATTTCAAGAAGGACTTACTTCCAAATTCTCTTTATTTATGGTTCCAAACCCATTATAATATCCGGCTTCTTGCATATGGTCGACAATAGGGCATTTTTAAGGTTCAACTTGCCTTAAGACCCTTCTCGCCTACATATTTGAGGCCATGTAAGCCTTCTTAACTCAACCCTACAAGAAATGAGTTTGGAGTTCTCAAGCCCAAACCATACACAAGATAGGGTTAAAACATGTATCCATCTTTATTTAGACCAAAACTGAACTTCCATACAACCCAAGACATGTGTATTCATACAAAACCATATTTCTATACTCATTTTTAGTAGTTCCATACATAGGAACTACAACATCCTCATAGTTCTATACACCAAAATCCATACAATACTCAAATTCCAGACCAATACCCATAGTTCCATACACGAAATCCATACCTGAAATCTTCTTCTTCTTCTTCTTCTTCTTTTCTTTCTTTTCTCTTCTCTCTTATCCGTATTTGCTCTCCCTTTCTCCAAGACCAAAATGAGATATTTCTTTTGGTCTTATCCTTAACGATCTTATCCATTTTATTTTTAAATCCTCCAACTCTTATAATATTTACCAAATCAATTTATAATATTTTACAATAGCCTCGAATCTTCTTTTATTATTTGTAATTTAACTTATGCATATTCCTATTTTTGTTTTTATCTTTATTTTATTCCAAATAAATATACTTTTACGTTTATTATTCCCAAAACATGTTATAAAACTGTTAGGGTATGATTTGGGGTGTTACACATGGTCCTCATTCGAAATTGATAAGTGGTAGAGCGTTCTTCGAGAGAGCAATTCTTCGGAAAATCTTCGTCGGAAATTCCTTTCACAAAACATTTCGTTTGTTTCATTTCATGTCATGCACTCACTCCTAATATTCTAGGGTGTCCCAGTGCATATAGAATGCATGATGCCAATTCCAACCCATTCATGCAAATATATTCACATGCATATATATTAACATAATTAAATCACATAAAACATGTTATACAAATTCACAATAAAATTATACGAAATTAGTTCCACATTGGCTAATTAACAAACACGAAGCAATTCATTTGAATCACTCAGCCAAACACATTTTCACACCAAAAAATTTCATTGTCACTACTCATGACATTGAAACCCTCGGGGTTCTTGTTCATACCTGGCTCCATGAATTTTCTCCACTCGGTTCAAAGCTTTTGAGACCGAATTTATGGCTAAAACAAGTCTCAGAACATTCCTAACCATTTACATGGCTCTTAGCCAAGATTGCGCAAATGGAAGATCCCTACTCTTGGAGTTGTCGGAACTCCACGAATCGGTGTCCATGCGTAGCCTCAGCGTGGCTTGACTTTACTTCTTGCTCGTCGAAAATCTGAGAAGTCACACACTCTCTCTAGATTCCAAATCTAACAACCTACGCAATCCCTTCCGTTTGTGGTCTTTTGGAGAAGATGACACTATTGGCTTTTAAGTATATTCTCATTAACAATTTATTTAATTCCCATCATGTCCCTTTTTCTATATTTTTGACACTTGGCACTATTTACGCCGTCCATTTCCATCATCTCTCTACTCATACAACATGTGTCACAAGAGTACATGTAATAGGTGACTTTTTTTCGCATCACATGTTTCTCAAACCAGTTTTACGACACCCGACACGGGGTGCCTCGAAAAACGTGAAATTACGACTGTCTCGGAATTTGACGAAATTACGTGTTAGCTAGATTTCGTGAGACAATTCTAACAGTGAAATCTGTTTCATCATCCGAGATATAGAAAAATTTATGATTTTGACCGAAATTACCGTTTTGCCATTTTTCCGAAAATTGGAATTTTTTCGAGTCTTACAAAGATCGATTCAACAACTTATAGGAATAGTTCGTGCTTTAATGAACATAATCGAGTCAATATCGAATTTATAGTTTAACAAATTGCTTCAATTACCTATGCCCCAATGGTGGCTTCCCATAAAAATTTATTTTCAAATATCATAAATTCTTATCATTTCAAATTTTGTAACATCGTAGCATGATATATTTTATTTATTTTGATATTTATTATTTTTTTATGAATATGCGGTGGAAATTATATATACAATTTTAAAATATTGAAATATCACAAATTTTAAAAAATTAAAGAAAAAAAATTGCACAATATAGCACAACGTATATTAATAATAAAATTCCAAATAGTTTGCTTAATATTTTCAAATAGCTAAGAATATTTTTTAAATAGTGTCTAATAAAATTAAAATATATAAAAATGAATTTTCAATTAGATATCCGTCTAAATCGGAAACAAAATTATGATGTAAGACCATGTCTCTGTCATATTTTGTGTGGAATAAATAATTTAAAAATGCAAATTTGTGGCGAATTTTTATTAAAATCACTTATTGCTATGACCAATTTATTGACGATTTCTATAACGATTATCTATTGAAAAAAAATTCATTTATGTGAAATTAATTATAGCCATATAATTTTATAAATATTAAAAAAAAAAAAATATTAAAAGGAGACGAAGATCGATTAAACAACTTATAAGGGAATAGTTAGGTAACTTTAATAACATAAACTAGTCAATATCAAATTTATAGTTTAACAAGTTGCTTTAATTACCTATGACCCAATGGTGGTGTAAGACCCGAGAAAATTCAAATTTTATGAAAAATGGCAAAATAGTAATTTCGGTAAAAATCCAAAATTTTTCTAGATCTTGAATAACGAAACGGACTTCACCATTGGAATCGTCTCGCGAGAAATCAGCTACCACGTCGAATTTAAGAGTAAATTAGGAACGATCGAATTTCACGTTTTCAAAGGCACTTAGGATGTCGGTCTTAGTAAAATGGGTTTGAGAGACATGTGATATGACAAAAGTCACCTACTACATGTACTGTTGTGACACATGTTGCAAGATTAGAAAGATGATGAAAATGGACGGCCTAGATAGTGCCAAGTGTCAAAAATCTAGAAGAAGGGACATTATGAGAATTAAATAAATTGTAATGATAATGAGACAAAAGAGTCAAATAGTGGTCTTCTTCTTCAAAAGAGACCAAAACATGTAGGGGAAGAACAAGAGATGCAATGGTGCGAGATTTTTGTGTTTTAGAGAGAAAGAAGGTGCACCTTCTAGATTTTTCGGTTGATTGGGCCGAAGTGGGTTCTCGACGGAGCAAGAAGTAAAGAAGTTGACATCTGCGGCGGGAGCTACGCGTGGACACCGATTTGGTGGAGTTAGGCAACTCCAAGAGGTGAGGATCCTTTTCTACTTTGCGTTAATCTTTGGCTAAGAGCCATGTAAATGGTTAGGAATGTTCTGAAGCTTGTTGTAGCTGTAAATTCGGTCTCAAAAGCTTTGAATCGAGTGGAGAAAATTCCTATTTGTGTGGTCGTGAACAGTAACCCGAGGGTTTCACTGTTCATGTGAATAATGTGAAACCATAAGTGCCCCGGTGTGAAAATGTGTTTGGTTGGTGGTGAAAATGAATTCTTCCGTGTTTTGTTGAGGTAGCCCATGGCGAGCTAATTTTTGTGTAATTGATTGTAAATTTGCATAACATGTTTTTGTGATTTAATTATGTTAATATATATGCATGTGAATATATTAACATGAATGTCTGTGAGTGGCATCATGCATTCCATATGCCTTTGGGACTTCCACTATGAATATTAAGTGAGTGCATGACATGAAATGAAACAAAAACGAAAATGTTTGTGAAAGGAATTTCGACGGAAGATTTTTTGAAGAATTGCCTTGGAGGGACGTCCAACAGATCACTTCGGATGAGGACCATGACTGTTTCGGAGAGTTATCCAGCAATTCGCCTAGGAGGGTAGTCCAATATTTTTACCGAAACTCGGTAGTAAGTTTTCAAGAACAAAAATTTTGTTGTGAAATCTGTATTTTTACTCGAATATTGGCTTAGGCATGTGTGAGGGAGTCGGTGAGGACTCGGGACATGGGTTTGGGCATGTAGACATTCGAGTAGGTTCATGGAGAGGTAGAATGTGATTGTTGTCATGCATGTGCACTTAGGTGGGGAGTAACCCATGTAGGAAATTATCTCTACTGAGCTTTACTCACCCTGACGAGGGATCACTATTTCAAGTACATGGATCGATCGGGAAGGCGGCACTCACTAGAGGTCGCGTGTTAGAAGAAAGCCGACTTGTGGCTATGATATTGTTGTATAACATGTATTAGAATGTTGTAATTTTAATATATGTTGTATAAAGAGTAATTTATTAACTCTTGAACTATTGTAGATAGTTGATGTATTTGGGATATATTTTGTGATATTGATCACGGGGCCCGATTGGCTGTGCTTTTTTCGTATGGACGCGGTTGTGTTGATTATTGGGAAAGGTTTGTACCTTGGGTAGGATTCCCGTCTGAAAGGGCTACGCGATTTTTGTGAGTGGTGTCGGGTTACGGAGCATTCCGTGTCAGCGGATGACGGGTTGTGAATGGACCTGGGTTTTGGGGCGTCATGGCAGTATCGAGCTAAGATGCTTGATTACCTTGGGAGCTCGTTGGGTGTGTTTATAAATAGTTACAGTACCCCGACTTCCGCGGCAGTATCGAGCTTAGATAACGTTACCCCTAGGGGGCTCGGGTTTGGGTATCCATAAGTTTAGTCGATACGGCTTCCGCGACTTGGTGATATAAGAGCTTAGGTATATCACGAATACTAGACGATGGACTTGGGCTTAGACCATGGTCATTGAGGTATAAGAACATCCTGACTTGCTATAGCTCGATGTTAGGGTTTAGGTAATAATGATTACTTTAAAAATCTCGGACAGGATTGAACTGCTATATCAGCATGACGATGTGATTGGGTTGTATATCCTTTATGTTGATTGTTATGAATGTTGTGTGATTGTGTGCTTAGTGATTACACACTTAGGAAAAAAAATATGATATGAAGAAATTTTTTTCTAGGTTTTACTGCTTTATGTATTGGAAAAAAAAAATTTTAATTTCTTTTGTTATCTTTGGAAAAAAATGTATATATTTTTGGGTGGTTTTCCGATGGCCGGAATGAGAGCAAATGAAAAAAAAAATACTTTCAGAGGCAGAAAGCTGGATGAAATTTCTTGACTAGATCCGCGATCTGATAGGTGTATCGTGACATGCCCGATCATGGCATGCGGGTTTGGTGGGAGCGATTGTATCGTGACAGGCGGCGGTTTGAATGGCTGGTGGATTGTGTCGCGATAAGTCTTTGTATCGTGACGAGAGGCGAGTACGGTCAGGGGGATTGTGTCCGCAATCGATCTTTGTATCTTATTGACCGACGAGCGTCTGGCTAGGACGTAATCGCGATACAATTGATTGCTATCGTGGCAGCGAGGAAGCGAGCTTGGCCACTAGTTATGTCGCGATCTGAGATGCGACACGGCGGGACAGCGCTGCGATCTTGTGCGGGGGCCACAGCGACACGGCGGGCGATGCTGCGCTTTACGGATCTTGCGATGCCGGCGTAGTGTCTTGGCGCTGGGAAGAGTGTGCACTTTATTGTACCCAACGATTTTGGACTCGGTGCCTTGTTTACGAGTCCTTTGTTTAGGACTCTTGTTCACAAATAAAAAATAAAAATAAAATAAAATCAAATCAAATCTTTTAAAAATGAAATTTCCTAAAATAAAAATTTTTGTTGTTAAATATGATTTTACATATTGAATTATTGTCTTGCATTTCCTATGAATGCAAGGATATTATGTATGAAATATTTTTCTGTACATGAATAGTGTCTCGGGGCTGTGTTTATGCCTTAGAGATGCTGCATTAGATTTTAACTTGTCATTTGACATGTGTAGATGGCTAGTCGAAGGCGATAACGTAGAGGGTGTCCACGGTGTACGGGTCAGGCACCACTAGTATTTGACCAGTAGGCTTTTGTCGAGGTTGTAGGTATTGCGGTTTCTTCTATTGCCTGTTTGGTGTAGCCGGGTAGTCGGGGAGATGCACGGGGCGCCTCTGAGGTTGAGGCATCATCCTCCAGGCATTCCACGGGAGGAGATCCGATGGTGGCGGACCATTGGTTCGTAGGTTAAAGGTGTTAGAGCTATGGAATTACCTCGACACGACCCCGAGGATAGGCAGCTGCGTTCAGCTAGAGAGGTGAGGCCCCGAATATGGTGGAATTGAAGCGAAGACCTCCTAGAGACCTAGAGGCAATGACATGGGCGAGTTCGGAAATTTGTTCATGGGTAAAGTATTTCAGGGTTTCACTGCGAGACACATCGGCTCAGAGTTCTAGAGTGAAGCGAGGGAACGATGGCGTGATGGAGTATGTGGCTAGATTCACGGAGCTAGCCGTTTTGTTGTGATTACGTGGCCCACGGAGTCATGGCGAAGTCAGGAGATCGAGAATGGGCTGAGTTGTCCATTCGGGAAGGATTAAGGACTTAAGCCTATAGGACATGGACTCCATGGTTTGAAACGACCACGACCATAAGAGAGAGATCAAGGGATGCTCGGGCACTCGGGATGCGGGTGTTAGTAGAGAGGAAGAGGAAGGAGAGTCGGTCTTCTTCTAGTTCGGGGAAGAAGCGAGAGGATTCTAGTTCACGAGTTCAGGACGCTGACCGACCGGGCGATCGAGTTGTCGGTCGGGTTGGGCAAATGGTATCTACCATTGCCGGCAGCCGGTTCATATGAAGAGATCGCCCCCCCGAGAGACAAGGAGTCCTAGGTTGAGCCTTGGTCTCGGTCAGCGATGGGACGGGGAGAGGACACTTGTTTTGTTTCCTCACCTAGTATGGAGTCGAGAACCCGATGTCGGTTCGAGTGCCACACCGGCGCTTAGTACGCCGGATGGTCCGCATAGGCCCGAGGTCGGAGTGTGGGTCGGTCGAGCGCATAGAATTTGCGGGTCGAGTTCGGGTCGGTTGGGGCGGATGGTGTTAACATTCTTGCCCGACTGGGCATATGAGGCGAGATTGTCCTAGGAGGCAGAGGTCTCATAGTACAGAAGTTGAGCATGCAGATCAGTTGGACATGCAGGGTACGTTTTATACCTACATTTGTTTTCTAATGCATCATGTTCATTAATGCATCTTGTGTGATAGGTTTGAGCTTAGAGGTTGAGGCCTTTAGAGAAGCCAGGTGTAGATGTTCTTCCCTAGGATGTGGGGTGAGAGTTGACCTGATAGGTCGGGATTATGAGTTAGGGATCTCCGAGATTTTGCTCATGGTGGACCCCCGGGATTGGGGTGTCACAGTATGGCATCATTGCGTTCATGTGCTCGGTAACATTGCGTTGAGTCGGGTGTGGGTGCATGGTATGGTCATTCACCACTCTTAGTGAGTGTGGGTTGGGTTTGTCTTTGGGACTACGTCCAATGAAGACTCATAGTTCGAATCAGGAAATGAAGAGTAATTTATGTGTGTTGGGCAAAGCAGAAGGGACAGTTAATCCTAAGGTGAGAAGCACGGAGTTAGGGTGGGAAGGAGGGCAGCGATACGAAAGGTCACGTATTAGATTAATAAGAGACCTAGGGAGCTATCTTAAATTTTTGTGTGGGTGTAAGAGACCTGTGGAGTTATCCGAAATTTCCGTGTGGGTGTAAGAGACCCGTGGAGTTATCCAAAATTTATGTGTGGGTGGTGGAGAAATCGAGAATTTACGTGGGTGTAAGGGCAGGTGGAGAAATCCGAGGGGGTATGTGTGGAGTGTAAGAGACTTGGGGAGCTATCTGAATTTACATTATTGAGATTGTAAGGACTTAGTGGAGAAATTCTAAATTTTTGATATTGGTGTAAAGGAGACCCTTGGAGAAATAGAAATTTATGTGTGGGTGTAAGGGCACGGGAGCTATCCGGAATTTACGTGTTGGTGTAAGGGCCGAGTGGAGAGAAATCCTAATTTGTGTGGGTGTAAACTATTGGAGTTATCGAAATTTACGTGTGGGTGTAAGAGACTTAGTGGAGATATCCGAGAGAATTTCTATGTGGGGCGTTAGGGCAGGTAAGGATATCCGAATTTACGTGTTGGTGTAAGAGACTGTGAAGATATCAGAAATTTTTGTGTGGATGTAGAGGCTCGCGGTGTAGGCTGAAAAATTTATGTTTGCCCCGAAAAGCACCGCAGTCATGTTATCACGTAGACTTAGAGTTGAGTGATAGGAGTCAGGAGTGACTCAAGATTTGGATACCCCTTTGGAAATTGCATTGGGTGTTGGTGAGCCGGCAAGGGCTCGGTATATGGATGTCATTCATGACATGGACTAGGTTGACGGTCCATTGGGTTGTCAGTGATTGTGACCTTGGGAAGGTCAGCGTTTGCACACCAGCGAGGGTGTGTAGGAGGTTACATATTGATAATGGATTATATCTGAGCGTTAGGGACATCTTGTGAGCATCGTCACTGGATCATAAGGGTAGTTGGGAAGGCACTTGCCCTTAGTGTGGTCGCCCACGGCAGAGCAGTTATCGGCGGAATGAGTATACGAGATCGACATCATATGAGGCATTGTATGGGAGGCCATGCAGATCACCGATATGTTGGACCGAGGTGGGAGAGAGCTCCATCACTTATCCTGATCTGATTAGAGACACCTCCGAGAAGGTGATCTTGAGTTTGAGGTTGGAGATCACGTTTTCTTGAAGGTGATGCCTAAGAGAGAGTGGTCGGGTTAATGACGAGGAAGTATCGCCAGGGTTCGTGGGCCCTTCGAGATACTCGAGAGGGTAGACACTGTAGCGTACCGGTTGATTTTACCGCCTATCATGTCAGGTGTCCACAAAGTATTTCACGTCTCCATGCTCCGGAGGTACATTCCAGATCCAGCTCATGTAGTGGATTGGGGAGAGATAGAGGTTGATACTGATGAGACCTTCGAGGAGGAACCAGTGTGCATTATGGATAGCCGGGATCGAGTTTTGCGTCGTAAGACCGTGAGGCTAATGAGGGTACTATGGCAGCACTGTGGAGTGGAGAAGTCAACGTGGGAGCGCAAGGACACGATGCGGGCCACCTATCCCTTTTTGTTTAGGGATGAAGGTACGTGGTTTAGTCGTTTAATATTTAAATGACTAGTTCACATGCATGGTCTAGTGCATGTTGCATATGCATGTGAGTTGTTGTGATTGTCCAGAATTTCGGGACGAAATTCCTTTTAAGGAGGAGAGAATGTAAGACCCAAGAAAATTCCAATTTTATGAAAAATGGCAAAATCTTAATTTCGGTAAAAACTCGAAATTTTTATAGATCTCGGATGACGAAACGGACTTCACCGTTGGAATCGTCTCGTGAAATCTAGCTACCACGTCAAATTTCGTCAAATTTCGAGACAGTCGGAATTTCACGTTTTTCGAGGCATCGGATGTCTAGTGCCGTAAAACGGGTTTGAGAGACATGTGATGTGACAAAAGTCACCTACTACATGTACTCTTGTGACACATGTTGCAAGATTAGAGAAATGATGGAAATGGATGGCCTAGATAGTGCCAAGTGTCAAAAATCTAGAAGAAGGGACATGATGAGAATTAAATAATTTGTTAATGATAATGAGACAAAAGAGTCAAATAGTGGTCTTCTTCTTCAAAAGAGACCAAAACGTGCAGGGGAAGAACAAGAGATGCAGTGAGGTGCAGATTTTGTGTTTTAGAGAGAGAAGGTGCACCTTCTCTCTAGATTTTCGGTCGATCGGACCGTCGGTTTTCGACAGAGCAAGAAGTAAAGTTGCTATACGCGGAGAGGGCTACGCATGGACACCGATTTGGTGGAGTTCTAACAACTCCATGAGGTAGGGATATTTTCCTACTTGCGTTAATCTTTGGCTAAGAGTCATGTAAATGGTTAGGAATGTTCTGAGGCTTGTTTTAGCGAAGTAAGTCGGTCTCAAAATCTTTGAGCCCAGAATTGGAGAAAATTCCTGGCTGACCGTGAGCGGTAACGAGGATTTCACTATTCACATGAATAGTGACACAAAATTTTGGTGTGAAAATGTGTTTGGTTGAGTGATTCAAAATGAATTGCTCGTGTTTGTTAATTAGCACATGTGAGCTAATTTTGGTGTAATTGATTATGAATTTGCATAACATGTTTTATGTGATTTAATTATGTTAATATATATGCATGTGAATATATTAACATGAATGTGTTAGGTGGCATCATGCATTCCATATGCACTGGGGCACCTTAGTATATTAGGAGTGAGTGCATGACATGAAATGAAACAAAAACGAAAATGTTTGTGAAAGGAATTTCGACGGAAGATTTTCCAAAGAATTGCCTTGGAGGGACGTCCAACAGATCACTTCGGATGAGGACCATGACTATTTCGGAGAGTTATCCAGCAATTCGCCTCGGAGGGTAGTCCAATATTTTTACGGCTTCGGTAGTAAGTTTTCCAAGAACAAAAAGTTTTTTGTTGTGGCTGTATTTTTATTCGCATATTGGCTTAGGCATGTGACACTGGCAGAGGTGTCAGTTGACAACATCAGCTGCTTGGAATAATCGTGGATGTTAGGTAACCCGACACCACTCATGAAAATCGGGCAGAGTCTCCTTTGTACGGGGAGCTCTACCCAAAGTACAAACCTGTCCCAACAATCAACTTTTATGACCACATCGGGTTCATATACAATTAAAATGAGTAAAAATGGCCACTTGGGCCCCTGCATTAATACTCACAACAAACATCAACTATATACAATAGTTCAAGAGTTAATAAATTACTCTTAATTCAACATATATTAAAATTCTGACATTCTAGCCCATGTTATACAACAACACAAAACCCACCAGTCGGCTTCTTCTCCAAACGACCTCCTAATGAGTGTCGCGCTCAGATGCTCCACAGTACTGAAATAGTGATCCCTC
Source organism: Tetrastigma voinierianum (assembly GCA_016808115.1). Classification (NCBI taxonomy): domain Eukaryota; kingdom Viridiplantae; phylum Streptophyta; class Magnoliopsida; order Vitales; family Vitaceae; genus Tetrastigma; species Tetrastigma voinierianum. The sequence continues at coordinate 181,349 of JAEQBH010001219.1, forward strand.
GACAGGGTGAGCAAAGCCCTGTAGAGATAATTTCCTACATGGGTTACTCTCCCCACCTAAGTGCACATGCATGGCAAACAATCACATTCAAGCAATTTCATGAACCTACTTTCGAATGTCTACATGACCCGATCCCGGTAATCCGAGTCCTCAGACTCCTTCGCAAATGCTTAAGCCGAATGTGGTAAAAATATCCGAGTTTTCAAAACAAAGTTTTTGTTCAGAAACTCACTACCGGGTCTAGGTAAAAATATTGGACTACCCTCGAGGGTGAATTGTTTGGATAACTCTCCGAAAGCAGTTATGGTCTGATGGACATCCCTCGGCTTGATTCTTCGAGGGGAAAATCTTAAAATTCGAAATTCCTTTCCACAAACATTTTCATTTTGTTTCATTTCATGTCATGCACTCCTCCCTAATATTCTAGGGTGCTCCAGTGTATGGAATGCATGATGCCAATTCAATACATTCATGCTATATATTCACATGCATATATATTAACATAATTAAATCACATAAAACATGTTATCTCAAATTCACAATCAATTACACGAAATTAGCTCACATGGGCTAATTAACAAGCCTGGCAATTCATTTTTGGATATCACTCAACCAAACACATTTTCACACCAAAAATTTCATGTCACTATTCATGTGAACAGTAAAACCCTCGGGTTACCGTTCACGACCACACAAATAGGAATTTTCTCCACCCGATTCAAAGCTTTTGAGATTGAGTTTACGACTAAAAAAAGCTTCAGAACATTCCTAACCATTTACATGGCTCTTAGCCAAAGATTAACACAAGTAGGAAAAGATCCCTACCTCATGGAGTTGTCGGAACTCCACCAAATCGGTGTCCACGTGTAGCCCTCCTGCATTAGAGTAACTGCTTCTTGCTCGGGTGAGAAGCAGACGGTCCGATCGGCATCAAATCTAGAGAAGGTGCACCTTTATACCAGAAACACATCTGCGCATCTCTTGTTCTTCCCCTGCACATTTTGGTCTCTTTTGAAGAAGAAGACCACTATTTGACTCTTTTGTCTCATTATCACTAACAATTTATTTAATTCTCATCATGTCACTTCTTCTAGATTTTTAACACTTGGTACTATCTAGGTCATCCATATCCATCATCTCTCTAATCTTGCAACATGTGTCACAAGATTACATGTAGTAGGTGACTTTTGTCACATTACATGTCTCTCAAACCTGTTTTACGACACCTGACACTCGGTGCTTCGAAAAACGTGAAATTTCGACTGTCTCGGAATTCGACAAAATTCGTCGTGGTAGCTATATTTCATGAGACGATTCCAACGGTGAAATCCGTTTTGTCATCCGAGATCTAGAAAATTTTCGGATTTTTACCAAAATGACCATTTTACCCTTTTTCCGAAAATTGGAATTTTCTCGGTCTTACATTCTCCCCTCCTTAAAAGGAATTTCCTCCCAAAATTCTGGACAATCATAACAACTCACATGCATATGCTCGTGCGCTGGGCCATTGATACATGTAAACTAGTCATTTAAATGATAGCATTAAACCACGTACCTTCATCCATAAACAAGAAGGGATAGGTGACCCGGCATGATGTCTCGGCTCCCCGTTGACTCCTCGATCCACGGTCTTGCCATGCTTCCTCACTAGCCTCACCATCTTGCGTCGCAAAACCTGATCTCGGCTATTCATAATGCACATTGGTCCCTCCTCGAAAGTCTCATCCGTGTCAACCTCTATCTTTCCCCAATCCACTACATGAGCTGGATCTGGCGTGTACCTCTGGAGCATGGAGACGTGAAATACCTCGTCTGATTTTGACATCTTGGGCGGTAAACCCAATGGAGTCCTTCTGATTGCCTACCCTCTCGAGTATCTCGAAGGGCCCGATAAACCTCGTGATAGCTTACTCCCAAACTATGAACACGACCACTCTGTAGGCATCACCTTCGAAGACATGATCTCGACCTCGAGACTCTAAGGGTCGGCGTCGCACCTCCGGCGCAGCTCTTGCAGGCTGCGGCGGTGAGAGAGCGCTATCGTATCAAGCTCACCTTCGGAGGTGTCTAGTGAATCAGGACCGTTGATGGATCTCGGCCTCGGTCCCGACATAACGGTGTCTTGCATGGCCTCGTACAATCGCCATGTAGTGCGGGTGTATGCTCGACGATGGCATGTTGTTGTGGCGAATTCCACTAAGGGCGAAGCCTCTTCCCTGCTTCTGCCTTATGACCCGGGAGCGCATGCTCGCGGCATGTCATCGACACTGTATATAATCCACCTGACATGTAACCACACCCATGACCCACACTTGGTGTGCGAGCAACGACCTTCCCAGATCACAATCACGACAATCCGATGGATAGTCAACCTAGTCCGTGTCATGGGAATGACATCCATATCACAGAGTCCTAGGCTCACAACACCAATCTGATTTCAAAGGGGTATCGAATCTCGAGTCACTCAGGCTCACATCCTTTCTGACTCTAAGTCTGTAGCGGTAACAATGACAGGAGTGTTTTCATCTCGAGTCACTCCCGACTCCTATCACTCAACTCTAAGTCTACGTGATAACTTGACCGTGTCCTTTCATCTCGAGTCACTTCCAACTCCTATCACTCAACTCTAAGTATTCGTGATAACATGACCTTGTGTTTTCATCTCTCGAGCAATAGAACTTTTCGGCTTACACTACGAGTCTCTTATATCCACACAGAAATTTAAGATATCTCCACGTGTCTTTACACCCACACAGAAATTTCAGATAACTCCTGGATCTCGCACATACGCCCGCGAGAAATTGGATTGCTCCCTGGGTCTCTTACACCCACACAGAAATTTCGGATTTCTCCACGGGTCTCTTACACCCACACAGGACCTTTCGGATACTACCGCGGGTCTCCTTTACCCTAACTCCAGGCTTCTCACCTTAGGGGATTAACGGCCCCCTTCTTGCTTTGCCCAACACACTTTAATTACTCTTCATTTCCTGATTCGAACTATGAGTCTTCATTAGACGTAGTCCCAAAGACAAACCCATTACGCTCACGAAGTGGTGAATGACCCGTACCATGCCGAGCTCTAACTTGGAAGTAGATCAAAATGTCATCCCTGAGATTACATTGGCGATCTAGATAGGGTTGGAATACCACATGCATGAGATCACTTGAATCTGTGGCGCGTGCGTCAATCAAAGAGACATCACCGTAAACTGAAGTGCGATACTTGTCTATAATCTTGTCTTAGGGATATCTTGTCTCTAACCCTCGGCTAATGGTAACTAGTGTGAAGTCACATCTTCTGAGTAGACTTGCGCTCATCTCGGCGATCAAACAAATCATTAATCCTCGGCGATAGATTACCCAGATTCTTGATGTTAACCTGTTCGGTACACCTTAATCAATGCACGGTCGAAGGGTCTTGTCCTTCTTCTTTGCAAAGAAACCGGGGCCATGTGGTGAAGTGCTCGTGCAATGAACCCACTTGTCCGAGTAGCTCGCGTAAGGCTGGACTCGAGGATTCTATGACTCTCAGGCGGGTGCCATCTATGTGGAGTCATAAAGATAGGCGAGTACTAGGGTGTAACGATCTTAGAAGTCTACAACCCTTTCTTGGGAGCAATCCGTGCTTCGTCAGGAAAAACATCCTCATACTCTCGAGAACTACTCGAGGTGAATCCCAAGTCTTGTCTCACCTCGTCTTCTAGAGATAGGCATCTTGTGACCCCGCCCAGTATCCCACGACACTTGGACTCGTACATTGTCTAGGGCAAAATATCATGTTTATCCACGAAACCTGACACAGTGCGGATTCATTGTGTGGGCGGTAACCTCACGCTCCTGATCGTTGCGACTACATAAGTTTGTCATTGATCCATCCCACTAGGATGATGTAGAAACTCGACATGTCATGATCCTCGAGTCCCTTTGTGGTAGGTCTTGAGGATCTCTTCCATGACCACGATATATCATCCTATTCTCGCCCCCCAATCCACACAGGGAGGAACTCACATCTGAGGCTCCTCCGAGGCCTCGACCTCTAAGCCCGACTCTATCACAGCGATGTGATAAATGGAAGCATGGCCTTGCAGGAATCAAATAGAAATCTTGCCCATAGGCGAGATAGAAAAAACGTACCCTGTATAACTGCTGATCTATTGACTCAACCGGTGGTGTGATGGCGTAGACACGCCCCTGAACCCCTGATGTCCCTGCCTATGGGCCACGTCCTCTGCCTCGGCCCCTAACTTGGCCTCTCTAGCACACTTTGTGAGGAGGGTGCGAGTGTAGTTCCACAGGCGACGGCTCCTGTAGCTGTCTGCATTTGTGAAGGAATATCTGTATCCTCTCTTGTCCCAGCTGCGGCTGGTGTCTTTGTCTGAAACCACAGGATCCTGTCTGCAGAGCTAATCCTCTGATATGTCAGGCTTCTTTGGCAATGATAACACACCATCACTTGACTGGCCAAACCAGATACGATTTGTCTGGCTGAATGGCGTGACCTGGAACCCTCGTGAAGCAGAGTCCTCTTAACAGAGCCCAGAAGAAGGTGACTCTCTATTTCCTGCTACTAACACCGCGTCTTGAGTGCTCAGGGCATCATGATCTCATGGTGAGTGTCCCGAGCATTGAATCCGTGTCTATGAGCGAAGTCCTGATCACGCCTAGAATGGACAACTTAGGCCCATTCTCGAATCTCCACGAATTTATGGCCACAGTATCGTGGCGTAATCATGATAAAGCGAAGACTATTTCAGTGAATCTAGCCACATAATCCATCGAATTAAATAGATACTTCGGCTCTGAACTCTGGAGACTTTCTGAGCCTGTGATATAAATGCACATGACAGCTCACGGAACTTCTGCCCATGTCATTGCCTCTGGTCTCGAGGTCTTTGCTGATTCCATATACTTGGGCCCTCTTCCCTCTATTTGAACTCCAGGCTAGTCTAATCCCAGTGGTGTTAGAGGTAATCTCATAGCCCATAACACTATTCTCAAACTGCATGAACCCGATGGTTTGCCACCGCGGATCCCTCCTGATGTGGGAGGATGATGGCCTTTAAACCTCAGGAATTTATGGATACCTCACATTCACCTTTTCTGCTGTGTAATAGCGGCTGACCATAATCCCTAGGCCTGACAAAAGCTGATGATTAATCTGTGGTGATTGCTGTGATGGTGTCTCAGTGGGCATTTTTCTGTCTCGCCTCGATAACCATTACACATGTCCAAATGATTCAATTCAATGCAGTATCTCTAGGAAACTAATCTGACCCGACACTATTCATGGAAAAAATATTTCAGTATAATATCATACATTCACGAAATGCAGAAATAATTCAATATATAAAATCATCTTTAACAGCGAAAATTTTATTTTGAAAATTTCGTTTTAAAATTTGATTTGATTTATTTTATTTTATTTTAAAAATTTGACAGTCTCTCTGAATGGTGTTCATAGAGCATTGTCCAATGATTTTAAAACAGTCAAACAGTCTAGCTGATTAAGGTGCACTCGATTACACCACTGCCAACTCTCATATGATTTACATGTTCTTATTTACCATGTTTTAGGCCCTAGCTGGCACGGCCATGTCGGGGCGTGCGGCGTGTCGGCTGCATGTGCGGCACTCCCTGCGTGATGTCGCGGCAGCGCTTTGCCCGGTAGTGTTGCGCGTGTGACCTGTTAGCGTCGAGCCTGCGCCTTTACCGTCGCGTCTGATAGATTGTATGCGTGATGCGCTCAGCCGGGCGCTTGTCACGTCTGAAAGACTATGTCGTGACTGCAATCCCCTCGGTGACCTTGTCTCGTCACGATACGGCCGCTGGTGCCGGCGATCCGCAACCGGTGACCTCAGCTGTCGCGATCTGGTAGTTTGGCATGTTGACGCGATCTGACAAGCTGCGCCGGAATTTGCGCGTGCGATACGATTCCATTCATATTATTAACCTAATTTGGCGATAGCCTATCGTTACGCCGTTTCTTCTCTTTTTTTCTTTTTTCCCACACATTTTTTTCTCATTCATTCTTGGAAAAAACTACAAATATATCATCATATATATATATATATATATATATATATATTTTTATATTTTCCGATACAAATCAATAAATTTATTAAATTTATTTATCATTTTTCCAGTTTTACTATTGTAAAACCTTAGAAAATAAAAATTTCTTCATGTCTTTTTTTTTAATTACGGACTATTGAAATTTCTCAACAATTGTTCTTCACTAAACCTAGTGTTCAACATTTTTATTTTTTCCCTGCTCATTTTCTCGAGCACACGATCTCAATCACGATTCCTTTGCATCATCCTTTGATCGCATAAAACACGGTCGTGAGTGTTCAATCATGTCTAGTGATTATGGGTAAATCTTTACCTATACAACATCGAGCTTTAGCTGTGATGTTCTCCACATGACCATGGCTAAAAACCCGAGTCCATAGACTACCAGGTTTTCATTTTACTTATGCTCCACCGTGGTATCAGTGTCAGTTTGCCTTGGCTGATGCCAAAAGTGTGACCTTTGAATCGAGGGGTGTCAGTTGGAAATAACAGTGACTCTTGAATAATCGTGGATGTGCAGTGACGACACCACTCCTTGAAGCAGGGCGAGTCTCTTTGTGGGAGCTCTACCAGTACAAACTGTCCAACCCAGTCAACTTATGACCACATGGGTTCATATACAATTAAAATGAGTAAAAATAGAGCGCCGGCCCTGCGTAATACTCACAAAAACGTCAAGTATATACGATAGTTTGGTTAATAAATTACTCTTAATTCAACATATATTAAGAATTACAACATTAGTACATGTTATACAACCACACAAAGCCCTGAAATTAAACTCTTCTCCAACAGGTCTCCAATGAGTCTGGCTGAGTCATTTCCACATTACTAAAATGAGTGATCCTCGCTTGGTGTGATAAGAAGCCAAGAAGAGATAATTTCCTGCATGGGTTCTCACTAAGTGCACATGCACTGACTGACAATCACATTCAAGCAATTTAAGCTGAATATAAGATGTCTAGACCAATCACATATCCCGAGTCCTCATGAGCCTCTCACAAGTACAAGTGATGAGGTAAAAAATATTAATTTTTAAAACACAGCTTTTTGTTCTAGAAAACTCCTCTATAGAATTTCGGTAAAAATATTGGACTACCCTTCGAAGCGAATTGCTGGATAACTCTGAAAGCAGTCATGGTCATAATTAGTGATGCATTGGGCGTCCTCTAGAGCAGTCTTGAAAATCTTCCATCGAAATTCCATTTCCACGAACATTTTAGTTTTTGTTTGTTTCATGTCATGCACTCCTCCCTAATATTCTAGGATTTGATGCATATGGAATGCACTGATGTCAACCAACACATTCATGTTAATATATTATTGTACATCATATATTACTTTCAATAATTAAATCACATAAAACATGTTATGCAAATTCATAATCATTTACCAAAATTAGCTCACATGAACAATTAACAAACATGAGCAATTCATTTTGAATCAACAGCCAAACACATTTTCACATATAAATTTCGTGTCCTTGTTGTGGACAGAAGAAAATTCACGTTGATGAATCGTAAATTCTAGTCAAAAAATCTAAATTTATTCTATAGATCTCGGATGGCCAGCAGTTCCACAGATTAAATTGATCATTGAAAATCTAGTGACCCAGAGAAAGTTTCGTCGAATTAGAACCAATAGAATATTTACAATTTTTTGGGTGATAAGCAGTCAAATGACTTGAGATGAGATTTTTACGAAAATCTCGGAAATTGAAATAAACTGAGCTAAAGTTCATTTAAAAAATAAAGTGAACTGAAAAGAAATAAAATTTTAGGGACAAAAGCGGATCTGAATGAAGCAATAAACCATGTATTCAAAATGATAATAAATAATAATAATAATAATAATAATAATATTATTATTATTATATAAAAAAAATGGAAAAAGAAAAGTATAAAAGTCAAAGTGTGGGAGGCGTTGGAGGGAGAGATAAAGAGGCGTGCAGGAGATATTTTATTTTTTATTATTATTTCTCATTTTTGTTTCTTTTTCAGATCTCTGTGGATAATGGTTTTTGATCGGGTGAAGGCAAAAGTTGATCATACTTGAGAATACGTGTGGACACTAAATCTTGGAGTTTAGTCAAACTGCGTGAGGTAGGGTTTCATCCACTTGGGAGACACTTTGTTTCAAGTGTTTGTAATGTTTGGTTGGTTTGAGGCCTTGAGCGGCCATTTGATGCGGTCCCGAAAACTTGGGGCCAGAATTGTCTATAATTTTTGGAGCCTATTTGGATGATTATTATTTCATTACAGAATATTAGGTCATTTGTTCATAATTTATGAAATAAATTGTGTTGGTGTGTATGGTAGAAAATGGCTGTGGTTGATTCATAAAGTGGAATCGATGTCCCAGGGTAGATTGGCGGAGTATGACAGTGGCAAGGGTAATGTTCACATGAATAGTGATGTGAATAGTGATGTGAATAGTGACACATGAATAGTTACCCGTGAATAGTGTTCTCAAAATATTTTTGTGAGAGAATGTGTTTGGGTGAGTGATTCAAATTGAATTGCTTGTGTTCGTTAATTAGCCCACACGAGCTAATTTTTGTGTAATGGATTGAGAAACTAGAGAATGACTTGAGTTGGTGGATCAAAGGATTAGATAGGTTAATACATGATTTTAATGTGTTAATATAAGGACATAATTATATGAAATATGATTGTGTGTGTAGGCCATTGGAGATGATATTGCGATTGCTCAAGTGAGCTAGTTTGGGTGATGGTTGATCCATGTTAAATTACATGTGGTGTGAATGTAATTTGTGAATATATGCATAATTAGTATGTGTATAAAAATGATTGAAATGACATAATGCATTTCATAGCACATAAGGTAACACAGAAATTGGAATTGGCGAGTGCGTAGCGTAGGAACACTACGAAGAAAACGAACATGATTGCGAAAGGAATTTCACGGATACTCGGGAGGATGGGTTGGGAGGCGGTCAAGCCCAGATCATTTCGGATGAGGACCGTAGTATTTGGGGTTCTTGACACGTCGCGCCGGTGTCACATCTTTTCTTGAATCAGTAGTATAACAAAGATTCTCAGCAGGTTTTGTTTGACGATTATTTTTTCTCATACATGACTTAGGCAAGTGTGAGGGAGTCGGTGAGGACTTGAGACATGAGAATGAGCATGTAGACATTCAAGTAGGATCACGTATTTACTTGAGTGTATGTTTAAATTGGAGCATTGCATATGCACTTAAGTGGGGAGTAACCCATTTAGGGTGATTCCACTATTGGGCGATGCTTCATATCGAGTCTCATTGGCCCCAGTCGGGAGCATTCGAAGATGACTCATCTTAGATCTTAGATTTTTTGAAAGCGGATTAATGGCTTTGATGATTGTTTTGGATAATATGTATTAAATTATAAATTTTAATATGTATTTTGTATTAAGAAATGTATAACTCTTAGACTATTGGAATATAGTTGGGATATTTATTTTGTAGTGGTTTATGGGCCCGAGACCATTTTACTGGTGCAGGTCTAGTGATCTGAGCGTATGAATTTCTGGGTTGGCCGGGTGGTCAGCGGCGAGGGAGCCCGGGTTGGGGCGTCACAGCTATTCATGGCATGGAATAGTAAAACCCCTTGGGTTCTTGTTCAGGCGAATAGGGATTTTCTCCGCTCTGGTTCAAAGCTTTTGAAGCCAGGGTTTACGACTAAACGAGCTGCAGACATTCTAACCATTTACATGGCTCTTAGCGAATTAACACAGTGGAAAGATCCTACCTCTTGGGTTGTGAGAACTCACGAATCGGTCTTACAGTGGCCCTCATAGTGTGAGCAACTTTACTTCTCTTGTAGTCGAGCCAGACGGTCAGTCATTGGAAATACAGAGAAGATTTTCTTCTCTCTACAAAAACCACAAAATGCACTCACTTTGCATCTTGTTCTTCCTCTGCACGTTTTGGTCTCTTTTGAAACTTTTGAAGAAAAAGACCACTATTTGACTCTTTTGTCTCATTATCATTAACAATTTATTTAATTCGATCATATCCTTCATACAGATTTTTTGACACTTGGCACTATCTACAGGCGTCACATTTCATCGTCTCTCTAATCTTGCGACATGTGTCTGAAACGCATGTAGTAGATGAATTTTGTCACATCACATGTCTCTCAAACTTGTTTTACAGTGTAAGACCCGAGAAATTTCAATTTCTGGAAAAAAGGGCAAAATCGTAAATTCGGTCAAAAATCAAGAATTTATTCTCTAGATCTCAGATGATGAAACGGATTTCACCGTTGGAATCGTCTCGACGAAATCTTGCTAGCACGTCGAATTTCGTCGAATTAGAAGACAGTCGGGTTAGTGTTTTGTCGCATTTAAAGTCATGAAGTAAAAATGATTTTTGATCTTTGACAAAAGTCACATATAACAATACTCATGTTGCCATAAATTGGCATGAGTAGAGAAAGGAAATATGAAAATGGAATGGTGAGATAGTCTTAGAATGTGGCTGGAAAGAAAGGACATAATGGTCATTTAGAAATTGTTTTAAATGAGAATAATGCCAAAATGGTGTCTGATGCTCATCTCCTACAATTAAAGACAAAAAAAACGTGAAAAACCGAGAGGAGAGAGGGCGTTAGGCTGAAATGGTGTTTTAGTGAGAGAAAGGGTAGCTTCTCCTCTAAAATATCGCGATCAAATAGTCGAAGTCTTCGAATAAGAAGGCGCTCTGCGTGAGGAGAGGCCTACGCGTGGGCTCAGATTTTAGGGAGTTTCGTCAAACTCCGAGAGGTAGGGGTTTCTTCCTACTTGGGTTTTATTCTTTATTTAAGTACTTTGTTAATGTTTGAGTTGAATGAGTAGTGACCATTTGTCGATCCCAAATCTTGGAACCAAAATGTTAGAAATTTTTTTTACCCATTTTTGTGGTCAGTGGCGTGTTTGTTTGGGTTAAGTTATGTGGTGTGAGAATAAATCATGTATTGGTTTGTATGAAGGGGGGAGGGGCGGGAAATGGCCAGGTGAAATTAGGTTCAGCAAGTGAAACGATGATTGGTGATTTGCAGGAATAGTAGTAGGGGTTTCACTATTCAGGGAATAGTGTTTACAAAATAAATTTTGTGAATTAATGTGTTTGGTCGAGTAATTCAAGTAGAATTGCTCGTGTTTGATCATTAGCCCATGTGAGCTAATTTTGATGTGATGAAATGCGAACTTACATAACATGATTGTGTGATTTAATTGTTATATGAATCTCATGCATGTATATATATTTGCATGTGTTATAGGCGTAATGGAATTGGCATCATGCGTCCATATGCCTTTGGGACACCACTAGGACGGTAGGAGTGAGTGCATGAGATGAGTCTAGAGAAAATGGGTTTGGAGGGTTGTCTAAAAATGATAATTATCGGAGGGTAGTCATCAGAAATATCGATCGTCGAGCTTGGCCTAAATTGATATAAATTAGAGGGTAGTCCATAAATAATATCAATCGTCGAAGACGACCCAATTGATATATATACACATCGGAGGGTTGTCCACAAATAAGCATAATGAATTCTCGCTCATACGAGGAAGCAGCGAGTGTGAAATTCGGTGAGGACAGGCACGAGATGATCAGTTAGGCGTTCAGTAGGATCGTGCATTTGCTTGAATGTGTGTTTATTTTGAGCATTGCATATGCGCCAGGTGGAGAGAGTAGCCCACTTGGGGTGATTCCACTGCGGAGCATTAGCTCATACTTTGTCCGGGGATATTATTTTGCAGTGCGGGGGGCGTGTGAGGAGACGGCTCATCCTTGAGACTGAGTTTAGAAGAAAGCCGGATTGTGGCTTTGGGTTATGATGTAGGACATGTATTAGAATTCTCTAATTTTAATATGTGTTGTATAAAGTAAATTTGAACTCTTGAAACTATTGGATATAGTTGGATATAGATATTGTGATGAGTGTTGGTTTATGAGGCTCGAGTAGCGGTTTTAATCATAGGCTGATATATTTGATTGTTTGGGACGGGCTTTATACGAGTGTTGTATTTGGAGTAGAACTCCGTCTGAGGAGACTCTGCTGATTTTTCGTGAAAATGTCGGGTCACCCAGAGCATTCCGCAGTGTTCAAGCGGGTTGATGGGTAGTCAGCGAACCCACGGGTTTGGGGCGTCATCACGGCTACCCAACACCGGTGCTGGAAAAGCGTGAAATTATTGTCTCGAGTCGGCCCGAGTCCGGCGTGGTAGCTAGATTTCGAGGCGATTCAACGGTGAAATTCTCGTTTAGTCATCAGAGATTTAGAAAATTTTCAAATTTTGCGAAAATGACCATTTTACTCTTTTAGAAATTGGAATTTTCTCGGGTCTTCTGAGCATGTGTGAGGGAGTTGGTGAGGACTCGAACATGGGTTTGGGCATGTAGGTTCAAATAGGATTCATAAAATTGTTTGAATGATTGTTGTCATGCATGTGCACTTTGGTGGGAGTAACCCATGTAGGAAATTATCTCTAATGGGCTGCTCACCTGTCGGATCAATTTCGGTCACGAGGAGCGATCGGAAGGCGGCCACTCAGAGTAGCGTGTTAGAAGAAAGTAGACTTATGAAGCATGGGGTCCACACCCTTCGTGACCCCTCGAGTGCCCTTCAGGTGGGGCCCGGCTCCTTCGTCTTGTTCACGCGAGTCCCAACTAGCCTTTTCTTTAGCCTCAGTGGAAGGCTCGAGACCCATACGGCCTTAGGGACTCTTATAGCGATGGGGAGCACTCACTGCCAGGTGAGCTACTAGCTCGGTTGGTAGTGGAAGTGCTCCAGTAATCGCTGAACTGAGCTGTGGCGAAAAGGCCGATTAGGAACTGTGGCTTGATACCTATGGTGGGCCTACTGAGAGCGAAAGAATGCTGATGTGTTGTATAACATGTATTAGAATGTTGTAATTTTAATATATGTTGTATAAAGAGTAATTTATTAACTCTTGAACTATCGTAGATAGTTGATGTATTTGGGATATATTTTGTGAGTATTGATGCAGGGACCCACGTGACCATTATTTTACTCGCATGGACCTCGTGTGGTCATTGTTGATTATTGGGAAATGTTTGTACCTTGGGTAAAGCTCCCCGTACAAAGGAGACTCTTCCCGATTATTGTGAGTGATGTCGGGTTAGCCGACATTCATGAGTATTCCGCGGGTTGACGGGTTGTCAAAGGACCCCCGGGTTTTGGGGCGTCATAGGTGGCTTCCCATAAAAATTTATTTTCAAATATCACAAATTCTTATAATTTCAAATTTTGTAACATCGTAGCATGATATATTTTATTTATTTTGATATTTATTATTTTTTATGACTATGTAGCCGTGCAAAATTATATATACAATTTAAAATATTGAAATATCACAAATTTTAAAAATTAAATTTGCAAATAAAAATATAGCACAACGTATATTAATAATAAAAATTCAATAGTTATAATATTTTCATTAGAATAGCGAATAGTGTCTAATACAATTAAAATATATAAATGAATTCGCTCAATTTAGAACATCCGTCGACAAATCGGGTCACAAATCGATAACAAAATTATGATTTAATTGCGGTTTCCATCACTATTTTATAATGGGTGAACGATAATCCATTACAATTTTTGTGATGGATTTATATTCGCCACTATTTTGTGACCGATTTAGACTCCATTTTGTGATGGATATTCTTATTTCAAAAAATTTATTTTTATATTTGAAATTAATTATTATATAAATTTTCAAAATATTTAAAAAAAAAAATATTATGATACTAAGATCGATTCAACAACTTATAGGAATAGTTTGTGTTTAATGAACATTGTTTAAAATGGGCAAATCGTAATTTTTTGTTATAAAAATTGTAATTTCTAAGTTAAAAATCCTAATTTATTCTCTAGATATCTGATTTATGAAACTGATTTTACTGGGCTGAATCGTCTCGTGAAATCTAAATAGCACGTAAAATTTCGTCGACCTCAGATAAATGAAATTTACACATTTTTCGAGGCATCACAGCTAGGAGTCAGAAACGACTGATGGATTTAAAGTCACATATAACACGACTCATGTGTCATAAGTGGCATGAGTAGAAATGATGAAAACGGACTACCGAGATAGTGCCAAATGTCAAAACTCGGAAACGGCGGACAAAATTGAAAATTTTGAGTTCGCTTAAGGACACAAAAGACAAAACAGCTTAATGTATTGCCTTCCCAAATTAAAAATGACAAAAACGGGCAAAAGAGCAAAAATGGATGCAGGAGCACAGCCTCCGATTTTATTTTTTTAGAGAGAGATTTCTCAAGCAGAACCACCGCCTACGCCTTCTCGGACAAGAAGGAAAGATGCTCACGTGGAAGAGGGCTTTCATGGTACCTGATTTAAGGAGTTTCCTCAACCTTGATAGAAGCCCTACTTGGGTTTTAATTTATTTAAGTATTTTTCAATGTTTCTATACGAGGCCTCAACTGCCGCTTGACGGGCCCCAAAACATGGACCAAATTGATACAATTTTTTTGAGCCAAGGTAGCCCGAGTCGCTTTAGGGTCGTTTGGTTGGTAAATCATGAAATTTGTGAAATAAATCATGCTTGATGAAAGAGGCTCGAATGGTTTGAATCACGTTCACTAAGGAATCGATGATTTGTGATTTTGGTGAAATAGTAACCGAGGGTTTTCACTGGCTTCCGCCAAATAGTGTTCTCAAAATATATTTTCTGTACACTAATGCGTTTGATCGAAAGTGATTCAAGTCAATCGTCTAAGCCATCATTGTACAAAGCGAAGTAATTTTGACGTATGAAATGAAATTTCACATGATGATGATTGCTTTTGTAAATATATGCATGTTTATATATTTACATGTGGAATTAGACTGTATTGGAATTGGTATACATGGCATTTCATATGCAATCGAACACCCTAGGACTATAGGAGTGGAGTGATGAGCTCCAGGAGAAAATGGTTCAGAGGGTTGCTCAAAATGTTAATTATCGAGGGTAGCCCAAATTAAAATATCAATCGTCTGGAGACTCGCCCAATTGATATTCATCTGGAGGTAGTCCTTTCAACAAATAATATATCAACGCCTGGAGACTTACCCAATTGATATATGATATTACCTGAGGGTTGTCCACTAACAAACAATAATTTTTACACTATAATAGCAGTGTGAGAGAGCTGGAAGACTCTGGATCTGAAGCTGGTCATGCAGACATTCAAGCAGGACTGGCGCATTTGCTCGAATGTATGTTTATTTTGGAACATTGCACCGCACTTAGGTGGAGAGGTAGCCCAATTTAGGCGATTCCACCACTGAGCAATAGCTCCCTGCCGAGAGATATTATTTTACAGTAATGTGAGCGTGCGAGGGACCCACGTCCTGTGGATTGAGGATTAAGAAAGCCTGGTTGTGACTTTGGCTGATAATATATACATGTATTGAAATGTCTAATTTAATATATGATTATAAGAGTAAAACATTTCAACCTAACTATCGATATGGGCCGATTCATACCGGGTATGTTTTACGGGTATCGCTTTGGCGGGCCCGCACGACACAATGCTGCTTGTTATATCGACCGCCATGCGCTTTACGCAGTGCTTTATACTGGGGTGCAGCCCTCGCACAAAGGAGATCCCCGCCCGACGCGGAAAACGCCTAACCCGACATTCACAAGTGTTTCGCTGCCGACGTAGTCAACTGACCCCGGCTCAAAGCAAACATAATCGAGTCAATATTGAATTTATAGTTTAACAAGTTGCTTAAATTACCTATGCCCCAATGGTGGCTTCCCATAAAAATTTATTATCAAATATCACAAATTCTTATAATTTTAAATTTTGTAATATCGTAGCATGATATATTTTATTTATTTTGATATTTATTATTTTTTATGACTATGTATCAGTGCAAAATTATATATACAATTAAAAATATTGAAATATCACAAATTTTAAAATTAAAGAAAAAATTGCACAATATAGCACAACGTATATTAATAATAAAATTCCAAATAGTTTATAATATTTTTAAATATTAGAATATTTTTTAGTGTCTAATACAAATTAAAATATATAAAAATGAATTTTTTAATTAAATATCCGTCACAAATTGGTCTCAAATCGTTCATAAAATTGTGATAGAATTATGTTTCCGTCACTATTTTGTTACGGAATTCTCCGTCACAAATTTGTGACGGATTTATATTTTCGTCACTATATTGTGACCGATTTGTGACTGATTTTGTGACTCCGACATCTATTTGAAAAATTACTTTTATATTTGAAATTAATTGTATTATACAAATTTTCAAAATATTAAAAAAAAATATTAAGGAGGTCAAGATGGATACAACAACTTATAAGAATAGTTTGTGCTTTAATGAACATATTCGAGTCAATATCAAATTGATAGTTTAACAAGTTGCTTCAATTACCTATGCCCCAATGGTGGCTTCCCATAAAAATTTATTTTCAAATATCGCAAATTCATATAATTTCAAATTTTGTAACATCGTAGCATGAAATATTTTATTTATTTTGATATTTATTATTTTTGCGACTACGTGAACAAAGGCAAATTATATATAATTTAAAATATTGAAATATCAAAAATTTTGCAATTTTAAAAAATTGTACAATATAGCACAACGTATATTAATAATAAAATTTCAAATAGCGTTTCTAATATTTTCAAATATTAGAATATTTTTAACAAGTGTTCATTACATATTAAAATATATAAAAATGAATTTTTCAATTAGATATCCACAAATTGGTCTCAAATCGATCACAAATTGTGATGGATCAGAGCCATTACTATTTGTGATCGGACAAGAATTCGTCACAAATTTGTTACGATTTATATTTTCGCTACTATTTTGTGACCACTCAGGATCGATTTCAGAATCTGATATCTATTTGAAAAAAATTTATTTTATATTTGAAATAATTGTATTATATAAATTTTCAAAATATTTAAAAAATTATTATGGAGGCCAAGATCGATTCAACAACTTATGAATCGTTTGTACTTTAATGAACATAATCGAGTCAATATCAATTTATAGTTTAACAAGTCGCTTTCACTACCACGCCCAACGCGGCTTCACATAAAATTCTTATTTTCAACATCACAAATTCTTATAATTTCAAATTTTGTAATATCGTGAGCATGATATATTTTATTTATTTTGGATAATTATTATTTTTTATGACTATGTAGCAAAGGCAAAATTATATATACAATTTAAAATATTGAAATAATAAATTTTAAAATTAAAAAAAATTTCTGCAATAATATAAAGACAACGTATATTAATAATAAAATTAGAATAGTTTATAATATTTTCAAATATTAGAATATTTTTAAATAGTGTCTAATACAAATTAAAATATATAAAAATGAACTTTTTCAATTAGATATCCTATTAATAAATTGTCACAAATCACAAAATTGTGACAGAATTGTGTTTTCGTCACTATTTTGTGACGTAATGAGAATTTTGTCAATTTCACACTGGATGAGTATTTACGCTATTATTTTCAGGACCGATGAGACTGACGTAGGATGATATCTATTTGGAAAATTTTATTTTTATATTTTAAAATAATTGTATTATATAAATTTTCAAAAATTTTAAAAAAAAATGTTAAGGAGGCCAATATCGATTCAACAACTTATAGAAATAGTTCATGCTTTAATGAACATAATCGAGTAAATATCGAATTCTATACTCAAGTTGTTTAATTACTCATGCGCCAACTAAGTGGCTTCCCATAAAAATTTATTTTCAAATATCACAAATTCTTATAATTTAAAATTTTGTAATATCATAGCATGATATATTTTATTTATTTTGATATTTATTATTTTATATGACTATGTAGCAGTGCAAAATTATATATACAATTTAAAATATTGAAATATCACAAATTTTAAAAATTAAAGAAAAAAATTGCATAATATAGCACAACGTATATTAATAATAAAATTCCAAATAGTTTATAATATTTTCAAATATTAGAATAATTTTAAATAGTGTTTAATACAAATCAAAATATATAAAAATGAATTTTTTCAATTAGATATCTGTCACAAATTGGTCATAAATCGTTAACAAAATTGTGACTGAATTATGTTTCCGTCACTATTTTGTGACGGAATGAGAATTCCATTACAATTTTGTAACGGATTTATATTTTCGTCACTATTTCAGACCGATTTATGACTCCATTTCCATGATGTATATCTATTTGAAAATTTATTTTCATATTAAACAATTGTATTATATAAATTTTCAATATAAAAAAAAAAAATATTAAGGAGGCCAAGATGGATTCAACAACTTATAGGAATAGTTAGTGTTTTAATGAACATAATCGAGTAAATATCGAATTTATAGTTTAACAAGTTGCTTCAATTACCTATGCCCCAAATGTGCATTTCCCATAAAATTTATTTTCAAATATCACAAATTTATAATGTAAGACCCCGAGAAATTCCAATTTATGGAAAAAAGGCAAATCGTATTTTTGCTATAAAATTGTAATTTCTGCTAAAAATCCAGAATTTATTCTCTAGATCTCTGATGATGAAACTGATTACAGCTGAAATCGTCTCACAAATCTAAATACAAGACGTAAAATTCTCACGACTCTGAGACAAGAAGAATTTACACGCTTTTCAGCATCGCTTCAAAGCCGGGAAAACTATTCGATGCCACTAAAGTCACTTATAACAGTACTCATGTGCCACAAGCATACCAGAGAGTAAATGATGAAATGGATCTACGAGATAGTGTCGGTAATGTCAAAACCGAAAAGCATGACATATAATGGTCATTTAATTTGTTTAAATGAGAATAATGCCAAAATGAACAAAGGACTGCCTCTTCTCTTCCCCAAAATGAGGTCAATACTAGCGCACGTGTGGGAGTTTCAAAGCAATGGCTCAGGATATTTTTTAGAGAGAAACTTCTCTCTAAGCCCAAGAACCGACCGCCGACGCCTCGGCAAAGAAAAGAATAATACACAAGAGGCCTTCACGTAAGGTCGGATTCGAGGAGTTTGGATTAAACTCAGAGACGTGTGGGTTTCTCCTACTGGTTTTACACTTTATTTAAGTGTTTTTGAATGTTTTGGTTAGCTTCGAGGCCTCAATGACCGATTGCCTGGTCCCAAAAACTTCGCTGTGGACCAAAATCGCTTTGAATTTCGAGAAACCATTTAGAAAACAGTGGGCCTCGAGGGGTTAACATGGCTGTTTTTGTGGCTAATTTGTGCATTTATGTGTTAATGTATGTGTTAATTTGTATGAGGTCTGACTCACCGTGAAACCCTGCTTACAAAGTGAACCTACGACAGATTGGGAATATTAATCAAAGTTTCACTATTCCCAGAATAAGGTTCATAAAAATAAATTTTGTACTAATGTGTTTGGTCGAATGATTCAAGTCGAATTGCTCGTGGTTTGATTATTAAATTTTATGTGAGCTAATTTTGATGTGATGAAATGCGTAATTACATAACATGATTGTGTGATCAATTTATGAATATATGCATGTTTATATATTTACATGTGACATGTGATCGTACTGAATTGGTATCATGCATTCCATATGCACCGGGAGCACCCTAGACGATAGGAGGAGTGTACGAGGTGAGTCTAGAGAAAATGGTTTCGAGGGTTTGCCTAAAACTAATAATTACTCCGAGGGTAGTCCACACTAAAATATCAATCGTCTGAGACGCCCAATCGATATACATCTGAGGGTGTCTCATAACAATATCAATCGTCTGAGACTACCAATTAATATATATACACATCTGAGGATTGTCCACAAACAAATAAAATAATAATTCTCATACGAGGCTTGTGCGTAGTGTGAGGGAGTCTGAAAGACCTGTGGTATGAGATGGTCATTAGACATTCAAGTAGACTGCGACTGCTCGAATGTGTTTATTTCTGGGAGCATCAGACCGCACTTAGGTGGAGAGTAGCCCACTTAGTGGTGATTCCACTATCAGCATTAGCTCACCCTCGTCGAGGATACTATTTACAAGTAGAGAGCGTATGTAGGGACGACTCATTCTGTGAGGTCAGTGGTTTAGAAGAAAGCCGACATGACTTCTCAAGTTACGATGTTCTCATATGTATTAGGAATTCTAATTGTAATATGAACAGATAAGAGTAAAACATTTTGAAACTCTTAAAACCATCGGATATAGGCCGATTCTGTACTGGTATGTTTTGATGGTATCACATACAAAGTGGTCGCTTTACTCATGTTGTGATCATATCGATATATGTTGCGAGTGATGATGGCCCATGCCATTATTTACTCAAATAGTCGACAGATCCTCGTGTCACTGGATTGCTCGTGGGGACAGTTTTATACAGTGTTGTATCTGGGCAGAGCCCCGTACAAAGGAGACTCGCTCATTTTCAGAAAATATCTGTCACCCGAAGCCTGTGGCGTCGCAATTTTGGTATCGCAGCATATGTATACGAATACCTGTGGAGCTCTAAGTCAGGTATCCAACACCACTGGGTGGCTCGACGTGGGTATATAGGTATATGGAAACCTGGGAGAACGAGGTCAAGCCAGCCATACCGTAAGAACATCACCACTAGGTGTGGTTCATGTCGAGTTTAGGTATGAGGATTACCTAGGAAATCATGGACAAACCTAGGACACCGCATGCATGTGTTTGGTGTGTTTTAGTGATTTGATGAATTTGTCAGTGAATGATGATTGGCAACATGAATTATGTGTCATGGAAATGTCAGGTGTTTAGTGATTAGCACATAGAAAATCTCTTTTCGGGAGGGTTTTACAATGAGTAAACCGAAGAATAAATAAAATAAATAAATTTTAGAAATTTATTCAGTGTCGATAATGAAATCAAATTTTAATAATTTGAGATCGAACACTGTGGTTGGGGTACATGTATGAGGCTTGAGGAAATTCTCGACCATTTTCTGTAATTAAATGAAAATAATAATAATAATAATAAACAAATGAATTTCCAAGCAATTTATTCGTTTATCGAGAAACTAATTTTATTTTTAAATATTTAATTAAATAAAATAAAATCAAATAAAATTAGACAAAATTTAAAATAAAATTATTAAACAATAAATTGGGGATCATCGCTTCAGACACTTAAAAGGACAATGTGTATACATCGATTTATGTGTATGATTAGTGTCTCTGGGGTCAGTGTTTATGCCTAGAGATACCTGTATTGAGATTTAACCGCCATTAATCAGGTAGATGGCAAGAGAGGACGCAGGACGTAGAGGACGCCTGACTGGTATCGGAAACGCACCACCGACATTCGACCACCGGCCCAGATTCGATCAACGTGCCTCACGAGGTCAGAGGTGGTCATAGCCACAAGAACGCACGTGTCGGGCATAGCGGTAGTCGGAGGTCCAGAAACCTCCGTGAGGTTTAGAGCGCATCATCCTCCGACATTCACAGGGGAGATCCGGGCGGTGGCGCACTATCAATATGTATCGAGAAGGTGTTAGAGGCAACGAGATTACCGACGTGACTGGGGATTAGTTAGCTATGTTCCGTACCTAAAGGCGAGGCCTGTGCATGGTGGAGAGATGGGCCAGACCCCAAAGACCCTGCAGGCTATGACATGGGCGTAGCTCTCGTGGTCGCTCACGGGTAAGTACTTCCAGATCATGGCGCTCAGAGTTCCTGTGAGTCAAGGTGGGGCTAAGACCAGATGGATTACGTGGGCTGATTCACGAGTTGCACGGCCACGATGATTACGTACATGAATTTGGTTAAGGTTAGAGATTCGAGAATGGCCGGTTGTCCATTCGAGATGATCATAGGACTTCGGGCCATAGGATACGGACTTACGGTCGGGACAAACTCACCATGAGGAGAGTCGGGCTTCGAGGTTGAGACCTGGGGAGGAGCCTTTGTAATGGTGAGTTCTCCCCGAAATAGGCGAGAATAGGGATGATATGTCGAGGTTGCGAGTCGGAGATCTTTGCGGACTCACTCATATGACCGAGGATCACGGACATGTCGAGTTCGATGTCATCCCCAGTGATGGATCGGGTCTACGCCCACAGTGGTCGCGATCGTGAGCGCAGAGGGTTACCTCACACGCACTAATCTTCGCACGCTGCGGTGGTATTTCAGGAGACAAGTATGACATTTTTGCCCTGCACAAGATACGAGTCCAGTGTCAGGATAGCTTAGCTGTCATTAACAAGCCTTAATTCCTGTGAGGACTATGAGAGACAGACTTCAGATCTACCTCGAGTAAAGGAGCGATTATGTGGATGTTTTTCCGCATGAGCTACCCGACTACCTCCACGAGGGTAGTAGACTCAGATTGAAGTTACACCCTAGTATTTCACTCCATCTCTATGACTCAAGATAGATGGCAATCAACTGAGTCAGAAGAACTCGTGAGTCCAAATATGAGCTTACTTGACAAGGGGTTCATTGTGAATCGAGCACTTCACCACGGGCGCCTCGTTCTATTCGAAGAAGAAGGAAAAGACCCTTCGACTGTGAATTGACTATAGACAGCTGAACAAGGTTACGATCAAGAATCTGCACTCCACACGGATCACGTATTTGTTGATCACTGGAGAGGAGCGCCAGTCTACCCAAGATGCACTCAGACCGCCAGCATCGCCTAAGGGCTAGATACAGACATACCTAAGACAAATGCTAGACTCGTTACGGGCACTTCGAGTTTACTATGATGCCTCGATCGACGCACGCGCCAACAAGATTCATGGATCTCATGCATAGGATATTCCAACCCTATTTAGATCGCTGTCGTAGCCTTCAGGATGACATTTCGATCTACCTCAAATGAAAGGGAGCAATGAGTATCACTGGAGGATCGCTTACGCTTGTCGAGAGACCATCAATAGACACGCCTGCCCGCAAGTGCCAGTTCCGGGCCACCGAGGTGAGATTTCGGGGACACGTGGTGTCGCATCGGGAGTGTCACGACCTAGAGAAGGTCATGCATGAGTCGGGAGAGGCCAAGCCGCCTTCGAGATACGTAGTTTCGGGATCGGGCCGGGTATTACAGAGATTCATCGAGGATTTCTACAACATAGCAAAGACCTATGACTAGGTCACCTAAGGAGGTCAAGTTTGACTGGGATGATCGGCGCGAGATATCTGGTGAGTCAAGAGGAGACCTATCACCTCCCATCTCGATAGTTCTCGGGACGGGGACGTGGGTACACAATGTATCAGGATTCCCCGAGGGCCTGACGGGGATGTGTTTTCATGCAAACCGGGGTGGCAAGAGCTTACGGTTCTCGCAACCAAGAATCACGGCTGCACCACTCCACACACCACGAGTCGGGCGCCGTAGTCTCGCCTCAAGATTCAAGGCCACTACTTATACCTACGAGTGAGTCTGAGGTACTCGCACCATGTGCTTGAAGTATATCTTCACGCAGAGGGACCTTAATATGAGGCAACGTAGATGGATGGAGTTCCTAGAGGATTACTACTTCACTTTGCATTACCATCCTGGCAAGGTAAATGTGGTGGTTGATGCACTCAGTCAGAAGTCACGAGGAGCGTTGGCTAGTATAGCTTCTCGAGAGTGGCGGATGTTCGAGACCCGCGGGACCTGCTTCGGGACTACAAAGACAACGAAAGTGACTCAGGTACCTCAGGGAGTTTAAGGGCTACACCGCCTCGTGAGCAGAGGATCGAGTCCTGCTTACAGGATGTAGATGGTGTCCAACAAAAAGGACCAAGTACGCTGCACGGTGACGAGGGTCGGACCGCTCACACGATGGTAGTCTTCGTTATAAGGGACGCAGTGGTTCCCCAAATTTAATCGATTCGAGAGTAGAGATTCTCAGAGTTTCACTACTTCATTCACTGCACCAGTGGCACTAAGATGCACCGTGATCTTCGCCGTCGCATTACCGAGTGGATTTAAGACATCAGAGACTTCAGGCGCATCGCATGTCCCACGTGTCAAGAAGTTAAGGTCAGCACCGTAAGCGACGGCTACTTCAAACACGGAGGTGGCCGAAAGGCGGGAGCACATCACGCATGGACTTTGCGGGACTCCACTTGCCACTTCGGGACGCAAGAGGAGGCATGACGCAGATAGGTGATAAGGACCGACTCAATAAGTCAAGTGACATTTTCTAAATTTCTCACACACCTTCGGCCGAGAGACTTCACGAATATACATTCGAGAGATAGTCAAGCTACATGGAGTATCGTGATCCATGAACCGACATGGACCCGAGGTTTACGACACTGAAGAGTTTCCAAAAGGCTGTTATCACCTACCGACCATGAGCATGCCGCTCCACCTCAAACGTATCGCCACGCCCGAGAGGACTATACGTATTAGACATGTTACGAGCATGCGCTCGATCATAAGGGCAAATGAGGCATTTGCCCATAAGGAATTCGCCTACAACAACGCTATCGCAGTATACGATGGCAATCGTACGAGGCACTCGTATTTACAGTAAGTACGCAGTCACCATTATGTCGGACCGAAAGTGGCAGCTCCATCAATGATCCCCGACCATTGGGAGACACCTTCGAGAAGCGTGAGCTTGACACGACAACGCCTTCACCTGACAAAAGCTTCCACTAAGAGCCATACCGATTCACGACGCCGACCCTGAGTTCGAGGTCAGATCACGCCTTCAAGGTGATGCCTAAGAGAGGAGTGGTCGCCCGCAGTCATAGAAGATATCGCTCGAGGTTCATCAGCCTTTCGAGATACTGAGAGGCAGGCACCAAGTGCACCGATTGGCGTTACCGCCCAAAGATGACAGTCTAAGAGCAGATTTCACGCCCATGCTCCTAAGTACTCCGTGATCCAAATTTCATGTGGTGGATCGGGATGGATGAGGTGGACAATCGACGGACTCAAGAGGGACTAGTATGTATTTTGGATAGCCATGATCAGGTTTTGCGAAGCAAGACCGTGAGGCTAGTGAGAGTACTATGGAGACACTATGGAGTGGAGGTTCACAGAGCGCGAGATTGGTCGACGCGCCACCTATCCCTTCTTGTTTATGGATGAAGATACGTGGTGTAGTCGTTTAAGATTTAAATGACTATTTACATGCATGGTAGAGTGCACGTTGCATATGCATGTGAGTGATTGTGATCGTCCATAATTTCGGGATGAAATTCCTTTTAAGGAGGGGAGAATGTAAGACCCGAGAAATTCCAATTTATGGAAAATGGCAAAATCAGAATTTTTGCTACAAAATTGTAATTTCTGCTAAAAACCCTAATTTATTCTCTTAGATCTCGATGATGAAACCGATTTCACCATTGGAATCGTCTCGAATCTAGCTAGCACGTAAAATTTCGTCAATTCCACGTCAATTTACATGCTGAGGCATCGCCGCTAGGTGCCTTAAAATTCATTTTCTTCGGCGCGACGTAAAGTCACATATAACAAGTGGCATGAGTAGAGAAATGATGTTGGACTACGAGATAGTCAATGTCAAACTGAAAGAAGGACATAATGGTCATTTTAGAATTTGTTTAAATGAGAATAATGCCAAAAATGAACAATGACTGTCTTCTTCCTTCAAAATGAGGTCAATACGGGCAGAATGCAGGGGTGTTTCAGCAAGCTGGTTTGTGGATATTTTTAGAAAGAGAGAACTTCTCTTCTAAGTTTCTAAATCCGATCTTCAGCCTTCTAGGCAAGAAAGAAAGTCGCTTCTAATGTAGAGAGACTGTGGTATCGGATTGAGGAGTTCGACAAATTCGAGAGGTAGGGTTTCTCCCTACTCGGGTTTACACTTTATTTAAGTGCTTTTCAATGTTTTGCTAGCTCGAGGCCTCACGATCACTGACGCCCCAAAACTCGGGACCGACCGTTGAATTTATTAAAACCATTTAGAAACAAAGGGTCGTGAAAATGCTACTTCTGCTGTTTTTGTATAATTATGTTTATGTGTTAATGTATGTGTTGGTTTGTATGAGGCCGGAATTGGCCGTGAAACCCGAGTTTACAAAGTGAACCTACGATTGGTGATTTTTCGGGAATAGTAACCTGGGTTTCACTATTCCCGAGAATAGTGTTCAAAAAATAAATTTTGTGAATTAATGTGTTCATCGAAAGTGATTCAAGTCGTAATTGTTTGCGGTTCGATCATTAGCCCACGGAGCTAATTTTGATGTGATGAAATGCAGAATTACATAACATGATCAGGTGATTGAATTTTATGTGAATATATGCATGTTTATATATTTACATGACATGTGATCGAATGAACTGCATCATGCATTCCATATGCACTGAGCACCCTAGACGATAGGAGGAGTGCATGAGGTGAGCCCAGAGAAATGGTTTCTGAGGGTCAGCCTAAAACTAATAATTATCTGGGAGGGTAGTCCACACCTAAAAATATCAATCGTCTGAGAAGGCCCACCGATATACACTGAGGGTAAACCATAAATAATATCAATCAGCCTGAGACTACTTAATTGATATATACATACACATTCCGAGGGCTGTCCACAAACAAATACAAATAATAATTCCTCATACGAGGCTTAAGCGAGTAAGAGGGAGCTTCAATGAGGACTCCTGGCATGAGGATGGTCGGCTAGGATATCTGGCAGATCATGCATTTGCTCAATGTGTGCTTATTTCGAGCATCAGACGCATCTTAGGTGGAGAGTAAACACTTAGGTGATTCCACTATCGAGCATTAGCTTCACCCCGTCGAGATACTATTTTACGTGCAGAGGAGCGCAGAAATCCGCCGTCCTGTGAGGTCAGGCTGTAAGAAAGCTCTGATTTGCGGGCTTTCAAGTTACGATGTTTCACACGTATTGTAATTCTAATTGTAATATATGTGTTCATAAGAGTAAAACATTCGAACTCTAAAACTATCGATATAGTCGGATTCATACTGGTATGTTTGATTACTGCTTATAGCCCAAGTGGTCGCTTTACCCATGCTAGCATCATATTGATATATGTCGCTGAAAGCGATGACGCAAATTCAAGCATTATTATTTACCCGCTTAGTCGATATGAAACCCTTATTACTGATCGCTGGGGATGTGTTTTATATGTGTGTTGTATTCGGGGTGAGCTCCCGTACAAAGGAGACTCATTTCATGGAAATGTCGTGTCACCCGACATTTACGAGTATCTCCGCGGTCGACGGCACACCTGACTCCTGCTTCAAGGCTACATATAATTTCAAAAATTTGTAACACCGTAGCATGATATATATTTTATTTATTTTGATATTTATAATTTTTTACGACTACAGAAGAAATAAGAAAATTATATACAATTTAAAAGTCATTTACATATCACAAATTTTAAAAATGAAAAAAAAAATTGCACAATATAGCACAACGTAGATTAATAATAAAATTTCAAATAGTTTATAATATTTTCAAATATTAGAATATTTTTAAATAGTGTCTAATACAAATTAAAATATATAAAATGAATTTTTCACTAGATATCCGTAACGCCCGTCCCTTTGCATGGTACTATGATGCGAACCATAGCGCGTATAATAAAGGCACAGCAAATTTTTAATTTTTGGGCGTCAGACATATATTTTTTGAAGTAGCTTTTAGCTGCATTTAAATTACGAACGATAAATCGGATTGAACCTGCACTTTGGTAAAGTGGAACAAGGGTAAAGTTGTACTTTCTCCAAAATAGATGAAAGTCATAAAATGGTAAGAAGGTATGCCATTTTTAGAAATAACAAAGTCAAATATTTCAAGTGGATTGAGGACCCATTTGTAATTAAAGGAAACTGAGAGTATATAAAGGAGATGAGACAAACAAATTTCATTTTTTGGTCTCATTTTTGGCTGGGCTTCATGGTCAGGGAGGAGAAAAGGGAGTAAAGAAGAGAGGAAATAAGAGGAAGAAGAAGGAGAAGAACAAAGGTATGGGATCAAGTGTATTTTGATGTCTAGGTCATCAGGTGTGGGATTGTTAAGAGTTTTTCTCCGAGATTGGTTTGTTCCAAACCTGGGGTTTTGTCAGAGATCACCCCAACCTTAGATTGCTGAATTCATGGGTAAACCTAATTGGTATGAGATAAACAAGGAATTCTTCATATTTATATGGTTTCAGATGATCGTGACCAGATGAATTCTTGAGATTTTTACCTAGGGTTTGGTTATAAGAAGTGCTAAACCACCAATACAAGTGTGGTGGAGTTGTTTTGGGTAAATTCCATTTTGGTTTTGAGGAATGGTTGTAAAAATGAGAATGTTGGGTTTTTTTTAAAGGAAATGCTGTCAAAATTTGGTAAAACCCATATTTTTGTTTTGGCTATAGATTAAGTTATAATCATCCAAATGAATTGATTCTAATTCGTAAAGAACCATAAGAGATAGGGATACAAATGTATAGAAGGTACCATGAGCAAATTGTAGCTCTAAGGCTCCCAAATACGGACTGAAAGGTGAGCTCGTAGCTCACTGACATGCTCGCTTTCTTGGGTATTGTTGTAGTGTTTTGGCCATAAGTGGAGTTTCACTCATCCAAATTGAGTGATTCAAAATTATGGGTAAAATAGACTTCTAGGGGAATAAGTTAGCTAAAGGAAGTGCATGAAAATTATAACCCCAGAGTGCCCAAAATATTTTCAAAGTGGAGCTATGTGCAGATTCTGTTCTGCCAATTTGAGTAATCTAGATGTAAAATACAATAACTTGAGTTTTGGTGATCCAAATTGGATGATTCCAATTGGAGAATAAACCTTAGAACCATAGCTTTAAATAAGTGAAGAAACCATTTCCAATTTATGAAGTTAAGACCCCAGAAATGAAGGACAACAGTAGGGTGATTCAGTGAGCTAACCAACTAGGCATAAAAAAACAATGCTGTAACTTGTGTTATGTGGTTGAGGGCCTTAGAGCGGAATTTAAACGAAAAATTTAAAGAGATGTCATTGATATATGCTACCGATCTGAGAGTTTCATAATTTTTGAAGACCGTTTGAATAATTTTTGGATAATAAAGTCTAGAGAGTATTGGTCGAAAAAGGTTTGCCAAAATAAGTGATTTTTTTTTTAGGGGCTTTTTAGTGCTCAAGGGTAAATTGTTCATTTGGCTTTATATGAATGTTGTGTGACCCTAAAGTGACTTATGTAGAAGTATCGTTAAGTTTTACGCTATACGCAGCGACACGTTTTCGCCAAGATTCGCTTGAGTGTGTATGTGCCAAAAGGCGGGAAAGTTGTGGAGTCGTGTTCAAGTTTTGGTAAACCATATTTTAAAGCAAGCAAGCAATGAGTTTTTAACCAAACAATGGTTTTGATTTAAACCATATGTGAAAAGCAAACAAGTAATGGTTTTGATGTATTCAACCATACTTTTAAAAGGCAAGCAAATGATTTGAGTTGTAAAAACCATATTTCAAAGAGCAAGCAAGCAAGCAAACAAAAGTATATTTCATAAAAACAAAGTCATAATGAAAATCCTTAGTTTTAAGCAAGCATATCGGTAAGAGAAATCTGCACGCACGTATATGACATCATTTCACGATTTATCACTTACGACAAACTTAATACGATCATGGATTTGAAAGAGATCAAGTATGGATCGAGTATATAGGGTTAATGCGCTGATAAATTATGGTGACATAGACCAAGGTCATTCCACCATATTTATCTAAAAGTGAAGTGAGCTGTAAGGACCTTCCACCTAGCGACAAGGACCCGGGTGGCCTCCATCCGCACGATCGCTTCACAGCTCCCATGTTCCATTGGGGGACGCAAGCAAGAAAGGCCTCCAAGTAAGATCTTGGATTTACAAACATTTTTCACGAGTTATGAAAATCAACCATCTGCAAACAAGCGGTTGAGCCTGTGCTCCCGCATTTATGAAAATTTTATAAATTTTAAAGTGTCGTTGAGCCAAGGCTCTCGTGTTTGTCAAAAGTTTTATAAACTTAAAGCGCTGCTGAGCCCAGGCTCTATGTTTATAAAAAGTTTTATAAACTATAAAGTACGCTATTGAGCCCAGTTCTATAAGCTGGCAAAAGCTTGGTAAACTTTTAAAGCAAAGCAAGCAAGAGGTCTATGAAAAGTTTTATAAATTTTTAAAGCAAGCGGTTGAGCCCAGGCTCCCGTGTTTATAAAAAGTTTTATAAACTTTTAAAGCAAAGTAAAGCAAGCAAGCAAGAGGTCTATGAAAAGGTTTAGAAACTTTTAAAGCAAAGTAAGCAAAGAAGGTGAAAAGTTTTATAAAACTTTTATAGCCAAGCAAAGTATGTTTCGAAAATGTCTGTAAAATAGGAGTTTTCTAGTTTTGAGATATTTCGAAAAAGTAAGCATTTCTATGGTGCACACTCACCGAGCCTGCTTTAGCCTTATTATTTTCCCGTTTTAAAACTATTTTCTGTACAGTACACCCTGACATTTGAGCACATAGATTCTTCCGACTTTTGTATCGTCAGATTAAATAACTTATGTGGAAAATACTGGAATTTGTATAGTCATATATGTATGTACATGTTTTGTATTGTGAAAATGTGATGAGCTCGAGGTTTTGAAAGTGTGTGTTGGTTGCCATATTTTGAAAAGAGTAAACTGTGACATACTGTGTTTCTGGGATATGTCCCAGAGGCACAAGTTTCAAGTACCGAAATTTTATAAAATCACAAGTTTAGAAAAGAAAAATTTTTACTACGGGTTTCGTAAAGCAACACGACTCACTCACAGATTCTCTAGCCGCTGAAGCAATTCCGCTTGGGGTTTCTATGGGGCGCATACCGTCGCTAGTAGGGGTGGGGTGTATGTTGCATCGTTATAGGCATATTAAATAACCTAAGGCTTGCGGGGATATGATACCAACACAAGTTGGTATCAAAGCAGGATCTTAGGAAACCTATGTTATTAAGCATCGTAGTTTTCGTATACACTATTTTACACTGCTGGCAACCATGCATTTTCAAACTCAAAGTACATACATATGAGGTGATTCAAAGTATTGCACGCTTGTTTTTTTTTGGTAAATACAACATCATTATGTCAGCAGTAGAGGACGCGAGGTCGTCCAGAAGAGTCATTCCCAGAGGTTTTCGAGCCGTTGACCTCGAGACAGATGAGCACGCAGTTGGTCCCAATACTCGCCTCCCATGAATCGCCTCCGAAGAAGAAGTCGCTAGGACCATCTGGGCCACCAGAGGGAGCTCAAATGCCAGGATTGTTTACAACAGAGCAAGTGGCACAAATTGCCTGGGATAGTGGCTATACGACTGTCAAGATTCGTGAGCCTCCACCGCACCCAGAGGTTCTTGAAGAACTTGGAGGTCGATAGGAGAGAGTACAAGTGCTTCACGCCTGCCATATGACAGCAAGGGCTATCCAGAGGGCAGCCCCGTTATGGTCGACGTAGCAAACAAAGTTTACTGAGTTAAGGGCTGCACTGATGATCAGAGTCTGCTTCATTTCTGACGTGGAAGATGTGGCCAAGGATTGGTGGGATGCCGTGGATAGGAGGTATCCTGATGGTATATCATGGGACCTGTTTTAGCAAGAGTTTACTGACCAATTCTTTCCTCAGAGTCACAAGGATTCGAAGATTGAAGAGTTCTTCTATACAGAGCGTAAGAACATGTCGCATTTAGTATGAGAAGAAGTTCTCAAAGTTACTATATTTGGTCTCCATATATTCCAAATTATGAAGTCCTGGCGTGCTACCGCGGTTACAAAGACTCTGAATGTAGCTCATTTGTTTGTGGTTCCTGTACGCATTTGGGATTTAGTCGAGGTCAGCCTCGAGGGGCTGAGAAGAGTACTACATCTTTTGCATCGTAATTGTGCAGAAAGTAAGAGGAGCGCACTGTGCACTTCCTACCAGAGCCTAGTCCGTCCAAAGAAAAAGAGAAAACAGGTAGAGGTTAAGAGGCCGAGGTGGGTGCAGGCCAGAGCTATCTCTAGTCAGGATCGCGAGGGGCCCCACTGCTAGCAAAACTACATTCCTTCCATTTGTGATAAAATGAAGCACATTTCAGAGCCAGAAGAGATGAGCAGTGGCTGTGGTGTTTCCATTGTGGCTAGGAAGGCCATTTCATTAGAGAGTGCCCGCTGATTGCAGACATCAAGAGTCACCCACACCCCTTCACTAGAGATGGCACTGGTCTTCAGAGGTTTCCCAAGGCAGGGGGCTGAAGCAACAATGTAGAGGCGGGCCGTGGCAGAGGCAAGGGAAATCTTGTGATGTGCATGGCAGGCCCGCATCAGCCGTAGTTTATGTTGTGACCAAACAGGATGTAGATGTAGCCCGCATGCGGGCACCGGTATTTCTATCCTTAATCATGATGTATATACATTAGTGGACCCAAGAGCCACGTATTTTACCGTGATCTAAGCCTTTCTTTGATCGTCCAGATAGACCCAACCATTAGATATTTGTGCTGAGAGCTCATCTGCAAAGAGATCCGTTTAGTCTTGTGATGAGTAGTTAGAGATAGTAGAGTTCCATTTTGGGACAGGAGTTCCCAAAGGATCTCAGGGTCTTAGATATGAGGGATTTTGATGTGGTTCTCGTGATGGATTGGCTATCTCTGGGCCACAGAGCCACATTGTAAAGTTGCATAAGCTGAAGTGTAGGTAAAGTTGATTCAGAGGAATAGGCGGAGAGTTATCTTCGGTGTGAATCCTGCCCATACTGTTCGCCAGCGATGGATGTTGCGTGGGGTTGTCGAGGGTTGTAGCTTATGTGGTGGAGACAGGGAAGGAGGAGACTCTAGTGGATGAGATTCCGGTTGTTAGAGAGTTCCCGGTCTTGTTCCCCGGTTGATGCCAGCGAGGATTACCTCTAGAAGGTGGGGTTCACCATTGATTTTGTGGCGTGATCCAGGGTCAGTTGACTGCAGTCATCTGCATAGTCTAGTAGAGTCGGGTTACGACGCCACTTTGCCCCCTTTAGAAAATCGTTGATCTCGCTGTACACGGGGCTGCGTTAAAACACATATCTGCATCCCGAGCAGTCAATATATGCAATATATACAAATATGGATAAAAGCGGTCTCTTAAGCCCCGTGCAGTGATATCAGCCAAAACATATCTGAACTATGAATCCGACTATATCTGATAGATTACAAGAGTTAATATTTTACTCTTCGCGATACATATATTCGTAAAGGGTTCTAATACATGCCACCACCATCTATATTAAAAGCCACACCCGACCTTCAAGGGACTATTTCCCAGGTGACGTCCACCGCGCGAGCTCTGTACTGTATACAAAATAAAGGGGGATGCAGCGGGGGTGCGAAGCTACATTTCGATGGAGGAATGCCTGGTGGGCTGCTCACTAAGTGCCGATTAATGTTTCAAATTTAAAAACAGCGATGCAAATGCATGATCCTACTTGTGAATATCTCACTATTCAACTCGGATCAATTTCAAACCTGCACTTTCGCACAAGCTTTCGTGCTGAGGGTGTGTTTATTGGTGGGCGGCTTCCCTCAGATGAATATATATATCAGTTGGTGCTCAGGCGGTTGATATATGTGGTCTGTTCATGAATACCCTCCGATGATCGATATCAGCTGGGCCGACTCAAAGCGGTTGATATATTAACACTTTTAGTTTTGTGGACTACCTCCTGGGTGAATGCAAATATCAGTACAGTGAGAGGCTCAGGCGGTTGATATATTATTTCTAGTTTGGACTACCCTAGATCTGTTTAATGTTTTAGACTGCCACCTTTTATAAGACCCCTTTCACTCTAACGATTTTCAATCTGCTTGCACCACTCTATAATCCTAGGTGTTCGATTGCATGGGTCATGTCTTTAATTCAATCTGAGTCTATAATCACATACAAATATAAGGCATAAGACATAGCCCAGCACAAAATTAAATCACACAAACATGTTATGTGTTTAATAATTTTTTAAAATCAAAATTAGCTCTCTTAGGTATAATATTTCAATACAAACAATTTAGGTTGGAAGATTATTACTTCAACCTTTTCAATTTTTGAAAATATGTTCTTAGAATCTATTGTTTAGGAATAATTAAAACCTGATTTACTATTCAGAAAGATCACATAAATCAGTTTTATAGTGAACTTTTGAAATTCACGACATTCTAGGCTGAGTTAATCTAGCATAGTTAAGCTTTACCATACCCATTTTCCCTTACCACACTGGCCGCTGGAGCAGCTACGGGCTGCTCATTTGAACTCAAAATTGTATTAATTCGGTCCCACATGTTTTGGGACCCGATCCAATGTGACCACGATGGCCTCGATCGACTGAACGATGAAAACACTAAAAATGGGAATAAAACCCAGTGGGAGAAAATACCTCGAGGAGTTTTGAAGAAACTCCCGATCCCGAGTCAGCATGCTTTGCCAGTAAACGTCTTATCTTCACCGGCCCGAGGCTATGAGCGGTGGTTAAATATTTTAGAAGTTTGATCTTCTCTACGCTATTCCCACCATTTTTGCGTTTTTACTCGCACTCCACAACCTCCATTCCCACGGGTGCCTTTTGTTATTTGAGAGGACAAACGCCATAACCCGCGTGTTTTGTCGCGCTAACAAAATCCATTTATAAATGACTATTCCGTTATTGTTTCCCGATTTTATATTCGGCGCCACGAAGCCGTCCATTTTCATCATTTCTCCCGCCCTTACCACTTATGGTACGCCAATTTTGCTTTATATGTGACTTTCGTCACATCGAAAATCGTTCACGGCGCGAGAAACGCGATGCCTCGAAAAGCGACCGACTCAGTTTGTCTACAAACCAATTGGCGAAAATTTTCCCGCGGTGCTAACTAGATTTATGGGCGTTCAATGGTAACAATCGGTTTGTCGCCAGGGGTCCCAGAATTATTACGGACTTTTAACGTAGTATATTTTTATCGTCATTAGATTTGCCCTTATTCTGGTGATTTCGGGTCAACACATTCTCCCTCCTTAAAAGAATTTAGTCACAGAAAATTCCGAGGACTATCATGTCGGCGCTCTACCGTGCATGTAAACAACCATTTAAACTTTGAAAGCGACTAAACCGCATTGATACCTCCATCCCTATAAGAAGGGGATTAGTAGTATAGCGTGTCTCGGCTTCCCCACGATTGCGACTCCTCCTTTCGCCCATTTACCGCCGTGTACTCTGGCTGGCTGCTGGTCTTTGCGTCGCCGAGGCAGCGGAATATAACTATCCAAAATGCTGCCCGGTCCCTCCTCAAGACCATCCGTGTCAGCCTGATCTACAATCCACCACATGAGATGGATCGGGTATATCTACTCCGAACGTGGGGCGTCGAAACACCTCGTGGACACACGACATCTTCCGGGCGTTAACGCTTCTGGGCTCTGCGGCGGCAGTGCCTATCCTCTCGATACCGAGCTAATGAGCCTGCCCGAATAAACTTCGTGCTTGCCGAACGACCACTCACCTGCGGGAATCATTCGCACAGGAAAGCGTGATCACTAACCTGAACTCTGAGGGTCGTGACGTCGTCACGTCGACATAAAGCTCTTCCTCGGTCTCAGCGGGTAAGGAAGGCGTTGTCTTGTGTCAAGCTCACCCAGCCTTCTCCAAAGGTGTCTCAATCGGATCGGGACCGGTGTTGGAGCTCTACCTAGGGTCAACATAGTGAATGATATACTTGGCCTCCCATACAATGTCTATAGTACCATCACATATGTCGCACGATAAGTATTGTTTGGCCAATTCCACCTAAAGAACATGTTATCACTCAACCCTTACTAAGTCTGGACATGTTCTGACCATGCCCTCTAACACCCCGTATTTAATCCATACACACATGATACCAGCTACCGCGGGCGTATAACACTAACTCCTCTCGAGGTCACAATGCCCGACAATCCAATGGTATCAATAAATCCCATGCCATGCATGACATCCATTTATTGAGCCTTGCCCGGCTCAACAACACTAATACAAATTTTCAAAAGAATCAAACCTCGAGTCATCCCCGACTCTATCCGCTCAACTCTGATCTCACGTGATAACCTTGTCCCTATATTTTCATCTCATTCATAACTTCGACACACTTGAGATCTCTTACATTTCTGGTCAGCTATGAGTCTTCATTAGGCGTGATACAAGAACAACTCAACCGCGCTCACCAAGAGTGGTGGAATATTGACCATACCGTGCCTACCCGACTCGGCGGGATGTTCCGTCACATCTGAAACGCCAATTATGTCATCTTTGTGACACCTACCCGGGTCGCTTGTGAAGGCGAGAATCACATGAATCTCCCGCTCGTAATCCGGGCTATGGTCGCTTTCTCACCCTCCATCTAAGGAAGGCTTATCTACGCGGCTTCTCTAAGGGCCTTAACCTCACAAGCCCCGTCAATGTATCGTGTCGGTTGTCTTGGCAGGCGCAGGTCTCGATTGCGGCGGCAGAGTGGTTCAATCGGCTCATCCGTGTCGGCTTCACGACAGTCGCGGCCAATAGGTCTACTACCTGGTCCTGCGCTTAGATGCTGGCTCTGATGCAATCCACTGACTTGAATCCTGCGGCCCCTCTTATTTGGCATTGTGTTGAGGTGCTTGTATAGCATCCGGCGAAACCTGGATCTCGACCGAGTACTAGGTGTGGAGGAATGAGCCTTTCCTCATCCTACGACTATTTGGGATGTTGTCCCAAAGCCTTGGGATCCACTGCTCTCTGAACAGAAATCCGTCTGCCATACTCTAAATCTGGCCTTAGTCTTGACTAGGATGAAGCCAGAGTCTTATGCCTCTTCCCCAGGAACTGGGAGAAAACTTCTCTCCCTCTGGCTACCAACACACAAAAACATCCCAGAGTGTTCAAGTATCTGAATTTCTCTGTAATTAGAAATTCCTATTCTAGCGGAGTCCATGTCTGGTAGGTGATCCTACGATCACGTCACTGAATGGACAACTTCAATCCATTCGTGTCTGCATTGCTACCCAGCCAATCCAGAGAACTACATGCAGATTGTGTTTGGTCTCTCTGAGCTGTCTGCATCCTCTGGCAACCTTCTCTAAGGTGGAGCTAACACTCTGTGGTCTTTGACACCAAGTGTCCCAAAATCTCCCCTGGGTAGCTAAAACTGCCTGCGAACTTAGCGTCTAATGATGGTCTCTTAGGTTGTAAACAATCTCTGAAGTGATACTCATGCTTCCACTGGCCGGGTAGATCAAAATGTCATCAGAACTACATTGGCTGATCTGGGCCAGGTTTGGGATACCTATGCATATTGAGGATATGTTTTCCATGCCGCGGCGCGATACCGATGATAATCGAAGAATCACGCCAAGCTCGAGCCACGCCGCGACTCAGCGCATCACGCCACAGGGATATCTGTCTCCTAAGCCTCAAGCGATGTGGCGGTCGAATGCACTTATCTTGGAGTAGACTCGCACTCCTCTCAAGCGGTCAAATAAATCTCAATCCTCATTGGCCAGGTACCGAATTGGATCATAACCATGTTCAACCGTCTATAGCCAATTCACAGTCGAAGGGTCTTGCTTCTTCTTTATATTTAGGGCCAGGAGCGCCCCATAGTGAAGTCGCTCCGGTCACAATATTTCCCCTTAATCGATGGCCCTTGCATGGTTGATTTCAGGTTCAATGGCGGTGCCATCTATGAATTGCTGAGATGGTCTAAATGTTACAGAGATGGCACGATACTAAAGTCTACAAATCACTGCTGGCGGGTTGTCGGTACCTCATGGAAAAAACATCACATATTCGCGACTATTGGGGTAGATTTAAAGTGGATCTTCCTGTTATGTCTGGAGCAAAATGTTCATGATTTCCCACTGATACCATCTGGATTACCGTCTGTGTATGGCGAGTAACCCTCTGCGCTCACAGGAGGTGATGCGACTCTGCCAAGTTTGTCGGCCACGATCCATCATTCTCTCGGATGACCTGAACGACATGTCCACTTGTCTCAGGTCCTTTTTGTGGTGGAGTCGCCAAGAGATCTACAACTGTAACCTCACGACCTGTCATTCTTATTCTCGCCCTAATCTGGGAGCTTTCCCGCGTCTATGGCTCCTCTAAGGTCTCTAGAGGGTCCTTGCCCAGCTCTATGTTGGGGGCCTCATTCTCGCTTCCAGGCGACTAGTCTAATCTTCAGGCGTGATCTTAGAGGTAATCTCCGCAACTCTAACACTTTCTAGTTCACCATGAACCAATGTTCTCCAGCGGGATAACTCCCACGTGAGATGTCGGATGATCGCCTAAGCCTCAGGGATTTACTGGGATCTTCTATACCTCTTATCACTGATGACAAATATTTATAGCATTGTTGTAATACCTCTGACCTCGGCCCGAGGTGTCGCGAAGTTAAAACCAACGGTGGTGTGCTTGGCGAGTACCCGTGGAGCGTCCTCCATGTCCTCGTCCTCGTCCTCTACTGGCATTTACACAATTAACATAGCAGCGAGTGGGTTGGCTTTTCATTTTGATCCCAACTAGTAATGCGAGATGCGATTCTTAATAGACTTGACAACCACGAAGCCCGACCGTTCATTTAAGTAATTGCTAGTCTCCAACCTGTTCATAATTCACGTTCACTAAATTAGGTTCTATGCCCTCTTTGTTCTTTCTGATCCAGTCTAAGATTATTTACTCTGCCTTAGTATTTACGCTTTTTTCCTATCGCATTTCACGTGCATGTATTTCGCCTTCTGGCGGAGTAGTTTCAAATGGTGGATTGCTCAATACCGGTATCTACAGGCTATGCGACCGGGACACTAATCATACACATAAATCAATTAGTATGCATTGTCCTTGCATTACAGTGTGATACCAAGGCAATCCATTGCATTTAAAACATTGACCAACAAAACTTTTTATTTTCAAAAATTTTATTTTGAAAATTTTACATTTCGAAAATTTGTAAATTTTATTTATTTGATATTTCAAAAAAAAAAAAAAATTTTATTTTCGAAGTGCGTTCTCAGGCATTGGCCGGTCGATATTCTTGATTCACATTCACATTTTAAGGTGCTGACTGCGATCTTTACATTCACGGATTACTATTCATGGATTACTATTGTTATTCTGTTTCTGTTCACTGGATTCTTGTTCGTCACAATACCAAAGTTGTATTGCAACACAATACCCACTCTTCTTCAATGTCTCTGATTGCAATACTTTCAAATGAGTGTATTTGCAATACAATCCTCAACCCCTCAAGCCTTCTCTTACTTGTCTGATTTTTTTCCTTACCACTTTCTGCAATGCAATCTGATCTAGCCTTTACCACCATATTGCAATACAATTCCTTCGGCTTGACCGACGCACTTCTTTATCTACTGTGGCTACGTCCTTATCATGCAACACTATTCGACAGCCAACTACCCCAGGATTTGCAATACGTTCGTATCTTGCAATACAATTTCCTAATATTCAAGCACTTTATACCACATTACAAAACCGAAATTTACAATACAAAATTCACAATATTGTTTGTGATGCCAAAAGCGGTTATCACGATTTTTTTCATTATAATATATCCATATATTTTCCATTATTTCGAAATTGGAAAAATCACTAAAATCACTTCAAGAAATCATTTTACACCATTTTTCTTTAACGCTTACTCAAATGAAATCTACAAAAATTTTATTTTATTCATTTTCTTGATTTACTACCACCCTAAAACCTTACGAAAATTATTTTCTCACCTCATAACAAATAATTTATAAAATTTGTTTTTTCTTCTTCAAAATTTCTTTTCATTTTCCAACAACCCAAATAAATTTAAATAAATTTTATTTTATTTATTTTCTTAGTTTTACAACACAAAACCTTAAAATTAAATTTCTTCACCTAAAAACCAAATAAATTTATAAAATTTATATTTTTCTTTCAGATTCAGCACTAAAAATTTCTCACTTCCATTCACCCAAATATTGATTGTAATTTATTTCTTTTACTTTCCTTTGTTTCAAGTTTACCCCGCATGCAACTTCCAGGGCGTATAATCTAACACCTTAAAATTTTGTGCATTTCTTCTTTTACATCATCGATAAATCAAATAAATTGATTTCTGAAATTTATTTTCATTTCTCGATTTTGTACATTTTGTAAAACTCCCTAAAACAAAATTCAACCTCACCTATGTTGCTAATCACTTAAGCACACACAAATGTTCCTGACCATGAAAACAACGCGGCATACACACACCATTCACCAAACAACCAAATGATCGCACATGTTGCCAACATCAATCATCGATCATGATCACAATCAAAACACATCTGCCAGGTGTTCTAATTTTCTCGTGCCTTCTAGGTAATCTATTTTTACTTTCAACATCAAAGCCTGAGTGATGTACTCATCTCAACATGGCCTTTTAGCCCCAAATTTCTACCCTCAATCCCTAGGTTTTCCTGTACCTAAGTTCCACCTTCTGAGGCCGTGGCCTAGACCCAAGTCCACTCAGAAGCCCTAGGTAATCGTATACCTAGCTTATGACTTTCAAGCTCTAGACATTTGTTATCAAACCTATGCTCGTCTAAAAATTGTGACACCCCGATCAGGGCTCTGGGCCGACTACTCAGTGACCCCGCGGAATACAAAGTAGAGTCAGGGTTGCCCGGCGCCACTTTGAATCAGGAATGGAGTCTCCTTTTATCACCGGGGGCTCCCAGTACAAAACTGCATATCTGCCATCCCAAAACGATTGATTACAATATATGCAATATATACAATATGGATAAAAAGCGGTCCCTTGAGCCATCTGACAATATCCATAAAACATATACAAACTATGGATGACTATATCCCCATGCGTTGGGGAGTGCTGTTTTACTCTTAAACAATACATATATTAGCGTAAAAGGTTCTAATCACTTGCATGCATCATTACGAACTTCACGGAAACTTCTTGGTGAGACTGACTCTTGGGCCAGAGTCCCTATGCGCTCTCGTACTGTAAAATAAGGGGATCCAGGCGGGGGTGAGCTAAAGAAAGCTCCGGTAAAGATCGCCCTAAATGGGCTACCTCACACCTATGATGCGGTGCAAACATGTTTCATTTAAACAAACATTCAAGCAAATGCGCGATCCTACTTCGGTATCACGAAGCCAGCTGGTCCGGCCCTGTGGGCTCTACCACTGCGCCTAAGCCTCGTAGCAAAAATTATTAGCCCGTGGTGGGCAACCCTCCGATGAATATATATATCAATTGGGCGGCTCAGCGATTGATATATGAAGTGTTGTCTACCCTCTAGACCAGATAAAATATCAGAAGCGAGCGCTCGGCGAGTTTGATACTGGCTAGCTAGTTTACATGGGCTCAGATGAATAAATATCCGCGGTAGCTCAGGCCGGTTGATATTATTGTTTGGACTACCCTCGATCATTTAATATTTTAGACTACCCTCCCGAACCACTTTCCTCTAGGCTCATCTCTCATGCACTAACTCCACCATAATCCACAGGGTGTTCAGTGCATATGGAATGCATGTATGCTAATTCCAATCTCTGATCTAATCACATGCGAATATATAAACATGAATATATTCGCATAAGATTAAATCACAAAACATGTTATGTAATTATCATTTCACTGCATCAAAATTAGCTCTTGAGCTAATATTCAAGCCTAACAATTTGAATCGAATTACTTAACTAACTTTGCATAATTTCTGAAAATATATTCTTTGAATATTGTTTGAGGAAATATTGAAACCCTCGGTTACTATTCCAGAAGATCACGTCAGTTCGCTTAGTGAGCGCCGAGATCCGACGTTACCGGCCCAAATTAATCGAAAGCATGATTTAACACCACCATACCCATTTTTTCCGCTTCCCACCACGGCCATGGGGCGCTGCGGGCTGCTCCATTTGGTTTCAAAAATTGTGGTCGGTCCCATGTTTTGGGACCGATCAACAGCACCCCGACCAGGCTGATGACTGAACATTCGAAAAACGCTAAAAATAG
This sequence comes from Tetrastigma voinierianum, assembly GCA_016808115.1. NCBI lineage: Eukaryota > Viridiplantae > Streptophyta > Magnoliopsida > Vitales > Vitaceae > Tetrastigma > Tetrastigma voinierianum. The sequence continues at coordinate 223,345 of JAEQBH010001219.1, forward strand.
AATAAACCCGAAGCAAGGAAAGATCTACCCCTGAGGAGTTTGAAGAAACTCGATCGGGTCCGCGGCACGCCCGTAAGCGATCTTTATCTTCGGCAGAAAACTGCGCCAGCTGGTGGATGCAGTATTTTAGAAAGTTTGATCTTCTCTGCTACATTCCACCATTTTAAATTTTACACTCACGCCTCCCCCTAGTTCTCATTCTGCAATTTTTAACATTATTTTGAAGGACAAACACTAGCTAGTGTTTGTCCTTTTCTAACCAAATCAATTTATAAAACATGACTGGCCAGTCTTGTTTCTGGATTTATATTAAATACCTCGGTAGTCCATTTCATCATTTCTCTACTCACCACCTTATGGTACATGGTACACTTTATATGTGACTTTCGTCACATCGAAAATCGACACTACGCTTGCGAAACGCGATCTGCTCCAACGTGCCGACTCAATGTCTGACAAAATTGAAATTTTAAGGTACTAACTAGATTTGTGAGGGCGATTTAATATTCTCACGTCCGTTTGTCATCAGAGATCTGAAGAATTAATTACGGGACTTTTAACTGTGATAATTATAATTTTATAATCAAAATTACGTTGCCCTTATTCGAAGAGGTGAAATTTCTGGGTCTTCGATTTGATCATGAGGTACGAGCCCATATCCATTCCTCCTCCTTATGGATAGCTCTACAGTAGAGTTAAGAGAGCTTACAGGCTCGGTTAAAAAATTATTAAATAAGGGTTATTCGGCCAGAGAATATCCCCATGGGAGCTCTAAATTCTCTTCATGAAAAAAAGATGAGTTTCGCCGGTTGTGCGCCAGTTCTGATGGCGAGCAGAATTACCATCGCGACCGGTATCCACTCACACAGGACCGATGAGTTATTGGTCAACTCAAAGATCAGTATACCGAGATAGACTTGAGGTCGGGAAGTATCATCGGTTGAGAATGCGGGGAGGTGATGTTCCTAAGGCGCATTTAGGACCGCGCTCACGGACATTATGAGTTTGGCGTTGTTTGGTTTGACTAATGCCTCGTGGCGTTTATGATTGATGACCAGGGTCTGTTCCAACGTGTTTGGATAGGTTTTCATAGTTTTATCGATGATATCCTCGATGTCTTATTCGGGTAGCGGAGGAACATTGAGCACGAGAGTTATGTTGAATTCACGAGGGAAGCGAATGGATTTAACCACTCTTGGTCCGAGCAAGTGCAGTTTTGGCTTAAACAAGGTGGCATTCTAAAGTCGTAATATTTCATAGCTAAGAGGGTGTCTTGATCCTAGAAAATAGACTATGGTAAATTAGAGCTGCCAAAAAGTGTGTCAAATGTTGAAGCTTCCTTTGGTTTGGGGTATTAAGGGGAGTTGTTGAGGGGTTCTCGGGATAAGCGACCCACTTGACCAAAGTGACAAAGGGAAATATCTTACAGTATGATTGGTGGATGCAGCAGTGAAGTTGAGAGAGTTACAGAGGGTAGATTGACTTCAGCTCGATTCTAGCTGCCTAATGGGAAGAGATGGGTTTATTGAAGTTTATATAGTGATGCTTCTCGACAAGGCCTTGGTTATTGTGTTTTGATATAGAATGATAGGGTGAATTTGCATGTACCTTTTGACATTCTAAGAAGCATATGAGAAGATTACCACCTGACTCGAGCTTACGGCGAGTCGTGTTTGTCACTGTGCCGGAGACTTGTTACTTATGTGGTGTTCCTTGCGGGATCTCTATAGATCATAGGAATCTTTAGTATATTTTCACCGAGAAAAGATTAAGCTTTGAGGAAAGAAGATGAGGCAGGTTGATTAAGGACCACGTGTACTATTTAGTACCATCGAAGGAAAAGCTAATATGTGTGGATGCACCTTGAGTAAAATGACGAGAGAGTTCTTTGTCTCATATGAGATAGATTTATCTTCCCTTGTTGAGAGGTGGATCTAAGAGCTTTAGGGGTGATATTGGAGGTTGAGATTAGCGGAGTGGCCAGGCGTTCATGGCCAAGACCTCACCTAATGGATCGATTCTAGCGGGGCGGTCGTGGGATCCACTGAGATGATTAAAACAAGGGAAGAGATAGAAAAAGGAAAAACAAAGTTTCAAATAGAGATGACATCATGAGTGAAGGCGGGAGATGTTTTAGAGATGTTAAGCGTGAAGAGAGACATTATGGAAAGCACATTCCTTACCGTGTGTATCACATTACAGGTGACACAAAGGTGTCAACCCTTTTCTAATTTTGTGATCGACTAGGGAATGGGTGAGCTTAAGGCCACCAAAACCCATGTGTAGCAACCTAAATCCCATAATTTATACGAAAATTATTAGAGACCTATTAGTTTCTATAACAAATGACAAAATCCACACAGTATAATATCAATCTAAGAACTACTACTAATAATTAACTCAATCTCATATCTATGATAAGCTGTATCTCAAATAACATAACAAAATAGACCTTCGTGAAATTGCATCCATAACAAAAAAAGCGACCTCAACGGTCTCATCAAAAATATCCAATAAGTTTCATCTAAAAGCAAATTTATCAACTCAACTTCATTAAAATTTATCAATTTAACCCAAACCAGTATTCTTAATAACCAAGTTAAAATTTTACCATAGGTATACGAAACTTAGACTCTCTGTTCTCTAGAATAAAAACGAAATAATAATCCATTTACATCATTTCAATGAATCGAGTGGTGAAATATGCGGATTCTCCTTTCACTATCTCTTCCACGAAAGGGAGGAAATCAGCGGGGTGAGATAACTCTGTGAGCAAAGATATATCACCATACTTGTGGGGCTAGGTACTCAAGACCGGCTCACGAGGATGGATTTATGCTCAAACAAATCAACTATTCTGGTTATCACGACAAATGGCGTATGAACAGCAATATCAAGGGATTTTAGAAGTTTGAAACTTACGAAATATGGATTTACCATTCGAGAATCGTACATTCCTTTTTAACTTTATAATGGAATCCGTACATTCCTTTTTAACTTTATACTGGAATCCGTACACATTCCTTTTTAGCACATCTTGGAATCTAGTACATTCCTTTTAACTTTTATCTTTTGGAATCAGTACATTCCTTTTTAACTATCTTTGGAGGTGCATTTTATTTACCGACAAAGATTAGTACAGAAACGGGCGGCGGGTTCTGCCTAGAGTTTTACACACCTCTGGGAAGACGCGGCTTTTGCACAGTACCATATGTGTGCTGCTGATGACCCCATCGAGTTAGGCTTTACGTGATTCATACCATCGATGACATTGCGATTAAATTCACGGTGACCGTACTCGTACGCGCAAATGTCTTACAAATATCAAAGGATTAGCGGCGTGCTGACATGAATAATCGCTCGGAACCGCGTGACTTATGGCGCCTGCAAGCAATTTCAATTCAATGAGTTCCTCAAAAATAAGGAGTGCCAATCATAATTGATTATACGATCGAGTCGAACGATGAACCATGCGCCACATTTGAAAGTGCAAGTGCGATGATATAAATTTACTCACCTCCCTATTAGTCCGACCGGCTGACTGTGCCACCTGAAGCGTGTGAGGCCTTCCCCAACTTTGTTTGAGACTTCTGAATCGCCGATCCTGCTCCCTCAATGAAATATTTCTCTGAAATTTGTTCTTCAGATTTTCCGAATCGGGAGGGAAAGCGTGATAACCTCTTGGATACCATATACGAAGAAATGAAGAATATATGGATATTTATTCTCGTATTCTTGACCTTTATATTCTTGGATGCTCTAACCGGAAGAATTTCGCATGTTATTTATTTACGAATTAAATGTCTTGATCAGTTATGGAAATGGGATATGTAATTGCCTTGACAACATAACTGACCAAGATCGAACCGATACGTGATTTTAGATCCATATTTTCTTAATAATAACCTTTCCTTAAACTCTAAACTTCATTGTTAAAGAAGGTTTTCCCATGGGGATATTATGGACTAATGAATGGACATACCATTGTTTTTCGACTTTATTGGATTTATGAAGACCTCATTTCCACAAAGAATGTTTGCAGGGATTGATTCTCTCATACCACATAAAGACTCTGTCTGGTTCTTAAAAAGGAGTGTTCTTTCGGAAGAAAGTATGTTCTGGAAGGATTGGAGGATATTTAATAACCTGTGTGTTGCATTTCTGATCCGACGTCACTGCCTGGTTGCAGGAAGGTAGTACCTGATAAAGTGAAACTCGCCGAAACTAACCGCCGCGCCGCGCCTCGACGCTCTTCGAGCTCTTCCGCCTGCTCGCCTGGATATGCGCCTCTTCGAGCTCTGCTTCGAACTCTGGGGACGGTTGCCTCGGCCTCTGGTCGAATCGCCTGGTACGCAGACTGACGATCTGGCGCTCTGCCGGTGGATAACGATTTCCTCCACGCTTACGCCTTATAGCGGAAGTGGTCCGCCTCTGGGATTCTGTATATTTGCTCTTCTTGGTGGCATTGCTGACATAAGAAAGCTGAAATGTGCACCAGATTCACAAGCTTTATATCAAAGTACTTAAACTTTTCATCTAGGATCTGCAGAGAAATTAACTATACTATGATGACATACAAAGACAATTTTATGAATCATATCCATGGTGTCATTTTATATTTACTGAGCAACATCCCAGTTCTTTTTTAAAACACAACAAATTACCAGCTTTTGTCACATCCCACTTTTATGAGTGTGATGGCGCTAGGGAATGGGTGAGCTTAAGGCCACCCCAGGCAAGTAACAAGCTTCAAAGTCCCATAATTTCTCTTGAATTGGCAAGACCTATTCGTTCTACCTTAAATGACAAATCTTTGTTATTAAATCCTCAATCTAAAATCTACTAATAATTAACTCAAGGAAATCCTCATATCATGATATTATCTCAAATAACACTTGCTGAAATGAACCTCAGTAGATCATCACTAACAAAAACGACCTCAGCGGTCTCATCAAAAATATCAATAAGGTTTCATCAAAAGAAAATTTATCCGACTCAGCTACTATTCAAAAATTTATCAAATTTAACGATAATTAACGATAACTGATTGAAGTCATGGAATATACAGAAAACTTAGACTCTCATTTACCAAATAAACAAAATAATAATCATTACATTTCAAATAGAATCAAGTGAATAAAGAAATGTAAGTTCTCCTTTCTCTATCTGAAAGGAGAAATATCATGAGGGTGAGGGATATACGTGAGTAAAGATATATCACCATACTTGCTGAGGCTAGGTGCTCAAGGCGACTCGCAAGGATGGTTATGTATAAACAATAAATCACCGTTCATGAGTTGGCCAAAACGATGGCGGCAATATGAACGATATCTAAAGAGATTTAGAGGTTTGAAACAATGGTTCGATCGGGAATCGTACATTCCTTTGCTTTTACCTTTGGAATCCGTACATTCGCGCCTTAAGCTTTATCTTGGAATCCATTACATTCCTTTTTAGCTTTACTATATTGGAATACATGCATTCCTTTTCAACTTTATATGCTAGAATGGTACATTCCTTTTGCTTTATCTTGGAATCGTACATTCGACAAAGATCAAGTAGAATGGTAGGTTCTATGCCTGGGATTTACCACCTCTCTGGGGAAGGCAGAAACTTTTTGCACACAGTACCATGTGCACACTGCTTTGATGACCTCCCGCATAAGTTGGAAGCTACGTGATTCATACCATCAAACCATGACGATATGATTACAGGGTCACACAGGCGTGCTGGCGTCTGACAAATGATAACACCAAATCTAATAGAGTTAAAATGCGACCGTGCTGCGGCATGAATACTATTCATCGAGGACACATGACTTGTGACATGCCGACAATTTCAATTCAATGAGTGCTCCAAAAATAAGGGTCTTAATCTTTGTAGTCAGTACACTCGATCAAGAGATCAAACAATGAAAAACACCTTTATACATTCGAAGGTGCAAATCTATAGATGATAAATTTGCTCACCTCCCTATGTGAATTAGGACAGCTCGATATTGAGCTATTCCATACTGAGCATTGGACATACCCCAACTTTGTTTAGGATTCTGGTGCAGTCCTGCTCCTTTCGATGAAATATTTCTCTAGAAATTTTGTTTCAGCACAAACCCTGAACCAGAAATTAAATAAATCCTCTGAAATTCGGCCCAGGAAACTCAAGAAGTGCTCCTGGGATTTCCTTCTCTTAGTACAATTTATACTAGGGTGTCTGTGGGAAAATGCTTTTTTACCATAACTCAGGCCAAGAACCATTGATACCTGATATAAGTGATTTGGTATTATTTTTTCAAAGCGTCTTCAAACTTTATTGAAAATTTCTCAAAATTATTATAATTGGCATTGGACCTTAACCAAAACACCCTAAAAACTTAAATTCATGAAAAAATCATTTTAAAAAATGTTTTGGAAATTGTTACAAAGATGTCTGAGGACTTTAGAAGGCATTCGCACAGTGGAATCAGGATGAAAAGAAAAGAAATTTACAGATTTCGTCGTCTCGGATACTTTCGCTCGATGGTGGCGAGGCATCGGAGGCGAATGGGGAAGATACGATTACTCCTTATTCGATGTAAAATGGGAGAAGATCACTGGATTTTGTGGTAAGATACTTCACGGTTCAGGGATAACATGATGCTATATAGGTGATAGTTGATCGATTGGCGAAGTTTGCTCATTTTGCAGTTAATGTTGAAGATTCATAGGAAAAGTTGGCGTTTGTATGCTGGATGAGATAGTGAGGACTTCATGGGGTTCAGTTTTAATAGTTTGGTCCAGACCCCAGGTTCACATCCGGAGTTTTTGGCTTAGTTTGCAATGACTTTAGGTACTACTTCATTTACGGCTGACATTTCATCCTTAGGCGGATGAAACAAATCAGAGAAAGTAAAGACTACATGGGAGCCAAAGGCTCAAATGCGCCGTCAGTATCCTCAATTATTTTCGAATGAAATTGCTGCCTTTGAGTTTATTTTGTTGTTCATTTCAGGAAGAATCTGTTCAAGGAGAGGAGGATTTGTAGCCCGTCTGAGAGTGCATCTGGGCGATGCGATGTAATAGCATGAGGCGCATGTGTGCAAAAGATTTTCTTAATTGGCCCCAAGTGTATTGTAATATTTTTAATGATTTTTAGGATGAAATTGTGGAAATGATAAATTGATTTGAACTGAGATTTTGTGGCAAATCTAAGACAGGATAAAGTTGTAATTTTTCAAAGAGATGAAAGTCATAAAATGAGAAGAGTGTATTACCATTTTTAGAAATAATAACAAAGTTGATTGGCAAATATTTAAGTGATTGAGGACCTATTTGTAATTAAAGAAACTTGAGAGTATATAAAGGGGTGAGACAAACAAATTTCATTTTGGTCTCATTTTTTGGCTGAGGTTTTCACCGGTTGGAGGAGAAAAGGGAGAAGAAAGAGAGGAGGAAGAGAAGGAGGAAGAAGAGAAGAACAAAGGAATGTGTGTTTCTTGAGGGTTGTGGTGTATTTTGATGTCTAGAGGTTGATAGTGTGATTGCTAGGGTTTCACATAGATTGGTTTCATTCAAACTGGGGTTGATTGAAGATCACTTTTTAACCTAATTTGTTGAATTCATGAGTGACTTTATGGTGTTGTAAGAGACAAACAAGGGAATTAAATCATAATGTTCCTGTTTTGAATGGATTAGTGGACCTTTGTATGAATTCTTGGGATTTTTACCTGGGTTTTGATTTTAAGAAGTTCTAGTAAACCACCAACTAAGTGTGATGGGTGTTTTGGGTAAATTCCATTTTTAGTTTTGAAGATAGTTTGTAAAAAATGAGAATGTTAGGTTTTTAAAAATCTTGTCAAATTTGGTAAAAACCCTATTTTGTTTTATTTCATAGATTAAGTTATAATCATCCAAGAAATGAATTGATTCAATTGAAGCAAAGACCATAGAATGAGGATACAAATGTATAGGGTTTGAGCAAATTGTAGCTCTAAGGCTCCCAAATACGATTCATGAAAGGTGAGCTCATTAGCAGCTCTATGCGGGTATCTTTGTTTTTGGAGTATTGTTATCAGTGTTTTGGCCATAGAGTGGAGTTTCACTCATCAAATTAGTGATTCAAATTATGGGCCAGGAAAATAGACTTTCTAAGGGAATAAGTTAGCTGAAGGAAGTGCATGAGAAATTGTAACCCAAAGTGCCGAAATATTTTCAAAGTGGAGCTATGTGCAGATTAAATTGCGCCAATTTGATATTAAATCTGGGTATAAAATACAATATAGCAGGTTTTGGTGATCAAATTGGATGATTTCAATTGGAGAAAAAACCTTAGATCATAACTAAAGGAATTAGAAAAAACCATTTCAAATTTATGAGTTAAGACCACAGAAATAAGAAGGACCGATAGGGTGATTCGAGTGAGCTAACGATTAGGCATAAAAAAATTATCAACATGACATGTGATTGAGGGGCCTTCGAGAAGAATTTTAAATTGAAAATTTAAAAGAGATGTCGTGGATATATAAAGGACTGATCTGGAGGGTTTCATAATTTTGAAGACCGTTTTAGATCTGTTTTTGGGTATAAAGTCTGAAATATTGTTGGGGAAAAGGTTTATAAAATGGTATATTTTGAGGGCTTTTGATGCTCAAGGAGTAAATTGTTCATTTGGTTCTTATATGAATGTTGTGTGACCCTAAAAGGGACTTGCACTTGTGAAATACGCAATTTTAGCTATCTGATTAATGTTTTTACGCCGTGACCGTTTGAGTGTGCGGGGCTAAAAGCAATGAGAAGGGAAGTTGTGAATTAGGTGTCAAGTTTTGTAAAGCAAAAGGTGGAAGTGTCAAACCTGATATTTTTCAAAACCACTGATATGTCTAATATATATTGTTTTTACGCATTGGTATTTAATGATTTTCATTGTAAACCATATTTTAAGCAACTTAAACAATGAAAGCAGGTTTTTAAACCAAAACAATGGTTTTGATTTAAACCATATGTGAAAACAAACAAGTAATGGTTTTGATGTATTCAACCATACTTTTTCAAACACTAAAGAAAGCAATGGTTTTTGAGTTGTGAAATAACATATTTAAAAATATAAAGAACAAGCAGCGAAACAAAAGTATATTTATAAAACAATTTACTTAAGAAAATCCTGGATTTTTAAACGACATGCAGGTCGGTATTCCTCCGCCAGCGGTGAGAGATTATTAGGACATCATTTCATGCATTTTAGATTTGCTGAAATTGGCAAACTTAGTTCATCATCATCATTTAAAGGAGACCGTGCTTTTGTCTTTGGAGTATCAGTTTAGTGCACTTAGCTAAATTATGGCGGTGACATAGACCCGAGGTCATTCTATATACTTCTGGAGAAAGAAGTGAAAGACTTGAGCCCTTCTACCTGAGTGATGCGGACCCGAGTCCTTCCGCTGCAGGATATGATTTGAAGCCCGAGCTCCGCGTCTGACTAGGGGGCCCGATGAAGCAGAGAAAGGCCTCAGTGGTTGATCTTGATTTACTCCGCTTATTTCACACGAGTTTTGGCGCCAGCCATTGGTAAACAGCGGTTGACGGGCTCCACGCATTTATGAAAGAATTTTATAAACTTTTAAAGCAAGCGATTGGCGAGCTCCTGTCTGTTTATAAAATTTTTCTAAACTTTTAAAGCTCCGATATTTTACAAAGATTTGTAAACTTTTTAAAGCTTCCGCAGTTGAGCCTAGGCTCAGTGTTTATAAAAAGTTTTATAAACTTTTTAAAAGCAAGCAAGCAAGGAGTCTATGAAAAGTTTTTATAAACTTTTAAAAAGCAAAGTAAACAAACTTTAAAATAAGAGGTTTATGAAAAGTTTAGAAACTTTTAAAACAAAAATGTGAGATTGAAAAGTTTCTAAAACTTTATAATGACATAACCAAGAGACTTCCCCAAGATATATACATAAAGAGAGTTTTACAACTTTGAAGGATATTTTCGGAAAAAGAAACGACTTATAAACATACACTCTTGAGCTGGATTTAACATAATTATTTTCTGTTTTTAAAACTATTTTCAGTCATTGACCATGAATGACTGAACACTCTTAGGATTATATTACGACTTTGTATCAGTCTTTGTATTAAATAACTTATGTAGGGAAATGCTGGAGTTTGTGGAGTTGCGAAGGCATATGTATGTACATAGTTTTGTATTGTAAAAATGTGATGAGCAGAGGAGGCTCTTTGAAAGATGTGTTGATTTTGCCTGTTTTTGAAAAGTAAAAGCGTATATGAGGTTTGGGATATGTCTATGTACGGTATTATCTTTCATAGAAATTTTATAAAATCCGCAAGTTTGGAAAGAAAAATTTGCCTCCACGAGTTTTCAGCAACCATGAGGCTTGGCTTCCACAGAAGAGTTATCAGTGTTGAGTAGCAGTGGGGGTTTATGGGGTGGCGAAATTTTGCCGCTAGTAAGAGTGGGGGTGCAGGGAGATGAGTATTAGAAACATAGGTATCGATAACCTAAGGCTTGAGGGGATATGATGCAAACACAGAAGTTGAGTATCAGGCGGGATCTTGAAACCTATATTTATTAAGCATGGCGTAGTTTTCGTATACACTTCTATTTTACACTCGCGGCAGCCATGCATTTTCAAACTCAAAGGCCTGCGCGTATGAGGTAATTCAAGTATTAAGCAGGTTGATTTTTTGGAAATCTGGCACTAACTGTCATCGCGAGGAGGGCGTCGAGGTCATCCTAGAGGTGTTCGAGGAGGTTTCAAGAATCTGGTGATTACTGAGAGATAAATGCAGCGTCAGTTGGTTCCAATACCACCTCCGCCCTTGAATCGACCTCAGCGACAATTCGAATTTGGACCATCTGGGCCACGGGAGGGAGCTCGAGTGCCGGGGATTGTTTCTGTAAGGTGACGGAGGTGGCACATATTGTAAATAGTGACATAAGCGACTGGTAGCAGATTGCGTGGCCTCCACCACCACCTAGAGAGGTTCTTGAAGAACACACGGAGGTGATAGAGAAATTACAAAGGCCCAATTTTAAACCATCTATGTGCTTGATGGAATCCAGGCGACTGGTTATGGTTGGGCGCTGATAAACAAAGTTTCACGGAACCATAGAACACTGGACGATCAAAGTCTTGTTTTCCGAGTTTTTCGATGGAAGGCAGGGCTAAGGGTGTAGTGGGATGCCGTGGATAGAATTATCGATGGTATATCATGGGACGTTTTAGAAAGAGTTCTTGACCCGATTCTTTCCTCAAAGTCACAAGGAATGTCGAGAAGGTGAGGAGTTCTTTATATTGAAGCGAGAAGAGCATCTCGATACTCGAGTATGAAAAGTTTCGAGTTAGTCGATTGGTTCCATATATTCGAGCTGATGGAAATCTGAGAGAGTGGCAGTGATTTTGCGAAATTCGGCTTTTACGGATGTCAGAGTTCATTTTGTTTGTAGTTCCTCATAGCGCAGATTTAGAGTTGAGTGGGGAAGCTCTGAGGGTTGAAGAGTACTACATCTTTGTACTCAGAAACGAGAGCGGGGAAAGTAAGAGGAGTGCACGGCACTTCCCATGAGAGAAACTTTAGTCGAGCTATCAAGCAAAAGAAGCAAAAGGCTAAGTTCGAAGGCGAATGCGGTGGGAATATCTACAAATGAGATCGGTGAGGTGATTGCTTCTTGATGGCACCACCTGATGTTCCTTTCATCGTGATTTATTGGCCGGAGCGACATTTTGGGGAGTGTAAGAATATAGTCAGGAATTTCCATTGTGGCTAGGAAGGCCATTTCATTAGAGTGCCTTGATTGATTGGTGCGAGACAACGTAGCCAACCTAGCTGGGGCTTTGGAGATGAGCACTCTAGAGTCTTTGGGAGGTTTCCAGCCAGAGGCAGTATGAGTCAGCGGTAAGCGGTCATGATGAGCGAAGTAGGGCCCGGGATGCCAGAAGAGCGTCTCGAGGCGGAGAGTTTATCTTCCATGTGTTCGTAGGGGGATGCGAATCGACTCGGATGTGGTGTTTGGTATTATTTTCTATCCATGATCATGATGCATATGCATTAGTGGACCGGGGCCACGCGTTGTTTTGCATATCAGCCTTTGCTTAGATCGCTTCCGGATAGAGACCGACTGTTATTAGAGGGTTGTATGAGTTTCCCTTCAGCAAAGATCCGTTAGTCCACCAGACGAGGAGTGATGGGGGCGTCGTGAGTTCGATTAGTGGGCCGAGGAGTTCGGCGGCCGGGACTCGTTGTCGGCTGCTGGGATCGCACCTGCGGAAGCAATCCTCACTCATATCTCGGCTCTTGGCGATCAGTGCTTTCCTCTGCCCGGCGACTGCAACTTCGATACGTCACGACCACGGATGGTGGTGTGGAACCTAAGTGAGCCAAGCCCTTTGCTTCTTCCACAAAACGAAGAAAATGACTCTCGCCTCTTCACTAACACGCCTCCAGGGTGCTCAAGGCATCGCAGTCTCTCTTTCTTTGAAGTGGTGTCCCAACCATGGGTTACATGTCCGTGGGCGAAGTCTTTATCCTGCCCTCGTCGGACAGCTTGATTGGCATTCTCGATCTGACTTTTTGGCCGTAATCGCGGGTTGTGCCACCGCCATGTCGGTGGCCAGTGTCGGCCTCAACGGGCCGCGCATCGATCATCATGGCGACAACATTTGTTACCGATATCGGTGATGTGGCATGACCGCTTTTGGGTGACCGCGTTCTGACTCTCTTTGCATCGTTACAGAGCGCGTATCACTGAAACTCTCCCTTTCCTGGGGCACGTCTGCGTCACGCTACCGCGAAGCCACTTGCTCGCGGTAGCGTGTAGTGGCCTACCTCTGTGCATAGCGACATTGCTGTGACGTCTTCAGTAACCCGATGGCGTATCATGGCGAGCTTTGCTAAGCCATGCTCACCCTTTCACCTGTCTGATCCGTATATCATTGACTCACACAAGGAGAGTGACGTGGCAGATCCGACCCTCAGCGTATTTTTTCACATCACTTTTTCTCATTCACGCTCTTCCGGGCTTCCCCAAAAAGTATATATATTTTTTTCATTTTCCAAGAAATAAAATAAATTTATTGGGAATTTTATTTATTTTGAATTTTTTTCCAATTACACACTGAAACTTAGAAAAATTTTCAGCATAATTTTTTCTTTTTTCATTTAATTTTAGATCATTTTGTCTAAAATTTCTAAACATTCTTGTTCTCACACTAACCCTAGTGTTCAACAACTTTCCTATGCTATTCACCAAGCATACAATTTCAATCACACATAAAACATAATGCATGCATTGTTCTAATCTTCTGTCTGGAATACTCTAGTAAATCACATACGAACTTTAACATCGAGCCACTAATCAGGTGTTTCTGGCCAACTACACCATATCATCAAGTCCCCCAAGCCCGTGGGCATCATACTCATGTTCATACTCAAGTCAGACGCCTGGGTAACTCACATGGGTCCATGATTAACCCGTCAACTCAGGAAGATTTCCAGACGCTTTGCATCCGACACCACTCACAAAACTGGCAGAGTCCTTTAAACAGAGTTTATACCCAAGGTACAAACCTACCCAATAAGTTTACATTGACCTGTGGTCCACATGAGAGTAAAATAATGGCCACTTAGGCCCCTACATCAATACTCACAAAATATATCCCAACAAATATCTTACATGGTTCAAGAGTTAACACATTACCTCTTAATACAACATATATTAAAATTATAAGTTCTTAATACATAAGAGTAGAATTAAGATCAAAGCCATGTCTATTTTAACATCGCAAACAGTGAATGTCGCCTTCCCGATCGCTCCCGTATTCGAAATTCATTGATCCCCGACAAGTGTGAGCAAAGTTCCCAAGTAGAGATAATTTCATATGCTTACTCCCACCTAAGTGCATATAACAAAGAACAATCACATTCAAGCAATTTCATGAACTCACTGAATGTCTACATGCCCAAACTCCATTCGAAATCCTACTCGATTCCCTCACATATGCTTAAGCCGAATGCGAGTAAATCACGCTTTCAAAACAAAAGTTATTTGTTCTGAAAACACACATCAGCTTTTAAAATGACACAACACTGGAGGTGAATCCGCTGATAACCCGAAACACCACAGGGCTCCTCCGACGGAATTGTTGGACAATTCCCAACACAATTCTCCTGAAAATCTTCCGTCTTAAATTCCTTTCTTCACAAACATTTCATTTTGTTTCATTTCATGTCATGCACTCACATTCCATTATTCTAGTCGCTTCAAATAAGATACGGAATGCATTATGCCAATTCCAAATAATTTATTCTAATACAATTCACATGCATATATTAACATAATTTACTCACAACAAACATGTTATTCAATTTTCACATCAATAGCACCAAAATTAGCTCACATTTCAAGATTTTAGAAAACGCAAAGCAATTCATTTGAATCACCTTCATAAAACACATTTTCAACCAAGAAAATCGTGTCACTATTCACGTGAATAAGGAAACCCTCCGGGTTATCGTTCACGCCACCAAATTCGGGATTTTCTCCACTTTGGTTCAAAGGTTTCAGGATCAATTCACGCTAAATCAAGCCTCAAAATATCCCTAACCATAAACATGGCTCTAGCCAAAGAATAAACTAAGTAGGAAAAGATCCCAACCTCTCGAGTCAATGAACTCCACCAAATCGGCTCACACGTAGCCTCGCCGACAGAGCAACTTACTGGCCTCCGTCGAGAACCGACAGCCTGATGACTCAGAATTCCAGAGGAAAAAATCTTCTTCTTCTAGATTTCAAAAAACCCTACCATCGTGATTCTCCCGCTCTCGCACGCTTTGTTCTTCAATTTCGAGGTGCTGAAGTTAACGCTCACGCTTATCTCTAATCAATCCACACCCCAATGTGTCTTTTTCTTGATTTACACTCTAAGTACCATCCCCTGCATCCATTTCATCTTCTCTCTTCAATCTGCAGAACACGTGTCACAAGAAAGAGATTAATAAGCGACTCACAACATCACACATGCCTCCTGAAACCCTTTACAGATTCTCGACACTCTAAGTATCTAGAAACACGTGAACTTCAACGGCCTCTAATTCGACAAAATTCGACGTGGTAGATAGATTTCATGAAACGATTCCAACGGTGAAATCCGTTTCGTCATCCGAGATCTAGAAATTTTTCGGATTTTTTTTTTACCGAAATGACCATTTTGTCATTTTTCCTAAAATTGGAATTTTCTCGGGTCTTACAGATTCAACAACTTATAGGAATAGTTTGTGCTTTAATGAACATAATTGAGTAAATATCGAATTTATAGTTTAACAAGTCGCTTTAATTACCTATGCCCTAATGGTGGTTTCTCATAAAATTTATTTTCAACATCACAAATTTATCATTTCAAATTTTGTAACATTGCCGCATGATATATTTTATTTATTTTGATATTTATTATTTTTATGACCATGCAGCAGTGCAAAATTATATATACAATTTAAAGGTTAAATAGTCACAAATTTAAAAATTAAAGAAAAAAATTGCACAATATAAAAGCACAACGTATATTAATAATAAAATTCCAAATAGTTTATAATATTTTCAAATATGAATATTTTAAATAGTGTCTAATACAAATTAAAATATATAAAAATGAATTTTTTCAATTAGATATCCGTTATAAATTGGTCATAAATCGGTAAAAAAATAGTGACGGAAACAAAATTGTGACGGAATTATGTTTCCGTCACAAATTTGTGACGGATTTATATTTCCGTCACTATTTTGTGATCATCAGGATCGATGACGACATCTATTTGAAAAAATTCACTATATTTGAAATAATTGTATTATATAAATTTTCAAATACAAAAAAAATTATGAGGCAAGATCGATTCAATAACCACAATAGTTCGTGTTTTAATGAACATAATCGAAGCCAATATCGAATTTATAGTTTAATTAGTCGCTTCAATTACCAATGCCCCAATGGTGGCTTCCCATAAAATTTATTTTCAACATCAGCAAATTCCTTATAATTTCAAATTTTGTACATCATATTGATATATGGAGCTTTTTATTTGATATTTTATTATTTTTTACATCATGTATAAAGCAAAATTATATATACAATTTAAAATATTGAAATATCACAAATTTTAAAATTAAAGAAAAAATTGCACAATATAGCACAATGTATATTAATACAAAATCTAAATAGTTTATAATATTTTCAAATATTAGAATATTTTAAATAGTGTCTAATACAAATTAAAATATATAAAAAATGAATTTTTTCAATTAGATATTCGTCAAATTGGTCAGTACCAGACGCCCCAAACTGTGTGCCATCGACAACCCGTCAACTTCATGGACACTGTGGATGCTCTGCAACCCGACACCACTCACAAAAAATCAGCAGTAGTCTCCTTTGCACGGAGCCTCTACCCAAGGTACAAACCTGTCCCAACACTAACAACGACCCACACAGGTCCACATGCGAGTAAAATAATGGCCACTTAGGCCCCTGCATTAATGCTCACAAAATTCATCAACTATATTACTATAGTTCAAGAGTTAATAAATCACTCTTAATTGAACATATATTAAAATGTACAATTTTTAATACATGTTATACAAAAGTATCTACCAAAGCCACAACCCATTTTTCTTTGTAAACGCCTCTAGTGAGCGCCCTCCCTGGCACCCCAGACCAAATAGTGATCCGACAGTGAGCAAAGCCCAGTGAGATAATTTTCTACATGGGTTACTCCCCACCTATGCACATGCCATGACAAACAATCACATCTAAGCAATTACATGAACCTACTCAATGTCTACATGACCTAATAAAGTATGTCCCGAGTCCTCACCGACTCTCACATGCCTAAGCCGACGCGAGTAAAATATCCAGTTTTCAAAACAAAGCTTTTGTTCTCAAAACCACTACCAAATTTCTAGAACATCGACGCCAACGGCGCTGGCCTGTTGACTTTCCTCCGGTCAGCCATGGGTCCGCTCCGAGATGAACTGGACAACTCTCCAAGGCAATTCTTCAAAATTTTCCGTCGAAATTCTTCACAAACATTTTCTGCTTTTGTTTCATTTCATGTCATGCACTCACACCTAATATTTAGTTGTCCCAAAGGCATTTGGAATGCATTATGCCAATTCCAAAATAATTTATGCTACGCAATTCATATGCATATATTAACATAATTTACTCACAAATAACTATGTTATTCACCCTTTCACATCAATAACACCAAAATTAGCTCACACGCTGATTGAGCAACACAAGCAATCTATTTCAGAACCACTACAAACACATTTTCACACCAAGAAATCACTACTATTCACATACCAATGGAACCTCAAGCTATCGCTCACGACCACCAAATTTGGGATTTTCTCCCACCCGCCCAATACCTCAGTTTCGTGATTACCGACTCTCAAATCAAGCCTCGTAACATCCTTTCAACCATAAACATGACTCTTAGTCAAAGAATATCATAAGTGTGTGAAAGATCCTCACCTCTCGGGAGTCAAGCCGAACCCACAAAATCGGTATCTACGCGTAGAGCAACTTTACTTCTTGCTCCGTCGAGAATCGACGGTCCGAATGACTGGAAATCTAAAGAGAAGGAGCACACTCTCTCTCTAGAAATGAAATCCCACGCCCACTGCATCGCATTCACGTTTTTTGGCTTCAAATGTGGAAGATGATACTATTCATCTTTCGTCTTATTATC
Source organism: Tetrastigma voinierianum (assembly GCA_016808115.1). Lineage (NCBI taxonomy): Eukaryota > Viridiplantae > Streptophyta > Magnoliopsida > Vitales > Vitaceae > Tetrastigma > Tetrastigma voinierianum. The sequence continues at coordinate 241,073 of JAEQBH010001219.1, forward strand.
ATTAACATTTCAAATAATTCCCATCATGTCTCTTCTTCTAGATTTTTGACACTTGGCACAATCTAAGCCGTCCATTTCCATCATCTCTCTAATCTTGCAACATGTGTCATAATAGCACATGTAGTGGGTGACTTTTGTCATATCACATGTCTCTCAAACCCATTTTACGACACCTGACACTCTGGTACCAAAACATGAAATTCGAATACCTGAATGTGACTTAAATTGACGCAGAATTTGGACAGCAGATTTTATTCCAATGGCGGTCTGCTTCATCATCCGAGATTTGGTGAAAATTTCGTTTTGACCGAAATTACTGCTTTTTTACCATTTTTTTTCGAAAATTGGAATTTTCTCGTGTCTTACATTCTCCTCCCAAAATGAATTTCCTGTCCAAATTGACAACACAATAACTCATGCATATGCAATGCAATATACCATGTATGTAAACTAGTCATTTAAGTATTAAACGACTAAACTACGTGACCTTCATCCCTAAACAAGAAGGGATAGGCCCGCATCGTGTCCTCACGCTCCGCCCACGCTATTCCTCCGCTCCACTACGCCATAAGACCCCTCACTAAATTTCTCACGGCCCTCAAGGCCGCAAAAACTTGATCCCGGCCATCCATAATGCACACTGGCCTCCTTGAAGGTCCCATCCGTGTCAACCTCAATCTCTCCCCAATCCACTACATGAGTTGGATCTGGAGTACCGGAGCATGGAGACGTGAAATACCCAGCACACTCGACATGCCCTCGGCGAAAAGCCAACTCTGGCACGCTTACAAGGCTCTACCCCCAGCATCTCGAAGGGCCCACAAACCTCTCGCGAGCAACTTCCTTGCTTGCCGGAACCCACCACCTCTCTTGTGCATCACCTTCAAGAAGACATGACCCAACCTCAAACTCTAAGGGTCGACGTCAGACATCGCATAGCTCTTCTGCCGCTCAAGGCTGAGAAGACGTCGCCAGATTGCTCACCTTCCTGAGTATGCCTCTAATCAGTCACACTAGTTGACGAGCCTTCTCCCACCTCTGGCCCAACATAACGGCGACCTACATGGCCTCCCATACAATGCCTCATGGTGCCATTTGTATACTCACCTGATAAATCAAGTGTTGTAGGTGAATTCCACTAAGTAAGAAACGCTCTTCCCAGCTACCCCATGATCCCGGACGTACGCCACAAAGATGTCCAACACCGTAGATACCCTCTCCGACCGAATTATCCGTATGCGGTGGAAAGTCGATTCATGGTCACCGCAGGTCACAGCTGGAAACTTTTCCAAAAGTGCTACGTAAACCTCGGGTCTCTATCCGACACTATGAATAATATTACTGGTAACGGCAATGATCATCTCTGGGGAATATACAACCGCGTAATCTCTCCAATGTAAGGTCATCCGTACGCTAGAAATGCCGACAGGAGTTTGCCTACTATCACCCATACCGCATCATGTCCCTGCGGTGTCCGTGGCAAGTGGGTCACAAAATCCATCGTGATCGCGTTCTACTTCCACTCAGCCACTCAATGGTCGGCAGCCCCATCAGCTTCTAAGCGCCTACTTTAACCCGGCCGATTACGAGATGATTTCGTCAACAAAGTCCCCACGTGTCTCTTCATTCCGCCCAGCATTATTGACGGCTAAAGATCCCGTACATCTTCGTGCCACCTGGATGCACGGCAAATCGAGAGCAGTGAAACTCCCTGATAATCTCCTCTCTCAAATCGGTCAACTGGGGAACCACTACCCATCCTCTATACCGAAGACTAGCATCTACGTGAATGGTCCAAATTTCTCAATTGCATTCGACCGCATCGGTCCCCGATTGACACTTATTCGTGTCCCGCCCTTAGGACTCAATCACTCGCCAATAGAGATGGTGTGGGTCATCGAATTTCAACGCATCTCTGAGCCCGCCACCGCATTTTCCAGCCCAACCGCCTACGCTTCCGAGCATCCGCCACTCCTAGGAAGCTATACTAGCCAATGCTCCCCGTGACTTCTGACCGAGTGCATCAACCACCACATTTGCCTTACTAGGATGGTAATGCAAAGTGAAGTCATAATCCTCTAGGAACTCCATTCATTCACAAGGTCTCATATTTAGGTCCCGCTGGCATGAAATATACTCGACTTTTATAGTCCGAGTACACCTCAAACTCCTCGCCATATAAGTAGCGGAGAAATCTTCAAGGCTAAGACTACGGTCGCTAACTCCATGTCGCAAGGCGGGTACTTGCACATGATTCTTCAACCGGACGATCCATAAGCTACTACCCTACCGGACTGCATCAAAACACACATCTCGTCCGCCCTCGCAGGCATCACAATACACCGTGGTACCCCCCGTCCCTATCCGGACTATCAAGACAGGAGCCGTATGGGGCCTCCCTTCAACTCTCCCGAATGCCTCCTCAGACTGTCATCCCAATCAAACTGACCTCCTTCCGTGTCAATTCGCCATAGGTGCCGCTTAATCGAGAAATCCTCAATGAATCTCTTTGTAGCACCCAAATAATCCCAAGAAACCACGATCTCGAAGACCGACTGACCTCTCCTAACTCCATCACGGCCTCGACCTTCCAGTCCACACCGGACACGCCCGAGCCACGCCACCACGTGTCCCAAAATCCACCTCGCAAGCCAAAACCGCACCTCATCGGTCCTGGCGTATAGCCAGAAGGTCTCTCAAAGAATCGTGAAATGATCTTCAAGTGATACTCATGCTCCCACTCTGACTGGGAGTATATCAAAATGTCATCCACGAAGACTATGAAAAACTGATCTAGATAGGGTTGGAACACCCTATGCATGAGGTCCATGAATGCTGCTGTCGCATTCGTCAATCCAAAGGGCATCACTGTAAACTCAAAGTGCCCATAACACGTCCTAAACGCTGTTTTAGGGATATCTGTCTCCCTCAGTTGATGGTAACCAGTGCGAAGATCTATCTTGGAGTAGACTCGCGCTCCTCTCAACTGATTAAATAAATCATCAATCCTCAAAGAATGGGTACCCCGATTCTTGATCAGAACCCGTTCAATCCACCGTAATCAGCCACGTCGAAGGGTCTTGTCCTTCTTCAGAAACGTAAACCGAGCGCCCCATGGTGAAGTGCTCTGTCTAATAAACCCCTTGTCTAGTAACTCATGTAGCTAGACTCTGAGTTCCTGCAACTCAACCGGTGCCATCCTATGCGGAGTCATAGAGATGGGTGAAGTATCGCAAGTATAACTTGATAATCGAGTCTACAACCTCACTGAGGCAATCCCGTAGCTCATCCCGGAAAAAACATAGCTCTATTCATAGACTACCCGAGGTAGATCTGTCCTGGTCTCACCTCGCCCCCAGTGTAAGGCTCGCTACCAACCTACTCGAACCGCCCCGACACCTGGGACTCCGTACACCATCCGGGCAAAATATCATGCTTGTCCCCGGGAAATACAACACGAGCATCGCCCCGCATGTAGGCGGTAACTCTCCTACGCCCGATGACGACTCAGAGCCAGGCAGCCAATCCATCCCCAGGATGACGTCGAACTCTGACATGTCCATGACCCTCAGGTCCACTGTAAGTAGAATCCTCGAGATTTCTAACTCGCAACCACGACATATCATCCATATCCTTTCCCTAATCCCTAGGGGAGAACTCACATACAAAGGCTCCTCTAAGGTCTCAACCTCTAAGCCCAAGTCTATCACAACTAATGCAACAATGAATGAATGCGACGCACTAGAATCAAATAACACTCTTGGCCATAAGCAAGATAGCAAAACGCATTCTCGTGATAACAATCGGGCTGATCCGCTGGACTAACTGTATAATCTACAGACACGCCCTTGAACCCCGACGTCCCTACCAGGCCTCGCCTCGCTCGGCCCATAACATGGCTTTACGGGCTCGAAGCTTTGTATCGGGAGTTCCGGCAACTAAACCGAAATCGACTCGCCCTCGTACCGAGCTGTGAAGGAATATATTGTATCCTCTCCTGTCCTACCGTTGGACTGACCGCCATTCCGAAACCTGGGATTCCCGCTCTCGGGGGCAATCCTCTCATATGTCCGGCCGCCGCAATGATAACACACCATCCGCCCGGCCTCCGACGGAACTCGATATGTCCCTCAGTCTTGACTACCATGCCCAGAATCCACGTGAACCAGAAGCCCTCGCTTCTTTCCCGAAACCGAAGAAGACTGACTCTCCTTCCCTTTGGTACTAACACCGCATCCCGAGTGCCCTCGAAAGATCTCGATCTCTCTCTATGGTCGTGGCTGTCCCAACCATATTCCATGTCCCGGTAGGCGAAGTCCTACAATTCTCGTCGACACAACTTTAGCTCATTCTCGAACCTCTTTGACTTGGCCATGTCCGTGGGGCCACGTAATCATCAGCAAAACGAAGCAAATTGCGAATCTAGCCAAGCCATAATCCATCATAGTCATCGCCCCCTCGTCACAAATTTCCAGGAACCCTAATCCTTCACGTGATAAGCAGTATCCGGAAAATACTTACTCATGAACAGCTCCTGGAACTCTACCCATGTCATTGCCTCTAGGTCTCTAGAGGTCTTTGCCTAGTTCCACCATACTTGGGCCTCACCCTCTAGCTAGATAGCAGCTAGCCTAATCCTGGTTGTGTCAGAGGTAATCTCCATAGCCTCTAACACCTTCTCAATTTACGAACCAATGGTTCGTCACCATCGGATCCCCTCCCCGTGAATGTCGAGGATGATGTGCCCTAAACCTCTCGGAGGTTACTGACCTCCCGCTACCTCGCCACTAGCCTCGTGCACAGCAAAGAGAATTACAACTTCTACAGACTCAACAGTGCACCGGGTCAACATCGGGGTGGTGCTTCACAGTACCTCTTGGACGCCCCCACGCCCTTCAAGCCCTCGACTAGCCATCTACATGTCAATGGCAATTTAAATTTAACGCAGCATTCTGGCATGAAACATAGCCCTTCCAGACACTGCTCACATAAAGAAAACATTTCATATATTAGGTCCATGCATTCCTAGGTAATGCAAGACAATGATTCCACATTAAATCATTTTTAATAATAAAAATTTTTATTTTTAGAAAATTTCATTTTAAAAGATTTGATTTGATTTGATTTTTATTTATTAAGTATATATATATATATATATATATATTATTTATTTTTATTTATTTTATTTTTTGAAACTCCAGAATAGCGTCATGAACAGCGGTTCATGAACAAAGGTCACAAAACAAAGGATTCTTAGAACAAGCAGACCGAGTCCCCGGTTGGGTGCACCAGCACACCCCGAACCCAAGATGCTGCGGTACGTGCCGCTACAAGATCGCGCCCATGCAACGCGCACGCTGGCGCCGCGGTCGCGGCGCGCAGCGCCGCATCGCGGCCCATCCTCTTGCGCTACTGATAAGCCGCGGTAGTGTCACGAAGGCCTCAGACGCGGACTAAGCCTAGGAATCAAGGCAAGAGCTTCATCCCACTCTCCCGCAATTTTTTTTTCACACATTTTTTTTTCATATTCCAGCTACTAGAAAACCACCTAAAAAAATATATATTATATATATATACTTTTACCTTCTAAAGATAACTCAAATAAATTTATTAAAATTTATTTTATTTATTTTTTTCTTCCGCTTTACACAATCGTAAACCTAGAAAAATTACTCATCATTTTTTTTCCATCTCCAATAGCCTCCTTGCTACTCCATAAATGCAGTAGCCTAGACCACTGCACTTCATACAACTCAAAATTTTTATGAGTTAAATTTTTACCTATTTCTTGTGCAAAAACTGGAAAGATTTTCCAGAGTTTCACAACACAACCGCTTATGTTCAAATCAAACTACTGCCCATAAAATAAAAAAAAAAAAAAAAAAAAAAAAAAATATATATATATATATATATATATATATATATATATATATATATATATATATATATATTCGTTCTCACCTTGTAATTCATTTTGCCAAAAATTTCTCTAAGGTTATATATTTTCGACTTCTAGTGTTCAAACGGTTCTCCTATGCCTACTCACCAAGCATACAAATCACACAATTCATACAACACATGATCACTCATCACTCATATTATACACACCAATCACACATAAAACACCATACATGCAGTGTTCTACACTTGTCCCGTGACTTCCTAGGTAATCACATACCTAAACCCTAACATCGAGCTATACCAAGCTGTGATGTCCCTACCCCTCATGACCATGGCCTAAGCCCAAGTCCCTCAAGCCCTAAGTATTCGTATACCTAATCTCTGATGAGCCAAGCCGTGAAGCCGGTATCAAAATTCAAACTTACGGATACCCAACCCAGCTCCTTAGGTAAATCGCTTACCCAAGTTCGATACTCAGCCGTGATGCCCTAAAACTGTGTCCGCGACAACCCGTCAATTCATGGACACTGTGGATGCTCAAAATCCGAACACTTCATAAAAATCGCAGTCTCCTTTGTACGGGGAGCTCTACCTAAGGTACAAAACCTGTCCTAACAATTAACAATGACCACACAGGGTCCACATGCGAGTAAAATAATGGCCACTTGGGCCCCTGCATTAATGCTCACAAAATACATCAACTATATTACCATAGTTCAATAGTTACAATTCATCTTAATTCAAATATATATTAAATGTACAATTTCTAATACATACTATACAAAAGTTCTACCAAAGCCACAACCCGGCTTTCTTCAAACACTACTAGTGAGCATCATCCCTCCCGTACACTCCCTCGCACCTTAAATAGTGATCCGACAAAATGTAGCAGTGCCTAGTAGAGATAATTTCCTACATGGGTTACTCCCCCCACCTATGCACATGCTATGGCAAACAATCACATTCAAGCAATTACATGAACTTTACCATGTCTACATGACCAATCCCATGTCTCGGAACCTCACCGACTTCACATACGCCTAAGCCTGATGCGAGTGGTGAAAATATCCACTTTCAAACAAGCCTTTGTTCTCGAAAACTCACCACCGAATTTCCTAGAAATACATTTGACTACCCTCCGAGGCTAATTACCGGATATCTAAATACTTCGCTGGTCTACCTCCGTAGATGAACCGTTGACAACTCTCCAAGGCAATTCTTCTAAAATCTCTTCCGTCAAATTCATTTCACAAACATTTTCGTTTTGTTTCATTTCATGTCATGCACTCACACCTATGATTCTAGGTTGCGCCAGTTGCATATGGAATGCATTATGCCAATTCCAAAATAATTTATGCTACATAATTCATTAATAGTATTATATTAACATAATTTACTCACAACAAGGTGTTATTCAATTTTTCACATCATCAACACCAAAATTAGCTCACATGGGCCACTAGCAAACACAAAACAATCTTATTTTAAATCACTTACAAAACATATTTTCACACCAAGAAAATCACTGCCACTATTCACAAAGAACAATTAAACCCACTGTTAACGTCACGACTACCAAATTTGGGATTTTCTCCACTCGATTCAGCGTTTCAAGCTCCACTCATTTGCCAAACAAGCCCGTAACATCTCTAACTATAAACATACCTACCAAAGAATATCACAAGTAGGAAAAGATCCCTACCTCTTGGAGTTGTCTTAACTCCACTAAATCGTGTCCATCAGAGCAACTTACTGGGCTCGTCGAGAACCGACTTCCGTCCGAATGATCGAATCTAAAGAGAAGGAGCACACTCTCTCTTTAGAAATGAAATCCCTCGCCTAATCGTGATCTCATTCACGCTATTTCAAAATGTAGAAGATGACACTGCTCATCTTTCGTCTTATTATCATTAACATTTCAAACAATTTCACTGCAAAGTGTTCCTTTTCTTATAGATTTTTGACACTTCAAGTACAATATAAAGTTCGGCCCATTTATCATCTCTAATTCGCAAATACGCTAAGCTACAAGAAGACATGTAATGCAAATACTTTTGTCACATCATATGTTCAAACCTGCTTTACAAAGACCGATACCGCACTCAAAAACGTGAAAATTTTGATCGTCTCACCACGGTAAATTCTAATGGTAGCTAGATTTAGCGAGACGATTCAAACTGTAAGGTCCGCCGCCATCCGGGAGATCTAGAAAAATTTCGGATTTTTAACAAATTACCGTTTTACCATTTTTCCGAAAATTGGAATTTTTTCGGGTTCCACATTAAATCGATCACAAAATCGCGGGATGCTGACTTACAAGCTCCGTCACTATTTTGTGACTGGTTTTTGAGATTCTCACACAAAATAAAGGACGGATTTATATTTCCATCACTATTTTGTGACCGAGACAGATGATTTGTGACTTGACATCATTTAAAAAACTGGCTTTATGTTTGAAATAATTTGTATTTATATAAATTTTCAAAATATTTAAAAAATAGACAAGTGAGGCCAAGATCGATTGAACAACTAATAGAATATTCTGTGTTTTTAATTAACATAATTATAAATATCAAATTTATAGTTTAACAAGTTGCTTCAATTACCTATGTCTCAATGGTGGCTTCCATAAAATTTATTTTCAAATATCACAAATTCTTATAAATTTCACTTGTAAATATCGTAGCATGATATATTTTATTTATTTTGATATTTATTATTTTTTATGACTAGAAGTGCGCAAAATTGTGAAAACTCTGGCAAATTTAATTTTTGAAAATGGTAAATGGTAATGGGCCAAAATTCAAAAATTTCTATATTTCTGATGATGAAACTGACTTCACCGCTGGAATTGTCTCGCTGAATCTAGCTACCACGTCGAATCTGAAGCATACTAATTTCACGTTTTTCAAGGCAATCAAGGTAGTACAGACACTGACGCATTTGATGCTCAAGATGAGAAAGTGTCGGGGCTGAGAGCCGGTCAAACAAATAACTCCAAGTGGATCTAAAAGAGACATGGCAACACATGATCGAGGGATCCGCCAGTTTTTGATACGCGATAAGGGTAATCCAATGAGACACTTAGACTGATTGTATACAGTTTAGTATGACATCTCACTTCGACTCTATCTCCTCCTAACCGCTGGGAGAGAGTGAGAGGAAAAAGGTAAAACCATTTGGAAAGAGAGAGTTTTAGAGAGAGATCTCAATTCCTTCTCTCTAAATTTCGGCCGATCTACCTGGGCTGGTTTCATGAGCAAGAGAAGAGCTCATCCACGGCAAGGGTTTCTGCATAGAGAGACTGAATCTGGGAGTTTCGACAAACCCCAAGAGGCAGGTCTTCTCCTACTTGGTTACTTTCTACCCTAAGGGTTGTGTGGTGGTTGTTCCTGCCCTATGAATTGCCAGTTGTATTTTGAACCATGAGAAGCTGCCACATTGTGGTAGTACGCATGAACCGGACTTTAGAACAGGTTTTTGGATGGGAAAGAAGAACAGCTCCCCTTCTCGTAATTGTAACAACACTGTTGAACTGATGTTGTTATTTAATTTCACCCGACCCACGAAACCAAGTTACGATCTTTAATTCCAATAGTCTAACGGGCGGCAGAGGTCACCCATGCAGGTCACCCCAGAGGCTCCAAGTTGTAGAGGTCACCTCATAGAGAGGCTGTGTCAGAGAGGTTACGCTAGGAGGTCAGCAGCTGGCGGCCCGCCATGCCGAGGTTGATGGTTGTCAACTCAGCCTCGCCAGCCTGTGTCACGCCTGGTTTGACACACTGTGATCCCAACTTCTGGTTATAACTTTTGTCCGAACTCTGTTTCGGGTGTTCTTGGACTCTATGGAAACCCCATTGAGTCAAGATTCCATTCATATTCCTGAGGAGGAAAGTGGAGGTCAGGCCAATCTTGCAGATCGAAGCCACTAGGCAAGTCAGTCATTTTGCCAGTTGACTACGTGTGACCTCCAACTTCGGAAGGTCATAACTTCTTCGTCCGAACTCCATTTCGGGTATTCTTGGACTCTATTGAAAGCCCATCGAGTCAAAATTCTATTCATATTTCTGAGGAGGACAGTGGATGTTGGGGCCGAGCCCGGGCAGCGTCGTCGCCTAGTCGTCAACTCGACCGCCTAACCACAGCCCAACTCTGGCATTATAATTTTTCGTCTCGAACTCCGCTTTCTGGTGTTCTTGACTCTATGGAATACCTATTGAGTCAAGATTCCATCCATGCCATAAAAGATGATCATAACCTTGATGAAATTTATGTTTTTACACCTAGTATGTGTTGACGGACCAAAGAACATATGCAAATTTATGACACTATTACCAAAGGACTATCAGATAATCCCCAAGAACGGCCAACATAAAACTGCTTAATTAAACCAAAAGACATGCAATGCATTTATAAACACTATTGCCAAAAGACTATTGTCTAATCCCCAGCAACAATGCCATAAAACTTGTTGACTGCATGCCTTAGCTCATTTGATTAGTTCCAGATTTGTTTCAAATCAGTAAATTGTTTATCGAGGGTTTTGAATCCGCTATGTCAAAGTGCAATGTGCCCGACAAGTAGTAAATTGGACGGTCCATATCGATCCCACAAGAGTTCTCAAGAATTCTCGATCAACACCTCACTACTAAACTCACACTATTTGGACTCGATAGACAAGTGGAATCACTTGAAAGCTTAAAATAATAAAACCTAAGAAAATTTGAATTAATAAATTGAATGAATTAATGGTGTTACAAAATAACAAATTAAGACCTAATGCTTCTTCCAAAGAGACATTAAAAGAATGCCACCGTGAAACATCAATCTCTACAGAATGTAATCGATTCGTTGCTTGGCTTGAACCGCAGATTAAAACCAGTCCAAGGAATATAATAGTGTAGCCGATTTCCTCCAAACCCCACAATTCATTATCTAAACTTCACTCGTTTCTCCTCGCCACGCAGTGTTGGGCAACTACTTTTAATCTTAGTTGCCTTGTTCCGGGGTATTTTTCTTTTTCAATACTTCATACCCATCGACATGGACTGCAAATCCAGCCCTGAAGATATAGCTCATGCAGATCACACTATACTCCGTCCCTCTCTTCCTCCAAATTAGAATAGCTCATCATTTCCCCGATTAGATCTCAAATTAACACCTGATCGATTTACTGCTAACTTAATCGAGGTGAACTCTCTGGTGTGCCTAAATTGATAAATTGCTCTCTCGCTCTCGCCTTCCAAGTGAGAAGAGATTTATCGATTTAATTATTACTGTAGCACATTAGATCAACATTGTTGTGTTCTCATACCTTCAAAAATTGTTCATCACTCAGAATTCCTCTCTCGTGTCACTCGCAGGGTCTCCGAAATCGTAGCTTCGAGACAATTCCATTTACTAGTATGAGACACCACATTGGGATCAAGAATTAAAATACACAAGACCGAAGAAGTAGCTTCGCAACCGGGAGTTCATCAACACTAAATAAAATTCTCAAGTAGAAAGATAATTTCGACGATAGCGCCAATTCACGAAAGCCGGGTTTCTAAATCACTAGATTACACCTCATACATCGCTTATGATCAATGAAGCCACCGGTGAATCGCAACTCGGAAACCCGATCTCCGTAATTGTCCGAATTCAAACAACCGACAAGTAATTTGAAGAAATATGAATCTCGCATTCAAACAACTTTAACAAAGAACGCTCGTATCCAAATTTGAATGAACACAAACTAATCTAAAAATAAAACTAAGAAAATAAAAGAAAATTAAAATATGTGGAGCCTTCAAAGAACCCAGACTTCTTTAGTCGCTCCGAAATAGCGTTTCACTCCAGAGCTGTATTTATATGTCTCCGTTGGGCCCTAATTTCGATGCACTTTTTGACTGCGCTTTAAAATGGCCTGAAGAGTTAGTTGGATGTCGCGACATCACCCTCTGTCGCGACCTGTCTTCGCAATGTCGCAGAAATCTTTGTTTGGTCGCGACGTGTCTTTGGTGTAGCTGATGTCGCGACAGCTTAAGGACGTCGCGACCTTAACTGCGGTGTAGTGGATGCCGCACAACCAAATGCTGTCACTCCTTCTCCGAGTATCGCCACCTCCGATTTGGCACCCTTATTTTATAATGACGCCGCACGATCTTCTGATCGCCTGATCTCAAGTCTTTATTAATGTCGCATAACCGTGTTGTCGCGACCTTCTTTCAATAACCGTTGTCGCAATCGAATGATGTCGCGACTTCTTCCGTGTTGATGTCGCGGACTATCTCTTACCGCGTCGCACCTGCGTTTCGTAAGCCGATGTCGCTGATCGCTTTCGATTCGCCGATGTCGCTACCATCCGTGATGTCACGTATGCTACTTGTTCAGTCCATTGAGTTTATCTTCCGTCGCCACCTCTTGTTGCGTCGCCACTTCATTATCCACTCAGATCGGGTTTAATTTCCGCCGTGACCTCTCGGCGATGTAGCTTATTATCATAAATCTTCTTCTTCATCAATTTCTGGTTGTCGCTTTGAGTTTCTTTCACGGCCAGCTCGTTTGTCTTCAATTACGCTCATTTGCGATCGGAGCTTTGTATGCTGCAAACCTCGACATGCATTTTGATTTCTCGTAAAGCCTACACATCAAATTCTTTAATCCTTTGCTCTCCCGCCAACTTCCTTCAACCAATTATATCGCATCGCTCAGCCACATTCTCGGCTTCCTTTACCGCAAATTCGCTTTTGAATTCCCCGCCGTACGCCAGCTTGCGGAAGTTTATTCCATTTTGTATAACCAGTTTTTTTTATATAAAAATCAATCAGAAAATGGACTGAAAATAGATGACTTTAAGCCTAATAAATTCTTACAATTTAAAATTTTTATTGCTCCTGCTAAAGAAAAGAAAGATTTGTTTGTCCTCAAACAAAAGGACATTTTTCTCGTCTCTATTTTGCGCTTGTAACCAATTTAATTGAAAGACTAAAATTGCATTCGCTTCTCGTGTATTCAGTCAAGTCCGTGATATAAAGGTTACTACCAATCATGGTACATAACGAATTGTTGAATTTGTTTTACAAACAAAGATAGCAATTGATTCTCGTTTGAAATGTAAGCTGCTTTCTTTCTCATTTCTTAATGAGTCAATTAACCCTGTAGAGGATGTTCACGCTTGATCTTTTCCCCGATTTTCCAAATTCCATAGGCTTGTTGTTCACATTGATCTCCACTAATGTGTGATTACAACCTTCATGATCACCTCAGTCTTTTGGCGTAATAAAGAAGCTTGGGTAAGGGGTAGTGATTGATGGAATTTTTAGGTTAAGATTACCAATACTCTTTCTACCACCCCAGTCTCTTTCCTCCTTGTAATTTCTTAATAAACTCCCCAAACTTCTCGTGGCTCGGGATACCACCTTGATTTTCTTTCTATTCAAAATCGTATGCTCCCATTTTTCATTCATAATTCAAACTGGGATTTTTATTTTCTCACACCATTCGCAATAGTAATGTTTTGTCTTCTTTAGGCTTTTAACACTCTTAGCGAACTTTGGGTTAGTAACTCTGATAATTTCGTATGGCATTAGGGTACTAGGTGTTGAAACACCCCTAAGAACTTAATTGTTCAAGAGAGTCAGGCCACAAGACAAAACCTATTCCCTTGAGCTTTCTTTTTCCGCTGTATTTTCTGATGTAGATCTTTTTCTCTTCATTCCCTTTTCCTGTATTTTCTCCCGAGTTCTCAAAATTTACACTCCCAAACTTCATTTCTTCCTGAATTCTTGGTAATCACAGTTCTTTGAGGATTGATTCTCAGGGATGGGTTAGGGTCTCCATTGGTTTATTTTGAAATAGGGGCTTGTTTTGGCTCAATTTCGAATCGAAGGGTGTATGCATTAGCATATGAATAGGGATGGCTAGAATGGCTCAAACTCTCCAAGGATGGCCTGCATCATTTCCTATTGATTGTATCACCTAGGATTTCGCCTTGATCACTAATCTAACAAGTTCTAGAATTTGGGTTGATTAATCGTGACTAACCCTCGAGATTTTCTTGACTCATATCAGTGGATGAGAATTTAGATGATGTTATTTACAATAAAGTTCCTTGACTCACTGCTTCATACCACAAACTCAAAAATTGTTTTGTTCCTTCAATCATATAACCTTCCTATCTCGACTTATCGCCTAAATTCAAACTAAATCGTAAATTTATGTTTCAATTAAATTGCCTGTCATTTTGCTCTTATTCTGCATTGAATAGAATTATTAAATTGATTCCCAAATCAGAAACTAAAATGAAACATAAATAAAATTCATATATCATGAACAACCAATTTGCAAATCAGAAGGAAATCTATTCAAATATCAAAACATTTCGATCTATTACAATCTGTTTTCTTACAGTTACACTGTATCTAAGTTCGAGAAAAACCCTTTATTTTATTTTTTTTATTTTTTTATTTCCCTAGATCTTCTTCAGAAGGTTGCAGCTCCCGCTTCAAAATTTGGCTCACTGCATCTTGGAGCCTTTCTAAGAGTGATTCTAGCCTACATGTTCAGCAAATCAGTCACTCCCTTTTCTTCGAGTTTGTCGATGGATTCTAACTAATCCATTCCCCTTCCATCAACTATTCTTTATTACACAAGCAGTTTTATGGAATAACGAATGGAATTTATTTGTTTTCCGACTCCATTCATTCCATAAAACCTGTGTTCAAACCCTTGGAGCTCTTCTTTTCTCTCAGTCTCACTTCTCTCCATTCTCTTTGTTCGTTTTTTTCTTCCGTTGTTCTCCCATCCTTTTATAAGCTTGCTTCTTGGGAGGAACAACCATTTATTCCTTCTTTTATATTTACAATGAGTGGATTAAGTGAGACTCTTGAACCTTGCTTTTCGGTAATTCCAATGTGAGGTTCGTGGTTTTTGATAGAGAATTTTGAAAGTTTTTCAACTTATTAATTTCTGATTATTCCTCGAACCGAGTGTATCAAACACATTGGTTCAATTAGAATTTAAATTTGCTTTCTGCATTAATCACTATTTATTACTCGCTTAATTCTCGCTCGCTCCTTTCTAACTTCAAAGTAAGAATGCGCTGTCATTAAATTTAGGGCAAAATTAAAAACTGCCCAACTGGCAAACTTTCCTTTCATGTCGGCACATACCCATTGCTTTTCGCGACATACTTAACCTGGAAGACAAGTTATCCTCAAAGGCGACATCGTGCATCTCAGTCATTGTAGCATTCTGCCAGACATCAGTCGTCACGATAAGTTTTTGTCGCAACCTAGTCTGCAATTTTTCCTCAAATTTAATGAACAACAGCTTTTCACTATTTATCAATTTGCAAATTCTCATAATCAAACAAACCAATTCCACACAGTAATTGAAGAATGTATTCTATTCAATTTTCACATAATTTATATAGGGAAAGGAATGCTCCCTTTTCCCGCTGCCTTCTTCGCAAGTTGTCGGAGTCAGGACGAGTTTATTCCTTCGCTCTCGAGCCATTTCGCGACAATCATTCTCGCAACATTTTAAAGGATTTAATTAAACAAAAATTAACTTCTCAAGTACTAACTAATCATCATAAGAATTAAAGAAAACAAAATCAAGGTAAATTTAAAAAAATCTGTCTAAAATCAAAACTCGAATTCCTATGGGTCAGCTTCCCATCACCAAGCCGCTTTGAGTCCTTAGCCGACTTACCGTTTTAAGCCTTTTCTTCCTCAATCTACCGCTTGGTGTTCTTCTTTTTCTTTCCCCGCTGAAAGATAATGTTTCGCCTTGCCCATTAACCTTGAATTCTTCCCAAAGATCGCCTTGAGTGTTATCAAGCCCAAAAGTAGCGTTTGACACCATCAGATATGGTCCACTCCACCTTGATTTCAATATTCCTGGAACAATCTCAACTGGAGTTAAACAACGTAACTTGATCCCCTTCTCTCGAACTCTTTCCTAAGAATCCTTTTGATCATGTCATTTCTTTGTCTTGTTCAGAGATCTTAGTTACTGTCATAGCCTACTTCGCTCTTCCAGCTCACCTACCGAAGCAACACCCTTCCTTTGCCATTTCAAATCGAAATTGGCCTTCTGATGGCCCACATAGCCTGTATTCCAATTCGAGAGGAAGGTGACATGGCTTGCCAAATACTAATCTGTATGGGACATCCCAATGAGTTTTGAATGCACCCAGAGCCCAAAGTGCATCATCAAGTTCGAAGACCAATCCTTCCCGCCAACTTACGCCTTTTCCGTGATCCTTTAACCTCCCCGTTGAAATTTATGCTTGCCCATTAGTCTCGTGGATGATAAGCTAGGCTCATTATATGTTTGATCCTTACATTCGCTTCATGAGCTTTGCGAAAATTTTGTTTGCAAAGTGGCTTCCCCCATCACTGATGATAGTCTTCGGTGTTCCAAATCTGCTCAATATGTTCTTTTGCAGGAAACTCACAACTATATTAACATCATTCCTTGGGCAAGCTATTGCTTCCACCCATTTAGAAACATAATCCACTGCTAGCATATACAAGCTTCAAATGATCAGGAAAGGGTCCCATAAAATCTAACACATCCCCCATACATCAAAAAAAAAAAAAAAAAAAAAAAAAATTTGGCAATCTCACCAATATGCCTCGTAGGGCATTTACTTCACGCTGATATTTTCAATCTTTTGGCATCTATCATCACATACTTGGACTCCATTCAAGACAAATAAACTCAAAACAATAATAAAACTCGACTGGAGTATTCCATGAGTTGTTCTTTCTCCATAAAAATGCCCCCCATATGGTGATGCACAGTATCCATTCATAATTCCCGCTTTGTTCACCCCTTCCGCACACATCTTCTTATAATCATATTAGCTCCTCTAACACAAGGTCATCCCGCATATAATACCCGTCGGGCTACCCCAGCTTTTTCAAGCATGGTCGAATCTAAGGAACTACTCATTGCTAAGTAATTCACAATATCAAGATATCATGGCATTCGAATGACAATTGAAATAGTTTCGTCACCTGGAAGCCTTCTCAATCTTATCTCCTCTTCTTCTCGCTGATTTCTTTCTATTCTGACAAGGATCAGCTATCACATTGTCACATCCTTTATCTCTAATTTCCGCATCAAACTCTAGCAGTAGCACCCATCTTATCGCCCTGCTTAGCCTCTTTTTCGGCACATAAGATATTCGATGGCTGCATGGTCCGTGTGAACTATAACATGGGATCCCGTAATGTATGGCTCGACTTTTCAGCAAGCAAACACTATTGCTAGCATCTCCTTTTCAGTTGTGGAATAGTTTTCTTGTGCTTTTCATTGAAGGTTTGCTAGCATAGTATATGGCTCAATATTTTCTCTTTCTTCCAAAATGTTTCATTGCGAAATCACCGCATCACATTACTTCAATTCTTGATCCCATTCGTGCGCCTATGACACATGTAAAACCCCAACTTGATTGAATGTTATAATAGTAGTTTTTGAACTGATTAGAGGTCCAATTATAGAAACGAGGGTAGCTTAGAATTTAGAACGCTCTGGACCTCATTTGGACATGAAGTGGAATTTTCGAAAATTGTAACCGAATGCCCTAAGGAATAGTGATTTTTCTTATTATATTCGGATGGAGGGGTTTGCAAAGGAATTTTTATGAAATTTCAGTTCCTATGACTTTGAACTAATATTTAGAAGAGATTAGGAGATTTAAGTGAATAGTGATTTTCTGATCAATTTCTGAGCTCGAACTCGAAATTTTTTCGGAATAATAAAAATACGAAAAATGTCCTAATCAATCATAGAGTCTAACGAAACTGAAACCGGGTCCGTTTGGATAGTTTCTAGGCGATCCGAACATAATTCGGATAATAATACGCTATTGTCCAGATTTACAATTTTAATGATTTTAACCGATTTCTGATTTCAGAGCCCTGAACTAATCGTGGCCGATTTAATTAGAATATTTCATGGTCAATGTGAAGTTTAGACGACCATGGTCATTTTGACATTTAATCGGTATAAAAGCAAAGATAAGGTGAAACTGGTATAAAATATGCTATAATTAATATTTATCATGAAGAAATAATCAAAATCTTTTCTTAATGGCTAAGGTTAAGATTTAAAATATCACGAGAAGGACCAATGAGATTCATGGGCTCAAATGCAATTTTGGCAAAGTGTGTTAAATAGCTAAATCTAAGGGACCAAATGGTAATTAGCGAGATTAGAATATTAAAATGGGAAGACAAACAAAAGTCTCATTTTTGGTCTCTCAAAAGTTAGGGGAGCCCGTAGGAGAGAAAGGAGAAGGGAGAAAAGGAGAGAAAAGAAAGTGAAAGAAGAGAGAAAGGGAAGAAAATTGTGGAGCAAGGTGGGAGATGTGATTTTTTCTTCTCCTTCATGCTTTCCAAGTGCTCTACAAGTGGTAGCAAGGGAGAGGAGCCAAAGGAAACCAAGAACAAGTAAGTTTTTAATGGTGGAGTTAGGTTTGATGTTTTTCATGTTCAATGTCTTAAATTCTTCGCATGGATGTTAAATTGGTGGTATTTCTATGTTGTTCGATATGATTTTGATATCAAATGAGAAAAGAAATGGGATTAGGTTAGGCTTTGAAAAATAAAGTGAGTGAATTGTTAGGGTTTGATGTTTTTCATATCTAATGTCTTGACTTTTCTGGTATGGATGTTAAATTGGTGGTATTTAAGGTTGAATGATGTTGATTTTGATATCAATTGAGAAGGAAATGGATTAGGTTAGGTTTTGAAAAAAGAAAGTGAGGGAATTGTTAGGAATTGATAAGGGAATTTTGTGTGATATGTTGAAATGGGTATAAGGCATTAGATTGGAGTGTTTAGAGTGAAAAAAAAAGGAAGAGAAACACATTCTCGTCATTTTCGGGTAGCAGCCTCAGACAGAAATGCTCTGTTTTCCTGTTTCGACCATTTGTCGTATTTTGACCATAACTTGCCCATTTCTGATCCTATTTGAGTGATTCAAGTTGCTGGTTAAAATAGACTTCAAGGAGAATCAAACCTATAGAAATAGGCATCGTCACATTCTGATTATAAGTGGCCTAAAATTTACTCAAAGTAGGGCCATGTGTAAGCCAACGTCTGGTTCTCGCACAGAAATGCTATGTTTTCCTGTTTCGACCATTTGTCGTATTTTGACCATAACTTGCACATTTATGATCCGATTTGAGTGATTAAAGTTGCTGGTTAAAATAGACTTCTAAGGGAAAAATTTATCTGAAGGAAGTTCAAGCAAATTGTAATCCCAAAGTGCCCAGAAAATTTGTCAAAGTGGAGCTATGTGCAGATTCTGTTCTCGCCAAAATTGAGTCATCTAGATGTAAAATACCATAAATTTTGTGTTATGTGGTTGAGGGTTTAGAGAAGGAATTTTAAATTGAAAATTTAAAGAGATGTCATTGGATATATAAAGGACTGATCTGGAGAGTTTCATAAATTTTGAAGACCATTTGAATAATTTTTGAGTCATAAAGTCTATAGAGTATTGTTGGAAAAGGTTGGCCAAAATGAGTGGGTTTTTAGTGCTTAAGGGTAATTTGTTCATTTGGCTTTAAATGAATGTGTATGGTGGATTAAAATGGAAGTTAAGTGATTAATGTATAGTTGTGGTTTTCTTGAAAAAGGTGAAAAGGACTATCGGACGGAAACGAATTGCACGGGAAGCAAAGTCGTGATTGAGTGGTGAACTCGTGGAGGAAAATGATATTTTTGAAAATGAGTTTTAAAAGTGAATGGTTTTAATGTTAAATTGAAAGTTTAATGGAAATGTTTATGTAAATGTTAAGGCATATGGAAATGTTTTTATCTTGTATCACATATATTTATATGTAAATTAAATTGTATGCATATACAAGGCATATGAAAGTTTAAAAATGTAAAGAATGCATATGTTTTTAATGATAAAGTAAAGGATTTAAATGGATTTATAAATGTATTTTGAAGAAATGTTTTATCGATGGTTACCCTAAACCCCTATGACTCCGATATCGGCCGAGGTACTTTAAACGTAAAGGATTTAGAGGGTAAAGATAAAGTTACTAACCGAGGGAGGGAAATAGGTGTCTAGAGTAATATCCTACACGTGATAAAGTGCTATGACTGAACCCTATGCAAAGCCAGCTTCCGGCAGCCAGAGTGTTATGATTGAATTGGGACTGCCCTCACCGTCGCATTCTAAAACTGCTTCTGTGTTTATTCCCCCTGCCCTTACCTAAAGAACAAAGAAAGAAAGTTTAAGGCATAAATGGATTTTAATTGTATAAGTATTTATCAGAAAGAAAGAAAGAAAGCTTTAAAGCATAAATGTTTAAGGCATAAATTGGATTTTAATTGTATAAGTATGTATTACTTTGATATATACCAAAATGTTATTTAAATGAAAATGTACACTCAACGGGCCTTTAGCTCATTCTTTCTCGTGTGTTTTCAAAAAACATTTTCAGACCCGAGACCAAAGGCCGATAGAGACCCCCGCGGCAAGAACAGCCAACGAGAGATTACCCATCGTGATTGCATTTGTATACACATTTTGCATATTGTATACTATTGAATATTTTGTCATGTATATATATATGTATATATTTTGAAGCAGAACTACTGGGGTTTCTTGATCCCGCGACGAGGTGATTTAGGCGCCACGGTCCTACCAAGCCCACCTTTTGATAAAACAAATGCATGAAATCGAAGAAGTTTGAAATGTTTGATGACAAAATGAATAAATGTATATATGTATATATTGTGTTTGATTGGTTATTAGACTATGAGTCCAAAACGGAAGGGAGGTGCTGGAGGATTGAAAGATTAGAAGTGTTCTAAATTGGCTGTTGTGCTGTAAATTTGGGAAAGTCTGAAAAACAGAGAAAACTCTGGCCAATTTTTCAAAAATCCAAGTGTTTGAAAAGGAAAGAAAAAAAAAAAAATTTTACACTTCGCTTCTGCATTATTTTCTAAAGATATGTTAAGGATTGTAAAGGGGTTCGCTTCACTGATTTAATTGGATTGTTTAAGGAAATT
Source organism: Tetrastigma voinierianum (assembly GCA_016808115.1). Classification (NCBI taxonomy): domain Eukaryota; kingdom Viridiplantae; phylum Streptophyta; class Magnoliopsida; order Vitales; family Vitaceae; genus Tetrastigma; species Tetrastigma voinierianum. The sequence continues at coordinate 262,006 of JAEQBH010001219.1, forward strand.
TTTCTATATCCGTTTGAGTGCCGGAGGTCCCCGGGTTCATGGTGAGGTTAATCCGCCTGATCCGCCAAGAAAGAAAAGGCCACGGGACCCGGCGTGAATAAAGCATCTGGCGAGTGGGCTCCCACCTCAAGGGTACCCTTAAGGGGTCACGAATGCAGAGGACCTCACAATGTGCGCTTGTGGGTCTCACTGACCTCAGCAGGCCTGCGGAGCCCACCATAGGAGGCCAAAGCATGCCCGGGGACCACGCCTTCCGCGGAGAGCGACCACTTGAGCAGGGACCCAGTAGAGTGGGAAGACCTCCACTACCAACCCAGCCAGAGCTGGCCAGGTGAGACAAGCCCCACTTCTATAAGAGTCCTTTGGGTCGTGGTTGTGAGCCTCACGAGGCGAAAGAAAGCGCTACACCGGGGACTCATGGCACAAAGACTCATGAGTGGGCTCCCACCCCTAAGGGTAACACTCGAGGTCACAAGGGTGTGGACCCCACATGATAGGTGCTTGAACCAATCTGATCTTAATTTCTTCAAAGGCACTGCAGAATTCAACAAAATTAAATTTTGTGTCTTTCCTGTTTTCCTCCCAAGTCTTTTCCCACTTCGAGCTGAAACGCATACACCTGGATTCTTCTTGTGTCACCGGGAAAGACATTTTCTATCCATTTTGCGTGCGTTTAGGGCCGCTGCTTCTATCTCGTGTCTCTGTGCTCCCCGAGAAGCATTAGTGGTCTTCTCAAAATTTGAGAATTGGCATTCGAGGCTTCCACCTCGCAAACTTTGCTCATGGAGGTTTAAATGCCTTCGCTGTCTCCCCTCATGAACGAGCATTTGATCTTCAAATGGTGGAACTCTCCTCTGACCCTGATATTCATTTCTGCTTCCCTCCTTATTGCCGCCGCGTTTGAACTCAGAAGCCGATATCCTCGCGAGGATGCTTCATGCTTTCGCCTCAGAGCCCTCCACCATATGAAAAATTTTCATGGTTCCTTAGTGCTGGATGATAGTGTGCTGGCAGGTTAGGATTTGGTTTGAATTGATAAACTTTTGGCTCTCCAAAGTACTTAATCCCAAAGATCATAAAAACATTTCTTCAAAGGGAAATTTCAACACTTCCTCTCTCAATAGTTCCCTCTCAACTCGTCCTATTTCATGAACAAAGGTGCATCTTCCCTTCTCATGTCCATTCTATGCATGATGGCATCTAACTTTCGCTTCCATGGTCGCCATCTTGCTCACCCATGACTCCTCTTCCTCCCTAATTACTCTTGAAAACTCGATGGAGCTTTCATATTGCATTTAGCCAGTCCTCAATCAGATCTCGCTTCTTCAAAGACTTTACGTTTGAATGCTCCACAACATGAAGCATCAATAATGCCCTTAGATGTATCATTCAAGGCATGATACACTATGTCCATCTGGGTTTTCAAGTCTATCCCATGCATCGGACATCTTTTCAACAACCTTTTGAATCTCTCCCATGCTACATAAAGGCTCTCTATCTTCCTCATTGAACACAATTATCTCCCTCCTTCTCTCTGAGGTGAGTGATGGGGGGAAGAATCTACCCAAGTAGGCTTCTACAAGCTCCTCCCAAGTATCAACATAACCATATGGTAGAGATTCATACCATGTGGCTGCTGTATCTCTTAGAGAAAATGGGAATAAATGCAATTTTATGACCTCTGGTCTCACCCCATTCAACTTTACCGTGCTCTCGCCATTCTCGAGAAACCCCCAGATGCCCACTGGGTCTTCGTGGGACGCACTAAAGAACCGTTGTTGTCGAACCATCAGAATCGCGTCAGCTTCACTAAAAATTATTTGCATCAACTCCAGCCGCCTCGATTGCAAGAGCATTCATCCCCGAATAATGGGCTCCAAAAAGTCCTCCATTATATCGCTGATTGGAGGTCTTTCCGCCATCGTTCTTTGTCCTTCGGCCCGTCTGCCTTTCATCCGCTTATAGCCGAAGTTTTCCGACCTTTTCGCCTTTCTCAAGCTTCTGAGTGTTCTTTCTAGTTCAAGATCCGCCGGAATCGTGACGTTGTTTTGTTTCCTATGCATTAAAATTTTCCTCGAAATCAAAACATACCCTTACATTAATAGATTAGTCGTGCCAACAACATTTTCAATATGGCTTGTTAAAAGTTGGTGGCTAAAAATAACCACTGCTTTGAAAAATTATTTTTGTTCTTTTTCTTTTAAATGTCCAAATTAGCATTTCCTTCTTTCTTCAAAATATTGATCTACTAAATTCTTTCGATCCCCGGCAACGGCGCCATAAAACTTGTTGACGGACCAAAGAACATATGCAAATTTATGACACTATTACCAAAGGACTATTGTATAATCCCCGGCAACGGCGCCATAAAACTTGTTGACCGGACCAAAAGACATGCACAGATTTATAACACTATTGTCAAAAGATCTATTACCATCCCCAAAGAACAATGCCATAAAACTTGACTCGTATGCCTTAGCTATTTGATTAGTTCAAAGATTGTTTCCACCGGGGTAAATTGTTTACCGAGTGGTTTTGATCCGTTATGCCGCAAGTGCAATGTGCCTGACAAGTAGTAAATCGGATTTAAGTCCATATCGATCCCACGTAGTTCTCAAGAATTCTCGATCAAATACCCCGACTACTCAAACTCTACACTATTTGGACTTTGATAGACAAGTGGAATCAGCTTTGAAAGCTTAAAATAATAAAACCTAAGAAAATTTGAATTAATAATGAATGAATTGAATATGGAAATACGTATCAACAAATTATGATCAAATAGCTTCAAGAAGAGACATTAAAAGAATGCTACTGCGGAAACATCAATCTCTACAGTAATGCAATGATCTATTGCTTATCAACCGCCAGACAAAACTAGTCCAAGGAATATAATAGTAGCTGATTTCTCCAAACCCCACAATTCATTATCTAAACTCAATCGCTTCTCTCAAGACGTGAGCGTTAGATAACTACTACTTTTAACTCGGGGTCAGCTTTGTTCTCGGTATTTTTCTTTTCAATACTTCATACCCACGACATGGACTCGTAAACTGAGCTCCCAAGATATACCACAGCAGATCTACACTATACTGGTCCCTCTTCCTCCAAATTAGAATAGCTCATCCTTTCCTTGATTAGATCTCAGCTAACACGGGATTGGATTTACTAATCGAATCGAGGTGAACTCTTTGTGTGCCTAAATTGATAAATTGCTCCTCCCTTGCCTGCCTCCAAGTGAGAGGAGATTTACCGATTTAATTATTATCAGAAGCACATTAGATTCACCATTGCTAGGGTTCTCATACTTCAAAATTGTTCATCACTCTCAGAATTCCTTCTCTCGTGTCACCTCGTGAGGGTCTCCGGAAATCGAGCTTGAGACAATTCCATTTACTGCAGGCGAGACACTCGACATTGGGATCAAGTAATGTAGTAAATACACAAGACCAAAGCAAGGCTTCGCAAACTCGAGTTCATCAACACTAACAAAAATTCTGCAGAAAGATAATTTCTCGATTTATAGCTAATTCAATGAAAGCCGGGTTTCTCAAATCACTAGATTACACCATACATTGGCTTTATGATCACGAAGCCACTGGGAACGGGTAATCGAAACCCGACCTTAAATTGTCCGAATTCAAACAACCGCATTAAGTAATTTGAAGAAATATGAATCTGCATTCAGCTTAAACTTTAACAGTAAACGTTCAGATCCAAATTTGAATGAAATACAAACTAATCTAAAAATAAAAACTAAGAAAATAAAAGAAAATTAAAATACAGGAGCCTTCAGCAACCCAGATCTCTCTTTTAGTCGCCTCCGAGCTACGTTCATTCGTACAGTCACAGATTTATAGGCGTCCCGTTGGCCCTAATTTCGATGCACTTTTTTGACTGCGCTTTAAATGGCCTGCTTGAGTTGTTGATGTCGCTGGTATCAATTCTTGTCGCGTACCTCGTTGTCTTCGCAATACCAGTCTTTTGCTCTGGTCGCGACGGTTCGTGTGTACTGATGTCGCGATGTACTTGGCGTGACGTCAGCGACCTTTTAACTGGTAGGTAGAGCTTGATGTCGCCACAACTAAATGTTGTCGCGACCTCCTTCTCTCTCAGAGGGCTGTCGCGACCTCCGATGTTGTCGCAATCTTTGTCTTACAAATGTGATGTCGCGACATTCTCTTGATGTCGCGGATCTCAAGTTTTGAGCATTAATGTCGCTGGCTAAACTGTGTGTTGTCGCTAATCTTCTTTCCCACAACTGTTGCCGCAATCGCTGAATGATGTTCGCTAATTTCTTCGTAGTTGATGTCGCGGGATCATCTCTCTTTAGCCGTTGGTCGCACCTTTAGTTTTGCAAGCTGATGTCGCTAACGCTTCTCGATTAAAGGCCGATGTCACACTATCCGTGATGTCACGACATAATTTGTTCTGCAAATTCATCAAGCGATCTTCTCACGCGACCTCTTGCTGCGTCGCCACTCCCATTATCCACCGCATCGGGTTTAATTTGCCGCGACTCAAGGATAGCGACATCATGTCTTCTTTCTTCATCAATTTCCGTTGCTTGCCTTGAGTTTCTTTCACGCCACCGCTTTTGTCTTCTAATTACGCTTCATTTGGCGAATGGAGCTTTGTAGTTGCAACCCGAATATGCATTTTGATTAAAGCTTCATGACATCAAATTCTTTAATCCTACATAGCTTCTCCCACAACTTCCTTCAACCAATTATATCAAGATCGTCACCACATTCTCGCTCCTTTTACTACACTCGCTTCTTTAATTCCCGCACGCTAGCTTATGAAGTTTATTCCATATTCTGCATATAATCCGGCTCTTTTATATAAAAATCAATCGAAAAATGGACTGAAAATAGATGACTTTTAAGCTCAATAAAGATGTGCTGCTTGTCGCAGCCAAATAGTAAGGTTTTAACATGACCATCGCATGGCATGTTGTAGGTCGTTGTAATGGGTAGAATTACCATGAGTTAGCCTAAGGAAAGGCTACTGGATGACATTATGGTTTAGTCATGGATTGATGAATGCTAATATGTTTGATATGATGTATATATATATTGGTACGAAGTGTATGTGGAATTTATATGTTTCAGGATATATGCTTGCATGGTATGTTTACATGAGTAAAATAATACCTGGAATTTGTATGCTATTGATATAAATTCCTTAATGATGTGTGTATTATGTATGGGTTAAATGCACATATTGGACTCATTATACGTATAACATGTTATGGATAGGAAATGGCATGATTGCATTGCATTATGCACTAGGAAATCACATGACATGGGTGTGAGTGCATGGTAGAGATCGACACTGTGTTTGGTGTTCGATAGTATGTCATAGGTACATGGTTGATCAACACTATGTTTGGTGTTCGATGGTGGGCTCTATGAATATGGGACAACGCTCCAAAATGAGTCGCACGTATTTTGAAAGAAATGAAAATAAATATATGTGTGTCACGCAAAGAAGATGGGGTCGATCCCCCAAGGTGAAAGACCCAAATTTATTGAGGTTAGACACATCAACGCCGCGAAAGCTAGTCAAAAGTGCCTGAAGGTATGCATCCCGCTGTAACCTCGAAAACTGTGGCCCACAAATGGCGAAACACACCTAAATCTTGATCAAATCAAATGAACATTGAGGTTTTTCCATCGGGTTACAATTTAAAAACAAAACTTTGTTTTGAAAAAATGATCATTGTCGAACAAAATGACTAAGTATTTTTCACACTGCATTAGCCGTAGGGAGTCGGTGAGTGACTTGGGATATGGGCATGATGACATTTCATGCATGACATATGACATTCATGTAGACATTTTACTTGAATGTGTGTTTGTTGTACAACCATTGCACGTGCACTTAGGTTGGGAGTAACCCTTGTGGGAGATTATCACTACTGGGCTTGCTCACCTGCAAATCCCTTCGTGTAGATAAGAAGACCACGCCCTTCGAGGCCGCAGGCGAAGCATGTCAAGCAGTTTTGAGAAAACATTTTTGTAAATATTAGAACAAATATAGTTTCATATATTTTTGGTATGTAAAAAGAATTGTACATTAAACTCTTGTATGAAAAAGAAAAAATATATATATATATATATATATATATATATATATATATATATATATATATATATATATATATATATATATATATATAAGTGACCCTTAAAAAATTGGGGTGTCAGCGCTTTAGTTTCTGCAGCCTACATACGAATAAAGCCTGTGGCTCAAAGGCATGAGTTCAGACATGCTTCAGTTGATGTGTAGGAACATCACAACTTGGTATGGTTGGGTGTTTGAGCTTGAGTTATAGTTACTTAGTGCTCGGAAATTGGATGTCCAAATCATAGTTGGGTATCAAGGTCTAGGTAGGAGGAGTCACCAGAGTCCACGTGATGTGATTAGACTGTTACGTACGTGGTGTTATCGTGTCTATGCTTTGATTGTATGTGCGTGATTGTTTGTTACAAATTGCGTGAATTATATACGTGGTGGGACGTATGTGGAAAACAAGGAACACTAGGGGTTCGAAATGCACGAACATGTCGCTCTGGAACGAACGACATGTGTAGATGGTAAGCTCCAGGTCTGGGGTGGTGGAGGTCGTCATCAAGCGCCAAGCACCACCTATTTTTTATCAGGAGGCCTTCATAGAGGCCATGGGTGCTGCGATAGCCACTACTGCACAGGTTGATGCAGCTAGAGGTCAGGGAGGTGCCAGAACTACGAGGTTCATAGTACATCATCCCCTCCCAATGTCACGGAGGAGAGGGACCTACGGTATCACCATTGGTTCCATCAAATCGAGAGGATTCTCCGAGCCATGGAGATCACCTCCGATACCATTTCCTGGACACGCCGCCCATTCCACTTGAGGAGTCCGATTCAGGGAGTGGTCAACACTTCCAGGTGACTTTGGGAGATTTGGTGACATGGGATGCATTTTTGTAGATCATTCATGGGGAAGTATTTCTCCGCCGCGTAGACATGCGAAGGCCCGAGTTCCTTGAGCTTTGTGATAGACGGCTGACCTCCAGATTCGAGTACAGCGCATTCACAGAGTTGGCACATTTCGGGGATGATTATGAGGCAACTGATGCGCCGTTAGAGGTCTATGATGGAATGAATGTCCATCCGCATTGTGGTAAGAACCATGCTATATGGAATCACGGTCGCACAGCCTTGACGATGAGAGAGAGATAGAGAACGCACCTTACATCCGAGACGCGTACGGGTAGCAAAGAGAAGTGAGAGTTAGTTTCTTTCTAGTCAAAAGAAGCCAAAGGCTTCTTGGCTCAATAGGGGCTCGTGAGTCAGCGCCACGGCGGCGCGTCGTTGGGTGGCCCCACGCAAGACGTATCGGTTTATTATTATTTCTATCACCGGGATATGAGTTTTATTTGTTCCCTAGAGGCAAAGATCCTGTGGTTTCGGACAAGAATCACAAATACTGGGACAAAGGAAGGCTGTCCCTCCACCCCAAGATGGGTCATGAACTACACGCCTCCCCGGCAGGCCATGGTGCCTCCCACGCACAAACAAAGCAGGGCTCGGGCATGGTCAGCTTGAGACAAAATCTTTCCATAAAGTCGGACAATTAAGGGTTCAGAACGTGTTCACGCCATCATCACCAACCGAGCCAACATATCGGGCTAATTACAGGGTATGTTTCTATTATCTCGCATATGGGCAAGGGTATTATTTGACTCTGGTGTTTCATATTCATTTGATCTGCTGCAGATCAATAAGATATTGAACAGAGGTCAGAGGCCTTGATGAGCCCTTGTATGTGATCTCCTTAGGATTAGGGCGAGATAGGATGATAAGGTCGTGGTTGCGAAGTTAGAGATCTCCGATTCTACTCTCACAATGGACCCGAGGTCATGGACATGTCGAAGTTCAACGTCATCTGATGGATCACTAACACTTTACAGAAAGGTCATCAATTGTGACATAGGAGAGTCACCACCCACATGTGACTCGCATCAGGTTGTGGCTCAGACAAGATAATATTTGCCCCGCATAAAGGTAATGAGTCCAGTGTTAGACAAATATGGTTATTGCTGAAGAAGCCCACCCGGGAGGACGAGGTGGTAATCGAACTTAGATATACCGAGTAGTCCGCGAGTATGAGGATGCAAGTTTCTTCCGGATGAGCTACATTCGGATTGCCTCCCACGCAGGGTTGTAGACTCTGGTATCGAAGTTACACCCTAGTATTTCGCCTGATCTCTATGACTCGCATAGGACAACAACAGTTGCAGAACTCGAGTCCAGCCTACAGTGAGTTACTGTATTGCGGGTTCATTACTCCAGCACTTCACCATGGGGCGCTCCGCCTTGTTTGTAAAGAAGAAGGACAAGACCCTTCGATCAGGTACTTATTGGCTAGGCAAATAACAGGCTACCGATCAAGACCCGGTACCCATCGAGATCGACGACGAGTTTGATCAGTTGAGAGACACGTGTCTACTCCAAGATGTGACTTCTGATCGGTTACCATCACCGAGGGTTATGAGTGATGATGATCCAAAAGACAATACAGACGTTACGGCACTTTGAGTTTACTGATGGCCTTTTGATTGACGTGATATTTTAACACTCGAAATATGCCCAGCACTTTCGCTGCTTTAGGTATATTAAAGCTAAATGGAATTTTTTCAAAATAAACGAGACCCTGAATTAATAATAAAACCAAGGGTAAAGTATCTTTTTACCACTTGAGGACATAAAAGGTATGTCAATAAGCTTTATAAGGCAAATATGAAATTTGAGAAAGATGAATAGAAATTAGAAAGAGTGAAGGACCTAAATGCAATGAGAAAAGAGTTTAAATGCCAAGGCCAAACATGGCCTTAAACAAAAATTGAGATAAGATACTGGTCTCTCATTGAGACCAAACGTAAAAGAAGAGGAGAAGTGAGAAGCTAAAGGAAGAAGAGGAAGAGGGTTATAAGAAGAAGAGAATATAAGAGGGCAAGAAAAATAGAAAAGTAAAAAAGGGTATGGAACTATGACTACTAGTATGACATACATGTTTCTGGTTGTATGGAGCAAACCTTTGATATATGGATTTCGTTTGCATTTGATCTTCTGGTTTTGTTAGATTTCATCCTAACCCTAGATTTCTGAAAATGTGGTAGTAAACCCTGTATGGCATAAGATTTAGCATGGAATCCTTCCTTGAGGTTGGATTCATGGTTTAATTGCAAAAGTAAAGGAGCTCAAGTGGAACAAAACCCTAACAAATCCTTGTATTTATTCGTGTATGGGTTATGACCCATATTAGAGTTGTTTTGAGAAAATCATGAAAGGTTTTTGAAGAAAGATATGTAATGGAAAAGACGATTCGAGTATAATCGAGGTTACAAGATGAATATGGAGCAGTTTTCTCATGTATATTGATTATTGAGTTGATTTTGGATAGCAAAGCAAGGAAAATGGATGAAAAACCACCTTTCAGATCACTTTCGACAGGTACCCTGCATTCCAACAAAGGTCAGCACTCCACCCATTGCTCTATTTTGACCAGTGTTTGTATTTTGGCCATAACTTTGTCATTTCTGATCCGATTTAAGTGATTCAAGTTTATAATTAAACTAGACTTCAAGGAGAACCAAACATCCTGAAATAGGTACCTTCAAATTCTGATTCTATGTGGCCCAAAATTCACTCAAAGTGGGGCTATGTTCAAGCCAATTTCTCGGTTCCTCGTTTTTTAAACATAGAGTAAATCCTGGTCAAGTTTCGTGACATAACTTGAGTTTCGTGTCTGACATTGGGTGATTCCAGTTGAGAAGAAACCCTTAGCACCTTAGATTCAAAGTAGTACAAAGAATCAGTGTCACCATGAAGTTAAGATCCCCAAAATGATAAAGACAAGTATCGTTGCCGCCGCTACAGCCGCAAGGAGCTGATTTTTCTTCATGGCTTGCAACTTGCATAACTCCTTCGTTAGGGACTCCATTATGGGTATTCTTGGACTCTATGGAAGCTCATTGAGTCTGTAATCTAACCATATGTTATTTAATGGCATTTAGTGCCTTACATCTTGTCTGAAAATTGAATTGTCGTACTCAAGCTGCAATAATCGCCGTTAAAGCTAATTGAATACATGGTAAGAAATGACGTAGATACGAACAAGAAACGAATATGTATGATGCTCGCTTAAACATGAATATGATACTAAAATGAAACGAACTCGAAAACATGGAATATGAACATGAAAGGCAATATGTCATGAACACATAATAGGTTAAGCTTATATACGATTATTATCACATATAACCGTAAGATAACAAATGACAGGATATATTAATGAATGTAATACGGTAGCCAATTAAGAAGGCTATGAATAGATAAAGACCTGGTAGATCTACATAAATGATATGAAGACAGAATGCGATTATGATCGGTTATGAGTTCTATTTGTGAAATATATATATGTATATATATATATATATATATATATATATATATATATATATATATATATATATATATATATATATATATCGATTTGAATTATCATATTTGAAATGTTTTGTCATACATAAATGATATAAAGACGTATCGCGATTATGATCGGTTATGAGTTCTAATTATGAAACATATATATATATGTATATATATATATATATATATATATATATATATATATATATATATATATATATATATATATATATATATATATCGATTTGAATTATCGTTATTCGAAATGTTTGTCATACATAAATGATATAAAGACAGAATGCGATTATGATCGGTTATGAGTTCTAATTATGAAACATATATATATATATATATATATATATATATATATATATATATATATATATATTGATTTGAATTATTGTTATTCGAAATGTTTGGCAAATATATGCATGTGTGCGAGTATTTGAACTATAAGTGAAATTACTGCATAAAAGTAAATTTATTTGGAATGTATTATTGAATGACCAACATGACGGGATTCACCAACTGAATTCGTCATGAAGGTAATCGTAATTATTGAATGTGAAATCACATTTTTATTGAATGACCAACATGACGGGATTCACCAACTGAATTCATCATGAAGGTAACTGTAATTGCTGACCAGATCACACAAGTATCAATGACAAACGTGACGTGATTCACCAACTCAACTGCCGCGAATGTCGACTTTATGTACCATACGCAGATGGTAATATCGGGTCGAGATCACATTGCTAATGGACGACAAATGCGGCCAGATTCACCAACTCCAATCTCGCCGTGGAATGTTGACTTCATAGCCATAATGCGGAGATAATAACATATTAAATGAAACCATTGCTACTAAATAACAAATATACGCGTCACTAATCAATACGTCGCTTAACGCCGACTTCTATAGCTATATGTGAAATCACAAACCGGGGTGCGAAAATGACATTAAAAATTTTATTGTTTATATCTTTACATTACACGCATATCAGATAAATGCATTATTTAAATGTATTTGTTAAATGTAAATGTTATGCGTCTCGAACTTGTAAATGTTTATGGGATTGCCCAAATGAAGTGATTCCGCTGAAATTAAAAAGTCTAAATGAATAACACAAACAACATGTTGGAAGATAATTGAAAATGCTCAGTAAACTGAGTTCATTAAATCAACCAACCTGTCGAAGTTCACTGGTCACGACACTTTTAAAACTTAAAATTTAATAAAACGATAACTAAATGAATTAAATGGTGTATCAGTCTAATTTGACCCTGTATGTATTTGATATGTTTATATGTTCCCACTAAGCGTAAAGCTTAGCACGAGTGTTCAATCCATGTAGGTACTGAAGATGAGATAAAGAGAACAGGACATTCGACACCAGCAATATGGGCCATCTTTAGATAAAGCTCACCAAAGACTGCTTTCTCGCGACCTCGATGTTTGTATTAGACATATATATGGCGGTGGCTGTATACAATGGGACTTAGTATATGTGTATAGATTTTGATGGACACCAATTCCTGGTAGTTCTTTTTGTGTATGTAAATGATTTTTGTTATTATTAAATTGTTTGGTATCCACAAGCACAAGTTCAAACAGAAAAAAAAAAAAAAAAAAAAACAGTAAAGAGTCCCAAGATATAGTCTCACTCTCACTCTGGCTCGTATCTCCGCCAATCGGGTCGACCAAGAATCCGGGCGTGACAGCTGCCAAAGATCTATGGGATTCCCAGCGCATAGGGTATTCCAACCCTATCTAAATCGCTTGTCGTAGCCTTTGTGGATGATGATTTGGATCTACTCCCACGTGAGTGGGAGCATGAGTATCACTGAGGATTGTTTTACGCTTGCTAAGAGATTCATCGCTGTACGCCTGCTCAATAAGTGCGAGTTTTGGCCATCGAGGTGAGGTGCTCGGGACACGTGGTGTCGTGATCGCGTGGCGAGTTGGATCCCGAGAAGGTCGAGGCCGTGATGAGTCGGGAGAGGCCGGTCGGGCCAGATACGTAGTTTCGGGATTACTGGCACTCACGCAGGAGATTCATTGAGGACTTCTCCCGATTAGCGGCACCTATGACGAGATTGACCTGGAAGGAGGTCAAGTTCGATTGGGATGACCGATGCGAAAAGGCATTCCAGGTTTTGAAGAGGAGACTTACTACTGCTCCTATCTTGATAGTCCCTGATTGTGGACATGGGTACACAAGCACAGATGCCTCGAGGGCCTGGATCGGGATGTGTTTGATGCAACGAGGGTAGCTTATGACCCCCGCTTCGCTGAAGAATTATGAGTAGAATTTCACCCCATACACGACATGGAGTTACGGTCGTAGTCTTCGCCTTGAAGACGGCGCCACTACTTATATGGCGTAAGAGTTCGAGGTGTACTGCACCACAAAAGTCCGGGCGCATATATTTCAAGGCAAATGACCTCAATATGAGGCAACGTAGATGGATGGAGTTCCTAGAGGATTATGACTTCACTTTGCATTACCATCCCGCAAATGTAGGTTGATGCCCTTAAGTCGAAAGTCATCACGGAAGTATCGCTAGTATAGGTTCCCGTGAATTGTAGATGTTCGAGACTGTGGGACAAGCTTTTAGGCTGACAAATGAAAGGTGCTCAAGGTACGTTGGGAATTTAGTAGCTACAATCAGTCCTTATTGAGTATAAGATTTGAGTCCTAGGGACGGACGCGAAGATAGGTCCACCGGGTGACCGCACAGCCAGTAATGTGACAGGGCTCGACTCCACTCGGATGGTAGTCGCCGGTATAGAAGGGCGGGTAGTGGTTCACCCCGATTGACCGATTTGAGATAAGAGATTCTCGGGGGTTTCCCTTTGCTCTCGATTTGCCGTGCATCAGGTGTACGATGATGTACCGGGATCTTCGTAAGCGGTCACTGCGGAAGCTGGATGAAGAGACACGTAGGGGACTTTTGTTCGACGATGTCTCACGCGTGTCAACAAATTAAGAGGTGAGCACCCGGAAGCTAGCGAGGGCTCTCCGGCCATTGGAGGGTGGGCGGAGTGGAAGTGGGAGCACGTCACGATGGACTTTGTGACCCATTTTCCACGGACACCGTGGAGACATGATGCGATATGGGTGATAGTAGACCGGCTCACAAAGTCAACACATTTTCTAGCTGTGCGGGTGACCTTCACACTAGAGGAATTCTACCGGTTGTACATCAGAGAGATCGTCCGGCTACATGGAGTGCCAGTATCCATTTTGTCGGACAGAGACCCGAGGTTTACGGCGCACTTTTGGAAGAGTTTCCAAAAGGCTATGGGGTTCTGGGTTTGGCCGTAGGTACAACCTTTCCACCGAACTGACTGGTCGGTCGGAGAGAACCATCACAGTATTAGAGGGACATGCTGCGAGCATGCGTCTTGGATCATAAGGGTAGGCCAGGAAGAGCACTTTGACCTTGAGTGGAATTCGCCTACAACCTTGATTCTCCAGACGAGAGTATACGGATGGCACCCTCACGAGGTTTTGTACGAGAGGCCATGCGATCCAGATTTCTTGGACCGAGGTAGGAGAGGCTCCGTGCGGGTCCGGATCGATTAGAGACATACGAGAAGGTGAGTTTGTCTGACGGCGTCTTCTCGCTTGGCTAAGCCGATGAAGAGCTACGCGAGACCATGACAACGACCCTTAGAGTTCGAGGTTGGTGATCACGTCTTCTTGAAGGTGATGCTTAAGAGAGGAGTGGTCAGATTCGGCAAGCGCGGGAAGCTATCGCCAAGGTTTATTAGGCCCTTCGAGATACTCGAGAGGGTGGGCACTGTAGTATACCGGTTAACTTTACCGCCCAGCATGTCAGGTGTTCATGAGGTATTCCATGTCTCCATGCTCCGGAGGTACACTCCTGATCCAGCTCATGTAGTGGATTGGGGAAAGATTGAGGTTGACACAGATGGGACCTTTGAGGAGGACGGTCGCATCGTGTGCTAATGAGATCAAGTTTTCGCGATACAAGACCGTGAGGCTAGTGAAAGCTACGTGGCAACTTTGCATTAAGGTGGAGGAGGCAACGTGGGAGCACGAGGACCTGATGCGAGATTTTATCACTTGTTGTTTGGGATGAAGGTGCAGCGAGTTTAGTGGTTAATAATTAAATGACTAGTTTACATGCATGACATAGTGCACATTGCATACGCATGTGATTTTTTGTGATTGCGTGGAATTTCGAGACGAAATTCTTTTAAGGGGGGAAGAATGTAAAACCCGAGAAAATTCTAATTTTTTGAAAAAGGGTAAAATTGTAATTTCGGTCAAAATCTGGAATTTTTCTAGATCTCGGATGATGAAACAGACTTCACCGTTGGAATCGTCTCACGAAATCTAGCTACCACGTGAATTTAGATCAAATTAAAGGCAGTAGGAATTTCACGTTTTACGAACTTACTTAGAGGGTGAATGCGGGACACTTTACACATTTGAGTGGCTCAAGATGAGACAAGTGTCAAGTGGAGAGATGGTCAAACAAATAGCTCAAGTGGGACCCAAAAGAGACATGTGGCAACACATGATTGTAGGGGAATCCAAGGTAGATGGATAAGGTGATAAGGGTAATCAGTAGACCGCAGAATTTGGCCAGTGGCAGAGTAAGGGGACATCTCACTTGACACATCTTACCCACGGCCGGTTGGGAGAGAGGGAGAAGGAAAGGCAAACCAGATTTGGAAAGAGAGAGTTTTAGAGACTCCACTACTCTCTAGAATTTCGGCGATCAGACGGCGGTTTTCAAGCGGAGCAGAAGAGGAAGAGTTCATCCTCACGGCAGGGGCTTCGCATAGGGCGTGGGAATCGGGGAGTTTGACAGACTTAGAGGTAGGTCTTCTCTACCCAGTTCTTTTCTGCGCAAGGGTTGTGTGGTTGTTGTCCTTACAAGGGAATGGGCTAGTTGTATTTTGAACCATGAGAAGTTGCCACATTGTGGTAGTACGCATGAACGGTTTAGAATAGGTTTTTAGATTGGGAAAGAAAGGAAATTTGGCGTGTTCCTTACAGTGAAATTGTAGCCACATCGATGAACTTGATGTTCATTATTTAATTTTCTCAATTCGGGACCTGAATGAAGTTCTGTAGTCTTTTACTTTGAATAGTCTAATGGGCGAGAGGTCAGCCCATAGAGGTCAGCCGGTAGAGGTCGGGCTGTAGAGGTCAGCCTATAGGGTCGGTACGCAGGGTTAGGCGCTAGAGGTCGGGAGGCTGTGGGGTCCCTCATTTTTGTAGAGGTCGGCTAGTGGGAGGTCGGCTGTGAGATAAAGTTTGTAGAGGGTGAGGCTGTGGGGTTAGAATTTGTAGAGATGGAGCTGTAGAGATCAGAATTTGTAGGAGTCGGTTGTAAGAGGATCGGGTGTGGGGTCGGTTGCTAGGGTCGATGGCTAGAGGTCAGCTCAGCGGTCGGCTCAGCCAGATTAGCTTTCGGCTCGGCCGAGTTCGAGGTTGGCTCGACGAATAAAGATCGGCTCGGTGGGTTTGACTACGTGTGACCTCCAACTTCGTAAGGTCATAACTTCTTCATATGAACTCCGTTTCAGGTGTTCTTAGACTCTATGGAAAGCCCATTGAGTCAAGATTCCTTTCATATTCCTAAGGAGGACAGTGGAGGTCAGGCCAAGCTCTGGAAGGTCAGGTCAGCTCCGTTGGGTTTGACTACGTGTGACCTCCAACTTCGGAAGGTCATAACTTTTTCGTCCGAACTCCGTTTCGGGTATTCTTGGACTCTATGGAAAGCCCATTGAGTCAAGATTCCATTCATATTATTGAGGAGGATAGTGGATGTTAGGCCAATCTCTGTCAGGTCAGGTCATTTCGGCTGGCAAGCCGGGTCGGCTATTTGGAGGTTTAACTACGTGTGACCTCAACTGGAAGATTCATAAATTTTCGTCGACTCCTTTTCGGGTGTTCTCACTTATTCGAGGAAACGCATGTCAGGCAACACATGGCAAGCCATGTGAGTGACACATGGCATGCCATGTGTCACCATGCATGGCACCTTTGGACACTATATAAGGCCTTCACACATGGGGTCTCAAGAATCAGTCCATGGGAGCAGCAAGGAGAAGGAGGAGGAAGGGAGGAAAGGAGAAGAGAAATGGAGGAAAGGAAAGGAGGAATGGGGAGGAAAGAAAGAAAGGAAGAAGAAAGAGAAGAAAGAAAGGGGAGGAAGAGGAAAAAGAAAGGAAAGGAAGGAGTGTTGCGCGGTGAGGCAGGACTTCAGTTGTGAAAAGAACCGAAATGCGCTACAAGAGGTAGGTTTCCTCCTACTCTGTTTATTTTACTCATAGGGGCTGTGTAATGGCCTACGGGTTCCGTTCGGTTTTTCGAGCGAATTTGTATGTTGTGTGGTTTGTTTGTGATTGTGTGATGGTCAAAACCGGTTTTATAGGGTTTTGGGACTGTCCGAAATAGAACATTGTGTTTCGGGACA
Organism: Tetrastigma voinierianum; assembly: GCA_016808115.1. Lineage (NCBI taxonomy): Eukaryota > Viridiplantae > Streptophyta > Magnoliopsida > Vitales > Vitaceae > Tetrastigma > Tetrastigma voinierianum. The sequence continues at coordinate 278,953 of JAEQBH010001219.1, forward strand.
GCAAAATCCCGCGAATGGCCATGACGGTGTGCCCCGAATTTCCGCACCCTTGTGGTCCCGGCCATGTCAACTTTGGGCGACCATGACTTTTCCGATCGAACTCCGATTGAAGTTCTTGGATTCTACGAAATCTGCATTAAGTGCAGAATTTAATAAGATAAAGTGCCTTGAAATGTAGGTTGAACATTAGGGTTTGGGTCACGGACTGATTGAGAATAGTCAGATTGGTTTCAGACTTTGTTTTGAACCGGTTTATGTACCAATGCTTGGGACTGCATATGGCTTGAGCAAGGAATTGTGTGTTGGATGTTTTGTGTGGTATTTACAAAAAAACTGGACTTTCTGGACTAAGTCCATATTATTTCTTAGGCCAAACATGGCCGAATTTATGGCCGGGAATGGCTAATGTGTGTTATTGCCATAAATTCAATGAATATGTGAAATTATGTGACATATGTGTGATGAAGATAGAAATAATTATATGCATTGGGCTGTATGATTGACACACTATGTCTCGACACGGGAATATGGGATTATAGCGTACTTTCTAAGTAATGGTTGAAATTATGTTAATACATGCTTGAATGATGTGTTGACATAAATGAACTGAATTATAGAAAAGATGTAGTGCATGCCTATGTGATGTGCTAATTTGAATGTATGGAATATTAACACGACTTCATACCGCATCTTGTGTTCTTGAATATATGGAATGTTGTGTGCATTAATTTCTGATGTTCTAGCACACACGTAGTGTATGGTGTAGAATGTCCGTAGAGGTCTTCATACATTGGTCATGGGTTTTGGTGCGTGGCACAAGAATTGTACACATTGGTGTGCGGTAACACATTACATGAGTGTGTGTACATAAATCTTTGGCGGTTTGGTCTTGTTTGGTGCGAATCGTGTGAGGCTTGGAAATGGGACGGTTCGATTGAGTTCCCTTTGTGTTAAACGAAAATGGAAAATGAAATGTGCCGGGTGCTAACAAATTAGGGGATAGATACCCCCTCGGGTGAAAAGGCACGAAAACTTTGGTTAGGCAATCTCCACGGTGAAAGCCCCGAGAAAAATGTCGGAGTGTAAGAGACCAGCGGTGAGACCAGAAAATACATTTCCCAGACCTTTAGCTTAGTTAAATAAATATCATATAGACTACGGGTTGTGAGATGGGAGTGGGGTGACTGAGTGATTTCCAATTGGCACTTGCATTGGGTGGTGGGTCGGAGGAGTTGACCCGGTACATATAGAGTGTCGCCTCATACATGCATGTAGATTTTTTTTTCATGATAGGATTAAATATGTATGCACCGATTGGTTGTTGGTTTGATCGTGAAATGATCATTTGAATGTGCACCTAAAGGGGAATAGCCTCAGAAGACGCTGCCTTGATTCTGTTTTTGGTGTATATTAGAAACGAACTAGTTTTAATATATGTTTTGTATTAGGAGTGATGTAATGATTCTTCGATCTATAGAAATGTATGATCTTAGTAAATCGGTATGAATGAGTATGATGATGGACCTATTTCAATATTTTACTCATGTATGGGTCTCATGATATGAGACACACAAGTTTCCGCAGGTTGACGGTGGTCAACGGGACCCCCGGGTTTTAGGGTGTCACAATTCTTGGACTCTATGGAAAGACCATTGAGTCAAGATTCCAGCCATGTGCCTGTGAAGGCCAGTAGGTGATCATAACCTTGCTGAAATTTATGTTTTTGCACCTAGTATACAGGTTGCTTGGTTGCGTTAAAGTGAATAGTAAGGTTTTAACATTACCATTGCATGGCATGTTGTAGGTTGTTGTAATGGGTAGGAATTACCATGAGTTAGCCTAAGGAAAGGCTATATGACATTATGGTTTAGTCATGGATTGATGAATGCTAATATGTTTGATATGATGTATATATATATTGGTATAAAGTGTATGGAATTTATATGCTTGTGATATATGCTTGCATGGTATGTTTACATGAGTAAAATAATACCTAGAATTTGTATGTTGTTGATATAAATTCCTTAATGATGCATGTATTACGCATGGGTTAATGTAATATATAGCACTCATTATACGATAACATGTTATGGATAGGCAATCGCATGATTGCATTGCATTATGCACTAGGACATCACATGACACGGGTGTGAGTGCATGGTGTAGATCGATTAATCGTGCTCGTGTTCGATAGTATGTCGTAGGTACATGGTTGATCGACACTATGTTTGGTGTTCGACAGGCTTGGTAACATGGACAACGTCCAAAATGAGTCGCACCTGCTGGAAGAAATGAAAATAAATATACGGTGTTTACGTGAGCAAGATGGGGTAGATCCCCCCCCCCCCCCCCCCCCCCAAGGGTGAAAGACCCAAATTTATTGAGGTTAGACATGATCACCGCAGAAAGCCCATCAAAGTGTTCGAAAGGTACGCCATAACCGCAGACCGGAAACTGCGGGTCTACAAATGTATAAACACACGAAATTTGGATCAAATCAATGAATATCGAGGTTTTTCCAATGGGTTACAAAATTTTAAAAAAGCAAAAACTTTATTTTGAAAAATGGTCATTAAGGAACAAAATGATTCGTTGGTTTTTCACACTTCGTGACACTTGTGTGAGGGAGCTCAAGTGAGTGACTTGGGATATGGGCATTGACTTATGATTATGACAGACATATGACATTCATGTAGACATTTCACGGAATGTGTTTGATGTACGACCATTGCATGTGCACTTAGGGTGGGGAGAACCCATAGAAGATTATCACCATCGGGCTTCACCACCCTATGGTGGGACCCGTGTACACAAGAAGACGTTCTTTGAGGGTCGTGAGTATGAAGAAGGCCTGCCAGGCCTTAAGAAACATTTTTGTAAAAATATATTAGGAACAATATAGTTTCACATATTTTGGTATGTAAAGAGTTGTACATTAAACTCTTGTATGAAAAAAAATATAAATGACCCCGAAAAATCAAAGCCACAAAAAATTATATATACAATTTAAAATATTGAAATATCACAAATTTTAAAATTAAAGAAAAAAATTGCACAATATAGCACAACGTATATTGTAATAAAATTCCAAATAGTTTATAATATTTTCAAATATTAGAATATTTTTAAATAAAGGACTAATACAATTAAAATATAGCAAATGAATTTTTTCAATTAGATATCCATCACAAATTGATCACAAAATTGTGACGGAATTATGTTTCCGTCACTATTTTGTGACGGAACGAGAATTCCGTCACAAATTTATAACGGATTTATATTTCCGTCACTATTTTATAACCGATTTATGACTGATTTGTGATGGATATCTATTTGAAAAAAATTATTTTTATATTTGAAATTAATTGTACTATATAAATTTTCAAAATATTCAAAAATATATATTAAGGAGGCCAAGATGGATTCAACAACTTATAGGAATAGTTCGTGTTTTAATGAACATAATCGAGTTAAACAAGTTGCTTCAATTACCTATGCCCCAATGGTGGCATCCCATAAAAATTTATTTTCAAATATCACAAATTCTTATAATTTCAAATTTTGTAACATCGTAGCATGATATATTTTATTTATTTTGATATTTATTATTTTATGACTATGTAGCAATGCAAAAATTATATATGGCAATTAAAATATTGAAATAGTTAACGCCTGCCCCGAGAAGGTACAGACAGCAGTAGAACCGTAGGGCACATAAGTGCACCAAGTGTCATTGTAGTATTTTTGGAGTTGGGGTTAGGATCTAAATTAGAAATCATAAATTTATTTAACCCGAAACAGTAATGAACAAGGGTAAAGTTGTAATTGATCAAAATGGGACATAAAGGACATAAGATGAGAAGAGAGTAGGCCATTATATAAATAACATAAGTTGAATTGCAAATATTAAAGTGATTGAGGACCAACTTGCAATTAAGGCAAAAATGAGAGTATAAAAAGGGGATGAGAAAAAAAAAATTCAATTGGTCTCATTTTACTAGGGCAAACTGCGGGAGAAGAGAGAAAAGAAGAGAAGAAGAGGAAGGAGAGGAAGAAGAAAGAGGAAGAGAGCAAAAATGTATGTTTTTGAATTGGAAACATGTGTATTTTGGGTTTTTAGTTTGATTTCTAGGGTTTTCCATTGAGATTAGTTCCTCCTTTTTTTCTAGGGTTTTGTTGAGAGATCACCCTAACCCTAGATTTGTTGAATTCATTTGGGTAAAACCTTAATTGGTATGAGATAAACAAGGAATTCTTCCTATTTCTATGATTTTGTATGGATTGGTGGACCTTGGTATGAATTCTTGGGATTTTTACCTAGGGTTTGGTTATAAGAAGTTCTAAACCACCAATACAAGTGTGGTGGAGTTTTTTTGGGTAAATTCCATGTTGGTTTTGAGGAATGGTTGTAAAAAGGAGAATGTTGGGTTTTTTAAAGGAAATGTTGTCAAAATTTTGTAAAACCCCTGTTCTTGTTTTGACTATAGATTAAGTTATAATCATTCAAATGAAGTGATTCCAATTCTTAAAGAACCATAAGAGATAGGGGTACAAATGTTTAGAAGGGACCAAGAGCAAATTATAGCTCTAAGGCTCCCAAATACGGACTGAAAGGTGAGCTCGTTTAGCTCACTGGTTATGCTCTGTTTTGGGTATTGTTGTAGTGTTTTGGCCATAAGTGGCGTTTCACTCATCCAAATTGAGTGATTCAAAATTATGGGTAAAATAAACTTATAGGAGAATAAGTTAGCTGAAGGAAGTGCAAGCAAATTGTAACCCCAAAGTTCCCAGAAAATTTTCAAAGTGGAGCTATATGCAGATTCTATTTTGCCAATTTGAGTAATCTAGATGTAAAATACAATAACTTGAGTTTTGGTAATCCAAATTGGAAAAGAAACCTTAGAACCATATCTTCAAATGAGTGAAGAAACCATTTCCAATTTATGGAGTTAAGACCCCAGAAATCAAAGATAACAGTAGGTGATTCAGTGAGCTAACCAATTAGGCATAAAAAAAAAAGCTCTAAATTGTGTTATGTGGTTGAGGGCCTTAGAGAAGGAATTTTAAATTGAAAATTTAAAGAGATGTCATTGGATATATAAAGGACTGATATGGAGAGTTTCATAATATTTGAAGACCGTTTGAATAATTTTGGTAATAAAGTTCGTAGAGTATTGTTGGAAAAGGTTTGCCAAATGAGTGGTTTTTTTGTTAGGCTTTAAAGGTTTCTATGTAAATTGTCCATTTGGCTTTATATGAATGTTGTGTGACCCTAAAGTAACTTGCGTGTGAAGTACGTTAAGTTTTACGCTATACGCAGGCGATTAATGTTTCGCCATATTCGTTTGAGTGTGTAGGCTAAAAGCAAAGGGAAAGTCAGGAGTCGTGCTCAAGTTTCTGCAAACAAAGGCGATCACTCTAAACCTATTTTTCAAATACTAGTGTATTATTATGAACTGTTTTACACTGGTATTTAATGGTTTTCATTGTAAACCATATTTTAAAGCAAGCAGTTGAGCCCAAGCTCCCGTGTTTATAAAAAGTTTTATAAACTTTTAAAGTACGCGCTTGAGTCTAAGCTCCCGTGTTTATAAAAAGTTTTATAAACTTTTAAAGCAAAGTAAAGCAAGCAAGCAAGAGGTCTATGAAAATTTTTATAAACTTTTAAAGTAGGGTATAGTCTTTAATTACGACTATAGGTACAAAGAGCTAAAGTTCTAATCAAGCTCTTTCTTTTCGCTCCATGAGAGCTCAACTCACGACCCAAAGTGACTCTTATGGGGAGCACTCACTACTAACTGAGCTACTGGTCGTAACAAAGCACCCAGGAGCGGGACCCACCAAGAGAGATGAAGAGGGGACCCCACACAAAAGTGCGCCTTTATCAGGAGACCCAAATTTTCTGTCCTATCAGGTGGCCAGCTGCCAAAGCCCACCTGGAATGCCGTTTCTTCGTGAGAGCTCGAACTCCATGCAAGAAGGGACTCTATAGCAATGGGGGGAGCACTACTACCAACCGAGCCAGCAGTCACTGGCAAGGAGAGTGCTCCCACTTCTACAAGAGTCCCTAGTCGTGGGTTCGAGCTCTCATGGAGGCGAAAGAAAAAGGCAGTTGGGACCTACCATAACAGTACCTATGAGTGGGACCCACCTGAAGAGAGATGAAGGATGGGGGGATCACGCTGAGCCAGGTCTCCACTCCAGGTGGGTCTCACTCATGCGGTCAGGGTGCCCAATGTTTTGCCAAGAGAGCCGACCATGCCAGGGATTTATAGCACGGGGAGCACTCACTACCAACCTGAGCTAGTAGCCTGCTGGAGTGAGAGTGCTCCCCATTGCCATAAGAGTCCTTTGCGCATGGGTTCGAGCTTCTCACTGAGGCGGAAGAAAAGGCCACTGGGACTCAAGGAACAAGCATCTATGAGTGGGACCCACCTGAAGAGAGATGAAGGGTGGGGACCCCACAATAAAAGCTCAATTGGTAGTGAGAGAGCTCCCCACTTCTATAAGAGTCCCTTTGGGTCGTGGGTTGGAGCTCTCATGGAGGCGAAAGAAAGAAAGGGCTGACCCGCTTGCAATGCACCTATGAGTCGGACCCACCAAGAGAGATGAAGGTGGGGACCCACAAAGTAAGTAAGCGCTCTTTTTGAAAAGTTTTAGAAACTACAAAGAGAGCAAGCAAGGTTTCTGGAAAATGTCTTGTAAAAGAGAGTTTTACAGGTTTGAGATATTTTTAGAAAAACAAACATTTTATAAAGCATACACTCACCGAGCTCTGCTTTAGCTCATTATTTTGTTGTTTTAAAACTATTTTATAGGCACGCCTGACCGGGAGCATATTAGACTTTCTCGACTTTGCATCGTTGTTGTATTAAATAACTTATAAGGAAATACTTTGAATTTATGATGTAAATAGCATATGTAAGGTACATAGTTTTGTATTGTGAAAATGTGATGAGCCTGAGACTCTTTGAAAGAGTGTGTTGGTTTCCATATTTTGAAAAGTGTAAAATGTATATACAGGTTTTGGGATATGTTCTGTATGTAGCTGTTATGCTGCCGAAATTTTATAAAACTACAAGTTTAGAAAAGAAAAATTTTTATATACTGTTTTCAAAGAAGTTACCCGCTTCGTCACGATTCTCTAGTCGTTGGATGTAATCATTGTTTCTCAGGTGGCTACGTACACCCGCGCTTAGTAGGGGAGGGGGTGTGACAAGTTAGTATCAGAGCAAGATCTTAGGGAACCTATGTTAATAAGCATCGTAGTTTTCGTTTACACTATTTTACACTACTGGCAACCATGCATTTCCAAACTCAAAGTACATACATATGAGGTGATTCAAAGTATTAAACAGTTGATTTTTTTTGCAAATACAACACTATGTCAAGTAGAGGACGTCGAGGTCGTCCTAGGAGAGTCATTCCAGAGGTTTTCGAGCGTCCTGCAGTACTTGAGAGAGATGATGTGAGACCTCGGAAAATCCAGATTTCCCAAGGAAAGATAAAATGGTAATTTTTGGCCAAACCGGGCCTTCTAGATCTCGATGACTAAACGGACTTCACCGCTGGAACTGCCTCGTGAAATCTAGCTACCACGCTGTACCTCGTCGAATTTTGGCGACAAATGGAATTTCAATGCCGAGGCATGAGGAGTCGCAGGACACCTGCACGTTGGGGGTGGCCAGAGGCCGCCACGGTTCAGTGCAGGCAAATAAACTTAAGGTCATGGGGCTCACTTGAGACACATGACATCATGCCATCAAGTGAAAATCCAATAGCATGGATATGATACAGGTAAAGCCACGAAAGCAACAGAATGACACGTGGCGTCGAAAGCGATTCTTTTTCTCGTCCCACCTCACTCGTTAATCCGGCTCGGGAGGGAAAAAGGAAGGGAGAGAGAGAGACAAAATGAAAAAGGGAGAGAAAAGAAAGAGATTTTAGAGAGAGAAGCTCTACCTTCTCTTTAGGATTCCCGGCAATCAGACCGTCAGACTCCGGCAAGGCAAGAAGCAAAGTTGCTCCCCACAACAAGGGCTACGCGTGGGTACCAGTTTTGAGGGGTTTCGACAAACTTCGGAAATGTAGGGGTTTTTCTCCTACTTGCTTTACTTTTTGTTTAAGGGCCATGTAATGGATGGGGATTTGTTGAGGCCTGGAGGGCCGTGGTTTCGGTTCCAAAAGATTTGGACAGAGTGAAGAAATCCCTAGAATGAGCCTTTGGATACCCACCTGACTAAGCTTCTCAGGATTTGTGGTGATGTCAGGTTATTTCCATGAGTAAATAACATGCTGATTGTGATTTTGTGGGCAGTTCCATGATGAACTGCCGGATTGTACATTAGCCCATGTGAGCCACTCATGAGCAGTTGTTGTAAATTGAATAACATGATTTACATGACTAATTTTTGTTAATATACGCATGAGTGATATATATTAGTACGTGTGGAATGTTCAGAAGCACAGACGCACTTAGCGGAGTAACCCATGTAGGGAAATTTAATTACTGGGCATTGCTCACCCCGTCGAGGGAAAAATATTTTGAAAATTAAAGACGCACTCGGGGATGGGACGCATCCGGGGCCTTAGAGGCGAATAAATGGCAAAGCCGGCCTTATCTTCAGATTTTGTAAAATTTCGGCAAGAGACCCGGCCAGTAAATTGTAATTAAATACAATTGTAAATAAACCCTTTTGTATAAAAATATATATTTGTGTCAGAGGGATATACGGGCCATATCGGGTCGCTTTTTAATATGTATGCGTCTCACTATTACGAGACATGTGATTTCCGCAAGTTGATTCGTTGTCAAATGACACCGGGATTAAGGTCACGTATGAGCACGTAGTTGGTTCCACTACCGCTCCATGAATCGCCTCCAAAGAACAGTCGCCGGACCATCTAGGGCCACCGCAGGAGCCTCGCGGATTGTTTACCGAAGAGCAGTGGCACAAATTGCTCGGGATAATGGTCGTAGGCGACTGGGTCGGGCTAGCCGCAGCCTCCACCACTCACTCCCAGAGAGGTTCTTGAAGAACCCAGCAGGTCGATAGAGAGAGTACAAAAAGCTGGGCGCTGCCATATGACGGCAAGTGGCGCATCCGCAGGCACCGGTTACGGTCGACAAAGTGAACAAAGTTTGACGAGTTACGGGTCGCACGATGATCAAAGAGTGTCGTTTCCGCTGATGGAAGACAAGTATATGATCGTATCGCCGCGATAGAGGTATCCTAATGGTATATCATGGGACCAATTTTAGTAAGAGTTCACTGATAGATTCTTTCCTCGTAGTTCAAGGATTCAAGATTGAGCAGTTCTTCGTGACAGAGCAAAAGAACATGTCAAGATCGTATCATGAGAAGAGGTTCGTAATCAGTTAGATTGGTTTCATATACGTGCCGATGAAGTTCAAGTAAAAGGTTTCGCAGGATTACAAAGATCGGATCAGAGTGCATTCGTCTGGCAGGGTTCCTCGTAATAGACTGGGGACTTAGTCGAGGCCGCCCGGTGAGTCGGGAAAGCAAAGTATTGGCGGCTATGTATCGAGTAGGAAAGAAAGTAAGAGGAGGCACCGCACCTCCCCAACGTAGATCGGCCGGGATAATAAAAGAGAAGCAAGGGGCGCAGGTTGCAAAGGCCGAGGTGCAGTCAGAGCCGCCTAGTCCTGGGATCGGGCCGAGGCCCCGGGGCCATACAGCTGGCACCTGTATATTCCTCTCATCTGTGATATGTGTCGGAGGAGACATTTTGGGGAGTGTAAGAGATATAGTACAAGGTGTTTCCACTGTGGCCAAGAAGGCCATTTCATTAGGGAGTGCCCTTAGTTGATTGGTGTAGAGACATCGCAGCCAAACATAAAATTTACCCAAGACCCGAGACGAGCACTGGGTATCTTCTACAGTGATAGTTTCCCATGCAGGGGCCATTGCAAACGCAGTAGTGGTGGCCATGGTGGGAGGCAGAGGTAAGGTCTCAGTGGATGCAGACAGAGGCCCGCACTCGGCCGAGTTTATGCCGATTCTAGCAGATGCATGCGCCTCCGCATGTGGTTAATGGCATTATTTCTATCCTCGATCATGATGCATATACATTGTTAATCAGAACCACGATTCATTCAGATCTAAGCCTTCTTAGATCAGCTCCAGATAGAGACCTAGCCATTAGAGGGTTGTAAGGAGAGCTTCCTTCCAGCCAGGAGATCCGTTAGTCTCGCATTGCAGTAGTTAGAGATAGTAGAGTTCGACTGGGGACGTGAGTTCCCAATGCATTCAGGCCTTAGAAATGTAGGGGGATTTTGATGTGGTTCTCGGCATGGATTGGCTATCTCGCCATAGAGCCACATTAGATTGTTATAAAAAGGAAGTAAAGCTGCATAGGCCTGGGAAATTAGAGGTAAAGTTCAGAGGAATACACAGAGAGTTATCTTCCAGTATGATCCCGCTCTCGGCGGCGCAGAGGATGTCACAGAAGGGTCAGTCAAGGTTATCTAGCTTATGTGGTGGAGACAGGGAAGGAGGGGACTCTAGTGGATGAGATTCCAGTTGTTAGAGAGTTCCCAGATGTATTCCCGGATGATATCGCAGGATTACCTCCAGAAAGAGAGGTGGAGTTCACCATTGATTTGATCCCAAGGATCAAACACTTCATTCCTTCCAGGTGATATTCCTAAAGTTTAGAGAGCTAAGGCCCGGCCAGAAGAATCATATAAAGGATTCATTCGATCGAGCATATCCCCATGGGAGCTCCAGCTTCTCAGAAAAAGAAAGATGGAGTTTGCTGCCAGGTATAGATTATAGGCAATCGAATAGAGTTACTATCCAATAATCAATATCCACTCCCTGGGGATCGATGAAGGCCTGATGGTGCCCAAGGTCTGTATACTCCAAGATAGACTTGAGGTCGGGTATCATCGCTGAGGGTGCAGAGGGTGATGTTCCTAAGACTCCGCATTAGGGACACGCTTACCGACATTATGCATTGGTGATTTCGCTTTGGTTTTACTAATGCCCCAAGAACGCTACGGATTGATGAACCGGGTATTCCAACCGTATTTGGATAAGTTTGTCATAGTCTTTATCAATGATATCCTAGTGTATTCAGGTAGCCTAGAGGAACATTCAGAGCACCTGAGGATTGTGTTGCAGACCATAAGGGAGCGGAAGTTGTATGCCAAGTTGAGTATGTGCCAGTTTTGGCTTGACATGGTGACATTCCTAGTCTGATCTCACCAGGGTAAGGTGATCCCTAAAATAAAATGGTAAATTGAAACTCCGCCAAGCAAAGAATGTGTCGTGAGGTCTAAGCTTCCCTTGGTTTAGCGGTGGTATTACAGAAGTTTGTCGAGGTTCTCCAAGATAGCGTACTCCACCGACTGCCGACAAGGAGCATGTCAAGTATGATCAGGATGCCCGCTGCCAGAGTTTCAAGGAGTCATGTAGATCGACTTCGGGCCCCGCCTAGCTTTGCCCAATGGGAGAGATGTGGTGTGATTTACGTTGATGTCAGCCAGCCTTGGTTGTGTTTTGATACACGAAGTGGTGATTGCATATGCCTCTGTACACCGAAAAGCATGAGAGAATGATCTCACACACCCACTTAGAGCTTCAGAAGGGCCGTGGTTTGCTCAAGATATGGAGACATTACTTATGGTGTTCCTTGCAGGATTTTTATAGATCATAAGAGTCTTCACATATTTTCACCCATAAAGAGTTAAACCCGAGGCAAAAGAAGATGTGGCTTGAGTTGATTAAGGACTACGACCGTATTTCATCAGTACCATCCAGAAAAGCTAATGTCATAGCGTATGCCTCTTTGGTAGGTGACCGAGAGTTCTTTGTCTCCATATGAGATTAGGTTATCTTCCAATCGTTATGATCAGAGCTTTAGGGTGATATTGGAGGTTGAGGATTCAAGACATTGTTGGGACTTTCTCCTAAGTGACTGACTTTAGCAGGCGCCGGCAAGGATCCACGCGTGATGATTGGCTGTATTAAAGAGATAGAAAAGAGCATGCAGTTTCAAATTAGAGATGGCGACATGATATGAAAGGCCAGAGAATGTTTGTGCCGTAGTATAGCGAGTCGAAGAGACATTATGGAATAAGCATATTCATCTCTCACAGAGGCATCCAAAAGAGTACCAAGATGTATGTGACTTTGAGTTAACATTACCAAGGAATGGGATGAAGAAAAGAGATTGCAAAGCTGCTCTGATGTCTTACTCATAGCGTGAAGGCAGAGCATCAAAGGCCCGTAGGAAGATACGCTATTCTTATTCCAATATGGAAATGGAGAAGATCACTATGATTTTGTGACGTGCTCTCCACTGACTCGTAGACAACATGATGCTATGGGTGATAGTTGATCGATTGACAAAGTCTCGCTTCATTTTCGCCGCCAATGTTGAAGATTCACAAAAGTTGGCCCAATTGTATGTGGATGAGATAGTGAGACTTCATGGGGTTCCGCTCGATAGTTTCGTGATCGAGACCCCGGTGTTCACATCCGTGTTTCGCCTAGTTTGGTAAACAGATTTAGGTACTCGCCACATTTCAACCCATATTTCATCCCTTTCAAACGGATGGTCACGTGAAGGACCATTTAGACGCTAGGAGGATATCCCAAGAGCCTGTGTGATGGAATTCAAGGAGTCAGGATACCATTTACAATTAATGGAGTTCGCCACAACAATGTTTATCAAAGCGCATAGATGGCTCCATTTTCGAGGTAATCAGATGGTGAAATGTAGGACTCCAATGTGTTGGGATGAGGTTGGTGAGAGAAGACTGGTAGGCCCTGAATTAGTGCAGATCACTTCAGGGAAAGTGAAAGTTGTTCATGATAACTTAAAGATAGCAAGAGAGCAGACAAGTAAAAGTGATGACAACCGGGTCACAGAGACTTGCACCCGAGATAGTGACCAGGTCTTTTTGAAAATTTCCCCTTGGAAGGGTGTTTTGAGATTCAGGAAGCGAGGCAAGCTTAATCCGAGATATATAGGACCCTATGAGATTGTGAGCAAGGTGGGACTAGTAGCTTATAGATTGAAGTTACCCCCAGAGTTATCAAGGATTCATGACACATTCCATGTGTCGATGTTAAGGAAATACATCCCAGATCCTTCACATGTGTTGAGAGAACAACCAAGGTAGCTAAAGGAAAACCTGACTTATGAGGAAATGCCTGTACAGATTGTATATCGCAAGGAACAAGTGCTGAGGAATAAGGTGATTCCTTTAGTTAAAGTACTGTGGAAGAATCATGAGAGTGAAGGCATTTATACTGGGAGCCGTAGGCTCGGGGAGCCTCGTCGCATCCCCTAATTATTTTCCGAATGAGGCAATTTTCTTTTTTCTTTGAGTTTAGTTTGTTCATTTCGAGCATGGAATGTTCTAAAGGAGGGAGGATTTAAATCTTCTGCCCGTGAGAAGCGTGTATCAGACGTAGAATCGTAAGGGGCAATACAGTGCACTAAGTGTCATTGTAGTATTTTTGGGAGTTGGGGTTCAGGATGAAATTGTGAAATCATAAATTTATTTAACCCGAAATTTGTACTAGAACAAGGGTAAAGTTATAATTGATCAAAATGGGACATAAAGGACATAAGATGAGAAGAGAGTAGGCCATTATATAAATAACATAAGTTGAATTGCAAATATTAAAGATTGAGGACCAACTTGGTACCAAGGCAAAATGAGATAAAAGGATGAGAAACAAAATTTAATTGTCTCATTTTGGCTAGGCAAACCGTGGGAGAAGAGAGAAAGAAGAGGAAGTTAATGAGGAAGGAGAGGAAGAAGAGGAAGGAGAGGGGAAGAATAAGAGGGAGAAGAGCAAAAGGCATGTTTTTAATTGGAAACATGTGTATTTTCGGGGTTTTTAGTTTGATTTCTAGGGTTTTCTCCATGGAGATTAGTTCCTCCTTTTTTTCTAGGGTTTGCTGAGAGATCACCCTAACCCCAGATTTGTTGAATTCATGTGGGTAAAACCTAATTGGTAAGGGGAGATAAATATGAATTCTTCCTATTTCTATGATTTTGTATGGATTGGTGGACCTTGGTATGAATTCCCGGGATTTTACCTAGGCTCATATAAGAAGTTCTAAACCACCAATACAAGTGTGGTGGAGTTTTTTTGGGTAAATTCCATGTTGGTTTTGAGGAATGGTTGTAAAAAGGAGAATGTTGGGTTTTTTAAAGGAAATGTTGTCAAAATTTTGTAAAACCCCTGTTCTTGTTTTGACTATAGATTAAGTTATAATCATTCAAATGAAGTGATTCCAATTCTTAAAGAACCATAAGAGATAAGGGTACAAATGTTTAGAAGGGACCAAGAGCAAAATTATAGCTCTAAGGCTCCCAACACGACTGAAAGGTGAGCTCTGTGCGTAGCTCACCGGGTTATGCCTGCTTTGGGTATTGTTGTAGTGTTTTGCCATAAGTGGCGTTTCACTCATCCAAATTCGAGGATTCAAAATTATAAGTAAAATAAACTTATGAGAACAAGTTAGCTGAAGGAAGTGCAAGCAAATTGTAACCTTTCAAAGTTCCCAAAATTTTTCAAAGTGGAGCTATGTGCGTATTCTGTCTCGCCAATTTGAGTAATCTAGATGTAAAATACAATAACTTGAGTTTTCGTGGATCCAAATTGAGAAGAAACCTTAGAATCATATCTTTCAAATGAAGTGAAGAAACCTATTTCCAATTATGGAGTTAAGACCTCTAGAAATCACATACAGAGGTGATTCTGTTGAGCTAACCAATTAGGCATAAAAAAAAAATGCTCTAACTTGTGTTATGTGGTTGAGGGCCTTAGAGAAGGAATTTTGAATTGAAAATTTAAAGAGATGTCATTGGATATATAAAGGATTGATATGGAAAGTTTCATAATGTTTGAAGATCGTTTGAATAATTTTTGGGTAATAAAGTCCAGAGAGTATTGTTGGAAAAAGGTTTGCCAAAATGAGTGGGTTTTTTGTTAGTGGGCTTTTAATACTTCAAAATTGTTCATTTGGCTTTATATGAATGTGCCAGGTGACCCCAAACGACTTATGGTGAAGTACATTAAGTTTACGCTATACGCAGCGATTAATGTTTTCTACGTATTCGTTTGATGTGTAGGCTAAAGCAAAGCGGAAAGTTGTGGGACGTGCTCAAGTTTTCATAAAACAAAAAGGTGAGTGTTCTAAACCTATTTTTCAAACACTAGTGAATTTTACTATGAACCTGCTTTTAATCGGTATTTAATGGTTTTCATTTTAAACCATATTTTAAAGCAAGCGGTTGAGCCCAAGCTCCCGTGTTTATAAAAAGTTTTATAAACTTTTAAAGCACGCGCTTAAGTCTAAGCTCCCGTGTTTATAAAAAGTTTTATAAACTTTTAAAGCAAAGCAAGCAAGAGGTCTATGAAAAGCTGTAAACTCTTTAAAGTGCTGCTGAGCCTGTGCTCCCGTGTTTATAAAAAGTTTTATAAACTTTTAAAGCAAAATAAAGCAAGCAAGCAAGAGGTCTATGAAAAGTTTTATAAACTTTTAAAGCAAAGCAAGCAAGCAGTTCTTGAAAAGTTTTTGAAACTTTTAAAGGAGAGAAAGCAAGGTTTTTGGAAAATGTCTTGTAAAATAGAGTTTTACAGTTTGGAGATATTTTCTTGTGCTTAAACATTTTATAAAGCATACACTACCGAACTCTGCCAGTTTTTATTGTTATTTAAAACTATTTTCTGTATAGGCACGCTTGACGCCGAGCATATTAGATTCTTCTCAATTCTTGTATCGTTGTTGTATTAAATTACTTCTATGTAAGGAAATACTTTACCCCAGGCGCTGAGCATATGTATGTACATAGTTTTGGATTGTGAAATTGTGATGAGCCTGAGGCTCTTGAAAGAGTGTGTTGGTTGCCATATTTTAAAGTGTAAACCGATATACTGTTTTGGGATATGTCTCAGATGCAAACCAAGAGGCCGAAATTTTATAAAATCACAAGTGTAGAAAAGAAAACTTTTATACGTGTTTTCAACAAGCAACACTCTGCCGTCTTCACAAGACTTCTAGTCGCTGAAGTAAATAACCCGGGGTTTTCGTGTGGCTTCCAAGCATTACACCGCCACTAGTAGGGGTGGGGGTGTGACAAAATATCACAAATTTTAAAAAGTAAAAAAAAAAATTGCACAATATAACACAACGTATATTAATAATAAAATTCCAAATATTTTATAATATTTTCAAATATTAGAATATTTTTAAATAGTGTCTAATACAAATTAAAATATATAAAAATGAATTTTTTCAATTAGATATCCGTCACAAATTGGTCACAAATTGGTCACAAAATTGTGACGGAATTGTGTTTCCGTCACTATTTTGTTTCGGAATGAGAATTCCATCACAAATTTGTGACGGATTTATATTTCCGTTACTATTTTGTAACCGATTTGTGATTGATTTGTGACGGATATCTATTTGAAAAAAATTCATTTTTATATTTGAAATTAATTATACTAAAAGACTTCGCTATGAATGTATCAAATTGTAAAAAATTTCTTTTAGTTTAAGATTTTGTTATTATTTTTATTTCTAAATCCATATAAAAAATATATTTCTCTCTCAAGATCTTCCCAAAATATAAAAGAGATGGGTTGTGAGAGATTTATAGAAATATTATGCTTAACCATCTTAAAAATTAGAGTTTATCTTTATTTCTTTTTATTTTGATGTATGATTAACATGAGGAGAATCACAACGATCAACCAAATGAGATTGAACTCTTTTATATCACACATTATAACGTCAAACTCAAGCTATCTATGTAAATATTGTAGGCTACTTTCTTAAATTAATAAATATACTAGTCATGTGATGTTTTCTTTTGATTTCTTTAATTACGCGTGTTCATAGTGCAAATGTTTAGAAACTTATACTACATATGTTTATTAATTTTATTCTCTAACCTTCTCCTTCTGTCTTATATAAAGTATCACTTGTAGAAACTGAACAACGTGAGATATTTGATAGTCAGACGAAAGAGTTAGAGAGTACGTGCAAAAAAATGAGACAATACTCATTTGAGGAACACAAGTGATGAGTTGAAATGTGTCAAACCAATCTGAATAATTCACGCTTACCTGGGCAACAAGAGCATAAGTGAATCATGAGAAGGAGTAGTTGATTCGAGAAAATTTATATACTATTAGTGCTCAATTTGAATTTTTTATACTTTATTTTCTTTATTAAATTAATTATTTTAGTAATTTCATTTATTTTTATTACTTCAATTTCTCTTCTTCATGTAATAATAACTTCTTTTTATTAGAATTACTTTATTAAACATATTTAATTTGATTTGATTAATTTATAAATTTATTTTGTGAATTATAAATTAAAAAAACATTTGATGACCACTAGTGTCGTTACCTATATATTTAATTTGTGTATAGTTGTCTCAAGTATAACATAAAATATACTTGAGACTACTTATTCATCGACAAAATTGAAACTTACGACCAATTACATTTTGTTATTGAAACTTATAAATAGCAACCACTCGGTTTTCATCATAGAAACATTTAACTTGTAATCGCAACCTTTTCATCATTAAAACATTTAAAATGGGACTACGATTTTTTGTCATGAAAATAATTAACTTAAGATCATTTACTTTTTGTTGCAGAAATGACCACTTGCGGCCACTTCATTTCATCATAGAAATATTTAAACTATGTCCAAAATTTTTCATCATGAAATATTGTAAGTCATGACTACTTTTTATTGGTCACAAAAATATGAAATTTGCGACAATGTAAAATCATTGTAAAAACATTTCAAATGTGATTAAATATTTTTACTACAAAAATTATAATTGACGACCGATTACTAACGGTCATAGAACATAAAATTTGTGACTAAGATGTTGAACATAAGAAGTATACATTAATGACCTATATCATTCATCGCTCAAACAAATTATTTGCGATAAAGTCAACAGATAGTCATAAAAAACATTCCCCGACGGACATATCGCGACGACTTTGCGACCAACATTTTTTAGTTGCAAATTATTATTTGCGATTAAAATTATTGTTTTTGGGACGAATAATGTAGTCACAAAATAACAAATTTCTAGTAGTGAATTCAAATACAACACAACCCAACTTTCAATCCATTAAGCTCAACCTGAATTGAAATTATGAAACTAAGGTTAAGTTCGAAAGCACCAAAGTTGATCAGTATAGGTTAGATGGATCGAGTTGAGTTAAGAAATTTATTGAATTACAAACTATTCGATGCTCTATATGAATTACAAAATGATTAATATAACGAAATACAAAAAGAGAAAAATATTTGCTTGAAAAAAGTACAATTGCATGTTAAAAATACATATTATTATTATTATTATTATTTGTAAAACCCAAGAAAATTCAACTTTCTCTCAAAATGTAAATGGTCATTTCGTCAAACCCAAATTTTTCTAGATTCCCTGGATGATGAAACTGACTTACCATCGAATCATCCTCACCTAAATCTAGCAACCACGTCAAATTCCTCGCGTTGAATTCCGAGACAAATGATTTCACGCTTTTTTCGAGGTTAATCGTGCTCAAAAGTCGTAAAGCCTTGTGAGACATGTGATGTGACAAAATACCTACTACACGCATCATGTGACACATGTTGCATGATTAAAGATATGATGAACGAATTTAATTTCAGATTGCCCACGCGCTGGGCCAAAAATCCAAAACCTGGGGGACATGAAACGGAATTATTCAAAGTAAATGAGTATAAGACAAAAATAAATAGTTTTCTTCTCCAAACAAAAGAGAAATCTTGTAGTAGGTGTTAGATCCAGATTTTAGAGAGAGAAGGAGTGACTTCTCTCTAGATTTCCCAGCGTTCGGACCGTCGGTTCTCGACGGAGCAAGAAGAAGTGTCGATCTACGGCGAGGCTACGCGACACCCCCATTTAAATGGAGTTTCGACAACTCCAAGAGGTAGGGGTCTTCTCCTACTTGTGTTATTCTTTAGCTAAGAGCCATGTGAATGGTTAGGGGTAGTCTGAGGCTTGAATTAGCCGTGATTTCAATCTCAAAACATTTGAACTGAGTGTTGAGAAAACTTTATTTGAGGCGGTCATGGAACAAGGCTAAACCTAGGCTTCACTGCTCACGTGATATTTTTGTGTGGTTTGGGTGATTCAAAATGAATTGCTTGATTTGTTAATTAGCCCATGAGAGGTAATTTTGGTGTTGTTGTTGTGAATTGCATAACATGAATTATGTGATTAGTATGTGAGTTAATCATGTTAATATATGCATGTAAACTACATTAGCATGAAAATTAAATGAGTTAATGAGTGTTTGAAGTATATGAAATATAATTGTGGAAGAACCATTGGACTTAAAATGGATTGTTGATTAGCTCAAGTGAACTAATTTTGATGTTATTGATGTGATATGTATGCACTTAGGTGGAGAGTAACCCATGTAGGATAATTCAACTACTGGGCATTGCTCACCCTGTCGAGGGATTATTATTTCAGGTACATGGATTGTTCGAGAAGACGTCGCTCATTAGAAGCCGATTCTTAGAAGAAAGCCGGATTGTGGCTTTGATGTTTTGGTATAACATGTATTAGAATTCTTGATTTTAATATGTGTTTGTATTAAGAGTAATGTAATAACTCTTTAACTATTGTGATATAGTTGGTTAGATTATTAGTGAGTGTTGGTGTATGGGCCCAAGTGGCCATTTTTATTCATATATGGGTCTCACGATATGAGACATATAGGTATTCCGTGGGTTGACAGATTGTCAACGTGACCCCCAGTCACATTATTATTATATCTTAATACATGTTAAAAATATTTCTAAAAAATATCGCATTTCAAAGTCATAAAAAATTAATGCACAAAAAATTTGGCCAACGCCCTTCTGTTTCAATACCTCCTTGACCATTAGTTTCTCCTCAATTACGGCATCCATCACTTCCAACTCGTCCTCAATGTCAACTGTGTGGAAAATTTGGCCACACTGCTATTAAATGCTATCACTAATTTGATGTATCTTTCCAAGGTTCCAACTCACATCTATCCCTAACTATTTTTCGTCCCACTTTAAGGCCATTTCCTCCTATGCAAGCCATGATCACCACTGGTACTCAGTCATTTATGCAAGAAGAAGAATGGTTTCTTGATACTGGAGCGACACATCATCTTACAAACAACTCTCAGCTTCTGTCTAATGTACAACCCTATCTTGGGTCTAATCAAGTAACAGTTGGCAATGGTCAATCACTTCCTATTTAGAACACAGGTAACAAATGTTTCACTGTTTCATCCAACCAATTCTGTTTATGTCACGTGTTTCATGTTCCTAATCTTGCTACTAATCTCGTTAGTGTGTCTAAATTTTGTACTAATAATCATGCTTTCTTTGAATTCTATCCTTCTTAATTTTTTGGTTAAGGATCAACATTCCAAGAGGATTCTCTTTCAAGGTTCCCTTAAAGGTGGTTTGTACACCCTTTCACCTACTACAAAAATCAAGAATCTATATGTTTTCTCATCCCCACAAGGTCACCTGCTCTACTAGACAAATATGCTCTTTGGCAATCCCGCACTTGACACCCAACAATCTTCCTCGTTTACATCAAGTTCTAAAATTTGTTCCTCCTATTATCTTTCTAATAGTAATAAAATTTCATATTCTTGTATTTTATGTCCACTTGCTAAGTCTCATAAACTTCCATTCCCTTTATCTCCTTCTCAAGCTACTCATCCATTACAATTACTTCACATGGACCTTTAGGGGTCTGCACCTTGTTCTTCAACCATAGGTGCTAGGTATTTTTTTATTATTGTGGATGATTTTTCTTGTTACACATGTTGTACTTTCTTATTACTAAAGATCAAGCATTATCTCTATTGTGAGTTTTCAGAAGATGATTACAATCAACTAAACACCCCTATCAAATGTTTACAATCTGACAATGGGGGGGAGTTCATTTCTTTTCGGACCTTACTGAAAATCATGGTATTGTACATAGATTTTCTTATACTCATACCCCCACAACAAATGGTCACGAGAAAAATTCGCCATGTTATTGAAATTGGGTTAGCACTTTCTGCTCAAGCCTCCTTACCTTCTAAATTCTTGATGCAAGCATTCCTCAATGCCACCTATCTTATTAATCTCCTTCCTTCCAAAGTTCTACTTAATTAGTCTCCAACTCAGCTTACAAGTCACCAAATTATGCTCATCTCTGATTCGATGTCTGCCCCTTCCGCATCACTCTTATAATATGTCAAAAACAAGATTTCCCATGTATCTTCCTTGTGTTTTTTTGGGTTATGCACCTTTTTACAAAGGTTTCCTTTGTTTTGAATCAAACTCCAATTGTTTTTAAATTTCCCGTCATGTTGTTTTTCATGAAAACTCCTTTCCATTTAGGTCCCCCTTGTTGTCTACTCCTTCATCCCAGTTCCCTAATGTCTCCTCTACACTCTCATTTATTCCTCTTTCATAAACAATATCAACTATCACAAATTTTCTCCTACCCAGCCTCATCATTTGCAGTCATGTACTCCCACTGCTCGTATTTCCTCTATCTCTCACACAGCCTCGCCTTCATCTCCCTCCCCTCCTCAATACACATTCTATGATTACCAGGGCCAAATCTAGTATATCTAAGAAACGAACCTTTCTTGCCCACACACTATCTGAATCTCGAACTTATCTTCAAGCTTCAAAAGACAATAATTAGGTCATTGCCATGAAAATGGAGTATGATGCTCTCTTACGAAATCATACTTGGACTCTTGTTGCACCACCCCTTGGTGCAAGGAATGTAGGGTGTTGCTGGATATATAAAGTGTTGAAGAATCTCGTGTCGCCTGTCAAAATCCACAACAAAAATGTACGCCTCAAGTCACGTTATTGCGTCGCTTTCCTAAAGACAATATTTGCCCCCACCAAAAGTGTGCACTAGGTTAATCAGAATTACTTTAGGATAAAATGAGGGCTGGGATATGATATCTTCTTATCCGGGCAGAGATGAAACAACAAAAATAGAGAAAAATACCCTTGTGATATAATTCAAATAAACCAAGACACTATGCTTTAATTCTACAGTAATTGGAATGCATAACGAAAGCTAAAAATCTCACAAATAAGAAAAACAGTAGAGAGAGAGAGAGAGAGAGAGAGAGAGAGAGAGAGAGAGAGAGAGAGAGAGAGAGATTTTAGAAAGACAAGTCAATTCTGGAAAAAAAATGGGATCAAATAAATGTTGAATGGGACCCCTATTTATAGATTTAATCGTTCCTTGATGTACTTGTTCGCGACAGCACCATCAACTACAAATCAAGTGATCCATTACACCCATTCATACCAGACACATCCACACCTACTTCGGGCCAAAACCTAGCCCATTCTGATTTTACCCAAAAAGAATAGGGTCCACTGGATCTAATGACCCAACCTTGCTTGTGTCCTCCCTCCTCACAAAACTTTGGTACCCCTTGGGGCCCAACCCATAAGTCAAAACTAATGACTTATAAAGCCACTAAAATTCTTCTATTTTTCGATGTGGGACAAGAGCTAGCTTTCTTAAGTACAAAAGAAATTTTCGAAAAA
The DNA here is from genome assembly GCA_016808115.1 of Tetrastigma voinierianum. Classification (NCBI taxonomy): domain Eukaryota; kingdom Viridiplantae; phylum Streptophyta; class Magnoliopsida; order Vitales; family Vitaceae; genus Tetrastigma; species Tetrastigma voinierianum. The sequence continues at coordinate 301,582 of JAEQBH010001219.1, forward strand.
CCCCAAAATAAAACCCATTTTGAAAATATTCAACAATCCCCCAAATTACTTTCTGTAAAAATACAAGATGATGACTCTGCTACGACAACCTTATGCATAGATGAAGGTATCATCATATTGATTTGAACCTTTCACTTTAGTGAAACTCATCAAAGCTAACACCAAGATGGCATAGTAGACATATCTTTGAAATCCAGCGATCTTATATGATTAACTGTGACATATCTCACAATAATAAGACAAAAATACCTAGAGTATTCAAAATCGACTTCTCAGCTGGATTGTCCTCGGGTCTTTATCCTATTTCATGAGCTTAATCAAAGCCCCTGGATGTCATAGGAAGCGACACCACCCTCCACACTCATATAGGTAGACTTATAAAGCAATTCTCAGAATCATGCATCTAACTACACAGCTTGTAAGTCTATTAAGAGTTAAATAACTCATCCTCATTCCTTTCACATTACAAGTAACAAACACTTCAACCTCGATGAATTCATTTAGGATTCTCAATATTGATTAAGAATCTTAAGTGCTTGCAACCACAACATATGGTGTACTTTGCTCATTGAACTCAAGAACTTGATGTTTAAAGTGTTGAGTCGTGTTTCCACCAGAGTGATTAAACTTTACGGGTTTACCCCATCCCTTTGATGTTTTCCACACCAAATCCTCAGAAGTCCTTTTCATTAAAGGATCGCCCAAATTTTCACTGACTTTACATAATCTTATGGTTATTACACCATCGCTATCAACTGGTCTCACATAGCCATGTCTAAGTCCTTTATGCCCGGGACTTACCATTATAAATTTCCACCATAAGCTCGTGTGGAAAGAGTTACTCCGGGCTATCACACCGCAAAGATACCGGGTGCCACCGGGGTTTCGCTACACAAGTATTTCTAGCAAAGAAATTTCTTAGCCATTCTCGCCTTGCCAGTTGAAGCCAATGCCACAAATCTCAGCCTATGGTTGAATCCGAGATGCACGTCATTTTGATCCCCAAGAGACGTAATTCACCTTCAAGTGTAAAGATCCAACCACTAGTAGAAGAATGATCTTCACTATCAGTTATCCAACTGGCATCTGTGTATCCTTCTAGAACTGAAGGATACCCTGTATAGACTATTCAATAATCTATAGTTTCCCTTAAGTGTTTCAATACTCGATTAATTGCATGCTAATGCACAGAGCTCGTTGCTTTAGTATATCAACTAGTTTCTTACTACAAAGGCAATATCGTGTCTAAAGGCAGTCATTGCATACATCAAGCTACCAACCACCCTTGAATATAATAATTAATCAACAACCCTACTAGTATTAGGATACAATTTAAAATGTGGATCAAAAGTGTCGACATGGTTGAATTATCATATGGATTAAATTTCTTAAGAATTTTCAATATAATGTGACCGAGTAAGAATTAACTTATCATTTTCTCTCTAATTCTTATTCCCAAAATAACAGATCCGCACTACCCATATCCTTCATTTGGAAGTTTGATGATTAAAATTGTTTAGTACTTTCTATAATTTCAAGATTAGGACCAAAAATTAACATGTCATCTACATATAAGCATATAACTACATCTCTTTTACCATAAAACTTACTATAAACACATTTATTTGATTCATGTATCCTATAACCATTTGATATTATAACCTTATCAAATTTTTTATACCACTGTTTAGGTGCTTGTTTAAGTCCATAGAGTGATTTAATTAGTTTACACCTTCAGCTTCGACCTTGTACTACAAACCCTTATGGTTGTTTCATATATATTTCTTCTTCTAACTCTCCATTTAGGAAAACCGTTTTAACATCCATTTGATGAATTTGAAGCTTATATAGAGAAGCTAGGGCAATCAATACTCTAATGGTAGAGATTCTTGAGACAAGAGCATAAGTATCAAAATAATCAATCCCTTCCTTTTAAATAAAGCCCTTAACAACCAGTCTTGCTTTGAACTTATCAATAGTCCTATCAACCTTTCATTTTCTTTTTTGAAAATCCATTTACAACCAATTGCTTAGATCCAAGAGGCAAGTCAACAAGCTTCCATGTTTTGTTTCCCATAGAATCCATCTCTATCATTAATCGCTTCTTTCCAAAAGGACAATTAGATTTCATAGCCACCTCAAAGGTTAATGGATCCGGTTCCATGATAGATGAAACCATTATCTGCCTATTAAGAGAATTCCTAGTTCCTTCTACAAGATAAACAACAAAATCAAGACCAAAAGACTTTGCAATCGTTGCCCTTTTACTCCTTCTAGGTTCAATAGATTCACTAGGTGGTTCACTACTTTTCTCAAAAGGTAAAAGAATAAATTCCTTTTCTTGATTAGATTCTAATCTTGGTATAGTAGTAAATCTATTTTCATAAAATACCGTGATCACGTGATTCTATGATCGCATTACCCTACTGAACTATTAGGCTCAATTACTAAAACTCATATGCTTTACTATGTGCATAGCCAAGGAATATACATTCAACTTTTTCTCCTTAACTTTTTTCCTTTAGGATCAAAGTAATCTTACAATTGCCTTACAACCCCAAGTTCTAAAATATCTCGAGTTGGGTTTCTTGTTTTTCCAGAGCTCATAAGGAGTAATGTTATTCTTTTTAATAGGAATTCTATTAAGTATATAACATGCAGTAAGCAAAGCTTCACCCCAATAACCAGTGGTTAAGCCTGAATTAGAAAGCATAACATTTATCATTTCAGTTAAGGTCCTATTATGTGACGCCCTAACCCGACACCCGATGGGGTGTCGGCGAGGCGCCACTTCAAACCGGACTCTTTAACCTTTCTTCCTCGTAGCGACACCTATAACTATTTTCTTATTCATATGCACAATTTCTCGTAATAACAAAATCTTTTTACATACATTATACATACTACCACAAAGGGCATTCATTATATTCTATACACATATACTGAGTCCCATTACTTGCACTATTACAATTTCACTATTACAAAACTATACATATAATTGCCTAATGAAAATCGTAGATTGCGAAACAGTCACAAGTGAGCACCTATCTCCGAGACGGCCCGTGGCCGCGATGATGTCCTTATCCTCTTGCCTCAAATTGTGTACCTACACGATTAAAACCTCAAGGGGTTTCTTTTACACTTAGTGGGAAAACATATACATGGACGACTAATAACATTGATCGTATAAAAATATATTCAAATGCTTTCATATGTCTTTTTGTTTCTAGTCTTTTCATCTTCCAGTTCTATGACTTATTACATTCTATGTACTACATATATCATTTACCTTATCTGTACCTATATCATGTCTCCCTTTCATGTAGTGGCTACGCCCATACTATACTATTAATTTCTTACATATTGTTTTATCATACCATTTTCTTATAGATCTTGTATTGTCATATACTCTTTTTTTGCATTTGCGTTTCGACTATAAATTGGCATTCGACAAATTAGAGAATCTCGTCATGTTGTCATTCGTTAACAATGTGATTTCATGTACTGCATATTTTGTCATATGCTTTCATTTTCATCTTATCTTTGTCATATTGTACTTCCACCATATTTTCATCTTTGTACTTTTCATATACTATATACTTTCCCTATGGTTTTTTTCATTCTTGTGCTTTCATATCTTGTGCTCATAATAACTTTTCATATCTTGTGCTTTCATATGCTTTTTCATATACTTTATCTGTCATATACATTTAAGTGTCATTAACACTTTATTTCTTGTACTTGTATGCAGCATCATCTATTTTATATTTCAGCCACGCATAAACCTTAGAAGCGATCACGAGAAATAAGCGTAATATGCAGAGAAAGAGTACCACTATCCTTATCTGAACAATGATCTCTATTTGTATGACCCAAACAGGGCCGTTATAATGATCCAAATGTGGGATCATGTCATCGACAAACGGGGCCTCGATATCATGGCGTATGTTGCGTGACGCTATATCCTGGCGTGCCTATCTATCCCTCTACCCAGGGTTCTAGTAGACAATCATGTGTATTTTTATGTTCGGTACATATCTCATATTCATTAATTATTCGATACGTCATATGCGATATTTACAACTAATATATTTTGTATCTTTGCATTTTTCATATATCTTTTAACTTCAATTCTTTGTACATTCATAATTAACACGGAAATTTTCTGCTTATTTTCCTATCATTTGTGCATTTCTATGTGTTGTCTAATCGTATACTTCCTAATCTCATGTATTTCTATGTATATATCCATTTCATATATTCCTATACTCATATTATTCATCTATTCATATCATATCATATATTCATATATATTCTTATTCTTTATCTAATTTATATTCTTCAATACAGTTCAGGACTGCTCGAAATCCAATCCAAAAAATTTCCAATATTCAGTCCCAAAATCTTAGGACTAAATCATATGACCTATTCCGGCCTCGAAACAACCTATGCCATTACATGGTTTTTTATTCCAAATAGGGAAAATTCCTTACCTCATGGAGTTTGACGAAACTCCAAGATTTTGTGCACGGCGTGGCTGATGCGTGGATCAGCTTGTCTCTTGGATTCGACCCATTCTATGATGATCAACGAGACGCCGTGGGATGAGAAAATACACAGAAACTTAGGATTTTGAACTTCTTACTTAGATTCTCGCGAAATCTGTGTTTTTTTAGTACTCATGGCTGCAGCCCTGTCAGTGGAAGTGAACTTTAATTCTTGGCCCAGCTGAGTTCCGGCAGTCAAGCATGATATATAAAAAGAGAAGCGAAGAAAATAAAAATAGGTAAAAACTCTCTCAGCTCTGTATCTCTCACGTCTCCTTATAAGTGATACCAACTGGCTTTGTTTTTTAATTCTTATTTATTTTATTTTATTATTATTATTTGGGAACATAGCTCATATTTCATTCAGGAGTCATTTTTAACTCAAAAATTTTATTTCTTTCGAGTTCACTTTATTTCAATGAACTTAGCACAGTGTCATTTCTTGACTTAGAGATTTTTAAATAATCTAGATCTTGATCAAAGTGTGACTTATCCCACTAGAAAATGCGTCGAATATTAAATTTGTCTTGGTCGTGACTTTTTTTTTAGATTCTTAGTTTCAGTGAGGCAATTTGAGCTCAGTGTCCCAGTTTAGTCGTCTGAGGATCTGAATAATTTTAGACTTCCCATTTGAGCCATTCATTAATTTTACTATTCTTTTTTTAAGTTTATCTTGTTTGCATTCTAAGTAGTTTCTTGTTTGACTGTTACACATTGAATTTCCTCTTAATTCTCTTCGGATATATGTTAACTCCTTATATTATGACATTTATGAATTCCTCAAAGGCAGTGGTACAATTACACTTGCATGATTACAGTACTAATTCCAGTCTCAGTTTTATTTTATTTATTATTTTTTCAAAAATTCAATTTCAGCTTTACATACCCCCAACATGTCCAGTGGTGGGTATATTTTGAGATGTTACATATTCTTTCTTTCAGTAACATATTTTAAATGAGGTGTATAAGGTGCAGTTTCATGCCATAAGCTTTTACAAGAACAGCAAAATAGTAACCACAAATTTGTGACCACAAAAGTGGTCGCAATTTAGTGACCATTAAACAACTGACCGCAATCTGAAAGCTTTCGAGCCTTATGCGTGGCGACATTGTGACCACGATTAGGCTGACATATCGCATGATGGCGTGATCCGTGTTGACATAGTACGTGGTCGCGATCGGTGTGACTCCATAGCGTAGATCGCGATCGGCGACCATGGCGTCAACGTCAGCGACCTATAGCTTGTAGTCAGCGATCGGCGACATAATAATGGTCGACGATCAATGTTCGATCTCACTCACTCGCTCTCGGCGTCGCCCTCGGCACTCACCATATAGCCAATTTGTTTCGTCATCCGGATTGGAATTTTCTAGGCTTACTGAGTAATTTTATTAATTTATTTTAACATTTTATATTTTTAAAAATTTAAATTCGAGGATACCAACGAAAATTCATAAGAATTCTTGATACACACAGGGGTCGTGAAACTTTTAAAGGTTACTCGTTTTCCGCAGGAGACCGGACTCACTTGACGATTCGTTTAGTCCTCTGAATTATAGAGAATTTTTAGGCTTGCTGAGTCATTTTAATGATACATTATTAAATTTTATATTTTTAAAAGTTTAAATTCGGGGATACCAAACTTCAAAAAAAATTCATAAGAATTCTCAATGGCTATGAATTGACCAAAAACTTTTTCGAGGTACTCGTTTTCCGCGAGACGGACTCAACATGGCCTTGATTCGTTTCTAGTCATCAGAGTGGGGAATTTCTAGACTTCACGACTTCAAAAATTTCGGGATACAAACGATAATTCATAAAGAATTCTCAATGCCTAGGAATTTAGCGAAGCTTTGCAAGATCACTCGTTTTCTGAGACGGACTCAACGCTTGGCGATGGTTGTTTCGTCATCAATTCTAGGGAATTTTTCTGAGGCTCTGACTCATTTTTAGTTATTTATTATTCCATTTTATATTTTTAAAAAGTTTAAATTAGGGATGCAAACTTCAAAAATTCACCAAAAATTCTCAATGCCTAGGAATTCAACGAAACTTTTACGAGGTTGCTCGTTTCCATGAGACCCGGACTCATGACAGTTCGTTTCGATCATCCTAACTCTAGGGAATTTTCTACTTCCTAAGTCATTTAGTAATTTATTATTTAATTTTATAGTTTTAAAAAGTTTAAATTTTAGTAAAGTTTAAACTCTCATTATATAAACCTTTTGCAAGACTACAAAAAGGGCATTTGTTAACATATGATTTAAAGACTTATGTCAATATATATCATTGTAGGTGATTAATTTAACCAATCTTGACTTATATGGGTCTTTCAAAAGCTATCTTGACACTTGTTAAATTCAAGGCTAGTCACTACTACAAAAAGTTATATAAAATAAAATAGATTTTTTTGTATTTCGATTTTCATTACAATGTTATAGTATTATGTTCTCATGGAGTCTCGAACCTAGTCCTTTCTATGCGATCAGACCCTTAACCCGCTGAACATGAGTCTTTATTGACAATAAAAAATTAAGTTGATAAAAATAAAGTATTAATATAATTTCCCAATAATTTAACTACTTAGATAAATTTTAAAAATAATAAAAAAAGTTACTAATAATTAATAATTCTAGTTTTTCATAAACTATTTTTCTATTATTGTTGAAATATAAATTCACATGTATTTTATTCAAAGATAATTAAATAATTTATGTAACTTGGAAATATTAAAATATTTGAAATTTTAATTATAAATTGACAATAAAATATTTGGTTTCAATTTTTGCTATAAGTTAATTTAGATCTTAAAGATTAGGATTTTATTATATAGTTATTACTGATAAATTAATATTATGAATGTTAAATATATTCTATAAATATATTTGTATAAGAGGGTTGACTATGATAAATTAAATCTAGACCATTCATTTTTGATTTATCTCCACCGTACAAAACCCTAAGATTGCCATTCTTTTCTCGTTCTTATTGCGCCACCCACTCCATTCTCATATCTCTTCTTTTGTTCTTCTTTCACGTTCCCTCTTCATGGCTAGTCCAGGCGCCCATTTCAGCCGTGGTCTTGATCTCTACGAATATTAAGAATTTTGTCTGTCATTTAGTTGATTTCATAGCCGGGTTAAATCCTCACTTCATGGCCATTCGGTAGTCATTTGATCTACGAAGCTACGGAATCGGTATGGTGATGATTTGGGTATTTTAGTTTCCCAAGCTCTTTCATTTTTAGTTGTTCTAGTTGGATAGCGGTTCTTTGAGAAAATTGGATTAATCTGCGACCTTACAAAATTTTCCCTCCCTCTGCATTTGCCTTGAAGGAAATGCGCATAGAAGTTGATTTAGCTAATATTTGACAGATAGCCTTTGCTTTTTCGTCTTGATGAGCCGGCAATCCATGAAATTATGAGGATTTAAGCGTCATTTTAATTTCTCAACAACTAAAAATAGAGAGAATATCATGGCAAGTAGAAGTTATCTCTTGTTTGCTTGATTTACTAACGGTGAGGGCCCGGCATTTCCATAGCAGTCCTCTTGGGAGCCAACTACTACATTAAAATATCTGGGTTAAGTTTCCTTCAAGTATTCTACTTTGGTGGAAAATTTGTTGAGCGAAAGGAAGTACAAAGAGAAGGAGATGTTACGGAAAGGAAATAATTAGGGAAAGATAAAGAACTAGTGAGTGGTGATGTCGGATGGGGGAAATATATTATTCTGTGAAATAAGACCTATTTAGTATTTTGAGAATAAGATCCCCTTCTTTTTGAAGAGATTAAATTGAGGATTTAAATTAAGGATTCAAAAAGGCAAATAATTGTAGGATTATTAGTTCATTCTCGATGATGTCTCGATTTCCATTGGCTCACGAACAAAAAGGACATGTTAGTAGATGGTCTTCTTGCCAAGATTCAATGCCTAATTATTTTGAATTTGTGAGATTGGGTAGTTAACACATTTTTAGATTCCTTATCTCATGATTTTCTTAGTATATTAACAAAGAAGTATCCATTCTTGAGTCTACATGAAAATAAAGTAATCCATATGCATTTTGCTTCTAGGAAGGTGCCTCGGTTAAGGAAGGTTCTTTTATCTATGCCTTGTTGTGGATTCGAGTGGCATCCAATAGCAGCGCTTAAAGAACTAGACATCTTGAGGAGAAACTAGACATCGGGGCGCCAGAAACTGACTGAATTAATGTTATAATAGTAGTTTTAGGCCGGAATTGGGGTCAATGTGAATGAGGGTGGGGTAAATTTAGACGCTCAGGACGTCATTTGGGCATAAAGTGAAAATTTTGAAAGTTGCCAACAGGTGCTAAGGAATAGCTGTTTTCTTAGTATATGGGATTGAGGGTTTGCAAAGGAATTTTTTGAAATTTCAGTTCTATGACTTTGAGACGTGTTTAGAAGAGGTGGACATTTAAGTGAATAGTGATTTCGGCGAAAATTGGAACTTTTTAAACTGAAATTTGCGGAGGTGGGCGAAAAGCATCTAGAAAATGTCGGAATCAATCTAGACTCTAACGGCGAAGCGGGTGAAAGCGGGAGTCCGTTTGGATAGTTTTCAGGTAGTTAGAATGTAATTGGATGGCATATCATGTGTAGGATTCTTAGAGTTTAAGGATTTTTAAATCAGGTTAGGTGATTCAGTCACGGAATCCTTTGTGAAGGATTTACTTGAATATTTCATGGTCAATTTGAAGTTTAGACAGACACACTTAGTAGAATATTTTATTGTTTAATCGTATAAAAGCGATCCTAAGGAGAAAATGAATAAAAACATATGCTATAATGGAGATATTTTATTATGAGAGCCAATCAAAGAAATATTTCTTAATAACAAGTTAGGGTTTGTGACTCATTCAATGGACCAATGAGATTTGTGGGATAAAATTGCAATAAAATAAATTGAAGTGCAAGCCAGACTATTCCAGAAGGATGGAGGGCCAAGAGTTAGCAAAATGAGGTCAAGAGCCATTAAAAGGGGAGGAGACAAAACTGTATTCATTTTGTCTCCCAAACAGAAAAACCATCGGGTTTCGAGAAAGAGAAGGGAGAAAAGAGAGAAAAGAAAGGAAAGAGAAAGAGAGAAAGGAAAGAAAATGGTGGAGCAAGGGTGGGAGATGTGGTTTTTTCTTCCTCAGCTAAGCTTTTCAAGTGCTCTACAAAGTGGTAGCAAGGGAGAGGGCAAAGGAAACCAAGAACAAGTACAGTTTTAGCTGGTGGGAAAGTTAGGGTTTGAAGTGTTTTTTTCCATGTCAATATGTGAATTTTCTGAAACATGGATATTATGTAGTGGTATTTATTTAAGGTTTAATGGTGCGATTTTGATATCAATTGAGAAGGGAAATGGATTGAGTTAGGTTTGAAAAGAAATGAGAGTGTTAGGATTTGATAGTGAATTGTGTGTGATATGTTGAAATGGGTATAGGCATCAGATTTGAGTGTTTAGAGTGAAAAAGTGGAAGAAAGCAGCGTGCGTAGTTTTTGACATGATATACCGATACAGGAAATGCCACATTTTCTATTCGACCAATTTTGTCTTTGACCATAACAGTAAAACTGATCCGATTTGATGAATTCAGGATTTCTGGATTAAAATAAATTCAAGAAAAAATTTATCTGAAGGAAGTTCAAGCAGAAATTATGTAATCCCAAAGTGCCAGAAAATTTGTAAGTGATACTATGTGTGAGATTCTGTGCCATCTAGATGTAAAACACAGCCAACGTGTTAGCATGTGGTTGAGGGCTTTAGAAGGAATTTTAAATTGAAAATTTAAAGAGATGTCGTGGATATATAGGACAGTCTGGAGAGTTCATAAAATTTTGGGCTGTTTGAATAATTTTTTGATCATGGAAGTCTATAAGTATTGTTGGAAAAAGGTTGGCCAAAATGAATGGGTTTTTGTGCTTAAGAGGGTAATTTGTTCATTTAGTTTAAATGAATGTGTATGGTGGATTAAAATGGAAGTTATGATTAATGTATATTTGTGGTTTTCTTGAAAAGGTAGAAAAGGACTATCGGACGGGGAGGCTTGGGGAGTCGAAGAGCGGGAAGCAAAGCGGGATTGAGGCGGTGAAGCGCGAGAGTGAATGATATTTTTGAAAAATTGGAGTTTTTAAAGTGAATGGTTTTAATGTTAAATTGAAAGTTTAATGGAAATGTTTATGTAAATGTTAAGGCATATGAAATGTTTTTATCTTAGCTCCATTATATATTTATACTAAATTATTTGTCATATGTTAGGAAACCTTATAAGTTTAAAAATGTGTAAAGAATGCATATGTATATTTGCATATATATATATATATATATATATATATATATATATATATATATATATATATACTATATACCTGCCTTATCTACCTCTCTTTCTATCAGTTTTCATAGGCGTAAAGTAAAAGGATTTATGGATTTATAAATATATATTTTGATATAAATGTTTTTCTTGGTGATTTACCACAACCCCATATGTATTGTTATATTGATATCGGCCAAGAGGTACCTTAAGCGTGTAAGGATTTAGGAGGGTAGTTATAGGTTACTAACTGAGGGAGGGAATTAGGTGTCTAGAGTAATATCCTTACACGTGATATGGTGCTATGACTGAACCCTATGCAAAGCTGTGAGTTTCTCCGCCAGAATGTTATGACTGAATGATCATTCTCACCGTCAAGACTAAACTGCTCTGTGTTTATTCCCGTTCGCACTTAAAGAAAGAAAAAGAAAGAAAGAAAGAAAGAAAGAAAGTTTGAGGCATAAATGTTTAAGTGCATAAATGGATTTTAATGTATAAGTGGGCTTATTATCGTAAAGAAAGAAAGTTTAAGGTATAAATGTTTAAGGCATAAATTGATTTTAATCAGATAAGGGCGTATTATTTTTGATATATAATCGAAATGTTATCTTAATGACAATGTACACTCACTCGGGCCTTTTAGCTCATTCTTTCCATATGTTTCCAAAACATTTTCAGACTCCAAGATAGGTGCGCCGCAGAGTACCCTCCCGCATTGCTGAGTCGAGCCATCGAGAGACGACGCATGTGAATCGTGACATAAATAGTTTGCATATTTTATATGTCAAATAGTTTGTCATGTATATATGCATATATGGATGTATTTTGGAAAAGGAACTACTTAGTGGCTTCCGCTTAAGTCCTGCTTCTCAAGCCCAATCTTTTATAAAACTCGTGTAATGGAATTATGAAGAAGTTTTGAATGTTTTGATGATTGAAAGGAATAAAATGTATATGGTATATATATTGTGTCGATTGAGTTGTGGATCGAGGAGTATCCTAAACCAAGTTGAAAATTTGAAAGATTAGAAGTGTTTTTAAATGCTTATGTGCATTGTAATTTTAGAAACCAAAACAAGAGGAAATCACAATTTTTCTCAAAAATCTAAGTGTTTGAAAAGAAAATTTTACCACTTCGCTCCGTATTATTTTCTAAAGATATGTAAAGGATTGTAAAGGGGTTCGCTTCCATGGATTTTATTTGATAGTTTTGAGAAAAGTTTCTATATCCACTGGAGTGCCTGAGGTCCCTCGAGTTCATGAGTGAGGTTAATCCTGCCTGATCTTCGCAGAGAGAGCAGAGCATTCACTAAAAATCTTAAAATTTCTGTGTCATTGTAATCCTTGAACGACGTGACAAACATGCCATCGATTAACTTTTTCCTTTGTAGTGATTTTTCTTTTCTCCTATTAACTTTCGATTTCATCCTTCTTCTCTTCTCCGTTCGATTTTCGCCGACACGCCAAGCTCGTGGCACTAGGGCCTCTCCCGGTTCGCATCCGATCTCTCCAACCCTAACAAATCCCAAACTCAATCCATATACAAAATTCATCACAACAATGTGTTAAAGTGGAACACATATCCACTAAAAAGAAGAGCAGGTTCGGTGAAACAAAAGAGAAAGGTAAACATGCTTTCCACTTTTCTTTGGCTCTATTTATTTTTATTTTTTATTTTTGAAATCAGATTCCATGTGAATATATCAAAGAAAGGAGGTTGCTATAATGGCTATGAGACTATTTGTTAACCGACTAAAGCGTTACTCATCATTGAATTATTCAATCTTCCTTTATCAATCGATGTGTTATAAGACCTTCTAGTATCAAGGTAGGTTGTAAAATGATTAGAATCTTCGCATCTATTAGGTGAAAGCATTCAATAACTGTTATTCAATAATCTTCATCTAAAAAAATAATTTTGTCAGGAATTTGTACGGATTTGTGATCTCAGTCGAGCTTAGCTCTATATCAATCTCACTCGAATCGATTACACCCCTAATCGTACTTGTTCCACGTGACACAATCATGAATGAGAATAGAAACTGGATGTACCAAAGGTCGACATAGATGGCTTTCTTTAATCCGTAGTTTGTTTCCTCGTGAAGGATCCCACCTGATTAACCTCATGAACCCGAGGATTCTCCCACTCCAATGGATATAGAAACTTTTTCCTTAAAATGCTAAATAAAATCCATGGAGCGAACCCTTACAATCCTTAATACATCTTAGAAATAATGCAAGCGGCGATAAATTTTTCTTTCTTTTTCTTTTCTTTTTGTTTTTCAAACACTTGGATTTTTCGTAGTAATTGGCGTAGTTTCCTCTGCTTTTCTTGACTCTCCCAAATTTACAAAACCTGATAAAAACATTTAAAACACTTATAAACTTCAATTTTATATTTCCATATTAGACTTCTCGCCCACAACCCAATCAACACAATATACATATACATTTGTTTACTTCAAATCATCAAAACATTCAAACCCTCTTAAATTCCATGCACATTTTTATCAAAACATTTTGGGCTTGAGCCGGACTTAAGTCGACCGCCTACGTACCTCATCCATTGAGGATCAAAGCCCACGTAGTTCCTTTTCAACTTTATACATACATATATACATAACAAAATATTCAACATAAACAATATGCAAAATTATATATACAATGAAATCACAAATACTGCCCCCATCAATGGCTCGACTCAACGCACTGTGAGGGTCCTCTATCGGCGCATTCGCTCCTGGTCCCGAAAATGTTTTGAAAACACATGGAAAAAGAATGAGCTAAAGGAGCCCAAGGAGTGTACATTTTCATTAAATAACATTTTCGCATATACCAAAATAATACATACTTATCCAACTAAAATCCATTTATACCTTAAACATTTATGCCTTAAACTTTTCTTTCAATAAATACTTATACCCATTAAAATCAATTTATGCTTTGAAACATTTATGCCTAAACTTTCTTCAATAAATACTTATACATTTAAAATCCATTTATGCTTTGAAACATTTATACCTTAAACTTTATTTCTTTCCTTCTAATACATACTTATACAATTAAAATCCATTTATACCTTAAACTTTCTTTCTTTCTTTCTTTCCTTCTGATGGAACCCAGGGAAATAAACACACCGAACAGTTTCCGGGTACTGACGGTGAGGGACAAATACACCTGGGCCATAACCACTATGTCATGAGAAACCACGCTTGCATGTGGTTCCAACATAGTTCCATCACGTGTAAGGATATTACTCTAGACACCTACCCCTCCCCGCTTAGTAACCTATAACTTTACTCCTAAATCCTTACACGCTTAAGGTACTCGCCGATATCACCATAATGTACTATATGGGGTTAGGTAACCATCAAGAAACATTTATCAAAATACATTTATAAATCCATTTAAATCCTTACTTTATCATGAAAACTCATATATATAAAAATATACATATGCATTCTTTACACGTTTAAACTTTCATAATGCCTTAACATATGCATACATATATAATTTAATATGAATATATATATATTGATGCAAGATAAACATGTACATTAAATTTTCATTTACACTTCAAAACTTTCATTTAGGCAATATAACATTTACATTAAACTTTTCATTTAACATCAAAATCGCTCACTTTAAACCTGGAATTTGCAAAACATCATTTTTACACTCACAGCTCACCGCTCAATCCCGCTTGCTTCCCGTTGAGTTCCTGCCCCGTCCGATAGTCCTTTTCACCTTTCCAAGAAAATCACAATTATACATTAACTATAATTGCATTTAATCCACTCATAAACACTATTCCTATATTCTTATTCCTCTAGGAATCTATTTTACTTAGGAATTGGAATCAATCCAATCGGATCATCCAAACTAAAGTTATGGCATTTTCATGCCAACTAGTCATTTTAACGATTTTTCTAGTGACAGTTTGTATTACTCATTTTTCCGAGGTCTTGACTTCATATTTTGACACTATGTCCTTATACTCATTTAAAGCTGGGCGTGCCAAGGGTTCCCATTCCAATTGAATCACCCACCCGAGCAATCAAAACTCACTTACATTCAAAATGTGGCTAATCTATGTTCAAAAACTGAACCAGAATTTGGCTTGCACATGGTCCTACTTTGAGTAAATTTTTAGGCCACTTAGGATCAGAATTTGGTGATACCTTCTTCTTAAGTTTTGTTCTCCTTCAAGTCTATTTTATGTATCCAGTTAAATCACTCAAATCGGATCAAAATTGAGCAAGTTATGGCCAAAATACCAAAACTGGTCAAAACAGAAAACATGACATTTCCTGTACCGAGACTGCTGCCCAAAAATTGACCAAAATGTGTTTCTCTTCCATTTTTTCTTTCACTCTAAACACTTAAATCTGATGCATTATACCCATTTCAACATAACACACACAATTCACTATCAAAACCCTAACCTCATCACTTGATTTTGTCAAAACCCTAACCTAAACCATGGCTTTCAATTGGATATTAAATTCAGCACCATTAAAACCTTAAATACTCATCAATTTTAACATCCATACCAGAATTTAAAGACATTAAACATGGAAAACATCAAACCCTAACTTTCCCACCGTGAAAACTTACTTGTTTCTGAGTTTCTTTGGCTCCTCTCCCTTGATTACCACTTGAAGATCACTTGAAAGCTTGAAAACAAAGAAAACTCACCTCCCCAACTTGGATTTCTCCCTTTCTCTTCCTCTTTCCTTTCTCCTTTCTTCTCTTTCCTCTCCTTCTCACGTGATCTCCTATTTGGAGACTTAAATCCCTAATTTTGCTTTAAATTCCAACTTTCCAAAATTACCCTTAAGTCAAAGAATTCAATCGGGCTATCAGAAGTGAATTACCCTTAATCCAAGCCTCTCATAGGTCCATTTTTATGAGACCAAGCTATTTACCCATTATTTAAATCATAATCTCAACATTAAGAAAAGATTTTGATCGGCTAGGTACAATTAAATATCTCCATTATAGCAAGATTTTATCTCCGTTTCGCTTTACTGCTTTTTATATCGATTATATGTCAAAATATTCATGGTCGCCTTATATTTAAATTTGAACATAAAATATTCTAACTAAATCTCACGTTGAATTTCAGGCTCAAATCACCGAAACGGATGAAAATCATTAAAATCTAGAATCCTGGACACAGCGATATTACCCGAATTACGTCGGATCACCCTAAACTATCCAAACTGACCGCTTCACTTTATTTCGGGCCGTTAGTCTTTATGATATACTGACATTTTCGTATTTTCGGCCCACTTCCGGTACTTCAAACACAGGCCCGAATTCCAAATCGGAATCACTATTCACTTAAATCTCCTATTCTCTTCTAAATATCGGCTCAAAGTCAGGAACCGAATTTCTTTAAAATTCTTCAGAAACCCCTCCATCCTGATATAATACAAGAAAAAATCACTTATTTCTTTAGGTATCTCTACATAATTTAAAATTCCACATCATGTCCAAATGATGTCCTGAGCGCTCTAAATTTAAGCTACCCTCGTTTCTACTATTGGGACCTCAAATCAGTTCAAAAAACTACTATTATAACATTCAATTTAGGTTGGGGTATTATCCGGGTTGAGAATTTTGGAATTTGTTTGCTCATACAGAGGGACGGATTCGGGGAAAATAAATTGTCCGTGGTAGATATCCAAGTGTCGACCGCCGCCGATAGGAGACAAGGAAATACCATCCGCACGACATGGTTTCAAAGGTAATATATTGTGTGGAATAGGCATGGGGTGGAAACAAATAATGTGATATATGAGCATCATTCTATGGATTTTATGCCTGGCCCTTCTAATCCAATGAATGATTAGTCATACAATGGTTATAGATGCTGCTGGTCA
Source organism: Tetrastigma voinierianum (assembly GCA_016808115.1). Lineage (NCBI taxonomy): Eukaryota > Viridiplantae > Streptophyta > Magnoliopsida > Vitales > Vitaceae > Tetrastigma > Tetrastigma voinierianum. The sequence goes on from JAEQBH010001219.1 coordinate 318,334, forward strand.
TTCTTTCGATCAAAATTATGAATATGAGGAGAATCCTAATCCAACGGCCTGCCAATTTTATGATATGCTTGATGCTGCTAATAATCCATTGTGGCAAGGGTGTGAAAATCATTCACAGTTATCAGTAGTGGCTAGAATGTTGAATATCAAGGCTGATCACCATCTTTCTGAATGTGCATTTGATGCAATTGCTAAACTAATGAAAGAGATTGTGCCTAAAGAGAATCTTATCGCCAAAAGCTTTTATGAAACAAAGCGATGGTTCGGGCTTAGGTTTACCAATGAGAAGATACATCATTGCCTCTAATGGGATGTATGATTTATCGGGGGAAGATTTGAACAAGACTCAGGTTCTCAGGACTATCCACGTTTAAGAAAAACAATGACACTAATGGAAAAGGAGAAAGAAAACCGACGTAGATCTTTTAAGAAATGTATTACTTTCTTCAAGGATCGACTTCTTAGATTATATTCATCTAAAGCCACTGCTAATGAAATGAGGTGGCATGCAGAACATGTGGTCGAGGATAATGTCATGCAACATCCGTCCGATTCTATTGCTTGGAAGCACTTCAATGATGTTCACCCTGATTTTGCAATAGAAATTAGAAATGTGCGTCTCGGCCTTTGTACAGATGGGTTTCAACCTTTTGGCCAATCTGGGCAACAATACTCGTGTTGGCCTGTTATTGTCACTGTGTATAACCTACCTCCATGGTTATGTATGAAGGATGCATCCATGTTCTTAACTGTTCTTATTCCAGGACCACGAAATCCTAAAGACAAGTTAGATGTGTACTTACAGCCGCTGATACATGAGTTGAATCTATTATGGGATTATGGGGGTTAAAGCGTTGACATTTCGGAATCAAAATTTTCGGTTCTTGACGACGTGATGTAGACTATTAGCGACTTTCGAGCGTATTCAATGTTGTATGCGGATGGTCAGCGGGGCCCGGTTGGCAATCATATTGTATGGAGGACTCCGGAGATCCTTTAGATAAATAGGAGCGGTAAGCAATCCTGGTTTGACAATCATAGGAAGTTCTTAGAACTTGATCATCCATTTAGCCGTAATAATAATGCATTTCTGAAAAACAAAATTGTGACGATTGGCGCACCTCGATTCATCGGGTTCGAATACTAAGCATAATTGATCATCTTGATTTGAAGAAGGTGACCCGAAGTCGATGCTTATGACATTAACGGAGGGTTAGTCGATCATGTGGTTGGAAGCGACATATTGCAGGATTTGCCATATTGGGCTCTAATCCTAATTCGACATAACCTTGATGTCATGCACATTGAGAAGAATGTGTTCGATAACTGACATCTGAGTGTTGAATATACATGGTAAAACAAAGACACTCTTAAGTACAGGCGAGAACTAAATACCTATTGTCGAAGGCGAGGGCTTGATCGAGTTGGCTTCAACGAGCAAATACCACAAGACTTGCTACACCACTACAGACAATAGGGCTAAGAAGGAGTTGTTTGATTAGTTATGAAATTGAGAATTTCTGATGGTTCTGATGTCTAACATGGGTAGATGTGTGGACAAACGGATCGAGGTTGTTTGGAATGAAAAGTCACGATTGTCATGTCTTCATCACGGAGTTGATGCCTATAGCATTTCGAGAACTACTGCACCTTTAATGTGTGGAAGGCTATCAGAGGCTTAATTTGTTTTTAAGTCTTACTTCAGCATTAATTCACGAATGAGGTGATTCAATAAAGATCATCTGATATTTATAAGGATTAGAAAGAATATTCCCTCGAGTTTTTTGATTCTATGGAACATCTTCGGTTCACTTGCCATACGGTATATTCAGGCGTTAATTAGATGGATGTATCCATTTGAGAGGTTAAAACCTAACCTTAAATCATAATGGTCAATAACCTTGAATTAGTACATGTGTCTTACTTAACATATCATTTATAGTATGCCGGAAATTGAAACAAATATCAGAATAATAAGGCACATGTGGAAAGCTCGATATGCAATGCATATCTAGTTGAAGAAGCATCAACGTTACATTCCATATTATTATTTACAGGGTCATGTACAAACAAAAGCTGAGACCCCGTGCCTCGAAATTATGAAGGTAGTGGAGATTATATTCCATCGGATGATCCTTTAAACCTATCGATTTTCAAATCTGATGGTGAGCCGGCAGTGGTCTAAGCAGAGACATATGACTCAACAAGAATATAAAATGACCTCATTCCACCATTTTCTTAAGCTGTGAAGAAGTTGAACCATATATCGGAGTTAATTTTTTAATGAGTAAAACATTTCCAATATATTATATTGTTAACAACTCCATTATATTTGAACTAACATATCTAAAATTCTGTCAATTCATAGGATTTACACTCAGATGTTACAACATCTCAATCCAAACATAACAAATACAGAAATTGATGCTAAACTTGAGATGGGCTTTGCTATTTGGTTCAAAACATATGTAAGCCTTCTTTTCCACCCTATCAATTTAATCATATTAACATGCGTGATGCAGGCTTATTTGCACCACATCCAATTAAAATACGTTTAAGAAGCATGTAAAGCCTTCTTTTCTCAACCTATCAATTAAACTTAATATTATTAACATGTGTAAAATACCTATATCTTGTGTTCAGGCGAGAAGACCAAACTCACGGTATCCACCAACAACTTCATACAAGATCTCGCCAAAGGTCCATTGGAAGCTGTTAAAATATATAATGGCTATTTTGCCAAGTGGATCACGAGTTTCACCTGAGTTGGACATGGTGCAAGTAAAATGTCAATAAATAATTAGGGTTTGCATCAAAGGCCAAAATTATAGCCATAATGCAAATGATTGGTATGGTCAGTTAAGAGAAGAAGTGGAAGTGGAATATCTTAATTGACCAATTAAGCGAACAGTTCTCTTCATGTGTGATTGGTTTGATCCGACTCCTAATAGGGGCATAAGAGTTCATGAGCAATACAACATTGTTGAGATAAACCATAGAAGACGATATGACAAGTATGAACCCTTTGTCCTAGCAATTCAAGCAGCTCACGTATATTTTTGTTCATACCCAAGTTTGCGAAAAGACAAAGTTGATTGGTGGGTTGTATCGAAAATCAAACCCAGAGGAGTTGTTGTGATGCGAGAACAGCACTGAAGACAACATATATACAGAAACTCCTCCATTTCAAGAGGAGTTAATTGAAATCCCATAATGTTGAAATCAATGAAGAAAGATCAACAAGCGACATTAAATGATCAATAGAGTGACAGAAGATATTATGGAAGAAGAAGAAGAAGAGAAGAAAGAAGAAGAAGAAGAAGAATTGCAAACAGAAAGTTCATTTGATTCAGAAAATGAATAGAATTTAAATGATATGAATGAAACTGATAGTTAATAAATAGGTAGTTGCAGTTGAATAATGTTATAGTACAAGTGTTCAGTTGTTAATTATTCTTTTTCTTTTTTTAATGAGGATAAATTGGATTTAAATGATATTAATGGCTTAGATAGTTGATAAAGAGGTAGTTATCACTTTGAATATTGTTATAATCTGAAGTGTTTAGTTGTTAATTATCTGGTACGATTTTTTTCCGGTATGAAATTGATGCGTCGTGTATCCATAATTGATAGTCGAGGACGAGGCCTTTGGAAGGGGTCGTTCTTCATCTTCGATGCTTCTTCTGCATCTGCATCCGCTGCTACACCTTGGCATAGAGACAATTGGCGGGAATGTCGGCGTTGTGGCCCAGCATCTACATCTCTATCCTGCTTTGTGTTCGTCGGCTCTCTCGAGACCATGTATTGCGATACCTCCCGAACATCAGCTCTGCGAGTTAGGCCTCGAATCCCAGCACATACCTTGGAGTCTTTTTGGTTCGATTCTACGTAGGAAGGAAGCTATATGGGTAGTCGTGAGAGCTACGAGTGCATGGTGGGAGTGAGACATTTAATACTATTTAATTCACTAGTTAATTGTAATGTATACAATTAATACTTATATATTTATATAATTGCTGTTGAGTCATGGAATGTAAATCTCGAATATCTTTGTATCTTTGAAGAGACACATCATGACGGATATAGGTGGAAAGCAGTGCCACAAGAGGTTCGAGATCTATATTGGGATGAATTTCAGGTAAATAAATGTTTAGGTTTCTAAAACTTTTGTATTTTGTTGATTTAAATTTTAATAAAAGCAAAATTGCTTCAGAATCAAGTTTGAGATACTTGAATATTGATATGATTGAAAATGTGATCATATCAAATTGATGTTATTTCTTTCATGTTTTTAAAGTTCTATATATTGAGAATTGTCAAATAATATGAATGTGAGTAGACATGAATTGGTGGAATTTATTGAGAATTTGTGAATGAACATTGAAAAATATTGTAGGAAATTTTGGATAATACGATTTTAGGAGACTACATGAATTTTTTAATATATATATATATATATATATATATATATATATATATATATATATATATATATATATATATATATATATATATATATATATATTTGAATATTTGAATGTTGATATGATTGAAAATGCTTGATCATATCAAATTGATATTGTTGTATTGTGCTTTTTCAGTTGTATATATTGAGAATTGTCAAATAATATGAATGTGAGTTGACATGAATTGGTGGAATTTATTGAGAATTGGTGAATGTACATTGAAAAATATTGTAGGATATTTTTGGATAATGCAATTTTTAGGGGAGACTCTGTCGAATTTTTTAATATATATATATATATATATATATATATATATTAGATATTTGAATGTTGATATGATTGAAAATGCTTGATCATATCAAATTGATGTTGTTTGTATTGTGCTTTTTAAGTTGGCATATATTGAAATTGTCAAATAATGTGAATATGAGTTGTCATAAATTGGTGGAATTTATTGAGAATTGGTGAATGTACATTGAAAAACATTGTAGGTAATTTTGATAATGCATTTTAGAGACTTCGAAATTTTTTAAAGTCCATATATGTTGACTAACTTTATATATTACAGAAATACTATGAGTGGGAGGGTGTTTGGAATGGGATCGTTAAGAAATTGTGGGAGCAGCTTGCGAGTAAGAGATACTCAGATATGCTTCATACGTTGGAGAAGGAGGAAAACGCATTTGTGTCACGATGAGGTGTAGCGAGTTAGATCGGTGGAGTGATGCCTCATTCCAATCGATAAGGGAGCGTCAATCGAGAAATCTTCATAGTGAGACTGGTGGACATCCTGGAATGTCACGACACGGTTGCGGATCCATATCGTTAAATTTGAGCACGCAAGACAAGTGTAAGAATACATATATATATATATATATATATACTATATATATATATATATATATATATATATATATATATATATTTTATTTTAAAAATGTCTCAATTTACGCATATTTATCTAATGTGTTTATTTTTAGGAAATGAGGAGTGCCCCTCGAGCAAGATGCGACTCTTTCACGATACCCATATGAAGAGAACTGCAGAGGGATCACATGATTATATTGATCAGCATTAAGACAAGTGGGGGTAAGTGCTCAAAAAACCTATCTTACATCTAACTAAGAAACACTAGTTTCATATGACGTTTTGTTTCGGGGAGAAGATCTGAGAGCTAATTGCTAGGAATCCCAAGAATGCAGAAGCAGTTCCTTTGTCGGAAGATGAGGATAGTATATTCTGCGAAGCTATTGGAGCTTCATCACATGCGAATACATGTATGGGACGGGTCAAAATAAATCATCAGAAGCTTGCATCGATGCCTCTACATCCTTTACACCCCTCGGTGGCTCATCAGCAGTTAGAAGCTTAGTCGACACAATCTCGATTGCAAGAGGAAGTACCACGAGAGCTCACAGTAACATTGATCTCCCAATGAGTGGAGACTTGGTAGGAGATGATGCGTCGCATGATGGAGGCGGATGATGGAGGAAAGAGAGGGACTTGAGGCGAGTCGATTGCCACAGACGGTCAGGGCATAGATCGACAGTTCGCCACGGATGTTTGAGTCTTGAGTATATCATGTTTTTAACATTTAATACTTTGTGTTTTTTAACATTTGGACCTTAGTCTTGACTTTTAATGTTTAATACTTTGTATTGTTTTCAAACATTAATTTGGGCTTCAATCTTGACTTTTAATGTTTAATAAGTGTTTTTAAATTTAAATGATAAATATATTTAAACTTATCATATATAAAAGTTTTTCGAAATTTAAACTTATTAATATATAAGTAATAATTAATTTTATGAAATATTAATTAAATAATTACAATATTTATAAATTTAGTGACCCTGAATGTAATTCGAGCTGAAAAAAACTATATCGCGACCATCGGCCCAACCATAACTGCGACCTGAGATGACCATAAAATTGGTCACTATCAGCAAATTATGCGACACATTGTAGTGGTCGTTATGCGCTTGACCACATTTCTTGTGGTCGCGTTTATCTGTGACAGCGTTGTAGTGGTCGTTATATGTGACCATTTCTTGTGGTGCGCTATCTGTGACCGTTGTAGTGGTGTTAATACGTGATCACAAATCTGTGACCACATTATAGTGGTCGTTATCAGTGACCATATTTCTTGTGGTCACACGTTGTGACCACTTGGTCACTAATTTGTCTTTGTGATGAGATTTTCTAAGACCACACTTTGTGGTCACTAAGTGGTCGCTATACCTCTCTAGTGACCACTTTGTGTCACTTTATGTGACGCAATTTTCTGTTTTTATAGTGTAATACCCGCATTTTTCGCGATATTGAGGGAAGAATGATAATTACTCCTCCTCTATCAGACCTTAGCCATTTTATTTTGACATTACATTGATTTTCAACTTCTATTTTATAAACCATAAATTTGCTAAGTACCTCATCTTTTGAATGCAAAAGATAAATATAACATAATTTAGAAAAATCATCTATGAATGTCACAAAATACTTTTTGCCTCCTCTAGTGGGGTTGCTATGCATGTCACATACATCACTATGAACAAGTTCTAGCAAAAACGTGGTTCTTTCCACTTTAGGAAATGTCATTCTAGTTATTTTAGTGTGCATGCATATTTTACATCTATCTCCTATGTTATTATCATACTTAGGAATTAAATCTAATTTAACCATATCATTCATATTCCTAGTATTAACATGTCCTAATCTAGCATGCCAAAAATAAAAAGAATCAAGCATATAAATAGAATTATTTATTTTATTAATATTAAGCTTAAACATTCCATGATACAAATATCCTTTCCCAACAAAAATTCCACCCTTAGATATTATAAACTTATCTGACTCAAAGACTAGCTTGAAACCATGCTTATTAAGCAAGCTTCGATACAAGAATTTTCTGGCAGTACATGACATACATTAGTTAAAGACACAATTTTTTCGAGTGAATTCTAAATCATTGCCTTTGCCTTTAATAGTAGCTATTGAAGAGTTGCCCATGTAGAGAACTGTTCCATCATCCACCGGTTCATAGGTGTTGAAAAAGCTCGTATCATTGCAAACATGCCTTGCAGCTCCAGAATCGATCCACTAATCGTTAGCATCCTCGAGTATATTAACCTCGGAAATAACAGCCACAAATTCTTGGACTGCGTGCTCAGATTTTCTTTATTATTGAATGATCGACACTCACTTTTGAAATGTCCTGGCTTGCCGCAAAACCAACATGCACCTTTCCTTTCTTTGAAAGGTCTGAGTTGGGTTGATTTTGTTATTATGTTTTCTTATTATAGGAGTGCTCCCTTTGCCATTTCCTTTGTCATACCACATGGACTTTTTGGACACATGATGTAGCGCCCAAAATCAGGAATTAGTTGACAACGTCGGCTTTGTGGAATATTCGTGGATGTCGGGTTACCCGACACCACTCATGAAAATCGGGCAGAGTCTCCTTTGTATAGGGAGCTCTACCCAAGGTACAAACCTGTCCCAACAAGTTTACAATGACCACACAGGGTCCACATGCGAGTAAAATAATAGCCACTTGGGCCCTTGCATCAATACTCACAAAGTATATCCCAACCAAATATATATTACATGGTTCAAGAGTTAATACATTACTCTTAATACAAACATATATTAAAATTATAGAATTATAATACATGTTATACAACAACATCAAAGCCACAAGTCGGCTTTCTTCTCAAACGGCCTTTAATGAGTGTAAGCCTTCCCAGATCGCTCACTGTGCACAGTGATCCCTCGCGAAGTGAGCAAAGCCCGATAGAGATAATTTCCTACATGGAGTTTACTCCCAGTAAGTGCACATGCATAGCCAAACAATCACATTCAAGCAATTTCATGAACCTACTCGAATGTCTACATGCCCAAACCCATGTCTCAAGTCCTCACCGACTCCCTCACACATACCTAAGCTTGATATGCGGTAAAAATATCCAGGTTTCACAACAAAAGCTTTTGTTCTTGCTTGAAACCTTACTCTAGGGATTTATTAAAAATATTGGACTACCATAGTGTGAATTCTTTGGATAAGCTCTCGAGAAACAGTCTCATGGTCCTCATCCCAAAAGTATCTGTTGGGCGTCCCTCCAGGCAATTCTTCGGAAAATCTTCCGTCGAAATTCCTTTCACAAACATTTTCATTTTTGTTTCATTTCATTTCATGCACTAACACCTAATATTCTAGGCTGCCCTAGTGCATATGGAATGCATGATGCCAATCCCAAAACATTTATGCTAATATATTCACATGCATATATATTAACATAATTAATCCAAACAAATCATGTTATTAAATTCACATCAATAACACCAAAATTATCTCACATGGGCTAATTAGCAAACATAAGCAATTCATTTTGAATCACTCAACATCATAAAAATTCACACAAAAATATTCACGTGAACAGTGAAACCCTCGGGTTGACACTGTTCACGGCCACACAAATAGGAATTTTCTCTACTCGGTTCAAAGCTTTTGAGACCGAATTTACGGCTAAAGCAAGCCTTAGAACATTCCTAACCATTTACATGGCTCTTAGCCAAAGAATAACAAAAGTAGGAAAAGATCCCTACCTCTTAGAGTTGTCGGAACTCCACCAAATCGGTGCCCACACGTAGTCCTCGCCGCATAGAGCAACTTTTCTTCTTGCTCCGTCGAAAACCGACGGTCCGATCGGCCGGAAACCTAGAGAGAACCTTCTCTCTAAAAACCAGAAAATCCAACCACTACATGAACAGTCCTCTCCTACACATTTTTTGGTCTCTTTTGAAGAAGATGAATACTGCTCATCTTTTGTCTTTTCCTCATTAACAATTTTATAAATTCCCAATGTGTCCCTTCTTCTAGATTTTTGACACTTGGCACAATCTAGGCCATCCATTTCCATCATCTTTCTAATCTTGAAACATGTGTCACATGAGTACATGTAATAGGTGAATTTTGTCACATCACATGTCGTTTCTGACGCAGATACTTCCGTGCCTCGAAAACGTGCAAATTTGTATCTCGGAGTCGTGAAATTTGACATGATAGCTAGATTTTGCGAGATGATTCCAACGGTGAAGTCCGTTTCATCATCCGAGATCTAGAAAAATTCCGTATTTTGATCGAAATGACGATTTTGCCATTTTTCCGAAAATTGGAATTTTCTCGGGTCTTACACATGAACTCCAATCTCATCCTTACTTTCTTGGCGTCTAGTCTCTTCCTCCAATCGAAGGTGTTTGGCTAGTTCCTCGAGAGTAAGATCTTCCTTTTTGTGTTTAAGACTTTTCTTAAACTCTTTCCAAGAAGGTGACAATTTTTCAATAATAGAAGACACAACTATGGAATCATCCATATTAATCTTTTGTTTCTTAAATTGACTAAGTATATGTTGTATCTCATGAAATTGATCCATAACAGGTTTATTATCTACTATACTATATTTCATAAAATGACTAACCAGAAATTTCTTGCTTGTTGCATCCTCCATTAGATACTTAGCTTCCAAAGCATCCCACAGTTCTTTGGTAGTCTCCACAAGCTGGTAGATGTCAAACAGAGAATCTGCTAAAGCATTCAGAATGTGTCCCTTGCAAATGTAGTCATCATTCTCCCACTTTGTTCTTTCCGTCTGAAATTTAATGTTCGTTTTCTTGCTCCTCTGGATATGGTGTTTTCAGAACATAGGCCACATTCAGTGTGGTGAGTAGGTGTGAAACCCCGAGAAAATCTAATTTTCTTAAAAAGGGCAAAATAGTAATTTTGGTCAAAATCCGAAATTTTTCTAGATCTCGGATGATGAAACGGACTTCTTAGTTGGAATGTCGTCTCATGAAATCTAAACTAGCGTCGAATTTTGTAGAATTCCAAGACAGTTGGAATTTGCAAGTTTTTCGAGGCAACGAGCATAGTGGGGGACACTTGCCGCATTTTGAGTGGCTCATAGTGTGCCACGTGTCAGGTTCTGAATCAATCAACTTGAGCTCAAGTGTGGGACCCACATGGACATGTGGCAACACATGATTGGAGGGAAATCAAAGGTAGATGGATAAAAGGATAAGGAAAATCTAGAGCGATGAGAAATTGGACATGTGCGAGTGAAGGGCCAAGCTCTTAGCCCGTCTTGGACAGCTTGAGTGGAGTGGGGAAAAGAAAACGAGAAAGAAAGAGGAATAAAAGAGAGTTTTAGAGAGAGGAGCTCATTATAAATTTCTCGGCTTGATTGGGCCAGGCGGTTTCGGGCGGAAGCCAGAGGAAGAGTTCAACCTCACGGCGAGGGCTTCGTATAGGGCCGGAGTTGGGAGTTTGACAAAAACTCAGGTAGGGGAGTTTTCTCTGCTTGATTTAATCCTTGTTTAAGGGCCATTCAAATGGCATGGGTTGTGTGGTCGGTAATTGCGCGTAGGCAGATTCAAGACAGCAGGGCTGAGTGTGCTAGAGATTCCAGGACTGTTTACGATCAGTCCGGGGACTGATTTTTGGGACTAAGTGATTGTCCTTGTGTGCCATTTAGGTGTTAAAGTTAAAATGAATAATGGTGTTGGTTATCTTGCCCTAAGGGGAATGTTTGGTTGTGTTTTGAACCATGGGAAGCTACCATATTGTGGTAGTACACATTAACCATATTTTAGAACTTGATTTTGGGTAGGAAATAAAGGGATTTTGGTAGTGCGTCCTTCAGGTAAATTGTAGCCAAGTCAGTGAACTTGATGTTAGGCTTTTGAATTTCTCAGTGGGCTGGTAGCGAGTTATGGTTCGCTACGGCGAGTCTAATGGAAGGGTTGTCCATTTGGTCGGTGGCCTCGAATAGGTTCACCGGATGGAGTTCATCCGATCCGGATGGGTTCACCCGGATGAGTCACAGATGGGTTCACGAGTTCACCGAATGGGTTAAATCAGGCTAGGATCATGCACTGACCTCAACTTGAAGGTCATGCTTATAGATTCGGGCACTTTCTGGGTCGGGTGTTCTTGGACTCTACGGAAAGCCCATTGAGTCAAGATTCCATTCGTATGCCTATGGAGGGCATTGGGTACTAGAGCTGGCCGGAAAGGGGCTCCCGGGCAAGTGAAGTAGGCTGTGTCAGTAGAGTTGCCTGATCATGTGTGACCTCGACTTAGAAGGTCATAACTTCTTCGTCCGAACTCCGTTTCGGGTGTTCTTAGACTCTATGGAAAGCCCATTGAGTCAAGATTCCAACCATGTACCTATGAAGGGCATTAGGTACTGTTTGTACGGAGAGGGCTCAGGGCAAGTAAGGTGGGCGCTGTCAGGGTAGGATGCCACAGTCATGTGTGACTATCCTTCGGAAGGTCATAGCTATTACGTCAGGAACTCAGTTTCGGGTGTTCTTGGACTCATGGAAAGACCATTGAGTCAAGATTAGTATGTTCTGTGGAGACATTGTTGCTCGAACAACATCTTTGGCAGTTAAGGTTGTGTGTTATGGCTTGTGTGAATAACATGCAGTGTGAATATGACATGTTAATGTATGTTGTATGATGTATTAACATGGGTTGTGCATGGAGGAGAATTATATGTATCAATTATAATTATCCATGGTATGTTGAATCATTGCATGTGCACTTAGGTGTGGAGTAACCCATGTAGGATAATTCCACTACTGGGCATTGCTCACCCCGTCGTGGGATCCCCCTTTTCAGGTACAGGGAGTGTTCGGGAAGACAGCGCTCACTAGAGGCCACTTTTAAGAAGAAAGCCGGATTGTGGCTTTGGTAGATATTTTTTTAAAACATGTATTAGAACCCTTAATTTTTATATATGTTTTGATTAAGAGTAATGTAATAACTCTTGAAACTATTGCAATATAGTTGGATGTATTTTGATGAGTATGATGTGTAGGCCAATGTGGCCATTTTCTTTCATGTATAGTCTCTTGATGATATGAGACCATGTGAGTTGGCGGGTTGTCAGGACTACCCACGGGATTTGGGGCGTCTGATAAAAATGCATCTTCTTACGCCCGCGCCCTAAAATTTCCTCCATCGAAATTGCTCTAACTTCATAAAATTAAGGTCATTTGTTGAAGTGGCGAGCCATTGTATTTCTTGTATTATTAATTATAATTGGAAATTAATACATCGAGAATTACAATTAAATCAATATTCAACTCTCAATCCCGGAAACTCAATTAACAAATCAAAAATAAATGTTCAAGCTTGCTAGATTATAAGTTTCCACAATGCGAAAATAGGTTGAATGCTCAGAAAAATTCTTCTTAAATAAAGTCTCGAAAATATCCTTTGGCGTGCGAAGCGGTGCCTTATAATAACTTTGTCTTATTTCACGTCTTCTTAACTTTCGATGATCTTCATCCGAACGCAATATTCTAGCGATTGGAGTTGATGATACGGGTGGTCACGGCATAAATATTGTCTTTAGAATGTTAGGCTCGTGTCACACACTTGAGCTCAAAACATAAATGTACGCCTCAAGTCACGTTACTATGTCGCTTTCCTAAACACAATATTTGCCCCCACCAAAAGTGTGCACGGGGTTAACTGTAACGCCCCGTCCCAAGAGAGTGTACAGTACATGTGACTGTAGGGGCGTATACGAGCACCAAGTGTCACATTGTGGTATTTTGGAAATGAAATTATGCAATGATAAATTTACTAAACCCGGAATGTGATGCTAAAAGAAAGGGTAAAATTGTAATTGCCAAAAAGGATATGAAAACCATAAAAGGAAAGATGATGGGCCATCATATAAATAACAAGAGTTGATTTGCAATATTAAAAGGGTGGAGGACTTAATTTCAATTAATGAAAAGATTAGGATATAAAAAGGGAGATGAGACAAAAATCTCATTTGGTCTCTCAAAAAGGCTAGGGCAAAACGTAGGAGAGGAGAAGAAGGGAGAAAGGAAGAGGAAGAAGAAGGAGAAGGAGAATAAGACCAAACCAAGGTATGTTGTTGTCTTGAAATCATGGGTATTTTGGATTCTTAAGGATTTGGTTTGGAGATTTGTTCCTTCTTTTCTAGGGTTTTGTTGAAGAGATCACCCAAACCCTAGATTTGTTGAGGTAATGGGGGTAAAACCCCAATTGGTGGAAAATAAATATGAATCCATCATAACTGCCTCACTGATGATACCGGGTTCAATCCTCAGTTCTGACTCTATGTTTGTGTTCAAATATATTCAGTATTATGAGGTTGTTGATATTCATGACAGGTTGGTGTTATAGATTGAGATTAACAGAGATGTATAAAGTATAAAAAAAATGCAATCCCAGATTGTTGAGACAGTTGTTACCGGATCAAACGAATGATACTGTCTTGGTACATGTCGGATTTAATCTTGATCTGATATGAGAATGCAATCTGTGCAGTGCAGTCGAAAGTAATACTGTCTGAAGTGCCCAAAATGTCGAGTGTGTATTTTGTATAATTAAGCTCAAATTCACACGATCGCGAACCTTACTAAATGATTAAGAGGTTCAAATAAGATTGGAACTCGGCCCAGCGTGGCGTACCTGTTAAGCCTCGGCAATATTCGTTGAGTGTGACTAAGTCTAAGAAGTACGTTAAGTATATGCGAGTACGTAGGTGATTAATATGTTCGTCGTATTCATTTGAGTGTGTAGGCTAAAAGCAAAGGCGAGAAAGAGTGGAGTTGTGCTCGACTTTAGTAAGCAGAAAAGGTGAGTGTTCTAAACCTATTTTTCTTCAAATACTAGTGTATTATTATTATAAACTGTTTTACACTGGTATTTAATGGTTTTGATTGTAAACCATGTTTGAAAAGCAAGCGTGAGTTTAGAGACTTTAAATAATGGTTTTGATTTAAACCCATATGTAGAAAAGCAAATAAATGAAAATAGTTTTGATTTAATTTCAATATACTTTTTAAGCAAGCAATGAGATTAAGCAAGCAAGCAAATGGTTTTGAATTATCAAACCATATTTAAAGCAAACAATGGTTTTGAATTATTAAACCATGTTCAAGCAAGAAAACAAGCAAATGGTTTTGAGTTGTAAAACCATATTTCAAGAACAAGCAGCCCAGCGAAAGAATATTTTGAACAGGCCTAACTAAATCCTAGTTCTTAAGCAAGCATCTTAGGTCAAAGGTATTCCTTACGTGCGGTGGTGTTAGGATATCATACATGCATTTTAGATTTGCACAGTACATTAAACTTAGGTCATGCATCATGGCATTTAAAGGAAGGCCGTGCGCATTACAAGAGTATATAGGGTGCTTAGCGTTAACTAGAGTATGGTGATGGCGACCCGGTCGATTCCACCATGTTCTGGGAAAGGTGGAGTGAAGTGTGCCCAGACCCTTCCACCTAGGTGAGCGGACCCCGAGGACCCGATGCCGACGCGATCGATGCCCGAGTCGGGTGTTCGCAGGAGTACGACAAACGGAAAGGCCTCGGTGGTTGATGGTTTATGGCGTACTTGTGCAGTTTGAAAAAAATCAACCAGCGGTGCACGGTTGAGCCAGGGCTCCGTGTTTGTTTAAATGAGCGGTTGAGCCCGGGCTCAGATTTTGATTTCAAAACGATCGAGTTGAGCCAGGCTCCGTGGTGATTTCATGGCTTGGTGCAGGCCAGGCTCCTAGTTTTGATTTCTAAAGCATGCGGTTGAGCTCAGGCTCCCGTGTTTATAAAAAGTTTGAGAAACTTTTTAAAGTAAGAGATTTATGAATAGTTTTTATAAACTTTCAAAGCAAAATAAACAAGAGATTTGAGAAAAGTTTTAGAACCTTTTAAGCAAAGTAAACAAGCAAGGCTTCTGGAAAATATTTGTAAAAGAGAGTTTTACAGTTTTGAAATGTTTTCCAGAAAAATAAACATTTTTATAAAGCATCGCTCAGGCTTGTTTAGCTCATTATTTTGTGTTTTCAAACTATTTTCAGTGCGGGCACTGCGGGCCTTCGACATATTAAGGATTCTCCTGGCAACAGCCTAAGTGTTGTAATTAATAATATTATGTAAGGAAACACTTTGAATTTGTATAATGGAACATATGTATGTACATAATGTATTTTGTGGAAATGTGTGAGCCTGAGGCTCTTTTGTAAGAATATTGCTGGTTGCCACGTTAGGAAAAGTGTAAATTTGTATATATAGGATTTGGAATATGTCCTTGTTGCAGCCGACATGCTGCCGAGATTTTATCAAATCATAAGTTGGAAAAAGAAAAAATTTTATACAAGGTTTAAGCAAACAATACGGCTTCGCTCCACAAGAATTTCTAGTTGTTAAAGGTAACGACTGGGGATTTCTATGGAGTGGCCGGCACACCTGCCGCTGGTAGAGGGTGGGGGTGTGTCATTAACTGCAAATTCGCCTTAGGATAAAATGAGGCTGATCTGATGATCTTCTATCTGCGTATGCACCAACGAAAATAGAGCAAAATACCCTTGTGATATAATTCAAATAAACCAAGACACTACGCTTCAATTCTACAGTAATTAGAACGCATAACGAAAGCTAAAAATCTCACAAATAAGAAAAATAGTAGATAGGGAGAGAGAGATTTCAGAAAGACAAGTCAATTCTGAAAAAAAAAATGGGATCAAATAAATGTTGAATGGGACCCCTATTTATAGACGAACTGTGCCCTTTGGATGTACCTGTTCGGCGAACAGGTACCATCAACGATCACAACTGTTGATCCATTACACCCATTCGTATCAAACATCCGCACCTACTTCGGGCCCAAACCCAGCCCATTATGATTTTACCCAAAAATAATAAGGTCCCTTTGGATCTAATAACTTGACGCACCTTGTAGCCATCGCTATACGCCAAAACTTTAGTACCCCTTGGGGTCCAACCCATAAGTCAAAACTAATGACTTATAAAGCCACTAAAATTCTTCTGTTTTTCGATGTGGGACAAGAGCTAGCTTTCTTAAGTGTAAGACCCGAGAAAATTCCAATTTCTGGAAAAATGGTAAAATCGTAATTTTGGTAAAAATCCAAAATTTATTCTCTAGATCTTGGATGACGAAACGGATTTCACCGTTGGAATCGTCTCGCGAAATCTAGCTAACACGTCGAATTTCATTGAATTCCAAGACAGTCGGAGTTGACACGTTTTTCGAGGCATTGCGTTTCAGGTGCCGTAAAACGACATGTGATGTGACGAAAGTCACTTATAACATGTACTCATGTGACACATGTTGCATGAGTAGAGAAATTATGGAAATGGACGGCCGAGATTGTGCCAAATGTCAAAATAGTGGAAAGAAGGGACATATGTCATTTTGGAAATTCTAAATGAGGAAAATGACAAAATAATGCATAATGTTCTTCTTCTCCAACAAAAGAGACCAAAACGTGCAAGGGAAGGAAAGAGGCTTACAATGGGCTGGAATTTGATATTTCTAGAGAGAGAGAGAGCCACTTCTCTCTAGATTTGCGGGCGATCCAACCGTCAGAATTCTTCGGGACAAGAAGGAAAGTAGATTACGCGGTGAGAGCAGCGTAGGTGGAGTCCACACGGTTTGACAAACTCCGTGAGGTAGGGGATTTATCCTACTTGGTTTTACACTTTATTTAAGTGTTTTATGATGTTTCGGTTGGTTTGAAGCCTTGAATGACCGTTTGATCGGTCCCAAAACTTGGGACCGAAGTGTGAAAAATTATGGCACCCCTTTTGGACAGTCCATGAATGGGTATGGACTGTTTGGGTGCATTGTGTGATAAATTGTGATTTATGCATTAAATCATGTATTGTGATGTGTATGAGGCCGGAAATGGCCATGAATTTTGGGTTTCACTAAGTGGAATCGATGTTGGATAGTGGCTGTGAACAGTAACCCGAGGGTTTTACTGTTCACGTGAATAGTGACACGAAAATAAATTTTTGTGTGAAAACGTGTTTGGTCGAGTAATTCAAGTTGAATCGCTCGTGTTTGATTATTAGCCCACGTGAGCTAATTTTTTATGTAAAGGATGTTGAAATTACATGACATGTTTGTGTGATTTAATTATGTGAATATATGCATGATTATATATTTACATGTGTTATATAATTGTATTGGAATTGGCGTCGTACGTGTATGCCTTTGGGGCACCCCAAATGATAGGAGTGAGTGCATGAGGTGGTTCATTGAGAGTGTGGTTTCGGAGGGTTGACTAATAATAATGATTATCGAAGGGTAGTCCATATAAAATATCAATCGTCGGAGTCGGCCCAATTGATATACATCGGAGGGTTGTCCACTAAATAGATCATCGGAGTCGGTCCACTATTTATATCGGAGGGTTGTCCACAATTAAAACAAATACCTTTGTTTGAAATAATGTTTCTCATACATGGCTTAGAGCGAGTGTGAAGGAGTTAGTGAGGACTCGGGACGTGGGTTGGTCGTTTAAGCGTTAATTAGGATCGTATTTGCTTGAATGTGTGTTTACATAGGAGCATTGCGTATGCGCTAGGTGGAGAGTAGCCCGTTTAGGGTGATTCTACTCTTGGGCGATAGCTCACTACTATCGAGGATATTATTTTTCGGAATTACGGGGAGCGTCTGCGAGGAGACGGCTCATCCTAGAGGCCGATGCTGACGAAAGCCGGGTTGTGGCTTTGGTGTTTTAGAATACATGTATTAGAATGTTGTAAACTTTTAATATGTGTTGTATAAGAGTAAACTTTTAACTCTTGAAACTATGGTGTATAGTTGATGTATGATGATAAGTATTGTAGTATGGGCCCAAGAGGCCGTTTTTACTCATGACATTGATGTTTGGGACAGGTTATGTACCGTGGGTAGAGCTCCCTGTACAAGGGAGACTCTGCCCGATTTTCGTGAGTCGGGCCGGGTTACCCAACATTCACGAGTATTCCGCAGGTTTACAGATAGTCAACGGACCCTTGGAATTTGGGGCATCACATTAAGTACAAAAGAAATTTTCAAAAAACCCCAAAATGAAACCCATTTTGAAAATATTCAACATAAAGTGAAATATAAACAAGATGGCTTTGTTGATCGGTTTAAAGCCAGATGGTGGCTTAGGGATTTACTCAAACACCTGGTGTGGATTACTTTGACACTTATAGTCCAGTGGTTAAATCATGTACTATACGGCTCTATTAGCTCTTGTTGTATCATTTCATTGGCCTATTCAAAAATTGGATGTAGAAAACGCTTTTCTTAATGGTGATCTTCAAGAAGAAGTCTACATGGTTCAACCTCCACGATTCATGAATCCTCAACATCCTCAATATGTTTTGCGGTTGAATAAGGTCCTCTATGGCCTAAAACAGGCCCCTAGGAGGCAGCGGTTTCATAGCTCAGACTTGCCACTATTGGATGTTGGATTTCAATCTTCAAGAGCCTGCTTCCTTATTCATTTGCCACACGGCTGACCCGACATTGTTATTGTTTTGGTTAATGTCGACGATATTACAGTGGCGGGTGTAGTTCTACACTTGTATTTTAATTGTGCTCATTTACATAGAAATTTTCCATTCATGATCTGGGGTATCTACTTTCTTGGCATTCATGTATACGATGTTGCAGCAATGATTACATCTCTGACTAAATACATACACTGTTCTTGACTAACAAATTTGTAGGATTAGAGATTAGAGATTCTTTTATTTTTGAATACTAGTAATGGTATTTGGTAGCCTAAACTTACTTAAATTTTTTAGATATTTTATTTTGATTTTAAATTTAAATACTTACATACAAGCTTTCTTTTTGTTTAGACTTCGAAGAAAAAACTCTGAACCTTTCAAAAACCCAAATTCTCATCACTTTTTCATCAAAATAAACTTAAAATCATAAATAGAATACATAAAACCGATGAAAAGAAAAAAAAAAAGCAATTCGATAAAACAATGCAATGAAATGTCGATAGCGGAATTGAGCGATTGTGCACGAAAGCGAAACCTAGAAATCGGAAAGAGAATGTAGAGGAAATCGTTACAAATGATTTGAATAAGTGTTGTTTTGAATTGTGCTTCTTGGAAGTTTTACTTTGGTAAAGTGTAAAGGTTTATATATATATCCAGGTTCAAGTCGGGTTACCTAAATTATTGGTCCAAGTCTAACCTGAATTTGAATTGAGTTGATAAAATTGAACTCAAACCCTACCCAAATTACAAAAATGTAGTGCCCAAATTCATCAAAACATCGGGTTGGGCTCAAGTTGGATTGGGTTAACTCATGTAGCCCTGGTTGTGACAACTGAATGGCTAATGAAAGTTTGGAGTATCCATCAATTTTTTTTTTTTTTTTTTGCAAGAATTTGGAGTATCGATCTTAAGCATGTGGAATTTGTGGAAGTTAAAGCTAGTTATATTTTGTGTAACTAAATTAGAGTTGACAATAAAGTTGAGAGCCAGTGACCAACCCACTTTATCGATTACAGCGGTTGGGTTGTGAAATTTAAGGCCAACCCGTTTTTATGGAACTTAGAAATTCGATTTGGAATAAAGGGCAAAATCGTAATTTTGGTCCTGAAAATTGTAATTTCGGTTAAAATCCGTAATTAATTCTCTAGATCTCGGATAGTGAAACGGATTGTCTTGTTGGAATCGTCTTGCGGGAAATCTGGATTGCTTACGTAAAATTCGTAATTTTAAAGGCGGTTGGAGTCGGCACGTTTTTCGAGGCATCGCGTTTCGGGTGCCGTAAAACGATTTTCGATGCTATGAAAGTCACATATAACACGTACTCATGTGCCATAAGTGGTATGAGTAGAGAAATGATGAAAATGGACGGCCGAGTTAGTGCCGAATATCAAATCTGGTAAAAGAGGGACATAAAGGTCATTTTTGGAATAGTTAAATGAGGAAAAAGCCAAATTAGAAAATATTGCTTCTTCTCCTTAAATGAGCCAAAGGCAAAATCGTGAGAACAAAAGATGAGATGCAGTAGGCTTCGTTTGAGGAGAGCTTTAGAGAGAGGGTCTTCTGCTGCAGAGATATCGGAAGATCAGGCCGTCGGCGGTCTTCGGAGCGAAGGAAGCGTTCTACGGGAGGCGGGCTGCGCGTGGACTCGGGATCGGGACTCTTCAAACTCCTTGAGGTGGATTTTCTCCCTACTTAGGTTACTCCCATTTAAGTGTTTTCTTGTGTTTGGTTGAATGGGCCGTGAGGGGCCGTTTGATCGGTCCCAAAACTTGGGACCGAATTGTTAGAAACTCTTTGGGATTTTCTCACCATCCGTGACAGTCCAGAAAATTCAGTGGGTATGGGCTGTTTGGGTGTGGTTTGTGTTGATTTGTGTATTGGATGTTTGCTTGGTATACAATGGGCCGGGAATGGCCGTGGATTTCGGGTTCACTAAGTGAACCGTTGAGTTGTGATTTTTCGGGAATAGTAGCGAGGTTTAAATATTCAAGCGATGTTCTAAATATATTTTTATGAAAATATGTGTTTGGTCGATGATTTAAATTAAATTCTTTAAGTATGTGACGTCGTGCTTAAAAGGGAGCTAATTTTGATGTGAAATTTGAAATTTACATGACATGATTGTGTGAATTGAATGCTTTGTGAATATATGCATGTTTATATATTTACACATAATGGATTAAACACTATTGGAATGGCATACATGCATTCCATATGCTGGAACATCCTATGACTATAGAGTTAGTGCATGGTGTAAGGAGTCTAGAAAACGGTTCGGAGGGTAGTCTAAAAATGTTAATCATCGGAGGAGTGGTCACAGACTAAAAATATCAATCGTCGGAGCAGTGATTGATATTCATCGGAGGGTAGTCCTGACAATTAATATATCAATCGTCGAACCTTGAATTGATATATATACATCAGGAGGGTTGTCCACTAATAAAGTATATATTCTCATACGAGGAGAAGCAGAGTGTGAGAAGTCGATGAGACTTCGGGATCTTAGTTAGTCATGTAGACATTCCATTAGGATCATGCGTTGCTTGAATGTGTGTTACTTTGGAACATTACCTTTGCACTTAGGTGGTGAAGTAGCCCATTTGGGGCGATTCTCCTACTGAGCTTTAGCTCACCCCGTCATGGGACCCCCTTTATTTTAAAAGTCTGAGGGCGTGCGAGGGACGGCTCGTCTGAGGTTGAGATTAGAAGAAAAGCGGATTGTGGCTTTGCTTTGGCATGATATCTACGTGTGATAGAGAATTTACTCTAATTTTTGTATATGTTGTATGAGAGTAAAACATTTGAACTCTTGTACCTATTGGGTATATAGTTGGATTCCACGGAGTTGGTATGCATCGAGTATTGTTGTAGGTCAGTGGTCGTATTACTCATGTGATTGGATATATTAAATATATTGGGTATTTGGGACAGGATGCAGGTTTCTTTAATTGGGTAGGCTCCCAGTACAAAGAGACTACGCTAGATTTTCCCTAAGTGGCGTCGGGTAACCCGACATCCACCTGTGTTCAGCGGAGTTGTGAGTAGTCAACGGACCCCCCGGGATGAGTGTCGCATTACAGCTATGGCCCATTTAGGTTTGGCCCGGGTTAGCCCGATTGGCCATAAATTTTTATTTATTTTTTTTTAGTAACTAACTTAATAATTGAAATTTTCAAAGATTTATCTATAAAATTTAATATTTTGGGCATCTCTTTTGTAACTTAAACATATGGGTTTTAAAAAAAATTATTATTATAATATATGATTAATATATTAAACTTTGTTGTTTTAACTATTTTATTTTCAATTTCTAAATGTATATTTTTTATATAATTTATATGATAATTTAATATTTAAAAAAATTTATATGAAAATTTACTAAATGCATTTGAATTAAATAAATTACAGTATTAATATTGAATATATTTATATTTATCTCATTAATCCTATTTTAAATATTTACAATTTATTTTTTATTTATCCTTTAAATTTTATTCAATCATATATGTTTTTTTTTTATATAAATGAAGTTATAATAGTTTATAAATTAAATTAAATTTAATAACTAAATTATTATTATATTTTAAATAATTTTATTACTTAAACTAATTATTTAACCAACAAAATAATGTTTTAAAAATAATTAACAAGAATTATACACTAATCTCTTTCCTAATATGATTACATCTTCTAACAAGATGAATTTTCAAACAAATAGGATATTTCATTATAGAGGTTGAGATGCATTTTTGGAAAAATATTTTTTTTTATTCCAAACATAAATAAAATTTATGTTGTTAACTTTCTAAATTAATTAATAGATGATGATAACTCAACCACCATCGAGGATGTACATCTTTCTAATGTGGAATCATTTCTAATATGGAATCACATGTTATTATTGAATGTAATGAGGATGAAGATGAATATTATAGCCATATGAGATTTCATTTGATACTTTGGAGTTGTTTTTTTAAGATATATTATTAAGTTATTACTTTATTGTTTTGGTACTATTTAGATAACATTATTTAGTTATTTAAGTTTGTTTACTATTATTATACTGTTTATACTCAATCATTTTATATATTAATTATTATTATATGTTTGTATATTATTTATTTTTATTTGAAGAATAATGAATTTGTAAATTTTTTTTTTTTTTTTATCATTTTTAAGGTTTTAGACCGTTGTATGCCGTTTTGACCCGTAAGCCACATGGGTTGGGTAGAATTTGGTCGAGTGGTCGAATAAAAATGGGCTAGATTAACCGACTCATTTTGACTCCACATTAAATAGGTTGACCAATGGGTTGAAATTCATTTAAACTCTAAAATAAATAGTTTTTTTTTTTTTAACTTTCTTTTTCATTTTGTTGATAATTGTTGAAATTCAAGATATTATTATATTTGAATTTTAAGTTATCCAATAAGAATTGATGTTGTTTAATATCAATAGGCCCCAAAAGATTGCTCGACTAAGATCTCCAATTGGTTAAAGTCTATTCGGGATAGGAAAATCCGGCCGCTAATAACAACTAATTAGGATCTTATGTTAGAAAATTAGCTGTAAAATTAACTATAACTTTTCACTTTTAATACTTTAAAAGATTAGATTAAGATGGAATGGAAAATATCAGTAAATAAGGATATATTGATATTTCGATTTTATGCATTTATCAGAAAAAAAAAAGGGTAAAATTAGCGGATATTTTGGTAGAAATATAAATGAAATGGAAACTTTCAAATTAATAGAAATACTAGGAAAAAAAACTTCAGAAAATGATCAAATAAATAAGAATGCAAATCTTAAAATTTTTCAATATGTAAGTTGTTATAATATTTATCAAATTTTTAGAAAAAGATAATGTTAAATTTCTTTAATATACTCATGGTTAAAACAGGTAAAAGGATATAGGAAGGGGTCATAGGTTTAAGTAGTAGGAACAGTTTGTTACCTTGAAATCAAAGTATATTTAAAAGAAATTCTTTAATATATTTATATTCATTTATTTTACGACTATAGTTGCACGTATTAAAAATATTTTGTTATATTTGAAATTTAAAATTAAATTATTTCTAACTTATTAAATATTGGAATTTTATTATTTTCTAATATTTAAATTTAAATAAAATCAAAAGGATAAATCTAAAAATGCAAAATTAAAGTAATAAATAATTTTAAAAATATATTGAACTGATAAGTGATGATATATATATAATTTTTAACTTTGTCATTAGAAAATTTATAATAATAATTTTGATACTTTGAGCAATTAATTAAATGAAATTTAAAATAAAACATTATCTCGGCTGGAAGACTGGCTTCTTGATGATAAAACGCCCACCCAGCA
Organism: Tetrastigma voinierianum; assembly: GCA_016808115.1. Taxonomy (NCBI): domain Eukaryota; kingdom Viridiplantae; phylum Streptophyta; class Magnoliopsida; order Vitales; family Vitaceae; genus Tetrastigma; species Tetrastigma voinierianum. The sequence goes on from JAEQBH010001219.1 coordinate 342,509, forward strand.
ACTACTGGGGAAAATTTTCCGGCGATATTAAGGTAAGTATATATTTATGGTTGATAAAGCTTTTGATTTCTACGATTATTTTAATTTCTAAAAATTGTTTGGACAAGTTTAGAATTAAGTTTAATTCGAAATGATTCTTTTGAATATTTTTTAGTAAGTTTTAAAACTTGTGATTATTTTTTGAATCAGTATTAGATTTTAAAGAATATTTTTGAAATGTTTTAGAACTAGGAGGGTCTTCTGATCCTGAAAAATAGTTTACAAATATAAACACAAATATTTTATAGTATAGGCTTCGTTCTTCCTTTCTAACTTTCAAGATTTTTCTTGAGAGTAACTTTCAGACCTGTAAAAGAAGGTTGGTGGTGACGGTATAAAATCCCCAGGGAGCAAGCAGCATCTAGTAAGGTAAAACTGTGCATCTTTTATCATATTTACTAGATTTTTTTTTTCATTATTATGTTATACTAACATGTTCTTATAATAATTGGAATCTGAATAGCTTGCTTATTATGTAATAGCAACATATTCTTATAAAGATTTGAATCTAAGTCTCCCCTTACCCCTTCCCACCTCTTTATCATATTTACTAGATTATCAATAGTCAAGATAGGTTTTTTTATATTTGTAGATTCCTAGGCACATGATTTTTGGATGCTATATTTTGTTTGTGTGATTGCTTTTATTTATATTTGCACAAGATTTTAACTCTCTCAGTAAATCAATATCAAGGGAAAAATCTAAAATAGCTAATGAAATGTGAATTTGATCTTTGATTTAATTATTATCTACTCATCCACCTTGTAGGTAGTTCTATTGTGATATTTCTTTGGACTCTTTTTGGAATCGGAAAAGTATTTGGGAAATAAAAAAATAATAAGGAAAATGATTTCTTCATGTTTGGATTCATAATATATTATTAATCCTTATATAATTGAAAGAAACAAATAAAATAAGTTTGAATAAACATATGAAATTAATTTATTAACTTTAAACCTATTTTTTATTTTCCTTTCAAATTTTATTTTCCTCTCTATTTTATTTCCTTATTACTTTCCGGTTCAAACAAAGCCTTAATATTTTTTTTTCAAAGAATAACATGATAATATTGTTCGATTAAAAAATAACATAATAATATCTTCTTTATAAAAATTAGTTTCTCTGTTCATTCAAACTTGTTTTTGAAATAACATATCAGTTTTTATGTAAATAATCTTTTGTCTTGCAGTTAGACTCATTAGAAATTTAATGAAATGTTATCATATTTGAAGGAGGATGTTTTGCTTTGATATTAAACAAGTATATTGAAAGGCAATTTAATAAAAATCTTGAGTAAGTATATTATAATTTTTCTTATATGTAGATTTGGGATCTAAGACTTCTGATTACTGAGACAGTTGTTTTCTGTTACTAGTAAAATAAAATAAAAATTTTGTTTAGTGACATAAGAAATAAAATACAGGGAAAATTATGTAATTCTATTAAAAAAAAAAGTTTTAAACCAAGACAAGTTAACTTATTTAAAAATAATTCATATTAGGTGTTTTGTTTTGAGGAAGAGAATTCTTGTTCCAAAAATACCCATTTTGATGATGATCAGAAAACCCCCAAAGGAAAAAAAAAAAACATATTAGAAAACTCAAAACAATTTTTTAAGCACTTTATTCCAATTTTCTAAATATTTTATTCCCGATTATTTATTCTTCAATTTGTTTAGATTTTTCTCAGATTTGCTCAAGACATTTCGATGTAGATTTTTTTTTTTTTTTAAATCTTTATTTTCTTATATGAGTTTTTGATTTTGTTCCAATTGTTGAAAATTTGAAGTCTTGGAAGTTTTTTGTTAATGATACTAAAAAAAATTGTATGAGTTTTTTGCATTAAAGTATTATATGCTACTTTGGGTTTTTAAAATTCTGAATTATCATTAACATCTAAGAGAAAATTCTGGATTTTGATGAATTCTTGTTCACTATTTATACTAGAATACTTGAGAGTTATTGGTCATGAAGAATTTGAGTGTTTGGTTTTATATTGTAATTTCCAGATTTTTTTTTTTAAATATGTGAGGATTCCTAAATTAATAAAATAAAAAAAAAAACAAAGTAGGATTATGAAACTAAACCTTAACAAAATCTTTTATTAAAAAAAATGTATGTTTTTTTTGTTTCCTAACTCTCGCCAAAAAGGTCATTTTTAGAACAAGAATTCTCTCTCTCAAAACAAAACACCTAACAAGAATTATTTTCATTCCTCATAAACTTTTTTAAATAGAATCATATTGATAAACCATAGCATAATTTTCTTTAAAATTTAAAATTAAAAATATTAAAAATATAACTAAAACCTAAAAAAAAAATACAATTAAAACCGAAATAAAAAAACTAAAATATTTACTTTCATTGTATTTTCTGATTTTTGTCAATGTTTACTTTGATTTAGCTAGCGAGAAGTGAATATCTTGTCTATTTAATTTTTTTACATCTATTCACTTTATATTACATTATGTTTTATTGACAACCACTTGTACTATGTCTTATTGGCTTATATATTTCACCTTTAAAGTTTTTCAATTGTAATTAGCTTTAAACTTTTTCAATTGTAATTATATTTCTAATTTTTAAAATTTGTTATCTTATTACCTTAATTCGGTATTCCTAATGAAGAAAAATTGTGTATTAACCTAACAAATAAAAAGTTATTTTAGGAAATAATTATTTGATATATATAGAAAAATATATATTTTGAAATATTTTAAATGAATGAAGATAAAACTAATTTATACTATTGTGATTGCTTTTTCTACATTTTTCAATTGAGTTGAACCCAGTTTTCTCTAAAATATTATTAATTTCTCTAGAAAGACTTTTCTTTGACATGAAAAAACTAGGTAGTTTTACTGGTTTTATGTAACAAAGACATCTAAGAATATGTTAAGCTTCAAAGGATATAATTTATTTTAATTTGAAAATGGATATATTATTGAAAAATAAGTACATATCCTTTAAAAATAAAAGAAAATTTTGTAAAAATAAAATTGAATATATAGTTATTTTTAAATATTAGAATAATTAAAACTGAAAATGAAAACTAAGGATTTGAAATCATATCGAATTTGTGCGTAATACTAATTCTAACAAAATTAAGTTTCTAAATTTCTTTTCCAATTATAACTTAATATTATATAAATATACATACATAGTATTAACTCCATCAAAATATATGAAACTAAAGTAAGTTTTTGATTTTTTAGATCGACTATCATGTCTAGTTCAAAGAAGGTTTTGAAGTTGAAGAGTAGCGATGATATCATATTCAAAGTTAGTCTAGCAGCTGCAATGCAATCTAGGATGTTAAAAGGTATGCTAGAAGAAGATGATACAGTAGTTCATGAGGTAGGAAAGGATGGTGTGATTCCAATACCAAAAGTGGATAGTCAAACCTTGAAGATGGTGATAGATTATTGGAACAAGCATTTAGATGAAAAGGCTAATGAGAATAAACATAAGGAATGGGATGTTCAGTTTGTAAATAAAGATCAATCACTCCTTTATGATCTTCTCATGGCAGCAAATTATCTTGATGCAGAAAAGTTGTTAGTGTATGTTGGAAAGTTGCAGAAATGATTAAAGGAAAGAACCAGAGGAGATTCGTCAATTTTTAACATCAAGAATGATCTCAACTCTAAGGAGGCATTCAGAACTATATGAAAGATCACATGAATCCTCCAAAAATGATTGCACCACCATGCATTGTTCCACCTCAATTACAGGACTTCGAGTTCAATATGAGGCTTCAAATATCGTCACTTGTTCCGATTTTTCATGGGATGGAGAGTGAGAATCCGTACACTCACATCAAAGACTTTGAGGACGTGTGTCATACATTCCACGAAGAAGGCGTATCCATTGACATGATGAGACTCGTGTTTTTCCCTTTCACACTCAGAGATGGAGCCAAAGTCTGGCTCAATTCCTTAACTCCGAGAAGTATCCGTACATGGGCTGAATTGCAAGCTGAGTTTTTCAAGAAATTTTTCCTTCCCAATCAAAATAGTGCTTTGAAGAAGCAGATAATTAATTTTACTGCCAAGGAAGACGAAAAATTTTATGCATGTTGGGAGAGGTACATTGTAACAGTTAATGCATGCCCTGATCATGGTTTTGACACATGGCTCTTGGTGAGTTACTTCTATAAGGGGATGACACCATTCATGAAGCAGTTAGTGGAGACCATGTCTGGTGAAGAATTCATGAGCAAGGTGCCTGAAGAGGCTATGGACTTCCTCAACAATGTGGCAGAAGCATCTAGAGGATGGGATGAACAAAATGTGAGAATGACGAAGAAAGCTAAAACCAACTACTTTTGAATTACTTTTTGTTTTTTGTTTTGTTTTGTTTTTTTTTTCAAATAGTGATTAGAATTGTTTTAGGTTTTTATTATTACTTTTAGCTTCATGTTATGAACAATGAATGGATTTTTTTCATTAATGTTGCCATTTCTTTTTAAGACCATGATATGTTTATAATCTTAATATGCTTGATTTTTAAAAATGTGTTATAAAATGGAAGTAATGTGAGTTTTAATCAATGGTTAATGGACAGAGACAAACCGTTTTATAATTTGTTTATTATTGAACACTTCCCAATAGTACATAAACAAAATAATAACCCATGGCACACAGCTCACAAATAAATTTTGTAATCTTCTTTCAAGTTTTATGATTTAGTTTATAATTTAACTTCAAATATAAAATAGCTATTTGTACCGATTAAAAGAGCACATGTTTTTGTCAACTTTTTTCTTCCATAAATATACTTGGAAATTTAACAAAATATACATACTTTTTTCTTCCACGCAAATACCATACCACACCACATCATTTAATTTACGATAATTAATTTTTAAAAATAAATCCCAATTTTTAAAAAATTCCAATAATTATTTGTTTTTGTTCTAGTTTATTTTAAGTACAATAATGAATTTTTAGAAGAAATAAATCAAATTTAGCAAACTATCAAATCTCTTTTGGAACCGACACTTCATAATTTTAAAATACGATAATTAATTTTGAAACAAATACCATAATTTCAGACATGATCATTAATTTTGGAAATAAATCAATTAAAAAAATTAAATCTCTCATTTTGTAACGCACACCACGTAATTTTATTTTGGAAAAAAAAAAATCAGTTTAACAAATATCAAATAACATTTATAATTGACACCCTTATTCTTAAAATACGATAATTAATTTTTGAAAATAATTCAAAGATTTTCAAAATAGTCGATTATTTTAAATAATGAAAATTAATTTTTGAAAATAAATCAATTTAAAAAAAATATCAAATCTTATTTAGAACCCATACCTCATAGTTCAAAAATACGAGAATTAATTTTTGGAAACAAATATGAGATTTTCAAAACATTCCCATAATTATTTATTTATGCTCCAATTTATTTTTTAATTAAGATAATTAATTTTTGAATATAAATTAATATAAAAATATCAAATCTCATTTATAATAAAATATGATGATAAATTTTCAAAACATTCCGCTGATTCGTTTGTTTCTATTCAGGATTGGGTATTTTGTAATTGAGTAGATTGAAGTTTCTTTGTAAGTAACGAGACTTGAACCGCTAGGTTTTTTAAAACATTCAATTCATGTACTCCACTCAGTTTCTTAGGTGTTGCTCTTTCACTCGGCCATTGGCAGTTATTCAAAGCCATATCTTCCAACAACTTGTAAGCTTCATTTGCACTCTTTCTCATCAATGCACCTCCAACTGAGGTGTCTAAGAGTGTTCTAGTAGTCTTGGTTAACCCGTTGTAGAAATGATGCATTGACATCCATTTTTCCAAATCATGGTGGGGGCATTTTCTAAGGAGATCTTTATAACGGTCTCATGCCTCATAAAAGGTCTTTCCCTCATATTGAGCAAAGTTGTGTATTTCGATCCTCATCTTTACTGCTTTTTCCAGAGGGAAATTTTTTGAAAGAAACTTGTGCAACAAGCTGTCCCAAGATGTGATGGAGTCGAGAGGTTCTGAATTTAGCCAATTCTTCGCTTTCTCTTTTAACGAGAATGGAAAAAGTATCAAGAGGATAGCGTCATCACTTACCCCGTTATACTTCACCGTGTCACACACTTCTAAGAAATTAGAGATGTTTGTGTTGGGGTCTTCATTTGACAGTCCCATGGATTGAATATTTTGAATCAATTGCAAAGTGATAAGCTTAAGTTTAAAGTTGTTTGCTTGTATAGCCCGTCGCCTAATCACCGGAGCTATGTCGGCTAGAGGAAAAGCATAATCTCTCAAAGCTTTCTCCAAATCCTCCATGGGAGGGGCTAATTGGGGCACACCTTCCCCGTTTGTAGATTGGATGTGTACCTCTTCTCCTTCTCCAAAACCTTCAACATTCGTCATTGATTTTTGCTCAAATTCAATTCGTTCCTTTTTGTCCTTTCTAATTTGTCTCACTATTCGTTCTAATTCCAGGTCCAAGGTTACTAGGTCTTTATCACCAAACTTTTTCATGAATCAATGGTGCCTGAAATCCAACAAGAAGAGAGGAAACAAATGTCAAAAGTCTAACGAGCTCCCGACAAATAAAGTAAAAAAACAAAACAAAAATTGCTTGAAGTATGATAGAAACACTTAGTGTCAATATTAACACAAATCGCCAACTCCCCGGAAACGACGTTAAAAACTTGTTATGCTAAAATATGACAATGAAATATTCATAAGTATAAGGGCCTACAAGTAATATAATGAGTTTGATTATCGAACCATTGGGAGTTGGGTGTTAATTACTGAAATTTGGATGATTTCTTTTATATCCAAACTAAGTAAAATAATATTTCAAACAATTCCAAGAACGAAAATGACTAATGGGTGAAAATAAGATTAAAATTCTTCAATAGGCAAAGTTATCGGAGTAAAAAGGGCCCTAGGGTTTTGATGTAAATGGATAATCCCCAAATACTAAGGTGATCTCTCTCATTAGGCGATTGGACATATGGCAAAGCGAGTCTCACAAAATTAATCCAATAACCTCTCTCAAAAGCTAAGGATCTATCCCAGCTAGAACTAGGTATATTGCTTCTTAGCTCGACCAGAACCACACAATGTGCATGAACGGAAAGAGACTCAATTATGCCTCATAATTCTGTCAATATCTCTATTATTCGGCAAATTATGTTGATTACTTTAGGTCAACCTATCACACACCTCACATGTAACACCGAGTCCCAGGAGAGTGTACGATTACATGATCTTGTAGGGGTGTATAAGTCTAAGTGTCACATTGTAGTATTTTGGAGATAAGAGAATTAGGAAATTATAAATTTTGGAACCGAATTTGGTACTTGAACAAGGGTACAATTGTCATTTAGCAAAGGATATGTAAGGCATAATTAAGTTAGAGATGGGCCATAGTAGAATTTCAAAAAGTTGGATTTGCAATATTTAAATGCTTGAGCAAATTGCAATTAAGGAAAGTGGAGGGTGAAAGTATAATTAATGGAAGTTTAAATAGTAAAATAATAATGTCTGAGAGTACTTGAGAATTATTCAAGAAGTCTCGAAAATTCTCTAGTCTCGGATGTGGCAATTTGCGCCGTTAAGTTCGTCTCGCGAAATCTAGTAACCTAGAAAAGTTTCGTTTAATTCCGAGACAGTCGGAACTACTAGAAAAATTGATTTTAGATACAACAAAAAAGTAGTAGCTAAACTATTTATTTTAGTAGCTATTTAGCTACTAAATAGCTACTATAGGACGTAGTAGCAAAATTCCTTGTAGCTAAGCTAATTTTAGCTACTAGTAGTAGCTATTAGCTATTGCTTTAGCTACTACAAAATGTCAAGGCTAATTAGCTACTAAATATAATAATAGCTCAAATGAAAAATGTAGTAGCTAATTTAGGTAAGGAGGCGACTATATATAGCTACTATATTATGTAGTAGGTAAATAGCTACTAACAATAGTAGTAGTTAATGTAAAGAATTTAATAGCTAACATAGTGAATATGACGATTATTTATAGCTACTAATTAGCTACTCACAATAATAGTAGCTATAGTGAGAATCTGATAGTTTACTAAAACAATATATAGCTACTACTTAGCTACTACATGACGTAGTAGCTATTTAGTGATTGAATTAGGTAGTAGCTATTTAGCGAATATTTGTGTAGTAGTTATGTAATGTAATATTTAACTCTTTTGAATTAGTAGCTAAATAGTAATAGCTAGTTGATGACTAAACTAAGGTAGTAACTAAATTTATAATTAAATTAATTATTAAATTATTAGAACCTTAAAACAAATAATAAAAAAATTAAAATGAAAATAAATATTATAAAAATTATCGCAAAAATTAACGTCCACCAAATAACATAAACCAAAATAACGTGTACTAAATCCCATGTTCTAGATAGCCATACAATAGACGAAAAGTTAGCGGGAATGTTCACATATCGAATGGGGGATCATCACGTGAGTGGGGGTCATTGTGGGGGTCGTCCACATGTGGGCGCTGGGCGATGAGGGGCACAATCGATTGAGCTAAAGCCCTCAGTAAAGCCTTAACCTCATCAAGTTGATCTTGTAGCACTTTAACCTTAGTATCCACTTCCTCTCGCCTCTTGCTCGAACCTCGTCCTTGAAATTTGCTCACGTAGCTCGAGATCATTCTGGATGAGCATGCGGTGGAATGGTAAGATAGACGCTCGTGTATCTTGAAGATTGGTCACCCTGTCCCAGTATATGAGTCGTTGGCGTTTTTATCCCAACTACCACAACTACGTAAGTATCTTTGCATCTTCGTCGATAGATCTTTGTGTTCTCTCTGAACATGCGTCTTTTTGTATCAGTTGCATTTCTTGATGCACAGCTTCTACAAAATTTGAATAGAATATCAGAACAATATATAAATGTATAATAAAAAAAACTTGAATTAATATAATATACTTTTAATTTATTTACCGATTTGGCGAGCCTACTGTCGACCCATGCAATTGGTGTAGAAGTGTGCCGTGTTGATGGATTTGGATAAGGGATAGCTTCTTCGATCTCTTTCTCTATATAGAAATATTAGTAAAATTAGAAGATATATTTGTTATGATCTTACAAATCAAGAAATAAATTAAAGTAAATTCTAAGTACCTAATCCTCTAACATGCTACGAGAATGAAATGGAACCCCGGTGTGTCTTGAAGGTCATACCGTGCGGTAGGCAGCTACCGGTTTGGCGATTCGAGACATTCGTTCTGATCGAGCCCGAAACTCTACAATACCCCATGCTTCATTCCACCTTGCCCCGGATGGACTCAAGTAGCATGCACGGTCTCTGTGTTCCTCCACTTATTCAAATTATACGTATACCTAGACTTGGCGAAGCCTCCCAGTTGCTTTGATGATACCACTCCATCTACGACATCCCATGAGAAATATTTCTATAAAGATAGATAATAGTTACTCATATAAGTATGAAATAAATGTTAAAATAATTAATAATGATATCTCTAAGCCAATTTCGGCAGAGTTTCCTTTGTACTGGAAACAATCTAACCTAATAAAACATACATATTAAGTACTTGCAATATAATAAGACACTTATATAATACTCCTCAACTAATCTAACAACATCTCAACCAACAAACATAACATCTCAACCAACAAACACATCACTTCATATATTCAATTTGTCATGTACACATTTTACATATAAAGGCTATAAGTGAATGAGTTATGCAGCGAACTCTTCCCGATAAAAGCATTTTATCTCTTTTTTGTGATGGTGCTCCATTATACCCTTCAATGTCAACTTGCTCCTTGAAAATGGAGGTGATGCGAGCAGCTATCGGTAAGACTCGACAAACTGAAAACATGCAAATATCAATTTCACATAAAAAATTTTTTAAGAACAATAATCTAAAATATTTCAATATATTATGTTCATTTACCTCCCATTCTCCACAATCAGCGGGTCCTACGGATCTTGAGGTCACAAGTGTAGACATGGTCGTGGTGTAGACCCAGGCGGTAGTGACGGCGTGGTTGCGGCTAATGTCGATGAAGTCGAATGCAGAAAGATGATTCGAGTAGATGGCCATATGGAGGTAATATGCAATTCCTGAAATGGAGATAGTGCCCAGCTAGACTATTCTGCATGGGATAGTGTATGCCCAGCGGCGTCCACCGATCCTCTACGCGACCTCCCCCTCATTTGATCCTTGACCTCGCATGTGCAACGTTAGAATATACTTAAACATGTTGATCTGAAGTTTATGAAATAAATAAATAAATAAAACATATGTGAAAATTATGAACCTTGATGTAAATCATGGAAGCTAATCATTATCATTATCATACAGTTCTTACGAATCGAGATCCCACTTCAATTCAAATTGTTTCATTCTCCATTTCGAGTTTCGACTCAAGATCAATTTGTATTCTTTATAATGAGATCGACCAAAGACATTAGTTAAGTGAGACACCCTACATTGCGTGAATTGCATAACATCCTCTTGGAATGGTTGGGATTCGGGTGGTGGATGAATTATTCCCGGATGATTGAGGAATTTCCCTGTGACAGTAGCTTTTATTTTATTAATGACCCACCAATCGGCTCTATGGCATCTCAAAAATTTAGGATATGGACAATCCTTACTGAGTTGCTTGTTGAGGCAAAACAAAAGAGTTCATACTTGTTAAATCTACGTTGGTGGTTTACCTGCAATGTTATATTTAGGATGAACACTTGTCGGAGTATTGATATTTGGATCAAACCATTCACGCGAACAATCTTGTTGGCTTGATTGGCCAATGACGGGCGAGCGGTGTATAAAATATACGCCTATATGCAAGTGCGTGCTTCAGTAGTATAGTGTACTCGTGGTCTGGATATCGATCACGGGGGCCCAGTGTATTGACTCACAAAAAGGTTACGCTTGAACAATGCTCGAAAGAATGACTCTAGAAGAGAATTCAAATATGTAAAGATTACCTAAACTATTGATTCAATTAAAGTATTGGTTTTGAAGCCTAGGGTTATATCTCCGCATCACGTTGATGGATTAATCTTCAAATATGTTATTGTCGATATATTTCAATATGTCGATAGCGAGGTGATCTTTTCTACAGTATCCTCTCTCGGGTATATCAGCCTATCGCGAATAGAATCGGAGTATATCTCTATCAGGCTCGATGTCGAAATGCATTAATGTCTAACCCAGTGCCACATTCGGGTTCGAATATCTACATTCTCAGAATCAGCGAAGTCTACTCTCCACAGAGATCCTAAATACCCTCATCTCTCGAGATCTCGGATCTCGATTGTAATTATGCCAATGGCGGACATGACATACGATTAAATCATAGGCACTAGAATAGTTACAACATATTGAGAAATAAGCCCCGGAATAATATATAAAGTTTCAAACTTTAATCCATGAACATATGACAAGTTCAATATAACCTAGAAATAAATCTAGAACATCATATGAATGAAAAGAAAATGTTTAGAATTAAAACATCATTCTCCTATCGAAAATATCCAAACAATGAAGGTAGTCAAATCCGGGCACTTCCGCAGAAGTGCATGTCACTACGCTGCGGGATTCCGTGCCTTGCCTTTTGTTCGTGCGCTACGATACCCCTTTCTGAATCCTTCATTGCTTTAAATGATAGGGTGCGAGATCTCGAGTGACGTCGCGGCGTGGAGACATCACGGCGTGGGAGCGTCGCGGCGTGACAGTGCTTCATCGCCTTGTTCCCATTTGCTCCAATCTGGCACCTGGCTGCTGCCACTTTGATGCCCTCACGTTCTACTTGGACATCCATCGATATTCTAGTCACAAAACTATAAAATTACTCTAAAATAAACGGGAAAATGGAAGAGTGGCGGGAGTATAATATGAGTGTTTAGGCACTCATCACACTGAACAGTTTCTTGTCCTCAAGCAAGAGCGACTGAACGAGGACACACACACACAATGTGCTGCTAACACTAAGACGGTGTTGCACATCTTTGAAAAATAGGGGATCAAATTGAACGACTCCTCCCAGCTGTGTTGCTCGAGTTCACAAAATGCATCTGGATATTTGACTCTCGGTAAATTAAGTTGAGATGAGTGGAAGTGGCCTAGTACATCAATTCCTTGTCAACAATAGCCTTTCCCGAAACCATGTCGCTTATAATGAATGACCTCGATGTATGCCTAGGTTTCGACACCTGCCCCGAACTTGAGCTCAACTCACATTTGGAAGAACTAACTAGAAAGGATGGAATGCGCCCATTTTAATTCATGACCTAATGCGAAACTTCCTACGTCGTAAAATAAATGGAAGAAGCCTAGTGCCAAGTTTTAGCCCAGTGTTCTGTAGCGGGGATCCATTGAGCTCCCACCGAGTTGGTTAAGGGCACCGAGCGTTAAATTCCACTTCAAACTTCACCCAGAACACTCACGAGCTCGAGGGCCCTAGGTTGCGTGAATGATCCATTTTACGTCCCATGTAGCGGGGCGGTGAAGTCAATGACTCCCAAGCCGGTTGGCTCGGGGCATTAGGCTTTGTGGGGCCCTTCGGTATTGCCCGAGTTTGATTGGATGATCTCGCTTATTCTTATGCAGATACCTATTTTTGTCATTTGTCTTTTCTTTTTCACTTTTTTTTTTTTTTTTTTTGTATTTTTTCTTTTGTTTGGGGCTCGATGACAATCCTCTTTTTATTGGGTGTCCCATCACTTAAATGGTTCGAGTCTCCCAAGGTTAGTCGAACTTCTGATGAGTTAGTCCGGCTATGCATGCTGCGAAGGTCATTAGTGTGTGAGTGTGATAGGGTTCTTGACTAGTGTCTTGACTACTCGAGTTGGTTCACTAACACTTTCCATCTATTCAACCTAATTCTTGAGCATCAAAACATTGTATGAATTTGAACATTCATGTTAATCGTGAATTGATCGAAAGTGATCTATGATTTTAACATAACACAAACACGCAATTATTACATATAAGGTTGACCTAACACAAGCGTGGCTTAGACTACACATATTCAGATAATTTGGACTACAAGAACTAAATAGAAACACAGCTTCTGCAGACAAAATAAAGCCTTTATCTTAAAAACAAAACATAACTAAACCAAAAAAATAAAGCACGATCACCACCCAGAATAAAATAGCGGTGCCCCCGCAGTGAGGAAATAAATAGTAAGTGAAGGGGACTCCTGGTGATCACTGGTGGTGGTGGTGGAGGCACGATGAAAAGCGAGGTGGGCGTCTGGGCTGCAGGGCCATTCTTCTTGAAATGGTGGCACAGTTGGCGATGCGGAATGCGCATATGCCGCGGGGCTCGAATCTACGTGAGGCGGGACGCGGTGCTCTGGGTCTCGTCGGAGTGCGTGGCTCGGTGAGGGAGAGCCTGAGATTCGCCGAGTCTAGGAAGGGCCGGAGGGATGCTGAGGGCGGTGGGGTGGTGGTGGAGGAGGAATTTGGGACGGAGCGACCCGATGTCCCAGGGATCGCCCGGGGGATGCGGGCCGATGCTCATCGGCTGGAGTCCTCGTACGAGGGCTCGTGGCCGAATCGTAGGTCCCCTCAGGTTGCGGGACACCAGGTGTGTCCCGCTTGACAGAAATGGCTTTTATTGGGTGAAGCGAGTGTCGGTGTTGTCGAGGAGCACCGGCTTGTTTGCACAAGCCAAAGATCGGAAAAGTGTCGGGTTCATCTTTTATCGGTTATGGAGGATGGCATCTCGATAACACGCCCGACATCAGGTATACCGCAGTAAAGATGGCATAGTTGAGCCTGGCCGTGGCGATCGCCTTCACACACGTTAAATCGTCGAAATGAGGCGGCGTGATGAAGTGGTGCGGACAACGGGAATGAAGGCCGTCTTGGCCTTGAGAAATTTACCGCACTGACCGCATTATTGATTCTCATGCCTTTGACCATTGAGTGATACGCGTATAATCTCGAGGTGATCGGGGTCTTTCAGCGGGCCGATTGAGCGGCCCAGAAGGATATGTTCTGGGCGCAATACCTGATTGACTCACTTTGAAGTCGACCCGTCGCCCACTTCTGACTTTCTTCAAGACATGGGATGCGAGATTGGCGTAGAACTCGCGCACCACACTCATCGCTGCTGGATGAGGTGGTTGGCACAAGGCACGCCATCCTTAGCCGCAATTGTCTTGCGGAAGAAGTCATCGGGGTGGTGAAACCCCTTCTCCTTGATGAAGAATCGGTTTGCAAATGATGCCAAGCCGATCAGCGGCACTCGGGTCACAAACCGCGTGACATCGTGAGTGGGAGTCGGGTCCTCATTGGTAGGCTAAGCAGCGGGCAATTTACCTCTTGCTGGGCATATTGTACTATGAGACACGTGGTGGTGGTACCAAAGTGGGCCCCTCTGACTCAGACCAAAACCCTGAGCTTACCTAGTGTGCTAAGGAAAACTAACTATATTTCAGAGACTCAGACTCTAAACCCGATTTACCCTACACTAGACCTAATAGACCCTAAGCGAGTACCTAATAGAACCTGCTTGAGCACCTAATAGACCCTAAACCAAGCTTGTAGTACAAAGATACTCTAGAAAATGTCCCGAAGCTAGAGCCAGAGCCTGATGTGGTGGGAGTCTACAATGACTTCGGAACTAGGTAAGGTGGGTGACACGTAGGGGCACAATGGTGGTCGTAGAGCAGTGTAGGTCCTCCGACCGGTGTGGGAAAGACTCCGTAGTGGAATTGAAGAGCAAGTCTTATTTGGGAGGCTAGGGTTTAAGGAGTTGGTTGTGTGTGAGTGAGCGCCGAAGTGGGTGTTCTTGGGAAGCCCAAAGCGGGGTACGTCGCGACGTGCGGGAGTCACGTCATGACGTGTGAGCTCACTAGCGGCGTCAGCGGCGTTAGAGGCAACGTGCGATGTAATGGCGTGGATTTAATCCCGCCGCGGCGGTGGAATCACGTCGCGGCGTTGGGGAATCCACGTCGCGGCGTGAAGCGAGACATGTAAAATGGCGTCGCGTGAAATCCCATGTCGAGACGTGACAGAGAGCACAAAAATGACGTCGCGACGTGACAGAGATAGGTAAAATTTGACGTCGCGATGTAGCGGACCCGCATCGCTGGCGTGTGGATTTATGAATGGTGATAATTTTGGAGCGCGATGATGATCCTTGTTCGGGAACACCCTCCGCTCGTACTTGTGACTTTATGGACTTGTAATGCACCTCTTGCACGAATCTTCCTACTAGCTGCATTCGCGGGTTCTGAAATTAAACAAACAAGTAGAAACATAGTACGGAGAAAGCTAGAAACCCTATATTGCTGAAAATAAACAATAGAAATTGGAACTAAGAAAAGGAAAAGGTTAAGAAACACTTGGGTTGCCTCCCGAGACGTATGTTTAATGTCGTTAGCTCGGCTGACCCTTAGTAAGCAATGTTAACCGGGAACTTAGAACTCTATGATAAACTACGACATCTTATGCATTTGCTGTCGAAAAATGATTGCTTGTACGCGGAAACTAGCCTCCATATCACGGCTAATCGTTGGGTGGTATTGTAAATGTGCCTTTCTCGGGATGTGTAATACCCTTGCAGGTGTGAAAAGACCTTAGTTCTTGTGAAAGGCCGGACCATCGAGACTTGATTTCCTTGGAAAAGTTTTAGAGGCGGGAATTGAATAGAAAGAACTGTTGTCATTTGTGAACTCCTTTTACGGTGATGTGTTTGTCGTGCAGGCTTTAGTCCTTTCCTTATAAATGCGGGCGTTTTCATAAGCTTCGTTTCTGAATTCATCCGGAGTTCGAGTTGAAGCGATCGTTTCGCCTGACGATGTCTTATCCATGTTTAAGCGTCAGTGGCCCGATAGGCCGATGCTCCAATTCCTTTGGAAGATGACTACGCTTTACCATAAGCGATTACGGCGGTGACATACCCAAAGGAGTTTTAAATGCTGTACGGTATGCCCAGAGTGCATCGTCCATCTTTTTAGACCAATCCTTCCTGGAGCTGTTAACTGTCTTCTCGAGAATGTATTTGATTTCTCGATTTGATACCTCTGCTTGTCCGTTAGACTGTGGGTGGTATGCAAGAGATGTACGATGACGTACCCCATACTTTTGCAATACCTTGTCAGTACCTTATTGCGAAATGGGTACCATTATACGTGATCGAAATCGAGGAGTTCCAAAGCGTGAGAATATATTCTTTGAGGTGAGCCACAACCTTGGCATCATTGGTGCGTGTAGGAATCGCTTCTACCAGCCCGAGACATAGTCTACGACAAGATGTACAGGATTCTTTGTATGATGCAGGAAATGGTCCCATGAAATCTATCCCCCATAAATCAAACAATTCTACCTCGAAATAGGATGCATGGTGGCTGTCCTTTCTAGAATGTTCCCCATTCGTTGACATTTGTCACAAAGTGGACACGAATTGATGAGCATCTTTTAAACAGAAGGCAGTAAAAACCATATTGAAGCACCTTATTTCTTTGTTCTCGGCCCACCAAGTGTCCACCACCACATTAGAGTGTAATGATAGTTTAAATGCTGCATTTCATCATAAAGCACACGTCTCATATGACACGGTCGCGCGAGTGTCACGCAAGAATTGGCTCCTCCCAATAGTAGTGTTTAAGATGTGCGAAAACCTCTTTTTCTACTGATAGTTAAATTCAGGAGGGACTACTTTAGCTACCAAATAATTCACATGTCCAGCGAACCGTGGGTATCCTCTTTTCCTCGATGGCTGAGGAGTTTCGTGCGGAAGTCGTCATTGATAGGACATCATCTACGGCCCCTTCGGTCGTGAAAGATGTTATTACCCAAGTTCTGTGCCTTTCTGTCTTTAATTTACGTGAATTCTTGCAGCAGAGGACCCACCTAGTGTCGGGTTTGCATCTTTCTTGGTCATCAGTACTTAATGAGCGAGAATGATCGATTATTGCACCCACGACTTTGTTGCCAGTCGATATAGCTGAACTTATCAAAAGCAAACACAATGTATGACTCTTTCTGTAGTGGCATAATTCAGGCGAGCATCGTTGAGTTCTCTTAGCATAATGGGTGCACGAAAGATTTTCTCGTTTACGCTGGCGCGTCGAAGTCGGCGTCGCATGAGTTGAAGCGGAAAAGACCAATGCGGTGCCCTTTGACAATAGGAGCTGAAACCAACTTGTCCTTCAACACTGAGAATGCATGCAAACATTGTGAATCGAACTCAAATGGGATCCCTTGGACTAGTAGGTTAGACAGCGGTTTTGCAATTTGTGAAAAATCCTTGATGAACCGCCTATAAAATCCAGCGTGGCCTAGAAAACTTCGAATCCCTTTTCTTGTGAGGTGGAGGTAACTACGTTGCTTCAATTTTAAGCCTATCTACCTCTATCCCTCTTCTTTGAATCCAGTGTCAGACGATACCCTTGTATGAAATGGCACTTTTCTGATTAATTACTAAGTTGGTCTCTTGGCATCTTGCAGTGCGGCTCTCAAGTTCTCTAAACAGTTATCGA
This sequence comes from Tetrastigma voinierianum, assembly GCA_016808115.1. NCBI lineage: Eukaryota > Viridiplantae > Streptophyta > Magnoliopsida > Vitales > Vitaceae > Tetrastigma > Tetrastigma voinierianum. The sequence goes on from JAEQBH010001219.1 coordinate 360,035, forward strand.
ATGAATTCCCCATTACTGAGAAATCGTCCATGAAGATTTCAATTGTCTTTTCCACCATGTCGGAGAATATGGCCATCATACATCGCTGAAAAGTACCTGGTGCATTGCACAGTCCAAAGGGCATCCGCCGGAAGGCAAATGTTCCATAAGGACAAGTGAATGTTGTCTTCTCCTGATCTTCAGGGGCTATGGCGATTTGGTTATGTAACCGGAATATCCATCAAAACGATAATATTCATAACTTTGCTAGTCGATCAAGCATCGATCTAAACGACAAAGGAAAGTGATCTTTTCAGTGGCCTTGTTAGACCAGATAATCAATACAAATCCTCGCCCCGTGAAGCTGTTCTGGCAATGGTAAGATGTTGTTTTCAGTCGATGACGATTGTTCCTCCTTCTTGGCACCACAGTAGGCTTACCATTGCAGCATGCGGGGAAATGGGATAAATCACCCAGTGTCTAGCCATTTTAGCACTTCTTCTGAGATGACCTCGCCCGTTCAGTCGGATTTAACCTTCTCTATGCTTCCACTGAATAGAAGGACGAATCCCTCTGAGATCATCTAGAGACCATCCGAGTGCATGTTTGTGATCTCGGAGGACCCTGTCTTCTCTTCCTCACAGTACAGGTCAAAGATCTTTGAAATGATCACGGGTAGTGTAGATTCTACAAAGGTATACATACTTCAAATGGCTAAGTAAAGGTTTTTGTTCCATTTTGTTGGTTGCTCAATCGAATGGGATAGGCGTTTTAACTCCTTCACGGAGATTCGAGCTATAGTGTCGAAAAGAGTCCATCCATTTTGACATGTTGCTTTGCCTCTTCGCTCGAGTTCTCGGACTCATTCTCGGCTGGGCTAGTCTCGAGGTGGTGAGACACTTTGGCCTGAACGCCGTATAGCCTCGACCATTTCGGCCATGAAGCCAGTATCACTTTTCTGCTGGGTGTCTCTCCTTTGCCTCGAAGACATTTAGTTTTACTTCCTCATCTTGTACTCGGGTTTGGTTCCAGCCCCTCGCATCAATCATTGCCACGCGGGTTGCTAGAAAAGGTCTTCCCAAAGATTATCGGTATTTCTTTATCTTCCTCATAGCCACAAGCAATGAAATCTTTGGAAAGATAAACTTGTCTACCTTACTATACATCTTCTATATTATCCCTCTCGGATTAGTAAAGATACATGCACGCCGGTGAAGGGTAGTGTAGTCGGGCGGGCTCTCTAATCAATGCAGAGATGGTGGGGCATAAGATGGCACCCAAATCCACAATGAGCTCTCGAAATAGCATTCAGGTGTGCAGGGATAGTGAAATGCTGGATCTTAGAGCTCTGCAGTAGCTCCCTACGAAGGATGTACTTTGCATTCCCTCGATTAAAGTTCTTGGTGAAATCATTCAATGTTGATCTCTTATGGGATAAGATGTCTTTCATGAATTTTACATAAGCGGAAGCATGCGCTCACAGGGCATGTCAATGAATGGGATATTGATATCACGACTTTTGAACACATCCATGAATTCGTGGTGCTTATCCGATTTATGCTTCTTGAGGCGATGGGTAAGGAAGCGGGTATCGCGCTAGCCCGGTGAGTTCTGTAATTTGACTCTCTGCTGAGGTACCATTCTTTTCTGCATCATGCACTCGGGTGATTGACCTTCGTTCGCTGACTCTCATTGCAGGTTGTAACGGTATATCAATTCTTTCCTTCATATTATTTGTACAGCATGCTCGTTCCATCTTACGGGGTTACCTCCGAATTACTTAGTAAAAGTGGGTTTATGGCTGCAATCGATAAATTTGCCATTTGGCCCCATTTGTACCTCAAACTTCGGTTGTCTTTGCCAGTTATTCATTTGGGTTACTTTCTTGTGCATGTTGGCGTGGTTTCATTCATAAAGCGAGTGGGAAGTTAACATCTATCACGAGCTTGTTACAAATCTGGCTTTTTGCCAGGAGTTGGTTCCAACTATTCGATTCGATGGCATATTGTTACGATTATTGCCACCCGTATCCTTGATTATTCGACTATTGCAGTTTACGATTGTTCACGCCACCCTTGTACGGTTAAATTAAATCGCGACTTTGCATACGGTCCTTCTTTGTTGTATGATTGGTCCCGATTAAACACAGACCCGTCTTGGAAGCATCTGCCGTGGGTTTCTGGTGACATTCGTCTTTGTTGTGCGGTCCTTGAAATTCACACCAACTCCATGGGTTGGTTTGGATGCGTTCTGCGGTTCCTTCTTTGTCTATTTAGCTGTTGATCGGTAGTACCGGTCACCCCAGTTGTTGAGGACCTGGGTGCTCTGTACCGTGCTTCGCGGTGTAGCGCTCTCCGTGCGATTGGTAGTCGACATCTTCGTTTCATAAGCGGTATGGTTTTCTTCATTAGTGCTCCTCGACCTAAAGCATCCGATCATTGTTCGGGTTGCATTTCTCGGGCCAGATTATAGAAGGTGTGGACTTGCATCCATCGTCGACGGTGGTGTAGGCACTTCCATAATAATTCGTAAATCAATCACAGCTGCCTCTGCCGGGTTCTCCGCAGGTTGTCTGACGTATTGATTTCTTGCAGTTGTGCAATTTTTCGTGATTGGGAAGAACTTGGTTCAAGTCCCCACGCAGTCCATTCCATGTAGTAATGGAATCACGGTGGTTATTTAGTTAGCTAGTGTTTGGCCCTATCCCAGTGAAAGTGGGAACAGCGAAGTAACACGAGGCTAACCGATAACTGGATTGTATTTGATAGTATCGCAAACTTGAGAGATTAGTCAAATCACATGTTCGGGTTCCTCATGGGGTGAATCCGTGGAGATAAGATGATACGAAGCATACATCTTTGTGGCCGACTGGTCGAAATTGTTTGCTTGAATAGGTGGTAGTACATTCATTTATCTGAACAACGATCGATTAGTAATACGAACTCATCCTAATAGCATGAAAGGATCATGCGAGTGTATAAATGGCGGGAGTGCTTGATTCCTTCCATGATTCCCATTTACCGGCCTCTACGTGGGTTGAGTGCATTGATGCCAGATTTTGTTCTTGATGTTTTCATGACTATTGGATTTCTAATAATCACATTCGGATTCTGTTCTCGGCTGTGTGAAGTCTTTCTGACTCGGGATCGAAGCGAATTTGGTTATTTTATCGATGCTTCATGTACTACTAAAACACCATCTTTGCAATAACACACGAGCCAACAAAACTAAATTACAGCACTTGTAAAAATAAGCAAAGTAAAGAAAATTTGAGTAATATCTATTTGCCAATTCTCTATATCAATTAAGTCTGTCTAAACAGCAGCGCGAAAGCAATGACGGAAAAGCAGTGCTATAAAATATCGCCTATATGTAAGTCTGCGCGTCACCCCAGTAGTATAGTGTACTTTCGTGGAGTACGGATATCGATCACGAGGGACGGGTGTATTGACTCTGAAAGTTACCTTTTGGTGATATCTGAAGAATGACTCTGAAGAGAATTCAAATATGTAAAGATTACCTAAACTATTGATTCAATTAAATATTGGTTTTGAAGCCTAGGGTTATATATCCATATCCGTTCAATGGATTAATCTTCTAAATATGTTATTGTCGAGTATATTTCCAATATGTCAATGGCGAGTGATCTTCAAGTATCCTCTCTCAGCGAGTATATCACTTTATCAGCGAATAGAATCGGAGTATATCTCTATCCACGAGCTTCGATGTCCAAAATGCGTGTCTAACCCCAATTGCCACCTTGAGGGTTGAATATCTCTATTTGCAGATCATGGCTGAAGTCCTACTCCCGGATCCACTGAATACCTCATCTCTCGGATCTAGGATGCCCGGTGCTAATTGTACGATGTTGGCGGACATCGACATCTGATTAAATCACTTAAACTGAATAGTTACAACATATTCGAGAAATAAGCTGAATAATATAAAGTTTCAAACTTTAATCCATGAACATATGACAAAATTCACAGCCCATAACTACAGAAATAAATCTAGAACATCATGAATGAAAGAAAATGTTAGAATTAAAGCATCATTCTCTATCAGAAAATATCCAAACAATGAAAATGAGTCAAATCGGGCACTTTATAGAGATACGTGTCACTCTGCTCCGGGATTAGTGCCTTCAGTTAAATAAGCTTCAGATACCCCCTTTACGGATCAGCCGTTACTTTATTAGGTCACGGATCTACGAGGGCGGCGTCGGCGTGGAGGCGTCACGGCGATGGAGGCGATCACGCACGGCGTGGAAATCGCGGCGTGGAGGGCGTGGCGACGTGGAGGCATCGCGACGTGAGGCGTCAGCGGCGTGGAAGCGTCGCGGCGTGGAAGAGCATCACTGACGTGGCGGGTACTTCATCGCCTTGTTCCCATTTGTAAAATCACTTCCTGGCTGCTTCTTTCTTTTCGCCCCGGTATCTCAGAACCCTGGCCAGGACATCAAATCGGTATTCTAGTCACCAAAGCGCAAAATTACTCTAAAATAAGCAGGAAAATGGAAGGCAGCCTTGAGTATAATATAGTGTTTAGGCACTCATCAGCCAGCGAGGATATTCAACTCTACAACTTCTGAAGGCAGGCCATAGTAGTCATTCTCATGATGATGCTATAGTTAAACCCTTTGATACGAGATGCCACTATTCATTGTGCCTCTTGTTCCATATACATTAGTGGAATTTATATCCATTTACAAAATGCACAGACCATGTTCTTACGAGTCCTCAAGGTCGTTTAGCAAGATCCTTGGGTTGTGTGTTCATGATATTATTTGAAGGATTGTTCACCTATAAAAACATAGTGAATATGGTTAATATAAGTATGGGTATATATATATATATATATATATATATATATATATATATATATATGAAGAGTAATTTTTAAGTGGCATACTACCATTACTTACATATAATTGAACCAAGTGAATTCCTTTTCTAGTAGTGCATCTATTTCGGTATCGATTATATCGCTCGACTTTTGCATGACTCATCGGTATAAATCCTTATAAACCAAATAAAATTTACATAGTCATATTATAGATAACTACGTAAAATGCAAAAAGTTGATTAGTTACACACATTATCTAATCAACAAGGAATACTTACTTATTATATGGATCACTTAGGCAATTCAACATTATATAGGCGTATTGCACCATGAAACTCTTCGATGATAGTTGGCTCGATGTAGCTGTCCGAATGCTCGTCCGGGATATTTGAAAATGAAATGATATCTCCTCGTTTTCTATCCCAATTCTCTCGCGAGCAGCGTGTTATTTTGGGGCACCCTTGATTGCCTTGTGTGTCTATGCTCCTCGAAATAGTATGAACAAAATAATGAAGCTTCTTCAACTAAATAGGCATTGCATATTGAACCTTAAACACGTGCCTTATTTTCACATTATTTTTTAGCTTCACGAAGGTACTTCCCATTATATTGATTGGTCATTTACCTAAGTCTGCGAAAAGTAGTAAATCATAATGTTTTTTTTTTTTTTTAAAGAATTACCTTTCGAAAGGATACATCCACCGATATTGCAACGGCTCGGCAAATTCGGCTTCATGAAATGAGTGTCTGAACTAAATCTGCATCAGGTGAAGAGTAGGAAGAATATGCGCTCGAAGCTTACATAGAATAAACTGGGATCTTACCTCAGTGAAGGCCATGTATCATTTTTGATAATTGTAGAAGTTAGATCCTTGAAAAACATGCTCAACTCTGTTAGTGCCTTCCACACATTATGTGGCAACAATTCACGGAAGCGATTGTGGCTTGAAACCTCTGCATGAAAACACTGACAATCATGGCTCTTCGCCCAAACAACAAAAACTTTTGCATGTCCTCCAGGCAAATTTGATGCATATCATCCCCGGGTATCTTAGATTTTAAACGTTCACATAACACATTTCAGATCTTATCTGGCGTGTGCTTGGCTTTGCAGTACTTGGTCATTCCCTCTTGCTTTCTCCGACTACAGTCGTGATGCTCATTCAACTCATTGAACCAAGTCTTCAGTTTACCCGACTACATTCATAGCGAGTGTTAAACACGTTATCAAAGACATTTTCTCAATGTGCATGACATCTAAGTTATGTCGAATGAGTAGCGTCGCTCTCGATATGGCAAGTCTGAAAAGATGCTCCTCTTCTTCCATCCGTGAGCTTACATATTTGGATCATTAATATCTCGAGGCTCAACTTGATTACCTTTTTCAATCCAAGGTTAGTAATTAGGTGTAAGAATTTCATTTCCACTCAATATGGGAGGTCACGTGGCTGTTACCATCATATTTTCTGAAAAGCATATCTATTCCTTGAAATATGTAGTGCAATTAAAAACATGGTGGAGTGTGGCCAGAATTGCTTTCCACTCTTTGAAAGTGTAGATACCTCTGAGTGACCCATGCAATACGGACATGCTGTCGACTATTGGCCGCTCACCTGACAACATTGCATAACGGGAAGTCAACGAGTGATTCCCGCATTAATCTCTGCGCTCTCTTACTTCGGAAATTTTGTTTCGTTGAAATGTCATATGCTAACATTCCAACATCCCATAACTCTTTTAACTCGACTATAAGTGGTTGCAAAAAAACATCTAGCTTATGTTTTGGATTCCTAGGACCCGGCACTAGCACAGTTAGAAACATAGATGTCTCTTTCATACACAGCAGCGAAGCAAATTATATTGCATTCAAAAATCAGGCGCGTGAATATTGTTATCTGGTGCGAATGGTTGGAACCTTGATTTTACGATACTAGTCTCACATTTCTATTCGGCTACAAAATCGAGTTATCTTGTATTGGAAATGCTTCAACAATGGAATCGAGCAATGCTGCATTACTCCTTCTACAACCTCGTTAACAAAGCGTGCCACCTCATATCATTGGCGGTGGCCTTCGAGCTATCTGACCTTAGTAGTCGAGGGGAATGAAGGAAAGTAGTACATTTTCTTGTAGGGTACATTTGTTTTTCTTCTTGTATTTGTTTCTCACTCGGTCGGTCTCTTATATACGTTGATGGCCCACAAATCTTACAAATTGTGAGATCATTGTCTTCTCCCAAAACAGCATACAGCCATTGTTCTGATAATGGATCTTCTCAAGCTAGTAAGCTAAACCTGGAAGCCCGACCTTTTAGCATTTAATGAAGTTCTCGGTCAATCTCATCTGGTACAACCTTCTTTATCAATTGAGCAATATCAATAAACTCCCTTTGAGACATGCGGTGTTAACATTTTCATATTCAACATTCTGCAGCCAATGATAGGCTGAGATATGTCTTTGTAGCCGGGCCCTGATTCTTTATTCTGACACTTAGCAGCCGAAAAAACCGCATTAGCCACGGATTAGGAGGTTCATTTGATGTTCATTGCGCAGATTAAAGTAGGCAATGACATCCATAACCATACTATGGTATGCATTTTCAACTGACTCAGATGCTGGTTAGGCATCACCAAAATTTTGAATTGAATCACAGTTTCCATTTCCCTGTCTTGCCCCGAACATATGTACCGGTGTAAAAGCGGTTCTTCATTAAGTGATGTGCTGGTATCAATTTGATGATAACTTCTGATTTGACGCCGTGGTATACATGGACACTTTATCTTGTTACCATCCATCCATTCGGGTTTTTCTACATGAGAATTCTATAAATTCCTCCGAGCCAACCAAAAACTACGTTTGGGAGCCATTTAGGCACGAATACATCAAGCTTCGATTTGAAGCCATTTTTAAATGTTGAGCTTGACAATTATATAGGCTAACTTGAGGAATAAGACAAAATTATATCGTTGAACTTCTTAAATGCTTGGCCTACAAACCGACAAAAATGAGCACAGGCTTAAAACAAAAACTGAGTTATGATTATGAATGAAAAATATATAAGAAAAATGAAAGAAAAACAAATCACTACAAAGAATTAAATACTTGTTTACATTTATGGTTTGCCATATTTCTCACTAAATTCACTTCACATTATAAATAGCACTCAATTATTTTTAAAAAAAAAAACAAAACTTTGATTTTAAGAGAAACCTTTTGGCAATGGAGATGAATACAGCTCGAGGAAAAGATGGAAGTCGGAAGGGAAAACAAATATGTGTTTCTCTTGTCTAGCATAAAGGAAGCGGATCATGTATTTGGACCGAGGAAAAATGGATAGACATCAAAACGAGAAAAACATATTAAATTATGACTTTGTTTCAGTAGAAAAAGAAAAGCGTATCCACAGTAAAGTAGTGTCAGAGGAAAATAGGTTGATGGGAACTGATGTGTATATGTTGAGAGATAGAGAGAAGAGAGAAAGAAAGATCAATTTACTAAGATCATGTATGATGCTAATTTACTACGATATGAACTTTCTTTGAGTTTTCTTTGCCCTAGTTGATTTGAGACAAGTTGCACTTTGCTTGGTATGATGCGAGATGCTATCTGAGAGAAGGTATAGATGCACTAGCTGGCAGTTTAATCGGTGGCAATAAAAGTCACACCTCAACTAATGCTGTTTGGAAATGTTCGCCATTACATTTAGGTACATCCTTGATATTTGTTTCTTCAATGATATGTTTACCTCCAAATTCACATAACCTAAAAAAATTCTTTTTGTTCCAGTGGGACAGGGGCAGGAATGGATATTGTCGTCTCCAGTGTTCGGGCCTACATTATATCTATTAAAGTAGATATAATAGAATCTACTTTAATGAATCGTATTAAGGTAATGTCTATAGTTTATTAAGATAGTGTTTAAGTACTATTATACTTGAAACAATTATTTTTTGTAAAACCTTACTAAACAATGTGTTTTACATTCTTTTTATATTTTTTACAATTATTCTCAAATCAACATAATGAAACACAAGTTTCCCAAACAAGAGGGAAAGAGTGTTACGAATACAAAGCATGTTTACAAGCTGGGGCGAGAGCCCAAACCTTAAAAAGCCATAACCCAAAGTCAGGCTTGAACCCCGGGAAATTGGAATAGGCAAAAAAAAAAAAAAGACATATCCCCACAAGTGGAAACCTTTGGGACAAAAGAAGGAGCTTATCACATCCAAATAGACAAACCAAAATTCGAGCCACTTTAAAAACATAAAACCATCCCCCCTTAAAAACAACTCTAGTTTCTCTCAAGAAACCAAAATCAAAAGAAATTTGAAGAAAATTACCGGGTAAAAACAACACAAAAGCCAAAGTTGACAGTACCAAGACAAGAAATAAAACATATTCCAGCACCATCTCACTAAAAATACTCAAAACATTTTTTGGGTACCCAATCAAAAAAACGAAAAATTCAAATAACATTTCACAAAAAATTTAAAGTCCTATATAATAACTAAAATTTTGACGATAAGAACATAAAATTACAAAGAAAACCAAGGAGTAAACCCCACATGCTTGGCCTACAAACAAAACAAAAATGAATAATGAGAAGAAGATAAACTGAAATGAAGTTAGAACATCTTGCGGATCAGTTATTCTACAAAGTTAGATCATCTCTTACCGCGCCCGATCCTAATCAATATTTCATAGGTAAATGTTTTTTCACATTGGAATTCGAACTTGGAGCTCCTATAACTACATCTCATCCTTTTACCACTTTAGTCATGTCTCAAGGCTTCTAACCAAATCAATATACTTTCCTTAGATGAGTTTTACAATCCATAATCATTAATGCAAAAAAATTAATATATATATATATATATATATATATATATATATATATATATATATATATATATATAAAGTGAAACAAATAAAAAAGCATCATAAGAAAGCGAGAGAAACCGTAGTGAGGCGACATAAAGGCGCAGAAAATAGGGAGGGGGGTTGAGCAAAAATAATCTTCAAAAAAAAGATTTATATAAAACAAAAATCAAAATCCAATCATTCAGTTTGATTAACCTATTTTTTAATTGATTGGATTTTTTAAGTTTTTTTTACCACTTCCAATTCTAATACTCTATTTTTGATTTGATCTATGATTGGTATGTCACGCATGTATTATGATATTTTTAAATTCGTGTATGTCTCATACCTTAGGGGCTTTTCTTTTTGTTTAATATTTTTATTTATTTATTTATTTTATCAAATCGAATGATACTATAAAAATTAAATAAGACATTAAGGAGCACAGCAGGAGGATCTTGTTGCATAATTGGGCTAGAACATAAGTTTTAAAAGGAAACGAAGCAAGCGGAGGGAAGAGGGAACTAGGGGAGAGAGGATCCATAGAAGTCTTGCTGTGGTGGTGGAAGAAAAGGACCACGGCAATTTGTTGGATTATGTGGCGCCGCTCAGGGTGTGGATTGGGCGGAGAGAGGAGAGCATGAGGCTAGAGTAGAGATGGGAGATTTGGGGTCGAGATGCGGGAGTGGGACCCCCGACACCCTTTCTTTTATTGTTGGACTTTTGCTGGCTGGGGGTGAGCCTGTGAGGGGATTGAATTAAATATGTTATGACAAGCTAAAATCGAATCGGACATGGCAGGCTTGTCTTTCGAGTGCTGGATTCGATGGGGTTGTGGTCGAATCGAATCGGTCGAATCGGTCGCACCCCAGACAAGTGGTGAAACGCTAAAACAAAGCGAAACTAAACCTGAGAACTTAAAACCAAAAATCCGCAAAAATAACAAAAAATCGATTCAAAATGTCACGAGAAAATCAAAGTAAATATCAAGCAAAGAAAGATGCATGCCTTACAAACCCCCAAAACCAAAGATACGGTAAGTCTTATTGCCATGAGAACAAAATTCCACAAACCACAGTAAAAAAACCCCATCAAACCCACAAAAAATTCATAGCAAAACCCTAACAACAAATTTAAAACAAAACACATCTCATTTTAGTCGATCCTACAGGATACACCAACAATACAAAACTAGTCAAATATTAGTTAACATCAAAGCGGTGAATCAGAAGGAAATCAAAAGGTTGAGCCAATGAGCGGACCAATCTCGCCTGAGCGAGGTCGAAAGATGCAAACAAATAAAACCTAAAACCGCTATGATTTACCTCCAATCGGTGTTGAAAAACAACTTCTTCGCTCTCGTGTTAAAAGGCAAAGAGCACTTTCTTTTTGCAAGACAGAATCGTACAAGGCAAAGGCAAAGAGTTCTGGAAGTTTAAACTCAAAGCTTCCAAGATTTAAAGCACAAGAAAACACAGACGCTTGTTTGGTGCAGTTATTTACCAATATTCATAAATATATGGATGGGTACGTCCATAGAATTATTTACTACGTAGTGTTACATTTCAATTTATTTAAAATATTAAGATAAAAAATATTTGATAAATGGTTTAATAAATCTTATGTACGATCTCGATAAACCGTTGATACTATCATATATATTAGGTACGACCTTGTAGCTAATGTTTATTGAAAACATACCTTAAGTTTATTGCATTTACAAATATTTTTAAAATCAAATAATCTAACCTTAATTTAGGTTTTTTGGTCATAAATTTCATAATAAACTGAAATGAAACCTATAACATGATTTTCAACTATATATTACGGCCATGCTTGAAACCTAATTCTAGGTCTTGAAAATTGGATTTAGAATTTTGAAATTTTTGAAAACTTGCTAATAATGGGATTTGATCTCCTAGGGTTAAGATTTGAAACAAATTACTTAATCGTTGTATTATAATGCTCTTAAAAATATTTTTGACCTTAACGATATTTTTTGGGTCTTGTTACATACTTTTTATATTTATTGTAATTATTTTTTCTCTTACATAAATATTAAATAATTTAAATTATATTTTAATATAATTAAAGTATGATGTTTAATTTTTTGTAGTTTGTAATCAGCAATAAATACAAACTATTTTTTCAGAGATTAATAAATGTTTAGGAATTAAAATTAAAATTAATTGTACTATACTATTGCACTAATCACAAAAATGTAAATAATAAAAGAGATTTTTTTTGAAAAAAATATCTTTTCCTATTATAGTCTATTTTCTTCAAAAAAGGAATTATGATTTTTTTTACCATTTTTTTTGTCTTAAAACCCCTTTTAAATTTTTACTTCGTTTTCTTCCTTAATTAAGTGGTTCTTCGAAGAAAATTTAGGTTTTATTTTATTTTTTGTGTTCTCGTCATTTTATCGACGTTTGGTTAATTATCGGCTTACTATAATGTGGTGTTGTTCGTCGTCTTGTTATGGCGAATTTTATGACAATAATTATATATTTGAATAACTGAATTTGCGAGATATTATCAAATTTGTATATTTTATACCCAATTTATTACTATTAACATGATTGGTTTTAGTCATTTTATCTTTGATCTATTCACCGAAGTTTTAATAAGTCTCTTAAATAACATCGTGGCTCTTGCTTAATTTATTTACGAAATGATATTTTGGAGTTTAGAAAATCGGATCGAATCGGTCGGTCAAGATTAATTGAGACCATCTGACAATTTACCTTACCGTTCAGATTTGTTTAGTTTAACCATGTCCCGGATTCGGTTCTAAAGCGTAGATAAATACTTTTGGTCGATCGGCTGAGTCTGATTTTTAAAATATTGATATTTTCTTAAAACCACCACGGACTATCTATATCTTGAATGATTTAAAGGTATATAAACAACGGAGGGTGTTTGATGTGATTTTGGATCCATGACTAGTTCATTATTCTTTATCAGCTTAATGTTTTGCGTGATTATTAATGTTTATGATCATCCCATTAATTCATTAATAAGTTGAAGCTGGATCTCCATTTTGATCAGTTGCCAATTATTTTCAAACAAAGATTTTCTATAAAAATCATTGTTTTTGATATCTCTTTTGTTTTAAATAATAAAATTCAGTTATCTGAGTACAATGAATTTTACAGGTGTTTTCCACCCACCATACTTGCCTTTAGTTTTGGTAGACGATCAGCAGTGAGTCTATTTAAATAATCAGATCTAAGTTCAGTTTCTGATATTATATTGACCAGATTTAGTTTGTCTTTTTAAGTAGTTTCAAATTTTCTGGGGTTTTAACAAATCATTGCCAGTTTATAAGACATTATAGATAAATTAAATATTATAATTCTGTTTATATTAACATTGATGAATTATTAAACAATTTGTATTATCATTGTCAAACAGCAAATCTATTATATTTATAATTGAATTTTATCATTGATAAATAATTTTAAATTTATAATGCAAATTATAGTTAATGTGTAGTGACTTATTTTTGTTTTCCGTGTTAGTTTGTTTTTGAAGAATTCAAAATAACTTTAAAAAGTTAATCAAAGCATATGAGTCGAGAGAAAAGTTACAATTTTGATTACATTTAAAAGTTATAAATCTTTTTAGAAAATGAATCCAAACTTATTTTACTAAAATTTTATAATTGAATTTTGAAAAATTTACAAATTTAGCTCACACTTGACAATGTAATAGCGTATTAGGCCCCTTTCTAATTTTCTTAGTAGCCAAGTTAATATGTTATATAGTAGCTAAATCGTAGCTTAAGCCCATTTACCTGAAAAATGTAGTGGCTATTTGGCTACTACGAAGTCTACTTGTAGCTCTGGTTTTGGCTTAGTAGTTTGCAAGCTGTAAATAGAAGAATTTGTGTAGTAGCTACAGCTGCTAACATCGGTCTTAATAGTAGTTATATATTAGCTATTTAGACGAAACGAAATGTAGTAGCTATATAGTGGCTCTTCATCTACTACATAGCTACTATTTGTAGTAGCTAAAATTAGTATGTTAATAAGCTATTAAGTAGTAGGCCCATAATAATTGCTCTATTTAATACTACCAACAATGTTGGCATTTATTGGCTACTACATAGCTCGCTATAGTTTTCACTTGTTAGTGTTTTAGCTTCTAAATAGTAGCTATGTAATAGCTATTTGGTGACTAACAACAATTCAGTGGCTATATAGTAGCTATTTAGTAACTAAAAATGTAGTAGCGATGTAGTAGCTAAATAGCTACCACATAGCTACTACTTAGTAGTGAAATTGAATCATTAGACTTTGCTAAATGTTGTTTAAAAAATGAAATATTAGCTGCTATATGATAATATGTATTTGCGGGCATATGACTGCCTGTTGGTTTTGTTGGTAATGTTTTGGCATAAGTAAATGCATTTGTGTCGTAGCTATTTGTAACTAACATCAATTTATTAGCTATGTAGTAGCTATTTGCTTCTATGTAGCTACTCTGTGTGTAACATCGTGACCACTTTTTGCTACTACACAGTAGCTATTTAGTAGCTAAGCCTAACACCTATTATACTAGTAGCTATTTAGTAGCTATGTAGTAGTTAAATAGCTACGAAGTGATAGTAGTAGCTATTTTTAGTAGCTATTTTAGGATTTTCTAGTAGTGAATATTTTACGAATTTCTAGGCGACGGGTTTAGAGTGAAACCTGAAACCGGGATTTTAGAAAAATCTCGATTAATTGCAAGTATATAAAGAATATTCATTTAGGATAAAGGAAATTGAAACCGGGACAAAATAAATTGTTTCGGGGCTGAAACGGACCAAGAAGAGAAAGAAAAAAGGACATGTGGGTCCCACTTAAAGAAAAAATAAAAAAATGAAAAGCAAATGGATGACAGACATAATAGAGAGGCGTGGAGAGGCGTCCGAGCGAGAGAGAGAGATTTTTTAAATTTTTCTGCTTAGTTTATTTCTCGGATCTGAAGTAATGAGCCAGTTTCGGTAAGGATAAACACGAAAAAGTGCTCTGCCTTGACCTGAGAGCTACGTGAGTACCAAAAACACGAGATTTCAGAATTGAGGTAAATATTTGGAAAATCAAATTTTTAGTTTTCTCGGATCTGCGCTATTCTAGTGGTACCTTTGCCGGACCCGGTAGGTAAGAGTTACCTACTGCGAAGGGGCTACGGCGTGGACACAAAATCTTGGCTTTTGTCAAACTTGAAGAGGTGAAATTTTCCTGCTTGTGTTATTCGAGCCTAAAGGCTATATAATGGCTGGAATATTCTTAGAGGCTATAAATTTTAGTAAATTTTTGAAACTAGTTTAAAATTTTAGGAAATTTGGGACTATTTTCGGACGATCCTGATTTAATTCAGAATTTATTTTCGGACCAGTTTTGGTTCAAATTCAGGATTTTATTCGGACAATCCGGACGCAATTTTCCAGAAATGTTTTCGGGTGTTTTTAAATTTATATAGGAAAGTCAGCTGTCACAGAATGCAGCCGTATCTTGTGTGATGGCATTTTGGGGCCCATATATTTTACAGAAAATTTTAATTGGCACAAGTGTCTGAGTGGCAGATTTGTCTTGACGTGTGTGATCTAATACATCGAGGTGTGGGCTAAAGCAAAGGCGGGAAAGTTGTGGGCTGTGTGCTCGAGTTTAGCAAAGCAAAGGGGTGGAGTGTTCTAAACTCATTTTCCAAATACTAGTGTATTCTTATTATTATTATAAAGCTATTTTTTGCTTCAGTATTTTGTGGTTTTGAGTTCAAACCATTTTCAAAAACAAACAATGAATTAGAAATCAAGCAAATGGTTTTGAGTTAAACCATATAATTGAAAGCAAGCATTGGTTTGGTGTAAAACCATTTTCAAGCAAACAAGCAAGCAAGTAAATGGTTTTGAATAATTAAACCATTTTTCAAATAATAATGAGTAAGCAAATGGTTTGAATAATTAAACCATTTTCCGTAACAAACAAAGAATGTTTGTGAAAACAAGCCTTCCCTAGTTCTAAGCAAGCAAGCCCAGGTCGGAGAATTATTAAAATTACGTGCACGGTGGTGTTAGGATCTCATACATGCATTTGGTTTTTGTGGTCGGCAGACTTGGGACATCGTCATTACGTTTAAAGGGGAGACCGTAGCGCGTACGGGAGTATATAAGGTTATGAGCTCTAGCAGAATTGTGTTGATGGCGGACCAGTCAATTCCACCATATTCACACGGAAAAAGGTGATGCGAGACCACAGGTCCTTCCCACCCAGCCACCATCAGAGCTTGCGTGTTCACTAGGGTGCGTTGAAAATAGGCCTCCGATTAGTTGATGTTTATAAGCATAATATCACGATTTTAAAATCAGCCATTGGTTCTCGGTGTCGAGGGCTTAGAGAGTTTTAAAGCAAACGGTTGAGCCCGGACTCAGTTTTATTTTCAAAGCATCACGGTTGAGCCGAAGCTCCGTTTTATGAAAAAGTTTTGAGAAACTTTTAAAGCCGGGATTTGTGAAAGGTTTTAAGAAAATTTTCAAGCAAGCAAGAGAAGTTTTAGAAATTTTATAAACTTCTAAGCAAACAAGCGAGTTTTATAAGCTTTAAAGAAAAGCAAGCGAAAGAACAAACAAGTATTAAAGTTTTATAAACTTTTAAAAAAGCTGATAAATCTAATAATGAAGCTAATGAAGTTTTGAAACTTTAAAAGCGAGTAAACAAAGCAAAGTAAAGCTTAAGGAAAATAATTGTAAAAGAAAGTTTCTGATTTTGAGATGTCTTAGGAAAGAAAAACATTTATAAAACATATACCTCCAGGCTCGTTTAGCTCATTTATTTTGTATTTTAAAAACTATATTTTTCAGTCTGGTATACGGCCATTTGGAGCATATTCGGATTCTCCACGACCTTTTATACAAGTCTTTATTAAATTTGAGAACATTATGTAAGAAAATACTTTGAATTTGTATATGGAACATATAGCATGTACATAGTGTAAATTTGTGTGAAATGTGTTGGAGTTCTTCAGTTTACTTATATTGGATAAAGTGTAAATTGTGTATGGGATTTGGAATTTTCTTATCTGCCCGTAGTCATCTTTGTTGAGGTTTCTTTGCATTTGCTAAGATTTTCAAATCCTAAGTTGGAAAGAAAGAAAATTTTTTATCGAGGGTTTGGCGAGCGTAGGCTTCCTTCACGGGATTTAGTCGTTTAGAGGGTAGCGGTGGGACTACGTAGAATTATGGCGCTGCAATCCGTATTGTGGGGGTGGGGTGTGACATCACAAATCTTATAACAGATCACGAACAACATTGAAGGTGATCAAGAATCAATATGAATTAGCCGCGAGAATGAATCAATGAGCAGAATTAGAAACCCGATAGACCCGAGAGATAAAGTCAACACATTAATATATAAGGTTCATATCAAATTACAATCAAAACCTAGATTATTGAATTAGAACATCATGAAACGTCTGAAATAAGAAAAATTAAACATGATGAAATGGGAAGAATAAACTCTATAGAATGAGTGATCTTCAATCATACTTGCTTCCCTTTCCTTCCAATCTTCAATTGTTCCATACCTAGTCTGAGAAATCCTCGGCCCTTAGTCGCTAAAAATCAAAATCTAGCAAAACAAAACCACTAAATTGATTCTAAATAAAACGAGAGAAACTACAGGAGTGTCTCTACCTTCACACCGAACCTAATAATGTCTCAAGTTTCCCTTAAATACACACATTGGAAGATGGGAATAACCAAAAAAAATGGAAAAATTGCTAGGCCTCAATGTCGCTTGAGTTGTGACCGTAAATGTGCTAGTCTTAGCCGTACTAGAAAATGATGAATCACGGAGTTGTGTAGAAGGTTGTGGTCACAAACATGAAGTGTTGTGGTCGTGACCATACTAAAAATCTTTGAAGACGAGAGAAGGTTCCATATGACAACTTCTGCGCACCAAGTTAGTACGGCAGATCTATGGTTGGGCCAGCGACCAAAATGTATTACTAATTGCGGTCCCAGTTATTTGCATTGACCGCGGAAACACTACGTGAATGTCGAATGACTCGGCATCTCTCAGAAAGATGGAATGGAGTCTCAGCTATACGAAAGTCTACCCTTAGTACATAACCTGTCCAACACATCAACGACCACATAGGGTCAAATGAGGAGTAAATAATGGCCACTTGGGCCCACTTGCATCATCACTTTCGACCAATATATCGACGAATACATATCTCGGATTCGAGTTGATAATTCAACTCTTATACAAACATATCAAAATTCACAAATTCTAATACATGTATATAATGATAACCAAAGTCATAGCAACCTTTCTCAAAGCCTGGGCCTGCAGAATGAGCGAGTCTCCTCGTACGCTCTATGCAGAAAAATGACGCAAACGGGGTGAGCTAATGCTCAGTGGTGGAATCACCTAGTGAACTACTCTCCACCTAAGTGCATACAATGCTCCAATGAAACAGCATTCAAAATGTCAGTGATCTACACTTGGGATAATGCATGCTTTCAACTCATATCCAGGAGTCCTCACCAGGCTCTCACTTGCACAAGCCACGTGTGAAACATTATTTTTAACAAGATATTTGTTTGTGGACTACCTGGGTATATAAGTAGTGGACCGACTCAGATCATTTATGTTGGTGGACACCCTCCGAGATATATCAATTAGGCCGACTCAGATTCCGTGTTTTATATTGACTACCCTCCGTTAATAACCCATATGATTGGAAAAAGGCTGACGATTGATATTTATATGATTCCTAGATAATTATTATTATTTAGTCAACCCTCCCAGAAACCATTCTCTCTAGAATCTTACCATGCACTCACTCCTATTTTTCTAGGGTGCCCCGATTACATATCTGGAATATGATGCCAGATTCCATTTAGTTTCTATAACACATTACAAATGTATATAATCATTGCATATATTACTAATTTGTCACTAGCTTGTATTATGTAATTTGCATTCATTACCAAAAATTAATTAGCTCACTTGGGCTAATCATCAAACATGAGCAATTCGGTTGAATTACTCAGCCCGGCACAAAAAATATTGCACGTGAGCATTGTTATATAAAGCGGTGAAACCTGGGTTATTGTTTCCGGCGAATCACGATCGCCGGTTCCTTTGAACGAATTTCCATGACCATTTGGCCTTATATAAACCAACATGATTTATAGCATAAATTACCATTAGCCACAAGCGATCCGTGGCGATCCACGGTGTTTTAATAAGTGGGTTCCATAAATTCAAACAATTCGGTCCCGAGTTTTGGGACCGTCTTTAACAGTTCAGGTCAAATCAATGAAACGTTGCCGAAACGCCCAAATAAAGTGTAAAGCCCAAGTAGGATAAATCCCCTACCTCACGGAGTTTGTCGAAAACTCCCAAAATCGGAGTCCACGCGTAGGCCTCGCAGGTAATAGAGTGACTTTCTATACTCAGAAGCCAATTCCGGCCCGGTCGGATCTCATTATTTAGGAGAAGTGACCCTCTCTCACTAAACACAAAATCTTAACCCTCGCCTCTGCTCATAGTTCTCTCACGTTTTTGGTCTTTTAAGAGGATGGCTTACTATTCCTCTTGTCTTAATATCATTTATATTCAAATTACCTCATGTCCTTTCCTTCCTTAGTTTGACAGCCTTTGTGCTGTCTCGACCGTCCATTTTCATCTGTTTCTACTCATGTAACATGTATAACATGTGTACATGTTATAGGTGACTTTTTAATCACATCACAAGTCGTTCGGCTGAATGTGATGCACCAGCGGTGTAAATTAAGTATGCCGAACTCGGTAGGCCCGGCGTGATGTTAGATTTGTGAGAACTATTCAGCGGTGAAATCGATTGATCATCCGAGATCTGACCAATTTGGTTTTGGCCAAATTACGATTTTACCCTTTTTCCAAAAATTGGAATTTCTCGGGTCTTTGCAAAACTTTGAATAGTTTCTTCAATTCATACATCGAAAATGCTTGATTTTGTCTTGTTTTTCTTCATTTCATATAAAATACATGAAGGGAGTTGAACAGTAGTAATTGAAAAGGTGCTGAGTTTGTAGAGCAGGAAAAACGTATTTTTCCTTTCTCTTTTTCTTGAGAAAATGAGTGAATGATAAATTCATGCTCGGGACCCGGTACAAACAAAACCCTAGATCTTTCTCAGAGCCTCGGATGACAAAGCGGATCGCGCTAGGTTAGAATCATCTCGCCAATCTAGTTGAACCAAACGAGCTGCGTCAGATTACGGGGCGTCGGTTTTCTGTATTTTCGAGGCGGAGCGAAGTACACGTCATGGGGTGTGTGGCGCCATGCAGAGACACTTGGCACATGGGTGGGCGATGTCTCTGCTGGGATTGCACTTGAGTTTGGGTGGGGCAGAATGTAGAGCCACCGTGCATGAGCATGAAAGTGGTTGAAGTTGTGGCATGGAGAACGCTACTTGGTCTTAGGTTGACCAAGTGTCAAACAAATGGATGTGGAGTGGGCTCCTGAATTAAAATAACTTGGTAGTTTGAGGAGATGGCAAACAATTACGTGGAGGAGAGAGAAAGAAGAAAGAAGAAAGAAAGAAAGGAGAGAAAGAAACCCGGAAGAAAGAAAGAAAGGAAAGGGAGGAGGAACCTTTCCATTGTTTTGATTTTGGTGGATCAGGATGATCCTGCACACACACTTCAAGAGGTGAGGGATCTTTCCTCTTCTAGTTATTTCCTTGTTTTGGGGCCATGGAAATGGCATTTGGTTGAGTTTTCTATGTGATTGTTTGGATGAAAACATCTTTTTGGGTGTGATGTTGTCCATCTTGCAGATTTTAAGGTTTAAAATTTGAATTTTGATGTTGTACGCACTGAATTTTACGGGTTTGAAGGCGAAATTGTGATGTTGTACATGCTGTTTTTTTAAGTTTTAAATGGAAAACTTCGATTTGGTGTATGTTGTGCATGAAAAACATCTGCAGGCCACCATGTTTCATGCATGACTAACATGCGAGAATGTTTCAGGGTTCGTCAGACAAAACTAGGTTGGTGTGGCCTTATGCATGACTAACATCTGCGAGAATGTTCTAGGTTTTAGGCGGAAGAAAGGTGGTTTGGTGTACCATTATTAAATGAAAACATCTTTGATTACATGGGCTTTCATATGTTGTATCTGAGGAATGTTTTGGGGTTTTTAGATCAAAGAACTACAGTTTGGTGTCATGCCATATCTGAATAACATACGCGGAGATATTCTAGGTTTTAGGCGAAGAAAAGCTGGGATTTAGTGTATCATTGTATACATGAAAACATACGAATTTTTATGGGCTTTCATGCATGACTAACATGCAAAATGTTCTAGGTTTTAAATGAAAACTCGATTTAGTGTATTATTGTATGCATAGAAAATATACAAAATTTTGTAGACCATGAATGTTAACATACAATTTTCATGGAGCGTGGTGATGAATAACATGCGAGTGTGAATATTAACATCTGGAATTTTACAGATTAATATAGTTTATTGCATGTTATTGCATATCATATCTTTGTTTTTACGGGTTTTAGGACAAAAATCAAAGTTGGCTTGGTATTACTTGAGTTAATGCCATGAAATTTTATGGAACGATACGGTTGCATGCTTATGTGATGTCTTGATTTGAATATGGAATATTAACATGATTTGCGTGTTATATTAAATGTATATGAAATGTTGTGCATTAGACATGAGTGTTCATAGCACACATAGTGTCGGTGTAGAATGTCTATCTGTTGAAGTTTTCATACATTAGTCCTTAGGTTTGAGTCTGATGCTTTAAATTGCATTGCATTGGTGTGCGATATGACACATTACATGAGAGTGTGTACATGAGTGCGGTTTGGCATTGGTGAGTCTTCCAGATGAGTGTGGGACAGATGGGGCGAAGTCAAATTGAGTTCCATAAGCGTTAACGAAAATGGAAAATGAAATGTATCGGGCGTAAGTAGGAGATAGATACCCCCTCGGGTAGAAAAGCACGAAAGCACAGTTAGACGGCGTATCCAGGTGGCAGAAAATGTCGGAGGGTGTAAGGGCAGCGGTGAGACCCGAAAGTTCTGACTGCCCCGAAAAGACCTGCGAAAGCGATTAAATAAATATCACATAGACTACGAGTTGTGAGATGCTGGGTGGAGATTGACCGTCTTGATTTCCCATTGGCACTTGCACGTTACAGGTGAGTGCCGTTCGGAGGAGTTGACTCGGTACCAGGCCATATCACGATATCGTCTCATACATGCATGTAGATTTTTTCCATGATAGGATAACATGTATGCCGCAGTTAGTTTGTTGGTTTAGTGTGAAATGATCATTTGCATGTGCACCTAGGTAGAAATAACCCTTATGGGTTTATCTCTCTTTTGGGCGTTAGCTCACCCGTCGTCGGACCCCTCTTTGGATCTGGAGACGGTACGAGCGAGACTGGCAGCTCCTTAGAGGAGTGGCAGGATTATGACGGGGCAGGCCTTGTATGATTTCTTGTTTTGTGTATATATTAGAACAAACTAGTATTAATATATATTTTGTATTAGGAGTGATCATAATAACTCTTAGATACATAAATATGTGGTCTTATGTAGTATGGGCGAGTATGATGATGGGCCTGTTGGGCCATTTATCACTTGTAGGTCTCTCTTGATATGAGACACACGGGTTTCCTTGAGTTGACGATAGTCAATGGGACCCAGGTTTGTGGTGTCTGACTTAGTTATCATGAGCTCACTAGGGCTTGAGTGGGAACTGGGTTTAGGACATCTTTGTGTGTGTGGGAGCATCATGGCACGGTATGGCTTGGTGTTGGAGCTTGAGTTAGAGTTACTGGTTCGATTGATGGCGGATCATAGTGTTTTTGTATCAAGGTCTGAGTAGGAGGTTGCGAGGTCACAGAGAGACGGGATTAGATCGCAACATGCATTGTGTGTTTTACGCACCTTGCTTTAGATTGTATAACATGAATTTGTGTATTTAAGGTCACGTGAATTAACGTGGTAGGATGTATGTATAGGAAATCACGAACACTAGGGTTGAGAAGCGTAACCTTAGGAGTTCGAAACAAGCGGATGGTTTGGGATAATTAGTATATTATTGGTCGGCATGTGTGCAGTAGTTGGGGCACGAAATGATTCTAAACTTCTTTGTTTGGCGGCCTTGGGTGGCAGAGTAGGGGCGGGGCGTAAGTCGTCCACGGGGTTATCATTCGACCACCACTGTTTTGATCGACGAGGGCCTTCATAGAGGCCATGGGTCTTTGCAATGCCTGACTTCACACGAGGGGTGATCACATTTGGGAGTCGAGGAGGTGTCGATAGCCTCCGGAGGTTCAAGGCTTCATCCTCAATGTCAGGGAGGGGGGACGGGTGTTAGTAAGACCATTGGTTAAAAGTCAGATTGAGAGGATTATAGGGCTATGGAGATCACCTGGATTATGCTGGGATCACGTGGCTGTTCAAACGAGGTGAAGTCTGGAATCGGGTGGGGTGTGGGTCGCGACTTCCGGGGGACTTGGAGACCTGTGGCAACAGGATGATTTTCGCGGACTATTCCTTGGGGAAGTACTGAAGCCACACGCTAGACATCACGGCAGAGTTCCTTGAGTTGGACGGGGGGAGCGATGGCTGTACTTGATCGTGGCGATTCACAGAGTTGTACGTTTAGAGGATGATTAATAGTAGCCATTGGCGGCCGAGGTGCGGTCGAAGATGGGTTGAGTTGTATCAGGGTGAGATTGTAGGACATAACCTCGAGATATGGACTCGATGGTTAGTCACGACCTTGATTATTGTGAGAGGTAGATGGCGCTCGTAGCATCCTAGATCACGGGTGCTAGTAATAAGAAGGGAGCGGCTTCTTCTTGTTTCGGGAAGAAAGCGAAGGCTTACATTCCCGCAGCGAGGTTTGAGGCGGGGCGTAGCGGCGGGGCCCGAGGCGAGTCAGGTTACCCGATCAAGTGGGAAGGCTGACATGTTTCCCGCGCCTGGTACAGGACATAGTGGGCGTGTCGCGGATCACGGGGTTTCGGGATCGGGGGACGGCTAGGAGTCCGTCATCGGTGGGACATGAGCGGACCGGTATGTTCCTCCTTACCTGGCATGGGCGGGGGGGAATAGTTATCATTCTCGGGGTCTGCGACCGAGCATCGAGTGTTTCTGAATGAGGCAAGGTCAGTATGGGTCGAGTCGAGGCGAGTGTCTGAGGCCAGGGACCCGGGGCTCGGCGTGTCGCCGCCATTAACCAGTGAGCGATGCGTCGGTAGAGTGATTCGAATGCAGTTTCTCTTTCGGCGCTGGGCGGGTGTTATTTGACTTCGAATTCTGCATCGCATTCCTTTATTCTTCCGTCTTGGCGAGAGTGGGCTTAGAGGTTGGGACCCAGGCAGGCCATTGCATGTGAGTTCTCCCAAGGTGGGAGAGGGTGATCGGATATGTCGGGATGTAGGAGTTAGGGTCTTTGGGTTCTACTCCACGGTGGACCTTGATTCATGGACATGTCGGGTTCGAGTCATCCCTCGGGATGGGTGAGTTGGCACATCGGGTTATCATAGATTGTGATCGTATGAGGATTCGCACGGACGGTACTTGTGTTGTGTTTCGAAGGGAATAGGTGCGATTTTTCACCCCCCATACGTATGCGATTCACGATGCTTTTTGGGCGGTTAATGGGTTGTTGCTTCTGCCACAGGGACGGAGTGGGGCTTGGGATGAGTCTACCTCGAGTGGTTTGCAGTCTGAGGATGTTTTCAGGCTGAGCTCCCCAGGAACCCACCTCATCGAGATGTAGACTTGTTAGTTTGCATCCTGGGACGTCCTTTATTTCTGTATTCACTTTTGGGATGGCTTGGTGATTGAGTTCACGGGAGCTGAGTCCGGATCTACGGGAGTTCTTTGGCGAGGTTTCATTGAACCCGAGTAACCGCGTGGGTGCTCGGAGTTCTATTTGCGAAAAAGAAGGATAAGACCCTTCGACTATGCATCGATTGAGACCAGTTGAGCGGGGTTACTATTAAGAATGGTATCATTCTGGCGGTTATTATTATTTGATCAGGCGGGCGCGAGTCTACTCGAGATAGACCGCCCTTTGGTTACATCGATTCAGGGGTTAGGGAAAGCCGAACATCCTAAGACATCGTTCGGGAGCCTTGGTATGGGCACTTGAGTTCTGAGTGATGCTCTTTGGATTAATGAATCTGTGTGGCATTCATGGACCTCATGAATAGAGATTGTTTCCAACTGTTGAATCAACTGTGGTAGTGCTGGCCAGTGACAATCACGTCTACTCCCGATCGGAGGTGGAGCATGAGGATCATTTGAGAATCGTACTACAGCTTTTGAGGGATCATCGGTTGTATGCGAGTTCGATGCGTGCGAGTTTGGCTTCTTTGAGGTGGGTTTCTTTTAGGACACGTGGTGTCGACCGAGGCGATGTCGAGTGGACCGGCAGGAAGGTTGGTATGATGAGTTGGGAGGCCAGAGTCTTCGAATCGTGGTTTCTTGGGATTGGCGGGGTATTACTGGAGGTTTATAGAGGATTTCTCAGGCTAGCGACGCCTGCAATAAGATTGACCGGAGGTGAGTGTATGGGATGACTCATGCGAATGGCGTTCAGGGTGAAGAGGGAGGCTTACTTCGACCTATCTAATAGTCTCGGAAGGGGACGGTACATAGTGCTCTTTGTGATGTCTTAGAAGGACGGGTGGGGTGTGATGCGGTCAGGAAGGTTGTGGCTATGGTTCTCGGCGGGTTAAAGTCGCAGACGAGTACCCCACGCGCGACATGGGTTGGTTGCGTAGTCTTATACAGAAGATTTAGGCGCCCGCTATATGATGAAAGACTGATTCGAGGTGTTTCGAGACCACAAAAGTCCCGAAATACATCTTCACCTTGTGAGACCTCAGCATGAGAAGCGTAGGTGGTGGAGTTTGGAAGATTACGACTACTTTGCATGTTATCCGGTAAGGCAAATGTAGTAGGCGATCTTGCGCTTAAGCAGAAAGCCAGAATCTTGGCTGGTAAGCTTCTGGGAATGGCCAGATACTGCCGAGGCAATTGGGGCGGTTCGAGGCTGAGTACGATGGCGACTCGAGGTGGGAAGTATGATGGCTCACAGCCGTCTCACGGCGAGTGATGAGTCCCGGTGCGGGGCCAGACTAGTATCCATCGGGGGTAGGTACGGTCAGTCTGAGACGAAAAAATGGGCCGTCCCTGCGGATGGTAGTCGCCAGGTATGGGGGCCCGGGTTGTGGTTCCCGATCGTGGTTGAGGAGGAGGTCCTCAAGGAGTTCCATTCTCCCAGATTCGCACATCGGGTGGCCTTGCGAAGATGTATCATGACCCAACCGTCGTCGGTGTGTTGGGCGGGATGAAGAGGCATGTTTGGGGTTTGCCAAGGCGGTGTCTCACGTGCCCGGTCGAGGTGAGCACGGAGGCGATGGGGCTACTCCGGCCATTGGAGATGGCGGAGTGTGGAAGTGGGAGCACATCACGATGGACTTTGTGACTCACTTGCCCACACGGACATCCGGAAAGCATGTAGTCGATATGGGTTATAGTGGGCCAGAGCTCACCAAGTCGGCACATTTTATGGCTGTGCGGATGACCTTCACCTTTGGAGAATTCTGCGGCGGGTTGTATATCACGGGAGATAATCTGCGGTTGCATGGGTTCAGTCTCCATAGTATCGGGTCGGGATCCTCGGTTCACGGCTCCCGATTGCGGAAGAACCCGAGAGAAGGCCATAGGGACGCGACTTCGATGAGTAAGCTTTCATCCTGAGCGGATGTTCGTGAGCGGACTAATGACCGATTTTAGAGGACATGCTACGAGCATGCGTCACGGATCTCAAAGAATTGCATTTGGAGGAGCCTTGCCCTTAGTAGAGTTTTCTGATAGCAATTTATCAAGCGAGTATTCGGATGCTTTCCCATGAGGCTCTCTCACGGGAGGCCGTATCGATCGTAGATATATTTAGACCAGTTGGAGACGACTCCATCACCAGGTCGGTTGATTTGGGACGCACCTCTCAGAAGGTGGGTATGATCGGAAGCGTCATTACGCTCGGGCCAGAAAAGAGTTCTGCGATATCTGACGTGATGACCTCTGGTGTTCGGGTGGGTGATCGCATGTCTTCTTGGAAGGTGATTTTAAAGAGGAGTGATCGGTCGGAGAAGCGAGGAAGGTATCGGGGCGCATTGGACCCTTCGAGTGCTGCTCGGGTGGCGCGGTTGCGTATCGGTTGCCCGCGGGTTTGTCAAAGCGTTCGCCTTGGGGTGTTTCCGTCTCTATGGGAGTATGCCGGATCCAAGTCATATAGTGGATTGGGAGAGCTTGTTGTTGATGCGATGGGACCTTCGAGGAGAGGGACCGGTCTGCGTGTCCGTGGATGGCAGGAGCGGGTTTGCGTAGCCCAGGGGCGTGAGGCTTGTGAAGGTGTTATGGCGGCACAGGAGTCGAGGAGAGAGGCGACATGGGGCGAGGACAACTATCCCTTCTTGTTTGAAGGGAAGGTGCGTTTTCTGATCATTAATGTTTTAAATGAGTATTTGCATATACGCATATGGTTGATTGTTTGTATAAATGCGAAGAATTTCGGAGACGAAATTCTTTTAAAAGAGGCTGTGAAACCGGGAAAAAGCGTATTTTTTCCTTTTTCTCTTTTTTCTTCTGAAAATGAGTGAATCGGTAAATTCCATGTCGGGACGATACAAGCAAACCTGATTCTTTCTCTGGGCATAGGATATGTGAAACGGATCACGCGTTAGAATGATCTGTGAAGTCTGGTCGGAACCGACGACTGCTGCGTCGGGTCCCGAGACCTCGGTTTCACTGCGCGTGTTGCCCGGGGCGGGCAGTTGGCCATTGGGTGCCATGTGGCGCCGTGGAACGCTTGGCACATGGGTGGGCCAGTATCATGCCACATAGGATTATGGGGTTGGGTGGGACGAATGTCAGAAGCCACCCCTCGTACATGAGCATGAAAGTGGTTGAAGTTGTGGCATAGGAGAACACTTGATTATGAGGTTGACCAAGTGTCCATTAATCAGTTAGGTGGGCTCCCAAATTGAGCCAACTTAGTAGTTTGAGGAGAGATGGCAAACAATTATTAGACAGAGGAGAAGAAGAGAGAAAGAGAAAGAAAGAAGAAAAGAAAGAAAGGAAGAAAGAAACCCGAGAAGAAAGAAAGAAAGGGAGAAAGAAAGGGAGGAGGCTTTTCCTCCATTGTTTTGAGATTTTGGTGGATCGGCCCGGTCTACACACTTCAAGAGGTGAGGATCTTTGCTCTTTTGGTTATTTCCTTGTTTGGGGCCATGGAAATGGCATTTGGTTGAGTTTTCTATAATAGCAGTTGTTTGGAATGAAAAACATCTGGAGTGATGTTTGCCATCTTGAATTTTCTAGGTTTTAAGGCCCGAGATTTGTGATGTTGTCAAATGCTTTGAATTTTACGGGTTTAAAGGTAAGATTTTGATGTTGTACTTCTTTGAGATTTTAGGTTTGAAAATGCAGAAATTGTGATGTTGTACATGCTGTTTTTTTCGGTTTTAGACTAAAAGGCTTCGGTTTGGTGTATCATTGTATGCATGAAAAGCATCACGAGAATTTTATAGGCTTTCATGCATGACTAACATGCGAGAATGTTTTGGGGTTTTAGATCGAAAACTGATTTAGTGTAACCTTATGTACATGACTAACATGCACGAATGTTCCTAGGTTTTAAGGCGAAGAAAACTCAGTTTGGTGTACCATTGTATGCGCCAGAAAACATCAGAATTTTATCAGGCTTTCATGCATGACTAACATACGTGAGAGAATGTTTTGGGAGTTTTAGATCAAAGAAAACTACGATTTGGTGTGGCCTTATATGCAAGACTAACATCGATATTACCAGTTTTAAATGAAGAAAAACTCGAGTTTGGTGTATCATTGTATGCATGAAAAACATGTCTGAGAATTTTATAGGCTTTCGTGGCTAACATGCAGTCTTTCGTTTTTAAATGGAAAGCTCGAGTTTGGTGTATTATTGTATGCATGAAAAACATACAAAATTTTATGAAGCTTTCATGAATGTTAACATCACGAGAATTTTCATGGAGCGTGGTGATGAATAACATGCGAAATTGTAGATATTAACATGCGGAATTTTAAGACTAATATGGTTGTGCATGTGCATATCTTCATTTTCACAGGTTTTAGAATGAAAAATAAAAGTTGGCTTGTTATTACTTGAATTAATGCCATACGAGAATTTTATGGAACCGTCTGGTTTGGTGCGCATGCTTATGTGATGTCTTGATTTGAATATGTGGAATATTAACATGTTGTATGTATGTTAAATATAACAAAAAATGTGTGTGTGCATTAGACATGAGTGTTCATAGCACACACATAGTGTCTGATCTTGATATAGTATTGAGGTTTTTCATACATTGGTCATGGGTTTGGAGTGCAATGCCTGAGTGCATTGCATTGGTGTCTTGTGCTTGACACATTACATGAGAGTGTGTACATGAAATGCGGATTTGGCGTGCATTTGGTCTTTGGTCGTGTGGAGGCTTAGAATGGGAACGAACTTCAATTGGGTTTCATAGCGTTAAGCAATGGAAGTGATATGTCGGGCGTAGCAAGTGGGAGATAGATACCCACCGGTGAAAAACCTTTTGAAAGCACAGTTAGACGGCGTATGCAGGTGGCGAAAAAATGTCGGAGGGTGTAGGGCCAGCGGTGAGACCGAAAGTTACGTTGCCCAAAGACCTGCAAGCGATTAATCGATATCATGAACTCAAGGTTGGCAGGATGGAATTAGATTGATTCGTGCGATTTTCCCATTGGCACTTGCGCGTTAGGTGGTGGTGGAGGTTGACGTGCCAGGCCATGCGATGTCGTCGCCGCCATGTAGATTTTTCCATGATAGGATAACTTGTGTATGCGGATTGGTTGTTGGTTTGGCCCAGCGAAATGATCATTGCGTGTGCACCTAGGTAGGAAATATGGCGCCTTAGGATTTATCTCTCTTGGCGTTAGCTCACCGGTCGTGGGACCCCTCTTTTAAGTACGGAATGGTGCAGACCAGACGAGCGCTCCTTAGGCGGGATTATCAGAAGCGTGGCTGCAGCTGATTTCTTGTTTTGTACATATATTGGAACAAACTGAGTATTAATATATGTTTTGTATTAGGGTGATGTAATAACTCTTAGATCTACCATAGAAATGTATGGTCTTGTAATCATTGTGGGCCGAGTATGATGATGGGCCACTGTTGGGCCATTTTACTCATGTATGGGTCTCATGATACCAGGGCACACGGAGTTTCAGCGAGGTTGACGGTGATCAGCCCATTTGGGACCCTCGGGTTTTGGGGTGTCACACAGTTAGCATTAAAAACATAAAATATGTGATGTTTTGTAATGATAAATGCTAACATGAAGCACACCTAACAGTAGTATAAGATTTTTACTAAAGCTGAAGCCAGCTTCGATCATGGGGCAAAATGGATTAAGCAGCCCCCAAGCGTGGGATTATTTCTACTTAATAGAGTAGGTTAGGAGTAATTTGAAGAGGCAAACCAAACTATGGATTATTCATTATCCAATTACCCTATATATT
This sequence comes from Tetrastigma voinierianum, assembly GCA_016808115.1. Lineage (NCBI taxonomy): Eukaryota > Viridiplantae > Streptophyta > Magnoliopsida > Vitales > Vitaceae > Tetrastigma > Tetrastigma voinierianum. The sequence goes on from JAEQBH010001219.1 coordinate 390,341, forward strand.
TATAATTTTTTTCAACATAACTTTTGGTTATGAAGTCTCTTTCAACAAGCTTTGGGCACCGAATCAGCCCAGCATTGCTTCTGGCTGTGAAAAATGGCATCAAGCCATTTCTTATCTAGTTAGTAAAAAAAATAAATAACATGGGGTTATGTTGGAGATGGACATATACCTACCTTCTTAGGTCTGTGACTCTGTGAGTTAAGTTCTTCCTTTCTAAGCTTATAAGATTAGATGAAACTTTTGGTTGCTGATCTGAATTTTCTGGATTGCCTTTTGTGCAATGATTGTGCTGATAACGTGTTGTAAACTAAAGAAAAAAATAAAGAGAAATGAAATTCAAAGAAAGAAATTTGTAGGGAGAGTGAGAGAATGAAGTTTTATTCTCATTACTTCAATATATTAAATATAAATAAGAGAAAACCATTTATAAGCGTTTAAGGAACTCAAATTTGCATGTAATCTCACTATTTAAAGCAACTAATATTTACTATATAAAGGTGACCAACATTCCTTTTGTAAATTGATTGTAATTCACATATTTCCTAATAATATTATTGTATTTAAAATACTAATTGCCTTAAACAAAGGGATTACATGCAAATTTGAGTTCCTCAACATAAATGGTCTTCTCTTATTTATATTTTAATGTAGTCATTAAACTCATCAAATTGACTTTTTTATAACAATAATATTTCTCTTGAATAGGCATTAAGACTTGATATTCAATTGATATACTTATCAATATAATAATATGACTAGATTATTATAATAAAATTTCAAGAAATTCCATCATTATATATTATCATCAATTCTAATAATTAATTTTAATTTTATTTCTCTTTATATAAATATTTTAATAATTTTCCATACCTTTACAGAAAAAAAAAGTAATAAAAAATTTATTTGAATAAGATTTATTTATATATAAAAGAAAAATCATCAAGTATAAAATTTTCTACTTTTTTCGTTTTATAAATATTTTGATACTTGAAATTTTTAGACTCATATATTTAATGATTAGCTTTAGGCGTTGAAACTTAATTTTCAATTTTAAAATATCAAGAATTTAAAATTTTACTTTAAAATATTAAAAACATAATTTTTTTTTTTATTTTTATTGTTTTAGTTACTTATACAAATTAAAGTAAATAGTAAAGAGGTTACTCCATAATTGATAAAATTTTATAAATTAAATATTAAGATTAATTAAAATTTTAAAAGGTCATAGAAATATATTTAATATATTTAAAAAAATTATTCTTGTAAATCTTTTAAAAGTTTTGTAAGAAAGGTATTTTTCTCCTTTAGTCCCCCTTCCCCTTTTCCTTTTGGGTTATTTGATTAAAAAATTGACTTTCCCTCTTATTTCCCTTTTTTTCTTGGATTTTTGGTTAAAGGCGCAGTAATTTAAAAATTTGATAACTAATTTTAACCTAATTTTGACTAAAATGTTCTTCTTATTTTCTTTTAATCGTGTTTATGAAATTGGCTTTAAGTTGAGCATCAATTACAGGACCAACTTCGCCATCAAATACTTAGCGTAAGGATTTTTAATATCAATTCTAATTATTTGTTGATTTTTTAAAAATCTTTTATATTGTTTTATATATAACTTAAATTTATTAAATTTAAAAACTATTTTACATTATTCCATAAATTTAAGGTTTTTTTTATTTAATTAAATTAGAATTTCAATATTAAATATTTGATTTTTTGTACCCAAATATTTTTTCTTTCTTCCCCCTTTCTTCCTTTAATTCCCCTCTCCCCTTCTCCACATTGCCCCGTCATCCATCGTCCGTCACAAACAAAACTGTTCCTCGGCGCCGTCACCATGAAGTTAAAGTGGTCTAAAGACTCCAAACGCTGTTGGATTCTTTCAAGCAGGCAAGTGATTTTTTCTATATCCCTTCTTTTTTCTGTTTTTTTTTTTTCCATCTTCTTGTTGCAACTTTCTCATCGTTTTCTTTTGGGAAATTTTTCTAAGGAAATATTACTGCTATTTGACTAAAAAATCACTATTTTTGATGTTGCTGAAATTTCCCCAAAAAAACATGTAAATTTCTTACATTTTTCATGGGTTTTGCTTGGTGTGGGTTCATTAAATATTAGTTGCCTCAATAATTACTGTTTGAATCCTGGGAGTAGGTTGTGTTATCATGGGAATATTAATATATCATAATTTTGGGATTTTTGAAGAACAAAACTCTAAGAATAATAAATTTTATTATTGTAATTTATATAATCCAACCACTGCCCGAATAGCAAATATTAGGTTAATTATCATCCTAAATGAAGATAAATAGTTATTTGAAATGAGAATAAAGTATGTAAATAACAATTGGTTTTATCTCAGTTTTATTTAAAAATATTTTGAAAATATATTTATAATACTTAGATAATTATTTCTTAAAATATCCTTTTATATAAATATTAAAGAAAATTATTCAAAAAAATTAATTCTATCATAGAAGAAAATATATTTACGTAAATACATTCTAAATTTTTCTTTCATATAATATGAGGTGCAAATCATTTAAGAAAAATTCTTTTGGTCCTAAAGTGATAAATGCAAATTTTCTAAAATTCTAGGTAAGAGTGGATAAACAATTTGTTTATTGATATAAGTAATAAATAAAAATTTTAAAAATAAAAAATATAACTAAAACTAAAAGAATATAAATATAAAATTAAAAAACAAAATAAAATTAAAACCAGAAATAAAAAATTAAAATTAAATATTTACTTTCATTGTATTTTCTGACTTTTCAATGTTTATTGTGATTAAATAAGTCAAAGTTAATATCTCGTTTTATATATTTTATCTTTAAAGTTTTTCAGTTTTAGTATCTTTCTAATTTTTAAAGTTGTTATCTTATTGACCACCTCAATTAGAGTTTCTGTGAAGAAAATTTTTGCTTGTTAACCCTAGCAAATAAAGTTTTTAGGAAATAATAATTTGATATATACAAAAGGTCATAAATTTTGAAATATTTTAAAATCAATGAAGATAAAACTAATTCATGAAAGCGCCATTGCTTTTTCTGGTACAAATAATTAGGTTGAAAGGCCACTTTGTGGCAGCCTCGTTTCGGGGTCAGTTGATCCAACATCGACACGCGGAATAATTGTGTGCCGTATCATGGAACCCATACATAATTAAAATGGCGCGTTGGCCCGTACATTCATACTCTTCAAAAATATATTCAATCAACTATATTACCATAGTTTTCTAGGAATTAATATCCACCTTAATAAACATATATTAAAAATTCAATTCTAATACATATTTATACAAAAGTATCTGCAAGCACATATGGCTTTCTTTTCAAACCTTGATTCTAGTGGCGCCGTTCTCGAACTCTATACAAAATAATGATCCGCCGACGGGGTAGGCAGTACCCAGTGGTGATAATCTCGACATGGGTTACTCATCCTAAGTGCGCGTGTGTGATCGAACAGGCTCAAGTAAATACGTGATCCTCTTGGACCATCTACATCTTGATCATATCTCGAGTCCTGTGACTCTCTCACATGCCTAAGTCAAATGCTTGAGAAAAGATATTTTACCAAACCAAGGGTTTTGTTCTAGAAAGCGTCTTCTGGGGTTTCGGTGGAAATCGTGGACAACCCTCAGGGGTGGTGTTGGGTAATTCTCTGAAACAATCATGGGTCCGCCTCCGAGATTAACTGTTGAACAACTTTCCAAGGCAATTCTTCGGAAAATCTTCCTTGAAATTTCTTTCATAACCATTTTCAATTTTCTTTCATTTTCTTTCATGTCATGCACTCACACCTACCATTCTAGTTTCACAAGATTGCATACCAGATTACGTGTCCATTCAAGACAGTCATCTTCAATATATTTGTGTATATTAACAAAAATTAATTCTCATACATCATGTTATTCAATTCCTTACTTAATAACATCAAAATTATCACAAAGAGCTAATAAACAATTAACAATTTATTTTTTGAATCACCCGAACAACACAAAAAATCACACAAATCACGTGAGCGGTGACCACAGGCTAAGCCTTTATTTGGCACTAAGGGATTTTTCTTCCACTCGGGTTCAAATCTTTTGAGGCCAGAAAGCTACGGCCATCAGGCCTCGGCAAATCTCCGTCAATTAAAATGGCTCACTGTGAGAACCAAGTAGGAGAAGACCTTCATCTTTTGGGGTGTGAAATTCCATGAAATACGATGTCGCGTGGCCCTTATGGCGTAGTCAGCTTCTTGGCGACGAACCAACGGTTTGAAAGTCGAGAAATCTAGAGAGAAGTCGCACTTTCTCTCTCTAAAACCAGTCTTTTCCCCCTCACTGCCATTTCCAGCAATTGGAGAAGAAGATGGTCTTTTTTGTCTTTATTTTAATCTTTTCACTTAATTCCCTTTGTGTCCTTTAGTTTGATTTTAAAAGCTTTTTGACACAAGGCTTAAATCTAAGCCATTTATCTCTATCATTTCACTAATCATGTAACATGTATCACATGGGTACATATTGTAGGTGACTTTTGTCACATCATATCTCCTGAGTTGTCATATGGAACGGGCACCGGTCGCGCCGAAAAATGAGTAAGCATCCCGAGTGACAAAATTCGATGTAGGTATTTATCTTCCTTGACGATTAAACGATGAAGTCCGTTTGTCATCTAAATCTAGAAAAATTTGGTTACGGCGAAATTACCATTTACCCCTTTTGAATTAAATTTTCTCAGTTTTACATTCTCCCTCCTTAAAAATAATTTCATCCCGAAATTACGATCGTTACAACCAGAATCGCATATTTGGCGTGCACTATGTCATGCATGTAAACTAGTCATTTAAGTATTAAACGACTAAACCACGTACCTTCATCCCTAAATAAGAAGGGATAGGTAGCCCGCATCGTGTCTCGAACCACATTGACTCCTCCACTCCACGGTGTTGCCATAGCACCCTCGCATAGCCTCACGGTCTTGCGTCGCAAAGCACGATCCGACTATCACCAATGCACACGGAGTCCTTCCTCTGTCTCATTTTGGCAGCCGACCTCGATCTCTCCCCCAATCCACTACATGAGTTGGATCTGGAGTGTACCTTCGGAGCATGGAGACGTGAAATACCTCATGGACACCTAACATGCTGGGCGGTAAATCTAACCGGTACGCTATAGTACCTACCCTCTCGAGTGTCTCGAAGGGCCCAATGAACCTCGGCGATAACTTGCCTTGCTTGCCGAACCTGACCACTCCTCTCTTAGGCATCACCTTGAGAAGGCGATCTCGACCTCTCGAAACTCTAAGGGTTGGTATTCGTACATCAACATAGCTCTTCTTCGCCGGGAAACAGTAGTGAGAAAGACTGTGCGTAATCATCAAGCTCTGCTTTCTCGGAGGTGTCTCTAATCGGTGGGACCGGTGATGGAGCTCTCCCACCTCGAGTCCAACATATCGGTGATCTCACTTGTACCCCAGCTGTGTTGCCTCCTTATGGCGTATCACAGTATACTCGCTTAGTAGAAACATTTGTTGTAAGCGCGAATTCCACTAAGAGGCGATTGCTCTTTCCCGACTACCCTTATGATCCGGGACGCATGCTCGGCATGTCTTCCTTACAGTAGCGTACTCTCGGTGACCATGTCGCTACGTGGGTTGGAAAGTTGCCTCATGGTCGGTAGGTGTACGCACATAGCCTCTTGGAAACTCTTCCAAAAGTACGCGTAAACCTTGGAGTCTCTATAGACACTATGGATCACGGCGGCGGTACTCCAGCAGGCGAGCGATCTCTCGGACCATCTGGCAGAAGCGGAATCTGCTCAATGTGAAGAGAGGTCATAGCCACGTAGAAAATGTCTTGGGCCGTGGCCCAGGTCCACTATCACCCATACCTCGTCATGTCTGCGATTATCGTGCGAGTGGGTAACAAAATCCATCGTGACGTGCTCTCCTTCCGCTCGACCGCTCAGTGGTGATAAGTGATGAAGCCACGGTGCTGGGCGCCGGCATTTGACGTGGGGACATGTGAACGGGAGTCATCAGGTATTATAAACTGATCGCTCGTTGTCGCGGGGTGTGAAGATCTGGTATCGCGTTGGTCTGATGATGGGGCGATTGAGCCTCCGCTGCGAGGAATCTCGTGCTGTCGAATGGATCGGCTGGGAACGCTGCGATCTTTATCGCAGAGAACTGCATCTACGTGATTTGTCCCGGCCTGTCGTACGGCGCCCCGATGCGGTGAACCGTTATCTACGCTTCCTTCCTTTGATTCAATCACTGCGCCAGCGAAGCGGTTGCATTCTGCTCGAAGCGTACCGCCAAGGCTACTCGGCCCCATCTTTGCCAGCCCAAAGCGTCCCGATCTCGAAACCTCCGTCACTCGGGGAAGCTACTCTGGCCGCCGCCATGACTTCCGGCGAGTGCATCGGCCACCACATTTGCCTTACGGATGGTAATGCAAAGTGAAATCGAACTCCATCCATCTGCGTTACCTCGTAGCCCAGGAGTCCGTTCCGCGATAATAACGGACTTTTGTGGTCTTGTACATCTCGGCCTTTCATACCATATAAATGAGTGGGCGCCAAATCTTCAAGAAGACTACGACATGACTCCATGCGTGTGTGGTAGTGCAGCCATGATTCTTATTCCTTGGAGACCATAAGCTACTATCCTCTGGTACGCATCAAAAAACACATCCCGGTCAGGCCCTCGAGAGCATCATACCTTTATGTACCCTTATTTCTGTTCGGGACTATCAAGATAGGAGCTGAAGTAAGCCTCATCTTCGACTCCTGGAATGCCTCTTTCAAAAGCGGTCGTCCGATCAGCTGATATACTTCAGGTCAATCTGCGTCATAGGTGCGCATGTCAGAGAAATCCTCGATGAATCTTACGTAGTACTGACCCGATCCAGCGTATTTGAAGGCTGACTTTGCCTCTCCAACTCATCATGGCCTCGACCTTCTGGGTCCTTGACACATGATCGTGCGTGTCCCGAATCTCACCTCGATAAGCGAAACTTACTTTGAACTTGGCGTATAGTTGATGATCTCTCAGCAATTGTAAAACAATTCTCAAGTGATCCTCATGCTCCCTCTTTGACTGGGAGTAGATCAAAATGTCATCCATAAAGACTACGACAAACTGATCTAGATAGGGTTGGAATACCTTATGCATGGGTCCATACGTGGCGCGTCGTCGATCGAAAGGGCATCCGTAGCTCAAAGTGCCACTTAACATATCTGAAGAGCCATTTGTCTTAGGGATATCTTGTCTCCCTAACCCTCGGTGACTTGATCTTTGAAAGTCTATGCCCAAAGGGTAGCTGTGCTCCTCTGTTTAGTCAAACAAGTCATCGATCCTCGTGATGAGTCACCCAATTCTTGATCGTAACCACTGTTGAAGCTATCTATAGTCGATTTTTGAGTCAAAAGGGTCTTATCCTTCTTGTGAACCAGAGGCAGGAGCGCCCCATGGTGAAGTACTTTCGGTCTAATGAACCTTGTCCGGTGGCTCACGTAGTTTGGACTCACGAGTTCTGACTCGACTAAGCGCCATCTATGTGGAGTCATAGAGATGGTGAAATGCCCGAGTGTAATGATCTGAGTCCTGACCCTTTGCAGAGGCAATCTTGGTAGCTCATCCGGAAAAACATCTCATACTTGCAGACTACTCGAGGTTGATCTAAGTCTGGTCTCACGTCCTCCGAGGGTAAGGCGCTGTGACACCTTGGTTGTCCACGACACGGACTCGTACTGCCGTTTTGGGGCAAAATGTCGTACTTGTCCTTGAAATCTAACCACGTCTAGTCTTGCGTGTGAGGCGGTAACCCTCTTCGCTCCTGATCGATGGCGACCACCTGTAGTTGTCGATGATCCATCCGAGGATGACATTCGAACTCTGACATGTCATGACCCTCGAGTCCACTTTGAATTAGATTCCCAGAGATCTACAGCTCGCCTTGACCATATCAATACTATCCTCGCCTTAATCCTAGGGAAAACTCACATACAAAGGGAGGGCTCCTCCAAAGCCTTAACCTCTAAGCCCAACTCCTATATCACAATTGATACGATGAATGAATCACGAAAACACCATAATCAAATAACCTCTTGCCCACTTGGCGAGATAAGCGAAGCATTACCAATATAAATGGGTGATTTGTTAACTCGACCCCGGTGGTGTGATATGAACACGCGAGAGCCCTCGTCACTTGCACCTTGTGGGCTCGTCTGCCTCGGCCTGCTGGCCTCTCACGGCTGCCACTGCAACAGAGGTGCCGCCGTGCGGCTCCTTGGGGTGATCTTGGCTCCTTTGCCACTATACCCGGGGTGGAGGAATGGCTATATCAGCTCATCCTGTTGGCTGGGGAATGTCTTTGTCCGAAACCACAGGATCCTTTGTCTCTAGGGCAATCCCTCTTCATGTGTCGGGCTTGCGATAGTAGCACACCATACTTGGCTGGCCAGCAACTCTGTGCCTTCACAGCGGATGCATTTCTGACTCACAGAGCAGTGAACTAGAAGCCCTCTTGCTTCTTTCAGAATTAGAAGATTGACTCTCTTCCTTTTGCCACTTGCACCCGCGTCCGAGTGTTTGATGCATCTCATATCATATCCTCTCTATGGTCGGTCGCCCCAACCATAAAGTCCATCTGTAGGCGGTCCCATTAACCCTACCAAACGGACAATCTCACCCATTCTCAAACCCCACCCTTCATAATCGTCAAGAAGCGAGCTGAATCCAGACCTGCTACATACCTAATCACAAATATAGTCCCCCGTTTCAAATTCTAGGAACCCCGAGCCGCATGTCTAGCGTTGTCCGAAAAATACTCGCCCATGAATGTACCTCATGGAACTCGCCCATGTCATCGGGCCCAAGTCCCGCAGGTCTCGCCCCGCTCCACCACACCGCCTGGGCCTCTAGCTGGAACAGCCTAGTCCGATCCTACCAGATCGAAGGTGACCCCATAGCCCAATACCTTCTCCATCTGCATGAACTAATGGTCTGCCACCATCAAATCTCCTCCCCGTGAATATCAAGGATGATGTGCCCTCGAACCCCAGAGGTTACTCGGGATTCTCCCCGCCACCACACGCCTGCGGCAATGACAAGCACTGCACCTTGCCAAAACTTCAACAAAGGCCTACTAGTCAAATATCGTGTGCTTCGGGCTAGCACCTCGTGAGACTCCACCCCCACGCCTCTCCCCGCAACTAGCCATCTACACATGTTAAATGGCAAGTTAAGTTTTAATGATGTATCTCTGAGGGTGTAAATACAACCCCGAGACATTATTCACATACTGAAAAAAATTCATACACCATGTCAATGCATTCGTAGGTAATGCAAGACAAACATTTCATATTTTAAATCATACACAAACAAAAAAATTTTATTTTTTTTTATCTTTTTTTTTTTTTAAAACTCCGTGAAGAGTGTCCATGAACAGTGATCCAAACAAAGGACCGTAAACAGCGCATCGGGTCAAATCGGTCGGGTGCACGCGCACACCCGCGAACCTGTGCTATGCGCCAAGATCGCGCCTGTGCCGTTCGCCAGTCGAAAGCGCATTAGCCAACGCGGTCGCAGGCGCACTCAGCCGCGTCGCAACGCCGCCGTCGCGTCGAAGCCGCACTACCCGTGTCACGTCGCGCCACACGCCGCAATGTTACCTCTGGTCATACAAAAATTGCATCGCCAATCTAAACTCTACCGCACTACGTGTCGCGTCGCTGCATCACAAACGCTCCACGCAGTGACGATGGTGCCTGGCGCTGTGTCGTAGCCCGTGTCGCGACACAAGGGCTGCCCATCCTCCGCGATACAAAATTTTGTATCGTGACACACCCAGCTGGCCGCGCCAGCGCATGCAGCCGCAGCCACTCACGCAGTCGGCGTGTCGCGGCCCCCGTTGAGCACCCCAGGCTACCGCGTCACATACAACCTATTGTATCGTGACTCCAACCGGAAAAATGGGCGTGAACCCATCCAAATTTCCTTTGCGCAAATTTTTTTTTTCCTTCGTCTAAATTTAACGTAAGACCACAATTTTATTTATTTATTTTTTTTCAAATCTTCTTGTAGAACCAAATAAATTCATTAAAATTTATTTTATTTATTATTTTTTTTTCCTATTTTACATACTATAAAACCTCAGAAGAGAAAAAAAAAAATTTCCTCAACATTATTTTTCCTATGTGCTTTCATCAAACATACCATCACACAACCACACATCAATCATCAAAATGCACAATAGATGCATGATTTAACCTGCCTCCACCCAGCCCTGGGATTTTCATATATACCTCACTCCGATACTGCTATGATGCCCCATTTCCGGGGTCCCATGACCACCGCACTGCTTAATAACCGTGTCTCGTCACGACCCATACATGAGCAAAACGGGCCAAGATTTTCAAATGGCATCCACTACTAAAAATATATCCAATCAACTATATTACCATAGTTCAAGAGTTAATACATCACTTTTAATACAAACATATATTAAAATTTCAAATTCTAATACATGTTATACAAAAAGTATCTACCAAAGCCACATGTCAGCTTTCTTCTCAAAGGAGGTCTCTAATTAGTGTCGTCCTCCCAAACACTCACTGTACCTGAAATAATGATCCCTCGACAGGGTGAGCAATGCCCAATAGTGATAATCTCCAACATGGGTTACTCCCCACCTAAGTGCACATGTAATGACAACCAAACACACTCAAGCAAATACATGATCCTACTTGAATGTCTACATGCCCAATCCCATGTCTCAGTCTCACATCGCCCCTCACACATGCCTAAGCCAAATGTGAGAAAAAGACTGTTTTCAAAACAAAGGTTTTTGTTCTCGAAAACGTACTACCAAGTTTTCGTAAAATATACTGACAACCCTCCGGCGCGAATCACGGCAATTTCTTCCAAATGGGCTACGGGTCCGCCCGATATGAACCGTCGGGACAACCCTTCTAAGGGCAATTCTTCCTTGAAATTCTTTCTCACAACCATTTTCATTTTTTCTTTCATTTTCTTCATGTCATGCACTCACACCTACCATTCTAGGGTGCCCCGGTGCATATGGAATGCATTATGCAATTTCCAAACAATTCATGCTAATATATTTTACATGCATATATTAACAAAAATTAATTCCCATACATCATGTTATTCAATTCATAGCAATAACATCAAAATTAGCTCACAAGGGTTAATAAAAAATTCAAGCAATTTATTTTGAATCACCCAAACAACACAAATATCACAAACAAATCACGTGAGCAGCAAAACCCTAGGCTCGGCACTGCTCACGGCCACACTAGGGATTTTCTTCACTCGGTTCAAATATTTTGAGACAGAAAACACGGGCCATCCAGGCCTCAACAAATCCCCATCCATTAAAATGACTCTTAGCCAAAGAATAAACCAAGTAGGAGAATACCCCTACCTCTTGGAGTTGTCGAAATTCCACAAAATCGATGTCCACGCGTAGCCCTTATAGCGTAGATCAACTTTGCTTCTTGGCCCGACGAGAACCAACGGTTTGAAAGCCGAGAAATCTAGAGAGAAGTCACACTTTCTCTCTCTAAAACCATTTTCCCTCACCGCCCGTTTTCCAAGAATTGGAGAAGCAAGGTCTTTTTTGTCTTTATTTTAATCTTTTCACTTAATTCCCTTTGTGTTATTTAGTTTGATTTTAAAAGCTTTTTGACACAAGGCTTAAATCTAAGCCATTTATCTCTATCATTTCACTAATCATGTAACATGTGTCACATGGGTACATATTGTAGGTGACTTTTGTCACATCACATGTCTCTCACAAGTTGTCATATGGAACCCGACACTTGCGGCTCGAAAAACGCGAATTCGACTATCTCTAATTGATCAATTCGGACGCAAGGTATTTCACTAAACATTCCAATGGGCGGTTGTCCGCTTTCACATCCGAGTTTTAAAATTCATTTTTGGACCGAATTACTATTTTATACAATTTTTCAGAAAATTAGAATTTTCTCGGGTTTTACAACTTTTCTCTAATATATTATTAATTTCACTTTTTAAAAACAAAATAGTACTCCATTTAGTAATTTAAATAATATAAGAACTCCTTTAAAAGTAATAATAATAATAAAAGGACTTTTCTTTGGCGGAAAAAACTAAGTAATTGTACTGGTTTTATACTAAATGTAAAAGGAGATTCTAGAATATAATAGAAAATATTAAAAGGATAATGATGGGACTTGATTTAATTTATTTTGAATTTGGAAATAGATATATTATTGAAAATAAAAGTATATATCCTTTTTAAGTAAATAAATAAACTTTTTTAAAAATAGAATTGAAACTGACAAAGGAAAACTAAGAGTTTGAAATCAACAGAATATGTAATACCACCCTAACAAAAATTAAGTTTCTAAGTTTCTTTTCCAATACTAACTAAATATAAATATACATAGTATTTACTCCATCAACATATATGAAAGGATTGTAGTATGTGCTAAAGTAAGTTTTTTTATTTTTTAGATAGACTATGATGTCCAGTACCTCAGAGAAGAAGAATGATCTCAGTTCTAAGAAGGCATTCAAAACATTGAGAGATTACATTAATCCTCCCATAATGAGTGCAGTGTCATGCATTGTTCCACCTCAACAACACTTCACTGTCCTGAGCTACTACCAATTCTTCCTGTATTCCATGGAATGGAGAGTGAGAACCTTTATCATCACATCAATGATTTTAAGGATGTGTGTCTTACATTCCATGAGGGAGGAGAATCCATTGACATGATGAGGCTCAAACTTTTTTCGTTTACTCTCAAAAATAAAGCCAAGGTCTGGTTCAATTCCTTAAGACCGGCAAGTATCAACACTTGGGCTGAATTACAAGCAGTGTTTTTGAGGAGATTCTTCCCTTCGAACTATTTCTTTGAGGAAGCAGATAAGTAATTTTGCTGCTAAAGACGATGAAAAATTCTATGCATGTTGGGAGAGACATGGAAGAATAATGCATGCCCCATCACGGTTTTGACACGTACCTCTTGGTAAAATGCTTCTATGATGGGATGACACTAAGCATGATGCAATTAGTGGAGAGCATGTGTTGTGGAGGTTTCCTGAGCAAGGACCCCCAAGAAGCTATGGACTTCCTCTACTTTGTGGCAGAGTGGGAGAGATGGGAAAGCTAAACCTATGGCCTGATTTTTTAGATTTTTTTAATTATTTTTAGTTTCATGTTATGAAATAATTTATGAAGATAATTAATGTTGTCATTTTTAAGAGCATGCTATGTTTATAATCTTAATATGCTTGCTTTTTTAAGTATGTTATATAATGGAAGTGATCCGAGTTTTAATCAATGGTTAATGGAAAGAGACATAGGTTGCGTTTGTTTTTTTTATTTAATGCTAAATAAAACTTTTTTTGAGTTTAATGTTAAATAATATTTAATAACAATAAGTATTACTGCTTGCTTTTTAACACGGCAGAAATGAGCAGTGACAAATAATGCGACGATTATTTCGGTTCCGCCTCATCCTCGCAGCCTTAATATCAGATTGCTTAACTATAATTGACTTTAGCCATGCTCGTTATTTTCTCAAATTCAAACTGCCACGTTAAAATTTTTAATTTTATTATAATAAAAATATAAAAAATATAAAAATACAAAAACAAAATCAAACGAAATAGCGCTGCCGAATTTTTCCATCATTGCCAACCCGTCCCACCTACACTTTTTAATTCGACACGCTGGGGAATCGAAAAATAATTAGCAGTGGCTCAGACGATCACTCTATCCTAAACCCCGTTGTCATCCCTGAGAATAGTATTACTACTCTTCCTTGCTAAAGGAATGTGAAGTTTTTTTTTGTTTTGATGGAAGATGAATTTTTCTAAATAAAAAAAGCTAAATATTTTCATTTTTTCTATTCATGACTTTTTTTTTAATTTTAGTAATAATTTGTGAAAATTAAAAAAAAAAAACAAACGGCTGAATGCTGAAAGCTAACTTTTTAAGGCTTGCTCAAGGAATATTAAAAGGAAATAACACTTAGATGGGTTTTTGCTAAAAGTAATTTGCTTTTAGAATTCCTTTTGTTTTTTGTTTTTTTTTACTTTTTAATGACTTATGGTTGAATTTTTAAAATTTGGATTCAATAGAAAAAACCAAATTAATGCTTTTTTTCTATTAAGAAAAAATTAGATATTGAAATATAAGAAAATCATATACTTTATGATTTAATTGAAACTTTTATTATTCACTTCATGCAAAGTAAATAAAAGCATACGTATTTTTAAAATTTTATTTTTTAAAAATTTAAATAAAAATTAAAGATTGATTTTTTAGAAAAAAAAAAAACTAAATACTTAATCATATTAAACACTATTCAGAACAAAAATTCGTTCACTTCGGTATTAAGCAAAAATCCTAACTCTACCTTAATCTATTACTGAGCAAAATTTATTCTCTATTATAATTGCAATTTTTTTATAGTAATTTTACGCCTTCCCAGTAGTACATAAACAAAATAATAATATAAATTATCAATTTGATAGTATGAAGTAAAACAAAAAATTTAACTCATGGCACAGCTCAAGGATAAATTTTGCTCATGATTTTGTTTATAATTTAACTTCAAAAAGTTATAATTATAATTTTTTTTAAGGTTACAGAATTCCTTTAGAGAATACTGTTGTCTTAATAAAAAAATTGTTAAATTTAGTTATAAAAAAATTTCCAATAAATACCCTTCGTCAAAATGCAATTATTTGATAAAAATTTAATTTAAATGTAAGATACATACCATTAAGATAAAGGAGAGTCTCTCAAGGAACACTTCTAATGGCACTTGGCAGATCTGTGGCGGAACTTTGGGCGCTGATTCACAGGCTCCGACTAGCATGCATGGGAGAGAGGTGTAGGCCTTCTTAATGCAGATATGGATTTTAATGATCTAAACTCTAAACTGGGTGGCATTATCACACCACATATAAGCACTTAAAACCTCATATTTAAATAACACATTCAAAATTTCTTTATAAATCTGTTTTCAATATGTTTCACAAAAATTAATTAAACTAATTCTCAGAAATTGAAATCTCCCAATGACATAAAACTTTCCAAAGTATAACAAAATGTCATTAAACCAACATTTTCCAACGAGATAAATTTTTTAAAACTAATTTTTTCAAAACGTAACATTCTAGCAACATAAAATCCTTCAAATAAAAGTTTTCAAACATTCAATTTCAGAGCATTAAAGTAGTCCAATCCAACAAACATCAACTCAATATAGTTCTCAACTCAAAATAATTCTACCCCAAAAATCATTCTTTGCCAAGGTCTAGGGTACCTAAAAATGATTAACAATAATGAGTGAGCTAAAAGCCCAATAAGGAACGTTAATACAGTTTCATGGATCAAATATTTTAAATTCACAAAATTTGAGATATAATATATTTTTCTTTTCTTCATAAATCTCATAAAATCCTTAAGTACAAATAAATAAGATATAAAATATATTTCAAACCGATATTCATCATATGTTATGTTTCTCAAACAATTCCATATAATAATCAAATCAACAAATATTTTAAAACACATATATTCATAGTTATAAAAATATTTGTTTCAAATAAAATGTCAACTATTCTAACTCGTTGACGATGACCATTTCAAAATGCTTATGTACTTGGTTCTCGAAACATATTTATTTCAAATAGAATGTCAACTATTCTAACTCATTGACAAAGGCCATTAAAAAATACTTATAATCTTGATTCTCAAAACATATTTATTTTAAATAGAATGTCAATCATTCTAACCTGTTGACAACAACCATTTCAAAACGCTTATGCTCTTAGTTCTCAAATCATATATGTTTCAAATAAAATGTCAACTATTTTAACCTGTTAGAAAAAGCCATTTCAAAATACTTATACTCTTAGTTTTCAAAACATTTTTGTTTCAAATAGAATTTCAATTATTCTAACATGTTGACAAGGGCAATTTCAAAACGCTTATACTCTTGGTTCTTAAAACATATTAATTTCAAATAGAATGTCAACTATTCTAACTTGTTGACAATGACCATTCCAAAATACTTACACTCTTGATTCTAAAAATATATTTGTTTCAAATAGAATGTCAACTATTCTAACCCGTTGATAAAGGCCATTTTGTCAACTATTATAACCCATTGACTGGGGCTGTATTTGTCAATTACTATAACCCATTTGTTAGAGAAGTGCTTTAAAAGCAATCGCCCTTAGCACTTACTGTATGTATCACATATTAATTAATATGAAAGGCTTCTTCATTAATTTGATATTCATACGTTGAATTGATATAGATCTTTAATCAAATTAATGAAGCCCATGATACATAACATAGCATGAAGGAAATCATGATCAAATCATGATAATAAGATTCATATCATGTGCATTTAATTTTAGTATCTAAATTATCCCTAGTCATGGGATTAAGGAGACTGGACGTTGTTAATCCGAACAGACTAGCACATGTCATACTCCTTGATTGGATTAAGCAGTGGATCTTATAAAATGCAATCATGAATTGATTAGAGTTGACATGTGAGTGCTTGCTAAGAGTAGCTAAGTTCATCGGAGATCTGCCATGAGACAATCATATGGATTATCTATTGTGTGTAGATGATAGTCTCATCATAGCAATGGTGTAAGTCTCCTTAGACTTGAGGTGCTCAAGGATATCTTGAATGTTGATTATGTGCTTTGACTTCATTCCTTGTTACCTTCCAGAGGTTGCTCATAAGGTGATGATTGGGTACAACTTGAGGTATTCGAAGGTAATTGGGTAGCCAACAAAGGATTCGTCACTCTCAATAAAGGGAGAGTATACCTATGGCCTCTTGTTAGGATCATTACTCGAGAATCTCTAGCCAGTGTGGAAATTCCATGAAGAATGTCTTTAAGTGCATAATTGATGAGTAATGAGTCTAGGGACAAAATCTAATATCACTTGGGCTAGATGTAGCGTAGCAAGTCTAGTGGGAGTTACACTTTGTTCATGCTCTGAACCGAGTGGGGTATAGTTTGGTGGAAGGACGAATTGCGCGGTAATTGTCTATGGAAGGGTATGCAGTCAAACCACTGACTCTTCGATTAATTGGGGGTCATGATGTGTTGCTAGATACCGCTCGTGACTTGCTTGGATTCAATGGTTGATTAAAGTGGCCAACATAACCAGGAACTTAATGACCACACTTAGAAGAGTATGAGGCTAATATAAAACGGATTTGGATATGATCAAAACATGAGGGAGATCAATCTCGAGAATGAAATGTCATGAGATTAGTGGAATCCCAAGTTCAAAGGCCCTCACTAAGAGAGAGTGCAAACTTAGGCTTGTTCATAGGCTTAAGGCCTATGGGGAACACATATAACGCATAGGGATGTGTGTAGCCTATCATTTCTTAAAGAGATGGACACTTTAGACATTTCATGAACTAGGGTTTTTCTATTAAAGTACCTTTATGGAAAACCCTAACCAGACACTAAGCCACTTTTTCTTAATCCTCTTATGAAGGGTGTTCAAGAGAGATACAAAGAGTCTTATTCAAGAACACCTTCAAGTGAGAGATTAGGTTTCGCTTCCTCGATTGAAATCACTAGCACCTGACTTCTTCCGAGACCGTTGCCTTAGAGATTATTGGCTCCACTCTTCGTGTGGATACTATTAGAGGCGAACCTAGGACTTGGTTTGCTTCAGTCTTTGCTGCTCGGACCATTGGATCAGTTTTTTAAACCAACACAAGGTAATCTCACACCCTCATCTTTGGCTTGAACCGAATTTGATGTCTCAAGGGGTCCTTGGATGGGGTTTTGGAGAAATTTTTTTGTTCTTTATGCTGTTTTGGAAACTGTTTCCACCTCCAAAATCCTATAGTGGTATTAGAGCACACTTTTGTGCATCAAAATCGGTTTTATGTTGAGTATTTTCTGTTTTTGGTACCTATGTTTGTTAAAGGTTCAAAAATGAGAATTTTGTTTTGAAAAGACTTGATCCATTGTTCTTCTTCATGTAATCTGGTCATGAGATGATCAAACATGATTATAATGAAGAAGAAACGATTTGGATAAGATTAAAACTCTCAAAGTTGGAATTTTTATTAGAACTGTTGAACCTTAAACCTAACTCACGTCGCAACGTGAGTTGGAGACGTCGTGACATGGGTTATGAACCCAGGCAACGTCACGAGGTGCAGGTGGTCATGTCACGACGTGGCCAAGTATTCTGCCCATCTCATGTAGCGATGTCACGACGTGGGGTCTCCACATCACGACTTTAGGTTGACTGCTGCCTCTTGGCTAGTCAAAATTTTCCCTTGTTTTCTCTTGCATTTTTGAGGAATCATCTCTAGTGTCATTGAGATGAAATATGAATGTCAAGATTGAAGTGTTCATTCTTAAATTTCAAGAATCATTGATTTTTAAAGAGATTTGAATAAAATTCTAAAACCATGATTGAAAATATTTTCAAGACATTGGACAAAATTATCACCATTTGGCAATTACGGTTCATGAGTTGAATCGGGATTGTGGTTCAATGAGTTTGTAAAACCCGGGAAAAATTCATTTTTTCTGAAAAAAATGGTAAAACAGTAATTCGATTAAGAAAACGGAAATTTTTCTAGATCTCGGATAATGGCTTGGCTTTCTGGGTGGTCGTCGCAAAATCTAGATTTACCGTCAATTCGTTGGATTCGAGATGTAATTTAGCCTTTGAGACATCGGGTGTCGGGTGACACATGACATGACATGTGGTGCACTTGTGTGAATGACTCACATTGAGCCAAGTGTCAAGTGGAAGAAATAATGGGAAAGATAAAACAAGAAAAAATAATAATAAGGAAAAGAAAATAATAATAATAATAATAATAATAATAATAATAATATGTAATAATAAAATCAAATAAGACAAAAGAAAATGGAGAGGAGGAGGTGTTAGAGAGAATAGAGAGAAAAATATTGTTTTCTTCTCTTTGCTTCTCTCTAAGATCTCTGAATCGGACCCATGGGTTTTTCGTTGGAGAAAAAGGCAAAGTCGGTCCACGCATCTAGAGCTATGCGTGGGTACCAAAATCTTGGCGTTTCGTCAAACCCCACGAGGTAGAGAATCTTCCTACTTAGGTTATTTCTAGCTTAAAGGTCATTTTAATGGCTTGAGATTTCCTTAGAGGCTGTGAGAGGCTGTAAATTTCAATCCCAAATTTTTTAGATTGAGTGTAGGAATTTTAGGGGTATATTTAGACCAGTCAGGGCTGAACCCCAGGACTATTTTCGGACGGTTGGGTTGAAATTTCGAGGCTTGTTTAAACCGATCTGGATAGGATTTTAAGAGTGTTTTGAGCGATTCGGAATTTGGGTTGAGGTTTGGTTTTGATTCCGAGACTGATGTCTTTGGGTTTTGTGGTGTATTTTGGTATCACAGTAATTCGATGACAAACCGTGAAGGGACCAAGAGGTGCCCTGTTTTATGTGGATCCGAGATTTGAGCCATTTTGTGTGTTATTGTTGTAAAATATTAAATAACATGCTGTTATATGTAAAAATCATGTTAATACGTGTTTGCTTGATGTATTAACATGGAAATTGTGATAAATGGAAATTATATGTAGAAAATATAATTATTAGAGATTTATAAATGTTTCATGTAGCTCTTATTGTGCATATAACATGACATAGCATGAAATAACATATTTGCATTTCATAGGCACGGTCACATCGCGTCGAGTCAGGTGTGGGTGCATGGTCCTGTTATTCACCATTCTTGGAGAATGTGGTGAGCCTCAGAGAATTAGACCATGTCAAAATCGAGACTCCTTGGTTGTATAAACAATGATAAATATAAAATCACGCGTGTGTTTGGGTGTAGCAAGATGGTGCGTCCCTGCCCGGGGTGAAATACCCCAAATTTATATGGTTTTAGACATGGGAGCCGTCGGTGAAAGCCGCAAAATGTTGAATAGGGTCACATCCTGCGGTGAGAACCCGAAAATCCGTGGCCCACAAATGAATAACACACGGGATTTTATAAATGAAAATTGAAGGGTTGTCAAATGGTTTAAGTCATTGGGTGAAACACCAATGATTGCTTTTTCACACTTGGTGTTGCAGCTGTGAGGGAGTCGGTCGGTACTCGAGTTGTGGGCATGAGGAGTCTCATCTCATGCATGACACGGAACATTCCATATAGAATTACATTATTTATATGGAATATGGTTTGATGTTTTATATACGCTATTTCATGTGCATTTAGGCGGGGAGTAGCCTTGTAGGAATTATTTTCTACTGGGCATTGCTCACCCCGTTGTAGGACCCCCTTTCAGGTACAGGGTTGTACGAGGGAGGCAGCTCCGACGAGACGTGATTGTGAAGAGGCCGACATGTGGCCTCGACAATGCACATAAAAGAAATTATTTTTGTAAAAGAATTGTAATTAAATTATTTTGGACTATTGTATAAATAGTCGGGTATGTAAATATGGTAAGAGGGCCGTGATCGGACTCTTATGGACTGTAATTAAGCGTTTTATTTTCATATTTTAGATTTAAATGTGAATGGATGGGTCCCGGTAAAGGGATGTATATTGGGGATATGGACAGATGGACTCTGTGGGATCAATACTACTTCTGTTGAGACCCTGGATGGGTTATGTTTATATCGTTATACGGGTTGTATGTTGGGTAGAGCTCCCTGAACAAAGGAGATTTTGCGTGATTTTTTTTTTAAAAAATATGGATCCTGATAAATGGGACACAACAGTGTGGTATCGGGTCACTCGAAATCCACAGGAATTCCACGGGTTGATGGGTTGTCAACGGGACCCCCAGTTTTAGATATCCACGAGTTGGAATCGATTAAATTCAAAACTTGAATGAGGTTATGGATTCAGAGTTGAATTAGCTAGAGATTCAAGAGTTGAATCGAGCTTGTAATTCAAGAGTTGAATCGGGCTAATGATTTGAGGGTTGAATTGGCTTATGGATCATTTGAGTTCAAGTATTGAAAAACCTTTTCATGTGCTTTTGAAATCATGAGGTGCCTTTATCCTTTACTTTGAATGCTATGCATTAGCGAATGCATATTAAGGGTGAATGTTAACATGATGGATGATTATGGACTTTGCCCAATGTTGATTGAGCATATTGCATGGTTACTTCTTTTTGGGCAAATATGGTTTATGTGTCCCTACATTTCTCTATTTTCTCAATGTATTTCTCGTCTCATCTAAATCCCCCTCAAATGTTGCTTGAGGTTCTTATTTTGAATGTATATAATTAGATCACATAGGATTACGATTAGTTAGTGGAGATACATTTGTGAAAGGAGCATGGAGGAGGAACCAAGAAAGAACACCTTGAAATGTAAATTTGATTTAATTTCATGGGTTGTAATAATCATGCATGTCCCTAGGTTTGACCTAGTAAATTTCATTTTGGCTCATGGAATTGATCTTAGAATGTCCATAATCATACCATATAGTTAGAGTAACTATCTTTATATTTTCATGAGATGAATGGATATATATAAAACGTGCTAATGCAATGAGTAAAGGGAGATAATCTAAAAACCCCTCGATAGAAATATATTAAGGCTAACAACTTCGCTGTATGGTGTGAATCAGAGTTCTTCTAGAGTTGTGGTTATTGGGTAAACCCAAGCCCTCTCCAGAAGGATATGTTCTATCCATGGAAATGAGTTTTCCTGATTAGTGGGTTGGCCTTAACTAGACTCATTAGCTTGTTGGGCAAACTTAAGGTTAATGTTGGATAGAGATGCAGTTGGGCAAGTGTATATGAGATGTACGCACATCAAGAGTTGATAACCTAATGATGGTGCATACATCAACAATTGATACCACTGAAATCGATACTTGCAAGGAATTGCAATTAGTATGGAAAGGATACCTACCTTTCTAAGGTGGCTTGTTAGGTAAACTCAAGATCATTCTTGGTGATATTGGATATCGACCCATTAGGAGAACCTCCATATAGGTTCTCTCGAATCAATAGTGAGGGCTAACAATTCGCAATAAAATAGTGAGAGCTATAATGTGTAATTATCAAGTTGTAATAATTATGCATTTTAAAGTACAATCTAACATGATCTCTTTTAGATCTAGGTTATTAGAATCAAACCATGTCAACAATTGTGAACTCACGATCAATAATGGATGCCAATATTTTGACCAGACCAAACTTCTTAGACTGGCTAAAGAATTTTGACGGGCTCCTAATAGGTATATAAAGTGATGTGAAAATATAAGCCAGTTCACGCAAGTATATGCGTCGAGTTTATGTAGTACAATGGCTAGTCAAGTGTCGTCCCACAAGGAGAAGTGTGTTAATTACTTAACTAACGTCTTAAATATTATCCGAACCTAGAATCGAAATGAATTACAATTAAAAAGAAAAACTAATCCTAAATTGTTTACTAAACCAATTAATGAAAACTAGGGTTTTTCCTTAACCTACTACACTCAATGGATTTGCAACCTAGATAGATTATTCATTCAATATACCAAATAACTCATGTTGGCGGGTTGATCATGCATACAAGATATTCTCTCTCGAGCAATAATTGTCTATCTCGCCAGTAGGGTGTATTGCATCTCTGCCTCAACCCTGGACTCCGAAACGTATAAATGTCCAAACCCTAAGTGCCACACCTACAACCAGGATATCTCTATTCACTGATTGACCAGGTGTTGCTCTAATCATATCCTTAGGGGTCATCATCTCTCGATCTTAGACTCCCAGCAAGAACATGCCAATGTTGGCCAGACACCACCATGTAAATAAAGTTCAGAAATAGAATAAGCAGTGATGAAATAAATATATATATATATACTAGATGAAACAATATTAACAATCAATCCATTGGCGCATAGTAAGGCTACTTCAAAACCCTAGAAATAAAACTAGAACATAATGAAAATTAGTATAGCCATAAGTGTCAAAATCATGAAGTGTTTAGAGAAGGGAATAAAAAGAAAACTAAAGTGCACACAATGCTTTGATCTAAACACTCCATCGTCTCCTTACTCCGATCCCAAACCTCTATGCTCCGGAACCTCCTACCCTATGCCAATGTTCTTTTCTCCTCTCTTTATTCTCTTTTTATATCGCCTCTTGAAATTCTGCCCAAAATCACATGAAATGGGTTGGTCTTTCCTCAACCCGTTGCAGCGAGGGCATTGCCCACTGTAGCAGTCGCCAGCTATAGCGAGATCGTCTTCCGCTACATCGGGTAAATCTTGTGCCTAAAATCTCCTTCTACAGATGTTACGATGAGTTTTCAGCTCCGGCGTAGTGGTATGGTACCTTCATTTGCTCTTCTAGACGACTGTATTAGGCTCCTCCCCGCATTGGTTACCATGTTGTAGTGGTTGGCACCATCCACTATGACAAATAGCTACATGACCAAATCTTCACACCCTCTTGTAGTGATTTTCCTGCTATTTGCTTTAACAAGCACTCTACAATAAAACCACAAAGAATGTACTCAAAATGCTTAGAAACAATGAAGCTTCTAAATGGTGGGAGAAACATGTCTGAATTATAGTACTTTGTAGCTCTCGGCTCCCCCAACTTAGACTTTGCTTGTCCTTAAACAATGAAAATACATATTAGATATACATCGTTTGGCCATACGAGAATGAGAGGCTAGCTTTGCCTGATACAAGCGAGGAATTGATGGGGACTCTAGCATTCTTTACAACTAAATTCTTAAACCCAGTCACATGTTTGTACATTTGGTCATAAAGGCTAGGTTCAATGACATGGTGAATAGAGCTATTCAATATATCATGCTCTCAATATGTAGGCACCAACTTCTCTCACCTCATTGTATGACTCTATCCCCCTATATCTCATACATGCTAAGAACACACCCATATTGTTTTCTCTCTCTTTCTTTTGATCTTAGTTGTAGGAAGCAATGCTAAGACGTTTAGTGTGGTGTCCCTATAGTGGGGATCCATTGGTGACTCCCCACCAGTTGGTTAAGGGCACCAAGCATTCAATTCCCTTCAAACTTCAGCCTGGACATCACCTTAAAGGTCAAAGCACCTACATTGAGTTCAATCCCATCTTTTGTCCCTTGTAGTGAGCAGTGAAGTCAACGACTCCCGGCCAGTTGGCTCAAGGCATTAGGATTTTACAGGCCCCTCAGACCGTGCTCGGGATTTTGATTAGGTTTAACCTCTTATGTTCATTGATTTCACACTCTTTCTTTTCAAGTTGGGGCTCTATGACAATCCTCTTTTCTAGGTGTCTCAACTCTGTACAAGGAGTGGTGGATTACTTTATTCTTTTTGGAGGAGTGCCGATAGTCCTAGGCATATAGAAGGGTCCTAGTGTGTATGTGCTAATGGGTTCCTATGGGAAATAACTCATTGAAGGATCTGAAGCTCAATAAGCTCGGTCTCCTACAGTTGCTTAGTCTTTTTAACCTTTCGACTCCGAAATGCAAGGGTCTCATTCAAATTCTTTAACCTCATTATTTTGCTATATTCTCATATAATGGCTTGGTTCTTCTTGTCTAAATTCTCATTCACGTTCTTAGTGGCCATCAGTTCTGTTCTTTATCACCTTTTTTTTTAATTCAACAACCCTTATTTTCTACCACACAACCTAGTCTAGTTCCTCCATATCTCAATCGTGCATTAATCATGTTAGAGTGCAATAAAAAAAATAAAACATTGCTATTGAATTATAAATCACTACTAAAGAACTGAACTACTTAAACACAAATGAAGCCAACTGAAACAAAAGGACTCATACTTATGAAGACTGAAACAAACTGAAAATGTGACTGAAACAATTGAAATAAACTAAAAATTTGACTGAAACAATTTAAATAAATTGAAAATTTTCAAATTTTTACCCCCCTCCCAACTTAAACCTAGCATTGTCCTCAATGATATGACAAATATAAAATTTCTAGTAAGGAACGAAGCACTTCCTTGCAAGTGGTCAATCTTGACCTCCATTTCCTTACATAGGTAGGTAAGGCGGTGGGATGTTTGGGAGCTCCTCCCATGCTTGCATTTCTCTTATGACTGGTGGTGGAATAGGGCCTTTGTGTCTCTCTTACATAAAAGGATGAGCAAGCAAGTCTCTCGTGTATCCCGCCAGGATATCAACACTTTCCCACAATATGTCCTGCCTATGGCCTATGATGGATGATGATGTGGCTAGCATCTCATACATGTTTTTGTGCCATTCATTTTGCTTGTCCATTCGTTCATATATTGCCTAATGGTGATCATGGAGTATGTCACTGACGTTTTGGATGACCAGCTTGCTCTGATGCCCTAAGGGTGGCATCTCATCACTCTCCTCCTCTTCTACCTCGGCTACTGCTTCCTCTTCTTCTTCTTCTTCTTCTACCTCTAATTCGTCTCCTTCTTCATCTGAGGCTTCCATCCCCTAATCATAGACTGGCATGTCCTAAGGCTGTTGTCTTCTCACTGACTTCATTAGCTTAGTTTTCAAACCCTTGGGAGAAAGAGGCATAGCCTTTGGTGTCTTTTCTTCATTTTCTTCAATTGACACTTGGCTTTGTTGGCATAACTCTATGATCAAGGATGGGAATCCTACGACGGTGTTTGCAGCCCTTTCCATTTGTTCCAAAATGCCCTCATTGATAACCCTTCTGATGTCAAAGTAGATATCATGCTCAATGGCATATACATATAACGCCTTCTCCTTGGTAACCTTATAGGCATTCAGATTGGGACACGGTTTGGTAATCACAAAGT
Source organism: Tetrastigma voinierianum (assembly GCA_016808115.1). Taxonomy (NCBI): domain Eukaryota; kingdom Viridiplantae; phylum Streptophyta; class Magnoliopsida; order Vitales; family Vitaceae; genus Tetrastigma; species Tetrastigma voinierianum. The sequence continues at coordinate 416,132 of JAEQBH010001219.1, forward strand.
AAAAACAAATCTTTGCAGATAAAGTAAGAAGTGAGAAAGGGAACTAAGTGAGCTCACCCTTCTTTGTAGTGTTCCAATGTGCTTGATTGTCTGTCAAATCTTTGCAAATGTCATGTCAATTGATATTTTCTCTCAGGGCTGGCGAGACTCATCCATACTCGACCCATCAAAAGTGTGATGCTTTCCCGGACCAAAAGGCACCCACTTTCCCCTCACCAAACAAGTATGTTCATAATGATGAAGGACGTTGGCGTAAAACTCTTGAACTACACGTCCTATACCTGTCGGAGGGTGACTTGCAAACTTTTCCCATCCCTTTTGTTGAATTACTCTTCCAAAGTAGGGGTTTGGGATTACAAAGCCTCTTTCTGCAATAAATCTCCTTGACTACAAACTGTTATTGAACAAAGCCATGGTATAGAAGCTAACAAATCTACTTTTGTCATAGTCTTGTTCCCTTGATGATCCTGCACCTAAGGCGTCTCTGCTTCCTTGGGTACCACATTATATTAAGTTCTAGCCTTTGAGATTATGGAAGGAAAGTTGAATGATTAATAAAAGTCTCGGCCATCTTAGCCCCGATTTCTCGGGAAAGAGTTTGAGTCTAGAGTTATCAAATAACTTGCGACACAAACCAAATCCTTCCTCATGATAGTGCTTATCATGCTAAGCTTTTTAATTTTTCTTTGTAGATCCTTGCATTTCTCATAAGCTTCATTAGGAACTCCTCACAACTTCGCTCAGTGCAATAGTCATTTCTTGCAATTTTGCTTTGCTATCCATATTCAATTTGCTTGGTAAAGCTGACATGCTTTATGTTCTAACTCCACGGGTAAGTGACAAGCCTTCCCATAAACTAATCTAAAGGACGACATTCCCAAAGGTGTCTTAAACTCAATTCTATAGGCCTAGAGTGCATCATCAATCTTTCTAGCCTAGTCTTTTTTAAACTATTCACAGTCTTTTTCCAAGATAGACTTTATTTCCTGATTAGACACCTCGGCTTGCCCGTTAGTCTATAGATGGTAGGCAAGTGATGTGCGATTCCGAACACCGTATTTTCTTAGCACATTGTCAATAACCCTATTACGGAAGTAAGTCCCCCCATCTGTGATCAAAGCTCGTGGAGTACCAAACCAGGTGAAGATGTGGCTGCGGAGGAAATTTTCTATTACTCTAGCAGGGTTTGCATTGCTTCCACCCATTTTGATACATAGTCTACTGCCAAAAGGATGTACTTGTGGTTGAATGAGGATGGGAAAGGTCCCATGTAATCCATTCCCCATATATTGAATAACTCCACTTCTAGGATGACTTGCAAAGGCTGCTCATCCCTTTTTGATATACTCCCCATTCGTTGGCATTTATCACAAGTGAATACAAATTGGTGAGCATCCTTAAACAAACTTGGTCAATAGAACCCTGATTGAAGTACCTTTGCGACTGTCCTTTGACCCCCAAAATGTCCTCCACACGCTAAAGTATGGCAATGGTTTAATATGGTTTCCATTTCCTCCTCGGACACACATCTTCTAATTACCTGATCAATGCAATGCTTATATAAAATAGGCTCCTCCCAATAATAGTGCTTCAGATGTGCAAAGAACCTCTTCCTCTACTGATAGTTGAACTCCCGGGTGGGAATGCTTTAGCTGCAAGTAAATAACTATGTCAATGAACAATAGCAACGGCTTTTATATCCTTAATTTCCAAGTTTGATATGTTGATTTGAACCTCCTTAATAGGTTCCTCCAAACGTGAGAGATGGTCCGCCACTAAATTTTTGGTCCCTTTCTTGCCCTTTATCTCCATATCAAACTCTTGCAACAGTAGTACCCATCAAATTAGTCTTGGCTTAGCATCCTTTTTGGCCATAAGGTACTTTATAGCTGAGTGATCAATATGAACTATTACCTTGTTACTTATCAAATATGGCCTGAACTTGTCAAATGCAAACACAATTGTCAAAAGCTTTTTTTCCGTTGTCGCATAATTCAATTGTGCTTCATTCAAAGTTTTGCTTGCATAATAGATAACTTTAAATATTCTCTTCCTCTTCTGATACTACCCCTATTGCAAAGTCACTTGCATCACACATCAGCTCAAAAGGGAGTTCCCAATATGGTGCTACTATAATCGGTTCTGAAATTAATTTCTCCTTTAGAGTCAAGAATGCCTGCATGCGCTATTCATCAAACTCAAAATGAGCTCCTTGGACTAGCAAATTTGACAAGGGCTTGTCTATTTTAGAGAAGTCCTTGATGAATCTTATATAAAACCCTACGTGCCCCAGAAATCTTCTTATCCCTTTCACGGAGGATAGGGGAAGTAGCTTCTCTATTGTTTCAATTTTTTCTTTGTCTACTCGATTCTATTATAGATATACTTGTGCTGAGTACTATGCCTTCCTTTTCCATGTACTTCCTCATTATTTTTCTCAAATTAGTTTCTTCATCTTACCGACATCTATAATTTTCAAGACAATTATCAAATGATTTCCCCATAACTGAGAAGTCATCCATGAACACCTCAATGGTCTTTTTTACCATGTTTGAAAATATGGCCATCGTGCATCTATTGAATGAGCTAGGTGCGTTGCATAACCCAAATGGCATCTTCCTGAACACAAATGTATCGTGTGGGCATGTGAAAGTGGTTTTTTCTTGGTCTTCGGTTGCTATGGTAATTTGGTTGTAACCCAAATAACCATCCAAGAAACAATAATATTCATGCCTTGTCAACCTGTCCAACATTTGATCCACAAAGGAAGTGGGAAGTGATTTTTTCTGGTTGCCTTATTCAACTTCCTATAGTTTATGCAGATTCTCCATCCAGTCACTGTTCTAGAAGGGATCAATGCGTTGCTCTCCTTCTTGATTACTATTGTCCCTCTTTTCTTAGGTGCTACCTACAATTGACTCACCCAAGAAATATCATATATAGGGTAGATTACTCCCGCATCTAACCACTTCAATACTTGCTTTCTTACCACTTCCTTCATAGTCGAATTAAGTCTTCTTTATGCCTCCACTTAGGGCTTATGACCATCTTCCACAGTCAGTGCATGCACATAGGCGGATCCTGTAAATGCGCAAGAGACCACCAATAGCATTTTTTGTGGTCCCGAAGTACTCTCAATAATTTCTCCTCTTCCACTTGTGTTTAAGACGCATAGATAATTACTGGTAAAGTTGATGATTGCCCTAGATACATATACCTCAAGTGGTTTGAGTACTTGACTTCTACTCTCAATTGTGGTAGTTTTTCAAATGAGGGCATCGATCTCTGTGTATTCTCTCCCAAGGGCTCATAGTACTTTCTTCTATTTGGCTCAACAGAGTCCATCCATTTTACATATCCCTCGACTTCTTCACACAATTTTTCTTACTCTTCTTGCACAAGGCTAGTCTCCAAAGGATCAGCAGGACCACTTTGGCTAAACACTATAGCCGATATTGTCTCAATCATGAAGCAAGAGTCACTCTCTGCTGGGTGTCGTATGGCATCAAACACACAAAACTTCACCTCATCATCCTGAACTCTCAGTTTCAACTCCCCCTGTTGTACATCAATCACGACTCTTCCGGTTGCCAAGAATGGTCTACCTAATATGATGGGTATCTCCCTATCTTACTCCATATCCAACATTATAAAATCAGTTGGAAAGATGAACTTGTCAACCTTGACTAGTACATCTTCTATCACCCCCTTTGATGCTTCAATGATATGTCTGCCAGTTGAAGAGTGACAATTGTAGGTCGAGCTTCACCTAATCCTAGTCGTCTGAATATGGATAAGGGCATGAGATTGATATTGGCTCCTAAGTCGCATAAGGCTTTGTCAAAAATTGCATTCCCTAGATCCTTCAGTTTATGCGGTAGCTTCCTCTGAAGAATAGTGTTGCACTCTTCTATAAGGGCTATTGTCTCATAATATGATAATCTTCTCTTCTTTAACAATATATCCTTCACAAATATCACATAGGTGGGCATTTGTTCTAATGCATCCGCGAAAGGAATATTGATGTGCAGTTTTTTGAATACTTCCATAAACTTGGTAAATTGATTGTCTAGCTTAGTCTTTTTCAAGCGTTGTGGATATGAGATTAGAGGAGTGGGTACATCCATCTTCGACTGATTCTCTTTCTCTTTCTTCTTCTCTTTATTTTCTACCTACTTCTCCCCTTGGGTCTACTCCCCTTCTAGATGTTCTTCCTGCTTTGTATGATTTGTTGCTTCAGTCTCTACTTCCATCACCACTGGTGGGGGTCCCAATGCTACCACTTCTCAAAGCAATAGCCTTCACATGCTCTTTCCCTTCTCTTATGGGATTCACCTTTGCATTGCTAGGTAGTGAACCTTGTTGCCTACCTTTCAGTCAACAAGGTGGCCATCTGCCCCATCCACACCTCCAAATTCCTCAATTATGCTGCCTGATTATGCAGTTGGGTTGACTGGTTTTAAACATTAGCCTTAGTTTAATCCATGAAGGCCTTATGAGAAGTGAGCATCTGAGAATGTGCTTCTTTCAAATCTACCTTATTTTCCTATGGTTTTTTGTTCCCTTAAGGTGGCGGCGTATCATTGTGATTATTTCTCCATCCATAGTTCTGATTATTCCGCCATCCCTGCCCCTGGTTCTGGAAACTATTTCCTCCGTATGGGTTCTACTGCTGTTGGTTATATCTAGCCACAAATTGTGCTTGCTCCACAGTCATCTATCCTAACTGACATTTCGTACTATTGTGTTGTCCCCCGTAGAAATCACATATCTCCCAAGGGTTCGTTTGAATAGCATTCATCGCCCCTTGTTGTTTCTGCAATTGTTTAGTGAGCAAAGAGACTTGGGTGGCCAAATTGTTACACACGTCTAAATCTACGCCTCCACCCATCTTCCTTACTAATAACCTGTCCTTGAGCCATTGATTACTGTTTGTTTCCATGTCCTCTAAGATTCCGTAGGCTTGATTTGTGGTCTTCTTCATGCAGCCCCAGCTGAAGTATCTATAACTGTCCGGGTGGGATCACTGAATTTGTTATTGAATGTATGCACTTGCATCCACCTAGTCAACCTGTGGTGTAGGCATCTCCCTAACAACTCATGGAACCTCTCCCAAGCTTCAGCTAGATTCTCTCCTTCCATCTACCTAAATGTGTTAATCTCCTACACCAGTTGTGCAATTTTTGATGGGGGAAAGGACTGGGTCAAAAATTTTTGCACCAAATCATTCCATGAAGTGATGGAGTCTAGTGGTTAGCTTGTCAACCAATGCTTAGCTTTGTCACTCAATGACAACAGGAACACCCTCAGCCTAAGAGCTTCATCTGTCACTCCGTAATATTTGACCGTGTCGCATACCTCTATGAAATTGGTCAAATGTGTATTTGGGTTCTCACTTGCTAACCCATGAAATTGAACATTTTGAAGCATCTGAAGTCACTGGCTTCAACTCAAAATTATTGACTTAAATGGTCAGTCTTCTTATAGCATACTAAACAACTGTTGGCGATAGAGCAAACTCCTCAAGCAACATATTTGGGTCATTTGGCTATATAAATGGTCTGAGGGCCTTGTTCCCACTATTATTTTCATTGTTTCCCCCTTGTGGCTCCTTCCGCTCATGACCTTGATTATGCTCTTCCTGATTTTGCATGGTTTCTTGATGTCTTACTTGTGCTTCTTTTTGCTCTCTACGTAGTCTATTTGCGATTCTATCTGGCTCGGGATCGAACAAAACTAGCTCACCTTGACCCAGTCTTCACATGCGCGTAGATTAACCTCCTGAAACACACATAAACAAATAACAAGCAAAGACCAAGTCACAAGCACGAACGTAGAATAAACAAAAATGAATAAAAGAAAAAGAATGGTAAAAAGTAATATCTAAGTGTGTTGTTGTCAATATCAACATAAATACTTCTCCCCAACAACAGCACCAAAAACTTAACGAGCGCCTGGTAGGTATATAAAGTGATGTGAAAATATAAGCCCGTTCGCGCAAGTATAAGCGTCGAGTTTATGTAGTACAATGGCTAGTCAAATGTTGTCCCACAAGGAGAAGTGTGTTAATTACTGAACTAACGTCTTAAGTATTATCTGAACATAGAATCATAATGAATTACAATTAAAAACAAAAAATAATCCTAAATTGTTTACTAAACCAATTAATGAAAATTGGGGTTTTTCCTTCACCTGCTACACTCGATGGATTTGCAACCTAGATAGATTATTCATTCAATATACCAAATAACTCACGCTAGCAGGTTGATCATGCATACAAGATATTCTCTTTCAAGCAATAACTACCTATCTCGCTAGTAAGGTGCATTCCCATCTTTGCCTCAACCCTGCACTCCGAAACGTATAAATATCCAAACCTTAAGTACCACACCTGCAACCAGGATATCTCTATTCACTGATTGACCAGGGGTTCGTCTAATCATATCCCTAGGAATCATCATCTCTCAATCTCAGACTCCCAGCAAGAACATGTCAATGCTGGCCAGACACTGCCATGTAAATAAAGTGCATAAATAGAGCAAGTAGGGATGAAATATATATATATATATATATATATATATACTGGATGAAACAATATGAACAATCAATCCATTGGCGCGTAGCCAGGCTATGTCAAAACCCTAAAAATAAAACTAGAAAATAATGAAAATCAGTACAACCATAAGAGTCAAAATCATGAAGTGTTTAGATAAGGGAATAAAAGGAAAACTAAAGTGCACACGATGCTTCAATCTAAGCACTCCGTCGTCTCCTTCCTCTGATCCTAAACCTCTGTGCTCTGGAACCTCCTACCCTATGCCGACATTCTTTTCTCCTCTGTTTATTCTCTTTTTATATCCCCTCTTGAAATTCTGCCCAAAATCACAGAACTGGGCTGGGCTTTCCTCAACCCGCTACAACGATTGCATTGCCCGCTGTAGTGGTCGCCCGCTATAGCAGGATTGTCTTTTGCTACAATAGGTAATTGATGATATACTAAAATCTCCTTCTCTAGACATTTCAGCAGGTTGCAGCTCGTTGTAGAGAGCTGCAGTGCCTTCATTTGCTCCTCTGGACATTGCAGCAGGCTCCTCCCCTACTTTAACGGTTACCTCGCCCATTGAAGTGGTTAGGTCCTCCACTGCAACAAGCAACTGTAGAAGCAAATCTTCACCTCTTGTGCTGATATTCCTCTTCTTTGCTTCACCAAGCACTCTTGCAATAAAACCACAAAATGTACTCATAATACATTTGGAAACAATGAGAAAAGCTTCTAAGTGGCAAGAGAAAAATATGAAAATTATAGTACTTTGTAGCTCTCATCAAATTTCAGAATAGTTCTCAATAGGGAAATATTAGCCTATGTCCTTGTTGAGCTACACCCTCAATCCCTAGTTGTTGATGCATTTGAAAGCATTCAGAGGGCTTATTAGATGCGTTTAGTTGATAGTACGAGGGCGGGATTGATTATCCTCACCTCCATGTCACCTGAGCTTCGAAACCCAGTATAAAACTGTGGATGCATATTCCATAGTACGCAATCTAAGGGAACATTACAATGAGCAGGCGAGAATTGAAAGGTTCAAAGTCTCTGAACTGCTTTTTGGTTTCAAGATGGAGGAGGGGACATTCCCAGTGCAGCATGCATTGAAGATGTAAGAACACATTGAGAGGTTGAATCAATTGGGTTATTGGAAGGACTTTGAATTGAGTGTGGACTTGATTCTAGCTAGTTTACCCAATAGTTTGCCGCAGGTTGTGTGCTGACTATAGGATGAGACCCCATCGTGTCCACCATACCCAAGGATGATCGACTTTTAACAAAGCGGTGAGTCTTAACACAGAAGAAAAAGAAAAAGCATGTGATGCTTATGGAGTCTTATGATTCTAAGAAGAGCTCAAAGAGTGAGAAGAGAAGTAAATCTAATTAGGTTGAGGGAGGTATGGCTGAGAGAAGAAAGCCGAGGCACTCACACAAAGAACACTTTATTCTATCACTAAGGATGGAAATTTGAAGATGAACTACAAAGCCTAATTGGAATCGAAGAAGAAGGTGGCATGAGTTGCACCATCATCTTTAGGCCTTTATGTCATTAAAAATAATATTGTTTCTCCTTACAACATATGGGTATATGATCACATGGCCTAAGGAGTATGTAGGGCCTAAGGAGCCATAGGAAGATCACAAAGGGAGAGTCTGACTTTTGAGTGGGTAATGGTGTAAGACTTGCAGCTATTGCTATATAGTCTTATGTTTTGAACCTCCCTAGTGATCTTTGTTTAAATTTGGATGATTGTTGTTATGTCCCTATAACACCCTAGTCAGGAAAGTGTACGATGCAATCTTTGTAAGAGTGTATAAGAGCACTAAATGTCACATAGTAGTATTTTGGAGACTAAAATAGGAAATGATAGGAAATGATAATTTATAGTATAGTATAAATTATAATAGTCATTAAGCAAAAGGTGCCAAATCATAATCCAAGTTAGAGATGGGCCACAATGCATTTCATAGTTACAATTGCAGTGAAAAGATGAGGTTATTTGCAAATTAAAGGGAAATGTAAAATAATAAGGAGAAAAACAAAAGTCAAACTTCATTTGGTCTTAGGCTAGGGTTCACATGAAGAAAGGAAAAGGAGAAAAGGAGAGAGAAAAGAGAGGAAAGAAGAAAGGGAAGAAAATGGTGGAGCAAGGTGGGAGATGTGATTTTCTTCTCCTTCAAGCTTTTCTTGATGCTCTACAAGTGGTAGCAAAGGGAGAGGAGCCAAGGGAGCAGACAAGTAAGTTTTAATGGTGGGGAAGAGTTAGGGTTTGATGTTTTCATGTCTAATGTCTTGAATTTTCTGGTATGGATGTTAAATTGGTGGTATTTAAGGTTTAATGGTGCGATTTTGATATGTTGAAGAAATGGATTAGGTTAGGTTTGAAAAGAAAGTGGGGAATTATTTAGGATTTGATAGAATTGTGTGATATGTTGAAATGGGTATCGAAGGCGTGATTAGGTGTTTAGAGTGAAAAAGTGGAAGAGAAACACGATGCGGTCATTTTAAGGCGTGAGTCTCAGTACAGGAAATCTGCTGTTTTCTGTTCGACCAATTTTTAATATTTTGACCATAACTTGCTCATTTTTGATCCGATTTGAGTGATTCAAGTTTCTGGTTAAAATAGACTTCTAAGGAAAAACTTTATCTGAAGGAAGTTCAAGCAAATTGTAATCCCAAAGTTCCCAGAAAATTTTTCAAAGTGGAGCTATGTGCAGATTCTGTTCTGCCATCTAGATGTAAACACAAAATAACGTATTTATGGTTGAGGAGCTTTAGAGAGGAATTTTAAATTTAAAATTTAAAAGATATGTCATTGGATATATAAAAGGACTGATCTAGAGTTTCATAAATTTTGAAGACCGTTTGAATAATTTTGAGTCATAAAGTCTATAGAGTATTGTTGGAAAAGTTATCCAAAATGAATCGTTTTTTTGTGCTTAAGGGTAATTTGTTCATTTGGATTTAAATGAATGTTTGAGTGGATTAAAATGGAAGTTATGATTAATGTATAGTTGTAGTTTTTCTTGAAAAGTTGAAAAGGGACTATCGCGGACTGGAAAGCGGGAATTCGACGGGAAGCTTGGCGGGGTGGCGGTGAAACGTGAGTAGAAAATGATATTTTGAAAGTGAGTTTTTAAAAGTGAATGGTTTTAATGTTAAATTAAGAAAGTTTAATGGAAATGTTTATGTAATGTTAAGGCATATGGAAATGTTTTATCTTGCATCAATATATATTTATACTAAATTATATTATATGCATGTGTTAAGTATTATGAAAGTTTAAAAATGTGTAAGAATGCATATGTATATTTGCATATATATATATATGAGTTTTTCATGATAAAGTAAGGATTTACATGGATTTATAAATGTATTTTGATAAATGTTTCTTGATGGTTACCCCTATTTATGTGGTATTATGATGATATCGGCCAATTTTTGTAAGTGTAGGTTAGAGGGTAAAGTTATAGGTTAGCGGGGGAGGAATTAGGTGTCTAGAGTAATATCCTTGCATTGATTAGGTGCTATAGTGGAACCCTGTCTAAACGTGGTTTCTCCATGACGTAGTGGTTAGGGCCCGGAATGTGGCCCCTGTCCCTCAAAAATTGTTAGAGCTGTTCGGTGTGTTTTATTCCACAGGTTGTGAAGAAGAGAAAGAAGAAGAAAGAGAAAGAAGAAAGTTTGAGGGCATAAATGTTTAAGGCATAAATGGTTTTAATGTATAAGTATTTATTGAAGAAAGAAAGTTTAAGGCATAAATGTTTAAGGCATAAATTGATTTAATTGTATAAGTATGTATTATTTTGATATATCACGATGTTATCATAATGACAATGTACACTCAACGGCCTCTTTTAGCTCGTTCTTTTCCATATATTTCCAAAAACATTTTGAGGGACCCGAGACGGGTGCGTAGGTAGAGCCCTCGCACTTGCGATGAGTCAGGCCATCGAGGGAGACGGCGCATGTAATTTACATTGTATAAATAGTTTTATATGTCAAATGGTTTTATCATGTATATATGCATATATGGATATATTTTGAAAGGAACTACTTAGGTGGGGTCGACTTAAGTCCGGCTCCAAGCCAAATCTTTTTATAAGGCATGGAATTGGAAAGTTTTGAATGTTTGATGATTGAAAGGAATAAATGTATATAGTATATATATTGTGTTGATGATTGAGTTGTGGGCTGAGGAGTCCTAAAACGGAGTTGAAAATTTGAAGATTAGAAGTGTTTTAAATGCTTATGCAGGTATTTGTAAATTTAGGAAAGTCAGAAAAACGAGGGAGGAAACTACGCGATTTTAAGAAAAATCTAAGTGTTTGAAAAGAAAAAAATTTTACCGCCGTAGCATTTATTTTCTAAAGATATGTAAAAAGTTGTAAAGGGGTTCGCTCCATGGATTTTAGTTGATAGTTTTGAGAAAAAGTTTCTATATCCATTGGAGTGCCGGGAGGTCCCCTCGGGTTCATGAGGTTAATCCGGGTCGGGATCATTCAGTCCCAGCATTGATGAAGAACTTTTTCAGGTTTCTTGTTTGAACAAGAAAGGTTTTCATCTATATTTTGTAACAATGGTTGTTACATTATGATGCTTTTTATGCTGGTGGTACATTAAGCAATGGAATTTACATATTAGATATGTCCAATTCAATTTTACATGTTAGTGACAATAAATGGCCAAAGGGAGAAAATTTGAAATCATCGTACTCATGGCATTGTTGCCTTGGCTATGCAAGTGAGAGAAGCATGACTGAGTTACACAAGTGTGGTAGCTTAGGGTTATTTGATCGTGAATCATTTGACACATGTGAATCTTTCTTGTTTGGCAAAGATGATTGAGTTACCCTTTATGGGAAAGGGTGAACATGCTTGTAGACCATTAGACCTAATACATTTCGATGTTTGTGGTCCTTTGTCCATTAATGCCAGAGGTGGTTTCGTCTACTTCATTACCTTTATCGATGATCATTCATGATTTGGGTACTTGTATCCGATGAGATACAAATCTAAATCCTATGAAAAGTTCAGAGAATTAAGATATAAAGTAGGGAAATCGCTTGGGAGAAGTATCAAATCACTTAAATGAGATCCGAGTGGTGAATACTTAAGCCAAGAGTTTTTGGGTTATTTCCGGGAAAATGAGACTTTATCCAATTGTACTCCACCTTACACACAGCATACAGTGATGTGGTTAAGAGGACAAACCAAACCTTGTTAGACTTGGTGAGGTCTATGATAGGCAAGTCGGACCTACTCAAATCTCTTTAGAAGTATGCACATGAGACTACTGTTTAAGTGTTAAACAAATTCTAATCCAAGTCGGTTATAGTTACTCCATATGAGATATGGACTAACAAGGAGCCCTATCTTTCTTACTTGAAAGTAAGGGATTATCCAGCTTATAAAAAGCGAAATTTGTGAGACAAGCTTGGAGTTAAATCTGATAAGTGATAGGCCACATGTGTGTGTGTGTGTGAATTTAATTCGCCTACTATGCGTAAGTGCACACGTCGTATACAAGTAATAAAGTAGTGAGTGAGTTTTCGTTCCCATGAGGAATGGGCTTATTAAGTACAAACTCTAATTTAGTCTTACTCTATTCGGATGACTCAAAATTGTTTGTGATTTAATTAAACTAAAAAGTAAAAAATTTATAAAAAGAAAATCCTAGGGTTTCAATTTCACCTAGCTACATCCGAATGATGTTTTCAAAAAATCATTTAATGGTTTTCAAGGCCTTTATTGATGACAAGTTAATCTTGTGTAAATGTCTATCTCTCTCAAGCATTGACACCTTATCCCAAGAGCAGGTCATATTGCATCTCTGCCTCAAACCCTAGAGCTCTAGGATGCATTAGTACCTACCCTCAATGCCACGTATAAAACCACAGTATCCCTACTCTATGATTGATTATACGGAATCTTATTCATGTCCCTAGGGTTTATCATCTCTCAATCTCAAAACCCTAGCCTAAGCATGCCTATGTTGATCAAGTGCAAGCATGGCATTAGAATGGAGATAAGACATTCAATAATAGCAAATAAACTGAATTAAATAACCATGGTTTGTAGCAAGGTTACATCAAAACCCTAGAAACCAATCTAAAACATTCTAAAAGGAAAAACAAGGAAAAAAAAAGGGGGAAGAGAAAACTAGGGCAGAATGATGGTTGGCATCGCCTCCTCGATCTCTCGCACAAGCTTGTAAGCCATCTTCAAACCCTAGGCTCTCCTCCCCAAGAGCCCTAAGTGTCCCCACGCCTATCTCTTTGTCTCTCGTCCCTCAAATCCTCCCCTTTTTCGAATCTCGAAGCTCCTTTTATACCCTTCGTCACCTCTCCCCAAAATGGGCAAAATTAGGGTTCGTATCGGCGTCCACGCAATGGTGTAGGTCTAGCGCAATTGCGTGGACTATAGCTGCTCCTAGTTGCTTTTTAGCACGCAATTGCATGTAGGATTGGCGCAATTACGTGGATCTCACATGAAATAGCTTGGGAGCCATGCAATTGCATGGTTGGGCTGCCATTTTGTGCCTCTCGAGAACGCAATTGTGTGGGGCTGGCGCAATTGCATGGCCCCTGCTACTCAAGCTCACTTTCAAGTCTCCAACTTTGCACAACCATCTCTTTCTCGTCCGAACTTCGATTTGCACGTTCTTAGACTCTATGGAAAGATCTTTGAGTCTAAAATCTAATCATATAAAGCTTTCTGCAATTTGAGCTCATCATATATCCAAATGTCCAAAATCGATGGGCTCTTGCATCTTTGGAATGATATTTCTTGATTCCACTTTGTTGTCTTCCTCCAAATTCACACTAGCCCACCAAATGGATGACCAAATCATAAACATGAACATTTAGAGCATTAGGGCACTTATGTAACATAAAAACATTACTAAAACCTAAGTAAAAATTAGGGTTGTAATGAGTATTTTATATACTCATCAATAAGTGTTTGTTTGTAGGATATCCTAAAAAATCAATTGGATATCAGTTCCACAACACTTTGGAACAAAGGTTATTTGTTTCAAAGCATGCTATCTTCTTAGAGAAAGAGTTTCTTCTAAGAGAATACAATGAGAGCAAGGGTGAACTTGGTGAAGTTTAAAGTGCTCAAATAGAGGCATATCAACTGACTAATCTAAGGTTGTTATTCATGTTGATGAAGTAGCAACCAATCCTTCCGAAACACAAGCGCATCGTAGCATAAGTAGGATACGTACTATTCCAGAGAAATATGGATTTCTCATTAGTGAACAATGGGACGTATTGCTCACAGAGGTCGATGAACCTACTACTTATGATGAATCTCTAAATAGTTTAGAATCTGACAAATGACTTGAAGTCATGAAGTCAGAGATGGATTCCATGTGAGTCAACCAAATGTGGACTTTGGTTGAACCACCCGAAGGGATAAAAACCATAGGGTGCAAGTGGATCTTCAAAGAAGAGGAACTGAACATATGAAGTGAATTTGATTTTACCTATAAGGCTAAACATAGCTAAGGAGTTATTGTAAGACAAGCAGTGACTATATAGCGAAACTTTAGTCCATTGGATATGCTTAAATCCAAAAGGATTCTCCTTGCCATTACTGCTCATTGTGATTATGAGATATGGAAAATTGATGAGAAGATGGCTTTCCTCAAAGGAAACCCAAGTAAGGATGTGTGTATGACACAATAAGAGGTCTTCACACTTGGAAATGGCAATAAAGTATGTAAACTTCAAAGATCCATTTATGGATTGAAGCAAGCATCTAGGAGTTGGAATATTCGATTTAATGAGACAATCAAAGAGTTTGATTTATTACAAAAATATGGATGAGCCTTGTGTGTACAAGAAGGTTCGTGGGAGTGCATTCGTGTTCCTAGTATTATATGTGGATGACATATTAATTATTGGAAACGATGTCTCAAAGATACAATCTATCAATATATATTAGTTATCCAAGAATTTCTCCATGAAAGACCTTGGAGAAGCAACCTACACATTGGGGATATAGATCTGTAGAGATAGATCGGGAAGGTTGCTTGGTCTTTCATAGTCTACATACATAGCCTAGTTGCTAAAGGGGTTTAATATGAAGTCGTTCAAGAGAGGAAACATTACCATGATACATGAGATAATTGATAGGCCGAAAGCATGATGTGTAGAATGTGTACGCCTATGTGCGCAAGTGCACGCGTCGCCTCAAGTAATACAGTGTACCTAAGTACGGATATCGATCCACGGGGATAAGTGCGTTGACTACTGATTTTAGCTTTTTAGATAATATCGGGCGTAAGCTTTGGTAATAAAGTATCTAATGTGTGAGATTGAACTACTAATTTATCTGAGGAAATTACTGTGTTGTGGGGACTAGGGCTTTGTCTCCCCCTACCACTTTTGATGGATTACTACCTAGAGTGCTTATTCGAGTCACTCACGACTTTATTGATGTGAGGTGATCATGCCTACGAGATACCCTCTCTTGAGGTGTATCCGCCTATCTCGCTAGCAGGGTTGAGTGTATCTCTACCCCAACCCAATGCTACGAAAAGCCGTATTCTAGCAATCGCCACCCTCGAAATCGGGATATCTCTGTTGCAGATTGACCAAGGAATTACACTCTATTGAGATCCGTCTTATCTCTCGATCTCAAAGATACCCGGCAAAATCAATACCAATCTTTGGCGGACATCCCATGTGTATAAATCACGGAGATATAAAAGCCGAGATATTAACGAGTCACCAAATAACTTAATAATGTTATATCCAAATCTAATCCCATCTGATCGTAGCGGGGTTCAACAAAACCCTATATGTGAATCTATAACATACTGGACTTAGTTATACACATAATCAATCCATAATACATCAGCATTCTTTCATAAAAGAAGAAAATACAAATCCAATTGTCTTCTCCACTGATCTGATTCTACTTTGCTTTCAGGTACTTGCCCCTCGTCCATATACGTTCTTGGTACCTTCTTTATGGTCCCCTTTTTGATTTTAATGGCGGAAGCCAAAAATCGTAAGCGGCGTTGAGGCGATCGCGGCGTTTACCGCTTGATGACTATTCCTCGTTGACGACGTCACGGCGTTGGGACGTCGTGGCGTTGAGATTTCTTATGGTTCACTTGACTTTACGCCCACATACTTTGCTCCAAATGATCAAAATTGCCAGTTCCCACTTCTTTGTTCACACAAAATGCAAAAGAGTGGAATCTCCCGGAGCCATGGGAATGTGTATTTGCTTGTAAATTAAGCTAAAACCATAAGGCCAGTCTTGGTATGCAAGTGATTAGGCACTCATCACGCCCCAAACCTTCTTGCTTGTCCCAAGCAGAGGCCCGACTCATAGGACACCGACCTACATACTATAACCTAACACTAGAATTGTAGTACATCTTTGTGAGTGAGAAAGATCAAATGAGTCAGACTCACCTGTAACTATTGAATTTGAGAATTGCTGGAAAGTGTTCGACTTCGAAAGAATTCGTTTGAACTTCACGGTCACGATTGACAAGGCGCCTCGACCTCAGAAATTATTCAATAGCCTTTCCAAAAGGACCCTATGTGCATTGAATAAATGACCTCTAGCGTATACCTTGGATTGAAACACCCCAGAGCTTGGAGTTCGACTCACTAGTTGGGAGAATCTAACTACGGAAGGATAGGAACACACCGTTTGTAGTCATTAGCATACCTACGCATAACAGAAAAGACTAGTGCTCATAAGTTTATGCTAAGTGTTCATGTAGCGAGGATTAGTTGGTGACTCCCCACCAGTTGGTTAAGGGCACCGGGCATTCAGTTCCCCTCGAGCGATACACCCAGGGCCTTCGGCTGACCTAAGACCTATTTGTAGCAGAAACTTCCATCATACATCCCTTATGTAGCAGGCGTACGGTGAAGTCATGACTCCGGCCCAGTTGGCTGGGACATTAGGCTTTGAAAGGCCCCTCGGACTATGCGGGATTAGATTGAGTCCCATATTATGTTATATATTTTTCCTTCTTTTTCTCTCTTTTTTTTTTTTTTTTAATTTGGGGCTCGAAGGAAATCCTCTTTTATTTACAGTGTCCCATCTCTATGGTGTTTAGAGACTCCCAGGGTTTGTTGAACCTTAGTGGCTGGGCTCGGTGCCTAGGCATACCCTAGAGGTCATCTGTGTGTGAGTGTGATAGGTTTGTTGGGAAATAGTTTCTTGAATATCCCAGAGGTGATTCACTTTGCCTCCCTACCTATTCAACTGGGATTCCCAGAGCATCCCAACACCTACGGATCAGCTACGATTGTACTTTGTTTGTCCATGATGATAGTGGACTCGGTCAAAAGGATCTCGACTCTGACATGGCATCACGCACTATCAAGCGCTCCTCGATGTAGACATCTCTGTGCAGGGACTCCAGGTGACTAGAAGCTCTTGAGGCAGAAAAGAACACCTGTGTATAAAAACACATAGAGCGGCCCTATACACAAACTAACATAACCTAACAAGGCCGTCACCACACTTTGACCGAGGTGTGGCCGGTGTGTTGGCTATAAACGAATAAGGAGGTGGAAGAGAGCTTCCACAGTGATTAGTGTGTCCGCTAACGATTGGTACGGCGGTGGGTAGTGAGTCTGAAGTGCGGCGACTGAAGGAATTTGCGGTCAGAGAACCAGTCTGGTTGGCGGGACAGTGCGCATGTTGTATGAGGGGAGCCTCGCATATCACGGGTAATGAGGACTGGTGCTCTGGGGTCATCTAGAAGGCATCAAGCGGTCGAGTGAGGGCAACCTGCCAGGTCCTCTAGATCGAGAGGTGCAAGAAATTTTGGAATGGGGCGCCCAGAGGTCGGCAATGGGGGTGGTGGGTGGGTGGATGACCCAGTCCCCACAGGTTGACAAGGTCAAGCATTTTGTTCTCTGAAGCTCCTCCTCGTCCGAGGGCTCATTGCCCTAGTCGTACACTCCCTCAAGTCGTGGTACACCCAGTTTATCACGCTTTACCATAATAGCTTTAATGGGGTGTATCCGCCTCATTGTCCTCTAAGGGCACCCCGGCTCGCTTGCATAAACCGTATATGAGAAAGGGGTGCCTTAGGTTCATTTTCAAGTCCCAGTTATGGAGGATGGAATCCTCGATAACCTGCCCAACATCGAAGGGTATGTCCTGGATGATGGCGTAGTTGAGCAGGGCACGCTTGGCGGTCACTTCACACACGTTCGTCGTCGGAATGAGATGCGACGTGATGAAGTGATGCCATACATAGGATGTAGGCGATGTTTGGCCTTGATTACCGCGACATGCCGCTTCATTGTTAAACTTCCACTCACACCTCGCTTCGTTGGTGAGGCCGGATGACCTCGGGGTGATGCGGCCGCTCATGAGGCGATCCAAAGGCTCAGGGGGTAGGAGTCAAGGTTATAGGGTGGTTGATAGGCTATGCAGAGTCTACCAACACACCATGCACCCGGACCTTTTTGACGACATGGGAGGTAAGGTTGGCGTAGAATTCTCGTACCACACTCATCGCAGCTGGACGAGGTGGTTGGCATAGCGCCCGCCATCCCTTAGTCGCAATGGTCTTGAGAAAGAAATCGTCGGGGTGGTGGAAACCCTTTTCCTTGATGAAGGACCAATTCTTACGTATGGTACCAAACCGATCGGTGACACCTTCATTGTGAATTTCGTGATGCTTAAGTGGAATTTGCGGGTCCTTCTTGGCTGAGCCCGTTTAGTGGGTAACTTTGGGCGCTTACCCGACATAGGTGTGTAGGGATGGGTTTGGGCACGCTAAGCACGAGGGCACGTGGGGCTAGATGGCGCGAGAGAAGGCAACTCCTAGGTGACCCTGGGCAATGGGTCGAAACACTTGGGGTGCCATGATGGGAACTAAGACTGGAATGGCGACAGAGGCTGGACCCGACCCTAGGGCCACCCTAAAGTGCTCGCGGCGCGAACCCATTGACGGTGGGGACTGGATGGTGCCCTAGCCGCAGAATGCCGAACCTCATTGAGGAGGCCGTGGGAGCTGGGTTAGGAGCACAGTAAGTGGTGATGGAGTCGCGAGATAGGGGAGAAGGACTGGCGTGAATGGGTGAAGACTGGTGGTGGTAGAGGCGGCTAGGTGGTCGGAGGTTGCAACAATGGGTTCCGGCAGGGGTGTGTAAGGATTCTGGCAGGGGTGTGTGTGAGTAGGACAAAAATATGGAGGGCTTCTTGTCTAAAACAGGTGCAACGTCACGACGTTCGGGCTCAACGTCGTGACGTTCCCGAAGGTGGAGTTTCTAACGTCGCGACGTTGAGATCCAACGTTGCGACGTTCCAGAGAGGCTATGAATCCAACGTCGCGACGTTGGGATCCAACGTCGCGACGTTCCAAAGAATGGCAAAACTGATGTCGCGACGTTGAGATCTAACGTTGCGACGTTCCAGGGGAGTAACTGCCAACGTCGCGACGTTCTAGAGTTGGTTTTTTTTTTTTCATGGTTCAGGCAACGTCACGACGTTAGGACGTCATGACGTTGCAACGTCACGATGTTGAGAGCCAACGTCGCGACGTGACAAAGAAGGCCAAAATGGAAAATTTTCAACAAGGCTACAGGTAGGAAGAACCCCCACAGGTACGATGGCCCGGCCTTGAGCCTCTTAAATGGGGTTTCTCGAAGCTGAGATCCTCCATTAATTTGGTCACCGGGTACGAAACGGACAGCCAAAGAAAATCCGTTATGGGCGAGGCAAATCAAACAAAATGAAAGCAGACAGTAAAATTAAACTATAGAAAGAAAAATTTCAGAAAAGCTTGAGTTGCCTCCCGAGAAAGCGCTTTGTTTAAATGTCGATTAGCTTTCGGCGACCACGAGTCTCAATGTCGCGGGAACGCTCATTATATTTACTCACGCTGTACTTCTTACGGTGTGTTGATGGAATCGTCTGCTTATTCGCATCGAACTCGCCCCCAAGGTACGACTTCAACCGTTGGGTGTTAACTTTAGATATTTCCTTTCTGCGGATGTGTGGCGCTGCCCCTCCATGTGGAAAACTTGGAGTCAACGTAGATAGTCCCAACCATCTTGACTTTAATTTCCTGGGGAAGAGTTTGAGTCGGGAATTAAACGAGAGGGACCTGTGTCCCGCGCCCAGATTCTTTCACGGCAATATGTTTTGTCCATGCTAGAAGCTCGTCTTCCTTGTATATGCAGGCATTCTCCTTAAGCTTCATTCTTGGGTGTCCGATTCAACGAGATGTATCCAAGCTCCGGTAATGCTATCGGGTTCCATTTGCCGGAGGTTTCCTAGTAGACTCGATGCTCAGTTCCACCGACAGGTGGCATGCTCCATAAGCGATTGAGTGGTGACGTACTGACGGTGTTTCGTCACCGATGCAGCTTATGCGGAGTGCATCCTGATATTTTTCGACCAGTCCTTCCACAATTTGGCCAGTTATTTTTCTCCAAATGGACTTGATTTTGATTCAATACTCCTACTTGCCCATTTATGCGTGGGTGGTATGCAAGGGATGTCTGGTGGCGCCTCCATACTTGTCGCGAACTTTGTCAATCATCTTATTGCAGAAATGGGTACCGTTATACGTAGTGAGTGCTCGAGAGTCTTGAGCCAAGTGAGGAATATGGCTATGAGAAGAGGCCCGGGCCACCTCTGGCATCATTGGTCTGGTCGGTGTTAGCTATTACTTAGGGCGCAATCTCTTTTGCCAGCAGATGTACGAGGTTATTAAAAGGCGGGAGAAATGGACCCGTGAAATCCATCCCCATCAAATCAAACAGCTCCACTTCAATTTGTGTGCATAGGCGAGTTCATCAGTTCTAGAAATGCTCCCATTCATTTGGCATTTATTCGCAAGTGGATCTGGCGATAGACATCCTTGAGATAAGCTAGGCCAGTAGAAGCCTGATTGAAGTACCTTAGCTGCAGTTCTCTGGCCACCGAAATGCCCCAGCATGGTAAAAGTATACTTTGATGGATTAGAATCTGAGTCATTTCATCTTCGGGCACACATCTCGATAGCAGGTGACTGATGTATAGAATAGGTTCCTCCCGATGTAGTAGTGTTTTCAGAATGAAGAACCTCTTTTACATTGATAAACGAATTACGAAGGATCACCTTGGCCTGTAATTCCGCGTAGTCGGCAAACCATTGGAACAGCCTCTTTTCTTCAATAGCTAGGCGCTCATCGGGAAGTTGTATCGTTCACATGGGCCTCATCACTTGCCCCTTCCTAGCAGTGAAAGATGATCGGCAACTAGGTTCTCCGTTCCCTTATTGTCATGAAAATCTCATCAATTCTTCGCGACAATAAGACACGGATTAATTTGGGGTTTTAGCGTCCTTTTTAGTCATCAAGTATTTTATGGTAGAATGATCAGTGTGGACTATTACCTTATTTCCAATCAAATATGGCCTAAATTTGTCAAAAGCAAAGACAATGGCCAATAGTTCCTTTTCCGTGGTGGCGTAGTTCAGCTGGGCATCATTCAAGGTTCGGCTAGCATAGTAGATCACCTGGAATATTCTTTCTCTTTTCTCCCCCTGCTTTCTTTGCTCCAATTGCATAGTCTTGCGTCACATTATCTGAATGGGCAGGCCCGATCTGAATTACTACTGGGCTTGGAAATGCAATTTATCTTTCTTAGGCTGAAAATGGCATACCTTGTGTCAAACTCAAATGGGGTCCTTGGACCAATAGATTGAACAACGACTTTGCAATCGAAGGAAGTCTTTGATGAGCGTCATAGAATCCCGGTGGCACAAGCTTCTTATCCCTTTTCTGCAGATGAGGGTGGAGGTAATTTTCCAGTGCTTCAATCTTTATACGTCTACCTACATTCCTCTTTAAATCACGTGCGAAGTACAATGCCTCTTGTACCATAAAATGGCACTTCTCCCAATTGAGTACAAGGTTGGTTTCCTATCGTTAACTAGACCTCGAATTCTCCAGGACTCTGGTGTCGAAGGAGCTTCCCGAATAAATCATCCGCCAGAACCTCGTTGTCTTTTTCAACCATATCGAATATGGCCATCATACATCCCGTTGGAATGTTATGGCATTACACAACCCAAAGGGCATGCTGCACAAATCGAATGTCCAGGACATGCAGTCATAATCTTCTCGATCTTGGGGGCTATGTAATTGATTGTGGCGAATATCCGTAAAAAGCAATAAATATTAGGCCAATCGATCCAACATCAGTCGAAGAAAAGCGGCAATGGGAAATGATATTTATTATATTGATTTCCGATAATCAATACAAATTCAACGATGTGTTCTGTGATATTAATGTGTTATTCTCGGTTCTTATGACGGTTGTCCCTCCCTTTTTGGGTACTACTTGTACTGGACTTACCCATGCACTATCGGAAATAGGATAAATAACCCCAGTATCTAGACACTTTAATACCTCCTTGGGGACTACCTCTTTCATAGTTGGATTCAACCTCCTCTGTGCTTCCACTGAAGGCTTATGACCATCTTCCAACAAAATTCGATGCATGCACATAGAAGAGCGAATCCTTTTTAAATCGGCCAGAGACCATCCGAGCTCATTTTTGTGCTCTCTAAGTACCCTCGATAACTTATCTTCCTCTATTGCTGTCAGGGACATGGAAATAATCATTGGTAAGATTTGAATAAGCATACTTCAAATAGGTGAGTAATGGCTTTTTGTTCATCTTAGGTGGTTGTTCAACGGACAGGCGTTTAGCATTTTCATAGAAGATTCAAAATATTTGCTCTATTGGGTTTGAAGGAATCATCCATTTACATACTCCTCTGCCTCTTCACCCGGAATTCTAAGATATACATCTTGATAACCTCGAAGGATCGATAAAGACCGGCTGGTACGAACACTGTAACTACGGTCTGCGTCATAAGCATGTATCGCTCTCTTCACGGATGTCTCTGGCCGAACACGTTGAACTTGACACATCACTTCAGGCACTCTCATTTTGACTCTCCTGAGCATTAAATCATTTATTCTGATTCGCGAAACCATTTTAAGTTATGGTATTTCATACATCTTCACTTCCATGTCAACACAATGAAATACGATTGGGAAGATGAACGTCAGCCTTCACTAAGACATCTTCTATTACCCTCTTGAATGTAAAGAAGCGTCCTGTTTGGGTGTGGTAGCTGGTGGGCGAGCAATGCAAAATGGATAAGGGCATGAGATTATCTGGCGCCCAATCACAAAGCTCTCTCGAATAAGCGTTCTGATGGTGCAAGAAGATATAGTGAAAATGCACGGGTCTTTGCAGCTTGCGGCTTCCTTTGAAGGATAGCCTTTGCGTTACCGGTTAAGGTGCTTCTTTTCCAAAATCTTCCCGATTCTCTTGCGGGACCGAAGATGTCCTTCATAGGGTGACATAACGGCATTTTGGTCCGAGCATCTCGGCGAAGCGGAATGTTGATATGCGGTTTCTTGGGCCTCCATAAACGGTGAAGCTGCTTATCCGACTTATACTTCTTTAGGCGTTGGGAATGCGGAATTGGGGCTATCGGTGGTGACAATCCTTTACTTCGTTTCTTCCGCGCTCTGTTTCTCTAGAGGAGTGCGTTTCTCACGGATTATCCATTATGGTGATGCAGGTGGCTTTCTGGTTTCTACCCCACTCCTCTTTTGCCAGGGGTTGCCCTGTGTGTCAATTCTTTACCACTTCTCAACGTGACTTCTTTTACATGTTCATTCCTCTCGTCTCGAGTTCCTTATGAGTTTCTTGGTAAGATTCCATTTGCCTTCTGTCGATAGATTGGCCATTTGGCTATCTGCTATAAATTTCTCAAGCTGTCTTTGCTTAGTTGTTCAATTAGGTGGCTTGGTGTTGCATATTCGCCTTTGTCTCATTATAAAGCCGTATCAGGGTGAGCATTCGCGAGGGCTTGTTCCAAAGTCACCTTTTCGGGAGGGTTAAACACTCGGCCGGTGGCATGTTGATTGCAGTTGTTCTCAGTCCGCCATATGACGAAGCGTTTTGACTATTCGGTACATACTGTGGCCTTGATTTTGGTTCGATGGTTGTTACTTTATGCGACCCTGTTGTGACTCGTTAAACCTCGTATATTGGGCTTGCTCTTGTTTGGTGTCAGGCGGCACTGTCTTTGCTGTGTTGTCCTCACGAGTGCACAACTCCCATGGGTTGATGCGTATGGCATTTGTGGTACCTTATTTGTCTAGTTAGGCTGTTTAGTGAGAGTGTGCGACTGAGTATAGATTGTTAGAACCTGGATTATCGTGCTTATGGCCTTCCTTTGGTGTAATCTTATCCCAGGTGTGCCAGTTGAAGTATTGGTAGCGATGTCTTCCAAGATTTTCATATGCTTGGTCGTGGTCTTTGCTTCATTAGCGCTCCTCGGTGGGCATCAATCTTTATTTCTGATGCATTCCTACGATCCATTATAAGTATGGACTTGCATCCATAGTCGGTCGATGATGTAGAACTTCTCAAGCCCGATTCGTGAGTCTATCATGCCTCGCGGGTTCTCTCCCTCTAGTTGTCCAAAAGTATTGATCTCTTGCTGGGCTGTTATTTTGCGAGTGGGAAAACTTGGTGGAATACATGCTAGGTCGTTCCATGAAGTAATGGAATCCGATCTGGATTGAAACTGTCGACAAATGTTTAGCTTCACCATCTTTTTGGTAGTGGGGAATAATCTCAACTGGTACACTCGCCGGTGGCCCCATTCTTGATGGTGTCACGATTGAGGAAGTTTGTCAAATGCATATTCGGATTCTCATTGAATCAGGTGGAGCGGAATGTTTTTGAGCATCACGTAAGGTCAGCGAGCTTCAAGCTCGAAGTTGTTTACCCCAGATAGGTGGTCTTGGATCGTGTCGAGTGACGTGGCGGTAAAGCGAGCTCTTCTACAACAACATGGATGGATCATCTTTGGCTGTATAAGCGGCACGGGTGCATGATTCCTACCATTATTCTTATTGGACTCACTTTTGTGGCTCGTTCTACTCATTGCCTGCGAATCGTGCTCTTGACGTTGCGTTTTCAGATTTCCTCCCTATGCCATTCCGGTTCTTGGTGTGTCGGTGTGGGTTCTTTGCGTGGCTCGGGATCAAGCGGATGTAGTTTGGCTTGACCCACGTGTTCTCTTACTCAACATGTCTTCTGCAATCACTGCGAAAGCAGGAAAGACGATACCGGCACTTATAATAGTAAAATAGAAACAAAAATAAGAATTCCAGAGTTATATATAATTGTTGTTTATCAATATCAACATAAAAACTTATTCTCCGGCAATGGTGCCAAAACCTTGATAAATGGCGTGATGTGTAGAATAATGCGCTGTAATGTGCGCAGAATTACGCGCGTGCCTCAATGTCTGATTACCTAAGTGATACTGCGGATATCGCCGATCCTATGGAATAGTCGTTGACTCACGGATTTTTAGCTTTTGAATATTATCTGGACGTAAGCTTTGAGTGACAAAGTATCTAATGTGTGAGATTGAACTACAAATTTATCTGAGGAAATTACTGTGCTGTGGGGACTAGGGCTTTGTCTCCCCCTGCCACTTCTGATGGATTACTACCTAGAGAAATTACTATTCATTCTACTGACGACTTATTGATGACGGGGAGATCGTGCCTACGAGGTCTGCCACCTCTCGAGTGTATTACCTTTGTTCGTAGAGGGTTGAGTGTCTCTGCGACCCGATGTTTCTGGCTGCTTAAATGTTCTAACCTTAATACGCCACCTGAATCGGAAGAAAATATTTGAGATATCTCTATTTACGAATTGACCAAGGGTCGCTCTATTGAGATCCCTGGGCATCCTCATCTCTCGATCTCGGATACCAATGAAATCAATACTAATATTAGCGAGACATCACATGTGTATAAATCACGAGATATAGAAGCGATATTAACAAGTCATAAATAACAATAATATAAAATCAAATCTCTAATTCATGCGATAAATTGACAGGTTCAATAAAGCCCTAGATGTGAATCTACCGTATGCGAGACTTAGTTATACACATAATCGATCCATAATACATCGGCATTCTTTCATAAAGAAGAAAATACAAATCAGCGTCTTCTCAGATCGATTCCTGTGCTTTGCTTTGCGAGCCCTCGATAAAATGCGTTCTTGTTTTTATGAATCCTTTTTTGCTGTATTTGGTAAAAATCGGCGTAGTCAGCGGTTACAGCGTCAGCGGCGTTCGCCGCTGTTGACTTCTATTCTTGTTGACAGGCGTCCGCGGCGTTGGGGTGATCCGCGGCGTTGGGGCGTCGCGTTGGGGCATTAAGCGGCGTTGCGGATGTCATATGGCATCATAACTTTCTACACATACGCTCCTACGCTCCAAAATGATCTCAAAAGCTGCCGTTCCACCTACTGGTCACATAAAATGCAAGAATCAGATATTGGGCCATAGGAATGTGTATTTAACTGTAAAATTAAGCTAAAACCATAAGACAGACGTGGGTATGGCATGAGTGATTTAGGCACTCATCAATAACCCTCTCAAAGTCCATGTGTCCAAAAGACATAAGATGAGAGGACAAGCATGAGTATGATCATGTATTCTTTGGCCATAGGATCAATTATGTATGCTATGTTATGCACTAGACCTGATGTATCATATGCTCTGAAGTCATGGCGGTACTAGTTGGGCAGTGAGAGGTCTTGGGTGTTGTCAGAATATCATAAGTACTTGAGAAGGACTAGGGATGTATTCTTGATTGATGGAGATAGGGATCTTATGGTAAGATTCCAACTAATAATTTAATAGAGATGACTCCAAATCTCAATCAAGCTAAATGTTCACATTGAATGGTGGCTCATTCGATTGGAAAAGAAGTTCAAATGGAATATTTGGACTCTACTGGCGAATCAAGAAATCTTGTCGTTACTTGATGGCAACTTAGGAAGCGGTTTGGATAAGGTAATTCATTTATGAACTAGGAGTGGTCCCTAGCATTGTTGATCTAATACTTTAGTATTGGGATGACAATGGAGCCATTGCAAAAGCAAAAGGAACCACAGTCACATCAAAAGTCCAAACTAGTACTCAAGGTGATGCCACTTGATTTGAGAAATCTTTAGTAATCATGATATAAATATAAAGATATGCCCACTGATCAAAATATGTCTGATTTCTTGGCTAAGCCACTTCTCCAGAAAAGTATGATTCACATACGCACTGAGTATAAGATCTGAAGCGATTATTTTAAACAGTAGGAGTTTGTTGAAGTATCTAAAAATCTTATGCTTTATATTATGCGTATTATTTTATTTAATATAAGGCTTCTTCATTAATTTGATATTCATACATTGATTAATCTTTGATCTTAATCGGGTGTAATAGAAGTCCATGATACATAATAACATAACATGAAATCATGATGCGCGCTCATGATAATAAGATTCTATCATCTTAATTATATTTATTATCTAATTCTAACATGTACCTAATAATAAGATTAGGAAACGCGTTGTTATTTGGACATACTAGCATGTCATACTCCTTGATTTGATCAGCGATTGGATCTTATAAACTAATCTGGGTTGATTAAGGTGACATGTAGATCCTTTGTTTAGGCTAGCTGGATTGCTTCAGATCCATGAGACAATCTTATCTTGGATTATCTATTGTGTGTAGATATTGATACTCATCATAGCAATGGTGTAATGTCCTTGGGCTTTCGGTGCTCAATGATATCTTGAATCTTGATTATGTGCTTTGACTTCATTTCCTTGTTGCACTTCTAGAGGTTTCTGTAGGAGTGATGATTGATTTAACTTACTTGTAGATGTGAAGATGGTGGGTAACCAAAAGAGGATTCGCCACTCCCAATAGAAGGATTGAGAGTATACCTATGGCCTCTTGTTGGGATTATTACTCGAGAATCTCTAGCCATAGTGGAAATGTCATGAAGAATGTCTTCGTATCCATAACTAATGAGTAATGAGTTCGAGAGACGAATCCCATGTACTTGAAATTTAGATGTGGCGTAAGCAATCTATTAAAGCCACACTTTGTCCATGC
Source organism: Tetrastigma voinierianum (assembly GCA_016808115.1). Lineage (NCBI taxonomy): Eukaryota > Viridiplantae > Streptophyta > Magnoliopsida > Vitales > Vitaceae > Tetrastigma > Tetrastigma voinierianum. Next base: position 443,684 of record JAEQBH010001219.1, read on the forward strand.
TCAAACCGGAAGTTGAGGTATAGTTTGGTGAAAAGAATGAATTCAGATGATATTATTAGTATATGGAAGGGTTTGCAGTCAGACCACTAACTCTCCAGTCAATTGGGGGCTATGATGTGTTGCTAGATACCACTCATAACTTGCTTGGATTCAATGGTTGAATCAAGTGGCTAACATAACTGGGAACCTAATGGGTCACATGCTTAGAAGAGTATTGTGAGTACATTAGCGGTTTGAATGAAGTCAGTATGAGGAATCAGTACAAAGCTAAAATATCCTTTGGATTAGTGGAATCAGAGTTGAGCCACCGGCCCAGAGAGAGTGTAGGCTTATGCTTGTTCATGTGCTTAAGGCTCATGAGGGAACATGCCATAACACATAGGGATGCTTATAGCCTATCATCTCTTACAGAGATGGGCACTTTATACATTTCATGAGCTAGGACTTTTCTATTGGGACTACTTTCTTAAAGCCACAACAAGACTAAAGGCACATTTGCTCCTTTCTCTTGAAGGGTGTTTAAGAGATGAGTGGCTGTGGGAACAGCTCCTCTTAGTGAGATGGGGTTTGGCTTCCTCTTGAATCGAGACATTTAACATGGTCTTCTTCCAAGGCGTGGAGGTTGTCGACTCCACTCTTCATGTGAATCTTGTTAGAGACACAGGACTTGGTTCACCGTTCTTTCTTTCCCCGAACCATTGGATCGGTTTTGAAAGCCGACGCCAAGGTAATCACTCACCCTCATCTTTGGCTTGAACCAGATTTGTTTTCTGAAAGGGTCCTTGGGTAGGGTTTTGGAGAATTTTTTTTTTGTTGTTTCTGTTGTTTTAGCAATTGTTGCCACCTCGAACTACATGTTGACGGTATATTTGTCAGAGTTTATGCCCATTGACAGTACGTGTTGTCAAGCTTACCTCGCTAGTCAAAGACGCCTATCTCAGATTATGCCCATTGGCCAGGAACGTATTTATTAGTTACCATTGACCAGATGTAGTGTTATAGGTTATACTTTATTGGCGGAATTGGTATGGTTACCATTGACTAGGACCGTATTTTTCAAGTTTATACTCATTGACCGAGGTCATATTTGTCAAGTTTATACTTGATAACTAAGTCGTATTTGTCTCAACTTCATATAACCAGTTGATGGGATATATAAACAGAAATCCGAATATTATTCATGTTTCCAATTTGACAAAAATATTTATATCTCCACAACTTTCAATCTTTATCATAAACATTCTCAAATCCATTTTCCATACAAAACATGTATTTGATCCATGCATATAATTTCAATAAATAGAAATTTCCAAAACTCATAATCACATACAATAACAAGATATTTTGTTTATATAGGAAAAGCTGCATTAATTTTCCTTACCTGATATTCCAAGATATTAATAAAGAGCCAAAAGCCTAAGAGTCACAAATCTTACGAATAATATGAACAATATCATATTAGATAAAAAATAATAAATTTTTGCACTTTCATGGAGTTTATATCTCCTATTTTCTTTTTAGGAACTGAAAATATTTAAACATTACATCTCAAGACTCTTTAACGAGAATTTCAGAACTAAATCAGCATTTTCCAAAGCCTTAACATCACCAAATTTTTCAAATCTATCAATTCGCCAAATCGAAATTAGGATTTTACCATAAAACGTGATTTTTAGTTGAAAGCCTCAAATATCTATATGAACAAATGGTTCACTTTGTAACTTGTATGGAATCCTTTAGGGTTTCAAATCTCTAAGCATTGTGAGAATCATAACACATCAAATGTCATTCAAGATACTATGTCTTTCTTTCATTTCTAGAGTTTCATATTTTAAAGTTTAGGAAACCCTAAATTTTCAAATCTAAGATTTCAAGGGTGAGATCTTTTGCTATTGTAGCCTATTTTCCTCAAGCAAGGAGGGATGATTTTTTGGCCATTCTTGGCCTGAAATCACCCCTCTGAATCTTTTTCTTTCATTTTCTTGCTTAATAAATTGGTTCTTCTACAAAGATTTAGGTTTTATTTTGTTTTTTGTGTTGTTGTAGTTTTATCGACGTGGTGTTATTTGTCATCTTGTTGCAGCGTTTTATCTGTGTGGGAGCGATTCAGACAGGCAAGGCAAATTTGATCAATCGAATATATCAAATTATGGTCGATAGTATGTTGAAGAACTGGAGTTGCATGTATTATAGTCACTATTTTATCAAATTTGTAAGTTTTTTGCCTATTTATTATACTATTAACCTAGATGTTGTTTCATCCTGTATGGTTTTTAGCTATTTGTATCTTGGATATATCGAACTATTGCAAGTTTGAATAAATAATATTATTTTTCCTTTCAAAAAAAAAAAAAAAAGATTTCAAGAGTGAGAAATTACCCCAAATATATCAAACATCAATCTCAAACCAAATTTCTTGCTTTTATGCATTCCAATCATTTCTAGGGTTTAAAATCTAAAGATTTACAAAAGTCCTAAGCTTTCAAATCTAGACTTTTAAAAACCCTAACTACCAAAAATCAAAGGGGAAAAGAAATACTTACTTGAGATTGAAGTTTAAGAGACTTGAAATCTCCCCTCTTTTGAAACCCTAGCTCCTCTCTTTCACTAGAAAAAATGAAAAGAAGAATGGGTCATTTGAGTTGGAGAGACCTTTTTATACTAAGTCAAATTCCATATTTGCTCCAAAGTCCCTTCATCTTTTAAAAATTACAATTTAGCCTCTTCCATCTTTTAAAAATTGCAAAACAACTCATCTTCTTTCTTGTCTTTCTTTTTTTTTTGGAAAATTAGGGGTTTTACATAGATTCATTGCATTACTGGTTTTCACATAGGTCACAAACCATGATAATTAGAGTAATAACCAGTCAAATCTCATCAATGAATGTAAAAAGTTTCTAAGACATAGCCGGTCCGTCAATCTAAAGCACATCTACAGAGAAGGTAATTCTTAGCGAGGACATATATTGTACTGTAACGTGCTGGATCTTCTAATAAAGTGATCAAAGTCTTATGATACCCTGTGAGGATTTGGGAATCAAGCTCCAACAAGACATGATGGGTATCAATGGCCAAGGATAGTGCTTTGTAATTAATTGTTTCTTGGGGTAGGCCCCCTCCCCTTTTATATATATATATATATATATATATATATATATATATATATATATATATATATATATATATATATATATATATATATGTATATAATGTATTACAATATGGAGTTGAGAGAATATAGAAGGGTTAAGAGAATAGAAAGCTGAACACTTGTCTTGAAATGCTTACTCATTTCCATACTCAAATACAATATCATGCCATCTATTTATAGGCATGTGAAAAGGAGATATTCCATGCATCATATTAATGAGAACTTATATTTATAATTAGTACTACTTAGGAATGCCAATAGACATCTACATTTAGTATTTTGATAAATCCTTGGAATACTAATGGACATCCATAATAATAATATGATAACACTCTCCCTTGGATGTCCATTTATTCGATTAAGAATATGCCTCATTAAAACCTTACTAGGTAAAGCCCTATGGGAAAAACCATAGTGAAGGAAAATGAGTACATTATTCTTATCTTCCATTGAGGGTAATACCTTGCTAGAAAAATATCAATGAGAAAGGAAAATCATGATTAAAATGCTGTCTTCTCCCTTTTTGTCTACATCCCTTATCCTTTAAGATCATTGCTCGGGTCAGCAGACGCCGTGGCTTGGTACATATGCTAGTTCCTCGCATTTCTTTGTAGGCAAGGCCTTTGTGAACAAATCAACGAGATTATCAATAGATCGAACTTGTTGAAGATCGATAGCACCACACGTTCTTGAAGATCATGAGTAAAGATTAACTTTGGAGATATATATATGGTCTTCAATTACACTATGCATGTTGTATTATCCTCATACTAAATGGTAAGTACTTCCTTGTGATAGGACAACCACATGTCTTCTAGGTGTGTTGGATTATGGATCTGAGCCAAACACATTATCAGCTCACTTCATGAATTTATGCATGATTAAATGATGTAGCCGCAATTGTTTGCTTGGTAGAACGTCAAGATATAACAATCCCACCATGAAGACATAACCCATTTGTGACCGTCCATTATGAGGATTAGACAAATAACATGCATCTGCATAACCTACCAACTCTGACTAAGAGAAAGGAGAATAATATAAACCCATATTCATCGTAGCTCGAAGATATCAAAATATATGTTTAATCCATGTCCAATGCCTTCTTGTAGGTGAAGAACTATATCTTGCTAATAAATTCACTACAAATGATATATCAAGTCAAGTGTGACTAACAAGACACATTAGTGCACCTATTGCGCTTAGATATGGTACTTCAAGACTAAGCAGTTCTTCATCATTTTCCTAAGGTCTAAAAGGATCTTTACTAATTTCAAGTGATCTCTTGACCATCGGAGTGCTCAATGGGTGTGCCTTATCCATATAAAATCTCTTCAGTATCTTTGATATATAAGCATATTGGTGCATAAAAATCCCATTCTTAAGATGTTTGATCTGCAAGCCGAGACAAAATTTTGTCAAGATTTTTCATTTCAAATTCCATTTTTAGGCAATTTGTAGCCTTTTGAAGCTCTTCGAAAGTTCCGATGGTGTTTAAATCATTAATGTACACTGCAATAATCACCAATTGTGACTGAGATCTCTTTATAAAAACACAAAGACAAATAGGATCATTATTATAACCTTATTTCAATAAGTATTCAGTTAAGCGATTATACCACATACGTCCTGCTTACTTTAAGCCATAGAAAGACCTCTACAGTTTTATCGAAATAAAGCTCCCTTATATTAGAGTTACACTTTTCAAGCAACTATAATCCATTTGGGATTTTCATATAAACGTCATTAATTGTCAAGTGAGCCATACAGGTAGGTTGTGATTACATCTATGAGATGCATTTCAAGTTTTTCACAAACTACCAGACTAATTAAATATTGAACAATTGTTGCATCAACCACAAGAGAATACGTCTCTTCATAATCAATACCAGATCTTTGTGAGAACCCTTAGGTAACCAATCGTGCTCTATATCTAACAACTTCATTATTCTCATATCTCTTTCGCACGAAAACCCATTTATATCTTATAGGTTTTATACCAGCAGGAGTTTAGACAACATGTCCAAAAACTTTACGTTTTGCTAGAAATTTTAATTCATAATCAATGGCCTCTTTCCACTTTGGTCAACCTTCTCGATGTCTACATTCCATCCATAGATATTAGTTGAAGATACTCATTTTCATTTATAACATTTTGCGCAACATGATATGCAAAAATATCATCGATGATTATCTCGTTCGTGTAGCGCTAGTCAGGGGTGATTACGTTGACTACCGTCAACCCGCGGAAACACTCGTGAAGGTAAGGTGACCCGACATCTCTCACGAAAAATAGAGCGAAGTCGCTGTAAGGGGAGCTCTGCCCGAGACAAACTTGTCCCAACATCGGCATCGGAAGATATATGAATGAAAACGGCCTCCTGGGCCCATACTACAATACCCATCATCATACATCAACTACATATCATGTTTTCAAGAGTTAAAAGTCTACTCTTATACAACACATATTAAAAGTTTAAACATTCTAATACATGTATCCAACTAAAACACCAATGCCACAATCCAGCTTTCTTCTCAAACTCGGCCTCTAGGATGAGCCGTCTCCTCGTGTGCTCCTTGTACTTGAAATAATATAATTCCCTCGACAGGGTGAGCTAATGCCCAGTAGTGGAATCACCCTAAATGGGTTACTCTCCACCTAAGTGCATATGTAATGCTCCAATGAAAACACACATTCAAGTACATGCGTGATCCTACTTGAATGTCTACATGATCAACTCACACCTCAGGTCACTACTCACCCAGGCTCCTCACACTTGCCTAAGCCACGTATGAGAAAACATCTTTTTAAACAATTCTTGTTGTTTTTGAAACTATACTACCGAAGTATCGGTAAAAATATGAGACTATCCTCCGAGGCGAATGTGTTGGAGGAGCCCAGCCAGCGGTCGTAGCCATCTCATCCAGAAATGATCTGTTGGATGGTCTCGACCGGACCTAGGAAGTTGCATCGGTGAAATTCCTTTCCAAAAAACGTTTTCGTTTTAACCGATTTTAAGTATCATTACCTTTACACTTCATTTATGACTGCCCGGTGCGTAAATACGTATGCCATTTCACGCAATATACAATTATATATCAATTATGCATGTATCATCGATTCTGAATTACACCGCATGTAATTATTAATATCTAACCATCACCAAAATTTGCTCACTTGAGCTAATCACTATTCCATCTCCAATGGCCTACACCCACAATTATATTCTATATAATTATGGCATCATGTTAACACATCAAACATTAACCTATTAATTTCTTTGATCAACCAACTCCCGGTAAGCTCACTTGAGCAATTCACGTGATATCATCTCGATAGCTGCAAACCTGATTTATATTTTTATATAATTATGTCATTGTGTTAACACATTAGAATCATGTATTAACCTATCTATTTCCACCTGACTCAAGTCATTCATTTCATCAATTTCAAACACCCAACACATGGACGTTTTGGTCAATTTACCTGAAGCAGGCCCATTTTAATAGTCCCCAACAGGCTAAGTGGGCAAGCTACTCATCAACATCGGTTCCTCTTGGTGAGCAAGATTCCAGCATCTCATTTCGACCTCCTACTCACACGAAACATAATTTATTATATAAATTATGATACAAATCTGATCAGTCTCTAACTGATACAGATGACCAAAAGTGTCCAAAAATTTTCACACTTCGATTCAGATTTGGAACCGATCGAAAAACTGACCTCATTTCGATCGACTCAAACGTCACCAAAGCAACTTGTCGAGAGTAAAACAAGTAGGATAAAACCCTACACTCATGAGTTTGTCAAACTCCTCAAAAGCCCAGGAGTCACGTGTTGTCCTCTCCGTAGAGCGACCTTCGCCCAACTGCTAGAAGAATTAGACGGTCGGTTGCGAGGAGGTAGAGATAAGTCTCTCTCTCTAAAAGAAAATCGCCATTTTCAGTTTCTGCATCTTCCATGTCTTATTTTCACGTTTTTGGCTCTTTTAATCAAGGTAGGAGACGGTCCTATTCATTATTTTGTCTTTAGTGTCATTTAAGAATTTAAATAATGACCATTATGTCCCTAAGCTTGGATTTTCGACATTTAATGTTATCTCGTAGTCCATTTTAATATCTCTCTCTCATGCAACATGTATAACATGTATGCATATTATATGTGACTTTTGTCACATCTCAATCGTTTTCACTTGCCTAAAACTGTGCCTCAGCGTGTAAGTGAAGCGTCTCAGTCGATGAAATTTGACGTGTTAGCTGAATTTCATGAGGCAGATTAAATCAGGTGAAATCCGTTTTGTCATCCGAGATTTAGAGAATAAATTTCAGATTTTTTACTAAAATTACGATTTTGCCATTTTTCCATAAATTAGAAATTTCTCGGATCTTACATTTCAGTTCCATCATTCCCTAGTCACAACATAATTGATACAGATCTCTTCATTTTCTTTAATTTCCAGTACCTGATTCTCTTTTTAAATTGACTCATCTAGAGTTTCCACTAGGGAATTTTTCTTGAGCAATATTTTCCTCAACTTGATCATTTGTATGCTTTGCTCATTTTCTTATTCGAAGATTTGTATCTTTGGAACCGACTGGTCTACCGTGCTTTATTTGTCCATTTATCTCATTAGTTGTGATAGGTTTTCCTTCAAGAACAACAATTCTAATAGGAACATTTGTAGCTAGTATATGTGACTTAGTCACTCTTTTCAGGTCAGTAAATGCATATGGCAGTTGATTTGCTAAGTTTTGTAAATAAAATATCTTTTGAACATTTTGTTCACATTGTTTCGTGTGAGGATCATGGTGGGACAATGATAATATATTCTAGCTAATTTCTTTTGCTAAGTACTTAGTTTCTCTTCCTAACGTTGGGAAAAATGTTTCATCAAAATGACAATCGACACAACATGTCATAAATAAATCTCCAGTAGATGGTTCAAGATATTTAATTATAGATGAAGATTCATATCCAGCATATATTCCTAACCTCCTTTGAGGTCCCATCTTGCTGCGTTGTGGTGGAGCAATTAGAATATAAACCGTGCATCCAAAAATTCTTAGATGGTAAATATTTGGTGCTTGACCACAAGCCAATCGTAATGGGAAAAATCCATGATAACTTGTTATCCTAATGCATATAAGTATTGTTGCATGTACAATAGCGTGCCCCCATGCAGATATAGGAAGTCTTGCCCTCATAAGTAATGGTGTGGCAATTAATTGAATTCATTTTATAAATGATTATGCAAGACCATTTTGAGTATGAACATGTGCTACAGGATGTTCAACAGTTATTCCTATAACAATATAATAATCATGGAATGTTTGAGAAGTGAACTTGTCAGCATTATCAAGTCGTATAATTTTGATCAGATTATTTGGAAAGTGAACTCGTAGCCGAATCTCGTAAATGCCAACCTGTGAGTTGATAATAAGCATATATGGGACCATGTAGTTGAACCATCAATTAAAACCATAAAATATCTAACTAGTCCACCTGGTGGTTGTATAGGTCCACAAATATCACCATGTATGTGTTCAATTCCAATCTTAGCTAATGACAGTCGAATAATTAATTTTGCTTGAGAGAAAGCTGCACATGAGAATTCATTTGTTTATAATACTTTATGATTTTTCAATGAATGTCCACATGAAGTCTTTATAATCCTTCGCATCATGATTGAACCGGGATGACCTAACCGATTATGCCAAACTAGAAACTCATTATGATTGGTTAATTTCTGGTTAACTATAGCATGTGCCTCAATGTTGACAATATTGGTGTAGTATAAACCAAAAGAAAATGCAGGCAATTTTTCTAGTACACTTTTCTTTCCTGACACAATAATCTTAATACACAAATATTCAACATTGCCCTCATTTGTCGTCTCAATATGATATACATTCTTGTGAATATTCTTAAAACTCAATACATTTTGTTGAGACTTTTCAAAATATAAGGCATCATCAATTACAAATTTTGTTTATCTTGGCAATATGATATGAGCTATTTCAAAGCCTTCAATTAGCTTTGCATTGCCACAAATTGTATTGACATTTATTTTTTTCTTCTTTAAGCAAGAGAAATATTTCAAATCTTTATGTATAGTGTGCATTGTTGCACTCTCTACGAGGCACAAATTTTTGTCATCTACAAAAGGTCCAATCATAAATAATTCCATATTCTTCATTGAAAGAGCGATTACACCTAAAAACACATAAATATTGAATAAGACTTTTATTTTATTGCTTAGACATTTATTATATAGATATTTATTTGATAACATTCATCTTATAATATTATTATTCTTTGACATTATTGTCATCAATAAAGTAAGTAATATTGTCCTTTGGTTGGATTAAAAAAATTAGCAACATTCAGATGAGTTGTAAGGGCCAGAAAGTTTAACTTTGAAAGGCAAAATGAATTTCGGTAAATCCGAAATTTTCTAGATCTCGGATAATGAAAGCAGTTTCGCGTTGGAATCGTGCCACATGAAATCACAAACTCTTGCGTCGAGTCGTCGAATTCGAGACGGTCGAATTTCCACGTTTTTAGGGCATCGGTGCGGGTGCCGTAAAACGGCTCGTGAAAGACATGTGACGTGACAAAATTCACCTACTACATGTACTCATGTGACACATGTTGCATGATTAGAGATATGATGAGAATAAATGGCTGAGATTATGCTAAGTGTCAAAAATCAAGAAAAAAGGGACACATTGGGAATTAATGAAAAGTTAATGAGAATAAAGACAAAATGGAATAGTGATCTTCTTCTCCAAAGAAGCAAAAATCGTGCAGTAGGCTGGATCCAAATTTTTAGAGAGAGAAGGTGTGCCTTCTCTCTAGATTTCCAGTCGTTCGGACCGTCGGTTCTCGACGGAGCAAGAAGCAAAGTCGATCTATGCGATGAGGGCTATGCGTGGACACCGATTTGGTGGAGTTCCGACAACTCCAAGAGGTAGGGATCTTTTCCTATTTGTGTTATTCTTGGGCTAAGAGCCATGTAAATGGTTGAGATCGTGCGAGGCTTGGATTAGCCGTGTTTTCGGTCTCAAAACATTTGAGCAGGAGTGGAGAAAATCGCCGTTGTTGTGGTCGTCGACAGTGCGGCCCGGGGGTTTCAGCGTTTCATGTGAATAGTGACATGATTTTTGGAGCGAATTTTTATGATGTTGAGTGATTCAAAATGAATTGTTTGTGTTTGTTAATTAGCCCATGTGAGCTAATTTTTGTGCTATTGGTTGTGAATTTGAATAACATGATTTATGTTAGTATATACATGTTTTATATATTAGCATGAGTTGTTGGGATTGGCATAATGCATTTCATATGCACTGGGGCACCCTAGAATATTAGGAGTGAGTGCATGACATGAAAGAAAATATAGAAAGGCTGTTTGTAGAAAATTTGAAGGAAGATTTTAGAAGAATTGCCTTGGAGAGTCGTCCAACAGATCACTTTGGATGAGGACCATGGCCCATTTCGGAGCGTTATCGGCGGTCGCCTCGGAGGGTAGTCGATATATTCCACCCAGATCACCGGTAGTAAGTTTTCGAAGCAAAACTTTTGTTTTTAAAATTGTGATTTTACTCGCATTTGGCTTAGGCATGTGTGAGGGAGTTGGTGAGGACTCGGGACATGGGATTGGGCATGTAGACATTCGAGTAGATTCATGTAATTGCTTGGATGTGATTGTTTTGCCATGACATGTGCACTTATGTGGAGAGTAACCCATGTAGGAGATTATCACTGCGGGCTTTGCTGCTTTGTCAGAGATCACTGGCTAGTACAGAGTGTACGGGAGGACGGCGCTCACTAGGAGCCGCGTTTAGAAAAAACGGGTTGTGGCTTTGGGTAGTCGTTTGTATAACATGTATTAAAACTCTAAATTTTGATATATGTTTAGTAAAAGAAATGGTATTAACTCTTAGTATTGTATATAGTTGATGTATTTTGTGGGTATTGCGGGGGCCCAAGTGGCCATTATTTTACTCTCATGGACCTGTGTGGTCATTGTAAATTGTTAGGACGGGTTTTGTACCTTGGGTAGAGCTCCAGTATAAAGAGAGACTGCGGAATTTTATGGTAGTGTCGGGTTGACATCCCGAAGAAGTATTCGCGAGTTGACGGGTTGTCAACAGACCCCCGGGAATGGGGCGTCATAGCTGTATCAGAGCTTAGGTTTATAAATACCTAGAGCTTAGTGTCAATAAGTTAGGTATACGATTACCTCTGACTTGATGGGCACGGGTTAGATCACGCATTCCTTATGCATTTTGATGAATGAAATGTTGTGTATGATGTGTGGTTATCTACTTCTTAGCGTCATGTAGGAGAATTAAAACCTTAGGAGGTTGAGAAATTTTGGGCAAATAGTCCATAATTAAATGAAAAAAAAATTATGTGAAGAAAATTTTTTTTCTAAGGTTTTACAGTGTGTAAAACTGAAAAAAAACAAAAAATAAATTTTAATAAATTTCTTTGGTTATATTGGAAAATGAAAAAAAAAAATATTTTCTTTGGTGGTTTTCCAGTAGATGGAATGAGAAAAAAAATGATGTGAAAAAAAAAAAAATTTAGGCGACTTGATGGAATCACGCCCATGTTTAGTCTTGGGTCACGTCTGATTATATCGTGACATTTGCAAGGTTGGGCGGCGCAAGGCGTGAGTGGCATGCCGCAATCTGGCGATATGCGCATGACCTGTGGCACTGCTAGATACGACCGGCCTGCGCGTAAAGCGGCGGCGAGAGGGCGGCCCAGCTGGGGGTGCGTCGCGATATGAAGTTTTGTATCGTGACAAGAGCGAGGGCCTGGCCGCTGGGGGTTGTGTCACGATACAGTCTTTGTATCATGATAGGCGGGCGGTCTGGTTAGCGAGGCGTGTCACGATACAAACGATTGTATCGTGACAGGAGGGCGGCTTGGCTGCTGGGTGTGTCGTGAGACAAGCCACGACACGGTGCCTGGTGCGCCTGATGGCTGGCGGGCATCTTGTGGCTGTTCGGGCCGGGCTGCGACTCTGTGCGAGCGGCTGCGACACGGTGCGGTCTTTCGCGTAAGTCATCACGCTGAGGCTTGGGCAGTGTGCACTGGTGGAGCTGATTTGACTCGGTGCAGCATTGCAGTCTTGTTTGGGACACTGTTCATGAACACTGTTCACGAGGTTTTAAAATAAATAAATAAATCAAATCAAATCAAATCTTTTAAAATGAAATTTTCTAAAAATAATTTTTTTTTTTGTTGCATATGATTTAATATGTGAAATTATGGTCTTGCATTACCTATGAATGCATGGACATTGTCTTAAATGTTTTCACATGTGTGAATAGTGTCTCGAGCATGTTTACACCTTAGAATCTTGCATTGAATCTTAACTTGCCATTTGACATGTGTAGATGGCTAATCGAGGCCCGAGGGCGTAGGGGTCGTCCATGAAGTGCTGGTCGGGCACCAACATATTTGACGGCGAGGCCTTTCTTTGGCCCAGTAGGGATTGCGATCCTTGCATTATGTCGCACGGGCATGTGCAATAGTGAGCGAGTAGGTCAAAGCTGACCTCTAGCGTTTAGAAGCATCATCCTCCAATGGTCGCCGTGGAGGAGTAGATGGCCTCGAGGCGTCAGATGGGAGTGCGTCTTAAGAGGAAGGAAAGTCATCTTCTTCCCGGCGGGGAAAGCGAGAAGACTTATGCACACGGATCCCCGAGACGGGCGAGTCATCGGACGAGGCTGGGGTCAGGGCATTTAGTCGAGCGGAAGCGAGCGATGTGTTATTTATCTTGGGTGGCTGGACACTTTCGCAGGATTGTCCATAGGCGGGAATCCCGAAAGTTATGAGACCTTCGATTGTCGTCGGTGGGGCGGGTTAGGAGTTGCCAGCCGGTGCGGGCGAGATGGTGTGCTATCATTGCCCGGCCTTTGGACACATGAGAGGATTGCCCCCCCGAGCGAGGATCACAGGTTTGAGACAGCCGCAATTGTCAATGAGCGAAGATCTGATATATTCCTCCACGGCCAGTGCAGACGGAAGGCAGTTTGATCTTAGGGGCACACCTGGGCACCTCCATTCTGAAGCGGAGGCAGAGAAAGCCAAACTATAGGCGAGCGAGGAGGCCAGAGACCACGGTGGGACGTCCCTCGAGGAGGTTCGGGCGTGTCTTAATACACTCCAACTCCGGTAGTCAATGGTCGGCGAGTTATCTGAAGTGCGTTTTCTTTGTCGCTATGGGCGAAGTATTATTTGATTACGGTGCTTCGCATTCATTCATTCTTTGCATCGGTTAATGATAGAGTTAGGCTTAGAAGACCTTTGTATGTGAGTTCGCCCGTAGGGATTAGGGCGAGGATAGGGATGATATGTCGGGTTGAGTTAGAGATCTCGAGTTCTACTCACGGTGGACACAGGGTCGTGGACATGTCGGAGTTCGATATCATCAGGATGGATTGGCTGGCGACACGAGTCGTCATCGATTGTGAGCGTATGAGGGTTACCGCCTACATGCAGGACGGTACTCGTGTTGTATTTCATGGGGACAAGCATGATATTTTGCCTCGAGACGATTAATACGAGTCTAGGTGTCGAGGAGACGGTTGTGGGTTGGCTAGCAAGCACTAGGGCCCAGTGAAATAAGACTTAGATCTACCTCTAGTAGTTTCTGCAGTATGAGGATGTTTCGGATGACTCTTTGGGTTGCCTCCGTAGAGGGTTGTAGACTTGATTGTCGAGTTACACCTACAGTACTTCGCCACGTCTACATGACTTCGCATAGGATGGCACAGTTGAGTTGCGGGAACTAGAGTCCGGCTACGGGCCTGCGGACAGGGTTCATTAGACCGAGCACGCCTTACCATGGGCGCTCAGGTCTTTATTTGCAAAGAAAGAAGGACAAGACCCTTGTGCGTGATTCTGACCGGTTCAAACAGGGTTACCGGTCGAATCGGTGCCCGGTATTGAGGATTGACGATTTGTTTGATCAGTTAAGTGGAGCGTGAGTCTACTCCAAGATAGACCTACGCCTTTGGTTACCATGTCGGGTTGAGGGGTTAGGGATGCAGTCCTAAGGCCGGCGGTCGGGACGCGTTATAGGCACTTGAGTTTACGATTGATGCCTTTTGGATTGACCGAATGCCCGTTGTTCATGGACCTCATGCATGGGTATTCCAGCCCTCTCCTAGATCAGTTGTCGTAGTCTTCGTGGATGACATTTTGATCTACTCTCGATCAGTGGGAACATAGGGATCACTTGAGGTGTATTACGATTGTTGAGACTAATATGCATCGGTGTGCGCGAAGGATTCGATAAGTGCGAGTTTTGGCTTGCGGGGTGAGATTTTGGGACACGTGGTGTCGACGTGGCGTGTTAGTGGGACTGAGAAGGTCGAGGCCGTGATGAGTTGGGAGAGGCCGAAGTCGAGGCTTCGAATCACGTGGACTTTCTTAGGATTCGCTGGGCACTACGGGAGATTCATTGAGGATTTCTCGATTAGTCTTCTGTGAGATTGACCGGAAGGAGGTCGAGTTTGATTAGGATGACCCGATGCGAGGAGGCATTCAGGGATTGAAGAGGCTTGCCGGCTCCTATCTTGATGGTGAATCGGGGAGACAGGTGTACATAATGTATTATGTGATGCCTCAGTGGGAGCGGGATGTGTTTTGATGCGGTCAGGGAGTAGTAGCTTATGGTTCCGTCGATTAAGAATCATGAAAGCCGAATTACCCCACACCACGACATGGAGTTGGCGGCCTGATCTTTGCCCACTTGAAGTTTGACATCGCATCTCAGTGAAGCAGATTCAAGTGTACTCATACCGTAAAGTGCGAAGTATATTTTCACGTAGCGAGACCTCGACATGGCGGCCTTGATGGATGGAGTTCTGAAAGTTAGATTCACTTTGCATTACCATCCTAGTAAAGGCAAATCTGGTACCTAATGCACTCGATCGGAAGTCACGGGGGCACTGGCTAGTAGCTTCCGGGAATGGCGGATGCTCGAGGCGTGGGACGGTTTAAGCTACGGTCTGTGGCTTGAGGCTCGAGAGTGCGTTGGAGGGTTTAGTAGGCTGCAGGTCTCGTGAGAAGCGAGTGATCGAGTCCCGGGACGGGACGGAGATAGTGTCCATCGGGGACCGGAGTACGATCGAATGCGGGTGACATGGGCTGGACCGTCCCGCGCGGATGGTAGTCTTGATTATGAAGGGGCGGGTAGTGGTTCCCCAGTTGACCGATTTGAGAGAGGAGATCCTCAGGGAGTTTCACTGCTCTCGATTTGTTGTGCATCCAAGTGGCATGAAGATGTACCAGGATCTTCGTCGCCAGTACTACTAGAACGGGATGAAGAGACACGTAGGGGACTTTGTGCGACGATGTCTCATGTGTCCTGCGAATTAAAGTGCGACACGGGAATCCGGTAAGGTTATGACCATTTGAGGTGCACAGTGGAAGTGGGAGCATCGCGATGGACTTTGACCCACTTACGAACACCGCCAGAGCATGATGTCACGGTATGGGTGATAGTGGACCGGCTCACGAAGTCGGCACATTTTCTAGTCGATGCGGATGACCTTCATTGGAGAGATTCTCTTTGGTTGTATATTAGAGATATTAAGGCCCCATGGAGTACCGGGTAGCCATAGTGTCGGATAGAGACGAGGTTTACGGCACTTTTGGAAGAGTTTCCAAAGGCTATGGGCTACAGGTTGACCATGAGTACATCTTTCCACCTGGAATGAATGGTCGATCAGAGAAGATCGGGTGTTAGAGGAGGACATCTTTGAGCATGAGTCTTGGATCATAAGGGTAGTTGGGAAGAGCATTTGCCCTTAGCGGAATTCGCCTACAACAATAGTTATCAGGTGAGTATACAGATGGCATCATATGAGGCATTGTATGAAATTAAATGCAGTCCGTATTATGGGCACGATAAATTTCAAATTTAAAAAGCGGGTAAAATCGTAATTTCGATCAAAAATCCAAAATTTATTCTCTAGATCTCGGATGATGAAACGGATTTCATCATTGGAATCGTCTCGCGAAATCTAGCTACCACGTTGAATTTCATTGAATTCCGAGACAGTCGGAATTTACACGTTTTTTGAGGCATCGAGTATCGGGTGCCGTAAAACGACATGTGATGTGACGAAAGTCACATAACATGTACTCATGACACATGTTGCATGAGTAGAGAAATGATAAAGGCAGACGACGAGGTGTGCCACGTGTCAAAATCCAAGCAAAGGGGACATGGATGGCATTTTAGAATTTGTTAATGAAGAAAAAGACAAAATTGGAAATAGTGTTGTCTTCCCCAAATTAAAGAGACCAAAAATGGGCAGAAGGGGGAGGGCTGGACAGTAGGTGCAGATTTTGTGATCTTTTTAGAGAGAGAGCACCTTCTCTCTAAGATCACGGCTAATCAGGAGGCGAGTCGAATTTGTCGGAACTGAAGGAAAGTCGCTCTACGATCAGTACCAGTGACTCTGGTTAAAGAAGTTTAGATAAACTCCGTGAGGGTGGGGACCTCCTACTTGGCTATTTTCGCTTTAAGTGTTTTGATAGATGATTCGAGATTGGTTTGGGGGCCTTGAGCGGCGTTTGATCGATCCACGAGAAACTTGGGGCCGGGTGTTCTGAATGACCCCGAGCTCATTTGGGCGGTCAGGTGGAGTCAGCGGACTGTTTTGAGAGGCTGCTAGTGTACAATTTGTGCTATAAATTATGCTTTGATGTGTATAAGGCCGGAAATGGCCATGAATTTCGAGTATCACGAAGTGGAATCGATGTTGGATAGTGGCCGTGAACAGTAACCCGAGGGTTTTACTATTCATGTGAATAGTGACACTAATTAATTTTGTGTGAAAATGTGTTTAGTCGAGTAATTCAAATCGAATTGCTCGTGTTTGTTAATTAGCTCATGTAGAGCCTTCAATTTTTTGAATGTAATTGATGGTGAATGCGCATAACATGTTTGTGTGATTAAATTATGTAAATGTATATCATGTTATATATATTTGCATGTGTTATATAAATTGTATTGGAATTGGCATCATGCATTCCATATGCACTGAGGCACCCTAAAGCAATAGGAGTGAGTGCATGAGGTGGTTTCTTGAGAGAATTGTTTCGGAGGGTTTACTAATAATAATAATTATCGGAGTGTGTCCATTACAATATCGGTAGTCCATTATAAGATATCAATCGTCGAGTCGGCTGATTGATATACATCGGAGAGTTGTCCACTAAATAGACTATCGGAGTCGGTCCATTACTTATATCGGAGGGTTGTCCACAGTTAAAACAAATACCTTTGTTTTGAAAATAATGTTTCTCATACATGACTTAGGCAAGTGTGAGGGAGTCGGTGAGGACTTGGGACATGGGTTGGTCATTTAGACATTCAAGTAGGATCACGAATTTGTTTGAATGTGTGTTTACTTTTGAACATTGCATATGCACTTAGGTGGGAAGTAACCCATTTAGGGTGATTCCCTTTGCGGGAGCGATAGCTCACCTGTCGAGGAACATTTTTTTAAGTCTGAGTATTTCGAGAAAACGAGTTCTTCTTAGAACCGATTTTGAAGAAAATTAGGGTTGGCACTGGTTTTAGTTGGATACATGTATTAGAATTTTTAAACTTTTAGCCTTATGTTGTATAAGAGTAAAATTATTCTTTCTTAGAAACTGGTATATAGTTAGTGTATTTTGATGAGCATTGGTATATGGGCGAGTGGCGTTTGACTCATATTGGATTATATTAGTTGTTTGGGACAAGTTTGTATTTGGGTAGAGGCTCCTGGTACAAGGAGACTCTTTGCGTTTTACGTGAATGGTCGGGTTTACCCGACATTCACAAGTATTCCGCGGGTTGCCGGGTAGTCAAGCGGACCCCGGAGTTTGGGGCTTCACGGATATGTTGGACCGGCGGGTGGGAGAGAGCTCGTCTTGGTCTGACTAATTAGAGACACCTCCGAGACGGTGAGCTTGATATGACAGAGTCTTCTCAAGGCTCAGAGCCGGCAGAAGAGCTATGTTGATGTACGACGTCGACCCTTAGAGTTCGAGGTTGGAGATCACGTCTTCTTGAAGGTGATGCCTAAGAGATGAGTGGTCAGGTTCGGCTGGCTGTAGCGGAAGTATCGTCGGGTTTGTGGAACCCTTGAATGCTCGAGAGGGCTGACCTTTGTAGCGTCTCCAGGTTGGCCTTACCGCCCGAGCATGTCGGTGTCCACGAGGTATTTCACGTCTCCATGCCGGTACACTCCGAGATCCATTTCCGTGTAGTGGATTTGGGAGAGATTGAGTTGACACTTATGGGACGCCGAGGAGGAACGGTGTGCATTATGGATTAGTCGGAAAGGTTTTGCGGCGTAAGGCGGGAGGCTGAGTGGGGGTGCTATGGTAACGCGGGTGGGTGGAGGAGTCAGCGTGGGAGCGGGACGATCGCGGGCCACCTATCCGCTTCTTATTTAGGGATGAAGGTACGTGGTTTAGTCGTTTATCTCACCGTGACTAGTTTACACATGTATGGTATAGTGCCGTTGCATATGTATGTGAGAGTTGTTGTAATTGTCGAGAATTTCGGGGCGAAATTATTTTTAGGAGGAGAATGTAAGACTGAAAATTCGATTTTCTAAAAAGACCAATAGTCATTTTGGTAAAAATCAAGAAATTTTCTGAATCTCGGATGTGGCTTAGTTTCAGTTGGAATCGTCTCATGAAATCTAGCTACCACGTGGATTTTCTTCGAATTTCGTCGAATTCCGAGACAGTTGAAATTTCATGTTTTTCGAGGCATCGGGTGCCAGGTGCCGTAAAACGGCTCATGAAAGACATGTGAAGTGACAAAAGTCACCTACTCCATGTACTCATATGACACATGTTGCATGATTAGACAGATGATGGGAATGAATGGGCGGTGTGCCAAGTGTCAAAATCCGAGAGAAAAATGGGCGCATTAGGGTAATGAAAGTTAATGAGAATAAAGACAAAATGGAATAGTGATCTTCTTCTCCAAAGAAGCAAAAATCGTGTGTGTATTATATAAATTTTCAAAATATTAAAAAAAATATTAAGGAGGCCAAAATCGATTCAACAACTTATAAGAATAGTTCGTGCTTTGTGACATGTCCAGTCGATGTCGAATTTATAGTTTAATAAGGTGCTTCAATTACCTATGCCCCAATGGTGGCTTCCCATAAAAATTGTGCAAATATCACAAATTTTATAATTTCAAAATTTGTAACACCGTAGCATGATATATTTTATTTATTTTGATATTTATAATTTTTTATGACTATGTAGCAGTGCAAAATTATATATACAATTTAAATATTAAAATATCACAGAGGTAGAAATTAAAAAGAAAAAAAAATTGCACAATATAGCTAACGTATATTAATAATAAAATTCCAAATAGTTTATAATATTTTCAAAATGTTATAATATTTTTAAATAATTGTCTATTAAGTTAAAATATATAAAAATGAATTTTTCAATTAGATATCAGTCACAAAATGGTCACAAATGGGTCACAAGAATTGTGACGGAATTATGTTCCGTCAACATTTTGTGGCTGGAAGAGAATGAAAATTCCGTCCGCGATTTGTGTGATTTCTTCGGGTGCATTTTGTGACTGATTTGTGATGCCCCAAAGCGCAGGGTGTTTGTTGACCAATGTCCCGACACAGGAATATTCGGCTGAGATGTCGGGTAACGGCACCACTCACGAAAATTGGGCGGATTTCGCTGTCTGAGGAGTTAATCCTGGCTTTATTACAGTATTAGACAACTGACCACAGGGTCCATATCTGATAAGATGAGTAGAAATGGGCACTTGGGCCCTGCGTAATCTCACAAAATGTACGACTATATACAATAGTTTAAAGAGTTAATAAATTACTCTTAATTCAACATATATTAAACTTTAGAGTTTCTAATACATGTTATACGACAATATCAAAGCTACAAGTCGGCTTTCTTCTAACACGCGGCCTCTAGTTAGTGCCGCCTTCCCGATTGCTCCCTGTACCTGAAATGGTGATCCCTAGACAGAGTGAGCAAAGCCTAGTAAAGATAATTTCCTACATGGGTTACTCCGCTAAGTGTACATGCATGTAACAAATCCACATTCAAGCGATTTCATGAACCTGCTCGAATGTCTGCATGCCCAGGCCATATCGGAGGTCTCTGAAGCTTCCTCACATATTCCTAAGCCGAATGCGAGTAAAATAATCAGTTTTCAAAACAAAAGCTTTTTGTTCTCGAAAACTCACTACCGAATTTTGGTAAAAATGTTAGTTTCTCTCCGAGCGAATTCTTCGGATAACTCTCGAAAGCTTGATCATGGTCCTCATCCAGAAGTGATACGTTGGACGTCCCTCGAGCAATTCTTGAAAAATCTTCATCGAAATTCCTTTCACAAGCATTTTCGTTTTTGTTTCATTTCATGTGTCATGCACTCCTCCTAATATTCAGTTCCTAGTGCATATGGAGATACATGATGCAAATTCAACATTCTTCTAACATATATTCACATGCATATATATTAACATAATTAAATCACATAAAACATGTTATGCAAATTCACAATCAATTACGCAAAATTAGCTCACATGGGCTAATTAACAAACACAAGCAATTCATTTGGATATTTCAGTAATAACGTTTTAAGCCCCAAGAAAAAATTCATGTCACTATTCATGTGAACAGTGAAACCCTCGGGTTACTATTCACGACCACACAAATAGGAATTTTCTCCACTCGGTTCAAAGTTTTTGAGACAGAATTTACGGCTAAAACAAGCCTCAGAACATTCCTAACCATTTACATGGCTCTTAGCCAAGATTATAAGTAGGAAAGATTCTACCTCTTGAAGTTGTCGAACTCCACGAATCGGTGTCCACGCGTAACCCTCGCCGCGCGAGCAACTGCTTCTTGCTAGTCGAGGGAACCAACATGATCCAGTTATTGAAAATCTAGAGAGAAGGTACACCTTCTCTCTCTAAAACATCAAACATCAAGCCACTGCATCTCGTTCTCCTCTCCTGCACGTTTTGGCCTTTTCCATTTGAGAAGGTCACTATTCCAAGTTTGTCTTATTCAATTAAACTTTCATTTAATATCATCCATGTCCTTAAGTCTTGGATTTTTGTGGCTTACGCCTTATCTCGGCCCATTATTTCCGTCTTCTGCCTCTTCGTACAGCATGTGTCGCGTGAGTCGTGTAATAGGTGACACATTGTTCGTATCTTAGCCGTTCTGGCGCTGAGCACTCGGTCTTGTCAAAACGTGAAGTGAAGCAAATATGAGATTGGGATGAGTGTTGGCTGGATTTTCTCGAGATGATTCCAACGGTGAAGTCCGTTGTGTCATCCGAGATCTAGAAAATTTTCAGATTTTTACCCAAATTACGATTTTGCCCTTTTTCAGAAAATTGGAATTTTCTCGGGTCTTACATTCTCCCCTCTTTAAAAGGAATTTCATCCCGAAATTATGGACAATCACAACACAACACATGCATATGCAACGTGCACTACCTCATGCATGTAAACTAGTCATTTAAATATTAAACGACTAAACCGCCTTGTCCTAAACGAAGGGATAGGTGGCCCATGGTGGTCTGTATGACTCCCAGGACAGCTCCTCCACTCCACGGTGCTCCCATAGCACTCTTTAATAGGTCTTGCATTATAAACCTGATCCAGCCCCATCCAAAGTACCACACTAGTCCCTCCTCGAAGGTCTCATCCATATCAGCCTCGATCTCTCCCCCGATCCACTGTGAAATTTGGATCTAGAGTGTACCTCCGGAGCATGGAGATGTGAAATACCTCATAGACACCTAACATGCTATGCGGTAAAGCCAACCTGTACGCTATTGTGCCTACCCTCTCGAGAATCTCAAAAAGACTGATAAACCTCGTGACCTTCCCTCGCTTGCCGAACACGCCTCCTACGGTAGGCATCACCTTTAAGAAAGGCGTGATCACTGACCACCGAACTCTAATGTCGGCGTCGCACATGTTGTAAGCTCTTACGCCAGCTCGGCGGTGAGAAAATGAGTTGTCATATCAAGCTCACCTTCTCGAAAGTGTCTCTAATCATCAGGACCCGATTGATGGAGCTCTCTGCCTCGGTCGACATATCGATGATCTGCATGGCCTCCCATACAATGCCTCATGTAGTTGCCATACGTATACTCTCTGATAGCTGTTGTAGGCGAATTCCACTAAGGGCAAATGCTCTTCGGCTACCCTTATGATCCGGGACGCATGCTCATGACATGTCCTCTTCTTTCTTCAGCAAGTCCTCTCTGACTGACCATCCATCTGTGGGTGAAAAGTTGTACTCATGGTCAGTCGTGTGCCCATAGCCTTTTGGAAACTCTTCCAAAAGTGCACCGTAAACCTCGAGTCTCTATCTGACACTATGGATACTGGTACTCCATGTAGTCGGACTCTCTCTCGAACATACAACCGGCAGAATCTCTCCAATGTGAAGGTCATCCGCACGACTAGAAAATGTGTCGACTTCATGAGCCGGTCCACTATCACCCATCTGCGCTCATGTCTGTATGGTGTTCGAGTGGCCAGTGGGTCTAAAAATCCATCGTGACGTGCTCCCGCACTTCCGCCGATACCTCCGATGGTACGAGTAGCCTGGCGGCCACGGTGCTCAGCCTTAACACCTGGCGACACGTGAGACATCGTCGAGCAAAGTCCCTACGTGTCTCTTATTTCGCTCAGTGGTACTAGCAGCGAAAATCCTAGTACATCTCACGTTTTCCACTGCAGATCTGCAGCCGAATCGAGTAGTGAAACTCCACGAGAATCTCATCTCTCAAATCGATTATTTGGGAACCACTACCGTCCTCTATACCGAAGACCATCTGCGTGAGCGGTCCCAACCCTCGTCACATGCTGTTGTAGATCCACACGATGGACCATCTCCTCTATCACTGCCCCTGGGACTCAATCACTCTGCTCAATAGGTGTAGCTACTAAATCGACGTACCACGAGACTACTCATTTGTCTTTGTGTGGCCCCTGTCCCATAGTCTCGAGCATTCGCCATTCCCCGGGGAAGCTATCTTGTGATACTCCCCACGACTTCCGGCAGCGCCGGCCACCATTTGCCTTACGGGGTGGTAATGCAAAGTGAAGTCATAATCCTCTAGAACTCCATCCATATGCGTTGCACGATATTGAGATTCCCAACTGGCATTGAAATACTTCAAGCACATGGTGCAGTACACCTCGAACTCCTCGCCATATAAGTAGTGGCGCCAAATCTTCAAGTAAGACTAAGGCCACCAACTCCATGTCGTGTGTGGGGTAATTCTACTCATGATTCTTCAACTGACGGGAACCATAAGCTACTACCCTCCCGGACTGCATCAAAACACATCCCAGTCCGGCCCTTGAGGCATCACAATACACTATGTACCCCTGTCCTCTGTCCGGGACTATCAAGATAGGAGCTGTAGTAAGCCTCCTCTTCAATTCCTAGAATGCCTCCTCACATCGGTCATCTCAATCAAACTTGACCTCCTTCCAGGTCAATCTCGTCATAGGCGCTGCTAATCGGGAGAAATCCTCAATGAATCTCCTGTAGTACCTTGATACCGAGAAACTACGATATCACAGAGGCCGACCGACCTCTCCCGACTGTCACGACCTTGACCTTCTCGAGTTCTATTGACACTCGATCGATACACGTGTCCCCGAGAATCTCACCTCGATGCGCCAAACTCGCATGCGAACTTGGCGTACACAGCCCGATGGTCTCTCGCGACGTAAAAGCGATCCTCAGTGATATATTGCTCCCACTCTGGCGGGAGTAGATCGAAATGTCATCCTGAGACTCGACAAAGCGATCTAGATAGGGTTGGAATACCCTATGCATGAGGTCCATGAATGCTGCTGGCGCATTCGTCAATCCAAAGGGCATCACAACAAACTCAAAGTGCCCATAACGTGTCCTAAACGCTGTCTTAGGGATATCTGTCTCTGGCCTCAGCGATGGTAACTAGTGCGAATTACATCTTGGAATAGACTCGCGCTCCTCAACCCGATCAAACAAATTGTCAATCCTCGGTAATGGAGTGGAATTCTTGATCGTAACCACTGTTCAAGTATCGTAGTCAATGCACGGCCCGAAGGAGTCTTGTCGCTCTGCCATAAATACAGGGCCGGGGCGTTGTGGTGAAGTGCTCGATGCAATGAACCCCTTGTCCGGTAACCTGTGTGGGACTACGAGTTCGTGCGACTCAGCTGCAGTTGCCATCTATGCGGAGTCGAGACAGGCGAGAAGTACCGAGGTGTAACTCGATGCGAAGTCCACAACCCTGCGGAGAGCAATCGATGCTTCGTCGAAAAAAAACATCACCGATACTCTCAATCTGCCGAGGTAGATCAGTCTGGTCTCACCTCGTCCTGCAGGGTAGGAATTTTGTGACCAGTTAGCGTCTGACACCCCAGACTCATTGTACCTTGTCTAGGGAAAAATATCATGCTTGTCCCTTTGAAATACAATACGAGTACCGTCTTGTGTGTAGGAGGTAACTCTCCTACACTCTGTCGACGTCGCGACCTGGTATCCGACCAATCCATCCAGATGGCGTGAGCCACGACATCCATGATCCTCGGGTCCACTATGAGTAGAATCCACGAGGATCTCTAACTTCCTTGACCACAACAATCATCCTATCCTCGCCTAATCCTAGGGGAGAACTCACATACAAAGGCTCCTCAAAGGCCTCGACCTGCAAGCCCAGCTCTTTCCGCAGTGATCTGTGATGAATGAATCTGAAAGCACCATAATCAAATAATACTCTTGCCCATGCGGCGAGATAGCAAAAAACGTACTGTATAAGCGGCTGATCGGCGACTCAGCGGAAGTGGTATATCGTAGACACGCCCCTAAACCTGACGTCCACGCATGTGGGCCTCGTCCTGCGCGCACCGGCCCCTAACTTGACCTCTACGGCCTGCATTGTAGCAGGGTGCCGTGCTCCTTAGGCGAAAGTGGCTCCTCAGCTGTTCGGTACGTGGAGGAATATCTTTGTATCCTCTCTGTCCTACCATTGATTGGGGCTGCGCTGTCCCAAAAAACCACGAGATCCATGTCTTTGGGGTAATCCCTCCTCCTTATGTAATATGCGGGTTGTTGTGATGATAGCACACCATCTGCCCGGCTGGTATGGTGCCGATCATCTGGCGGGATGGTGTGACCTGGAACCCTCGTGAACTAGAAGCCCCTGCTTCTTTCTGGCTAAGAAGAGGCCGACTCTCCTTCCTCTTGCTACTAACACCCGCATCAGTGCTCAGGAGCATCCTCGATCTCTCTCTGCATGGTCGAGGTTGTCTGACCATGGAGTCCATGTCATAGGCGAAGTCTTACAATCACCCGGATAGATGACTTGATACGATACCGAATCTCGACTTTGGTCGTATGCGTAGCCCACATCAATCATCAACAAAAACGGGCTAGCTCCATGAGATCTAATACATACTCCATCAGGTGTCGTCCCTAACCGGCTCAGGAACTCCTGAATAGCCGCGTAATCTCGTAGTATCCGGAAAATACTTACCCATGAACAGCTCCTGGAACTCTGCCCATGTCATTACCTCTAGGTCTCTAGAGTCTTTGCATTCACATACTTGGGCCTCACCCTCTAGGCCCAGGCAGCTAGTCTAATCTGATCGTGTCGGAGGTAATCTCCGTGCTCCCCAATACCTTCTCGTCACACATGAACCAATGGTCCTCCACCATCGGATCTCCCTCCCCACACAGAATGTCGGAGGATGATGTGCCTAAACCTGCGGAGGTTACTCGGACCTCACGACTGCACCTGTTTTGCACTAGCACATTGCAATGGCCGCGGCCGTGTACTACGGCCTCAACAAAGGCTGCGGTGAAGTCGGTGGTGCTTAACCAGTACCTCATGGACGCCCTCTACGTCCTCGCCCTCGACTAGCCATCTACACATGTCAAATGGCAAGTTAAATTTTAATGCAGTATCTCCACGGCTTAATCACAGCCCCGAGACACTATTCATACTCCGTAAAATTTTATACACTATGTCCATGCATTTGTAGGTAATGCAAGACAATAATTTCATTTTATTAAATCAATTTCAACAACCAAAAATTTTATTTTAGAAAATTTCATTTTAAAGATTTTATTTCTTTTGATTTGATTTGATTTTATTTGATTTTTTTATTTTGAAAACCTTGTGAGCGATTACTCGTAGGCGAGTATCTGACGGTGGCCCAGCTTGACCTGAGTCAGCTGGGTCAAGTTTGGGGTGCACACCTGGAGCCCGACTGCTGCGCCTGTCGTGTCGTGGGCTGGCACGGTGGTGTCGAACTGGCCGTCGAGTGTGGGCGCATGGCGACCATATCGTGGCGTGCTGTGTATTGCGTCTGTCGCGAGATCCCCTCCCAGTGACGATACAAAATTTGTATCGCAACCTAGGCCCTTGTCGCGCGCCGTGTCGTTTCACCTGCCTGTCTTGTAGCGGCGCTCCTGCGTGCGTGTCGTGGGGGCGGGCGCCGTGTCGCAGCCTGGCGTATCGCGACACAGTGCTGCCTCTGTCGTCGTCTGATTGATTGTATCGTGACACCTGTGACAAGCCGCCTTCACGTCTGGCCTGAAGTTGTTGTGTCGCGGCCTTCCCTACCCGGTGGGCGGGTGCGTGCCGCGAAGCCCACGGGCGCGGCCGGCTTTGTCGTGGGCCATCCTGGCCGTGTCGTGGCCAAGCTATGGCTGTGTCGTGGGTGTGGCCTGGCCGTATCGTGGCCCTCTGGCTGTGCCCAGGACTGTTATGTCACGATACAATTCCATTGTATCGTGACTCAGATGGGCAGTAGCCCATCCAGTTTCTGCTTCTGAGCATTTTTTTTTTTGTCTCATTTTTTTTTCATTCCAACTACTAGAAAACCTCCAAAAAATTTTTATTTTTCATTTTCCAATAAACCAAATAAATTTATTAAAATTTATTTTAGTTATTTTTCTTCTGTTTTACACACTGTAAAACCTTAGAAAAATTTCTTCACATTAATTTTTTTTCATTAAATTCTGGACTATTTGCCCAAAATTTCTCAAACACTTGTTCTCACACTAACCTTAGTGTCGACATTTTTCATGCTATTCTGACATACAATTTCAATCACAATTCATACACAACAACTCATGTTATGCACATCAATCACACATAAAACACAATGCATGCAGTGTTCTAATCCTGTCCCATGATTTCCTAGGTAATCACATACCTAAACTCTAACATCGAGTTGTACCAAGCTGTGATGTTCTTACACCTTATGACCATGGCCTAAGCCCAAGTCCCTCAAACCCTAGGTTTTCATTTACCTAAGCTTTACACCCACCGAGCTCCCAAGGTAATCGTTTACCTTAGCTCTGATACCAAGCTGTGACGCCCCAAAACCGAGGTGTTCGTTGACAACCCGTCAACCTTAGGAATATTCATGAATGTCGGGTAACCCGACACCACTCACAAAAATCAGGCAGAGTCTCCTTTGTACGGGGAGCTCTACCCAAAATACAAAACTTGTCCCAATAATGAACAACGACCACACCGGGTCCATATACAATTAAGATGAGTAGAAATGACCACTTGGGAATTTTGAATCAATGCTACGCAAGTACTGACTATCTGATAGTGAGTTAATAAATTACTCTTAATTCAACATATATTAAAATTTAGAGTTTCTAATACATGTTATACGACAATATCAAAGTCACAAGTCAACTTTCTTCTAACACGCGGCCTCTAGTGAGTGCCGCCTTCCCGATCGCTCCTTGTACCTGAAATGGTGATCCCTCGACAGGGTGAGCAAAGCTCAGTAGAGATAATTTCCTACATGGGTTACTCCTCACCTAAGTGTACATGCATGTGACAAATCACATTCAAGCAATTTCATGAACCTACTCGAATGTCTACATGCCCAAACCCATGTCCCAAGTCCTCACCGACTCCCTCACATATGCCTAAGCCGAATGCGAGTAAAATAATCAGTTTTCAAAACAAAAGCTTTTTGTTCTGTAAGACCCTAAGAAAATTCTAATTTTCTAAAAATGGTAAACTGGTAATTTTGGTCAAAGTCCGGAATTTTTCTAGATCTAGGATGACAAAACGGACTTCACCGTTGGAATCGTCTCACGAAATCTAGCTACCATGCAGAATTTCGTCGAATTCCGAGACAGTCGGGATTTCACGTTTTTCGAGGCACGTAGAGGAATGCGGGACACTTGGCACCTTGTGAGTGGCTTAAGAGGTGCCATGTGTCAATCAGTGAGCAAGTCAAACATTGAGCTCAAGTGGGGCTCACATGAGACACATGGCATCATGCCATTTGAGGGAAATCTCAAAGTGGTTGGATAAGAGGATAAGGTGTAATCCTCTCAACCAATAGAAAAATGACATGTGGCATTGAGAGGACTTTTCTCTTGTCTCTATCTTCACCAAATTGGTTGGGAGAATATAAGGAGAGAGGTAGAGAGAGAGGGACCAAAACGAGAAAGAGAGAGAAAAGTGTGGGATTTTAGAGAGAGAAGCTCTACTTTCTCTCTAGGAACTAAACGGTGGACGGAGTCGGTTTCCGTGACGAAAGCAGGGATTTGCTCCCCACGGCAAGGACTACGCGTGGGTACCAATTTTGGGGAGTTTCGACAAACTCTAGAAAAGTAGGGGTTTTTCTCCTACTTGTTTTACTCTTTGTCTAAGGGTCGTTTTAATGGGTGGGGATTTGTTAAGGTCTGGATGGCCGTGGTTTCGGTTCCAAAAGATTTGGACCAAGTGAAGAAATCCCTGGTGTGGTTTTGAACAGTCCACGGATTTGTTATGGCTTGTGTGATGTTTGTTAAGCTAAGGTGAGATAACATGTTGAGTGTGATTTTGTGGGTAGTTCCAAGATGAACTGCCGGATTGTATGTTAGCCTATGTGAACTAATTTTATGTTATTGCTATGAATAATGACATGTGGATAGTGTATGAACCTTGTTAATATATGCATGAGTGATGTATTAGCATGTGTTGATTGTTTTGTGTGTCATTGCATGAGCACCAGAATTGAGGAAGTAACAGTAGGAAAATTCCCTCTTGGGCATTGCTCACCTATTGAGGAATATATTTATTTAGACGAAGGTGCACCAGAAGGATGGGACTCATTGAGACCGTAGAGATGAAGAAGCCATGGCCAGCTATCATGTATTTGTAAAGTCTGAGGCAAAGACAATTGTATAATTTGTAATCCAAAACAAATTGTAATTAAATTCTTTTGTATAAAATATACATTTGTGTGTTGTATGGATGTGCGGGCGCATTGGGCCGTTTGCAGCGTGTATGGATCTGCGTGATATGAGACACACGGATTTTCCATGGGTTGGCCCGGTGGTCGGCGGGGCTACCCGGGATAGGGCGTCAGTTCTCGAAACTCATGCCGAATTTCGATAAAAATGTTGGGTACCCTTCGGCGAATTCTTTGGATAACTCTCAGAAGCAGTCATGGTCCTCATCAAGTGACTCGTTGGACATCCCTCGAAACAATTCTTCAGAAAATCTTAAGTCAGAAATTCCTTTCACAAAACATTTTCGTTTTGTTTCATTTCATGTCATGCCTCACTCCTAATATTCTAGGGTGCCCAGTACATATGAAATGCATGATGTCAATTCGGCACATTCGTATAATATATTCACATGCATATATATTAACATAATTAAATCATAACATTATTATCTGAATTCTGTCAATTACACAAGAATTAGCTCACATAGGCTAGTGCGAGCACAGCGATTCATTTTAATCCACTCAACCAAACACATTTTCACAAAAATTTCATGTCACTATTCATGTGAGAACGGTGAAACCCTCGGGTTCTGTTCATGACCACCTGAATAGGAATTTTCTCGCTCGGTTCAAAGTTTTTGAAAGCTAAGTTCTGACTAAAACAAGCCTCAAATAATTCCTAACCATTTACACATGACTCTTAGCGGGTGCGCAAGTAGGAAAAGATCCTTACCTCTTGGAGTTGTCGAAACACCACCAAATCGATGTCCACACGTAGTCCTCGCCGCGTAAAGCAACTTTACTTCATGCTCCGTCGAGAACCGACAGTCAGATTGACCGAAAATCTAGAGAGAAGGTACACCTTCTCTCTCTAAAACATCAAACATCCAGCCACTGCATCCCATTCTCCTCTCCTGCACGTTTTGGCCTTTTCCATTTGAGAAGGTAACTATTCCAAGTTTGTCTTATTCAATTAAACTTTAATTTAATACCATCCATGTCCTCAAGTCTTGGATTTTTTACACTTGGCACTACCTCGAGGGAGGGGAGAGGAGAGAGAGAGAGAGAGAGTGTCATTTTCAGCTCTCTCTACTCATGCGACATGTGTCACATGAGTACATATAATAGGTGACTTTTGTCACATCACGTAATGTGGCCCAAAGGCAGGGGTGTCGGATTTGACCACCCCGTCGACCTACGAATCATGACATCTCGTATCACGAGCCTTTCAGTAACAATGGCCTCTTTGGCTACATGTGACTCATACAAATAATATTAATCAACTATATTTTGATAGTTTTAAATGTTATTAAAAAAAAACTTTATACATATTTACAAAATATTCACTTAAAGCAGCATTTAAACTTTCTTCTCAATAGATACTCTCTTTGCGTACCGTCTCCTGGATAGTCCACATTACTGAAAGGGGGTCCCAAAGCCCAGGGTGAAATGGCTTGGGTGAAGAATTCTCCTACGAGGTTTACTCCCACCTAAAATGCATATGCAATGGCGTATATAAACAAACAGTCACATTTAAATACGATTATTTTCTATGTGAAATGTCTACGCATCGTGAATCACGACCCCTCATGCTCACCACACGAGTCCCAATGACTCCTCACACGGAATGCCGAATGTGAAATAAAACTAGTCACACGCCTGACTAAACCATTGGAAAACCCTCACGATTTATTTATCAAAAACTGATTTTGATTCTTTTCCTTTATTTTGTGGGCCGCAGTTTAGGGTTCGCAGTAGAACGCCATACGCCTTTTTCAACATTTTCGAACTTACATCGTCGAGTTCTGTCTAGTGAATAAAATGTGGGACTTTCACCACGGGGGATCTACCGCAACTTGCTCCACCGAAAACATGTAATTTATCATTTTGATCATTTTACACACTTTCGTGAATCTGTGGACTTTGTCCACGTTTTCAGTTCCGCGGCCCACTCCTGACAACGTGAGATAAGCCCACCTGCACCCACACCCGACTGGCCGATGTGACACGTGCATATGAAATGCATGATGCGATGCATTTTCCTGCATGTTACATGCATGAATGAGCACTACATGAAACATTTACAAACCATGGAAAATTATAATTTATACATATAATGCATAAAATGCAAAAGCGTATTAACCATCAAAAACTTCATCAATATAACATTTCCACACCTTTGCATGTTATTCAGCAAGCCATAACACCAAACAAGGTCTCAGCTTGGAACCATTCAGCGTGTAACGGTACCTCACGGCCCCTTCCTGAGCATAGACATATTGGTTCGATCATTGTCATCTCATCTGACAAATCCATGACATCGAAACTTTCGGTTTCTAGTAAAAACCCCAACTTCCAGTATGAGCGGTCATGGAATCCATACCCCTTAGTCCCAAGGCTTGGAACTAATTCACATGGCCTCTCATGGCCTCCCATAAGCAACCCCTACCATTATAAATCCTTTAGGCTAAAAGTAAACCGAGTAGGAAAATATCCTACCTCTTGGAAGTTGAAGAAACTTCCAAAAACCGGAGTCCACGCGTTGTCCTCTCTTTATAGAACACTTCCCTTCTTATCTCGAAAGAATCCGACGGTCGGATCTCCTACTAACCTAGAGAGAAGGAAGACTCTCTCTCACTAAAAATGGGAGAACAAACCTTCTGCATCCCTTTTTCCTTTCTTCCTCCCCACGTTTGCCTTTCCTTTTTGCTTTATTCTTCCTTTTCTTTTCTTTTAACCTGTACTATAACCTGCATTTTATTTCATTTACTCGCCATTTCTCTCCATTTTCTCTTCTCCTTATTGGTCGTTTTACCATTTTTTGGAGATTTATCATACGGTCAATGGAGGAAATTTCCTCCCCCTCCTTCCTCGAACGAAGGTGTAGCTCTCACTTTTTATTACTGCATTTCTTTTATTCGTAATTTCACTTTATGACATCATCATTTACATGGCTGATGTGGCCAATGGAATGCATTACATACGTGACTTAATTGTGGCCGCTCATTTTTGATGCCCAGTGTCACGCTGTGTGGTGCCATGTGGCATCCTTATCTTGCCATGTGTCATCCAGGCTTTGGCATCTCGAAAAGCGTGAAATCTGAGCCACCTCGGAATTGGCGAGGTCGACGTGATAGCTAAATTTCATGAGGCGAGTTGTGGTCCCGTTTCGTCATCAGAGATCGAAAAATTCGGATTTTCAACGAAATTTCTATTTTTACCCTTTATCAAAATCTTGGATTTTACGAAGGGTTTATGGCATAATATACCAGGCAGTTTCGCCACGGCGCTCGGTCTTGAAAATGTGAAATTTCATTTTGTCTCGGAATTGACGAGGAAATTGACCGTGGTATTTAGATTTCGCGGGACGATTCATGGTGAAATCTGGATTTCGTTATCAGAGATCACAGAAAATTTCATGTTTTTACATTACAATTTGCTTTTTCGAGAAGTGGAATTTTCTCGGGTCTTCTGATTTGTGACGGATATCACATTTGAAAAAATTCATTTTGATATTTGAAATCAATTGTATTATATAAATTTTCAAAATATTAAAAAAAATATTAAGGAGGTCAATATCGATTCAACAATTTATAGGAATAGTTCGTGCTTTAATGAACATAATTGAGTCAATATAGAATTTATAGTTTAAAATATTAAGGAGGCCAATATCGATTCAACAACTTATAGGAATAGTTCGTGCTTTAATGAACATAATCGAGTTAATATCGAATTTATAGTTTAGCAGTCGCTTGATTACCTATGCTGATGGTGGCTTCCCATAAAAATTTATTTTCAAATATCACAAATTCTTATCATTTCAAATTTTGTAACATCGTAGCATGATATATTTTATTTATTTTGATATTTATTATTTTTTTTATGACTATGTGGCAGTGCAAAATTATATATATAATTTAAAATATTGAAATATCACAAATTTTAAAAATGAAAGAAAAAAATTGCATAATATAGCACAACGTATATTAATAATAAAATTCCAAATAGTTTATAAAATTTTAAAATATTAGAATATTTTTAAATAGTGTCTAATACAAATTAAAATATATAAAAATGAATTTTTTTCAATTAGATATCCGTCACAAATTAGTCACAAATCGGTCACAAAATTATGACGGAATTGTATTTCCGTCACTATTTTGTGACGGAATGATAATTCCGTCAACAGATTTGTGACGGATTTATGACAGATATCTATTTGAAAAAATTCATTTTGATATTTGAAATCAATTGTATTATATAAATTTTCAAAATATTAAAAAAAAATATTAAGGAAGCCAAGATCGATTCAACAACTTATAGGAATAGTTCGTACTTTAATGAACATAATCGAGTCAATATTGAATTTATATTTTAACAAGTTGCTTCAATTACCTATGCCCCAATGATGGCTTCCCATAAAAATTTATTTTCAAATATCACAAATTCTTATCATTTCAAATTTTGTAACATCGTAGCATGATATATTTTATTTATTTTGATATTTATTATTTTTTATAATTATGTAGCAGTGCAAAACTATATATACAATTTAAAATATTGAAATATCACATATTTTAAAAATGAAAGAAAAAAATTGCACAATATAGCACAACGTATATTAATAATAAATTCAAATAGTTCATATCTTTTCAAAATATTAGAATATTTTTAATAATTATCTAATACAAATTAAAATATATAAAATAAATTTTTTTCAATTAGATATCCGTCACAAATTAGTCACAAATCGGTCACAAAATTATGACGGAATTATGTTTCCGTCACTATTTTGTGACGGCATGATAATTCCGTTACAAATTTGTGACGGATTTATATTTCTGTCACTATTTTGTGACCAATTTGTGACTAATTTGTGATGAATATCTATTTGAAAAAATTCATTTTTATATTTGAAATTAATTGTATTCTATAAATTTTCAAAATATTAAAAAAATATATTAAGGAGGTCAAGATCGATTCAACAACTCATGCGAATGGGTCACATGAATGAACATAATTGAGTCAATATCGAATTTATAGTTTAACAAGTTGCTTCAATTACCTATGCCTCAATGGTGGCTTCCCATAAAAATTTATTTTCAAATATCACAAATTCTTATAATTTCAAATTTTATAACATCGTAGCATGATATATTTTATTTATTTTGATATTTATTATTTTTTATGACTATGTAGCAGTGCAAAATTATATATATAATTTAAAATATTTAAATATCACAAATTTTAAAAATGAAAAAAAAATTACACAATATAGCACAACGTATATTAATAATAAAATTCCAAATCGTTTATAATATTTTCAAATATTAGAATATTTTTAAATAGTATCTAATACAAATTAAAATATATAAAAAATGAATTTTTTAATTGGGATATCCTCAATACAAATCGCATTACAAATCAGTTTACAAAATTACGACGGACTGTGTTTTCGTCACTATTTTGTGACGGAATGATAATTTCTTCACAAATTTGTGACGGATTTGTGACTGATTTGTGACGGATATCTATTTGAAAAAAATTCATTTTGATATTTGAAATCAATTGTATTGTATAAATTTTCAAAATATTAAAAAAAAATATTAAAGAGGCCAACATCGATTCAACAACTTATAGGAATAGTTCGTACTTTAATGAACATAATCGAGTCAATATCTAATTTATAGTTTAACAAGTTGCTTCAATTACCTATGCCCCAATGGTGGCTTCCATAAAAATTTATTTTCAAATATCACAAATTCTTATCATTTCAAATTTTGTAACATCGTAGCATGATATATTTTATTTATTTTGATATTTATTATTTTTTATAATTATGTAGCAAAGGTAAAACTATATATACAATTTGAAAATATTGAAATATCACATATTTTAAAATGAAAGAAAAATTGCACAATATAGCACAACGTATATTAATAATAAATTTCAATAGTTCATAATATTTTTCAAATATTAGAATATTTTTAAATAGTGTCTAATACAAATTAAAATATATAAAAATAAATTTTTTCAATTAGATATCCGTCACAAATTGATCACAAATCGATCACAAAATTATGACTGAATTGTGTTTCCGTCACTATTTTGTGACAGAATGATAATTCTGTTACAAATTTGTGACGGATTTATATTTCCGTCACTATTTTTTGACCGATTTGTGACTAATTTGTGACGGATATCTATTTGAAAAAATTCATTTTTATATTTGAAATTAATTGTATCTCTCTATAAATTTTCAAAATATTAAAAAAATATTAAAAGATGCCAAGCATCGATTCAACAACTTATAGAATAGTTCGTGCTTTGAATGAACATAACTAAGTCAATATCGAATTTATAGTTTAACAGCCCATTTACTAATCTAAATGGTGGATCTATATTATTACACTGATAAATCTTAGCATTGTAATTTAGAAGACGATATGAGATGGTTTATTTTGATATTTGATATTTTTTGTGATTATGTAGTAAGAAATATATATACCAAAGATTTAATATTATAATTTAATGAAAGACACACAATATATTATCAACGATATTTAATACAATTCAACGCCGACATATTCACAAATATTAGAAGATTCAAAGAAAAATCAACAAATAACATATGTAAATGACTTTTGGATTAGATATCAACAATTGAACGCAACAATAAACATGACTGATCAGTCACTATTCTGTGGACTGGATGATAATCTCAAATTTGTGATCGACGTGACGCATATCCATTTGAAACCATTTATATTTCGTCACCTGTACCATATAATGTAAATATTAAAAATATTTGTGAGCTAAGAATACTACAATCAGAATGTCCCACGCACGGAATTATGCAACCGGTCGGCATCGGTTTCCTGGGTGAGGCAGAATATACCTAATTACTGGTCCCACAGAGCCCAGGCCGATTTCGCTATCAGGCACATCTAGGCTTGCAACATCATGACATCAGACTTGACTTTGATACGATTATTTCTTGTGATCCATGCATGTACTCATATACACAACGTACATCAAATATCGCAATTTATGTACCGAGGTAATTTATATATATCAACGAGATGATTATTAGAAGATCCACCATTTATACATTCAATAGTACTTTAAATATGCATCCACATAACAGATACATAAATAATTAATAGATATCAAAGAACAATATATAAAATGATTTTATTTGATGACCTAGTTCCAACTGATTGTTTTCGATCTACTTGACTTTCCTATGCTACCTCACCAGCATACAAAGACCCAAAACATACAACAACGATAATTCAATCATACATCACATTTAATCACCAAAATGCGAACACGCAGATCTATCCCAGGCCCATCAAATCCTGGGTGGCGATCGATACCTAACTCTACACCCACCGGTCCCAAGGCGATCGCTAATTTAGCTCATACCAAGCCGTGACGCCTAAAATCAAGGCCACACCACCCACAACCCGAGTGAATTATACGTCTCAGACACGCACACACACACGAAAGAAAAATGACCACATTGGCCTAAACGTCATACTCATCAAAACATATCCAACCAATTATATCACATGGTTCAAGAGTTGATTACACTCTTAATACAAACATATATTAAATTTAAAGTTCTAATACATATTTTACAAAAAGATAACAAGCCACAATCCGGCTTTCTTCTCAAAACGGCCTCTAATGAGTGCCACCTTCCCGATCGCCTCAGACCAAATAATATTCCCCGATGATGAGAGCAATGTCCAGTAGTGGAATTACCCTAAATGGATTACTCCCCACTTAAGTGCACATGTAATGATTCAATGTAAACACACACTCAAGTAAATACGTGATCCTACTTGAATGTCTACATGCCCAATCCCATGTCTCAAGTCCTCACTGACTCTCTCACACTTGCCTAAGCCATGTATGAAAAAACACCGGCTTTCGTTGAAAAGCTTTTGTCTTCAAACTACCACCGAAGATCTGCAAATATATCGACTACTCCGCCAATTGTCGGATAACGCTCCGAAATACTATGCGGTCCGAGATGAACCGCCGACGACTCTCCAAGGCAATTCTTCGGAAAATCTTCCATCAAAATTCTTTTGACAAACATTTTCATTTTTCTTTCAATTTCATGTCATGCACTCACACCACTTCCTATGTTCCTGCACATGGAATGCATTATGCCATTTGAAACCACTCATAATATATTTATATGGTTAACATAAATTAAATCACCACATCATGTCAACACATCAAATTCCATGCATTAACATATTAAATTCCACACAATTCAAGCCATTCATCTTAGCAATGTTTCATGCAAATAACACATGGATGTTTTGGTCCAATCAATGCAAACCGACTGCTTTTAATGTACCCCAAAACCGAAAGGTCATCTCGTGGGCGCCTAATTTCACCAGCTAATCTGCCTCCCACCAGGGAACCAAAATCCATGGCCATTTTCAGCCTTATACACACAAAAACATAATTTATAGCATAAATTATCACACAACCACCCAAAACAGTCCTACACTGTCCAAAACGGGTTCAAAATATTCCAACAATTTGGTCCCAAGTTTTGGGACCGACCAAATGGCCAATCACGGCTTCAAAGCAACTCAAGCATTTACACAACACTTAAACATGGGGTAAATCAAGTAGGAGAAAACCCCTACCTTCCGAAGTTTGTCGAACCCCCAAACTCGGTAATTTCACGCTGCAGCTCTTGCCGTGGGGGAGCAAACTTTGCTTCTTGTCTCACCTAAACCGGTTGTCCGAACACGAGAATTCTAAAGCAGCAGCTCTCTAAAATTCCCTCTCTTTCTCTCTCTTTTCGCTTATCTTTTCTTCTCTCTCTTCCTTTCCTCCCAAACCGGTTTGGTTTAGATTATGTCAAGAGAAAGTCCTCTCAATGCCACATCCAACTCTCTAAGTGGCTCACGGATTACACCCCATCCCTTATCCATCTACTTTGAGATTTTCACCCAATGGTACGACGCCACGGTCTCATGTGAGCCCCACTCTCGGTTCTCAACGCTTGACTCAATCTGCATTCTGACACGGGAACACCAGTGCCACTCAAAATGTGTCAAGGTCCCGACTACTACGCTAAGTTCTCGTGGAAATGTGTAAATTTCTGACTGCTCTAATGACGGGGCCCGACCCTAAGAGCTGGGGATTTCGAGGATTCCAACGATGAAGTCCGTTTCATCATCCGAGATCTAGAAAAATTCCGGGTTTTGATCAAAATTACCGTTTTACCCTTTTTCAGAAAATTCGAATTTTCTCAGGTCTTACATTCTCCCCTCCTTAAAAGGAATTTCATCCCGAAATTATGGACAATCACAACACAACACATGCCTATGCAACATGCACTACCTCATGCATGTAAACTAGTCATTTAAATATTAAACGACTAAACCACGTACCTTCATCCCTAAACAAGCATGATAGCACTCGCATCGCGCCCTCGCGCTCCCATGTCGACTCCTCCACTCCACTCCGTCGCCATACACCTCACTAGCCTATCGGGTTCAAGGCCTGAAAATATGCTCCCGGCTATCAATAATGCACACTGGTCCCTCCTCGAATGTCCCATCCGTGTCAACCTCAATCTCACCCCAATCCACTACATGAGCTAGATCCGAGTATACCGGTACTGAGACGTGAAATACCGTGGACACCGACATGTCGGGCGGTAAAGCCAACCTAAGACGCTATAGTGCCTAATTCCCTCTCGAGTATCTCGAAGGGTCCAATAAAACCTCGACGATAGCTTCCCCGCTCTCACGAACCTCGACCAATTCTCTCTTAGCATCACCTTCGCAGCGACATGACTTCCAACCTCGAACTCTAAGGGCTCCACATCGTATATCAGCATACCTCTTCCGCAGTGCTCCTGAGCCAAGTGAGAAGACGATGCGGTATCAAGCTCACCTTCCTGAGGTGTTCTGACCGGACAGACTGATGGAGCCTCCACCTTTTGGTCCAACATAATCTGATCTACATACTCCCATACAATGCCTCATAAGGGTGCTACATCTCGTATACCTCGCCCTCGATAACCGTTGTTGTAGCGACTCCACTAAGGGCAAATGTTTCCTCCCAAGTACTTTATGATCCAGACGCATGTCATAAAGATGTCCTCTTAACACTGTGATAATCCTCTGTTCTACCATCCGCTTCAGGGGGTGGAAAGTCAGACCATGGTTAACCTGTGTGCCCATAGCCTGGAAACTCTTCCCAAGCGTCAGAACTCAGGGTCTCTATCCGACACTATGGATACCGGGTACTCCATGAAACGACGATCTCTCTGACATATAACAGGCGTAATCTCCCTAATGTGAAGGTCATCCGCGACGGCTAGAAAATGTGCCGACTCGTGAGCCGTCCACTATTTACCCATATCGTGATCATACCTCTGCACCAGAAAGTAACATCACAAAATCCATTGTGACGTGTTCTACCTCCCCACTCACCCACCTCCAACGGGCTAAAGTAAATGCATCGCTTCGTGCTCGCTCTTAACTCAACACAAACAGACATCGTCGAACAAAGTCTTTCTTACATGTCTCTCTTCATTCCGCCTCCAATAGTACCGGCGATGAAGATCCGACACTGCGCCACCCGACGTGACGGCAAATCTGGGAGCAGCAGGAACCTCGAGAATCTCCTCTCAAATCGATCATTGGGAACCACTACCCATCCTCTATAACCGGGGCACTACCATTCTGTGTGCACCTGGCCCAAACCATCACCGCATTCGAATCGTACCGTCCCCGATGAACACTAACTCCGCCCGCCCCGGGACTCTGATCACTCGTCAATAGTGACTGCAGTCACAAACTCCCCAATCGCATTTCCCGGTGCTTGCCGCTGTACCAGAACCAACCGCTCCACGCCTCGAGCATCCACCACTCCCGGGAAGTTATACTAGCCAATGCTCCCCGTGACTTTCGAATGGAAAGTATCGCCATCACATTTGCCTTACTGTGATGGTAATGCAAAGTGAAGTCATAATCCTCTAGGAACTCAATCCATCCGAATTGCCTCATATTAAGGTCCCAATAAGATGAAAATATACTCTCGCATTTAATGGTCTCGAAAGTACACCTCGAACTCCTAGCCATATAAGCAAGGGCGCCCAACCCAAGGCGAAGACTACGTGCGGCCAACCGCATGTCGTGGGGTAATTTTGCCTATGATTCTTCAAATCGATGTGAACCATAGTTACTACCGATTCTGCGCTACAAGAAGGTGATCCGGAATCAAAATTTGTATCCTATATTTCTACCGCCGTAGTCAAGCTACCGCAAAGATAAATGTCTGTGGTCGAACATGTGGACGGTTTCTTCGCATAAAAATGATTTGAGGAAATCAAAACTCCGGTGAATTTAAATTTGGATTTTCAGGTTTGGGTTAAAAACAATGAGGTTTTCGGGGGTTTAAAACTGAAAACAAAATGAAGAAAATAAGAAAAGAACTCCTCGTCTCGTGCCACTCGGGTTGTGGTTTATGGGCAACCAACATGTCCTGCCTTTTCTCGCTGGGCTGGAACATGACATATAGTCATTTCTCCTCGGACCTGGTCTTCATTTAGCTTTAAAAACTAAACCCTATGATTTTCCTTGAAACATAGCATTTAAATGGGCATAAATGTTCCAATGTTGAAAACACATCTCAAAACCCTAATCCACGATAAATAGCAGGAGACAACTGAACCTGAGCATCAAACGGATCTAGTGAAAGTATCCATCAACCCAAAAGCTTGCCAACACACATTAAAGAGAGTATGCTTAAGAGATTTTAACCTAAGGAGAAGTAGGAACTTAAACAACCATAAATGCGTATGCTAAAAACAGAGGATCCGTATAAGCACCTCCCAAACCACGTCTCAAAGAGTCAGTCTCTCTGCTAGGGAGGAAGGAAGCCTTAGCAACCATCCCTCCTCCGAGGTCATCCCCGAGGAGTGTTTGCAGCCAAGAAAGGGAGAGAGAAAATGAGAGAAATGGAAAAATCTGAAATGAGCCCTAATTTTATTTACAAAGAAAAATTCGCTTCCCAAAAGTGTATACAAATTGGCTTATATAGCCTACAAACCAAGTGAAATACCATACAATCCAAACATAAGTGATTACAACTAGGGTAGAAAGGAGAAACCAAAACTCGTAAATAAAAGAACAAAAGCGTGCATCCGTAGGGAAAACTGTGGTGCCGGAGGAACAAAGGCGCAGAAGGAGGGGCTAGAATAGTGCTCGCAGAATGCTTTTCCTCAGTGGGTGTTTTCTTCTCACATTTTGCTCTTCTTTCCTTATGATCTTTGATTTGAAATGTTGAGTTTGACTAGAATTCTTCGTGCTTGGATCGACTCAACAATTTCGGCATAATTAGGTCGCAAAAACTGCAAAATTTGCCACAAAATGCGATCAAGAAATAAGCAGTGGACCTATATGTGCAAATCGAGTTATTAGAATGATTAGTACACAAAAAGCACTCTCAAAACCTATAATAAATAGGGTCTAAAATAGCACTGGGCACTAATCACACCTCAACTCACACATTGCTAGTCCCTTAGCAATGAAAGAAAAGAAAGAAAGAAAGAGCATACAAAATGGATAACAAAATAATGTCTACAAAAAATTATATTTCAAAAGGTTGTAATGAGTAATGCCTAACCCTAAGTAGGAACTATCAAAGTCGTATCCAATAACTATCATGAGAGAATGAATACCATACAAAAATTGAGTATTAATGAGCCTCCTTCGTGAATCAACCAGAACTTCCACCAAAATCTAAGTGTTTATTTGATTAGCTCTCAACAATAAACTGCTAAACTGCACTCTCCCCCAACCCTAGCTACTACCACGACCTAGCATGCTAACCAACCTAAATAGATCAGGACCCACCTCTTATTCCACAATTCTTTTAAGGGCCAGTAGGTGCAATGCTAAGGAATCGACCCCACCAGTCCATGTAACTGGGATTCACCGATGACCCAACCAATTAAGGCTTAGGGGCACCAAGTCATAAGGATCTTTTTGACCACAAACTCTTCAGATTTCACTCTGACTAATGATTTCGAGACTCAAAGACTCACAACTTGCTAAACTCCACCCATCCACCCATGTAGCGAGGGGTACTAAGCCTGCGGGTTCCAACCAAGAAAGGTTTAGTGGGCACCGGTTTTAAAGGTTACTATATACCCCTGACCGTTTCGGGTTTCAAGGCAAAACATTGCAATTTTTATTTTTTCTTTTTGCTTTTTCTTTTTCTTTCTTTTCTTCTCTCTTTTTTTTTTTTCCGAAGACGATTACCTTTCTTTCCATGTGGGTCCTTAACCTATTAAAGGTGGTCAATGAAAATAGGTGTGTTATGAAAAGTAAGGAGGTTGCGCAGCTTTTTCACCCTCATTGAAACCTAATGTGCCTTGGTGTGTGATTAGCTAAAGGTGGAAGAAAAGGTCGAAATCAATAAGAATTCAACTAATCATTCACTCAACCAAGCAGGAACCAATCTAACATCAATAA
Organism: Tetrastigma voinierianum; assembly: GCA_016808115.1. Taxonomy (NCBI): domain Eukaryota; kingdom Viridiplantae; phylum Streptophyta; class Magnoliopsida; order Vitales; family Vitaceae; genus Tetrastigma; species Tetrastigma voinierianum. The sequence continues at coordinate 486,686 of JAEQBH010001219.1, forward strand.
ATTGACAAAATTTCACTTTTCGCATGGCTAGGCAACACACAAAAAATTTTGGCTGCAAAGCGTCCAAATTTTTGAAAAAGTGTCGTTTAGTATAACATCTTTATAGAAGGGGACCTAGTACATCGAATATCACAAAATGAGCTTGCATAAATAGTACAAAAGAATAAATACAAAGCTACTTCCCTTCGCTAACTCTCCCCTAACCCAAACATCTGTTCGAAATGGGGCTCTGATTGAAAATTAGAGAAGGATGTAAGCACTCTCTTGATGAGATGTGATCATTGCTGGATAGGAAACTTCGTGCTTTCCATCGACACCTTATTCAATTCAGACGGCCTTCAAATGAACAAGAAGAAAAGAGAAAAAAGTGACCGCTTGAACCATTTTTAAAATTACACTTTCATAACAATCTCAAAAATGTTTTTCTGGCCATATTTGGATTCTACACTCTAAGCTCCAACGGTACCAAGAACGCCTAAAACTGGAGTTCGAACGGCTTACATTAAAAACAAATTCGACAAGAAAGGCCCATAGCGAAAAATTCTTCGCTGTTTAGCTTTAAAATTTCGCTAGCCTACGAAAAATATCGTAGCCTGGGCTGAAAATTTTCTATTTGATTTTTCGATTTTTTTCAAAAATCAAATAAAATATTTAATAATAAAAATAAAATAAAAAATAAAATAAAATAAAAATAAACAAATTTTTTTAGAGACAATTTTTTTAATATATAATAAAATAAAAAATAAAAAAATTCAAAATAAAAATAAAAATAATAATTTTTGTTTAAGAAATAAAAATAATATATAAAGAAAACAAACGTTTTTTTTTAAATATAAAATAAATAAATAAAGAAATAAATAAATAAATAAAAAATTAAAATGGAATACTGTTGGCTATTTTGGCGTTTAGTGAGGATGAACAGAATTTTTCGCTAACTAGCGAAATTTTCAGCAACTAGCTTAAAATTTTGTCATCTCATATAGCGAAATTTACTACAAATTGCGAATTTTCGCTATTGTTGCTAAAATTTGCCTTCATTTCTCGCTTCCAATTTCTTCAATCGCTTCGTAAATTTCATTAAAACTGCAAAAATTAATGTAGGAAAAATTAGGAAAAATTGCAGAAAAGCAAAAATTAATTTAAAAACGTAAATGAACTAAAAACTAGAGAAAATCTAATAAGAAAAATTAATGAAATCAAAATAAAATACGATAAAATAAAACAAAGCAAGAAAAAATAAAACAAAAAGTGAGGGAGGAGCTTAGAAATGCCGAGGTTCGGGTGCTCCAAACCCGAACCCGCACCCGAATTAAACTCATTGTAATATGCAATGTGGCAAATAATATAGGACTTTGGTAGTGACAAAATTCGTGCATGCATGCCACTAATCTCTTGAAGTTACTTAGCCAAAGCAAAGGTAAATCAGGCCTTGAGTAGTCGCAAAGCAGATCAGGTCGCAGGGGAAGGCGCATGTGACCGCGTGGTATACACTGTGTCGCGGGAGGGGGTGGTTGGCAAGCAGTCACGCCCAGCGTGGCACAGAGATCCAAACTGCTAGGGTTTGCTGAATGTGATAGCCCTCGGGGTCCCTCCACTGCTTTCCTCGTCCATCCCCACCATGGTGTCGGCCAAGCAATCTTCCCCGCATTCTCCTCCTTGATGAACAAACTGATTGGTGAGCTTTGAGATGAATTCCTGCAGGATGTCCAATTTTTGATCACTTCGCTGGAACCCATCCACCCCGTCTGTGGAGCCTCCACCGTCTCAATTTCCACAACAACATTCACGCCCTATTATCCTCTATGAAATTGTCCACTTGTTTGCCAAATTCAGGATGGCTTGTTCATCAGGATAAGGGTGGTGGTTGTTGTCGCGAAGGCATAATATGGAGGTTCAGAGGTGCACACTGGTGGGAGGTCTGCTCCATGAGGAATTTTGTGTGATTCTCCCAACTATGGGTGGTAAGAACTACCATATGGTGAACTCATCCACTGGTTTCTATAGTCCCTCATGGACATGTAAGCTCTAGGGTTACTCTCCACTGAATACTCACTATATTGTTCTCCCTCTTCCATTTGGTCTATGTTTGAGATCACTGCAGCTTCTGAGGAACATGCACTCTAGCTAGAAAACAAAGGCAACAATTAAGCAAGCACCATCCGCAAGAACCCGCGCCATTTGATTCAGCTATGCCACAGTAGGTGATCTCGGAATCAACAAAATTTGTATCATATACTCTCCTACCGCCGTAGTCAAGCTACCGCAAGAGGTGCCACCTGCATGAACACAGTGACGCTTCAGATAAATGATTTGGAGTGAAATCAAAATCATGTAATTAAATTTTTGAGCTTTCTTGGTATTGCTAAAAAATGTGGAGGTTTTCGGGGTTTAAACCGAAAATAAAATGAAGAAAAATAAAGAACTCCTTGGAAGTCTCGTGCCACCGGGTTGGGCTCATAGGCAACCAACATGTCCTTGAGTCTTTTCTCGTGATTGGGAACATGACATAGTCATTTCCCGACTGGATCTTCATTTAGCTTTAAAAACTAAACCCTATGATGTTCCTTTTGAAACATAGCATTTAAATGTGCTGAAATGTTCCTGCAATGCAAGGAAAATACATCTCAAAACCCTAATCCACGATAAATAGCAGAAGACAACTAACTGAGCATCAATGGATCTAGTGAAAGTATCCATTGAACCCAAAAAGCTTGCCAAATACATTAAAGAGAGTATGCTGCAGATTTTAACCTAAGGAAGTGTAAACTTAAACAACCATAAATGCGTATGTTAAAAACAAAGAGGACCGTACACTCCAAGCAAACCAAGGCCTGCACAGCCGCCTTCTTCAAGAGGAAGAAGCTGTTAGCCATCCTGAAGCCTTTCATCCTCGTAGGAGTGTTTAGTAGCCGAGTGAGAGAAAATGAGAGAAAATGAAAAACTTATGAACCGAGCCCCACTTTATTTACAAGAAAAAAATTGCCTCCCCTAAAAGTGTATACAAATGGCTTATATACCCTTACAAACCAAGTGAAATACCACAATCCTAAAACATAAGTGATTACAACGAGGGTAGAAAGGAGAAAAACTAAAATCAGAATAAAAGAACAAAAGCGTAACCGCAAGAAAAATGTAGTGGTGCTTCGAGGAACAAGGCACGTGAAGGAGTGGGTCAGGAACAAAGGCTCTGAGGAACGTTTTTCCCGAAGAAGTGTTTTTCTTCACATTTGCTCTTCTTTCCTTCTCGATCTCGATTTGAAATGTTGAGTTTGACTAGAATTCTTCGTGCTTGGATCGACCAACAATTTCAGTATAATGAATGCAAATGGCCACAAAATGTGATCAAGAAATAAGAGGACCTAAATGTGCAAATCGATGACTAGGAATGATTAGTACACAAAAAAAGACTCAAAACCTATAATAAATAGGGTTCAAAATAGCACTTTTTAAGTAATTAATCAACTACCCTCCCTGATCGCATCAAACACATCCCAATCCGCCCGAGGCATCACACACTGGTGGTACCCCTGGTCTCTCGTCCGACCACAAGATAGGCAGAGTAGCCTCCTCTTCAACTCCTAGAATGCCTCCGCACGGCCATCCCAATCAAACTTGACCTCCTTCCGGTCAATCTGGCCATAGGTGCCACTAACGGCAACCTCAATGAATTCCGGTAGCACCCAGCCAATCCCAAGAAACCACGAGTCTCTTAAGCCCGACCGGGCCCTCCCAACCCATCACGGCCCCGACCTCTCGTGGTCCACTAACACGCCCGATGCTAACACCACGTTGTCCCAAAATCTCACAAGAAGCCAAAACTAGTACCCATCGAATCCCATGCATGTGCCTGATGGCCATTATTCCCAACAACTCGTAATACAATCCTCAAGTGATCCTATGCTCCCACCTCGACCGGGAGCAGACCAAACGTCATCCACGAAGACTACGAACCGATTCAGATAGTGGTCGGAATACCCTATGCATGAGGTCCATGAACGCTGCTGGCGCATTCGCCAATCCAAAAGGTACCACCGCAAACCCAAGTGCCCATAACGCGTCCCCGAACTGCCTAGGGATATCTGCCTCCCTAACCTCAACCGATATGAAATCTGAAAGAAGGGTCTATCTTGGAATAGACTCGCTCCTCTCAATCGATCAAACAAATCGCCAATCCCTGTAATGGGTACCACTCTGATCGCAACCCGTTCAACTCGTCTCAGTAGTCAATGCACAATAAGGGTCTTGCCTTTCTTCGCGAACAGATCTGAGCACCCCCATGGTGAAGTGCTCGTCTAATGAACCTCTCGGTTTAGTAATTCATGTAGCCGGACTCGAGTTCTGGGTAACTCAACTGTGCCATCCTATGCGGAGTCATAGAGATTAGCCAAGCACAGTGGCAAAATCTATGCCCTGTCACAACTCAGGAAGGCAATCCCAGCGAGCTCATCGTAAAAATATCCTCACTCGCAAACTACTCGAGGTAGATCTAAGTCCGGTCTCACCGCCCTCTAGGGTAAGGTTTGCTAGCCAACCCGCTAACTGCCCCCGACACTGGACACGCACCAATCGTCCGGGGGCAAAATATCATGCTGTCTCCGAAACACAGTACCGTCCCGTGTAGGCCGTAACCCTCCTACGCTCACAATCGATGACGACCATAAGCCGCCGCCCAATCAATCCATCCCCGTGATGACGTCGAACTCTGGCGACACCGCGATCCGTGTCCACCGCGGGAGTAGAATCCTCGAGATCCTAACCTGCAACCATGACATATCATTCCTATCCTCGCCCTAATCCCTAGGGGAGAACTCACATACATGGGCTCCTCCAAGGTCTCAACCTCTAAGCCCAACTCTATCACAACGAATCAAATAACACCCTTGCCCCATAAAGAGATAGCAAAACGCACCCCCGTATGACCGGATGATCACCGATTTGACCATGTGATGGCGTAGACACGCCTCAACCCATTGCCCCCGGGGTTTATGGGCCTCGCCCCCTACCTCTACCCTAACTTGGCCCTTCGCATGCCTGCGAACAGAGGTGCCCGCGCCCCTCGAGACTAAACCGGCTCCTTGCATGTACTGTGCTATGAGGAATATACTGTGCATCCTCTCCTAGCCCTACCGTCGACTGACCGTGGCTGCCTCAAACCCCGGGATCCCTATCTCCGGGGCAATCCTCCCCATATGTCCGGCCGCCGGCAATGATAAGATACCTATCCGCCCAGAAATTGACCAAGAATCCTAATCTATCCTCAATCCGATGGTCGCGGGCCTGGGAACCCTCGTGAACTAGAAGCCCCGCTTCTTCCCGAACTAGAAGAAGATCAATTCTCCTCTTGCTACTAACACTGCATCCCGAAAAAGTCTGAAAGCATCCTCGATCTCTCTACGGGTCGTGGCTGTCCCAACCATGTGGTCTCATAGTCCTCGTAAGCCGAAGTCCACCATCCTCGCCCGAATGGACAACTTCAACCCATTCTCGAATATCTTGACTTTGGCCATATCCGTGGCCACGTAGTCATCGGCAAAACGGGCTAGCTCCGTGAATCTAGCCACATAATCCATCACACCATCGCCCCCCGCTTCGGCCAAATTTCAGAACTCGAACCTTCGCGCACGAGCAAGATCCGAAATACTTACCCATGAACAGCTCCTGGAACTTTGCCCATGTCATTGCCTCTAGGTCTCTAGAGGTCTTTTGTAACACCCCATCTTGAGAGGGTGTACGGTACGTGTAACCGTAAGGGCACATATGTGCACCAAGTGTCAGTATTTTGAGTCATTGCTCGTGACGTAAATTGTGAATCATAAATTTATTTAACCCTAATGTCAGATTCAGAAGAAGCGGTAAAAGCTTGGGTAATTGATTCAAAATGGGACATAAAGGATATATAAGATGAGAAGAGAGCATGTCAAAGTAGAAACAACATAGCTGGGATTTCAAATATTAAAGCGATTGAGGACCTAATTGTAATTAAGGCAAAGATGAGATTATAAAAGGGCATGAGACAACAAAACCCTCATTTTAGTCTTCAAACTAGGCTTCACGTTTTAGAGGAGAAGAGAAAGAAAAGAAGAGGAAGAAGAGGAAGAAAGAGAAAGAAGGACAAGGAGAAGAAGGGAAAAAATTTCAGTAAGGAAATCATGTAATTGGTTTTTTGTATGAATTCTGTGGTTTCATGGAGATTAGTTCCTCCTTTTCTAGGGCTTATGTTGAGATCACTCCCAACCCCAGATTTGTTGAATTCATGTGGGTAAAGCCTTAATTGGTATGAGATAAACAAGGAATTCTTCTTATTTCTATGGTTTTGTATGGATTGGTGGACCTTGGTATGAATTCTTGGGATTTTTACCTAGGGTTTGGTTAGAAGAAGTTCTAAACCACCAATACAAGTGTGGTGGAGTTGTTATGGGTAAATTCCATGTTGGTTTTGAGGAATGGTTGTAAAAAAGAGAATGTTGGGTTTTTTTTAAAGGAAATGTCACGTACCTGCAAAACCCTTGTTCTTGTTTTGGCTATAAATTAAGTTATAATCATCCAAATGAATTGATTCCAATTGGTCAAGAACCATAAGAGATAGGGCTACAAATTTATAGAACGTACCAAGAGAAAATTGTATCTCTAAGGCTCCCAAATACGGACTGAAAGGTGAGATCGTGTAGCTCACTAGTTATGCCTGCTTGGGTATTATGTAGTGTTAGCTATATGGAGTTTCAATTTGTTCAAATTGGAGTGATTCAAAATTTGCAAAATATACTTCTATGGGAATAAGTTATATGAAGGAAGTGCATGCAAATTATAACCCCCAAAGTGCCCTGAAAATTTTCAAAGTGGTTATGATTCTGTTTCACAATTTGAGTAATCTAGGATAAAATACAATTACTTGAGTTTTGGTGATCCAAATTGGATGATTCCAATTGAGTAAGAAACCTTAGAACCATAGCTTCAAAATGAGTGAAGAAACCATTTCCAATTTATGTGGAGCAGACCCCATAAATCAAGGATAACAAAGAGGTGATTCAAATGAAATAACCAATTAGGAATTAAAAAAAAAATGTTGTAACTTGTATTATGTGGTTGAGGGCCTTAGAGAAGGAATTTTAAATTGAAAATTTAAAGAGATGTCATTGGATATATAAAGGACTGATCTGGAGAGTTTCATAATGTTTGAAGACAGTTTGAATAATTTTTGGGTAATAAAGTCCAGAGAGTATTATTGGAAAAAGGTTTTCCAAAATGAGCTGTTTTTGCTGCAAGCTGGGTGCTCGCGGTAAATCGTCTATTCTACTTATAATACGAACGCTAGTGACCCTAAAGTGACTTAAGTGCAGAAGTACGTTAAGTTTTATGCTATATGCAAAGGACACGTTTTCACCGTATTCGTTGAAATGCAGATAAAAATAAAAGCAAAAAGCGTAAGCCATAGCCGCGCCAAGTTTTAGGTAAACAAAAAGTTACGTTTAAACCTATTTTTCAAATACTAGTGTATTATTATGAACTGTTTTACACTAGTATTTAATGATTTTCATTGTAAACCATATTTTAAAGCAAGTAAGCAATGAGTTTTTAAGCAAACAATGGTTTTGATTTAAACCATATGTGAAAAGCAAACAAGTAATGGTTTTGATGTATTCAACCATACTTTAAAAGTAGCAAGCAATGGTTTGAGTTGTAAACCATATTTCAAAGAGCAAGCAAGCAAGCAAACAAAGTATATTTTATAAACAGCCTAACGGTAAATCCCTAGTTTTAAGCAAGCATACCAGTCAGAGGTATTCCGTACGTGCGCGGTGGTGTTAGGACATCATTTCATGCATTTTAGATTTTCCTGGTCGGCAAACTTAGTTCATGTATCATGGCATTTAAAGGAGACCGTGATACGTACTGGAGTATATAGGGTTAGCGCGCTAGCTAAATTATGGTGACGTAGACCAAGGTCATTCCACCATATTTATCGGAAAAAGGGAAGTGAGCCGCTGCCCTTTCCACTCTTAGGTGATATGACCCAGTCCTTCCACGTGCACTATGAAGCCCAGGCTCCCGTGTTTTACTAGGGGAGAGCAAGCAAGAAAGGCCTTCAGTGGTTGATCTTGATTTATAAACATTTTTCACACAGTTTTGAAAATCAACCACTGGTCAACAAGAGGTTGAGCCCAGGCTCCCGCATTTATGAAAAGTTTTATAAACTTTTAAAGAAGCTTACTGAGTCAGTTCCCGTGTTTATAAAAATTTTATAAACTTTAAAGTACGCTGGCTGAGCTTCAGTCTGCATATAAAAAGTTTTATAAATCCTTAAAGCAAGTGCTAAGAGGTTCATGAAAAGTTTTATAAACTTTTAAAGCAAGGTAAAACAAGCAAGCAAGAGATTTATGAAAAGTTTTATAAACTTTTAAAAGCAAGCAAGTATGAAAAATTTTAGAAACTTTTAAAGCAAAGCAGGCAAGCAAGTATGAAAAGTTTTAGAAACTTTTAAAGCAAAGCAAGCAAGGTTTCTGGAAAATATCTTGTAAAAGAGAGTTTTACAGTTTTGAGATATTTTTAGAAAAAGCAAACATTTTATAAAGCATACACTCACTGAGCTCGTTTAGCTCATTATTTTGTCATTTAAAACTATTTTTCGTGCACAGCACCACTAACGATGGTGCATATTAGGATTCTCTTGACTTTTGTATCAGTGCTTATGTAAGGAAATACTTTGGAATTTGTACAGTTGAGCATATGTATGTACATAGTTTTGTATTGTGAAAATGTGATGAGCCTGAGGCTCTTTGAAAGAGTGTGTTGGTTGCCATATTTTGAAAAGTGTAAATCAGATATACTGTGTTTGGGATATGTCCTGTATGCAGCTGTTATGTCATTAAATTTTATAAAATCACAAGTTTAGAAAAGAAAATTTTTTATACGGGTTTTCTACAAGCAACACAGCTTCGCTTACGGTGATTCTCTAGTCGCTAGAAGTAAATCTACTGGGTTTCCTTTATGGGGTTTCGCACACTCGCTAGTAGGGTGGGGTGTGATTCGCCCGCCCACCATACTTCGCCTCACCCTCTACTCTGAACGTAGCTACCCAACTCGGTCGTGGTTTTATAATCTCCTTAGCCTCTAACACCTTCGACCTACATGAACTAATGGTCCGCCACCATCGGATCTCCTCCCCGTGGAATGCCTGGGAGGATGATGTGTCAAACCCTGTGAGGTCGCCGACCCGGCTACCCGCCGTGACTAGCCTAAGTAAAGGAGTGCAACAGCCGCGAATCCCTACAAATTTCAACAAAGGCCCGCTGAAGTCAACACCGGTGGTGTCCGACCAGACTCGCGGATTCACCTCTTACGCCCTGCTCGACCAGCCATCTACGTCAGCCCAAAGTTAAAATTCAATGCAGTATCCATAAGGTGTAAACACAGCCTCGAGACACTATTCACACACCGAAAAGTAAACATTTTCACATACCACGTCAATGCTTTTATAGTAAATGCAATATAAATATCTCATATATTAAATCATACATAAGAAAATTTTTAAAATTTTTGTACTTTTTTTTTAACCCGAATGCGTTTGGCAAACAATGTCCGGCGAACAAGTGTCCAAACAATGACCCTAAAGAGCGAACCGTCATTAATGTATCGCAGCACACACCGCCGTGGTCCACGAGGACCGCGCGTTATTTGAACGCGCACGGCGATAATCGATCCGCCGCCGATAACTGAAAGACTACACGGCCGCGTCGTTCGGCTACCGCATCGTTAACCGGGTCGATATTTGAACGTCGACAAACGAAGCAAACGCATTTAGTCATATCGGACTCAAACAAAGATCCAGTCAACTAATGGTCGCATTCGCTTCGCGCTCCCAACCAGTCACATCTCAAAGTCACGATCTTTACACGAGTTCACCAAGATTCGGGGTCACGACTTCAAGCCACGCATACGAACAACCCAGTTATAATTACTAAATAGGGTCAATGACTCCATTTCATCGTGCCAAGTCGACCTCAAACCGTGTCACACCAATGGCCGTTGTCTCCTCCGCGACACCAAAACAGTCGCCGGGCCACCCAGCGTCGCGACCAACCTCCGCTTCCCCCACAAACGCCCGCCGCGACCATAATCTCGTCGCGACGCCTAAACCTCCCGTTGCCAATCCATCCAGTCGTGGACGTCCATTTCGGTCGACCTCGCCAACCAAACCAGTCCTACCTATCCCGGGCCTAGGTCGCACAATCCATTTATGGTCCGCACTCAGTTACCCCCAAGGCTTCCAACCCGTCAGAATCTCAATTCCAGGTCGCCACCTAAGGTCACCTTACAAATAACCCTTGTTACGACTCTCCAAACCATACCAAACACCTCAACCGAACTGGTGTCGCGACCGGCTAAGTCGACCTCAAATCGCCAGCCCCGTACCCAACAGTCGTGACACTATTTCCCGTGGTCGCACTAGGGGCCATTCAACTTTGTCGTGGATCGAGACGTGATCTGTCATGCGACCCAAGCTCGCCCAAACATTTTAGCTCTCCTAGTCGCGAATTTCTGTTAGTCACGACTAGAAACCAAATGGGCAAGAACCCTTCACCTGGGTCCCTTGCACCTTCCTTTCCTCTTTTTTTTTTTAGAATCCTCCAGTAGCCTTCCTGCTACTCTTAAGATGCAGTAACCCAACCCACTGCTATATATAAAATTCACAAATTTAAGAGTTGAATTAAACCTCTCTTTTCCTTGTGCGAAAACTTAAACAATCTTCAAGAATTCCACAAAACACTCTCAGTCATGTTCAAAAACTGGAACGATCACCTATAATTTTTTTTTCCTTGTTTATTTTTGGACCATTCTGCCCAAAATTTCTCAAACCAACCTGAAACCTCAAACTTAGGGTTTTGTTTTCTCAACCCTAATATTCAACACTTTCTCCTATGCTACTCACCAAGCATACAAAGCACCCAACACATACAACACACAATTCAATCACACATAACATTTAATTCACCAAAATGCGCAATGATGCATGATCTATCCCGTGCCCATCAAGTCCTAGGTATATCGTATACCTAACTCTACACCCACCAAGCTCCCAAGGTGATCGTTTACCTTAGCTCTGATACCAAGCTGTGACGCCCCAAAACCGGGGTGTCCGTTGACCACCCGTCAACTTGTGGAAAATCTATATGTCTCATATCACGAGACACACACATGAGTAAAAATGGCCACATTGGCCTATACATCATACTCATCAAAACATATCCAACCAATTATATTACATGGTTCAAGAGTTGATTACACTCTTAATACAAACATATATTAAAATTTAAAGTTCTAATACATGTTTTACAAAAAGATAACAAGCCACAATCTGGCTTTCTTCTCAAAACGGCCTCTAATGAGTGCCACCTCGACGCTCCCCGTACTGCAAATAATATTCTCGACAAGGCGAGCAATGCCCAAAGAGTGGAATTACTCCTAAATGGATTACTCCCCACCTAAGTGCACATGCAATGATTCATCGTAAACACACTCAAGTAAATACGCGATCCCACTTGAACGTCTACATGCCCAATCCCATGTCCAGTCTCACCGACTTCACACTCGCCTAAGCCATGTAATGAAAACACCGCTTTCAAAACAAAGCTTTTGTCTTCTAAAACTCACTACGTAGATTCTAGAAATATATCGACTAATTCCTCCGACGCGACCGCCGGATAACGCCCAAAATGGGGCCAAGGGTCCGCCTCGAGATGAAATGTCGACGACTCTTCAAGGCAATTTCTTCTGAAAATCTTCACGAAATTCCTTCGACAAACATTTTCGTTCTTTCTTTCACTTGCCGTCATGCACTCACACCTAATTTCCTGGGTGCCCCTATAATACGGACGATTACGTCATTTCCAAACCACTCATGTTAATATATTTATATGCATATATTAACATAAATTAAATCACCACATCATGTCAACACATCAAATTCCATGCATTAACATATTAAATTCCACATAATTAAAGTCATTCATCTTAGCAATGTTTCATGCAGAAAGAATAACACCGCTGGAGCGTTTTGGTCGATCAATGCAAACAGGTATTTTAGCGGTCCCGAAGAAGCAGCGATGTAGAGCATCCATAAGGCGACTCACTCACAACTTTATCAGTTCCACTTTGTGGAACGTCTATGGTTTCCGACCTTATACGAAAACATATTTTATAGCATAGGGTATCCACACAACCACCCCAAGCGTTCCCTCACATTTGTCCAAGCGGGTTCAAAATATTCCAACAATTCGGTCCCGAGTTTTGGGATCGACCCGGCGACAACTCTCACGGCCTCAAAGCAGCTCAGAAGCATTTACCTGACATTTAAAGGGGTAAATCAAGTAGGAGAAAAACCCCACCTTCATTTGTCGGCTTACAGCCCGATAGCGCTACTTGTAGTGGGGAGCAGCACCTGCTTCTTGTCTCACTTAGAAAACCAATGAATTAGATCGTAGGGAATTCTACAGAGAATGTAGAGCTTCTCTCTAAAATTCCCTCTCTTTTCTCTCTTTTTTTCGTTTGTTCTTTCTCTCTCTTCCTTTCCCTCCCAAACCGGTTTGGTCTAAATTGAGGTCAAGAGAAAAGTCCTCTCAATGCCACATGTCCAACTCTAAGTGGCTCATAGGATTACACCATATCCCTTATCCATCTACTTTGAGATTTTCACCCAATGGCATGATGTCATGTGTGTCTCGTATGAAATTACGGCAGGCTCGATGTTTGACTGATACACTTTGAATGGAAGTGGCTGCTGTGTGCCACTCAAAATGTGTCAGAGTGTCAGCACTACGGCTTGTTGCCTCGCGTGTAAATTTCGGCATCTTGGGGTCGCGAAGAAGTCGATCACAGTAGCTGGGTTGCGAGGCGATTCAGCAGTGATCCGTTTTGTGCCATGCACCTGTCATCCGAGATCTAGAAAATTTTCCCCAGTTTGACCGAAGTGCAGATTTACCATTTTTCAGAAAATTTGAATTTTCTCGGGTCTTACAAATTGTATTATATAAATTTTCAAAATATTCAAAAAGAAAATATAAAGGAGGCCAAGATTGATTCAACAACTTATAGGAATAGTTTGTCCTTTAATGAACATAATCGAGTCAATATCGAATTTATAGTTTAACAAGTTGCTTCAATTACCTATACCCCAATGGTGGCTTCCCATAAAAATTTATTTTCAAATATCACAAATTCTTATAATTTCAAATTTTGTAACATCGTAGCATGATATATTTTATTTATTTTTATATTTATTATTTTTTATGACTATGTAGAAATGCTGTAAGACCCGAGAAATTTCAATTTTTGGAAAAAAGGTAAAATCGTAATTTCGGTAAAAATTCCGAGATTTATTCTCTAGATCTCGGATGACAAAACGGATTTCACCATTGGAATCGTCTCGCAAAATCTAGTTAGCACGTCGAATTTCGTCGAATTCCAAGATAGTCGGAATTTGCACGTTTATCGAGGCATCGCATTTCGGGTGCCGTAAAACTATATTTGATGTGACAAAAATCACATATAACATGTACTCACATGCCATAAGTGGCATGAGTAAAGAAATGATGATGATGAAAATGGACGAGCGAGAGATGATGCAGGGTGTAGCTGAGGAAAGTAGGGACATAATGGTCATTATTTAAATTTTAAATGACACAAAAGACAAAATAAGGAATAGGGTCGTCTCTTACATCAAAAAGGAAAGGAAAAATGTGCTGGGGGAGAGGGTGATACAGAGAGGGGATTTTTGGTTTTAGAGAGATAATATCTAATTTCTCTCTAGATTCCCGGAAGATCCGACCGTCGGAAGTCATCGGGACAAGAAGGAAAGCTGCTCTACGCATCGAGACCTACACGTGGGCACCGGTTTCATGAGTTTTTGACAAAATCCGTGAGGTAGGGGATTTATCCTACTTGGGTTTTACACTTTATTTAAGTGTTTTATAATGTTTCGGTTGATTGGCGAAGTAGTGGCCACGTTTGTCGGTCCAAATCTTGAGGCTTCGAAATGTTAGAAGTACTGGGCAGGTGCACAATCCAGTAGCGGTCATGGGAGGCTATTTAGGTTGTTGTGTGTTGATTTATGCAATAAATCATATATTAGTTTGTATGAGGCGGGAAATGGCGTGAGTCGGAGTTCACAAAGTGAGCCGTTGATTGTGATTTGTCGGGAGCAGTAGCCCGAAGGGTTTCCTTTGTTCATAGGAATGAGTGTTCCTGAATATTTTTGTGAAATGATGTGTTTAGTTACAGGTAATTCAAGTTGAATTGCTCGTGTTTGATAATTAGCCCAAGTGAGATAATTTTTGGTGTAATGAATTGTGAAATTACATGACATGTTTAGTAATGATTTAAATTATGTGAATATATTCATGATTATATATTTCACGTAATGTTATATAGTATATTGGAATTGGCATCATGCATTTCACTTATGCCTTCCCTGAGGCACCCAAACGATAAGCGATAGGAGTGAGTGCATGAGATGGTTCATTGAAGTGGTTTGGAGGGTTGACTAATTATAATAAATATTAGGTCGGTCCATTACTTATATGAAGGGTGATCCATACAAAATATCAATCGTCCAGATCGACCCAATTAATATACATGGATAGTCACTAAATATAACATCGGTCGGTCCACTACTAATAACCGGAGGGGTAGTCCACTCTTAAAACAACGTCTTTGTTTTGAAAAATAATGATTCTCATACGTGAAGCCCCGTGAGTGTGAGAAGTCGGTGAGGACTCGGGATGAGTTGAGCATGTAGACATTCAAGAGTAGGATTACGCATTTGAGATGTTTGTTTATTGGAGCATTGCATATGCACTTAGGTGGAGAGTAGCCCAGTTAGAGGGTGATTCCACTGAGGCATTAGCTCCATACTGTCGAGGATATTATTTTTAGTCACGGGGGCGCCACGAGGACGGCTCATCATAGGGCCGTTTTAGAAAGTCGGGTTGTGGCTTGGGTTATATGATGTATACATTTATTAGAATGTTTTTCATTTTAATATATGTGTTGTATAAGTAAACTTTGACTCTTGAACTGGATATAGTTGGGGAATTATTGGATAATTATTGGTTTGTGGGCCCAAGTGGTAGTTTTACTCATGGATTGTTATATTGGATTGTTGGGACAGGCTATATACAAGTTATGTATCCCAAGTAGAGCTCCCCGTACAAAGGAAACTCTTGATTTCGTGAAATGTCGGTGTGATGATCAAAGTGTTTCACGCGGGTTGACGGAAGTAGTCAACGGACCCCGAGGGTTTGGGGGCGTCACAGCTTGGTATCGAGCTTAGGTATACGAATACCTAGGGAGCTCGGGTTTGGGTATCCATCACCACTTGGGTGGTTTGATGTTCGGTTTAGGTATAAGATTACCTAGGAAGACATGACACAAAACTAGGACATTGCATGTGTGTTTTGTGTGTGACTTGATGACTTGTTGTGTGAAAAATATGCATAACATGAATGATGTGTGATCATAGTTGTGATGTGTTGATATTATTTATGTGTGCTTAGTGATTAGCACATTGATGTGTTAGCAAATATCTTAGAAAATATTTTAGAGTTTTACAGTGAGTAAAACTGGAAAAAGAAAAGAAAATGAACTAAATTTTAATAAATTTATTTGGTTTAGAGATGAAGAAAATATTTTCTGAGGTTTTACAAGGTGTAAAACTGAAGAAAAGTGAATAAAATAAATTTTTATAAATTTTTTTGAGTATTATGAAAAAAAAAATTTAGAGGAAGAAAATCATTTTCTAAGGTTTTATAGTGAGGAAAACTAAAGAAAATGAAGAAAATACATTTTTATGAAATTATTTGGTGTATTGGATGAAAAATGAATAAAAACAATGGATGGATATTTTTTTTGGGTGTTTCCAGTGGCTGGAAAAAGAATTGGAAAAAAATAAATAAATGAATAATGAAAAAAAAAAAAAAAAAAAAAAAGCGAGAAAATTTTTTTGGTGTAGAGAGTGAATAAAATGGAGCTCACGCGTTTGCACATGGATATTGTGTCCACAATACAAAGCATTGTATTGTGACATGAAATGAACCCAGGTGCGAGTTTTAGAATTTGGGATTGTATTACCAAGAGAGTTGCGACGGCCCTGGTTGGTTGGGCGTTAGTGGCCCCAGGGTACAGACGGGAGGAGCGCGGTCTGCCAGACGGAGAGAGGCAATGAGTCTTATGTGGCTGTGAGTGAGCGAATGGGGCGCGGCGGGACCCAGCCGTTGGGCGCTAGCGCGCGGTAGCAGCGGCTGTCACAGCACTGGGTGTCTTGATAGACAATGAGGCTGTGCATAGTGCATCGGCTTTGTTTTGACCCGGTTTTGACTTGATATTGTTCTTGAGTCAATTTTTTGAACCTTTGTTCATGAACGATTTGTGAACTAACATTCTCTTAAAAATTTTCAAAAAATTTTTTTTATTAAATTAAATTAAAATCAAATCAAATCAAACAAAATGAGACAAATTTTTGAAAAAATGAAATTTTCGAAAATAAAATTTTTGTTGATAAATATGATTTAATATATTGGATAAATGGTCTTGCATTGCTTGTGAATGCAGGGACTTGAAATATACACTGATTCTGTGTATGAATAGTGTCTCGGAGCTGCATTTACACCCTTTGAGATACGTAATTTATGTTGCATGTTTTGATCGCGTGATTTTATGTTTCAAATTGCATGGAAGGACGTATACACGGTATGATGTATATGGGACTTGTGATTGCGCGATTGTTGCGTAGGAAATTATATGCATGGTGTAATGCGTATAGGAAAGAGGGTGAATGCTAAGGTTAGGAACTATGACCTTAGGAATTTGGATAATGGGAAATGAACAAGAAAGCTTAAATTTTATTGAAATAAATGGGTGAGTGGTTGAAATTTAGCGTACTTAGGAAATGAGCAGGTCGGGTTCATGAGACAAAGTCTATTAGTAATTGGCATGTGCATTCTTGAGTGGTGAAATGAGGTAAATGATTCTTGTTGCCATGGGAAATATGTAGATGGCTAGTCGAGGGCGGGGCGTAGGGTCGTCCGAGTGCTGATCCGAGCACCACCGGTATTTGATCGGGCCTTTGTAGAGCTATGGGTATTGCGGCGGCAGCTATGGCTGGGCTGGTATGGCTTGGTGGTCGGGAGGTCTTGGTAACCTCCGAGTTTAGGGCGCATCATCTCAGGCATTCCTTTGGGGAGGAGACCCGATGATGCGAGACCATTGGTTCATACGGATCGAGGAAGGTGTTAGAGGCTATGGAGATTACCTCGACACTACCGAGTTAGGCGGGTGTTCAGGCTAGAGTGAGGCGAGAATATGGTGGAAATGGGCGAGGATAAGACAGAGGGCCTTAGTATGTGAGGAGTTCTCTCCTAGGGATTAGAGGCGAGAATAGGTATGATATGTCGCGGGTGCAAGTTGGAGATCTCGGAGACTCTACTCTGTGACTTGAGGGGATCCTTGGAGCGTATCGAGGAGTTCGTGTCATCTGGGGATGGATTGGGTTTGACGACTACGGGGTCGTTATCGATTGTGAGCGTTGGAGGGTTCACGCACACGAGATGGTACTCGTGTGGTATTTCGGGAGACGAGGCATAATGTCTTTTTGCAGACGATTATCACGAGTCCCGGGTGTCGAGAGCGATTAAGCGGGTTGACTAGCGAGCCTTACTAGGACGAGGACGGTTTTTGATGCCTCGAGTAAATGTGAATGTGGATGTTTTCCCTTATGAGCTACGGACTACCTCGCGAGAGGGTTGTAGACCCGGTATGAGTTACACCGGATACTTCACCCATCTCTATGACTCCATAGGATGGCGCTGATAGAGTTCTTTGGAACTCGAGTCCCGGCTACGGGAGTTCTTGGACAAGGGTTCATTAGGCCAGAGCACTTCACCATGGGCGCTCAGTTGCATTTGAGAAGAAGAGGCAAGACCCTTCGTGCATTGACTACGAGGCGATTGAGCAGGGTTCTGATCAGAATAAATTTACCCATTCAGAGATTGATGATTTGTTTGATCGATTGAGAGGAGCGAGTCACACTCCAGAGATAGACCGCACTAGTAACCATCGGTGAGAGTTAGGGAGATAGATATCCACTAGACGGCGTTTAGGGCCCGTTATGGGCACTTTGAGTTTACGGTGATGCCCTTTGGATTGGCGAATGCGCCCGTGACATTCATGGATCTCATGCGTAGGGTGTTCGACCACTATCTGAACCCGGTTCTTCGTAGTCTTCGTGGATGACATTTTTGATCTACTCCCGGTCGGTAGGGCATGAGTATCGCGAGGATCATGTTACCGAGTTGTTGAGAGACCACCGGTTTATGCGCGAGTTAAGTGCGAGTTTTGGCTTCTTGAGGTGGATTTTGGGACACGTAGTGTCGAGTATCGGCTTGTGTCCGATTGGACGGAGAAGGTTGAGGCCGTGATGGGTTAGGAGGCCAAAAGTCGGTCTTGAGATCGCAGTTTCTTTGGGATTGGTACGGGTATTATAGGAGAGTTCGTGAGGATTTCTCGGATAAGCGGCACCTATGTGAGTTGACCGAAAATTAGGGATTTGATTGGGATAATGGGTGCGAGGCATTCCGGAGTTGAAAGACTTACGCCGGCTCCTATTTTGATAGTCGGGCGGACGGGGGTACCACCGGTGTATTATGATGCCTCGAGTGGCCCAGGATGTGTTTTGATGCAATCCGGGAGGGTAGTAGCTTATAGTTCCCGTCAGTTGAAGAATCATGAGCAGAATTCCCCCACACAAGACATGGAGTTGGCGGCCGTAGTCTTCACCTTGAAGATTTGGTGCCACTACTTATATAATTGAGAGTTGAGGGTGTACTCGGACCATAAAGAGTCAGAAGTATATCTTCAAGCGATTAGGACCTCAATATGAGGCAACAGGATGGATGGAGTTCTGGGGTTATGACTGCTTTGCATTACCAGCACGGTAAAGGAAGGCGAATGTCGTGGTACGATGCACTCGGTCGAGTCCGCGGGGAATCATTAGCTAGTATAGCTTCGGGAGTGGCGGATGCTCGAGGCGTGGGACGGTTTAGGCTCTGATGCGGCGGACTCGAGTGCGTTGGGGAGTTTAGTGGCTGCGAGTCTCTGATGACGGGGTGATTGAGTCCGGGTGGCGGGACGTAGAGATGGTGTCCATCGGGGGATAGGGTCTGATCAGTACGAATTGGCGAGAGTTGGACCGATCACGCGAGATAAGTGATCTTTGATAGGGGACGGGTAGTGGTTCCCAGTTGACCCGGTTGAGTCTCGGGGAGTTTGGCTGCTCTCATTTAATCGTGCATCCGGGTGCGCGAAAGATGTACGAGGATCTTAGAGTCGTGATGTGCGGAGCGGAATGAAGAGACACGTAGGGACTTTGTGCGGCGATGTCTCAGCGTCCAGCGAGTTAAGTGACAGAAACCCGACAAGGCTACTTTAGCCATTGGAGGTGGGCAGTGGAAGTGGGAACGCGTCCGCGATGGATTTTGTGACCCGTTGCCACGGGCAGCGCGGGAGCATGGCGTGGCGTGGGTGATGGTGGACCCGGCTCCGCGAAGTCGGCACATTTCTAGCCTGCGGATGACCTTCGCCTTGGAGAGATTACGCGGTTGGCACATTTGAGAGATAGTCCGGCTACATGGAGTACGGTATCCATAGTGTCGGATAGGGACCCAGGGTTTATAGGCGCACTTTTGGAAGAGTTTCAGAACATTAGCCTGCTTGGTGACCATGAGTACATCTTTCCGCTCAATGACGGATGGTCGGTTTGAGAGGACTATACAGTGATGGACATCTTTGCGAGCATGCGTCACAGTTCATAAGGGCCATTGGGAAGAGCATTTGCTCTTGGTGGAATTCGCTAACAACAACGGTTACGAGGGCGAGAGTATACGGATGGCACCATTTGAGGCATTGTATGGGAGGCCCGTGTAGATCTTAGTTATGTTGGACCCGAGGTGGGGCTCCATCACGGGTCGATGCGATTAGAGACACCTCGGGAGAGGTGAGCGATGCGGCGGCGTCTTCTCACGGCTCGGATTCGGTAGAGCACATCTCTGCGGGGATGTATGAGCGTCGACCCTTAGAGTTTGAGGTTGGGGATCACGTTTTTCTTGAAGTGAGGCTGAGATGAAGTGGTCGGGTTCAGCAGCGTGGGAGCTATCTTTAGATTCGTTGGGCGCCGAGATCTGAGAGGATAAAGCGTTAATAGCGTCTTAGGTTGGCTTCTGCAGCGCAATGTCGGGTGTCATGAGGGTGTTTCGGCGTCTCGTACCGCTGAAACCTCACGCCCAGGATCCATTTCGTTTAGTGGATTGGGGACGGTCGAGGTTGACAACGATGGGACCTTTGAGGAGGGACCGATTATGTATTTTGGATAGTCGTGATCGGGTTTTGCGGTTGCCAAGGCCCAGGTGAGGGCTAGTGAGGGTGCTATGGCGACACTGTGGAGTGGAGGGTTCACGTGGAAGCGAGGACACGTCTTGGGCCCGCAAATATCCGCTTTCTTGTTTAGGGATGAAGGTACGTAGTTTAGTCGTTTAATAATTAAATGACGAGTTTACATGCATGGTAGAATGCATGTTGCATATGCATGTGAGTGATGTGATTGTTCAGAATTTCGGGACGAAATTCCTTTTAAGGAGGGGAGAATGTAAGACCCGAGAAATTCCAATTTTTGGAAAAAGGGTAAAATCATAATTTCGGTAAATTCTGAAATTTATTCTCTAGATCTGGATGTGAAAGCAGTTTCAGATTGGAATCGTCTCGCTAAATCTAGCTAGCACGTCGAATTCCGAGATAGTCGGAATTTACACATTTTTTGAGGCATCGCGTTTCGGGTGCCGTAAAATGATATTTGATGTGACAAAAATCACATATAACATGTACTCATGTGCCATAAGTGGCATGAGTAAAGAAATGATGAAAATGGACTGCCGAGATAGTGCCGAGTGTCAAAACTGGGGAAAGTAAGGACATAATAGTCATTATTTAAATTTTAAATGACCTGACAAAATAAGGAATAGAATTAAATTATTACATCAAAAAGGAAAGGAAAAACCTGCTGGGGGAGAGGGTGATACAGAGAGTGGGGATTTTTGGTTTTAAAGAGAGAATATTTAATTTCTCTCTAGATTCGGGAGATCGGCCAGGTCGGAAGTCATTAAGGGCCAAAGAAGGAAATCGCTCTGCATGAGACTGCAGCGTGAGCACGGTTTTAGAGTTTTGTAAAATCCTTGGTAGGGGTTATCTACTTGGGTTTTACACTTTATTTAAGTGTTTTATAATGTTTCGGTTGATTTGAGGCCGTGAGAGGCCGTTTGATCGGTCCCAAATCTTGGGATCGAAATGTTAGAAATTTTGGAGCCCGTTCTACACAATTCGTGGCAGTGTAGGGGCTGTTTGGGTTGTTTGTGTGTTGGTTGTCACGATAAATCATGTATTGGTTTTGTATGGGGTGAATGCATTTTGTGGGAATTTGGGTTCACAAAGTGAACCGGTGATTGGTGATTTGTCGGGAGCAGTGGCAGGGGTTTCCTTGTTCATAGGAATAGTGTTCACAAAATATTTTTGTGAAATGATGTGTTTGGTTGAGTAATTCAAGTTGAATTGCTCGTGTTTGATAATTAGCCCAAGTGAGCTAATTTTTTGGTGTAATGAATTGTGAAATTACATGACATGTTTGTGTGATTTAAATTGAATATATTCCTTGATTATATATTTGCATGTGTTATATAATTATATTGAAATTGGCATCATGCATTTCATATGTACTAGGGCACCCTAGAACGATAGGAGTGAGTGCATGAGATGGTTCATTGAGAGAGTGGTTTCGGAGGGTTGACTAATTATAATAAATATTGGAGTCGGTCCATTACTTATATCGGAGGGTAGTCCATACAAAATATCAATCATCAGGAGTGGCTGATTGTTAGCCATCGGAGGGTAGTCCACTAAAGCATAACATCGAATTCGGTCCGCTCTACTAATATCGGAGGGTAGTCCACTATTAAAAACAACATCTTTGTTTTGAAAAATAATGATTCTCATACATTGGCCCGTGAGTGTGAAGTCGTGGACTCGGGTATGAGTTGAGTGTAAAACCCTGACACGGATTGAATGTTATAATAGTAGTTTTGGTGATTAGAGGTCGATGATAGAAGCTTGAGGGTAGATTGGAATTTAGAGACGCTCTAGGACGCCATTTGGGCATAAAGTGGAATTTCGAAAGTTTCACGAATGCCTAGGCATAGTGATTTTCTTATTATATCCCGGATGGAGGGGTTTGCAAAGATTTTAAGAAATTTCAGTTCATGACTTTGAAGCGATATTTAGAAGAGAATAGAGATTCAGTGAATGATTCCAGGATGAAATTCGGAGCTGCGTTGATATTTTTCGAAGTGGTGAAAATAAGAAAATGTCGGAAATAATCCATGAGTCTAGCAAGGGGTGAAGCGGAGTGAAGCGGTCAGTTTGGATAGTTTTCGAGCGTCGAACCCAAAGCCGGATAATATCGTTATTGTCGGTTCACGATTTTAATGATTTTAAATCCGATTTCGGGTGATTTGAGCCTGGAATCCAATGTGAAGAGATTAAATTAGAATATTTCATGGTCAATTTGAAGTTTAGGCGACCATAGAATATTTTGACATTTAATCGGTATAAAAGCTGATATAAG
This sequence comes from Tetrastigma voinierianum, assembly GCA_016808115.1. Taxonomy (NCBI): domain Eukaryota; kingdom Viridiplantae; phylum Streptophyta; class Magnoliopsida; order Vitales; family Vitaceae; genus Tetrastigma; species Tetrastigma voinierianum. The sequence goes on from JAEQBH010001219.1 coordinate 509,400, forward strand.
ATGGCGAGATAAAATCACTAAAATAGAGATATTTTCTTTTAGAGCCAATTAAACCTTTCCTTAATGGCTTAAGTTATGATTAAATAATAGGTTAATGGATTTGTGATTAATTAGAATGGACCCGATGACAAGGTGACATGTAAGTCACTTGTCACCAGCAAATAAATTTTGGCTCAAGTGCAGATTTGGTAAAATTGTGTGGGTCAAAATATAAATTCAAGGAAATGGTTGCTCTCAGAAGGAGAGCTCGTCCATATGAGAGAAAGAAAAGAAAAGAGAAAATAGAGGAAAGAAAAGAGAGGAAAGGAGAAAAATCGTAGTGAGGCCAAGGTGGAGCAAAGGGAGGTAGTTTTTCTTCTCCTTCAAGCTTTCAAGTGCTCTACAAGTGATAGCAAGGGAGAGGAGTCAAAGGAAATCAAAAGGCAAGTAAGTTTTTAATGGTGGGAAAGTTACAGGGTTTGATGTTTTCATGTCTAATGTCTTGAATTTTACGTATGGATGTTAAATTGGTGGTATTTAAGGTTGAATGATATGATTTGATATCAGGTGAAAGAAATGGATTAGGTTAGGCTTTGAAAAAATAAGAGTGAGTGAATTGTTAGGGTTTGATGTTTTTCATATCTAATGTCTTGACTTTTCTAGTATGGATGTTAAATTGGTGGTATTTAAGGGTTGAATGATGCTGATTTTGATATTAATTGAGAAGGAAATGGATTAGGTTAGGTTTGAAAAGAAAGTGAGGAAATTATTGGATTTGATAGTGAATTTTTGTGTGATATGTTGGGAGTGGTTAGGCATTAGTGAAATTGAGGTATAAGGCATTAGATTGGAGTGTTTAGAGTGAAAAAGTGGAAGAAAAACACATTACGGTCATTTTAGAGCGGCAGTCGATAAGGAAATGCTCTGTTTTTCTATTTTGACCATCTTTCGTAATTTGGCCATAACTTGCTCATTTCAGATCCGATTTAAGTGATTCAAGTCCCTGGTTAAAATAGACTTCAAGGAGAACCAAACATCCTGAAATAGGTTCCCTCGAATTCTGATTCTATGTGGCCCAAAAATTTTCTCAAAGTAGGCTAGTATGCGAAGCGAATTCTAGTTAGGTTTTTGAACGCCGATTAGCGGTTGTTTTAGATGAGAGTGAGTTTCGATTACTCCAATTTGGGTGATTCAATTGGAGAAGAACCATAGCACCTTAGTTTGAAAAGAGTATAAAGAACCGAGTGTCAAATATGGAGTTAAGACATTGAAAAATGGGTGTTTCAAACAATCCACGAGTGTAAAATCGGTAGAGAGGCATTAAAAGGTCATTTTGTAAGAAAATGGGTAATTTGGTCATTTCCTTGATTCGTATTTTAAGTGTGGTTAAATGAGATTTAAGTGAATGTGATGTGGTTTGGTGAAAATGAATGTGTATGGTGGATTAAATGGAAGTTATGGTTAATGGTTAGTTGTGGTTTTCTTGAAAAATGTGATACCCCAGAAAATCCAAGATTTTGGATAAAGGGTAAAATAGAAATTTCGGTTGAAAATCCGGAATTTTTCTAGATCTCGGATGACGAAACGGACTTCTCCGTTGAAATCGTCTCACGAAATTTAGCTACCATGTCAATTTCGTTAGATTCCGAGGTGGTCGGGATTTCACGTTTTTCGAGGCATGGGGTGTCGGATGACACATGGCAAGTTAAGGGGATGCCACTTGGCACCATAGAAGTGTGACACTTGGCATCAAAAGTAGTGGCTCACAATTAAGCCATGTGGGAGAAGGGATTCCATGGCTCGCGTTGAAGTAATGTAAATGTGATGTCGTAAGAGGAATTATAAAAATAAAAGGAAAATGATGGAAAAGGCACACAATTGGTTTGAGGAAGGAGAGGGAGGAGATTTCCTCCATGTTTGTCTCATCTGTATAATGATTGAGGAGGAAAGTACGAGGAGAAAGAGAAAATGGAGAGAAATGAGGAGAAAATGAAAGGAAAATGAGAAGAGAAAGAAGAAAAAGAAAAGCAAAAGTAAAGCAAAAAGGAAAAGAGGTGTTGGAGAGGAAGATCTGGTGGCCAAACATGGAGAAATCCTAAGGAAAACGTCTTCCTTCTCTCTAGATTTGTAGGCGATCAGACGGCGGATTAACTTTCGAGACAAGAGGGAAGTGTTCTACGGAGAGAGACAACGTGGACTCCGGTTTAGGAGTTTCTGCAACTTCAAGAGGTAGGATGTTTTTCCTACTTGGTTTACTTTTAGCCCTGAGCTTTATAATGGTAGGGAGTTGCTTATGGGAGGCCATGAGAGGCCATGTATATTCTAGTTCCCAGCTTTGGAATTAATGGGTATGGATTCATGAGGTTGCATGGAGCTGTGTAAGTTAGGGTTTTAATTAGAGGCGAGAAGTTTCTAGGTATCATATTGGTTGTTTGATGTGATGATAGGATTGGAACCAAAATGGTTCATGTTTGCTAAGGGGCCGTGAGGTACCCTGTTGAGTGGTCCCAAGTTTGTGACCTAATTGTGTGTTATTGCTTGCTTGAATAACATGTTAAGTGTGAAAATGGGATATTGATGCATGCTTGTTGATGTATTAATATGTTTTGCATGGAGGTATATTATATGTATAAATTATAATTTTCCATGGTTTGTAAATGTTTCATGTAATTAGCATTCATGCATGTAACATAGGGAAAATGCATTGGCATCATGCATTTTATATGCACCCAGTCACATCGCGTCGAGGTCGGGTGTGAATGCAGGGGTAAGGTTTATTCATCGAGTTGGTGAATGGGTATTGAACTTCGGGGAAAAATGGGACAAGTCAAGGTAGAGATTCACCGTGTGTAAAATGATCAAAATGATAAATTACATGTTTTTGGGTGGAGCAAGTTGGGGTAGATCCCCGGGGTGAAAGTCAGCATATTATTCACGGTTAGACATGAATCAGACGATGTAAGTTCATTGAAAATGTTGAAAAAGGCGTCGATCCTCCTGATTGTAAACCACGAAATCAAGTAGCCCCTGAAAATAAAGGAAAGAATCAAAATTAGTTTTTGATAAAACAGTGGAGGGTTTTCGATGGTTTTAGTCGGGGTGTGTGGTAGTTTATTTCACATTTGGCACTTCAGGTGTGAGGGAGTCGGTTGGGACTCAGGTGGTGAGCATGAGAGGTCGCATCTCATGCATGATATAGACATTTCATATAGAAAATAATTGTATGGAATGTGATTGATTCTTTGTATATATCTTAATTGCGTATCAGAATTTAGGTGGGGAGTAACCCTTGGAGAATTTTCTCTTGGGCTTTGCTCACCCAGTGAGTGGACCACTAGTCTGAGACTATCAGGGAGGCGGCATTCGAGTAGAGGTATCTGATGAGAGAAGAAAGCGAGATGTGGCTTTAAATGAATATTTTGTAAAAAATATGTATAAAAACTTGTGGAAACCAGCATGTATGAGGAATATAGTTGAGATTTTTGTTATATGAGTATGGATGTATGGGCCCCATGTGGCTATTTTACTCGGGTATCGTCTCGTGATGGGATGTAATAGAATTTCCGCCGGGTTGGGTAGTCAACGGGACACGGATTTGGGGCGTCACGAAAGGTGAAAGGACTATCGGACGGAACGAGGTCGACGGGAGCAAGCGGGATTGGCAGAGTGAAGGGTGAGTGTAAAACTAATATTTTGAAATTGAGGTTTAAAGGTAAATGATTTTAATGTGAAAAAGAGGAAAAAGATTAAGATAAATGTTTATATATGGATATCCATAAGAATGTAGTAAATATAAATGTTTACTTTGCCTAAATATATGTATTTATATTAAATGTTTATATATGTATGTATTTAAAAGGCATTATGGAGATTTAAAAATGTGTGAAAGTATATGTATATTTTCATATATATGTGTTTTAATGATAAAGTAAAGGATTTAAATGGATTTATAAATGTATTTTGAAGAAAGGAGTGAATGATTTTAATGTTAAAATGAAAAGTTTAATGTAAATGTTTATATATGTATGTATATGTTAAGGCATTATGGAAATTTAAAAATGTGTAAAGAAAAATGCATAAAATATATATAAATGATAAAGTAAAGGTTTTAAATGGTTATAAAATGTATTTGGAAAATGTTTCTTGATGGTTACCACAACCCTATGGCTGTTATGGCGATGTCGGTAGAAATTGCTTTGGCGTGTGGGATTTAGAGGGTAAAGTTATGGAGTTCTTAGCAGGAGGAAATAGGTGTCTAGGTAATATCCTTACACGTGATAAAGTGCTATGACTGGAACCCTATGCAAGCGTGAGTTTCTCCGCGACGTAGTGGTTATGGCCCCGGAATGAGGTATCCCCTCTTGATCAGTGCCGGAAAGCGTTCGGTGTGTTTATCCCCTGGGTTCCATCATAAAGAAAGAAAGAAAGAAAGAAAGAAAGTTAATGCATAAAGTGATTTTGAATTATATCAGTATTTATTACTTTGATATATACTGAAAATGTTATAAAGATTTGAGAAAGAAAGAAAGAAAGAAAGAAAGAAAGAAAGTTAATGCATAAAGTGATTTTGAATTCTATAAGTAATATCTTGAAAATGTTATCTTAAATGAAATGTACACTCCACTTGGCTCCTTTAGCTCACTCTTTCCATATGTTTAGAACCTTTTTCGAGGCAAGAGACGGGTGCGGTAGAGTATCCTACTTGATGAGTCGGGCCATCAGGAGGCGGCGTCTGTGAAGCTGCATTGTATAATGGTGCATATTTTATATATCGAATGCTTTGTCATGTATATATGCATATATGGATATATTCTGAAAGGAACTACTTAGGCGGTCGGCAAGTCCGGCTCAAACCCAATCTTTTTATAACTCTTTTGTGCATGGAATTGAAGAAAGTTTTGAATGTTTTGATAATTTGGAAATGAATAAATGTATATGGTATATATTGTGTTGATTGAGTTGTGGACGAGAGTCCTAAAGCAGGAAGTTGAAAAGTGGAAGATTAGAAGTGTTTTTTAAATGCTTATGCGGGTGTTTGTAAATTTAGGAAAGTAGAAAAGCGAGAGGAAACTGATTTTTCTGAAAAATCTAAGTGTTTGAAAAAAAAAAAAAAATTTACCGCCGCTTTCGCATTTTCTAAAGATATGTTAAAAAGATTGTAAGGGGTTCGTTCCATGGATTTTATTTGACTGTTTTAAGGAAAAGTTTCTATATCCATTGGAGTGGGAGGAGTCCTTGGATTCATAGGAGTTCTTCTGGTCGGGATCCTTCACATTGAGCATGTAGACATTCCAAGTAGGATCTTTTGTTGCTGAATGTTTGTTTACATTGGAGCATTGCATAGCCACTTGGTGGAAGTAGCCCGATTAGGGTGGTCCGCTAGCGAAGCGTTCTTCCGTTACGCTCGGGATATTTTTCGGTGCGGGAGCGCACGGGGAAGGCGACCATCATAGGACGCTTTAGAAGAAGCTAGGGTTGTGGCTTGGGTTTTATGATGTATACATTTATTAGAATGTTTTTCATTTTAATATATGTGTTGTATAAGAGTAAACTTTTGACTCTTGAAACTATTGGATATAGTTGGGAATTATTAGGATGAGTATTGGTTTGTGGGCCCAAGTGGCCGTTTTACTCATGGATTATTATATTGGATTGTTGGGACAAGTTATATACAAGTTATGTATCCCGGGTAGAGCTCCCCGTACAAAGGAGACTCTGCTCGATTTTCGTAAGAAATGTCGGGTCACCAGAGCATTCCACGAAATGTTCAGCGGGTTGTGGATAGTCAACGGACCCCGAGGTTTGGGGCGTCGCCGTCACGATATTATATACAATTTAAAATATTGGAATATCACAGAATTTTAAAAATTAAAAAAAAAAATTGCCTGATATAGCACAACGTATATTAATAATAAAATTCAAATAGTTTATAATATTTTCAAATATTAGAATATTTTAAATAGTGTCTAATACAAATTAAAATATATAAAAATAAATTTTTTCAATTAAACATCCGTCACAAATCGATCACAAAATTGTGGCCAGTTTATATTCTGTCGCTATTTACATCCTTATTTTGCTGACCAATTTGTGTGATTTATGTGAGATATCTATTTGAAAAAATTCATTTTTATATTTGAAATTAATTGTATTATATAAATTTTCAAAATATTAAAAAAAAAATATTAAGGAGGCCAAGATTGATTCAACAACTTATAAGAATAGTTCGTGCTTTAAGGAACATAATCTAGTCAATATCGAATTTATAGTTTAACAAGTTGCTTCAATTACTGTCTTGATGGTGAACTTCGTAAAATTTATTTTGAGTATACTTAAATTCTTATCATTTCAAAATTTGTAACACATCGTAGCATGATATATTTTATTTATTTTGATATTTATTATTTTTTATGACTATGTAGTATTGAAAAATTATATATACAATTTAAAATATTGAAATATCACAAATTTCAAAAATTAAAGAAAAAAATTGCACAATTGAACACAATGTATATTAATAATAAAATTCCAAGTAGTTCATAATATTTTCCAAATATTAGAATATTTTTAAATAGTGTGTCTATGCAAATTAAAATCTATAAAAATGAATTTTTTAATTAGATATCCGTCTAAAGTAGTCATGTCGGTAACAAAGTGTTGGCCAGATTGTATTTCGTCACTATTTTGTGACGAATTATGTTTCCGTCAGCGGCGAATGAGTCCGTCACAAATTTGTGGATTTATATTCAAAATCACTATTTTGTGACGATTTGTGATTGATATCTATTTGAAAAAATTCATTTTTATATTTGAAATTAATTGTATTATATAAATTTTCAAAATATTAAAAAAAATATTAAGGAGGTCAAGATCGATTCAACAACTTATAGGAATAGTTCATGCTTTAATGAAAATAATCGAGTAAATATCGAATTTATAGTTTAACAAGTTGCTTCAATTACCTATGTCCCAATGGTGTCTTCCCATAAAAATTTATTTCAAATATCACAAATTCTTATAATTTCAAATTTTTATGTGCTCATCGTAGCATGATATATTTATTTATTTGATATTTATTATTTTTATGACTGTAGTAGTGCAAAATTATATACAATTTAAAAAAAAATATTGAAATATCACAAATTTAAAAATTAAAAGAAAAAAATTGCACAATATAACACAACGTATATTAATAATAAAATTCCAAAATAGTTTATAATATTTTCAAATATTAGAATATTTTTAAATAGTGTCTAATACAAATTAAAATATATAAAAATGAATTTTTTCAATTAGATATTTCCGTCACAAATTCCCTCATAAATTTGTGACGAATTTATATTTCCATCACTATTTTGTGACCGATTTGTGACTGATTTGTGACGCCCCATTCCCCAGGGGTCCGTTGACTACCCGTCAACCCTCGAAAACACTCGTGAATGTCGGGTGACTCGACGTCTCTTACAAAAATCGGGCAGAGTCTCCTTTGTACGGGGAAAACTACCCATATACAAACATGTCTCAAACAATCCAATATGAGTACAAATGGCCACTTGGGCCCATATACCAATGCTCATCTAAATAATTCCAACTATATACCATAGTTTCAAGAGTTAATAATTTACTCTTATACAACATATATTAAAAGTTTAAAGCTGTTCTAATACATGTATCCAACTAAAACGAAGCCTGGCTTGGCTTTCTTCAAAATCGGTCTCTAAGAAGGCGAATCTTTGAGCACCCCTTGTGCACGAAAATAATATCCCTCGACGGGGTGAGTTATCGCCAGTGGTGGAATCACCTAAGTGGGTTACTTCTCCGCTAAGTGCATATGCAATACTCCAAGTAAACACATTCAAGAAAATTTGTGATCCCCTCTTGAATCTCACAAATGGCGGCCCGCGTCAGGAGTCTCCGCCAGGCTCCCTCGCTTACTGGCCATGTGAGAAAACATAATCATTCAAAACAAGAGCACATTTGTTTTCAATTACACTACCAAGCGATGTCGGTAAAAATATGGGACTACCCTCAGGCGAATGTGTTGGAGAACCTTCCCAAGCTTGATCTGGTCCTCATCCAGGAAATGTCATTTGGATGTAAAGACCTCGTTCTCCGGAAATTCATCCTGTGAAATTCCTTTCAAAAACATTTTCGTTTCTCTTTCAATTTTTCATGTCATGCACACACACCTAACTTCTAGGTTACCCCGGTGCATATGAAATGCAGTATGTCATTTCAACACAAATCTATACAACACATGCTAATATATAAAAACATGTATATATGTTAAACATAATTAAACGCATAAACATATTTATTTGCACATTACTTCCATTAATGTATAAAAATTAGCTACATTAATTTAATTGCAACATGCGATTCGATTTGATTCTGACTCCTTGCACAATTTCTCACAAGAGTGGTCGTGAACCATTCACGTGACGTTTGAAACCCTCGGGTTACTGTTCACGGCCAATTTCCAACATCGATTCCACTTTGTGAACCCGAATTTCATGGCCATTTCTGGCCTCATACACACCAAATCATGAATTTATTGAATAAATGTCGCTCCAACATGTACCCCAACGGTCAGTGGCTGTCCACAGAATGCCAAATAGGTTCCATAAATTCTAACACTTAGGTCCCAAGTTTTGGGACCGATCAGCTAATAAGTCAAGAGCAACCAGCGAAACATCAGCAAAACACTTTAAACAAAGTGTAACTTTAAGTAGGATGAAACCCCTACTTATATCGCGAGGTTCCAGCCGAAACTCCTCCAAGAAAGCAGGAGTCCGCAGCGTTGCCCTCGCCGCGTAGAGCGGCTTTCACTTATTTGCTCAGAAGGAATCAGATGATCGGATGCTAGAGATTTTGAAGGTGCTCTCTCTCTAGAAAATCCGCAAAGCCCACATTACTCTTGCATCTCTCCCCTCCGTTCAATAATTTATCTCCTTTTGAAGGAGGAAGATGGCCATTATCGCTGTTGTCATCTTCCTCATTAAACTTCCATAAAATGTCATCACATGTCCCTCATACAGATTTTCTTCTTGTATATCTAGTAGTGATTCAAATCATTTTCTGCTCATACGACATGTGTCACATGGTATTCCACACACATATGTGGTGATCACATCAAATATCGTTTCTGGCTCGATCTTACGTCATGAAAAACATGCAATTCCGTATGCCGAGTGGCGAGTCGACGTCTTCGCAATTTCGCTAGGCTTGATTAAGCAGTGAAATCCGTTTCATCATCAAGATCTAGAAAAATTTTGGGTTTTGTTCGAGTACGATTTGCCCTTTTAAAATTTTGGAATTTTTTCTCAAGTCTTATGATTTGTAGAATATCTATTTGAAAAAATTCATTTTTATTTATTTTAATTTGTATTAAATACTATTTCAAAATATTCTACTATTTTAAAATATTATAAATTATTTGGAATTTTATTATTAATATACGTTGTGCTAGATTGTGCAATTTTTTAAAATTTTTAAATTTTTTGATATTTTAATATTTTAAATTGTATTTATATTTTTGCACTGCTACATAGTCATAAAAAAATAATAAATATCAAATTAATAAAAAAAATTCATTTTTATATTTGAAATTAATTGTATTATATAAAATTTCAAAATATTCATAAAAACTATTAAGGAGGCCAATATCGATTCATTTTATGAATATTTTGAAATAGTGTATAATACAATTTAAAATATAATATGGAATTATTTTTAAGAGATACATGTCCCAAATCTGTCACAATTCCGTCACAATTTTATGATGGAAATTTAGTTCCGTCATAAAATAGTGACGGAATATAAAATCTGTCACAATTTATTGACAGAATATAATTTCCGTCACTATTTTGTGACGGAATTATGACGGAACTCAGTATCCGTCACTATTTTGTAACGGAAATATCATCCACCACAAATTATATTTATTGAGGTCATTTACTTTATAATTTATTTAGTGACGGATTTGTGATGGATTATTTTCCATCACAAAAATCCGTCGCAAAGTAGTCTCAAATCCATCACTAAAATTTTTGCGCCACCTTCCCGTCATATTTTATTAACAGATTTCTTTTCTGTCACAAATCCGTCACAAATCCATTACAAACAAATATCCATCACTAATACTAATTTCGGTCACCATTCCGTCACAAATTTGTCACAATTTTGTGACGGAAATTTCGGTCAAAAATTTTCATCACTAAAGTTTTTTTTTTTTTTGTAGTGAAAGAAAAAGCGAAGAAAGCGGCGAATCATAGAAGAAATTGACCCGAACTACGAGCCTGGCGGCGGATATAAGGCGTCGTTGATGATGATGAGGATGAGGAGGAAGAGGAGAAGGATGTATATATTTATCCGAGTGACATGACCCACGATGAAGAGCTGAATTTGACTGACATGTCGATGCATCAAAAAGCTCTTGAATGGAACCGACCAGCAAGAAGAAGGATTTAGAGACAAAGAAAATGGGTAAAGCTCTTGAAATTAATTTTTATAAAATAAGCGAATTCACTTGATTTCTAATTGAAATATTGCTTAATTGAATCTTACTTAATTCTGACGAACTAATCAACAAGGCATGCAAAGATCTCAAAGTGTGAGACAATCAGATTCATCACCACCTCTTGCTCCATCATATACAAATCTTCGGTAATCAAAGACACAATGGACCGACTAATCAGTAAATTCTTCATATATGAGTGTTGCTTTGCTTAATATTTCATGCCAAAGAACATGATTATTGGTACAACAAACTACGGTATATGACAATCACTTTTCAGTTTCTAATAAATTATTATCTTATGTTATAATTGAAAACTAGATAATTAATTCTATTAATTCTACTTGTAGGCATGGGAATAGAGCCACCATCTCTATATGAAATCAAAAACAAATACTTGGATATGAAGTATAAAGACATAGAATTATGTGAACATCAGAAGGGGAGAAATGGAAGACTTATGGGTGCATAATTATGTGTGATGGATGGACCGACCCCACGAAATTGAGCATCATTAATTTCATGGTATATTTGAAAGGAAGCACAATATTCCTCAAGTCCATTGCTGCATTCGACAAGATAAAAGACAACAAATACATTTATGATTTGTTGAAGGACGTGATAAAGGAAGTTGGTGAAGCAAATGTTGTGCAAATTGTTACAAACAAGGGATCATCATTTGTGAAGGTGGGAAAGTTGCTAATGAAGAAGTACAATTTATATTGGACTTCATGCATAGCACACTGCATTGACTTGATGTTTGAAGACATTGGTAAAAGAGCTACCGTTTCGGAATTGATTACCGATGCACGGAAAATCACCAACTTCATCTACAATCATGGTTGGTTGGTTACGAAAATGAGAAAGGTCAGTGGTGGAGATATTGTGCGTAGAGCTGGCAATCGAGCAGGTCGGGACTAGCTATTTGGAGCGACGAGTGGGGGCGAACGAGGGCGAGCGAAGTGTTTGGTTTTTCGGGCCAAAATTTTAACAACCCAGCCCGCCCTAAAAACTGGGCTGGTCGGGCCAAATAGTCTTTTGAAGGTAAAAAAATTCGGGGCGGGTTAAGGGCGGGCGGAGCCCATGCGACGAGGCCATATTGGGCGCGAATTTGTGGTTTTTCTGGCCAATAATTTAATGGCCTAAGCCATTTAATTCCCGGCGAATGGCTAACCAGTAGGGTCGGACCAATTTTCCACCTCTAATTGTGCGTCCGGGGGCGACAAGATTTACAACAAATTACACCGCCTAGAAAGTCTTCTAAAAAAGAGGGCTGATTTGAAGAAGATCTTTATTAGTAATAAATGGGCTTCTCACAAGCTTAGTCAATCGACCATTGGACATGAGGTTGAAGTGCTCATGTTTGATCATACATATTGGGAGAAGGTCTTTAAGCTAGTGTCAATCTATGAGGCACTATATATAGTTCTTCGCATTGTTGATTTCGAAGTCGTCCCAATAATGCCATTTGTGTATCAGTTGATTCAGGTAATGAAACAAAATTTACATCAACTAAATGCCAAAGATTGGGTCAAAACAATCATCACAGATCGTTGGGATAGAACCCTTAAACATCCTCTAGTAGTAGGTAACTAAGCGATATCATAATCACATTTAATGTATATTATCTTCCTTTTATCACATACTAATTAAATGTTTTTGTAGCGTATTATTTGAATCAAGGAACAATATAGACCTGGAGTTAGTAGTGACCTGATTCTCCAAGCTGTTCACAAAGTATTTGCAAGATTATCTTCTACCTTTCACAATTGCTTAGTAATTTTGGAAATGAGGTACATCAATAGGTTACAATTCTAATTAATTGATTCAATTTATTTGGTTATACTTACACTTATATTGATTTGACAAGTACATTTTCAATTCACAGCTTATAATGTTTCGAGATGCGAAAAGAGGATTCGGTGATAGAGCAGTAATAGCCTCAAGAGATTTAATGGTTCCTGGTCAGTGTTATTTCTCATTAAAACTTTAAAAGTAAAGTCTATTATCAAGTTATTATTAGATTTTTAATGTTACTTATTTTTATTGCAACTGAATGGTGGTTTATGTATGGAAACCATGCTCCCACATTGAGGAATTTGGCTATTAAGGTTCTTTTCCAAATTGCATCTTCTTCAATGTGTGAGAGAAATTGGAGCACATATGCTCTAATACATACAAAACAAAGAAATCGTGTGACGCCCCCAACTCGGCACACGATGTCAAGCGAGGGTGTCAATTTTTTTTTTTTTTATAAACTTATAACCTTTAAGCTTGTTCATTCATATAATGTTAAACATTTGCTTGTACTATGATACGCGACGGAACAAAATATATACAAGCTCCATATATGGAAGTGTTCAACATTTACAATATTTGTTGCTTCATTTGTTTACGGCTCAACAAAAGGATATTACATATGCAAAATAAACCAAAAAGTCTTCAAGTGAACACCTAATGATGTGTTGACCTTGGAGACTAATGCGAGTATCCAGTCCTCTGCCTGCAGCGTGCCTACAGATGAAAACCCTTGCTAAGCTTTGCGCTTAGTGGGAATAAACTTCGTGGTGACCACTAACACGGATCATAACACTTCTATACACATGCATATACATCTAACATATCATATCATTTAAACAAGTTTATACATATCTCAAATTTACTTATCGTATCATGTTTCATTTCTTATCAATGTTCACATACATTTCATATCATTTTACACTTTTCTTCTTATTCTTGTCACAGTATAATTGCCATTGCATAGCGGTGCTATGCTTCTCTTATCATATCATTTCATATGTCATATTCAAGTCATTTGTTTTATTTTTTATGTTTGCATAAACGCCCAAGTGGATAAAGGAGGCTATAAGGGCCAGAGAAGCCCATTTGTTGTCATTGTACAAGACAATGACCATCTATAAGAACCCGAAGGTCTTTGTAATGACCCAAACAGGGGCCAAGCGATTAGTATGTTGCGGACTTGTTTTTCCACCCCAATAGAGCATGCCCATCTATCCCCACCGAGGTTCTAGCGAGACAATCCATGTGTATTTTATGTTCAGTACATATCACATATTCTCAAATACTTATTGTCATCCGGTAATTATATGCGATATTTACAATCATTTATTCGTATCTTTGCATTTTTCATATCTCATTATATGCATGAATAAGTATGGTTGTCATGTATGCTTATGAGCTATTTATGAGTTCATAATATGATTACTATAGTTACAGTGAACATTGTTTTTTTCATGATTTAGGGACCCTAATATGAGTTATAATTTCATAACTATATATGGATGGATTTTAGTTCAAAGAGGATTTTCCATAGGTCTAAGAACATCTGAAATGGAGTTCGGACGAAGAAATTATGGCCGTCAGTTGGATCTTCATGAGCAGTGACGGCTTAAGCCTACAAGGCCTACTTTTTTCATGTTTTAAGATACAATATGAATTAAATATAATTATTTATATATGGATGAATTCTAGACTCAAAGGGATTTCCATAGAGTCTAAGAACACCCAAAACAGAGTTCGGACGAAGAAGTTATGACCATTCGAAGTTGAAGGCCAACAATAAGAAAAATGACAATTGTGTCCCATCGGGGCCTCTTTGCATGCGTCTTTGCTCCGCTAGATAATTTCGAGCACGAAGGGTTTTGGAATTTGGATATCCACTGTTCGGAGATATGTTTTATTATGGAGTCTTAGTTTATCGAAATTTGAATCACTCGATTCGGATGGTGATGCGGCGAAAACAAAAACATGGTTTGGAGAAATTTTGTGGCATCTCCCAAACCCAAATATTTCCTTAATACAAATATTCCTCAATTGAGGATTACAATCAATCAACCCAAGTCCAAAACACAACCAATATACCAAGTAGGGTTCTTTTAGACCCAATTCATCAAAAATGGGTTTATGGTTTGATTTTTTTCATATAAATCCATAGAAATCTATACATTTTATTTTTTTTTCTTTTATTGCAAGTTGGTCCTCTAACTCTCCTATATTTGCAAATCAAATTATGTCATTTATATAATAACCCATCATCTTCTTATATTACGTCTTTTGTGCCCCATTTTGACAAGTTACAAATTTACCCTTGTATCTTGTACAAATTCCGGGTTTCGAATTTTTCTTGTTTAGCAAAATAATAATTACGAAAAATTTTAAAATGTACTTATAATATACCCTAATTATGTTTAAAAAAAATGACTAGGGTGTATTTTGGGGTGTTACAAATAGGCTTGCTTACCCTAAGCTCCAACAATTAGTTTTTTGTTACTATAACATGAAACTAAAGATACGTGATATGGAAGCAGAAACTGATAAAGTTGCTGAAAAGAATTACCTTTATTTACTCTACATTTCAGCCGAGTTAGACCTCTCCATTTGGATGATGAAGATGGAAATCCTGGTCCACAAATTGTTGCACATGTTCGAGAAGCTGGTGTTGATGTTGACCGTGTTTTATTTGAAGAAGTTCATAGTGAAAGTTTCAATCAAGACATGAGAGACTCATTTCAGCCCGTTGTTACTTCTCGACCCTCATTTGATTCAAGTGCTGAACATAGTAGTAGACCTAGTTTTGCTGGTACTTCTACTACAGGTTATGATGACTCAAGATGAGAGGACCAATGATGGTAGTGATACTGGAAATGATGGTGGGGATGTGCGGATCGACAAATAAGTCAATATTCATTGAGTCCATTCATTGGTGAAGATGATTTCACACATGCTACACAAGATGAAGACCACGGGTCTAAGAGAGCTGGTCAGGTATTGGAGCCATTGGAAAGCCATATAGAGGTTGACAATGAAGGATGGCACACCACAATGAGGATTCATTGTCGGCTAGTTTTGAGTCTATGAGCATTGGCACTCAATACAGTGATTCATCCAATGACGACAACATTTTTCCTTCTAACACAATAAGTTATGGTAGGCCTTCTTCAAATCCTTCGGCTTCCATTGATGAAGAATATGGAATGATATATTATCCTCATGCTGAACAAATGTCATTCCACATTCCATGTCAAATGCAACAAGGATTTTAAACGAACATGTGGGTGAACCCCGAATTTCCTATCCATGGAGAGGTTGTGGGTACAAGTCAAGACATTTATGCATGACATGTTTGATCTTATAATCAATATTATTGGAACACCACCAAGATGGGATCCCTTCATCAAATGTTGCAATGGAGCCACATCGATCTTCATTTTGGTTTTAAAACCACGTTGCAATGTAATCTCAATGTGTATATTTGATTATTAGTGTCATTTTTACATTTTTATAAAGTATTTCCATGAATTTCAAAGTATTTTTGTTAATTTCTGATATATCGATACTCATGTAAAAATATCCACCGATATATCTATGATATATTCGATATATCCGATATATCCGTAAAATCCAAGTATCGATATATTTGTCGAAACCGATATTTCCATCCTTGACTGTATATGAGTCTTTTTGTATTTTATAGACTCTAGCATTTGGTGATCAGTTTTGTGGGTAATTTGGTAAGCCGAAGAATGAAACAATTTGCATGTCTTTGTTGTACATGTATTTTTGACATTGCTCTCTTGTTTATTCTTCAGCGTTGAGCTTTTTTCAATTCTCTGCCATCATGAAACTTAATAAGACTAATTACAAGAACGGGAAAAATGAGATATCTGATAATCATTTGGTGCATGTTTGTTTTGAATCTAATATCATTGATGTGTCATCCGATACTTGGTGATTAGATAGTGGTGTTACCATTCATGCTTGCAATTCTATGCAATCGATGATAAGCAGAAGAAGTCCAACTAGTTTGGAGCAGTATGTGTACATGGGAGACGGTACAAAAGTCCAAGTTAATTTTCTGGGAGTTGTTAGATTACAACTCAGTATAAGAAATTTTTTGGAATTGCGGGATGTGGCATACATACCCTCAATCAGGAGAAATTTGATATTAGTACCTATTTTGGATAGACTTGAATATAGTTTTCTTTTTAGAATTGGAAAAGTTAAATTGTACCAAGATTAACTACTGATTGGCATTGGAGTACTTTGTGGGAAGCTTTACATATTAGAATTGTCTGTTTTGCCTTATGTTTCTACTACCATTACTGTTAATACTGCTAGTAGCTCTTTGAGATTGAATGAATAGTCTTATATTTTTTTGGCATAAGCACTCTGTTATATTTCCAGATAGAGAATATCTATTTTGAGGATGATATTGGTACAAACCAAGAACCAAGAGAAATTGTGTTCAAAGAACACCCAGTTTTTCATTCCTGTGTCTATTGCTTCCTCTCCGATCTCTAGCCCTGTTGTTGACTAGCATCCAGTAGCTACTACTAATGATGAACCAATGGAGGATGTAGGTCCAGAAGCCCTAAATGTAGACCTAATAGCTCCAGATGTAGTCATGGATAAACCTCTGAGGAGGTCAGAGAGGGCGTGTAAGCCCGTAATTTCAGATGACTACATTGTCTACTTGTAGGAACATGAGAATCATGTGGGTGATGTATGAGATTTAACTATCTACTATGAAGCCATTGTTAGTCCTCAATCCAACTTCTAGATCGATGTAATGAAAGATGAGATGACTTCCATGTCGTAGAATAAAGTGTGAAGCTTGATAGATTTACCAGATGGTTGTAGACTTATTGAGTGCAAATGGGTATTCAAGACCAAGCGCAATGCCAAGGGACATGTAGAGAGATATGAAGCAAGATTAGTGGCTAAGGGTTACAATCAACGAGAAGGTATTGATTTTAAGGAAACCTTCTCTCCTGTGTCCACTAAAGACTCTTTATGCATTATTATGACTATAATTGCTCATTTTGATTTAAAGTTGCATTAGAAGGATGTGAGGACAAATTTCTTAAATGGATACTTAGTTGAGGATGTTTACATGTCTCAACCTATTGGTTTTTAGGAAGTTGGTAAAGACCACATGATTTGTAAACTCCCGAAATCCATTTATGATTTAACGCAAGCTTCTAGACAGTGGTATTTCAAGTTTGATAAAGTTGTCACCGCCAATGGTTTTAAGGAGAACACCGTCCATCAATGCATATATATGAAGGTCAGTGAGAGCAAATACATATTCTTGGTTTTATATGTTGATGATATTTTGCTCCCAGCCAATGATATTGACCTATTGATTGAGAAAAAGCAATTATTGTTCAGCCATTTTGATATGATGGATATTGGGGAAGCATCTAATGTCTTGGGCATACAGATATTTCGCGATAGACTTAGTGGCATTATGAGATTGTCTCAGCCACGGGCGTATGTTTGAGCGCGTGCGAAAGGTTTGATATGCGATCATGTTCTTCTAGTAAGACACCAATTGTAAAGGGTGTGATTTTCCAAAGGCGATGTCTCATGTAATATTGAGAGATTGGAATCAGTAATCACTTATTCTTCAATTGTGGGAAGCCTGATGTATGTTCAAGTATGCACACGTCCTGATATTGTTTTTGTTGTCGGCGTGTTGGGCAGATATTTGAGTGATCTTGGTCAAAGCCATTGAAAATAGGCTAAAAAAGCTTTGAGGTATCTTCAGGGTAGCAAGGATCTCATGTTGACATATCGGCGTACCAACACTCTTGGGATGGTTGGTTTTAGTGATTCTGATTATGCAGGCTACGTAAATGATAAAAAGTCCACTTCTGGTTATATCTTTATGATGGTTGAAGGAGTTGTTTCGTGGAAAAGTGTCAAGCAGACACTTACAGCTTCTTCTGCTATGGAGACATAGTATGTGGCGTGTTATGAGGCTACTTGTCATGCAATATGGTTGTGGAACTTCATTTAAGCTTTGGAGGTTGTTCACTCCATTTCTAGACCACTGAAATTGTTCTGTGATAATTCTACAGTTGTATCTTTTCTAGGAACACTAGGAGCACTTCTCGCTCTAAGCACATTGGTGTGAAGTTCTTTTTGTGAAAGAGAAAGTTGTAGAGTCTCTTATTTCAGTTGAGCACATGCCTACGACTAGCATGTTGACAGACCAATTAACCAAAGGCTTACACCTATTTGTGTCTTTCAGGAACACATTACCCGCATGAGATTGTTAGGAGCCTAGAATCTTTGTTTTAGTGGGTGTTTTGCCTTTTCATGTATTTTGTAAGAAAATCTCATGTTTTTCGTTATTATATGCACATTTTGACGTTTGTCATTATCTTATGATTTTGTGTCATTTTGACTAGATGAATGATAGAATGGTGTTTTCTCTTTCTATTGAATCAATAATCTTATCATTGAAATGCTTTAAGAAAAGTAGCGGCTGATTATGTACGATTTATGCATCCTCTCGATATATTAATTGTATATGATTGGTTATGACTATGTAAGTCTTTTGTTGAAGCATTTGAGTTATGATTTTGATTAGTAGAAGTAACTTGATTACAATGATTATGCATCATCTCGATAATGCATCTGTATATGATTAATATGACTATGTAAATATATTGAGAAAACATTTGAATTATGATTATGCCGTCAAAGTGGGAGAATGTTAGATTAATTTATTAATTATGGACTAAGTATAATTATATTACAATTTTAATTGTATAATTGTGCATGTTAATTATGAGCCATTTATGGGATGATTTAATATTGACTAGCTATGGGCCCATGGTTCTATTTTCTCCCTTGCTTTGGTAAGCCCATTGGACCAAAGTCCAATTGTTTCCTTGTGGTCTATATATATAAGTACATACAACCTTAGAATTTGGTAAGGGTTTGATATAACACACTTTGGGGAGAAGGAAAAAATTATCTTCAACCTTAGCCTTTCTTTGATTTCGTCCATTACATATTTGAGAGACTAATGACAGCCAACAATTCTAGATCCATGCTAGGTATGCTATCTACCCAACATGAATTGATATGCTTCATTGTTTCAATAATGTTATTATTTTATAATGTATTTATTGGGTCATGTATTTATTGGGTCATTTGATTATTGATCTATTGTTTTTTTGATAAATAAATACTCTTAGTTCTTACAAAATAATTTAGCATAATATTCATATTAAAATCCAAATCTTACAGGCTTGAGTTTTCATGAAAGTTGCTTGTTTAACATGGTATCAAGGTTTGGTAAGAGGTTATAAGTTCGAACCACCTCCTTGTAATTTGAATATTTGTTCCCTATTTGTGTATTTGAAAGCGTATAATACTCCTTTGATTATTGATCAATTGTACGACTGATTCATCATTTTATACAGGTTTGGACATTAAGAGAAAGGGTGGTTCAGGAATCTACTGAATCTAGTAGGAAAGCAAGTGAGGATGGAAGGCTATTATTATGTTGGATTCACATTGGGACCGCTTTGATGATTTTACAAAGGAGAAGTTGAACTACAAAAAAAGAAGGGAAGCTAATTAATATCCAAACACAAAACCTACTACGGGATTGAAAGCTTCATTGAGAGCTTGGGGTCAAATTCAGCCATAATTTTGACCATGTATTGAGATTCTTGCTATGTTTGCATATAATAATCTGCAGTCTTTGTATTTGTAAGTCTTGTTGCTTCACATACATGATATAATAATGAATGTTATTCATGTTTGAATATTCCAGCCTTCCTTGTTTTCTTTCTGATTATATTTTACAAACCTTGAAGTAGATTTCATTTTAGAAGGAACAGAAGAAATATAAAAGCTATAATTTGTTGGTACTTCTGAGGAGCTTGCCTCATTTCAATGGGCCATATATGCATGCGGTAAACTCACCATCTGGAGGAATGGTTTGAGACCTTTAGCCATACTTTTCTTTGATACCAAACAGTGTAAAACACATTGGAGTATACAAGAATAGGCAATTAATGGATGGTTTGAAAGAAACCGTTTTGACTTCTCAATCTAAATTAAGCTTTCAATTCCAGAATTAAATGAAAATGGATCAGTATTTCATGCTATTAAGGGTTTGTTTCATTTCCAGTTGTGTTGTGGGAGGAATGTTGATTTGGGTTTGCTTGAAAATTAATTAGCCTGAAGGAGAAAAATATAAATGCTATTTTCCTTTCTTTAAATTCCACTTGAATAAGTGATCAAGGCCACAAAGTTGGTTTGATTCTCTAATTAACTGACTTTGTGAAAGAGGAAAAGAAATTCTATATCCTAGACTAGTCCTCAATGCAGTGAAGATTCTATAAACTCAAGAAAAGATAAATTCATAGTTTATAATTCAAGTGGATGCAGGAGAAAGCAAGGAAAATTAAGGGAAAAAAGAAAAATTAAAGGGATGCTTGGTTCATATTTTTTAAAACTGTTTTTGAGAAAAAAAAATTTAAAACATAGAAATAACCATTTTGATGTTATTTGAAAACTGTTTTTATTATATCTCAATTAAGTGTTTTCCGCGTTTTTTGGAAAAAAAAAAAAAAAAACTGAGAATCAAATATGTTCTTTGTGTTTTGGTTGTTCTCATTGTTTTTCAAACATAAAAACAGTTTTAAAAAAGGGTAAACAAAACATGCCCAAAGAATAGGAAAATATGAAGTGAAGCAATTTAAAGGAACACAAGGTTTGTGGGGAAGAGGAATCAATGGCTTGAAATGGGGTGGTGTCACTGGTGTTGGGTAATGCCTTCACTAATAAAAACTCTCTTTTGAAAGGACATAATAATACTAATAATTGAATTCAACTACAATATTCCTTATAATAATAATAATAATAATTAATGAATTGGCCTAACAAGTAAATATTGTGTCGAACTTGTACGTACCTTGCTTGGGTAAATTGTATATATATATATATATATATAATGTTATCATTCCACTTGGGGGGATGCTTGCATCAGTATGATGAAAAAATTCATTGAGAAGATACAAAAAAGGAAAGGTAAGAGAACGTGAAGCATGTTTCCATGGTCACCCATCATCCAAGCAGCTCCTATGTTTTCTGATCTCACTCTTATAAATGAATTGAGTCTGAGTCTAGAGATTTAGAATTGGGCGACAGCCAGGGAAAAAGGATGTATTGCATGAACCCCCCCTAAAAATAGAGACCTTTCACAAGCAAATAACTCATTAAAGCCATCTGTAGACCATCCCCTCCCACCAAAGCCTCCTCTATATTTAGCAAATCTTCTCTCTGCAGGCGAGATTCCGGGATAAAGATAAGTATGGGCCAATTGGGTCTATCCGGATTCGCCCCTAAATTTTGGAAAATATATGTCATGCCATAATCCCCATTCACACTTTCTCAAATTACTGTCATCTCATGCCCAATATTTGGCTCATAGATTTGGGATCCATCTACCAAAAGACTTTCTTTTTCTATTTATATTTTATTTTTTTCTTAAATGTGGGTGTTTAAGCCAATTTCCATCCATCTTGGCTAATCCCATGAAGTTTTAAAGTTAAACGGTTATGTAAATTGTCGGGTAACTATATGGGAACTCGGACTTGTGACCTTTAGGGAGCAACCTAAGATCGGATCAATTGAGCTACTTCTTAGAGTTTCAAATACTAAAAGACTTATTATTCTTTGACCAGCACAATATGCATTTTTTTTTTGCTACCAAATAAAAAGAATCCACATGTATTTTTGTATCCATTCTTCACACAAAGCGACTAATTATTTAAGAAAGATGTAATATTTTTACAACACTAAGGCCTTATGCACTGCGAAGAACCTGTTTGGAGAAGTCGGCCGGCAATTTATGGCATTACTCTGCAGTGAAAGTATCAAAATCAACAATGAATGTCATACTCTAAATAGCTAAGTATAGAATATCACAATGTTAAAAAATAATGTACACATTTTTTTCTTTTTTTTTTTTTTTTTGATAATGGTAAGAAAAGTTAATCTCAAAGAATCATTGAACTTGAGGGAAGATCTAAGCATATTGTATCTCATAAGTGTTCCCAAAAGAGTTGTTTAGCAAATGGTAGGCATGGTGTACCATTCGAATGACTCCATGCCCTCTTTAAGGCTCGGGCTGGTGGTGACGGCCACAGCAGTGGTGTTGGTGGCAGTAACGGTGGTGGCTATGGGGGGTGAAGCATGATCCATGTTAGCACGAATCCCATTTGTAAGTTGATCAATTGATGTATCCCCATAACAATGGGGCCAGTCTAGCAGGCTCAATAGATCATCATCCACACAAGCAATTTCCTCCATTTGATCCTTTCTCTTCATTCCTGCGTGACCAACAAACCATGTCCTAAATTTGGAGCGAACAAAAAAAAACATTGAAATATCCTAATCAATGAGAATTTCATCTAACACTTTTACATGAACTCACCGGCATGCATCTGAGCAGCGCCTGAATCAGCCCACTGATTCTCAGTTCCGGCCTGGCGGTTCCCGAAAGCAGACCCCACATTCCGATCTACTCCGTTCTGCACAATCCCGTCAAGAAAATATTTGCCCTTCTTTGAAGGAGCCATGTTATAGTCCTCAGCTTGACAATTCCCGAATTTGGGATTCTCATTCCGGGACAAAGCGTCAGCTTCCTTCAACATATCATCCAGCAAACCGGTTGTGTCCTGTGACAGCGGCGGCGCAACCACATAAGTATTGGCGGCGGTTGACGGCGGTATCATGTAATCGTCCCCGGTTGCGGTTGAAGAAGCAGGGGTGGTTTGTTGACATTGTTGTAGTGGAGATTGAGATGCCGGAAGTTTTAGATGCATCCCCGGAACTGAACTAATTGGGTGAAGATGGGATCCTACAATTATCTGATTAAGATTGAAACCGCCGTCGAAGCTGCTGGAATTGAACTGAACTGGAGTGAGACTATGGTTGTAGAGAGACATTGAGGATTGGAATGGCGAAACAGGGGACAACGGCATGGTATAACCGGCATTGTTGTTGGGGAAATACTTGAGCTGGGAAGAGGAGTTGCTGAGAAAAGAGGAATTGGCCTGATTGCTTGTACCGTTTGCCTGATTTGTGAGATTGACCTGATCGAAAAGCGATAGAGTAGGATTGAAACTGGGCTTTGTCTGCTGAGACGATGACAGGAATGGTGAAAACAGAGAAGATGATGAATTGGAGAATACGGACTGCTGTTGCTGCTGCTGCTGCTGCTGCTGGTGAAGTGATTCCTTCTGAACTCCTTGCGGATACAGAGGCAGACCGGCGCGCTGCCGTCTCTTCATCCTTGTGTTCCAGTAGTTCTTGATTTCATTGTCTGTTCGGCCTGGTAACTGAAGACAAAATAAATCAAGAATCAAATAGATGGGTCATAACAAAAACCAAAGAAAGATGGAAACTTCAAAATCTAAACAGGAATGATCAGGGTTTTTGATAATTTCCATAATTTTCTCAACTTTCAAATTATGTTACTCTTAGCCTATGTCTCAGAACCTTTTGAGTGATACCGCCGCCACTTTGAACTATGAACCATGGTAGGAAAACCGGAACAGAACAACAGAAGAAAAGGAAAAAGAAGAAGAATGATGAAACCTGAGCAGCCATGCGAGCCCATTTGTTACCAAGCTTAGCATGGAGTTCAACAATGAGTCTCTCTTCTTCAGGAGAGAAAGCACCCTTCTTGAGATTAGGCCTCAAATGATTAGCCCATCTAAGCCTACAACTCTTCCCACATCTGGACAGCCCTGAATTCTTCTGAACAGAGTTCCAGTTCCCCTCCCCATGCCTCCTCACATACTCCACCAGTATGGCGTCCTCCGCCGTCGTCCACGGCCCCTTCTTCAGCCCTCCATTTCCGGCCCCCCCGGACGTCGCGTCATCGCTCAACGCACCCCCACCACCGCTGTTGCTCATCATTTCTTTTTTTTTTTTTTGGTTTCTATTACTTTACAAACTTTAAATATGTATCTATATGGTTATAATACTTTTCTTTTACTTGGGAGAGGGTTTGGAAGAGAAGTTGCATTCAATTCTCTCCCCTCTCCAAAACACAGACAAGAAACAAAGGAGAGAGAAAATGAGGGCTGTGGCTGTCCCCCCTCTCCTCCTCCTCTTCTGATTATTGGTCAGAGGGGAAGAGATAGAGAGAAAAAACAGAGGAAGGAAGAGGAAGAAGAAATGAAAATGATTGAGAAAAAAGGGAGGGAGAGTGAGAGGAGAGCGAAGAGAGATGAGCTGTGTGGAAAGCGAAGTTGGGGTTTGGGGGGTGGTGAGAGAAGCAGAAGCCCCCACAGAGAGGCTTCTGAGAATTTAGAGGTGAGAGCTTGCAATTCGCTCCGTTTTGCATGCTGCAGCCCACATGCACATGTCATTTATACGCGTTTTCTCAACCCATCTCCCCCATTTTCTATTTTTGCTACTTTTTTTTTTCAATACCCAAAATAATACATTTTTTTTAAAATACCTATCTAATAAGTTTTTTTTTTTTAAATGTTCAAACTAGTGTGTTCCGATCAAAACCGTAGTTGATAACTAAGGTTTTAAATTTTTTTAAGTTAGAACCATAGTTGTTGACTTCGATTTTAAGCTTGAAATTAAAACTGTAGTTACCAACTACGGTTTTAAGTAATAATTTGGCTATTATTTGAAATATATATATATTAATAACAATATTAAATATATTTCATTTTTCGTATTTTCTGTAAAAAAAAATGTATGTTTAAAGGGATTGACATTATTCATTAATAAGGGTGGTAATTTGTGTCATGTTTGGGTTGTGATAATATACGTGTATTTCAAGTTAATCCGAATATGATACGAATAATAATCGAGTAAAAAATAATAAAATCAAACACATGATTCGATCAATAATGAGTTAACACGAGACAACACAACAAGTATACACCATTTATTAATTTGGTCATTTAAAGTAATATGAACTATAATTAACTCATTAATATTAAAGACATGAATAACCTATGAAACGGATTAAATATTAATTGACAAAATAATTAAATGGATCAATATATGTCAATTCGTAATATGAGATTGACACGAATATAATCTGGTTATTAAATGATTTATTTGGGTCAACACGAATTTGATCAAGACACGATTATAATCAACCCAAATTCACAGAAAAATGTCGGATTTGTGTCGTGTTCACGGGTCATGTCAAATTTTGCAATTCCTATTTATTATACACTAGTTAAAATATGTCAATGATTTATGTATCTAATTAAATTCACATTTTATTAAAACATGAGTATAAAAAATAATTGTTTGGTATTTTAATTATGAAATCAAGATATTAATACGAAACTTTCAATATTAGACTTATTTTCTTTGCTAGCATTTTTTCTTTTAAGCAAGGAGAGATGATTTTTTTTTTTTCATTCTTGACTTGAAATCACTCATTTACTTCTATTTGAATAGTTTTATTCATCCATAAAGTGGTTATTCCATAAGATCTAGGTTTTCATTTTTTCTTTTTTCATCTTCTTGGTATGACAGTATGATTGTCATCATCTTGGTGTTACATTTGTTTGTTGTCGTCATAATGCGTCGTTTATTTATGTGAGGGCAATTCAGATAAGCAAAGTATATCCAATTAACAATAAAAAATCAAATCAATGATAGTCAATATGCTGTTGAATTTGAAACATAGATATTCTAGTCATAATAGTAATATCAAATGTGTAGGCTCAATTATCAAATGTATAAGTTTTGAGTCGATTCATTATGCTACTAACTTGGATGTTGTTTCATCCTCTATGATTTTTAGCGATTTTGATTCTATGTTTCTATAAATATATTACTAGTTTGAATCAATAAAATTATTTTCTCTTAAAAAAAAAAAGAAACTTTATATATTAAATTTTGATGCTTATATTTAGTATATCTATCATTGTCTTCAATAATTTTATATAATTTACTCATAAGTGCAGTTGTTATATGATATTTCATTAAGTTTTTTTTTTTTTGAAGAGAAAAATAATTTCATTGATTCCAATTAGCCATACATTGATAGAAACATAGAATCAAAATAGCTAAAAACCACAAATTATGAAACAACATCCAGGTTAATAGCATAATAAAAAGATTCAAAGCCTATACATTTGATAGTTTAGTCTACACATTTGATATTACTATTGTAACTATAATACCTTTGATTCTAGTTCTGTAACATACTGACGACCATTAATTTGATTTCTTGTCTTTGTTCAAATGTACTTTGCTCGTTTGAATCGCTCAAACACAAATAAACAGTGTACTACGACGACGAAAACCAAACTATCGTACTAAGATGACCTGACCACCTTTGCACCAAAACGTGATAGCCCGAATCCTAGGGAGGTCCGTTGTGACCCGTCGACTGCGAATATCCGTGTCTCATATTATGAGACACATACGTTAGTAAAATCCATTGAGTCCTCTTTTTCTTGTAAGAATTTTCCCGGGTTTTACATTCTCCTCTCCTTAAAAGGAATTTTGTCCCGAAATTCTGTACAATCACAACGAATCACATGCATATGCAACGTGCACTATATATGTGACCATGGCACCGGGGTGTCCGTTGACAACTCATCAGCTTGGGGGGAATAGTGGCCGTGGATGTCGGGTTACCAACACAGCTCATGAATCGAGCGAGATTTCAACTGTACGGAAACTCTACCCAGTACATATTTGTCTGACCATACACATGACCACAGGATCAAATACGGTAAAATAATAATGGCCATAGGCACTGCATCATATACAAAATAAATATTCAATAAATGTATCTCACATGGTTCGAGGATTAACACACTACTCTTATGCAAACATATATTAAAATTATAAAATTCTAATACA
The DNA here is from genome assembly GCA_016808115.1 of Tetrastigma voinierianum. Classification (NCBI taxonomy): domain Eukaryota; kingdom Viridiplantae; phylum Streptophyta; class Magnoliopsida; order Vitales; family Vitaceae; genus Tetrastigma; species Tetrastigma voinierianum. Next base: position 536,587 of record JAEQBH010001219.1, read on the forward strand.
TGTCATACATAATAATACGAAAGCCACAGAGTAAAGTAGCAGCTACAACAGTGACTCCTAGTGAGTCAAGCAACTAAGATCAGGTCCACGTATTACGAAATGGTGATCCCTTGACAGGGTGAGAAAAGCCAAGTAGAGATAATTTCCTACCTAGGTTACTCCACACCTAAGTGCACATGCATGGCAAAACAAACACATTCAAGCAATTTCATGAACCTACTCGAATGTCTACATGCGAACCCGTGTCTCGAGGTCACGACTCCTCGTGGCTTTGCACAGTAAATGTGAAAACACCGTTTCAAAACAAAACTTGTTCTCGAAAACACGCTGCAATTTCGGTAAAAGTATTGAACTACCCTCCAGGCGAATGTGTTGGAGAACCTTCGAGAGGAAACAATTCATGGGCTCCTCGACGATGTAATTGTTGGACCATCTCTAACATGATTACCAGAAAATTAAATCCGTGGGAATTCCTTTCGCAACCATGTTCGTTTTTCTTTTCTTTCATGTCATGCACTCATACCTAATTTCTAGGTTACCCCGGTGCATATGAAATGCATTATGTCATTTCAACATATTCATGCTAATATATTCACATGCAAATATATATTAACATAATTAATCACACAAATATGTTATGTAATTTCTCAACCAATTACACCAAAATTAGCTCACATGGGCTAATTAACAAACACAAGCAATTCATTTTGAATCGCTCAACATCTTAAAATTAACGCAAAAATATTCACATCACTATTCCGTGAGCAGTAAAACCTCAGTTCGCGTTCACGACCACTAAAAATAGGAATTTTCTCTACTCGGTTCAAGCTTTTTGAGACCGAGGTTTAAACTAAAACAGAAGCCCAAAAGCGTTCTGGCACCATTTATGGTTCTTAAACAGGATTAACACAGAGTAGGAAAGATCATACCTCAGCAGGTTGTCGAACTCCACCAAATCGGTGCCACAGCAGTAGTCCTGCTTGGGGCCGGTGATATTTTTGAGGAATAGGAGCGAGTAGTAAAATAAGGGCCTAATGTATATAATTAAAGTTCAAGTGTACATAATAAAAAAAAATGCTTGTAATGGTAGTTTTTTATTAGACTTAACAAATAAAATATTTTTACAATCGAGAAATAAAACACATTTAATTTTAGATTAAGCATCTGAATGTTCATAAAAACATTGATATTGAGCATTTCTAGATGCAAAATCATTGATAATAGTGTCAACATCAATATTTTATAACATATTTTCTCCAATGCATAAAATTGCTAGGTCATTCAATCTTTCTTGTGACATTGGCGTGACCTCAGTAGGATTTCAATAATTTTGACTTTGAAAAACTTCTTTTACAACGGATCTTTACAGGTCACAGAATATGGATTAATAGGATTCGGTATGCGATTGAAGCATTTGGATAACACACACAAATAAACATTATATCATGATAATGATAAGTAAATAACGTATCGAAAACATTGATAACTATATGCACATCAAAGAAACGATGAATAAATCATAAAAAATAAATAAAAACCTAAATTTGTGTAAAATAATAACTTTATTGAATAATAAAACAATGAAAAAGGTGTAAAAATTATGATTTCAGTCAATAATAAGAAATAAATAAATAAGATTGCAGAAAAGACTAACAAAAAAAGTTTGAAAAATGAGGTTATAGTTTTCACCTCGTCCAAGCAACCCTTCTAACTTTCATATCTAATATTTATAAATACGAGTGAAAATAAATATGATAAAAGTTTGCCAAAATATATAAAATGCATTATCATATCATAGTTTTAGAATCGAAAAATATTAACAAAAATAATTTTTTTATATTTGGTTTTACATGAAAAATATAAAATCAAACCTAATCAAAAATATATTTGGTTTTTTATTTTTTTAATATAGACTACAAACAGAAGTAGAGCCACAGGCGATTACCCCTCATACACCCAGGCAGGCTGTCTAGCCAGCGTGAAACAACTCTTAACTTCTTTCATTCAGCAGAAAATGGTCGAATCGGTTGAAACACAGAGAGAAGCCACTCCCTCTCTCTCTAAAAATGAAAATTCCAGCCTACTACATCCTTTCCCTCTTTGCTGCAAGTTTTTTGGCTTTTGGAGAAGATGACACTATGCAAGTTTTTGTCTTATTCATTAAGAATTCAAACAATACCATCCATGTCCTCAAGTCTTGGATTTTTGACAACAGTATCACAGGCCGTCCGTTTTCATACGTCTATCTTTCATTGACATGTGTCACATGAGTACACATGTTATAGGTGAGCTGTCGCATCGCGTGTCGTTTCTGACACCGTGCTCGGTGCCTCGAAAAATGTGCAAATTAAACGTCTCGGAGTCGACAAAATCGACGTGGTAGCTAGACCGGGGGCGATTCCAACGGTGAAGTCCGTTTGTCATCAGAGATCTGAAAAATTCAAAATTTTACGAAATTACCGTTTGCCATTTTTCGAAGAATTATCAATTTTGCCGGGTCTTACGATACTCCTGGCAAAGATTTCGTCAGAGTACGGACAATCACAACTATTCACATGCATATGCGACATGCACTACCCCATGCATGTAAACTAGTCATTTAAGTAATAAACGACTAAATCACGTACCTTCATCCCTAAACAAGAAAGGATAGGTGGCCCGCATCATGTCCTCGTGCTCCCACTTTGACTCCTCCACTCCATGGTGCTGCCATAGCACCCTCACTAGCCTCACGGTCTTGCATGCAAAAACACACTCCCATTATCCATAATGCACATTAGTCCCTCTCGAAGGTCCCGTCGGTGTCAACCTTAATCTCTCTGATCCACTACATGGGGTGGATGCGGAGTATACTTAGGAGCATGGACGTGAAATACCTCGTGGACACACACGACATCTGCAGGCGAAATAAAACCCAGCACATGCGGCCTGCGTACTGCACTCTCGGAAACATCTCGGGGGCCCAATAAACATCGTGATAACTTCACATAAGCTTACTTAGAACCTTACCACTCACTCTCTTAGGCATCATCTTGAAGACGTGATCCCGACCTCGAACTCTAAGGGTCAGCGTCGTACATGCATAACTCTTCTTAGGCTTTGAGGCCGAAGTAGAAGGCGTTGTCAAATATCAAGCTCACCTTCTGCGAAGGTGTTTCTAATAGATCAAGACCCCGGTGATGGGCTCTCTCCACCTCGGTCAACATATCGGTGATGCTGCATGGCCTCCCATACAATGCCTCATATGGTGCCATCGTATACTCGCGATATAGCGTTGTTGTTGTAGGCGAATTCCACTGGGGGCAAGTGCTCTTCCCAACTACCCTTATGATCCCGAAACGCGCTCGTAGCATGTCCTCTAACCTGTATATAATCCACGTATGTATACACCTGACCACTTGCTTGGTGTGTAACGTTGGCGCTTCCCAAAGTCACTGATCTTGACAATCAATGGGCCAGATCAACTGTGTCCATGTCATGAATGACATCCATATGCGGAGCCCTTGCGGCTCACCAACACTGGTCAATTTCAATGGGGTATCAATCTCGAGTCACTCCGACACACGTCACTCAACTCTAAGTCTGCGTGATAACCATGGCTAGTGTGTTTTTCATCTCGAGTCGCTCCAGGCTCACATCATGCTCTAGAATGTATTGATAACATGACCGTGTGTTTTCTTTCTCGGGCAACATAACTTTTCGGCCTACACTACGAGCCTCTTACACCATATAGAAATTTCGGATATCTCCACGGGTCTCTTACACCCACACAGAAATTCAGGATAGCTCCCCGGGTCTCTTACACCCACACGAGGTCGGGGTCTCTTACACGGTCGGAGAGCTCAGGGGTCTCTTACACCCACACAGAAATTTGGGATATCTCCCCGGGTCTCTTACACCCGCACAGAAATTCGGGATCTCTCCCCGAGTCTCTTACACCCACACAGGACCTTTCAGATACTACTGCGGGTCTCCTTCACCCACACAAGACCTTTCGGATACTACCACGGGTCTTCTTCACCCACACAGGACCTTTCGGATACCACCATGTGGGTCTCAGCCACCTAACTCAGGCTTCTCACCTTAGGGATGCGGCCCCACTGCTTCCTTTGCCAACACATTAATTTCTCTTCGTTTCCTTATTCGAACTATGAGGTCTTCATTAGGCGTAGTGCAGACAAACTCAGCCCACACTCACAAGGTGGTGAATGATATCTTAGTGCACCCACACTCGACTTGATGCGATCCCCGAGTCCACCGTGAGGGCGGAATCTTGGGATCTACAGCTGTGATCGAGCATTAGGTCGCTCTCGCACCATCCTAGGAAGGAACATCCACACATGGCTCTCTGAGGCCTCAACCTCTAAGTCCAAATCGTCACCACAGTGCATTAGAAAACAAATGCGGGTATAAGCATTACCACACGTCCGGTGATCTGCATGCTTAGCCTGCATTGCTATGGGGAAGCCACGCATCTGGACAATCTCGCCTCATATGCCCGGGTGGCGGCAATGAGTAACCGTCAATGTGACCTTGCAGAGCTCAGGCTGAAGATCTGTGCTCAACTTTGACCTGCGCTGCGGCCCACGGCCATGTGACCAGATCACGGGAGATACTAGGTGCTGGTGCGGCACCACAGGCCCAGAATCTTGGTTCCTGACCCATACTAAGGGTGGAGAGACCAGGTGTGTCCCTCTGTCCTCTGTGGCCCGGGGTGAGGGGCGTCTGAAAACCACACAGGATCCTTGTCTGCAGAGCAAATCCTCCTCGTATGTCCAGAGCTGCGGTCAAACATAACATACAATCTTGCCCGTCGGCAGCCAACTAGATCCTTGGCTCGGATAACCGGAATCTGGAACCTGCGGGCGAAGCGCCTGGCATGCTTTCGGTAGAAAGGTTGATCTCCCTTCCTCTTAGTACCAGCATTGTCTTGGACCACTGGCGTAATAAATATGCACAACATAGTTGTAGTGGTGACATGGTGCACTCCTCCTCCTAACCATTGGAGACGATGTGCCCAGCGGAGGTGGTTTGACTGCTGACTACTGTATACTTTTGATAAGTGATACAAATCCTACGACTCGGCAAAAATCTGTGATCAAATACTGAATCAGTGTAGCTAGCACCTCATGGACTATCCCTCTACGTCCTCGCCCTCGAACTAACCATCTACACATGTCAAATGATAGGTAATTTCTAATGGTATCTACAAGGCATAAACACAACCCCGAGACACTATTCATATACAGAAAAATATTTCATACTCAATGTCCATGCATTTATAGGTAATGCAAGACATAATTTCATTTTATTAAATTATAATCAACATCAAAAAATTTTATTTTAGAAAATTTCATTTTTAAAAGATTTGATTTGATTTGATTTGATTTTTATTTTTTATTTTTTTTTTGAAAAATCTTGTGAACAGTGTTCATGAGCAGGTGGTCCCAACGTGGCCCGAACCGGTCTGCATTGAGTCAAAAACCGGGTCGAGTGCACAGTGCACCCAACCTTGGCCCGACCTGCACGCACCTGGCGTGCGTGTCGCGAACTTAGTGACCGTGTCAAGCCCCCTCTCGGTCGTATCGCCTCGTACGTGTAGCCTCCTGCAGTATTTGTCTTGTGGCGTATCACGCGACTCCATGCGTGGTGTCGTAGCACTTCCTGACGTGTCGTGTGGCGCGGCTGTGTCTGTGTCATATGTGATGCCATCGATATCGCGGCAAAGTCGCCCTCGGCCATGATACAAATCTTTGTATCGTAAACCACTCAGCCCTTGCCTTCTGTAGTAATATCGCAAGCACAGTGTGTCGTGGTAGTAGTGGCAATTAATAGGTAACAACTATGGCAGATGTCGTCTTGGCCTTACACTGCGCCTCCAGCCTGTGTCCGCGATACGAGTCAACGTATCGTGACTCACACAAGGAGGAAATGGACAATAGCCCAGCCCACTTGGCCCCTTTTTTTTTTTTCACGCCCGTTTTCTTATTCGGCTCTTGGAAATACCACAAAAAAAAATGTTTTCCCTTCATTTTCGATGAAACCAAATAAATTTCTTAAAAATTTATTTTATTTAATCTTCTTCCAGTTTTACACCTTTGTAAACCTCGAAAAATTTCTAACATCCTTTTCATTCAGTACGAGACCGTTTGCAAAAACTGCTCCAAACTATTTGTTCTCACGCTAACCACAGTATTTCAACATCATTCCTATGCTGTGCAGCATACAATTTCAATCACTCAATACATAACAATTCATGTTATGCACACCATTCACACATCAATCACAACAATCACACAATCACATAAAACACAGTGCATGTAGTGTTCTAATCATGTCCTATGATTATCTAGGTAATCACATACCTATACCCTAACATCGAGCTTTACTAAGCTGTGATGTTCTCACACCTTATGACCATGGCCTAAGCCCAAGTCCCTCAAGCCCTAGGTATTCGTATACCTAAGCTCGATGCAGCTGTGACACCCCAGGCAGGGGTGTCGGGTTGTGCTCTGTCCCGACTCGCGGAATAGTCGTGGATGTCGAGTTGCAGGCACCACTCATAATCGAGGCGGAGTCTCCTTTGTGCAGGAGTTCTGAGGTACATAACCTGTCCCAACCATACACAAACGACCACACCGGGGTCCCGAATGCGGCGAGTAAAATAATGGCCACTTGGGCCCACTGCATCAATACTCACAAATAAATATTCGACCAAATGTATCTCACATGGTTGAAGATAACACTACTCTTAATACAAACATATATTAAAATTATAAATTCTAATACATGTCATACTGTATGCAAAGCCACAGTGACTCTTCTAACACATGGCCTCTAGTGAACACTTCGATCGGTCCACGTACTGAAATGGTGATCCCTCGACGGGGTGAGCAAAGCCGATAGAGATAATTTCCTACGGGTTACTCCACCTAAGTGCACATGCATGGCAAAACAAGCACATTCAAAACCAATTTGCGAACCTCACTCGAATGTCATGCCCAAACCAGTATATAGAGTGCTCTGTGACTCTCGCACTTGCACAAGCACATTGTATGAAAGCACCGTTTTCAAAACAAAACTGTTGTTCTCGAAAACCACGCTCATAGAATTTAGGTAAAAGTGGACTACCCTCCCGGGGTGAATGTGTTGGAGAACCTTCCAAAAACAGTCATGGGCTCCTCCAGCGTGTAGTGTTGAGACCATCTCCCAACACCATTCTCCGGAACGTCATCCATTGAAATTCCTTTCGCAACCATGTTCGTTTTTCTTTTCTTTCATGTCATGCACTCATACCTAATTTCTAGGTTACCCCGGTGCATATGAAATGCATTATTCCATTTCAACACATTCATGCTGATATATTCACATACAAATATATATTAACATAATTAATCACACAAGCATGTTATGTAATTTCTCAACCAATTACACCAAAATTAGCTCACATGGGCTAATTAACAAACACAAGCAATTCATTTTGAATCAAACCGACATCTTAAAAATTCACGCAAAAAATATTCACGTCACTATTCCGTGAGCAATTAAAACCCTCGGGTTCTTTGTTCCGACCACCTAAAATAGGAATTTTCTCCGCTCGGTTCAAGACTTGGGGAGGTAGAGTTTAAGGAAATTAAAACAATGCTCGAAACGTATAACCATTTACATGGTTCTAAACAAGGATTAACACAAGTAGGAAAAGATCCCTACTCTAGAGTTGTCGGAACTCCACCAAATTCCAGGCTCAAATGCCAGAATCCTAGCCGCGCAGAGCAATCCTCTCCTCCTTCGTCTAGCCTAAAAACAGATCGTCCCGATCAAATGGAAACCTAGAGAGAAGCCACTCCCTCTCTCTCTAACAACGAAAATTCCAGCCTACTGCATCCTTTCCCTCTTTGCTGCATGTTTTTTGGCTTTTGAAGAAGATGGGACTATGCAAGTTTTTGTCTTATTTATTAAGAATTCAAATAATACCATCCATGTCCTCAAGTCTTGGATTTTTGACACTTGGCACTATCTAGGCCGTCCATTTTCATCATCTCTCTACACATCCAACATGTGTCGCGCGCTTCTGAAAGCATGTTATAGATGACTTTTGTCAAATCACATGTCCTTTTACGGCACCCGACATTTCCTGCTCGAAAAACGGCAAATTTTCGACCGTCTCAAAATTTGAGACGTAAATTCGACGTAGCTAGATTTGGCAGACGATTCCAAACGTGAAGTCCGTTTCTGTCATTTGAGATCTCAAAATTCGGATTTTTACCGAAATTAATGCTTGCCCCTTCCTAAAATTGTAATTTTTCGGTCTTACATGCCACGTATGTAAATCTGAAATATTCATACTAAACGACTAAACCACATACTTTCATCCCTAAACAAGAAGGGATAGGTGGCCCACATTGTGTCCCCATAATGGAAAGCACGACCCTCAAACAATAAAATCCTACTGTAATTTTATTGCTTTTGCTACGCTCAACGAGGCAGAGTTCAAATTAACATTTTAACTCAAATATTTGCAGTCAGTCTGTGAATAGGAGAAAAATTAGAAAATCATTAGAGAAATAAAAATATAACATGTAAAACCAAAACAAAAATAATTTTTGTGTACTATCCTCCTGTAATGATGATTTATATCCTTCTTCTTGAGTAATAGATTGCTTTTTTCTTTAAAAAATAATTTTAAAATTATCAATTAAAATAAAACCAAATTAACATATTCAAACTAAATAATATTAAAAAAATTAGATTTATTTTTTACTATTAATTAATTTGATATTTTTACTGCATTTTTTTGAACAAAACATTCAAATCATGAGACACTACTTGTTCTTTAAGAACAAGGTCTAAAATATGATAAAACATTCAATATTTTTACCGCATTGATGCTATTCCTAACTATTACTTAAATTTAATATTCATAATTTTATGCTAGAAAGTAAAATCTTCACTAATGAAGTCATTGTCACGTGAAGCGTATAAAGAAAAGGAAAGAAAAACAAACCAACAAATCCAATACACACCCTCATAAGTTCAATAAAATAAAGCAAATGGTCACATAATTAAAACCGCTTTAACAATCACAAGGTTCTCACCAGCGATGCAAATTTTCAACCGTGATGCGCCCACCGTGATGCGTACTGACGCGCGCGAGGAGCGGATCAAAATGGCATGAGAAGAAATCAATGGGAGGCAAGAGTCAAGGGCAGTGAGGCCGTGGTTTTTAATCGAATCGTTTGAGCCTTTAGGCTGATAAATAAGAAAGTGTATTAGGTTTTAATTTTTAGACTTAAAATGGTTAAGGCGTTCTTTAGTTTTGATATTAAAACCACGTCGCTTAATATAAAACGATGTAGTTTTTAGGTGCTTATCAAAACTACGCCGCTTTTATGTTAAACTAATGTAGTTTCTTTCACCATATTTAATAATCTAAATTATATCTATTTAACACTAAATTAGTATTATATGATTATAATTATTTAGAGTAAGTATTTACTTAATTTCAATAATTAAGTAACTCTCGATATTTAGTATTTAAAACTTGAAGTTTATAGGTTAAAATATTAGCTAAGTAATAATATTAAAAAGTTTTAATTAAATTATACTCTTAAGTTTTATTTCAATATTCATGTTTTCAAAATAATTTGAACATAACTAGCAATTTTAATAAGTAAAAGTTATATTTATAATATTATAAAATTTTTATTATATTATTAGACATTTATATACACACAATGACACAAATATGATGGAGTATATATATATATATATATATATATATATATATATATACACATTAAGATCAATTAGTAATTGTTCAATTGCCTATATAATAATTATCAAAATAATATTAAATTTCATTTATAAAACAAATAATTTTAAACTTTATTATTATTATTATTATTATTATTATTATTATTATTATTATTATTTATTATTATATATATATATATATATATATTATATATATACATACAAGTAAGTATGGTATATTTAGTAAATTATCACCTCTGCTCTTGCCTGCCCAATGCAATCTCAGATTAGCTGTTCTGGCTCTCGGTCTTGAGAACCCCAGCACCTCCCATACCCGCCTCCATTAAAAACCCGAACCCACCTCGCCTGACAAAGTCAAACGGTCAACTGACATATATCTCTGCCTCCGATATTTCGGTCTGGCCGGCTTCCAGACCTGCACAAACTTTAGTCCCTCAGCATCCCATCGCTGACTTTTCACTCCACTACGCAGCGACCCTCACTAACCTCATGGTCTTGCGTCGCAAACCTGATCCCGCCATCCATACGCACACCGTCCTCCCTCAAGGCCCCACCATCCCATGGTGTCAACTCCTGAATCTCCCAGTAATCCATTACATGACCGGATCTCGAGGTACCGGAAAGCGCATGGAGACGGAATACCGCGGCGGATACCCGATACGCCACAGAGTCCCAACCGACACGCTGCCGCCGCTTACCTCTCAAGTATCTCGAAGGGTCCAATGAACCTTGGTAATAGCTTTTCGCGCTTGCCAAACCCGACTCTCTTAGGCATCACCCCGTTAAAGACGGATCTCCAACTCGAACTCTATGGTCGATACCGTATATCAACATAGCCTCTTCGCCGGCTCAGTCGCGGAGAAGACGCCGCCGTATCGCTCACCTTCCGGGCGTCTCTTAATTAGATCAGACCACGCTGATGGGAGTTCTCTCCCACCTCACCAACATATCTGGGGCGATCCATTCGTCTCCCACACGCCTCATGGCGCCATCCCAGGTGATGGCCCCGCCCGACAAATGTTGTCAGAGCGACCTCTCACTAAGGGAAAATGCTCTTCCCAACTACCCTTATGATCCAAAACACATGCTTCCGTCCTCTAACACCGTATGGTCCTCTCGACCGACCATCCGTCTCCCAAGTGGAAAGCTGCACTCATGGTCACCAGCCCATAAATTTTCAAACTCTTCCAGCGCGCCGGGAACCAGGTCTCCCATTCGACACTATGATACTACTAAGATTCCATGTAGCCGGACTATCTCTCGAATGTACAACCGACAGAATCTCTCCAATGTGAAGGTCATCCGCACGGCTAGAAAATGTGCCGACTTCTTAAGCCAATCCACTATCACCCATACCGCATCATGTCTTTGCGGTGTCCGTGGAAAGTGGGTCACAAAATCCATCGTGACGTGCTCCCACTTCCACTTAGCCACCTCCAATGGCTGAAGTAGCCCTGCTGGCTTCTGGTGCTCAACTCCAAATCCTGCTCCACAATTTTGAGACATCGTTGAACAAAGTCCCTACGTGCCTCTTTATCCCGCTCTAGTAGTACCGGCGACAAAGATTCGTACATCTTCAAAAGCACTGATGCACGACAAACGGAGAGAGGAAACTCCCCGAGAGAATCTCCTTCCCAATTCCACAACTGGGAACCACTAAATTCGTCCTCTCTATACTCAAGATCGCCATCTTCACGTGGACGGTCCAAATTCCTCACCGTGACCTGATCAGACTGGTCCTCGATGACACTATCTCCGTGTCCCTGCCCCCCCGTGGATTCGATCACTCGCTTCGCCAACAAAACATCGTGTAGCTACTAAACTCCCCAACGACCGAGCCAAGGCGCGGTACTTCATAGCCCAAACTCCGTCTCTACGCCTCATCCGCCATTCCCGGAAGCTATACTAGCTAATACTCCCCCGTGACTTTCGATCAGTGCATCGCCTCACCACATTTGCCTTTACCGGGTGGATGCAAAGTAAAGCCTGCCAGTCCCTCAGAACTCCATCCATTCAAGCCGCTCATATCGAGGTCCCACAGGTGAAACATACTTAAGACTTCAGGGTCTAAGTACACCCGAACCGTTCGCCATATAAATAGTGAAGGCCAAACTCCATGTCGTGTGTGTGTAATTCCCGTCATGCATTCTCAACTAACGGAACCATAAGCTCACTCCCTCTCTGATCGCATCAAAAACACATCACGCTCCGGCCTCGTGAGGCATCACAATACACCGTAGCCCCGTCCCTCGTCCGGACTATCAAGATAGGCAAGAGTAAGCCTCTTCAACTCTTGGAATGCCTCTCGCATCAGTCATCCCCAATCAACTGACCTCCTTTCGAGTCAACAATCCGTCATAGGTGCCGCGACCGAGAGAAATCTCTCAATGAATCTCCTGTAGTACCCACCAATCCAAAGAAACTACGTATCTCGAAGACTGACGGCCTCCCAACTCACAGGCCTCGACCTCTCCTCGTCCACCGACACGCCCGAGCGCCGACACCACGTGTCCCAAAATCTCACCCCGTAGCATAGCAGTTTCTCTCAAACTCGGGAGCTCATCAACTTGGTGTACAACTGATGGTCTCTCAGCAACTGTAAAACAATCCTCAAGTGATACTCATGCTCCCACTCTGACTGGGAGTAGATTAAAATGTCATCCACGAAGACCACAACAAACTGATCTAAATTGTAAGACCCGAGAAATTCCAATTTCTGGAAAAATGGCAAAATCGTAATTTTGGTTACAAAATTACAATTTCTGTTAAAAAAAAAATTTGAAATTTATTCTCTGATCTCGCAATCTACAAACGGATTTCACTCACCCGACCGATCATGAAATCTAGCTAGCAGCGCCGATTCCCCATCGACCTAGACAATGAATTTACACGTTTTCGAGGGCATCGCTTCAGACTTTAAACACTTTCGATGTGACGTAAAGTCACATAACATGTACTCATGTGTCATAAGCATTAGTAGAGAACGATGAAAATGTATCTACAGATAAGACCGACGTCAAACTGAAAAGAAGAACAAAATGGTTATTAATGAAAATAATTTAAATGACACTAAAGGACAAAATGTCCAATAGTGTCATCTCTTCAAAAAGGGAGAAGGGGCAGTGGCTGGAGCAGAAAAAACACAAGAGCAGCAGATTTTTCATTTTATTTTTAGAGAGAGACACTTTCCTGCTTTTCCTAAGAACCACCATCTGCAAATGACAAACAAGAAGGAAAGCTGCTCTACAGCCGGAGCGAAACTCACAGCGTGGACAGTTTGAGATTTTTTGACAAACTCCGTGAGGTAGGGGTTTCTCCCTACTTGGGTTTTTACTTTATTTAAGTGTTTTCAATGTTTAGGTTGGCAGAGGCCTTGAATGGCTGTTTGATCGGTCCCAAAAGTTGGGACCGAATTGATATAATTTTTGAAACTATAATGGAGCAGCCGTGACTGTCCACGGCTGATTTGGGTGGATTAATTGTGCATTTGTGTGTTGATGCATGTATTGATTGGAATGAAGCGAAAATGGCTGTGAAACCCGGGTTCACTAAGTGAACCGATGATTTGAGATTTTTCGGGAATAGTAACCGAGGGTTTCACTATTCCCGAAACAGTGTTCTCGATATAAATTTTGTGAATTAATGTGTTTGGTCGAGTAATTCAAGTAGAATTGCTCGTGTTTGATCATTAGCCCATGTGAGCTAATTTTGATGTGATGAAATGCGTAATTACATAACATGATTGTGTGATTGAATTTTTTGTGAATATATGCATGTTTATATATTTACATGTGACATAGACTGTAATGGAATTGGCTCATGCGTTCCATATGCCTTTGGGAACTTCTAGGATGATAAGAGTGAGTGCATGAGGTGAGTCTAGAGTGAATGGTTTCGGAGGGTTGTCTAAAACTAAAAATGATCGGAGGGTAGTCCATACTAAAATATCAATCGTCGGAGACAGCCCAATTGATATATATATACATCGGAGGGTTGTCCACAAACAAATAAACATAATAATTCTCATACGAGGCTTAGGCGAGTGTGAGAGAGTCGGTGGACTCGGGTACAAGATGATCAGTTAGACATTCAAGTAGGATCATGCATTTGCTTGGATGTGTGTTTATTTTGGAGCATTACACTGCACTTAGGTGGAGAGTAGCCCACTTAGGGTGATTCCACTACTGAGCATTAGCTCACCCTGTTGAAGGATACTATTTTACAGGTACAAGGAGCATGCAAGGGGACGGCTCGTCCTAGAGACTGATGTTTAGAAGAAAGCCGAATTGTGGCTTTGGGTTATGATGTGTGATACGTGTATTAAATTCTCTAATTTTAATATATATGTATTTGTATAAGTAAACTTTGAACTCTTGAACTATGGTTGGATAGTTGGATATATATATATATATATATATATATATATATATATATATATATATATATATATATATATATATATACATTATTATTGGTTTATGAGCCCAAGTGGCCGTTTTAATCATAGACCGTTATATTGGACTGTTTAGGACAGGTTTATGCAGGTGTTGTATTTGGGTAGAGCTCCTGTGCAAGGAGACTGCGATTTTAAAGTGGCGTCGGGTAACCCGACATCCACTTGTATTCCGCGGGTTGACGGTCAACGGACCCCCGGGTTTTGGGGCGTCTCAACTTGGTATCAGAGCTTAGGTATACGAATACCTAGGGAGCTCGGGTTTAGGTATCCATCACTACTTGGGTGGTTTGATGTAGAGTATAGGTATATAAAAACCTAGAGATTGAGGGGATTTGGGCTTAAGCCATAGTTGAGTAAGAACGTCACACTAGGTGTGGTTCGATATGGAGTTTAGGTATGAGATTACCTAGGAAATCACGGGACAAAACTAGGACACTGCATGCATGTGTTGGTATGTTTTGTGTGATTAGATTTCGTGAAGTGTGCTTGCATGCTTGGTTGTGCATAACATGAATTGTTAGGTGTTATGTGATTGAGATTATATGATTGATATGCTTGGTTGATAGCATAGGATGAAGTGTGGAAAATTTTGGAGTTTACAGTGTGTAAACTGGAACAAAGGAAAAGAAAATAAAGAAAATAAATTTTATAAAATTTATTAGGTTATGAGGTGAAGAAAATAATATTTTTGGATTTTACAAGATGGAAAAGTGAAGAAAATAAATTTTTATAAATTTATTTGAGTATTCTGGAAAATGAGAAAAACAAAATAGGTATATGCTTTTTTAGAATTTCCGGCAAGCGGAAATGAAAAAAAATGTTGGTGCGAAATTGGAGTAGACTCTTGCCCCCAGGTGTGTAGTGACTAAGGAAATTTGGGCGAGTTAAGGCGTTGAAGTATTTGGGCGCTTAGCTGTTGTGCGTGGCTGTGGCCCTAGTATGTGCTGGTGCGGGACCTGTGTGAATTGAATCTGCAAATTTGTGAGCCAGTTGGTAATGACGGTTGTATGAGCCTTGTAGGCGCGGCTGGCTGATCTTCTTTGGAGCCCGATAAATTGTGCACTCGGTGCACTCGGCACATTTGACCCGGTTTCGGCTGATCTTGTTTACGAGTCACTAAATGAACACTGTTCATTACAAAAAAAAATTCGGAATTTTTTTTTTTATTTTAATTAAAATAAAATAAAATAAAACAAAATGGGACAAAATTTTTGAAAAAAAAAATTAA
Organism: Tetrastigma voinierianum; assembly: GCA_016808115.1. Classification (NCBI taxonomy): domain Eukaryota; kingdom Viridiplantae; phylum Streptophyta; class Magnoliopsida; order Vitales; family Vitaceae; genus Tetrastigma; species Tetrastigma voinierianum. The sequence goes on from JAEQBH010001219.1 coordinate 552,045, forward strand.
AAAAAATGAAATTTTCGAAAATAAAATTTTTGTTGAAAACAATATTTTAAATGCAAAAATTGATTGCCTTGCATTACCTGTAAATGCAAGGACAATGTGATTTATGTGTATGATTAGTGTCTCGGGGTTGTGTTTATGCCTTAGCGATATTGTATTGAGATTTAACTTGCCATTGAACTGTACAGATGGCTAGTCGAGGACGAGGATGTAGAGGGCGTCCACAGGGTATTGGTCAGACACCACCAGTGTTTGATCAATCGGGCTTTCTCGGTGTAGGTAATGCACGGTTGCTATCCTGTTTGGTATAAGCGGTAGGCAGAAGGTCCTAGTAACCTCCAGAGGTTAGGGCGCATCATCCTCCGACATTCACAGGGAGAGGAGATTTGATGGTGGCAGACCATTGGTTTATGTAGATCGAGAAGGTGTTAGAGGCCATGGAGATTACCTCTGACACTACCAGGATTAGACTAGCTGCGTTCCAGCTAGAGAGTGAGGCTTAAATATGGTGAAAATGGGCAAGGACCTCTAGAGACCTTGGAGGAGCCTATGTATGTGAGTTCTCCCCTAGGGATTAGGGCGAGAATAGGGATGATAGGTCGCGGTTGCGAGTTGGAGATCTTTAGGACTCTACTCACAGTGGACCTGAGGATCATGGACATGTCATAGTTGATGTCTACGGGGATGGATTGGTGATAACTTATAGAGGTCGTTATCGATTGTGGCGTATTAGGAGATTCTGCTATCTGCGAGGACGGTACTCGTGTGTGACTTCGGCATAGGATGTCAAGTGAGGTCCTCTTTTTTTAACTTATAACCTTCGCTTGCATATTCATATAATGTTAAACATTTAACTTGTATTATATTACGTATGGCCGGATTACAAAATATATATACAAGCTCCATATGGAAGTGTTCAACATCTACAAATATTTACATTGGTTTACAAAGAATTTCGTATACAAAATTGACCTAAAGGAGTCTTCCGGTGAGCACCTATTCTTTGTGTGGCCTTTGTTTGCTGATGTGGATGGCCTGGTCCTGCAGTGGTCTCCTCTTACGTACCTGCAGTTGAACACCCTGATGTTAAGCTTTACGCTTAGTGGGAATTAATACACATGGATGACCTCTATTAAGGTCACCACACTTCTATACAAATGCATATAACACATATAACAGTTACAGATTCTTATCATTTCTCATATATATACTTATCATAACCAGTTCCATTTCTTATCATCATCCATATATTTTTCATGTATTTTGTATTTTACTTCTTGTTCTTGTAACTGTATACTATCATCACATAGCAGTGCTATGCTTCTCATATTCTCTTCATATATTCTCTACATTTCCTTTGCATATACCTGTCATTTCTTTTATGTTTCATGTCTGCATAAACCTTAGAAGTGGATACAGGAAACCATGAGGGCCCGAAGGCGCTATACTCACTGTATGAAGCGATGGTCATGAGGGCCCGGCGCTATAATCAGCGTAAACGGTGGTCCATGAGGGCCCCAATGGCGTGATATGTATACCGAAGGTATCATCAGCATGCGAGACAATGACCATCCATGAGGGCGGGTATTGTGGTGACCCTTTACGGGCCACCGTGATCAAGCAGGGATCTATATCATCGACCCAAGCGGGGCCTCGATATCATAGCATCTTTGCGGAGTCTTATTTTTTCCACCCCAATAGGCATGCCGTCTATCCCACTACCCGAGGTTCCTAGCGGACAATCAATGTATTTTATGCTCGGTATATCTCATATTCCCGAATAATTATTGTCATTCGGTACTCATATGTGATATATATATATATACGATCATTTATTCATAACTTTTCATTTTTCATGTCTCATTGTATGCATATATAACTATGCTTACCCTATATGCTTATGAGTTATTTATGAATTCATAATATGAATAACTATAGTTACCTACAGAGCCTACTGTTTTTCATGTTTTCCGGAACTAATATGAATTCCAATCATATCATGCTATCTATTGATGAATTCTTGACTCAATGGGCTTTCCATAGAGTCGGGAACGCAAATCGGAGTTCAAGCGAAGGAGATGCTATGATAACCAGAAGTTGGAGGTCATCTTGGCGGTCAGATCTTGACGAGCTGACACGAACTAACAGGCTGCACTGAAGTGACGAGCTCGGTCTAATACCTCGGTCTGACATCTAATATCTTCCACTAAGGCATATGGATGGATTCTTGACTCAATGGGCTCCATAGAGTCAGAACACCGTCGGAGTTCAAGCGAGGAGATATGACCTTCAAAATTGGAGGTCATCTTGCGATCGATCTTGAGGCGGCGGGCGACTGGTGCGAAGTGACGAGCCAGCTCTGCGGGGCGAGCTGGCTCTTCGAGGACAGAGCTAAGCTACGCATGAGTTGAGCTGCGCATGGCCGAGTTGAGCTCTTGGGACGAGATCTGCTGACCTCTATTTGACGACCTCTATGGGCTGACCCTTCACCCATTTGACTATTCAGAGTAAAAAGACCATAACTTGGTCTACAGGGGTCCGAATTGAGAAATTCAAAAGCCTAACATCAAGTTCACGGACGTGGCTACAATTTATCAGAAGGACTTACTTCCAAATTCTCTTAATTTCTGACCCAAATGCCGTTCTAGGTACGTAGTTGACGGCTGAATGGCCGACTTGACCAGATTTAGCTGAGTTGACCTCGGTAAAAGGACCATAACTTGGTCTACAAGGGTCCAAATCGAGAAATTCAAGAGCCTATCATCAAGTTAATTGATGTGGCTACAATTTATCAGAAGGACCTTACTTCCAGATTCCTTTATTTCTGACCCTAAACTCGTTCTAGGTCAGTACTATATGATCAAACATAGGGAATTTTCTTGGTTCAACCTGCAACTAGACTCTTCCTAAAACACATATCTTGGATCCTTAGAGCTCTTCTCAACTTAATCCTAACAAGAAATGAGATTGGGAGTTTCCAAACCCAAGACATGTATCCATATTCAAATTTAGTAGTTCCATACCTGTAATCTTCTTCTTCTTCTTCTTCTTTTCTCTTTTTGTTATTATTTGCTCTCCTTTTCGAAGACAAAAATAAGATATTTATTTTGGTCTTATTCCTTTTTATTTCACTTTCTAATCAAAGGAGGAAACTTCCTCCCTCTTTCCTTTAAGCCACTTGTCTCTTCCACAATTTTTTCATCCTTATTTCATTCAATATCTTTCTTTTATTACTTTCTTGGTCCTTGGCTAACCCCCTGCTGGCTACTTGAATCGATTTATGTTATTTTCTGATAGCCTCTGTCTTCTTTATTATTTGTAATTTGCTTATGCATATTCCTACTTTGTTTTTATCTTTATTTTATTCCGGAAAAATATACTTTTACTTTATTATACGAAAACATGTTATAAAGCGTAGGGTATAATTTGAGAATGATACAACTCCTCCTTAAAGAATTTCGTCCTCGAAATTCATGCACATTCGGATTGAGGAATCTGCTAGCGCTCTCATAGTTGCTTACGGCTCCCCAATGGCTTCTTCTCCGTGGTGTTGCCAGAGCACTTTCACTAATAGTACTTGTTGTTCATGGCTGTTTCACCTCGCGAGCAGAATAGTCTTTGGCTCCTCATGTATAGCAGATCTTCTTGTACTTGTATTTCTTATCTTGGTAGTATGTGCAACTCATCGGAAGCATTTATCTCCGAAGCATCGACACATGAAACACATCGTGTAATTTGGCCAACTCCGGAGGGAGTGCCAATCGATAAGCCACAGGGCCAATACGTTCTAAAATCTCATATGGCCCTATGAACCTTGGACTCAACTTGCCTTTTTGACCAAACCTTAAAACTTTCCTCCATGGTGATACCTTTAAAAGACTTTGTCTCCAGTTATATTCAATATCTCTCTCTCCTCTTGGTTGGCATATGACTTTTGTCTATCACTAGCTGCCTTTAACCTCTGCCGAATAACTTGTACTTTCTCTTCTGTATCTTTTACTATGTCTGGACCTATCAGTTTATGCTCATTTAATTTTGTCCAACACACAGGAGTTCTACATTTCCGGCCATATAAAGCTTCATATGGTGCCATACCAATGCTTGATTGAAAACTATTGTTATAGGCAAATTCCATCAATGGAACATATACCTATCGACTTCAGAAATTCAACTGACCTGACCACCGAAGCATATCTTGACACACGAATCAATCTTATTTGTCCATACGTTTGCGGATGAATGCCGTACTAAAATTCAGCTTAGTGCCTAAAAATGACTGTAATTCCTTCCAGAACCTCGATGTAAATCTCGGATCTCTATCCGACACAATAGACAACGGCACACCATGCAATCGCACAATCTCATCCACATATAGCTTCGGCTAGTGATCCATAGATAGTCAATCTGGCCGGTATAAAATGGGCCGACTTTGTGAGCTATCCGCAAATCCTTTCGAATGAGTCATGTTTTTGTTATTGTGAGGGAAAACCTGACACAAAATCCATGGTAATGTTATCCCGGCTTCCATTGAGGAATTGGAGGGAGTTAACAAACTGTTGGCGCGGTGTTCGGCTTTGACTTCTTGATACGTCAAACATAGACACATATTGATCACATCTCTTTTCATTCCTTTCCACCAATAAAAGCTTGTTTTTTAAGTCCTGGTGCATCTTATTGCCTCGGGATGCATGGTAAATTCCGTATTATAGCCTCAAATAGCAACTTTTGCTTTAGCTCTTTATCATTTGGCACACATAATCTATGTTGGAAATACAAACTTCCAGCTTCTTTCTCTAAAAACTTGGTCTTGTCACCATCTCTAACCATCTGTAACTTTTTCTGTAGCTCTTCATCATTTTTCTGCGCATCTATAATCATTTGCTTTAAAACGGGTTGCGCTTCTAGTTGAGCTAAACATGGCTGCATCATCTCCTAGTCTCAATCATTGTCTTGTATTGACATTCTTCATTGTTTTCGACTTAAAGCATGGCTACTATATTAACTCCGGGGTGGTAATCTATGATGATCATAATCCTTTAATAACTCTATACCTCCGCTATCTCAAATTTAACTCTTTCTACGTTAGCAAGTACTTGAGACTCTTATGATCGATTATTAAATTCTACACTTTTCACGTATAAGTAGTGAATGCGCCATAATTTTTTAAAAACAAGAAACCACTTCACAGCGACTAACTCTAGGTCATGAGTGGGATAATTTTGTTCATGTGGCTTCCAAGCTGTGCAGGCGCTAAGCCACTACTTTCCATCTTGCATTAACACACATCCTAAACCAATGCGAAGCATCACTTTATACAAGGTATACTCTTTTCCCGAGTAGGAGCTGCGTCAATGCAGTGCTTCAGCATCCCCTTTCAATTTGTTCAAAACTATTCTGACATTTGTCTGTCCACTCAAACTTTATTCCTTTCCTGAGTAAATTGGATAGCGGAGAAGCTATGACCGAAAAGCCTCTCACAAATCTTCTATAATAACCGGCTAGGCCCAAGAAACTTCTCACCTCGGTTACATTTTGAGGTGATTTCCAATTCACAATCGCTTCAATCTTAGCAGGATCAACTCTTATACCTCAGCAGACACAATATGGCCTAGGAATGAGACTTCCTTTAGCCAAAAATCACATTTGCTGAGCTTAGCATATAACTTCTTTTCTCTTAACGTCTCTAAGACTATTCTCAGGTGTTGTTCATGTTCCTGTGCATCCTTAGAATACACCAGGATGTCATTAATAAAAACCACAACAAATTGATCCACATAGGGTCGGAAAACCCTATTCATCAAATCCATGAAGGCTGATGGTGCATTAGTCAACCCAAATGGCATGACCAAAAACTCATAATGACCATATCGGGTACTAAATGCAGTCTTCGCACATCTCCTTCCTTTACCCTCAGCGATAATACCACGATCGCAGTGTATCTTGAAGACACCCGCTCCTTTCAGCGATCAAAAAGATCTTCAATTCTCGGCTTAATGGGTACTTGTTTTCACTTTGTCACCTTATTGATCGCCGATAATTGATGCATCAGTAGAGTGCCATCTTTCTTTTCACAAATAAAGCAGATGCACCCCGAGGTTCTGTAGGTCGGATAAATCAACTTTATCTAAAGTTCTTGCAATTGACTTCTTAACTCTTTCAGCTCCGTTGGAGCCATCTGTCTGATTGCCCTTGACAAGGATTCCTGGTACAATTTCTATGGCTAAATCCTACTCTCATGTGGAATGCACAGTAGCACTCTTCGAGGGAATACATGCGGAAATTCCTTACTCAGGGATCTTTTCTACATCAACGGCCTCTCTTGGAGTCAAGTATCAAACGAATGTCTCACATCCTTTCCTCATAATTCTCTAGCTTGTATAGTGGGGTCGACATTAGACATTACACTTGATCCAATGCCTTGTACTGTTACCTGATGCGGTCGAGCATCTCAACCTTGCAGTCTTTTGTCCACAATCCACGATGGCTCGGTGCTTAGACAACCAATCATTCCTAGAATCAAGTCAAACTCTCGGAATGGTAAGGTTTGTAAATCAGCGAAAACTCCTTTGTTTGTATAACAATGGGACGAATTTCTATATATGTTATCCACACTAATCATTGTGCCCAACGGACTAGTTACATACATCATATGCTAATTTCTCCATTCTTTGGTACTTTAACTAAAATACATGCTCCATGCACACATATGAATGAGTAGATCCAGGGATCAATCCAAATCGTATCTTTATATCATATAAGAAAATATACCAGCTATAACCTCGGGAGCATTACGTCACCCGCGAGCCTTCATAGCATATGCTCGTGGCGATGCTGTGGCGTAGAGGCGATCTTGTTTCCCAAACTATGCCTCTCCGTCCTCTATCTTTTGAGATAGGCCACTCTTTGACCCCTACCCGATGTGATCGAAAGTGGTGTATGAGCTACTTCCTACGCCACTTCCTTGTTGGCCACATTTATCCCCTGCTCTGGGACCTGTGCTCAAATGCTCGAGGCTTCCACAGAAAACACCTCTTGTCAATATCCTGCAAAGCCGATACCTTTAGCAGCGTGAGGGCGTGAAATTTCTCCTGTCAGCGAAGCACTACGCCTCGTGTTACATTGGACCTTTGCCTTCTACCCCTCAACCGGAACCTCGTGATTTGTTGGAGACTCTCAGCTCTTTCCCGAGAGGGCCAGCTCCTCCTGGCTTATTCTTTTGAAATCTTTCTTTCTTTGCTCGTTTCTAGTCTCTCTACTTTCATTGCGGCTTGGACCAAGCCCATTAAATCCCTTTGTTTGGAGAGTCATAGGTGCCAAATACCTCTTGATGGAATCATGCGATCCATCCTCAAATTGCCTACTGCCAAGAAATGCCTCGGTGGATAAGTCAGGTATATTTACTAAGATGGATAAATTCTTTTTCATATTCGACCACCGATAAGCTCCTTTGCTTCAGCCGAGAGCTGTTTCCACTTGGAGATCCTATGCATCTCGGTAACATACTTTTACTTTGAACTCTTGGACAAGAACTCCCGAGTCATGGGATTTGGAATTCTTGGACTTTTGAGCACTAGTTTCCACCAGTCGTATGCCTCATCCTGCAATAGTGAGACTGCACATGATACTTTCTGATCGGGAGGACATCTAACCTCTTCTAATACCCTTTCTAGCTTTTCTAACCAGAATTCGGCTTTCTCTGACTCTTCCATGCTCGACCCATGGAATTCCTCTGCTCCATGTCTTCTTCTTGTGTCCTATTGGGAGGCTTTAGGAATGGTCAATCTATCTAAAACCGGAGCCATGTCTTGTGATATTCTCAGCAAGGCTTACGTGGGCTCGTGGGTACATTACTTTTCAGGTTGGAAGGCGATAACCCTTGTTCTATTGGGTTAACACTCGGCGACCTTGGGACGATCCATCTACTCTGAAAACATGAGACATCCACATCGAGGCCAACACATTTACTAAACCGCAGGCTTTTCTATCTTATATACTCAATTCGAGCCACTAAACCTAGGCTTTTCGGAAAGCGCCTAAACCTGAAATACGATGCCACTAAGCACATGCTTGTGACTCGGCATAGGATGTAGTGAGGTCACTCTTTTTTTTTTTTTTTTTTAACTTATAACCTTTACACTTGCATATTCATATAATGTTAAACATTTAATTTGTATTATATTCTGTAGCAGCGGATTACAAAATATATATACAAGCTCCATATATGGAAGTGTTCAACATCTACAATATTTACATTGGTTTCACGAAATTTCATACAAAATTGACCTAAAGGTCTTCCGGTGAAACACTATTAACGTGTGGCCTTTGGCGCTGATGTGAGATGCTTTGGTCCTACAGGTCTCCTCTTAATACCTACACGGATTGAATACCGTGCTAAGCTGCGCTTAGTGAATTAATACACATGGATGACCTCTATTAAGGTCACACACTTCTATCTAAATGCGTATAACACATATAACGATTCTGATTCTTATCACATTTCTCATATATATACTTATCATAACCAGTTAAATTCTTGTCATCATCCATATATTTTTCATGTCATTTGTATTTTACTTCCTTGTTCTTGTAGCGTATGCTATCATCACATAGCGATTATGCTTCTCTATTCTCTTCATATATTCTCTACATTTCCTTTGCATATATCTATCATTTTCTTATGTTTCATATGCATAAACCTTAGAAGTGGATACGAGAAACCATGAAGGCCCGGCGCTATACTCCTTTGTAGCCAAAACGTTGGTCCATGAGGAGCCCGAAGGCGCTATAATCAACGTAATGGCGGTGGTCCATGAGGCTTCGAAGCGTGATATATTATGCAGAAGGTATCATCCTTTGTGCGAGGCATTGACCATCCATGAGCGGAGGCGTGGTGACCCTTTCGGGGCCACTTAGTGATCCAAAGCCGGGATCTGTCATCGACCCAAGCGGAGGCCTCGATATCATAACTTGTATCTTTGCGAGACTTATTTTTCCTAATAGGCATGCCCATCTACATCCACTCTACCGGGTTCCTCTTGGACAATCAATGTGTATTTTATGCTCAGTATATATCTCATATTCTCGAATAATTATTGTCATTCGGTACTCATATGTGATATATATATATACAATCATTTATTCATAACTTTGCATTTTTCATGTCTCATTGTATGCATAAATAACTATGCTTACCCTGTATGCTTATGAGTTATTTATGAATTCATAATATGAATAAGTATAGTTACCTACAGAGCCTACTGTTTTTCATGTTTTTTGGAACTAATATGAATTCCAATCATATCATGCTATCTATTGATGAATTCTTGACTCAATGGGCTTTCCATAGAGCCCAAGAACACTCGAATCGGAGTTCAGACGAAGAAGTTATGACCTTCCGAAGTTGGAGGTCATCGTAGTCGTGTCTTGACAGTGACTGAGGCCCGGCGAGCTGCGGTGAAGTGACGAGCTCAGTCTAATACCTCGAATAATATATAATACCTTTCTCAGGCATATGGATGGATTCTTGACTCAATGGAGAAACTTTCCATAGAGTCCAAGAACACCAAATCGGAGTTCAAACGAAGGAGATATGACCTTCAAAGTTGAGATCATGCGCCAGTCGGTCTTGACGGCGACTGGGCCCGACAGGCTGCGAAGTGACGAGCTCAGTCTAACACCTCAGTATGACATATAATATCTTCCTCAGGCATATGTATGGATTCTTGACTCAATGGGATTTCCATAGAGTCCAAGAACACCCAAATCGAAGTTCAAACGAAGGAGATATGACCTTTCGAAGTTGGAGGTCATGCGCGAGTCGATCTTGGTGACTGGGCGACGAAATTGTACTAGTGATGAGCTCAGTCTAACACCTCAGTCTGACATCTAATATCTTCCTCAGGCATATGGATGGATTTATGATAATGGGCTTTCCATAGAGTCAAGAACACCATCGGAGTTCAAACGAAGGAGATATGACCTTGGATTGGAGGTCATGCGTAGTCAGTCTTGACAGTGACTGGGCCGACGAGCTGCTGGTAATAGCTCAGTCTAATACCTCGATCAAAACATCTAATATTTTCCTCCAGACATATGGATGGATTCTTGACTCAATGGGCTTTCCATAGAGTCCAAGAACGCAAATCGGAGTTCAAGCGAAGGAGATATGACCTTCAGTTGGAGGTCATGCGCAGTCGATCTTGACAGTGACCTGGGCCCGACGAGCTGCCTTGAAGTGACGGCTCCAGTCTAATACCTTGGTCTGACATCTAATATCTTCCTCAGAAATATGGATGGATTCTTGACTCAATGGGCTTTCCATAGAGTCCAAGAACACCGTCGGAGTTCAAGCGAAGGAGATATGACCTTCAGAAGTTGGAGGTCATCGCCCGATCAGTCTTGACGAGGCGACCTGGGCCCGACGAGCTGGCCCAGTGGCGAGCTCAGTCTAATACCTTGGTCGACATCACAATATCTTCCTCATTCATATGGATGGATTCTTATTTCCAAATGGGCTTTCCATAGGGTCAAGAACACCGTCGGAGTTCAAGCGAAGGAGATGTGGCGCTTCCACAGTTTGGAGGTCGTGCGCGGATGTCTTGGCGGCGACTGGGTACGGCGGCACGCCTTTGATGACGGGCTGACTACGGGACGAGCTGAGCTCTTGAGAATGAGCTAAGGCTGCGCATGACGAGTTGAGCTGCCCGGGGCCGAAGATCTGTTGACCTCTGTTGGCAGCGACGCCTCTATGGTGACCTTCACCCATTTGAAAACATTGGAGTAAAAGACCATAACTTGGTCGTCTCTGAGGGTCCAAATTGAAATTCAAAAGCCTAACATCAAGTTCACAGGACGTGGGTACAATTCCGAGAAGGAGGACTTACTTGCGGAATTCTCTTTATGGCCAAATACCCGTTCTAAGGTGCGGCTAGTTGACCCGGCGGAATGGCCCGGCCCGACCCAGTTAGTGAGTTGACTGGTAAAGGACCATAACTTGGTCTACAGAGGTCCAAATCGAGAAATTAAAGATCCTATCATTAGGATTGGTGATGTGGCTACAATTTATCAGAAGGACTTACTTCCAGATTCCTTTATTTCTGACCTAAAAACTCGTTCTAAGGTCACGAAAGGTACACTATGATCAAACATAGGGGTATAAATGGGGTTCAACCTGCCAGCTAGACCCTTCCTCGAAAAACACATATCTCTAGAGGATCCTTGGAAACCACCTCACAACAATCTAACAAGAAATGAGATTGGGAGTTTCCAAACCCAAGGCATGTATCCATATTCAAATTTAGTAGTTCCATACTGTAATCTTCTTCTTCTTCCATATTGCTTTCTCTTTTGGTAATTGTTTGTCTCCTTTTCTGAAGACAAAAATAGAGATATTTATTTTAGTCTTATCCTTTTTATTTCACTTTCTAATCAAGGAGAAGCTTCTCCCTCTTTCCTTTAAGCCACTTGTGTCTTCCACAATTTTCATCCTTATTTCATTCAATATCTTTCCTTTTATTACTCTTGGTCCTTAGCTCTTCTACTATTTGCAAATCAATTTATGTTATTTTTACAATAGCCTCTAATCTTCTTTATTGTTGTAATTTAACTTGTAACCATATTCTACTTTTTTGTTTTGTTTTATCTTGTTTTGTTCCGGAAAAATATACTTTTTACTTTACATTTATACGAAACATGTTATATGCGGTAAGGGTATAATTTTGAGGGTGTCTGACTCGTCTTGAGTGGCTGAGGGGGGACAAGCATGACCATTTTCCCAGACGTTATCTGAGTCAGTGTATGCGAAGGGGCAGATTAGCGGGTTAGCTAGCCTGAGGCGCCCCCACCTGAAGGGCGGAGAGACCAGACTTAGATCTACCTCGGTAATTTGTGAGTATGTGGATGTTTTCCGGATGGGCTACTGGACTACCTGCAGGGAGGGTGTGACTTCCAGAAACGCCCGAGTTACACTCGGTACTTCACCATCTCTACTCTTCCATGGGGATGGCACGGAAGTTGAGTTCAGGAGCACCAGTCAGTCTGAGCTATTGGACAAGGGTTTATCGAGGCAGAAACCTTCACAATGGGAAAAACAGGTTACGTTTGCGAGAAGAAGGGCGAATCGCGTTATGTGATTAAAACCCCAGTTCTTGAACGCGGGACGCGATCGAAAGAATGCGATGCCGATTGTACCGGATCGAACCTTCTGATTTATTTGATGCGATCGAAATACGCGAAGGTGTCCTCTGAGACGACGCGCGCTTTGGTTTTATCGTGAGGTTAGACTTGACGAATATCCGTTGCCTGGCATGGTTGTTCCAGACATTCTGACTGCCACCCCGAGCCCCCTGGGTGCCGCTGGATTAACCAGTCTTTGCCAGTGTCATTCCTGGATCCTGTGTAGATTCCAGCTTATCTGAATTAGTTGTGTGGTCTTCGTGGATGACATTTTGATCTACACTCGGTCAGTGGGAGCATGAGTATCCTTGAGGTCCCGTGGTGGGTTACTGAGACCATCATTTGTGGCTAAGTTGATGAGTCGCGGGGGTTTTTAACTGCGGGAGATTTTGGGACACGTGGTGTCGAAGCGGGAGTGTCGGTCGACCTAGAAGGGTGAGAGCCGATGATTTGGAGGCCGGAATAAGCATCAATCTTCGAGATCTACGTAGTTTCTTGTTAGCGGGTATTGCCATGAAATTCGATGTGTGGGTTGAAGTTGGCTCCACGTGCAGGGGTAGGATCGTAGGATTTCGCCTACGGGACGCGGACTCCATCAGTTGGGACCAATACGACCATAGAAGATCGAGGATGCGCCGGAGCACTCGGGATGTGGGTGTTAGTAGCAGGGAGATCGGCCTTGCCCCAGTTCGGGAAGGGGCGGGAGGCTTACTTCACCACGAGGTTTCGGGGCCCAGGGCCGGGATTGGGCATGGGGACGGGATTACCCTAGAGACGAGGGATCCCCGGACTGGGGCGGCACGGAGTCAGGTTATTTGTATGGGAATAAGTATCGATTTCATTCCTCCGCACCCCAGTATGCGGTCGGAGGAACCGGGTTTTTAGTTTCGAGGTGCTATCTGAGCACTTCCGGCGACGGATGGAGCGGAGGGCCATCTTGTGGGTCAAAGTCAGGGACATATCGAGCGAGGTTGCGCAGCGGAGCGTGGTGGACCTTAGAGTGAAGCCAGACCTATTGATTTGTTAGGTGTCGAGCTTGACATGGATGGTGATGCCATCGGGTTGTTAGTAATTGGGACCTTAAGCTAGGGTTGTCATTGCAGAAGCCTTTGACCTTAGTTTGGGCTTAGAGGTTAAGGCCTTTAGAGAAACCGAGAATAGATGTTCTTCTTTAGGAGGTAGGGTGAGGAGTTGATCTGATAGGTCGGGATTATGAGTGGGAGATCTCAGAGATTCTGCTCATGGTAGACCCCGGGATTGGGTGTCACAGTAGGGCATTATTGCGTTCGTGTGCACGGTAACATCACTTCGAGTCGGGTGTGGGTGCACGGTACGACAATTCACCACTCTTGGCGAGTGTGGGTTGAGTTTGTCTCTAGGACTACGTCCAATGAAGACTCATAGTTCGATTCAGTAAATGAAGAGTAATTAGAGTGTGTTGGGCAAAGCAAAAGAGTAGATTAATCACTAAGGTGAGCTCTTGGGAGTTAGGGTGTAAGAGACTCAGGGAGATATTCCTAAATTTCTGAATGAATGTAAGAGGCTCGAAGTGTAAGTCGAAGAGTTAAGTTAATCGAGATGAAAAACACACGGTCAGGCTATCACGTAGACTTAGAGTTGAGTGATAGGAGTCGGGAGTGACTCGAGATTTGGATACCCTTTGGAAATTGCATTGGGTGTTGTAGAGCCGGCAAGGGCTCTGTATATGTATGTCATACATGACATGGACTAGGTTGACGGTCCATTGGATTGTCAGCGATTGTGACCTTGGGAAGATTGGCGTTTACACACAAAGTAAGGGTTGTGTAGGGTTACACGTTGTGTGAATTATATCTGGTGTTAGAGGGACACTTATTGCTGCGAGACATCGTCTGGTCGTAAGGGGTGATAGAGGAGCCTTTGCCCTTAGTGGAGTCGCCTCTGTGTGATGAGTTATCGGGGCGGGTATCTGGTGGCACCATGAGGCATCGTGTGGGAGGCCATGTAGATCACCGTTATGTTGGGCCAGGGTGGGAGAGAGCCGTCGCTGGTCACAGGGCGATAGAGACTGCGCCCGAGAAGGTGGGGAGGCACGATCTGACGACGTAGCTCCTCCGCGACTCGGGTAGACGGAAGAGCTATCTTGATATCTGACGTCGACCCTTAGAGTTCGAGGTTGGGGATCGCGTTTTCTTGAAGGTCATGCACGAGGTCCCACTTCGGGGCCCTGCCAGCAGTGGAGCCCATCGTCACCCCCCGGGTCCTTAGATGGTTCTCCTCACTCACTAGGATATCCCCCTGCTCACAGGGTTCCTTTCGCCTCCGCAGGGATTCGAACCCGTCACCAAGAGCTTAAGGTACTAGCTCAGTTGGTAGCAAGGATGCTTCCCTAAGGACCTTAAGCTCTTGGTGACGGGTTCGAGATCGCTGCGAAAGCAGCCTTCCCCCGTGGCCGAGGATGTCTAGTGGTGGCGCTCCGGTGGCGTGGAAGCGCATGGTAGCCGAGGTGGGAGACCTCCCACCGATAAGCGCTTTTTTTATTGTGAGGTCCCGCCCCGGGAGATTTTGCCGCCCGGTGGGCCATCGTCACCCCCGGGTCGCCAGATGGTTCTCTCGCTCGGCCCAGGATATCCTGCTCGCTTGGGTTCTTTACGCCTCATGGGTTGGGACCCGTCACGAGCTTAAAAGGTCGCCGGGGGCATCTGCCTCGCGCGGCGTTTAACCAGCTCAGTTGGTGCAAGATCTGTTTCTCGCTCTGATGTTGGAGCCCGATGGCTGCATGGCCGAGTGAGTGAGAAGAAGGCTCGCCTCTGGGCGGTGGCGATGGGCTCCACTGCGGTGGAAGCACGAAGATATCCGCAATGCGGTGGTGGGGTCGAGCGAGAGCACGGGAAGCTATCGCCCAGGTTTATTGGGCCTTCGAAGCCACTCAGGAGGATGGTACATTTGCGGACAGTTTGGCGTTAACGCTGCGCATGTCGGGTGTCACGAGGTATTTCACTTCTCCGTACTCGGAGAAGTATACTCCGGATCCGGCTCATGTGGTGGATGGGGGCAGTCAAGATTGACGCGATGGGACCTACGGGGAGGGGACTGAGTGTGCATTTTTGGATAGCGCGTGATCGGGTTTTGCGATGCAAGACCGTGAGGCTGGTGATTACTATGGAGGCACTATGGAGTGGAGGAGTCGCGTGGGATAGCGAGGACACAATGCGGGCCACTCTATCCCCTTGTTAATTTATGGATGAAGGTACGTGGTTTAGTTGTTTAAGATTTAAATATTTGTTATAACCATCAAGTAGTGTACACGTTGCATATGCATGTGGTGATTGTAATTGTCTTGAATTTTCTTGACGAAATTCACAGGAGAGGGGAGAATGTAAGGTGGCAGAAATTCCAATTTACGGAAAAGGGCAAAATCGTAATTTTGGTTACAAAATTACAATTTCGGTTAAAAAAATTGAAATTTATTCTACAGGATCTCGGATGAAAGAAAGCTGGTTCTCACCGTTGGAATCCTCTCGCGAAATCTAGCTAGCACGTCGAATTTCGTCAAATTCTGAGACAATCGAATTTGCAGTTTTGGGACATGCGTTTGATTGATGCGTTTGGAATGCCTACAAAGTCACTCATAACATGTACTCATGTGTCATAAGTGGCATGAGTAGAGAAATGATGAAAATGGACGGCCGAAATAGTACCGAATGTCAAAATTGGGAAAAGAAGGACAAAATGGTCATTAATGAAAATGATTTAAATGACACTAAAGGACAAAATGTCCAATAGTGTCATCTATTCAAAAAGGGAGAAGGGGCAGTGGCTGGAGCAGAAAAAACGTAGGACCAGCAGATTTTTCATTTTATTTTTAGAGAGAGAGACACTTCTCTCTAGTTTTTCAGCAAATCCGACCATCGACAGTCTTCGGGACAAGAAGGAAAGCTACTCTACGCGGAGCGGGCTACGCGTGGACACTGGATTTGAGGAGTTTTGACAAACTCCGTGAGGTAGGAGTTTCTCCTACTTGGGTTTTGCTTTATTTAAGTGTTTTTCAATGTTTAGGTTAGCTTGAGGCCTTGAATGGTATTTTGATCGATCCAAGTTGGGGCCAAATTGATATAATTTTGAAACCATAATCGACTGACCAGCGATTCCCG
Organism: Tetrastigma voinierianum; assembly: GCA_016808115.1. Lineage (NCBI taxonomy): Eukaryota > Viridiplantae > Streptophyta > Magnoliopsida > Vitales > Vitaceae > Tetrastigma > Tetrastigma voinierianum. Next base: position 568,349 of record JAEQBH010001219.1, read on the forward strand.
CACGGCTGATTTGGGTAGGAACAATTGTGCATTTGTGTGTTGTTACATATTGTGATTGGTCAGGCTGGAAATGGTAGTGAAACCGGGTTCACTAAAGTGAACCGATGATTTCTGTGTTTTCGGGAATTGCAACCTGAGGTTTCACTATTCGAAAACATTGTTCTGAAAATAAATTTTGTGAATTAATGTGTTTGGTCAGTAATTCGAAGTAGAAATTCTTTGCCGTGTTTGATCGTTAGCCCGTGAGGCTAATTTACGATGTGATGAAATGCGTAATTACATAACATGATTGTGTGATTGAATTTTTTGTGAATATATGCATGTTTATATATTTACATGTGACATAGACTGTAATGGAATTGACATCATGCATTCCATATGCATTAGGAGCACCCTAGGATGATAAGAGTGAGTGCATGAGGTGAGTCTAGAGTGAATGGTTTCGGAGGGTTGTCTAAAACTAAAAATGATCGGAGGGTAGTCCATACTAAAAATATCAATCGTCGGAGACAGCCCAATTGATATATATATACATCGGAGGGTTGTCCACAAACAAATAAACATAATAATTCTCATACGAGGCTTAGGCGAGTGTGAGGGAGTCGGTGAGGACTCGGGTACGAGATGATCAGTTAGACATTCAAGTAGGATCATGCATTTGCTTGGATGTATGTTTATTTTGGAGCATTACACTGCACTTAGGTGGAGAGTAGCCGGCAGGGTGATTCCACTGCGAGCATTAGCTCACCACGTCGAGGGGATGCTATTTTACGGTACGGGGGCGTGCGGGGGACGGCTCGATCCTAGAGGCCCGATGTTTAGAAAGAAAGCCGGATTGTGGCTTTGGGTTATGATGCATTACATGTATTAGAATTCTCTAATTTTAATATATGTGTTGTATAAGAGTAAACTTTGAACTCTTGAACTATGGTTGGATAGTTGGATATATATATACATTGTTATTAGTATTGGTTTATGAGCCCAGTGGCGTTTTAATCATAGGCCAGATTATATTGAATTTGTTTGGGACGGGTTTATACAGGTATTGTATTTGGGTAGAGCTCCCCGTACAAAGGAGACTCTACCCGATTTTCTGAAGTAGCGTCGGGTAACCTGACATCCACTTGTATTCCGCGGGTTGACGGGTAGTCAACGGACCCCCGGGTTTTGGGGCGTCTCATAAATAGGGTTGGAATACCCTATGCATGAGGTCCATGAATGTTGCTGGCGCATTCGTCAATCCAAAGGGCATCATTGTAAACTCAAAGTGCCCATACCGCGTCCTGAACGCTGTCTTAGGGATATCTGTCTCCACTAGCCTCGGCTGATGAGTAGCAGGTGCAAAGGTGCATTTTTGGAGTAGACTCGGCTCCTCTGACTAATCGAACAAGTCATAATCCTCGACAATGGGTACCGATTCTTGATCGTAACCACAATTTCAATATCATTAGTCAATGCAGTCGAAGGGTCTTGTCACTTTTCGCCAAACGAGGACCGCGCCCGTGGTGAAGTGCTGAATCTAATGAACCGCATCCATTAACTCCTGTAATTTGGACTGAGTTCTGCTGACTCGACTAGTGATCCTATGCGGTCATAGAGATGGAGTGAAATACCCGGGAGTGTAAGCATGCGAAGTCTACAACCCTATCACGGGGGGCCGGTAGCTCATCCAGAAAAAAATCCTCATACTCACGGACTACTCGAGGTAGATCTAAGTCGATTCTCACCTCGTCTCTAGAATTGAGCTTCTTTATGTGCCTTGGCCCCGTCACGACACTTAGAGAGGCTAGTATCGCATGCAGGGCAAAATATCATCTTGTCCCTTGAAATACAACACCAGTACCGTCTGCGTGTAGCGGTAGCACTGCGCTCTGCGATCGATGGCGACTGCGTAGGTGTCAGCCCGATCCATCCCAGGGATGGCGTCGAGACTTCCCGGCACATGTCGTGACCGCAGGGTCGTGAGGTAGAATCACGAGATCTCTGGCACCGCGACACTGACATATCATCCCTATCTGGCGTAATCCCTAGGGGAGAACTCACATACAAAGGGCTCCTCAGGCCTGCAAACCTCTAAGCCCAACTCTTTCCTGACTAGTGCATGACCGTGAATCTGGCTTAGGAATCAAATGCTTTGCACTCTTACCCACATGGCGAGATAGCAAGCATTACCTTGTATAATTGCCGTGTCGGCGACCAGCGGGCGGGCGTGTTAGTGAGGCGCTTCACAGAAACCACGTCACTGTGGGCTAAGTTCTGGCTGTTTGACCTGGGTCTGTCTCGGCTGTGTTGAGGACACGATCATTCCCACGGCGATCTGCGGCTCTCGGCTTCCTCACGAGCAGAGGGGATGTCTTGTATCCTTTCTCTTATCTCTGCATTGATGAGCTTTGTGTCACACCAAGACTGGGATCGTACGTGCGAGAGGAGCGATCCTGCCTCACCGCCATCGAACTTTGCTGATGTTGCTTTGTCATTATCGAAGGCGGCGGCCCCCGGCCAGTCACTGCGAATGGTTGGGTTGGGACATTCTGATACGGGATTGCGCTGATCATCAAAAGTCAGAGTTGTGGACTTTCACTCAACTTTACCATATCTCACCCTGCTGTCAGTATTATCATGACATGATCTTGATATTTTAAACCTGCATCTCTTTGGATCAGTGAAACTTGAGATCTTTCACATTATGCCTTAGTTAGGAAAGACTAAGTCTTTCGCCCCTCTTGGCACCAGCTGCCTATCTGGATTGCCTGGCACGCATACTTCTGCTCCTCTGTTTTGTGACATTGGAGGGGATGGTAATAACTGGCTTTGGAGGGCCAGTTTGACAGCACTTTATTGACTAACTGCGCATATACTTGTAGCGTGAAGCGACTGGGCTCTGACTGGCACAAGGAGCTTTGTGGCATGTTCAAATCACGGACAGTGCTTGGCTGCTTTTTCAGTGGGACCTCTAAGTCTGCCTGAACTGATCGTGTCCCCTTGCTGTCAGGCTGTTGGGGACCAGGGTTCTGTGTGTCTATTAGTGCCAGCACCAACTTTCAGGACACTCATTCACATGCAAAATTGTATACACTATGTCCATGCATTCATAGGTAATGCAAGACAATAATTCCATATATTAAATCATATGCAACAAATTTTATTTTATTTTATTTTATTTTTAAAACCTCGTGAACAATGCTCATGAATAGTGTTCATGAACAGTGATCCAAACAGTGACTCAGAACAGTGCATTGAGTCAAAACTCGGTCGAGTGCACAGTGCACACACCCAAGGCCTAGGTTGTGCACAGGCCGCGTGCGCACTACACTCAGGTCGCACACACAGCGCCGTGTTGCAGCGTGCACTAGGCCGTGTCATGGCGCGCACTGGTGCCGTATCGTGGTCGTGCCCGGCCGTGTCGTAGGCATGTCACAATGCGCATTGGCAGTGTTGCAGGCTGTGTCACGCGCGCGTGCTATCGTGTCGCGAGCCCCCTCCCGGTCCGCGATGCTCGCTGCCATCCTTCCCGGCTGCCGTGCGCGCTGGCGCCGTCTCGCAGCCCAGCTGGGGTATATTGCAGGCCGTGTTGCATGCGCTGCTGCTGCGTCGCTCCTGTGTATTATCGTGGCCTTGCTGCGCCATATTGCGACACAAGCGGTGTACCCCGCGACCAGATACAATTTTGTATCGCGACTCGCCCCTTGACCGGCCGCTCGCCCACTGCGCGCGTGCGTGGCTGGCGCAGTGTAAGTAACCACCTATGCTTTGCACGCCCGGCGCCACGGTAATCACGATACGTCCATTGTATCGTGTTTCGAGACTGGAAAAATAGGCGGTAGCATCGATCTTCGACCTCTTGCAATTTTTTTCACTCTTTTTTTTTCATTGTTACAGCTCTTTGCCAGTTATAAAAAAAAAAAAAAAAAATAATAATAATAATATATATATATATATATATATATATATATATATATATATATATACTATATATATATATATATATATATATATATATATATATATATATATATATTTCATGTCTTTAGTAGAACAAAATAAATTCATTAAAATTTATTTTATTTAATTTTTTTCCTGTTTCACACATTAAAAAACCTCAGGAAAAAAATTTCTCCTCAACACATTTATTTGGTTCTACTGATTTTCCTCAACACCTTTTTTTTTTCCTATGTGCTATTCACTAAGCACACAAATCACACAATTCATACACAACACCTCATCACACATCAATCATCAAAATGCACAATGAATGCGTGATCTGGCAGTGCCCATCAAGTCCTTGTGTCGCCGCCTAGCAACATTAAAAACACCACAGGTATTTATAAACCTAGGCTCTGATATGAAGCTGTGACGCCCCAAATCCCAGGGGTCCGTTGACAATCCGTCAACCTGCGGAATATCTGTGTCTCATATTATGAGACACATACGTTAGTAAAATCCATTGAGTCCTCTTTTCCCAAGACTCAAGATTTAATGAAAAATCGAGCCCCGAGTCTCGGCACATGCGAGTGATCCTCTTTCCCAACATTTTACAACAGCCACCGGGTCCATGTTGGCTAAAGCGACCACTTGAGCCCATGCATCAATATACAAAATATATATCAACTATATAACAATGGTTTAAAGAGTTATTACATTACTCTTAGCGAAACATATATCAAAATTTAGGATTTAATACATGTTATACAAAATGAATACCAAAGCCACAATCCGGCTTTCTTTCTAAAAAAGCTGACACTCTAGTGGCGTCGGTTCTCCACATTACACTCCACTGTACGAAATAATGATCCCTCGACAGGGTGAGAAATGCCTAGTAGTGATAATTTCCTACATGAGTTACTCCTCATCTAAGTGCACATGTCATGGCAACCAATCACACTCAAGCAAATACATGATCCTATTTGAATGTCTACATGCCCAATCCCATGTTTCGAGTAATCACCGACTCCCTCACACATTCAGCCAAAATCGCGAGCAAAATACGTTTCAAAACAAAGATTTTGTTCTTGAAGAACTTTACACTACCAGTTTCGGTAAATATATTGGACAACCCTCCGAGAGGTGGTGCTAAGATCATTTCAGAAACAGTCATGAGTTAAGCCTCCCAGAGATGTTGTTGGACCACTCTCCAAGGCAATTCTTTGGAAAATCTTCCTTCAAATTCCTTTCACAACCGTTTTCATTTTTCTTTCATGTCATGCACTCACACCTACCATATAGGGTGCCCCTGTACATATGAAATGCATTATGCCATTTCCAAAATATTCATGCTAATATATTTTACATATATATATTAACAAAATTAATTCACACAATTCATGTTATTCAATTCACAATCACTAACATCAAAATTAGCTCACATGGGCTAATTAACAAATCAAGCAATTCATTTTGAATCACCCAAACCATGAAAATCACCTGACGATTCACGTGAGCAATTGAAACCATAGGGTCGGCTGTAAGCACGAAATATACCTAATTCGTTTTAGACATGTTTAGGGTATTTTGTAAGCCCTAGACCCGGCTGTTTCATAAGTTAAATGCGGGCCGGGAAGCTTGAGAGGCCCGGGAAAGTTATAAAACTTAGGACAATTTTGTAATTGGTCCAAAAAGGGCTGAAGTCCTAATGTGAAAAAGATTTGAGGCTAAAAATGAAATAAAGGAAAGTGTATTCATAAATAGAGAGTTATGGGGCTTGAAAGCAAATAAAGCAACTTAACGAAAATGGGTTTTATTTGGAGGGCGAACGCTTGGCCTTAACAAATCCACTTGTTTTTTAAAGACCAATTTGATCCTCAAATTGGAGGGAGGGACCGTAGAGAGAAGAAAGAAAGGGGAGAAGAAGAGGAAGAAGGAAGAGAGAAAGGAAGAAGGGAGGATTCAAGCCAAGATCAAGCCAAAAAGGTATGGAAACTGAACTCAAGTATGGATTTGCTTATGGAATTCTAAGGCTTGGTTTAGTTAATAGCTTGTCTCCAAAAGCTAGGGTTTTGTTAGAATTCATTCTAATCTTGGATCTCTTGAAATTAGGGTTGGTAAAACCCCATATGGAACAAGGTAGGTATAAAATCCTCCGTTTTTGGGTTGGATACATGGTTAAATGAAAGGAAATTAAGTTAGGGTTTAGAACAAACCCTAACAAATCTTGGTACTTGGTTTGTATATGGGGGGTAACTCATATTGGAATTATATTGGAAAAAATCCATGATGGATTTTTGAAGAAAGATATGAAATTGAAAGAGGAATTGAATAGAAAAGAGAGATTCGAGATGAATTTGGAATTGTTTGATGTGTGTTTGAAGTGTAGAAGTGATTGGGGATCAAAAGTATGGAGAAAAATGTGAGAAAAACACATTGCAGGCATTCGAAGTGACTTGTGCCGGTACAAGTTGAACTTGTACCGGTACAACGGTTCTGGTCATTTTGGCGGCTTATGCCGTACAAGTTAGACTTGTCTGGCTTTGTTCCGGTTTTTCCTGTTTCGACCGAGTTTTTCGGTATTTTAAGCGCTAAGCTTTTGCGCTCGTTTAACATCCGGTTGAGTGATTCAAGTGGCCACTTAAAATAGACTTCAAGGAGAACAAACCATATTTAATATGTATCTCCAAATTATGACTCTATATAGCCCAAAAATGCACTCAAAGTGGGGCTATGTGCAAGCCCATTTCCTGCACCAGTTGAACATAGAGAAGTCCGGGTTGTTTGAGATGTGGCAGGTTCCCGGTGCTCGGGTGGGTGATTCAATTGGAAATGAACCCTTATCACCTTGGCACAAGGATCACAAAGAACCAGTGTCAAATATGGAGACAAGGCACTGGAAAATTAATATTGAAAACTGTTCCTCGGAAAAATCGGTAAACCGACTAGTTGGCATGAAAATGCCATAACTTGAGTTTGGAAGATCTGAATGGATTGATTCCAATTCCTGAGTAAAGTAGATTCATAGAAGAATAAGAATACGAATAAGGTGTGATTACATGCTCATCATACCTTACCAGTATATGGAATACGATCGTCGCCGAACACATAATGTGATTAAGATAGGTTTATAGTTCACAAAGCCGCCTGACAATATGACTACCTAGGATCGAATGAATGAGTGGGCGTCACATTGGTGCTCGGCACTCTGTTGGTGTTTGGCACTCACAATTTAGTTGCCTGCGGCACTCTGCTTTGCTGGCCAGTTCATCCCACGTTTTGAGGTCGATTGCCTGCATCTCTTTGGTGCTACGGCACTCTGTACAGCGTGGTTATCCGCGTTTTGATTGGTGCTCTGGCACTCCTGGCACGGTGCTACGGCACTTTGTTGCGTGGCGAGCACGTCTGATTGGTGCTCGGCACTCCTGCGAATGGCTGCGGCACTCTGTTTACAGCCGTGTGCCGCCCCGGTGCCACTAGGCGCGTCTGCATTTCTTATAATTGGTCTGAGTAGTGAATAAGAGCATACTGATAAAGGCGGGAGTAAAACATAAGTGGCAAAGTGAATGTGCCTGCAGTGTCTGTGCAGCGTGGTACCTCACACGGGCCTCCGTATCTAATTAGGTTACGTGGTACCCTACGAGGCCTCACGGCATCTACTTAGGGTGCAGTGGTACCTGCGAATTTTCTTATCATCTGTTTAGTTCGTTGGCACCTCTACGGGTACTCTGTCCACACATTGCTGATCTGTATCTCGATTCGCTCTGTCCGACTAAGTAAATCTGCCTGCACGTTAACTCTATCACGACTAGTGCATCCTCTACGATTAACTCCTGATATGACCGATCTGGCAATACCTAAGATGCTCTGTGTCGATAAGTTAGTACACACGAATAAGTCGCTGCAGCCATTGCCCTCTACAGAGGGTGCATCTGTATCACGATAAAGTCTTTGAATACGAATAAGATCTGTGTACCTAGCAGCGGGTGCTCTGTGAATAAGTTATATGTACAGTGGATTACTCTTGTCTGAGCAGGTTAATAATCACACGTATCGGGAATAAAGTCTGTGGCTTTTCTGGGTACTCTTGTATCTATGAATAGGTTAATATCACTTTGTGTTTGAATAAGACACCGGTACCTGCATTTCTCTTATGTATCTAAATAAGTCGTCGATGAAGTTTCGTTGGTGCGAGAAGGGTAATCACATGTATTTGAATAGAGTCCTATAGTACCTACGGTACTCGGGGTGTATCTGGGCAGCCAAGTCTTTGTCTCGATCTAGTTCTATAGTACCTACGGGTACTCACGTATCCGTCTCGGTTCTATCACAATCTGCAGTTGAGTTGTGTTGCACCTCACAGTACTCATGTATCTGAATAAATTTGGCTCACGTCTCTGATTAAAATTTTAATGGTACTACGGTACTCTGTATTTGATTAAGTTAATGCACGTATCTTATTGAGGGTTGCATGTACCTCTGGGTACTCTAACCCATGTCGATAAATACGTACCAAGTTCTATAGTACCTGGTAACTCAAGTGTCCAAGTAAGATAAGTATAAGTCAGTTAGGTACCTACAGTACCTCCGTATAAGGAATGCATTACGTAGTGCACTACGGGTACTTTTGTACCAGTAAAATGTTCTGTAGTACTCACATGAGTGTAAATCAGAAAATATGATAATAGGATCTATTAATACTGTTGCCAGATCGTAGTAAGAATAAAGTCATATCTTGCAAATATAGTTCATTAAAGCCCGTTATGAAATTCACGTGGACAGGTATAAGTTTCGTAAAGACAAGTATGTGCTCGATACCAGTATACGTTCAAGTAATCTCCACCGTGGTACCTATAGGTTACCTCCGAATCAGTTAAGCTCAGTAGCATAAGCATAAATTACGGCGCCCAACTCGGTAAAGTCCTGAATAAACATAAACTTCATTATGAGCTTGAAGTACTTGTTTTAGAGTCATGATATAGTGCATGAAGGTACCGATAGCGCATTATTGTTATACACTCATTATAATTGTGTATATGCATGTAGTATCTGTATAAGTTATAAGAGATGTTTCCCAGCGTAAAAAGCTTAGCACGGGTTTCTAATCCGTGCTTAGGTCTGCAGGAAAGTGGCTGGTAACATCCATATAGTTGAGCAGCCCTGCCCGTAAAGTTCACTACATCTTCAGAGTTCCATACTCTGATTTGTAAATATAAGTTAGGTTTGTAGTAAAATGGATTCAGTTATATGTTGTACTCTCGATTTTGGTGAACACCGCTCAGGTATTAATTCTTTTTCAGTTGAATATATATTTGGTATTTTACCCAGATTACATTAGAATGTGGGTCCTGCCCACGGGTGCGATTGATTTAAAAAAAAAAAATGGGGTAAGAGTCCCGATGATTTGGTGCCAAATTCAGTGGTTAGGATCTTGTGTCGTTAAGTGGGATTGGAGGTATGCAGCACCATCAGCGTGTTACGGCCACCACAGTGGGTTTCTTCATGGAGTTTCGGGATTTTGAGGCTAGATAACACGAGTGTCAGAAGGGCTCCATATCAATCACGTCAATGAAAAATTAGAACATTGGCGGAAAAAATAAATAAGTGGGAAAAGATCCTGCCTCCTTTGGGTTATTAAGAATACATAGTAGGTGCCACAGCGTAGCCCTTGTCAAACGTCAAAGACAGGCTTACCTTCTTGGCCGAAGAGAACACCGGCGGTTCGACGAGGGAAATCTAGAGGGAGAAACCCTCTTTCTCCTCTCTAAAGCTGAATCTCCCACTCATTGCACGTTTTTTGCCACTTTGGAGAAGATGAAGTCTTCTTTTTGCTTTATTCATTTAATATTTTATGGTGATTACCAAGCTATTAACCAAATTCATTTTCATTGTTTGACCGTGACTTTTTGACTTCTTTGGGGCATGTCTGAGTGTTATTCTGTCCTCTCGGCTGTCAGGCTGCAACATATGTCGCGTAGATACGTGTAGTAAGGTAGACTTTTGCTGTAGCGTGTCTCTCACGGCCGTCATCAGCGCTGACCATGGTCTTGCGAAGAAATTAAGTTCAGGCTGTGCCGGGATTGGTAAGTGACATGGTAGCTAGATTTGGGGATAGTTCAACGGTGAAGTCTGTTTCATCATCTGAGATCTAGAAAAATTTCGGATTTTACCGAAATTACCATTTTACCCTTTTTCAGAAAATTAGAATTTTTTCGGGTTTTACAAAAACGATGACAACCACATGTGCACAAAGGCTACAACAATCATACGCGTACCAAGATGACGACTAAATCCTGAAAATTCATATAAAAACCTAGATATGTGTAGAAGAACCACTTTATTGAGAAAAAAAAATGGAAAATAGGTGTAGATGGGTGATTTCAAGCCAAGAATGATAAAAAAAAAAAATCACATCTCCTTACTTAAAGAAAAGAGGTTAACGGAGAAAAAGTTAAGAGAAAAAAAGGCTAAATATTTGAACAATAGACATAGTATGTTTAGCATATTATTATTTTGTTTCACACTTATACACTATGCTAGCATGGGAAGATATGAAAAATAGTTACATTAACAATATGTATATTTTGAACAATCGATTTTTGTTTGAAATTTGTATTACCCCATATAGTAATAGCAAAACCAGACCCATATGTAGGGTCCTCATTCCGAGTTCTTTATTTCGTTACACAGGTTTGGTGGGTACAAGATTTTTCTTATTTTTTTTATTTTGTTTTTATAACCTGGGATGGTTTTAGGAGAGTTCGGCTATTGTTGAATCTCATCCGGTCACATCTCACATCATATAAGAAAGAAAGTTTTTAACACTATAGAAGTATGAATTCCTTTCAATTTTGTATTCGTGTTTTAAAGTCTCTTCTCGATTTAGTATTCGTGTAGCGGATAATATCTATATAATTAGGCCGAATTGTTACGCATTTGACCCTGTCTCGCCTATAATATATATAAAAATGATATTAAAATTTTATTTTATTTTATTTTATAATATATAATAATTATTATTATAAAAAAATACTTTTTTAATAAAATAAGATATATAAATTATAATATTTTAATTATTTACAAGATATACTAATTTTAATATAATTAAAAAATTCTAAATTTTAGAAATTATTTACATAAAAAAAACTAAACAAGGTTGGGTTAGGGGTGTAATCAAGTCAAGCTGAGTTGATATAGAACCAAACTCGAGCTCGACTCGATTAAAAAACTCGAAGCTTAAAATCGACTCGAACTCGATTGAGCTTTTTTTTATATCTTTGAAACTCAACTCGAAAAATAGTCGAGTTACTCGAACTTAACTCAATAAAGCTTGAATCAATTAAAAATAATAATAAATAGTTATACTTGAAATCGATTCGACTCAAAATTGATTTGAGGTTTAGAATTTTTATGGTTATTTATATAGTGAGGGTATAAATGTAATTTCATAAATAATAAAATAATAAAACTCAATTAAGCTCAGGAACAGCTTGAGTGGGGTATTGTGAAACTCGCACTTGACTCGATAAGCTAATCAAGATCGAGTTCCACTCGATTAACTCTGAATCGAATTCGAGTATTCTACGAGTTGATCCCGATTAGCTCACGAGTAACTTAACTCGTTTACACTCGTAATGGTCCTCAGATAGAAGCGACCCATTCCGAACTTCCTAGTTACCGTTCTTGACCATAACGATGCCCTTGAGGATGAGTGAAATTCGGAAGTAATTGGTAAGAACGGAAATTTGCTCCTTTCACAAAAGCTCGTTAAGTAAATGTTTGGTTTTGGAGTATTTGAAGGCAAATGCAAAGGAAACAAAACTGAAAGAAAAAACAGAAAATAAATTAATAAATTATTTTATTTATTAATATAATTTTATTTTAATTCATTCATATAAAAATTAAATAATTTAAACTTTTATGAGTTTTTACTTAATATTAATTATATTAGGTTTTCCACGGAATATAAGACAATAAAAAAAAAAAAGGAATTAAATTTTTATTATTTTTTCTTTCTGTTATAAATATTTTAGAATGACCATCGTTATGAAAGATCCTTTATTTTCTCATTGTAACCTTTGACCTTCTCATTATAAGCCTATAAATAGGCCTTATCATGGAATAAAGACCATCCTAAGTTTTCTTCTCCATCTCCTTCTCTTTATTTTATTTCTATTACAACACGTTATCAGCATGAAGTTCTAACCAAGCATAAAATTCTAACCAAGTTATTTTAAGATAATGATCTTACGTTTGGTGGGTATATATATTTTTTTCCTATGATAATTTTTTTACTCAAGCATAATTGTAGTCTTTTAATTTTGATCCTAGTCATGACAAATCCGCTCTTCCTGCAACAAGAGAGTGATTAAGGAAACAATATAAACCAAAAGTTTTATTGTTCATGAGATTTTTCTTTCCGAAGTAAGAGAGTGATTAAGGAAACAATATAAACCGGAAGTTTTATTGTTCATGAGATTCTTCTCTTCCTGAAGTAAGAGAGTGATTAAGGAAACAATATAAACCGGAAGTTTTATTGTTCATGTTATTCTCCTCTTCTCGAAGCAAGAGAACCTTCTAATGAAGTTTTTTTTTTATATATAATTTTTTTTTTCAACCAAAACTATAAGTCACGAATTCTTTTTTTTTTTATTATTTGATGCTAATGATATGAGATTTTTTCCCCCTAACCATTTGCTTTATTTACAAAGTCCATCCATGCCGCAGAGCAATAGTGGAATGTTTTGTGTGTACGGATTTGGAAGATATTGATAGTTATTGTTATGGATCATCTATCATGCTTCATATGAAAAAGATAATACTCAATATATTTTTGTCGCTGGACTATTCATATTTTGTTTTGCATATTTATTGGATACATGCTCATACCATTTTTCTGAGTGAGAAATGATTCTATTGATAACCTTCTATACTTGTGATTTTTTCCCTCTACATTTCCCTAACATTGGTAAACTATTTATAAATAATGAGTGACTTAAGTTATTCTATAAAGGAAATTATTTCTACTTTCCCATGTTGTACAACTTCTGCAATCAATCCTATGTTACCCCCATCCTAAAATATTTATGAAAAAAATTGTTCTATGAGAACATTTAAAATAAGCACATGAATTGCTTCATTATGTGACATTTGTTGTGCATTGAAAGTTGTAGAAGTATCTTATAACACTCCCTCAAAATTCGGTTGTTATGCACGGGGGTGTGTTTGATCATCCTGAATGATAATTGGTTTCGGGTTACATTAGCCCATAAAATCTTTAGTTATTCTCTTTAAGAAGAGAACATGTGTTACCATTAAATTAATGACATTTAGACCTATAAAAAAAATTATATTAATGACATTTCGCATATCGACTTTTATGTTGTGAGTTTATTATTTTCCCCTTTGATCTATTTCCCTTGTGGAGTTTAGCTTAAACCCTTGATTGTGTAATCTTTTACAATTATCAACCGACTCTACTTTATTGTTCATTCAGCCGAAAACAAGTTGAACATATGGGTCTAGTCTAATAATTCATCTTGAATTTCAATAACCTGATAATTTAATTATGGTTTAAACGTCCTTTTGAATGATAGCAATAATGTTCAAGGATGATAATATTATTTTCATAAGATAAATGGTAGAGAGATATGTCTAGCAGATAGTGCATCCCTATGCATCGCGCTAAAGCTTTAATTTTCCTTCGCCATCATCTTGATGAAAGTCTCAAGAATGAATACCTTACAGGAAAAGACCCATCGGGGTCCTCCGCATAAATTTTGTTGATCTATGACCACCAAAAACAAGTAATACTCCTTTTTTAAAGCAAGATATGATTGTCAGACTTATGTGCTTCAAGACTTTAAGCTCATATTAGCATCACAATTCGACTTTATTTAAGATTAGTTCGCAGTTAAAGCTTTACGGGGAGAACATCACTGATGAGGATATGCTCAAAAAAACTTTTACCACTTTTCACGCCTTTAATGTGCTCCTGCAGCAGCAATATAGAGAGCGTCGGCTTACTAAATATTCTGAATTGATTGCATGTCTCCTTGTGGCTGAAAAGAATAACGAGCTTTTACTTCAAAATCATCAATCTCGTCCTACAGGGTCTAAAGCATTTCCTGAAGCAAATGCTACTTTTGCATCCCCCCATAGCAACAGACAAGGGCACAAAAATGGGCCAACTATGGGGAAAGGACGAGGACGTGGTGGTGGTCGAGGGCGTGGCCGTGGTAATAATTCAAGACATCATAACACTGGTCCCTTCAAAAATAAGAAAGGCAATTCCAATCAAGGAAGTCAGCCAAATCCACGTAACCATCACAAAGTATCACTCAACGCTAACAAGATAATACTCGCTTAGATGTGGTAAATGCATCGGTCATTGGTCACGCATCCGCCGTATTCCGCCAAACATTTGGTTGATCTCTACCAGGCCTCAATCATAAATGAAAAACAAGAATTTCTTATCTAAACTCTTCTCCATTTTCATATCCTGTTGCTCATACCCATACTCAGAATGGACTAGCTGAATCTTTCATTAAGCATTTGCAATGGATTGCTAGACCATTACTCTTAAGAACCAAATTACCTTTATTCGCTGGGGGCATGCCCCATCGCATGCCGGTAATTTAATCAAGCTGGCCCTATCGTGATCATGATTTTTCCTTTGGCAAATTGCTTCGGTCCTAACTAAATATTTCCCATTTACATGTCTTTGGTTGTGCGCTTTATGTCCCTATTCCTCCAAAAACAACGTTTCTAAATGGGTCCTCAACGATCGGGTATTTATGTAGGTTTTCTTCTCAGATCGATTATCCATTACCTTCAAATTCTTTAACAGGAATCTTTTTTATCGCTCGCTTTTGCAGACATTTTGATGAATCCGCTTTCCGCCATTAGGAAGATAAGACAAATTCTAATAAATGGAGTGAAATTACTCGAATACACCATCATTGTCGCATCTGATCCTTTATTCAAACAATCAACTAGAAGTTCAAAGAATCATTCATATACGTGGGATCTTGCATCAATTACCAGATGCTTTCACTGATCCGAATAAAGTACTAAAGTCACATATTCCAAATCTATTAATGCACCAAAGACATATTGAGATCCCTAAGGATTCGAAATTCCTATAGCCAAGATATCTAAAATCCACGTTTAAAACGCGGAAGACCGGACGGATCTAAAGATTCTTTCCAAGGAAAGAAAATCTACTGTTATTTACTCCTCAGAGTACAATTTTGATGAAATTGCTCCTGAATAGCCTATTACAATACAATCACTCCTCGCTGAGCTAAACACACATAAGTGGTTAAAGGAAACAACTACAAGAGTAGCAATAACTGACCAATTATCTCCTATAAGTGAAGAGATCTCTATAAATTATATGAATCAAGGAGAAATATGGGACTGTAGACATACTCTTGTCAACAATGCTTTTTCTTTCCAAGTGGCTAAGGGCATCATGCAAAATAAAGATGATTAGGAGCCGCCAACCGGTAAATGAATGTTGAAATCGACATGATTGGGAAAATGGAAAGAAGCAATCCGGTAAGAACTGATATTTAGCTAAAAGGAGGTATTTGGATCCAAGAGTTCCAACACCGAAATGTTAAGCCCGTTGGATATAGATGGGTCTTGTATTTAAAAGAAATGAAATAATGAAATCGTGACGACAGTAAAGCTCGCCTCAAGGTACGCGTTTTTCACAGCACTGCAGATTTAATTTCATGAGGAGACATATTCACCAAGAATGGATGCAATCACCTTTAGATATTTAATACATTTAGCGCCTGTATGACTAGGAAAATGTATTTGATGGATATTGTCACAAAGATATTTGTATGGATCCATAGATAGTGACATATACATGAAAATCCCCGAAGAATTTATATCGGGCCAAGCAAAATTTTCAAAACCACGTGGTATGTATTCAATAAAGTTGTGAACGATCCTTGTATGGACTCCAACAATTTGTCGAACGTGGTACACCGCTTCGAGTACATACTTATTAGTTAAGGATATGTAAATAATTCAATCTGCCCATGTGTATTTATCAAGAAAACAGAAGTCAGTTTGACAATTATAGCAGTATATGTGGATGATTTGAATCTAATAGGGACCCTTGAAGGGCTTCTAGAAACTGCTAATTATTTAAAGAAGGAATTTGAGATGAAAGATCTAGGTAAGACTAGATATTGCCCCTGCCTCGCAGACGAGCATTTTTCAAAATGGCATTTTGTCCATCAATCAACATACACCGAAAAGTCCCGGCGCTTTTACATGGACAAAGCCCATCCCCACTTCTATGGTTGTAAGAGATCCCTTGAAGTG
The DNA here is from genome assembly GCA_016808115.1 of Tetrastigma voinierianum. Lineage (NCBI taxonomy): Eukaryota > Viridiplantae > Streptophyta > Magnoliopsida > Vitales > Vitaceae > Tetrastigma > Tetrastigma voinierianum. The sequence continues at coordinate 584,615 of JAEQBH010001219.1, forward strand.
ATAAAGACCCATTTTGTCCTAAAGAAGAGAACGAGAAACTCCTCGTCCGTATACCATACTTAAGTGCAATTGAGCACTAATGTATCTTGCAACTGTACAAGGCCAACATAGCCTTTCTGAAGGAACTCGCTTGCAAGATATAGCTTAGCGCCTACCTAGGCATTGAACAGTAAAACATTTGTCGAGATACCAGGGAACAAGTGATATAAGGCTCTTATTCCAAAGTACCAAACCAGAGTTACTTGGTTATACCGATGCAGATACCTTTCGGATCCCCATAAGGCTCAATCACAATCGTGATATGTATTTACTCGTGGCGACACCGCGTCCCTCGAGATCCGTTAAGAAACCATGGTGGCAACCTCCTCCCAATCATTCGCAGCTATTAGCAATACATGAGGCAAGGTGGAGTGGCTGTGGTTAAGATCCATGATTCAACATATTCGTGACTCTAGTGGTCTTTCTCCATTTCAAACACAAAGAACATCATTATATGAAGATAATACTACCCCGTATTGTACAACTCAAAGGCTGATACATCAAAGGAGACCTAACTAAGCATATTTCTCCCAAAGTTCTTTCACACATGAGCTTCAAAACAACGGTGAGATTGATATACAACAATCAAAGTTCCAGTGATAATCCCGGCAGATTTATTCACTAAGGCATTACCCGGCTACTTACCTTCAAAGAAATTTCTATGCCAAATTGAAATGAGGAGGCTCAAAAGATTCCAAATTGAGATATTACGGGCTATCGGGGAGTCTTCAATACTCAAGGTGTACTCGCACTCTTTTTCTCCTTCACTAGGTTTTTGTCCCATTGGGTTTTTCCTAGTAAGGTTTTAATGAGGCAAAGAGCATTTCAAAGTACATGTACTTTTTTCCTTCACTAGGCTGGTCTCATCGGTTTTTCCTCTTAATAAGGTTTTATTGAGGCATGTTCTTTGATGTTATGGTCATTCAAGGGGAATTGTTATAAATATTTTAATGAATGACCATCATTATGAAAGGTCCTTGGTTTTCCTTTACCTGTAACTCTTGCCTTTCATTATAAGCCTATAAATAGGCCTTATCAAGAGTGGAATAAAGATCATCCTAAGTTTTCTTCTCCATCTCCTTCTCCTTATTTTATTTCTATTACAACACTTTCTATATTATATCCGGTATTCAAAAAAAAAAAAAAAAAAGAGAAAAAGAAAAAGTATATCTTTAATGGTCCTTAAAAAAAGTATATCCTTAATGCTCATCTCTTAATCAACTGATCTAGCACAAGTATTTGTTTCTAATAGTTAGTCATGCAATGACCATCAGATTTTTCTTGTTTATATTTCAAGTCTTTTTTATTTTATCAAAAGGAGGGGTTAAAACAAGTCTGTCATCACATTACACTCTCCTACCCCTAGGGATACCCATGAGGTCCTGTTCCAGCAACTCATGCATGCCCCTTGGTGATGTTGACCATGTCATAACTTCCCGAGTGTTGAGGTCTAAAGATAAGTTTGCTAAGAAGTCTGCAACCTAGTTGTCCTCTTTATAAATGTGTTTTAGAGACACTGACCAATTCCTACTCAAAAGTTGCTTACACTCACGTATTAGGTTGAAGTGTTTACTGTTTTCACTATTTTCCACTAAGATCCACTTGCGTACTAAGAGAGAGTCAACTTCTACCTCTAGAAGGCGTACCCTCTCTTCCAAGCTAGGTTCAAACCATGAGGTGTAAGGCCCAAAGCTCAGCTTCAAATACTGAACACGTACTTAGGCGGACGGAGAATCCATAGATCCATATGCTTGAGATGTCTCTGAGGAGTCCTCCTCCCCCGGATTGGTTTTTCTCTCTCTTTATGGATACCATGGTCTTTGGCTCAGCACTTCTATTCAAAAGACTCAAACAGATCAAAACTCACAGGTCAGACCCAAGTATCCTCACACGAACACGGATTTGAACGACGACCCGAATCCCGGCTCGTAGACTATCCGATCACAGCAAAGGCTTGCGTGATTTATTGCTCGGACACATCCTCTCCTCGTTGGCTGCAGTCTCTAAGAAGATGGTCAGCCAATAATTTATCAGCTGATTTCTTACAACTCAAAAACACATCCTCCCATGAATCACGTATGTAAGCGCCCTTAGGATGATCAAACGATTTTTGAGGCGAAAGATTCAGATAACTTGACTATCCAAAAGGAAGAACAGGCCTTTCCCATTTCGCAAACCAATCACCAACTTTCCATAAAAAGTAGATCATCCTCCTCCTTCATAAATAAGAAAGGAATCGCAATAGAAAAGGTGGGTGGACATATTCTACTGAAAAACGGACGTATTTACTCTCTCAACTTGACTCTGTCTGACTTAAGTATCGGATAGGCGATCGACACATCACCGTCGATGCCTTATTTATTTTGCAGGTCCTTGTCGCTAGGTTAATACTCCGACGATCCGATGACTCTGAAAATCCAAGAGACAACAATCTTGAGGCACACTTCTGTATTTAAAGTCATCCACCCCGACTGTGGTGCTATCGAATCCATCTGGTTGTATATCCTTTTTCTCCTTTTTTTCATCAAGCTCTGGTACGAAAGCACTGAATTAACCTCATCGGAATAATGTCTAGGCATTGCGACCTTGGCCTCTAAAGTGGGTTCCCTCTTGTTAAAAATGAACTCATTTCGCTAGCGCCACAACCACCATAATAAGATTGCAAACTGATCTTTCTACATCAAGTAATTTAAAATATTCTTATAAAGAGTACAAAGATATTTCAAGTCTTTGTACTCTTTATAAGAATATTTTAAATTACTTGATGTAGAAACGCCGTAAAACTATAAGTTATTTTATGAAAATTTGTAGGTCTTCTTAAATTGTTCAACTACCGAGACATTTTAACTTTAAAAATATTTTTAAAACATTGATAAGTGTAAAATTTTTTTATGGAAAATCCATTGTAACTTTATTTTTTACATTTATTTACTTTATATATGATAGGATTTGAACCTGAATATCTCATATCCCCTTCCCATCCTTTTACCAGCAACCTTAATGGCATATCCATAACTTTAAATGCTTTGAAAAAGCTTTTTTTTTCATTTACTAAAAAGGATACAAGTGGATGTGCTATGTATTTAGAGGTTTTTTTTTTTTTTTTTTTTTTTGTAAGCTAAGTGGACGTCCAATTGTTCTACTGAAATATATTTTAGTTATTGGAAGCTAGGTAGATAATGACCACTTATCCTAAGAAATGATTTTTAATTATTAGAAATTTAGAAGTCATCTAAATGTTTAGATGGATGACCACTTAGCATATGGACCATCTGTCCATCTGTCTAGCTTAGTAGGTTAGAGTTTAATGTTTAAAGGTAGGATATGAAGAGGGGTGAGATTGAATCCTAGTATAAATAGTTCATTATATTATATTAAAAATGATTAGCTTTAAAAATAAAAACACATCGAAAACCTCTTGGATGTCTATATTTGTCTTTGGTCTCCAAAAGCTCTTTTGTAACTCATTAAATGCTCTCACGGGAAGTATGTGGATGGCACCGTTATGATGATTAGTTCTAGAAGGTTGTTTATACTTTATATTGACTATTTTGACAGCAACACTTATTTAAATTCATCTTTTAATGTTTATTAAGTATACTGAAATTCTTTCCAAAAAAAAAAAAAAAGTATACTGAAATCAATAAAATTACATTTATTGCTTATTCAACCTTCCTTATTAAAGAGCTCTTAAATTTGAATCTTCATATATTTTCCCCATCTACTCTCAAGGAGAGTTTCTTCATTTATTACCAGTATAGTCAATATGTAAGAAATTGAGGAATATGCCTTGATTGATACTGTTAGATTATATTTATATGACAATTGTATATTTTTCATTTTAAGATTTATATAGCTTAGTTTATTTAAGTCTTCGCCTTGTACGTGTAATATACTTTTTGGATATATACAAAGACTCAAGTCTTTTTTCATGGTATCAAAGCGGGTTTTTTGATTTTTTTTATTTCTCTTCCACTGCTCTCACGGTCTAGGCATTACAACTACCGTATAACTCATTTTTTTCGATGAACATTACTGTTTGCTCTTTGTTTCCTATCTTACATGAAGCTGGCGGAAGTTACAAGCTATTAGGAGGTAGATCTTGGTGAGGCGATTACGTCGATTGTGCAACAAGTAGTAGCCGGAGTACTCCGTGCGTCGCGCTGTTCGGGCGTGTGAGATCACTCCGCCTGCGTGAACTGGCGTCTTCAACTTTTGTAGGAAACTACGTTAGCGCCCGCGTCGACCCAGGCAGGCCCCTGCGCCGCGATCCTCTACCGCCCCCCCATGCACCCGCACCCACATTGATCGTGCTGCTACCGCGCTGAAGTGACTACATGCGTGCTGCTGTTGCTTAGTTGTAGAAAATTTGACCAGGTGCATTCTGACTTATTTTCGCTTCCTAACTCCATTTTTGTTGTCTGTTTTTCGATTCGGAATTTAGATATGTCAGGTGATGAGATTTCTCGTCCGATTCATGTTATTTTTTATGGAGATAATTTTGCTCAATGGTCTCAAGCCATGCGCAATTATCTCGAAAACCTAGTACATTGGCTTTAGTTCTCAGTGGCGAATCCTGTGCAAAAAAAGTGGACAAAGAAACTGATTTTGCCTATGCCATTCAGATTGAGGATTGGGAAAGTGCTAATCATCAGATCATCACTTGGTTTCGTAATACATCTATTCTATCCATTGTTGATAAGTTTATGGCATGATATTGCAGAGTTTAGGTTTTACATTTTCGGTATCTTTGGGTAAGAGTGGTGCTAAACTAAGCTCACCGCATGAGCTTTATCGGATTAAGTCGGGAACCGGTGAAGCGGATTGCTGTGTATCGCGGGCAGCGCGAAATCTGTGGGATCGTCGCGCATTTGAGCAGTTCTCTTCGTCCTGGCGACACGGAGTGGTTATGTTCACCATGAACAAGGGCAGTTGATTTCTAATGAGGGCTTCATGATGAGTTTGAATAAGCGAAGTCATATTCTACATCGAGAATCCTTTACCCGACAATCACAAGCTATTCATAAGTTAGTTGTTGGTGAGACTCATCTTCGGGCCCGATCCCATTTCTCTCGAGACCATGGTTCTTGCTACTCAGTAGTTATTCCATGATTTGCTACTCTGTTTTTCCCTACTGAGTTAGAAACCACACCACCTGTTTCCCAGCCCAGGGAATAATGTCGGGAGACGACATAACAATGAAGCCTCTTCTTATCTGCGGTTTTGTAAACGAAAGAAAGGTCACTATGTTGAAGCACATTACACTTTCGTCGACGTATTCTTGAACACTCACGCCTTGGCTTCGGTCTGAATTATCAGCTATGGAATCTCATTCCCGAGTTGGTCTACCTCATAACTCTCTATGGCGGTCTACGAGGATATGGTTAATCGGGTTCATCTTCCGTACCCGGTGCATCCAACACTTTGCTCTTTCTGGGATATCAGTACTTCTCAGGCATGGCTTCTTGATTACCTTGTTCACGATCATATGACTTCTTCTCCTGTTGTTGTCTCTTCACACACTTCCACTTCTCTCCCTACTATATATACTGCAAATGGTTCTCCTATGCATGTCTCTCATCTTGGTAATGCCTCTTCACCAACCTTGTATGTTTCCAATGTTTATCAGATTCCCCAACTCACTCATAATCTTCTACCTTATATATATATGTATATATATATATCATTGAAACTCGAACTTGATTTTCTTTAACTTTTTCTTACTGGTGTGGTTGTGCGGGATTACCGAAGCGGGACGGTCGTTTGGGACCTCGTAGGTCGAAGGTGTTCTTGAGCTCATCTTTCTTCATCGGCCAGATCACTCTCGTGTCTCTCTTTGCCTGTAGTCTCAAAATGAGCACCTCTTCTCTTGCTTTATGACATTCTCGCCTTGGTCATGCATCACATCTCTAGGGTTAAACAACTAGTTTACAGGGGTTTGTTAGGCTCGATTTCAAGCAAAGTTTGATTGTATACATGTCAATTTGGCAAACAAACTACTTTACCTTTTAATAACGATTGTTTCTCATGCTCTCTCTCTTTTTGATCTTATTCATTACCGATGTAGTAAGACCCTTCTCCCATTACTACTTGGTGAGTCGTTATTTTGTTATTTTTGTGGATGATTTTCGATATCTTGGATTTATCTGCTTGAAAATAGTTATTAACTTATCAAATATATTGTGACTTTGCAAAATGAATGAAACACGGTTTTCTAAACCTATCAGTTTCAAATCACATTGATGCCCGAGATATAAGAAGCCCACGAGATTTACTTACATTCTACATGTTGGTATTGTTCCTCATTCCTCTTGTGATGACACTTCGGCAAAATGGCGAGTACCAGCGAGCCGTCCATATTCTTGATGTTGTTCGTACTACTGCGTGCAGCTTTCTCTTACCGGTTTTTGGGGGAAGCTGCTCTTCTGTTTTACACCGTCAATCGGTGTCCTTCTCCCGTTGTTGAAATCAAACTCCTTATGATGCATTTGTTTGGTTAACTTACCACTCTATGACACTTAAGTCTTTGGATGTTTTACATTTTGTTATTAGCGAGACGATGAAAACAAACTTCAATCTAGTTCCTCGTTTGTGTTGTTTTTCTTGGGTATGGAATTGGTTAAAGAGTTATAGGTGTTATGATCCCATTAGTAACGTCTTCGTGTTTCTCGAGCATGTGGTGCTTTTGGGAACCGAAAATGTTTCTGAAATGCACCGTGTTTTTGTTTGGCTGACTATACTGTCGATCTCTCATGACCTTTTTCACTGAGAGTGCTCCCACTTCCATATCTGACATCCCCCTTGGTATGCGAGTTTCCCCGCTTCTATTTTGATGTCCCTTCTCATGCATCGATGAGCCTCTGCTTGTAGATCATCGGCGTGCCGCGATATTGCTCAGCCCAGTGGATCCTGCAGTCCTTTTGACTCTCATGCACTTCGTCGTTCTCATCGGGTAACTACTCTTCCTTCTCATCTTTGTGACTTCCATTGCTTTTATGCTCTTGCCTCTCTCTAGGAACCCCAGACTTTTCGCGAGGCTTCCTCTAATCCTTTATGGCAGCAAACTATGAAAGAAGAGTTGGATGCACTACATAAGACTAGAACATGGGATTTAGTTGATCTTCCCTATGGAAAATCTGTTATCGGTTGTAAATGGGTTTATAAGATCAAGACTCGGTCGGATGACACTATTGATCGCTACAAGGCTTGCCTTGTTGCTAGGGGTTTTACTCAGGAGTATGGGATTGATTATGAGGAGACTTTTGCTCCAATGACTCGACTTTTTTATGTCAAGACTCTTATTTCCATTTACAGCGGCTTCCGCAGTGGCGCTCTTTGAGATGGATGTCAAAATCTTCTTAATGGTGAACTCTCGGAGGAGTACATAAAAGCTTCCTCACAGTTATTATCACCCTCAGGGTTCCCTCACCAGTATGTGTCAAACTCGATCGGGCAATCTATGGTCTTAAACAAGATCCTTGAGCATGGTTTGTAAAGTTCAGTTCTACTATCTCTCAGCATGGTTTTTCAGGCAATTCTTTTGATACAACTCTTTTTCTGAGAAGGTTTGATCATGGTATTACTATTCTACACTTGTATGTCGATGATATGATTATTACAGGTGATGATATGCAAGGTATTCAAGATCTAATACACTTTATTGGTCGTCAATTTGAAATGAAAGATCTTGGCCCTCTTAATTACTTTCTTGGTCTAGAAGTTTCTTCTTCTACAGATGGTTATTATCTTACTCATGCCATGTATACTTCTGATTTGATTTCTTGAGCCAATATCATTGATAGCAAGATAGTCGGCAGCGTCAGTGAGTATGATCCAATATACTCGAATTTCTCATGATGGCGAATCCTTTATCGATCTTCTTTATACCTGAGAACAACTTGTTGGAAGTCTAATCTATCTCACTATTACTCACACGATATTTCACATATGCGGTTCGTAGTAATTACGGTCGGTTTATGGGTGCCCCTTAGATCTCCTCATTATGCTGCTATTCTTAGGATTCTTTGATATTTGAAGACACGTATTTGATGTGGTGCCCGTTTTTTCTTAAATTCTCAAATTATTTCTTTAGGCATATTGGATCACGATTGGGCGGGTGATCGCGATCGTCCCGATCTACTATAGGATGTGTTTTCTTACGCGGGTGATTATCTTTATCTCTTGAAGAAGCGAGAAAGCAACCCCGATCGTTACTCTCTCCAACCTTTGGAGTAGAATATAAGAGCACTTAAATGAAGCTACTAGAGGTAGAGCTTATTTGGTTACGTTGGTTCTTGCGGGAGATCTTGGTGTTGATTGTTCCACTTTATGACTAAGCTTCCTTTGTGATAATCAAAATGCTATTCAAATTGCTCATGTGATGTGCTTGTGAGCGTCTTAAGCGTATTGAGATTGATTATTCTTGATTCATTAAATGCGTCTGCCGAGGAATGCGCTCGCCTTGCGATGCATTTTCTCTGAGGATCGGCAGGCGATATCTTCGTCAAGCCTCTTCCTCAAGAACTTTTGACTTTCATGCAAGCTAAATGGTTTCTCTTGAAACCACCATGAGTTGGCGAGGGGATGTTAGATTATATGTATATGGCAATTGTATATTTTCCATTTTAAGATTTAATACGAACTAGCTTATATAAACGCCCTTGTACATGTAATATACTTTTTGGATATATACAAAGACTCAAGTCTTTCTTTAGATACAAAGGTATATTATAACATAGAAATCTTTTATTTCATTTTTACTCCATTCAAGTTAAAATATTATGAGCATGTTTGGTCTTGTTTTTGAAAACCGTTCTTTTCAAAAACACAAAAAACACAATTTTGGTGTAATTCGAAAACTGTTATCTAATTTGAATTTAATGTTTTTTTGTGTTTTTAGAACGAAAAAGAAAAAAAAAAACTGGGAAAAAAACTTGTTATATATGTTTTTCTTATTTTCTTTGTTTTTGAGAATAGAAAACAGTTTTCAAAAACTACAACCAAACAAGCCTTATATATTATTTTTTTTCCTGTTGCATCTTTCTCCCTCTATATAAGAGGTTTACGGATGAGCTGGCAAATGATGCCCTGTGATTTAGTTGACATTGAAGCACAATGATGCCCTGTTTCCATGCCCTAATAGCCTCAATGGCATTAGAGTTTGAGGCAGTTTGTTCCTAACAAGATTGTCCCTTATAGAGTTTTAACACTTCTTTGTAAACCCTATAATCTCTGGAGAGTTCAGCAACTCTAGAACACCTGAATCCTCTAACAACAATCCCAAAAAGTTTCAGCTTCCAATCTGCAATGTTTTAATTGATAATTTCATGTCCCTGTAAAGGGCTGATATTGTTCTCTGTTCCCCTGCTCCAGGCTTTGGGTTTTCCATGGTATTAACCAACCCGAAAACTTTGATCAACTTAATGTTTTACTTCTCGTCTCCAGCAAGAGCCAGTACACACAATTTCGAGAATACATGGTAGCAGTTTGGAGTGTACTAGCTGGTATATTAGAAACAGGTTCTAAAATCATAAAAGCTTCCAAGACTTACCACATGATCAAACTTAGAAACTACTATAATACTCAGATTATAACTATGGTACACATTTCTTGCTCTGAATTCACCCATTCCATCATTTTCTTCCCTAGATCTGAGTTTTCTTTTCTAATAAAGTGGTTTCTTCCACATAGATTTGAGTTTGCCTTATTTTTCCTTTGTTTTTCGTGTTTTGTCGCCCAGAAACATTTGCGGCGTTTTATTTGTCATGACTTGTTGTAATGAATTGATTATGTCGTCGTGATTCGGCTTAACCGTGGGTTTCGTGTTGGTTGTTTAGATAGCAAAGTTCAATCCGACAAAGTCATTAAATCAAATCATGTTCGTTAGTATATTCTGCATCCCAGAATCTTGGGTATTTTGGCGTTTTGGATTATCGATGTTGTTAAAATTTGCGATTATTTTTCTATTATTTTGGATGTTGCGTTATCCTCTAAAGTTTCTAGCACTTTCGATTATGTGCATTCTATCCATTGTATTACTAAACTGAATCTATAAATTTATCTCTTTAAAAAAAAAAAAAAAAAACTATGGTACACATACTATTCATTTGGTGTCAGGTAGTCTTTTTCTAATGCACCAAATTTATTCAAAAAAAGGAAAAGCTGTGCAAACAATTAACCTCTAAACCGATTTCGAGGTTTTAGTCATAATACAACAATACCATTTCTTGTACAGATCATTCATGGTTAGTTGAACTAGCTAACACTTAGAGCTAATTGATCTTGAAATGGCCCACAAAGAAAGGAAAGGTAAGACTAATTAGCTTAATGATGTTGATAACAGAGGAAACTGAGGGTCTCATGATGCTAAACCAAAACAAAAAATGCTAAAATTATTAACAGTTAAGGTCTCTTAACTGATTGTCTCATGATGCTGATAACAGGTAAGGTCTCTTAACTGTCAAAGATAAAATTATTAATTGGCAACAAATTTAGGAAACAAAACATGATCAAGGGAACATGATAGAATACTTTAAAGCTTTTTGACAATATCTACCCTAGGACTGAAAAATCCAGAAGAATATAAAGACCAATGACCCAATTTCAACTCAAACCACTCAATTCCAATAATTACCAAGAATCAATTGTAACAGGATGGTGATTGCTACATGTATATTTGTAAATTGTAATAAGAGTTGAAATGAGAAAATTGGAGTTGAACAAACCATTGCAGTAGTATGATTAACAAGACTATAAGTAGGATGATCCACAAGGGATGAAACATATTGGACAAGAAGCCATGAACTACCACCCATAAATTGCTTTGTACAAAGCAACTAGTCATGTTAAGCATCCAAATCCAACTCAGTCTGGTCCTTCCTCCCATGATGAATTGCAGGAAACCAAGCTGATCTTCAAGAGCTTTGAGTGAAACCTTTTCCAAGTCAACCCATATATGAGCTTCCAAGGCATCACGAGAAGTCATAATAACTCTTTGATGAAATCAAGGTTTAGAGTATCTCGAACAATAAGGAACAAACCAAGAAGTATTACAAGCATGATCCCTGATGACATAATCCGCTGCTCTAATTCTAAAGGGAGCTTTCTCCCACCCCTGGCTGCCTCTAGGAGTATCAAGAACAATGACCCCCCGTCTAAAGCAGGTAAAGGGAGAAGGTTGATTACAGCAAGGTTAAGATTTAGGATGGCTGCAAATTGGAAAAGCCCATCAGTGTTTGACCTTGCAACTTCAGCACCAACAGCAATAATCGCAACTGGACCCGAAACCTTGCTTGCGGATTGTGAGAAGTTGAGGAAAGTCTGTTTCAAGCTGTCCAAAACATTGAAAGAGAGACCCCAGAATTCCTTTCCAGTAAAATTATATGCCTCAAGAAGATTTTTTGGCCTAACTTTTGAAATTTTAATATTTGGTGATAATTGAACTCCTATCCTTCCTGTTCCATCTGAATTCTCATCCGGGGTAACCCTAATTTCAAAATCCTTCTCTCCCCTCCCAACCTTGAGCAGCACATTTCTTTTTGGACTTCCCTTAATGACATCAACAAGTTCAGAAATTGCACTAGACCCTGATTTTGGCAATTCAATTCCATTAACAGAAAGAATTATATCTCCTGGCAACAATCCATCTCGGGAAGCAGCCGAGAAGGCTCGAACCTCAGGCACAAGAACCCCAGGAAAGGCCTCTTGTACAGGCAATCCAACAGACAACACTTGAACAAAGATTATCACATAGGCAAAGATTATATTTGCAATTACGCCGGCTGAAATAACAAGAACCCTATCCAAGATTGGTCTATTTTTAAGTAAATTTTCATCATCCACTGGAATATCACTCTCTGGATCATTATCAGGAAACCCCACAAATCCACCAAGAGGAAATGCTCTAATGGAGTACTCTACATTATTCGCATTAAACTTAGCCAAAATTGGACCAAACCCAACTGCAAATTTACTTACATGAATCCCCTGAAGATAAGCAGCAAGAAAATGACCACTTTCATGAACAACGATGATGGCTGTCAACACAGCAGCTGCCTCCATAACAGATTGAGCACTCTCCAAGCCCCCAAAATCAAACCCGGCCATAGCCCAAGACCTGAAATTTCCTCTCTTTCCATGAGGGCACCTACTCTTCTCACCGAAAAATTGGTTCTTGTAATGAAAACCGATGTTTGAAGATGAGCAAAACGAGTAACAAACGGACGAAGATAGAGATTTTGAGACATGGGTTCTGGGTTTAAGACCCAATTCTGAAATGGGTGATTTTGAATTGATAAATCTGACAAGCGAAAAGGAAGAAGATGGTGGAGAAGATGAGAAGGTTATAAGCATCTTTTCTCGGGTTTTCTAAAGGGTCTTAAGAAGGAAGAGTGCTTGCTACTAGTGAAAACTGAATGGTCGGTGATGAAAGAGAGATCGGATAATCAGCATTTTTTTTGGGGTCTGTGTGGAGGAAAAGTGAGTGAAATGTCTTTTCTCAATCGTTATTTTCCCACGTCTCTTCGTGCTGTGAGGATGGTCCTCTTTATGGGGTTTGAAATGTGTGATCCATAAACGGAGGCCCAACTTATCCGGGTCGCCGGGAATGTGGCCGCCGGTGGCCGGAATCCGGCCCACTTTCACTGGCGATGGGAAGAGAGAGAATATCACTTATGGTTGCCACGTATATACGGCTGAAAGAGATGACGGGAAGGATAGTGTGTAAAATAGTGTTTGTTTTTTGGATTTTTATTGTAAACGCATTGAATTTAAAACTTTTTACTAAATATAAAAAGTCAAGATATTTGATTTTTTAGTTTTTTTTTTTAATGTTTTGTTCTGGTAAGAAAAAAAAGAAGATATTATATTATCAAAAAATTATATTTTTTATCATCGAATTGAAACTCTTATAACATATTTTTAAATTTTTATTTAATAATTTATAGTCTTTAAATTTAGATTAAAATAAGTAATTTTTCAAAAAAACCAAACAATCAAATACTTAATCTTATTAAACAATATTAAAAAAAACCTATTGGTATTAATCAAGAAAAACAAACACCACATTTGGTTTTAATCTTTGACTTTTTGCATTTCTACCAATCAAATTTTAACACCTGTCCTCACCAGGAGGATCTTCTTATCCGGTGGCCAGACCTTAAATATTTATTAGGCTTTTCAAGTTACACTAATTAATTGAGCCATGAAAGAAAAAAAATTTATAAAACATTTATGCATTATGTCGAGTTGATAAATTTTTTTTATTAGTGTACTATGCTTAGTATTTATATACTAAATATTCTTTATGTTAATAAGAATATTTTGTAAATCAATTTGAAAGGATTTTTGTTGAGAAGCATAATATTAAAATAAAAACAATTCATTAAAAAAGATAATCTCAATAAAAATGGAATTTGATTTCCACATAAATAATTCTTTCAATTTGATTTTCATTTTTTTAAGATAGGTAATGTAATAGAAATTTGATTGATTCAAACTAGTAATACATTTTATTGAGAGCATAGTCGAATTAGCTAAAAATAGATAAGAATGACGTAGCATTCGATTCTTACGACGATATTGTAAGGCCCAGAAATTGATTTCTGGAAAAATGGTAAAATCGTATTTGATTAAAAATACATGTGAATTTATTCTCTGAATCTGGGATGGCCAGAAGCGGATTTTACTAGTTGGAATCGTCTCGTGAAATCATTTAGCGTGGAAATTGCGTCGAGATTAGAAGCGGTAGGGTTGGCATTTTTAGGGCATCGCGTTTAGGTCTTTATAAAGCGTATTTGATGTGACAAAGTCACGTATAACAAGAAATCTTTCATGTGCCATAAGTGGTATGGTAGAGAAATGATGAAAATGTGGATGGCCGAGTGGCTGGAATGTCAAGCGAAATGAAGGGATATAGGCATTTTGAGATTTGTTTAAGTCATTTAGAAGGTGAAATAGGAATAGTGAGCTTTGTCTTCTCCCAAATGAAAGAAGAAAAAAGCGTGACGGGGAGAGACTACGGTGAGGTTTGAAATCGGGTTTTTAGAGGAGAGTGTCTTCCTTCTCTCTAAGTTTTAGCAGCGATCAGGCGCTCGTAATCTTCGGGACAAGAAGAAGAGGCTGCTTCTACAACGGAGAGGCCGCCAGATGCAGTTAGGGGTTTCCTCGAACCACAGGAAGTGAGGTTTCTCCCTACTTGGGTTTTGTGCTTCCGTTTAATCTTATGTTAATGTTTCGGTTGGTTGATGCCTTGAGCAGTGGTTTGATCAGTCCCAGGCAGGACCCGGGTGTCATTTTGGAACACCAAATGGAGGCGGTAGTGAAACGTCTGGATGACTTGGGTTAAATGGATGATGAATTGTTCAATAAATCTGTGTATTGGTTTGTTTGAGGCGAAATGGCCGTGAAACCACAGATTCCTCAAGTGAGCAGATAAGTGTGCTTTGAAAGGCAGGTAACCTAGGGTTTTCTTGTTAAAGCTTGTGTCATGAAATAATTTTTTGAAAATATGTGTTTGGTCGGGTGATTTAAATTGAATTGCTCGTGTATGATTATTAGCCCAAGTGAGCTAATTTTGATGTATAAAAATGAGAATTTACATGACATGGTGTGTTAATTGATTGTTTGTAAATATATGCATGTTTATATATTTAAATGTGAATTAAGGCGTATTAGGCAAAGCATATGCCATTCATGTCTGCTTTGGAACACCACAGGACTATAGGAGTGAGTGCATGAGATGAGTCCCAGAAAATGGTTCGGGTTGTCCCAAATGTGAATTATCGGGGTTGTCACAAAACTAAAAATATCAATCGTCGGAGACGACAGATTGAAATATACGTCGGATGATCGCCAAATAATATCGATAAGTCGGGAGGCGGTCCAATTGATATATACACATCGGAGGGTTGTCCGCAGAACAAAACAAATAATGAATTCTCATACGGGGCTTAGGCTAGTGGGAGTCGGTGAGGACTCAGTGCGAGAGGATGGAGTTAGACATTCCAAGTAGGATCATGCATTTTCTTGAATATTGTGTTATTTTTGGAACGTTGCCCTTTGCACTTAGGTGGAGTAGCTACTTAGAGGCGAGTTACTAACGAGCATTAGGCACCATTACTGTCGAGGATATTATTTCTGGTACGGGAGCGTGCGGGGGGCTCGTCCTAGAGATTGAAGGATTAGAAGAAGCGGGTTGTGGCTTGGTTTATGATGGATCTGTATTGAAACTTCTAATTTTAGTAGATGTATTGTATAAGAGTAAAAATATTTGAGCTGCTTGTAACTGTGGATATAGTTGGATTCGTAGTGGTATGTATGATGGTATTGTTTATGGGCCCCAGTGGCTGGTTTTACTCATGTTGGATTATATTGCCTTTGTTTGGGGCCGGGTATGCGGGTATTGTGCTTGGGTGGGAGCTCTCCGTTACAAAGGAGACTCTTGCCCCGGTACCCCAGTGGTGTCGGGTAGCCCTCGGCATCACTTGTATTCAGCGGGTTGTGGGTGGTCGACGGACACCGGGTTTAGGCGTCACGGATGCAATATTTCGGTCTGAGCCACATATATTTGAAAATTCTATGATGATTAGAATTCATAAGATTTTGGTTATGTAGTATATTGACGACCTTTATTTGAATTAATGTTGTTGTTTGATTAAATATGCTTTCTCATTTAATCCTTTACATGTAAATGTAAGTAATAAATCGACGAAAATAAAAATAATATTGGCATCATTTATAAACGTGACAAAAAATACAAAAACAAAAACAAAAAAAAAAACAAATATTCATATGGAACGATGACTTGATTGATAAAAAGTGGAAAAAATAGATGTAAATATGTGATTTTTTGCCATTCTTACCTAAAATTATCCATTATTGTGAGAAAAATCAACCAAACAACCTAGATCACAACCCAAAAAACCCTAAAACTCACCTAGTCTCTATCACAACGGAGTTACTTTTGAGCAAAACCTAGATCTTTAATAATCATATTAATATTTAACATTCAATTTATTTTCCATTTTCATTCATGTTTGGTAAATAAATATAATATTTTAAGATGATTTAATAATTAATTTAATTTAATATATAAACTAAATTGTCAGTAAAAAATTAATTTATTCTCAAATCCACGTTTCATTTGTATACCTTTACCTTTGTTTTTTAAGGAAGAAATAATTTTATTGATTCAAACTATAAATACACATAATCAAATTTGCAAAAAAATCATAAAGGATGAAACAATATAATGAATCGACTAAAAGTCTAGTCTACCCAGTTGATAGTTTGAACCTACACATTTGATATTACTATTGTGACTAAAATACCCATGACTCCAGTTCTAGCATACTGATGACTATTAATTTGACTAAAATACCTAGCTTGATGGAACTGGGATAAGTCAGTATAAGAGACATTCATTGTCTAGATCAAATCACAAAAAAGGTATATGGGGAAACTTCAAACTTTTATTTCATAAAACTCTCTTATCTTACATACAAGCTTCTCTAAGAAAAGTTTAGAACTCCATTACAAAAACTAGATACAAAGAAGGATATGATTTTTTCAATATCTTCCAAGGAGAGCTTCTTCTCATTTTATAGAACTTTGAGGATTTGTTATCCTTATATTCTTGAGAGACATGTCATCATTTTTTTTTCTTATATCCATACATCTGTCCTCTTTATCTTCATATCTTTCGAGTGTCTTCTTTCTTTTGTCATTTCTCATTTGATGTTGAAAAGATCTTATTACAAGTAAAGTGATAGACATTAGTTGTCAGATCACTTAAAGTTGTTATGAATTGTCATTTACATATAGTGGTAGACATGTCATATCGGGTAGTTTTAAAGATGACCATTTCTGTCTTTTTTTCGAGGTAATCCACCATTCACTATTATTTTTGTCTTTTCATAACTCTTTACGCCTCCCATCCTTATTATTTATTTGATTTGTAATAATTGTTGGATTAATTCATTGATTTTTATGTAAATCATTTTCTTAGATCATCATTCTTCAACCTTTGCTATCTGATGCTCTCCTAGTCTTTGTCCATTCTTTGACCTAATATCACTTATTTTTCGGGTTTATAATCATTTATTTGAAACCTTGATTCTTCATTGTTGTTTATTGTGATGAGATGATAGGTTTTGATGCATATTCCACTATCTTCATTATATTCTGGACTGATGGTAAAGAATTTTATGTATAAGCTCTAATGTCCTATCATGTTACATAATTGAATTCTGAGGGTGTCATTAAGAATTTCAACACAATTAGGGCTTAAATAGATCAGGTCAACAAAACCGAAATATAACACCTCGAGTTATACCCTAGTAGTTTATTACATATTTAGGGTATAATATAAGTAAAATTTGTATTTTTCGGAAATTTGGGTACTAAGGGTAAATTGGTAATTTGCCAATTAAGGAACCAAGTGACATAAGATGAAAAGATTTTATGTTAAAGTGGAAATATGACAAGTTGATTTGCAATTAGAATGAAGAAGAAGGACTTAATAGTAAAAAGAATAACTTTAAGTCAAAAATAGAATAAGACCAAATATGGTCTTATGAGAAGATATTTTTCTCATTTTTGATTTGGGAGACCTAGGGTTTACGGTTGAGAGAGAGAAGAGCCAAGTTGGTTTGATTCTTTCAAATTCATGGTTCTACTTGCTCAAGCAAAGAGAAGGAAGAAGAAAAGGTTTAAGCTTCAAGAAATCAAGGTATGGGACTTTGGTATGGAATATTTGTATGGAACCTATATGTATGGAAATTTCTCATTTGAAGTATGGATTTGTTGGTGAGGAAAACCTCCTACCTCTCTCTTTTCCTATGTTTGGGTTAGAAGAACCCTATCTCTATATAAAAGTGATTTTTGTTGGTGTGGATTCGGTTTGTGGTTGGTTTGGGTTTTGGTTTGGAAATTTTCAGCGTGAAAGGAAGTCAGGCCTGTGAAATCCACGAGGTGAGTATCGATACTCAAAGTTGAGTATTGGTACTCAAAGTTGTTTCAACAAGGTGTTAGAAATCTGCGTCTTTGAAAGTTGAATAAGGTACTTAAAATGATTGGAATCGAGAGAATGTTAAAATACCAGGTACTCAAAGTTAAATAGGTACTTTGAAGTGGTTTAGGTCAGGAGGATGTTGAGTATTGGTACTCAAAGTTTTTTAAGGTCCGAGTACTGGTCCTACAACCCTATTTTGTTATGTTTTTCTGTTAATTCCAAATGAAAGGATCAGTACATGTATAAAAGTTATATGAAAAATGCTCTGTACCTCGTCGCCAAGGCGAAACTTCAAGAACAAAATAACAAGCTCAGTAATATATATAATTGTATGCCTGCCTAAGACCGAATAGCGAAGGAATAGGCACCTCTGATAAATGCTACGGCACTCACCTTCAGTGTTCACGACATAACATTACGTGGGCGAGACCGTCTCACAGTCGATGCTACGACCTCTAAGTGCTATGACACTTATTGCGTGAAGCGAGCATGTCTGTTCGATGCTTTAACGCCTGGTAGTGCTACGACACTTACATTACGTTGGTAGACCGTCTACGTGGTGCTACCGCACTCCTGTTGATCGCTCACGACGCCGCGATGCGTGGTAGGCGCAGGCCACATCTTTGTTCAATGCTCATTGCCCTCGCCCTAGCGAGTGCTTTCTGACACTTACATTACGTTAGTAGACATGTCTACGTTGATGCCGGCACTCACGCTGAATGCTACGACACTTACGTGCGATGGTAGGAGCGTCTTTGCTTAGTGCTTTGGCACTCAGCTAGTGCTCACGACATACAATTATGTGAGCGGGCACATCTGTTTAATCACATCTTGTACCTTGATGCACGATATTGTGATGTATTAACATCATTCATTATTCTTGCTTTATGCGAAACAAGCGTTTATATGAAAAGTATCTAAATAAAATGATGTGTGAAATATTTATATGATAAGAATATGAATAATGAACAATAAGAAAACATAAGTAATCAGTTCTGCTCTGTTTTGTATTGTACCTACGGGTACCTTATGTATAAGATCTCTGTTATAAATTTCTACAAGAAATACGAAAATCCTATTATAAGAATTATGCTATATGAAAACTCTGTGATAAGAATTAGGTTATACGTAAACTCTAACATATGCATTATGTTATATTTATCCTGTAATTGTGGACCACTTCGAGTGGTCATATCTGATATCTGTTTCCTTTCAGCTATAAAACTTATACAGTGTTTAAATGCATTGTGAGTATATATTGAAGAGGACATAAAGGCAGTCAGCATACACTTGAGACGACAAACAATCTGAGTCCCACCCCTAATCTTGGGTTTTGATTTTTGGTTTTGGAATGTAAATGTAAAAGTTTTTGGTAATAGTGGAATTTGTTTATGTACAAGTAAATGGGACTCAAGAATATGTACGAGATAGTTTAAACACCACTATGGTGGTAGTACTAAAAGTTTTATTTCCTTATGAATTTATTTATGAAATGGGCCCATCAATTTAGAACTTTAAGTTAAGGAGTCCTAGTCGTGCTGCCTGGCTACTCTTCGCCAATGGGAGATGAGGCATGACAATTTAGTGGTATCGTGGGGTAGGGGCGTGATAATTTAGTGGTATCGTAGGTATGGAGCTGTGGCTGAATCAATGGCATCTTGAGATAAATAAAGTCCAATCTTTATGATTATAATTCTTGGGTAGATAGACTCAGTAGAGGTATGGTAATGCTCATTGCCATTGGGGTTGTTATAGATAAATTCGGAGAAAGTCAAATACTTCCTTTCCATATCAAATAATGTTATTGAAGAGATTATGAATATATTTTCCTTTTTTTACTTCTGGAAAAAAGAGGGTATCATCTGAATTTTCTCCTTTCGAGAGGAGTCTATCCTTTGAGGGGCTGTTATCTCCACTTGGGAGGTGTTTGTCTTTTAGAAGATTGTTATCTTTCAAGATTTTATCCTTTTGAAGGATGCATTGCCTGGATACATTTTGAGATATTTTTTTTTCTTTTTATAAGGATATATCTCCTGTCCTAATGTTATCCATAATTGCCATTGCCTGGATTTTTCACGAATGAGACGGCATATCCAAGCCTACCTTATTGATGTTTTTAGTCTTTAAGGAGACTGAGGGAACATCTTTTGACCTCACAATCATTTCTCATAATCTTTCAAAACATTTTTCAAGGAGATTTTGTGACATATAAGACTTAGACCTTATGTTATTGATATCTTTTTGTAAATTTAATACTTTTTCTTGAATTGATATAAGAGCATTATAGTTTTCTATAATTATATTCATTCCTTCAGCTATATTGATGACAATTTTTTGTAGTTCCTAGATGTTATTTGACATTCATGCTCAAAAAGTCTGCAAGAAAATTGTCAATACCTTTTATATGAACAATCTTGAAATTGTAATAACTAAGAAGAGTTTGCCATCTAGACAATCTTATAGCATGTACTCATTTTCCTGTGTTATTTCTTATAAATCCTACAACTTGAGTATTATCAATTTCAATTATAAAAGGTTTAGGTAATAAGAACACCTCAAATTTATTAATTCATTTTATTATTGCAAGTAACTCATTTTCATTAATATCATAATTAATCTGATTATCAGTAAAAGTTCCACTTGTATAACAACATATTTATCTTGAATATGTCTTTAAAATAGCTTCCCAATACTTATCTGAAGCATATGTATGTAGTGTTAAATTATCATTTTCATTTGGCAATCTTAATTTCGGTAAATCTGAACATATATTTTTTAATCTCTTAACTATTGTGGTATGTTTTCACTCCATCCTGTTTGGTTTTTCTTTGTTAATAATTTTTGTAATTCATGTCTTTATTTTGCTAAGTCTTTTATAAAATTAGAGGAGTAATTTAAACATCCTAAAAATTTATGTATCATTTCCTTAGTTCTCAATTCTTTAGGGAAATCTTTTATTTTTTTGGCTTTATGTGATTATAGTTTTATGACTTCAGAATCTATTATCATTCCTAGAAACTCTATTTCTTTTTTCTTGATATCAACTTTATTTTCTGAGAGAACTATACCATGTTCTTTACAGAGTGTTATGAAAGTATTTAAATGATTTTCATGATCTATCTCATTATCAGAGTAGATTAGCATATCATCAATGTATGCTATTATAAAAGTTGGATAATTAGAGAATGTTTTATCCATTTTTCTTTGAAAAACTTGAGGAGCATTTTTTAATCCGAAAGGCATTACCATCTATTCATAATGACCTTTGAGTGTACTAAAAGCTATAATAGGTATATTATGATTATTCATTTTTATTTGCCATAATCCTTATTTACAATCAAATTTAATATAATAGTTTTTCCCTCTTGCCAAATTTATTAATATTTCCTTATTTGGGATATAATATCCATCAAATTTAGTATTCTTATTCATCTCCTTATAATTTATCATCATTTTTGTTTCTCATCTTTTTATATCACTATGTTTTCTTACCATAAAAGCAGGGCTACTATGTGGGCTTTTACTTTCTCTTATTAAATTCATTTGCATTAATTCATTAATTTATATTTTAAAATCTTATATATCTTTCTTGTAAATATATCATTGGTCTTACTCTAATAATTTAATGAGGATCTATCATTTCTAATTTACAGTAAAGTTTTGTCTTTTCCTAATATTTGAATGGGTTATTAATAAAATTTTCTTTCAATTTTTCACATGTGTCATGGACGGTTACTTTATAAGTAATATATGTATTTATTTTCTCTGTCCTCCATTTTCTAGCATTTTGATTATAATTTATTCCTAAGGTTTTATGTTCTAGATATTCTTATCCGGTGGTTACGAAGTGTTTAAACATTATGGTACATATATTTTGTTGATATATTGAGAATTGTTGTAAAAAATCATTTCCTAATATAATATCACATTTTATATTGTCATATTGATAAATTTTTCCTATTTTTACTATGTTATTATGGATCATTATTACTACACTTTCTTTTTGTTTTGTAATCTTTTCTTTATTTCCGGTTACACCTTTTATAGAGATTTTAGTATGTTTCCATTCTTTTAATAAAAAGGTTTTAAATATTATTATTTCTGATCTTGTATCTATTAATCCACATGTATATAACTTAGTTTTATGAAATATTTACTATTATAAATACTATAGTAGAGAATGTAATTTCTTTCATTTTTGTCTTTCTTAGAAAATACATGTTTTCACTATATATTTCTATTCATTCTTTAGCCTCTGACACTACCAGGATTAGACTAGTTGTGTTCCAGCTAGAGAGTGAGGCCCAAATATGGTGGAAATGGGCAAGGACCTCTAGAGACCTTGGAGGAGCCCTTGTATGTGAATTCTCCCCCAGGGATTAGGGCGAGAATAGGGATGATATCGAGGTTGCAGAAGTTGGAGATCTAGGGACTCTACTTACGGTGGACACGAGGATTATGGACTTGTCGAGTTCGATGTCATCGAGAGGATGGAATGGCGGCTGACTTACGGGTGCGTTGCTCGATGGTGAGCATAGGAGGGTTCACCAGCCTACGCGAGACGGTACTCGTGTGGTATTTCGGGGGACAAACATGACGCGTTTCCCCCGGACGGTATCTGAGTCCACGTGTCGGGAGACGAGTTAGCGAGTTGGCTAGCGAGCCTTACCACTAGAGACGAGGAGGGCCCGAGACAGATCTACCTCGAGTAGTGTGTGCGAGTATGGATGTTTTTCGGATGGAAACTCATGGGATTACCCCCACAGGAGGTTGTAGACCCCGGTATTGAATTACACCACCGTACTTACGCGTCTATGACTCATAGGATGACACAGTTAAGGTTAGTAGGAACTTCGGAGTCCGATTCACGAGGGAGTTATTGGACAAGGAGTTTATCAGGCCAGGAAACGCCTTCACCATGGGCGCTCGGTTATTTGCGAGAAAAAGAAGGATAAGACCGCCGACGTGTATTGACACGGGAGCGGTTGAGACGGGGTTACGATCGAGAATCGGGTACCCATTGCTGGGGATTAGCGTTTGTTTGATCAGTTGAGAGGGGCGAGTCTCCCGAAGATAGACCTTACTTTCGCTACCATCGAGTTGAGGTTAGGAGACCGGAGCATCCCTAAGACGGCATTTAGGGCCGTTATGGGCACTTTGAGTTCTGATGCCCTTTGGATTGGCAGATGCGCGGTGTCGTTCATATGGACCTCGGCCATAGGGTGTTCCAAGCACTTATCTAAGAATCAGTTTGTCGTGGTCTTCGTGGATGACATTTTGATCTACTCCCAATCTGAGTGGGAGCATGAGTATCACTTGAGGATCGTGTTACAGTTGTTGAGAGACCATCAGCTGTACGCCAAGTTTAGTAAGTGTGAGTTTTGGCTTACTAAGGTGAGGTTATTAGGACACGTGGTGTCAACATCAGGAGTGCCAGTCAACCCAGAGAAGGTTGAGGCGATGAGTTAGGAAGGACCAAAGTCGATCTTCGAGATCGTTTCTTGGGATTGGGTGGGTATTCTGGAGATTCGAGGAATGGGCCAGTTGTCCATTTGGGGGCGGGATCGTGGGACCGCCTACGGGACATGGAATCCGTGGTTGGGGCGACCGACCATAGAGAAGATCGAGGATACTCGGAATACTTCGGAATCTGGTGTTGGTAGCAAGAGGGAGGATCGGCCTTCTTCTAGTTCGGAGAAGCGAAGACCTGCTTCACACGTGTTTAGGACTAGGGCGAGTTGGGCATGAGGCGGGATTGCGAGGCAGGGGATCAGGCTGGGACGGCGCGGTCAGTTAGTTGTAAACGGTATACGGTTCATTCCTCGGACCTGAAATGCGGGTGAGGAAGGAGACCAATTTACGATTTAAGGGGGTGCTATACAAAGCACTCGAAACCTGAATAGGCGGAGGGGCGGAGTGTGGAGTCGAAGTCGGGGAGACGGTCGGAGTTGCGTAGGTGGAAGCGTGGTGGACCTTAGGTGGTAGACCTGGTTGTTGATGTCGGGTTTGACATGGATGGAGTTGATAGCCATCGGGTTATTAGTAGTGGGACATTAATTAGTTGTCATACCAATCTGACCTTGGATTTGAGCTTAGAGTTTAGGCCTTTAGAAAAGCCCCGGTTATAGATGTTCTTCCACTGGGATGTGGTGAGAGTTGACTGATAGGTGAGATTATGAGTGAGAGATCTCAGGTTCGCCCGTAGGTGGACCCGGGTGGGTAATCCTGATATGACATTATTGCGTTAGGTATTGCATGGTGACATCGCGTCAGTCGAATTAATGGGTACAGTTTGGTCATTCACCACTCTTGGTGAGTGTGGGTTGAGTTTGTCTTTAGGACTACGTCCAATGAAGACTCATAGTTCAATTCAGGAAATGAAGAGTAATTAGAGTGTGTTGGGCAAAGCACAAAGGGGGCCGTAAATCCCCTAAGGTGAAGCTGGAGTTAGGGTGTGAGAAGCAGGGAGATATCGAATTTACGTGTGGGTGTAAGAGACCCGGAGATATCCCAATTTGTGTGAATGTATGAGGCTCAGCGGTGCAAAGCGGAAAATTATGTTGCCCGAAATGAAAACACACGGTCGAGTATCACATGAACTTAGGTTGAGTGATAAGTCGGGAGTGACTCGAGATGGCTCTGGATAGGTTATCATGTAGACTAAAGTTGAATGATAGAAATTCGGGAGTGACTAAAGATTTGCATACCCATTAAAATTGTGTTGGAGTGTTGGTGGCCGGTGGGAGCTCGATATACGGATGTCATTCATGACATGGACTAGGTTGACGGTCAATGGTTAGCCGGTGGTGACCTTGGGAAGGTCGGCGTTTTACACAGTAAGGGTTGTGGGTTAGTAATGCATGGATTATATCTGAGGCGTTAAGAAGGGACAT
Source organism: Tetrastigma voinierianum (assembly GCA_016808115.1). Classification (NCBI taxonomy): domain Eukaryota; kingdom Viridiplantae; phylum Streptophyta; class Magnoliopsida; order Vitales; family Vitaceae; genus Tetrastigma; species Tetrastigma voinierianum. The sequence continues at coordinate 609,557 of JAEQBH010001219.1, forward strand.
GCTGCGAGCATACGTCTTAGGTCTTAAGGGTAGAGGAGAACTTGCCCTTAGTGGAATTCGCCTACGACAAACGTTCTGGGACCCCGGTATACAAATGGCACCATATGAGGCATTGTATGGGAGGCCGTGCAGATCCAGTTATGTTGGACGAGGTGGGAGAGGCTCCGTCACGGGTCTGATCCCCGATTAGAACCTGCGAGAGGTGAAGCTTGATCGACAGCGTCTTCTCACGGCTCGGGCCGGCGGAAGAGTTATGCGGATGTGCGGCGTCGACCCTTAGGATTCGGGTTAGAATCATGTCTTCTTGGAAGGTGATGCCCCCAGAGAGGTGGTCGGGTTAGGCAAGCATGGGAAGATTATCGCCAAGATTCATTGGACACTTCCGAGATACTCGAGAGGATGAGCCTTGTTGCGTGCCGGTTGGCGTTACGCCCGGCATGTCGAGGTGTTCCACGAGGTATTTCACGTCTCCATGCTCCGGAAGTATACTCCAGATCCAGCTCATGTGGTGGATTGGGGACAAAAGTGAGGTTGACCTTGATGGGACCTTTGAGAGGACGGTGTGCATTGTTGATAAGCGTGATCGGGTTTTCGCGCAAGACCGTGAGGTGCTAGTGAGGAGTACTATGGGCACTATGGGTGGAGGAGTCCACGTGGGAGCGCGAAAGGACACGTGCGGGCCACCTATCCCTTCTTGTTTAGGGATGAAGAGGTGCGTGGTTTAGTCGTTTAAGATTTAAATGGTGTTTACATCATGGTAGAGTGCACGTTGCATATGCATGTGAGTGATAGTGATTGTTCGAATTTCGGGACAGAATTCGCTAGAGGAGAATGTAAGCACGAGAAATTCAATTTACGGAAAGAACAAAATCGTAATTTGATTACCAAATTTGTTATTTTGGTTAAAATCAGAATTTATTCTCTAGATCTCGGATAATGAAAGCAGTTTTACCGTTGGAATGGAATACCGTGAAATCTAGCTAGCACGTAAAATTTCGTAGAATTCCTAGATAGTCGGAGTTGGCATATTTTTCGAGGCATCACGTTTTGGGTGTCGTAAAACAATTTTCGATGCGCCGAAAGTCACATATAACATGTACTCATGTGCCATAAGTGGCATGGTAGAGACAGTGAAATGGGCCCGGTCGAGATAGTCTTAGAATGTCAAAGCTGACAGAAGGACATAAAGGTCATTATTGAAGTGTATTAAATGAGGATAATGCCAGAAACATGTACGGTGTTTGTCTCCACGATTTCAAAAGGCAAAGCGTGAATTGAAAAAGGGAGAGAAAAAGTTGTAGAATGAAAATGGCGTTTTTTGTGAGAGAGAGTCTTTCATGCTCTTTAAAAATGCAGTGATCCGGCCCAGGCTCGGCGATCTTCGTGACAAGAATGAGAAGCACTCACAACGGAGGGCCGGCGTGGGTGCAGGATTTAAGGAGTTTAGACAAACTCCTTGAGGTAGGAGTTTCTCCCTACTCGGGTTTTATTCCTTCTTTAAGTACTTTGTCGATGTTGGATTTGAATGGGGTAGTGAGGCCAGTTTGATCGATCCCACAAAACTTGGGATCGAATTGTTAAATTTTTTAGAAATTTTTATAGTCCGTGACCTGTGTCGGGAAATTTGTTTATAAGGGTTCTAAATTAATAAATTATGAAATAGATTGTATTGTGATATGCATAGTCTTAGGAAATGGTAGTGAAACCGGGTTCACTAAGTGAACCAATGATTTGTAATTCAGAATAATGTGAGGGTTTCCACTATTCCCGAAGCGGTGTTCTCAAAATAATTTTTGCGAATTAATATGTTTAATTGATAATTCAAGTAGAATTGCTCGTGTTTGATCATTAGCGAGTGAGCTAATTGATGTATGAAATGAGAATTTCATGACATGATGTGTGAATTGAATTTTGTAATTGAATTTTTGTAAATATATGCATGTTTATATATTTACATGTGAATTATTGTATTAGAATTAGCATCTGCCAATTCCATATACACTTTGACACCTAGGACTATAGGAGTGAGTGCATGAGATGAGTATAGAAAATGGTTAGGAGGGTTGTCTAAAATTATTAATTATCGGAGGGTAGTCAATTAAAATGTCGATCGTCGAGGCAGCCCAATTGATATCAGCCAGTAGTCCACAAATAATGTCGATGTCGGAACAGCCCAGTTGATATATATGCATCGGAGGGTTTGTCCGCAGATAAAACATAATATTCTCATACGAGGGGCTTAGGCGTAGTGTGAAGTCGGTGAGGATTTCGGGATAAAGTTGAGTCATGTAGACATTCGGTAGGATCATGGTGCTTGAATGTGTGTTTAATTTGGAACATTGCATAGGTGGAGTAGCCCACTTGGGCGATTCCACTCTGACGTTAGCTCACCACATCGGGGATGTTATTTCTGGTACGGGGGCGTGCGGGGGACGGCTCGTCAAAGGGATTGAGGATTAGAAATTCGGGTTGTGGCTTTGGTTGATGATATATACATGTATTGGAAATGTCTAATTTTAATATATGTATTTATAAAGAGTAAAATGTGTAACTCTTGTAACTATTTAGTATATAAGTTGGATTCATAGTTAGTATGTATTATGAGTATCGTTTGTAGGCCCCAGTGGTAAAGTATTACTCATGTGATTGGATATGTGGATGTATTGGATATATTGCACTATTTTGGGCAATTATATCGAGTTTTGTATTTGGGTAGAGCTCCCATCTGAAGGAGACTGCTGATTTTAAGTAATGTGGGTCACCGAAGCATTCCAGTGTTCCAGCGGATTGGGTAGTCGCGGACCCCGGGTTTTGGGCGTTGACGGGCATTTCTCCACGAGTCGGGCGAGTCTCGCACCTCGGGCTGCAAATACAAAACCTTCATATACATCCCCAGCTGTTCTATTGTATCTGTGCATCAATATATCGATAAAGTGTGACCACTTAGACCTGGCGAGTACCATGTACATGCAACCTGGGTATCGACCTGCTCCTGATGGATTACAAGGTTACAATATTTCACTCTTATCGATACATATATTAAATTGTTGTTCATCATATCTATCATCAATGAAGCCCTGACCGGCAATCTGATCCACAGGGCAGCTGTGACGCCCGAGGCAGAAGTCCGTTATTGCCGTCAATCCATGAGAATACACGTGGATATTAAGATGAACCTAAAATGACTCACGAAAAATCGAGTCTCCTTTTATGCGGAGAGCTCTGCCCGGATACATCTTTGTCCAGCATCATGAAATCGAATACATAGGTAAAAGCTGGCCTTAGACCCGATAGCAATACTCAAATACATATCTGACAACTATATCAATAGTTTTAAAAAGAGTTAATCAATTCTCTTTTTTATACAACATATATTAAAATTCTAATATTCTAATACATGTAGCATACATTCTGAGCAAAGCCACAATCGGCTTTTCTTCTAAACTAGGAGAAGCCTCACAGGATGACCACATCTCTCGTCACGCTCCTTGTACGAAATATGTTCCCTCGGCGAGGTAGGCTAATGCTCGTTAGTGGAATCACCTTAAGTAGGCTTCTCTCCTTTAAGTGCATATACAATGCTCCAGAAATAAGCAACGCATTGACAAATCGTGATCTCTTGAATGTCTGGCCAGTCATCTCATGCCTCGAGTCCTCCTTGGCTCCTCACTGCCTAAACCGTATGGCAGAAGAAGCTAATTTCAAACAAAGTTATTTATTTATATTTGTAGTCTACCCTCGATCTAAGTAGTGGGGCCGTCTCCGATGTATATTTAGTAAAACTACCACTCCGTGTATATCGATTAGGCGGCTCGGGCGATTGATATTTTATATGGACTACCCTCAGATGTATCGAGGTGGTAGACTCAGGCCAGTTGATATTTTATATTTGATGATCTGCCATAAAAGCGATTATATTGAGAACTCTGCCGTAAGCTCTGATTTATCTGGGTGCCCGATTACATCTCTGATGCATTGTGATCATGTTTGATAACTCATATAACTTGTGCAAATATATCACTATGCATATATTCACATAATTAAATCTTTGATCATATTATATGATTTTCACGTTTTCTCATCGAAAAATTAGCTCACTTGGGCTAATGATCAAACGAAGTAATTCCATGAATCATTAGGCTGAGCATATTTTCCTAAAAAGGTATTTTGTGATCTTATTAGAACGATAGCCTAAGTTCTTTGTTCCTATCAAGCTACAAATTTTGATTCCCTTTGTAGAACGTATTTCGGCAGTTACGGCCTCATACACATCAAAGCATACATTCATTGCACATATTTCACCATGGCCTCCAAACGGCCATTGATGATCCACGGACATCCATAGTTTCAAAATCTAACACCTCGGTTCCAGATTTGGAGCCAGATCAAACAACCTCACGGCCTCATTCGGCTCAAACATTAACATGGCTCTTAAATGAGAATAAAACCCAGAAGTAGGGAGAAACCCTCACCTCCACGGGTTGAAACTCCTAATCCAGTACACACTTGAAGCCCTCTCGCGTGAAACCTTTTCCTTCTTGTCAGAAGGCTATAAGCCAGTCGGATCCTTAATGAAAAACTGAAGAGAAGCCACACTCTCTCTGCAAGGCAAAATATCTAACCTCTGTCAGATTTTCTCTACCCTTGACGTTAATTTTCTTAAGGAAGAAAGACCATTATTTGGACTTTACCTGTATCTTCATTTAAAGATTTCAAAATTACCATCATGTCCTTATTTTCCGGTTATTTCTGGCACTATCTCGGCGGATTTGTTTTCATCCTTTCTACTCATACCATATGGTACGCTTGAGTACATGTTATATCACGATTTTGTCATATCGAATATACGTTTCTTGGCCTCCCGAAAGAAGAATCGATGCTTGAAGCATTATAACTCAGTATCTCGGAATTCTCGGGAATTTTACGTACTAACTAGATTTGCGAGGCAGTTCAGCGGTACAATATTTTCTGTCATCCCCAGGATCAAAGAATAAATTTGATTTTAACGAAATTACAATTTCTGTCGAAGTCTGATTTTACTCTTCCAAATTTGAAATTTCTAAGTCTTCCCAGGTAATCTTATATTTATCTAAATTTATCTAGAAACTATTTCATAGAGAATATCGCAATGTCGATTTCTTTTATATTATCTTTATAACAATCTACTAAAAAGGTTATCCCTTATAATCTTATAGGTATACTACCTTTAAATTACATTATAATGTTATACCATTATAATTTGTAAAAACATATGGAGTTATTATACTTCTATATTTACATTGCTCCTTAGATAGTTTGCAGTTAGCACTATCTTATTAACATTTTTGTTTCTTCAATTTCTCTTTCTCCATTGTAATAATTTTCTCTTATTAGGAAATGTGAATGTACTTCTTCACTTATTTTTTGAAAACTTCTTCTCCTTGTATTATTTTGGCTACTATTTCCTATTAAGGAATTCCCCTAAATATGGGTAAACCAATTTTTTGTATATAATCTTCTTGAGATATCATTTCCAGGACTTAAATATAATTTGTTGTATTATTTCTATTATATCAAACTTTTAGTTCCTATTATTCCAACAGATTTCTTTACATTCATCACTAATTTAAATAAATGAAACTATCGTGGTAAATTTTCTATAGTTTGAGTTTGATAGTATGTCACAAGCACTATAATATATTGTCATTACATTATTACCTTATTTCATAAAATCATTCCTTAAAATTTCAAATACTAAAGCAGACTATTACTCAAATCATCTCTAGATTTAATATTCTCATTTGGAGTAACATGTGAACATTAATTTTGTATATGCTAAATTTCCTTGAATACTTTATAAATGGCTTTCATGTGTTTGTATCAGTATTTTATCATGTAAACTTAGAACTATTGGTGTATTTAGATTATCAGGGAATAATGATTTTATTATTATATGTACTCTATGCTATTTTTCTCTTATACCATTTTATTTTACTTAATGTTTGTTATAGTTTCTTTTGTTAATAAATTGAGCTTTATATTTCCTTTAGCTTTTTAATTATTTTCACTTTTTCTATCTTTTGGTATCACTGGATTACATATTTTTTATGCATATATATTTTATTTAGGTATGTTAGTAATCCTTCTCTTGGGGCTTTTAGATCAAAATTTAGACTCTAGATTTTCTGTAATTTTCTATTATCAAAAGTGTTTTTCAATCTATATCATTCTTGATTTTCTTTAACACTGTAACTAGATTGAAATATTATCTTCCTGAATTATTTCATTACTCGTCTGTATCATTTTTCTAAGGGTGTATCATTATCACTATAGACACACTATAACATTTAATTATCAAAACTTGATATCTTTCTAAATCATCTTCTTTATTTTCTCATGTAATGATGTAATTTTTTCTTTTTTGGCCTCATTCTTTGCAATGTCCTAGTTTTCCACATTTCTAACATTTGCATTTGCTTTTGTCTTTTGATGTATTTTGTGTAATAATACCTTAACATCCTGGAAATATCAGTAGTGGTTCGGACTTGTTGAGTATATTATAAACTAAATAGGCATTTAAATAAAGCGATAGACCGGGATTAATCATAAAGTCAAGGTAAATTAGTCATTTACCATGAGGATATGAGAGGCGTATAAATCAATAAGTTTATATGCCATTATGGAATTTGAAAAGATGAAATAGGGGGGTGGGGATGAATGGAAGGATAGAATTGCAAAATGAGAAAAATAACAAAAATGCAAGGCCAAACATGGCCTTAATAAAACAATTGGATAAGGAAACAGAATTTGAAATTCTCAATTTTGAGAGCCAAACCACCAGAAAGAAGAGAAAAGAGGGAAAGGGAGAAGAAGAAAGGAGAGAGGAAGAGGAAGAGGAAGGAGAAGAAGAAGAGAGTCGAAGCAAAGGTATGGATACATGACCTTTGTATGGATTTGGTAAGATTTTGTCAAAAATCTCTTGGATATATGAATTGCTAGGGTTTATTTGGACATTAATTTGGTTCCTTATACAGGGTTTTATTAGGAGAGACATCTAACTCTAGATTTAAAGGAAGTTTTAGTTGAAAACCACAATTGATGTGAGTAGATATGAATCCTTACAATTCCCGAGTTTGTAGAATTGGGTGAATTTTGAGTATGAATCCACAGGATTCTTTTACAGATTAAAAGTGTTTGTGGAGTTATTTGGGAGGATTATTGTGAATTTTGATGAAGGATGTATTAGAAGTGAATTATGGAAGAAAGTGCATGAAAATGGTGAAATATACCATTTAAAGCAAATTCGGAGACATGTGCAGTACGGAGTGTGAACAGCCCTCCAGGAGCCGAACCTGTCAGAAGTCAGTGCGGAACAAATTAATAGTATAGCCTCTGAAGCGAACCTGTACCCGTCGCAGTGGGGCGCCTCTGTACAAGTAGTGCTCTATTTTTCTGTTTCGACCAGCATTCGTATTTTAGCCATAACTTACTCATTTCTTACTCGATTTGAGTGATTCAAGTGGCTAATTAAAATAGACTTCAAGGAAAACCAAACATCCAGAAATAGGCATCGTCAAATTCGGACTCTAAGTGGCAGAAATTCCTCAAGTAGGGCTCGTGCAAGCAAGTGCCTTGAGTTTGATCATAGAGTAGTCAGGGTTGTTAGGACGTATCTTGAAATTCGGTGCTCCGATTTGGGTGATTCAGTTGGAGAGCCCTTGGCACCTTAACTTTAAGGAGTACAAGAACCAGTGTCAAATATGGAGTCAAGGCACTGGAAAATGGTCTTTCAAACTGTCCTTAGGTAAAATCGGTAAATTGACTAGTTGGCATGAAAATCTGTAACTTTGGATTTGGATGATCCAATTGGAATGATTCAAATTTCCGAGTAAAGTTGATTCATAGAGGAACAAGAATACATGAATGATGTGTGAATACATAAGCATCATACTGTACAAGTATATGAAATGCCATATGTAATAGGCATGAAACAAGAAAAGTATAGGAAATGCAATATGTATAGATATGTTCATGAAACATGAATTTGATATGAAACATGAAAATGAATTGAAAATGAACATGAACATGAATATGAAAGGTAATATGTCATGATCACAGGATGCTGATTAGAAGGATTATAAGGATTACGAAGACATACTTGTAGTATGACTACCTAGGGCCAGAAGAATGGATAGAGTGGGCGTCACGGCCCAGGTGCTTGGCACTCCATTGGTACTTGGCACTCCAGCAAGTACTACAGCCTTTGCTGTTGTAGACAGTCACGTTTTGAACTGCTCCGGCACTCTTGCTGGTACTCTGGCCTCCTACGCTGGGTACTCGGCCTCCACGGCGCTTAGAAGCGGGCCGTCACGAGCGGTGCTCGCTCCTGGCTGGTGCTCGGCACTCTGTGCGTGGCGGTACGCCGCTCTAATGCGGTGCTCTGGCATAGTATTATATCGTACCTTTGGGTGCTTATTGTCTTTAGTCCTGCTCATTTCTATAATTAGTAAGTAGTAGAGACAGGACATATAATAAGACTCAGAATAAAGAATAAAGAGTAAAAGATCAATATACCTCTGCCGTATTCGTAGTACCTCTGGTGCTCCTGTATCTGATTTATCTCTATAGTACCTACGGGTACTCCCGTATCATTAAAATAAGTATAAGTTCTGTAGTACCCACGGTACTCTGCGTACTCGATGTACCGATTATAAGTCGATTAGTACTCGGTACCTCGAAGCCCAGTGTAAACTCTTGAATATGATTATGATATAAGTAGATGAAATCTTGTTTGTGTTTGGATATGTGCAGATCTCTATAGATTATGTTGATTGGGTATTAAAGTTGATTATATGTATACGTGATAATATACCTACTGGACTAATGTCATATAAGTATGTATCTACATACGTATGATCTGACCTTGTATGTAATATGATTCGTACAGCCAGGCTTATAAATACCTCACAGTACCTTCGCGTAAGAATAAGATCCAAGTAAGGAATGATAATAAGTTAATAACACAGTATAAGACGTAAAGCAGTATAGGATTACGTAATGCAAGTCTAAGATCTGAAATACAAGAATAAGTTCGAATTAATACAAGTATAAGGATTAGTAGGGCCAGGGATATGCTTTGTAGTGAGTATGGATACCAAGTACCGATTATAGGTTTTTGTAGTACAGAGTATAAGATACAGAAATTATGATATAGGATTTTGTAGTATGGTACTTAGTATAAGGATAAGTTACCTTGATAGCGTGTCACGTTAAGTAATATCTCTGTTTAAACATAAGCTCACCTTAACTCCTACGGGAGATCAGAGCAAGTATAAACGAGATAAGTATGTGTCCTCACGGGGGAGACAGAGTATAAGAAAAGTATATATATAAACTCGATCTAGTATCACGAGGAATCGAATGAGTATGTGTCTACAGGTCGTGTAAGAATAAGTTCTTATAAGTGTAAAAATTTTAGATAAGTATAAGTTTATTTATAGAGTATAAGTAAAGTTAGGTCCAGCATCTGAGAGGAATGTGAACAAATAGAGTTTGTTATGAGATAAATATGTACAAAATTGTTATATGATAGCAAGTATATGTGATGATCACATTATATAGATTCACAGAGATTCAGATATACATTGTTTTATGTGATTTGTGATTCGATATAAATGCATGTGTTTAATATGAATGTGTTTCCCACTAAATTAGCAAAAAACATGGTTTTAATCCAGGTATGTGAGTACAGGAAGACAATAAAGGAGCTTATCACCGGTGAGAATTTAGCACTAGTAGGGTTCATCACAGTGGGTTCCGTGCCCGGTTATAAATGTAAAAATCTGAGTTTTGTATTTATAAAATGGACTGGATAAATGTATAGATTTTGATGGACACCCTCAGGTGGTAGTTCTTTTGATATGTATACTTGTCTTTGATTGATTTATAAGATGTAGGCCATACCCACGAGTCTGGAATTCAGCTTTGGAAAAAAAAAAATCGAGTAAAATTAAAATTATATGTTCTACGCACCCAGATCAGTTGGATCCATGATCAGGTCGGGTAAGGAATCAAAGTGTGACATTCCTTCTTTTATAATTAAATCTTTCTTGTGTCTTTTTAAATGGTTTTCTTCATTCTTTTCTAAATCTTTTATATTTTGTAAATCTTCTTCTTGGCTTTCATATTTGTTTTCCAAATTTTCTTTTCTTATACTCTTTACATCCCCATTTTCTTAGGATGTTATCTATTTTGTCACAAAATACATTTTCTCAATTTCTTGCACCTTTTATAATATACCTTTGTATAGATACATAATATTTTCTTTAAAATTCTATCATTCGGCTTTATAGTATTAGCATCTTACATTTCTTATTTTGTGTATTCTTAAATAATTACTCAATTTTCTTGATAGCTACTCATGACTAATGACATTTGCTGAGTTGTGTATTGTGTTACTATCAGATGGATCATGTACAGTTTTCCTAAGGCTCAAGTATATGGGGTGAAGTACTATATGTGCACAGATGTTCGGTAAATAACAATTTATTTTGGCTCCTCTTCATATGTTTTGTTCTTTTGGCTCTATCATGCATCGTCCATGATTCTCCTGAAATTCATTTACTATATATCTAATAAAGTAATCTATCATTGAATGTGCTGTTTTAGAGCATTAGTGAGTGGTATTTTGTAGTTGCATTCAAGACTAGGGTGATAATCCTGTTCGGTTACTCTATGGCGTGCATTAGTATTATATTGTTGTTTGGGTCTTAGTATTGTATCCCAATTTGTTTCTTGTATCATAGGCATAATGTCATTTGTTGATAGATTGTTAATACTCTTTAATATCTTTTTGCCAAATCTATATACCAGGTATACTCTTTGTTCTAATTATTTAAATTTTGTCTCTTTTAGTTAAATATTTTGGAGTATTTTGTATTGCTTTTCAAATATTTTTTTAGAATTATTCTTATTTATTTAAGTCTACCTATATCTACTATAGTTCACATCTTGCTGACTTTCATTAATTCATTCTATAATATTTATCATTATATCTTATATTTCCTTTCATTATTTGACTCCATTCTTCTAGTTCTTCTTCTGCTTCTACTGTTTTTCCTTATTTTATTTATTTTATTTTCTAACAGGGGTTGTTTGTTTTGACTTAATCAGAAATTTAGATAACTTTCGGCATTCAAGTTTAATTTTAAATTTTCCGACTTATTATAAATTTTTTAAAGTTGAATAGAAAAAGTGAAAATATTTTCCTTTACAGTCGGGGAAAAGTGAACTCTCTTAAAAAAGCAGAGAAAAACTTACATTGTTGACGACAAGAAGAAGGGCTGTATTCACTCTCACTGAAATGTGATGGAGAGGTTTGGGGCCAGGCGGCCCTCCAGGCCAGGCCATTATTTTTGGTCTGAGTTATACTCATTTAAAAATTAAGCGGGCGGGGATAGGAAAGTTCTCAAAAACCATAGTTACATTTGATTTTCTTTTATTTTATTTAAAATTTTTTAAATTTTCTTTTTATTTTATTATTAAAGTGTGTGTAAACTTCATAAAAAAATAAAAATGTATAGACCCTATAAATTATTTATTAAAACATTCTAATTATTATTATTTATATTAAAGTATAAAATAAAATAATAAAAATTATTTTAAAATATATGTCGAGTGAAATTAGAATGTATTTTTGTTGATCCAGAACTAAATCTTAGTTTGAGAAAATATTCAGCCTCTTAAAGCATGATTACAATTCGTGTAAATGTAATTAAGACGTGTAGTAGAACACAGAATAATCATTATAGTTGACATCATATAATTTTGATGTTAAAAACAGCTTGACTTAGTAAGCATAATTTAAGCTCAAAAGGTTACATTCTGACGTTAAGTAGAAAAAAAAACAAGCCATTCTATAAGATTATTTAAATAACTTTCATATAGACTACTTTCTATATCTTCTTTTTATTGTTAGCACAAGGATGTTCACAAATATTATTTGTTCTTTTCCCAATTGTTCCTCCTAACATATATTAATAAAAATATTTTTCTTATCATTACTATATTTATCAAATACATATTTTCCTAATTTGTTAATTTTCTTAGATTTTTCTAATAATTTTGTATCTATTCTTTATATTTGTCTTCTTCTAGTAATATTTATATTTTTCCTAGATTCATATTTATTTGATTTTTATAACTCTTAGACTTTTCTAAGGGAGTTAACATGGCTTCTTTATTGGTTTAACTCTTTTATTTTTCGTTTTCCAATCTTTTGTAGAGTTCATATTCTTTATTTTTATTTTATCTTTTGGATATAAATTTCCTATATTTTCTTTATCAGGTTTTAATTGTTATGGATTATTTATCATCATTATGGCTTTACATATAGCAATTATTAAGGAGGCCCATGTTAATTTTCTTTATTTAAACTCTTGTGCATATAGTTTCTTTATCGATAAAAGGATTATCGAGCTTTTTGATCCCTCTGAGTACTGTCCAACTATTTACCCTCTATGTGAGATATAGAGCCATACAAGTAATGGTATCGAGTCATGGTTGAAGGATAAAATAAAGGAAATAAGATAATAATAATGATGAAATTTATACATTTAGAGAAATAGGAATAATAAAAAGTCAAATAAATTAGAAAACAATATTATTTATTTAAAAAATAATATAAAAATAAATTATCCCAAAAATCTTAGATGATAATATTGAGATTTATGATTTGGAACGATTTAGTCCCCAATTTTGGTTTAGTGATGAATAATAGAGCTACACAGAAAAAGATTGATATAATATAAGCATGATAGATATGATTGAAAAACAAAAGATAGAAAAATTTAAAATTAAAATAACAAAAATAATAATAATTTTAATAGATAATCATAATTAATATCATATAGAAAAATTTTACAATTGTGAAGAAATTTATCTAACCATAAGACTATTAGATAATATAAGAATATTTTTTAGATTTGTTATAACAAAAATAAGAACTCATGTTAATAATATCTTCGTATAAAGGAAATATAAAAAAAGTAGTAATATAAGAAAAGAGCATGAGAAGGAGTGTAGTAAAATCTTTGTGTAAATCCCTAGCAAAAATAAAAGTTGATGTCAAAAGAAAACGTGTAAAAATAGAATTCATAATAGTAATACGTACATGAATAGTAGGTAGGAAAGGATAACAATAAAAAAGTCTTTGTTAAATACTATCCACAATAATAAAAGTTTCCATGATATATGTTGACAAAGAAAAATGGTAAATGGTTGAATTCTTTGAAAAGCTCTTTACCACATTTAAGACATGAATAGTTAAAACTTTTGAAGTAATGAAGCTTATAAAAGAAAAACATGATTACGATCGAAATGATACTGTAATAATAGAATTCATGTCTTATTATAAATTAGAATTCTTAATAAATGATTGGGTACTAAGAACATTATATATAATTAAGCTTCAAATATCTTTATAAGAATTAATAATAATTATATAATTAAATCTCCCTCAAGAAATGAAAAAAAAATATTAGAAAAAGTTAAGATAGAGAATTTAAGGACAAAGATATACCTTATGATAATACTTTGAAATTAAATCTTGTAAATAATAATATTGATAATAATATTAAAGAATCTTATAATCAAGAAGAAGATTTTAGTGAAATATTTTATAGTAATTTAAATAAAATAGAAACTCCAATATACAAAGACAATAGGGAAAAAAATTTAGATAATGAATAAAATAACAATAAAAACCTTTGAACAAAAAACAATACACAAATATTTAGAAAAAAGACAACATTTATGTAAAGAATTTAATAGTAGAAAAATAGAAGGAATAAAAAACACAATATATAAAATGGTTATGGAACGTCTAGAAATTAATTTATTTTTATCAAAAAATGCTAGTCTAAGAAAATATATAGAACTTATAGATATAATAATTCCTAATATAGTAGAAAATTACAATGAGTATTTGCCCTTTAAGGTTAATTTACACTCAGAAAAAACAAGAAAAATAATAGAAAAAATAAAAAAAACCAGAATGAAGGATAAACATCTAGAAATAATTAAAAACCTCATGCAAAGAGAAATAGGAAATTTATATCCAAAAGATAAAATAAAAATAAAAGAATATGAACTCTACAAAGATTGGAGAAAAATTGTGAAATAAAGAGTTAAATCAATAAAGAAGTCATATGTTGAATCCCCTTAGAAAAGTTCAAGAGTTATAAAAATAAAATAACATGGAATCTAGAAAAATAGAAATATTAAAGGCTATAAATAGAACAAATAATATTTAGAAAATATCATGAAAAAACAATAAAAAAAGGAAGACATAGAAAAAGGAAGTATAGATGAAAAGTTATTGGAACAATACTTAGAGTTAGAAAGAAAAAGAAAAATAAAAGAAGGAAAACAGGCAATAGAAGAAGAAACTGTAGAAGAATGAGTCAAATTAGTGAAAGTGAAATAGAAAATATAATGATAAAAATACATATAATGAATTTAAATGAAACAAAAGATGTGAATCCTATAGGACTTGTACGTAGACCTAGTAAAATAAAAGAAGGATACCCAAAAATATTTGAAAAACAATACAAAATACCTAAATATGAACCAAAAGAGACAAAAATTGAACAATTAGGAAATACAGGAGTATACCTAGACATAGATTGTCAAAAAGATATTAAAACATTATTAAATAAATAGTTACAGGCTATGACATTATACTTCATGACATAAGGAACAAATTGGAATAATAATACTAAGACCCAAATAATGATAGAAACATTAATAGAATGTGTTAGAAAATGGTGGGAATGATTATCAGCCCCTAGTTTTAATGTAACTACAAATAACATTACTGTTGCATTTGAAAGTAGCATATTTGAAGGAGTAGATACTTTTATTAGATATATAGTAAATGAATTTCTAAGAGAATTATGGATGACAGACAGTATAGAGCAAAGAAGAAAAGATATTAGAGAAAATAGAAATAAATTAGCATAGTTAAAAATTTGTAAGATGAAGGATATATATGAACATACATGTGAGTTTAGAAAATGGTATTATGATGCATTTGATAGTAATATGAATATGACAATCTCACCAAATACATACTATGAAAAGTTACCAGGAAAATTGAGTAATTATTTCTAAGAAGAATATGAAAAAATAACAATAGAAGATGTTGATACTCTAGGATCCATAATATAATTTTTAAAGAAAAGATTAGCAGAATTATGCACCTAGAGGTATATTATAAAAGGTGCAAGAAATGAAGAAAATGTATTTTGTGACAAAAGAGATAATATCCCAAGAAAATAGGGATGTAAGAAGTATAAAAAAAGAAAATTTGGAAAACAAATAGGAAAGCCAAGAAAAAGATTTACAAAATATAAAAGATTTAGAAAAGAATGAAGAAAACCATTTAAAAAATATTACAAGAAAAGATTTAATTATAAAAGAATGAATATTACACAAAAAACATCAAAAGACAAAAACAAATGCAAATGTTGGAAATGTGGAGAACTAGGACATTATAGTAATGAGTGTCAAAAAGAAAAAAAAACATTTATCATATGGAGAGAAAATAAAGAAGATGATTTAGAAAGTATATTAAGTTTTGATAGTGAAATGAGTAGTGTTTATAGTAAGAATGAAAATAGTTTTTCAGAAAGTAATGAGCAAGGAAATAATTGAGGAAGATGATGATATTTTTGAATTTGAGGTTACTAGTGCTAAAGAAGATAAAAAATGACATAGATTGAAAAACAGTTTTGATAATAGAAAATTACAAAAAATCTAGAGTCTAAATTTTGATTTGAAAGCCCTAGGAGAAGGATTACTAAGATACCTAAATAAAATATATATGCATAAAAAATATATAATCCATGGATACCAAAAGATAGAAAAAAGTATAACAATTAAAAAAGCTAAAGGAAACATAAAGCTCAATTTATTAACAAAAGAAACAATAAATGAAACATTAAGTAAAATAAAAAATGAAAAAGTAAGAGAGAAAATAAAGTATGTATATTTAGCAGGAGTACAGATAATAATAAAATAATTATTCCCTGATAATCTAAATACACCAATAGTTATAAGTTTACATGATAAAAGACTGATACAAACACATGAAAACCACTTAGAAAGTATCCAAGGAAATTTAGCATATACAAAATTAATGTTCACATGTTACCCAAAATATAATATTAATCTAGGAGATAAAGATTTTGATAATAATCTAAGCTTATATTTGAAATTCTTAGGGAATGATTTTATGAAAGAAGGTAATAATGTAATGGCAATGTATTATAGTGCTTTGTAACACCCCAAAATATACCTTAGTCGTTTTCAACGTGTTTAGGGTATTTTGTAGGTATAATTTGAATTTTTTGTAATTTAAATGCAAACATGAAAATTAAGAAACCCGGAATTTGTACAAGATAAGCAAGGGTAAATTTATAATTTGTCGGGGCATAAAGTCGTATGACAAGAGAAGATGAGAGATTTGTGTAGAAATAGCACAAATTGTGGTACAAATAATAAAGAGTGGGAGGCCTAAAAGGTAATAAAAGAAAAATTGATCATATAAAAAGACAAAATATCTCAAGTTGGTCTCTCATTTTTTGGGAGAGCCCCAATGTGAAGAGAGGAAGAAGAAGAGGGAGAAGAATAAAGTTATGAAAGTCGAGGTTTTTGTATGGAAAAATTATGAATTTTAGTATGAAATGTTTGGAATTTGTGTATGGAACTTTGGATGAGTGTCTATGTTTTTGTATGGGAAAATCAAACCATAAGCCCATTTTTGATGAATTTAGGTCTAAAAGAACCCTACTTGGTATATTGGTGGTGTTTTGGATTTGGGTTGGTTGATTGTAATCCTCAAGTGAGGAATATTTATATTAAGGAAATATTAGGGTTTTAGGGGAGATGCTGTCAAAATTTCTCTAATTTCGGATGATCATAATTTCTTCGTCCGAACTCCGTTTTAGATGTTCTTGGACTCTATGGAAAGCCCTTTGAGTCTAAATTCCATCCATATATATCTTGATAATATTGGAATTCATATTAGGTCCAGAAATCACGAAAATAGTAGACGCGCTGGTTGTAAGTAGCCTTGTTCATTGGAAGCCCTCCAACCGGACGGTCATGAATTTCTTCGTCAGACTCCGTTTTGGATGTTCTTGAACTCTATGGAAAGCCCTTTGAGTCTAGAATCCATCCATATATCTTGATAATATTAGGAACGATCATATTAGGTCCAAAAATGCTAAAATAGTAGGCCACTGCTGGTTACTCGTAGCCAACGCTGTTCATAGAGTATTCGGCTTACCGTACGGTCGTAATTTAACCGTTCGAACTCCGTTTTGGATGCTCTTGGACTCTATGGAAATCACTTTGAGTCTAAAATCCATTCATATATATCTTGATTATATTTGAACTCATATTAGGCTCAGAAATCACGAAAAATAGTAGGCCCTGTTGGTGTTGCTCGTAGCCATTGTTCATGGGGAAGCCTCAGCTTCGTCATGTTTCTCAAGTGACTCACACACATATTCTGCTCATAGATGAGCTTTGAGATCTAAGTAATCTGTTCAGCCATATATCTGATGTCTTGGAACTCATATTAGGTCCAGAAATCACAAAAAACAGTAGGCCACGGTGGGTTGCTCGTAGCCAACGCTTGTTCATGGGAAGCCTCGACTTCAGGCCGAATTCATAATTTAACTTCATTACGAACTTCTGTTTGGAAGTTGCTTGAACTGCAGTAAAATCCTTTGAGTCTAGAATCCATCCATATAGCTTGATGAAATTGGAGCGATAGTAAATAGCTCATAAAACACATACATGATAACCATAGTTATTCATGCATATAATGAATATGAAAAATGCAAAGATCTGAATAAAGGATTGTAAATATAGCATACTGATTACGGGATGACAATAATTATTTAGGAATGAGATAGGTACTGAACATAAAATCTGCGTGGATTAATACACTTAGAACACAGCGAGGAGGGATAAGATGGGCATGCCTATTAGGGAAAAACAAGTCTGCAACATCTTTTGTCAGTTGGCCCAGTTTGGTCATTAGAGCACCGCCAGTGCGTTATAGATGGTCATTGTCGTCTGATGATAACAAACGCCTCGGGCCCTTATAGATGGTCATTGTATCGATACTGATGATAACGTCGTAGCCAGTATATAGACATTTCATTTTGTACGGGCGCCTTTGGGCCCTTATAGTTTCCTTGTCCACTTCTAAGGTTTATGTAAGTATTGAAAGCATAAAACAAATGACTTGAATATGACATGAAATGATATGATATGATAAGAGAAGCATAACACCATCTTGATGACAAGTATATTTAATGACAGAACATGAAGCAAAGTGTAAAATGATAAGAAATGAAACATGGTATGATGAGTAAATATGAAATATGTATAAGCATGTTTAAATGATATGATATGTTAGATGTGTATGAATGTGTATAGAAGTGTGATGACCTTTATGAGAGGTCATCCATATGTATTAATTCCCACTAAACTATAAGCTTAGCACGGGTGTTTCATCCGTGTAGGTACAAGAGAAGCATAAACGAGAAGTCCGGACACTATACATCAGCAACTAAGGCCAACACACTACTAGGTGCCCACTAAAGACCTTTTGGTCTATTTTTGTATATGTTTTGTTTTTGTAAACAATGTTATTATAAATGTTGAACACTTCCATATATGGAGCTTGTATATATTTTGTGTCCATTCTTCTGGAGATATAGTACAAGTTAAATGTTTAACATTATATGAATGAACAAGCTTAAAGGTTATAAGTTTATTAAAAAAAAAAAATGACACCCTCGCTTGACACCGGTGCCGAGTTGGGGGCGTCACAGGTTAGTGGTATCAGAGCCTAGGTTTAGGCGTTTCTGGAAGAGTCTTAGATTAAGGATGTACCTACATAGTAATGTGTTGGCCTAATGTGGATGTCCTTGTTTTGTATATTGTCTATAATGGATCCACCTCAGGAAGCTGTAGATGAAACAACTAAAAGCGTCAATCCTTTGGATCGATGCCCCCACAAGTGCCGTACGATTCAGCGACCGAATGAATGTATACTTCCAGGCGAGGCATTGGTAAAAATCTCTTAGGATATGGCAAGGGTCTTAGATCGATTCACGGCCCCTCGAGCTCAGAATTGATTCGATGAAAGCATGGAGTGGAAGGAATTCCATGAATGCAAGTATGGAAGAGTCCGATAAAGTAGAGGAGTTTTGGCTTGAAAAAGCTGAAGGGTTCTAGATGATTGAGATGCCCTATGGACCCAGGCCACATGTGTAGTTTCATTCTTGCAAGGTGTAGCAACATGATTGAGGTGGAAGTTGGTTTGAGGTTTTGGGTGATATTAGGAATGGAATGGTTATCCAAACACAAGGCCATAGTTGATTGTGATAAGAAAATAGTTGTAAGACCCGAGAAATTCCAATTTATGGAAAAATGGCAAAATCGTAATTTCGGTCAAAAATCCAGAATTTATTCTCTAGATCTCGGATGATGAAATGGATTTCAGTTAGGTCGTCTGTGAGAATTTAGCTAGCACGTCGAATTTCGTCAAATTCCGAGATAGTCGGAATTTACACGTTTTTCGAGGCATCGCGGTTCGAGTGCCGTAAAACGATTTTCGATGCGAAGAAAGTCACATATAAAACGTACTCATGTGCCATAAGTGGAATAAGTAGAGAAAGTATGAAAATGGACGGCCGAGATAGTGCCGAATATCAAAACTGGGAAAAGAAGGACATAATTGGTATTAATGAAATTGTTTTAAGTTAGAAAAAGCCAAAATAGCGAATAGTGCTTGTCTTCTCCAATTAAAACAAGACAAAAAACGTGAATTGAAGGGGAGAGGATGCAGTGAGTTGCAGAATGTGTTTTTAGAGAGAGCATTCGACTTATATAAAATGTCGAGCGATCCCGATAGTCGGAGTCTTCGGGCAAAATGAGGATTGCTCTGTGAAGAGGACAACACGTGGAACTGTTTCAAGGTTTTTCGACAAACTCAGTGAGGTAGGGGTTTTCTCCTACTTGGGTTTTACACTTTGTTTAAGTCTTATATGATGTTTCGGTTGGTATGAAGTGAGCGTACGTTTGATGGAGATCCCAAAACATGGGGCCAAGGTTGTTTACTAATTTAATGGAACCCAAATTTGATGTCAGTGCATCACGGCGTTGGAGTGGTCATTGGTATAATTATGCCATAAATCATGTTGTTGTGGGTTGTATGAGGCGGGAATGGCAGTGAAATTCGGAGTTCTAGAAGTGAATCGACGATTGAGTGATTTTCAGGGAGTATGTAGGGGTTTCTATTCCCAGAAGGTAGATGTTCACAAAACTCATTTTTGTGAAATAATGTGCTTGGTTGAGTAATTCAAATCAAATTGCTCGTATTTGATCATTAGTCCACTTGAGCTAATTTTGATGTAATTGATGGTGAAATTACATGACATGTTTGTGTGATTTAAATTATGTGAATATATGCATGATTATATATTTGCATGTGTTATAGAATGAGAAATGGAATTGGCATCATGCATTAAGTATGCCTTTGGGGCATCCTAGGACGATAGGAGTGAGTGCATGAGGTAATTCTTGAGAGAATGGTTTAGAGGGCTGTCTAAAAATGATGAATATCGGAGGGTAGTCCAAATAAAATATCAATCGTCGGAGTCGGAGCAATTGATATATACATCGGAGGGTTGTCCACAAACAAATAAAACTAAGGGTTCTCATACGTGGCTTAGGCAAGTGTGAGGGAGTCGGGGAGGACTCGGGATATGAGATGATCAGTTAGACATTCAAGTAGGATCATGCATTTGCTTGAATGTGTGTTTATTTTGGAGCATTGCATATGCACTTAGGTGGAGGAAGTAACCAGCAGGGTGATTCCCTGCGAGCATTAGCTCACCTTGTCGAGGGATACTATTTTGCAGTGGGGGCGTGCGGGGGACGGTTCATCGTAGGAGCCGTTTAGAAGAAAGCCCGGAATGTGGCTTTGATGGTTTTGCATGTGATAGAATGTTTTTCATTTTAATATATGTGTTGCATAAGTGAATCATTAACTCTTGTAACTATGATATATAGTTGGGATGTTTTATGAGTGTTGGTTATGGGCCTAAGTGGTCCATTTTACTCATGTTACGGATTATATTGGATAGATGGAATATATGTTGTGAGTATAAATGCGAGGGCCCGAAGGTCATTTTACTACGTATGGTTTTATAGAGACCTGCGTGGTCATTGATGTTGATTAGGACCGGGTTATATACCGGTGATGTATTTGGGTAGAGCTCCGTACAAAGGGAGACTGCCGCGATTTTTCGTGAGAAATGTGGTCGCAGAGCGTTCCTGAGGTGTTCAAGCGGGTTGACTGAGGTAGTCAGCGGACAAGCGGGATCGAGTGTCACAATAGTCGTGTAAATGTCACGACTGTCAGGAAATGCGATCTGAGGTGTCGATGCGAACCATTGCAGAAAGTTATTTCGACTATCTGGCTTGGGCATTTTCTAAGAAAAGGTTGTGAAGCCTTTTTAGCTTTGATTCTTGACTCCAAAAGAGAGTAAGTGAATTTCAAAAATATTCCTGTGATTAGGGAGTTCCCTTATGTATTACCCGAGGAATTATCGGGAGTACCACTTGAAAGAGAAGTGGATCTCTCTATTGAAGTAGTACAGGGAACAACTCCTATTCGGGAACCACCGTATGTGGCTCTAACTAGCGAAGAGTTGAAGACTGACTAAAGAGCTATTGGATGGGGTTTCATCAGGCCTAGTCTCACCTTGGGGGTCTTGGCCGGTTTTATTTGTTAAGAAGAAAGATGACCTCTTCGGATGTGCAGTGACCTACCAGAAAACCAACAAAGTGACAGTTAAGAATAAGTATATGTTGCCAAAGAATAGAGGATTTGACCAGTGAAAGAAGCGAAGTGTCTTTCGAAGATAGACTTGCGATCGAGATATTATCAGCTACCACAGGTAAAAGGTTTGATGTCCCGAAAACACCTTTCAGAACCCGTTATGGCCACTATGAATTTTTAGTAATGCCATTTGGGTTGACCAATGCTCTGGCTGCATTTATGGACTTAATGAATAGGGTTTTTCACCCCTATTTGTATCAATTTGTTGTGGTATTTATTGATGACATCCTGGTGTATTCTAAGGATGCATAGGAACATGAACACCATTTGAGGATAGTATTGCAAACTTTGAGAGAGAATAAGTTATTTGCAAAGTTAAGTAAATGTGATTTTTGGCTTAAGGAAGTGTCATTCCTAGGTCATATTGTATCTGTCGAAGGTATTAGAGTGGACCCAGTGAAAATTGAAGCAATCATGAATTGGAAGCCACCTCGAAATGTTATCAAGGTGAGAAGTTTCTTACAGGCTTAACGGGTTATTATGGAGATTTGTACGAGATTTTCGAGTTATAACATCCTCACTTACAAGATTACTTTCCGGAAAGGAGTGAAGTTTGAGTGGGATGATAAGTGCCAATCCAGCTTTGAAAGGTTAAAAGAAATACTGGTTGAAGTACCAATGTTGATTCAGCCTACTTCGGGTAGGGATTATACTATGTATAGTAATGCTTTGGGGATAGGATTGGGATGCGTGTTAATGTAAGATGGGAAAGTGGTGGCTTATGCTTCCAGACAGTTGATTCTGATGGAGCCTTGTTGGCTCAATTGAGAGTTATACCAGATTTGAAGCAAATGATAGTAAATGCTCAGAAAGATGATACCAAGTTACAAGAGATAGTGCAGTTAGTCAGTATTGGAGACAAGACTCATTATGCCATAGATGAAAGTGGAGGTTTATTGTACAAGAGTAGATTATGTGTATCGAATGATATGGATTTGAAAAAGAAGATATTATATGAAAGCCACAATATTGTTTTCACCATGCACCCTGGAGGTAATAAAATGTACCAAGATATGAAACAGTACTATTGGTGGCGAGGGATGAAGGACACATTTTCTGATGCGTATCTGAGTGTGCGGCGTGTGCGTGAGTAAAGTTTGAACACCCGAGTACCATCAGTTTATTGAATCGCTTCCAATTCCCGATGGAGTGGATGCGATACTATGGATTTCTTATCCGGTTCCCCTTGAGGAAACATGATGCGGTTCGATGGTGAGCGGATGACCAAGTCTTCTCACTTCCCTCTGCGGTCTAACTTGACTACTCCATGGATCGTCTGGCGAACTTTATGAGTAAGTGGCCAGTGCATGGGATTCCTTATCAATAGTGTCAGGCCCGCGATCCACGGTTTAGTCAAGGTTACGGAAGGAATTGGAGTCAGATTTTAGTACGAGGCCCGAATTTTAACAACTGCTTTCATCCACAAACAGATGGGCGGTCGGAAGAGTGATATTAAAAGAATATGCTTGAATTTGTGTATTAGATCTTCGAGAAGTTGGGATAGAACACATTTCACTCTATGGAATTTGCCTATAACAACGATTATCGATCCATGTGGTATAATACAGTATGAAGCGTATGGAAGAAAGATGTAGAACTCCTATATGTTGGACAAAGTTGCCAGACATAAGTTATTGGTCACCCGATTTAGTAAGGACACGGAAGAAAAAGTTCAGTTATTTAGCGAGAGGTTAAAGGCATCGGTGATAAGACAAAGGTCTTATGCTAATTTGAAAACAAAGGATATAGAGTATGAAGTCGGAGTCAAAGTGTTTTTAAAAGTATCTCTGTGGAAAAAGATACTCCTCTTTGGAAGAAAAGGAAAACTGAGTCCAAGATTCATTAGCCCTTATGAGATTTTAGAAAGAGTTGGACCAGTAGCGTATCGTTTGGCACTCCCTCTGGAGTTAGCCAAAATTACATGATACCATTCCATGTGTGTGTCTATGCTTGAATGTCGTTTTGACACATCGCACATAATACTAGTTCAAGATATACAAGTATAAGAAGATTTCACTTTCGATGAAGAGTCGAAAGCTATTCTAGATCGTGAAATAAGACTAAGTTCTGAATAAGCAAATCCCCTCACGGTAAAAAGTGCTTTGGCAGCATCAGCGTATGAAAGGCGACATGGAACAGAATTGATAATGAGGCATAATACCTCGACTCTTCAGATTGAGTAATTTTGAGGATGAAATTTATTTTAACGGGGGGAGAATTGTAACACCTAAAAATATACCCTAGTCATTTTCAACGTGTTTAGGATATTTTGTAGGTATAATTTTCGTAATTTAAATCAGCTTATGAGAATTGAGAAACCGGGGAATTTGTACAAGATCAGCAAGGAGTAAATTTGTAATTTGTCAAAAGGACATAAAGTCATATGACAAGAAGATGAGAGGCTATTGTAGAAATAACACAAATTGTGGTGCAAAGAATAAAGAGTGGGAGGACTAAAAGGTAATAAAAGGAAAATTGATCATAAAAAAAGGCAAAATATCTCAAGTTGATCTCTCATTTTTGGAGGCTCCAACGTGAAAGAGAGGAGGAAAGAATAAGAAGAAGAGGAAGAAGAAGGGAGAAGAACAAAAGGTAGCAGAGGGTCTGGGTTTTGTATGGAAAAATTATGGTTTTAGTATGAAATGTTTGGAATTTGTGTATGAAACTTTGGATGAGTGTCTATGTTTTTGTATGAGAAAATCAAACCATAAGCCCATTTTTGATGAATTTAGGTCTAAAAGAACCCTACTTGGTATATTGGTGGTGTTTTGGATTTGGGTTGGTTGATTAGCAATCCTCAGTGAGGCTATATTTGTATTAAGGAAATATTGGGGTTTTAGGGGAGAAGTTGTCAAAATTTCTCCAACTTCGGATGGTCATAATTTCTTTGTCCGAACTCCGTTTCGGTTGTTCTTGGACTCAATGGAAAGCCCTTTGAGTATAGAATCCATCCATATATAACTTGATAATATTGGAACTCATATTAGGTCCATAAAGCATGAAAACAATAGGCCCTACTGGTTGCTTGTAGCCACTGTTCATGGGAAGCCTCCAACTTCGGACGGTCATAATATCTTCGTCCGAACTCCGTTTTGGATGTTCTTGAACTCTATGAAAATCTCTTTGAGTATAGAATCCATCCATATATAGATTGATAATATTGGAACTCATATTAGGTCTAGAAATCACTAAAACAGTAGGTCATGCTGGTTGCTCGTAGCCACTGTTCATAGGAAGCCTCCAACTTCGGACAGTCATAATTTCTTCGTCCGAACTCCGTTTTAGATGTTCTTGGACTCTATGGAAATCCCTTTGAGTCTAGAATCCATTAATATATATCTTGATGATATTGGAACTCATATTAGGCCCAGAAATCAAGAAAAATAGTAGGACCTGCTGGTGTTGCTCATGCTTGGTATTCATGAAATATCCCGACCGGATGGTCGTGAATTTCTTGTCAGAACTCCGTTTTGGATGTTCTTGGACTCTATGGAAAGCCCTTTGAGTCTAGAATCCATTTATATATAGTTTGATGATATTGGAACTCATATTAGGTCCAGAAATCATGAAAAACAGTAGGCCCTACTGAATTGTTGCTCACTTAGCCCGTTGTTTATGGGATTATCGACTTAGGACGGTCTGTTTTTTAGTCGAGCTACATTTTGGAAGTTCTTGGACTCTATGGAAATCCTTTGAGTCTAGAATCTATCCATATATAAACGATGAAATTGGAATGATAGTAAATAGCTCATAAGCATACATGGCTAACCATAGTTATTCATGCATATAATTAGATAACAGAAAAATGAAAAGATACAAATAAATGATTGTAAATATCGCATATGATTACCGGATGACAATAATTATTCGGGAATATGAGATATGTACTGAACATAAAATACACATGGATTGTCTGCTTAAAACCTGGTAGAGGGATAGATGGACATGCCTATTAGGGAAAAACAAGTCTGCAACTTACTGATTAGTTGGCCTCGTTTGGGTCATTACAGCACCTTCGGGCTTATAGATGGTCATTGTCACAAATCTGATGATAGCGACACTGGCCCTTATAGACCCTTTGTTTTGTCTGGCGCCTTGGACCCCTTGTAGTTTCCTTTATCCACTTCTAAGGTTTATGCATACACCAAACATAAAACAAATAACTTGAATATGACATATGAAATGATATGATATGATAGAAAAGCATAAGCACCGCTATCTGAATATTGACATAAATATCTGTAATGGCAAAGAACATGAAGCAAAATGTAAAATGATAAGAAATGAAACATGGTATGATAAGTAAATATGAAATATGTATAAATATGTTTAAATGATATGATATGTTAGATTTGTATGCATGTGTATAGAAGTGTGATGACCCTTATGAGATGTCATCCATATGTATTAATTCCCACTAAACTATAAGCTTAGCATGGGTGTTTCATTCGTGTAGGTAAAAGAGAAGCAGAAACGAGAAGTCCGGACACTCCATATCAGCAACCAAGGCCAACACACTATTAGGTGCCCACTAAAGACCTTTTGGTCTATTTTTATATGTTTTGTTTTTGTAAACAATGTTATTGTAAATGTTGAACACTTCCATATATGAAGCTTGTATATATTTTGTAATCCGTTGATTACAGAATATAGTACAAGTTAAATGTTTAACATTATATGAATGAACAAGCTTAAATGTTATAAGTTTATAAAAAATAAATAAATAAATAAATAAAAAATGACACCCTCGCTTGACACCGGGTGCCGAGTTAGGGGCGTCACATGCTTTGTACACACTATGAAACTCAAACTTTGGGAAAATTTACCAAAATAAGTCATTTATTGAAATTAGTGATGAATGTAAAGAAATTGCTAAAATAATATAACCTCAAAAGTTGGATATAATAGAAATACCAACAAATTACATTTTAAGTCTTGAAAATGATATTCTTGAAGAAGATTATATACAAAGAATTGGTTTACCCATATTTAGGGAAAATTCCTTAATAGGAAATAGTAGCCAAAATAATACAAGGAGAAGAAGTTTCCAAAAAATAAGAGAAGAAGTACATTCACCTTTCCTAATAAGAGGAGATTATTACAATGGAGAAAGAGAAGTTGAAGAAACAAAAATGTTAATAGATACATGTGCTAGCTACAACCATATCCAGGCTGATAAATGTGAAATGATAGGAAGTATAACAAACTCATATGTTTTTACAAATTATGATGGTCTAACATTAGAATGTAATTTAAAGGTAGAAATACTCATAAGATTACAAAGGATAACCTTTTTAGTATATTGTTACAAAGATAATATAATGCAAAGAAATTGAAATTATGATATTATCTTAGGAAATAGTTTCCTAGATAGATTAAATAAATATAAGATTACAAAAAAAAGAATAGAAATATATAGTGAAGACATATGTATTTTCTTAGAAAGACAAAAATGAAAGAAATTACATTCTCTACTATAGTATTTATAATAGTAAATATTCCAGAAACTAAGTTATATACATGTGGATTAATAGATACATGATCAGAAATAACTATATTTAAAATCTTTTTATTAAAAGAATGAAAAGATACTAAAATTTCTATAAAATGTGTAACCGGAAATAAAGAAAATATTACAAAACAAAAAGAAAGTGTGGAAATAATGATCCATAAAAAAAAAATAGTAAAAATAGGAAAAATTTATCAATATGATAATATAGAATGTGATATTATATTAGAAAATGATTTTTTACAACAATTCTCAATATTTCAACAAACTATATATACCATAATGTTTAAAGTTGTGATGCCCCTATCCCGGGGGTCCCGTTGACCACCGTCAACTTGCGGAATACATGTGAATATCGGTTGCTCCGATATCACACTCATTTGTCTCGTATATGGAGACCCATTGCTGTATAATTTTCTTACAAATAACCAATTTGTAATAATATTTTACAAGAGTTTGATGTACAACTCTTTTACACTTTATATGCCGGTATATTAAAACTAGATTATTATAATATATTTTACAAAAATAATTCTTAAGGCCACAACGGCCTTCTTCGTACCTCACGGTCTCGAAGGTAGTACTTCTCATGAACACTGAAAGGGGAATTCCCACGATAAATTGAGCAAAGCCCGGTAGTGATAATCTCTACGTGGGTTACTCCGCTAAGTGCACATGCAATGGTCGTACCACACATTAAGTAAAACGTGCGAGTTCCTACTCAAATGTCATATGTCATGGATAAGTGACCCACCCATTCCCATGTCTCGAGCCCTCACGAAGAGCTCCTCGCACTTGCCTAAGCCATGTATAGAGAAAAATAACCATTTCAAAACAAACACATTGTTCTTGAAAATATACTACGAATGTCGGTAAAAATATGGGACTACCCTCAGGCGAATGTGTTGGAGAACCTTCAAGCAGTCATGGTCCTCATACGAAATGATCGTTGGACCGTCTCGACCCCATTCTCATTCATCTGTGAAATTCTTCGCCAGCCATGTTCGTTTTTCAAAAACTGTGTATGCACTTACCTATTACTCTAGGTTCCCAGTCATATGAAATGCAATATGCCATTTCACCATAATTCATGTTAATATATTATGCATGCATATATTAATCGAACTTATACACAATCAACATGTTATTCATTAACACATAGCAATAACATAAATTAGCTCACATGGGCTAATACACAAACCAACAGTCCATCTTGGAACTGCCCAATGCATCACACCAACAACACACGATAAGGTCACCATCTTGACCCATCCATTCGGGTACCTCACGGCCCTTTCACAATCATGAACCAGTTTGGTTCCAATCATCCATATGACATCAAACAACCATAAAACCTAGAAACTTTTAGTTTCCAGTTCAAACCCGACCACAAAGTCTTGGAATTTGTGTGAAATCAGTTATAGAAATCCTTTATCCTTGAGTCCAAGTTTTGGAACTAAAACCATATGGCCTCTCATGTCACTCCATAGGCAGGACCTACCATACCCAATACAATATCCTACAACATGCCATGCAATGGTCATGTTATATCCCGGCTATACACATCGACACAACTAAGCAAACTGAATGCTTGGTACAAAACACAGAATTCAGAAAGTTGTGATCACCCACTATCCCCCATAGGAACATGGCTGGAATCTTGACTCAATGGGCTTTCCATAGAGTCCAAGAACATCTGAAACGGAGTTCGGACGAAGGAGTTATGACCTTCCGAAGTTGGAGGTCATACGTAGTCACACTCGAACGGTGACACAGGCAGGCTAACCTGCAGCTGGTGACCTCTAGCTGCTGCCTCTAGCGGTTGACCTCTGTTTGACCTCTCTTGCTGACCTCTCTGAGGGGCGGCCTCTCTCGGCGACCTCTACTGGCCCAACCTCTACGGGTGACGCCTCGCCCGTTAGGCATTTAGTAAAGACCATAACCCAGTCCCACAAAGGTCAGTTGAAATTCAAAAGCCTAACATCAATTTCACTGATGCTGGCTACAATTTACCAAGAAAGTACACTGCCAATTTCCTTCTCCTCCCGAAAACCAATTCGAAGGAATCCGGTTAATCGTCTTATCACAATATGGCGAGAACACCACACATGGTTGCATAGCAGACATTCCTCTTGGGGCAAGCCACAACCACCACACAACCTTAGGGTAGAAGCTAACCAAGTAGGGAGAAGACCTACATCACCGTAGTTTGTGAAATTCCCGACTTTGGTCTACATCACGAAACCCTTCTTAGTAGGATGAACTCTTTCCCTCTTCTTTCTAAAGCGAAGCAAGCCCAGGTTCGATCGTAGGGAAATTTAGAGAAGGTGGTCTATATAAAACTCTCTGTGCTTTTGAATACGGTTTACTTTTCCTCCCCTCTCTGGCGGATTTGGGAGAAGATAGAAGTCAAGTGAGATGTCCTTTCACTTGCCACTTGTCCAATTCTAAGTGGTTCCTTGGATTACCCTTATCACCTTATCCATCTACCTTGGATTTCCCTCCAATCATGTGTTGCCACATGTCCATGTGGGTCCCACACTTGAGCTGAGATTATTGGTCATGCACGACATGTGGCCTGGCTGTGAGCCCTCAAAATCTTGAAGTCCCATTCGCTCGTTGCCTCGAAAAAGTGCAAATTAGAGGCTATTTAGATTGGCGGTGTAGATTCACGAGACGATTCCGCAGTGAAATCCAGTTTCGTCATCTGAGATCTAGAAAAATTTCGGATTTTACGAAGTACAATTTGCCCTTTTAGAAAACTAGATTTTCCTCGAGGTTTTCCTAGCTTTATAACCACTGGATAAGAGTACCTAGAATATTAAAACCTTTTAGAATAAATTATGATCAATATGTTAGAACATGGAGGACAGAGAAAATAAATACACTTATTAATTTATAAAGTAACAGTCCATGACACATGTGAAAAATTGAAAAAAAAATTTAGTAATAACCCATTAAAATATTGGGAAAAGATAAAAATCTACTATAAATTATAAATGATAGATCCTGATAAAATTATTAGAGTAAGACCGATGATATATCCACAAGAAGATATAGAAGATTTTAAAATACAAATTAATGAATTAATGCAAATGAATCTAATAAAAGAAAGTAAAAGCCCACATAGTAGTCCTGCTTTTATGGTAAGAAAACATAGTGAGATAAAAAGAGGAAAAGAAATAATGATGATAAATTATAAGAAGATGGATAAAAATACTAAATTTGACAGATATTATATCCCAAATAAGGAAATATTAATAAATTTAGCAAGAGGAAAAAACTATTACAGTAAATTTGATTGTAAATCAGGATTTTGGCAAATAAAAATAGATAATGACAGTACACCTATTACAACTTTTAGTACACCCAAAGGTCATTATGAATTGATGGTAATGCCTTTCGGATTAAAAAAATGCTCCTCAAGTTTTCCAAAGAAAAATGGATAAAATATTATTTGATTATTCAATTTTTATAATAGTATATATTGATGATATGCTAATTTGCTCTAATAATGAGATAGATCATGAAAATCATTTAAATACTTTTATAACACTCTATAAAGAACATGGTATATTTATCTCAGAAAAGAAAGTTGATATCAAGAAAAAAGAAATAGAGCTTATAGCAATGATAATAGATTCTAAAGCCATAAAACTACAATCACATACAACCGAAAAAATAAAATATTTCCCTAATGAATTTAGAAATAAGGAAATGATACAAAAAAATTTAGGATGTTAAAATTACTTTTCTGATTTTATAAAAGACTTAGCAAAAGAAAGATAGGAATTACAAAAATTATGAACAAAGAAAAACCAAACACGATGGAGTGAAAAACATACCACAATAGTTAAGAGATTAAAAAATATATCTTCAGATTTACCGAAATTAAGATTGCCAAATGAAAATAACAATTTAATACTACAAATAGATGCTTCAGATAAGTATTGACTGACTATTTTAAAGAGCGGTAGGAGAAATATGTCGTCATACAGAATGGAACTTTAATGATAATCAGATTAATTATGATATTAATGAAAATGAGTTACTTGCAATATTAAAAGGAATTAATAAATTTGAGGTATTTTTATTACCTAAACCTTTTATAATAGAAACTGATAATACTAAAGTTGTAGGATTTATAAGAAATAACATAAGAAAAGGAGTACAGACTATAAGATTGTCTAGATGATAAACTCTTCTTAGTTATTACAATTTCAAGATTGTTCATATAAAAGGTACTGACAATTTTCTTGTAGAATTTTTGAGCAAGAATGTCAAATAACATCTAGGAACTGCGAGAAATCTCCATCAATATGGCTGAAGGAATGAATACAATTGTAGAAAATTATAATGCTCTTATATCAATTGAAGAAAAAGTAATAAATTTACAAAAAGATATCAATAACATAAGGTCCAAGTCTTATATGTCTCAAAATCTTCTTGAAAAATGTTTTGAAAGATTAGGAGAAATGATAGCGAGGTCAGAAAATGTTCCCTCAGTCTCCTTAGAGACTAAAAACATCAATAAGGTAGATTTGGATATGTCGTCCAATTCGGGAAAAAGTCAGGCAACGACAATTCAAGTGTGTTAGGACAAGAGATATATCGCGTCAAAGACAAAAATATGCTCTGAAGGTATCGAGAAATCACGCATCCTTCAAAAGGATAAAAGCCTGAAAGATAACTGTATTCTAAAAGACAAACATCTCCCAAGTGGAGATAACAGTTCCTCAAATGATAGACTCCTCTCAAAAGGAGAAAATTCAGATGATATCATCTTCTTTTAAGAAGAAAAAATGGAAAATATATCTATAATCTCTTCAATAACATTGTCTGATATGGAAAGAAAGTATTTGACTTTATTCGAATTTATCTATAACAACCCTAATGGGAATGCGTATTACCAAACCTCTACTGATTCTATCTACCCAAGAATTATAATCACAAAAAACTGATCCTTTATTTATTCAAGAGGCATGGATTTCGGTTTTGTTATTGGGGATCTATTTAAGCCACAATTGTCTTTGAAATTCTTAATGGCAGCCTCGGAATTCAATTATATAACGTGAACGTAAGCCTACGCCAAAATTCTTTACTATAAGTTCAGAATATAATGAAGATAGTGGAATATGCATCAAAGCCTATCATCTCATCACAATAAACAATAGTGAAGAATCAAGGTTTAAGATAAATGATTATAAACCCAAAAAACAGGGATATTGTAATATACAATGGACAAAGACTAGGAGAGCATTGGGGTTAAAGGCAATGCTTGGAAGAATCATAGATCTGAGAAAAAAGAATTGCTCAGTCCACTGTGCAACAAACAATTGGATGATAATTAATGGTGATGGAAAAGCCAGATGACAAAGAATGATGACAGAAAAAATCAATGACCTGGACTAGCTATTATTACTAGCCAGTCAAATAACAAGGACAGAGGTAGAAAGAGTTATAAAAAAGACAAAAAATAACAATGAAGGGTGGATTACCCTGGGAAAAAAGATGTAGCGTCTATCTTTAAAGTGGCATGACATAGCAGCGTGCATCGTATAAATGTAAATGACCGATTCATTCTGACTTTAGTGATTTACATTGGTAATAATACATCGGCTTTTGAGTGTAATAAGATTTTTTCAACATCAAATGAGAAATGACAAAAGAAAAAAGACAGTTTGAAGTTATGAAGATAAAGAGGGCAAATGTATGGATAGAAGAAAAAGAAAGGATGACACGTCTCTCAAGAAGATAAGGATAACAAATCCTCAAAGTTCTATAAAAGGAGAAGAAACACTCCTTGGAAGAAATCGGAAAAATCATATCCTTTTTTGCTTAGTTTTATGGCCAGGTTACAAAGGCTTTTGTAGAAGCTTGTATGTAAGATAAGAGAGTTTTTTGAAATAAAAGTTTGAAGTTTCCCCAGATACATTTTTTGCGTTTCTATCTATACAGTGAGTGTCTCTGATACTAACTTATCCTAGTACCGTCAAGCCAAGAGGGCGTTAGGAAAGAAGAGATTTGCTGTCAGTGAGGTGCAAAGGTTATTAGATTGCTACATATAATAGGTAACTAAGGAGACTGTTAACTTTTATTGTTTAAACTCTTATTTGTATATAAGTTTTATCTTGTCTGATAAAGTTATCAATCTTTTGATCTCCTGTTAATTATAATATCGGATATGCTTATGGAAAAGAGGCTTGCAGAGAAAAACTTGAGAGAACATGAGGCTACAGTTTATATCTTTACCTAATTAAGAGTGTGCTTGGTAAACAAGTAATTTAATTTGAAATTTAAAATTTATGGAAGTAGTGGGCTTGAGCCCGAATAAATTAGGCAGTGTTCAATAAACTGGGGGCCCAATTCTACGGCCGGTTCATGCAAATTGAATTGGGGTTGGGCCTAATTTCAAGTTCCATAGCTAGAGTTCGCCTCTCGTACATAAAATTTAGACCTTCTTTGGCCCACATGTGCCATGACCTATTTCCCATGATTAAAACAGTAAGTTTAAAGTGTACCATTAAATGACAAAATCCAATTTTAAAGACAGTTGAGAAATTTGCAATTTGGATTGGATTTAGGTAATAAAATACGATGAATAAACTTGAATTATATATATCAATTGAACCTAGGTTAGGGGCTTGAAAAACCTATTTTTTGCCTGAACCTAATTAATTATATATAGAATTTAATTATATACTTATATATAACAAAATTATACTAACTCTTACCCGAAATTTAGTTATTAACCTATTTGCATCGTTGTGCTCAGTTAAAGGATCGGAGAAACTTCCAATAGAAAAATGTTGGAAATGAAAATTACTTTCAAGATGAACCTTTCTCACACAATAGTAAAGAATTCTTCGTGATACCAAGTTGGAACAACATATTATTCCTAACTAACTCTCATTCAATGCCAAAGAATTTTAGATCACTACTAAAAAAATTATGCACTTTTTTACTTTGTGATTTATAAAGCATCTGTACGTTTACTAAACTCTTAGAATTGTCATAAAATTGGCTTTCTTGAGATCCTCAATGACCAATTGCATGTTATATGAGTTACTAATTAAGGATCCAATAAGCCTAATGTTGATTCCTTTATATGTGTCAATTGGACAAATGCATCCATGGTGACTCACTTATATTTTGATTCATTTTATTGGTTGCAGCATAGGGTTGCAAATTCTTGTTATAAATGAAGAAATCTCACTATTATATCATTGATCTCAAGGATTAATTGTCTTGAAATGCTCATGCTCCAAATCTATTGCAAATTCTTATTTTCCATTAAGAGTATTTTTTACAAACTTGTTATTCTTAATGCTCTTCCCAAGGATGTCGACCTTTTTTAATTTATTTTTATATTACCTCTGATGTAGGGCATGCCAATAAGTAATTGATAGTAGTTTACACATCGAATCTCCATCATTTTTCTCAAAGATTGTACAATAAACTTCTTTCCATACCATGTTGTTACTCTTAAACCTAAATAACCCATTATGAATTTTGATTGCACTAGTCCACGTAAACCTACTCTCTACAAGAATAAGAAACTTTACCCGTCAAACATGCTTGATCTTCTCTACCCCTCAAACATGCTTGATCTTCTCTCTTCATCTCTGTCAATCTACCATGATAGAAAAGCTTGTAAAATCTCTCTTACCATCTTGTTTGTTGCTGACTTGCTTCCAACCTATCATTTGCCAAATATATAACAAATATGGACATGATGCCAGTAATTCTAGGGGCATTATCATCACCTTCACCTTTTAATTGCCATGATATCAATGAAGCCAAACCCTAAGCATTAATTTTTTCAATGGTTGATTTGCATGTGTAATCATTAAAGCATCACTTAGTATTCTGTATATTTAGCTAAGGCGCCCCCCCTCCCCAAATTGCTACTTTCCTTACTCAATTTTCTTTTGTTATTGTCATTTAACTTCAGCTCTAGTCTCTGTCAATCTACCATGATTAAAAAGCTTGTAAAATCTCTCTTACCATCTTGTTTGTTGCTGACTTGCTTCCAACCTATCATTTGCCAAATATATAACAATTATGGACATGATGCCAGTAATTCTAGGGGCATTATCATCACCTTCACATTTTAATAGCCATGATATCAATGAAGCCAAACCCTAAGCATTAATTTTTTCAATGGTTGATTTGCATGTGTAATCATTAAAGCATCACTTAGGATTCTGAATATTTAGCTAAGGCGCCCCTCTCCCCAATTTGCTACTTTCCTTACACAATTTTCTTTTGTTATTGTCATTTAACTTCAGCTCTAGTTTCTTTTTAGAGTTTTATAATTGTAATAAGAATCACCGTGTTCCATTTTGATGATGGAGTCTTAAAAAGTGATACTCTTTACGGAGATGTTTAAGAACCCTCCCATGTTGTGTCTGATTGGGGTATATCTATATATCTTTATTGGTCATTTTTCAAAATGTTCATGGTTGTCGCATTTTTATTTTTATTTAGGTTTAAGAACAAAATATATATTTTAAAATTATTTATTGAAAAAATATATATACTTTTAAAAATTTTACATTTAAGATGTCACCATATTTTCCCCAAAAATACAATTTAGTCAAACAACATCAAAAACACATTGTTGAAATAAAAAATTGCACCATGTGTTCCTCCCTCATCACTATCGACTTCATAATCTATCTTATAAATATGGGAACTTTTTTTTTTTTTTTTTGAGTGTTTACGCTTATTGTGGTTCAAACCATGCATATGGATCCATAAAATTATGATCCAAACTCTCAACCATGGATCTTACTAGGATGCTTTCTCAGTCAAAATTATTTTTAGGTTTGTTTGGATCGATCCTAAAACATTTATAATCTATCATTCCATCATCAGTTCAATTCATTAAAACAGTTTTTTTATACTCCAAAATTGCCACTTCCACATAAACCACTTTCAATCTTCAC
This sequence comes from Tetrastigma voinierianum, assembly GCA_016808115.1. NCBI lineage: Eukaryota > Viridiplantae > Streptophyta > Magnoliopsida > Vitales > Vitaceae > Tetrastigma > Tetrastigma voinierianum. The sequence continues at coordinate 645,984 of JAEQBH010001219.1, forward strand.
AAATGATATTCCTTGTCCTCATCTCTTATTAACTCATTTCTCCTCTACAAGGGGAACCCAGGACTTTTGTTTGGGGGTATATATTGAAAGACCTGGAACTGTAACCTAGTGATATAGGATCTTACAAATTTGGGAGGGGAGGGGGGCATAATTAAGGCTAAGGGTTCAAGTCTACTTAACTGTAAGAGAATTTTTTTACAAATAAAAATTCTAGACACCCTGGGCATTATCTAGGTGCGTTGTCTACAAATGTTGTTCCACATCAATCCACTATGCCATCTACTCTCATGTGGACATTGCTATTATTAATTTATACCACCCTTTTGATACATTCCTTATTACTGCTTTCTCATTAATGACACTAACTACGTCTATCACAACCAAAATAGATATCATCACTTTTGTATATATCCAGCCATTCTCTTCTTTGTCCTTAATTTATCTCTACCACAATCCTCTAAGACAAAAAATTACTCTATCCATACCATGGCCACCAATCCAAGAATATTATGTTTTAAGTATCTGAGGCCCTTAATCAAATCACAATCAAGCATCCCATAACTCAGTTCATTGAACTTCTCCTTAGTTAAAAGGATATATATCATCACAATTCTGGTTTGGATCGACAATCATGAGTCATGACACGCTGAATCCATTTGTTAAAACCAAACACAATAATGCCATTATTAGTATTATTCTTCCAGATGATTAGCCAGTTTGATAATTATCAGACATCAACAATTCCTTTTTCCATAACATTCCCACCAAGGAGACTTTTATACAACAACCACCAGGATTCATGCTACATATCCATGTCTTCAAGCTAAGGAAAGCTACTTATGATCAAGCACCATGAGCATGGTACAATGAACCTAAAGTGATACTTCTTTATTCATTTATAAATTTGTTACTACTACCATAAGTGCACTTCATTGTCTAGACTAGCTAGAACCCTAATTGTTACAAGAAATAAAAATGTTTTCCATGCCTAATTTCTTCAAGCCTTCTTTAACATGTTTTTAAGTAAAAGACTCAATGATTATGCATTATTTCACATTATTGAGGTGTATCCCCTCTAACTAACTCTATCTGTTGGTTCTCCACTCTTAGGCGCCACAAAGTACTTTTTCAAGTTTTTGATGCCTTGAAGTATCTTTCTCTCATATGCCATGTTGTTTCTCATTTCTTGAACATACCCAATTCATGCATAATCCCGCCGAACATCACTATAGAACACCACTAAACGATTTTTGTGTGCTTAGAAACTTACCATTCATGATGACTTGTTTCTAAATTAAGTAGAACCAAGTTCTTAAGTGTCTTTTCATATTTTCGGAGGATTGTACTTCTACCATAGCCTTATTTTGTCTTGGGTCCACCATAGGCATGCCTTGCACTCAAGAATGGAGTATATCCTATGATAATATTAGAACTACATAATTTCCATTAAGTATGATGTGTTATTAAAATGTGGCATATTTCTATTGATTATCATTTTTGGCCGGTAGAACACAAGAGAGAGAAGGGTAAGGATCAAATTATTACATAAAGGGGTGTGTCAATTCTGTCCAATGGATACATGACAAGAATAAGTGGGAGGAGTTTTCAACTTTTTTTGTGTTGTTCGTTTCCCTTTATTTTCCCAACTTAAAGTTCTATGCATAACTCAATGCATATGGACTCCAACAAAGGGGGCCATTTCCTTCAAATCAGCCATAATTAAAATGACATGGTTCTCAAAAGTAAAAGAAATTTCATCACTGATGAGAAGAAATCAAACATTTAGGTGATTCAGAAAGATTAGCTTCTCAAGCATAGCATAGAAACTCATGCGCTTAAGATTTAAACTTTAGACTTTGATGCAAAACCCCTTTTAGATGAAGAAAAAGAGTAAAAAGGCAAGAAAAGAAAAGAAAAGATGCCATTTCCCCAAATCCAAACTCATTATCTCCTGAGTGGGTCTCTTGATTTTGATTTTTGCTCTCAAGCCAAGACAAAAATACAACTAAAGAGTATGTGACCAATTTTATTAAGCAATCAATGGCTGCTAGTCAACACCAACCCCTGCATTAAACAATAGCACAAGCTGCACAACATATATATATATATATATATATATATATATATATAGTGACTGATATTAATAAAGAAAAAAGCATAAATAGCAGAGAGGAGCGCATCAAGCAAAGTGATGACATTTGCCTTTAAAACTTGACTTTTTTTTTTGAAGGGACTAAAAAATAGGTTGAGGTGTAAGGGTGAAGCCTCTGCTGTAAGATTATGGTATAGGGGTATTTTTTAAATTTTGTCGTATCCGGGATTATTATAAATATCTTTCTAGGTAATCCTATTCAAAGATAGTGAAAGTTTCCAACATTGTTCATATAGATGTAAATATATTGTCAAAGCACATAAATTTATGTATATTCTTCTACCATTTTCTTCTCCTTCCCCCCTCTCTATATATATCAAGAGTACCCATCAATGATGTTTCTCCATCGTCATTCCATGAAAACACTTTCAAACAAGGCAACTTATATGATAGAGAGAAAGACCTGTAATTTGATCTCTATCCTAGTTTGACAAGTTATCATATCGTTTTTGAATATAATTTTTTAATTTTAAAAAAAAATAAGAAGAATAAAAAAAAATGTAAAAAACAGCATTTGATTATTATTATTTTTGTTTTGAAATATACAAAAAATACAAAAAAACACATAAAATAATAAATTAAAAAAATAATAATAATTTTCAAATATCATCAAAATAATATTTTTATATTCTCAAAAACTATCCTTAAAAATAATTTTCAAAACATACCATTAATTTCCTTTAACCTACAATCAAGAATGACTGGTGGGAGAAACATCACAATGGTGGTACTAGTGTAGTTGTGGATAGACAAGAATTAAATGCAGCCCAACTGAAAACAGATGGAAGGGGACCCACTGACGTTGCAGTTATTGTTCCTGATACCCACTTGCTTCAGAAGCTATAACACTGGAGGGGGATGATTCCTCCATCCAGTCGTGTCTGTTTTCTGCTTTTAATTTCTTTGGTTTCTCCCTCCCTATTTGTTTCTCTTTCAGTACTGTACTACTCAAAACTGGAACAGTAGTCGTCAGGTCAAATTATGACTTGCCATTGTAAATCATATACTAGTTGGAAAAGTGGACCCTTTGTGGCCCAAGCCAACCATATGAAGTTCTTGTGACTAACCATGAAAATACAAATCAAGGCCATGATATATACTTTTTTTTTTTTTTTTTGAAAGAGCCATGATATATACTTAATTGTATAGGAAGTTGCAGCTTCTTCTTCATATGAAGTTCTTCATGGATTTTGTGACAGACAAGTTGTATGATACTTTGTCCTTGGAATCCATTGTATGGAAATGATATGTATATAGGCTTTTCTATATTTTCTTCCCAATTTGACCTCTTCATACTCCAATATAATAAAATATTCTTGAGTGAGTGGCAAACAATTACATGATGCACCCTTTTTACCTACTCTCTTAATCAGTGACGGAACCAGAATTTATTGCCAGTGGGCCATCTCTAATGGGGTAAGTTTTATAAATCTTACAGAACATGGGCTTTAGCCCATTGATGCACTGCTGATATGTTTCAGCGAGGGCATTGCCTTTTTCCTGGGTTTGAGTCCTCTGAGCAATAAGGGAAACAAAGTTTCTAAAAAAATTTCAGTAGGGACTCCTCCTGGATTCGCCCTTACTCTTGATGATCTTCTGGATTCGGAATTGATAAGGATGAACCCTAACGGAGGAGAATGGCTAATCTACATAGAATCAACTATGGACTAATGTTCCTTTTCCAAATTTGAAGAATGGCAAGCCATAGGAGAAGAACCATTTTCAATAAGGATCATTAGGTTTCATAGATTAATCAGTTCCTTCTATTGGAAAAAATGTTATAAGATTCCAGGAGAAGGTTAGTTGTTGGTTAAGATTTTTGCAGACTATCATTGGTTGTTGACAGTTGGTTTGAAGGACAGGCGTTCATTACTCATACCTTGGTGAGCCCCTTTGACAAGACGACATGGGATCTGCGCAACGAAGATCTTGCGACTCTTCTCTTCCTTTAACATATTTGTTTCAATGGTGTGTTCCTTATTTTAATATCTTTATGAACTGCCTGTTTCTGTCGTGCAAATGGATTTTGATGTGATTATATGCATGCATATATCTGCATAAAGAATACTTAAGGAAAAGAAAACACAGATATGGAGCAGTTTAACAGATATATCGTCTATAGATTAAGTGTATCAAAACATAGAAAAAAGGAAAATAAACAGTGAAAAAGGATGGGGAAAGAGCGTAAGATGATCAGGGAATGAACTGCATACCGTGATTAATGTTAAAGGTGAGAGATGGAGAGAGAAAGAGGTGCAAAAGGAGATATTGACGCGGCTCAATCAAAACACATGGCTAATATCTCTTCATTTAACCATGTTTTTCAATTGAGGCACGCCAATACCTCCCTCCATATCTCTCAATCACTGCAACCTGCTTTTGCTTGTGTATGAGAGAGAGAGAGCGCGAGAGAGAGAGAGAGAGAGAGGAGGGAGAAGGTTAAAAGATAGACCACTTAGTTTGAGAAATGGCAGATTTTCCCTCTCTCACAAATTGCTACACAAAAGGCCTTTAAATGAGGGTGACTTGCCTTTCCTCCATGGCCTTATATGGGTCTTTTAACCTCCACTTCCTTTGCTGCCTATAAGGAGGCACTGTTAATAAAATACATCAAATTGCCCTTTAATTTTATCCTTCTAATTTTGGATTATGCATATGTCAACGAGAGAGCCTGTCTGATCTTTAATGTGGAAAATACCATGGTTCTTAATTGCCTAATTATCCCAAAAAAAAAAAAAAAAAAAAAAAGGAAGGAAAAAAAAGGGGTTGTTCTTTGGTTGTTGGGTCCCTATTCCTTGGTAGCCTTTCCTTTTTTTTCCCCAAATTTTCTTCCCAAGAAGTAGAGAGAAATTTCAGATAACTTTTGGGGGAAAATATTATAGGAGAATTGACATACAGAAGGTGGTTGGATGTGAAAACAATTCTTGAAAATAAAATTTAAAATGGGTGTGTAGAGAACTAAAAAATCATCCCACCAAACCCTTTTTTCCAACAAGTTTCACCAATCAGACCCTTCTCAAGGATATACCCAGATCCCCACGATATTTTATTAATTCTTTCACTGGATATCACCCCTTTTGACTTTAGTAGTTGAGATTAGGAATGGAAAAAAAAATGTTGATGAACAACACCAAGGTCCCAAGGTTACCTGATCATAGCAACCAATTCATGGAATCCTAGGCTGAAAAGACGCCACTTGGAGTATCTGCAATCACTGAATCTGAATTGAGAATCATGAAAGAGATTGTTATGGACACAATGGAAACCTACAAAAATTTATAAGCATGACTTGGCTGTCACTTAGCCAAACGAGGCCTAAAGCTATAACAAAAATATTAACTTATATATGAGGTGAATTTCTTTGGTTAGTTGATAGTAGGTGCAACCCCAACCTCAACCTCAATTCGAGGTGCACGAAAGATTGCTGCTTTATGATGAAATATACATCTCCACAAGTTGGCTGATCAATGTGAAACGATGGCGATGGTCATATATATATATATGAGAATCAGAATTCGGGTCAGCCCACGTGTGTCACGTGTATCGTATATGGCTACTGGTCAAGCCACCCCTTATGGCCAAATGAATGATGCAGCATAGATCTCTTTGGTTGTCACAGTGGAGTGGTGGTCAAAGTGGTTGCAATCATGTGACATCTCGCTGATTCTAATGCCTTTTGTTGACTCAAGAACCCTTACAACTTGAAGCCTAGAATAAGTGAAAATTGATTTTTGTCATAAACGGATGGCTCAAGTGGAAACTACCGGTAGAGATGTTATTCAAAGTGTTAAAAAAAAAACGAGAATAGGCAATAAGAAAAAGATCTAACATATAGATTTACTCGGAAACTCTAAATGGGGAAATATCATATGAGATAATAAATCATCCATTATTCAAATATGGATACAAGATTAAGTATTGCAGCTATTAGGGAAAAACCCACAAAATCATAGAGTTGTTGGTTGTGCGTTCAAAGTCCCACATCGATTAGGAATAAGAAAGCTCAGTTTATATAAATAACATCCAATTGGTATGGGGTATTTTTAGGGAAAAACCTTAAAAACAAAACCATAAAGGCTTAGGCTTAAAGTGGACAATATTATATCACTATGGATGAGGATTGATCCATGAGGTTTCCTAACAATTGGTGTGATGAGCGTGGGAATCAAACAAAAATGATGTGGTGAGCCCATGACTTGTGGCATGTAGTGCTTCACATAAGGTGTATGTCTAAATGTAATGAAAACAAGAAAATCTTGGTTCGAGGAAGCCTCGATGGAACTTTGTTCGAAGAGAGGGTTGTTGGGTATACACCCAAAGTCCTACATTGGATATGAATGCGAATGTTTATGAGTTTATAAATATGGATAACATCCGATTAGTATGGGCGGCACCCCCGAGGGGAAAGCCCAAGGCTCTAAGCGAAGGGCAGGCGCAAGTGAATAATATCGTACCAATGTGAATGGCGATTAGTCTTTGAGAACTAGTGCAGATGAGCACGATAATCACCGTGTGGAAGAGGATTGGTTGTGGGTTTGATAATTAGTGCGGTGGTGGAGCCACGACCCCAGCGCAGAAGTGGTGATTCGCGCGTAAAAGACGTGTCTTACAATGGCTTGCTTGATGAAAACAAAGAGAAAAATCGTAATTTAAGGGGAGGCTCGATGAAACTTTGATCGAGGGAAGGATTGTTAGATATGTGCCTAAAGTCCCACATAAAATAGAAATGAGAATATTTATGAGTTTATAAACATGGACAACATCCGACCTTTTGGAGGAAAAGCCCAAAAATCAAAACCATAAGTACTTAAACTCAAAATTAATTATATCATATCAATATGGATAGAGCCTAGGACCTTTCCATGAGGTTTTCGAACAAAACTAATACCCAATGCCTCAAAATACCACAAATCCTAAAAATTCATCATATATAGGCATCATGAAACTAAACAGACCCAAAACCCAAGATCAGTAATGGTACATGACATCATGCCTATCAACCAGATCCCTTCACTAAACTCCCTAAAAAATTCATGTATGTTGAAACATTTCGGGTTAAATTGAATAGAATTCAAGTAACACAACTCTAACACAGAGTTTGTGTTTATGGTTTCCCAACTTTACACCTGCTTAATTGCCAAGAAATAAAAAAAAAAACCACCCATTTCAGTCTGGAATATAAAGATGATCCAAATTCCATTATACTTTAAGACCGGAGGCTAAGCTCCACATATCAGTGCTGTTCAACTGATAGAGTTTCTAGTATGAATTATGCCTTCAATCCAAAGCTAAACCTACTGGAATTCAGGACAATAATCTGGATTCAGGACTAGTAGTCAGAGTACAGCTTTTATTACCCTGAAAGATCAGAGAAGTGCAATAATCCATGGAAACTGATTTTTTTTTTCCTTGTTTTTTACATGACATATGAAGATATGTAGAAATTCATTTTCAAGAGTTGGAATATTAAAGAAGTTCCAGACCCGGCTTCAAAGGATATGAATTAAAATAAATAATTAAACATCTACCGCTGGCTTGGCTGATATATATTGGAACACCTCAGCTTTGAATTAAGGGTGTTATTTTTAATTCATATATAGGGCATTAAAGCCCCATTTGTAAATGACACTTTCAAAATTCTTGTTTGGAAACTTGTTTGTCTGGGATATACTTACAAAAATTTAAACTAACTTCATAAAAACAATAATTTATAATGACATAATTTTTCCTTCAAAGTATAACAACATATCATTAAGCTAACATCTCTCAACAAGATAAATTATTCAAAGCTAGTAGTCTCAAAACATAACATTCTAACAACATAAATTCTCAAATAGGTTCTGACGTTCGATCCCCTTAGCAGCCAGAAACTACAACAAGCAGTAATTGAAAGTTACGACTCTTATACCTGCCTACCCTAGTATTATCTATCGCTAATGTCTAAGGTACCTGAAAATGATCAACAATAAGGAGTGAACTAAAAGCCCAATGAAGAATTTTAATATAGTTTAATGGTTCAAGTACTTTAAAATTATCAAAATTGGAGATATAACATATTTTTCTTCATTTCCTCAAAAATCCCATAAAATCCTTGAACACAAGAAAAATAAGAGATAAATATATTTTAAACCAATGTTCATCATATTTTATATTTCTCAAACAATTCCAAATCATAGTCAAATCCACCAATTTTCAAAAACATATACTCATGATTCTTATAAGTCTTTGTTTCAAATAAATTGTCAACTATTTTAACTCGTTGATGAGGGCCATTTTGTCAACTACTATAACCCATTGACTAAGATTGTATTTGTCAAGTTTATACCCATTGATCGATGCCATATTTGTTAAGTTTATATCTATTGAAATGGGTCATATTTGTCAAATTTATACCCATTGATCACGCCGTGTTGTCAGAGTTTATACCCGTTGACGTAGTGTATTTGTAAGGATTTATCACGTAACGGTAGTGTTGTCGAGTTTATATATCGCGTTGATCGAGGACCACATTTGTAAGTTTATCACCGTTAATGAGGCCAATATAAACCAAGATTAGATATTTCTTAATGTTTCCAATTTCATAAAAGCTGAAATTACTCTCATGACGCTTTCAATTTTCTTTGTAGCGTTCTCGATCATTTTTATATAAACTTTATGACTGGATCCATGATTCTGATTTAAATAACTTTAAAAATTCAAACTCATATTATACTAGCAAATGTTTTTGTTTATAGGAAAAAAAATTAAATAACCTTACTGGTGACTGCAGGAACATAATAAGCCCGAAACCTCAAGATCACCGATCACTATTGGCAGATAAAATCACTAACCAGGAAAAAATAATTTCTGGCGTATATCTTTCTGCGGGAGCTAAAACTATTTATTCAAGTTCTAAAAGCCCATGAAATTTGTTCAAGAACAGATCTGTTTTCTGCAAAACACTAACACTCACCATTTTCTAAACCATATTAATTCCTTAAAATCTGAGATAGATTTTCTGTAGTACTGATTTGGTTTAAATTCCCAAATCTTTTATGAACAAGTGGTTCTTTGTAACTTGTAGGGAATCATCTAGAGTTTCAAATCCAAAGTTTTATAGTTCAAGAACAACCAAAATACATTAAATACTAATTCCTAAACAAATTTCTCAATATTATATATTTCCTACATTCCTAGGGTTTCATACTTGAAAGTTTAGATAACCTTAGGTTTTCAAATCTAAGTTTCCAAGAGTGAGAATTTGCCCAAATACATCAAACGTCAATGTGTCAGAGTTTCATGACTATATACATTTTAATCAGTTCTAGGGTTTCATATTTTCAAGTTTTAGAAAGTCCTAGGCTTGCAAATCTAAACATTTGAAAACCCTAACTACTAAGAATCAAGGGGGAAAAAGAATACTTACTTGGGGTTGATGTTTTTTGAAGCTTGAAGTCCCTGTCATAGAAACTCTAGCTCATCTCTCCACTCCTTGAGAGAAAAAAAAGGATGAAGAAGGTTATGATTGTGTAGGAAAACCCCATTTTAGCAAAACATTCTTATATTAGTTAAGAGCTCATTCCAACTTTAAGAAATTGCAAAACAACCCATCTTAATTATTTCCCCCTTTTTGTTTTGTATTGTTTTGTTTTTTTTTTTTTTAAATTATGGGTATTACATCATCCCCTCCTTAAAAGAAGTTTAGTCTTCTAAACTTAACATACCTAGGTTATAAAACAGGTTCGAGTGCTTCTCCTTTAACTTGCTTTCCAACTCCCATGTTGCTTCTTGTTCTTCATGGTTAATCTATTGAACTTTTACTAGTTTAACAATTGCTCTATGAAGGACCTTGTCCATAGTATCAACAATCCGAAGAGGATATTCCTCAAAAGCCAAATTCTCATCCAACTGAATTGGTTCAATCTCTACCACATGAGATGCATCATAAACATATTTCCTTAGTGATGACACATGAAATTATGGATTTTTTTGAACTTTTGGGGGCAATGCCACTCTATATGTTAAGGCACCAACCTTCTCAAACACTTCAAATGGTACATACCTGGGATCAAGGTTGGAAATATTGGTTTCGATGGATATATCGGTACTTGCATTTTATGGATATATCGGAGATATATCGGTGGATATTTTTTTATGAATATCGATATATCGAAAATTAACAAAAATACTTTGAAATTCATAGAAATATTTTATAAAAGTGTAAAAATGACATTAATAATCAAATATATACATTGCAATGGGTTTTTAAAATTAAAATGAAGATTGATGTGACTTAATTGCAACATTTGATGGATGGATCCAATCTTGGTAAGGAACAATACTCATATACCAAGACATGGTGTTCGATAATATTGATTATAAGATCGAACATATCATCATAAATGTCTTGACTTGTATCTACAACTTCTCTGTGGATAGGAAATTCGGTTCGTAGGATGTTCGTTTCAAATATTAATAACATGAAAAATTAATTTATTAATATATTCTTAAATTAAAAGTAATTTAAAATATGAAAGCTTAGTTTAATCTTTTATAAATTTATAATATCATACACAATATTAACTAATATATAATAACTGATTTTAAAAATTAAAGAGCATGAAATGTTAATTTATTAATATATTATTACTAAATTAACTAATTTAAAATATGAAATAATCATATAAACTATCAAATTAAACTAATATATAGTTATTTAGAGATATCGCAAGAATTTTGGAGTGAAATGAAGATTGGATATTGATAGAGAATTTGTGATCAAATTAAATGATTTTAAGAAATTATTTATAGATTTTTAGGTCAAAATAACCGTTAGCAGGATGGTTAAAAATATTTGTAATTTAATTATAGCTGTTGGATTTAATTTTGGTGTAAATTTGACCGTTAGATCTTCTTTAAACCATTGGAATCAATTCATAACCGTTGGATCAAGTTAGGATTTCAAATCTGGCCATTTGGATATATTTCCGATATATCCCCGATATATCCCCAATATATCCCGATATATCTTAGATATTTTTACCAATATTTCCAATATATCTCTGATATTTTATGGATATTTCCGATATATCTTTGATATTTTGAAACAAAAAATCACCCACACACACGTGTGTTCCACAAACAAAATTTCGCGAATTTTTCGGAGTCCGATCTGGAAATATATCGCGAAATTTTTATTTTCGCGATTTTCCCCAAGCAATTTCCATGACTGATTTCGCTTCGGTTGTTGCCAATATCCAATATTTCGCCGATATTTCGGTCGAAATATCGGAAATTTTCATCCTTGCCTGGGATTAAGTTTTCCTTTCTTCCCAAATCTCATTACATTTTTCATCGGCGACACCTTTAGGAAGACATGATCACCAACTTGAAATTCCAATTCTTGCCTCTTGTTGTCAGCATAGTTTTCTAAAACTTTGTGCTGTTTTCAACCTTTCCCGTATTAGCCGAATCTTTTTTTTTAGTTACTTGAACCAAATCTAGACCTAGAAGTTTCCTCTCACTCAGATCATCCCAAGATCATCCCAACCAATTGAAGATCTACATTTCCTACCATAAAGAGCCTCATATGGTGCAATCTCAATACTTGTTTGAAAGTTATTATTATAAGCAAATTCTACCAAGGACTTATGATCTTCCCAACTACCTCCAAAATCCAAAACACATGGTTGCAACATATCCTCTAAAATCTGAATAACCCTTTATGACTGACCATCAATATATGGGTGAAATGTAGTACTAAAGTTTAGTTGGGTTCCAAGAGCATTTTGTAGGCTCCTCCAAAACTTGGAAGTAAAATGGAATGTCCCTATCTAAAACAATGGATACTGGTACTCCAAGTAATCTAACAATGTCTAACATACTATGAGGCTAACTTATCTAATGTAAAGGTAGTTCGGATTGGTAAGAAGTGAGCTAACTTTGTCAATCTATCAACAATCACCCACAATGCATCATTACCTCCTAAGGATTTAGGTAACCCTGAAATAAAATCTATGGTAATATTCTCCCTCTTCCATTTAGGAATAGAAAGGGGTTGCAACTTTCCCCTAGTCGTTGATGCTCAGCTTTCACTTGTTGGCAAACTAAACATTGTGTCATAAACTCTGCAATATCACGTTTTAGTCTAGGCCACCAATACAATTTCTTCATATAGCTGTACATTTTTGTTCCCCTAAAATGAACTGTAAATCTAGAGCTATGAAAATATTTTAAGAGTTATCTTGTGACGCCCCTAAACCCGGTGGTTCGTTGACTACCCGTCAACCCGCGGAATACAAGTGGATGTCGAGTTACCCGACGCCACTTCAGAAAATCGGGCAGAGTCTCCTTTGTGCGGGGCTCTGCTGAATGCAATACTTGTATAAACATGTCTTAAAAGCAGTCCCGATATATCATCACATGAGTAAAATGGCCCTTGGGCCCATAAGCGATAATCATAACAATATCTGTATTATACAACTATGTCCAATAGTTCTAAGAGTTAATAATTTACTCTTATACAACACATATATCAAAATTAGGGAATTCCTGGCCATGTATAAAATCATCAAAGCCCGCAACCGGCTTTCTTCACAACCTCGATCTCTAGGACGGCGGAGTCCCCCTCGCCGCAGCCTCCTGGCACGTAAATAATATCCCTCGGCGGGCTAATGCTGATAGTGGAGATCGCCTAAGTGGGCTACTCTCTACCTAGGAGTGCGGTGCAATGTTCGAAATAAACACACATTGAGCAAATGCATGATCTACTTGAATGTCTAACTCATCATCTATTTTAGAGTCCTCGGAAACTCCCTCACACTTTCCTTTAAGCCTCGTATAGAAATTATTATTTTGTTTGTTTGGCCGGACAACCCTCCGATGTGTATATATCAATTAAGGCGTCTCCGACGATTGATATTATTGTGAGACTACCCTCCGGCGTATATCGATTGGGCGTCTCAGGCGATTGATATTTTTAGTTGGACTACCCTCAGATGTTAACATTTTTAGACAACCCTCCGAATCATTTTCTCTAGACTCATCTCATGCACTCCTCTATAGTCCTAGGGTGTTCATTGAATATGGAGATGCATGTATCTTAAATTCGTCTGAGTCTAATTCACATGTAAATATATAAACATGCATATACTTACAAAACATTCAATTCACACAATCATGTCATGTAAATTCTCATTTCATACATCAAAATTAAATCACTTGGGCTAATGATCAAACACGAGCAATTCAACTTGAATCACTCGATCAAACACATTTTCACACAAAAATATATTTGAGAACATTGTTTCGGGAATAGTAAAACCCTCGGTTACTATTCGAAAAATCACAAATCATCGGTTCACTTAGTGAACCGCGTTCATGGCCAGATTACGGCCTCATCAAACCAACCACATGATTTAATACAATATTTCCAAATTTAACAACCCAATCTGTGTGTGATCAGTTGCTCAATGGGTGTTCAAAAATTCATATCAATTCAGTCCCTAGGTTTGGGACCAATCGGCCCCTCACGGCCTCATTTAGCTCAAACATTCGCAAAGTACTTAAAGAAGGAATAAAACCCAAGTAGGGAGAAACCTCTACCTCTCGAAGTTTGAGGAAACCCCCTAAATCCGGTACCCACGCGAAGCCCTCTCCGCATAGCGTAGCTTTCCTCCTTGTCCGAAGGCTGCGGTGATCGGATCGCGTATTTCTAGAGAAGGAAGACTCTCTCTCAACAAAACCACCATTGTATCGACCTCCGCTGCCACTTTTTTTCTCCAATTCGTTTTGTTCTTTTTTGTTGGAGAAGAGTCATGTACACTATTTTGTCATTTTATGACTTAAATCAAATTCCAAAATGACCATTATGTCCCTTCATTTCCCAGTTTTGACATTCGGCACTATCTCGGCCATCAATTTTCATCATTTCTCTACTCATGCCACTTATGGCACATGAGTACTTGTTATATGTGATTTTCGTTGCATCGAAAATCGTTTTACGGCACCCGAACCGTGATGCCTCGAAAAACGTGTAAATTCCATTCGACGAAATTCGACGTGCTATCTAGATTTCGCGAGACGATTCCAACGGTGAAATTCGTTTCGTCATCCGAGATCTAGAGAATAAATTTAGGATTTTTAACCGAAATTACAATTTTATAACCGAAATTACGATTTTGCCATTTTCCAGAAATTGGAATTTCTCGGGTCCACATTCTCCCTCCTTAAAAGATTTTAGTCACGAAATTAGGGACAATCCTAACCTGACACATGCATATCACAGCGTGCATTCTACCATTCATGTAAACTAGTCATTTGAATCTTTAAACGACTAAATCACGTACCTTCATCCCTAAACAAGAAGGAATAGGTGGCCTGCATCGTGTCCTCGCGCTCCAACGTAGACTCCTCCACTCCATAGTGTCGCCAAAGCACCCTCACTAGCCTCACGGTCTTGCGTCGCAAAACCTGATCATGGCTATCCAAGATACATACTGGTCCCTCCTCAAAGGTCCCATCAGTGTCAACCTCAATCTGTCCCCAATCCACCACATGAGCTAGATTTGGAGTATACTTCCGGAGCATGGAGACGTGAAATACCTCGTGGACACTTGACATCTTTGGGCGGTAAAGCCAGCCGTGCATAGCGGTGTCTATCCTCTCGAGGATCTCGAAAGCCAAATAAACCTCGCGATAGCTTCGCGCTTCTTAGAATCGACCACTCCTCTCTTAGGCATCACCTTGGCTTGTGATCCTGACCTCAAACTCTAAGGGTCGACGTCGCATCTGCATAGCTCTTGCCCAGGCTGGCGTGAGCTGTCGTATTCGCTCACCTTCACGGGGTGTCTCTGTCAAATAAGGACCAGTGATGGAGCTCTCTCTCACCTCGTCCCGACATAATGTTTGCATGACCTCATACAGTGTCACATACAGTCATATCTGTATACTACGATAGCCCCATTGTTGTAGGCGAGATTCCACCTAGAGCAAATGCTCCTCCCGAATTGCCCTTATGATCCGGAATATGTTCGTAGCGTAATCCTCTGGCCACAATATGAATCTCTCGGTGACCATCATTTGAGGGTGGAGCCTTTTCATAGTTAGCGGAGTGTGCCCGTAGCCTTTTGGAAATGTCTTCCAAAAGTCTTGGCAGTAAACCTCGGGTCCCTACTCCAGGCCTTCTTGGATCTTTGGTACTCATGGCGACTATCTCGAATGTATAATGGCGAAGTCTCTCGAAGTCGTATGTGGCTAGAAAATGCCCGACTTCTGGGCGGTCGCTATCACCCATCTTTGCGTCATGCCTGGCGTATCGGTGGCGAAGATTGGGTCACAGCGTCCATATGAAGCGTGCTCCACTTCCCGCCGGCCACCTCAATGGTGAAGTAGCCTGTGGCTTCAGTGTTCGGCCTTAACCTCTTGACACGTGGTTGTCGTCGAACAAAGTCCCTGCGTGTCTGCCCATCCCATCGATAGTGCGGCGGCGAAGATCACGGTACATCCGTACCACTGGATGCGGCAAATGGCGGTGAACTCCACGAGAATCTCCTCTCTCAAATCGGATCAGCCAGGGAACCCTGCGATCTATATCGAAGACTACCATCTCGTGAGCAGTCAGACCACAGTCACGTACTGGCGTACTCGGTCACGATGGACCTTATCTCTGCGTCCTGCCACTGAGACTCAATCCACTTTGTACTCAACGAGAGACGGTGTAGCCACTAGAAATATCCTAAGGCCCTTACTGATGCCGCTCCAGCTGTCGCTGTAGCCCCAGCCCCATCACCTGATCACGATAAGCGGCTCCCAGAAGCTATCTTGTAGCGCTCCTCGTGACTTCCATTGAGTGCATGACCACCATTTGCCTTAAGGATGGTAATGCAAAGTAAAGTCATAATCCTCTAGGAACTCCATCCATCTGCGATTGCCTCATATTGAGGTCGGCTGCGTGAAAATATACTTAGGGCTTTTATGGTGCGGTACACCTCGAACTCTCGTCATATAAGTAGTGGCGCCAAATCTTCAGGCAGGAGTCTGACCGCCTTGACTCCATGTCGTGTGTGGGGTAGTGCGCTCGTGATTCTTCAGGCGAGCGAGAACCATAAGCTACTACCCTCGGTTTGCATCAAGCACATCCCAATCCGACCTCGAGGCATCCTGATACAACGTATTTGTCCCTGTCTAGGAACTATCGAGATGGGAGCTGAGTAAAATCTCCTCTTCAACTCTGAATGCCTCCTCGCATTGGTCATCCCGATCAAACTTGACCTCCTTAGGAGTCAACTAGTCATAGGTCTTCCTTTATCCTAAAGAAATCCTCGATGAATCTCTGTAATACCCGGCCAATCCAAAGCTTCGTATCTCGAAGGCGACTTGACTCTCCCATTCATCCTTGCCTCGACCTTCTGCGGGTTGGTGACACTCACGATCTTTGACACCGCGTGTCCCCGAAAATCTCACCTCGATGGCAGGCTTCGCCTTGCGAACTTGGCGTATAGCGATGGTCTCTTAACAAGCGCCAAAATGATCCTGAAGTGATACTCATTGCTCCGCTCCCGGTAGGAGTAGATCGAGATGTCATCCACGAAGGCCTTGATGGCCCAGTCTAAATAGGGTTGAAATACCCTATGCATGAGATCCATGAATGCTGTTGGTGCATTCGTCAACCCGAAGGGCATCGCAGTAAACTCAAAGTGCCCATAGCGCGTCCTAAAAAGCGTCTTAGGGATCTCTGGCCCATCACTAACCCTCGGTGATAGTAACCCGGTCTGCGAAGAATGCATCCAGTAGACTAAAGCTTCTCTGTGTCCGAACAAATCGTCCCGATCATGGTAATGGGTACCAATTCTTGATCATAACCGGTTCCGTAGCCATTAATCAATGCACATTCGAAGGGTCTTGTCCTTCTTCAACCGCCAAATAGAAGCTGGGCGCCTATGGTGAAGTGCTTTCGGTCTAATGAACGCAATCGATAGCTCCACAATAAGCGGACTCACGAGTTCTACTTGGCTTCAGTTTGGTGCCATCTATCTTAGTCATAGAGATGGAGTGAAGTACCGAGGGTGTAACTCCGATACCGAAGTCTACTACCCTGCGTGGAGGTAGTCCGGTGGCTCATGCGGAAAAACATCCACATACTTTCGCATCTTGCTCGAGGTAGATCTAACTTCGGTCTCTCCTCATTCCTGCAGGGTAAGGCTCTTCTTGACGCGGTGTCACGACACGCAGGTCTTATAATGCGGGGCGAAGTAATAAATGTTTGTCCTGAATACCACAGTACCATCCTACTTGTAGGCGGTGGCTCCTAAATGCGCTCACAATCGATGCGACCACGTAAGTTGTCGTGATCAATCACAGGGATGACATCGAGACCGACATGTCCGTGATCCTCGGGTCCACTTTGTAAAGTAGAGTCAGGGCGAGATCTCATTTCGCCTTCGACATATCATCCTATTCGCCTAATCCCTGGGGAGAACTCATACAAAGGCTCCTCTAAGGTCTCAACCTCTAAGCCCGACTCAATCCTGGCTTGATGCGTGATAGATGAATCGAAGCACGGGAATCAAATAACCTCCTAGCGTAGGCGGGATAGCAAACGTGCTGTATATTTGGTTGATCTGCTGACTCGGCTGCGGTGTGGCTGGCCGTAGACACGCCCTGGACCCACGATGTCCTGCTGTGGGCCTCGTCCTCTGCCTCTGCCCACACTCGGCCTCTCGGGCTGCTTGTGAAATGTGGGGGTGCTGCGTAGCTCCACAGGCGGGGCGGCTCATACGGCTGTGCGGGTGCTGTGGAGGAGGCGCGTCTTGTATCCTCTCTTGTCCTACTCTTGGCCGGGACTATCTTTGTCCCCGAAACCTTGGGATCCTTTGTCTCTGGGGGCTATTGTCAGGTCATGTGTCCCGAGGCTGGCGGCGTGGTAGCACACCATCGTCCCGCTGACTTGGCTTGACTCTCGTATCCACGGCGGATGGCCCGACTCTGGAGACCCTCGTGAATTAGAAGCTCTCTGCCTCTTTCCTGAACTCGAAGAAGACTAACTGTCCTTCCTCTTTACCATTTAACACTCGCATCTGAGGTGTAGGGCATCCTCCATCCTCTCTACTACATGGTGATGATCCGACCATGGAATCCATATCTTGTAGTCGGAGTCCTACAATCCTGGCCCGAATGGACAACTTCAGTCCATTTTCGAATCTTCTCACCTTGGTCAGGTCGATGGCCACGTAATCATCAGCAAATTGGGCTAACTCTGTGAATCTAGCCACGTAGTCCATCACAGTCATCGCCCCCTGCTTAAGCTCTAGGAACTCCTGAGCCTTCGCATGCCTCGTAGTCTCTGGAAAGTACTTACCCATGAACGTCTTGAAGCTGCGCCCGTGTTATAGCCTGCAAGTCTACAGAAGTCACAGCCCGTCTCCACCATGCACGGGCCTCGCCCTCTAGGCCCCGGAATGCGGCTAACGTCTGAGTCGTATCAGGAGGTGTCTCCATAGCCTCCTGATGCGTTCTCGATCTGCACGTAAACCAATGGTCGCGACCATCGGTTCTCCTCCTCTGTGAGATATCGGGGTGAGTGCTCTAAATCTACAGGTTACTAGAGTCCTCACGACTACGGTAAAGCTAGCACGTGCGATAGCGGCCCGGCGCGCGACACCTCTGGCCTCGACAAAGGCACTGGCGTCGGATCTTGTGGTACGGTCGAATGTCGGTGGTGCGACCAATTTCCCGATGGGCGCCCCTACGCCCTCGTCCTCTACTAGCCATCTACCTGATTAAAATGGCGGGTTAAATATAATACGACATCTCGAAGGCATAAACCTGGCCAGAGACACTAATCATACACATAACTCAGTGTATACACATCAAGTCCCTACATTTATAAGCAATGCAAGGAAATCATTTCATTTTAAACAAATCATTTGATTAAGCAAAAATTTCATTTTTAGAAAATTTTGTCTAATTTTAATTGATTTTTTTCAAAATATTATTTATTATTTTTTTTGAAGAAATTTCCCTAAGTATTTCAAACGTGCGAGTCGAAGCGGGTCAAAGCGAGGGTGAGTGCATCGGGTGCGGCCCTGGCGGCCCAGCAGCACTCCTAGGCCGCACCTAGGCTGCGCGCCCAGCGCCCGTGCCGCGCGCCCCGCACGCCCTTGCCCGCGCCCCGCGCCCCGCGCTGCGCCCCGCGCCCACACAACGCGCGTGCCATGCCGCCCAGCCCAGCGCCCCGGTGCGGTGCGCCGTCACCACGCCCACGCGCCTCGTCTGCACTCCAGCGCTCGTGCGCCGGCCTGCCCCGTGGGCCTCCCCTTCCTTAGTCCACGCCCGTAGCCGTGCAGCACGCCGCGCGCCCGCTTACGCTTACCGCCCCATGCGTCCCAGCGCCTCGCCCGGCGCACCTTGCGGCCCGCGCCCTGCGAGCTTTCAGCGCCATGCCTCAGCGCTTTTTTATGCTTTCGATAGGCGTTAGCCCATTTCGAAGTGCGAATTTTTTCGTTTTCCTTATTATTATTTTTCATTACTTCCAATCACTGGAAAATAAAAAATATACCTATATTTTTTTTTCATTATTATTTTCCAATATACTCAAATAAATTTATAAAAATTTATTCTATTCAATTTTCTTCAATTTTACAACTTGTAAACCTTTAGAAAATTATTTGCTTCCTACAGCAGTAAACTTATAGGGGCTTTATTTTTCTTTTTATTCTGGACCATGTTGTCCAACAATTTTCTCAAAACCTCCTGATCCAACACTAACTACACAGTGTTCAACCTCAAATTTATTAAAATTTGATTTCATTATCCAATAAACTAACTAAATTTATTAAAATTTAGTTCATTTCTTTTCTCTTCCAGTTTTACACACAGTAAAACTCCGCCATTTTCTAACACATCTATGTGCTAATTACTAGCACCCAATCACTCACAACACACACACCATGATATACACACCATTCATCAAACAACCACATGATCACACATGTTATAAACACTCCAATCCACACAAATCAAATGATCTGAAAATCAAAACACATACGATGTTCTAATTTTCTTCCATTGCCTTCTAGGTAATCCCTAAACCTACATCGTACCACACCAGTGGTGATGGATACAAACCCGAGCTCCCTAGGTATTTGTATACCTAAGCTGCGTCTGAGTTGTGACGCCCCTAAACCCAGGGTGGGTTGACTCTGTCGGCCGCCAGAATACAAGTGGATGTCGGGTTGCAGAAGCTCACTTTAGAAAATCGGGCAGAGTCTCCTTTGTCACGGGGCTCTGCAGAAATACAATACTTGTATAAACTGTCCCAAACGGGTCCAATATATCATCACATGAGTAAAACGTACTTGGGCCCATAAACGTTACTCATAACAATATACATTAAAACATACGACTATGTCGATAGTTCTAAGAGTTAATAATTTTACTCCCTTATACAACACATATATCAAAATTAAATTCTAATACATGTATAAAATCATCAAAGCACAACTGGCTTTTTCTTCACAACCTCGATCTCTAGGGCAATGAGTCCCTCATACGCTCCACAGTGCGTAAAATAATATCCTGAAACGAGGGTAAGGCTAATGCTTTCGATAGTGGAATCGCCCTAAGTGGGCTCTCTACCTAAGTGTAGTGCAATGTTCCAAAATAAACGCACATTCAGCAAATCATGATCCTGCTTGAATGTGCAACTCTCGCCATCTCGTACCAGAGTCCTCACCCGGAAACTCCCCTCACACTTACTTTCACGCCTCTCGTATGAAATTATTATTTTGTTTGTTTGTGGAATGACCCTCGTGTGTATATATCAATTGGGCCTTCTCAGACGATTGATGTTGTGGACTACCCTCAGTGTATATCAATTAGGCCATCGACGATTGATATTTTAGTTTGGACTACCCTAGATAATTAACATTTTAGACAACCTCGAACCATTTCTCTAGACTCATCTCATGCACTCACTCTATAGTCTAGGAATTGTTCCAGTGCATATGGAATGCATGTATGCCAATTCAATCTGATCTAATTCATGTAAATATATAAACATGCATATCACCCACAAAACATTCAATTCCACACAATCATGTCATGTAAATTCTCATTTCATACATCAAAATTAGCTCAGCCTTGGTAATGATCAAACCTGACAATTCAACTTGAATCACTTCGATCAGAACACATTTACACACAAAATATATTTTGAGAACATTGTTTAGGAATAGTGAAACCCTCGGTTACTATTCAGAAAAATCCTAGTCATCAGTTCACTTTGTGAACCCGCATTTCCACAGTCATTCCGGCCTCATCAAACCAATACATGATTAATACAATGACTCCAAATTTAACAACTTGATCGTAGTGGCGATCGGTACTCAATCAGTGTTCAAAAATTCATATCAATTCGGTCCCAAGGTTTGGGACCGATCAAACGGCCCCTCACGGCCTCATTCAGCTCAAACATTCGCAAAGTACTTAAAGAAGGAATAAAACCCAAGTAGGGAGAAACCCCTACCTCTCGGAGTTTGAGGAAACCCCCTAAATCCGGTACCACTGTAGACCCAAAATTTTGTCCTCTTGACATATTCTTTTAAAATTGATCATTGACCACTTGGTTGAAGCTCTTAGGTGGCCCATTGTTTACTCACATAGTTTGCATGGGTGACATGGCTTGCATGGCTCGTTTAATGCATGACTTTTTATTTATTTATTTTGTTTTACTTTATTATGTTACTTATTTGATTTATCTATTCATTTCTTTATTATTATTTTGATCATTTTTTTTTAAAAAAAAGTAGTTTTTACTCATTATTTTAATTTAATATTTTTTTTTTTAAAAGGAAACTTTACTTTTCATCTATTTTTAAATTTCTTATTTATTTAATTTAATTTAATGTTTCGAAAAATGATTTTTTTAGTTATTTAGGTTAATATTTTTTTAAGAAGATGTTTGTTTCATTTTAATTTATTTTAATATTTAAAAAAAATGCTTTTTATTTACGATAGTTTGACAATTTCAAAAGGTTTTATTTTATTTTATTTTGTGAGTTTTATTTACGTAAGGTAATATACTTGGAAAATGTATTTTTTTTATTATTATTGTTTTACATTATTTTGAGGTGATTTCATTAACGTAAATAACAAAAGAATACATGGAAAAAAAAGGAAAATAGATAAGGATTAATGGGTTTTGGGAGAATAAAAAAAAAGGAGGAGTTCCCCGAAATAGAGATTTTGGTTTCTCTATGCATGGAAAAATGAGAAGAGTTTTAATAGGGCACAAAGTTTTTTAAAAGGAAGGGGAAGGTTTTTCTTGGGAAGGAAGGATTTTCTTGGGAAGGAGGTTTTCAAAAGGAGGGAGGTTTTGACGAATAAAAAGGGGAGAGTAAAAAAAAAGGGGAAGAAGAAAGAAAAAAAAAAAAAAGATTGGGTAGAACAAGGGAAGTTTTGTTGGGAATTATATATATATAATATATATATTTATTAGTGTGAATGGAAATGAGGGGTTTGTTATCGGCGTTGTCCAACTCCACGAACCATTGCGCTTTTGAGTTACGTAGTTTTTCCCATAAATTCGAACCCGCACACACATTTACTTAACTCACATTTTTCGTGCATTTGAAAAATCAGACATTGTATTTTCCTTTCTCCTCTCAAATTCTTCGAGTCGTGTGATTCACTCCGCTCTTTGCGTTCAAAATTTACCGGCGTTTGAAGTACCGCTACACCGGTAAGGTTCTAAACCGTTCTATCTGGAATATTCTATTAACTGGAGTGCAGGGAATAAAATTCATAAATTTCTTGATGGATACATTGGCTCGGTTTATTTATTGCATTTTGCTTATATGATATTTATTTTATTTGTTAAAGCTTTATTATTTTAATTGCTTTAACTTTTATTTATTTTTGTTATAACTTTATTCATTTTAATTGCTTTCAATTAATATAAGTTATAATATTATTTAATTGCTATAAATTAATATAATTATTACGAATAACAATCTTAAGAATTTTATTCCCCTTATTTATTATTATTATTTTCCACGTCTACTTATTTTAATTTCTTCCAAGACTAAAACCTTTGTGGTTTCTACTTGGAATTATTATTTGTTTTCTTTATTTTAAATTGTTTCCAAGACAAAACCTTTGGTTTCTACTTGGATTTATTTATTCATTTATTTAATTTCGGTTCTGTATTATTATTATTTTGTTGGAGACTAAAATCTTTGTGATTTTCTACTCTACCGAGATTAAACAACCGTGGTTTTCTACTCAAATTTGAGAGACTAAAATCTTGATTTTCTACTCCTATTGAGATTAAAACCTTTGTGGTTTTTACTTATTAAATTCGTGGAGATTAAAATCTTTGTGATTTTACGCTCCCAGTTGATACTAGTAATTTTTACTAATAGTATTGGTTTTAATTTTTAAATGGGATGCGGAAATGAACTGCTACATTTATTCTAAACCAGGATTGCACACGCACACCGCGGAGAGCACAGCAAGTTTTCCGGTGTAGACTTCAAAAGATGGCAACAAGATGTTCTTCTATCTAACGACTCTAAGTACGCAAAGTTCATCAAAGAAGAGGTTCAGAACGAATGAACAAGTGCGAAAAGATAGATTTCTTGTGATTGAAGCACAGGAAACATTCCGACTTCCTTTGCGGGAATTATATTTTGTGGGTTAAGATATTCTATATAATGTCTCTGTAATATTAATACTTCCAAGGGTATGGGAAGCACTTGAGAAAAAGTATAAAGTATGAAAGCTATTTGGTTTAAAAATTTGTAGCGACCCAATTTCTTGATTATAAAATAGTTGATACCAAAGTTTGTTGTGTATGAAAATCCAAGAACTTCAAGTAATAATTCACGATCTTCTTAACGAAGGAATGATTATTAATGAAGCGTTTCAAGTGGCTGCATTTATAGAAAAGTTACCTCCCGCATGAAAGGACTTTAAAAATTACTTGAAACACAAGTGTAAGGAGATGACGTTTGAAGACCTGATTGTCCGATTAAAAATTGAAGGCACGAGGCATCTTTGAAAAAGAAGCCTCAAGCGATCATCCGTATCAAGAACAAATATGGTTGAATCTGCTCTAATGCAAAGAAGAAGAACTATGGTCCAAGAACCACAATAATAGCAATAAAAAATTCAAGGAAGTTGTTATAATTGTGGTAAATCGGAACATAGGTCTCGAATATCGTGCACCTAAAAATAAAAATAAGAATAAAGGTCAAGCCAATATTATGGCTTGGAGTGATATATGGATATTGAAGATTTGTGTGTGCTTTTCTTTCGAGTGCAACTTGGTAGGAAACCCCGAGGAATGAGTGGATTGACTCTCTTTGCTACCGCCATGTTTGTCTTTATCAAAGGGATGTTTTTTCTTCCTATGCTTTGGCCGGACCTGAGGAAGAGCTGCATATGGGAAATTCTTCAACTTCCAAGATAGAAGGAACTGGAAATATTCTCCTAAAAATGACATCGGGCAAAACTCTGACACTAAAGAATGTCCTCCATGTGCCTGAAATCCGTAGAATTTGGTCTCGACATCATACGGTCAGAAACGGTTAAGGTTGTATTTATTTCGATAAGTTGTAATAAGTAAAAATGATATGTATGTTGGAAAGAGATTTATCTTAGCGATGGCCTTTTCAAGGCTCAAATGTAATGACAATGTCAATAATAATAAGAATAATATTTCTTACCCTTTATTTAGCAGATGAGATAATTTATGGCATGCACGTTTTGGGACATGTTAATTACAAATCTTCTGAAAATGATAAGCATGAAATATTGCCAAGTTTGAATGTAATAAATCCAAATGTCAAGTATGTGTTGAATCAAAATTTTACAAAAACATCCTATAATTTAGTTGAAAGAGTGAACCTTTGGACGATTCATGTCACGGACATTTGCGATGTAAATTGATACCATCTCACGATTGGGAAAAATTATTTCACCACTTTATTGTGATTGCACTAGATATTGTTATGTATATTTACTTAATATCAAAGATGAAACGATTGGTACATTCAAACAATATAAAATTGAAGTTGAAATCAACTTAATAAAAGATTAAAATGATCGAAGTGATGAGGTGGTGAATATGAATTTCCATTTCAAGAAATATGTCTAGAAAATGGAATTATTCATCCAAATGACAACTCAGTATACACCACAATAGAATGGAGGTTGAAGAGGAAGATGAACATTGAAAGAAATGATGGATGCTTTCTTCACTAAGTTTTGGTTTACCTCGAACTTGTGGGGAAAATTTGTCATACAGTACCTGAGATATATTAAGTACCTATAGTAAGACACAAATCATTCCATATGAAAAATGAAGTGAAAACCAAACTTGAATTACTTCCAAAGTGTAGGGGTGTCACAGCAAAGTACAAGTTCTAAACGACCGGGTTAAAATAGGACCGAAAACAATAGATTGTATTTTTATTGGATATGCTAGCAATAGTATAGCATATGTTTAAGTTACTCATCAGAGAAATTCGATATCCATTCTAATACAATAATAGAATCGAGGCAATCTTTGAATTCTTTGAAGACAATTTTCCACCATATAAGAATGAAGGCAAAACACTTGGTGAAAGTTCAGCGACCTCGAAGGGAAATTCTGCGGGGAAAATGTGCCTGTATTGAGGAACCACTGACGCAGTAAGCGTCAAAGGGTACCTAAACTTTTTAGTCCAGATTTTCTTAACATTTACATTTAGAAAATGAGCCTGATTTAAGGAAACGTGAAGTCTTAGGCTTCGATATGGAAAGAAAGCCGGAGTCAATAGTGAAGTTGAATCCATATTGAATAACCATGCGTGGGAGTGGTTGATCTTCCTCCGAGAAACAAGCCATTAGGATATAAATGGATTTTAAAGAAAATTGAAGATGATGAGAGTCTTGTGACAGAGTATAAGGCAAGACCAGTTTGTCGAAAGGGTTTGAACAAAAGAAGGTCTTGACTACTTTGATATATACTCAGGTCTTAAGAATTACATCTATTCGATTGTTAATTGCTTTGTTCTTGTGTATGATCTTGAGATCCATCAAATGGATGTGAAAACTGACCTTTTTTAAATGGAGAATTGGAGGAAAAGAAATTTATATGGAAACGACACGAAGGGTTTATTGTCCCGAACAAGAAAATAAAGTATGTCGACTTATTAAAGTCTTTGTATGGACTTAAACAAGCACCTAAACAATGGCATGCAAAATTTGACAAAATAATGTTGTCAAATGGATTCAAAGATGTGAGTCACGATAAATGTGTATATATAAAAATCTCCCTAATCATGGGAGTCATTGTTTGTCTATATGTGGATGACATATTAATAATAAGCAAAAATATTGTCAGCATAAATGCCACAAAGCAGTCACTATCCAAATCATTTGATATGAAAGACTTAGGAGTTATGGATTTTGTCCCAGGTATAAAAATCTCTGAACTCACCTCCCGAGTCCCCGCATATTATCACGATCTCACTATATTAATGAAATGCCCGACCAAAATTCAAGTATTTGAATTTCAAAGAAATTAAAACCAATAGACTTAAACCCTTTGCTCTTGCGAAGAACAAAGGTGGTGAGTCTCAAGTGGATTACGCTAAAGTTTTAGGATGTCTAATGTACATCATGAATTGTACTCGACCGGATATCGACGTACGATAAGTAAAAACTTAGTCGTGCAGAGTAATCCAAATAAAGCAGCATTGGATGGCAATGAGGCGTGTTTTGGGATATTTAAAACATACCCAAAATTTTGCTTTGCATTACAAAATTATCTAGCCGGTGATTGAAGGTTATAGTGATCACAGGTGGATCAGAGTTCCAGCGAAAGCAAATCCACTAGTGGATATGTGTTTACGGTTGGTGGGGGAGCTTGATGTCTTGGAAATCTTCTAAGCAAACTTGCATCGCCCGTTCTACAATGGAAGCTGAATTCATAGCTTTGGATAAAGCCGGTGAAGAAGCTGAATGGCTTCGGAATTTCTTAGAAGATATTCCGTTTTGGCCCAAACCGTTAACTCCGATAGGCATACATTGTGATAGTCAAGCAGCTATCGGAAGGGCTGGAAGTGTTATGTACAATGGAAAATCTCGTCACATACGGCGAAGACCTGCTGTATTGAGCCAATTAATCTCTGCAGTGGAGTTATCTCGATTGATTCACGTGAGATCAAAAGATAGCGTGTCGGATCCATTAACAAAGGCCTATCTAGAGAGTTAGTTGAGAAAAATCGTCGAGGGAATGGGGCGCGGCCTAGGACAAATCATCATGAGTGATGCTCTACCTAGTAGGCTGGAGATCCCGAATACAGGTTGAAAGAAAACAAAGTTGTGTTTGATGGTCCAACATTGTCAAATTTATTAAATCCATTCTCATGATGAGACAATGTTAAAAAATGAGGATAAACCTAAAATGAAAGGTTTTTAATGATTTCTAAGTTTGACATAAGATTGATCAAATGGTGTATTTACGGAATACACGTTTAGGAATCACCTATGTGAGTGTGAAGTGTAGTGCCCGAGGAGAATAAAGAAGGCCGATTCTCTAAACACTCATGAGACAGCGATGTTCATGGCTAAAACAAACCTGACAATGAGAACCAAGCGGATAAGAGTTAGTTGTGTGACTTATGTGTCTTAGTATACACGAGTCGACGGTTCGAAGATATCGCATCTGGAATTGGCGGTATACCGATATATCATTCACTACGGAAAGTTGAAAGGAAACCTACTTGATAGGATCTGCTAATTCTTAGTTGTGAATCACACGATTTTATGCATAGTTTCAAAACTTGGCATTCTCTCCATTAATGTGGGGATTGTTGGGAATTATATATATATAATATATATATATTTATTGGTGTGAATGGAAATGAGGGTTTGTTATCCCACATTGGTGTCGCCCGAACCATTGCAACTTTCAGTTGCCCTTGATTTCTATAAATTCGAGACCCCACACACATTTACTTAACTCACATTTTAGTGCATTTTGAAAAATCCCGAGACATTGTATTTTCCTTTCTCCTCAAATTCTTGGTCGTGGCTGATTCACTCCGCTCTTTGCGTTCCACTATAGGCGTTTGGAGAGTCTGCTTCTGGGTAAGGTTCTAAGCCGTTCTATCTGGGAGAGGTATTCTATTAACCTTGGGTCTGAGAGGGAATAAAATTCCTTAAGGTAGCAGTGAATTAGGCTCGGTTTATTTATTGCATTTGTATGATATTTATTTTATTTGTTAAAAGCTTTATTATTTTTAATTGCTTTAACTTTTTATTTAATTTTTGTTATAGCTTTATTCATTTTAATTGCTTTCAATTAATATAAGTTATAATATTATTTAATTGCTATAAATTAATATAAGTATTACGGAAATAACAAGTTTTTCATGGTGGGAGATTAGGTTGTTCAGAAAACATTTTAGTTTCTTTAAAAGAGCAGGCCTGTTCGGTGGAGAAGAAGGTATTTTGAGACAAGGTTGGTGACAGTCAAGGAAGCACACACAATTTCCTCCAGGTAAGCGATTTCTTGTGGTCTTATGTTATGTTACTTTATTTATCTATTTATTTTCGTAAAAAATAATTTCTGGATGTTTTGGGTTCTTAATGTTTAGAGTTTTCGTAAAAAAATAATTTATGGTATGTTTTGGGTTCTTGATGTTTAGTTGTTTTATAAAAAAATAATTTCTGGATGTTTTGGATTCTTGATGTTTAGTTGTTTTAGAACAAAATAATTTCTGGTATGTTTTAGGTTCTTGGTGTTTAGTTGTTTTAGTAAAAAAATAATTTTTTTGAATGATTAGGACTATATTAATGTCTAGAGTTTTTGTAAAAAATAATTTCTGGATGTTTTGGGTTCTTGATGTTTAGTTGTTTTATAAAAAAATAATTTCTGGTATGTTTTGGGTTCTTGATGTTTAGTTGTTTTATAAAAAAAGTAATTTCTGGATGTTTTGGATTCTTGATGTTTAGTTGTTTTAGAGCAAAATAATTTATGGTATGTTTAGGTTCTTGGTGTTTAGTTGTTTAGTAAAAAAAATAATTTTGAATGATTAGGACTATGTGTGTTTAGAGTTTTGGTAAAATTAATTTTAGAATGTTTAGTTACTTGATGTTTAGTTGTTTTAGAAAAAAATAATTTCTGGATGTTTTGGACTATATTGATGTTTAGTTGTTTTAGAAAAAAATAATTTTTGAATGTTTTGGGATATATTAATGTTTAGAGTTTTTGGTAAAATTAATTTTGAATGTTTTGGGTTCTTGATGTTTAGTTGTTTTAGTAAAAAAATAATTTTGAATGTTTTGGGATATATTAATGTTTAGAGTTTTTTGGTAAAGTGTTTGAATGTTTTGGATATATTAATGTTTAGGAGAGTTTTCGTAAAAATAATTTACAGATCTTTTGAGTAATATTGATGTTTAGAGTTTTAGTAAAAATGATTTCTTTTTTTTTTTTTTTAGGTTGTATGGATGTTTAGAGTTTTGGTAAAAATGATTTTTTTTTTTTTTAGGTTATATGGATGTTTAAAGTTCTAGTAAACGATTTCGAATGTTTTGAGTAATATTGATGTTTTAGAGTTTTGGTGAAATAATTTCTGGTTGCTTTTTAGGTACTATTAATCATGGAATTTGGTTAAAAATAACTTGAATGCTCTTCGATTATGTTGATGATTAGGATACTTAGTTTAGTAAATTTGATAAATTATATTTAGTTTACTTTGAAAAGTGCGGGTAAAAAGTTGGATTAGTTGTTTTATCAAATTAAAAAAGTTAGTGTTTAAAATTTAGTCTTGGTAGGTAGTTAAATTGAAAAATCTTGTTATAAGTTAGGCTAGTTTGAGTTTAATAGTTAGATTGAAGAGTTTGTTTTTAGGATTGTTCGTTCATTAGTTAATTTAGTTGATCATCTTGCTTCTTTGGTATGAATTTTTGGTGTTTGGTTTGAATAGTTGTTGAGTGCTTTGGGCGGTCGACTAACTTTTGCGACACATGGCAAGGGACCACGGTGCAACGCCATTGGTCTTCTTGTTGAATTCATATGTGCCAAATACCACTTAAGACTATGTGAGTTATGTCATCTATGTAGCCTAATTGGGTTGTTTGATCTTTGACCCATATGCTCCCATATACCTAGTTCACTAGTAGAGACCGAGTTCAGGGCCTGGGGTGCCTCATAGTACCTTCCCGATAGGTAATCTGACCCCCGGACCCAGAAATCTAGTTTTCGCATACCGTTTTTTCCATATTGGAGTCATTGGGGTTTTTTGTTCTTACTTGGTTTTCCCCTTTATAAAATCACAACAAAAAGTAAGTGGCGACTCTAAAGAAAAACTGTCCTCCTCGAGGACGGATTTTTCAAAACTCGAAAATCAACCCACATTTTCTTTTCATTTTTTACATTTTCTGCTGTTTAAGCGAGTCTGGCTTTGTGGATCGGTGGGGTCCACACTGCCGAAGCCCTCTCCCGCGTCGACCGGCTTTCCTCCTTGTCCCCGAGGCGCCAGCGGTCGGATTGCCAGTATTTCTAGAGAGAAGACTCTCTCTCACTAAAACCATTAATAAACTCCACTTTGCCACTTTTTTCTCCAATTCACGTTTTGTTCTTTTTTTGTTGGAGAGAAAGAGTCTGTCTCTTACATCATTTGTGACTTAAATCAAATTCAAAATGACCGTTATGCCACTTCATTTTCACGAGAACGCTTCCGTGATCTGACCGAGTGATTGAAGAATATGGTAGTGGAAGATTACATTCTTTATTTATCCTACTTTGCATACAATAGAAAATGATTTATACAATATATATAAAGAGTAAGCTAACCTAACAAATTGATTTAGTCACAACTATGGTTTAATAACTAACAGCAGTAACCACTTCTAGAATAATCATATATTCTCTGACCCCCATGGTTGGGTTGGGGAAGGATCAAACAACCTAACTTGGAACATAGAAAAATAGCTAGGAGTAGACAATGCCTTGATAAATAATCTGCCACTTGAAGGCAGAAGAATATGGTAGAAGTGAATAAAGTAAGCTTAAATTGATCACGAACAAGGTGACAATCGATATCAGGGTGTAGTGCGCTCATGAAACGGGGTTAGCAACTATATGGAGAGCTGCTTGATTATCACACCAAAGAGGTATAGGAAGAGGAACAGTGATATCAAAATCACGAAGTATATATGATATCCATAAGAGCTCACAAACAGTGGAAGCAAGGCTTCAATATTCAGCTTCAGCCGATGAACGAGAAACAGTAGCTTGCTTCTTAGTTTTCCAAGAGACAGATTATGCCGACCGAGGAGATACAATGCCGGAAGTAAGAGAGAGCGTCTAGTTTGAGCAAAGCCCAGTAAACATCACGATGGTGATAATTGTAGATCATTAGTCTTGGATATAAAAACACGGTAGATGGAGAGGCTTGAGATAACGAAGTAGATAAAGAGAGCTGCGTCGATGGTTTCGCGAAGGCGAAAGCGTCTTGGCTGAGTTCTTGAAGGACAAATGTGATATCCGGGGCGTGTGGTAGCAACATATAAAGCGTCAATCGGCGTCGATAACGTTCAGGCTCAGCCATGAGAGGAGAATTGGTAGAGAATTTGTGACCTCTTTGTATGGGAGTAGGAAGCGGTTTTTAAATGCAAAGGCCAACATCGATCAGAATCTCCCCGACACATATTTAACGTTGGGTGGAAGAAACATGCCTTTAGGACTGCGGGCAATCTCTAAACCCAGAAAATATTTAGCATAGCCAAGGTCTTTGATGCTGAAAACTGAATGAAGAAAACGTTTGACCTGCAGTATGTCATTCTCATTGGTGCCAGTAATGAGCACATCATCAACATAAACTAGCAGTGCCAAAAAGGAGGTAGAAGAGCGCTTAATGAAGAGGCAATGATCATGTGCAGACTGAGCAAAACCAAATTGAGTAAGTTTGGAACAAAATTCCAGATTCCATTGGCGTGAGGCTTGTTTTAAACCATAAAGAGATCGACGTAAACGACATACTTGACCCGGGGCAGCTTTAGTGTAGCCATCAGGAGGAAGCATGTAGACTTCTTCAAGAAGGAAACCATGAAGAAAAGCATTGTTGATATCAGGTAGTGAATAGGCGACTTTGGTAGTAGCGATGGTGAAGAATAATGCGCGATGTAGTTTAGCCACAGGAGAAAAACGATCATTGTAATCAATACCCTCAATTTGATGGTAACCTTTTGCTACTAACCGTGCTTTAAATCTGTCAACAGTACCATCAGGGTGAAGTTTTGTTTTGTATACCCATTTAGAGCCAATTGGAGACTTACCAGGAGGGAGATAAGTGAGATCCCAAGTGTGATTTTGTTCTAAGGCATGGTCCAGTTTCCATAACTTTTTGTAACGGCCCGAGTATCTTGAGAAGCTTGCTTATATGAAGTAGGTTCAGAAATGGATGAGATGTTAGCGAGAAGAAACATAAAGATGGGTGAAGAGGGATAGAAAGAAGAAAAAAGCAGGGGAGCTTAGGCGAACACTTGTAGAAGAAACAGTAGCTGGAGTGGAGGCAAAATGGACCTCAAAGTCTGAAAGCCATGCTGGAATGGTGCGGAGGCGGGTACTGCGTCGTGGAGCTAGAATAGGTGTAGGAGATGGAGGAAGAATAGGTGTAGGAGATGGGTTAGGAATAATAGGTGTAGGATGGGAAGAGGTTGGGAAGTCAAAGATGGGTGGTTGAGGGAGAGGTGTAGGAATGGACTGTGATGGTGTCTTTTGAAAAGGAAAAATGTGCTCATGAAACTTGACATCCCTAGAGACAAATATAATATGCGTGGAGAGATCATAAAGCTTAAATTCTTTTTGGCCAGGGGAAAGACCAAGGAAGATGCAACGGGTGGCACGAGGACTGAATTTATCTCGATGAGGTTGTGTGATGGTGGCAAAACAAAGACAACCAAAGACCTTGAGTAGATCATAGGTAGGGGGTTTTTGATATAAACGTTCAAAGGGGGTTTTCCAAGAAAGAAGAGATGAAGGCAAACGATTGATAATTGAGGTTGCCATGAGAATGTAGCATATTTGAAATGGACTTGGAAGGGAAGCCTGGAACATTAAGGAACGGGCTGTGTCAAGGAGGTGGCGATGTTTGCATTCAACAATGCCATTCTGTTGAGGAGTATAAGGACAACTACGGTGATGAATGATGCCATAAGAATTGAGAAGTGTTTTAAAACGAGTGCTAAGGAATTCACCACCATTGTCACTGCGAATAGTCTTAACACAGGTTTTAAATTGAGTAGGAACCATGGTAAGAAATTTTGAGAATATGTGAAATACATCAGTCTTATGATGTAGAAGAAAGGTCCAAGTAGCTCGGCTAAAATCATCCACAATAGTAAGAAAAAACCGTGCACCAGTTAAAGATGGGATTTTATAAGGTCCCCCAAATATCAACATGCAAAATATCAAAAACAATTTTAGATCACGAATAGTGCTTATAGAAAATGGCAGCTTAGATTGCTTGGCCAAAGGACATATATGACAAAGAGGTGATTGTACAAGAAGATTTGTACATACAGGTAAGTGATGAAGTGTCCTATAAGAAGCATGACCTAAGCGTTGGTGCCAAAGAAGTGATATATCATCAGTTTTGGCATTGTTGTACAAGCAGGAAGCGTTGACAGTAGGCGTCCCGAAGGCTGGATTGATCAAGGATGTAGAGATGGTTGACAAGCTTGACCATAATTTCTTAAGTTCTTTCGATCTTCGAGGTCTGTAAATGCAATTGTTAGGATAAAATTTGAAGATAATATTTGAGGTGGCAGCTAATTTTGGAACTGAGAGAAGATTAAATTGGAATTTTGGAATATAAAGGACATTATGGAGTTCAAGAGTAGGACTAAGGACCACGGTCTTATTTGTCTTGAAGCGAGATTTTGGAACCATCGGGTAAGGATACTTGCATAGGGCTAGTCAGAATTGCAGGATTGACAAGTAAAAGTGCACGAGCACATATGAGTAGATGCTCACGTATCCCACTATCAAGTCCCAATATTAAGTGCAGTATTAAATTCATATTGAAGAATTACCCGACAAAATGTTCAAGATGAGCAAAATGAGAATTTGCATCGAGATGTTGGATGAAGTTGATCACGGGGAGTCACGACAGCATGTTGAAGTATTTTGGAGAGGAGTCTTAGCCATGTTGGCATCATGTGTCTGCGGCACATATTCCTTGTGCGGTCGGGATAACCATGGAGGCAGCGGGTGTCCCTCACGTGACCATCATTTTTACGTAGTCATAATGTGAAATTGTTTCCTTGAATCGATTGAGCCATATCCCTTTGCTTGAAGAATGGGTGATTCCTGGTAGGTCCTTAGAATGATCGATGCGAGAATTTCCATTAGCCGACCTCTTGGTTGGTGGCGATCGGAGTAAAAGAATCGGTATTTTCAAGATTCTCACGATGAATAGATCGAGAAACTTCTGTTTTCAATTCTAAGTACCATGGAGTAGACTTTGTTCTTGGAAGGAAACGAGATCTAGCGAGTATTTGACTACGAATACCATCAAAGACTGTTTAATCCATGAGGAATTACATGAGTTGATTAATCAGAGGATATTAATAAGCGCCTTGACATTTCCACAAGTACATGGTCGGCATGAGCAATTTGGAACAGGCATCAAACAGTTCAATTCATCCCAAGCCTTTTTAATTTTGGTATAATATTGAGCAACACTCATTGTTCCTTGAGAGATCGAAGCTATTTCTCTTTGAATCTGGTAAATGAGAGGACCATTACACTCTCCAAATCTTTCACCAAGTTCATCCACAATTCTTTTCTTTGTGTTGGTATAAAGTATCCCACCAAATATCTTTGGAAATAGAGTTTAGAATCCAGGAAATTACCATACTATCTGCTCTCAACCATGCTTCATATTCTTTAGAATTCATCTCAGGCTGTATACATTTACCATTGACAAACCCTAGCTTCTGCTTGGCAATCAAGGCAATCTTCATCGTCGACTCGGAGTAAGATAATTTGATCCGGTAGGAAGGAGGCGATAACCAAAATCATACCAGGATGATCATAATTGTGCAAAAACATTGAACGAATTGAGCCATATTCTCTGTTTTGAAGAAAAACGGCATCGTTGTCAAGATCCCTGTCATCTATAGAGTTTCCATCATTTTCGGAAGCCATTCCGGAAGAACGATGAAAGGATGAAGAAGAGAAGATCCCGTTCAACGTATTTGTAGATACGAGTTTGCTCACGATGCAAGCTTCCATGGAGTACGAACAGTGATCCAGAGAGAACCAGAGAGTAATGGAAGATTATGTTTTTTTATTTATCTAACTGCATACAACAGAAAATGATTTATACAAATATATATAAAGAAGAGTAAACTAACCTAAC
This sequence comes from Tetrastigma voinierianum, assembly GCA_016808115.1. Lineage (NCBI taxonomy): Eukaryota > Viridiplantae > Streptophyta > Magnoliopsida > Vitales > Vitaceae > Tetrastigma > Tetrastigma voinierianum. Next base: position 681,540 of record JAEQBH010001219.1, read on the forward strand.
AAATTCAGTTTAGTCTAACTATGGTTTAGCCTAACTAACAACAGTAACCACTTCTAGAATAACATATATTCTACATTTCCCAGTTTTGACATTCGGCACTATCTCGGCCGTCTATTTTCATCATTTATCTACTCATGCCACTTATGACACATGAGTACTTGTTATATGTGATTTTCGTTGCATCGAAAATCGTTTTTCTGACACGGGCAGCGTGCCTGAAAAGTACCAGTCGCTGTCTCGAGGTCGACGTGCTAGCTAGATTTCGGAGCGATTCCAGCGATGAAATCCGTTTCATCATCTCTGAGATCCTAGAGAATAAATTTTGGATTTTTAACGATACAATTTTATAACGAGTACGATTTTGCCCTTTTCCGAAGTGGAATTTCCGGTCTTCACAATATCTCCTCGATCCCAGTGAGAATACCTGACCTATTCTTGAACTTCAAAGTATCATCATCCATCAATACAAAATTAGATTTGTTCCCCTTTCTCACCTTATCCATGATGGCTACTAACTTTGGATCATCCTTTTGTGAAGACTTAGGTGGCGTTTGTTTTTTGACTTAATCTTTGAGAAGCTAAAATAGCTTTCGGCGATTCGTGACTGATATTTTTAAATTTTAGACTTATTGCTGGGAATTTTTAAAAGTTATGAATAGAAAAAATGAAAATATTTGGCTTTTTCTGTTCAGAAAAAATCATCTTCCACAAAATCAAGAAAAACTTCAATCGTTATCCGATAAGAAGAAGTACAGTAATATACCTTTACTAGGGATGAGCGGAAGGAGTTTGGGACTTGGCAATCTCATCCCGATCCGACTCGTTTATTTTTTTCAATTCTCAAACTTGTCTCATTTAAAAAATTAAACAGGGCGAGGCGGAGATGGGAAAATTCCCAAACTCGCCCCGTTTACATTTTATTTTTGTTTTTATTTTTAATTTTAATTTTTTTATATTTGCTTTTATTTTATTATATTAAAATTAATATTTTCATAAAAATAAAAATATTATGAATTTTATAAATTATTTATTAAAAAACATTATAATAATAATTATTATTTATATTAAAGTATAAAATAAAATAATAAAATTATTTTAAAATATAATCGGAGCGGGGCTTATTATTATTTTGGATACATGGTTCATATTGCTTCATTTGGGTCCGTTTCTACCGAAACAATTTATTTATTTTCAGTTCACTTTATTTTAAATAAACTTACCCAAACCATTTCCTGACTTTCGAGATTTTCATAAATCTGTCCTTCAATCAGTAGTAACTTATCCTTGCGAGAAAATCGGAAAAATTCCGTTTGTCTCGAAATTCGACGAAACTTTTACGAGTCACTAGATTTCGCGAGGCAGATTTAACGGCTTAGTCCGTTTGTCATCTAGATCTAGAAATTTTGAAGCTACTGAACCCTTATGATAATATAGTTTTTATTAACATTTCATTTTTGAAAATTTCCTAATTTTCTCGGGTTTCTGATAACAATGCACAGACCCTTTTCGGTTGAGAAAATAAACCCAAACCCGTTAAAAACCCGATTAAAATTAAATTAAACATGTGTCATTAAGAGCGAGGCAGTATGGGAACCCAGGAAATGTCCAGTCAGCGTTATGTCACTTACTACGCTTATACCTAATGTTAAAACAAACAACTTAATACTTAATGCTATTAAGTACTATTCAGCATTAAGTTCAAAAAAAGTTCTATTCAGCATTAAGTAAAAAAAACAAACACCACCTTAATCTTTCCAATTAGGTATGGTTGCATATTAAAATTAGTCAATTAAACTCTAGGTCCATAAACTTGAAATTGAGCTTGTAGAGCCTTTAAATAAGAAAACAATTGAGCATGCTTTGATCTCAAAGTTGACACTGATCCATATGACTTTCTGCTCAAGGCATCAACAACTACATTTGCCTTATCGGGATGATTATAAAATGCTACAATCAAAGTCTTTAAGGAGTTCTCGCATGTCTCACCATACAAGTAATGAATCTAAATCTTAAGTGCAAAAACCACAGTTGCAAATTCTAAGTCACGAGTGAGGTAATTTTGCTCATATGACTTCAATTGCCTGGAATATGCCACCACTTTCCCATGTTGCATGAGTACACAACCCAAACCTTGACGTGATGCATCACAATAAACAACAAATCCTCCTGAACTAAAGGAAATAGTAAACATTAGAGCGGATATCAACTTCTTCTTCTATTCTTCAAAACTACTATGACACTCCTTGATCCACACAAACTTGGCATTCTTTTGAGTGAGTCTAGTAAGTGGTAGGGAAATTTTTGGAAAATCCTTCAATGAAGCGTCTATAATATCCAACCATACCCAAAAAGCTTCTAACCTCAAACACTGTCGTAGGCCTCTTCCAACTCAACACTGCTTTTACTTTGCCTGGGTCTACTGAAATTTCATCCTTAGAAACTAAATGGCCAAGAAAAGAAATTTGATCAAGCCAAAACTCACACTTCTTAAGCTTAGCAAAAAGTTGGTGCTCCTTTTTGAAGAACAACACTTAAGTGCTTCTTATGCTCTTCTTTATTCTTTGAATACACTAGAATATTATCTATGACGACCACCACAAATTGATCCAGATAAGGTTTAAAAACCCTATTCATTAAATCCATAAAAGCGGATGGGGCCTTAGTTAAACCAAATGGCATCACTAAAAACTCATAATGCCCATATCTAGTATGAAAATCAGTCTTTAATTTGTCTTCACCCTTCACCCTAAACCGATAATACCCAAATCTAAGCTGTATCTTAAAGAAAACACACAACCCTTGTAACTGAACAAATAGGTCATCAATCTTGGGCAATGGATATTTGTTCTTAACTGTCACCTTATTCAACTCCCTGAAATCAATACATAATCTTAAAGTCCCAGAGCACCGGGGCTCCCCAAGGTGATACACTAGGTCTAATAAAACCTCTATCAAACATTTCTTGCAATTGTGCTTTTAGCTCATTGAGCTTTAAAAGAGCCATTCGATAAGGTACTTTTGAGATAGGAGTTGTCCCTGACACTAACTCGATGGTGAATTCAACTTCCCTTTTTGGTGGTAGTCCAGGTAATTCCTCAGGAAATACATCAAGATAATCTCTTACTATAGGAATATCATCGACTTCATCATATCATTTCCTAGCATAAACCAAATATCCTTGCTAACGCTCTTGTTAAGATTGAGCCTTGGCGAAATCAATTAAATAGGAGTATCGCTAGAGCTCTCTTCAAAACAAAATTCAGGTTGTCTTGGAATATGAAAGGTTACCCTCTTAGCAAAACAATGAACTAGAGCATGGTGAGTTGCTAGCCAATCCATTCCCAATATGATATTAAAATCATGTAATTGCAACAATATCAAGTCCACATGCAGTTCTCTACCCCCAAACACAATATTATCCTGCTTAACAACTCTGGTAGCCAAAAAGGATTTCCCAATTAGTGTAGAGACAAGCATATCAAATTGTAGCAAGCTAGTAGATAAGCCCAACAAATCAACAAGAGAAGCATAAGTAAAAGAATGTCTAGCTCCTAGACTAATAAGCACTCTAATTGGTTGGGAATGAAACTGAATAATACCTATGACAACCTCTGGTGAGGCTTGAACATCTTTGTTTGTCATGGAAAACACTCTCCCTTGGGTCATTAGCTTAGGTTTTCAATCATCTGGTTTATGTGCTTGAGAATCCTTTGTTCGTGGGCAATCTCGAACAAAATGACCATGTTCACCACAATTAAAGAATGCACCAATCTCTTTGTAGAACATAGTACCACCATGTTGCTTATCGCACTTACTACATGGAGTGACCTTGTCTTTCCCTAGTTCGTAAGTTGGTTTGACAGCCTTATCTCGTGAAGTACTTGACATTTTATGTGTTTGAATACCTTGAGGATAATTAGATCTACCTCTCTTGTGTTGCTCCCTATACCGTTGGAGTTCTTTGGCACTCCTTTCAACTATGAGGGTACTCTCTACCACTTCTTTATAGGTTTCCAACTTATGAAGGGAGAGCTTATCCTTTAAAAATGGACTCAAACCTTCTTGAAAACTGAAGGTTTTTCGTTCCTTAGTAGATATAAGGTCATAGGAAAAATGGGACAACTGAGTGAACTTAGTCTCATACTCTGCAACTGTCATATTGCTCTCTGTCTTAACTGTATGAACTCATATTCCTTTTGGCGTCGCACACTCCTTGGGAAGTATTTTTTGAAGAAGACTTCTTTAAACTTATCCCATACTAATGGTACCTCATTAGTATAAAAGTAGCAAACATAAAAGTACTTTTCTCCAAAAGCCTTTTCTTCTTCCTCCACCAATGTTCCGCCTCGCCACCAAACATAAAAGTAGAAAACACAACTTTTTGCATTTTAGAGCAATTTAAAACATCAAAGTACTTTCAAGATCAAGAGTCCATGATTCCGCCACTATTGGATCATACTCTCCTTTAAAAGCAGGAGGGTTCAACTTCTTAAATTGCTTGAAGGTACTCCCACTAGTCATAGATGATTGGCCTTGTGTTTGTGTGACTCCCTAAATCAGGGGGTGAATTTTATTTTTTTTTTTGGTGGCTACTAGACAAGTTTGTCGCAACAGAGAAATCTTTGTTACGTGTGCAGTCCTTGTCGTGCACCCTTGGCCTGGTATGTTAGGCGCGCAAGGCCTCTTCTGTCGTGGCAACACAGCCACCTTTGTCAGATGCAGCCCAAGACGTCGTGCGACCCGGAGCGTCTCTGTCGTGTAGCGCCTTGCGCTTGTTCGCGACAACGACACCATGCCTCACTATCATGACATAGAACGCTATGTTGCGACATGGAAACCCTATGTCCTGGACCTTTATGTTGCAACGTAATAGTACTCTGTCACGACATAAAAACCCCATCCAAGGCCAAACTCTGTCGCGACATAAAAACACTTTATCGCAACATAATTCCTCCTTACCTTGGCCAACCTTGTCGCAACATAAGAATACTCGGTCGCGACAAAAAATCTTCCCAGCCTGGCCAACTATGTCGCAACCTAAAATTCCCTATCACAACACAAAACCTCTCATTTGGCCATCCTCTGTTGTGACATAAAATATTATGTCGTGACCCTACCCAAGGCCAAACTCTGTCGCAACACAAAAATACTTTCTATTCTGATATAAAAACTCCAGCGCCTTGACTCTTGTCACGACACAAAATCTTTGTATGTAACACAAACCCTTTTGGTCTTCAGCCACACTTTATCCTGATATAGAATACCCTGTCTAGACATAACTCCATGAAATCCTGTTGCGACACTACAAATCTACGTCGCGGCGAAATCTAGCCCCTTAACGAGCTCGAAGTGTGACCTTGACCTCTTATGCGTGGCCGAGTCTCTGCCGCAACAAGGGAACCTCTACCGTGACAGAAAACAAAACACTGTCGCAACCCCTGTCACGATAGGAAACAGGAGAAAAGCAACTCTGTCGTGACTAGGAAAACCCCTGTTGCAACCTTCCAACGGCCTGTAGCCTGAGAACCATGTCGCGAAACAAAGAACCATGTCGCGACATAGAACCAGTTGCGACCCAGAAAATCTTTGTCGCGACCCAAACTGCCCAGCATGCAGTAGCCTTTTTAGGCCATTTTTGCACCTCTAGCTCTCACCCAATTGCAGTTAATTAGATACCTCTTTGCCTCTATGCCCTCATTATCTGGCTGATGCTCATTATCAGGCTTTCCAACACATTATTAAATAAGTCTAAATAAGTTTTTACTACAAAACTTCTCGTTTACATATACAAAATTGGATAAACTATCTAGAATTTAACAAAAACTAGATAATTGTCTAGAATTTTACAAAATACATGAATAAGCCATAGTTTGGCCTTTTTCACAACTAAGATCTTAGGTGTGTTTCATCTTCCGGTATACCTCCAGTACTAGAAAATGCTTTCCCACGACGGGGTGAGCAATGCCCAATAGAGGAATTCTCCTACAAGGGCTACTCCCCACCTAAGTGCACATGCAATGACAAACACTTTATCTTGTCACGCCCCATTCCGTCCAGGCCGGTATGGCGGATCGAGCCCAGTCGGTGCGAGACTATATCGCAGGACTCATTGACTGTTCTTTCACCGGCGAACTTATTTTTAGTTATACAAACAATTTTACGTAATAACAAAAATCATTTTTATATATAAAGAACTACCAGGAGTGGTGTCCCTCGAAACATCTATATACATATCTTTTGAGTCCCATTTACTTATATGTACATTTTTTTTTTTCTAATCTAGAAAACATCGAGAGGTCGCGAGCGATGCGGTGGCACTATCTACGGCGGCACCAACTCTGGCGATGTGGGATGTCTGTCCTCTATCCTTGTCTTTGCTTCTATACCTACGAATTGAGACGCGTCAAAACTGCGCTTAGTGGGAACATAAGCATAGACAACACCAATGGTGACCATCTCGGCTTATACATATGCATTTCATAAATCGATACATATTCATATAACTTTTGGTTACTTATCATCTTTACATTCCTATTGCATATCAATCTTTTCCGTTACATGTTTTCTATCTTTGACACATCTCCTATCTATACTCTTATTGTATTCCTCTTCTTTGTCATCCTTTACTTACCTCTATCGTTCTTAGCACTTATGCATTTCTATCATGTGTACATAGCATGTTCCATCTATTCATTTAAGGTAATACATCATATATTCATATCCTTATATTTCTTCATTCTAGTACTTATCATTTGATCTATTATCTTTCCTAAATGGTTCATAATGCACATATCTGATGCAGCTATAATCATATTCTTATACATATATTACTTTCTTGGTTATATACTATGTACCATTGTTATCTATTTCATGTATTGTTATCATATACCGTGATCATGTCTTACATTTTCACATATTGTTATCATGTCGCATCATATACTGTATTCATACTATTTTCTCTTTCATATCGACTTTTGAATCATTTTAAATACTATATGTTTTCATATATCACGTCGGATCATATAATCTCATGTTCTGGAACTATCATCGCATAGCGATTATTTATGCTTCTCATATCATATCATATCTTTTCATGTCATATTCAAATCATTTTATTTTATGTTTCATGCCTGTAAATACCAAAGAAGTGGATACATAGGACTTATTAAGCATGAAAATATTTGTACTCACTATCTGAAGCAGTGGTCTTATTAGGGCTAGAAGGTCACTGTACTCAACTGATGAGATAGTGGTCTTTTCCATAGCCCGGAGGCTTGTTATCATTATGCGAGACAATGATCATCTTATAAAGCGCTAAGGCGCGGTGGGTGACCCTTCAGGCCACTGATCAACGGGATCTATGTCCCATTTACGACCCGGCGGGAGTCCGTTCAGATAGGCCCGATATCTTGCGGACTTATTCTCTATTGGCATGTGACCTATCCCTCTGCTTGATCGGACACGAACCCAATCAGTTTTATTATATTTTCTAGCATATATATAAGCATGAATAACTATTGTTATCATGATTTACTTATGTAAAATATACTATCATTACTTTAATACATGTCGTTCTCATATGCAGCGCAACCGTATTACGGTTCTCATATTTCTCTATATACATATATATCATTTCATATATGTCTATTCCTATATCACATTTCGTTCATGTTTGCTTCTTTCATGCTTCCATCTCTTCACTCTTGTATTCATATCTTATTCCTATCATATATTAGCATATAGCATTTGCATATAACCTATCATCGTGCAGCATTTACTCATTCTTATGTTCTTCATGCTTATCGATTCGTGTACATGTATTCATTCTGGTAATATCTTATATCACAGTTACTTATATCTTCATATACTTTATTATTCTATCTTATCTTATGACATATACCTATACATTTCTATACTTGTACAGTTTACTTGTGCTTTATCAAACTGTTCTATCTCCCATAGGAGTGCATAACCTAGACTTCTTCTTAAATACCCTTAGGTACCCTTCATGTCCAAACTATTTATCTTTTTTTATCATTTTCTTATTCAGATACCTGCATTATAAACATTCGCTTGCTTGGGCCAGGAGATAAGAATGAGCGAGACTCGGTCTGATATATGCAGAAAGGTCTGATGCGGTCTGGAAACGAGCGTGCTTTGCCCGCCGTAAGTGTAGAAACACTAGCAAAGTCACGAAGCACTGATCATGTACGTAGCTTCAATCTTATATACGTGCCTGCCACGTGATGGCGCCGTAGCACTAGCGGGGAGTGCGAAGCGGCGATCATATATGTCTTATCTCATTCAATATCGGTCTTAAGCGATCATACAATTATACGTGTTCTCTGAACTTATCATTTTATTCTTTTCTTCTATATTCCTTTACATATCAAATCTACTTATGTTGCTATTTCTTGTTCATATCTATCTCTTACCCATATCAAAGCTACTTATGTTATTATTTCTTGTTCATATCTGCTTCTTTAATTTTTCTGTTCTGGACCTAATATAGGTTCCACTTTTATCATACTAGAGTATGGCTGTATTCTTGACTCAATGGGCTTTCATATAGTCGAAAACACCGAATCGGAGTTCGGGCCGAAGAGTTATGACCTTCGAAGTTGGAGGTCATACGTGATCAAATCTGGCCCAGCTGAGCTGGAATGACCTCGAAGTAAGCTTGGTCTATCACCTCGGTCCTGACATCTCTAGCCTCCTCAATCATATGAATGTATTCTTGACTCAATGGGCTTTCCATAGAGTCCAAGAACACCCAAATCGGAGTTGAGCGAAAAGTTATGACCTTAGAGTTGGAAGTCATCGCGTAGTGCCTGACGAGTTGACCTGGAAGGCCCGACGAGCTGAGATGACCTCGGTAAACTTAGTCTATCACCTCGGTCTGACATCTACTAGCCTCTTCATGCATATGAATGTATTCTTGACTCAATGGGCTTTCCATAGAGTCCAAGAACACCCGAATCGGAGTTCAAACGAAGGAGATATGACCTTCCGAAGTTGGAGGTCATGCGTAATCAACCTTGACGAGTTGACCTGAACTGACGAGCTGAGATGACCTCGGTAAACTTAGTCTATCACCTCAGGTCACAGCATCTGCCTCTCAGGCATATGAATGTATTCTTGAGCTCAATGCAGTTTCCCGCGGTCCAGAACACCAGAATAGGGTTTCAAGCGAAGGAAATGCTGGCCTTCGAAGTTGGAGGTCATGCGTAGTCAAGCCTTGGCGAGTTGACCTGGGCCCGACGAACTGGTCGACCTCAATAAACTTAGTCTATCACCTCGGTCGGACATCTACTAGCCTCCTCAGGCATATGAATGTATTCTTGACTCAATGGGCTTTCCATAGAGTCCAAGAACACGCGAATAGGAGTTCAAACGAAGGAGATATGACCTTCCGAAGTTGGAGGTCATGCGTAGTCAACCTTGACGAGTTGACCTGAACTGACGAGCTGAGATGACCTCGGTAAACTTAGTCTATCACCTCGGTCTAATATCTTCTATCCTCGTCAGGAATATCAATGTATTCTTGACTCAATGGGCTTTCCATAGAGTCTAAGAACACCCGAATCAGAGTTCGGACGAAGGAGATATGACCTTAGAGTTGGAGTTCGCACGTGGTGCTTTCCGGACAGTACGAGTGTGGTTGGGCGTGGCAGGCTGACTCTGAGGACAGGCGAGCTCTTTATGACGAGCTGAGCTCTTCAGGACGAGCTGAGCTCTGCATGACGAGTTGAGCTCTACATGACGAGTTGAGCTCTGCAGGACGAACTCTTGACCTCTGTTGCATAAGTGCGAACCTCTCTGTGCATGGGTGTCTTCGACCTGCAAACGACGGCACCACATGGCTGACCTCTCGCATTTGACTGTTCGAGTAAAATGACCATAGCAGTCACAGGGGTCAGGTGTTGAGAAATTCAAAAGCCTAACATCAAGTTCATTGATGTGGCTACAATTTCCTAGAAGGACTTACTTCCAAATTCTCTTTATTTCTGACTCAAAAACCCGTTCTAAGGTCCGGCTAGTTGACCCGAATTGGCAGAACTGACCCGACCAGATCTAAATGGACTGACCTCAGTAAAGGACCATAGCAGTCTCTGAGAGGTCCAAATCGAGAAATTCGAAAGCCTAACATCAAGTTCATTGATTTGGCTACAATTTACTAGAAGAACTCATTTCTGATTTCCCTGTATTTATGACCCAAAAACCTGTTCTAAGATCCGACTACTGCATATGATCGAAAATAGGGAATTCTCTGGGTTCAACTTGCAACTAGACCCTTCCCAAAACACATATCTAGGAGCCTTAGAGCTCTTCTCAACTCAACCCTACATGAAATGAGTTTAGGAGTTCCCAAACCCAAACCATACACAAGATAGAGGGTTCTAAACCATGTATCTAAACTTTCTAGTCCAACTAGACTTCCATACTCCCATAGTTTTCATACAAAACTATACTCAAATTCCATACAACCCAAGACATGTGTATTCATACAAATATTCACAGTTCCATACTTTTCTATACCAAATCAAAATTCCATACCTGTGATCTTCTCTTTTTCTTTTCCTTTCTTCTTCTTCTTCCGTTTTTGCTCTCTTCTCTCTCTAAGACCAAAATGAGATATTTCTTTTTGGTCTTATAAACTATTGATCTTATCCTTTTTATTCGACTTTCGAGGAGGAAACTTATCCCTCTTTCCTTAAACCATATCTCTTATAATTTTCTTCCTTATTTTATTCTAATATCTTTCTTTTATTACTCTTTGGTCCTCCTTTCAGTTTTATTCTCTATTCAATTTATCAAAATCCTACTTTGACATATGAACTTATTAAATTATGACCCTTGGATCATGAATTGGTAATTTATTAATTTACCCATATTTGTGTATTAATTCAAATTCTGGCTTATTTTATTTATCTTTAATATTTATTTCAGATAAATGCTGTACTTTTATTATACCACAAGCGTGTTACGGCGGTGTGAGGGTATAGTCGGTCTCACCTTGCCTTGTAGCGCCCCCTGGCAAAGTGTCAGTTGATACGTCAACATGAAATCTACATGTCTCATGTTATGAGACATCGTATGCAAATATGGCCACTTGGGCCTACATCCTACTCATAAAATGTATATTTTATACAAAATGATTTAATTACAATTTGTTTTACAATTTATACAAAAAATGGGTCTTGCGGAATTTTAGAAAATCTGAAGATAAGGCCCATGCAGCGTTTCGCCGCCTCTAAGGTCCGGATCGTCCCATCCCCAAGTCGTCTTGATTTTTGAAAAATATATTCGCCGACGGGGTGAGCAATGTACAGTAATTGAATTTCCCTACTTGGATTACTTCCCACCTAAGTGCAATCTGTGGCACAACAAACATTCAACACATGCTAATATATCACTCATGCATATATTAACAAATTAATTCCATAAGTCGTCTTTATTAGGTTTAACAATAACATAGATTAGCTCACATGGGCTAGTACGATCCGGCCGGTTCATCTTGGAACCTTCCTGAAAATCTAATGGCATGTTATTTACTCTTAGCGATAACACAACATCACTGGCCAATCTGCATAAATGATCTGTGGACTGTCAAACCATTCGATTTATTCCTCGGTCCAAATCTTTGGGCGGGAAATCACGGCAATCGGGCCTCGACAAATCCCATCCATTACATAACCCTTAAGCAAAAGTAAAGCGAGTAGGAGAAAAAAAAGCCTGCATGCAGGTTTGTCGAAACTCCTAATACGGTCTTGGCGTGAAGCTCTCAGCACAGCAGTCCAACTCTCCCTCTTGCTCCGGCTTCACGACCGTCCGTCGTCGAAACTTAGAGAGAAGGTGGAGCCTCTCTCTCTAAAAACCCTCTCTTTCTCTCTCTCTTTCTCGGTTGGTCTCTCTCTCTTCCTTTCCCTCCCAAACCAGATTGGTCAAGATTGAGACAAGAGAAAAGTCCTCTCAATGCCACATGTCACATTCCTATTGGTTGAGAGGATTACACCTTATCCTCTTATCCAACCACTTGAGATTTCCTCTACAATGTGATGCCATGTGTCACATGTGAGCCCCCCACTTGAGCTCAATGTTTGACTCTCCCAAAGCCCGGCGTGGCACCTCTTGGGCCCTCATAAAGTGCCAAGTGTCGCGTGCTCACTCTCGTGCCTCGAAAAGCGTGGAAATTCGGTATGCCGAGGAATTCGTGAAGTCAACGTGGTAGCTAGATTTCGTGAGACGATTCCAACGGTGAAGTCCGTTTCATCACCCGAGATCTAGAAAAATTTCGGATTTTGACCGAAATTACCATTTTATCCTTCCTTAGGAAATCTGGATTTTTCCGGGGTCTCACACACACATTCAAGTAAAGATATGCACATTCCTACTCGAATGTCTACATGCCATGCCCCATGTCTTGAGTCCTCGCCGACTCCCTCACACATGCATTTTCCATGTATGAAAAAAAACTGTTTTCAAAACAAAATATTTTGTTTTTGAAAACTTATTGGACATTCTCCGATATAATTTATTGGACAACCCCTCGAATAATTTATTGGACATCCTCTGATAAAATTTGTTGGACAACCCTCCGATATAATTTGTTCAAGAACCATGTCATGCACTCACACCCGTTTCATGCGATGTCCTCGTGCATATGAAATGCCAAATACCATTTCATGCCAATTCATGTTACATGCATGATGAGTACTACATGCAACATTAATAAATCATGGATAATTATATTTTTTATATATAATTCACAACCATCAAGTATCTCATGTCAATACATCATATAAGCATATATTAACATGATTTTCACACAACCAACATGTTATTCATTTTTTTTAGCAATAACACATAAAAACAGCACACATAGTTCTATATTTAGTCCCGGACTGTCCAAAAACAATCCCAAAAATTTTAACGTTCAGTCCCAAAATTTTGGGACTGAACTACACGACCATTCACGGCCCCAAAGAACACCATGTCATTAAATGGCTCTTACACTAAGAATAACCAAAGTAGGACAGAAAACCCCTACCTCTTGGAGTTTGGCGAAAACCTCGGATTCTTGTACCCACGCAAAGCTCTCGCAGCGTAGATGAACTTTGCCTTTTACTCCGATGAAAACCAACGACCCGATCTCCTTAGATCTTAGAGAGAAGGTAGAGCTTCTCACTCCACTTTCTTTCTTCTTTCTTTTCCTTCTCTTTCTTTTTCTTTTCCCTCATTTTTCCTTCTCTCCCACCGAACCTATCCATTTGATTCAAGTGGGAAATTTCCTCCCACCTTCCTCCTTGCCACATGTCCCTTCCTCATTCCCCCTTTCTTTCTTTATCTTATCCAAAGACTTGGATTTCCTCTCTCTAAGGGTATGACACATGACCTCCATGGGTCACCCCTTAGACTTTCAATTTTCTTTTGACTTATCTCTCCGTATAACACATGTCCTAATGTGAGCCATGGATATTTCCTTTTTACAATTCATATGCCATGTGGCAGCTACATGGTCATGCTATGTGGCACCACTCCTTGTGTCACTGGACACCCGATTCCTCAAAAAACGTAAAATTCCTACTGTCTCAGAATTCGACAAAATTTGACTGGGTAACTAGATTTCGTGAGACAATTCCAACAGTGAAGTCTGTTTCATCATCCGAGATCTAGAAAAATTATAGGTTTTCAACCTGTACTATTGCAGCAATTATCGTTTTGCCCTTTTTAAGAAAAATTGAATTTTTCCTAGGTTTTACAGTTTGACTCTTAGAAACCCGAGCCTGTGCTTCAGCAACTTGAACTTGAATTTCTCTAGCACAGGTTTGAATTAATATGAATCAATCTCTCCCAATTACTTAGCATCTGAGCTATTCCTTCAACTGTTGAAGGAGGTGCCTCCACTTGTTCAGTGACCTTAGAAGGGATATTCAGGTTTTTAGTAGTTCTAGAAGGTGCATTATCCATTGATGCCTTACTACCACGGGAAGAAATGGTGCGCCTTGGAGGCATAGTTGCCTATCATCTCAAGACATATCAGAAAAAAAAAAAAAAACAATAGGAAGATACGAAAGTAGTTCTTCAATGAAACAATTGCATATATATAAAAATAATAATAATAGTAATAACAAATCGTTATTCGTTCAATCCATCAACCATCTCTGTAGTCTGGATCTAATATCTGTCACTGATATGTACTCATTCTGTTTAATTAAAGTTCTTAGCTATAGAATCTCATCTTAAGCATAACCTTCTATAAATATATTAAAATTCTGATATTCTTTGAATACAAATTAACAACTTATCAACAAAATTTCGATAAATTTTCATAAAGGTATGCATCTCAACAGACATTACCTAAATATTAGTCTCAAAACATAACATTCTAGCAACATAAAGTTTACAAACATTCAATCCCAAAACAACTAACTTTCTAACAAAACACTAATTCAAAAATTTCTCAACTCTCATCCTTACCTACCCCAGCATCACTCATCGCCAATGTCTAAGGTACTTGAGAATGATCAACAGTAAGGAGTCAACTAAAAGTCCAATAAAGAATTTTAATACAGTTTAATGGACCAAGTACTTTAAAATTCTCAAAATTTGAGATATAACGTATTTTTCTTCATTTCCTCAAAAATCCTATGAAATCCTTGAACACAAGAAAAATAAGAGATAAATATATTTCAAACCAATGTTCATCATATTTTCTATTTCTCAAACAATTCCATATCATAGTCAAATCCACCATTTTTTTTAAAACATATACCCATGATTCTCATAAGTATTTGTTTCAAATAAATTTTAACTATTCTAACCCGTTGACGAGGACCATTTTGTCAACTACTATAACCTACTGACTTAGGTCATATTTGTCAAGTTTATACCCAATGACCGGGACTATATTTGTCAAGTTTATACTCATTGACCAAGGCCGTGTTTGTTAAGTTTTTACTCATTAACACAGACCATATTTGTCAAGTTTATACCCATTAACAGGGGTCGTATTTGTCAAGTTTATATTCATTGACCGGGACCGTATTTATCAAGTTTATACCCATTGAGTTGGGTCATATTTTTCAAGTTTATACCCATTGATAGGGGCCATATTTGTCAAGTTTATTCTCATTGATCAGGGTCATATTTGTCAAGTTTATACCTATTGACCAGGGTCGTATTTGTCAAGTTTATATCCATTGATAGGGGTCATATTTGTCAAGTTTATTCTCATTTATCAGGGCCGTATTTGTCAAGTTTATATCTATTGACCGGGGTCGTATTTGTCAAGTTTATACCCATTGACAAGGGCCATATAAACCAAAATCATATATTTGTTCATGTTTCCAATTTCACAAAAATACAAAAGTATATCTTTATAACTTTCAATTTTTACTATAAACATTCTCAAATCTATTTTCCATATAAAACCCATATTTGATCAATGCATGTGATTTAAATAACTAGACTAATTCCAAAACTCATATTCACATATACTAGCAAAAGATTTTGTTTTATAAGAAAAACTGTATTAATCTTTCTTACCTGGTATTCCAAGGTACGAGCAAAAACCAAGAAGCCTCAAGGAGTAAAAATCACCTTAATAATATGAATAATATCCTATTAGGCAAAAAAATAATTTCCTATTTTTCTTTTCTAGGAACCAAAATATTTAAATCTAAAATATCAAAGGCTTTTTAGCTTGAGAATTTCAAATAAATTAGGCCATTTTCCACAAGAGCCTCAACATCACCCATTTTCCAACTCTATCAATTCCTCAAATCCCCAACATTAGGGATTTTACCATAAAACATGATTTTTGGTTGAAATTCCCAAATCTTTTATGAACAAGTGGGTCTTTGTAACTTGTAGGGAATCTTCTAGAGTTTCAAATCCAATGTTTGTTAGTCCAAGAACTACCAAAATACATTAAATACCAATTCCCAAACAAATTTCTCAATATTATGTCTTTCCTACATTCCCAGGGTTTCATATTTCATACTTGAAAGTTTAGGTAACCTTAGGTTTTCAAATCTAAGTTTCCAAGAGCGAGAATTTGCTCAAATACATCAAACATCAAACCCTAATCAAGTTTCCTTGACTATATATATTATAATAATTTATAGGGTTTCATATTTTCAAGTTTTAGAAAGCCTTAGGTTTGTAAATCTAAACATTTGAAAACCCTAACTACTAAGAATTTAGAGGAGAAAAGAATACTTACTTGGGAATGATACTTCTCGAAGCTTGAAGCTTGAAGCTCATCTCTTAGAAACCCTAGCTCATTTCTCATTTCTTTGAGAAAAAAAAAAAAGATGAAGAAGGTTAGGATTGTGTAGGAAAACCCCATTTTAGCAAAACATTCATATATCAGTTAAGAGCTCCTTCAAACTTTGAGAAATTGCAAAATAGCCCATCTTATTTCACTCTTTTGTTTTTTTTTTGTTTTTTTTTTTTTGAAATTATGGGTATCACATATATGCTGTTAATTAATCATGACTAAGGCAACATGAAACAAATAAACCAGCCGGCCTGCCTGTTTTCCTAGGATTTATATTACACAATAGTTGAAGAAGGTATGTATTAGAAGGGAAGGATTCAATAAACCAGGACTGGCCGGCAATATGTGGAGACGGCAATCTCATAAAAATAATTAAACTAGCAGCTTCATTATCTGAAACAAAAGAATTTTGCATAGATTGCCTCTCTCTCTCTCTCTCTCTCTCTATATATATATATATATTTAGTCTCAACCTTCTTTTCCTCATAGCTCATAGTCACTTTCCCCATTCTCCTCTTCTCACTCCACTACAGTAGCATTCAGATAATTGGAAATGGAAAAACAAGTTGTCTTGTTGAGCTTAATAGCTCTCACTTTCTACAATCTTGCATCTGCATTTGAGCCCAAACCCCTGCAAGATTTCTGCATTGCAGATACTAACAGCTCAGGTACTGCACATTCATCGACATTTGTCTGTTTTCCCTATGCTTTTCTGGTATTGTTTTCTTAACTTTTATATGGTTATAGGCAGAAAGAGTGAATGGCCTAGTCTGCAAGAACCCCACGCTAGCTCAAGCTGATGATTTCTCCTGCAATGGGTTCCATTTAGCTGGCAACACATCCAATCCTTTCAGGTCCAGGGTCACCCCTGTCACTGTGACTCAGCTAGCAGGGCTCAACACTCTCGACGTCTCAATGGCCCGCATTGACTATGCTCCATGGGGCATCAGCCCTCCCCATACACACCCCAGAGCTTTTGAGATTCTGACAGTTCCTAAGAGGCTCTCTTTTAGTAGGATTCATTACCTCAAACCCTGAAAACCGCCTGATCACTAAGGTACTGCAAAAACGTGATGCCTTTGTCTTCCCAGTAGGACTAATTCACTTCCAGGGCAATGTGGGATATGGCAATGCTATTGCACTTGCAGCTTTGAGCAGCCAAAACCCTGGAGTTATCACTATTGCTAATGCTGTTTTCGGGTCAAATCCGCCCATTGCCAGTGAAATTCTTCCTAAAGCATTCCAAATTGATAAGGAAGTAGTTGATCAACTCCAGTCAAAGTTCTAGAGCAGAAAGAAGTAGTGGATGAGAAAAAGAATTGGGGAATTCAGATCATGGTCGTATGCAGCTGGTTTTTACTGTTCTGTTTTTGTTTTCTTTGTTTGATTGATTTAGTTGAAAGTTCAAGAGTGTTCCAATTGTTTGCTTCAAAAAGAATAATCCCATAAGGAAATCATTGTTGAATTTACTTTCAATTCCATTAGGAAATATTCATATGTTGGATTCTCCAATAAACAGTGTTACAACAAAATGCCTTTTTCTATATTTCCCCTGTTCAAGATTTGGCCTTCTGCAGCAGTTCTTTTCCCTTTTTCTTTTAAGTTTATTCACACCTTTCAGATTTAACATTCAACCATCAACTCAAGTACATCAAGATGGACTTGGTTTGGATACTTTGTATAAACTCAAATGTCTCGACATAATATGCTTAACAAAAGTGCAGGACTACTCTACTAACTTGCCTACAAGAAGGCAACATTTTGCCATGATGCACGGCCTATATTCAAACAAAGATTTGGACTCTGCTATTTAACAAACTTTGACGATCAATTTTGGGTGAACTCAGAGGGTGTGCGATCAGATCGGTGGCGTTACCTTCTTGTCACCTTAGGAAAGGCCATATGAGAAATAAGATCCTTTGAATGCTATTATTGATAGAAATATATTAAATGTTCGGATCAAAATATGCATATTAATTCCTTTAAAACATAAAATATACTAACCTCTAAATGCAGTTATTGATAAATCAAATATTGAATCCTGTGAAGTAGAAAACAACGTAAAAGTAATGCCTATGGATACACTACTCTCAAACCACTCTCCGATTTCTGAAAACCCTAAATCACTACAATACGACATACCACTGTTTACTTACCCTAGGCCTTTTATAGTTTGTGTAAGTTATAATGAGCTTTTAAATAGAGTTGTTCCTCCAGTCCAATGGGCCAACCAGAGACTTATAGAGAGTGTGTGATCAAGGGCCCTACTACAAAATAGTAAACAGGCAAGTCCCATTAATGACATAAATTGGCCCTATAAGTGAGTAACTGATTATGCTAAGTCAACAAAATTATTTATTTAACATTCTTTCACTTGGACTGCATAATCATCAACACATATTAATATCATACAAAACTCACTTACTACAGAGTCTCCCAAAATAAAATACCATTTTATCTAAATATATATTACATGTCGACAAGACACAACAACATACTAAATTAGGTGGTAGAGATTCTCTCAGTAAATCTCCCAAACATGATATCATTTCAACCGAGTACTTTGCATGCCATAAACTTAGTATAGGTAGTAGAGATTTACCTAATCACGTCCAATCCCCCAACACACAATTCCATTTCATCCGAGCATATTGTGTATCAACAGGATACAATAATATACCCAAACTAGGTAGTAGAGACTCATCATAGCACATGTGGATCAACGTAAGCACATATAAAGACTAAAAATCTCAAACAAGCCTGTGAATACAAGGAGCAATAATATGTGTAATAAATCATCTCATAAATAAATAATGATCCACATCCATCAATGTATAAAAAATACTCAAAGAAATAAATATTACCCAATATGGAAACTACTATAGAATACATAATAAAGTCTCACTGACCCATAACAGTCTCAACTGCCTAACAATCCCATATGGGAAACATGCTCCTCAAATATGCCTACCGGTAAGGCCTCTGTTAGTGGATCTATCACTATGCTGTAAGTCGGCGTGTGAATAACAGTAATGAGGCCCTCTTCAACTTTCTCCTTTATCACAAAATACTTTACATCAATGTACCTTGCACCCGAGGTACCTTTTAAATTATTGGAGAAAGACACTATTGTAGTATTGTCAAAAAAACATCATAATAGGCCTCTCAATGGAGTAAACTACTCCCAAATCATGAATAAAATTCCAAAGCCAAACTGCATGACGAGTAATCTCATAGCACGCCACATATTCTGCCTCCATAGTCAAGGATGCTGTCATAGATTGCTTGGCACTTCGTCAAGACGTAACTCCTCCTGCCATGAAAAATATATATCCAATGATAGATTTCTTATCATCCACACAACCTTTAAAATTGGCATCACTGTAACCAACTACATCAAGGGAGTTGGTGCGTTGATATGTCAACATATGATCTTTAGTACCTTGAAGATACCTAAAGACCTTCTTAACTACTTGGTAATGAATAAGACCAGGATTGCTCAAAAATCTACCAAGCACACCCACAACAAAAGATATGTCATGCCGTGTACAAATTTGAGCATACATCAAACTAACCACCGTTGAAGAATAGCGAACATTTTTCATTGCAATCCTTTCTCTATCTATCATTCTTCGAACACTGATCCTTAGAAAGCCTTTCACCCTTCGTGACGAGTACACTTTTAGGAGAACAATTACGCATATCAAACCTCTTAAGGATCCTATAAATATAGGCTCTCTGAGATAGCTGCAACACATGATTAGTGTGATCTCGAATAATCTTGATGCCTAAAACAAAAGAAGCTTCACCAAGATCTTTCATGTCAAAATGGTTGCACAACATCTGCTTAATCTTAGCCAGCAGGTCAAAGTCATTAGTAGCCAAGAGTACATCATTAACATACTACACCAAAAATATAAAACCGTTCCCAATGATCTTCACATATATGTACCTATCAACAACATTCTTTTTAAAACCATTTCTAATGATAACCTCATCAAGCTTTATATACCATTGCCTCGAAGTCTGCTTAATACCATAAATCGACTTCTTAAGCTTACAAACCAAATTACAATTCCCCGTTTGCTGGAAGCCAACTGGTTTAACCATATACAAATCCTCAAACAAATCACCATTTAGAAAAACAGTTTTGACATCCATCTGATGCAACTCCAAGTCATAATGTGCCACAATCGCCATAATAATTATAAAAGAATCATTTGTGGATATGGGAGAGAATGTCTCTGTGTAATCAATTCCTTCTTTCTGGCTAAACCCTTTGGCAACAAGTCTAGCCTTATACCTCTCCACTTGATCATTAGAGTCTCTTTTAGTCTTAAAAACCCACTTGCACCCAATAGGTTTGCTACCATATGGTAACTCAACTAAATCCCAAACACCATTTGATGCCATGAATTTCATTTCATCTTCCATTGCCTCTAACCAAAAATTTGAGTGTGAACAGCTTATGGCTTCCTCATAAGTGACCGTATTTAAATCATCACTTATGTCAAAATCATAGTCCTGCAAGAAAACCTCATAGTCATCAGGAGTAGCTGATATCTTAGTCCTTTGTGACCTTCTCAAAGTCACACTAGCATTTGCAATAGTTGGAATATCTTGCTCATCAACAAAAGGATCATTCTGACCAATTACTGGTTCATCAACCACTAGATCAACAACATCTCTACCAGGAACAAAAACACTGGGAATGAATACACTTTGTTCTCTAAATTGAGGCTCCCTTAGACCATTATTGTCATTAAATCCAAATCATCTTCAAAATAAATAGCTCTATCCGACTCCACAATTCTGGTAGTACGAGATGGACAAAAAAATCTTGAACCCCTAGATCCTATACAATAACCGACAAAATAACCATTAATGATTTTAGGATCCAACTTCTTAATTTGGGGATTATAAATTCACACTTTAGCTTTACAATCCCATATACGAAAATAATGCAAATTAGGCTTTCTTCCTGACCACAATTCAAAAGGAGTCTTAGGAATAGATTTAATCAGAAATTGATTCAAAATATAAGTCGCCATCCTCAAAGCCCCTCCCCACAAGTAATCTGGCAAGCTAGAATTTTCCAACATAGAACGCACCATATCCAACAAAGTGGAATTTCTTCTCTCAGATATGTCATTCTATTGAGGAAAGTACGATATCAGATATCGCACATCAATGCCACACCACGAATGAATTACGAATGTTCGGGGATCCATCCGGGCCTTATCATATCTACCATAAACTCACCACCCAAAGACCTGTAATTTAACTTCTTATTCTTTTGAAGTCCTTAAAGGCAACCAAAGAATTTGACTCCTCACGGATAAACTTAACATGTCCATAATGAGAGAAATCATCAGTGAAGGTAATAAAATACCTATAACCACCCAAAGCATTCATTGTCAAAGGTCCGCATATATCAATGTAGATTAGCTCCAAAACATCTCCACACTTTGCTATCTTATCTTTTTGTACTTTGGAAGTTAGCTTCCCTTTCACACATTCTACACAAGTCGACAAGTTGGAGAAGTCAAGATTAGGAAGTAGTCTATCATTCATTAACATTTCCATTATGTGCCTAGAAATATGTCTCAAATGCTTATTGCATAATATTGAACAACAACAAAATTAATAGAATAATTGAAACCATTATTAAATAAATCAAGTCTATATAAACTGCCACAGTTATAAAACCAACCACTTGACCATCCTTATACATTTCAACTTTGTTATTTTCAAACAAAAAACTATAACCTTGACTATCCAAAAGAGAAAGAGATAAGAAGTTTCCTCTTATTGAAGGTATATAGGAAACTTCTTGTAACTCCAAAACATATCCAGTGGCAAGCTTCAACTTGATTATTCCCATAATATCCACTTTCACTCTTGAGTTATCTCCCATATACACATGCTGCTCAAGGTTGGTTGGCCCCCTTTGACTTATCATCCCCTGCAATGAATTAGTAACATGAAGTGTTGCTCTAGTATCTAACCACCAAGTATTCATAGGCACATCAATAATATTGGTCTCAATCATTAAAATATTACCTTTCTTCTCCTGTTTTCTTCTCCTGCTTTCAACAATCTACCTTCTTGTTTCCAACGTTCTTGCAGTAGCTACACTTTCCATTGAATTACTCTTTCCTTTCTCCCATGTGATAAGCACCACCCTTAGGCCCTTTAGACTTCATCCCAGAAAATTTCTTCCCATTAGGTTTGAATCCTTGTCCCTTTTTTTAGAAAAACTTCTTGGACTTGTCTACCTAATGTGATACCATAGTAACGAATCTCGACCTGTTTAGCTTAATGTCATCCTCCTCCTTGACAAGAATAGCAGTCAATTCCTCCAAGCTACAACTTTCCTTCTTGGTATTCAAACTAGACCTTATATTATCAAACTAAGATGGAAGACTCTTCATTATAGAATAGGTCAAGAACTCCTCTCCAATGTCCATCTTAAGTCCCTTCAACTTATTATAATAGGAAGAAAGTAACATAATATGGTTCCTTACTCCTTTAACTCCATCATACTTAGCATTATTCAAAAGGTCCAAGTAATGATGCTTCTCATTCATATCAAACTTGATAAACTTCTTTCCTATCTCCTCAAGAAGTCCCTTTGTTGAATCCACCTTAAGAATGCTAGCATATACAACTTTATCCATGCAATTCTCCATAATCATCATACAACAGTTGTTAGAGTGCTTCCAATCCTTATAAAGATTCTTAACAGCGATACTGTTATCATCAATCGGTTTCTTTGGTGGATCTACCTCCAAAGCCAAATTCAATTCATAAATGTCCAATTCATAACTAAAGGCTTCTTCCACTTCTGATAATTTGTCTCATCTAAATTCATCATGGCAGTCATTGGTAGAACATTCGGGTTCTACTAGCTGTGGAAATAGCAAACACAACAAGAAATTTAAAATATATGAAACAATAACTATTTCCCAACCTCTCAACACAAAACATAAAAATCAATATCGCTAGGGTCTTTGTAGCACTAAATACACCTTTTCGCGGGCTAGGGACAATCAACCAAATAATCACAATCAAATGCATTGAACTAAATCATTGACAAGATAACTCATGGCATTCATTCAACTTCTATTGTCATTTCAGGCATCATACAAAGTAACTAAAACCATTGACAAGGTAGTCTAGTTACCCATATAGACCTTAGTTAATAAGTAGGAGAAAAATAACATATTGGCAATTTCATGAAATATGTAAAAATATCCACTATGCTAACACACATTACATTGGTGCACATAACACATGCAAAATAAGTCTCACGACATGTGAGCACCTAATATCTCTCACTACTATACCAACTAGGATTAAAGCCTCTTTAGGGAAAACTAACACAATTCAATTATGAGCGTAGATTATTTTATTTAATTCAAGATGAGTACGCTTGATCATTGAAATTGTTTGAGACACCAAAAAAAGATTGCATGTTATAGGGAAAGGCACAAGAAAATGTTCCCTAACAATCTAGCATGAGAAATTCCCTAGTGTCGTTCTAATAACTTTGCACTTAAATCAAAGAATGAACATATACTACATGTATTCATGGGAATTATGAAAATATAATCTCAAGGTAGTTAACAAATACAAAATAGGTGTAGAAGGCATAAATATTGTAAAGTAGTTATTATCTTCAATATTGCGTATGACCTTTATTTTATTTATTTTGTTTAGCATGCAGAATCATCACCAAATTAATATTACCTTATTCTCATCGATAATTAAAAGTTATATTTATGGTGTGATGTTTGAGAATTAGAATGAAAAAGGTAGTATGAAATATAGACTAAAATAATTGGATCCCTAAATCCAATAGAATTTAAAAATGGAACAGTGGGTTAGCAAAACTTATCCGTATTTGTATATTAATTTCTTTAAATAGCACACGCCTTGTATAGTAAAAAAAAAATTATGGATAAGATAAAAATTAATTTTATATTTATGGAATCAATATTGGAAAACGGTGGAGAAGTAGAAATTGTATAGAAGGAGTGGGGCTGGAATTTATTTTCATGTGATTTTCTCATAGGCAACCGCAGGTTTTCGGGTCACGCATATACGAGAGGAAGGTTAATAACAAGTTAATGATAATTAGAACGCATGTATGATGCATATGTTGTATAGAAAACTCAGATTCAGTCTAAGGACAATTCACAAAAAAATTCATTATGCATTTTAACCATGTTCTAATAGAAATTGATAGAAATATACTAAATATATAAATCAAAATATGCATATTTATCCCTTTAAAGCATGAAATATACTAACCTCCAAATGTAGTCATTAATAAATCAGATCTAAAATCCCGTGAAATAGAAAACACCGTAAAAGAAGTGCTTATGCTCTTAAACCACTCTTTAATTTCTAAAAACCCTAGATCACTACAATATAGCATACCACTCTTTACATCTTTAGGCCTTTTATAGTTTATGCAAATCATAATATGCTTTTAAAGAGAGTAGGTACTCTAGTCTAATGGGTCAACCCTATACTTATAGAAAGTGTGTGACCAAGTGTCCTAATATAAATAGTAAACAGCTCTATAAGTAATTTGCAACATATAAATTATAATAACATACTGTCACAACCTGTTTCTTCAAGCAAGCTGGCTTGCTCCTTTTATCTATTACAGGTATATAATATTTTGAAGAGGAAGAAGAAAGATTCAGAAAACCTTTGCCAATGCCGTTTTCAGGTCAAATGCACCCATTGCTAGTGAAGTTCTTGCCAAGGCATTCCAGATTGACAAAGACATAGTGGATAAGCTCCAGTCAAAGTTGATCTAGTGTAGCAAAACCTTAAAGGAAAGAAATTTCAGTGTGTGGAGGACAAAATACTGTTTTGCTAATCTTTATTATATGATTTGTTCAGTGAATTGTTATCTTATTCATTTGTTTGGTACAATAATAACGATAACAATTTCATAAGCATATTCTTACAGGGTTTAAGTAGCAATTTCATTATGAAATTAATTATATATTGTGGCAAAATCTTGATGATTAGGATTTGGGGTTGGCTATTTAAACCTTAGTTTGCAATAAATAGACTACAGCAAAAATAAAATATGCCTACATGATATGGTAATTAACTAAGACGAAACACTCTTTAGTGTCAACTTGTTTATGGAACTTGCAGAGACATTTGAAAATTGATCATCACTTGCCAAAGCTGCAGAAAGAAAAAAACAATAAAAAAAATGGTGATCGACAGCTAGTTCTTGTTGTGAAATCATTCATATTGACTCAATCAACCATGCAACTATTACATGATTAATCCTTCATGCACAAGTCATAGGGAATGATCTAGGAAGATAGAGCTAAACTTGCTTAAACCATCTCAATATGGTTTGACTTTTGCAATATCATATAGCCCTTTGTATGGGATATATATATATATATATATATTGTATTCCTTCTTCCAAGAATTAATAAACCAAAACGACAATTAGTTCAGCTGCCCAGTTGATCAGGCCTTGACCAACAATGATCATTTCTTAGCAAAGTATAATAATAATAATAACACATCCTGCTGTGATCCACTTCCCAAACCAAGCGGGCTTGCCTTTTAATTAGCAGTTTTCTACATTTGGGAATGGTTCAAGAACACTGAAACTAGTCAAATGTGTAGGGACGGCAATTGAATAGAATTACCTTTAAATTCATGATGATCACTTCATGATCTCCTAAACTCAAGAATCATGCATGAGACACCTCTATATATAAAGAACATTAATAAAGCTATTTGTTTTATAGCTCCCAAGTAGTACTACTCCTTCCCTTCTTCCTTTATTTCAGATTCTTTCTTCTGACCCATTATTATTCAGTAGTTTGAAATTAATGGCAAAACACTTGGCTTATTGAGCTAGGCAGTTCTCTCTTTCTGCAACCTTGTGCTTGGTTTTAAGCCCTCCAGGACTTTCGTGTTGCAGATACCACCAGCTCAGGTAGGCATGTTGATAATTATTCTTTTCTTTTTTCCCCATTTGCTAGCTAATTAATGTTCCAGAGTTGCACAAACTTTATAGATCTAGCTTCCTTTCTCAATGTTAGAGTTTGGTGATCCAAATTCTATTCAACTTAGACCTGAAAAGTTTCTCGGTATGACATTATAGATTTTTAGGTGTTGTGGTTCGTGCAATAATAATGATAAAATTCAGATGACACACAAATTTACATGGTTCGATAGTGTGCCTATATCCATAGGAGCGACGACTCAAACTTTCACAACACTAAAATAGGGTTACATAGAAGGGTATTTATAATAACTCTGTATATTATCAATTTACAAAAATGCCCATATACCCTGGACCATACTGTACCACATCCCTGACCTATCATTTCGTTCTCCAACAAAAATGATATGTTTGAACCACCTTTTTACTCTCAATATAAGTCACATGCCATAACATTAAGGATTTTAGAGAAAGATCCATTATCAATTTTATTGGGTATGGATTTATTCAGTTTTGTTAATGCCTATTTATATTTGATGTACTTCGAGTGTTAGTGAGGGATTGAGATGCATAGTGGGCATTCAGAGTTTTGTGGTTTTTTTCCCTAACAGCCACAATACTTAAGTACTTCATTGCTCCAATCACATATCATGAGATATTTGAAATAGTGAATTTCTCATTTTTCTGCTTATGGTTTTTTCATATTTAGGATTTCCATGTAAATTTCTATGTTGTTTGTTTCTTACATTCCCTTCATCTGAGTTTTATCTCATGACAAGCAAGAAGAGGAATGGTCTAGTTTATAAGAACTTACCTACCGCCGAGCCGATGATTTCTCCTTCATCGGGCCTACAAGAACACATCAAACCCATTCGGGGCTGCTGGGTCACCCTTAGATCGTGGGCTCGCCTAGCCTACCTCAACACTCTAGTGGATCTCAATGGGCCGACCGACTATGCTCCACGGGCATCGATTCCCACACACACACACCCTTTTTCTGTATTTCCGAGATCCTCACGCTCTAGAAGGCTCTCTTTGGTAGGATTCGCTACATCTAACCCGAAACCGCCATCACTAAGGTACTTGTATGGTGATGTTGCTTTCCTGCGACTTATTCATTTCCAAAGCAATGTGGGATATGGAAATGTTGTTGCAATAGCAGCATTGAGTAGCCAAAACCCTGTGAGGTTATCATGTTACTCGATCAATCCGACCTTCTGGCATTAGCTACAAGAATGTAAACTTGCAAAGCGATCTATCCACGATAGGTCGACCGCGCCTCTCCGATGATTAAGTCAACAAAAATAAGGAGATAAGGAAGAAAGAACCAACCGCTTGATCGACACTTCATCAGGAAGATCCTCCCGACGATGTAGAGGGCTACTGAGAATCCCATTTTCCTTAAGAAAGAATCTCCTTTCTTTTAGGAACGAGTTTCTTTTCTATCAAGACCAATTATTCTCATCGTGGATTATCCTTGTCTTATCCAAGATTATCTCTTCGAGGAGTAAGGGATTCGGAAGCTGGAAAATTCACTAATAATATTGCTTTTGTGGATTTTCCGCTTCTAGGTGCTTATTTGTAACAAACTTCCCATATGGGGTAGAATTCTTAGGCTAGCGGACTTGAAATCCCAGACGGGCCACCTTAAGCAAGCCTTGGAAAATTTTAACCTTGCTTTCCCAGGCGGCCTTTTTAGACTCTCCCGTCTAGGAAGTATTGGCTTGGTTTTGGTGAGGTGAGTGGAATCGGGCAGTTTCTTAACACAGGCCAAATCGGCCTCGGGCCCATTGAGTAGCAGATCTTAAAGATCATTGTACTCACAATGCCCCCATTTTCCTTCGACTATAGTTTTTGAGCTGTTTCAGTCGTGGGGAAATATTGTTGTTTTCAAATGTTGGATGTTTAGAGTCGAAAGGTTTGGGAGAAATGATTAACGTGCGTAGGATGCATATTAGTTGAGTGTCTTTGTTGTTGGAGAGTTTTCTATGAGTTTTCTCTTGAAAGGTTTTTGGGTTTGGTTTACGCTCTTTAGGTTTGTCCTAATGTGGTTGTAAAATCTCAAGGGAGATTCTTTTTCTTTCAAGGGTTTCTTGCTATGGACCTCGAGTTGGCTCATTCTCCCTTTTTTTTTTTTTCTTATAGAGATGATGAGGTCACTAAGGAGTTTGACCGGTCGGTGGGCATGGGGGTACTCCCAGGGAAGCGCACTCTGAGTAGTCTAGTTGCTACCATACCACGTACGGGCGGGTTACTCTGACCAAATTTGCGAAATCAATTTGATTTCGAGACCGGTGTGGCTACCTCAACTGAGGGAGCGAGGTGTATCGTCTACTTTACACAGGAGCAGTTCACCTCCCCGTTCCATCACTGGTGAAGTAGTTCCTTCTTACCCGGGCACCTCCTTCACTCATATATCCGAACGTTTTTTGAATTTTGATGGGTTGTAGTGTGTTGAACTCTCTCTATTAGCTAGATATCTCGCTGGTGGAGATCCGTTTCATTTATACTTTGAAGCTGGGGATTGGGGGCCAACATGGACCCCCTTTTCCCCGGCTAGAATTTTGTGCTTCTTTTAGTTGGGGAAAATACTGTCTTCTAAACCTCTAGTATGGACAGCTGGAAAGACTAGAAAATTAATGTCACATAAAATGTGCCAGAAGGTGAAGCATGTTTGGTCACAAAGCGTGTGAGTAGCGAACATGCCCTAATGTGTCTGCGGTGTATGATTTTTTGATGACGCATTTATCGTGCCTGTTGACGTTTCACCCCTACATATAGGGTTCAAGACTCCGGATGCTTATTTTCATTATTGGTAGTACTCACATGTTGTGATTTCTTTTTCCTCATAAGCACGAATCGTCGAGATAAAGAAGCCATGGAGGAAGACTACCGAAAGTTTTTGCAACTATTTTTAACCTATGGCTATGAATGTTATGTGTTCAAACACAACATTTGTGGAGACTAACCAAAGGTTCAAAATTGTATGCGAACACATAACCCCCTTTCTCGAGTTCTTGTGAGCCACTAGTACCCCATGCGGGCATCCTCTGATCATGCTTGTGCAGGAGTCCATCATGGAGAGGTAGCGGAGGAGCCCAAGAGAAGTGCCCCCCGTTGGGGATTTAAATGGAACATCTTAAGTTCCTCTTTTCTTCCACTTTCTCCTTTTTTGTAATGGGCCCAATCTGGCCGCTTTGACATATATCATCATGTAACTAATGACTCCATTGGTGTATTTATGATATATAAGTTTTGGCATTCTTTGTACAAACGACTCTTTTTTATATTTTATTTTATTTTTTTGCAAATTCCGGCTAGGATTGTTGCTTTAAAGACACCAAAGTTAAGTTATATTCGGCTAGGTACCCTTTTGGGCTCCAACCTTAGCGGGGAAGCTAAGAGCCACAACTGTGCTTAGGCGTGTACCAGCAAGCTAAGGACCATGTTTGGTATTGCAAAAGTGCCACAAACCTGGAGCCACATCTAAGCTTTTGAAAGTGCCAGTAGGCTTGGAGCCACATATGGGCTTTTGAAAGTGCTAGCAGGCTTGGAGCCACATCTGGTATTTTGAAAGTGCTAGTAGAATTGGAGCCACATCTGGTCTTTTGAAAGTGCTAGTAGGCTTAGAGCCACATCTGGTCATGTGAAAGTGCTAATAGGCTTAGAGCCACATCTGGTCTTGTGAAAGTGTCAACAGGCTTAGAGCGACATCTGGTCTTTTGAAAGTGTCAACAGGCTTCGAGCCATGTACATATGGTCTTTTGAAAGTACCAACAGGCTTAGAGCCAAGTCTAGTCTTTTGAAAGTGTCAGCAGGCTTAGAGCCATGTCTAGTCTTTTGAAAGTGCCAACAAGCTAGAGCCACAGTCTGGTCTTATGAAAATGCCAACAGGCTTAGAACCACATCTGGTCTTGTGAAAGTGTTAGTAGGCTTAGAGCCATATCTGGTCTTATGAAAGTGCCGGTAGGCTTAGAGCCACATCTGGTCTTTTGAAAGTGACAGCAGGCTAGGAGCCACATCTGATCTTTAGAGAAGATGCAGTTGCAAAATTTCAAAATATTGTAAAGACGATCTTTATTGATAGGAATACTTTCAAAGGAAATTTTATTAGTAATACCTCTTTAAATGCATGGCATTCCACATTCTAGGCACTGGAGTCTCGTCTAGTTTATTTAATGTGCATGACCTAGCTGCCCTCACTTAGACTACCGTGTATGGCCCTTCCTAGTTTGGTTGGAACTTCCCATCTGTTGGGTTAGCCGTGTTTGCAAAGACTCTTCTTAAGACCAGCTCTCCGTCTTAGAATGTATGCAGTTTTACCCGCCTATTGTACATGTTTGTCAATCTTTGCTGGTATGATGCTATACGCACAACTGCAACTTCGTGGAGCTCGTCTGTCATATCTAAGTCTTTAGAAACGACTTCAACATTAGCCTCTTCAGGAATTTCAATTCGAAGTGTGGGCATCCCAATTTCTGTGGGAATTATAGTCTCCATCTCATAAGTAAGGGCGAATGGTGACATCCCAGTTGGCTTCCGACCGGTCGTTCTGTAGGCCCATAGAACTCATGGTAGCTCATCTACTCATTTTCCTTTGGCTGAATGCAAACGGTTTTTCAAAGTTGTTAGGAGAGTCTTGTTGGATGACTCCGCCTGGCCGTTGCTTTGTGGGTAGCGCAAGGTTGAATACAAGTTCTTGACTTTCAACTCGTTGCAAAAATTTCTGTATACATTGCTATCAAATTGTGGCCCATTGTTAGTCACTATCGACTGTGGTATTCCGAACCGATAGACGATGTTTTTCCATACAAATTGGACGACATCTTTTTCTTTGATGGAGGCAAAGGCTTCAACTTCTATCAATTTGCTAAAATAGTATGTTGCTACCAATAATAGCTTCTTCTATGCTGGGGCGGTAGGTAGTGGTCTAACTATATCAATTCCCCATTGGGCAAAGGGCCAAGGGCTCGTTATGGTCATCAGATTCTGAGCCGGCACCCTTGAGAAGAGGGCTTGTCGTTGGCAATGATCACACTTCCTGACATAGGGCCGCATTCGCCCTCATGGTTGGGCGGTAGTAGCCCTAGGTGTGGGCCTTGTGCGCCAAAGTTTTGCCACCTAGGTGGTTTCCGCATATTCCTTTATGGAGTTCCGCTAACGCATACTGCCCCTGCTGGGTGGTGAGGCATTTAAGATACGAGCCGTCTAGAGACCGTTTATACAACTGCCCGTTCACAAGGGAAAATCGTGCCGCCTGAACCTGAATCTTGTGGACTTTGACCCTACTATCCGGGAGTTCTCTCGAGCTCAGGTAACGGACTATTGGAGTCATCCAAGAGGGATATGCTTTTTCTATCTCGTTTACCCGATTGGCAGCAATTGACAGCTCTGGCTGGTAATAGATAAGGAGGAGCACTGTTTATTTAGTTGTAGGGATGCGACCACCATTGCTAAGGCATCAACCTTTTCGTTTGAACCCCTCGGGATATGCTCGAGCTTCTAAGCCACGAAGCTCCCTAGTCGGAGCTTAACCAAGCATACATGCTTGGTCATGCGCTGGTCCCGCGTTTCGTATTCCCCATTTACTTGTCCTACCACCAGTTGGGAGTCACTTCATATGTGGTCTTTTATGAGAATATGGAGATTGTGAGATCTATATCGGCTAGGGTTGCTTCGTATTCTGCCTCATTATTGGACGCGGGGAAGTCTAATTGTATAGCCTGCTCTATTCTCTCCTCGGTTGGGGCTTTAAGTTGCAATCCAACACCGACTCTCGTTTGCCGAGAAGCGTTATCCATATTAAGGATCCACTTGTTGACGTTACCCTAGTCCGCATTCTATTGGGGGATTTATGCTCAAAAGTCTGCCAATATCTGTCCTTTTATTGCTAAGTGAGGTTTATACTAGATACCGAACTTGCTTAGCTCAATAGCCCACCAAGCCATCCTTCTTGACAAGTCGAGTTTATGTATGGTGCTTCGCAAGGGAAGGTTAGTCAGCACGACGATAGGGTGTGCTTGGAAGTAAGGCTAGAGTTTTTAGTTGCCACATAGAGAGCCAGCGTCGCTTGCTCGAGACGGGTATATCGAGTTTCTACCTTAAATAGGGATTTTCTTACGAAGAATACTGGTCTCTATTTCCTATTTTCATCTTCTTTGAAAGTTGCACTTACTGAGACATCTGAAACTACTAGGTAAAGATAGAGCGTATCACCTGCTTTGGGGCTAGCCAGAATTGGTGGTTCGGTGAGATACTACTTGATTGCCATGAAAGCCTAGTCGCATTCCTTATTCCAGTCGGTCAGTTCAGCTCCCTTTAGAGTGGTGAAAAACGACTTTAATCGCTTTGTAAATTCATATGAACCGCCCAAGAACTACCAACCAGCCAATAAATTACTGCATTTCTTTTCTGGAGGTAGGAGTCTGAGATTCTATAACAACTATAAGCTAAATAGGGTTGGCCTGTATCCCTCTCTACGTCACCATCAAGCCTAAAAACTTACCCGCACTGATTCCAAACGCACACTTTAGGGGATTGAGTTTCATGTCGTGCTTGCGTAGCAGCTCAAAGGTTTCTTGCTGGTGCTGTGGGTGATCGGGGCGTTCTTTCGATTTGACAAGCATATCGTCGATGTAGACTTTCATGGTCTTGCCCATAAATGGTCGAAATATCTTAGTCATCAACCTCTGATAGGTCGCTCCGATATTCTTCAAGCCAAAAGGCATTACATTGTAGCAGTATAGCCCTTGTGGTGTAATGAAGGTCGTTTTCTCTCCATCAAGTGGGTGCATGGGAATTTGATGGTATCCAGAGAAAGCGTCCATAGATGGCAGCATCCCATGCTCTGCTAAGGCATCAACAATTTGATCTATATGCGGCAAGGGGAAGTTATCTTTCAGGCATGCTTTGTTGAGGTCCGTGTAGTCTACACATACCCTCCACTGCCCTTCTTTGGAACCACCACTACATTGGCCAGCCATTGGAGGTACTAGAGGTACTTTACCTCTCTAATAAAACCTGCTCTTAGAAGATTGTTCACCTCTGTTTGAATAATCTGATGGCGATCCGAGTGGAAACGTCTCATTTTCTGTCTTATTGGTTTGGCCGCCAAGATAATATTCAGCTTGTGAGAGACCAACATTGGGTTGATTATGATCATATTCGAGTGATTCCAGGCGAACAAGTCTATGTTTCTTAAAAATACGTGTTGTAGCTGCTCTTTTTCTTCACTGGATAGTAGAGAACTGACGTATGTGAACTTCTCCGGCCCATCCAACACCACTGACTCCAGGGGATCCACGACTAATGGGTCCTTCTCTTCCGCCCTGACCTAGGCGACGAACTATGGTTATGACGTGGGGGTGTGATCTTTGAGGGGAGGACTTCTTGAGCTCTTCTCCCCTTTCTATTCCTGTATGGATAGTTGATAGCACTGTCGTGCTGCCAGTTGACTGCTTAGAAGGTCGACTTGCTCCACGTTAGTCATCGAGTGCAGCTAGGTCCGGCCTACTATGGCATTGTAAGGCCCTAAGTCTTCGACGATTGAGAACAAAACTTGTTGGGTGGTTGGTCCTGCTTGTACAGGGAGCGTGACGTCTCCTAGTGTCGTGGTTGTTGCGCCGTTGAAACTAAAGAGGATTCGCCTGGCTAAGTTCAGCACTCCTGTGGAAAGCTTTATATGATTGAAGGCTGGTAGCTGCAACAAGTTTGTCGCGCTACCAGGATCTACCAACACTCTGTGTACATTAAAACTGCTAATACATAGGGTGAGTACTAGTACATCATAATGGGGCACAATGACTCTGTTTGGGTTTACCGGAGGAAAGGATATGGGGCCATCAATCGACTTAGTTTCTTCACCCGATGCCTCCTACGCGATAAGATTAATTGGCCTCGATCACACACTCTCTATAGCTTCTTCTATTAGCGCTTTGATTGATATTGGTAATCAGACGGGCCTCCTAGTATATAGTTTATAGCTGGTCCGATTATGACTCCGGATGGTCACGGCTAGGCTCGTCTCGTTGGTGGCCTGTGATTTCGCCCGGCTTCTCGTGAGTTCAAGGATCGCGATCCATGCTATAAGCCCTACTTGTTGGACGTTCTCCGAACTCCTCCTTGTGAAGCTCAGATGGATTCTCTTCGCGAGGGAATAGTTTGCAAAGAGTTAATGTTCCTCTTCTGCCTTACTGAACAAAGATACTGAGAGATGAATGCACTAAAGTTCTGACATGAACGAAGTTTATCGAATTACCTGACCGCGTAATCGTCACGTCGAAGTCTCCGAACGAGGGCCGCAGCGGCACGTAAAGGTTGGTGCATCAGATCAGCGCGTGATGAGGCGCGACTAAAGGGCATCGTTCCTAACGGTAGAACCTCGCGGCCTCTGTGGCTCGACCGGGTCAAGATCGCTCTTCTACTCCGCTTCTCTCCTCGCCTCACGAGATGCACCATTAACAAATGGCCACTTAAGGCAAGGTGAGGTGAAGGCCTTCACAAGATCTAGTCCTCGTGGTTTTTATTCGTGCTTACAAGAGGGTGTATCGGAATCAACAAAATTCTATATCCGATCCTATCGCGAGCAAAGCTAACGCAGATAAATGCTCTAGGGTCGAACACAGGGATGGGTTTTCTTCGCACGAATGATTTACAGTGAAGGCCAAAATGGTGAATTCAATTTGGATTTGGGGGTTTTGGTAAAAACAGGGGAGTTGGATGGTTGCAGGCTGATAATAAAATAAGGAAAAAAATATAATAACCTCGGGTGTCGCTACTGATGCGAGTTCTACGGGTGTCATCGAGGTCCTCTCGGTCATTTCTCAAGGCTGGGAGGATGACCTATAGTCATCTCCTCGAACCCGATCTTCATTTAGCTATAAAACCTAACCTAAAATAATTATCTCTCTTGAAAATGGTATCTCTACAAGCTATTTATGTTCTCGCCGGGCTTCAAACGAAGTCTCCTTTACTCACATTACAATGGGTAATAAATGATAACTAATGAACATCACGAGATCTAGTAATAAGCATCATGAGCACTAAAAGATTACTAAGTACCGAATTTATCCAACATGAATCGAAGGGATCTACACCGCTTAAAAGCGCGAGAACACAGATCAAAGGGACTACCGTTGAAAAACAGTGGGACCTCCAAGAGCCTCAGATCCCCGCCTCCCAGCAGCCTCTACTTCAAGGAGGAACGGGTTTTGTTCCTCACTCCTCCGAGTCATTATCCTCGGGAGGGTGTTCGCTACCCAAAGTGCCAAGAAAATGAGAGAAAAGGGAGAGAAAGTGAGAAAGGCAGGAGAGTTGAAAGCTTCTCCCGACAATTTTATTGATTGATTGAAAAGTTAATTTTACAATAGCTTGACTGAGCTTCTATAGTGCTCAGAGCAAGGGAAGTTACAAAAAAACCAAAACCAAAAGTTTCATTACGCGATAAATGCAAGAACTAACAAAAAACGAACAAAATGCACCGTGAGCGTCAAAATCGTGAATGAAGTATACCGAGGCATGAATGTTGCTCGCAGGATGCAATTTCGCAAGTTCCATTTTCTTTATATTTTCTACTCTTCTTCTTTCGATATCCGACCGCACGCCGAGTCCGACGGAATTCTTCAGGCTTGGATCGACTCAACAATTTGACACTCCGATAGCTTGCAAAACCGCAAAATTGCCACAAAATGCGACAGAACAGCGTAACTAATGTGCAACGGCATTACGTCGATTAGTACATAAAAAGTGCTCAAACCTGAAATAAACAACGCTCAAAATAGCACTTTGAGTACTAATCACACTTAACCTACATCACAATTCCTTTAGCAATGAAAAAAAGAAAGAGAGAGAGAGCGTACTAAACAAAATCAAAAGTATGTTCACAAAAAATATATTTCAAAAAGGTTGTGAATGAACAATGCCTAACCTTAAGTAAGAATTATCAAAACCTAGCCCAATAACCATCTCGAGAGAATGAATGCCATACAAAATTGAGTATCCAAAAGAGCCTCCCTCTCTGGCATGAATCAACCAGAGACTTCCACCAAAACCTAAGTGTTTGTTTGATCAGTTCTCAATAATAAACTGCTAAACTGCACTTTCCCCCAACCGCCACGCTACAACCTAGCTCGCGCTAGCCAACCAAATAGATCAGACCCACCTCTTATTCCACAACTCTCAGGTTGTAGGTGCAAATGTCGAGGAATCGACCACCAAAGTCCATGCGTAACTGGATCTACCGAAGGACTCCCAACCAATTAAGGCTTAGGGCACCAAGTCATATGCAGATCTTTCAACCACTTCAATCCTTCGTGTTTCACCCCTGACTAATGATTTCGAGATTCCGAAGACCTACAACTTGCTCAACTCCACCTATCCACTCCATGTAGCGAGCACTAAGCCCATGCTCCCAAATAATTTATTAGTGGCACCGAGCTTTAAAGGTTTTCGCCATATCCCTGACCGCGTTCGTGTTTCAAGCAAGGCAAAAGCTGTAAATTTTTCTCTTTTTCTTTCTTTTTCTTTTTTCTTTTTCTCTTTCTTTATTTTGGAAGACACATTGGCCTCTATTCATTGGACCTTAACTCATTAAAGGTCAACGAAACTAGGTATTATTGCAAAGCTTTAGAGGCTAGGCAGCTTTCGTGTTATTGAAGAAACCTGATGTGCACTGTGTGTGGTTAGCTAAAGGTGGAAGAAAAATGGTCAAAAGCAACAA
This sequence comes from Tetrastigma voinierianum, assembly GCA_016808115.1. Taxonomy (NCBI): domain Eukaryota; kingdom Viridiplantae; phylum Streptophyta; class Magnoliopsida; order Vitales; family Vitaceae; genus Tetrastigma; species Tetrastigma voinierianum. Next base: position 718,542 of record JAEQBH010001219.1, read on the forward strand.
GAGTTCAACTTATTATCCACTCAGCCAGGCATGGAACCAATCTAACATCAATGGAATTGGACAATGTTTCAATTTTTCAAACCGCAGGCTAGGTAAAACACAAAAATATGAGTGCAATTTTTGAAAAAGTAAGCTGTATAGTATCATAGCTTCACAAAAGGAAACCAAAGAAGCCACCGAACACAACAAATGGGCTTCTTGCTCAAATAGTAACAAAAACATAAATAAATACCACTTCCTTCGCTAACTCTCCCCTCAACCAAATGTCACATTGCTCGCAATGGGGCTTGGATTGGAAAGTTAGAGAAGGAAGTGCTACCTCCTTGATTATATGTGCTCATTGATAGAGACTTCCCGCAAGCTTCCATCGACACCTTATTCAATTCCGTCAGCTTCAATAAAACAAGTTAGGAGAAGAAAATAGAGGAAAAAAGGATCATTGGAGCATTTTAAATTACACCTTCATAATAATTTCAAAAGTATTCTTTTCTGACTCATATTTGATTCTAAGCACCTCTAAGCTCCAACGTTACCAAAACGCCTAAAACAGAGTTCTGATGAAAGCATTACGAAAACAAAATCGGGTCAAGCGAATGGGAGTAGTTATGAAATTCTCGCATCATGAAATTTTATTTTTTTAATAAAAAACAATTTTTTTTTTGAAGACTCAATTTTTTTTTTAAATTTTGAAGACCAAATTTTTTTTTTTTAATAATATATATATATATATATATATATATATATATATATATATATATATATATATATATATATATATATATATATATATATATATATATAATGGCTAATAATAATAATAATATATATCATAAAGGACAAAATAGTGCACAATGCACCAAAAACCAAAACAGGAACTCGACAGGTACTGTCGCACCAGAATCAAGTAAAATTTTTGTAGTTTTGCCTTTTGTTCTAAAAATTAACCAAAAACCTGCAAAAATAAACACAACAAAATTTTTAAAAAAATGCAGAAAAATGAAAATTAATCTAAAAGTAAAAATTAACTAACAATTAGAGGAAATCTAAGAAGAAAAATTAAAGAAATCATAATAAAATAAAATAAAAATAGAGTAAATAAGAAAAGATGAAAACAAAAAGTGGGGAGGATCATGAGCCTCTCAAACCAATTCCTGCTTCTCTTGAAAGTCATTGAACCTGGTGGAGCTTGTAGATATGCTAAGGTCCAGTGTCTATGTCTAAAACCAAAGACTGAACCCTGGTTTGTACATGTAACATGAGCTACCGCCAATGTTCGATGTAAAGTGGGCAAAAAGTTTGAACAATGGCCGCCACTTTCAAGTTTTGCATCATAGGCAAAGGATGGGTCAGCCTTAGCTTAGCAAAGAGGAGCATGTTCTTCATGTATAGGTCAGGTCACAGTGCATGATATATTAATCGGTAAACAGGTGTTTTTTGGCCGGGCAAAGGGCACTTGGATCCAAACAAGGGGATTAGCGGCGATACTGGGGTTCCTCCCCCGCTCTCTTTGCCTCCCGTCCCTTGATGGCGCTCCTCAACAAATTTCACCGGTTCCCCCGTGATCAATTCCTCCCAAAGAAGTCAATGTAGGTCGAGCTTGTTCACCCAAAAATACACTCTCTCCGCATTCTCCCTCTGATTTAACAACTGATTAGTGAGCTTTGAGACTCCGACACAAAATAGGATGCCAAAATTCTCATCACTCCCCGCTTGAACTCATCCAATTCCTCTTGTCTGTGGCTCTCCACTATGTCAATCTCCGATCAAGCCCGGACATCCACTGCCCTCTATTCCTCTATGAAATTATCAACCAGTTCGCCAAGTTCGCATTTGGTCGCTTCAATCAAGATGTCAACTGGTGGTTGTGGTGGATGAGGAGTTGAGGCCCAATATGGAGAAGCAGAGGTGCATAAGTTGGGGGAACACTGTGAGAAGGTGTGACTCATCCATTGGTCTCATAGTCCCTCATGTGACCTATTCGGGTTTGATTTCTCCTTACTGTGTCAGCTGACATGCCATGAATGTTTCTATAGTCCCTCATTAACATGTATACTCTAGGTTTCTCCCATCGAATACTCATCAGACAGCCTCCTCTTCCATTTGGTCACAATTCAAACCCACTGGACATGCAATCCTGCAGTATAAATATGGCACACACCAAACAAGGGAAAAAAAAAGGAAAACAATTCTACCAAAAAAAAAAAGGTAATGTTAACTAAAAAAAAACTAACAGAGAAAATTATAAACCGCTAGGAAACTCGGTAAAACGTTAAAAATAAAAGAAAATTCACCGCTTGTGATGAGAACCAAAAGTGTTCCACTCCGTCTGTCAAATGCACTTTAGGCACCATCCCCCGCAATCCACGCCATTTGATTCGCGGCTATAGTAGGTGTGCCTGGAATCAACAATATTTATATCCTAAATCCTACTGTCATAGCAAAACTACTGCAGTGATAAATGCTCCATGGTCGAACACAGGATAGGTTTTTTCTCACAAATGATTTATAAGAAGGCCAAAAATGGTGAATCTAATTTGGATTTAGGGGTTTCGTAAAAAACAGGAGCTCGGGATGGCTGCGTGCTGATAATAAAATAAGGAAAAATGTAAAATAACCCCTCAAGTGTCGGGCTACCGGATGCGAGTTCTATGTGTCCCGAGAGGTCCCTGTCATTTCTCAAAGATTTGGGAGGATGACCTATAGTCATCTCCCGAATCCGTATCTTCATTTAGCTATAAACCTAACCCAAAATAATTATCCTTTTGAAAATGGCATTCACTAGCCATTTATGTTCTCGCCGCTCAAACAGTCTTCGACTCACATTACAATGGTAATAAATGATAACTTCAATGAACATCACGATCTAGTAATGGGCATCATGAAGCACTAAAAGATTTCTCAAGTACTGACCATTCAACATGAATCGTAAGGGATTCACAACCCACTAAAAGGAGAACACGACGGCATGGATCACCGCTGGAAAATCAGGGGACCTCCAAGAGCCTCCAGATCCCGCGCCCAAAGAATGCCCTTCTACTCAAGGCAAGGAGGAACGGGGTTTTAGTTTCACTCATCCGAGTTGTCATCCTCGGAGGGTGTTTGGCTGCCCAGAAAGTGCCAAGAAAATGAGAGAAAAGGGAGAGAAAGTGAGAAAGGCAGGAGAGTTGAAAGCTTCTCTCGACAATTTTATTGATTGATTGAAAAGTTGATTTTACAATAGCTTGACTGAGCTTATATAGTGCTCAGAGCAAGGGAAGTTACAAAAAAACCAAAACCAAAAGCTATTACAAGGGATAAAATGGGAAGAAACCAACAAAATGTAAATAAAACAACCGCAGCAAAAGCGTGTGAATAGTGCTGTAGAGGTGAACAAAGGCGGGTTGTGAGGTATGAACAAGTTTCAGGATGCAAATTTCGCAAGTTCCATTTTCTTTATATTTTCTACTCTTCTTCTTTTCTCGACCGATTCGTAATGCCGAGTCCGACTCAATTTTTCGTGTGTTTGGATCGACTTAACAATTTTGGCACTGCTTAGCTCGCAAAAACTGCAAAATTTGCCACAAAATGCGATCGTGAGGAATAAATAGGACCTTAATGTGCAAATCGGGTTAATTACGCTGATTAGTACATAAAAAGTGTTCAAAACCTGAAATAAACAGGGTTCAAAATAGCACTTTTTGAGTACTAATCACTCTCCCAAGTATTCTTTGTCGGCAAGAGATTCAGGGAGGGGGAGCTGCTTGAGAACAGCTCATCGTTCGTTGGGGTATCGAAGTCATCAAGAACAACGGGCCCCTTCCCTTTATTACTAGAGATCGGTTGCATATCGCGACAATTATCTTGTGCGTCTTTGCGACTTTTTTCGATTTGGGCTCGCAGCTGGTCATTCTGGCATCATAAGCGCTTGGCTTGATCTTGCAACTCTTTCATCTATCTTGCTTGTTCCTCTTGCTTTCTCTCCATGTCTTGACGTCAATGTAGGAATTGGTCTTTTAGTGATTGGTTCATTGGAATGCTCGTCATTACGCCTGCCTCGAGTGAATTAGACGTAGAATGGTGGATCAACAAAGCTTCAGGTGATGAAGGGCTACTTGACAGTCGTTGAAGCCAAGCCCTTGCAGCCTATAAGCGAGACTTTCTGTTCATTCCCACAAACGACACCAATTGTTGTTACCTCAATCGTCTGACCTCCGGGGCATCAGTGGCTCAATGTATACCTGCAAAAAAAGGGCAATCTGGTGACGATGGGCCGGCTACCTTTCTGATGATTAAGTCAGCAAAAATACGGAGAGAAGGAAAAAGGAAATTCAACCAGTTTGTGGATTAATTACCTCTCATCCTGGAGATCCTCCTGATTTATAGAAGGTGGTTTGGAGAATCCCCCATTTTTCCTCCGGAAAGAATCTTTTTTTCTTTAGGAACGAAAGTTCTCTTTCCTTATCAAAGACTAATTCTTCCTTATCAGAGATTATCCTTCCCTTATCGAAGATTATCTCTCCTAGGAGTAAGGGATTCGGAAGCTGGAAAATTCGTTGATAATATTACTTTTATGGATTTTCCGCTTCTAGGTGCTTATTCATAACAAACTTCCCGTATGAGGTAGAATGACAAGCTTGCAGACTCGAAATCCCAAACGGACCGCTTTAAGCAAGCCTTGGAAAAGTTTGACCTTGCTTTTCTAGACAGTCTCTTTAGACTCTCCCGTTTAAGAAGTGTCCGCCTAGTTTTGATGAGATAAGTGGAATCGGACCGTTTCTTAACACAAACCAAACGGGCCCTAAGCCCATTAAGTAACATATCTTAAAGATCATGATACTCCCAGTCATCACCATTGCTATTGTTGTTTTCGGATCAAATGCTATCATTGACAGTGAAGTTCTTGCTAAAGCATTTCAAGTTGATGAGAAAATAGTGGAGCAGATCCAATCAAAGATCTAGAGCAGTACAAGCTCATGATAATTAAAGATTGGACGATGTTTTTTTTATGTTACTAAAGACGTTATCATTGTATGTTTGGATTAGCTGCCTTTTCTTTTCATTTTTTTTTTGGTTTCCATTAATTGTTTGGCTCCCTAGGAAAAACATTTAAGATTTTACCCACAGTTTCTTCAGAAAAGGTTCCGATTCTGTATTCTCCAATTATTATATATCAACTGTTAAATGTCTGATTATTTGGAAATTATTCACATAGTATTAAAAAAGTTTTTCTTTTAAAAATCTGATGAAAATAATTTTTACTTGAAAATGAAATGGATGTGCATTATCATATTTTTATTTATTACACACACACATATATAAGTGAAAAGCTTGAAAAGTTGATTTGAAAGTTGTAGTCTAATAGAACCTCAAGGTTTGAAATATTAAAGTTCAGAAAAAAGTAGACGTATATCGAAATTGGAGTAAACTAGCAACTATGAATCTTGAGTTCACATTTTTATCTATTGTACTTTATTTATTTGCAACTGTTTTATATTTATTTCATTTTATACTTGCATTCTATGATTGTTAAAGAAGAGTAGAATTGCTATGAATCTTGAGTTTGCATTTTTTTTCTATCATACTTTATTTATTTGCAATTGTTATGTTACTCTTGCATTCTATAATTGATTTTTTGTTTTTTTTTAAATAAATAATTTTATTGATTTATCCTACCAATACATCTATAGAAACATAGATATCAAATCATTAAAAACTTTAAATGATGAAACAATATTTGGGTTAATAACATAATAAATTGGTTCAAATTCTATAAATTTAATAATAATATAATAACTAAAATACCTAAGACTCTAATTCTATAACATTATAACGATCATAATCTAATTTGTTGTTTTTGCCTGGTCGAATATGTTTTATCTGTTTGAATCGTTACACACAAATAAAACACTGCAATAAAACAACGGAAAACACAGCTTTGTAACAAGATTACGACGAAAAGAAAAAGTTGTGATGACGAAATCACGAAAAACAAAATAAAATCCATATTTATGTGGAATAACTATTTTATTAAGAAATAGATTTGTAGAAAAATATGTACATAGGTGATTTCAAGCCGAAAATAACAAAAAATCACCCCCTTCTTACTTAAGAAATATCACTACAAGAAAATAAGAATATAGAAATGGAAAATAGAAACGGCCATTTAGAAACGGAAAGCAAATATCATATTAAAAATTTGAAACTTAATAAAATCCGTCGCTAATTGTTGGTGGGAGTAAAATTAAGTGGAGGATAGAAACCAATTAGAGACTAAAATTGAAACGGCCGAATTTTCCGTCGCAAATTTATCAAGGAACATCGGGCGGGTAAAATAGAGTTGACTTTAGCGACGGAAATTCGCTTAAAAAATAAAGTATAAATATTAATTGCTATAATGTAAAAATTGTAAACTTTAATCAATCTGCTTTCTGAAATTAGAAACGGAATTTGAATTCGCTTGTTTTTCTAATTTTTAGAACTGAATTCAATTCCGTTTAAAATTAGATTCTGGGATCTGTGTTTAATTGAATTCGTTTCTACTTTTCTAATTTTTAGAAATCCTGAATTAATTCCGCTTCTAAAATAGAAACTAGTTCAATCCTGCTTCTCTAAATGAATCCGTTTCTATTTGTGAAACTTAATTGAATTCGCTTCTAATTTTTCCTAATCTAGAAATGAATCTCAATTCCGTCTTCTATTTTCGCTTAGATTTTATAGAAACAAAATTCGACATTTTTAGAAACAATATTTTTATAAATGTTATTATGAATGTAAAAATTAACTAATAACTTATGTTTATAATTATTAATTTTAATTATTAATAATAAGTAAATTTTTGATTTTGATAATCTGATTATTTTAATTAAAATAATTTGAAATGAATTTATTAAAATTATTAATGTTCAATTTAAATATTACATATGAATTATTTTAAAAATGGATTTTTAAATATTAAAAACCTTCATCATATATATATATATATATATTATATTTAAGTGAATTATCTTAATGTTTGTTTATATTAAAAAATTAAAATTATTTGAATATTTTGTTATAAAGTATAAATATTAATTTGTTACGTGTAAAAATAGAAAGGGAATAAATTCCGCTTCTAAAATAGGTAAATGAATTACGGATCCAAGTGAATACAATTAAACGTTGGACAAGCATACCTCATGTAGCACATAAATTTTGATTCCGAACGATTCTGTCACGCTAGCACAAATGTCCGTGTCTCTACGTATCCACACGAACGTATCTTCGCGAGCTACTCATCTTACCTGCACAAATGATCTTAAATTTCGCTTTTTTATTTTTCGCTTTTTTATCTCTCCCGCTTCTAAAACCTCAGACCTCTTTGCTTATCGGGTGTTCAAAATGAAGTGTTAGAAGTGTAGAAGTTTCGTAAAGGATGACGGTTATTTAATCAGATCCTCAAAACTCCTTTCGTTTTGAACACACTTATCTAAAAAAGATGTGTCATTAATCGAAAACTAACATGATCTTATCTCGATAAGATGTGTTTCTATTCAAACGTGTTAAGGTTAACATTATTCATTAGATAAGATGTGTTTAACCTAACTTAACCTCCAAGTCTTATCTGATAAAATGATTTTTGGAGAGACTAAATCTAATCACCTAATTAAGTAGCAAATCTGTTAACAAAAAAGGGATAAAATGTGGGCTTTAATTTTGGGCCCGTTTTAAAGGTCCAAACATCTAATCTAATACTATTCTAATCGTACATTACACAACTTCGAGTTACATTCGAGGGGAATTTTAGATGAGAAAACAAATTTACAACTTGAATTGTAGAAAACAAACAAGCGGGGTCTGGTGGCAATACTTCAAGTGGTCCAGGCAAATAAGCTCAAGGGGTCCAGGGCAAACTCAAAAAAAATAAATTTGCTAACTAGTCAATAAGTTGCTATCATATTTCCTTAACAAAAAAATTATAAACCTTAGATTAGAGTTTGAAAAAATTAGGGGTGGTTGGTGTAATCTTTAAGAAAATATAGTATTTTTATTCCAAGTGCTCATATGAGTGTAAGAAACCTAACTCCTATCTTATTTTCTTTCCCCTCCCCCACTCTCTCGAGCATGTTCTCCTCCTCACCCTCACTCTAAAGCTCGTTTCTCTCCCACACTAATCTTCACGCCTCAGATCCCTCTCTTCTCCCTTTCTCAGTCTCCCAAACCCCGGGTTTTGTCAGAATTTAATCCAACCACATCTCCTCGTCGCTTGCATCTCTGATTTCGCAAATTCCTGTGGTTTCGTTCGTCCTAGATCGTCCGCCTCTAACTTTCGGGTTCCACTCTCTCGCCATCGTGGATGGTGCAAATTTTATTTTTCTCTTCCTCCTTACATCTTTGAAAGTTTCGAAGCCCTAATTTTTATATTTCTTTGTTCTTGCCTCTCAAATCTTGGCAAAGCCTTAACTCTCTTTCGCTTTTTCGCGCCCAATCTTCAGGTTTTCGCTTCGCTTATCAATCGATTCATAGATGTTGTTATGTTAAGATGACTTTGCTTTGATTTCAATAGATTATCAACATGGTTTTACATCTTTCCCCATAAATTTCATATAATTCTTCTGTTCTCTAGTATCAATTAGAACATATATCAGAAACGTTTGGTGGATATTCTTCTACCATTATAATGCTTTGTTTTATACTTTTAAAGGTGTAATATCACTTAAACTATGAAACTCTGGCCTAGGCAAAGACGCCAGACTATGCTCTATCAAGATTGAATTTTTGTTTATTCATTTATTTAATTTGGATGTATTAAAGACTTGTATTAAGAAAATCCTAAAACAGGCAGCTTCATGTTTACATGACTTAGAACATGGAATGTCAAAGATTTATAACCTTGGGATCAAAGAATGCCATCGATTGTTGCTTAACTCGGGATCGGGATGTGTGTAGAAATTTGATATATATGATACTTAGACTTAGAGCAACCTTACTCTAACAATGTAGAAAATAGATATCCACCACAGTTTGGAATGTATTTACATTTGTATTATGGTTAGGGTTTCAAACTGTGGCCTAGGAGATTTGAAAGCATTATCCGAGACTCGCATTTTAACTGTCCGCCTCTAATTCAATGATATTAGCCATTTCGAGTACCTAATATTGTCCACATTAAGGTCAAATACCTTCAAAGTTACCAAAATACAAAATACAAAGTTCTCATGTTATCTCCCCTTCGACATTGTTTGGTTCGTGAGCAATAGCATTTCCCGATACGGGTTGCCATTCAACTGTGGTCAAGAAAAGTCAAGTATAAGATGAGTCATAAGCAATAACCCTTCCTCATGGCTGGGATAATCCATTTTGACGTTGTTTTAAATTTGAGATGCTATCAAACTCATGCTGGGTGTTGTGTTCTAATGGTTTGAAATCCATAATTGCCTAAAACTATCTGGGGTAAGTCAAGTTTAGTTATTCATGCAGATGATCCAAAACTAAAAGGGTTTCAATTATGTGAGGAAACCTATGACCCTTCAGCTCGATATGTAATTACATCTGATTTACAGATAAAAAGGAATGTGTGTAAGTAATTGTTTACATAAAGAGTTATGTGAGTAACTACTATCATCTCCATCTATTTCTCCGCGCGGGATGACCAAACAAAGAGGTAATATTTCATTTAAAATTAGTTCAAGATGATGAGATAGTCTAATTTTACCAAATTACTATGTTTGCCTTTTGTTTCAGGATTGATGGACATGGAAAATGATGAATTTGATTAGAGAAGGTTTAGTTTTCTTTAAGAATTATTTTTTGTTTTATAGTATTTGATCACTGAAATGGAAAATTCGTTTTTTTTTTTTCTTTAAGTTCTCATGGAAAATTCATGTCACACGGAAATGGGCTTGGCCACGTGCTGCTCCGTAATCTCAATCCATTCATTGCCTCGCTCGCCTCGTCGCTTTGCCTATGCTTGATGAAAGATTTTTAACCTATTGTAGAAATTACTAGAGGATCAGACTGTGGCCTCTTCAAGACCCTGATGGTATTAGTGTATTTTACTTCTTTGATATCATGTTCTTGTATGATATGTCAGAAATTCCATGGAATGAAATATTTTATGTAATACCATTCACAAAATCAACTTTTATTAAAAATAAAAAATGAAAAACCCTAAGGTGTCACGGCATCGCGTTTGCCGCATTGCTCTTTACTCAGGTCACGGACATGGCAATCGTTTGGCTCAATGATTTTTTTGCCTCTCCAATGTTCTTTTATAAAATGTTTGTCTGCAATCATATCTATTAGTAAAGTAATAGGGGTTGACCTCTCGCCGCCTTGTCAAGTTCTCACCTCCTTATCAGATTTTTCAAGACTAACACTGTGGCTCTGACATGATCATGGGAAAGTAAGGTGTTCTCCTGGATTCTACTTCACTTTATGTGATCTATCCATGGAAGTGTGTTGTAATGTGACTGTAGGTTCTAGTTCTTCTCCACCATCTGCCGTTGTTATACTTCTCCACTATCGCCCAGGGCCATCTCGCCTTCTCTTATATGCTTATTTCCTAATCAATTTCAATAATGACTCTTTCAAAGAGCCCCATTTCCAATTCAACATTATCGCCATTTCCGCCATTCTCACTTATTCATGCAAGGATTTATGCGGGGGTCCATCCCGAAAGTTAATTCGCCTAATAAAAGATGGTTTATTTCATTTATCGATCATACTAGAAAAGGTCGGGTTTATCTTTCGTATGACAACCAAGCTGCCGCGGATACCGGAAAATTTTATACTATGATCAAGTACCCAATATGACTTCAAGATTCAATTTCTTCGAATTACTAGTTAAACCAATATTTCAATGAAACTTTAAACAATTCTTCTTAAAAAGGGCATGCTACATCAAAGTTTTTGTAAGCACACTCCGCAAAGAAAATGGGGGTATCCGAACTTAAAATTGTCATCTTCTTGAAATTTCTAGACTTCTATTATTTGTAATAATGTCTAAACGCTGGGGTGACGCTTGTTGATTTGCATGTTTTCTTATTAATCGTATGCCACTAAGGTATTACACCTCAAACTCCTTTACAAACTTTACAAAATATTTTCCTAAGTTTATTTTTTCTAAACTCGACCGATTGGATGTAATGCTTTGAGACATTTACACGATCCTTCTTAGCAAATTGGATGCAAGGTCGTAAATGTATTTTTTCTGGATATTCTTCGCTCAAAAGGTTATAGGTGTTATTCGCTGAGAAAAAGAAATATTTTGTTTCTAAAGATGTTACTTTATCGAAAATACTTTCTTTTTCAAACATCCAATCTCGCCGGCGGATGGATAGTTTCTATACTGGTTATATGTTCCTTTGTAAATGTTCTTGTGCTAGTGAGTCCCAATTTAGTATTTATTGTGTTTTGTTATTTAAATATACAAGATGCCGGTGTGTAATTCACTACATAATAATCATTCAATACATTGTAATTTTCATTAAATATACGCCCTATTATATTTACCAGAATGGAAATATGACTTAATCGATCGTCATGATGAATGTTAGATTGTAGATGGGTTTTTGACTGACAGCTTTGAAGTGGATTGAGGAGTTTGTTGATTTTTGGCTTTTAAAGGCACCCCGACTAATGGATGGATCAAAAATAAGATCTATGTAATTAATCAGAATGCCAATAGAAGTTTTCTAAGAGCTAGACATTGTGCGATTCCATCTTGCAAAAACGGATTTGTTAAGAGACTATTATGTTTGGTATAACATGTAAACAACAGCAACCAACTTTAAAAACCAAAATGTACAAAGAGAAGTGTTGAATCTGATGTTGCAATAGAATATGCCCAACCTAACAATGCATGTCAAGCAATGTTAATGGATGTTATCATCCACCTCAATCCTAATGTCAATGAGGATATCCCAAACCTAGCAACACAAGAAACTTTATGAAATGCTTTTAAAGCATCGCAACAAAAGGTTTGGCTCAGAACTGTATGGCCACCAGTTATCCGCGGTGGCCAGACCGCTTAATTTGCAGTACAAACATCATTTTTCCCGAAGGTGTTTTCACGACATTCGCTCTTATCAATTGTTACCAGAGAATAATGTCATGACAGATATTTTTATAAAGACAAAGAAATTAATGCAAGGTCTGGGTTTGTCAGAAAAAAATTCATTATCAGACACGGGTGCATGATATATCAGTGAAGATGTTGAACTAATTAGTTGCAAATTTGTAACCATCCCCTGTGATAAAAGATATCATGCATCTAATAGGCGTAAAATAAATGTTCCTCATAAGAGCGATAGCCATTTTCCTCACTCCTCGCTTGCAAAGATTATATGCATCTAAAGTCACCCGCTAATGACATGAGTGGCAATAAAGAGCATAATATCAAGAAGGTGTCATGCGACATTGCTCTATTCTCCACTTAAAACATTTTGATCAAATCTTAATCCATCTTTGCGCTTGGAGATTTAAACGCTGATTAGTGGTTTACATGTATGATTTGCTTATTCGACAAACAGGCAACAATATCGTCATACGGCAGTAGATGAAGTTACACCCTTATAATTCGCGCCATGGATGCATGAAAGATGAATACATGTCATTTTATTATGTTAATCGGTCCGGGAAACCCAAAAGAGAAGTTAGATGTTTTCCTATAACCCCTAATTGCGCAGCTAAAACACTGCGGGAGGTGGGTACAAACATATGATGTATCTCCAGTGCTTAACTCCAGATGTGAGCTGTTAATTATGTGACTATAAGATTCTTCGCGATATTCTATGTTGTCGGATGGAGTACTATAGGAAAATTAGTCATTCCCATCGCATGGAGAATTCTCATGCATTTCTCCGAGCAAAGGTGAAAGACATCTTGGCTTGATGAATCACAAGTTCTGCCTCAATGGAACATCCATTTCGAGGAAATAAGAAGGTAATGAGAAAGGTAGACAGCTTTTAAAAGGTGCACCACCTATTAGGTCAGTGAAATATTAGAGCTCATTGAAAATTATGGCTTCAAAAAGGTTACGTAAATTGATGTCGATGGGATAAATGCACAAATTTCCATGAATTGTCACTGGGCTGGGAAGAAAGAAGCATTTTTCGGGATTTGGCCTTATCGAAAACAAACCACTAGGGCACAACTTAGATGTCATGCACATCGAGAAGAATCTTTTGAGAATGATTTGGCCACGCTACCATGAACAGAAGGAAAAATAAAAGACAATGCTAAATCAAGAGGATTTAAAAGAGTTCCTGCTTCACATTCCAGAGTTACATAGTAATGAAACAAACAAACAAATTCCTCAAGGCTTGTTACAGTCTAGAGAAGGATGCAAAGGAAGCTTTGTGCAAATGGCTTGAAAGAGCCTAGTTCCTCACGATATGCATCTAACATAAGATGTTTATATGAAAGAAGCATGTTATTCGGGGCTGAAAAGTCATGATTGCCATGTGTTTATGCAGAGGCTAATACCTATAGCATTTGCACTACTTCAGAAACATTATAAGCCATAATCAAATAAGCATTTTTAAAAATCTCACTTCTACTGGCTATAAAAAGGAAGACATGGAGTACTTAGAAAAGGATATACTCCATCATTTTGCTGTAGACTTGATGATTTTTTCTCCTCCAAGCTTCTTTGACTCCATGGAACATTCTCCGATCCACTTAGCTTATAGAATCAATGATAGCATGCCTGTAAGTAACATATGTATGAGTTGTATCCATTTTGAGAGGTTACATATTTTTCTATTTCATTATCTAAAATTTCCAATGTATCTTACAAATAAACATTATTATAACGAAGTATTTTTCGTATATCTTCTAAAAATTGAAAACCAATGTTAGAAATAAAGCTAAAGTTGAAGGATCGATATGCAATGCGCATTGTCAGAAGTTTGATTGTGCGCACTACTGAGCCATGTTTATACTAGGCATCGAAATGCCAAGAAATTTTGATTATGGTATGTGGATGGATTAGAAACAAGAAGGGTATGTTTCCATTTTCTTACAATACGGTCGATCATTATATGTAGAGCAAAATCAAGATATTCGGGGATGACTGTGAGCATTTCTCATGTCAGCTTCACACATATATCTTATTGAACTACGAGGAAGTTAAACCATATATCGAAAGTAAGACTTAATTTTAGTTTACATAATCTTTTGTTTCTCATGGTATGTCATATACCACTTTAATATTCAAAATTACTTCAATCTTGTTTTTGCAGAATTTATGTTAACGAATTAAGGCAAAGTGAACCGTGCATATTGATGATGATGCTAATGACGATGTTAAGCTTGACCAAGATTTTGTCAGTTTCGTAGAATTTGTCAAGAAATAACTTTTGACTGTCTCTAAATAAATAACTTGCCTTAAGCATTATAGTTTGATTGTATTTTTTTTCCTTCTTTAGTACATAATCCGTCATCAACATCTCTAATAGACAAATAAAGGATCACAAGAGGCTATTACGGTTTACACGATCTGTACATTATGTAAATGGATACAAATTTCACACTTAAAACATGGTTCAAATGTGAGCTACAATGAATGTTGGTGTATGCATTAAGGGGTCTAATTATAGTGCATCTAATATAGACTTTTATGGTCGATTGGTTGAAATTTAAGCAATCGAGTATCCTCGCTTACCAATTATGAGAGCAACTTTGCGGCGTGAATGGTTTGATCCGATTCCAAATTGGGTACTAGAATTCATCATCAATACAACCTATGGATGTGCACCACAAGAACTATCGAAGTAATGATCCATTCATTCTTGCGGTGCAAGCAGCATCAGCGTACAGTACCACTCTATCCAACCACAAGAAGAAATCATGGTGACTGGTGGGCTTATCGAAATAAAAGCTAGATCAATTGTAGTTCCCGAACGGGATGTCATAGTCACACCATCGCAAGTACCGTATTTCAAGAGAATATTGTGGAAAATCATCCAAATTAATCCCGTGCGTATGATGGACCTCAAACATTGATCGGGTGAAGATGGAAACTATTTAGACATCGATGATGCACATGTCAAGAAGATAATGATCAGAATTAATAGTAGAAACTGTGATGAGGATGAAGAGTTAGATGGGAGATGATTTGTTTGATACTCGATGATGATTAGACTTTAATTAACTCGATGTTATGTTATATTTCTTTCTTTTTTAATCGTGGTATTTCGCTTATCAATAACAATTGTTTTGAACTTATGGTTTGTTAATGTGTTCGTATTGATCTTTTGTTAGTATGTATTATTGATTAAATTATAATTGCTGTCTTTGAATGTTTGGATGTTTATGAAAATTGTATTAGGTATGAGAGGCACCATTCGGGCGGGCCGAGGATCTCAATCCCTAGCCCGGGGTAGAGGAAGTCAAAAAATAGTTCGTGGAGGAGAATTCAACAAATTTTCATGGGAATAATACTACAAATGTTTTAATTCATTCACCTACATGCGCAGGATACGCTGGTATCACCTCCTCTTGACACACGCATTAGTCTGCTAAAGGGACATTCCATCTCCATCTCATTCTCGCAACATTTGGTAATGTTAAATTCTATCCCACCTATCTTAGGAGGTACATCCGATGCTACCGCGACGACTACGCGGGACTTCACAATCCATGTCTAGTATGCAAACTCATGATAAATCTTTATTCGACCTAATTTCGATAATAAACAAAGACGTATTTTACAAAAATTCCTATTACCTCATGCATGATTATTATTTTTTATATTGTTGGATTATCTTGTAAATGTAGTTTTTTTAGTTCATAATGTTGTATAATTTGTGATTAACTAATTCTTTTTTATCAGACCATCATTATCATTAAGAATAAAATAATATCATGCTAATTTATGTTTGCATTACTTTATTTTTAAAAATAATAAAATGAAAATTATATCAAATTCTTATTAACAAAAGTCATTTTTCTTTTTATATGTTATTTTATTTACGTGTTTATTCTTCACTTTCTCGTAGAATCGAAGATATTTAAGGAGAAACTAGTCGAGGAGGTATATTGTTGAGTGCCTTCAAATATGAAGGAATATTATTGGGAAGAATTTGAAGTACAGTTTAATGTATTTATCCTGTATTTGATAAGTGTTGAATTATTAATAATTATAATAAAAATAATGCACTACTATAAATTGTTTTTTTTTTTTTTTTTTTTTGCTTTTTTGTTGCAGAAAAAATATAAATGGAATCCTGCTTTGTTGATATCTGTTAAGGATACATGGAAACATGTGGCTAGTGTCCGATACAATGACAAGCTTGGAAAATGGAGAAAGAAGTATGGTAAAGATGCAAAGTCAAATAGTGTTCTCAAGAAGTTTCAACAAATAAGGGAAAATCTGAATGTCAGTTCAAGGCCTTATCCCGTATAAGGTCCTAAAAATCAAGCCGATCGTGAGAGAAAGGTGAAGGGATCAGACCTTCAAAACATAATGTGTCATTCCAAAACGACCATCCAATTCTATAGATTTGTAAAAAGTCTTTTTCCAATTTAATTTTGTTTTTAACTTTGTGTATGCAAAGAATACTAATCACATCAAAATATGCCTTCATGTACATAATATGTTAATATTATTTATTTTTTAGGAGGTCAGAGTTAGGACGCCCACCAACACCGCTTTGAGGTGCTTAAGCCAAAGCATGCACAAGAAGAAGGATGGGTCATTTGTAGACAAGCGGTCAAAATGATATTAACGTTTTTCAATATTTATTTTCATTATGAGTTATGTTTAGCATGCTTATCGTATTTAATTTATCAATATTGTGGAATCGAGGGGCTTAGTATTTTCTTTCCCATATGTTGGGAATTTGTATTTACACCATTATGTTGGGGATTGAAGGGTCATAATATGATTGTATTTATATAGATAAATGGGCCCTATGTGGTCATTTTTAATCTTATGTGGACCTCGTATTTATAATATCGTAATGCGTCACAATGAATTACACACGTTGTATTCGTAGAGCTCTCCGCACAAAGGAGACTCACTGATTTCTCGCGAACTATCCCAAAGGACTCAATGGAGTGGTGTCGGTTACCCGACATCCACAAATTATTTGGCTACTTTGGTTGTCACCCAACCCCTGGATTTGGAGTGTCACATAATGTTGAATTGAGGGTGTAAAATGCTATTGCATTTAGAGTTTTAATGAGTTTTCTTCCCAAAGATCTGGGCTTGATGGGAATTGTATTATTTTGTTATATCTAAGCAAGTTTTATTATGTTGAATTTTATAGAAGATGTGGAGAGAATATCATATGGTATCATTTTTTTCTATATTATTATTATTATTCTCACTCAATTTTACATATTTTTGTATATTTTGATTGATTATAATGTAGATAATTTGACCTAAAATTTGAACTACGCTACTTGTTCTTTATCAGGTTTATATCCGGGAATTCATGATGAATTTAAACTTTTGTCAATTGTTGTTATATAAACATGTGATTTCTTTAGGTTTTGCCACTGAGTATTATTTATCAAATGAATTTTGTATTTACAATCCATACATATAATTGTTGTCTTCTCTATGTGAATTATAAAAATATTTTGCCTTTAAATAAAATTATAGGATATGCATGCAATCGGTGTTTGTTTATATATATATATATATATATATATATATATATATATATATATATATATATATATATATATTTTACTAATATACTATATATTATTGTATTATACTAAACAGAGGGAAGTCGGGAGAATATGGTTGCAATTACTTCAATTGATGATGAATCTACAGAGGCTCCAAAGATTGATGTTGCTCATTTACCTTCAAGCCGTTGGAGTGGAGCCCAAAAAGCGGCGAGTGTATGGTCTTGGTACCCATGCATCTACATTTTATCCAGACTGTCTTTAGCCTATCCTCCGGGCCTCTATTATAATACTTTATTTGATGAGCGGTCATGGAGGAGCTGCAGAATTCAAGAAAAAATTTGCACATAAAAATGAAGAGAGATACAGAAGAATGTGAAGAGATGCAAACAAATTGGAAGAGATTTTAAAAAAAAAAGAAGAAAGACTAAAAGAGAGGATGAAATGCAATAAGATTTTACATATATAAATTATGTAAGTTAGCCCAGACTTCATCTATTTATCAACCTCCAGTAGAAGATCCATCCAGATCTCCAGAGGTGACTACCATAATCGACTCCGAAAGTGATAGAATTTCTTTTATTAAACATTGTTGCGTTTAAACTTGTTGTGTTAAACTTTGTCAGATGATATTACAATTTATGTATGTAATCTATATGCACATGATGGTTAAAGCTTGTTGTATGTTATTGGAATTTATATATATAATATGAAAAATATTAAGATGGGCGATGAACTTATTTTTTAAATGAAAAATTTTATCCAAAAAGGTGTAATTAATAAAATATTTGTTCCGTACCAAAAATAAACAATTTAATAAATTATTATAAACAATTGGGGTGTAAATAGAGACAGAAATTCCGTTTCTATTTTTCTAGTTAATAGAAACGGAATTATTTCCCGTTAATCGGTTTTTCGTATTCAACAAATAGAGACTAACTACTCGCTTATTTTTAGAAACGGAAGTTCCGCTTTCTATTTTGTATCAATCGTGTTCATTTTAGTATCTGTTAGAAACTGAATGCCCTCTTTCATTTTCTTAAATTTAGAAACTAAATAGAGTTTCTATTCCGCTAAGGCTTTAGTATCGGATTAAAACAGAAATTCCCTTTCTATTTTTCACATTTAGAAGAGTTTTTGGTCTGGGCTGCTATTTTAGTATCATATTAAAAAACTAAAATTCTTTCTATTTTTTACATTTAGAAATCCAAATAGAGTTTCTATTCCGTCGCTATGTTTAGAAACGGAATTTTTCCGTCGCAAAAATTAGAAACGGACACGCAAATTCGTCAAAATTCTGAGTTGAGCCTTTGAAATGTAATACTCGCTTCTAATTCCGTCGCTATTTTCAAATAGCTATGGAATTAGAAACGGATTTGACCGTTTCTAATTTGCTTCTTTCTTGTAGTAAGATGCGTGATTAGAAGAAAAAGTTGAGAGAAAATGAGACTATGATTTTGAAAGATAATTATTAAAATCGCATAATGTGATTATCATATTAGTGACCCTCTCCTTGGTCAGCAATTATATGGTTAAAATCTTAACATTAAGAAAAATCAGTACTAAAACAGTTATTTGATTGATTTAAAAAAAAAAATTGTCCCAATTAGAACTCGAACTTGGGATTCCTTATGATAGGCTCTTGAAATGGGATCTGTGCCCACCTACCCAACCCAGTGCAAGAAGCGCCCAACGCAATACCTGTGCCCCGCACTCACTGCAACGAAGGCCTGGCCCGCTAGGTCCAAAGTACGATCTTTGATGAATTAGAAGGTCCATATCCTGCAAATCAGATTGTATTTCGCCAATATAGAAAATAGAATAACCCCTAACAATATATCATCCCGTTTAATTCAACCAAATCTCTTTTATCAAGGAAAGGAAAATAATAATAGATTATCACTACTGGATCTCCCCAATAAGGAAGATTATCCCAATAAACACTTTCTTCTAACCAATACCAAATCCCATACTCCGATAAGAAAATCCCATCCAATGGGAACTTAGTTAGCGCCTAACTGGTCGACATCTACTATAAATACATGGCCACCCTGGGGCCGTGAAAGGCACGCGACTCTAGATACTCATATGCAACTCATTCGCCCTATAAGCGCCCTCTTTTCTCTCGTAAAGAAACCGACTTAGGCATCTGAGCGTTTACCCGCTAAGCCCCCTCGTCGACCCTCTCTTCCTTCTCTTTTTAGGAGGCCACGCCCAAAACCCGCGCATCAACAAAGGCAGCGATCCTACCAAATTTTATTGCCAATCCAAGAGCCTCGCATCCTGTACCACAAAGAATCTGTGTCCCGCCTTAACGACTTCACACGCTCCAGTACCCTGCCCCAAGTTGAAAAAGGCATCATCATTGGGCGCCGCCTACGGAACGATGGGCCTTATATAAATATAACCCATTTCTCGGCCATCGATGGTATCAACCTCGGAATACAAGCAGAGCAACGCCTAATCCGCCTGCTGATGCAGTGATCCACCAAGCCGACGCACAGATCTCCCGACAAGAGAAGCAATGCAAGCCAATAAGAACTCCTGAAGTAAGGCCACTGCCAATCAACGCCGAGTAGAAGAGTTAGAACAACTTACCGTACATGGGCGTAACATCCACTGGAGACACCAGCTGCACTGTGAAGGTCATAACATTCCCCCGTAGCGGCAACACGGCCACGACATTCCCGAGATGTCAAATGTATGTGACAGCGCAACTATGGAGCAGTATACATAGACGATAAGGTCGGTAAATCCACCATAGCCGACCTTCACATCGCTCATCTCTCCGGCTGCCTCAAATCCTAAGAAGTTACAAATACGGTGCTTTTAACCAAACGCGGCAGGCTCTTCGGCGTCACTAAAATTCCCCCGGTTTCATAGTAAACCAACGGAATCGAGGCAAATCCAGACAAGATAAAGGCGGTAAGCTCGACATGCCACACCGGCATAAAGGAAGGGCAACACTGACAGGAAGGATTGCGCTGGGTTTGCCTACATCTGTGTAAGGATAATGCCACCCTTCTTCCAAGTTCAAGAAAGCTCACTGGGATACAGCAGGAAGAAGTATCTCCCCGCCTTTGAAAATATAATTCCAGTTCTCCCATTCAGTAAGTCCCCGTCGGCTGGGAGCTCCTACTTTATACTTAGTCGTGTCGGACTTTCAACCACTATCCCTCGTCAGAGATAAAGAGCCTAGTTCAGCACCAACCCTACTATTGCAAACAGCTCTAAGAGGAGCAGAGGAGAGGTACCCAAGAATGGAAAGTTAATTTTGGCTCGTAACTCAGAGTCTTGAAGCTCACCATATTTCCAAAGCTCATACTATAGAAGTTCCAACTGAATATCTGATGAACAAGTGTTGCATAAACTGTGAGACTGGTTAATAAGCGAAGGGCCATAGAGCCGAGCGAGTTCGACATCGACATACAGCCGAAACCGCACAAAAGGCAGCTCCCGTCGACTTCAGTCATGAGCTACAGATCAACGAACCCGCTAAGGATGCCTTAGCAATCGACCTCTCCACTTGAAACTTCTATAGATGGAGTTTCGAACGCCGCAAGGAGGAGCAGGTTCTATCCTAACTTCCCCGAAGGAATAGACATTGAGTACGCACTCAGATTTGGATTCCATACTTCCAACAATGAAGCCGAGTATGAGGCCGTCATAGCAGGCCTCAACCTCGCTCATTCATTAGGAAGTCCACCGAGATGCCCATGCCAAAGCAATCCAACCGGTGGTCGACAAACAAAGATACCTACGCAGGCCAAAAGTGAAAGGATGATTCTATACCCGAAAAGTTCAGGACATATTAAAAAAATTCAAGGCTGGGTTCAGTCAAGCATGTCCCTGCAGAGCGCACGCCCCTTGGCAGCTAGCCACGCCGCCAGAAGACCTCGCCAGGGTCGATTACGTCGAATACCCGGCGGAACCTCAATCGATCTCACGGCAAGGTGGTTGCCTGTGCCCGTCCAAACCGACTGGATGGAGCCCATTTGGGATTATATTATAGACTAAGCCTACCGCATCGAATTCCGAAGAAGGGTTAAAATAAGGGGCAGTCTACTGTGTTTACTAATCACAAAGGGAAGCCTCATAAGCGAGGATTTTTCACACCTTTCCTTAAATGCATCGTTATGAGAAGACACCGAGTACGCCTGAGAGTATACACGAGGGCATATGGGCCGGAATCATACTCCGAGCTCGAAAGACAAGCAGGAAAAGTCTCTGAGGCGCAGGATACGATCGCCTAAGCAATAATTTTTTCAAAGATGCAACCAACCTAGTCAAGAAATGCAGACCGCAGAGCACGCCTAAGATCTCTACGCTCCCCATCGTAACCCTTAACGCCATCACAAGCCTCGCCTTTCCAATGTTGCCTGATGACATCGACCCCGCCATTGGTAAGGGTCAAATTCATAATCGCCACAAAGGATTACTTCACCAAGTGGGAAGTAAGCCGGTGCCTTTAGCCACCACAGAGCAGAAGATAAGCACTTTGTGTGGCGAGCCATCATACGCAGTTCGTATCCTAAGAGCCCCGGTATCAGACAATGGAAATAGACAACGCCAACCTCGGGAGGAATTGAAAATTTATTACTCATCTCCAAAGACACCCGCAATCCAACGGATGTAATAAGTCACCACGTAACCCTTAAAGCCGCCTCAAACAAAATCAAAGACTCCAGCGAATGCAGGTCACTTCCCGAGGTAATATGGGCCTGCACACACTGTGGTCAACAACCCCAAACCCGATTGTTCCAGCTTCAGATCGAATAAAGAGGGTCCCCGCTGAGGTCGAAATAAAGTCTCCCAGATCGGCAGTAATGGGCTGAACACAATGACGAGCCTCTCTGCCTAAACTTAGAACTCCCCAGATGAAAAGCGAGCAAGTTCTAAGGCGCACAGGATTATCAAAGGAAGACAAAGAAGGTACTCATAATAAAAGTCAAACCTGTGAGCTATATGTCGGGTGATTTAGTTCTGAAAGAAACTCCGCTTATTGGAAGAACCTGCCACAGATGGAACTGGCCCAAACCTGGAAGGCCCTTACATCATATCTCGAAGGCCGCTGCCGCAATTAGCGAGCCTGCATAGTATGGCGAAAAAATCTTACAAAGATACATGGAATCCTTGAACATCTTAAGCGCTTTTTACCAAGAAGCACGGTTTGGTAAGGTTAAATAGAGCCTCAAGGAACCCTTAGGTGACGTAGTGCTGAGCTCATTAATTATTATGTCACGACGTCCAAACAAATGTGACATATATAAACCTTCAAAAAAAAAGGCAATAAATGAGAAGGTTCATAGACATAAAGGAAAAGCTTTCTTGGCCCCAATTGAATTACATTTAGTTACAATCAAGTGGTGTCATCGACATATCTTGAAAAAGACACTCAAGCATGGCGCCTCTCAAAAAAAAAAAAAAGGAAATGAGATGGAAACAATAGAGAGGTTAGAAAGGTGGAAAAGAAAGAGGAAGAAGAAGGGATTGTTATTCACTGAGAGAGGGAGAATGGGAGATGTGAAAAAAAGATGTGAAAAAGAAGGAGAAGGGAGAAAGGATAAGGAAGAGGTTAAGAGCGTAAAATGGAGAAGGCGACGTAAGAGCTCGCATCGCCTCTCCGGCGCATTCCCGAGCACTAAGCTATGAACATGACTCCATAAAGGGGAGACTAGGAAACACAACCCCACACGTAAGAACAACAAAGATCGAACCAAATCTGCACATCCTGTGTCAAGATAAACTCGCACTTTGACACTTCATCTCACCCGCATTCAGTTACAATTTAAAAAACAGACATACAAAGTATAAACCCACAAAGAATTAAGTCATTTATAAGAAGGCCAGCACTCCAAAAAGTCACCCGAACGCTCCAAATTTCCATAATCAAGATAGCTACGCCAGACCTTTCAAGAAAAACTGGTCGAATTGGTCGTGATGCGAAGAACTCAATTTTGACGAGGTGATCCACTCGGCACAGTCACGCTTACCCGAGGAGTCGATCACCAGTTACATCACCACTTCATTACATCGCCACGGCCACATCGCCATCGGCCATCGCCACTTCATTACATCGCCACTTACACATCGCCACTGGCTTTCATCGCCACTCTACCACATCGCCACCACTTCATCGCCACTCTACATCACCACTTAAGCATCGCCACTACACATCGCCACCGGGTTTATCGCCACTCGGCTCACACGCCACTCGGCTACATCGCCACTCATTATCGCCACTCTGGGCCATTACCACTTCCTGGCTTCATCGCCACTCTGGCCATATCGCACTCCTGGCCATCGCCACTTGGCTTCATCGCCACTGGGCTTCATCGCCACCTACCATCGCCAGGAGCCGCGCCACACTGACGAGGTGATCCACTCAAGACAGCCACGCCGCTTAATCCAGTCGATCAACCCGTGCCTAACGCCCACCAAGGCCATACGCCAGAGCCAAGCGTACCACATCGGCGCGGTGATTCACCGCGGCAAGCCACGCGCTTCAATCAGTCATCAACTCAGTCGAACGCCACCAAGGCCACGGTGCTGAGTCTAGCGTACCACTTTGACGAGTCTCGTCTCCACTCGACAAGCCCACGCCACCTAAGGAGCCATCTCGGGCCAGTAACCTACCAATGGAGCCCAAGAACTCACCGACGAGCTCCGCCACATCATGATTAACGAGCTCTTCCCAGCTAGCTCACATGGACGTAGTTTCACCTAACCGGCTCGCATTGACTTCAAAGAGTTCATGGACGAGCCTCGCCCAACCTGCTCGTGATCACCAGCCTCCCTAAGGGGGCCACATGGACAAGCCCCGCCTAATGGGTCATACGACGCAGCTCTTCCTATCACCATGGACGAAGCCACTAACTGTCGCAGATTATGCCTTCCTTAGAAGTCCATATAGACGAGCCCCGCCAAAGCAGTCAAGAATTGACGAGTTCACATGGACGAGCCCCATCCAACTATTCGCATAGATCTGAGCCCAATAACCACACCGACGAGCTCATCCACTCAAAGACAGCCATGCAGCCTAAGGAATCAGCCTAACCTGGCGTAAGTCACCGATGGAGATCACCCATTGTCAACACAGCCGCCTGTAACAAAGCCATGCAAATTTGCTGAATCGCCTTAACTCATGTGTCACCTGACGATCGCCGCCTGTCGACGAAAGCTCGCTAAAAATAGTCATGCAAATTCCTGCTGAATCCGTTCTAACCCATGCAATCCAACCACTGAGATCAGCCAAGTTGACGAGCCGCATTTCTTTGCGTACTCTAAAAATCACCAAGACATGCAAGACAAATAACGAAGACGAAAGTACCACTGACGTAGCTCACTATAATGTGCCTTGGCACTTAGAATCGGTCCACTGCATTAAATTAGCCCACGAAGCCTCGACACAAATGATTTGCTTAATTGGCTTTCAAATTTCAGACTTCAATTCAAGCATATCGATTCATGAAGAAAAGCGAACATCCCAAGAGAACGCAAACTATAAAATGAATATTTATTCAAAGAAGGCGATATGTCTCGCCCGCCCGGAAAGGAAACGGTGTACATGAAAGAAAAATATAGTTTACTAGAGATGAGCAATTTAACTCAAAGGGCCAAACAGGAGGAACATAATGATGAAGAGGGGGAATGGGCCTCAAAGCAGAGGCCTGTGTCTGAGAATACACCGCAGAGAAAGATTCCCTCCGCCTCGTCGCTCGGGCGGCCGGTTGAAGTCCAAATCTGAGTATACGTGAACGGCCTTCATCGTAGTTTCAGGCTTTCACCCAGAGGCCTATCGGAGCACCAGCTTGATCCTCGCTTCCAATAACTTCATCCTCCGAGCACCAAAGTTAATGCCGATGAAGGTCCCCACGCAACCGCGACACTCCTCACTCAAATTGCTCACAATTCTACTACCAAAGAGGCCTCACGACGTAGCCACCTCTAGCAACAAGCCACCTCGAGGCTTCATGACGAGCCGCTTAGCCGCTGGCCACCTTATCGTCTGTGTCGCCATCAGTCGCGAAAATTCAGACTCCCGCAGCTCGCCGGATGTAATGAGCCCTCCTAACCATCCGCTTCAAGACCGGGCGATCGCAAATTCTTCTCAGTCCCAATCAAATCATTCTACGCAACCCGGAGCTCACCCCGAACCTTCCGGGCTTTCTCACCAACCGTCATGCTTACTAACTTCATCCTCTCTACTTTCCGCCTCGTGCACGAGCCGACAAAGGGTATGCTTTAGGACGATTTAAGTCGCTCTACTTTAGTCATACGTCGCACCCGCTCTCAGCCGCGGCCGCTCGTATGAGGTCGCCTCGCCTTATAACCGGCTACTTCGACATGTTGCTTAGTTCGCCTTCTTGGCTGCATTCGTGCGAAATGAGTGGCTGTCGCACATCAAACATGGAGTCAACAACCAACACTTGATCAACACGGAATAGGCACAACTGTGGACTTCACCGAGGCAACCCCCGAAGGAGGAGCCGCATTCCCATCAACTGCAACGCTTTCGACCTCCCAAGGTCGAACCTTAAGGACTGACAAGATCAGACTCCGCGTAAGTTCAAAGATTTGAGGAGCAAAGAATCCTCATCTTCGCCTAACTTTTGATTCCCATTTTTTCTCTATCCTTCCACCCTTCGAGGAGGTGGCCTGAAGACTCTCCGGCGGATTCCAGACGCAGACAGTATAACCGCCAACTACGTCGACTCCGCTCCACCTAAGAGATTTGTTGCCTTCATGCAGGCTTGGGGCGGGCTAAGCTCATGACCATGGAGCTCGGCCACAAGCGATCCGCGCCCGTCTCCGGCCTGCGTAAGAAGCCTGAGATTTCACTTTCGAACCTTGACCGAAACCTGGCCGATCTTCTCAATGGAGCTTGATGCCCGCTGAGACCGGCTCGGTACAGCTGGCCCTAACTCGACCAAAATCTCTCCCCTAGTAGGAGTAGCTACGGAAAGCCCAATGGGAGAGACTCCCATGGTGGAAGGAGGTAAGGGCCTCGGCTAAAGGAACGCTATAGACTCAAATTAGATGGACCAGAATGTCCGATTTTATCGCTCCGCGTAAGGATCGAGCAGACATTCCCCGCCAACGCTCGAGCTACATTATCTTCAAGACTAAGGTCGGGTGTCGAGCACCCGAAGCATGAGAATAATGCAAAGTCGAAATATTCAAAGAACCTTCTACACAAGTTATACCTCGAAAAACAGAAAGCAAACACTACGAAGATTATCGTGGGTCAGTCTAAGCCACCTAACGCCAGAGGTCGCCCTTGGTCAAGGATCATATTCCCAGCTGGCGACCGCGAAGAAATAGCGTCCCTTCCACGACCTATGTGGAGGCGAAGATCGTAAATCACTGCAGGAGCCTGTGGCGCCGAGAAAGCAAAGAAGTTCTCAAGTGGTCTCCTTGGGCTAAAAAGATAGAGGAGCAAAGCCACACTAGGGACGCCGAGCCCTCTGTCTCAAAACAGCCACAGCCCACTCCAAAATACCCCAAACCGCTGGGGAGCAAGTCGAAGGACAGACATTGAATACAAGAACCCCTTTCGCGAAGGGGTGCAGCAAAAACGGCACCATTATCAAGGCGACCTCAAAGAAACATACCATCCAAGGCACCTGCTACATAAAAGTCAAGACGCCAAGGGTCCATACTGGTCGCCAGGAGGTCGATAACGTCAAGAAAGGTAACCCTATTACGAAGGACCGACCTTTGCTAGGTCCCATACATAAAGATGTCGGGACGGCAAGATTTAAGGTAATCCGACTCCCGTGATATTTAATTAGGTTTATTTTCCCTTTATCCTTATCCATGGAAGAGGAGGCACCTCTAAGAACGTTGAGAGTTCAACTACACGTCGAACGGCCGGAAGCATCCCTGGGCCTTAACCTAGCAGAACAATCAAGAGTCACTGCTTACCACGTAAAGAAGAAGAGCGAACTTGACTCATAATAAAGCAAACAAGAAAAACAAAATCCAATCAATTTAACCTGAAGTAAACCAAAGAGGTGTAGACGCAAAGGGTTCCAGGAATAAGACTAAGAAGCCACTTTAAAACGCCAAAAAAAGACTTTACACAAAAGGGTCGACAGAGAACTCAACAAATAAAGACGATCGCTAAGAGGTCGAGTGACTGCAGGCCACAGACAGCCGGGAGGTCCGCGAAAGAACCGAAAGAAACTGTAAGAGGTAGGAACGAAGGCGAAAACCCAAGAGTCATCATTATCACAAAGACATATGACGCGACCAAGCCTTAACTAACCTAACCTCAAATAGACATCGCGGAAATCAGATCCGACGCAAGAAACGTGACACAAATCTCGCTTCCACGCACAACCGCACCTACGCAAAAAGAATCGATAAGTGGCCAAAACGGGACGCGGTGCCCACTCACCCAAATTTCCAAAGAAGGCGCGCCTAACGCAATACCCGTTTCCCTGGCATCAAATTTCAAAACTACGCCTGTACTACTAGTCCAGCACGATATCGATGAATTAGAAGCGTCCATATCTCGCAAATCGATCAGATTTCGCCAATACAAAAAATAGAATAACCCCTAACAATATATCATCCTGCCGATCCAACCAAATCTTATCAATAAGGAAAGGAAAATAATAACAGATCATCACCAGTTGGATCTCCCCTCAATAAGGAAGGACGATTATCCCAAATAAACAACTCTTTCTAAATCCAATACCAAATCCTATACTAATAAGAAAATCCCATCCAATGGGAACAAATCCTAGTTACAGTCCAATTGGTTGGACATCTACTATAAATACATGGCCACCCCAATGATGAAATGCAGACAAGACTTGCACGTACACTATACGCAACCCATCTCGCCCTCTGCCAGCCCCTCTTTCTATCGAAAGAACCGACTTAAAGACGGAGCCACACTCGCAAGCCCCTCACAACCCCCTCTTCCTTCTTTGCAGGAGTGCTACGCTCGTAACTCCTCAAGCAGATCAACAAAGGCAAAATGATCCTACCTCACCTCAAAGACAATCCAAGAAATCAGATCCTAACTCGCAAAGAATCCGCGTCCTACCAACGACCTCTACACGCTCCAAATTTCATCCGATTGAAAAAAGGCATCATCACCTTATTTTCTTGAATATGTTTTTTTAAATTTTGAACTCTTTACCAACTAAGCTAGGCTTGAGTTCCTAAAGTAAATTTAATTTTTTTAGGAATAAATTTTATTTAGAAACTTTAATATGAAAATTGAATGATAACTTTAATTGGATACTATGATATTTAAAAAATTATAAATTTATGTATTAAAAAGGGATTTTTTTTTTTGAAAACAAATTGTTAAAAAACTATTATTTTAGTAAACATATATTTTAAATAAAAAAAACTATATTTTAAAGAGAAAATTATTTTAAAGAAGAATGTTCAAACAAGTATCAGATGGGTCAAAGGGACTGGAACTTAAAAAGGGTTATCTTTCCATAGAGGAAACGACCAACATGCCCTCTTTTATCCTTATCTTCATTTGACTTGTCATCTAGTTAATTACCCATTGACTCTGCAAACAAACAATGTACAAATATTATAATCTTTTTTTTTTTGAAAGAACAAATATTATAATCTTATACTAGATTACTAACAATAACACCACATGTTTCTCAACATACCTCATTTTTCTTGAGCTCACCTTAATATTCCACAACATCAAATTTTCCTCAAAACAAAGAATATTAGTCTTTACAAGAACATACCTCATTTTGCTTGAGCTCACCTTAATATTCCACAACTTCAAATTTTCCTCAAAACAAAGAATATTAGTCTTTACAAGAACCAAACCTTATAAAAATAAATATCATCACATCACATATTGGTTAGAAGAAATTTTTTGCATTAAATAAGTAATGAACTCCTCTTAAATCAAATAAATAATCCTTATAAGAAGTAAATATTATAAAAATATAAATAAATTAATAAATTAATTAAAGATTATAACCCTTAGTTTGGTTGGGAACTCAAAAAGTACTAAAGAAAGAATTAAAATATTAAAAAATAAATAAAATTTCTCGTTATGAAAAATATAAAATTAAATTAAATTAAAATTCTTCAAAATTTACATATTTTTAAAAATCTTATATATTAGAAAGTAACAAATAAAATAAGTTCAAATAAACATAAAAAATTAATTTATTAAATTTAAACCAATTTTTATTTTCTTCAAAAATTTCCTTTCCTTTCACTTTTCTCTATACCATCTTAGCACATTTTGGATTACAAATGGAAACTTTAAGTTCCTTTTTTTGTTTTTTTTTGAAAAACACACAATGATACAATATATAAAATATTATATTCAAATAACAATAAAAACAGTTTTCAGATTAACTTAAAAGGTGTTTTTTTTTTTTTTTTTTTTTGTTTTTAAAACTGTTTTCAAACATACCAATGATTTCAGTTTTTGTTATGTAGCACGTTTTCATTGGTCGGTTACCATGGTCTCAGACTCACATAGCAAATTAATGGAGCGTTGGCAGTTAACCCCGGCAACTGTGTGTCGGTGACCCATACCATCTCAACCACGGGTGAGGCTACAAGGGTTAAGGAATTCCACTCAACGTCTCCATCCGTTACAACTACAACTTCCAAATCGCAGAGCTTGTCAAAGACGTGGAAGGAAGAAGTCTTTGCAGATGTCCCAAAACGTGTTCACCTAATCTTCACATCTATTGCACCAGGTGTTTGATTGAAGTCCTAAACCAAAGCGTCCACTCCTAACACCATTTTTTTCCTATATTTTTCCGCCCACGCATTCACCTTCTTGTTTTGGAAGTTGACACCAACATTTATACTGACTGAATTTGGTTTTTGAGAGCAGGTCGAAGCACTGATGTTTTAATGGCTTTGAAATTTGGTTCTGTGTTGAGTGGTGCTGTTTCCCAATTTGGTTGGGGAGATTTCGACTCCAAGCCATCTGGGGTGGTTTGCAATTGGGGGAAGGGCACTGCGGAGGTTCAGAGTGTGATTTTTTCAGGCTTGTCGACTCACCGGGGGATAATAAAGTCGTTGAATGATGGGAACCCGTCAAATCCGGGGACTGAAATGCAGGGAATTGTTGATAAGGTGGATAACAATTACTCCGGCAGAATGCACAGAGATCTGACATCATTTCCAAGTGGGTTGCCTCATTTCTTATTGTTCTTTGTTTCATATGTTTTGGTGGTTCTCTTGGTGAATTACCTTGGACTTGCAATTGAGTACATATACAGTGAACGGATATGGATTGGTTGATTAGTTGATAAGTAATTGATGTAATTTAGATGAGAGTTTGTAACTTAGATTTTTCCCGGACTTTTGCTTGTAAATATGTTATTGAAGGGTTGAAGATATTGATGTGCTATTCCTAATTTTGGTAGAATTAGCTCAATTCTTATGGCAAAGGATGAGTCAGAAACTGTTCTTCAATTATGTACAAATATTTTTTTTATTTTTTATTTTCCCTAGTTATGTTTAGGGGATCCTTAACATAATTTACATATGCAAGAAGGGAGGGTTGATTTTTTAAGATGGTCCTAGTAGTCTGAAAAGGGGCCTTGTTCCTACTGGCAAAGAATGTAAATAGATTGTGTTGACCTTTGTGATGGTTAAATGTAATGGAAGTTTTATTTTATTTTATTTGTGATGGTCCTTATTTTATTTTAATTCAAGGGAGGGTTTTTGTTTGGTCTTCCTCCTTTTACCTTTTCAAACTCATGCAAGAGGTGGATTTTAAACTTAGCTTTGGACATTCAACATTTCTGTATATTTTACTTTAGTCAAACCTGCAAAACTTACCTCACAGTATGTTTCAAATGCCATTTTTAAATTATCCAACATAAAAATTTAAGCCACTTATTTTTCACAATGTTTTTACCAACTGCAGAACCGTTATCTGTCACTGATATTTCTGCTGCTCCCAAGGATGGCACAAAGGTGCGCATCTCATACAAGGTATGATGTTTATTTTGCAATTTCTAGCCACAATTTGCAACCCTTTGATGCACATGAATGTGAAAATTTTGCTACATCTTTAGTCATGTTATTTATATTATGGTTAAAACAATGATACAGGGTGTACCAGGTGCATATAGTGAGGATGCTGCCCTCAAAGCTTACCCTTGTTGTGAAACTGTTCCTTGTGATGAGTTTGAGGATGCATTCAAGGTATCCAGTATGATATCAATTTCACATTCTGTGTGAGGAAATTTTGTTCACCAGGTTGAACATAAATTTTGGGTCTATTTTTCTTTTCACTAATATCTCTCCATTTATTTATTGCCATATGGTGTTGACACAATGCAATTACAATTGTTGTATTAATTACTAGGCAAACAGCACGGAATGATTTCATTCAAATTCAGTGTCCTCATAGAATTAATGATCTTACATTTCTTCTGTTGTTTCTGTTTTGCAGGCTGTTGAATTGTGGTTGACTGATAAGGCAGTTCTTCCCATTGAGAATTCTTTAGGTGGAAGCATCCATCGTAACTATGATTTACTCCTTCGTCACAGGCTGCACATTGTGGGTGAGGTGCAGTTGGCTGTTAACCTATGCCTCCTAGCTCTGCCAGGGGTGAGAATCGATCAGTTAAGACGTGTTCTAAGCCATCCTCAGGTCAGGTTTTTGTTACCTCCTAGATTTTGTTTCCACCTTGAGATTCATTGTTGCACAAAGAAGATAAGAGTCCTTAAGATCAGTTTTTGATGCTGTCTTATAAAGGGGTGGACAATTTAATACTGGTCACAACAGAAATTCAAAGCAAAAGTAATAGAATTGATGAATGAGATTAAAGAGATAATGCAGCAAACTGGTGTTGCTACATAAACACAATATAAAGGATATTGATCTCAATATTAAGAAGATTAAATGATAATTACAAGAAGTTCAAGTTACAAAATCATATTTGTTCATAAGATGTTCACAATATCAAGCATGGGATCCTATAGAAGGCAATTATTACAGTTCCAACAACTTGAGTGTGAGCTCCTTTCAACCCGGGGGACCAATGTAGCGCATTAAAGAGTTTTTGTTGCATACGTATCCTTGTCCAATCTGGATTAGTCCACTCTTGCAAAATAATTTCTTATTTCGTGCAGTTAGAAACTAATCCAAACTCTTCACTAGGCTGCATCACCTACTTTAGCTTAAAACCTTCATATACAGGATGATGGCCTGTCTGTATTGTGGCCTATCTACCTCATAGCTCAAATTTTCATGGTCATGATACGTGATCTCTAATTTGACATGTAATTAAATGTATAGAAACATTTATTCCATATAAATATCCAGGTCCAAATCCCAATTTCAAATTTTTATCAGTTCAAAAGTTTTCATTTGCAGGCTCTTGCCCAAAGTGACATCATCCTGAGTAAGTTAGGTGTTTCCAGAGAAAACGTTGATGATTCAGCTGGTGCTGCTCAGGTGATCTGTGAATGTCTTGTTAGCACCTAAGTTTTATCTTCATGGGCTATTTGAGAGAATGTTCCTTCTTGATTCAATAACTTGTTGGTCAGTTTGTAGCCTCACATGGTCCGAGGGATGCGGGTGTTGTTGCAAGTGCTCGAGCAGCAGAAATCTATGGGCTTAACATACTTGCGGAAAGAATCCAGGTAACTTATTGCTTAGACTTTTTCTTAGGTAGCTACATTCTTTTTGCTATTTACCTTCATAAAATTTCAACTCAATTCTACACAATGCGGCATTGAACAGGAAATTTGTTATTATTGATGTTTCTGGGGGTGATTATGCAAAAGCAGCAGCTGCCTGAGTCTGTGCAAGAGGTAGCTGCTGCAGGGTCATTGGTAGTGGTTAATTATTATTTCATGCCCTGGTCATAAAATAGATTGCCACGCGTTAACGCTACTTAATTTGCTTGAACTCCATGGTCTCTACAGGATGACTCTGATAACATTACTCGTTATCTGGTACTTTCCAGGGATCCTATAATTCCAAGAATCAATAAGCCCTTTAAGGTAGGTTTCATTCATCTGCTCATGCTTCTTTATTTGGCGGCTTAAATTCTCTAAAGCTGATAATTTTTGTTCCCTCATTTCAGACAAGCATTGTGTTTACTTTGGAAGAAGGCCCTGGAGTATTATTTAAAGTCTTGGCAGTGTTTGCTTTGAGAGACATTAATTTGACAAAGGTTAAGTGAATTTATTTTCAATAGTTTACTCTTTTTGTACTGAAGCCTCCATCATAAGATCTCACTCTGTATGCATCTTCAGATTGAAAGCCGGCCACAGAGGAAGAAACCATTAAGGGTAGTTGATGATTCCAACACCGGAAGTGCCATGTGGGTATTTTTCTTGTTTTCATTGCTATACATCAAATGGCTTATTAAGGAAAAAAAAAAGAATCATAGTGAAGATAATCTCAATGCCATTGTACTTATATGTACCTTGGTTCTTATTGTTCTCTTCTTGGATGCCATAGTGGATCTTTCTATATGAGGTGAAATTACTCATGATGTTTGATTAACTAATTTATGGTGGCAGGTACTTTGACTACCTTTTTATATTGATTTCGAGGCTTCTATGGCTGAGCCCCGTGCACAGACAGCTTTAGCACATCTTCAGGTTTGTTCTAATTATTCCTTCTCATTTTTCTTTTGACCTATCCTATCAAATTCTTTATAAGCATTTTGTCATAGTTCCAAAAAGTGTTGATTGAAGCTATTGAGTAAATTGAAATGTTGAGTGAATTGAAAATAAAACTTGTTATGATAAGAAATCCAGGAGAAAAAATTTGTTTTATTCCTTTGTTCAAGTTTCCTTACATATTGTACTCTAAGATCCAGGGTACTAGAACTTTGGTAAGTTGAACTTATTAATTTGTTTCATCAGCAAAGAAACATGTGCATCCTTGCCAATTCTATATTTAAGGTGTAAACCATGTTTGAAGGTTTTTAATCCTAAACATGTTGATCAACCCAACTTGCATTTTGTATGGAGTGAGATTGAATGTATCTTCTATATTTGGATTGATGTTAGACTGGGAGCGGTAAATGTTTTCTCTTGAAAAGAATTCACTTCTTCAACCTACCTTCTTACATGGTATTGCTTTCAAATCTTTTACAGGAGTTTGCCACATTTCTCCGTGTACTTGGTTGCTATCCCATGGATTCCTTTCCTTAGAAACCGTAATCTTGATGCCATTCCTCCCATAATAAAAACTTATCCTGCTCGACCCAGTCAGGAAGAAAGTTCATCCAGAACTTTGGAATAGCCTGCTGTCCAACTCCAAAGCTTGTGTACCTACTATGTTATTTGATGATGTTGTTGGATCTTGGATCCTGCACGTCATTGTATTTGAATAAGTCCTTGGTTTCGATTGTCGAAGACAAACTTCAAACATGGATCTTGGGATCCATTGGGTTGTACCAGTATATGATAGATCATATTTACTTTCTGTTTGTTCGATCATAGTAGTGTAATGTCACACAAAATGAATTCTTATTATAGTTCTACTAAGGTAAATTACTAAAATTTCTCAACTCTATCCAAAATCTTAATACGGTACTTAACGTATTCTATCTTAGCCATTTTCGTAAAATACGTTCTTCGTATCACTTTGTCAAACAGTAATAGTAGTAACTATTGTGAAACCATTTTTCGAATGCTTTAATGAAAAACAATAAAACGCATTTAAAACGCATGCTATTTATTCATAATCCCGTCATGTAGTCTCGGATGGTAGTTAAAATCAAGCCAAGACGAAATTTTAATAAAAAGAAGAAAATGTTAATCCTGGTTTCATTTTATCCCAATCCATCAAACTCGCTACGACCAAAACAAGCCAGCAAACATGTGTTGGCTTTCACTTATATATAAATGCCGAGTACAAATAATTCATTTTCTGTTTTCAAAATTGCTTTCTTCTTATTCTCGTAATTAAACGTTGCTTCCTCGCTTTCAAAAGCTTCAATACGAAACAAAATTTTCTACCTACTAAACAAGTACTCTCACGATCAACACAAAGTTTTGTTCACCCGATGATTTCTTCTATCTTCTGCAGGTACAATCTTCTTGATTATTCTCACTTTCCATGATTTGTTGGAGTCTTGTCCCAAACTAAAACAAATCTAAAAAAAAAAAAAAAATTACATAGTTTGAAAAATAAACTGATGCCTAAAGTAGTGCATATGTGGTATTGGAAATTTTTTTAAGTGACTATTAATTTGGGCATTATTTTGGTTTTTAACCTATATTTGTAATTTTTTTTTAAAATAACCTATTTTTATCCTAAACGCAATTGTTGAGTAAAATTTCCGGAATGACTGGACTGATTTTTGCATAAACTGTTAAATTAGGTTACCTGCAGATTCCCTGTTCATGTGCAGTTGCAGGTCTCAGCCTCTTTTGGTCTGTTTGTATCCAAAAATTATTAAGGAAATAAAATATCTAGCAAAAGTGGAATGAAAAAAAGAAAGAAAATTTAGAGAAAAAGTGGAATGAAAAATAAATAGAAGGAAACAAAAAATAAGTTTAAATTTAATAAATTAATTTTATATATTTATTTAAACTTATTTTATTTGGTTATTTTCATTATATAAAGACTAAAAAATTTAAAAATATGTAAAATTTTGTTAGTGTTGTAAATATTGGTGAATGAATGACCATCATTTTCATTTGTCTCATTTATGAATGTTGTAAATGAAGAATCTTTATCATGTGGTACAAGACCACATGTATATAACTTGTAATTAACCCCCATTACTCGCCTTAAAGAAGAGTGATGAAGGGTTACATGAAGAATCCTATAAAAGGCTTTGTATTTCTAATATAAGAGATCACCCGAGATGACTTCTTTGTCTATCTATCCCATTCTTTCTCTCTCTCTTCCTTTTATATTGCTTTATCAATATCTTATCACCTTCTTCTACTACATATGTGATACAAGGAGAGTAATATATGTTTTCCTCAATCTTATTTTGTATTATAATTACATATTTTATAACATGTTATCAGCATGAGTTTGCTCTGAATGTAACTTCTTAACCCTAATTAGAAGTTATTTCAGTTTTGCATATCTATAATTATATTTTATTATGGTTGATACTATGGATACTAATTGCTCTAAAATTGAGAGAAATCATGGATATATTATATATCATCCCATATAACATATATGGGTAATTTGCACATGTTTAACAACTATAACGTGGAAGCATTCACTTATCACATACAACTTGAGTTATGTGTTATTTATGATACAATAGATGTCATGACATATTTTACATTTATGATATTATATATACACATTTAAATGTGATTATCAAATAAACAATATATGTCATAATGTGAACATCTTAAATATACCCTAACAATTTCGACTTGTTTAAATATAATAAAGTAAAAAGTATATTTATCCGAAATAAATTAAAGATAAAAATAAAATAAGAAAGAACTTGGAATTAACGCTAACAATTACATGGCAAATTACTAAATTAATAATTCATTTCACCCAAGTACTATAATATAATGCTTCATATGTCAAAGTAGGATTTTGATAAATTGAATAGAGAATAAACTAAAGGAGGACCAAACAGCAATAAAAGAAAGATATTAGAATAAAATACAAGAAATCGCCAAGAGACAAAGTAATAATGAAAAAGAGGAGGAAGCCTCCTTGGAAAGTGAAATAGGGCTGACAAGCACCAAAATAAATATCTCATTTTAGTCTCGGAGAAATGAGGTTGAAACACCTGAGCAAAGAGAGAAGAGAAGAGAAAGGAAGAAGAAGAAGAAGAAGAAGAGAAAAGAAAGAAGAAAAGAAGGAAAAGAGAAGAGAATGTCAAGGTGTATGGAACTAAGGATTTGGCATGTAGTAAGATGAAGGCATGGAACTCGTGAATACTCAGATGAATACACATGTCTTTGGTCGCGAACTATGAGTATAGTTTCGGTTTAAAACCATGTGGAGTATAAATCTAGTTTTGGATCAAAAGGTTTAGATATTATGGTTTAGAACCTCTATCTTGTAAGGTTTTGGGTTTGGGAACCTTAAACTCATTTCTTTGTGGTTGAGTTGAGAAGAGCCTAAAGGATCCTGGGGAGCATGTGTTTTAGAAAGGTCTAGTTTGCAGGTTGAATCAAGAAAATTCCTTATGTTTGATCATATGTATTCTTGACCTTAGAATGAGTTTTTAGGTCAGAAATAAAGGGAACTGAAGTAAGTCCTTCGATAATTGGTAGCCACATCAATTAACTTGATGATAGCTCAATTTCGATTTGGACCTCTCAGACCGTTAGGTCCTTTTACCGAGATCACTCAACTGCCGCCACGTCCAAATGGGTCAACTAAATGTACCTTAGAACGGGGTTTTTGGGTCAGAAGAGAATTTGGCAGTACGTCCTTCCGGGGAAATTGTAGCCACGTCCGTGAACCCATGTTAGGCTTTTAATTTCTCACCGGACCGTGACTGCTATGGTCTTTTATCTCGAATAAATGAACTGGGTGAAGGGTCACCATGAGAGTCGCCAATGAGGTCACAGATTCGCCATGCGAGTCAACTCATTATGCAGAGTCAACTCACAAGGCAGAGTCAATCCTGGCTACGGTGAAATGCCAACTCAAGAGCCCCTCAAATTTCGCTCCCATGAGCCGAACCACGTACAAGTAGCCACAATTGTGCCTCTACCACAAGATCGATCACGCATGACTTCCAACTTCTGGTTGGGTCATATCTCCTTCGTTTGAACTCCGATTCCTGTATTATTGACTCTATGGAAAGCCCTTGAGTCAAGAATACATTCATATGCCTGAGGAGGATAGTAGATGTCAGACCGAGGTGATGTAATCAAGTTTACCGAGGTCATCTCAGCTCGTCAACAGTCAACTCTGGCCAAGGCTGAGTACATGACCTCCAACTCTAAGGTCATCTCCTCCGTTTCTCAACTCCGATTCGTGTTCTGACTCTATGGAAAGCTCCATTGAGTCAAGAATATGTTTAATACCTATTATGATAAAAGTGGAACTCATATTAGGTCCAGAGATAAGGAAAACAAAGTAGATAAGGAACAAGAAATAAGAACATAAGTAGATTTAATATGGGTAAAGTCAATTGAATACATGGTAAGAAAGGAATATAGAAGAAAAGATAAAAGATAAATAGTTTGACATGAAGGGTACCATGGTATTAAAGAAGAAGTCTATGTTCTGCACTCCTATGGGAGATAGGACAGTCTGATAAAGCACAAGTAAAACGTACAAGCATAGAAATGTATGTATATGTCATAAGATAAGATAGACTAATAGCATATGAAGATATAAGATGTTACTAGGTATGGGTACCTGTACACGAATGATAAGCATGTATGAATATAAGAATGAGTAAATGCATGCACGATGATATGTTATATGCAAATGCTATATGCTAATATATGATAGAATATGATATGAATACAAGAGGAAGAGATGAATATGAGTAGCTAAAACATGAACGAAATGTGATATAGAATAGACATATATGAGATGATATGTATGGCTACAGAGAAATATGAGAATTGTGCACATGAAGCTACGTATATGAGAACTTAATGCAAACTAAAGTAATGATGGTATATATCGTGATAAGCAATCATGATAACAATAGTTAATCATGCTTATGAAATATGTATAAAAAATGTAATAACATTGATCATTCGCTAGAACTCCAGAGGGATAGATAGGCATGCCTATAAGTGAAGATATTAAATACAAGTAAGATAAAAGAAATGTATATCGAGGCCCCGCTTCACATTTACATAGATCCCGTTTGATCGTGGCCCCGAAAGGGTCACCACGCCTCTTGCCCTCATGGATGGTTACCGTCCCACAAAATGATGATACCTTCGTATAATATTATTCGTGATGTGTCATCGCCTGCATGTGCTGATGATACTGCATATAGCATCTTCCTGCACAAACGCTAGTCCCCCGATCCGCTTCTAGCGCGATGGCAGAAGACGAAAAACAAAACAAATGAAATGAAGAGAATATATGATGATGATGAGAAGCATAGCAATCGCTTTATGCGATGATAGTATATAGTTACAAGTATTAAGCAGCAAAGTGTCAATGACACGGCAAGTATAATACAAGTACAAGACATGAAAGAGAAGTATTAAAAGATATCGCGAAACAAAAGATATGAAAAATAGTACATGAAAACAGCGACATGAATTACAAAGATATGAAATTAAGACATGATAACAAAGCATTCCCGGAAATAAACATAACAAATGATATAGTCTATAACTATGAAAGTCATATACGATATGAATATACGATGTATATACCTAAAATGACGAGATGGAACATGCTAGGAACACATGATAGAAATGCATAAGTGTTAAGAACGATAGAGATAAGTAAAAGATGACAAAGCACATGACAACAATAAAAGTATAGATAGGAAATATGTTAAAGACAGAGAACAGGTGACATGCAATAGGAAGGTAAAGATGATAAGTAATCAAAAGTTACATGAAATCAGAGTAGATATATGATAGCGCATATGTACAAGTTCGAGATACCACCATTGGTGGTTGTCCAAGTTTATAGTTCCCACTAAGCGAGTTTAGCACTCCGTGTCCGTGTAGGTACGTATGTAAGACAAGGATAAAGGATGTGTACATCCCATATCAAGAGAAGGCAGCCAGCCGTAGATAAAGCCACCGCATCGTCTGCGACTTCGATGATTTGTGTAATAGAAAAGAAAAAAAATATCAGACATGTATAAGTAATCGGACTCGCATATGTATAGATGTCGAGGGACACCACTCCAAAGGGTAGTCCTCATATGAAATGATTTTTGCTATTACGTAAATTGCTCAGATAACCACAGTACAAGTTCACCCGAGAAAGAACTCGGCCAATGAGAGTCCCAAGAAAGCAAAGATATAGTCTCGCACCTGTGACTTCGCCGGATCCGCCATTCGGCCTGACGGAATGGGGGCGCTTACATCATAAGTATAGCCTTGGCCCTGAATGGATGATACTTTAATCAATTAATGGTATCATACCATACCAACTTTATCACTTACTGGTGGTCTTTTAAAAAGTTTTTACCTAGTAATGCTTTTACTAATCGTATATTATATACCATTTCTAGATCACAATAAAATTAATAAATTATATTATTCTCAAGATTATTTATTTTGTATATATTAATATTGATTTTACCATATATTGAAGTTCAATATATTTGATTTTGATTGTAAGTCAAAATCTATATTGATATTTATTGTAGTTGATTATAATTATTTATTTTTTCTTATATCAAAAGTTTATCCACAATGTCAAATCTCACAAAATTCAAGTTTATGACATTTGACATTTAAGAAAGGGGTTATCTATCTTAGATCTTTAATGCTAAATAAACTATTAAACTTTTAATGAAAAATAATCAATCTAGTCCTATTAGGTTTGAATGATTCCCTGAAGTGAATCAATATTATCTCAAACTCACGAGCTTGGATGAAGATTAATCATGGTTGTAACCATGGAATAAATTCTAAATATTATATTTATGATCCCTCAAATCCTTGGAAAAGGAAAAATCTCACCACCATAAGTGGATTAATAATGAGGTAAAATCAGAAGTAAATAAGGGATAATCCTTACAAAAACCATGAGAATAATTTCCATATATATGATATGAAAAGGCATTGGTTGCATACCTGTTGTACGCTCAAATATTTGACTAACCTTTACTAAGCATAATGATATCAAATGGAACTAGATTCCATATTAATGATGTATTATATTATAGCAAATCAATAAGAAATTTTCTTAGTTTTAAAGATATCCGCAAAAATTGATATCATATTGAAACTATGAATGTATGTAATAAAGAAAGTTTATATATTACCTCTATAATTTATGGGAAAAAGATTGTTGCGGAAAAGCTCCTGACATTCTCCTATGGGTTATATCATACGGCCATAAAGCCAATTGAGTCATATGCTGTAATGAACCAGAAGTTCAATGACCCAAAGATTTTTATTCTTTAGCATAACAGGCTAGGTCACCTTGGATCTTCAATGATGCGGCGAATCATAAAACAATCACATGGGCATCCATTAAAGAACCAGAAGATTCTTTTGCCTAATGAATTTTCTTGAGACCCTTGTTCACAAGGTGTTAATAGTCAAACCATCATTTAGTAAAATCATATCTGAACCACCAGTTTTTTTTATAAAGAATACATAGAGACATATGTGGACCTATTCATCCATCATGTGGACATTTTCGTTATTTGATAGTCCTAATAGATGCCTCCACTGGATGGTCACTTGTATGTCTTATTTCCCCAAGAAATGTTGCCTTTGCTAGGCTCCTTGCACAAATGACCAAATTAAGAGCACAATTCTCTGATTATCCAATCAAGACAATAAGACTTGATAATGCTGGTGAATTTACTTCACAAACTCTCAATGATTATCGTATGTCATTTGGGATAAATATTGAGCATCCTAGTGCTCATGTTCATACCTAAAATGGTTAAGCGGAGTCTTTGATAAAACGTCTTCAATTACTAGCTAGACCACTGCTGATGAAAACCAAATTACCAGCATCTACCTAGGGACATGCTTTTGTGCATGCCATGAGTCTAATAAGCACTTGTAGTTCAACATCTTACTAAGGAGTACTCCCTTCACAACTTATACCGTAAACAAACTGGGGCCATTTTTACGATGAATCTTGGTCAGGTAGTCTATATACCAATTGAACCTATACAACACACTAAAATGGGTCCCCAACGAAGACTTGGGATTTATGTAGGTTTTGATTCTCCGTCTATCATAAGATATCTCAACCTTGGCCAGAAGATTTTTATGAAATTTCGCTCAGGATTTGTCATTATAGTGAGAGTGTATTCTCCATTAGGGGGAGAAAAGTCGTAGCCTGTAAGAACGACGAAAATTACTTCGAATGTACCTATAACGTCTCATTTTGATCCTCATACAAATCAATGTGAACTGGAAGTTCAAAGGATCATTCATTTGCAAAATCTGGCAAATCAATTACCATATGCTTTTATTGATACAAAGAAAGTGACAAAGTCACATATCCCGATTGCGAATACTCAAGTACGGATTGATGTCCTTGAAGGATAATTAGCAAATGAGTATAAAATATGCTTGAAGCGTGGGAGACCTGTTGACTCAAAAGATATAACTCCCCGGAAGAGGAGAACACAAATGATAATTGATATCCCTAATCAGGTACGTGATAAACAAAAGGCTCCTATAGAGGCATATGATAAACAAAAAGCCCCTGAAGTGGTATATGGTGAACAAGAGGCCCTTGTAGAGAGAGACGTATATTGAACAAAAGACCCTTGAAGAGGTTTGAAATAAAGAAATAGCCCCTGAAGAGGCTCAAGTACTTGAAAATTATGAGATCTCAATAAATTATGTGCACAATAAAGAAAATTGATCAAAATAGTTATCAATAATATTTTATTTCCAAATACCTTAGACATCATAAGAAATGATGAGGATCCCGAACCACAAAATGTGGAAGAATGTCGAAATAGAAATGATTCGCCAAAATGGAAAGAAACTATGCAGCACTAAACTCGCACGAAAACAAGACGCTGACTCCATACCCAACAACTAAAGGTGTAAAGCCTGTTACAAATGAGTATTTGTATGAAAGCGCAATGAAAATAATGAGATCATAAGATATAAAGCGATTAGTAGCACAAGGTTTCTCATAAAGACCTGGTATTGACTACGAGGAAACATATTTTCTTGTCATGGACGCAATTACTTTTCGCTTTTTAATAAGCTTGACAATCTCTGAATGATTGGATATGCGTCTCATGAATGTCATCACAACTTATCTATATGGATCCATAGATAATGATATATATATGAAAATCCCTGAAGGATTTAAATTGCCTGAAGCAAATAATACAAAGCCTCGTAGTATGTGCTCAATCAAATTACAATTATCTCTATATGGATCGGGCTAACCGACGCATGTGGTACAATCGCCTTAGCAAGTATTTATTGAAAGAAGGGTATGCAAACAACCCTATATGCCCATGCATCTTTATTAAGAAATCAGAAACCATATTTGCAATTATTGTTGTGTATGTTGATGATTTAAATCTTGTTTGGAACTTCTAAAGGGCTTACAAAAACAGCAAAATATTTGAAAACGGAATTTGAGATGAAAGATATTA
This sequence comes from Tetrastigma voinierianum, assembly GCA_016808115.1. Taxonomy (NCBI): domain Eukaryota; kingdom Viridiplantae; phylum Streptophyta; class Magnoliopsida; order Vitales; family Vitaceae; genus Tetrastigma; species Tetrastigma voinierianum. The sequence continues at coordinate 762,338 of JAEQBH010001219.1, forward strand.
GGAAAACAAATTCTATTCCCTTGGCCAGATAGAGCATTTCCTACTGAGCTTGCCCACCAATCTAAGATATTTCAAGAAAATTTTAAAGCGTTTTTATATGGATAAAGCACACCCTTTAAATTCTTCAATGGTTGTCCGTTCACTTGACGTGAAAAAATGACCCATTTTGTCCTTGTGAAAAATGTGAAAATCTACTTGGTCTTGAATTACCATATCTTGATGTCATTGGTGCACTTATGTATCTTGCTAACTGTACTCTCCCAGATATTCCTTTTTCACAATTTATTACCTCGTACGTCATCTAACCTAAAGACATTGAAATGGTATCAAGCATATATGCACTTACTCCAAGGAAACAACTATAATAGTATATTTTACCCAAAGGAATCAAAGCAAAGAATTTGATATGCTAATGCAGTGATATATTTTTATCCACATAAAGCCAGATCACAAATAGGTTATGTGTTTAATTGTAATGGAACTACTATTTCTTGGAGATCCTTTAAGCAAACAATGGTGGCTACATCATCGAACCATTCAGAGATTATAGCAATTCACGAAGCAAGTCGTGAATGTATATGGCTAAGATTGACAATTCAACATAAGGTTATATCAAAGGAGATAGAACTAAACATATTTCTTCAAAGTTCTTTTATACACATGAACTCCAGAAAAATGGTGAAATTAATGTTCAACAAATATGCTCAAGTGATAATCTAGCGTAATCATTCACAAAGTCACAGCCAATCCCAACATCTCGGCCAGTTAATATACAAAGATTGGAATGCCCCAACTAAAGGACATCGACATAAGAGGGAGTATGCTTATGACATGATGTTAGTGTACGTACTTTTTCCTTCGTCTCAGGTTTTATCCCACTGGTTTTACTGGGTAAAGGTTTTTAATTTAGGGAATCCTCTAAATAAACTAAGAGCAGTTTGACAATTTATATTAATGTTGTACTCTTTTTCCTTCACTAGGTTTTCCCATAGGGTTTTTACTAGTAAGGTTTTAATGAGGCACATCCCAGACAGGTCATCCAAAGGGTTGCCAGAAATATCGTAATAAATGACCACCACTTTCATTTGTCTCATTAATGAATGTTGTAAATGAAGAATCTTCATCATGTGGTGAAAGATCACATGCATATAACTTGTAATTAACCCCCATTACTCACCTTAAAGAAGAGTAATGAAGGGTTACATGAAGAAGCCTATGTTGGGCTTCATTTCTAATATGAGAGATCACTGAGATGTCGCGCCTCATACTGAATCTAACCCGAGGCCGCCAGATCCGGGACGCGAACGCTTACCATATATACATTTCGAATACTATAGAAATAAATGTCGATAATCATTTCGCTAAAGGAGGCCCACCGCTTTGTCAATTTCATTCAACATAGCATGCATGCTCCTTTCAACATTATCGCCATAAAAAACACATCGTGAGTTCATCTCAATAAATAAATCAAATATGTTCTTCCCATGAAAAAACTTATATTTTTTTGGTTTCACATAAAAATGATCAAATAATGTCATGGGATGAAATGTATGGATGAGATGAAAGGCATTTATACTCAGACGTATTCGACGATGACTTTGAACCCCGCGGCCCGCTGGTCCCTAGTCATTCGGTGTAACACCCCAAAATAAACCCTAGTCGTTTTCAACGTATTTAAGGTATTTTGTAGGTATAATTTGAATTTTTCGTAATTTAAATGTAAAACATGAAGTCTAAGAAACCCGGAAATAATCAAGGGTAAATTTGTAATTTGTCAAAATGGGATATAAAAGTCATAAGATAATAAGATTATATGCCAAAATAGAAATAACATAACTTGTGAAGCAAATAGAAAAGAGTTGAAGGACCAAAGTGCAATAAAATGAAACTTAAGTCAAAAGAATGCATTTTTTGGTACAAACATGGTGCCTTGACTCAAACAGATAAGGCTAATCATTTCTATTTTGGGCATTTTGGAGGTTCATATGTGAAAGGAGAAGAAGAAGAGGGAAGAAGAGTAAGGTTAAGAGGAAGCCGAGAAAGGTTCGATACTGCTTGAATTTGATTCGGGGTTTTGTATGGATTTTAGTTTGTTCCATTTCTGTGTGGTTTAGTTAAGAATCCATCCTAACCCTAGATTTGCTGGAAAGTTGCTGGTATTCCTATTTTTGTATAAGATGAGTATGGAATCCTCCTTGAGGTGACTTTTGGTTTGTAGATGAAATTAGACATAAGGTGTTAGAAGTTAACTTAACTTACAAGTATTTGAAAGTTAGGCTTCAAAACCCCACTAATCTCTATGATCGGTTTCGTCAGAGTTAGAACATACTTGGGAGATGTTTTTTTCTGGATAGCACATGAGTTTTATTTTGTTTTTGGTTAGTTTTCTGGAAAAAGGCATGAAAATAGCAAAATCTGGGATTTTCGGGGGTCCTACGCAGTGGCGTAGCGACCCCACGCAGCGACGAAGGTCCACGCTACTGCAAAGGGTTCCCACGTTGCAGCGTGACCGAGAAGGAAGAATGGCCCAGCCTCAGTTTGTCGCTGACAGAAGGTGAGCGCCACTGTCAAGGGCTTCGCCAAGAACGCACAGCGGGTTACGCCGCTGTAGCCATTATTCACAAAGATGGAAAAATCAGGTTTCAGCTTTGCCTCGTTATTCCGTTGCTCCAAGGACTTGTCTATTGGGCTAATGAGGACCCTATAAGTGTATGAAAGGGTCCATAAATGTTTGTAAGGTAAGGTAAAGGAAAAATTAGACCGTACCTCCCCACCTCGGCGAAGCGAGTTCGATGGTGGCAAACTAAATGCCCTATGATAAGATAGTAAGTCTCCCCGAACACATCTAATCAGATTGTTTAAGACCAAGATATCGAATCGAAACGACACTCGCTACGTGCAGGCACTCGATCAATGCTTCGACACTCCCGTTGGGCCGCTACGACACTTCAGAATACGCGTGCACGTCTCGATTAGTGCTTCTAAGAATTCGCTTTATGCTACAAAGACCTCGCACTGCATCAGACCTTCGTGCATTTATCATGGTTGTGTCCTACTCATTTTTGACATCGGTCTGTATTCCAACAGCTATATGATAAGAGTCCGAATGACGACAAGAGTAAAGTAATGTACATCGCTTTGTTCGAATGTACCTACTGCACCAGATAAGTCTAAGTTCTATTGGTACTACGCACCTCCGTACAAGTATAAGTCCCTAAAAGTATAAGTGATAAGTATAACCTGTGAATCTACTGAGATCCGAACAAGTATAAGTCCGCTTATAAGTACAAGTATGTATATAAGTTTGATATGTGACCATGATAAATTATGATATCTACTACTAAAATCATACGCTTATATGATTATCACATAAGAGTAGTAATGCATGCATATGTATAAGTTATATGTTTCCCCACCGAGCGTAAAGCTTAGTACAGTTTTTATCCGCGTAAGTACGAGGGGAGGACGCTCGCGGGACCCGCGATACTATGGCAGCACACTAGTAGGGGTTCATCATTTGTAGGTTCCGCGCTTTGATTATGTAAATGTGAATGTATAGTTTTTTGTATATGTATATGTAAATGGACTCAGGACTGTATGTATTGACACTGTAAACACCACTACTGGGCAGTAGTTTTATTTTCAGAGATCCTCGATATGATATTTGATTCGGGAGTATAAGACTCGCCCACTAATGCCAAAAAGCAAGAAAGAGCCCCAAGATGCCTCGCACCTCTCTTCAGCCCTCGGTGGCTGGTCGGCATGACATCTCTACACTGGGCGATGATAAAAATAATGCGTTAAGCATTTTCATGCTTAGTGATTCTATACAATTCTCTCTTCATTTCAATTAAACACAAATATACAAATTTTTTTCTTAAAACAATGTTTTGACACACTAATAGTCCATAATATACATTATATATATGTGTTTATTTCACATTCATTTAATCACCAAATTATACAATTTCATATGTACATTTCATTCAAACTCAAATCATGTATTTCACATTTACTTATAATTTTGCCCTTAAACGAATCTAACCATTTCTTTAGTGCCTGTGGATAATCTGACATCGATACCTAATCACACAGTAGAATCGATAAAAAACATTTTATAACACACACGGGAACCTACCAAGGTCGACTAGTTATTTAAAATCATTGTGTGTATTAATTACCGATAATCGTCCCATGGGTTACTTGACGGCATGCCAATATATTTCACTGCTCAATACTACTAGTTTGACCCTTATTGGTATACCAATTTATCCTTAACTCGAATATGATGGATAACATTCTATTGAGGGCATTACAACTCAGTCATTATAATTTACAATATTGTATATACATTAATACCCAAATAATATATTTTGATGCTCATGCAATTTTTATGGCAATGCATTTGAAATCAATTTTCCCAAATCGCTTAAAACAAATCATACGGTTTTCTTGAAAATAATTTCCACCAACGATCACAAAACTTGAAATAAGAAGAGAGGTATGGAGAACAAACCCAAAAATGTTGTCACTCCTTGATTCCTATCCTCGGAATCCCGTTCTTGGGTCAGACTTCCTCATCACCAACCCCTAATCCATCACAATGAGAGAACAATATTAGTTGACTTATTTAGGTTTCTAATTATGGTTGTTTTCTACCCAACTTCCTTCAAGTCCATTATTCTCTTATAAATCTATTTTATTAAAAAATTGGAATCATCCAATTCGGAGTACTGAAACTCAAGATATGTTTAAAACAACCGGAACTACTCTATTTTCAAAACATAACCAGAATTTGCTCGAAAATAAAGATTCATTTTGATGAATTTTTGTGTCCAATGGGGTCGAAATTTAAATACACTTATTTCAAGAAGTTTTGTTCTCCTAGAAGTCCAGTTTACCCAGAAATTTTAATCACTTAATTTGGATGAGTGAAACTCAACTTATGGCTAAATACCAAAATTGTTCCAAAACACCAAATTGTATCAAACTAAACCAGAATTTGCCTAAAAACAGAGCCTCACTTTGACGAATTTCTAGGTCCAATGGGATCTAAATTTGAATATACTTATTTCAAGGAGATTTGTTCTCTTAGAAGTCTAGTTTACCCAAAAATTTGAATCACTCAATTTGGATGAGTGAAATTCAACTTATGGCCTAAATACCAAACTGTTCCAAAACACCAAAATTGTACCAAACTGAACCAGAATTTACCCGAAAATAGAGCCTCACTTTGACGAATTTATGGGTCCAATGGGGTCCAAATTTGAATATACTTATTTCAAGGATATTTGTTCTCCTAGAAGTATAGTTTACTCAAAAATTTGAATCACTCAATTTGGATGAGTGAAACTTAACTTATGGCCTAAATACCAAAATTGTTCTAAAACACAAAAACTGTACCAAATTGAACTAGAATTTGCTCGAAAATAGAGCTTCACTTTGACGAATTTTTGGGTTCAATGGGTTCCAAATTTGAATACACTTATTTTAAGGATATTTGTTCTCCTAGAATCATAGTTTACCCGGAAATTTGAATAACTCAATTTGGATAAGTGATGGCCAAAACAAAAACATGGGTTTTGGAAAATTTTGACAACATCTCCCCTAAAACCCCAACATTTCCTTTATACAAAAATTCCTCAAAACCAATCCTAACCCAAAAGCACTTTGAAACTTAACCCAAAACAACCCCAAAGATCTACTACCATTTAAAACACTTCTATTCTGATTTGGGGTTTTCATCAAATCTAAACACAACATTAAAGGGGATTAGGGTTAATTTCATACCTTTAATCTCTTCTTTTCACTTCCTTCTTCTCGCTTGACTCAAACTCGAGAGCACAAAGCCAACTTGGTCTCCTCTCCCACTCTCTCAACCGTGCCCTAGTTCTCAATGTGAAGATATGCCCAAATGAGAAATGTTATTCAAAGACTAATTTTTGGTCTAAACTCAAAACCTTCACTAGGCCTTGTTTGGCTAGCACATTATTTCCTCATTTCTCATTTTTTCATTTTAATCCTTTCTTTCTCTTTTCATTTCTATTCAACTTATTACTCCTTTTCCATTTTGGCACATACACTTCTCATTTATGACCCTTTGGTCCTTATTTTGACATTTTACCTTAATTCTTTTTATAATTTCCGAGTTTTATCAATTTTTTGTTCTTTAACAATATAAATTCCGAAAAAATACAATTTAACTTATTTTATACTATAAACATTTTATAAAACTGCTAGTTTATTTTTAAGGCATTACAACTCTCCCCTCCTTAAAAGAATTTCGTCATTGAAATTACCTTTATTGAATAGTCAGGGATATCGCCGACGCAAGGGTTTCTTCACTCTCCCACGCTTGCTCCTCCGGCCTCAGGGTTTCCTCCATAATACTGACTAATGGATTCGCTTTGTTCCTCAATCTTGACTTCGAGTCAAAACTTACAAGCTCTTCGCATGTTAAGTCCGGTCTAAGCTCAATAATGAAGACCACATGTGATGGTCCGACCTATACCTCCTTAATGATTGAAACATGGAAAACATTATGGATTTTTTCCAACTCTTGAGGTAAGGTTAGTCTATATGCCATTGGACCCACTTTCGATCACTCCATAACACGACCTATCAAACCTAGGCTCAACTTGCCATTTTCCCGAATCTCATGACTTTCTTCCACTGAGAAACTTTTAAGAACACTTTCACCAATCTCATATTGGATGTCTTTTTCTCTTCAAGTCTAAGACTTTGTTTATCCGCGGCTACCTTTAATCTTTCTCTAATCATTTTCACCTTTTTCTCGGTCTCTTGAATCAAACCGTGGCTGATTACTTTCTTCTCACTTAACTCTGCCCAACACAATGGTGCTCTACATTTCCTTTCGTAGAGAACGTCATAAGGTGTCATTCCAATACTCGACTGGAAGCTATTGTTATACACAAATTCAACTAAAGGAATATGTGTATCCCAACTACCCTCATATTCGATCACACAACTTTTCAACATATCTTCTAAAACTAGAATCACTTTCTTTGATTGTCTATCCATCTGATAGTGGAAATTTGTGCTGAAATTCAGTCGAGTGCCTAAAGCCTCTTGCAATTTTCCCTAAAATCTCAAGGTAAACCTCGAATCTCTATTTGAAATGATAGACACTGGAATCCCATGTAACCGAACTATTTCCTTTATGTAAAGTTATGCCAACTTATTAAGTGAATAGTCAGTTCTTACTGGTAGGAAGTGAGCTGACTTCGTCAATTGGTCTATCACGACCCAAACTAAATCATGCTTTCTCCTCGTCAATGGTAACCCGACTATAAAACTTATCATGGATTCAATCCCATTTCCACTCTGTATTCTACGTCAGAACAACTCGAAGGAACTTGACTACTTAATTTTCTCGACACACCATACATTTGGTCACAAATTCCGAAACATCTCTCTTCATTTCGAACCATCTGTATGGAGTCTTTAAATCTTGATACATTTTCGTGCTACCAGGATGCATAGCAAAGGATCAATTGTGTGCCTATTCAAGAATGGATTTCTTCAACTCATCATTATTGGGAACACAAACTTGGACTCTATAATACAAGAATCCATCCTCATTCACTGAAAACTCAATTTCTTTCCCCTCTCTATTTTGACTTACAATTGCAAAAATTTTCTCATCACTCTTTTGTGCCTTTAGCACTCAATTTAACAAGTTTGGTTTTTCTATCAATTCCGCTACTATTATATCGTCGTCTGAGAATGACAAATGAGCATTCAATGATTGTAATGTTTGTAAAATCGACTTCTACTCAGTGGCGCTTGCAAAGAACATTAGCTTTCGGGATGGTAGTCGATCGTTGTCAAGCATGATCATCGACACCCATCCACCTACGCCGCCTCGTTACTCTCATCACAGGGCAAATACTTAAGACTTCAGGACGGTAGATGAAACACTTTCCTCCGTAAAGATAGTGTCTCCATATTTCAATGCAAACACAAAGGCGATCAATTCCAAATCATGCGTAAGGTAATTCTTTTCATGCAGCTTCAACTACCTTGAAGCATAAGCTACTACTTTACCCTCTTGCATAAGGACACATCCGAGTCCATTTAACGAAGCATCACTAAAGATCACATATTTTTTACCGTAGGTTGGCTGAGTAAGGACCAAAGCCTCGGTCAAGAATGTTTTCAACTTTTCAAAACTAGCTTGACATTTTTCACTCCACTCAAATCTCACATTCTTTTGAGTATCTCTGCCATCTGGGGCCACACTATCGAAAGCCCTTAATGAACCTTCAGAGACTCGATGAGTGTAAACCTATCTATTTTTAATCAATTTTTCCGCATGTTTTTAACATTAAGATCTATTTTTATGCCAATATGTGGAATATCTATCAACTTTGTATTTAGAAGTACTGCTGAATGAGAGAATCCTGTTAAAAGAAGCAAAAAGAGACAAACCACGCCTGCGGTCGCGACACAACATTTATATGTCGCGATACAAAATTCAAACAGGCCCAAGGAACTTGTCGCTCAGATCTATGTCACAAGAAGATTACTGAACCTACAATAAAAGAGCTTGTGCTAGATCAGAAGTTTTCTATCGCGACAGCTTGAAAATACTAAGAAAGCCGCTGCGATAACCCTAAAACTGGCTACGACATACTTAAGGTCAATGATTTAAGGAATTGTGTCGCTTATTAATTATTTTTATGTCGCAACATAAAAGTCGAAGACTAATGGATGAACTCACGCGATTAAGAGACATTCTGGCCGCGACAAAATATCGTAAAGGCAAAACAAGTGTTTAATACTAGTATTTTTATGTTGCAACAAAGTTTCCATAATCAAGCCAACTCAAGGAAATCATGTCACAACATAACAGTCAGAATTCACAACCAAGGGCAACACAATCTTTGTCGCGACAAGGATTATTCATGTCGCGACAAGGATTATTCATGTCGCGACAGACAAAACTTGAAAGAGGTGAATTCCTTGTCGCGACAAGATGCTGAAGAGCAACACAAGAAGAATGGAAACAAAGAAATTATTGTTGCGACAAAATCAAGAGTTGCAGCCAAAACCTGTGTCGCGACAAAGAAGTTTTATGACACGACAATAAAAGCTAAGGAATTATAAAATTCTAACGTGACAAGAGAAAAGTATGTCGCGACAAAAATTGAAGAAGACTAGAGAATGGCCAAGGAAATTGTGTCGCAACATATAATTCTATGTCGTGACAAAAATTGAAGAAGACTAGAGAATGGCCAAGGAAATTGTGTCGCAACACAGCACCCATGTCGTGACAAACAGCCCGCATGACAAGAACCCGAGAAGAAAAGTCCTGGTCGCGACAAAAATCATAATGACTTCTTAAGGAAATCTTCAGAGTGTCAGAGGCAACTCAAGGCGTAAAGTTGAAAGGTCAAACAATTGTTTGTCGTGACAAGGAAAATTACATCTCTACAGACTCCAGAAAAAACAAGGACATGAGAGGCTGGGTGCAAACAGGTTTGGTGTTGCGACAATAACAAGACCACTGAAAGAAATTTATCTTGCGACATCAACAAAATATGTCGCAACACAAATCAAGAACAAGCCTAGAGAAAAGGTTGCGGTAGAAAAATGAGAAGCTACGAAAGAGGAAGCAACAAAGACTAGAGGTTCTGTCGTGACAAAACTTTCTATGTCGCGACAAAGAGACCAAATTGGGTCAGAATTTGGGGATCCACAATGCAATTAATGAAGTGAGGCCCAACAGTGGAAATCATATAAATACACGCTTCTAATAAGGCAATTTTCAACAGCCTGATTTCCGTTGTCAACTCAGACATTTTTATTTTTATTTTTATTTTTTCTTTTCTTTTCAATCTTAGTAGAATTAGCTTAGTTTAGTTTCCTTTAGTCAGTTTATTTTCCTTTAATTTTCTGGATTTGGGTATTGTATCAAGTGCACTGAAATGTATTTCTTATAAATTTTTCTTTTCATTAATCGTTTGATTTAAATGGATGCTAGAAGGTTTTTTGAGTTCATTTATTTCGCTTTATTTATACTCTGGGGAAGGAATTTTCTTGATCAGTTAGTCATTGATATGAGTAAACCAATTTTGAGAAGATGAGCTCACTGGAAATGGGTCTTTGATGATAGTCATTTTGTTGCATAAAAAGGAAGGAAGCTTTAATTATAATTCTTGAATTTTATTTGATTGGTATTGTTCATAAATTTCCGTTTCTCGCATTAAGATCAAAATTCAATGTAAAGTACTCGTGTCTCACTGATTTTTTAGAGGCCTGAGTGACACAGAGATGGAGAATCCTGAGAGTGCAGAACAGTTCCTTGTGGGTATGGTAGACTAATACTTTGGAACTAATGGACTTTGAATGATTACTCAGATAGATCACCAACTTACTTATAAGTTGAGATAGGTTGAATGAAGTATCTGTCTAATCACTCAAGGGTTTCTCCTATTTATGATGAATTGATCCTAATCCCGTGTTAGTTGAGATCTAATTAAGGAGATAGAGATTTGCACGGCGTAGGGATGAGGTGTCAATCAAATCGGAGAAGGCAAGATTCGTCTATGGGGGCAATTCTTACCCTAAGATCCGAAAGCATGAAGTAATCGAAAAGGAAAATATTTGATTCTTAGAAAGAGGGTTATATATATTACAAGTAACTGATTAGAATCATGTGTCAGAAATGAATATGAACCTTTAATTAATGAAAATTATTTTTAAGGGAGAAATCCAAACCATTCTACCTTGCATCTTTGACAAACTCAGTTTTCCAATTGATGGCAAAGATTAAAATTGAAATGATGCAGAAATTGATTATTATCAATTGATCCAGATCCAGTTTTGTCTCACTTAGTGAATCCTAATTCCTACTTTTATTAAAACTTTACACTTGTATATTTGAGATTTTAGTCTAGGACTACATTTAAGTCCTCTTATTATCATATCCGTGGAGTCCAAATAGTCTTGATCTTGAGTAGTTGGGGTAGTTAGTCTTTTAATTTATCATCTGTCCTGTGGAACGATATCCGACTTTAATTATCCACTTTTATTACTACAGACGACCGCACTTGCAAAGTGATTGAGACCACAAACACAAATATTAATGAGACATCTTACAAGAGAAAACAATCTACTTTTTATACATATGAAAAATGGTCTCAACAAGTTTATGGCAGGCTGAGTCGTTGGGATTATAGCTCTGCAAAGTACTCATACTCGCATATTCATTTGGTCCTATCAAGTTTTTGGCGCCGTTGACGGGGAAACTACGCACTTCCGTGACATTTCTCAGTGGTTTCCATTCAAGAATCACTTCTATCTTACTTGGATCCACCCTAATTCCTTCTTCTGATACAATGTGTCCAAGAAAGGACACTTCCCTCAACCAAAATTCACACTTATTCATTTTTGCATACAACTGTTCCTTTCTCAAGGTTTCTAACACTACTTGAAGGTGCGTATCATGATCTTCTCGATCCTTTGAATACATGAGGATGTCGTCTATAAACACCACGACAAACCGATCTACATATGGTCGGAAAACACGATTCATTAAGTCCATGAAAGCCGCTGGTGCATTTGTCAACCCAAACGCATTACAAGGAACTCATAATGTCCATACCGCGTTCTAAACGTAGTCCCAGGTATTGTCCACATCCTTAATCCCCACTGATGATGTACCTCAGACTTCAGAGGCCGATCTTCGAAAAGACACTGGGTGACCTTTCTAATTGTCAACAAGTCATCAATTCTAGGTAACGGGTACTTGTTCTTCACTGTCATTTTGTTCGCCTGCTTATAATCAACAATACAAACCGAAGTGTACCATCTTTCTTTTCTCTAACAGCATTGAGCTCCCCATGGTGATACATTCGGACGAATAAATCCCTTCTCTAATAATTCTTGCAATTGAGCTTCAACTCTTTAACTCCACCGAGCCATTCTATACGGCAGAACTGACGGAAACAAGATTCGGGAATAACGTCGATCGCGAACTCAATCTCTCTCTGTTGAGGTAATCTTAGCAACTCCCTCTTAGAAACACGTCCCGATAATCACAAACTGTAGGATGTCTCGATAAACTAGGCCCGCCTTTTCATATCAATCATATATACCAAGTAGTTTCACACCCTTCCGAACCATCATTCTAGCAAAGGGCGGCGATATCACATTAGAGCAAAGGGGTCTCGATCTTCTCCGATAAAAGTCACTTCCTCGCCACTGTCCTTAAGGTCACTCTCGCTTCATTCTACAATCAACTACCACTTGGTAAAGGTCGACAAATAATCCATCCCCTAATATCACATCAACTCTCCAATAATAACTCATTAAGTCTCTCCAAACCATGCATATCTTATTCGATGGGACAATCAGACTCATTCCATACCGGCATTATGTCTAGCATTGTTTTCACCAAGATATCATACTCTGCCATTTTTCTGGTGAAACTACCCAAACTCGAATGGAAAGATAAATATAGGAATGAGTTGATTCGATCTATCAATGCTGTGCCAATAATAGTCTCAAAGATATGGAAATACCAATCATCACATCCGGTGTACCTTATTCTCTCAACTACTTCCTTCTATCGGTGAGATACGCCTCTCGGGCTCGGAGCACGGTGCGATCTTTGGTTCCTGGGCTTCATGGTTCAGGTTTCGTCTCGCCACATCGATGATGAAATACTTTTATCGTCTCCTCGTTGTTCTTCTCGCATCGCTAAAACCGCACTCTACTCGGGTGCTGTGAAAGAATGAGCTCTAGTACAATCTTTCACTTTATTCTCATTGGATTCACAAACCAAACAAACACCTGTCAATCTCCAACACTCTCCTTTATATTTCTTCCCACAATGAAAATAGAGGAGCTGTCCTCTCAGAACCTCCTGGCACTAGCTGATGGTGCCAGAGTAGCCTTGCTACCGCAGTCCGAGCTAGTCCCCTAGCCGTAGCCGATTAGAACCATGTGGTCCTCTTAAATTTCTTATTCTCAGGCCGATAAGAACTGGACTGACGTGGTTTTTCACTATTTTCTTTTATATCATACTTTTCTTTCTTTACCCTTTCAACATTCAACGCACATGTCACAATATTGTGAGAAGTCATCACGGCCAGCAACTCGTGACATAGGCCCGAAGGTCATTGAGGCCATCCTCAAACTTACTACACTTCTCCCTCCTAAAGAACTAGCATCCTCGAGCATACTGGCTTCAACCGTGTGAATTCCCTTTGATGGCTCTATCACACTCATCCGCTCTCGTCAAATTATGGAACTCTCTTCATATTGCTAAGGTAACACGACCACGATTGGCTCGACTCGCTATGAAAAACCCCCTGTAATAATTTCTTCCCAGTGGTGCCGCCCTAGTCACGTGCACACCTACCACTGGTAAGCGTCATCCTGAAGTAGTGAGATCGCACACTCTAAATTTTCCTTTGGTGTGCCGTGCATTTGTCGAAGCATTCCCTCAGTTCTTTCGAGCCAATTTTCAGCTATGGAAGGCTCATCATCCTTCTTTCCAAGAAAATCTATGGGTCGGTATCTTGCCATTCTCTCTATGGCTAACCGCTTAGGAGCAACTGCAGCTGGTGGCGCTGCTCTTTGTAGTGCTTGAGCTATTTACTGGAGGATATCGATAGTACCTCCTGCTGCTTGACCTTGCTCATGTATCGATGGAGCTTGGGATGCTTACCCGCCATCCACACTAACGGGGTTATTTGGGCGACTTCCCAAGTCACCTCTGACCCGATGGTGGCCTGAACTATCCATGCTTAGCCTATTAATATCGATAAGATCTGCATCAAAGTCGCGTCATCCTTTATATGCAAATGCAATGCATGTCACAAACAATTTCAAAAATCATTTTATAGAACAGCCTAAACCTAGGCTTTGATACCACTAAATATGTCGTGCCCCCATACCTGATCCAGCCCAGAGGCCGAACCTGATCCGGGGACGCGAACCAATTTTACCATATATACATTTTCGAATATTGTAGAAATAAATGTCACATAATCATTTTGGTTAAAGAGGGCCCACCGTTTTGTTAATTAACACTTTCCTTCAATATGACATATATGTCCTTTCAACATTATCATTTACAAAACATTATCAAAGTTCATCTCTACAAATAAATCAAATATGTTCTTCCCATGAAAACTTATACATTTTTGGTTTCATTACAAAAAGGATCAAATAATGTTATGGGATGAAATGTATGCATGAGACGGAGCGTTTACTTATACTCCGCAAGATTCTACGATGACTCTGAACTTTACTTACCAGCTTCTCATTCCTAGTCACTCTGGCCGCAATAATAAAACAACGCACTAAGCATTTCATGCTCAAAGGGTTCTATGCAATTCTCTTCATTTCAATTAAACACAAATACGCAGCTTTTCTGAAACAATGTTTTGACACAATTTCAATAGTCCATGCAATATATATTATATATATGTGCTTATTTCACATGCTTTCATTTTCAAATCATTTGATCACTTCAAAGTATACAATTTCATATGCAATATTTTATTTGAAACTCAAATCATGCATTTCACACATTTACTTATAATTTTTCCCTTAAACGAATTTAACCATTTCTTTCGGTGCCTAGGATAACTGAATACTCCAAGACTAGCCTCCCGCTTAGGTCAGACCTTAAAAAACATTTTATAACACACGGCCCCGTCAAGTTGCCGATCGGGTTATTGAAAAATCATTGTGTGTACAATACCGATACTGTCCTACTGGGCTACGAATCGGTATGCTACTATATTTCATTTTGTTTATAGTACTGCTAGTTTGACCCTTATTGATATACCAATATATCCTTAACTTGAATTTGATAGATAACATTCTATTAAGGGCATTAAAACTCAATCATAGTAATTTACAATATTGTATATACATTTATACCCAAATAATACATTTTGATGCTCATGCCATTTTTATGGCAATGCATTTGAAATAAAATTTTCAAAATAGCTTAAAAAAAATCATATATGCAGTTTTCTTGAAAATCATTTCAACTAACGATCATAAAACTAGAAATAAGAAGAGAGGTATCAAGAACAAACCCAAAAAGGTTGTCGCTCTTCGATTCCTATCCTCGGAATCCCGTTCTTGGGTTATGCTTCCTTGTCACCAACCCCTAATCCATCACAATTAGAGAACAATATTAGTTGACTTATTAAGGTTTTTAGTTAGGGTTGTTTTCTACCCAACTTCCTTTAAGTAAAATTTTCTAGGAACAAATGAGCCACATTTTACCCATCTTCCTTCAAGTTCATTATTCCCCTATAAATCTATTTTATTCAAAAATTGTAATCATCCAATTCGGAGCACTAAAACTCAAGATATGTTCAAAACAATCGGGACTACTTTATTTTCAAAATAGAACTAGAATTTGCCCGAAAATAGAGCTTCACATTGACGAATTTCTGGATCCAATGGGGTCTAAATTTGAATACACTTATTTTAAGGAGATTTATTCTCCTAGAAGTCTAGTTTACCTAGAAATTTGAATCACTCAATTTGGATGAGTGAAACTCAATTTATGGCCTAAATACCAAAACTGCCCAGCCATCAAAACCGTACTAAACTCGAACTCAATTTCGTCAAAACAGTGGCCTCACTTCACGAATTTAAGTATTAACGCGTCACGCCGATCCCGGCTCGACCTGGCCATGGATCCAACCGAAGTCCGGGGCGTGATGCTATCTATACTATATCTATATACTATACTGAACTGCGACTCTCATTGACCTGTTCTTTCTCGCAGCCGCACTGCACTCTACTGGGTGCACAAATAATTTCTGTAATAACAAAAAATCATTTATATATATATACAAAAGAACTACCACCGGAGTGGTGTCCATCACACTTATACACATATACAGAGTCCCATTTACCTATACATTTAAAATTTCTATTTACAAAAAACATCGAGATTACATAAAATACTTAGCGAGCACCTATCTCCTCGAGTCACCGCTTTGCCGGGATGCGGAATGTCATGTCTTCTATCCTTGTCTTCGCTCAGATCTACACCTGATTGAACACTGGGTATAAGCTTTACGCTTTAGTGGGAACATAAGCATGGACAACCACCAATGGCGATCGTTTCTCACAAGCTTATACATATGCATTATATATATCTAAACATTTTTCTATAACGTAATTCCTTTATCATCCGACATTCCTATCAGACAGTCAATCTTTTCATTACATGTTCTATGTCTTTAGCATCTCCTTTATTTATACTTTCTTTTCGTATTCCTATTTGGTACTTTACATATTCCTATACTTATCTCAGGTTCATCTTTCACGCTTGTTATATGTCTTTTCAATGTTCCTATTCTTTGTCAAGTTACATAGCATGTCTCTAATATGTCTTTTCTATTTTTGGTTCTATGATTTATTGCATTCTTCACTTTCATACTTGTACTATTGTATACTTTCCTATTATAGGTGTTCATCTTGTATTTTTCGTATCCTGTTATCCTATACTATTCCTATACTTCATATACATTTGTACTTTCTTATTCTATCTATCCTATACTTTGTGCTTTTGTATACTTTTATTACTTTTCAGGTTCATATACTTATTTTCATATCAATTTATACTGCATTACTTGTTCTGTAATTGTCTCAGATTCATTGCATAGCAAAGGTTATGCTTCTCATATATCAGGTCATATCTTCTATACATATCTCATTTCCTTGGTTTCATGTCTCTGCAAATACTCTTAAGCTTATATTGAAACTATGTGTACCCGAAGGTACTATCACTGCATTTGAGGCAAGGATTCTGTCTCGTTAATACTGGTGTATTTCATCACCGTATTTCCAGACGCTGACCTATGTCATATGCTATCTGCACTGAAGGTATTATCACCGCATTTGCGCGCTGATCTTCGTCTATTGTGTGATCTCATGCGCCACTCGATCCAAACGATCTATATCATCGACCCAACTGGCCTCAATATTCGTTTCATGAATATGTCGCAGCAATCGTATCTTCCCTATAGCATGTCTATCTATCCTCTACCAGTCCTAAGAAGACAATCACTTTATTATATTTTCAGACATATCTCATAAGCATGAATAACTATTGTTATCATATTTGCTTACGCATATATACTATCAAGCATTTACTCGTATTAGTTCTCATAATCGTAGTTTCACATTTCTGGCTTCTCATATATATATATATAATACATATATTCATATCTTTTCTATCATTTAGTTTGTCTATCATATTTCTATGAATGCATCTATGCACTTGTATTCATATATTCATATATTTTCTTATATTCATATCTCTTATATATCATTTATACATTTCTATCATGCTTTAAATATTCTCAGACTTTCGTATATTCCTATCATGCAGGCTTTTACTCTCATTCACATTTTCATATGTACTCATCATTTATGTATGCATGTTCTGCTCCTACGTTTGTCATCTTTGCTTATCTCTATCGCCTTATCATTTATGTCTTTCATCATATGTTCCTTAGCGTGTTCCATCTATTCCTTTTCTATGTCTATCTTATACTCATATCTTTTTACGCATTCCTATCATGTGTTCTTAGTATGTTCTATCTATTCATTTAAGTATATCTACTATATAATCCTATTATACACGCTTATATTCATATCATTTAATCTTATATGCATAATGTGCCTATCATTCAGGTACTTTAGACTATCATATCTTATGACATGTTCTATCATATCTTATCTATTTACGACTCTATACCTACTACATTCTTATGACATATTCCTATACCTTTCTATACTTGTACATTATGCAACCTATGTATTCTATTCCTCTATGAATCTACTCTTTATTTAGAAATTGAATCAATCCACCTGATCCTCCAAACTAAAATTATGGCATTTTCACAACTAGTCATTTTACCGATTTTTCTAGTGACAGTTTGTATTACTCATTTTTCTGTGGGTCTTAACTTCATATTTTGACACTATGTCCTTATACTCATTTGTAAGCTAAGGTGCCAAGGGTTCTATTCCAACTATAATCACCCACCTGGAGCACCGGACCTCAAGTTACGTCCAAACAACCCGGACTTCTCTATGTTCAACACTGAAACCAGAATTTGGTTTGCACATGGTCCCACTTAGAGTGGATTTTTGGGACACTTAGAGTCATAATTTGACGATGTTTATTTCTATATGGATGGTTTTCCTTGAAGTCTATTTTAATTGGCTACTTGAATCACTCAAATCGGATAAGAAATGAGCAAGTTATGGCCAAACACGAACCGGGTCAAAACTCGAAAACAAACAGTGGTCAGGACCGTACTACGTCTAACATGTACCTGCATATGTCAGCCAAAATGACCAGAACACAATATGTACCTGTACATGTTCAAGCTTGTACCGTACATGTCACCCGAAATGCCCAAAATATGTGTGTTTTTCTCCCATTTTCCATATGTTTCAACCTCAAATCAACTCTATACCTCATAAACACTTCAAGACCACTTCAAATTCATCTTATGATCACTTTTCTACTCAAATCCTCTTTCAATTACATATATTTCTTCAAAAAATCTTCCATGAATTTCCCCAACACAACTCTAATATGGGTTATGACCCATACACAACCAAACATGATGATTAGTTAGGGTTTGTTCTAAACCCTAACTCATTTACTTACTAACTATGAATTCATCCTTAAAGGAGTGATCTTATACTTGTCAGGACTCTTCAGGTTTTATTCACCTTACTTTCCATGATTAGCTGGTTTAGAATGAAACCCTAGCAAAAACCCTAGGTTTGGAGACAACTAATAATTAATGCATGGAAAACTATTCAAAAGCTTTTAAAGCCCATGTAGTTCCATACCTTTGCTCCTCCATCTTCTTCCCCTCCTCTTCTTCTTCTTCTCTTCCTCTTCCTTCTTCTTTTCCCTCTCCTCTCTCTCTCTCTCACGGTTTTCTCTATTTGGAGACCAAATTTGACTTGGAAACCCATGCTCTGTTAAGGCCAAGGCTCGCCAAGACAAGAAAACTCATTTTTGACTTTAACTTTTCATAATTGCATTTAAGCCCTTTATTCTCTTATATTTCTATTCCAACTTTCTCTATTTGCCTTTATTCCCATAACTTATTGATTTATGTCATTTATGTCCTCAAGTGGTAAAAGACCACTTTACCCTTGTCTCTAATATTAATTCCGAGTCTTTGTTTTATTTTCCGAAAATTCCATTTAGCTTATAATATACCCTAAACAAGTCCGAAATCGCTGCAGATATTTCAAAGCAAGCACAACGGGTCCAAATTTGAATATACTTGCTTTCAGCGAGATTCGCTTTCCTGTGTTTCACACGAAAATTCAATCACTAATTTGATGAGTGATGGCCAAGTTATGGTCGAAACAAAAACATGGGTTTTGGAAAATTTTGACAATATCTCCCCTAAAACTCCAACATCTCTTTTATATAAAAATTCTTCAAAACCAATCATAACCCAAAAGCACTTCGAAACTTAACCCAAAATAACCCAAAAACTGATCCGCAACCATTTAAAACACTTCTATTATGATTTGGGGTTTTCATCAAACCTAAACACAACATTAAAGGGGGTTAGGGTTAGTTTCATACCTTTAATATATTTCTTTTTACTTCATTCTTCTTCCTTCTCCTTTGTTTGGCTCAAATCCTTGAAGAGTACAAAGCCAACTTAGTCTCTTTTCTCACTCTCAACCGTGCCCTAGTTTTCAATGTGAAGATATGCCCAAATTAAAAATGCTATTCAAAGACCAATTTTTGGTCTTAACTCAAAACCTTCACTAGGCCTTATTTGGCTAGCACATCATTTCCTCATTTCTCATTTTATTTTAACTTTATTTTCTCTTTCATTTCACATCCAACTATTACCCTTCTTCCATTTTTGCACATACACTTCTCATTTATGACTTTTGGGTCCTCATATTGACATTTTACCTTAATTATTTTATAATTTTTAGGTTTTATCATTTTTTTTGTTCTTTAACAATATCAGTTCCGGAAAAATACAATTTAACTTATTTTATATCTAAACATGCTATATAAAACTTAGTGCTATTTTGCTGCCATACCTAAGACTTCTTTCTCTATCTCTCCCATTCTCGCTCTCTCCCTTTTATATTGCTTTATCAATATCTTATCACCTTCTTCTACTATTATATATGTGATACAAAGAGAG
The DNA here is from genome assembly GCA_016808115.1 of Tetrastigma voinierianum. Lineage (NCBI taxonomy): Eukaryota > Viridiplantae > Streptophyta > Magnoliopsida > Vitales > Vitaceae > Tetrastigma > Tetrastigma voinierianum. Next base: position 782,560 of record JAEQBH010001219.1, read on the forward strand.
TAATATATGTTTTTCTCAATCTTATTTTGTATTATAATTGCATACTTTACAATAGTTAGATTTTCTTTCATATTTTTCATGATTAAACCAAATAAGAAAATTATTTTTTAGGATATGTTTGGAACCTGGAAAATACCAAGGAAAGAAATAAATTACTAAGAAAAATTATTTTTTCATGTAACCATATTTGGTTTCATTGTGAAAAATATAAAAGAAAATCAAATATAATCAAAATTTCTCAGAAGTTTACTTATGTTTAAATAGAGAGAAACAAAATAAAATGAGTTTAAATAAATCTATATAATTAATTTATTAACTTTAAATCTATTTTTTATCTTCCTCTAATTTTTTTTTCCTTCAATTTTTTTTTATATTATTTTTTAAGTTTTTTTCCTTTCCTAATACTTTTAGGAATTCAAACATAGCTTAAAGGGTGACATGCCCCTGTACTGGCCTTTGCCCTAATTCAGGAACTGGCATCGTATTGTTTTATACATCTCTTGGGCCTTATCATATATTTGTACTTTTATTCAATACCCTAAATTTCACCATACACTTTCAATGATTGATATTACAAGTTCGGCAGGTATCAAATCAAGACCCTATAGATCTTTTTTGGATATTTTATTATTATTATTATTATTGGCTGGGGAAGTCTAGGTGACCTACTACAAATAAGAGGCAAAAGGAGACGTTCATGCATTAGAAATAGGGGGTGATAAATTTCAATGGTCACCTAGACTTGGACTATTTGTTTCTCTTGAGTGGTAGAATTGGGTCCTTGTAGTGTCAATATCAGCATCTTTATTCTCCTCTTTTTATTTTTTCTTCTTTACTTATTCTTTTTTCTTTGGATGGATGAATGGAAATTGGAAAGAAAGAGGAAGGAGCCTCATACGAGTGGAAGAATTTATTGAGAAAGACCAAGGATCTGAAATTGAATCCAGTGGACCAGATTTTGGATACTATTATTGTTGCCCTTTCACATCTGTAAGCCCCACTAACTTCCCATCTTTGGAATTACTTTTTCTTGTTCCTTTCTCCTCTGGCAATTCTCCAACCATTTTTTTCTTACCTAGTGTCACGTTTGACACACCTCCACCCCCTACTAGCAGTAGGTGTGCTGACCACTCCATAGAAATCCTTAACCGTAACTTCTAACGACTAAAAATTCCTGTGAAGCGAAGCCGTATTGCTTGCTGAAAACTCGTATAAATTTTTTTCCTTTTCTCAATTTATGATTTGCTAAAATCTCGACAACATAACAGCTGTATAAATGACATATTCCAAATCCTGTAAACACAATTTACACTTTTCCAAATATGGCAACCAACAATGTTCTTTCAAAAGAGCCTCAGGCTCAACACATTTTCACAACTACACTATATACATACATATACTTTATACTGAATTATACAAATTCAAAGTATTTCCTTACAAAAGATTATTAATACAAAGATCGATACAAAAGTCGAGAATCCTAATATACCCAAATGCTCTGGCAGCTCTATACCCTAAAATAGCTTTTAAACGTGAAAATAACGAAGCTAAACGGTACCAACGAACGACGCTTTTCCTCGAAAATATACTTTTGCTTGCTTGCTTCGCTTCGCTTCTTAAATATGGTTTTACAACTCAAAAAAACCATTGTTGCTTGTTTTTTAAAAGTATGGTTGAATACTTCAAACCATTACTTGTTTGCTTTTCACATATGGTTTTAAATCAAAACCATTGTTTGCTTAAAAACTCATTGCTTGTTTGGCTTTTAAAATATGGTTTACAATGAAACCATTAAATACCAAACAGAAATAGCTTCATAATAATACACTAGTATTTGAAAAATAAGTTTAGAACACTCACCTTTTTGTTTACCAAAACTTGAGCATGACTCCACAACTTTCTCGCCTTTGCTTTTAGCCTACACACTCAACGAATACGGCGAAAACATTAATTGCCTACGTAATCGCATATACTTAACGTACTTCATAGGCAAGTCACTTTGAGGAACTAACACTTAGTCACACTCATTTGGTTTCATTAATCGCCTGTGTAATCGGTGCGTTTTTCATTGAGTTTCATTCTTCTTTGAACCTCTCTTAATCATTTATTAAGGTTCTCATACTATCGGTGTATGAATTTGGGCACTATGCGAAATTACAAAAATTGCTGACACCTGTGGTACGAGACCACTATGTTTGGCAACCGGCATCAAACACATTCGTATAGTTGGCACCAGACCACTGGCCTTGGCACCTACACCAAATGGGTTCGCTATGGGGCACCGGTACCACCTGCTTTTCACCGGTACCACCGTGGTTTTGCCTTAATCACGATTCTTGCCCTCTTGGTACCATTTTTCTCATACAACTTCCATTCCATAATACCTCAAAAACCAACATGGAATTTATCCAAAACCACACCATAACACTTGTATTGGTGGTTTGGAACTTCACACAACCAAACCCTAGGTGAAAATCCTAAGAATTCAACTCAAGGCCCACCAATTCCTACGAAACTATATAATTATGATGGATTCCATGTTTAATTTTTACCAACTAGGGTTTTACCCACATAACTTCAACAAATCTAGGGTTTGGGTGATCTCTCCACAAAACCCTAGAAAAAGGAGGAACTAATCGCCATGGAAAACCCTAGAATTCATACACTAAAAACCCAAATTACACATGATTCCATACCTGAAATTCTTCCCTTTCTTCTCCTTCTCCTTCTTCCTCTTCTTCCTCTATTCTTCTCACGCAAAACGTGAAGCCCTAGTTTGAGAGACCAAATGAAATGTTTTGTTTCTCATCCCATTTTTATATTCTAATCTTTCCTTTAATTAACATTTGGTCCTCCATCACTTTAATATTTGCACAATGGCCTCTCATCTTCTCAAATTATGGTTTTCATATCCTTTTTGGCAAATTACAACTTTACCCTTCTTCTGGCATAACATTCCGGGTTCAATAAATTTATCATTTCACAATTTCATCCTGAACAACAACTCCTAAAATACTTACAATGACACTTGGTGCACATATGCGCCCCTACGGTTACATGTACCGTACACCCTCTCGGGACGGGGCATTACGTGTCTACTCGTTCACATAGCTATGCGGTTCATGTGATGGTCTCACATCGACATGTTCATAAGACCCAACTTGCCATAACACATTTCATGCCTCCATGCTGACTGGTTTCACCCTACTTTAGGTTCATCAGGAAAGCGGCTCGAGTTCCCAACTAGTTTATGCAGGGTAGGCCAACACCCTTTTTCATAGTCAAGTCACAGGCTAACGACAAGCTTCCTAAACTGGACCAAGTCGGCATGCTTAAACTTTAAAGAAACAACCACGATCCACTTGCACACACTTTTGGTGCACTCTCACCATTCTGCTCAAACTCTTCAACATGCTTGATCTTCAATAAGGTCTTTAGCTACGGTTATGGACGCACACACAATAAGCCTGTGACATTCTCCCCCACCCAATATCTTGCACACCCTCATGCAAGGCACCTTTCATCGATTTACGCCTTCAAATACTATTGCTCCCCACGATCCAATATCCACAAAGGCTCGTGTTGATACCCTTAGGCTAAAGAGGACATCCATCACCTCGAATGTAGCATCACACATCCATGGAAGGAGCCCCCATTCGACTTCCACCCTGAAAGCAGCACCTCGCTTGACTTTCACCCCTAGTAGTGGAGCACTCTTTACGCACTACTAGACATCAATTAGCACCTCATGCGATCTAGAGGAAAGCCCATCCATACATGGGTCCTCATCATTGCATCTTCAACAACCACGGCTACATAAGTTATTGTACATCTTTAGGAGAGATAAACTTTCGGCCGCTAAGATTGACAGAAAGCAACACCATATTGTTAACAAACTTCTGTCATGCTTTGATACCATTTGTCATGAGTCTACTCGTTCACGCAACAGTGCAACCCGTGCGGTGGTCTCACATTGACACGTTCATGAGACCTAGCTTGCCACGTCACACTTTATGCCTCTATGCGGACTAGTTTCGCCCTGCCTCAGGTTCGTCAGGAGAGCGGCTCCAACTCTCGACTAGTTTGTGCAGGGTAGGCCAACACCCTTGTTCATAGTCAAGTTTCAGACTAGCGACAAGCTCCCCAAACTTAACCAGGTCGGCATGCTTGAACTCCGAAGAAGCTTCAACCATGATCCACTTGCAAGCACTTCTGGAGCACTCTCACCATTCTGCTCAAACCCGTCAACATGCTTGATCTTCAATAAGGTCTTCAACTACGGTCACGGACGCATACACAATAAGTATGTGACATTCTCCTTCACCTAATATCTTGCATGCCCTCGTGCAAGGCACCTTTCACCGATCTACACCTTTAAAGACCCCATGAGCCATTATCCACTGAGGTCTATGCTGATACCCTTGGGCTAAAGAGGACGTCCATCACCTCGGACGCAACATCACACAACCATGGAAGAAGCCCTCACTCGACTTCCACCCCGAAAGCCACACCTTGCTCGACTTTCACCCCTAGTAGGCGAGCATCGGTTACGCACTACTAGACAACAACCAACACCTCATGCGATTTGGAGGAACGTCCATCCATACATTGGTCCTTATCATTGTAGCTTCAACCACCACGACTTCATCAAAACTGTATATCTTTAGGAGAGATAGACTTTCGACCACCAAGATCGACAAAAGACAACACCATACTATTGACAAACTTTCGTCCTACTCTGATACCATTTGTCACAAACCTACTCGTTCACATAGTGGCATGACCCATGCGATGGTCTCATATCGACACGTTCATGAGACTCGACACACGCCACGCCACGCGTTACGTCTGCGGTCTTGCCTCGAGCTCATCGGGAGGCGGCTCCGGCTCGACTAGTTTATGCAGGGATAGACAAACACTCTTAACCCTTAGTGAGTGCTTAGGTAGCAATAAGCTCCTCAGGCTTAGCGGTCGACATTACTTTGAACTCTGAAGAATCTTTAACCACGATCCACTTGCACGCACTTTTGAAGCACTCTCACCATTCCCCTCAAACTCATCAGCATGCTTGATCTTCAGTAAGATCTTCAGCTACGATCACGAATGTACACATAATAAGTCCATGACACTAGGGAGAGAATCTCATGTGTCCCTTTTAGGGGTTTTTTTTTAATATAATTTTTTTTTCATTGATTCAAACTAGCAATACATTGATATAAGCATAAAATCAAAATCGCTAAAAACCACAAATGATGAAACAACATCCATGTCAATAGAATAATGAAACGATTTAAAGCATATACATTTATTAGTTGAGTCTACACATTTTATATTACTATTGTAACAAGAATACCTATTACTTCAATTTCGTAGCATACTGACGACTATTGATTTGATTCCTTATCTTTAATCATATACACTTTGCATGTTTGAATCGCTCAAAGACAAATAAACATCACACCATGACGACGAAAACCAAATTGTTGTACTGAAACGACACAACCACCAGCCACACTAAGACGACGACAATCACATGCGCACGAAGGCGACGACAATCACACGTGCACGAAGGCGATGACTAAATCACAAATAAACAAATAAACCTAAATTTGTGTGGAATAACCACTTTATTGAGAAAGAAAAAGATGAAAAGAGGTATAAATGACTTATTTCAAGTCATGAATGACAAAAAAATTACCGCTCTTTACTTAAAGAGACAATACTAACAGAGAAAAAGTTGAAGGAAAAAGAGGTCAGAATTTATCCCTCTGAGGGGTATTAACATTTATACAAGTCAAAAATTCACACAATTCCCAAACTTTTTTCCCTTCTTTAGTTTTTTTTTTCTAATAATTTCCAAACTTTTTCTTTTAAATCACGGTTTAGCTCAAATGGTAAATAAGTATGATAAGAACAGGCGTTCCATATTCGAATTCCAAGAACATGGTACAAGTGAATAGAAGTAAAAAAAAAAAAAATTTCTTTTAAATTTGGAAATCCTTCCAAAAGGTCTATGGCATTTAAAGAGCACAATAAATTTGATAAAAAAAAATGGTTTTTTTTTGTTTAACATATGAATTTCACTTAAATTGCCCGTCCAATAATCTTACATTTAAACTATTCAACTCATATATGACTTATTTTAAATTATCGTAAAATAAATAGGTCAATCAAATTAAAATATCTTTCATCAATAAGATCTAGCTTAACCCGATTATTGAAAAGAAACATATAATTACTAAATGAGTTATACGATCTCACTTATATAATAATTAGGTAATATTTTAATTTTGACTCGAGATTGAGTTTCGATGAACCATCCAGTCAAGTATCTAAACTTTAACATGATTCAAGTACGACCCGCTAACATAAAATATCAACTTTACTTACATCATGATATTTTTTATATCTTAATAATATAGTTTTACTTATTTAAAAAATATATATATATTTTACTTAGTATCATTTTCTTAATATTCTCGGCTACATTTTGTGCATCACACTCATAATTTTACTTTACATGTGCTTAAAACGAGATTGGATGACAGAATTCTGGATAATTAGGTTATGAATTGAAAGATAAAGAAAAATGACAAAATTAGGAATAATAAATTGGATGAATCTAAGTAATGGTGACTGATGACTACTCTCTTTAGTTTTTATTGTTTTACTTTGAAACACTTTCAAATGTGATGTGATAGACAACCAAACAAACCTTATTGGAGGGAACCTTTTTGGAGTACACATGCGATGCCATTGGCATAAAAGATAAAAAAATTGAAATTAAAAAATAAAAATCTTCCCGAGTCTATTGAAAGGATTAAAAAGGCAAGTGTTGGCGTGATCACGACCCTCCATTTGTCGTACTATTTTTTTTTCCTAACTTTATTACCATTTGTGATGATAACAGGAGAGAGGCTAGGCCATGAATTTCTCGACGTGGAAGCGTCCAGGTTCAATGAACCTAGAACGGCCACCTTTTTGCAGGTGATGATTTAACCAGCGTCCAGGGACTGACCAATCTATGAAGGAAAATAATGAGAGCTTTAGAGAGAGAGAAAGCTTTAGAATTCTCTCATGGCGTTGGCTGCTGCTTCTTCTTCTTCTGCCATTCTTCGGTCCGTCGCTTCTCATGATCTCAGTGGTATTTTTTTTTGTCTTTCCTCTCTTTTCCTTTCATTATGATGGTTTTTATGATCTGGGTTTTTTTTTCACTTATCTGTTGAATTTGTTCCTACCTTATGATGTTTGGTGTCCGTGAAAATTAAAGAGAAAATGTTTTGCTTTTCATTTTTTTTAAAACATCTCATGTTACCATCTGAGAAATTCTTTGTGTTATTTGGATGCACGAAACTGCACCATCGCTTACAGGTTAAAACTGTTTGCTTCCAAAAATGTCATCTGAAATGTTTGTAGATCACTGTTTATTATTTGAAAAAACAGGAAGTGTTTTTCGAAAATCTATTATTCATTTCCTGGAATTATTGTTTTCTTTTCTTTTTTAGATTTTGTGAAGAATATCCATCAATGGACAATTTAAATGGATTCTAAGAATATTCATCAACGTGTTCTAAAAAATAATATTGATGATATTAACTTATTTTTCTCGATGTAGCCCCCAAAATTAACTCTTTCCGATGGTTGGATCAACAAATGATTCTTCCAGCATCCTCCAATGTGATCAATGGACAATGCCGGGTGAAGCCTATTTTCTCAGATCAGAAGAGGAGCCAAGCTATGATCCCTTTTGCAGCGACAGTAGCTGCTCCTGGTAATTCTTCAATGTTATTTTCCATGGATTTTAGGGATTGTCACGAACTTTATATTGGGTTGTTGTTAAATGATAATACTGTATATTCAGAGATATTAGGGAAGGGTGAAAGCGAGGTACCTGATGATTATGATCAGTTGGCAAAGGACCTGGAAGTTGCTTCTCCTCTTGAAATTACTGACAGAGCCCTCAAAAAATTTGGGAATGATATCGCCATTGCTTTCAGGTTTTCTTCTTTTGTTTGATTCCATTTTTTCTCGAGTGGAGAATTTTGTACCTATGATGTTTGATGAAATGACTGGGTATGTGCAGTGGAGCTGAGGATGTGGCTTTGATTGAGTACGCCAGGTTAACTGGTCGGCCGTTCAGGGTGTTCAGCCTGGATACCGGAAGGTTGAATCCGGAGACATATGCGTTTTTTGATGCCGTTGAGAAGCACTATGGAATTCATATCGAGTATGCTTTTCCGGATTCTGTTGAGGTGCAGGCACTGGTGAGGAACAAGGGATTGTTCTCTTTTTATGAAGACGGCCACCAAGAATGCTGCAGGATACGCAAGGTGAGGCCTCTTAGGAAGGCTCTTAAGGGTCTCCGAGCCTGGATTACTGGGCAGAGGAAAGATCAATCTCCCGGCACCAGAGCCAAAATTCCGGTTGTCCAAGTGGATCCTACATTTGAAGGGATGGATGGAGGGGTTGGCAGCCTAGTGAAGTGGAACCCAGTGGCGAATATGGACAGTCTGGATGTTTGGAACTTCCTCAGGGCCATGAATGTGCCTGTTAACAGCTTGCATTCACAGGGATATGTCTCGATTGGGTGTGAGCCGTGCACTAGGCCGGTGCTGCCGGGCCAGCACGAGAGGGAAGGGAGGTGGTGGTGGGAGGATTCTAAGGCCAAGGAGTGTGGCCTCCACAAAGGAAATATCAAACAGGAAGAGGTGCTTGAAGAAGTAAATGGAAATGGCAATGGAAATGGAAATGGAAATGGAGCTGCCCACACTAGTGGGAATGCTGCTCTGACCGACATCTTCAACTCTCAAAATGTAGTTTCCCTCAATAGAACTGGGATTGAGAACTTAGCCAAGTTGGAGAACCGAGCCGATCCATGGCTGGTTGTGCTTTATGCTCCTTGGTGCCGGTTTTGCCAGGTAACAATTTCTTTTCAATCAGGACTCATTTGTAGGTGATTGTGCTAAATTGCTAAGCTGGGAAACATTTTCTTTTCCTTTTTTTGAATTCGATATAGGCCATGGAAGGATCATATGATGAATTGGCAGAAAAGCTGGTGGGTAGTGGGATAAAGGTGGGGAAGTTCAGAGCAGATGGAGAGCAAAAGAAATTTGCACAGCAGGAGCTGCTGCTTGGTAGCTTCCCTACAATCTTATTCTTTCCTAAGAATTCTCCCAATCCGATCAAATATCTCTCTGACAAAAGGGATGTTGAGTCGTTAATGGCTTTTGTTAGCACCCTACAATGATAAAATTCTACAGAAAGGAGCATTATGAGATGTTGCTCCTTGTGAAATGCATGGTCTTGTACATTGTTGGTCCATGCTGAGAAGAGTTCCCCCACAAACTTCAGAGTTCCTGTTTTCAGATTCATCACAGCTTTTCCCTTTTTCTTTTTCGAATATCAAGGACAACGGAATATAAATTTCAGCCTTCTTTTCTTATTGGCAACTAGAATGGGCTTTCTATTTTGTTATTTTGCTTGTGAAGAAAATACCAATTGATAATATTTGCTTGCAAATTGCACATTCTGACAGCTTCCATTTCCCTGGTGTTGAGGGACAAATCATTCCTGGTCAATATTTAGGAAGCTTTAAGAAAATATAAACATGAACAAGCAGGATTAAACTGGATAGAATCCCTCCTATCTCAACTGGTTTTTTTCCCCGGTTGTTTATCTTCATCATATGTATTTCCGATCCAGGTTCTAACTCTTGGAATCATAAAGGTGTATTTGAACTTGAGCCTTTTTAGATATCAAATGGAATCCCTTTTTGGAAAGCATTTCATTAACACGAGTCTTCTTTTCAGAGTAATTTTTTTATATTTTACATTTATTCACTTTTCATTACATCATTACAGACTCTAGTTTGGGACCTTCGCATGCCCATCTCTTTTACCTCTTGAGCCCATGCCTCAACATTTGTTGAGACTTAGTTCTAAAATAGTGAAACGAACCTTCCAGCAAAGGGAGAGTGAGTCATAAGAAGAAACTTCGGAATTTCTTCAAGTGAGGCTTTGTTAATTTCCCATCCGTTAGGAGTCCATATGTTCCATATGTTTGGTTCTTAACATATGACCCGTTAATTCTATAAAGAAATTAAACCTTTAAGGTAGAGGTTATGATGGAAACCTTTATATAAAGAACATAATTTTACCGCTCTCGGTGTCACTGCTACTAACTTTTTGCATCAGAGAATAGCACCATCGTTCTTGAGAGTCAGAATACAAAAAGTCCATAGTGTTCTCTTTCTTACTGCAATAGCTGGAAGTTAGATCTTTAGCTTTCGTTTATCTAACATTTGGTAATAAAGCCAAAGTAAGGCCTCTACCTTGCAAATCATTGATCTTTTTTTTTTAATTTCAATTTTTTCTTATTTTTATATGGAAACCCAACAAAACACATTCTTCTTATTGCAGCAACACGAAGCATCCAATGTGGACCTGCTCATATGATATCCAAAATCTCTACTTTTCCTTTCTGCTTAAAGTATGGATTAGGAATTATGGCTGGTGCATAGTGGTAGAATAGTACTACCTTTACAATAAGGTAATCACCAGTTCGTTTCACTGGGTATTTGTGGAGCCACAAATAAATTGATAAAAAAAAAAGGCTTCCAAACGCACCCGCTGGCTCATTTATCCTTTTTTTTGCTTGCTAGGGTGGCTGTCTCTGATGGTTGTTTGGCAGAGGTGTTTGGTCGTTTGCCTAATAGTCTCTTCACATTAACTCCAAGAATTTATAGCAGAACCAAAAATAGAAAAAGAAAAAGCAAAAATTTAATATATAAGGATTTCGAACCTTTGGACATTCTAGTTGAACTCCTACCACTATGCCTCTCAATTAGGCCATCAGCTCAACGTTTTCTTTAACTTTGATCTAGTTTATTTTAATACATATATTAGGGTTAAAAATTCATGAATAATTTTTTTCTTATTCTTCAAAGTCCTTACATGTTAGGGTGATTCACTAAATTTCATTGATTAATCGAGCTACAATATGTTGGACCAATAAAATTTATATGAAGATGATCAATTTATATAACACCGTGACAAATTTTATGTGTTAAATTCTTATTAATCAGATGTAAATATTGGATTATAATTTTCACTTACCCCTGTAGAATGAGAATAAGAAACATAATCCAATAGTTTGATCAAAGGGCACAGTTTGAAACTTAATTAATGATCTTTGTACCCATTGGCAACTGTGCCCCAGTTCTTTCGTTAACTTTTGGACAAATACATTTATTTGAGTAGGACTTAGCCTACATGCAAACCTATGTCTGATTGTTTTTGAAAGTGTCCATTGTCCAACACAGCTGACAGCCTAAAACATTTAATGATTATATTTTTCTACATTGCGCGCATCTAACTGCAAAAACTGTCACTAGATGTTAAAGTCGGAAATCTCAGCCAAGAGACAAACATACAACCCACAGAGAAAACTTTACTCACTGCAGGTGTATGGACTTTGACTATAAAAAGCATAGGGAAAAAGAATGAGCCATCAACCATCATCGTATATAACACTCATAGATAAGCCGTGGAGACTTTATTTAATAGTGGGAGGTCCGCCTCCATTATGTCTATAAAGACACATATCTATTAGCATAATGTGGCCTAATGATAGCGTCAAAGTTAGGATCCACAAAGATGTATTATAAATTTGCAAATCTGTAGATTGTACCTGGTAATGATGGTCTGTTAATAATAATCTGCCATTATTCACAACCCAAACCCGAAGACGTTAATAACAAACACAAATAACATTCCCTAAATCCAAATCTCAACCATTTATTATTATTTAGTTAGTTATCAACACCGGTTATGACTCATTGACCATCATTTAACATACGAAGAATTATAATTAATCATTCATAATATGTTTAAATACTAAATAACCTATTAAATTCAAGATGTTTACACTCATTATTTAAATTACAGGGAATTATAACTTAATAATCCATTTTTAACACAACCAACTTATTAAATAGGTTAATTAACTAACATAGAATAATTAAACTGGTTAACTAAACAACTGGGTTAGGCAAGTCAACATGAGTAAGACTGAATTATTAACAATAGTTGATTTAAACACTTAATATGACCTAAATAATAATTATACTTCAACTGAAACCCAAAATCGTGGTTAGTTCCATCGTATTATGTGTCGCCTGGCCAACCCATAAAAACTGATAAATCTTTGCGTACGACAATCCGCTTCGTCCCCAAGGTCATGATCCAGAGGAGAGTGCATGATCATCAAGAGACAGATGGACATTTCTTGCTTCACCTGAAGTCTTTATAAGTATCCATGTCCGAGCCATCTCGTCTCACTATCTGTGCACTTTACCCCTCAACAGGTCAATCTAAGATCTCCTATAACACAAGCGATAAATGGATCACCTAATGAACTCTTGACCATGTGTACAAGAGGAGGAAGTTACCACTCATGGAACAAGGGGAAGGTGCTTTTTACTATTTCAAAATCACATGAACAAGCCCAAAAACAAGGAAGGGCAAACGCCCAAACTAAAGCGCTGGTTATAAAAGTGAGCGTCAATGGTTTCTTTTGTAAAAAGAAAGAGCACATGGTAGCTGGGATTGTATAAAGCATAAAGTCTGAGGTTTGGCGACATCTACTCTCTTCTCATGAATCACCATAAAATGCAACTGCAACACTTCGTGATCACTCGTTCGAATAACCACGCTTCAAACACCTTGCATGCAAACCCCGCCAGCCATGGTCGGAGCAGACATCAATTTAGGAGAGGCTGGTTCACGTGGCGTCAATGGTACTTGTAATCTGAGCTGTCACAGGCTCACTTCAAACTGGGGATGATCCTTATGTTCCTAGTTTTTCTGGGTGAATTTAATTTCATATCGCTCTGTACCTTTGAACTTCCCAGAACCTTTGATATTGGTTTTTAATTTTAATTAAAGAAGAAGTTACTGGATCCCACTTGCGCGATGGGTCTCAAGCTACACATTTCAAGATAATAACGCTTATAACCTCCACAAGCTCAACTCACCGAATCAAAAAGAATGCTTTAAATTTAGACAAATCATCCCTTATTGTATCAAACACAGAACACATCTCCATCCAGCATGAATTAAAGGTTAGTGAAACGAAGGAACAATGCCCTGGGGATTTTATCAGACTTGGAGATATAAGTCTAGACTGTAGCCATAAGGCAAACTAAAAGTTAAAAATGGTGCAATAAGGAGTAACATTTGTTAAAAATCATACATACAAACATTTGTTGTCCCGATATGGATTTGGAGTGATTAGAGGAAATACTCAGTATCACCTTCACTGACGTCACTCCCACATGATCTCACATGCCGTTTCTATTAATAGACCAAAACAATCTGAACTTTGCCAAGTACTTGGTGTCAAGTAGAGAAGCAAATGGACAGCCAAAACAAATCAGAAATGAGGTCGGAGAGTGGAGAGTACCATGGTAGTTATAATCGAGAATAGTGCCACCGTGTCCATTCTTTCTTAGGTTTTCCAAGAGCTATGTGATTGTCAGTTTAATTACACCATGCCTAGTTTCAAAAACAAAAATGGTCCACAGCAAAGAATAAATCGAACCTTAATGACATGGTAAGAGTATGAAGAGTAACGCATATTTTCCTCAATTTTTATGGTGAATGAGGGTACTAAAGACGGCGTATATAATTAATCGGATGTCAAACTAAGGTCAGTTTAAGACGCCATTTGAGTTATTCAAATGTTGGAACTCAGTTTAAGTATATATACACGCAGGTGGGGCGTCTACCAAAGTGGCGGATTTATAACCATAAAGAAAAGAAACTGTAATTCGCTGACCATTAGTGGGCATTGATATATTAAAATCCGCGGGCCATGTATTATATAACGTCCTTCCAGGCTATCACTACTCAGATCGCGGAGCCAAGAGAAGTTTCTGGAGAGAATGACTGACCAATGAGTGATCAAATCTATGACACATTATTCGAAGAGATCACCAGTTGGTTAAACATATGGTTCAAGCTATATTGATCACAATATACCCAGAGGTAGAAACGGTAGCAAATAAACTACCATCAGGACAACCACAAACTTTGAACTTGTAAATCGATTGTTTAGGAACAACAAATGAACAACTGACAGATATCCTGGAACAACAAGTTCTCGGCGAAGAAACAACATTAAGGAAACCACAGTGGTCGAATCGCCATTCCCAAGGATTGATACCGGGTACCTGCAAGAATCAGGTAATCATAAATATCGAGTCTAACATGATCCGGTAAAACCTTTCATGCTTCATACTTCTATGAATCAAACTGGTAGAGCAATGCTATGAAAGATGATGGACTCTATGGTATCTAAATCGAGTCCGTGGATCTCGCCGAGCCGTCCCATAAAACTGTCAAGTGCGGTCTCAAGACAAAGAAAGACCTGGCCGCGCACACTGTTAATACAAAGCAAGATTCAGGCCATAAAGGGTTCACCAGTTGTGAAGGAAACAAACTATATGGAGACCTTTTCTCCCGGGGATTGGAAAAGATTCTTCTTCAGTAATATTGTTAGGCATTAAGTAGGTGTCATTTGACTTAGAGTCAAAGATTTATTTTGATTTGAAAACGACTTACCAGAAATAGATAAGAGTGTTAACATGAGAACAACTTGAAGACTCTCCTGGTGTTATGACATGAGTTATATAAACTTAATAAAACCATTTATGGTTTAAAATAAGCGTCCCATTAATTGTATTTGAAGTTCCACAAGGTCAATTATATCTATTCTTTAAGAGAAATGTCATAGATCATTGTATATATCGTGTATGTTAGTGGTGGGAGAAGACCCACTTCTGTTTCCTTTACATGGATATGACACTACAGCAACACACAAAGGTTATTATGAGGTGAAACAATTTCTCAAAGAACCTTTGATATGAAGGACATATGGGTGAGGTGATCTGTGTCATGTTTCATTAGAGATCATGATCAGAAAGATCTCAGTAATTTATAGGTCAACTCTCAAGATATTATCAACAAAGTTTTAGAGAGATTTTGGATGAAAGATTGTTCACCGAGCCTAGCACCCATTGTAAAGGGTGACATGTTTAGCTTGGACTAGTGCCCAGTAAACATTTGAGCTGAACAAACAGAAGAAATATCCTGTTATGCTTTGGGCCTAGAGGAAAAAGCCCATGTGCAAACACAGTGTGCACCGACTTTATGGCTGTATATGTTGTTGGAGGTTAGCAGATATCGAAAATTACCTAGAAAGTCAGTAAAGAAGGGTTATAAAGATAATCGTCAGCAAAGAACTAATGCAGCGATGGGTACAAAACATAAACGATAACTCTGGAAGTAGATTACATTAAGGCTGAGCTACTGGGTCGTGATGGACTTTGAAAGTCTACTCAAAGTTATGCACACATATGCCATTCAGTGGAGCCATGCCCTGAGAACTCATGAAGCAAACATTGACTATTATTTCCACTATTGAGGCCGAATTTGTATCTTGTTTGAAGCCACCGCTATGTGTCATTTGCAGAAGTTTCATCGGGCTCAGACATGATCCCCATTTGAAAGGACATTAAGATTATACTATGACAAATTTGACTAATCAAGTTTTTTTTTTTTGGCCAAGAATCGATAAAAGTGGAAATTAGCAAGTCATATCGACATCAAATACTTCAGCCATCCGTAACGGTGTTAAAGAAAAATAGTGGTCATGGAAATCAAGACAGCAACCAGTTTGAAGATTATAGATCTTGATAAAAGGCATGCAACCAAAGAAGTTCGGGACTGTTAATCAATATGGGACCTTAAACCACGATAATCCCCAGGTACTGCACGCATACACCCAGCTCCATTATGTCAGATGTTTCATATAGCCACAAAAACACTCTCACTTACGCAGGTCAGAAATACTACGTTTGACCTAAGACAAACGTGACATGATTTATTCATAAAGGGTTAATGGAAGAAGTGTTACGAACAAATTATATTGTAATTATGGATAATAAACAAGCCATTAAAAGAGGACCGTATTATTGGTGATCTATATTTAATTCATGACTTGAGTACAGACATCGAGAAGTATGGACTAGCACCCAAATTTCTTCACACAAATTCTTATTCTTCTTCAACTGAGTTAGCTCCATTACAGTAAACACTTCTTTCTTAGGGTAATATTATTATACATTATACACCTGCACAGTGGAGTTACAAGGTGATATCAACACCATAAAGGGTTATGAATGATCTCACCAGCTCCCACGCTATATTAATCGATAACATCACAATCGCTATTCACACCGCGTAATAATTTGTGGAGGTGATACAGCAAACACGCATGTTCGTATGTTTATTTTCACGTCGTATAATTTGTTTAATCGAGAGTTCACAATCCATGCAATCTTGCGATGACTGAGGGTGGCTGAATACGAGACGCGGTAGCATACTGACCTTCAGCCATCACAAGCCTTTGTCGAAGTTCGTCATTCATACGTTAACACGCGGATCGAGTTTAGATCACCATGCCCGCTAATGGAACCGCATCACATCCCAATCCTACCATCCCCCAGCAGGTCGCTGCTTTGGTCATTAGGGCTGGAATGATGGTAAACTTTTGATCTCCGTGCTACAAAATCATCATTAACATCTACAACCTGTCGCTAATGTCACGTGGAGTCGAGATCCTGCGTTCAACCGCAGCTTCCTAATCCGAACGCCTCTGACGCTCACCCCCAATGTTCCGCCTATACATGGGTACTGGGCTTTAAAGATTTCAATGTCTCTTTGAAGGATTCTTATGGGGAAAATTCAAGAAACCTTTGTCGAGGTGTTCGTCTAGCCACAGGTCCGCATCGGTCCCACGGTCATCCTCACACCCAGTGCCTTGTGTGCCTCAGAAATCTGAGTGTCCCACAAATCAATTTAGAAAACTAGAGAAATTTTATTTGGTAGCTTTTAGGTTTTTTTGGTCCCCTCCCTTAAAGCTGGATGAGTTACCCTGGTAGGTTTTCTAGGCATCGTATCGGTGACAAAGGTACTCAAAGGATGGCTAGTGGGGGAGACAAAGTGGTAAGCCGCTTGGACGAGGAACCACCTTCTACCTTGTCTAGGGAGGTTATTTTACGTGTGAATGCTACTGGAGTTATAACGTGGCTCATACCCGTCGGGGGTGTCTAGGGCAGATGCTTTATGGAAGAAATTTTCCTTTCCTCCCTATGTCCGGGTCTCATTCTCTTCGTCGGGGCCTTAGTTTGTGGCATGTAAAAATGGGGATCAAGTCGTAATGAATTCCATCTATTGGCCAGAGATCCACATTAGTGAGGGTTAGAGTTCCCATACGCTTACAATACCGAGTTCCTTCATTTTGCAGAGCTCCACCGTATGCATGTTCATGTGAACATTATCCATGTATTGTTGGGGGTGTGTACTAAATAGGAAGCACGTGGTGTGTTTAGGTTTGGAGGAGGTTCTCTATGCCTATACCTTCAAGTGGCACAACCTCGGGAGGTATTAGCTCGTTATCGATGCAAAATCGTTGCAGTTAGTGACAAACCTGCCCATAACTAGAAAGAATAAGCCATAAGGTAACATGTTGTTGTTCGGGACATGAGGAAGTGATGAGTATCTCAAATACTCATTCTATCCCTATTTTTACTTATATTTTTAGTATTTTTATGTTAAATAAGTGTCCTAATACTCTAAATATTCATCTTTATGATTAATCAACCATTTGGTAGAATTGCGAGAAAATGAGCGAAAAAGGAAGGAAAATCAACAAATTACACATGCAGCAGCAACAACTATGTTTTAACGTTTCAAGCTATAAGATAATCCCAAATGGCTAAAATATTTATATAGATGGATAGGTGACTTCTCAAACTTTCCAAAGAGACCTTATTCACTAAATTTGGACTTCAAATGATCAAATTATGACTCTTGGAAGTTGAAGGAAGAAGAAAAGAGAGCTCAAAAGTGACCAGTTGGAGCATTTTGTATATTCAGTTTGTGTCATCATTTCTAAAGTGTTATTTTTGGCCATATCTAGATTCTAAACTTCAAGAGCTTTCCAATGGTACCAAGATTGTGCAATTTGGAATCCGAAAAAGAAAGCTATGTTTGTCGCGACGAAGGCAGGGCTCATCGCGATGAACCAGAAATGCCACATTGACGGAGATATGGGTTTGTTGCGACGAAGCGTTGAGGCTTAATAGCGAAAAAAAACCCATTTTGACCTAATTTTCAAAGGCTTATAAGAAGGGACACGTTCTAGAGGTTGTAGATGGATGGGGGAGGACCAAATCGGTCCTTTGGGGGTTGAAGTTCGGAGTTTGAGATAGAAAACCCTCCTTAGGGTTTTTCCCTTCTTTTTCTTGACTATGGGACCATAGAAGAGGTTGGAGTCTTCAAGATCGAAGAAGAACCAGAGATTTTTGGAGGAAGATCGAAGACTCAACATATTTTCATTCATTAGAGTTTCTTCTTTCCCTTTCTCATGTTTTTATCTTAGATTTATGATGTACCAAACCTTTGTCATGTGTTAATTTCACAGTCTAGGGTATTGGTTGTATGTTGGACGTGAAGCTTATATTTAAATGTTCATCTTCTGTTTTCTATTATTTCTGTGTGATTGTTGGTCTACTAATTCATGCTTAGGTGTTATTTGCATGTTGATTCTAGTTAATCTCAACATGGTGAGTGGTTCCTTGTGAGATCTAAGAAGGGAGTGAGGAATTTGACATAGATGAATTAACCTAATTAGCCTAGTAGTATAGAAATCATCGGTAATTAGGGCATGTGAGATTAATAACAGGTCTTAGCGTAATGCTTAGGATTGAGCTAAGAAGTAAGAAACCTAGTGTTAGTTGGTAGGTTATTCGACCTCAAGAGAGGCTTATAATTAAATTAGACAAAGTCGCCTTGGAAAGCATTTTCATGAAACAATAGAGTAGAATTTTGACTTAGATATAAGAGGATTGTCCAATTGCACCAAATACCTTAGGAATTTATCATCTCTTGGTATCCCTTCGTTACGAACTTCATTAGTTCTATTTAGATTCCAATAGTTTAGTTTAAATTCTATTTCGACTCATCACTTTTGACCTTTTGAATATTAGAGAAGTATCCTAATTTTGGTACTTAGCATCCTCATTTCCTTGTGGATCGATATCCGTACTTAGGTGCACTTTATTACTTGAAAAGTGTATACTTGCGCAAAATAGGCACTTTATTGCATAGTTTACTTACATATCACGAATACGTCTATCAAGTTTTTAGCACCGTTGTCGGGGACTAACAAGTCTTTGGTGCTACGCCAAAAGCCCTTATCATGATGCAAAAAGGATCCTATGCTCCAAGAGTTTCTTGTGAACACATACCTCGGTGCAGGTTGGGCATAGGGATCTTGATCAAATATTTATGCCTTAGCTCTTTGGTTAAATGGGACGAACCCTCCTTAACTTGTTTTGTTGATGGATTGTATGTGAAGGTACCTTGGGCCAGGGGAAACTTGTTGACGACCTGAGTTCGTCCCAGTTTGACTCGCTGGTAAAGGTTTTGAGCCTTCTGAGCTCCGCGCGAGACTTCAAAACACCTTCTAACTCCAGCAAACCTTCGAGAGGTGTTCGACTACCCCGAGAAGTTTGTACTTTCGAAGGTCTCGTACCTAAACTTTGAGGGCTTGGGAGACATCTGTGACGCCCCAAAATCCTGGGGTTCGTTGATCACCCATCAACCCTCAAAAACCTGTGGATATCATGTAACCTAATGCCCCTTCATGTGTCCCATTCACCGAGACTGATAATTTAACAAAAAATTGCGGCCCCGGATGAGAACCATCCATCTGCGCAAGTCCCGCACCTGTAATGTTATCCCGTATAGGGTGAGTTACGCCCAGTAGAGTAAATCCTACAGAGCCTACTCCCCACCAAAGTGTACATGCAATGTTTACACTTAACAATTTTCACATTCACATTATAATTCCAAGCAAGATATGTAATCCTAGGTAGGAATTCTACATGCCATGCCATGAAATGAGATGAGACTCACTCATGCTCCATCCCCGAGTCTTTATTAACTCCCATAATACCGAGTCTTTACCGACTCCCACCACACAATATGATGCTAATGTGTGATAAAATTCGTCATTAATGGATTACATCCAATGATAATTTTCAAACAAAATTCGTTTTTTTATAAACCAATTGTTACACCTCAAATGATCATGTCATTTACAAAACCACGTGTCTTTTGTGAGCAGCGAATTTTCGGGGTTCCACTGTAGACTTCTCACACTTTCCAACACTTTTTAGACTTTCACCATTGGAGTGTCTAAACCAGTCCGGGTCTTTCACCCGAGGGAGTATTTAGCCCTTCTTGCTATTACCCGACACAAGTTTTTACCATTTCATTCAATAGTGCGACTTTATTGGACTTCGTCCGACGGTACTGAGCCCGCTCATTAATCACCCATTGTGGTGTTGATCTCAACCATGCACTCACACCCATGAAATGCCATGTTCTGGGTGCACCATACAATGTAGAATACCATTGCGTGATACTACATGCTACATATATGACAGAATACTATGGGCGTTATCTCGTACATTTAACCATGTATTATGAACAATTATATTACATGCATATAATTTCCAAAACAACAATTTATTTCAATGTCAACATATAAGCATACATATATCAACATTCATCAAACAACAATTATCAAGCATGTTATTACCAATCAAGTAATAACACCCTTCACCCCTAAGGCCAATTGTGGCATATATAATGCCCACGAAAACAACCCACAAGTAGCCTAGCGGCTCTTGGGCGGCCCTGGTCGGCTGAAGCAGGCCTTTCGCCGGCCACTAAATCGGCGAGCAGGTCCTTAATAGTTTGGATTATTTTTTTCAATCCAAACAGTCCCTAAACACTTTTTGGGACATATTACACACAACCACAAATCAACACACAAAACCTACCACAAACGAACCATAAAACGACAATTAAAGTTGTTTTAAAACATGTCAAATAGCCCCTTAAAGCATCAATTAACAGTCCGGATAATTATTTTTAATCCAAACAGTCCCTAAATATTTTTGAAGACATATTACACACAACCACAAATCAACACACAAAACCGACCACAAACAGGCCGCAAAACGACAATTAAAGTCGTTTTAACCCATATCAAGCGCACCTCTTAGGATATCGATTGATCCGATAGTTCTTTTAATCCAACGAGTTTCTAAACACTTTGAGGAACATATTACACACAACCACAAATCAACACCTGAACCAGGCCTCAAATGGGCATGGCTTGAACCTCAACCACGAGTACCTTGAAATGTGGTCAAAATCGTTTTAACCGCGCAGCTTATTACATTAGGCGAAAATCTGACGATTAGCCCCTTAGGTAGAAATCAGTCCATAAAAGTAGGAATAAACTAAGGAAGGAAGAATCCCTATGTGACACCCTAAATCCAGAGATTGACGATCACCCGTATTGACGGTAAAACCTATGGATTATTGGAAGTAACGATCCCACATCATGTGTCCCGATTTGCAAAGGATCCATGAAATTTTAACAAAAATCGGACTATAGTCTCCTTTTTAATACGGGAGTACATCAATTTCAATATGTGCATTATCTGATCACATGACCCATCAGGAATTGATATAACAATGGTACTTGGGTCCATTTATGAGTAAAAATTACAACTATTTTACATAAAAATTATATATGAGTTCAATTTTACTCATTAATACATTAGTACATGTCAAAATGACTTTACTTCAAACATTTTACAAAAATGATTACAAAGCCACAAGCCGGCTTTCATCACTCTCGTGGCTCTAGATGAGAGCGGCCCACCAGCGCATGTCCTGCTCTTGAAATGTTATCCCATATAGGGTGAGCCACGCCCAGTAGAGTAATTCCTATAGAGGCTACTCCCCACCTAAGTGCACATGCAATGTTGGAATTCCAAATAGGAATATGAAATCCTAGGTTGGAATTCTACATGATATGCCATGAAATGAGATGAGGCTCACTTTCAGGCACCATTCCCGAGTCTTTACCGACTCCTATCCCTGAGTCTTTATTGACTCCTATACCCGAGTCTTTATTGATTCCCACCACCCAATGCGATGCCCATGAGTGATAAAAATCGTCATTGATGGATTACATCCAATGATCATTTTTAAAACAAAAGTCATGTGAAAGAGAAGGTGGTGGCTTCTCTAGAACCTTAACCACCCGTAGAGAAATTGGCATCCCCTTTTTCTCTTGAGGCACTCATAGCGGACCAATCTTTAATCGAGGAGCCCCTCATGAGCGACCCTGACGAGGAGGCTATCACTTCGTTTGGATTTTTCTAGGGGAAGGTGGTCACAAAGAAGGTGCAGGACCTCTTGAGAGACTCAACCCCCTTCCAGATGGCAGCCTTAGTAAGCATCCACTCTTATATTTGTTGTTCATTCCCTATCTTTGTGTTTGACATAGCTATTGTTGTAGATGAGCATATTTGGCGCCTATACAACGCAGTATTGCAACACACAACAACACCAACTAAGCCGTCTATCTCATTTTAGGGAGGAAGCCCTAGACATGTACAAGAAGATGTAGGCGAATTCTCGGGTTCCTCAACTTGAGAAGGACCTAGAGGAAGCTCGACTAAAGTGGGTCGATCTTATAAAAGAGTACATCGCTTTAGCCATCGAGGTGAAGAAGGTGCCAAATCTAGAAGCTGAGGTGGAGGAGCTAAAATAGACCATAGCAAAACTGTGTAGCATCCACCAGGCCGAAGTAGAGGGGCTCCGTTCTGCTCATAAAACCGAGGTTGGAAGATTGCGTAGCCTTTACTCAGCGGAGGTAGAGCGTAAAGATACTTTTAGTGAAGCCAAGAAGGTGCTTGTGCTAGCAGAACTATAGGCTTCGTATAAGGCCAAACTACTTGGTCTGTATGATGGGAAATTTGAGCTAGACTATTGGGTCAGATATGCAGAAGGTGAATGAAATGCTACCGGCGGCTCAGAGCCATCCTTTGAGGATGGTCTTGAGCCTACATGTAGCATGGAACCTGTTGAGCCAGCGAGGGAAGAAGCTCGAGTCCTGTCATTGCCTATATAGGAAGGGACTTCTGAAGTTGCGGTGCCAGTTGTAACATCACAAATTATACCGTAATAGTTTTATTACAGTTTTGTAGTATAAGAAAAGTAAACTTTGTATTCTTCGGAATTTAAGTGCTAAAAGTGAAAAAGGATAAAACCGGGATTAATACAAAATCCAAGGTTAAAATGGTAATTTATAAAATGAGGACCCAAGGGTCATAGCATAAGAAGATTGTATGTTATTGTAGGAATTTTGAAAGTTGAATTGCAAATTGATGGGAGATGAAGAACCTAAATACAAGGGGTGAAGTTTGACCCAAAATTGGGATAAGGCTAAACATGGCCTTATGATAAGACCAAAATATCTCTTTTTGGTGTTGGAAGGTTAGGGCATTCCGGTGGGTAGAAGGAGAAAGAGAGAAGAGAAGAAGAAGAAGAAGAAGGAAGAAGGAAGAAGAGAAGAAGAAGAAAATCCAAGTTTGTAATTCATGTTTGGAACTTTGGTTTGGAACTCTTGTATTTGTTAATATGGAACCTATTTGTATGGATTTGTTGGTTAGGAAACCCTCTTAGCTCTCTCTTTGCCTATGTTTGGGGTTTGAAGAACCCTATCTTTGTATAAAAGTGATTTATGTTGATTTTAGTTCGTTTTTGTGGCTGGTTTTGAGATGGGTTAGTTTTGGTTGGAAGATTTTTTGGTGGCTTGTGGCGCCATTTATGCAATCCTTGGTGAGTCTTTAGTCTTGAAAGTTGAGTATCGGTACTCAATGTAGTTTTAGCACAGAGGATGGTGAATCACCGATGCTGAGAAGGTTGAATACGATACTCGAGTTGTTTTTGGTTTAAGGATGTTGAAATGCGAATCTTGAAAGTTGAAATCTTAGGTACTTCGAAGTGGTTTAAGGTCAGGATGATGTTAAGTATCGGTCTTGAGTTGAGTATCGATAATTAAAAGGCTATTTTAAGTCCTAAAGGATGTTAAGTCTGGAGTCTGCGAAAGCGTCTTGGTACTCAAAGTGGTTAAGGTCGGATGATGTTAAATCACGGTATTGGGAGTTAGTGCGATACTGAAGTGATTAAGGTCAGGATGATGTGAGTATCGATGCGGCCCAGTCTGATTGCTCAAAGTGGTTTAAGGTTCGAGGAGGATGTTAAGTATCGGTGCGAAGTTGATCTGGTACTCAAAGTTGTTGGGTTAGTCTTTGGTCCCTCTGACCTTGTTTACGTATGTTCGTCAGCAAGTTAATTACGAGAGGAAGAGGGTCGTATATGTATAAAAGTCATATGAAAAATGCTCCATACCTTGTCGCCTCGGCGAACCGAATCATGTCGTTGGGCAAATATTGTTTCTTACCCTCATTTGCTAATGTGATTAAGAATAAAATATCAAGCTCGAAAACACATATAATTGTATGCCTGTCAGAGACCGGATAGTGAATGAATAGGCACGTCTGTTTAGTGAGACGACACTCTTGCATTGTGCTACGACACCTCTGTTATGTGGGCAGGCACATCTCTGTTCAGTGCTTCGGCACTCCTGCTAATGCTACGATAATTCTATTACGTGGGCAGGCACATATTGTCCTTCAGCACCTCTGTTCAGTACTGTACAGTTTCTTTGCGTACCTATTGTGCTGCTTCCTTCTCATTCATTGTTACTGGTCTATACAGGCAAATATTTATATGATAAGAATATGAATAATGAACGATAAGAAAGCATAAGTAATCAGTTCTCTTTATGTTAACGTAATGTACCTCACGGTACCTTGCATGCAGATCTCTATTATGAACTCCTACGGGAGATATGAAATTTTGTTATAAGAATTATGTTATATGAAAACTCTGTTATAGAATTTTGTTATACGTAAACTCTGACATATACATTATGTTATATGTATCCTATAATTGTGGACCACTCAAAGTGGTCATATGTGTTATCTGTTTCCCACTAAGCTATAAACCTTTTGGTGTTCATCAGGTGTAAGTCTTTGAAGAGGACATGCGGGGCATTCCTCATATGACGGGGCGACACGTGATAGTAGTCCACTTGATATAGGTTTTGATTTTTGTTTTTGTATTAATAAATGTAAAGTTTTTGTAATAATTAGATTTGTTTATGTATAAATGCAAATGGGTTTCAGGAATGTATCTGAGACAGTTTAAACACCACTATGGTGGTAGTACTAGAAGTTTTATTTCCTTATGGATTATATATGAAATGGGCCCACCAATGTCCAAAAGTAGGTTAAAGAAGTCCAGTCATAGTGTCATTGCCCCCTCCTCTTGCCGCCCAGTGGGAGTAGGGAGTGACACCGGGTGGGCTTCGAGGTTCTAATGGTGCCAACAAGCGGAGAAGTACGTTTGAAGCCACGGCGGTATTATCCTGAGCTGTCATTATTGACACTGCGGGGATTGTTGTAGCGGGCTCCCAGGACCTCCCCTTGCTTAGTGTTATACCTTGACCAGACGTGGTGGTTTGTTCTCGGTGAAACTGCTCTTGTTTTAATGAATACACCTTATCATTAACTTCGAGCACTACATTCGTTGTACTTTTCATTTGTCTTCTAGGGCGTATATCGCCCGAGGCCCATGTCAATGAGAGCTAAGATCAATCATTCCATAAATATGGAGAAAGAACACTTGTAGGTACTTAATCTGCTAGAGGCCAAGGGCCATCGAGGCCTAACCGCTCGAGGCTTGAGATAATCATCTCATAAAATGAAGAAAAAATCATCTCACTAACTTGGAGAAACAATCATCTCATTAAACGGGAGAAATAATAATCTCAGCAAATTGGAGTAATACTCATCTCATGAAACTGGAGAAATAATCATCTAATTTAAGGGACTGATACTCATCTCATTAATATAGAGAAATAATCATCTCATTAAGCAGGAGAGATCTGTATCTTTCATTAGTTCATTAGTATAGTCATCTCTTAACAATGGAGACTTAATAAAAATACTTCTTCAAATAGTTCCAGGGGCGAGTCTCATTTTACCCATTCTGGGATTGTATTCTGTATGCGCCCTTGGACCCCTCATCAACGATTACATAGGGACCCTCCCAATTTGGCTTCAATTTGCCTTCTTGAAAATTCGTCGAAGAACAAGATCCCCTTTCTTGAAAGCTCTTAGCTTGACGATTTTTTCCCTCTAGCGAAAGGCTCGGTAGTGGTACTCTACCATTCTTATGGCTACTCGATCTCGTTTCTCTTCAAGCTTGTCCAAGGCCTAAAGAGAGCTTCGAGGTGTTACTAATGCGTAGGGTGTCAAGCCCAAACTCAACAAGAATCAATGCTTCGGCTCCAAAAGCTAAGGCATATAAGGTCTCTCCGGTAGGCTGTTTGGGAGTAGTGCGATAAGACTATAGTACAATAGGTAGTTCATCTACCCACTTTCCCTTTGTTGTCGTCAACCGCTTCTTCAAATAGCCGAGCAATGTTTTATTTGTAGCATCGGCTTGATCGTTGGATTAGGGATATCGAGGTGTAGAATAGACGTTTTTTATCCCATACTACAATACAGAATTGCTGAAAAGGCTTGCTAAAGAATTGGGGACCATTGTCCGAAACGATGGAATGGGGTACCCTGAACTGACATACGATGTTCTTCTGCACAAACTGCACAAGCTAGGTTGCTTTTACCTGTGCATAGGCCTCGTCCTCTACCCACTTTGTGAAATAATTCGTGGCTACCAAAATGAATTTTCATTGACTAGTAGCCAGTGGTAGCGGACCCATAACGTCAATACCCCACTTGTACGAAGGCCATTGACTTGACACAGAATGTAGCGTCGTGGCTGGGACATGAATAATATTGCCAAACTTCTGGTAGATGTCACATTTTTTCATGAATAGCTTGGACTCTTGCTTTATCGTAGGCCAGTAGAACCCCTATGTCATGATTCTATGACATAATGATTGTCCGCCAATATGGGTGCCACAAATGTCACCATGGATATGTTCTATTATTCGTTTCGCTTTATCGTGTGGGACACATCTTTGGTATAGGTCGGAAAATGATCGCTTGTACAAAATATCGTTGATCAAGGCGTACATGGATGCTCGAGCCTTTACTCTTAAAGCCTCACTTCTATCATCGAGCAAGGCCTTATTTCTCAAGTAGTTCAAGATAAGGGATATCCAAGAGGTTCCAACTTGATTCTTGACTATGTGTACTGTCACTTTATGAATAGATGGACGATTCATTATGCTCAACTCCACATGGCAGGGGTATAGAGCACTGGATGCTAAATTGGCGAGAGCGTCCGATTTTCTGATCTAGGGACATGGGCCACTATGAATCGTGTGAATCCAGCCTTTAGAGACTGAGCCAGCTTCAAATATTACTCCATTCTACTATTTTTGGCCTCGTATTCCCCTCGTAACCGGGAGGTTACTAATTATGAGTCACATCAGAGCTTCAAGTTTGTGACCGAGAGTTCTTTAGCTAGTCGTTGCCCGAGTACCACAACTTCATTATTAGAAGCAGTGAATGTGAACTTAGGTGCATGGTGATGGGCCCGAGTCTTAGGGTGTAGAGACATTCTAACTCCCCTTCTTTCGAGGCCATTTGTCGATTTCTAGGGTTCATAACGTTTTTTGCCTGATCTAGAGTGCACATCTAACATTTGACGATAAAATCAGCCAAGAGCACGACTGTCTTTATCTCGAGCGATACTTTCGATGTCGAAACTCCATAGCCCCATAGGCATACTCAAAGCATTTGGTTTATGAAGAACAACTCTAATCGAGTAGCTAGTGAGTACAACTATAGCGTGGGCTTAGAAGTTCAAGCGTAGCTTCTTGGATGCCATTATGAGGGCCAATGCAATTCGTTCAAAGTCGGTGTGCCTCGTTTCAGCATCTGTTAACACCTTACTCACGAAGTATACCGACTTCTGTTTGTCGTCCTCGTTCAATCTTACTAAAGTTGCGCTCAAGGTCAAAGCTGAGGAGATCAAATATAGGAATAGCTCCTTTCCATCAAATGGTTGAGATAAAAATAGAGGGGAGGCGATGTATTCCTTGATAGAGTGAAAGGCTCTATCGCACTCTGGTCCCCATCCCTTCGAGGAGGCGCCTTTCAGCGTTATGAAGAAGGGCCAAAGACGATCAGAATACCTTGAGATGAATTTGTTGAGTGCCGCTACTTTCCGATGAGAGTTTGTATCTGATTCTTGGTGACAAGGGGCTGCATTTGCACAATGGCTTTCACTTGGTCGGGGGCCATTTTGATCCACCTTTGGTTGACCAGGAACCTGAGGAAATGCCCAAATCTAACCCCAAAAGCGTACTTATCTGGATTCAAGTGCAGGGGATGCACTTGGATTAACCAAAACACGTCTTGCAAGTGAGACAAATGGTATACGCTTCCATTGTTTGTCCCAGTATAGGCCCAAAGATGCGGGACATCATGCATTGGTAGGTAGCCTCGACATTCTTCAGGCCAAAAGGCACACATTGTAGTAATGCATCACGGTTGACGTTATGAACGCTATGCTTGCCGAATCGAGGGGATGCATCGAGATCTAGTTGTAGCCAGAGTACGCGTTAAGGAATGAAAGGAGCCGATGGCTAGCTATGGCATCCACTATTTGGTAAATATGGGGGAGAGGAAACATATCCTTCGGGCAATCATCATTGAGGTTAGAATAATCAACGCACACTCGCCACTTTCCATTATTCTTTGGGACGACCACGACATTGGATAGCCACTTAGGGTACTGAATCTCTCTGATAAAACCAACAACAAGGGGTTTATCGACTTCTTGTTTTATGATTTCTTGGCGTGCTGGGTGGAACCGACGTAGTTTCTAACATATTGGCTTGCACTCCTTCCGAAGGGTTAAGTGGTGCTAAGCCACAACAAGAGAAATGTTGGGCATGTCGGCATGAGAGCATGCAAAAAACATCAAAGAACTCTTGCAAGAGTGATAAGAAGGAGTTAACCTCTTTCTACGAGAGAGCTTGTACCAAGCTAACCTACTCAGGCCTGTCTGGATCGAACACCAGATGTAGTTGTAGAGGCTCTACTACTTTGGGGGGGCCATAATGCTCAGTAAGGCGAGCCTCTAGCTATTGTTCCTATTTCGTCGGCGTGTCATCCTTATGTTGTTTGACCTTGTAGCAAGTCTTTATTGCCTACTGATCTCCCTTTATGTCAATCTGCCATGTGGAGTTAAGAAACTTAGCATCTAGTAGTACAAAGACGGCAATGCCTTCATCGCGTGAATCCAGGTGTGTAACACCCCCTACTCGTACATAGTGTACCATTCACCGATATGGTAAGCTGCACTATGTCGGAGTGAGAATCTCTGTTAGGAGCTTCTAACTTTGTTGATTTAATGCACATGTGAAATTATACATTGATCCATGATAGAATTACCCTTAATATCATTCTTAAAATTATAAAAGTTCATGTTCACATATAACATAATATTATAAAACACCATTATAGTAGTGTTCAAATATCATTTACATATCATACTTATATATATATATATATATATATATATATATATATATATATATATAAGTACATATATTTGTTGTTTTGCATACTTATACTAATGCATATTTAGATACTTTCATTATAACAAAACATTACAGTTGAGTTACTATTACAAAACTTAAGACCTACATTGGTGAGCCCCTTTTGTTGTGTCGGCCTTGGTGCTTGCAAGATGTCCTTGGTGTCAACTTTAGCTGATATGGATAGAACGCGATCTTAAGTATATAACTTAGTGGAAACAAATATGATATAGTGACCACTCACGGCGATCGTCGATAACATCCACATACGTGAACTGTTTCTGCATGGTTGTATTTATAATGAACAAAATAAACTATGAGTGCAATGTAATCATTATTTAAATTCATTAATCATTCTCATGCTCATATTGTTCATTACCCATAACACATTGCATATGAAGGTTAGCCTGCATACCCCAGTAGAAGTAGATAACGCGAAATTACAGTACGGTAGGTACCTTATAGGACATTATAGTAACATACTAGCTTTAGAAAGTGACCCAAATGGGGTCTAGATAATGACCCAAACAGGGTCCGCGGCACGATAATCTACAGTGACGGTAGTCTCTATAGGCATGCTTATCTATCCATTACCCAGTCATAAGCAAGCATTTAGATATATGCATTTTTATATCGATTATACTAGTATCAGTAACATACATATTATACTTACAGTCAATTATTATGATTGTATAGTAATTATGCATATAGTGGAGTCCATGTCACATAATTATCATGTAATATTCATTAACATATTGCATTTATACATACAAGGTTCTTTCATGTATTTATTAGGATCATCTTAATAAACTATCTAAATTCATGTAACACTAAGGTATTAACTCCTTTTAAGTATCATTTAATAAGGTTAAGCAAGTGTCTAAAACCTTCGGGAAGGTTTGGTTAAGGTTTGGTAACATTTCGGCATGTAAAATTTCACATTTAGGCAAAAGTGAAGGGGCATACGGTGGGGAGAATTTTCTTCCCCACCTTGTAAACCCATTATGCCCAGTCTGAATAGTATGAGGCAGCTCTCATGTCAACTTCCAACTATAATTTTTTTTTTCTTTTAACAAAGTGGTCTTTGAACCAAAATTTCCCCTATATCTTAAGTTTCCAATGGGTAAAAAATCAAGTCATTTGAACCTTTAAATTAGGAGGTATGGCCTAGACATTTCGAACTGCTCTTAGACAGTTTCTAGGAACAGAATTGTGTCCTATATTTGAAATTTTATGGGAATGATAGAGACATAATTTGACCATACTTTCTTAATAAAATTTATTATCCTAGGTGTCTAAATTAAGTATAATTGTGATTCACCTCATTTGGATCAGTAGAACTCAATATATGGCCTAAACAACATAAACTGCTCCCATTGAGGGAACAGAATCAGTATCTTAACATCATACTCAGGTTCAAGGGTCTTAAAACAGGATTTAGTTCTCGGTATCTTCTAAACATTTGTAGCTCTAGGTATTAAATTTCATCTCCAATTAGAATCATTCAATTTGGAAGTCTATAGGCCAAATTGTGGCCAAAACAAGGACACGAGTCTAATGAAAATTTGGCCAGTTTCCCTTAGAAACACCTACACCCGATTCCGCATCTTTACTCCTTGTTAAAGGCCACAACCGACTCACATCACAATTACACCATCAATTCAACATCATAACCAATTTAATATGTACATAAACATACACAAAGAGGGTTAGGTTCCAAAACCTTAATTTGCTCCTATTTGCTCCAAATTTACTCTTTTCTCTTCTTTCTCCTTCTCTTTGTCCGGCTGCTTCTCCTTGTTTGCCCTAAGTGAAGTGGATAGCTGAAATTGGTGAGAATTAAGTTGGGCTTTTTTTTTCTCAACCTAGAACAACCGACCTTTATGGCTTAAATAATCCATGAAGAGCTTTCCTCCACATTCTTAGTTTTTCTAGAAACTAAGTGCGTGTCCTCATTTGATTGGCTCAATTTATTTATTTTTTATTTAGTCCTTTCAACTTTATTTAATTAGACATTTAGCATATAACTATTTCTAAATCATATATTTACATACAAAACTTCTTAATTTATGTCTCTAGGTCCCTAAATTGATAATTTACCAATTTACTCTTGACTTCTGAATTATTTCTGACTATCTCCTTATTCATTCTTTACTATTTTAATCACTCGATTACACATTTTTTTACCTCCATAATACCCTAGACATGTCATAAAACTACTAGGATATAAATTGGAGCCTCACATTTCTCTCCCTCTTAAAAGAATTTAGCCCTTGAAATTCATACCTATATGGAAAAGCTATGGGTATTGTGCCCTTATTGTTGATTTTGGCTCCTAAGTTGCTTCTTCAATACCATGATATTGCCAAAGTACTTTTACCAGTGCAACTTGTTTATTTCGCAATTGTTTCACTTCTCGAGCTAGAATGACTTTTAGTTCCTCATCATAGGTGAAGTATGGTTAAACTTGTATGTCTTATACTGGCAAGATGTGTGATTCATCCGAATGGTATCTCCAAAACATTGATACATGGAAAACATCATGTAACTTAGACAACTCGGGAGAGGCAGAAGCGATAAGCCAACGGTCGATTTTTCCTAAAATCTCATAGAGTAGATAAACCTTGGACTCAGTTTCCCTTTCTTTCCAAATCGGAGTATCTTCCTCCATGGTGATACTTTTAAGAAGACCTTGTCTCCGACTTCATATTCGATATCTTTTCTCTTCAAATCCGCATACGACTTATGTCGATCACTAGCAGTTTTTAACTGTTGTTGAATAACCCAAACTTTTTCTTCTGTGTCTTTCACTATGTCCGGACCAATTTCCTTATGTTCCTTCAGTTTTGTCCAGCACATAGGGGTTCTACATTTTCTGCCATATAAATCTTCATAAGGTGCCATGCCAATACTTGACTGATAACTGTTGTTATAGGCAAATTCCATCAGTGGAATGTACCCATCCCAACTTCCAGGAAAGTCTAGCACACATCCCCGTAGCATGTCTTCTAACACTTGTATCATTCTTTCAGACTGTCCATCAATTTGTGAGAAGAAGGTTGTGCCAAAATTAAGTTGAGTACCCAAAGTCGACTATAATTCTTTCCAAAACCTTGATGTAAATCATGGATCTCGGTCAGACACAATTGACAATGGAATACCATGTAATTAGATAATCTCGTTCACATATAGTTCAGCTAGTCGATCCATGGAATAGTCAAGTCGATTTGTGCAAATGGTGACTTTTGTGAGTGCTCAGCCGTTACATCTTGAGTCATGTTTCCTTTGTGTAAGGGGAAGGCCAGTCACAAAATCCATAGTAATGTTGTCTCATTTCCATTGTGGAATTCAAATGAGATTTAATAGACTGAACGATACTTAGTGTTCAACTTTCACATGCTGACAAGTCAAGCATTTGGATACATAATCTGTTATATCCTTCTTCATCCCTTGCCACCAATAATACTGCATCAAATTTTGATACATCTTGTTACTTCCAGGATGCATGGTGAATACGATATTGTGAGCTTCATGCAACAACTTCTTCTTTAATTCCTTGTCATTCGGTAAACATAATATGTTCTTATAATATAAGCCTCCATCATCCACCACTGAATAGTCAGTCTTGTTTCTGTCTCTGACTAATTGTACAATTTGTTGCATCTCGACATCATTCTTCTAAGAATTAATTATCATATGCTTCAAGTCAGGTTTAGCTTTTAATTGAGCTAATAAAGCTCCATCATGTGTAAATCTCCATCTATAGTGTTGTAGTGATGGCCCGAAATTGTTTTAATGCCAGGCATCATACTGCGATAGCTTTTCCTAGGTGGTAATCCACTGTCTGATCATAGTCTTTGAAACGATTCTACCACGTCTTTGCCTAAAGTTAAGTCCTTACGAGGTTAACAAGTGGCGAGACTTTTTATGATATGTATATATTCCTGCATCTTTCACCATTCGGTAAATTAGCCATATTTTCAGCAAACACTCATTAGCCGAGTTCAGTTATCGCGTGGGATAATTTTAATTCATGCGGTTTCGATTTGTCATGAGGCATATCTTCACCTATCTTTCCATGCTTGCGTCAATCTCGCATAGTCCATTCCTTGAAGCATCACTATACATGGTGTATTCTTTACCAGGACTAGACTGAGTCAACACCGATGCTTGAACAAGCATTCTCTTCAATTGATCAAAAGTGGCTTGACATTTGTCAGTATATTCAAATTTCACCCCTTTTCGGAGTAATTTAGTGAGTGTAGAAGCTATGACAGAGAATCCCTTTACAAATCGTCAATAATATCCAACCCTTTACCCCTAAACCCGAGCTTCTCACCTCTGTTATGGGCGGTTTCAATTTACAACGACTTGATTTTAGTAAGGTTGACTCTAATGCCTTTTAAAACAATATGGCTAGGAGCGAAGAACATGACGAAAATCACATTTGTAACTGCATACAATTGTTTCTATACTCTTACAAGTCTATATTATCATAAATGATGTTCATGTTCCTATTCATCCTTGGAATACACCAGAATATCATCAATGAACACCACCACAAACTGGTCCAAATAGGGTAGGAGCACCTAATTCATCAAGTCCATAAATCTTTGTAGAACGTGATAACTCAGGCATTACTAAAAACTCATAATGACCATATTGAGTT
Source organism: Tetrastigma voinierianum (assembly GCA_016808115.1). Classification (NCBI taxonomy): domain Eukaryota; kingdom Viridiplantae; phylum Streptophyta; class Magnoliopsida; order Vitales; family Vitaceae; genus Tetrastigma; species Tetrastigma voinierianum. Next base: position 816,869 of record JAEQBH010001219.1, read on the forward strand.
CTAAATGTTGTTTTCGGAACATCCTCATCTTTTACTCGAAGTTGATAGTATCCTGATCACATGTCTATTATAGAAAAGACACCATCTCCTTCCAATTGATCAAAGAGGTCTTCAATTCTCGGCAACGGGAAATTTTTTTTCACTGTCATCTTATTTATTTGCTATGTCGATACACATGCTACTTAGGGTGCCAAGCTTTTTTAACAAACAAAGCAAGGTGCACCTGAGGCTCAATGGAGTTGGATGAATCCCTTGTCCAGGAGCTCCTATAGTTGATTCTTCAACTCCTTTAATTTAGTTGGAGCGATCCGATAAGGTGCCCTAGAGATAGGAGTCGTCCCCGATAGAAATTCAATAGACAAGTCTACTTCTCTTTTGGGTGGGAGGCTTGGTAGCTCTTCAGAAAACACATTTGGAAATTCTTTCACCACCGGTATGTCTTCCAGTTTTACTTGTCCCCTTTTAGAGTCGAGCAACAATGCCAAGAAGGCATAAAATTCATTTTTAAGAAATTAATGAGACATAATTGAGAAATTACATTAGACAATGAGCTAGATTGATTACAATGCTATCATAACCATTGATCGAGCATTTAAGCACCACGGTTTCTTATCACACTCGATTATAGCCCGATGGTTGAACAACCAATCCATCCCGAATCAAGTCAAACTAACAGAAACTTAATCTGATTAGATCAACAAAGAACTCTCTATTATGGATCATTATGAGACAGTTCTTATATACTCGATTGACACTAATACTATGCCTCAAGGGACTGGTAACATGTATGTCATATGCTAATTGCTCTACTAATGACATTTTATCAAACGAGTGCTCGGTGCATACATAAGAATGTGAGGGTGCTTTCGATGTGGAAACACGAATCATCTCTTAGCAAACTGTCCGAGAGAACCTGGAGCTCATAGAAATCCACTAGGAAATCGTAGGGGAGGATTAAATGCACCTCCAATGACTCGTGATCGAGGAGTGTGAACATTAGTGGATTCGGGAGGAGGAGATGACATAGAGGAAATGCGTAATATTAGAACTGATGAATCACCCTATCACTATATTGACCAAACCTATCTTATGAAGGCTCATGAAGATCAAGATGCACCAGAGGTTATTGCTGGTATTTTCTCTCTCTATAACACTGAGATGCATGCCTTAATAGTAACCATCTGTGATTACTAGAATGACGTTTGTGGCAGTGTGGGCATTCAAGTATTTCACCTTGTCTGGTTGAAATACCCCTATCCATGCCAGATGCTATTGTAGGTCCTTGCCTTCTTCCTCTAGTAGTAGAATTATGCACCGATTCAGCTTGATATTCTCTAGTTCTTTTACTGTGGAGGACCTGGTACATGGAGAACCCTCTTTTAAATACCTTTCTGACTAATGCATTTTAGATTTCTCAGCCTCATAAGTGGAGTTTTACACGGTGATACAAATTCTATTGATTGCTGTAAAAGAAATGCTTAACCAACGATGTACCTTTTGATGAATTCATTTAATTAAATATAAATTGTCTACATGTCAAATGTCTTGATAAGGATTGATTCTAGAGCATATTTACTAAGGTGGCTAAATTCTTTCTCATGCTCTACCATTGTTCAGGTTTTGATGTTTCAGATTCACAAATTGCCTCCTTTGACCTGCATGGCATTTGCTTGATAAACTTAAATCTGAAATTCCTAGACAAAGTATTAATCAGTTGAATCAATGGTTTTGTCTTAGACAAGTTTCCACTGATCGTGGCCCACTTTTTGCGTAGAAGTGAAACCATACGGGTGACCTGTACCTCGAGGCGAGACACTTCCGCCTTATCCAAAACCCTTTGTAGCTTCTCTAACCAATACTTGGCCTTCCTTATCAGATTCTTCTAAACTTGTACCATGGAGTTCTTCAGCTCTGTGCTTTCTCACCGTATCAATTGGAGCTTTAGGGGCCGTTAGTTGATTTAAAACCCGTTCCATATCATGCGAAATCTTGAGCAAAGATTTAGTTGGCACGATAGGAACATCACGATCACCTTCAACCGATTTGGAAGGACCCTATATTGATGGACCTTGGTCCACTATGATTTGACTCTTCCATTAGTTTTCTTGTGGTATCTCGAGATTGATGATCCTATTCTGCCTATAAAGAAAGCAAAGGACATACGCATTAGATCAACAGGTACTATATTTGTATGCATTTCTAACCTCGTAGTTATCCAAATCGCCTAAACTCCTTTGATACCAACAATGCTTCCCCCTGCTAGTACATGGTGTACCATTCCAAGTATGGTAAGGCGCATATATCAGGTGAGGAATGCCATAGAGCTGGGAGCTTCTAACTTATTTAGTTTACAATACCTATGATAGAATTATACATTGATCCATGATAGAATTGCCCTTAATATCATTCTTACTAGAATTATAAAAGTTTATGTCCATATATAACATAATATTTCTCTAAGGCACCACTATAAGCGTTATTCCGAATATATTTATATCATACTTATATATATATATATATATATATATATATATATATACCATATATATATATATATATATATATAATAATATTTATTAATTTTCATACTTGTACTAATGCATATTTAGATACTTTCATTATAACAAAACGACAGGTTGAGTTACTATCACAAAACTGGGGCCATTGGTGAGCCACTTTTTGGCAAATGGTGCTTGCGAAAGATGTCTTGGCGTCAGCACAACTTTGATACTTACGGATAAAACACCCATACTAAGCATATAGCTTAGTGAGTAACAAATATGATATAAACAACCACCACTCTGATGATCATTAATATCACACATATGAATACCTTTCACCTTGACATAAGTTGTAACATTCATTTATTAATAGACATAAAATAAACCTATAGAGCATAATGTAATCAGTATTTATATTTATTAATCATTTTCATACTCATATTGTTCATTACTCATAACATTTCCTTATAAAGGTTGCTTTACCTTACAGTATAGTGAATATGAGTGTGGTAGGTACATTGGGTACCTTATAGGACATTACAGTAACATACTAGCTTCAAAAGTAGGCAGAGGTCAGGATAATGACCTCGTGGTCCAGCGGCAATGGATTGCGTGGCATTAGTCTCTACCTCGGCATGCCTATCTATCCACTACACAGTCGCCGTAGGACATTCAGATATATGCATTTCTATATCAATTATACTAGTATCAGTAACATTGTTATTATACTTACAGTCAATTATTATGATTGTTTAGTAATTATGCATATAGTGGAGCCCATGTCACATAATGATCATGTAATATTCATTAACATATAACATTTATACATACAAGGTTCTTTCTTGTATTTATTAGGATCATCTTAATAAACTATCTAAATTCATGTAACATTAAAGTATTAACTCATTTAAGTATCATTTAATAAGGTTAATAGAATTACTAAAACCTTCGGGAAAGGTTTGGTTGAGAGTTAAGTAACATTTCGGCATGTAAAATTCCACATTTGAGCAAAAAGTAAAGGGGCATATGGTGGGAGGAATTTTCTTCCCCCACCTTGTGGCACCGTTCTACCTACAATATAAACCAGTACCTTTGAGCAGGTACAAGGCGCTCTCCGTCAACTTCGGCTTCTAATAATTTTTCTTTTAACAAAGTGGTATTTGAACCAAATGTTCCTGTTTTTCTTAAGTTTCAATGGGTAAACAGAGTCATTTGAACCAGCTAAATTATGGTATGGCTATAAATTCATAATTGCTCGGAATGATTTCAGAACTCAAAATTATGTCCTATATTTGAAAATTTTCTGGGAACCACAGAGACATAATTTGACCATACTCTCTTAATAAAAGTTACTTTCCTAGGTGTCTAAATTAAGTATAACTTTGATTCACCTCATTTGGATAAGTAGAACTCAATATATGGCCTGAACAACATAAACTTCTCCCATTGAGGGAACATAATCAGTATCTTAACATAGAGTTAGGTTCAAGTCTTAGAACAAGATTTAGTTCTCGGTCTCTTCTAAACATTTGTAACTATGGGTCTTAAATTTCATCTCCAATTTAAATCATCCAATTTGGAAGTGCGACCAGTCATAAGCAAAACAGGACACGGTCTAATGAAATTTTGTGAGTTTCCATAAACACACACACACCCAATTCACACATCTTTTGCTTGAAATACGAGAAAATCAATTTTGAAAAGGCTTGAAAATGGTAATTTAAATTCAAAATCTGAAATTTTCTAAATCTCAAGATAATGACTTGAGCTTCATAGTTGGAATCATCTCTTGAAATCTGCTTCACCATAACGAATTTGTGAGATTATTAAGAACGGTCGAGTTTGCATGTTTTTTTCTAGGCAGCGTAGTGCGGGACATGGCACATTTTGAGTGGTTTCACGATTGTACCATGTATCAGGAAACAAATAGATCAACTTAAGCTCAAGTGCTGGAGCTTGTGTGTTCACATGGCATGATGCCATTGGGTAGAAAATTCAAAGTGGGTGGATTAAATTGGATAAATCCTCTCGACCAATTAGGAGCGACATAATGGCAATGAGGAGGGGACAAAAGAAGACAACTTCATCTTCTCCATTTTTTAAGTCTTTGGAAGGTGCGGTGAGGGGGTTTGGAAATTCTGGTTCTCAGAAGCTCCAGCTACTCTCTAGATTTCTAGAAACTTTTAGGCCAGTTGGATCGCCGGGCCAAGAAGCAAAGTTGTTCTATCTTGACGAGGGCTACGCGTAGGCCTTTGGTTTTGGGTGGATTGAAGAATTTGTGAGTGGTAGGTTGATCATCCCAAAACTTGGGACCAGATTATTCAGGAATATATGGAACGTTTTGGATAGTTTAGGGGCTGTTTTGGGTGGTTGTGTGATAATTTATGCAATAAATTATGGTTTAGATGTTTTTAGGCTGAAATGGCCATGGATTCAGTTCCACAAAGTGGAGCCCCGATGCCATATTAGAGTGGCGCCCGGACAGCCTTTGCTCGGTTAGGGGCCAGATTAAAAACAGTTAGGTTTGCTTAGTTGAGAAGTAGGAAATGGTTTCATCTTATTGTTGTTGTAAGCAAAATATTGCTTAACGAATTGAATGGCTTGGAATTGTGTGAGAAATAATATGTTAATGCATGTAATTAATTGTGTTAACATGATGGCAGAATTATATAAAAATATAGTGTGTGTAAGTCATTGAAATGGTGTAAATTCGCTAAGTGAGAGCTAAGAATTTTGATCATTGATGATGTGAATTAAATAACATGTGGCATGTATGTAAATTATTAATATATGTAAATGATATATTGGCATGTGGTTTTGAAATAGCATGTGCATTTCATATGCAAGGCAACCTAGAAAATTGGGTGTAAGTGCATGTGCATCTGAGAAGGAGTAGCGAAGGAGGTTTTCGCATTGACTTAGGCGTAGTGAAGTCGATGAGGACTCGAGACATGGGATTGGGTATGTAGACATTCAAGTAGGATCATGCTTATTTGCTTGAGTGTGTGTGTTTATGTTGGATCATTGCATGTGCACTTAGGTGGGGAGTAGCCGATGGCAGGAGATTTTCACTGTGACATTTTGCTGCCACATGGGGATCATTATTTGGTGCGGGGAATTTGTTCGAGAGACAGAATTGCTCTTTAGAGGCCGACTTTTTGAAGAAAAGCAGGTTGTAGGCTTGATGTTTTGGTATAACTATGTTTCAGAATTCTTAATTTTAATATGTGTTTGATTAAGGAAGTAATGTAATAACTCTTAGTCTATTTATGACATAGTTAGTTGATGTATTTGGTAGTATTTGTGTGGAGGCCCAGTGGCCATTTTACTCGAATGGGTCTCTTGATGGGACAGGCATTCCGCGGGTTGTGGGTTGTCAACTTACCACACAGGAAATGGGCACATCTTTACTCCTTATTAAAGCCTGTCAAGCTCATATCTAATCACACCATCAATTTAACATCATAAACAATTTAATATGTGCATAAGCATACCTGAAAGAGGATTAGGTTCCCAAACAATTTTCTATTTGCTTCAAATCTACGGATAGGCGGTGGAGAGAATTAAGTTGGGTTTTCCTCACCCTAGGCGTTGGATTGTTGCTATCTGGCAAGTCAAAGTTGTTTAAAACACTAAATGGGTTCACACATGGACTTGGGCCCCTAAGGTGGGGAGGCCCCAAATATTATTAAGTATTCTAGGAACGCCTCTATAAATAGAAAGATAATACAACCCTAAATCGGAATGCGAATTAATTATAGAGAATAGCACGGAGAAAAAGAAATCTTTCTTAGTGATTGACACACCCACCTAGCTACTCATCACCTCGAGGATAGTTTGAAAGATCTACGATTCTTGTATGCATACTTCTCTGCAAATCCACAAGGTACGATCTGACTGGTTATATTAGTTTAGTAATTAAATTGAATATTCAAAATCACATGATGATTCGAGCTTCTGCTGATTATTCCTACAATTGGTATCAAAGCCTTCATGTGATTAAATTTTCAATTTGATCTAAACAATTTCATGTATTTTGGTGTTTGATCAGCAATATGGCACCTAGGTTTTCTTCTATTTGTTAGTTCACATGTTCTCATGTTTAGCTGCTGATTTTTTGTTCATGGATGGTTATTGAATAATTTTTTGGTTTGCCCTTCCAATCCATAGTGATTTTATTGTATTTCAGCCGGTTTTTGTAACAAGGGGGAGATAATCATAAGATTAGAACTTTCCTTCTTGATTTATTTCCTCAATCATCTAGAAATCTTGTACACACCATTTTATTAGGGTATAGGATTATTTTTGTAAAATTTGAAGACTAATGAAGCGAAGCAAAGAAGATGAAGAACCGCGAGAACTTTGTACCACATGAGACTATTTGCGTTGCTGCGGAGGCTCTAGGACATCGAATGACAAACGGCCACTAGGGTTGGAAGCGCGAGGAAGAGGCAGTGGCTGGGACAAATTCCCAAATTTTGAACCATCGTTGGGCGCGCCCCACGCACCCCACAATCGGCTGCGTGGGCCTGGCGCCTCCGCAGGTACAGCGCATGAGCCCAGCGTGGAGGAGTTTTGTGACCGGATTTGCAGACTTCCACTCCTCTAGGCCATTGGCCTTCTAGGTGGCTCAGTTCGGGTGCGGCACGAAGATGATGGCTTTGGCGACTAGGGTTTCATGTTGTGTTTAGAGTTTGGGTTTTAACTCAAGTCTGTTAATTTTAACCTCCAGCCCGGGAATTTGAACCCCAGTATGAATGGTGGACCAAAGCTGAGCGGGATTAATAACGAAAATGGGTTGAGTGTTATTGGGCTTGTGATTTTTTTCTTTTCTTTGGAAAGCCATGGATTAGGGCTATTTTTTTTAGTTAACTCATATATTATTTTTTTATTCATGGATGATTAAATTATACTTGGTAACATGGTTTAGTTGTGATAACATGACATATAGAATAGATGGTGTCATATTATCTTGCATCAATGATATACATGTGCATAATTAATTATTTTTTTAAATCTAGATAAATATAATTATGAAAAATCCTTTAATTTTTTGTGGGTCCAAATAATAAAATGGTCATGTGTAGCCCCATCGGATAATCATGATCGGGTTTTATTGGATTGGACCTAAATAATTTTAAAATCTTAATTAGATTGGTGGTCCACCAGGCAACTCTTGAGATTAAGAGAATTTTAAAATTAAACAAGGATTCAAAAACCCATGATAATTTTATTAACCTTACCACTTGAGGCTTTAATAATGTGTATGGGCCATATGAATAATGATTGAAGATGATGTATTATCTAGGAAGGTTTCTATCTAAGAAGATTAGGATGTAAGTAGTCCGTGCATTGACCCCAATTTTTTGGGACGACTTAGTTGGATACTATTCATTTTTGCTGATCAGTTAGTTTGTTATAAATGTCTTGCCAGCGTGAGCATTTATTATGGAAACTAAATTATTTACAATAAACAACAAATATATTTTTGTTTGGATTTAAATATATGTTATTGTATAATATCTGATTAATATTAGTGTACTGAATGTATAGATTTTTTTTTTTTTTTTTTTTTCAGAAAATGGCATCTTTCAACCCTCTAGCTATGATTTTGAATCAAAAACCATTAGATGGAAATAACTTTGAATATTGGAAAACGAACTTATATCAATTGAATTATGAAAATCAAGTTTGTCACGGATACCTAACCTTCTGGCTATCCGAGGCGATGCTGTGATATAACAAAAGCGAGAACATTAGGCAGGAGAATGCAAACCACTTCCTTCGATGTTATATTCTTGCGGTGTTGTCGTGGGTCATTTTGAGCGACAAATAACACCTCTCGGCAGTGGAGTAAGTATAACCAGGACTCTAGAAGGATGTTTGCAAAAATCTTATACGAGAGACAAGTTGCTATCACTGATTTGATTAACACACGTACGACTGGTGGGCGTGTGAAGGATCATTGTTTGGCAATGATTTCACATATCAATCTAGCGGAAGTGATGGGGAAAAAACTTCAAAAGATAGATATCATCTTGCAATCACTGCCTAAACATTTCAATAAGTTCAAAGTCAATTACAATATGCATTAGATGGATCTGACTCGGTCGGTGCATGAGCAGGCGTGTTGAGCGGGTCTCTCTCACGGGCGAGATATCAGTTTTATGGAGGGTTATTTAAACCTAAAGGGAAACCTAGGTGGAAACAAGAGCAAGAAAAAGAAGAAGCGTGATACTTGGTTTCCAAATCGGACACAATGAAGAAGCCAAAGGTAGAAATTAAAGCCCCCAAAGAGTCGCGGGATGAGAGAAAAAAGGAACCATTTGGAAACATAAATACTGAGCCACCAAAAGCAGTATGGGTATTTAGCATTTGTTGAGGCTTGTTTAGTGGAGAATTTTAATGATAAAATGAATCCCATTGATTCGAGAGCCACTAATCATATTTATTTACTCTTTGCGATGGTTCAAACATATACGTTTATTGAATAAGGACAAGAATACTTGGCAGGAGCAGGGGCCAATCTCTATAAGGCCATAGGACCAGTTGTTTTTATTTTGAGAATAATAGGACTTTATGTTTAGAAGATTGTTTTGGCTGACCGGTTCCAAGATGAATTTAGTTTTATATCAGTTGTTGAATTGAACAGTTGACGACTAGTTTAATTCCTCGATTTAAATAAGTAAATCTTTTTATTTTATTCCCGGTGATCTTATGAATAATCTTTATTTTTAAGTCCCTTATTCTATGATATAAATGTCATTGAAATTGTTGAAAATAGACATAATCACCTTGCGAAAGAAAATTATCAAATAAACTGCCTTTGACATATACGTTAGGTCATATTAATCCTAATAGGATACATGGACAGATTGAGAGTAGGTTTTAAATTCCACAGCATTTGAACTATACTGTGTGAATCTGTTGGAAGGTAAAAATGACCAGAGGCCCTTGAGCGAAGGATATGTATGACAACCGTGGAATTGGGGTGCATATTGATAATATGCGACCCTAATGTTCGAGCTGAGGTGGAGGTATGAGTATTTTGTCACTTTAAATGACTCACTCAAAGATATGGTTTACCCCTAATGCTCAAAAGTCTGAAACTTTTGATAGAGGAATTTCTAGAATATAAAGGCACCAGGCGGAAGCGATTAGGTGTCCATATCAGACGGCTTAGTCTGGCCAAGAATTGGTGAATACCTGTCAGGAGACTTTAAGTTTCTTAACTTCAGGGATAGTTTCGCAGCATCGGCCCACTGGATTACCTGACAAAATGGAGTTGCGAGAAGATAGAACTCTCCTAGACATGGTGAGATTGATGTAGTTATTCATCTCTACCTATATCGTTTTAGGGATATGCCTTAGAAGCTACATGCCAAACAGACTTGGATTCCTTAAGTGTTTCTAAGACACCCAGCGGGTGTGGAACTGGCGTAGCCTAGTTTAAACCATATTCGTATCTGGGGTGCTCCGGCGCATGTCTTGAGAAAGGAACCACATAAATTGGAATCTCGTATTGAAGTATGTTTGTTTATTGGATACCCTAAAGGGAATGAGAGGTGGACTTTTTACTAGTTCATGAAGAAAGTTATAGTGAACACTAATGCAAAAATTCTTAGGGAAGACTATGTAAACAATTTCAAGCCCGAGAAGTGAGTAATTCTTGAGGGCTTGATACGACAAAGATGCGCCTAAACCGCCCAATTTGGACCTGTTATTGCCATTGTTTCGGTGTGTGTTGATAGAGGAAAATGAAGAAATATACTACGAAGGTGAACCTATACGAGTGGAACAGTGTGGTAAACAGCGAGGTAGATATCACGAGTGGAACCCGGAAAAACGAAAGTAAAATTCAAAATGATTAAGAGGATCTTCCTGTAGAACCACAACAACCAGACTTAGTAGTTGGAGAGCGACACGTAAGCCGTCGAGATATCTCTTGTTAGTTAGATAAATGCTTATTTATAACGGTGATAGCGAAGAGGATCGTAAAATTCTGAAGCCTTGGAGGATGTTGATGCACGGGAGTGGCTCAAGCCATGGACCTTGAGATAAGATCTATGTGTTAACTCGATCACGGTCTCTTGTAAAGGCACCCAAGGGTAAAACCCATAGGGTGTAAGTGGATCTGAGAAAAGATAAAGCAGGATGGGAAGTAGAAACCTTGAAAATTTGAATTGGAGGCAAAAGGTTATACCCAAAAATAGGAGATAGATTATGAAGAAACCTTTTCGCCAGTAGCCATGCTTAAATCCATCTGGATTCTTTTAGCTGTAGCTGCAAGTCTAGATTACGAGATTTGGAATATGGATGTCAAAACAGCATTTTTAAATGGTAGTTTAGAAGAGGGACATCTATTATTAACGAGGAAGGGTTCATAGCTAGAAGCCCAGGAACACATGGCATGTAGGTTGCAGTCCATTTATGGACTAAAACAAGCATCAGAACATGGAACATTAGGTTTGATCAAGCCACCGCCCAGCTTTATACGGTTTTTTGAGAAAGTCGATGAACCTCGTGTTCAAGGATCCGAGAGTACAAAAGTAGTTTCCTAATCCTTTACGTATTAGATGACATTTTACTTATTGGAAGCAGCGTAGAGGTGTTATCAAGTGTAAAAGGATGAACATAGTAATTTGATATGAATTTGGGAGAAGCGACTATATTCTTGATATCAACGCAGGAGGCCCAGGAAGAATAAGGTGTTTAGCATTATCTCCAAGCTTTATATATAAGATAAAATTCTAGCTAGGTTATTATGGAAGGAATTCGAGAAGGGAACTTTACCCTTTAGGCATGGGTTCATCTTTCTAAGGAGCATCTCTTAAAAACTCTTGAGAAAGAACGTATAGAAATAGGATACCTTTTTGCCTTTGGCGGTAGTCATGTATGCCCATATTATGTACTAGGCGGATATACGCTGCGATGGGAATAGTTAGTCGGTATCAATCCGATCCGGAAAGAACATTGGATTGCGGGTGTGACATATTCTCAAATATCTAAGAAACGAAGTTATATGCTAGTATATTCTAGTAGGAGTCTGGAAACTATTGGTTATACAGAGTTAGATTTCCAAGGGAATATTGATTCAAGAAAATCCACTTCTGGATATGTGTTTACACTAAATGGTGGAGCCATTTGTTGGAGGAGTGTCAAACAAACTTGCATTGCTAACTCCACAACTGAAGCTAAGTATGTGGATGCTTTCGAAGCAGCGAAAGAAGCAGTATGGCTAAAGAAGTTCCTTCTAGATCTTCAAGTGATACCGAGTGCAGATCGGTCCATTACCCTTTATTGTGATAATTGGAGTTGCTGATCGAGCGAGGTATCACGAGAAAAGAAACACATAGAGAGAAAGTATCATTTTGAGTTCGCGATATCTCGAGAGAGGAGATACGGTGGTTACTAAAATAACATCGGAGGAAAGATTTAGCAAACCCATTTACAAAGACACTGTTCGAGTTTTATTGTGCAGATTATATGGAGTGTTAAGAGTCTACTGATTTGTTTAAGGCGGTGAGGATTTATTTGTGTTTTTAACAGAACAAAACATATGTGTTCTTTATATTTTACTGGTTTAATTTTTAATACAATGAGGTATTCTTCATATTATTGTGCACCTGTGATATTTTACGTAGAAGGTCAGGATTAATTGCTTAGAGTATATGATCAGCATGAATACGTTCATAGAACTTGATCATAGGTTCTCATAATTAATGAATAAGATCAAATCATTCGCTAAAGTTGGGCACTTTATTTATTGCAATATTTTATGAAATAATCTATCTTGGACATTATAAAATATTGATTGCAAATTATCTTACATTGATAGGATCAAAGTGAGGAATTTATTTAGTTAAATTTACGTAAGGAAATAAATCTCAACTGATATTTCGATTTATTATTCTTCTCTCGATCTGAGTTTATTATAGATAGGTATTTAAATGATTATTGTTCTTTGAGTTGTCAATAAGTGAGATCTATTTAAACAAGCAATATCTTGATGATTTAGAGCAAGGAATTATTGAAATTCTACATTATTTATAAGAATAAACAATATGGAATTTGTATGAATATCCTCTTAATATGTTTCAATACTAGGATATTTATGAAGTCACGGGCGGTGCATTTTATCCATTAGAGAAATTGATGAATCAGACAATAATTGATTAATTGTTAGAAAATCTTATCAATTAATTATTGATATTTACGAGAAGAAAATAATATTAATATTTAATATTAATCTCTGGGAGTTAAATTAAGGGCTTTTAATTGGAATAGCCTTTGAATTGAATAATTGCTTGGCAATTATGAGGCCTTGATTAATGATGCTTAGTAGAGGGATCCCAGACTAGCTTAGGATAATGGTGAGACATGATATCAATGGTGGAGCATGATATCACAGCCATGTAAGAAAGAACCCTAGACTTGTTTTTATAACAAGCTTAGAGATTACGGATTTATATATACAAGTTTCAAGCTTGCTTTAAAAACACTAAATGGGTTCACACATGGATTCAAATTTAAGGTGTGAGGCCCAAATGGCTATTAAGTATTCTAGGCTTGTACTCTTATAAATAAAGAGAATACAACCTTAAATCGGAATCAATCAATTGTGAGAAGAGTTTTAAAGAAATCTTTCTTAGTGATTCAAGCGCCACACTACCAATCACTCGAGATAGTTTGGGAGACCTCAAGGGTTCTTGTGTGCATACTTCTCCAGAACTACAATGATTTGATCTGACTAAGATATTGGGTTTAGTAATTAAATCGAATATTCAACAGTATGATGATTCTTAGCCTACTGACACTCTACAAGAATAACCGACCTTTATGGCTTAAATAAGCAATGAAGAGCTTTCCTCCACATTCTTAGTTTTCAAATTATGTAGTCATCATTTGATTGTTTCAATTAATTTATTTTTTGTTTAGTCTCCAATTTTTATTTAATAGATATTTAACATTTAACTATTTCTAAACATATATTTACATACAAAACTTAATTATTTTAGGTCCCTGAAATTGGATAATTTTATTAATTTTGCATTATTGATCAATAATTCCGATTATCTCCTTATTCGCTCTTACCATTTTAACCACCCGACACATTTTTTACTCCCCATAATACTTAGACATGCTGCAAAATCACAGGTCATAAATCGGGCTTCCGATAAGGTGCGCCCCAAAATGACATTGAAAAGATACGCTCTGCTAATCACCATGAGTAGGATCAAAGTCGGGATAGGATTGTAAGCCCAAAAAGTGCTATTTTGAGCCCTATTTATTGTAGGTTTTGAGCACTTTTTGTGTACTAATCAACCGAATTAACTCGATTTGCACATTAAGGTCCCGACTATTCTACTGATCGCATTTTGTGGCTAATTTTGTAGTTTTTGCAAGCTATTAATGCCAAATTTGTTGATCTGATCTTACACGAAGAATTCGAGTCGAACTCAAATTTTGCGATTAGAAATCTATGAGTGAGGGAAAGTATAAAGGGTAAGAGCATAAGGGTGCAAATTTTCACCACTGTAAGTGTACCTTGTAATACATAAATTTTTCCTCGTATTTGTGACTTTAATCTGCTTGACTTCCTTTTTCCCATTTTACCCTTCATGTATCATAGGTATTGAGGGTATTTTCATATTTTTGCTTACTTGAGCACTATATGTTTCATATGGGAATCATGTAGAACTACGCTAGATTTTTTTTTCTCACGGGAAGAGAATACAGAGGCGGGTTTTCATATCCTTTTCTTTCATTTTTTTCTTTCCTTTCTTGCATTTTTCCCACTGGCCAAACACCCTCGAGGATGACAACTCAAGGGATGGTTATTAAACCCCTCCATCCTTGAAGAGGAGGGCTACTGGGCAACGGTTTTGAGGTAAAATGTTGTTTCTCTTGTTTTTGACATAAGCAGTTATTGACATTTATGTTCCTATCTCTCATTCTAGGTTTAAATCTCTTAAATGTACCTTGATTAACTCAGATTGGCAAGATTTTTAGGTTCAAAGGGATGCTATTGCCAGATTCACCTGAGATTCATTAGTTGCCTTCTATTAGTTACTGTGGCAGATTTAGTGGGATGTGATTTTACCGTCCGTATATTTATGCTCATTAAAGGCTATATTTCAAAAGGAAAAATTATTAGGGATCAGTTTTTATAGCCAAATGAAGATCCGGTTCGGGAAATGACTATAGGTCATCCTCCCCAACGTGAGGAAAAGGACCCGAGAACCTCTCATTTACCTTAGGACCTCAACCTCAGTAGCCCGATGCTTCAAGGAGTTCTTTTTCATATTACTTTAGTTTATTATCAGTTTGCAAACCATTCCACTCACTGTTTTTATCACCACCTTAAAATCCAAATTGAATTCACCATTTTGAACTTAACTGCACATCATTTACATGAAGAAAACCCATCCTTGTGTTCGGCCTCAGAAAGACTATACTCAGTAAATTATGCTACTAAAGAGGGAGGAATTTAGGTTTATAAATTTTGTTGATTCCGGCACACCTACTGACACTCGAATCAAATGGCGCCGTTGTCGGGGATGGTGCCTAAGTGCAAGTGACAAGTTGTTTAACTTGTGATCCACATCACAAGAGTTGGTGAATTTTCAACCTTTTTGTTGTTACTATTATTTCCCCTAGTAGTTCACTGCTGGGTTGATTTAATTTTTATACTGTCCCTACATAGAATTTTCATTTTTATTTCTAGCTAGCATTAACCTTTTTGGTAGCCCTGCTTTCTTTTTGGTTGTCTATCTGTGTTGCTTGCCTAGCAGCTTATACACCATTGGGACAGGAATACTACAGTGTATTTGGAAAGGGTCTCAGGCTCCACGGAACAATGTGAAGTGAGCATTAATTGTGGTCGATGAGCCTCACCGGAGGAGCAACAAAGTTCTACGCTAGGATACATAAAGAACCAATGTCGATAAGTCAATGAGGACATACACTACCAAGGGTGGGTGCGCCTCATGTATTGTACCTCTTGCTCGAGGATGTATTGTCAAGCCTTATTTGGGAGCTCCTCGCTCATCCTCTTCCATGGTATGGATAATGAAAATCCATACACACATATCGTGGAGTTTGAGGAAGTTTACACGACTTTCAAGGAAGGTACAACTAATATGGAATTGCTGAAATTGAAAGCCTTCCCCTTAACCCTGAAAGACAAGGCCAAGATTTGGATTAATTCTCTAAGGCCAAGGGCTATCAGAAATTGGACAGACATGCAGGTTGAATTTTTGAAGAAATTCTTTAGTGCACACAGGATCAACAGCTTAAAGAGGCAGATCTATACCTTTGCATCTCATGACAATGAGAAGTTTTACCAGTGTTGGGAAAGGTATTTGGAGACCATCAGTGCCTAGTCCTTACCATGGTTTCGAGCATTCGGATGTCGGTCAACCATTTTATGATGGAATGTCCCCCGTCAAGGGAAGTAATTATCGAGACTATGTGTGGAGGGGACTTCCTAAATTAATCCGCACGTAAGCCATGGACTTCTCGCTATGTGGGTTGAAACTTTCCAAAGCATGGGATGAACTCCAACCCTGCAGAGGCAGAGAGGATGAGGGCCTACAAAGAAATCAAAGGGGGGAGCATGTACTACTCCAAAGGATATGAAATCAAGGCCAAGCTGTCCACTTTGACTTAGGAAGGTTAGGAAGAGCTTGAATCGCCAAATCAACACGAAGTACGTGGCAGAAGCTGAGGCCCCTTACACATCCAAATTTTTGCTTTAATCGTTATTCCATCGAGCACCAAGGAGAGCATTTCGCTCAACTCCGTCTTCGCAAGGGGATATGATGGCTGAACATGGCAATGTTGTGGGCCAATATAAGCCACAAACTAATGCCCCATACAGCAATACATATAACCCTAACTAGAGAAATCATCCCAACCTCTCCTGGAAGCTAAACCCTCCAGCTTATGTCACCCCTAGTGCATGACAACATAGTGGTTCCCCATCTCAACCACAGCCACCACCATCCTCATTCCCTGTTGAACAAGCTATTTTAAATCTAAGCAAGGTGGTAGGAAATTTTATAGAGGAGTAGAAGGCCATCAATGTGCAGCTGAATTAGAGAATTGACAATGTGGAAAGCTCCTTGAACAAAAAAATTAGATGGACTCCAAAATGATCTTAATCAGAAAATAGATAACCTGCAATACTCCATCACAAGGCTCACCAACCAAAGAAGAAAAGCAGGAACAAGTGGTGAGTTCCTTCCTGCATTGGCCAACCCAATCCTAGGGGAGTGCATGAATTGAGCTTTTCTACTGAACCTGCTCCTAGGATGGATGAATTAAAGGTCGTTACCACACTGAGAAGTGGTAAGCAGGTTGATCAGCCAGTGCCTATACCTTTTAAGGAGACCAAGGAAGAAAAGGAAGTGGAGCCAAAACATATAATTATAAAAGAAGATTCAATGAAGAAGAGCATGCTTCCTCAATTTCCTCAAGCATTAAAAGGTAAGAAAAAGGCCTCCAATTAGACTGAAATTTTAGAGGTGCTAAGGCAAGTGAAGGTCAATATCCCACTGCTAGACATGATTAAACAGGTTCCAACTTATGCCAAATTTTTAAAAGACCTGTGCACAGTGAAGAGAGGATTTAATGTTGATAAGAAGGCCTTCTTGACAAAGCAAGTCAATGCAATCATTCAAAGCAAGACCCCAGTGAAATACAAGGATCCAGGATCCCCTGTCATTTCAGTGAACATCGGAGGAACCTCTGTGGATAAGGCACTGTTGGATTTGGGGGCTAGTGTCAACCTGCTACCATACTCGCACAAGAAGTCGGGCTTGTGGGTTAGTCTACCACCATCACCTTATCTTCGCCGATAGATTAGTGAAAATTCCCAAAGGCATAGTCAAGACGCTTGGTAAAGGTGGATAAATTTTACTATCTCGGTAGACTCTGGCCGTCTCTGATAAAGTAAAGCCGGTGGCTGAACATAATAATCATGTACCTATCATACTTGGGAGGCCATTTTTGGCTACATCAAATGCCATCATCAATTGCCGGAATGGAGTCATGCAACTCACATTTGGCAATATGACATTGGAGCTCAACCTCTTCCACCTAAGCAGTAAGCACAAATCAATGGAAGAGCAAGAGCTAGATGAAGTCTACCTGATTAGCCCAAGTGCAGGAAAACACAGTGTTCACAAACTGCAGGAGGAATTGATGAAGAACAATGAAGAGTCTAATGGAGGAATTCAAAGGTCTCAAATTTAATTCCTCCAAAGACCACCGATTCCCTCAAGCACCAACTGCATGTGAGTGCTTAAAACAAAAGCGGGGCGGTTTAAATCATATACCACCACGCTGCACATGGAGGATTCTCTCATTGATCCACCATGAGCCCGATGGGGCTACCGAGTAGGAGTGGTTTACAAAGGAATAGAAGCCACCCTAATTTTCTAGGACTTTATTTGCTTTACTTTAAGTTTAATTTGTAGTT
Source organism: Tetrastigma voinierianum (assembly GCA_016808115.1). NCBI lineage: Eukaryota > Viridiplantae > Streptophyta > Magnoliopsida > Vitales > Vitaceae > Tetrastigma > Tetrastigma voinierianum. The sequence goes on from JAEQBH010001219.1 coordinate 834,854, forward strand.
TTACATAATTTTCTTAATTTTAGATTTGTTTTCTATGTAATTTTTCTCATTTTCAATTGCACATTCTCATAATTTTTGATATTTGTTTTTCAGTGTATGACTCTCCTCCACTTCACTGCCAGCCTCGCTTTCCCCACTTTTTGTTTTGATTTTCCTATTTTATTTTATTTTATTTTATTTCGATTTATTTGGTTTTTCTCTTTAGATTTTCTCTAATTTTAAGTTAATCTTTATTTCTAGCTTATTTTTCATTTTTCTTTTATTTTTTTTATTTTTTTTCGATGTTTATTTTTGTAGTGTATGTCAAAATTTTGAAGCAGGGGAGATGCTAGAGCTAAAGGAAAAGCCTAAAAATTTTCGCAGTGCAAAATTTCGCAGACAGGTGCGAAAAATTTCGCACCCTGTTGCACTCCCATTTTGTTTCGCCCATAACTTTCACATCCAAACTCCGTTTTAGGTAATTTTGGTATCATTGGAAAGCTTAGAGAGTTTAGAATCCAAATATAGCCAGAAAGAACACTTTTGAAATTTTTATGAAGGTGTAATTTTCAAAATTCTCCAACTGGTCACTTTTTTCCTCTCTTTTCTTCTTCCAACTTCTTCATTTGAAGCTCAAATGGAGTGAATAAGATCTCAGTGGAAAGCTTGCAAAGTCTCCTATCCAAAAATGGGGTATGATCTCATCAAGGGAGGATTACCTCCTTCTCTAACTTTCCAACCGAGCCCCATTGCGACAATATGACATTCGGGTTCTGGGGGGGAGTTACAAGGAAGTGCCTTTACATTTATGCTTTTGTTACTATTTGAGCAAGCCTATTTTGTGTTGTTCAGAGGCTTGTTGTTTGTCTGGTTTGAGAAGCTGTTAGTTGTTTTTGAAAAGCTTAAAATATAGGCATTTATTTTTTCTATACAACTTACACTTCTAGTTTTGAAAATTGCCCCATTTTTTTTGTGTTTTGCCTAGCCTACAGTTTGAAAAATTGAAACACTATCCAATTCTTTTGATGTTAGATTAGTTCCATGCCTAATTGAGTGGATGATCAGTTGAATTCTTGTTGCTTTCAACCTTTTTCTTCCACCTCTAGCTAATCACACACTGTGCACATAAGGTTTCAACAGTAAGCTGAAAAACGGCCTAGCCTAGTTTCATTTACTACCTTCAATAGGTTAAGGACCCCCAGGAAAAGAAGGCCAATGTGTCTTCCAAAAATCAAGAGAAGAGAAAAAGAAAAAGAAAATGAAAAGAAAAGAAATTCGCGACGTCCGGTTTTGAAACTCCGAGCACGCCGTAGGTAAAATGCAAAGTCTTTAAAGCCCGGTGCCCTAAACCAACCGGTCGAGTCACCGACGAAGCTCGCTACATGGGTGGATGGGTGAGGTTTAGCGAGTTTCAGCCGGGAGCCCCGGTTTGTTCAAGTCCGGGTGAAACTCCAAGAGTTTATGGTTGAAAATCCTATGACTGACGCCTAAGCCTTAATCGTCGGGAGTCATCGTGGATCCCCATTAAGCATGGACTTTGGTGAGGCCGATTCCTCAAGATTACACTTCTACAACACAAAAAGAATTGTGGAATAAGAGTGGGTCCTGATCTTATTTAGGTCAGGTTAGTGTCCTAGATTACACAAGAATCCTGGTTGAGTAAGAGGCTGACAGCTTATTGTTGAAAACTAATCATATAAACACTTAGATTTTGGTGGGAAGTTCCGTAAGCCATCTTTCTCAGTTGATACTGCTTGACTGTATGGCACTCATTCTCTCAAGATGGTTATTGGGCAGGGTTTTGGTGATTCATACTCAGGGTTAGGCATTACTCACCCACGCACTTTTTGAAATACCATTTTATTTTTTTTGAGAACATAATTTTGTTATTATTTTGTTTACCCTTTCTTTCTTTCTTTCATTGCTAAGGGACTAGCACAAGGCCAACAATTGGGGGAGGATTAGTGCCCAAAAAATGCTATTTGAGCCCTATTTATTGTAGGTTTTGAGCACTTTTGTGTATTAATCAACCGAATTAACCCGATTTGCACATTAAGGTCCTGACTATTCTACTGATCGCATTTTTTGGCTAATTTTGTAGTTTTTGCAGGCTATTAATGCCAAATTTGTTGATTTGATCCAAGCATGAAGAATTCGAGTCGAACTCAGCTTTGCAGATAAGAAATCAGAAGGAAAAGAGGAGTAGAAAAGAATAAGATAGTGGGTGCAGTACTCAAGACACTCGTGCGAAATTTCGTGACCACTAAAATTTCGCACAATGCGAAATTTTCGCACTGGTGCAAATTTTCGCACCGGTGCGAAATTTCTTCCTGCATTTGTGACTTTTTAACCCGTTTGACTTCCTTTTTCCCATTTTACCCTTCATGTAAGTATTGAGGGTATTTTCATATTTTTGCTTACTTTAGCACTATATAAGCTCATATGTAATCTTGTATAACTACTAGATTTTTTTTTCTACTAGAAGAGAATACAGAGGCGGGAGTTTTCCCACTGCTTCCCTTTTCTTTCATTCTCTTTCCTTTTCTTGCATTTTCCCACTTGCCAAACACCCCTTGAGAATGACAACTCAAGGGATGGTTGGCTAAACCCCCTCCCTCCTTGAAGATGAGGGCTACCGGGCAACGATTTTGAGGTAAAATGTTGTTTCTCTTGTTTTTGACGTAAGCAGTTATTGACATTTATGTTCCTATCTCTCATTCTAGGTTTAAATCTCTTAAATGTACCTTGATTAACCTGTATTTGGCAAGCTTTTAGGGTTCAGTGGATGCTTATTGCTAGATCCACTTAGATTCATTAGTTGCCTTCTATTAGTTACTATGTGGTAGGATTTCTAGTGGGATGATTTGTCATCCCGGGGAGCATTTATGCTCATTAAAGGCTATATTTCAAAAGGAAAAATTATTAGGGTTTAGTTTTTATAGCCAAATGAAGATCCGATTCGGAAAATGACTATAGGTCATCCTCCCCAACGCAAGGAAAAGGAACCAAGAACCTCTCATTTACCTTAGGACCTCAACCCCAGTAGCCCGATGCTTCAAGGAGTTCTTTTTCATATTACTTTAGTTTATTTTTAGTTTGCAAACCATTCCACTCACCGTTTTTATCACCACCTTAAAATCCAAACCGAATTCACCATTTTGAACTTAACTGCACATCATTTACAAGAAGAAAACCCATCCTTGTGTTCGACCCTAGAGCCATTATACTGCAGTAGCTATGCTATGACAGTAGGAGGAATTTAGGTTTATAAATTTTGTTGATTCCAGAACACTTGTTGGCACTCGAATCAATGGGCCCAGCCGAAATCGACAACACTATTTCTCTTAATGAATTGGTCTATGATCCGTTAAAGTTGACCAACACCCTTCCAAGATTGTAGAGATTGTAAGGCTTATAGCCAAGACGAAGCAAGGCGGGCAAGTAAAGCAAGTAGGCGGCATTGCCAAGGTTGACCAAACTTTGTTTCATCAAGTGTCTCCCGACTTCTAAGGTCAGAACAAGAGCGTCATGATGAGGAATAGATAGGTGTATAAGGGAGGATTTGGAGAAAGTAATGACCCTGTCAATGGGTCGGATGCTACTCGAGGCAAAACTAAAATTTACCCTGGCCACAAAGATACTCGAGCGTGGTTGACCTTGGGTTTTGGGTATTGTTTAGCTAGCCAGAATTGTATCTATCACCGAACGAGCCATCAACCCAGGCTTGAATTGTCGGCACCACCCTTCAACGTACTCACCTAAGATGCCCCTTCAAGCCGTAGTTTAGCAACCCCGTGAGTAGGTAACTGTTAGTTAGATGTTCGACATCCCTATGGTACTGCAAAAATCAGACTTGTCCTCCTCCGACGCTCTTAGGGCCTAGGCCACTCGAAGCCTAGAAGGGATTGAATGATCGGAAGGAGTTGAGAAGGTGGGACAGTTGAACCTGGTTCGCCGTTGTTCTTCTTCGTTTGTCGCTAAACATTGCTCACCCGATAATGCACCATTATGATGATCGTGCGCCGAATCACAGAGTTATGTTTATCCCATTATCCTCGATCGTCATGACCGCTTGCCCTTTTCTCCCGTCAGACTTCATCTCCTGAATTAGATGTACTGGCGACCATCCGTTTGGTCATGGCGACTATGTCGTCCTTGAGCATGGCATACTAGTTTCCCCTCTAGAACAGCACATCAATCGTCTTAGGGGGATGCAACGACAAGGAATCGAAAAACTCGGTGTTCGGGCGAATAGCTTGCTTCACTACCAGCAGGACCGTGTCTGGGCTCACGAAATCGAGTTAGAGGATCGCAGCCCTGAAACGCTTCATAAAATCCCTAATGGACTCAGATCTCCCCATCTGGACGTGGAAGAGACTGGTAATGCTTTGCCTTCTCTTGACCGAGCACATATACTAAGTGATGAAATTTTCATACAAACATCAGAAAGAGAATATTGTACTAGGAGCTAGGCGGTGGAACCACAACAAGGCAGGGTCAGCCAAGCTGGTCGAGAAGACCTTATATAGTAGAACATTGTTCCCCATTTACAACATCATTATCTGACGGAAGTGCGTAAGGTGATTGAAAGGGTCCTGAAGACCATCGTACATTTGAAATTTTGGTAAGGCGAAGTGTGGCGAGGCATATTGGTCTAAGATGGCCGAGACAAATGGGGACGATGAAATGTCATCCATTGTGCGCAATGTGGGATCCAGATTTCTTCGAGGGGAGGGAGATCCGTTCGCCCGGGAGGATTGACTTGGGGAGGATCTCAGTGAGAAGGTAAAGAGAAGTTGTTCTTGGACTCAAACTGCATAAGGCTATGTGGCAACGTTGGGTTTGGGTTAGTCAGGCGCGGAGAGGCCATGTTTCGCAAAGTGGTGTTCTCTTCGCGTAAGGTAGAGTTGGCTGTAAAAAAAAGAGGCCAATTGCTGCTGGTGTGACTATTGCTGGTCTTTCAGCATTCGTTCCAACAACAATAATCGTTGTTCAAGTGTAAACTTGGAACCGGTGGAGGGAATTTCTCCCATTGAACAGGTTGGAAGTGAGCTTCCTGTCGTCTTTGCAACAGCCAAGAAAAGTGTGGGATTTGTCGTTCCCATAGACGGCGCCAATGGAAAGGACTCAAATTTCCTTCCATAATAAATTTTATTTCTTCTCCAATAAATACTAATAAAAAGTAAAGACCTCTCTTTCTTGGGGTGCATTGTCATACATTATAAACCCGTTGCGAGTGTTACATGGTGGACGGTTATGAGGTAGGTAGTTATGAATGAGCCTCAATGCCCTTACATTTTACTTTAATTTGTATATTAATCACTATTTATTAATTGCGGTGTAACGGCTTTCGAGATGGATAGCAACGCATGTCCTGCCTACTTATCTTCGATGCCCGAGGTTTTTGAGATGGTAGCATGCCCGACCTTCCTGAGTCACCTGCCAGACAAGTCTCTATAGAGTTTAGACCATTCACATGGCTACCACGTGATTGAGTTCGAGTCACTCACATGCCTGCCACGTGAACCGTAGCATATCCCATTCCATGGACCAAGTGGGAGAGTGTTAATTTCTCATCCGTTAGGAGCTTTTCTTTCATTAAGGCTAATTAAGAAAGGAAATCAAAGATGCAAAGTGGTCCATACGTTCCATACGCTTATCCTTAACAGAGGCCCCATTGTTCATAACTTAATTAAGCTCTTTGGCGCGGAGGTTATGATGGAAACCTCTATATAAGGAACGAAATCTTATTGCTCTTGGTGTCACTGTTGCTCGACTCTTTACATCAAAGAATAGCACCATCGTTCTTGAGAGTCGAAGTACAAAAGTCTAGAATGTCCTCTTCCTTACTACAATGGTTGGAGGTCATATCTTTGTCTTTCGCCTTTAGCTTACGGTAAAATGAATTTATCTAACATGCTTTTGTGTCCAAGCTTGAACACAAGGTGGTTGGGAAAAAAGAGAAATTTCTCTTTGAATTCAGAAAACCCGGTCCATGGTCATTGTGCTAGGCTTTAGTTTCTTTGGTTGTCAAAGGTGATGTATATGCAAAGATATATAAAGGATTTGGCCCATTGGATTCTTAGGTATAAGTTAGTTGGACGGGGCATAAGGAAGGAACCAGTTTCGAGTCTATATAAAAATAAAATACTATTACATTATAATGCAAAGTGAATATATATTAAAAAAAAATGACACTAAGGTGGCCTTTTTTTTTTTTTTTTTTGCTTTTTGCTAAAAGCAAAATTGCTTTCAATATTAAGTTTGTTTGTTTTTTTAACTTTTTGATTATTTATTGTTGAAATTTTTTACTGAAATAAAAGGTCAAAATATTTGGCATTTTGGCTTTTTCTTAATGTGTTTTTTAATTTTTTTTTTCTATTAAAAAAACTAGATATCCAAATAGGAGAAAATCATATCCTTTATTATCCAATTGAAACTCTTATGATTTGTTTCATGTTAATTATATAAAAGAATATGTAATTTGAAATTTTTATTTAAAAAATTATTTTCTCAAAATTTAGATAAAAATTAAAATATTGATTTTTTTTAGAAAAAATAAACAACTAAATACTTAATCTTATTTCCAATATTATAAGATTTCATCTAAACCTTAGTTGTCACTAGCTCCTCTCTTCTTCTCTCATATTTTTCTCTATTATACCTTTTTTTGTTAAGCAAAGAGCGGTAATTTTTTTTTATCTATTTTGACTTAAAATCACCACTCTACATTTCTTTTTATCATTTTCTTCTCAATAAAACAATTTTTTTTCACATAGATTTAAGTTTTTACTTTGTTTCTTGTGATTTTGTCGCGTACTTATTGCGACGTGTGATTGTATCATCTTAATACGATGATGGGCGATTCAAACAGCATAACATATTCTATTGGGCAAAGATATCAAATCATGATCGTCAATATGTTGTAGAATTTGAATCATAGGTATTCTAGTCATTATAGGATTATCAAATATATAGGTTTTAGCCGATTATTTATACTATTAACCTGGATACTGTGTAATTCTCTAAAGTTTTTAACGAATCTGATCATATGTTCTATGGAATGTATTGCTAGTTTAAAAAAAAAAATGATTTCTCTTTTTTTTAAAAAAAATACTTAATCATATTAAGCACTATTTATAATAAAAGTTTTATTTAGCATTAAGTAAAAAAAAAAAAAAAAATCGTAAGCTTTTAATGTAAGAGCTAGCTTTGGTAAAAGTAACATCCCATTCAAACAAATATGGGGACTAATTCCATTGCAATTGATGGATTTACTCTAAGATCAAGTTGTGAGTAATTCGGATTCGCATAAGCTATACCATGGGTTGTTATAGATTATCAAATAGGATGATTATTTTAGAACTTAAAAAATAAAATTTTATTATTAAATAATATCAGCATCATTAAATATTAAATATCTCACTATGATAGAGTAAAAAATTATTTGTTACTAATTAGCATAAATAACTATTCGTGCACCCATATTTAATGATAAAAACAATTCAATAATTAATAAAATAAGCTTATAGTCTACTTTTATAATAAATAAATAAACAATGTGTTTGTTTAGGTTTAACTCTAATAAACAGTGTGTTCGTTTAGCTTATATTGTAATATTTGGTAATCAAATTTTTCTAAAGATGTTTTAAAATTTAATTTTGATGATTATTGTGATTCTTCTTTTAATAGATTATGTCGATTTTCTCATATGAATGTTTCCTTTCACCAAAAAAAACCTCTAATATTTTCTAAATGACCTAGCAATCCTGCATGCGTGCATGGTATAAGATTGATTATTAAGAGACAATCATAATTAAAGTGGAAATTTAAAAAAATAAAATAATAGGATCCTCAAAAGGATATAAAAAATAAAAAATAGAAAACTCATTTGACTCCTGCATAGAAATAAAGTATCTAAGACATACATAGTAACTTATTAACCGTGATTTCGCATTAGATGCTGTGATAAAGTATTATCAGAAGGTTACAACCAAAAGTTGTCAGAAACATAGATCTTCCAAAGGATGTGTGACCGTCATCAAAGATGAAAAGAATAGTACAAAAAAAAAATGGGATAAGTCAACACAATTAAGAAATGATCTCCGATTTATTTGACAAAATAAAGATAACTTGTCCAAGCATTGTAGGCTCAATAAATACTAGGTTGACTTGGACATCCTAAATTACAACTAGGATGACAACGTGGCAAGTTTTTTCGGGTTTTTGCATTGAAACACTCTCCTATCTTACATATAAGCTTCTCTAAGGAAAGCTTAGCGCTCCATTACAAACTTTTTGATACAAAGAAAGTTAAGGGTTTTTCTGATGATCTTCAAGCTGAGAAATCTGCTATATTTATAGACGAGATTATTTATTGTTATCAGATTATTCTTTATCTTGATTCCATACTGTCATAAATGGGTCTCGATATCCGGGCCATTTTTCTCGCCATCTTTTTCTTTCTTTTTCTCCTGGTCCATACAGTTGTCCTTCTGTCATTCTTATCTGCCTCTTTCTCTTCTATTATGTCATCCTTCTCTTCTTCTTTTTCTTCTTTATTGTCTTGTCACTTTGAAAATGTGAGCATCGGATTCCACCACATATATTATTATTTTTGACATTTTCTCCAACTGTCTCGGAAGAATGAGTTACAATTATAGTAGTTGGCATTTATTGTCAAACCACTTAGCTGTCATTTACATTTATAGTGACAGACATGTCCTGTTATGCCACTTGGGCAGTTGGGATTACATCTTTTTCCCAAGGGTTATCCAGCCTTCACTATCACTATGTCCTTTTCATGAATTTTATGGCTTCATTTTTTGTCATCCTACAATTTACAAGAATGATCCAAATTCTCATTGATCTTATCTGTTATCATTCTTTGTCCTATGGCTTTCCCATCACCTAGGACTATCATCTAGTTATTTGTTGCACAGTGGACTGAGCAATTCTTTTTTCTCAGATCTGTCATTCGACCAAGCACTGCTTTTATCCCTAATGCTCTTCTTGTTTTTGTCCATTGCTTGTTATAATACCCCTGCTATTTGGGTTTAATTTCATTTATTTGGAATCTAGATTCTTCACTACTATTTATTGTTATGAGATGATAGGCTTTGAGGCACATCCTAATGTCTTCATTATATTCCGGACTGATAGTGAAGAATTTTATATAGACACTTGATGACTCAATATTTTACAATCGAGTTCTAAGAGTAACAGTATTTCTTCACAATTCAGACTCAAATAGATTCGGTCAACAAAACCGAAATTCATGGCATCTTGAATAAATAAGGGGTCTGTATTTTTTGTGATTATTATTCTTGTAAATAGACTCAGTAGAAGTATGGTACTACCCATCACCATTAGATTGTTATAAATGAATCTCTAGAGAAAGTCAAATACTTTCTTTCCACGTCGACAAGAAATGAAGATGTATTTATAGCATCAAGTTTCGCTTTTTTCCTTTGGAAAAGAGGATCATCTAAATTTTTCCCTTTAGAGAGGAGTTTGTCCTTTGAGGGATTGTTATCTCCACTTGAGAGATTTTTGTCTTTTGCAAGACTGTTATTTTTCAGGCTTTTATCCTTTTGAAGGATAGGCATCTCCTGAGTACCATTTGAGATAATTTTGCTTTTAGGTAAGGATATATCTCATGTCCTTATGTTATCAGCAATTGTTGTTGCCTGGCTTTTTCCCGAATAGGACGGCATATCCATGTCACATCCCACATCGGATAGGGGAGAAACTTCCTGACACTATATAAGTATGGGCTCCTCTCAACCTAGTAGACGCGTTATAAAGCCATGAGAGCCCCTTAGGCCCGAAGCGGACAATATCTACATGGTTGAGCCGGGTCGTTACAAATGGTATCAGAGCCGATCCCCGACCCCGATGTGGGCGTCTCGTCTGCTTACCTCAGATCCCATGCTGGACACAACGAGACATTGTGGGTTCGTATGGGGGTGTTTGTCACATCCCACACGGATAGGAGAAACTTCCGGCACTATATAAGTACGGGCTCCTTCCTACCTAGTAAACGCTGCTTTAAAGCCGTGAGGGCCTGGGCCCAAAGCTGACACATCTATATGGTTACCTGGTCGTTACAATCCAAACTCTACCTTTGATGTTTTTAGTCTTTAAGAGGCCGAGAAACATCATCTCGTCCTCATTATTTATCCTAATCTTTCAAAACATTTTTCATGAGATTTTGTGAAATATATGATTTGGATCTTATATCATTGATATCTTTGTAAATTTATAATTTTTTCTTCAATTGGAAATAAGATCATTATAATTTTCCGAAATCATATTCATTCTTCACCCATGTCTAAGTAATATCTCACATTTCTTTCCATGTTATTCGACATTCGCTCTTCAAAAGTGTGCAAGAAAATTGTCGGCATCTATATGTACACCAAATATAATAACTAAGAAGAGTTTATCTAGACAACCTTTCAGCTTGTACTCCTTTTCCTATGTTATTTTTTATAAATCCTCGCAACTCGAGTATTACGCTATAATAAAAGGTTTAGTAATAAAATATCTCTTTATTAATTCCTTTTATTATTGCAAGTAATTCTTTTTCATTAATATCATAATTAATTTGATTATTGTTAAAGTTCCACTTGTATATTGGAATATTTCTCCTAAGTCTGTTTTCAAAATAGCTGCCCAATATTTATCTGAAGCATCTGTTTGTAATATTAAATTGTCATTTTCATTAGGCAAATTTGAACATATGTCCTTTAATCTTTTGACTATCATAGTATGTTTTTCATTCCATCCTGTCACCCAGTTTCTCTTAATTCTCTCTATTTTGCTTAATTCCTTTCTTTCTTTAGCTAAATCTTTTTATGAATCGGAGTAGTTTAAACCTGTCTAAAATTTTTATGTATCAATTCCTTAGTTCGTAATTCATCGGGAAAATCTTTATTTTTCGACTATAATATGTATTTCCTTAATTTTATTCCTTTTGAATCTATAATTATTCTAAATTCTATTTCTCTTTTTCTTGATTTCAACTTTCTTTTCTAAAGGAATTATACCATGCCTCCTTTCTGAGTGTTGCCAAACTATCTAAATGTTTTCATGATCTTTTCATTATCGGAGGAGATTAACATGTCATCAATGTAAACTAATAGCCTTCTATAAAGATGAATAATCAGAGCAATATTTTATCGGTATTTTTCAATACGGAAAATTTGAGGAGCATTTTCAATCCAAAAGGTATTACTATCCATTCATAATGACCTCTAGGTGTGTACTAAAGTACATAATGGGTATACTATTATTATCCATTTTATGCCTTAAAATCTGATTTGCGATCAAATTCTTTATAATAATTTTTCCTCTTTGCCAAATTTATTATAATATTTCCCTTATTTAGGATCATATAATATCCATCAAATTTTGTAATATTCTTATTTACTTCTTTGTAATTTATTACCATTCTGCTTGTTTTCCTTTTTTGTATTTTCTATGTTTTTTAAACCATAAAGAGCGTACACTATGGACTTTTACTTTCTCTTATCAAATTCAATTTACTCATTAATTTCATTGTTTGTATTTTAAAGTCTTCATATCTTCTTGAGAATATATCATTGATCTAACCACAATAATCTTATCGAGGATCATCATTTCAATTCACGGTAGATTTTATCTTTTCCCGATATTTTTAAAGGTTATTACTAAAATTTTTCTTTTTTAATTTTTTACATGTATCTTATTTATTTATTTTATGGAGTTCATAGATGTATTTATCTTTTCTGTTCTCCATTTTTTAGCTTTTTGATCATAATTTATCCTAAAAGGCTTTAATATTCTAGGTACTCTTATCCGGTGGTCACAAGGTGTTTTTAGTATAATAGTATTAATTGTTTGTTGATGATAGGGTTTGAAAAATAGGCGCATAGGCCCACTCGTGGCCCATGAATGGCTTGATAAAACGAGCCCACAGCGCCAGCCAAAACGAGAAGCTAGTGTCAGCTGCCCGAGGCCGATGCGGGAATAATTGGGAAGGCCCATCACCTGTCGGACTAAATCTAAGCTAATAAGGGAAATAGGATAATCCCCACTTTAACATCTTATCCTGTGAGAATCCATTAAATCTCCTTTAGAGAAAATAGGATAATTCACGATAAGCGACATCTGTGAGATCAAGCGGATCTCACTGTAAAGGAAGGATAATTATCAATATTTGCTCCTTTCCAATATCCCTTATTAAATCCGATATCGATAAAGGTAGAAAATATCCCATCCAATGGGAAAGAATCCTTACTACCATCCAATTGGGAAAACGCATGCTATATATATATATATATATATATATCAGATACCGATGAAAGGTACGTAAAACATTAAGCCCTCTAAGCGATGTCTTTTCTCTCAAGGAGGAACTAACTTAGGCATTGGAGCGACCACGGGGCGGGCCAGATTCTGCGATGGTATCGAGCCGGAACCTGAAGGAGCAAAACGCCCGATCCACGAGGATCGGGACCGACGAGGCGGCGTGGTTGGCGGAGCCACTCGACACGTTAGAAACAATGTGAGCTAACACGGAGGAGGTGGAGGCACTCCAGCCTCGCAACCAACGCGATAAGAGAGTTGGGCAACTCACCGAGGCGGGGATACATGACAGCGGGAGGCGCGAGTAACAAGGCTGAGAAGGTCGTAACATCGCCCGGAGTCACGAGGAAGGGCTGACCACACGTTGGCACTCTCAGGGGTCTTTGAAGCGAGACGGAATCCAGCGAGGCGGGGGGCACGGACCCTCCTAACCTGGAGGGGAGGGACAGCGAAGCAACACTTTCGGGGCATGTTGGAAGCGACTAATTAAGCCTCCCGGAGTCGACAAAGGAAAGGGACGTCGTGGGAGCGGTTGAGAGCCTCGATAAAGGCTCGGCCGGCAGGAAGTTGTAAGGGGCGAGAGCTCAGGACTCTGGACACCTGGTACAACAAAGTGAATCTCCGTTCCTGGCGAGTTGCTCCACTCCCTACCGTGAGAAGTTCGGAAAATCACGCAAATAGGCGGAGTCCGATGGTGCGAAGATCGTTGATCGTCTTCGACGCCACAAGAACGAATGGGGCTACATGGCTATTAGGACGCATGCGGTGAGCTTTATTATCACGCTAAAAGGCCCGGCTTGCGGCTTTGGTTTAACGAGGCTTAGCCATATTGTCAATCACCTCGTTCAGAGAGCTCTCTATAGCTTTCGTCTCCCACTTTATTGGAGCCATAACGTACAGAAAGCCAAGTTATCACCTGCTAACCATAAAGCAGAGCTCGCAAGAAAGCCTGAGGTCCTATGTCCAGAGATTTAATGTTGAATCTTTGAAGGTAGATATACCAGACGAAAAGTTCGCCATAACCGCATTCATTGTTGGGTTAGGATTTCAGTCAAAGGATTTGATGTTCTCCATCTCAAAGAATCCTCAGGCGAGCATGGTAGGGGTCCATACCATTTAAAGCGGTATTACGATGTGTAGAAGCCCTCATATCCAAGAAAGAGGCTCTTTAACCATAAAAGAAAAGCGGGGTAATGACGTGAGGCGAAGCCCGAAACCAAGCCGAGGAGCCTGGAGGGGTCCCATAGATGGAGAATGGTCCGAAGAGGCGTGGAAGCCTCAGGCCGCTAGGCCCGGCCTCGGCCGGCGGCAAGCATTATTCACCTCGGTTTAAGCGAGGTCTTGCGGTGCGACACAACAGTTCTTTGAGGTGGGTCCCCCGGATGGTCGAGACCAGTAAAAGAGATAACTTACGAAGATGCTATAGTTCCATAGGGACTCACGGACATCAGCGCGGGCCGATTACATCTGACTGGGAAAGAAATAGAATGGCCCCAATTCGGCGAGTGGATATCTCCGTAGCTTCCACTGACTATCCCGAAGGTCGGGTTTCGGAGTCGGGCTTTTCTGTGAGCTGGTGACCACCACCACCACCTCGGCGAAGAGCCGCGACCTTCGGCTGGCTTGGCCACCCCAGGGAAATCCACGTAGTCTCGGGAGGTTCGTAGGGGCGGGAGTCATTTCGGCTAGGAGGCCCGTCTGTGACATCAGGTCAGGAGAGGTAATGGAAGTGCAAGCAGTGTCCAAACAACCTCGACTAGACACAGCCATAACGTTCTCAGATTCAGACCTGGAGGGATGCCAACACCCCTATGACTACCCTTTGGTAGTAAAGGTAGTGGTGGCTAACAAAATGATCCATCGGGTCCTGGTCAATAATGGAAGTTCAGTCGACATCATCTTCGCCTCGGCCTTCGATAAGATGGGCATCGGAGGGCTTGGAGACGATCGGCTGCCCACCTGAGGATTCTGGGGAGAGTCTTTGTAGTTGTTCCAATCCAGTTAGTCTTTCCCTTTGGGAGACCCTCGTATCGAGACGGCTGCTTGGCGATAAGTTTCTCGTAATGGCCTTTACCTTACTATGCATGTTGTTATATGGTGAATTATCTCTCAACGCCATAAAAAAGTAATTCCTTTGCTTACCACATGATGATCAAGTTCCACCACCCGGCGAATTAGGAATGAGTTCGAGAACCGGTAGCGTGGCGGGGAATGTTGTCGACATCCGTGAAGCAAAAAGCGTGATCGGCAAACCCCTTACCAGGCGAGCTCGACATGCGTGACAGGGTGAACACCGGCGACCTTGGGCGGGTCTATGCGGATTTAGGCTGTGATATACTGAACACCTCTTTACATCGGCTCCCGAGCTTGCGAAAAGACCTCGAGAAGCCTCCTCGCCAGATTTCACGAGACAAAGCAAGGAATGTTCGCCCAGAGCCGGCGGACATGGGATGGATTGACCCTGCAATAATCACTCACAAACTAAACACCAGCCCGTCCTTCAAACCAATCAAGCAAAAAAGAAGGAGCTTCTCTCCAAAGAGGCGAAAAGCGATCAACGAGGAGGTCGACAAACTCCTCAGGCAGTGTCGGAGAGATGGAGTACCGAGGAATGGTTGTGGCGATGGTATGCTTAAATGGCTTAGCAGGCGCGCGCTTTACCATTCAACGGCGTCAGCAAGAGCCATACCGAAGGATAGTTTCTACTCTCTCTACACGAATGATCCGCCGTAGACGCCACCTCTAGGCCGCAATGAACTCCTGGTTTCGCGGGCGCTTTCTCGAAAACCTGGCGGATAAACGCTGGATCCAGACGACCGGGAAAAGAGCCTCTTTTAAATCCGAGGGCAAGGAACCTATTCTTGCTCGTGTGAGTGCCCTTTAGACCGAACAGAGGCATACTTTATCGGAAAATTTGGTAAGCGAGGATGTTCCATAAGCAAAATAGGAACATCGATGGAAGTGTATATAGATGACATGTTGGTGAAGTCAACCACGGTAGAGCTCTGCATATGGCTCTCATATGTAGGCGTTCGGATCACGAGAAGTATAACATGAGATGAATCCGACCAAATGTGCCTTCGAGGTGTCCAGCGGAAAAATTCTTAGGTTTCATAGTCAACAATAGAGGTGGAAGCCGTCGAACCTAAAAATACTAAAAGGTTGTGCTCGACAGCTGCCACCTTAGTATTCAGACATAAGGGATCCCAAACTGTTTGGAAGAGTAGCCTCATTGAGCGGGTTCGTATCAGGCGTGAGTAAATGTCGGCCTTCTTCCAGGATTAAGCTTTTCAATGGGATGCGTTGCGAAGCATTTTGGCATTGAGACTTATGCACAGGCTCTCTCTCACGTTCTCTAGTAGAGCCCGCTCTGCGGGGAGAGCTCCTCCGCTCTGTTACTAGGTGTCGGATTTCTCGACGATCTTGTCCCTAATCGGGGGACCAGATGCGAGTCTGACATCCTGTCTACTATTGTGTGAGCTCTAAGAGGCGGAAGAGAGGTACCCGAGGATGGAGAATTAATCAGCATTAGTAACCCGCAGGTCAGGGAGCTTAAGCTGCTTTTAAGCTCATACCATTGGAAGTCCCCGCCACGAATGCAGATGAAGCAAGTGCTACACAAACCAGAGACCTCAAGAAGGTTGATATGAAATGGCCATAGAGTTAAGGGTTCGACGTCGTTATAAGCCAAAAACTACGATAAAAAGTGTGGTCGTATGGCGTTTCATCATGGAGTTCACCTCGAGCTCAGAATGCCACCCCACAAAGTGACCTCCCATGCGGAGACTCTCAGCCAGACGGGGCGCAAATGCTCAAAGGAAGCGGAGGCAGGGCTAATCTACATGACCTCCCACTTAATGTAAGATAGATAATGAGCTAGCGGCACCAGTTCGGTTCTGAGCCTCAGCTGAGCAGAGGTATACAAAAGGAGTCATGGCGGGCTCGACTCGCCTATTCGATAGGCGACGACTGAAGTCTGCCGCGCAGTGACTCCAGTGGTAGTAAGACAAATAGAAGACACTGTGAGGCCCGAAGGTGAAAAAATTATCTGTATATTTAAAAGTGCGGAATTCTTGAAGGAATTCATGTTAGTTAAAGTCGAGACACATGCCACCTTGGCGGAGGGCTCCGTAGAGATACCTTAGCTATGGCCCGAAGCGCTTCGACCTCCCGAGAAAGGCCTCGACGGGCGGCGCTGTTAGAGCCTCGTAGGAGCCCTCCCAGCCGATCTCACGGACGTCGGGAGTCTCCCACATCCCACGTCCAGTGAGGCTTGGATGGACCCGTTTGGGTCACGTCGGGCAATTTGGATGGACCCATTTGGGACTATGCCAGGGCGTCTGCCGGCATGACAAAGGGGCCTCTAAGATTAGGACGGTCGGCCCCGAGTTCACTAATCATAGGGAAGCCTTTGAGGGGTTTTCACCCGTCCTTAAGTGCAGCATTGCGGGAAAGGCGACTATGGCTAAGGGAAGTGCGTGAAGGTGTATGCGGAAATCACATCGGACTCGTTCGGACATTGCTGCGCGGGGAGAGTTTTAAGGCGGGGATATTATTGGCCCTAGTGCTCGAGGAGGCGGCCGACCCTGGTCGGGAAATCAGATTTTCCGGGGCAGCAGAATCTCTCTAGCCTCATCCAGCATAAAACTTGTTGACGAAAAGAACTGCGCCTTATAAATTCGCAACACTATCTAAGAACTATTATATATCAAACCTTGTAATATACAAAACTTGTTGTGTGAGGACGAAAAGACATTACGCAGTTTACTAACACTATTATACAAGAAGCTATTGCTCCTAATCCACAGCTCTTGATAATAAAACTTGTTGGTGTATGCATAGCTATTTGATTAGTTCAAAAGATTGTTTCAATTGGGGGTAAATTGTTTCTTTTGAGTGGTTTTGATCCAGTTATCTTGCAGAATTTTACGGTGGGACAAATGGCCAAATTGCATTTAAGTCAGGATACTCGATCCCAGATCAAGAATTCTCGATCAAATACCTGAGCTACTCAAACTCTCACTGTTGGACTGAGTAGACAAGTGGAATCGGCTTTGAAAGCAAAATAATAAAACCTAAGAAAATTGAATTAATAATGAATGAATTGAATATGGAAATACAAAATAACAAATTAAAACCGAAACGAGTTCTGAAGACATTAAAAAATACTCTTGTATGAAACCATCAATTCAGAGCATAATGCGATCACATTTGCTTATTGAGCATGATTTAAAACTAGTCCAAGGAATATAATAGTGTATTTGGATTTCTCGAGCCACGATTCATTATCTAAACTTCCTTCATTTCTCGAAGGCGAGTGTTGGGTAACTACTTTTAATCGGGTTGCCTTTGTTAAGGTATTTTTCTTTTTCAACCACTTCCTTACCGACATGGAATTTATCATCGAGCTCCCAAAGATATAGTCATTCTTGTGATTTCACTATCTTTGGTTTCCTCCTCCAAATTAGAATAGCTCATCCTTCCTCGGGACAGATCTCGCCTAACACCTGATCGGATTTACTAATCGAATCGAGGAACTCCTCCGTGTACCCAAATTGGATAAATCTCCTCGCTCTCGTCTCATGAGAAGAGATTTATCGATTTAATTACATTGTGAAGACATTGCATCACCATTGCCAGTTCTCATACCTTTCAAAACTGTTCATCACTCCTCGTGAATTCCTTCTCCTCAGGTCACCAGAGGGTCTCCTGAAATCAAAGCTCGAGACACCGATTGACGCATGAGACACCGACATTGGGATCAAGAATGTAAAATACACAAGACTAATAGTAGCTTCTCGCGAACCGGAGTCTACTCAAGACTCAAATAAAATTCCGCAGAAAGATAATTTCGACGATACAATAATTCAATGAAAGCCGGGGTTTCAAATTACTAGATTACACCATACATCGCTTACCGATCAATGAAGCCACCTGTGAATCGGCAACCTGAAAACCCGAATTCCGTAAATTGTCCGAATTCAAACAAACTGCATGTTAATTTGAAGAAATATGAATCGCATTCAGCTTAAACTTTAGCAGAACGCTCGCATCCACCAATGAAATACAAACTAATCTAAAAATAAAAACTAAGAAAATAAAGAAAATTAAAATATAGGAGCCTGTGAACCTGCATTCTCTTTTAGTCACCTCCGAAATGCTTTTCTTCGCAGTACCGTGTATTTATGGTTCCTCAAGTTGGGCCCTAATTTCGATGCACCTCTTTCTGGACCAGCTAATCGGCTCCAGCTATTGTTGATGTCACGACATAGATTCTCGTCATGCACTTCTGTCTCTCGGCCATGTCGCGGAAGCCTGTTTGGTCGCGACGTGTCTTTGGTAGTTGATGTCATGATTAAATTTTTAAAGACTTAATTTTAATCGGTGGTGTAGTTTGATGTCGCGACACCAAATGTCGTTTCGACCTCAATCTCTCTCTATACTGCCGCAACTCGATCTGCGTCGCCACTTCTTTTCCTCGTTCGCTGTCAGCTGGATCGCTTAATGACGCCGCGAATTTAGTCTGCATTACGTCGCGACAACCAAAAGTATCGCGACCTTCTTTTCCCATTAACCGCTGTCACATCGCAATGATGTCGCGACTCCTTCTCGTAGTCATGTCTTCGACCATCTCTCTTTAGTCGCTTGTCGCGACCTTAGTTTCGCGTCAAGTCGCGATCGCTCGATTCAGTCACGATGTCACGACCACATCCGCATGTCGCTGACTCGTCTTCGCCCATTGCTTATCTTCACAACTTCGTCATGTCGCGACCTCATTATCCACTGTACTGGGTTTAATTCTGTCGTGACCTCTGAAGGATGTAGCGACATCATGTCTTCTTCTTCATCAATTCTCTCGGGTTGCTCACTTTGAGTTTCTTTCACGCCTGTACCGCTTTCGCCTTCAATTACGCTTCATTCAAGGACCGGAGCTTCTCAGGTCGCAACCCGATGCATTTTGATTTCTGTAAAAGCTTCACAACATCAAATTCCTTTAATCCTTTGCGTTTCTCCCGCCGCAACTTCCTTCGTGCAATTATATCGCATCGCTTCAAACACATCCGCTTCCTTTACCGCAAATTCGCTTTCTTTAATTTCCCGTCAGCATGTGCCAGCCAGGAAGTTTATTCCATATTCTTGCATATAACCGGCCTTTTTATATAAAATCAATCGAAAAATGGACTAAAAAATAGATGACTTTTAAGCTCATCAAACTCCCCTTAAACTTAAAATTTTGCTTCGTCCCTAAGCAAAGAAAAGAAAGATTGTTTGGTTCTCAAACAAAAGGACATTTTTCTCGTTTCGCTTTTGCGCTGTAACCAATTTAATTGAAAGACTAAAATTGCATTCGCTTCTCGTGTATTCAAATTTTCCAAGTCCAGATATGCTAGTTCTACTCAATCGTGTACATAACGTAAATTGTTGAATTTGTTTTTACTAAACAAAGATAGTTAATCGATTCTACCGAAATGTAAGTTGGTTTTCTTCTCATTTTCTTAATGAGTCAATTAACCCTTAGAGATGTTCACAGCTTTGATCTTTTCCTCGATTTCTCTCCAAATTCCATAGGTTTGTTGTTCATACTGATCTCCACTAATGTAGGTGATTACAATCCTTCGATCAATCAGTTCCGCTTTAATAGCCAATTTCGTGCGGGCAGTGATGGATGGATTTGTGTTAAGATTACCAATACTCCTTTTCCCTTTTACTCACATACGCCTCTTTTCTCCTTGTAGTTTCTTTATTTAAACTCCCCAACTTCATGTTCAGATACCACATTGATTTTCTTTCTATCTCGTAGACCGTGTGTTCATTTCACTAGAATTCAAACTGGGATTTTTCTTTTTTCTGTCACCATTCAGGAATAGTGCAATGTTTTGTCTTTTAGGTTTTCTAACGCCTCTTAGCGAACTTTGGGTTAAGTTCCCATACCGTATGGCATTAGGGTACTAGTGTTAAATAATCTTTATGAACTTAATTTGCTCAAGAGAGTTAGGCCACAAGACAAAATCTATTCCTTTAAGCTTTCTTTTTTTGTTATATTTTCTAATGTAGATCTTTTTCTCTTCATTCCCTTTTTTTGTATTTTCTCCTTGAGTTCCTCAAAATTTTACACTCCCCCAAACTTCATTTCTTCCTCTCTTTGAATTCTTTGCAATCACAGTTCTTGAGGATCGATTCTTTAGATGGGTTAGGGTTCCATCGTTTATTTTCAAAATAGGCTTGTTTTGGCCTCAATTTCTCTGAACTCAAGTGTATGCACTAGCATAAGGAATAGGGATGGCTAGAATGGCTCAAACTCTCCAAGGATGGCCTGCATCATTTCCCCTCTCGTTAATTGTATCACCTAGGATTTCGCCTTGATCACTAATCTAACAAGTTCTGTAATTCAAGCTGATTAACCCGTGACTAACCCCCGAGGATTTTCGACTCATATCATGGGATGAGAATTTAGATGATATCTACCAGGGTTCGACTCACTGCTCATACCACAAACTCAAAAATTGTTTTGTTCCTTCTCAATCGTATAACTTCCTTATCCCGGACTTATCGCCCAAATTCAAACTAAATCATTAAATTTGGTGTTTCAATTAAATTGCCTCATTATTTAAATTTTTATTCGCATTTTATTTTTTTGCTTCATCCTTATCATCTAATCAATCACCTCAACTGGCTCATATTATGATATGTCAGTATTTTTATTCTTGAGCTAAATTCAACTGTTATTCCTCTAATAATTAAAGCAAAAAAAGTAAACACACAGTTTGACTACAAACACATCAAACAAATTTCTGGTTTTATTCATAAGAATGTGCAACTGTTGAGAACAAAAGGATAGGAATGAGGGAGGGATTGACAAATCA
Source organism: Tetrastigma voinierianum (assembly GCA_016808115.1). Lineage (NCBI taxonomy): Eukaryota > Viridiplantae > Streptophyta > Magnoliopsida > Vitales > Vitaceae > Tetrastigma > Tetrastigma voinierianum. Next base: position 856,048 of record JAEQBH010001219.1, read on the forward strand.
ACAGTATAGTCTATTTTTCTTTCATTTAGAAGTAAAGATGTCCTGGGGATCCGATCAAGGGTAGCAAGGTTTGGTCGACTGAAATTTCATTTCCCTTCTCTTCTTCTCTGGGCATTCTCTATTTCCTGTCGCCTTCCAGACCAATTTTCGTGAGATCCACCTTGTCATCTCGGGCTTCATCTCTGCCTCATTCCTAAGCAGGTTCATGTTAGCTCCATTGAAGTCATGACTTCCAAAATTCGCTAGATCAGTTGCCACCGTCTCGTATTTTCCAGCCGATTTTCTTCTATGTGCATCATCACACATCTAGCACTTTATCTCTATCCAGCATCATCTTCTAAGTCCTTATCACACATAAAGGAACTTAAACCCCTTTGATATGCTCCTTTGTCCTTGCTTCTTGTTCCTCGCATCCCTTTCTTTTGATAAGCTCTCGTGGAGTCGAGAGTCTCGCTCGTACTGATTATCAGAATGATTCATTTACTAAGCTTCACTTTTCTTCAAGAGAGCTTGGATCTCTTCCCTCCATTTCCTTGAAATTTTCTTGTTGATGGTCTAGGATCTTTTAGTTCGCCCCTCCTTTCGCTCAATTCCTTCCCACTTCTCGCTCTTTCTTTCAACTCTACTTCATACATCTCCTCCTTTCCGTTGAGTTCCTCTTCCCACTATTGATCTCTTCTTCTCAATCCGGCCTCATACACCTCTTCTCTAAATTGCTGCTGGATTCTCCATTTCTCCTCTCTTTCTTCCATACTTTCTCGCATAGAAATTAGCATTCCATTATCTCCTTATTTCCTCAGTCTCTCGAACTTTCTCCAGGTTCTCTAAACTCCCTGGTTCTCATCAGAGAGCCGGCTGGAGTGGTGAAGTCTATAGGACTCTTTCATCTTCTGCTATGTCCTCTGCAAAAATAGAGGTGTTCCCTTCTGGCTGTGTCTCTGGATTTTGTTCTTCTTGGTTTTCAACCATCAGGGTGTCCTCTTTGTATCGGGCTTCCTTCATCTCTCCTCGAACCGCCTACTATAACTTCCTTCTTCTTTGATTTCGCCCTCGCTTATCCTAGTCGTGGTTACGGAAGCATTAGGCATCTCTTCTTCTTCTCGCCTCTAACTTCCCTTCACACCACTCTATACATAGTCTGCTGATGATCGCTAGGTGTGGAATTAGCCTTTTTATTTCCCCTGGTATCTCATTATTGAATTTTCAATCATCGCTTCCCATTGAAGCCAACCTCAAGATAAGTATATAAGATGATGGCTTCCTGCTCCCCGACTGCATACATGCTTGGTCGGGACCATAATGTGGCCAGAAATAAAACCATACTCTTAGCCTCCTCTCACAAAGTCTCCCCTTTGATTGTCTTGCGGCTCCTTTCTCATCCCATTGTATCTACCATCTCACAATCTCCGACAATCTTTTCACCCGCTTCGGGTTTGCTAATACGTTTCTTAAATTGAGCTACGCCGCCCCGCCATCCCGTACACCTCGTTAATGGCATTTGCTTCGTATGGCACCCAAACCCTAACGAAAAACAGCTTTCCGCAACAAGTGCCGAGTAAAACTTTCTAACAATCGTCGTATATCCAGCTTTTCGATGTTCATGTAATTCTCCCATCCTCGTTTATCATTCTCTCAACTGAGAGATGAATTGGATCAATCCCTTTCTCCTATAAAACCCTTTCTGTATAATGCTTCTTCCATATAGAATATGCTTCTTTCCGATACAAAGGCGTCCTCTTCTTCTTCTCACTGCCTCCCGTCCCTTTCTTTTCCCCCGCCTTGCAACTCGGTTGAACTTCTCGCTGTTTCCGTTGGGCCTCGTCCTCCCTGTCTGCCTGTGATGAACTCTCCTTCAGATGGAGCATACCTCCATCATTTCGCTCAAGCTCGATTAGGTCTGTGTCCTACATTATAGAAATTCAAGGTTTCGAGGGAAGACGTTTGGATCTAGGGTTTGTGAGAATCGGAGTTCGAGGACTCATGGCGTGAAGTTGTTTTGCTTCAAGGGATCTAGATGATAATGGAAGGAGTTTCACGCTGTAACTAATCAGATTTTGAGCTTATTTATTATTTCCCATTGATTTCGCCAGTCGCACCCAATATCGCTCCGAAATCAGGTCATTAAATTTGTGGCAAAATTAAAAGTCGCCACCGCAAACCTTCTTCATGTCGCGACCTATGATTTTTCACGCGACATACTCAAACCTACAGCGGGAGGACAAGTTATCCTCAGCCGCGACACGTGCATCTCAAGTCATTGTGCATTTTAAGTCAACGCGACCACCGTCCTTTCAAGGACTCCTCGCTTTATCAGCGGCTCCAAATATTCCGTCGCGAATCTCAATTTCTTTCACAACAGAACTTTTGTAGCGACCTCAGCCTTGTTCTTCCTTCAACATTTACTAAGTCACGACATCAACTTTTGTTGTGACATCGTCATTACTTATAAGTTTTGCTGCGAATCTGGGCCGCACTTTCATTTCAAATTTAATGAACAATGTTTTTCACTATTTATCAATTTGCAAATTCTCATCATCAAACAAACCAATCACGCAATCAAGAATGTATTCTATTCACTACTGCACTTATATAGGGAAAGGGAATGCCCCTTTTTCCCTGTCAGCTCTCTTCCCGCAAGTCACTGGAGTCAGACGGAGTTTATTCCTTCGCCTCGAGCCATTTCGCATAATCATTCTCGCAACATTCAAAGGATTTAATTAAACAAAAATTAACTTTCTCAAGTACTAACTAATCATCATAAGAATTAAAGAAAACAAAATCAAGGTAACCAAAAAAAAATCTAAGTATAAAATCAAAACTCGACCCCGCGGGCCGCTCCCATCACCGCTTCGCTTTGAGTCCTTAAATGGACTGCTTTAAGCCTTTTCTTCCTCACCCACCGGGCCAAGTTCTTCTTTCTTTCCCCCGCTAAGATAATGTTTCGCCTCGCCCATTAACCTTGAATTCTTCCCCGCAAAGATCGCCTCGAGTATCGCTTCAAAAGTAGTGCTTCGACACCACCGTATATGGTCCACTCCACCTTGATTTCAATTTTCCCGAACACCAACTGAGCAAATAATGCAGACTTGATCCCTTTCGAACTCTTTCCTAAGAACTTTTCATCATGCCATTTCTTTGTCTTGTCTTTATAGATCTTAGCATCACATAGGCTTCATTTCTCGCTTCTTCCAGCTCACTTAGTCTAAATCTCTCTTCCTTTGCCATTTTGAAACTAAATTCAGCCTTCATGGCCCACATAGCCTTGTATTCCAATTCGAGAGGAAGGTGACATGGCTTGCCAAATACTATTAATTCAGATGGGACATCCCAATGGGAGTTTTGAATGCAACTCGCAGCCCAAAAGTGCATCATCAAGTTTGGAAGACCAATCCTTCCCCGCTCAACTTACAGCCTTTCTCAGATCCTTTTAACCTCTCCCCGTTTGAAATTTCATGCCCCATTAGTCCGGGGATGATAAGCTGTGCTCATTATATGTTTGATCCCATATCTCGCCATGAGCTTTGCGAAAATTTTGTTTCAGAAGTGGCTTCCCCCATCACTGATGATAGTCCTGGGTGTTCCAAATCTGCTCAATATGTTCTTTTGCAGGAAACTCACAACTGTATTAACATCATTCCATGGGCAAGCTATTGCTTCCACCCATTTAGAAACATAATCCATTGCTAGCAGTATATACAGGTTTCCAAATGATTGTGGAAAGGGTCCCATAAAATCTATCCCCCATACATCAAAAATTTGCACCACCAATATGCCTCGTAGGGGCATTTCCCATTTTTTGCAATTATATTTCCAACGTTGGGCATCTATCACATAATTCGACCCATTCAAGATGCGTCCCCAAAATAGTCAATAAAACCCGATCGAGTATCTTATGAGTCAAGCCTCTTAAAAATGCCCCCATATGGTGATGCATGGCATTCATTCATAATTTCGCTTGCTCACCCTCCGCACACATCTTCTCTTATAATCATATCAGCTCCTCTTAAATAATATGGGTCATCCCAGATATAATACCCGTCACCCTGTTTCTTTCGCTGTGGTCAATTCAAGGAACTACTCCACAAGCTAGTAATTCACAATATCTCGTGATACCATGGCATTCGAATGACAATTGAAATAGCTCGCCTCATCCGGGAAGTCTCTACTATCTCTCCCTTCTCGCTTGATTTCTTTCTATTTTGGACAAGTGATCGCCTATCACATTGTCACATCCCTTTATCTCTAATTTCCGCATCAAACTTGCAGTAGCACCCACCTTATCACCTGGGTTTAGCTTCGACATAAGATATTTCGATGGTCAGACGGTCTCTGTAGGAACTATAACATGGGATCCTGCATCATGGCCTCACTTTTCAAGCAAACACTATTGCTAGCATCTTTTCTCAAATATGGGAATAGTTTTCTTGTGATTCATTGAAGGTTCTGCTAGCATAGTATATGGCTCTGAATATTTTCTCTTTTCTTTGCCCCAAAACAGCCCCCATTGCGAAATCACTAGCATCACACATTACTTCGAATTCCTGATCCCATTCTAGTGCAGCCATGATAGGTGCTTGAACCAATATGATCTTAATTTCTTCAAAGGCTGCCTTGCAGGAATCATCAAAATTAAATTTCGTCTTTCTCCAAGAACTGCATAAATGTCCGAAGCATGAGAAGTCTGATGAATCTCCTCAGAAATCCAAAGATGCCCCAAGAAACTCCTTATCCCTTTTAATTGTGCTGAGGTGCTAGAGTTTTGAGTTAATGGATATCTTAGATTGGGTCCACTTAGTCCTCAGAGTACAAATTTTATGACCAAGAACAATACTCTTCGTTACCATGAAATGGCATTTTTCCCAATTTAAGGCTAGCTGCTTCGTCTCGCATCTTTGAAGTACCGTCTCCGCATTGTTCGCATTGTTCAAAACTCGGATCCATACACTCGTGAAGTCATCCATAAAAATTTCCATGACTTCCCTCAACCAAATCCGAGAACATCGACATCATACATCTCTCGGGAAAGTAGCAGAGACAAGATGCCCAAATGGCATCCTCAAGGCAAAGGTGCCATAGGCATGGAATGTGGTCTTCTTGGTCCTCAGTGCAATTGCAATTTGGTCAGAGCCTCGAATACCCATTCAAGAAACAAAAATGAGGGATGTCCTGATAATCCGGTCCAACATCCGATCAATGAAGCGGCAAAGGAAGTGATATTTCCCTGCCACTGTGTCCAGCCTTCCCGTAATCAATGCATACTCCATCCCGGGTCACCGCTCGTTGGAATTAATTCATTTTCACAAGTGACTTACAAGAATCCACCCTCTTTGGAACCACAATGGATCGGGCTAACCTAAGGACTATCTCGAAATTGCATAGATAAAAACCAACATTTAACCATTTTCGAAAGATACCTCCTTCCCGCTACTTCTTTTCATTACCGGATTTTCAAGTCTCCTTGATGTTCAACAGCCAAGGCCTTTGCATTTTCTTCTAAAGTATTTTGTTCATGCATATTGATGGACTGATACCTTTAACTCTTCAATAGACCGTTATGACTTTTTATGATTTCTCAAAATTTTTAAAGAACCTCTCGCTCCTCAAGATCACTAAGTCTAGCATAAATTATTACTGTTTACTCTCAAGTGTTCTTCTGTGCAAGCATACTTTAAAACGACCCGGCAACACCTTTAAAACTAGCCCTTCTTCAATGTTTCATGAAATCTTTCTTCAATTTGGTCTCTTTTTTCACCTCAGTTTGTTCAAGACTCATCACTTTCGTAGAATGTAAATCGATGTGCGTAAAACTAGAAAATCGAATCAAAATCTTCAAGATCTTTGAATTCATCTCTTTTCATTGATTGAATATTGGGCATTACAATCATAGCAAAGTCGAGTTGTTGACATATACATCTTCTATTGACCTTACATCTTCCCTATACATGCAGACTCCTCAAACTTGATTAAATTGAAGTCGATTGTCTCTTCTCGACTCAGTGAGAATTGCCCATACGCATATCGATTAGAGCTGCTCGATTGCAGGAATGGCCTTCGATGCTTGAGAGGGACTTGTGAATCTTCCTCCATATCGGTCCCGATGAAGTCTCTTGAGCATAAAGTTCCCCACCTTTACCCGGCCCACATCTTCTATGATTCCTTCATGTTTGCGGGGTTCTCTTGCCATTTGGAAGTACTTGAGTAGTGGGAGTAAAAGCTCCCCAAACTTAACTTCTTAGCCCAGTGAATAGGGTATTAAATTGATGCGGCTTTGAGTCGTAGAGAGCTCTGAAACTCAAACTCTCCAATGGTGCGAGGGAATGAGTGAAGCTCCACTGGATCCTTCATCTTTACGGTAAGCCTCTTGATCACGACATTGCAAGTTGCGGTCGGGTTCGCAATTCATGCTTGGTGATCTTCCTCTTTTTGCTCAGTATGTTCAAAAATTTTGCATAAAGTGGCATCTGGTGACCACTTGCATGAAAGGCATGCTGATCTCCGACACGAAAGGTTTTTCAAGAACCTTGCAAAATGTTCCTCTATCTTTGATTTCTGTAGCCTCTGTGGAAATGGGACTGCAGGCAGATTGTTCTGGGTTTTCTTCTTACTTCCTTCCTCTCCGGACAGCTGTTCCTTCTTTCTTTCTTTCTTCAGTGTTTGCGTTATGCAGGCCTTCATCTCCGTATTTGCTTTCATCTTTTGTCTTCTTCTCCAAGTCTTTCCCACTTCTTAAATTGCCGCCTTCGCTCCTGATCTTTGGATTCTTCTTTGTGTCCTTTGGGAAAGGCATCTTTCATCCCGATTTTGCCCAGGGTTTAGGGCGGAGTTGCCTATCCCCATGTCTCAGGAGTTCTTGAAAGCATTAGTGGTCTTACGAAAAATTTGAGAATTGGCATTTTGAGGCTTCGGTGCAAACTTTTGTTCATGGAGGTTCTGACTTCTTGTTGTCCCCATGAATTGCGACGTTGATCTTCAAATGGTGGAGCTCTCCTCGACCTGATATTCATTTACCTTCCTCGCTAACTGCTGCTGTTGTTGGAACCTTGGTAGGCTGTGATATCCTTCTTGGGGATCTTGTTCATGCCTTTGGCCTTGACCCTCATATATGAAAAATTTTTCATGGTTCAATCTTGGATGATAGTGTCTTTGTAGTTGGTTGGTTTGAAGTGATAACTTCTTAGCTCTCTAAGTACTTAACCTCCTCGACATCATAAAGCCGTTCTTGATTAGATAACTGACACTTCCTCTCAATAGTTCCCTTTCAGCTGCCTCTATTTCATGAGCGATTAATGCATCTTCCTCTCTTGCTTGTCCATTCTATGCATGATGGCATCTAGCTTTGCCTCCATAGGTATCATCTTGCTTTCGGCTCCGCTGACTCCTCTTCCTCTGCCCGGTGCTGGAAACTTCGATGGAGCTTTCATATTACATTAGTCGAGGTCATCAATCGGATCTGCGCCTCTTGGCACTCTTACGTTTGAATGCTCCATAGCATGAGCATCGATAATGCCCTTAGATGTATCATTGAGGCATGATACACTATGTCCATCTTTGGGTCTTAATTATCATTACATCGGACATCTTTCGACAACCTTTTGAATCTCTCCCATGCTACATAAAGGCTCTCATCTTCCCCTATTTGGAACGTTATCTCCCTCCTTCTCGGGTGAGTGATGGGGAGGAAGAATCTACCCCAGTAGGCTTCTCTGAAGCTCCTCCCAGTATCAATAGAACCATATGGTAGGAATTCATACCATGTAGTTGTTGTATCTCTTAGAAAATGGGAATAAATGCAATTTGCTTACTTTGACCTCTGGTCTCACCCATTCTAACTTTACTGTGTTTCCATTCTAAGAAACCTTCCCCGAATGCTCATTTGGGTCTTACGTGGATGACCCGATGGCCCATTATTCTTTGAACCATTATGTCAGTCGCGGCTTGATTGAAATTATTTGCATCAGCTAGCGGTGTCACGATTCGCAAGTATTCATCTTTGAATAATGGGTCTCCAAAATTACTCCAGCTATGTCGATGATTGGAGGTCTTAGGCTAGCATTCTTTGTCACTTGATGCAATTACGGTCTTTCATACGCCATAGGCGAGTTTTCGACCTTTCGCCTTTCTCAAGCTTACGGTGTTCTTTCTAGTTCGGTATATCTTGGAATCAGATCGAGTATTCTGTTTCCTATGCATTAAAATTTTCCCTGAAATCAAAACACACTTACATTAATAGGATTAGTCAGACCAACAAATATTTTCAATATGGCTTGTTAAAAGTTGGTGGCTAAAAATAACCACTACTTTGAAAAATTATTTTTGTTCTTTTTCTTTTAAATGTCCAAATTAGCATTTCCTTCTTTCGTCAGAATATTGATCTACTAAATTCTTCGATCCGTGGCGCTATAAAACTTGTTGACGGACGAAGAACATATCTGAGTATGACACTATTACTGAGGACTGTGTATAATCCGACAACGGCATATTATACAAAACTTGTTATTGGACCAAAGACATGCACAGATTTATAACACTATTGCCAAAGACTGTCTAATCCCGATAGCGATGCCACAAAACTTGTTATTTGTATGCCTTAGCTATTTGATTAGTTCAAAGATTGTTTCAATTGGGTAAATTGTTCTTGAGTGGTTTGTCCGTTATCTTTGCAAGTGCCGCAGTCGGGACAAGTAATCTGGATTTAAGTCTGAATGTCGATCCCACGAGATCTGAGAATTCTCGATCAAGCTGAGCTCTCAAACTCTGCACTATTTGGACTCTGATAGACAAGTGGAATCAGCTTTGAAAGTTTAAAATAATACAACCTAAGAAAATTGAATTAATAATGAATGAATTGAATATGGAAATACAAAATAACAAATTAAAGGCGAACGGTTCTACGCAAAGAGACATTAAAAGAATACTCTTGTGAACATCAATTAGGCATAATGCATTGATCACATTTGCTTATTGAGCGCGATTTAAAACTAGTCCAGGAATATAATAGTGTAAGTGGATTTCTCGAAACCCCCACAATTCATTATCTAAACTTATTTGTTTTCTCTCGACAGTGTAGATAACTACTTTTAATGCAGGTTGCCTTGTTGCGGGTATTTTTTCTTTTTCAATACTTCATACCACGACATGAATTTATCAATCCCGAGCTCCCGAGATATAGTCATTGCGCGGATCTACACTATCTTGGTTCCCTCTTCCTCGAAAATTAGAATAAAAATGCATCCTTCCTTGATTAGATCTTGCTCCCAACACGGGTTGGATTTACTAATCAGTCGAGGTGAACTCTACGTATTGCCTAAATTGATAAATTGCTCCTCTCGTTCTCGTCTCCAAGTGAGAAGAGATTTATCGATTTAATTACACATAGCACATTAGATCACCATTGTTAGGTTCTCTTACCTTTCAAAAATTGTTCATCACTCTCAGGAATTCCTTCTCTGTGTCACTCAGAGGGTCTCCTGGAAATCAGAGCTTGAGACAATTCCATTTACGGGTATGAGACAAACGTTGGGATCATTAGCAAAATACACAAGACCGACAAAGTAGCTTATGTTGGAGTTCATCAGCACTAAATAAAATTCTGTAGGAAAGATAATTTCTGACGATAGCGTCAATTCAATGAAAGTTGGGTTTCTAAATTACTAGATTACACCATACATTGGCTTGTGTGATCAATATGACCTGTAAATCGGCAGCTTTGAAACCAATTAGAGGTATGCGAATTCAAACAACCAAGCAGTAATTTGAAGAAATATGAATCTGCGTTGACAGAAGCTTTAACAATAAACGTTCGGATCAAATTTGAATGAAATGAGCAATCAAAATAAAAACTAGAAAAATAAAAAGAAAATAAAATCGGGAGCCTTGACGCCAGATCTCTTTTGATGCGCCTCAGAGCTTTCTTGATGCTTATTTTGTGTATTTTATAGGGTTAGTTGGGCTAATTCGATGCACCTCTTTTTGAATTTGGAGTTAAGCGCCCGATTGGTTCTTGATGTCGCGACATAGATTCTTGTCGCGACCTCACATTTAATCTTCATTTGATCGTATCGCTGACGCACGAACCAGTGCCGCGTGTCTTTGAATTGTGGCGATGTCGCGACGGCTTAGGGCGTCGCGACCTTAATCGCTGTGCATTTGATGCCGACAATAGTGTCTTGGCGACCTCGATCTCTCTATAGTGGTACAATAGCGACTTTTGAGCAGTGTAGCTACCTCTTTTTCCCTGCTACGTTGTTCTTTGCTGTTTAATGGCGTCGTGACCTCTAGTCTTTCTGATTGATGCTTGGCGACAACCAGGGTGTTGTCGCGACCTTCTTACTCCACATAGCTGACATCGCGATCGACGAATGATGTCGCGACTTCCTTCCCCATTAGTAGTTGATGTGCCCGACCATCTCTCTTTAATTTCTTTGTTGTCGCGACCTTGGATTTCCTTGCAAGGCGATGTCGTATTTGCTTGATCGATGATATCAGCTACCACATCCAGATGTCGCGACACACTTGTTCAGTCCATTGTTTATCTTACATCCCACGACTTCGTTGAGGGTATGGCGACCTCATTATCAGCATCTTGGGTTTAATTCTGTATTGACCTCGAAGGATGTAGCGACGTCATATCTTCACTGCTTTCATCAATTTACGGTTGTGACTTTGTAGGTTCTTTCACGCCCGAAACCGTTTGTCTTCGATGCGGCTTCATTTGCATTTGGAGCTTTGTAGTTCGCGACTGAATATGCATTTGATTTACGTAAAGCTTCACGACATCAAATTCTTTAATCCTTACCTGCGGCTTCTCTGGCTATGACTTCCTTGACCAATTATATCGGTCTTGCTCGGCCACATTACGCTCCTTTTCTGCCAAAAATTGCTTTCTTTTGAATTCAACTGTACTTTGATGGTTTGGTGAAGTTTATTCCATATTCTTGCATATAAATAAGTCTTTTTATATAAAAATCAATCAGAAAAATGGACTGAAAATAGATGACTTTTAAGCTCATCAGCCCCTAACGTCATTCACAAGCCCTTGGCATTTCCAACAGTGGGGTTTGGACATATTGGGACCTTTGCCCATTGGGAAGGGCCAATGAAAATTCATCATCGTTGTAGTAGATTACTTCTAAATGGGATTGAATAGAACATAAAGCCTTATAACGAGAACAAAAATAACTTTTGTTTGGCGATCCACCAATATGTAGGTTGGTATCCCAGAGCTCTAGTGTCGGGACAATGGAAAGCAATTTTGATAATGTAAGGATTCGGGGATTTTTGTGCCCGACTGGGATCGAAATTATTACTCGTCCACGAACCAAATCCATCAATCTAATGGGCGAGTGAAGTCACCATTAGAACCCTTAAAGCAGCATTGAAGACCAAATTGGAAGATCTTAAAGGCAAATGGGTAGAATACCTCCCCGGGTGTTATGGGCATCTCTGAACTACGAAACAAGTCAGCAACCCGAAACCGAATTCGCCACAGCCACCGCACTTGAAGCGTTAGCCCCGTCGAGTAGGATTAAAGTCTAAGGATCGAATTAGCGGCGTGGAACACAGCGACGAGGCTCGCCGCGCAATTTGAACCTCCTAGATATGAAAAGCGTGACGGTCTAAAGCACACGGAAGATTACCAAAGGAAGGCGATGAGGTATTACAACGAAAAGTAAAACCCGGGGAGTTCTGACACAGTGACCTAGTCTTAAAAAAAGCTCCACATGACGGAAAAATCGGCCACATGGAAAGATAGGGCCCAGCTGGGAAGGCCCCTATATCGTGACTCGTGTAATCAGACTTGGCAATTACGAGCTCCAGACGGAAAAGGGGAAATTTCTACCTCATGCTTGGAATGTTGTTGGCATCTTAAAAAGCGTTTTTATGATAAACCAGGTTGTAACCTTAAATAAATGTGCTCCAGTTTCAGGATGACAAAATGTATGTTATTGATTATCTTATCGAGCGTCACGGATAAACTCGACGGGAATGTACGAAAATTACATACATTGTTAGAATGCAAATTCATGACTCGAAAAATAAAATCTCTCTTTATTCAGTAAAGTCTGATTAATTACAAGCGGTAGTGTCATTCCTTACATCTCGGAGATGGGCAGTGACGGTTCCTCGAAAAAAAAAAAAAAGAAGAAAACCTCGAGAGAGAGAAAGGAAAGAGAGGGAAAGAGGGGAAGAGAAGAAATGAAGGAAAGAGGAAAAAGAGATGGAAAAGAGAGAAAGAAGGAAAAGGGAAAGAGGAAGAGAAGGCTGAAAGAAGGAGAAGGAGAAAGAAAGAGAGGGAAAGAGAGGAAGAGAGTGTGCGAAAGGAAAGGAGAATGAGATGGGGAAGAAAAGGAAAAAGAGGAAGAGAGAATGAGAAAAAGAAGGAGAAGGAGAAGGAAGAAGAGAAAGGGGAAAAAAAAAAGGAGAAAATGGAAAAAGCGGTACAAAAAGTGTACCGCCCTCTCCAAACGCATTCCACAGCACGGTAGGAATAACCTGCTCCCATAGAGGGGAGACTAGGGAAAAACACAACTCCCACAGGCATAAGTCCCTCGGAGCCAAGCCAAAATCCTTAGACGAACCCCCTACGAAGATGACCAAGCCTTGACGCTTCCTCATTCCAGTTACGCCCTAAAAGGAAGGAAAGATTGAAGTATAGGCTCCATAACATGGGATCCACCATTTATAAGGAGGCTAAAGCACTCGGAAAATCATACAGTCATTTCCGATTCTCCATAAATCAGCATTGAAGATGCTTGTATCTTTCTAAGAAGTAGAAGTCAAACGGTCGCTGCAGTGCTTCGAGTTTGAAGAGCTCGGCTACTGACTCAGGGCCGCGCGACCAAGAGTCGGAGTTCGAGCTCAAGTAGTTAGCCATAAGGCCTCGGCCCGGGGCTCGTGACCGATGAGGCCGCCGGGGCGCGGAGCCTCGGTGGTTCAGTTTGATGGGCTCGACTACTCTGCTCAGGCCATGTAGCCCGAGGTCAGATTCGACCCGAGCCAGTTGGCCCATAAGGCCTCGAGCCCACGGGCCTCGCGGCTCGGTTTGAAGGCTCGGCTGCTCCCAGCTCGGGCCCGCGGCCCGGAGAGTCGAGTTCAACTGGCCCGGTTAGCCCATAAGGCCTCAGGCCCACCGGGGCTTTCGGCGGCTCGATTTGAAGGCTCCAACTGCTCTGCGACTATGCGGCCCGAGTCGATTCGGCTCGAGCAATTTAGCCATAAGGCCTCGGCGCGGGAGGCCCGGCGGCTTCGGTTGAAGAGCTGTTGCACCAGCTCGGCCCGCGCGGCCCGAGAGAGTTAGTTTAGCTCGGGCGGGTTAGCCCGCCAGGCCTGGCGCCCGGGAACCTCAGCCCCGGCTCGATAAGACGCCGGCGAGCCGCAGGCCTCGGCTGGGTTTGAAGCTCGACTACTGCACTGAGCCGTGCGGCCCAGAAACCCGATTCGGCTCGGGCAATTTGTATAAGGCCTCGAGTCCGCAGGCCTCGGCTGGATTTGAAGAGCTCAACTACTCTACTCGAGGCCATGAAGCGAGTCGATTCGATTCGAGGCAATTTGGCCCAGCCAGGCCTCGGCGCTGGGAGCCTCAGCGGCTGGTTTGAAGAGCTCAGCTGCTCGGCTTTGAAGCCATGCGGCCCGAGAGTCGATTGAGCTGAGGCGGTTGTCCATGGGCCTCGGCGCGGGGCCTTAGTAGCTCGTGGAGCCTCGAGCCCGCGGGCCTCCAGCATTTCGGTTGAGGCTCAGCTGCTGACTCGAGGCCACGCGGCCTAGAGTCGGTTTAGCTCGAGGCGATTCGGCCCGTAAGGCCTCAGGCCTGAGCCTCGGCGGCTTTCCCGGTTGAGGCTCAGCTTCTCTTGCTCGAGCCATGCGGCCAAGAGTTAGTTCGGCTCGGGCAATTTAGCCCATCAGGCTGTGGCGCCGGGGCCGGCGGCTTTCAGTTTGAAGAGCTCAACTGCCAGCTCGGGCCGCGCGGCCCCGAAGGTCGATTCGGTAAGCGGTGGCCAGCCGGGCCTCTCCCGGCGCGGGGGCCTCGGCAACTCAAATAAGGCCTCAGGCCACGGGCCTCCCAGGCTCGGTTTAAAGGCTCGGCTACTCAACTCAGGCCTGACCCCGAGTCGGTTATTTCAGCGATTTAGCCCGTAAGGCCTGCGAGCCGCAGGCCTCGGCGGCTTTCGGTTTGAAGAGCTTCGGCTACACTCGGGCCATGCGGCCCGAGAGTCGATTTAGCTCGGGCAATTTAGCCCATAAGGCCTCGAGTCCATGAAGCCTCGGCTCGGTTTGAAGGCTCATTTTGCTCTGCTGGGGCCTTACGGCGTAGTCGAGTTCGGCTCAACTGATTTAGCCCCATAAGTCCTCGGCGCCCGGGGAGCCGACGGCTCGGTTTGAAGAGCTCGGCTACTCCCAGCTCAAGCCACGCGGCCTAGAGTCCGGTTCGAAGCAGGCGGATCCAGCCCTTAAGGCCTCGCGCCCGGGCACGGCAACCGGTAAGGCCTCAGGCCGGAGCCTCAGTAAGCTCGGTTGGAAGGCTCAACTACTGCGCTCGGGCCATGCAGCCCGAAGTCGATTCGACTCGAGGCGATTTAGCCCATAAGGCCTCAGCGCCCAGGAGCCTCAGTAGCTCAATAAGGCCTCAGAGCCTCAACAGCTCAGTTTGAAGAGTTCAAATAGTCAACTTAGGCCACGCAGCCTAGAGAGTTAGTTCATTTCCGGGCGAGTTAGTACGAAGCCTCGGCTTAAGTTTGAAGAGGCTCGACTACTCGGCTTTCGACCACCCTTATTTGAAGAGATTAGTTGACTCATGCGAGTTAGCCCATAAGGCTTGGCACCCGAGGAGCCGCCTTGGCTTCGATAAAGCGCCGGCGGCAGCCGTTCCGGCAGAAGAGCTTTCATTCTCTTTCGACTTTCGAGCCCGCAGCGGCTGAAATCCGGTTAATTTCCGGTGATTAGCGTAAGACTTGATGCCCGGTGCCTCGGTAGCTCGGTTTTGAAGACTCGTGGCTGGCTTTCGGAGTCATCACGGCCCGGGGCAGTTCGGCCCAGCTCAATTCGAGGCCATGCGGCTAAAGAGTCGGTCGGTTAAATGCGAGCAGTAGCGAAGAGAAGCGCAATGCGAAGCAGTGGTGAGGATAAAAAAGCGAATGTTCATTGGGAAAAAGCGTACATATGTCCGAGTCCCACAAGCCCGACAAAAAAAAAGGAAAAAAAAGCAAGCGAAGATATGTGCAGGAGATCAGACATCAGAGGAAGGAGCAAAGGGTGAAGAAGGGGAGTGGGCCTCATCAAGGGTGTCTGGTTCTCCAGAAAAGTCTGCGGAAAGGAACTCTTCTGCCTCCTCGTCACTAGGGATGTCGAAGTTGAGGTCCAGGCCCAGGTAGGCATTAGCAGCCTTCCTCTGAAAGGCAAGCCACCTAGAAGCCCATTAAGTACAGGCCTCGTCCCTTAATCTCGCTATAACCTCATCCCTCTTAACGACCAGAGTCTCTTGCCTATGAAGGTCTCCTCGCAACCCATGGCACTCCTCGGTCAGGCGTTTCACAGAGCTTATAGCCTCGGAAGCCTCGCGACGAGCTCCGTCTAGCAGCGTTGTTTTATTACGCAACTCGTCTCTAGCTGCACACGGCTCTTCTCTAGACCCTTGCAGCTCGCTATGGCGTTTCTCCGCCCGGCTCGTCCACGACAATGCCGAGATCTCGGGTAGACCCGGGGCTCGGCCCATCCTCGGCCTCAGTGAGTCATCTTGTCGCTGCGGCCCATCCGGCTCGACCTCGGCCGCTCTGTTTGTTTCCTGGCCTCCTCTTCTCTACCCTCGGCTGAGAAGCTCACGCAAATGAGGTATCTCAAATCGGACTTAAAAACTACTTTGCCTCCTCGATCTATACTACTGCACGGTCCTAACTGGCTTGGCAGCTATTAAGGGAAGCCACCTCGCCTTACAAACTCTAAGCGGCATTTTGACCCTCGTTCAAGTGGCCTTTGGCTCAAACTCTTCAAAATGAGTAGCCCTTGCCCACCCGACCGAGATCCAGTACCCTGACTCGAGTTAAAGTCAGGACACGGCGGTGGGAACTTACAAAGCCCCTGGAGGATAGAGCTAAGGCTTCCTCATGGGCGGGAAGCTGACTCCTAAGGTCGGAATCTTTGAGGATGGGCGAGGCCGCCGCGTGCCGCTCGGCATTGAGGTAGGGAATCGCCATCTCCGTCAACCGGAGCCTTCCTTGACTCTTAGCCACCGGTAGGTGAAACCCTGACACTCGGCGGGATTCAAGCGGTGATAGGCATGACCTCCAACGGATGTTCAGCAGCCCTTCCCGAGGAGTCTTTTGCCTTTGTAGAAGAACGAGCGAGTGAGAACTCGAGCTTTGGGGATCAGTGGGAGCGACAACACACTGCCCCGTATTCGGGCTGATGGGTAAGGGAAGAAGAAAGAAAGAGACGCCCCGAGTTTCGAACTTGCGAAGCCGGGCGGTCCTTCTTAAAAGTCAGAAAGTTTTCCGGCTTCACGCTCCAGACTTAGGTTGGCTTCTCCACGGCAAAAGCTTCTCCTTGGTGAGCTTAGCGTGAAACCTCTTGAAGAAATTTCATAGCGGAAGGAGGTGAAAGCCTCGAAGCAGCGGGAGCGGAGTAGACCCTCGAAGCTTGAAGGATCGAGGAATATCCGACACGATCAACTCAGGAGTAGGTCTTGGGGGAACACTTGCGAAATCTTGCATTATGACCTTATCTTAGTGAGATCGGGTTGAACACTGAGAGGCCATGTAGGTGTCTGATTAGAGATACCCGATGAGCTCACGAAAGATTATACAAAAACAAAGCGATACTCACGTAGATTCTGAGGGTGGTCGGCAGCAGGAATGCCCGGGTATCATCCTTGTCGAGGGTCATACTCCCAGTGCGCCATGCGAAGAAGTAGCTCTTCAAAGTCTATGGGAGGGCGAAAGGTCCATGATAATTAGAGAGCAGGCATGCCGGATAGATAAAGCCCTCGAGGCCATCTTCCATAAAGAGATCAAGACGAGCTATCTTGGGAACACTAAAACCCTTGTCCCTAAAGATAACCATCAACCCAATTAGAATACCCTAGAAATTAGGCGCGAGTTGAGAAGGACAGACATTGAAGTGTTGTAAAACCCCTTTTATAAAGGGATGTAGAGGGAAGCAAAGGCCGTTGTCAAAGGCCACTTCAAAGAATCACACCATCTTAGGCACTTGGATACGTAGAATTGAGAAGTAGCCAGGGGTTGGACCGGACACGAGAGGCCTATAGCGGCAGCGAAAGTGGCATTACAAGGGGTCAGGCTTTGCTAAGGTCCGCCCAAAGCCCATTCTGCACGGTGGACTATAGATATTCCAATCCCCCGGGATACTTAATCTCGTCAATGCTCCCCTTACCCTTGTTCAAGGGAAAAGGGGGCTCCCTTGGGGCGTCTCGAAGATCAATTCCAGGATGCGGTCGGAGCGCGGCCGATCCACCACTGAACCGGCGGCAAGCAGAAGTCACCTCCAATGCAAGGAGAATAGCGACTCGGACCCATGGTAATGTAGTAGTAAGAAGCAAAGCCTAGCAATCTAGCCACAGCGCCTCGTATTAATCGAAAAGACAGGAAGGGAGGAAAGGCGCACCAGTCCCGGAATAGAGACGAGAAAAAAGCTATCTCTCGATCGAGATGCCAAAAAGGACTCTTGCACGGAAGGTTTAAAGGAATACTAAGGGAAAGGGAAATTAGAACTCACTAAAAGCAAAGAAAAATCTTAGGGATCAAGGGAACCGAGCGACGGTCGAGGAGGATATCTGAAGAAACATAAAGAAATGAAAGAGATTGGAAGAAATGGCGCAGAAGCTAGAAAAGTCATCATTATCACAAGACATGGCGGTGAAAAGCCCCAGATCCACATTGACGGACACGTGGAAATCACACCGTCTGAAAGCGTTCTGACCCTTGCCCACGTACGCAGTACCGCGAGAAATTTTGAGGAACCTTGATAGGGTTTGAAAAATAGGGCCCTTGAGGCCAGCTCGCCGAAGCCGAAGAAGGCAAGCCAGTAAAACACGAAGAGCCCTATCTTGACCCAAAGCGGCTTTAGTCCACTTTTCCCTAAAAGTAGATAGCCAAGGATGATTGGAAGGCCCACATTCTGAATCAGACTAAATCGCCCGATAAGGGAAGTAGAGGATAATCCCCGTAACATCTTATCTGCCAGATCGGCTAAATCTCACTAAGCGAGGAAATAATAGGATAATTCCACGATAAGCGACATCACGTAGATCGAAGCCAGGATCACGATAAGGGAGAAGGATAATTCTCGATAAATTTGCTCCTTGATATCACTTGTCGTCACGATATCGATAAAGGCGAGAAAATATAGCATCCGTGGAAAGAATCGCCTCTGCATCGATTGGGAAAACACGCTATATATATCGGGCCACGCCACCGGTGAAAGCGAGCAAAACATTGGCGCCGCTAAGCGGTCACGTCTTTTCTCGGGAGAAGGCGAGCTTAGGCGTCGAAGCGGCCGGCCGGCGAACTACGCCGACCCTTCTTCTTTTTGGTTTGCGGGAAGTGCGCAAGAGCCCATTCTTGACCAATGTGATCTAGCCCCGGCCCAGCTGACCCCGATACGCTCCGGCCAGTCCGGTTTGAAAAGCATCATCGATTGATATATTGAGAATTGTTGTAAAAGTCATTTCCCTAATATAATGTCACATTCTATATTGTTGTATTGATAAGCTTTTCCTATTTTACGATTTTATTTTGAATCATTATTTCTACATTCTCTTTTTATTTTGTAATTTTTTCTTTATTTCCAATCACACCTTTTATGGAGATTTTAGTATTTTCCCATTCTTTTAGCAAAAAGCTTTAAAGAATATTGTTGTTTTTCTAATCCACGGCATACCTTCGATCCATGTATATAACTTAGTTTCACAAATTTTTTAACTATTGTAATACCATAGTAGGGAATGTAATTTCTTTCATTTTTGTCTTTCTAGAAAAATACACTCGTCTTCATTATATATTTTCTATTCCTTTTTTTGTGATCTTATATTTATCTAATGCATCTGAAACTATTTCCTAAGAGAATATTATAATGTCCATTTCCTTGCATTATTTTATCTTTATAGCAGTCTACTAGAAAGGTTACTCCTTATAATCTTATAGGTATTTCTACCTTTAAATTGCATTATAATGTTTGACCATCATAATTTTTGTAGACATACGGACTTGTTATATTTCCTATCATTTCACACTTATCAGCTTGGATATGATTACAACTAGCTCTGTATCTAGTAAAATTTTGTTTCTTGACTTCTCTTCTCCATTGCAGCAATTTCCTTTTATTAGGAAAGGTGAATGTACTTCTTCTCTCTTATTCTTTAAGAGCCTTGCCTTGTATTATTTCTACTACTATTTTACTATCAAAGGAATTTCCTCTAAATATGGGTAAATCACTTCTTGTATACTATTTTCTTGGGAATATCATCTTCAAGACTTAAAATATAATTTGCAAGTATCTCTATTCTTTCTAACCGAGGTTTTATTATTCTGTGATTTCTCTACATTCATCACTAATTTCTATAAAGGGCTTGTCTTGGTAAATTCTTCCATAATTTGAGTTTGATAGTGTATATAAAACACTATAATACATTGTCATTACATTATTTCCTTCTTTCATAAAGTCATTTCTTAAAAATTTGAAATATAAGCTTAGACTGTTATCAAAGTCTTTGTCTCCTAAATTAATGTTATATTTTGGGTAACATGTAAACATTAATTTTGTGTAGGCTAAATTGCCCTGGATACTTCCTAGGTGGCTTTCATGTGTTTGTATCAGTATTTTATCATGTAAACTTAGTACTATTGGGGTATTTAGATTTTCAGGGAATAATGATTTTATTATTATTTGTACTCTTGCTAAGTATACTTACTTTATTTTTTCTCTTATTTTGTCATTTTATCTTGTAATGTTTCATTTATAGTTTTTCTTTTGTCGATGTTGGCTTTATATTTCCTTTAGCTTTGTTGATTTTTATACTTCTTTCTATTTTTTTGGTATTCATGGATTGTGTATTTCCACTATGCATATATCTTTTATTTAAGTAGCTTAATAAACCTTCTCACAGGGCTTTTAGATCAAAGTTTGGGTCTGGATTTTTGTAATTTCTGATATCAAAGGTACGCTTTCATTTGTATCCTTCTTGATCTTCCTTAGCACTAATAACTTCAAATTCAGAAATGTCATCTTCCTCAATTATCTCTTTACTCATTCTGTATCACTTTCTGAGGAATTGTTATCATTTTCGCTATAAACACTACCCATTTAACTATCAAAACTTAGGATAGTTTCTAAATCTTCTTCCTTATTTTGTCCCTGTAGAATAAATGTCTTTTTCTCTTTTCACGATATTCATTCTTGTAATGTGCCAATTACCATGTTTAAACATTTTAATTCGCACATCTTTGATGTATTTCCTGTAACATTTTTCCTTTTGTAATTAAATTTTTTCTTATAGTATTTTTTAAATGGTTTTCTCCATTCTTTTCGAAATCTTTTATATTTTGTAAATTTCTTTCTTGGCTTTCCTACTTGCCTTTTAAATTTTCTTTTTCTATACTCCTTACACCCCTAATTTCCTGGGATGTTATTTATCTGATCACAAAATAATTTTTAAAGTATTTTCTTTTCTGACATCACCTTTGGGTGCATAGTCTGTCGATCTTTTCTTTAAAAATTCTATTCTAGCTCGCAAAAAGTATTGGCGTTTTACGGTTTTATTTTCTTATTCCTCTTGGAAATAATTATTCCATTTTCCTAGTAATTTCTTATAATATGTATTTGCTAAGATTGTCATATTCATATTACTGTCAAATGCATCATAATACCATTTTCTAAATTCACATGTATATTCATATATGTATTTCATCTTATAGATTTGTAATTATGATAGCTTATTCCTCGCTTCTCTTATATCTTTTCTTCTTTGTTCTATACTATCTATCATCCATATTTCTCCTAAAAATTCATTTACTATATATCTAATAAAAGTATCTACACCTTCGAATATACTACTTTCAAAGGCTATAGTAGTGTAATTTGTAATCACATTAAAACTAGGGGTTGTTCCCACCATTTTTTAACACATCCTGTTAATGTTCCTATCATTATTTAGGTCTTTATATTATTATCCCAACTTGTTCCTTGTGTCATAAAATATAATATCATTGCTTGAGACCATTTGTTTAATACTGTTTTAACATCCTTTTGACAATCTATATTTAGATATACTCATGTATTTCCTAATTGTTATATTTTTGTTTCTCTAGGTTCATATTTAGGTATTCTGTATTGTTTTTCAAATGTTTTTGGGTGTTCTTCCTTTATTTTACTTGGTCCTCCTATATGTCCTATAGGAGTTCAATTCTTGTTTCTTCTGAAATTCATTCTGTATTTTACATAATTTATATCTTGATTTAATTTATGCTTGTTGTTTTCTGCATTCATTTACAGTTTTCTTAGCCCACATTATTTGTTTTTCATTACTGTATTTTTCTTTCTTTTCTAGTCTAAATATTATTCTATGGCTCATCAGGCTTCACTTTTGATGTCTTCTCTTTTTATTGTTCTTTCAGGATACTTTCTAAATATTATTTCTTCTACCATTTTTCCCGTTGTTCCTTTTACATATTTTGAATCTTTTCCTATGCTAATAAGGGTATTTTGTTGTATTTTTATGTTTATTAACCTATTTTCTAATTTATTTATTTTTTCTAATATGTTATCCATTCTTTTTATAGCTCTTAATATTTATTTTATTAATATTTCTACTTTTGAATTCATTTAGGTTTTTTAATTCTATTTTTTACAAATTTTTTCCAATCTTTATATAATCCGTATTCTTTAATTTTTATTTTATCTTTTGGATTTAAGTTTTTTATTTCTCTTTGCATTAGATTTTTAATTATTATTGGATGTTTATAATTTTAAAGTTTATTTTATTACTCTTCTTGTTGTTTCTGGATTTAGATTAACTTTGAAGGGTAAGTATTCATTGTAATTATTCTTATGTCGAGGGTATTATTGTATTTGTAAGTTACATATATATTTAAGATCGGCTTTTATAGAGAGAAATTAAGTTAGTTTACAAATGTTCATAACCATTTGTATATTGTGTTTTTATTCGTTCCATTTTACTGCTGGTAAATTCTTTACATAAATTCTGTCTTTTTTCTAAATACTTATCTATTGATTTTTGTACAAACGATTTTATTGTCATTTCACTCATATTTCTATACTTGGACTTTCAATTCTATTTAAATTACTATAAAATATTTCACTTAGATCTTCTTCTTGATTATAGGCTTCTTGAATATCATTATTGTCATCTACCAGATTTAAATCTAAAGTAATTATCATTAAATATATTTTTGTTCTTAAATTTTCTATTTTGGCTTTTATTAGTATTTCTTCTTTCATTTCCTGAGGAAGATTTAATTGTATTATAGTCATTGATTCTTGTAAAGATATTTGAGGTTTAGAGATATACAGTGTTTTTAATATCCAATTATATGTTAAAAATTCCATTTGTAATAAGTTAAAGATTCTATTAATACTATGTCATTAGGATCATAATCATCTTTTTCTCTTATTATCTTCATGATTTAATCCTTATTTTAAATTTTTCGTTATCAATGAAACTTGAAATTTTATTATTTGGTTGATTTAATGTTAGTTGGAATTCTTTATCAACAAATTTATTATACCTACCATATTTACTTACATGCTTAAATCAACACGTTCTTTATTTCTTACAACTTTTGACTTTTTGTTTTTTACTATTCATTTCCTATTTGCTTTTATTATTCAATTACTATTTACCTTTTACTATTCATTTTAAATGATTTTATCCTAAAGTTTATAAGAATGCTTTTATATTAGTTAGCAATCTCTTCGTTCTATCAAATTCTTCATAATCACATAATTCTTCAATATGATTTCGTGTTAGATTTATAATTGTTTTTGTGATTTTTGTTTTAAATTCTTCTATTTTTCTATTTTCAGTTAAGTTTATCATACTTATGTTATAACAAACTTTTACGTATAAGCTTACATTATTAGAATTTAGGCAAATATTTTGTATCAAATTGTTCTAAGTCATATAAGCCAATTTTATCTTTCGTAATTTTGGATAATTTATTCTTATATATTATTTCTTAAATAAAATAATATTATTTCTTAATGTCTTTGAATTTTGTTATTCTATTTATTTAAACAAAGAAATTTTAACATTATTATTTTATCATTTATTTTCATATTTTAGCATACGAGCACTGGGGCTCACGTCTGCAAGTAAATGTAAGCTCTATAAAACTCAATAGAGAGTAATTAGCATTTTCTGGTTTTATTTTTTCATATTCCTCTTGGAAATAATTGATGTAATGAGGCTTTTTGCGGGTTTAAGATTAATGTAATCAAGTTTTTTTATGGGATGGGTTGAAGGTTCTAGTGTTATTTAGTCTAGGCCAGTCTAATTATATAAAAAATATTTTTATTTTATATTATATTTAATATATAAAAATAATAAAATTTTAATAAAATAAAATAATAAAAAATATAATATCTTTTATTTATTCATAATATATATTAATTTTACAATATAAAAAATATAAATAACTATTAAAAAATAAAAACTAAAAATAAAAGTTAAGCCTGTTGTCATCCTTAATTAGAATCAATCTAAAAATATAATAATAAATGATGAAATGTTGTGGTAATACTTAATAGTATAATTTTTTAAGTTTAAGTTTGAATGGATCCACCTTCAACCTACGCATGACCTATCTAAGCTTGAATTCTTCGGAGTAGTAAAGGAGCATGACCTAACTAAATTTGCATGCTAATGGAATAAGCCTCTTACATGTCACAACACCCATATCTCATGTTTTTATAAATTGATTTGCTTTATTTATTATTTTATACATCTCCTACTACTTCATACCCGGATATTAAGACTTCTTTTGAATCCTGAAAATATCAACAAAAAAAAAAAAAATTGATTTTCTCATATTTGATTTGATTTTAAAAAATAAAAAATCAAAAATCAAATTTAATTAAAATTATTTAAAAGTTTACATATTTTTAAAATTTTTAATCCTTATAAAATAAAATAAAATAAAACAAATAAAATGAATTTAATTAAATATATAAAATTTAACTTATTTAAATATATATTTTTATTTTCATCCAAATTTTCTTTTTTTAATACTTTCTAATTCCATTGAAAGCCTAAACCAGGCTGTCTAGCAAAACATGAATTATGGCATTAAAGAATTATGTAATTAAACAAATAAAGGATTCAATATTTCCACATAAATACCTGGATTCTAATGTTTTATACAACTGTCGTCATGCCATGATTATGGGGATACTATTTTGACTAATTTGCGTAAAAATTAAGACGAGTCGGTCTCATATTTCCTTTTATCATCAACCAAAAAAAACAAAACAAAAATCTGCTTTTGTCACCTTGACAAAAGGAAAACGCGTAATTTCTAATTTCTAAATTGCCAGTTGTAACGCGGTCTACATATTCTCTTTTTTTTTCTTTTTCTTTTTTCCTTTCTTTTTTTTAGGAGCCGTATCTATGGAAAGCGAAAGTACCAAATATAAAAAATAAAAAATAAAAAATAAAAAATCTCAGACTGACTTCTTAGTGGAACTGTATCACTGCTTGGATCTCCCAATGACTGTTTTTTTTTTTTTAAATTCATTTAATCAAAGGAACATACTTAGTTAATGCGTTTGCCTACCTCACCTATGGAAAGCGAAAGTACCAAATATAAAAAATAAAAAATAAAAAATAAAAAATCTCAGACTGACTGCAGTGGAGACTTTGTATCACTGCTTGGATCTCCCAATGACTGTTTTTTTTTTTTTTTTTTTAAATTCATTTAATCAAAGGAACATACTTAGTTAATGCGTTTGCCTACCTCACCTAACTTCTTCACTGGCTTCCATGCTGTATGTATTGTACCATTTCTCCATGCAAGACCCATGCTGTAATTTTGGAAAATGTTTTTGTTTTTTTACTTTTTTATTTTTTTATTTTCTTTACCTCTTATTTAATTTTTGCCCCTGTCTAGGTGCTGTGAACCAGAAATAGGGTTTTATATCAAGTTCTTACTGTTTGTGTATGATTTTTTTTTCCGACATAATACAAGTGGAATTTAAAGTCGGTCAAAAAGTGCTTTAAATTTAAAAAAGCATTTTTTAAAGATTCAAATTTTCATACATTTTAAAAAACACTTAAAAAATTATAATATCATACCAAAAGCACATTGAGTTTTATCTCACTTTCATTAGGAATTTTGATCTGTAAGTAATATCCAATAATGTCGGTGTTCATCATAAAACTCAAGATTCAAAAATTAAAAAACAAGGGCACATGCCAAAGATAAAATAAATCAATCGGTGAAGCATAGGGGCAGGGTGTCTTCCCATAAAATAATGTCCAATTGTGAATTTTCTAATAATATTCTGAACCAGCTTCTTCTCCTATTAAATGCACATGATTCTTGTTACCATAATTTATGTGTTCAAATTTGTAGTCTAAGGGGTAGAGGACAACTCAAAACCTTGGTAAAGATGTCAGTAGATGACTGCTTCACTGACACTAATTGTGTTTGAAAAGAAAACCGTTTGTTAAAGAAAGATGTTCTGTCAGTTGTCATAAATATGTTCGATTAAATTATAGATTATTTATCAAATATGAGCCATTTAAGAGCAATAGTAAGGAGAAAAAATAGATGCCATGATTAAAAAAGTAAATAGAAATTACAGGGTTATGTGGAGATGTATGAGAATTCGTCATAGAATTAGGTTACATTTTGACTTATAAGAGATAAGGGCATATAAATTATAAATATGATTCTTAAGTTATGCTCCATGCAAGGGATTTCATCATATTGAATTTAGATTACACTTATACTTGTACCAAAAAATTTCATATGGGAGAATTTCTCCCCATTAAATTATATATAAATGATCTCTCCATTAAATAATCCATAATACTAAAACTCTTCACTTTTAAATCTTGAACTTCAAGATTGATATGGTCTCGGGGATGTTTTGAAACATCTTTTATTTGTGTGATTTCTTATTTATTGCATTATCTCTTTGAATATTTAATTTTTAATTTCATAATTATCTCTTTCAAATTTTCTTGATTTTATGTTCATTGTTATTTACCTAAAATTATGCTATCACACTATCTTATATTCTTAAAAAACCATGAAGTATCCTTAAGAAGCGTCTTGATGTAACTTAACAAAATATTCTTCAAAATATATTTAAATAAATTCACTATTTTAGCTATCAATTTTTAAAATACTCGGTATTTATTTCTACATTTTCTGCTCCAACTTGATAATTTAAAAAATCAAATATATATATAGAGAGAGATAGAGAGAAAAAATCAAATATATATATAGAGAGAGATAGAGAGAAAAAAAAGATAGAGAGAGAATTTAGAGAGCTCAAATGACTCTTCACATTTTGTGAGTCATTTGGATAAACTAGGAAATAGAGAATGGAATAGAGAGTGGGTTAGAGATAATTTTTTGTGTTTTGCTAGCTAAAATAGCTAAAAAAAAGAAATAGAAAATAGGTTGGAGATGCTCTAACATTATTTTGCATAAAAAAGACATGAAGTAGGATTTTGGATTTGAATGTGAAACAAAAATCAGAAAAGAAAAAAGAAAAAATAAAAGAAAAGACAAAAAAAAAGAAAAAGAAAGAAAACTGTAATTTAGTGAAATTTAACAGCACCATCTTCCTGTGTAACAGAGGCAGGAGTACAGCTCATGAACTTAGATTCTTGCTTTACTTAAAGGACTATCTCCCCCCTCTCTGTCTCTCTCTGTGCCTTTGAAAGACAGATCTATCTTCCGATTTAGTGATTATCCTTACCGACAAAGTCTCTCTACTACAAGGTATAATAAAGAAGGAAAGCTCCGAAGCAAAGAACAAAGAGAAAAGAACAAAGGAAAAGAAAAGGGATAGAGTTGAGAGATACTTTTGAGTTGTGCTACTGCTTTCTTTCAATCCAACCCCATTTTCCTCTGAGAAATCCCATTTTCCCATCTGGGATTTTGAAGACAGAAAAGAGAGAGAGATGGGAGATTACAGGGGTCTGAGTTGGGTTTTAGTAGTGTTAGTTTCAGTGACTTGCATTTGTGGGGAAGACCCTTACAGGTTCTTCACATGGAATGTCACATACGGCGATATCTACCCCCTTGGAGTGAAGCAACAGGTGCGTTAGTATTGCTCTGTTTCTCAGTTTTCTGCTCTGTAGTTTCTCTCTTTTCATGCCTTTTAATTTTTAATTTTTTTGGATTTTCTGTATTGAAAGAAGCTGAAGGGTTTCCGATTTGTTTTTCCAGGGAATACTGATAAATGGGCAGTTTCCAGGGCCAGCAATCGAATCCGTGACTAATGATAACTTGATTATCAGTGTTTACAATAGCTTGGATGAGCCTTTCCTGCTTTCTTGGTCAGTGCCCTTTTTCCTACATTTTCTTGGAGATTGTTTTTTCCTTTCTTCTGCAAATTTTATTTTAATCCTTGGCTGAAAGTACTGGAAACTTTCATTGCTTCCTGGAAACTCATTCTAGTCATGTACTGCTCAGTCGATATGGGGGATGAGAAAGAAAAAGTATATGTTTAAATATAGCTGCCTTCAAACGACACCGTTTTATTGTCCACTGGTTTCTTGGTTGTTATGTGCTTTAATGATGTCCTCCATGTTTCCATCATAGATTTCATTACGAACAGCTGTGTTTTGTAAAGCAATTTTAGCCCGTAAGCTTAAAGTTGAAACCAGTGTTTTAAAAATCGGACCGCATTCAGTTCGGTTGGATCAGTCCAACCGGTTAGACCATCCATTAACAACCTTTTCGGGTCAGTTTTGATCCGGTTCAACTGCAGTTCAATCCTCCCACTGAGGCTAGGCTCCTTAGATCTCAGTAATGCAATTAGATCACTCTCCTTCATCAGATCAGTTCTTTTTTCCATCAAGCATTTTTAGGAATGGGATTTGATGATAAAATGATGTGAATTTTGAGCAGGAACGGTGTACAGCAGAGAAGGAACTCATGGCAGGATGGAGTTTGGGGCACCAACTGTCCAATTCCACCTGGACAGAACTTCACCTATATTCTGCAGGTCAAGGATCAAATTGGCAGCTTCTTTTACTTCCCTTCTCTTGCCTTCCACAAGGCTGCAGGAGGCTATGGAAGCATCAAAATCTCGAGCCGTCCTTTAATTCCAGTCCCTTTCCCTCCTCCTGCTGGGGATTACACTATCCTAGCTGGTGACTGGTACAAGAAAAACCACACTGTAAGGATCTTTCACCTGTTGCACATACATTAGTCTTGCTAGAAACCGAAAAAATCAGAAACCAGTAAACTTCCCTTTGGATGTTTGACAGGATCTGAAGGCAATTCTGGATGGTGGAAGTGATCTTCCCTTCCCTGATGGGCTCCTGATCAATGGCCGTGCCTCAAATGGTTACACATTCAATGTTGATCAAGGTATACCTAATTTCATCTGTTGGAAAACCCTGCATACAGATTTCAGACATGGTAGTGGTGTTTGTATAATTCATTGTGTATGGTACTTCTTGTCTGGGCAGGTAAAACTTACAGGTTGCGGATCTCGAATGTCGGGATTGCAACTTCCATCAATTTCAGAATACAGGGCCACAAGATGCTGCTGGTAGAGGTGGAAGGAACTCATACATTGCAGAACACATACTCTTCCCTTGACATTCACCTTGGACAGTCATACTCTGTATTGGTTACAGCTGATCAACCAGCACAGGATTACTATATTGTTGTCTCCACACGTTTCACCTCTCAAGTGCTCACTACAACCTCCACTCTTCATTATAGCAACTCAGCCGGAAGAGTGTCCGGTCCTCCTCCTGGTGGTCCGACAATTCAGATTGATTGGTCTCTTAACCAGGCCAGATCTATCAGGTAATTCTCTTATGGATTAATGAGATAAGACCATTTTTTTTTTTGTTATAATGTCAGGTTTTCTCAGTTGTTCATTTTTTGTTTTGAATTGAATCAGACAGAATTTAACTGCTAGCGGACCGAGACCTAATCCTCAAGGATCATACCATTATGGATTGGTCAACACTACCAGGACAATCAGACTTGCAAATTCTGCTCCAGTTATCAATGGGAAGCAGAGGTATGCAGTTAACAGTGTGTCCTTTATTCCAGCAGATACACCGCTCAAGCTTGCCGACTACTTCAAGATCAACGGGGTTTTCGATCTTGGAAGCATCCCGGATAACCCCACTGGTTCTGGTGGTTACCTCAAGACATCCGTCATGGCTGCTGATTTCCGAGCATTCGCTGAGGTTGTGTTTGAGAATTCTGAAGACACCTTGCAGTCATGGCACATTGATGGCCATATTTTCTTTGTTGTGGGGTAAGTTACTAATAAGTTTCTCCAACTTGCAATTACCATTTTGATTCTCCATGGAAATGAACAACACCATTCGGAAGAATCATCTGAAATTGTCAACACTTTCTACTGTGACAGGATGGATGGAGGACAGTGGACTCCGGCCAGTAGACTAAGTTACAATTTGAGAGACACAATTTCTCGCTCTACTGTTCAGGTAAACCAACATTTTGCCTACTTATTTTCTTCTGAGCATAAGCATCGAGTTTCTCTATACAACCTAACCCCCACTAGTTAAAGTTGGTCCGGTCTTGAGTTAATCCCGATGGTTACTCGTTTAAGTTATCGTTCTACTGTTCAGGTAAACCAACATTTTGCCTACTTTTTTTCTTCTGAATTATGCATAACCATTGAGTTCCTCCATACAGCCTAATCCCCACTAGTTCAGTTGGTCCGGTCTTGAGTCTATTGTTCTCCTGTTCAGTTAAACCAACATTTTGTCTACTCTTTTTCTTCTGAATTACGCATAACCATTGAGTCCCCACTCGCTTAAGAAAGAGAAATTTTCTCTGCTTTCTCTATTCAAACTTTTCGAAAACGAATAAAACACGCTTAGCCACGGTGAATAGCACGAAAACAAAATTCAAAACAAATAAATGAATTCACTATTTTCAATATTTTATAGCGAATCAGAAACAAGAAGTTCGTTTTCCTCGTTTTCACCAAATTCAACCAAATTCAACTAAACGCTGAAATGAAAACGTATTTTCAACTAAATTCGCAAGACGAAACGATTTAAAACGAAACTAAAGATTAGAATACATCAAAATTTTCATATATTCAATTTCGATAAATAAAATTTTCATTTAACTAAATGCCAACTGTCCGGCCTTAAGTTTAATCCCCAATGATTACTAGTTTGAG
This sequence comes from Tetrastigma voinierianum, assembly GCA_016808115.1. Classification (NCBI taxonomy): domain Eukaryota; kingdom Viridiplantae; phylum Streptophyta; class Magnoliopsida; order Vitales; family Vitaceae; genus Tetrastigma; species Tetrastigma voinierianum. The sequence continues at coordinate 886,435 of JAEQBH010001219.1, forward strand.
TCGGAATTTACTCGGTGGTGCTCACAAGCTGACCCGGACACTTTTTCTTTTTTCTCATAGGTGTATCCCAAGTCATGGACAGCACTCTACATGCCTTTGGACAATGTGGGTATGTGGAATGTAAGATCAGAGAACTGGGCACGCCAATACTTGGGTCAGCAATTCTATCTTCGTGTTTATTCTCCTGCAAATTCATGGAGAGACGAGTATCCAATCCCGAAGAACGCTCTTCTGTGTGGCCGAGCATCAGGCCGCAAGACCCGCCCTCTATAAACGAGAATGAATTATTTGCGCCACTGTCACGAGTTAGTAAGTACTTACATTGAAGAGGATATTGCAATGGCTTCACTCGAGCCATTTTTCCACCAACTATTTCTTTTGCACGGAGTTGAGTTTTCTCTTCAGGGAATGGTAATTTCAAATGGTTTGTTGTGTTTTGCAATTTGAGCTCAACAGATCGGATTTGTAACAGAACTCCATATCCTTAGTTCATTGTTTGATCATTTTTTTTTATCAATCTTGTTGTCAGCTTGTTTATTAATACACTTTTTGCTTCTTTTTTCCCTTTCCACTTCCATTGCTCAACCCTTTAGATTGGTACGTTGCTTTTTTATTCTTATGTTTGGATGAGTTTTATACTAATAGGAATGGAATCAAAAGTAATTCGGAGATAAACAAACTCTTATTTTGATTTACTTCTCATGTCTTTCTTGAAAAATAATTCACTTATAAATATTTGAAAAAAATTTATTTCATCAAAATGGAAAATATAGAAAACATAAACATAGATAATAATCCAAAATCTAAAATGATTAATTATATTTTTATTAATTTAAAATTAAATAAAACAATTAATTATAGGGCATATGTTTGGTTGTATAGATTCAAAGGAAAGAAAATAAATGAAAAAAAAAAGTAAAAAAACAATTATAATTTGTTATATTGCTTGGATGTATTAAAAATAATTAAATTATTGAGAAATGTACTAACACTCGAGTTTCAAACTTTTGAAAATGAAGATGAAATTAAAAAAATTATCAACATTATGTAAACTAAAAAATATTTGTATATAGGGTTATATGATTTTTAATAGTTATATTTTAAAATTACATATTGTTTTTAATCTTATTATTTAGTAAAAAAACTGTATAAGTTTTTTTATTTAAAGTAAAATAAAATATCATTAAAATCATGTGATATGGTATTATTGTCAATTTATTTATTTTTCATTCAAATTCCTAGTATTACCAAAAGATAAAATGAAAATAAATAATTATTCTCGTTAAGATTCCTAAACTAATTCAAATATTAAGAATGAATCGAACTATTAATTCAATTTCATGAGAAATAAGAACAAAATAACGTATACAAACCTTATTTTGGTTTGGTTATGTTGAATCGGATGAACCGACAGTTAAACTGTGGAATCTGTGAACCTGTCAGCGAATTTATGGGCAAAGCCGTGAGCCCATGACTTTGGGCCTCTAGATGGCCTCCCAAGTCCCATGTCTCCAGATTTAGGTCTGCATTTCACAGTTTGTGTTGTTCACCGGACTCAGTTTCCGATGTGGGATGAGTAATTTGAGATAAATACCCGACCATGAAAATGAGGGATTTGAGAGTTAACCGTAAGACTCTAGGGTACTTAACTCTCTTTTGCAACGTGGAATGTATTAAGAAAAAAAAAATATAGAGACGAAAAATAGAAAGAAATAAAATTTAAAGAAAAATAAAAAATAAATTTAAACTTAATAAATTAATTATATTATTCAAACTCATTTTATTTGTTTCAAATTTAAAAATATGTTAAACTTTTTAGGGAATTTTGATTATATTTTAATTTTTTTTTATATATTTTTTGGTGAAATCAAACGTGAGAAAATAATTTTTCTTAGTGCTTTTTTTCTTTTCCTAAAATTTTTCAGGTTCCAAATGGAGCCATAATATTTTTTTTTTTAGGTTAAAAGATTGCAAAAAATAATATAAAATTTTAAACGAACCTTCTTCTACAATTTAACGCACTAATACCATTCTTGACTTGTGCTTTCAAACTACGTGTATTATTCAAAAAAAAAATTTGACTATTAATCTCAAGAGCCATCACTTTTCTTTATTTCAATTAATAAGTGGGGCTTTTTGACGCTCAAAAATTCTGTCCAGGACCATGCTATGTGTCACATCCACTTGCACAGGCCACGATTTTTTTTTAGGCTAAGTGTAATTGTGCGGTGCTAAGTCCTACTTAGCTAGTCTTATGAGAACTCCCACCCGTATAGTAAAAATGACATAGGCAAAATAATTCAATGAACCCGTCTTGTCTCATAAATCTTATTCAACAGACTAAGTACAAAAAATGCAATGCCTCAGCATTTACAGAATAGGAACTAGAGCAAGAGGCTTTATAATGGCTCCCCCTAATACCTCTCTCATTCCCCTATTTTCCCATCATATATGCTCTTATAGCCTTCCGATTTACACGTGAACCCAAAACATAGATCAGTTTGGGTTACTGTGACGTCCCAAACCTGGGGGTCCGTTGACAATCCGTCAAGTCGTGGAATACATGTAGCCATTGAGTGTCTCAACGCCACAAAATGAGTGTCTTTCTACTTGAGACTTAAACATGAGTAAAAATGGCCACGTCGGGTCCATACATCCATACTCACCAAAATATAACCAACTATATTACAATAGTTTCAAGAGTTAACTATACTCTTATACAAACATGTGTCAATCAATATGTTTCATACATGTTTTACAAAAAAATATATAATCAAAACCACGTGTCGGCTTTCTTTTCAAAAGCGGCCTCTAGTGAGCGTCGTCTTCCTGAATACTCCCTATACCCGAAGTAGGATCCCAATGTAATGTGCGAGTACGCCCAAGTAGCTTGCATTTTCCTATATCAATACTCCCACCCAGCGCTTCATGTAATATGAAATACACACATTCAAGTGAATCATGATTCCTACTTCTGAATGTCTATATATGTTATAGATAAGTAATGTGACTTCAATTTTCCCACTCCCTCGAGCCTCACCGAACTCCTCACGATGCCTAAGCCAAGTGTGAGAAAACACTGCTTTCAAAACAAAAGGTTTTTGTTCCCGAAACATAATACCACTTCGATAAAATTTATCGACAACCGATGCTGAATCATTTGATAACTCTCCGAAACAAGCCATGTCATTCTCCGATAAGAACTGCTGACAATTCTCCACAAGCAATTTTCGAAAATCTTCCCATGAAATTCATTGACAACCATTTTTTCTATGTCATGCACTCATACCTACTATTCTAGGTTACCCGAAGCAGCATAAGGAAATGCACACATGTCATTTCACAATAATTCATGTTAATATATTAAGCATGCATATATTAACAAAATTCACACACAACAACATGTTATTCATTCATAGCAATAACACCTAAATAGCACACTTGTAATAATCAACAATTTAGGCAATTCGTCTCGAACTGCCCAAGCAACGCAAACCGCACACAAAGTCATGTGAACAGTATAACCCTAGGTCTCAAAATTGTCCAACGACCACTCTAGGGATTTCCTCACTCAATCCCAATCTTTGGAACTGAAATACACGGTCATTCAGGCCTCAAAACATCCATATCCATTCAAATGGCTCTTAGTCAAGAAATAAAACAAGTAGGAGAAACCTCACCTCCCTGAAATTGGCCGAACCCACAATACTAGTATCCATAAGTAGCCTCAGAATGATCAACTTTGCCTCGGCTCCCGCCAGATGCGACAGACCGATCGGTCGAAAAATCTAGAGAGAAGCAGTTTCTCTCTAAAGCTTTTCTTTCTCTCTTTTTATCTCTTTTTCTCTCTTTTTCCCTCCCAAACCGGTTGGGAGAAAATAGGGGTCAAGTGGGATGTCCTCTCACTTGCCACATGTCCAATTCTCATTGGCTCTTAGGATTTCCCTTATCCTCTTATCCATCTACCATGGATTTCCATCCACTCACAAGGTGCCATGTGTCTCCTATGGCCCATACTTGAGTTGATTGTTTGACTTGCTCACAACTTGACACGTGGTACACTATGAGCCACTCAGCACATGCTAAGTGTCCCGTATTGTTCTCGGTGCCTCGAAAAACGTGAAATTCCGGCTGTCTCGGAATTTAATGAAATTCTAAGTGGTAGCTAGATTTCGCGAGATGATTCCAACAGTAAAGTCCATTTCGTCGTCCAAGATCTAGAAAAATTTCGGATTTTTACCAAAATTACTGTTTACCATTTTTCAGAAAATTAGAATTTTATGGGGTTTTACAGTAACCGCCCCCGATTACCCATTAATACCACTTCCCAACCCACACACCCTTTCATGGGTGGTTTCACCTGACCTCACGAATTTCTAATTTTTGGAAGTGTTGCAACTACTCATGGACCATGCTTGCAACCTCTGCCAATTATTGCCTCCATTCGAATTCCTTCCCTATGACTCATGCAGCCCTTGTGGCCTTCCTTGGGCTGTCACTTGAGTCTTGTATTGCCTTTATGGGTGTCACTCGGCCTTCAATCATATGGATTGTGTCTCTGTCTAATTCCCTTCTTCCCAAGGTCCTACAAGAAATCAACATGTCTTGTTGTCTGAGTTAAGCACCACCAAAAATTGATCAAGGCCATCAAGCCTTCCCGAGGCAATGAAGCCTTTGTGACATGTCCTCCTCGCAATCCATGTTTCGCTCCTAGCAATGCTCCATTGCTTGATTTTCCAAGGCAACCAAGCCATGGCATTGCACCCATTGCCTTACATCCGAATGCACAGGCTTTTGTCATGCCCTAGTGCTGACATAGAAAGAAGGCGGCCTGCATGTCGTGGAGCCCATGCATCCTCTTGTCGCTACCATTTGTGCGCCTGGTCGTGCCCCAAGGCCAAGGTGGGTGTGCCCATGGCATGGCCATAACCCCTCTTTTTCATTAACTACTAACCACCACCACACCCCTCTCCTAAAGAGCTATTTAAGCCATTTTCGGGCTTTCTCCTAGAGACATCAACCTATGCTCAGGAGACATAATGGAATAATTAAATAAATATTTATTAAATTATCTGAAACCCCTATACCCCAAATACACCCATACATAAAGGGACCCAGGGCATAATCCGCCCTGGTCTTGAATTGATGCTACTGTCTGTAGTGTGTCTTTGATGCATCGCGGCTTGCCTACAATGCACAAGGTCCTGACTAATTGTGCGATTCGCCTGTAGCATGTAACCCTTTAATGTGAGATTGTCCATCCTATACGACACTAAGCAATTGCCTTATGTGCGACCTGTCTTAGTGCGTGACTATCCGTCCCCTACGACACTTGACAACTGTCCTGTGCCGAACTTACCTTATCATCTTGTTTCCAAACATGAAAGTTCTCATGGGTACAAGACATACCCATGAGACTCTTCCGTTAGTTTGTTGGGTCATGCATCCGAGGGGCTTACCAACCCACCCCCTCTAAATGAAGTCGACGGCCACGTCAACTTGAATTGGGCCTCCTCCTCCTCACTGTCCAACCACCCATTTGTCGTTTTCTCTCGCCCCAAACCTAAGGGCTTATGTTCAGCAATATCTTAGTGGCCACTACCTTCTGGCCAACTCCCAAATATTTTTTTTATAGGCACCATCCTTATCAAATTAGAGTGTGAACCAACCACATCTCCTTCTCGCAAGGTATTGACTGTACAAGGAGTTCCCTACTCTAAGAATGCCAATGCTCCAAGATACGACAGGATGCCAACTTCTGCTCCTATGAGGAAATCCATTCCATAGATCAACTCAAAATCCCGCAAATACAACACCATCATTTCACGCTGCCTGCACCATGCTCATATCTGGATTGGGACAGCCCATATAAAACCATCTACTTGCTAGTTCGTACCATTTAAGGGTATGATTACACTAGCATGAGGTTCTATTCTCATATTCAGTTTGGCAGCCACCAAGCTTGCCAAGCAACTGTGGGTTGCACCTGTTGCACCTATCTCATTCAAATGAACAAACACATACATTAGTTGATAAAAAAAAGTAGGAGTGTGAAGGGTGGTCAGCATTTGCAGAGGATTGGGTTGCGGTGACGGGTCATCTGAGTTTGAGTCTTCTTCCTTTGAATTCTGAAGGGTAGATAGCTTTTCCTTCCTAGGACAATCTTTGGCCTGATGGGGTCCTTGACATATAAAACATCCAACCGGTTTGGATGCCTACTGTACGTTATAAGTAGTAATTACGTCCCCAACCTTAGGGACTGCTGCCATGCCATCATTTTCCCCTCAACCTGATCTGAAGGCTTCTTTACAACCTTGTGCTTCTTAGATCCCTCTGGTTTCTGTTCATGCCCAATGGGTGTGGATCTCGGCAGTTTGTAATCCACCAGGCAATCTGCTGTAGCCATTGCAGTAGACAGGTCTTTCACTCCCTACCTCCTTAACTCGGTCTGCGTCTAATCCTGTAATCCAGACACAAAAGTTAAATAGTTTGTCCTTTTTAGACATATTTTTAATATCCAACATCAAGGAACTGAATTCCTTAACATATTCACGCACGGTCCCCGTCTATTTGAGCCTTCTCAAAGACTCCCGAGCCAACCATGCCGCATTTGTGGGGAGGAACTACTGCTTGAGTTCCTGCTTCAGAGTCTCCTAGGTTGTGATCTAGGGCCTTCTTGACTCCGCATCCCCTTCATGGTTTGTTTTCCACCACAGTTTCGCATCACCCAACAAATACATACCAGTGATCGAAACTTTCTCCTCGTCTCTAACATGAGCAGCCTTGAAGAACTGCTCCATGTCCCATAAAAAGTTCTCTAGTTCCTTTAATCTCGCGGCCCCATCAAAACCTTTGCTCAAACTCATACGCTTGGGAGGGGCCTCGCAATGAGGGATCCTCTATACAGCTCTCTTCAGATAGACACATCCCTCTTGCAAGGTCTCAGGGATCACAGTCCTCCTTTATTGCTAGGAGTTATGCCTTTAAGCCAGCAAGTTTCACCTCCATGTTTTAGTCTTGGTTTGCAATAAACCCTCTTTAAACGCTCAACTTGTTCATAACATGATCAGCCCACACGAACATAGTGCCTTCCTCTATGTTCTATTCCCCCAAAGTTTCCTCTATATGAGCCACCCTTTCCTTCAAAGTTTCTCTCGACACGGTTTATTGCTCTGATACCACTTGTCATACCCACTCGCATAGGCCACGATTTTTTTCGCTAAGTGTAAGTGTGCGGCGCTAAGTCCTACTTAGCCAGCCTTCCGAGAACTCCCACCCGTATAATAAAAATGACATAGGCAAAACAATTCAATGGAACCTACCATGTCTCATTAATCTTCCTCAACAGACTAAGTACAACAAGTGCAGTGCCTCAGCATTTACAGAATAGGAACTAGAGCAAGAGGTTTTACAATGGCTCCCCCCAAAACCCTTCTCATTTCCCTATTTTCCCATAAGATAGGCTCTTATAGCCTTCCGATTTACATGTGAGCCCAAAACGTGGATCAGTTTGGGTAATCGCCCCTAACTGCCCATTAATACCACTTCCCAACCCACACACCCTTTCATAGGTGGTTTCACATGATCCCATGAATTTCTAATTTGGGGAAGTGGTGCAACTGCTCATGGAGCATGCTTGCAATCGCTACCAATTGTTGGCTCTATCCGAATTCCTTCCCTGTGACTCATACAGCCCTTGTGGCCTTCTCTTGGCTGCCACTTGAGTCTTGTGTTGCCTTCATGGGTGTTACTCAGCCTTCAATCATATGTACTGTGTCTCTGTTTGACTCCCTTCTTCCCAAGGTCCTGTAAGAAATCAACAAGTCTTGTTGTTTGAGCCAAGAAACACCAGAAATTGATCGAGGCCACCAAGCCTTCCCGAGGCAATGAAGCCTTTGTGAAATGTCCTGCTCACAATCCATGTCTCGCTCCTAGCAATGCTCCGTTGCTTGATTTTCCAAGGCAACCAAGCCATGACATTGGGGCCATGGCCTTACATCCGCATGCACATGCTTTTGTCATTCCCTCATGCCGGCATAGAAAGAAATCAACATGCATGTCGTGGAGCCCATGCATCCTCTTGCCCCTGCCATCCATGTGCCCGACCGTTCCCCAAGGCCAGGGCAATGTGTGCCCATGGTATGGCCATGACCCCCCTTTTCAACAACTACTCACCACCCCCCACCCCGTAAAGAGCTATTTAAACCTTTTTCTGGTTTTCCAAGAGACATCAACCTATGCTGAGTAGACATAATGGAATAATTAAATAAATATTTATTAAATTATCTGAAACCGTCATAACCTAAATACACCCATACATAAAGGGACTTAGGGCACAATCCACCCTGGTCTTAAATTTATGCTATTGCCCTACAATGTGTCTTTGATGCATCGCGGCTTGCCTGCAACGCATAACTCCTGGCTCTTTATGTGGCTTGCCTTCAGCATGCAACCCTTTAGTGCGCAGTTGTCCATCTCCTGCAACAATCGACAACTGCCCTATGCGCGACCTGCCTTAGTGCGCGACTGTCCTTCTCCTAAGGGACTCGAGAATCGTGACTCCAGGCTCAAATTCTATCTTATCATCTGCCTGTGACATGAAAGTTCTCATGGGTGCAAGACATACCCATGAGACTCCTCCGTTAGTTTGCTAGGTCATGCATCTAAGGAGCTTATACTAGGGTTGACTCATGATAAGTTATATGCCAACAAAGTCGTCTTTTGATTTGTATTTTCTCCTTTAATGTTTCCCTCCACAGACCCAACGGTTCCAATGTAGTCATTGATGACAGTGGAATTGGCTAATGTGGTGAAACTCATGTACTGTGAGATTTATATATAGTTGATTTTCTTTTATATTTTTTATTAAATAATCAAAATAAGGAAATCATTTTCTTTTAACATTTTTTTTCTTTTTAAGTACTAATAATCCTTTTGAGAGAACTTATTTGTAGCTTATTTGACCTTATCTTATCACATAAGTACTTTTGATAAAAATTATAAGTGTTTCGAAGAACTTATAAAAATAACTTATGACCTCCTATAAGCCAATTTTAGCTTATTTCAATAAGTTTAATGGAGAAGCTTATCAAAAAAAACTTATACGAAAACCTAAAAATTTATCATCTTAATGACAAAATTGTTCTTATGATAAATTATGTAGAAAAATAAGAAAAAAATTCTGAAAAAATAGAAAATAAATTCCAAAAAAATATGTAAAAAAATAGGTAAATTTTTTGAAAAAAATATATGTAAAAATAGAAAAATAAATTTGAAAATAATAAAAAATATAAAACAAATTCGAACAATTATGTAAAAATAGGTAAAATTTTTTGAAAAATATATATGTAAAATAGAAGAAAAATTATAAAAATTAATGAAAAGAAAACAAATTCCAAAAAATTATGTAAAAAACAATAGACAATTATTAGTGAGATATATAATTTTTATTTATATTAAATAGGGTGCGCATCACTTAAAAAAGTATGCGTCTCAAGTGCACTAGAATGGGATAAGTTGTTCCTCACATGACTATTACATGGATGACCTGAATTCAATGGTGACCCAGATACAATCCAGATAGTAACCGGATTGGCTGATATGAATTCCCATCGAGCATATGACTCAAGAAGGTTGAGCATGCTACCATTTCAATCAGCTTAGACATCATAGCACTAGTGCTCATGATCTGATTGACCAAATAGCCCGGAGCATCAGAGAAGCGATCATAACTAAGCGGGACAAGTGGACAATAGTGGAGTCCTTTGATGATGTCGCCTACAACTCATTATTCCACCACGATAAGCATTATGCCAAGAAATGCGGACCACTCATAGTTGTCCACGATGTATCTCCCGAAGTTAGTATATAACTTGTAAGCTTGTATGGCGGAAAAAAGGTTAATTTTCCAGCAATACTTGTAAGAGAAAAATAAGAAATTATTGTGGAAGGCGATAATTTTCGTCCTTTCCATTGGCGTCGTCTATAGGAAAGCAATCCCACATTTCTCTATACTGCTAAAAAGACGATTGTAACTTTCTTCGAAAGAATTTGATGGACGAAATCCCCCCCTTCTAGTTCTGAGCCTTCATTGGAACAATGACTACTATCACTAGAACAACTGGTAAAAGACCAGTAGGAATCCCACTAACAACAGTTAACCTCTTTCTTAGTGACCAACACAACCTTGCACAAAAAAAATGTTGCCTTGCGTAACACGGCCACCACTCCTCGCCTTAGCAACCTAGCAGTACCCCTCAACCCTGCTTAATAGGAATCCATAGATAATTTCTCCCCGCAGCAACTAATCCTCTATCAACAGGCCCCGATCGAATAGATCTCCCTCCCCACGAAGAAGCCTAGATCCTGTGTTGTGCGCACCGGACGACATGTCGTCGTCCCCCTTTGTTCCCACCATCTTGCACTAGGATTCTCCGCTGCACTTCGTCTTACCAAAATTCCAAATGTATGATGGTCTTGAAGATCCCTTTGACCATCTTATGCATTTCCACCAGATCATGATGCTGCAGACCGGAAACGACACTCTTCTATGTAAAGTCTACCCATCTAGCCTAGTCGGCCCAACAAGCCTAGTCGGCCCAACATTGTCATGGTTTCACCGCCTATCACCAAACATAGTAACTTCCTTCCAATGCTTATTTGAAAAATTCGTAACTTAATACATGTGCTCAATAAAGAGGAAATAAAGTGTTACTAGTCTTTTCCACGTCTAGATGGGACGATTCGTGTCCATTAGAGATTTCATGAAGCGTTTTGGAGCCACAATCCTCTAGCTCGAAGTTGTAAGCCCCGACACTGTCCTATGGGCAGTGAAGTAAGCACTTTGTCCTAATACCTTAATCTTCGATCCGCTTTCGCTGCATCCCCCCACAATTATTGACGTGTTATTCCAAATGGGGAACCAGTAAGCCATGCTCTAGGATGACAAGGTCGCCTCAACCAAACAAATCGTCACCTTAACGTCACAAGCAAGGAACTACAACGAGAATAGAGGAAAAGGGGCCACGATAGTCAAGATAGGAAGGGAAAGCATGAGCATAAAGATCTAGTACAAGCCAATCATCATAACACACTCGGAAAATCAGGAGAACGAGCCGACTAGAATCCGAGGGGGGATAGTACCGTAACGTACACGATTCACGTCGCACCTTCTAGCCTCCTCGATCATTCAATCTCTTAAGGGGCTTGAGGGCTCTAGACCTGGGGGCAAGGATTCTAAAGGAAGAGACAAATCCCGTGATTAAGTAGTATCACTTGGACGCTGAACATCGAACCAATGAATGTTATCGATTTCGAAGGTTATTGAATTTCATGGCCAAGAGAGGATATTTGCGAGAATACGTTGAGGAGGTGGTCTCGACCAATTCTTAACCATTGTCACCCAAAAAATCTCGACTAGTGATAGACACAATACTTGTATGTCCGATGTCGCCCAAAATCCGAGGTTAACCTTGCTTGGGTATCTTTGTGACAGAATTAATTATAGTTTTGCCCTGCTGGGGTCCGACCCATCGACGGGATCATTACCTTCTCCAAATCTCTCTTAAGTCAATTATCCATGTCTCATGATGACGCACTTGTTTTCACCTTGGAATTCGGAAAACACCTGGTGAAACGAATATTGATCGACCCTGGCAGTATTGCCGCCCTCCTCTACCTACCCACCTTGTTTCGCCTAGGCTATAAGCCTAACAATCTTCGTAATCCAGGAGGGTGTTAGTCGGCTTCAACAGATCACTTTGAAAAGGACTTTTACTAATCGAACGATTAACATAATTGTTATAAGCAAACTTAGTTGTTGACAAAATTAAATCTCAAACACCTTGTTTTACCCCAACCAAACACCTAAGCATATCACCCAAACTAGGATTAACAACCTTAATTTGACCATCAGTTTTAGGATGAAAAGCAGATGAAACTTTCAAAGTAGTGCCAAACAATTTCCAAATATTTTTCCAAAAATAGTTGACAAATTTCACATCCCTATTAGATACAATGGTGGAAGGCAAACCATGCAATTTAACAACTTCTCTAAAAAATAATTTAGCAACATGTGAAGTATCATTGTTTTTGTTACACTATCAAAATGTGCCATTCAGGGAAAACCCGCAAGCCAACAACAAACTAAAATAGAATCATGTCCTCTATCAGTCCTAGGCAATCCAAGAACAAAGTTCATACTAACATCCTTCCAAGTTTCATGAGGAATGTGTGTAACAGAGTATATATAAACCAAGCAGTTTTGTTTTCTACTCTATTAATCGACATGTTTTGCATTGTGCAACTATCTTAGCAACATCTTTTTTCAGAGAAGGCCAATAAAATCTATCTTCAACCAATGCAATAGTTTTATCCCTCCTAAAATGTCAAACTAAACCACCTGCATGCATTCCCCAAATTAATAAATCCCCTAAATGATGTCCGAGGTATGCACAATTTAGTTACTTTAAACAAATAACCATTTTCAACAAGAAAGTCAACATACTCATAACGGTTACCATTACTAACCTCATCATAAATAATACCAAAGTCAGGACAAGTTGAATACTCATCTTTCAATCTATCAAACCCAATGACATGAGCACTCATACGGTGAAGTGTAACAGTTAATCAACCAAGGCATCAACAACTTTGTTTTCAATACTAACACGATGATTAATCACAAAAGAATATTCATTCAAAAATTCAACCCACTTAGCATGTCAAGCATTCAATTTCTTTTGTGAGTTTAAATATCTTAAGCTTAAAGGTAAAAAAACAACACAAATTCAGTAGGCAACAAATAAAACCTCCAAAAACGAAGACTCTACACTATAGCATAAAACTCTTTATCATATGTAGAATATCGTCTTTTAGCATCATTGAGTTTTTCACTAAAGAAAGCTATAAGGTGACCTTCTTGACTCAAGACACCACCAATACCTATACCTAATGCATCACAAGCAACCTCAAAAACTTTGGTATAATCACAATATCTCAAAACAGCTACCTCAATCATTTTGGCCTTGATTTCTCTTAATGCATGGCTAGCAACATTAGACCATTGAAACTCCTTATTTTTTCAACATTTTGTGATAGGAGCCATAATAATGCTACATCCCCTTATAAATCTCCTATAGAAAGAAGCTAAACCATGAAAACTATGAGTCTCAATGATAAATTTTGGTTCAAACCACTACCTAATAACTCTAACCTTTTTGGGATCAATTGAAATGTCATATTCAGACACAATAAAGCCTAAGAAAAGCACATGTGGTTGCATAAAAGAACACTCTAAGGTCACATAAAGTCGTACTTCTCAAAGAGCGAAAAACTCTATCGAAGGTGTTCTAAATGCTCTTCTTTGGATTGGCTATAGATCAATATGTCATCAAAGTAGACCACTAAAAATTTAGAAATGAAAGGCTACAGGACATGGGTCATAACTCTCATGAAAGTACTAGGAGCATTATACAAACCAAAAGGCATGACTAACCACTCAAACAAACCATCTTATGTTTTAAATGTAGTTTTCCACTCATCTCCTGGCCTAACACAAATTTGATGATAACCACTAAGCAAATCTATCTAAGAGAACCAACTAGAACCAGCTAATAGATCCAACATATCCTTAAGGTGAGAGATAGGAAATCTATATTTGATTGTGATCTAATTGATGACTCTACTATCCACACACATTCTCCAAGATCCATCTTTCTTAGGTGTCAACAAAGCTGGCACCGCACAAGGACTAAGGCTATGCCTAACAAATCCTCTCTCTAAAAGTCCTTCTACTTACCTATTCAACTTCTCTCTCTTTCTTTAGGATTCATCCTATAATGTGGAAGGTTAGGCAGTTGAGAACCTGGAACTAAATCTATGGCATGTTGGATGTCTCTTAAAGGAGGTAGTTCACTAGGCAACTCATCGGTTACCATATCAAAAAAATCATCTAACAAATTCTTCACTTCCAAAGGAACATCGACAATCGTGAGAATCATGAACTTTTTGCCACTAAATGCTAAGCACATACCAAATTTCACCTTCAAACTTTACATTTTAAAACATGTACCTGCTCGTAGCTTAGAGATGTCATGTTTACCATTGCAACATTTAGGCTTAGCAGGTCTAAAAAAAATGTTCTTTCCCTTGCACTTAAAGGAATAAATGTTATCTTTACAAAAATTGGTAACATTAAGATCATAAAGCCAAGGGTGACCTAAAAGAACATGGGCAACATCCATGGGTAGCACATCACAATAGATTTCATCCTTATAATCCCTCATTTGAATAGAGACTAGACACCTTTGAGCGACATCAAAGTATGGTCATTCACCCAAGCTACTCTAAAAGGATTTGGACATGGTTCTACTTTCAGGTTTAACAACATCCTTATAAACCACATTCATTTACCTACCCCCATCAATCACCAACTTACAACTCTTATCTCCACTCTGTATGACTGTGTGAAAAATACTAGTACGCTTCCAATTATCATTATCTACAATTGTGGATAGCACACATCTAACCACACCAACACACGCTTCATCATCACAATCTTCATGAAGATCATCTTCATCGCCAAAATAATTTAAAGGATCAACAATTTGGTCTTCCTCATCCTCCAAACTACTACGTTCAATATCTAATGCCAATGCACGTTGGGGAAAACGAAACGCAATATGACCCTTGTGGTGACACTTATGACGAACAATCGATGAATTATTAGCCTTATACTCAATAGGAGAAGCAACGGGAAGAGAGTTACACAAACTAGACTCTTTGCTCCTAATGTTATTAGGCCCAGTATTACCGTTTGATAACATGGACTATGACTTGGACTTACCTATTTGTGCAAAAGAGGAGGGTCTATTGAACTTCTCGACTTCTAAGGCTTTTTTATATGCATCCTCTACAGTGTGTAGAGCATGCAATTTAACCATCTTTTAAATGTCAAACCTGAGACCATTAACAAAACGAGTGCAGACAACAAATTGATCCTCAGCATGAACTCATTACACCTAAGCCTAGCTTCTTCAAATTTAGTAGAATATTGAACTACACTAAGAGTCATTTGTTTTAGATTAATCAAGTTGGAGAACAATTGACTCTTATATGATGGAGGAATGTATTTTTCTTGCAACTTTGCTTTCATAATAGCCTATTGGGTGATGGGTGGTTCACCTAGACGAATCATGCCTTGCAACCAGTGTTAAAAATATCGGTTTCTACGATATATTTGCATTCTTGATTTTAATGGATATATCGATATATCGGAGATATATCGTGGATATTTTTACATGAATATCGATATATCAAAAAATTAACAAAAAATACTTTGAAATTCATGGAAATACTTTGTAAAGTAAGAATTACATTAATAATGAAAGATAGACATTAATATTATATCAAGCAGTGGTCTTTCACCACCAAAATGAAGATCGATGTGGCTCCATTGCAACATTTGACGAAGGGGATCCCATCTGCATAATACTATACCAAGACATAGTGTTCATAATATTATCATTATAAGATTGAACATGCTATGAATAAATGTCTTGACTTGTACCCACAACCTCTCCATGATAGAAATTCAGCTCACCCACATGCTTGTTTGAAACTTGTTGATTTATATGGAGTTTTGAATGATACTGTGGCATCAGTATAGTTAATCATTCCATATTCACCAATGGAATCTGAAGGATGTGAAGAAGGCTGACCATAACTCATTATGTAAGGAGGAAAAACGTTGGCATCATTGGATGAATCACTGTATTGAGTGTCAATGCTCATTGACTCAAAACTAGCCGAAAACGAATCTTCATTGTGTTGTGTCATCCTTCTTCGTTGACCTCTATATGGTTTTCCAACCGCTTCAATACCTGGACCAGCTCTCCTGGACCCATGGTCTTCATCTTATGTAGCATGTAAACTATCATCACCAAAGGGAATGGACTCAATGGATATTCACTTTGTTTGCCGATCTCGCATTATCCCCACCATCATTTCACACACCACTATCCCTCTCTTCTTGAGTCATCATACTGTGTAGAAGTACCAGCAAAACTAGTCTACTACTATGTTCAACACTGAATTAAAAAGAGGCCGAGAAGTGACAACATGCCGAAGCCGAATTCCTTAGTCTCTTGACTGAAACTTTCACTATGAACTTCTTCTTATAAAACCCGGTCAACATCTACACCTGCTTCTAACATGCTTATAACTGTGGATCAGAATTCCATTCATCATCTAAATGAGAGGTCTAACCCATCGGGATAATCGACATCCTCTTCTTCACCAAACTCACTAATGCCAGTAAATCAAGGTGATCTTTTCGACGCTTTATCAGTCTCCGCTGCAGATCTGATCTTTAGTTCTATGTTGTAGTAACAAAACTAATTGTTGCTTCGAGGGTAAGCTAGCCGATTTCTTTGTTTGCAGATCAAAGCAAATGTGCTCTAATTTCTCTACATGTCAAGATGATGCTTGCCTGGGGAAAGAACTTAAGGGCTACCTCAATGTGGGAGCGTGAAGCTCATACATGAACCACCATTCCGTCGCAATAAAATTACTTAACATTCAAAATCTATAGAATATAATGATGGTAATGGACTTACTTTTAAACTTTTAATGGTAAAACAAACACTCACCAGAACCATTAAATCCTTGATGCTATTGTCGTCGATCACCAAATCCCCTTTCGGCATCTCAAAACATTATAAGTTGTGAATTCAAAATGAACTTGACAAATCAATATATGTGTAAGTGTAACCAAATAAATTGAATCAATTAATTAAAAGTATAGTCTATTGATATACCTCATTTCCAATATTACCAAGACTCCACAAAGAGTAGTAAATAATTTTCCAAATACTTAATAACAGCTCGAGTAACTTAGGTCACTACTAACCTGTGTCTATATTGAAATCTTGGATTAAGATAATATGTTACAAAAGTGAATTAGAATTAGTATGTGATAAAAGAAAATAATATGCTTTAAAAGGATTGTATTTATGGAATAGTTACTCCGCGACATGAAAGAGGATGTTCGAGGGTTTATCTCTGAACGATCTACGATGATGCTAAGCCACCCCATTCTTCGGCTTTGAGCGCGTGTAACTTTGCTTCATCACTCGAATCAACTTCATACAATAAAACTGTGACGTTAGACGCATTTTTAGAATCAACAATGCGAAGAACTGTATATAGTGCCTCATAGATTGACAGTAGGTTAGAGACCTTCTCCCAATATGGATGATTAAACATGAGTCCTTCAACCTCACGTCCAACGGTCGTCCGACTAAGCTTATGAGAAGCCCATTCATCACTAATAAAGATCTTCTTCAAATCAGCTCTCTTTTTTAGAAGACTTGCTAGGGCGATGTAATTTGTCGCAAATCTTGTTGCCCATGGACGCACAATATCTCCACCACAAACCTTTCTCATTGTTGCAAGCAACCAACCATGATTGTAGATGAAGTCAGATCTTTCGTGCATTAGTAATCAAGTCGGAAACACTTTCTCGTTTACCGATATCTTCAAACATAAGGTCGATGCAATGTGATGCACATGGAGTCCAATATAAATTGTACTTCTTCATTAACAATTTCCCAGCCTTCACAAATGATGATCCATTGTCTGTAACAATTTGCACAACATTTTCTTCGCCAACATCCTTTATCACGTCTTTCAACAAACCATAAATGTATTTGTTGTCTTTGATATTATCCGATGTATCAACAGACTTAAGAAAAATTGTGCTCCCTTTACAATATACCATGAAATTAATGATGCTTAATTCTCAGGACCTGGCCCATCCAATACACATAATCAGGCACCCATAGGTCTTCCATTTCCTCCCTTTGAGATTCACATAATCTTTCATGTCTTTATACCCACATCTAAATATTTGTTTTTGATTTCATATGAGACAGGCTTTATCATTCCCATGCTTATAAGTTAAAGTAAATAATTATATGATTTGCAACTATAATGTAAGATAATAATCTTATTTGAAATTGAAAATGGATTTTCACATACCAGCTTATTGTGCACAAACAATCATGTTTTTGAAGTGGTGAGAGTCTACTTTGTGAGACGCAACGCTCTCATATATAAAGAATTTATTGATTAATCGACCCATCGTTTCTTTAATTGCACCTCCTTTAAAGAGATTTTTAACACTATTTTGTCTTGCTGCCGAAGATTTGTATAATGATGGAGCAAAAGGTGGTGATAGATCCGATTGTCTCACACTTTGAGATCTTTGCACGCGCTTATCGATCAGTTAATGTGATTGTGAAGGCTCACTTATTGCAATTATATATATTATAAATGTTTGTAAATCAGTTTATACTATAATAATGAATTTAAGTTCAAAGATTTACCAATTTTTCTTTTGTCTCTCATAAACCCTTCTTTTTGTTGGCGATTCCATTCACTAGCTTTGGATGCATGACATGCTGCCCGATAGTCAACTCGTCAGCCGCATTCATGTCGCACAGATACATATAGACATCAATATCTTCTCATTTTCCTCCTCATCACCGCCATCAAAGAGATGTCTAAGGCTACTTCACCCATCAGGCTCGGCAGTCAGATCGACTTCTTCACATTCGCCACTTTCTTTGCTTTGACTTTATTCCTTTTAACCAAATGTTGTCTCATTTCTTTAACTCAGAGGCACATTAAGACATTTCTGCTATTCGAAAGGGGGAACCTGTATGCGATAAGTGAAATTTGAACCGAGTTATTCCGCCTACTTTTAATGACTACACAAAAATTGCATATGAGCTACTTTGTTCCTTCAATGTGCCAAGACAATATTTCCAAACGCGATCACAACCTCCAATATCAAGCTCCACTTCCACTATCCATCCTATAAACTTCAATAATTATAATCAATCTAGCGTTCATAATCTCACCTAAATATAAAGTTGCATCAATTCATATTACATTAATAATTAACAATTATTTATATTTTATATCTATAATCTTAATCTAAATATAAAGTTGCATTAATTATCATAATTTAAAGAAAATGTATATTTAACAAATTTTGACATTTCCCAAAATTTTTAATTAATAATTAACAAATATTTCTATTTTATATTCATAATCTTAATCTAAATATAAAGTTGCATTAATTATCAAAATGTAATGAAAATGTATATTTCACAAATTTTAACATTTTACAAATTTTTTAATTAATAATTAACAAATGTTTATATTTATATCCATAATCTTAATCTAAATATAAAGTTGCATTAATTATCATAATGTAAAGAAAATGTATATTTCACAAATTTTGACATTTCACAAATTTAATTAATAATTAACAAATGTTTATATTTCTTATATTCATAATCTAATCTAAATATAAAGTTGCATTAATTATAATAACTTAAAGAGTATATTTCATAAATTTTGGATATGTCATAAATTTTTAATTAATAATTAACAAATGTTTCTATATTTTATATCCATAATCTTAATCTAAATATGTTGCATTAATTAATAAGTAATAAAGAAAATGTATATTTCACAAATTTGTTAATTAATAATTAACAAATATTTATATTTTATATCCATAATCTTAATCTAAATACAAGTTACATTAATTATCATAATTTAAAGAAAATGTATACTACAAATTTTGACATTTCACAAATTTTTTAATTAATAATTAACAAATGCTTATATTTTATATTATTAATCTTAATCTAAATATAAAGTTGTATTAATTATAATAACTTAAAGAAAATGTATATTTCACAAATTTTGACATTTCACAAATTTGTTAATTAATAATTAACAATTTTTTATATTTCATGATGGGGTTTGAAAAATAGGCGCGCAGGCCTACTCACTAGGCCCAAAGGAGAGGCAAGCCCTATAAAACACCCAAGCCCCTAGCGTCAGCCCCAAAACGAAGCCTACCCACTCACCCCAGCGCCGATGATATTGGATATAATTTAAGGCTCACATCCCGCAAATCGACTAAATCTCACCAATAGCTTTTAAACAAGATAATTCTCAATATATTATCCCGTAAACTAATCAAATCTACTAATAAGGAAACAGATAATTCTCACAATATATTATCCCGCAAATCCAATCAAATCTCACTAAAAATAAGGAGGATACCTCAATAAACTATTCCTTCAATATCTCTTTCTAAAATCCGATAGCGTAATAAATATCCCATTCAATGGGAAAGAATCCTTACTACCCTCAAATCGGGAATAATATACACTATAAATACACACCTAACTTTAAAAGGTAAGACTCAGACGCACACCATATGCAACACATCTGCCTAAGTAGTCTCTTTCCTCGAAAGAAACTGACTTAGGCATCGAGCCGCCACGGCACACCCTCACACCCCTTCTTCTTTGTTTTTGCAGAGGAGTACACCAAGGCTCTGCAAAGATCGGGTATGGCAGCAAATATACTTCAACAACCCGCACGATCCGCACGCCCGTGATCCCCGCCCCACAAACAATCCGGTCCACCCAACGACCCCACACGCCCAAATTCTGGGCTCCGCTGAAAAAGCATCATCGCTGGCTGCCTCAGGGGGAACGACAGCTTCTCGACAACATAACTGATTTCGCGATGGTATCAACAAGGAACACAAGCAGGAGCAACGCCAATCCGCCAAGGATGCAGGACCAACCAAGCAACGCATGCCCTACCACCCTACATTACTAGAAACAATGCAGCACACGAACGAGGTGGAGGCGCTCCGCTCACCGACCGACGCCGATGTAAGAGTTAGAATAACTACCGTGCGCATGCTGAACGCTTCACAAGAGACACGACGAGTTCGTGAAGGTCACAACTTCCTCCTACGGCGCAAATACAACTCCTATAATGTAGAGTCCAACAAAATCGAACCAGACCTTCGTGGATCCTCACAAGACGATCAAACTTCACGCTTCATCTCAGATTTCGCTACGCACTGGGCAGGCAGACATCCAAAGCATAAACCGACCGCCATCTATAAGAAGGCCAAAGCACTTGAAATTCACGCGAAACGCTTCAAATTCTCCCGTCAATCGCATTAAAGACTTCGCGCATCAAAAGCCTAAGTCGAATGAATACACGCAGCAGCCTCCGTACCACTTCGACGAGCCCACCCACTCCACGCAGCCACGCCGCCCGTGATCAATTCACCAGCCATGATCGCCACGCGGCCTCAACGCCCCAGAGCCACGACCGGGCTTCACCTGACTTCAGCCTCACCCACTCCACAGCCACGCCGTCGTGAGTCGACCAGCCTGTGCCACATCGCCACTCTGGCCAATACCGGAGCCACGCCCAGCCTCCTTCGACTGTGTTCACCTACTCCACACGCGCGCCCACTCCGGGCCAGAGCTCACTGCACCAGTTACATTGCCACCCGGGCCACGCCCGGAGCCACGCCGCTTCACTTTGACGAGCTCCCATCAAGACAGCCACGCTGCCCAGAGTCACACCAGCCAAGACGCACCTGATTGAATCGCCGCTGCGGCCCCAGCCGCCAGGAGCCCAACCAAGCCACTTCGACGAGCTCCTTCACTCACAGCCACGCCGCCCTCAAGAGTCGACCAACCGCATTGTCGCCATTCGGCTTGAACGCCGCCAAGGCCCCGCCACGGAGCCGCTTGCTCACTTCACGAGCTCCTTCATCAAGATGTGCCACGCCGGCCAAGAGTCACTACCAGCTACATCGCCATCTCGGCTTGAACGCCGCGTAAGGCCCAACTGTGATCCACTTGCTCACTTATCGAGTTCCCCATCACAGCGCCGCCTCAAGAGTCGACCACCAGTTACATCAACATTCGCTCGAGCGCCAAAGGCCCCAGCCGTCAGAGCCCAAATGTTTCACTTCTGACAGTCCCTCTCACTGCGACAATCACACGTCAAGAGTCACTCGTACCAGTTACATCACGACCGGCTCAAGGCCACCAAGGCCTCGGGCCACAGGCTTCAATAGCTCTACCTAACGAGCCCTTCCAAACGGCTCTACCTGACGAGCCCCCATATGGATAATGATCAGCTCAATAGTCTACCCGACGAGCTCTTCCTAACAGCTCCTTACCCTACCAGCTTCCAAACGTGCCCCACTCCGACGAGCCCCTATTATTTACATGGACGAGCTCGCAACAAATTTCCACCCGACGAGCCTCTCTTCCCAATAGCTCACCTCACGAGCCTTCCAACAAATTTCCTTGACAGCTCCCATTATCATGACTGAGTCTACAATGTACTAATCACTGTTCCTAAACAAATTTTCTCTACTTTGATCAGCTCCATTGTGCATGGACGCAGCCTACAACAGCTTCACCCGACGAGCTCCTCCCAATAAATTTCCTTGACAGAGTTCATTACTATACGGACAAGCCTTACAATAATTCGACGAGCTCCTCCAAATGTTTTACCCACGAGCCCCATGCATTTTACATGGACGCAGCCTTATAATGTACCACCCGACGAGCTCCTCCCAACAACAAAATTTATCCGACGAGTCTATTATTTTTTACATGGACGAGCCTTACAACAACTCACCCGACGAGCCCCAAACAAATTTCCTACTTGACGAGCTCCTATTATTTACATAGACGCAGCTCTACAACAAATTTCACTCCGACGAGCTCCTCCCAACAAATTTTATCTGACGAGCTCCATTATTTACATGACAAGCCTACACGCCCACCCGACGAGCTCCTCCCAAATGTACTCTACTCGACGAGCTCCCATTATTTATACGGGCTAGCTCTTACAACAACTAATTCGTCTGAGCCCCAACAAAATTTATCTCGACGAGCTCTTATTATTTACATGGACGAGCTCTTACAACAGTCTACCTGACGAGCTCCTCCAAACAGCTCTACTTGACGAGCTCCTATTATTTACATGGACGAGCCTACAATGGGCCCCACCCGACGAGCCCTCCAAACAACTCTACTCGACGAGCCCTATTATCTATACGGGCGAGCTCTTACAATGCGCCACTCCGACGAGCTCCTCCCAACAGCCTCTCCTTGACGTGTCTTTATTATACATGATCAGCTCTACAATACCCACCCGACGTAGCTCTCCCACACCTCTCCTTGACGCAGCTCTATTATTTATACGGACGAGCCCAATGTACCCAATTCCGACGAGCTCCTCCCAATGCCTCCTCGGTCGAGCTCCTATTATTTACACGGGCAGCTCCACAACAGCCCCACCGACGAGCTCCTCCCAACAAATTTATCCGACGAGCTCCATTATTTCTACATGGATCTAGCTCTTACAACAAACTAATTCGACGATCCCTCCCAACACTCCATCCGATGAGCTCCTATTATTTACATGTAACGAGCACTACAAAAGTTTACTCCGACGAGTCTTCCAACTGGGCCCACCCCGACGAGTCCCTATTTACATGGACGAGCTCTCGCAATGCCCACCCGGGACGAGCTCTTCCCAACAGCTCCACCTGACGAGCTCCTCCAAACAACTTCCCATTGACTTGTCTCTTCACGCACACTCCGACAGACTGCCCTTCCTACAAATCCTATCGACGAGCCTCCCTAAACCAAGACTCGACGAGTTCCTACTATTCACTTGACGAGCCCTTCACTGCACTTCAAACAGACGGGCTCCTTCCTACTATTCACATTGACGAGCCCTTCACTGCACAAAATGCGATTACTGCCCTTCTCATTACTCCTATTGACGAGCCTCCCCTCAACCAGACGGATCTAGCTCCTACTATTCGCTGATGAGCCCTTCACCGTACTTCAAACAGACGCTCCTTCCTACTATTTTCTACTCGACGAGCTCTTCCCATCACCAACATGGGCGAGCTCCTACACATTCCGACAAGCCCTTCACTCCGTGACATGCATTCGCCCATCCTACAATTCATATTGACGGTAAGCTCTTCCCTCGACATGGACGAAGTTCCCACCGCTCAAATTCGAATAAGCCCTTCAACGCCTTCCTCGCATGGACTCGCCCCCGCTTACTATTTTTACCGACGGCCTTCCCATCACCAACAACACCGGGCGAGCCCTACCACGCATCTCCGATGAGCCTTCACCATCAGCCCCTAATAATCAGCTCTTCCTAAGTTCGCACCGACAGCTCTTCCCATCAATACACAAATGGACGAAGCCTCAATTCAGCCTTGCTCACTTCTAATGAGTTCGCCTACCCAGCAGTCACGCACCCGAGCAAATGATCGCCTTCGCCCACCCGCCACTTACTTACTAACGCCACTCGCCCAATCGCCACTTACTTTGACCGCCACTCTGGGCCATCGCCACGGGCCAATCGCCACTCTATTACACCACTTAATTCCGCCAATCGCCACTGCTGGCATCGCCACTGCTCACCGCCACGGCCAATCGCCACTTACGCAATCGCCACTGCTCAATCGCCATTCGCCATCGCTTACCGCTCAATCGCCACCGCTCAATCGCCATCAAGACATCGCCACTCGGGCCACCGCCACGGCCAATCGCCACTTGCCATCGCCACTTCTGGGCTCAATCGCCACGGCCACATCGCCACTGGCCATCGCCACGGCCAATCGCCACTGCCCAATTCCACCGCCCAATCGCCACCACTCAATCGCCATCGCCACATCGCCACTTCTGGCCAATCGGGCCACTTACCAATCGCCACTGCCCAATCGCCACTTGGCCATCACCGCCGACCGCCACCGCCGACCGCCACCGGGCTACACGCCACTTGGCCCAACGCCATCCGCTACAACGCCGCACTACCAACGCCACTCGCTCAATCGCCACCACTCAATCGCCACGGCCACAACGCCACTCGGCCAATCGCCACTACCAATCGCCACTCGCTGTCGCCACTCGCTCAATTGCATTCGGCCGCTGGTCGCCACTTCCTCTGGCCAATCGCCATCACTCAATCGCCACTCGGCTACAACGCCACTCGGCTCAATCACCACTCGGCTCAATCAGCCACTTATTATTATCGCCACGGCCACCGCCACCCTGGCCAATCGCCACCGCTACATCGCCACTCAGCTCATCGCCACTGGCTCAATCACACGCACCAATCGCCACTGCCACCGCCACCGCTCAATCGCCACTGGGCTACATCGCCACTTATCAATCGCCACCACAATGCCACTCGGGCCAATCGCCACTTACTTAATCGCCACTGGCCACCGCCACTGGGCGGCATAGCCACCTCCTGGGCCACATCGCCACTCTGCGCTGAACGCCACCAAGGCCACAGCGCCTGTGAGCCAAGTAATCTCATATCAAGAGGCTCATCCATCACCCGCACGTGACGAGCCTACTTTACCATTCATTCGACAGCTCTTCCCATCACTCCAACAATGGACGAGCTCCTCCCTCAATTATTCATTCATACGAGCTCTTCCTATCACTCAACACGGGCGAGCTCTATTCTCATGGATCACCTCTATTCAGAATCCACATCACTATCTTCCATCACTCATCAGACTGATTCTACCCAATCCAGTCACCCACCACTTCTGGTTTATTATCGATCCAGCTCACCACTAACCCATGATCAGCTTCCACCATCCAGTTCACTCCACCACTTCTCCCATCACTTCACTCAATGTTCACCCACCATTGTTCACTCCGACTAGCGCCTCCCATCGGGCTCACTGGATTAGCCCACTCAACCGTCTCACTCCGACGAGCTCTTCCCTCAACATACGTGACGAGCCCCGCTCAACCCTTCACATCGACTTGAGCCTCTTACTCCACCTACCGCATTGACGAGCGCTCTTCCCCCGCACCCCATTGACGAGCCTCTTTCCTGCTCGCACCTAACCAGCCTTCCCATCAATACACATGGACGAAGCCCCACTAACCTGCTCACACCGACGAGCTCTTCTCATTAGTTCGCGAGGACGAACTCTACCCACCTACTCGCATTGACGACCTCAGCCAAAAGCAGTTGCAACTAGAAATCGGGCCTAACGTACACATGTTAGCCGATGATAACATCAACTTTCATTGATCGACCTCGGCCAAAAGCAAATACGCACCCCAAGGAATCACTTACTTCATACAAGTCACCACTGAGATCAAAGAATCAGCACTAACGACTCACTAAAAAGTCGCACAACTAGAATCGGGTCCAAAATAACAAGCTAGCCCATAGTTTCCAATACTCGGGCCACGAGCTTAATTTCTCAACTCCGTGAGCCAATTTAGGCCATTCGATTCAAGGAACGCAAGACGAATGTCAGCTGAGATATTTACTAAGAAATGAGCTGGAACCTAAAGGTCATCATTATCACCGTACATAAGACGACAAATAAAGCCCTAACTAATCCAGCCCCGAAATGACACATGGAAATCACACCATACAAGAACGATATAGCCTCGCCACGCACACCGTGCACAAGGGTCGGGGGGCAACCGGGCTGGGGTTTGAAAAATAGCGCCGTTGTGCCTACCACTGCGCCCCAAAGAGGCGCAAGCCCATAAACACCCAAGCCTCTAGTCATTCGCCCAAAACGAAAGCCCCACCCACTCACCCCAAAGCCGACGATATATTAATGTGAAGGCCACATCCCGCAACCACTAAATCTCACCAATAAGGGAAACAAGATAATTCTCAATAATATATTATCCCAACTAATCAAATCTTACTCAATGAAGGGAAACAGATACCCTCACTAATATACATCCCGCAAATCCAATCAAATCTCACTAAAAATAAGGAGGATAAATTCTCACAACCATTCCTTCAATATCTCTTTCTAAATCCGATAAAGGCAATAAATATCTCATCCAATCTTGTTAACTCTTACTACCTCAAATTGGGAATAATATACACTATAACACAGTGGCCACCCTAATGCTGAAAGGTAATGCGACTCTGCACGCATACTCATATGCAAACACATTCGCCTAAGAATTCTTTCTCTCGTAAAGAACCGACTTAGGCACGGAGCGGCCACTTCCAGATAAATTTCGCCGACCCCTTCTTCTTTGCTTTTGCAGAGCTGTTAATGACCAAGGTTTGCAGATCGGTATGGCAGCAATCATACTTCAGTCCAGACGATCCAGACAAGATCCCCGCTCATTAAACAATCCCGGTCCAAATTAACGACCCCACACGCTCCAGCCTCCCGGGCCTGCTGAAAAAGCATCATCATTTCATATTCATAATCTCAATCTAAATATAGTTACATTAATTCATCATAATTTAAAGAAAATGTATTTAAACATAAAATATGCATAATATATATTCATAATTCATTTTCATGATCTTAATCTAAATATAGACTAAATTAAACCTTACCCAATATAAACTAAAAATTAAATCTTAATCTAAATATAAAACAATATTAATCTAAATATAAACTAAAATTAAATTGTAATCTAAATATAAACAATCTAATCTAAATATAAACTTAATTTGACTACTAAATTGCACAAATGTAAAAAAAATTTAATTAACATGGAAAAATACCTTAAGTTGCGTAAATTATGTATTGAATGGAAGATCTGAACACCAAAATTGACAAAAATATTATTCTCCAAGACTTTGCAAAAAATGAAGAATTGTTTGAGAGAGAATGGATGAGTTTGATATGAAAACAAGCGATTTTATGGCTATTTATAGATTTTCCGGAGTCAAACTAGCCCTTTTTTTTGGTCAAAAACCCTTTACAAATGAATTATGGCCATCGGATTTGATTTTGGATCAAATCTAACCGTTATATCTTGATCTAACCGTTATAAATCAATTTTGGCCGTTAAATCAAGTCAGCATTTAAAATCAATCGGGCCAAATTAAAAAATATAGTCGTTGAATAAAAGGATTGAAATCTAATGCTTCGAATGCATGCATTGAATTTGGCCATCGACGTTTACTAGCCGCTGAAAATTTTGAATTTCGAGACAAAAATCTCACTTCCACGTGTCCCAAAACTATTGGGCCAAGCTGATTAAAAATTAAAATAGTGGAATCAAACCGCCGATATATCGCCAATTTGATTTTTTTGGTTTTTTTTAATTTTTACAAAATCAAGATTATAGGTCAGATATATCGGTAAAATATCGATATATTGCCGATATTGACCGATTTTTTTTTCTGATTTTTCCAATAAACGATTTTAATTTGCAAAAATCGTGTCATGATGGCCCAACACCTGAAATATCGACGATATATCGTCGATATTTCGCGATTTTTTAATCCCTGCTTGCAACCCATTCTGCAAGTACATCTTAGCCGACCGGGTTAATTTACTTAAAGAACCGAATCCATTCCATCATCAACTGTTTATGTCATCAAAATAACTCCCAATAAAAACCAACCACAAGATAAAATGCTGAAAACATGATCCATTCACATCATCCAAGAGATTAATCATTTTCTACATTATCCATTCTACCCTAATTACCATTAACCCTAGGTTGGTATCACTGAGGAGCGACATCTTCTCTCACCTAATTTGGTACGTAATTTTTCCTTGGTGGTTGGGAATCTAATGGGAAGTAGACATTTGCATGTCGAAATCGATCACCTAGGTTGAACTGAAGGTCTCCTATTGTAGGTAACCTCATGTGAGGTTGAGTAATTGAATCACTACTCAAGTTCATTTTACCTAGATTGTCATGCAACCCATTTGTGAATTCATCATATTGATGTGAACCTCCAGAAGGACTTGAACCCTCAGTGTGTGTTGACCTAACGTGTTTTCTAACAGTTTCATCAACATATTCACCTATCTCGTGTTTACCCAAATGTTTTAAAAGCAAACCCATTTTTCGATTCCTTGAATGAGCTTGTTGTTCGAGGGCAAATTGATGTTGAGTCAATTGACCACACATTGAATTTAAATTACTTCCCGATATAGTGACTGAATCAAATTGTGTTTTATTTTCATCATGATGACGAGTAATACAAACTTGACTATCATTTAGATCTTGAGATAAAGCTTGTAGTCTTAAGTCAAAATTATTAAGTTCTAGTTGAATCTTGTGCTGGGATGAAGACGAAGATTCACAAGATTTACTTTTGATGTCCGATAAGTTAAGATAGAATCTAAAATTTCATCAGCATTAAATTTATAAACTATATGCTAATGCAACAAACACAGATCTAAAAAATGTAATGCGATTATATATCACAGATTGCATGAGTCACGAAAGAATAACTTAAAAAAACAAAAGTATTTATTTTATTTTATTTTATATTTTTAATACTCTTTATGCTCTATCAAATAAACTGGAATAGAAAACAATTAAACAAAATATACTTAGATATCACGAATATTAACCGAGTTTTCAAAGTAAAAGAAAATGTACCTCGTTGAAGAACCTTTAGGATGCCTACAATTCCTTAGTGTGGTTGTAAGGGAATCAAATAAAATGTACCCCTCTTTTTGCCTCTAATTCCCAGCTAAAATTTCGTTTGATCGGAATATCAGGCGATCAATTGACCCAAGGAGGTGTGTCGACTTCTAATCCAAGCTATTTGTGGCCTGGAGTTGGAGAAATCTTTGCTAGTGATCTTGGAGAAATCTTGGTTTGGAGGAGAGAGCTTGTTGCATTGCGAGTGATTCGAAGAAGTGGATCTTCATCATCAAGTCAAAATATTAACCATAGCCCAAAAATTGGAAGCTGTCAGCCATGTCTAGTCGTGGAAAATGAGGCAAAGGGCTCGGCAAGGGAGCTAGCAAAGGTGGAGTGAAAAGAATCAGTGGGTTGATCTACAATGAGACGAGAGGCGTTTTGAAGATTTTCTTGGAGAACGTTATTCGCGATGGTGTGACCTACACTGAGCACGCTAGGCGGAAGACGGTGACCACCATGGATTTGGTTTATGCCCTCAAGAGGCAGGGAAGGACTCTATACGATTTTGGTGGCTAAGATACGTGTGATATTATTGACGGAGGTTTTGGCTTCTGTGTTTCTGTTCCATGCGAAATCCATCTGCTGAGTTTCGCTATTTTCTTTTCTTAGAGATTTAGATCCGTACTTTGTAAAAGCTGTCTTGAAATTGTTAAGAATCATGGTTCTTTGAACAGGGAAAAAAAACCTTGATTTCGTGGAGTCTTTAATGGAATCTGTGCTTTGGTTTTTTTTTTTTTTGTTCATGTTCTCTGATCGGGAGCGATTTTCTTGAAAAATCGTTCACGGTGTATTCCCTTTCAATTCAAAATCCTCTAGAAATAACATATTGGGTGCACTTGGGAGAGCTTATCTTCAGCTTATTTGAGGTTATCTTCTTATATAAGTACTTTTATTAAAAATGATAGATGTTTGGAAGAACTTATAAAAATATCTTATGACCACCTCCCCCTCCTTATAAGCCATTTTTAGCCTATTTCAATCAGCTTCATGGAAAAACTTATCAAAAAAGCTCAAAAAAGCTTATACGGACGATTAAAACTAGTCATCTTAATAACATAAATGTCATTCTAAAAAATAATGACAAAGATAGAAAACAACTTTCCGAAAAATTATGTAAAAAATAGGAAATTTTTTTGAAAAATTATATTAAAAAATAGGAAAAAATAATGAAATCAATTCCAAAAAATTATGTAAAAATAGGTTTTTTTTTAAATTATGTAAAAAATTCTGAAAAATAGAAAACAACTTCCAAAAATTATTAAAAAATATGAAAAAATTCTGACATATAATTAAAAAATAGAAAAAAAATTTATTGATAATGAGAAGAATTATATTGATGATGATTTTCTTTATTAATAATTTGATGCAGATCCATGAGTATTTATTTTGTTTGGAAACTTAGAATTTTTGTGATGATGAGAAATACTAATTGTGTTTGTTATTTTTGCTTGTTATTTTGTTTTGGAAATGTTTGTGCTGATGAGAAACACTAGTGATGTTTGATTTTAATGTTTGATGTCATTTCCTTTATTGTA
The DNA here is from genome assembly GCA_016808115.1 of Tetrastigma voinierianum. Classification (NCBI taxonomy): domain Eukaryota; kingdom Viridiplantae; phylum Streptophyta; class Magnoliopsida; order Vitales; family Vitaceae; genus Tetrastigma; species Tetrastigma voinierianum. The sequence continues at coordinate 917,327 of JAEQBH010001219.1, forward strand.
TTTTATTATTAGATAAAAATTATAGACATTATTTAGTGAGATATATAATTTTTATTGATATTAGGTAGGGTACGCATCACTTAAAAAAGACTGCGCCTCAAGTGTGTCTTCTACCTCAATGCCTCAAGAGTCTTTTGCGCCTCTGAGCATCTTGCGCCTCTGAGCATCTTGCGCCTTAAATAACTAAAAGTATATGATACATCATGTTCTAATTTATAGAAAACATCCAAATTAAAGATTTTAATGAAGAAAAAATCCTTATAATATTATAGTTCTTATAATTTCTTTGATGCATATGAAACAAAATTGAAGAGGAGAGTATGATTCATTTGTTATTTTTTATACTAGAAATTATAGGTGAATGATAAATGTTTTCAGTATATAGTGAATCTTTACTTTATTTTTAATTTTTATTATGGTTTCATGATATATATAATATTAATTTTTAGTTCTTTAGTTTTTTAAATTTTTTAAAAATTATGACAAGTGTTTATTTATCCAAACACTTCAATTTTATAAGTGTTTATGATGGTCTTTTCAGTAATTTTAATTATTATAAATGTTTGTGTAGTAATGCATCCAAACACATTAAAATGGTGTATAAGCGCTTTTTAAAATATGCATCCAAACACAAATAACTGATTGAATAAAGTACTTATGACATAAGCTCTCATCTAACAAGTTCTTATAAAATAAATGCTTAATTAAAATGTTTAAACAAACATGGCAATATTTAAAACAAACTTATACAATTTAACGTGCTAATACTATTGTGCTAATAAAGAAAAAGAAAAGAAAAAGAAGGCAAAGCTTGAATCTTTGAGTTTCTGAATTATCCTAAGGAGAAGACATGGATAAGTTGACCAGAAGCCTTATGGGTCTCAAGATAATACAGAAGAAAGACTTCTGATCCGCTTTCAAATACAATGTAGAAACAACTAGAGTTGACTTATGAAAAGTTATCTTGTCATCAAAGTTGTCTTTGACTTGTATTTTCTCCTTTAATGTTTCCTTCTGCAGACCCAACGGTTCCAACGCACTCATTGATGGCAGTGGAATTGGCTAATAAGATGAAAATGGAGATGACGTAGCTCGGCCTCAATGAATAATAAAAATCGAAATAAAGTAAATAAAATGAAAGTTCTCAAGTTTTTAATATTATATTAAGTCTTCAAAAATAATAACATAAGGTGTTATTTATGGTACCAACAAAAAACTTTAACAGATAAATCCAAAAAGTACGAAAAATAAATAATTAATAATAATAAAAATCATCATTGAACTTGGGCTTTCTATCTCGTCTAGGCCTAGATATGGGCCTACACCATACCCCGTCATTCCCCCATGATTGAAAGGAACTCGACTCTGAAGAGTAAGAGGAAAGGTTGCTCAATTCAACAACGAAGGGTCCAAATGATGAAGATCATCCTCCTGTATCCAAGTAGCATCAGAATCAGGAAGACCATGCCATTTGACAAGGAAACAATGAAAACCACCATCTCTAGAAGTCATAAACTCATCATCAAGGATAATATCCACCATCTCCTTATAATATTGTAATGAAGGCACAGTGAGTGCACATTTGCTAGCTTCACCTGCAAACACACTAGAAGGCAAAGTAGAAGGTTTAAAAGTGCCTCGATAAGGTAGCAAATCCTCTACATTGAAAACATGGCTAATATCTATGTCATTAGGAAAATCAAGAAGATATGTATGAGATTCCAGTTTACGAATGATAGAATAAGGGCCCATGACTCTTGCATAAAGTTTTTTTAAAAGATTTTTGGAATTCTTTCAGGACGAATGCGAATCATGACATATTCACCAACATTAAACTCCTTAGATCTACAATGCACATTAGCAGTCAGTTTATACTCTTCATTACTTAGAGAAATCTTCACTAACTTCAATACGTGTCATGTGATGTGTTTTGAAAAGTTTTACGTGAGGTTTCTGTATTATCACACGACGCGAGGTAAAGGAACAAGATAAATGAGTGTGCGAGGTAAGTAAAAATTAACAATTTGAAAAGGACTTTTACCAATTGAACGGTTAACAGAATTGTTATAAGCAAACTCAACTGTTGACAAAATAAATCTCAAACACCTTGTTTTACCCCCAACCAAACACCTAAGCATATCACCCAAACTAGGATTTAACAACCCTGGCCACATAAGTTCAAGATTAGTGCAGATGAAAAATTCAAAGTAGTACCAAACAATTTCCAAATATTTTTCCAAAAATAGCTAACAAATTTCACATCCCTAGCAAAGACAATGGTGGAAGGCAAACCATGCAATTTAACAACTTCTCTAAAAAATAATTTAGCAACATGTAAAGCATCATTGGTTTTGTTACACGGAATAAAATGCACCATCTTAGAAAACCTGTCAACAACAACCAAAATATAATCATGTCCTCTAGTACTCCTAGGCAATCCAAGAACAAAGTCCATACTAACATCCTTTCAAGGTTCATGAGGAACAGGTAACGGAGTATATAAACCAGTGTTTTGTTTCTTACCTTTAGCTAACTGACATGTTCTGCATTGTGCAACTATCCTAGCAACATCATTTTTTAGAGAAGGCCAATAAAATCTATCTTCCACCAATGCAATAGTTTTATCCCTCCCAAAATATCCAGCTAAACCGCCTACATATCTCAAACACAAACTTAAATGATGTCCAAGGTATGCAATAATTTAGTCACTTTAAATAAATAACCATTTTCAACAAGAAAGTCACTCATGATGGTTACCGCATTAACCTCATCATAAATAATACATAAGTCGTGACATGTTGAATAATTATCTTCAATCTAATAAACCCAATGACATGAGTGCACCATATGATGAAGTGTAATGTAGCGACCGACTAAGTGCATCAACATCTTTGTTTTCAATACCAGCACGATGATTAATCACAAAAGAATATCCATTCAAAATTCAACCCACTTTAGCATGTCGAAAGATTCACTTTAGAGTTTAAATATCTTAAAGCTTGGTGGTCGAAAAACAACATAAATCTGTAGTGGTATAAATAAATAAAATTTATGTTCAAGCCTCACATTATAAAGATAAAATCCCTTTATCATATGTGTAATACTCATTTTTTAGCATCATTATTTTCACTGTTGTTTCATAGTATGACTTCGACTCAAGACACTACCAACACCTACACCTGGTGCATCACAAGCAACCTCAAAAACTTTGGTAAAATCATAATATCTCAAAACAGGTGCCTTAATCATTCTGACCTTGATTTCTCATAATGCCTAGCTAGCAACATTAGACTATTGAAACTCCTTATTTTTTAAACATTTTGTGATAGGAGCCATAATAAGTAAATTCCTCTATAATCTCCTTTATAAGAAGAAGCTAAACCATGAAAACTATGAGTCTCGGTGGATAGATTTTGGTTCAAAGTACTTAATAACTCTAACCTTCAGATCAATTGAAATGTCATGTTCATACACAATACTCTTAAACACATACATGTGCATAAAAGAACACTTCGTTAAATATAAAGGTCAGTCTCAAGAGTGAGAAAAACCTGTTGAAGGTGTTCTAAATGCTCTTCTTTGGATTGGCTATAGATCAATATGTCATCAAAGTAGACCACCAGAAATTTACAAATAAAAGGCTGCAGGACATGGGTCATAACTCTCATGAAAGTAATATGAGCATTATACAAACCAAAAGGCATAACTAACCACTCAAACAACCATCTGTGGTTTCAAATGCGCTTCACTCATCTGCCTAACACGAATTTGATGATAACCACTACGCAAATCTATCTTAGAGAACCAACTAGAACCACTAATAGATCCAACATATCCCTCAAGGTGAGGGATAGGAAATTCACATTTGATCGCGATCTTACGGAGGACTCTACTATCCAGCAACACATTCTCCAAGATCCATTTTTCTTGTGTGTCAAACAAAGCCGGCACTGAAAGACAAGGATCAAGGCTATGCCTAACAAATCATCTCTCTAAAAGTCCTTTTACTTGCCTATTCAACTCCTCTCTCTCTTTAGGATTCATCCTATAATGGAAGGTTAGGTAGTCGTAGAACCTAAAACTAAATCTATAAAGATGTCAGATGTCTCTTAAAGGTGGTAGTTCACTAGGCAACTCATCGGGCACCATATCAACAAAATCATCTAGCAAATTCTTCACTTCCAGAGGAACATCGACAATCGTAGAATCAGATAGAACTTCTTTTGCCACTAATGCTAAGCATATTCCAATCTCAATTCCCTCTCTCTCAAACTTCTTACATTTTAAAATATGCAAATTTCGTTTAGGAAGCTTAGAGATGTCACGTTTACCATTGCAAACTTTAGGCTTAGCAGGTCTTAAAATAATGTTCTTTCCCTTGCATTTAAAAAAATAAATGTTATCTTTACAAAAATTGGTAACATTAAGATCATAAAGCCAAGGGCGACTTAAAAGAACTGGGCAACATCCATGGGTAGCACATCACAATAGATTTCATCCTTATAATCTCCTATTTGAATAGAGACTAGACACCTTTGAGTGACATGCAAAGTATGATCATTCACCCAAGCTACTCTAAAGGGATTTGGATGTGGTTCTACTTTCAGGTTTAACAATTTAACAACATCCTTAGAAACCACACTCATTGAACTACCCCCATCAATCACCAACTTATATTTCTTATCTCCACTCTATATGACTGTGTGAAAAATAGTAGTATGCTTCCAAATATCATTATCTACAGTTGTGGATAGCACACATCTAACCACACCAACACACGCTTCATCATCACAATCTTCATGAAGATCATCTTCATCGCCAGAATAATTTAAAGGATCAACAATTTGGTCTTCCTCATCCTCCAACCACTGCTCAACATCTAATGCCAAGGCATCAAAACGAAACGCAATATGACCCTTGTGGTGACACTTATGACAAACAATCGATGAATTACTAGCCTTATACTCAATAGGAGAAGCAACAGGAAGAGAGTTACACAAACTAGACTCTTTGCTCCTAATGTTATTGGGCCTAGTATTACCGTTTGATGACATGGACTATGACTTGGACTAACCTGTGTGTGCAAAAGATGATGGTCTATTGAACTTCTCGACTTCTAAGGCTTTTTGATATGCATCCTGTATAGTGTGTGAAGCATGCAATTTAACCATCTTTTGAATGTCGAACCTGAGACCATTAACAAAACGAGTACTAACAGCAAATTGATCCTCAGCATGGAACTCACTACACCTAAGCCTAGCTTTCAATTTAAAGGTATTATCTGGGCCAGACTAAGAGTCGTGTGTTTTAGATTAATCATGTTGGAAAACAACTGACTCTTATATGATGGAGGAATGTATTTTTCTTGCAACTTTGCTTTCATAATAGCCCATTGGGTGATGGGTGGTTCACCCAGACGAACATCTTAGATGAATTGCTTGGACCATTTAGCAAACCGAATTGCTCACTATCAATCATTTGCTACCAATCGTAAATATTCTCAATAGCAACTAACTAATCAGAGAAAGCATTAGGATCCATTCTACCATCAAATTCAACAGCATTAACCTTGACTTTTTTTGTGATGTCCCTTTGAGGTTGTCTAACCTATCTATCATGATCTCTACCCCAATTACCATCAACCCTAGGTTGGTATCGCTAAGGAGCGACATCTTCTCTCACCTGATTTGGTGGGTATTTTTTCCTTGGTGGTTGGGAATCTAATGGGAAGTTGACATTCACAGGGCGAAACCGATCACCTAGGTTGAACTAAAGGTCTCCTGTTGCAAGTAACCTCGTGTGAGGTTGAGCAATTGAATTACTACCCAAGTTACCCATGGATTGTCATGCAAACCATTTGTGAATTCGTCATATTGATGTGAACCTCTAGAAGGATTTTAACCCCCAATGTGTGTGGTTCTCAATGTGCCGCCAATAATGTTTTTTAACAGCCATCAACATATTCACTTATCTCGTTTAATACCTAAATGTTTTAAAAGCAAATCCATTTTTTGATTCCTTACATGAGTTTGTTGTTTGAGGGCAGATTGACGTTGAGTCAATTGACCACACATTGAATTTAAATTATTTACTGATGCAGTGACTAAATCAAATTGAGCTTTGTTTTCATCATGATGACGGGTAATACAGACTTGACTATCATTTAAATCTTGAGATAAAGCTTGTAGTCTTAAGTCAAAATTATTAAGTCTCTCTCAGTTGAATCTTTTGTGTTAGGTGAAGAAGAAGATTTAACAGTATCACTTTTGGTGGCTAACATGTTGAGATAAAATCTAAAATTTCATTGAGTAAGGAAATTTATAAACAATATGCTAATGCAACAAACACAAATCTAAAAAATGTAATGCAATTATATATCACAAATTGCACAAGTCACGAAAGAATAACTAAAAAAAAAAGTATTTATTTATTTATTTATTTTAATACTCTTATGCTCTATCAAATAAACTGGAATAAAAAATAATCAAACAAAATATACTTAGATATCACGAATATTAACTGAGTTTTCAAAGTAAAAGAAAATATACCCCGTTGAAGAACCTTAAGGACACCTACAATTCCTTAGCGTTGTTGCAAGGGAATAAAATAAAATGTACCCCTCTTTTTGCCTCTAATTCCCACTTGAAATTTCGCTTGATCGGAGTATCAGGCGATCAATTGACCCAAGGAAATGTGTCGACTTCTAATCCACGTGATTTGTGGCTTGGAGTTGGAGAAATCTTTGCTAGTGATCTTGGACAAATCTTGGCTCGGAGGAGAGATCTTGTTGCATTGCGAGTGATTTGAAGAAGTGGATCTTCGTCATCAAGTCAAAATCTTAACCATAGTCCTAAAATTGGAAGTTGTCAGTCATGTCTGATCATGGAAAATAAGGCAAGGGGCTCGACAAGGGAGCTAGCAAAGGTGGAGTGAAAAGAATAAGTGGGTTGATCTACGAGGAGATAAGAGGCGTTTTGAAGATTTTCTTGGAGAATGTTATTCGCGATGCTGTGACCTACACCGAGCACGCTAGGCGGAAGACGGTGACCGCCATAGATGTGGTTTACACCCTCAAGAGGCAGGGAAGGACTCTATACGGTTTTGGTGGCTGAGATACGTGTGATATTATTGATGAAGGTTTTGGCTTCTGTGTTGTTGTTCCATGCAAAATCCATCTGTTGAGTTTCGCTATTTTCTTTTCTTAGAGATTTAGATCCGTACTTTGTAAAAGCTGTCTTGAAATTGTTAAGAATCACGGTTCTTTGAACAGGGAAAAAAAACCTTGATTTCGTGGAGTCTTTAATGGAAATTGTGCTCTGGTTTTGTTGTTGTTCATGTTCTCTGGTCAGAGCGATTTTCTCGGAAAATCGTTCACGTTGAATTCCCTTTCGATTCAAAATCCTCGATGGAGGTCGAGAGGCAGTTTCCACCGGAACAGAGTTGAGGTGATTCGCCGGAGAACTGCTAAAGTGAATGTCAGTTCGCCGGATTTTAATCCCACTCTTAGTGACGTCGATGAAGAAGACGACGAAGACGGTGTTTTGCAAGGAAAATCGACGCGAATAATCTATACTACATTAAATCACGTGAACATAATGTTAATAATAAAATTAGTGTTAATCGACAGAATTTTCACGATAAAAATAATAATAAAATAAAAGAAAAATGAATAAAATAAAGATAAAGAAGTTCTCAATATTTCAATATCTAAAAAGTATGAAAAATAAATAACTAATAATAATAAAAATAATCATTGAACTTATATATGGGCCTATTTCATGCCCCATTAGGAGATTTTGTGTGGAATAAGCCTGCGGCCATGGCTCTAGTAGCTATAGCGGCGGCCAGAGATGGTGAAAGAGTGCTCTTCATAGTTTTCGAAATCCTAATAAATAAATTGTTTTGTGATGTTTTACTAAGTGGATTATGGCTATGTTTTTAGTCGAAAAACTTGATGGGCAAATGCAGAGAAAGAAAATGTGCAGAATATTAGAATGAAAAATAAAAATTAAAAGAAAATAAAATACAATTAAATCCAATATATTATTTTTATTTATTTTAACTCATAGATTAAATAATCTAAAAAAATATAGGCTACTAAATATAAAGATTAAATAATCTTAAAATATCAATTTGTTTACCATTTTTCTTCTTTCTTTGTACTTTCCCAGGAACCAAATACAACCTTAAATATGAAAGGAATTCTGAATCACAAGTTATTAATGTAACACCACTAGTGTTACAAACAAAATCACACCAATACAAATTAAGGTTCCTTCACCCAATTTTCTCCATTCATTTCCGTTCTTCTTGATTTTCCCAACTGAAAGAATCCAATTTTTCCAATCCAACACTCATATTTTGAGAAGGAATATATATATATATATATATATATATATATATATATATATATACCGATGAAAATTTGATGGAGTTTGAAAGGCTACAGCCCACTCTCCGTGCCCAAAGAAGAAGTAAGCCCACGAAACACCCAAGGCCCCGGCGCACCCCAAAAACGAAAGCCTGGGTCCGCTCGACCCAAAGGTCGATAACATGGGTAATTAGGAAGGCCCACATTCCGCAAATCAGACTAAATCTCGCCTAATGTGCTGCAGTGATAATTCTCAATAACTGCTTATCCTGTAAATCACACCAAATCTCACCAATAAGGAAAGTAGGATATTTCCCAATAATTGCTTATCCTGTAAATCAAACCAAATCTCACCAATAAGGAAAGTAGGATATTTCCAATAACTGCTTATCCTGTAAATCAAACCAAATCTCACCAATAAGGGAAGTAAGATAATTTTCAATAACTGCTTCCAATTATCCCTATTAATCCGACAAATGATGCTTGTTAAAATCCTCCATCCAATAAAAGCAGTGCAACCTCATCACCATCCAATTAGGAAAAATATATACTATAAATAATTGTGCCACTCGATCTAAGTGAAAGGTACGCGAACACATTCGCCCTCTAAGCAAATTCCATCTTTTCTCTTTCGTGAAAGAACTGACTTAAGATCGGCTACACACGTGGCGGCTCTCACACCCCCTTATTTCTTGTTTTTGCAGAGGAGCACCACGTCCAAAGCCTGCAGATCAGCACTCGCAAAGAATTTACTTCAAATTCCTCGCGATCCGTGAGCCCGTGATCAGCCCAAGAAGAAGCTCAGTCCTACCTAACGATCCCGATACGCTCCGCACTCCCGCTCGACAAAAACGCATCATCACGGCGCTGTCTGGTGGGAACGACAGCTCTTGATAACAAAGACTGATCACCAATGATCGATGGTATCAACTCTAACACGCAGAGTAACGCTTAATCCACTAAGGATGTAGATCCGGGCTGTGCGACGCATACAGACCTCTCGCGCTGCTAGGAAGCGATGTGCAAGCTACCACGACCGAGGTGGAGGCGCTCCGCTCACCAACCAACGCCTGATAGGAGAGTTAGAGCAACTCACCAGGAAGATACAACGCCCACGGGAGGCATCATGCTACTGTGAGTTGTCAGCAACTTTCCTCCTCATGAAGGGCAAATACAATCTCGACATTCCTCAGGCGTCAAGGTATGGAGTCTAGCCGGCTTTCGTGGCACGGACCACAATCGGCCCCTGGAGAGGAGGGCAACGAAGCAACACTCGGAGGGCATGTCGTGAACGAAGAACTATGCCACCCTCAGCAAGGAGTAGGAGAGCAATCATGGGAGCAGAGGTTCAAGAGCCTCCAGCAAGAGCTCACCAGGAAGCGGAGGTAAAAAGAGTATTAATTCTTTTTTTTTTTTTCGCTCTCCGACACTATGGACACCTCGGGTACAACAAACCCGAGTCACCCTTCACAACTGAGGTGCTTCACTTCCCTCTTCCAGTAAAATTCAGGATGCCACAAGTGGAAACATTCGATGGCGCCAGAGATCCAGTCGATCATCTTAACACTTACAAAAACCAAATGGAGTTGCATGGGTATCAAGACCCTGTATGGCAGCTGCTTATTACATTAAAAGGCCCACTGGCTTAATAGTTTCCGCCGTCCTCAATTTCCTCATTCAGAGAGCTATCCATTGCGTTCGTCTCTCACTTCATTGGAGCTAGGACATATAGAAAGCCAAGTTACCATCTATTGACCATCGAGCAGAGCTCGCAGGAGAGCCTCGAGGGTCCTATGTCTGGGGCGTTCAACGCAGAGTCTCTGAAGGTAGACATCCTCACGAAGTTCTGCGAACACCGTATTCATCGGCCGGGTTTAGGAATACAAATAAAGATCGATGTTTTCCATCTCTAAAAACCCTACAAGCATGGTCAAGTGCTCGCAAAGCGCGAGAGAGGCATCATCGGCGAAGAAGCTCTCATATCCAAGAAAGGGAGCTCCTCCACCCATAAAAAGAAAAGCGGAACTGACAAGCGACAAGGACGGAGCCCAAAGAGACAAAAAGACAGAGAACGGTCCCCGAAAAGGCGTGGAAGCCTCAGAGATCGCCTGGGTCCACCTCAGCCCGAGCGGCGACGACAGTATTAGCCTCAACAACTCAGTTTGACGAGCTCGACTACTCCCGCGCACAGCCACTTCAAACTTAAGAGTCGATTAGCTCAGTTATACCGCCACCACACAAAGACCCGAGCCTAGTAGCCACTTCGACGAGCTCTAATTATCTCGCACGTGCCACGCACCCCAAGAGTCGATCGCCTCGCGCCATCGCCAACAAGGCACACTACCAGAGCCCAAGAGGGGCTCACTTGATGAGTCGACCACTCCCGCATGCAGCCACACAAATTAAGAGTCAAATCACCAGCTATATCGCCAACAAGGCCACAACGCCTGCAGAGTCTGGGGCGAAATTCTTCACTTCGATGAAGTTCGACTACTCCGCGACAGCTTCACGCAACCTAGGAGTTAAACTCGCCAGCTATATCGCCAACAAGGCCCCAAAGACCAGACCCGCAAATTTCACTCTCGACAGTCTCGACCACTCTACATAGGTCACGCAGCCCTAAGAGTCAGATCGCTCAGCTATATCGCCAACAAGGCCTCAAATACCTGAGCCCATTAACCACTTTGACGAGTTTGACCACCCGCACAGCCACGCAGCCCTAGGAGTCGTGATCGCCTTAGGCTATATCACCAACAAGGCCTCCTCGCCGGGCCCCTGAGCCCAAGAGCTCACTTTGATGAGTCTGACCACTCAGACAGCCACGCAGCCAGAGTCGACTCAGCTATATCACAACAAGGCCTCGGGTCGCCGGAGCCCAAGAGGGGCTCACTTCGACGAGCTCCGACTACTCCCCGCACAGCCATCGAGCTCAGAGTCGATCACCAGCTATATCGCCAACAAGGCCTCGTCCCGGCTTCCAAGAGCTCACTTTGACTAGTCTGACTACTTTGCACAGCCCACGAGCCTAGAGTCGATCGCCAAAGCATCGCCAACAAGGCCTCTACCGGAGTCTGCAAGATTCACTTTCGACGTAGCCTCGACCACTCAGACAGCCACGCACCTGGGGAGTCGATCACCAGCTATATCGCCAACAAGGCCTCAAATACCGGAGCCCAATAGCTCACTCTTGACGAGTCTCGACTAATTTACATAGCCATGGGCCCAGAGCCCGATCACCAGCATCGCCAACAAGGTCCCAACTACCGGAGTTACGCGAAATTTCACTTTGACGAGTTCGACCACCGTGCACGCTTCACCAAATTTCTGTGAGCTCGATCACCAAAGCATCGCCAACAAGGCTCGCCGAGCCCAAAGAGGCCTCAATGGATCGCAGCTCGACCACTCCGTCAGCCACAACCTAAGAGACAGATCACCAGCTATTCAAATTCCCATATACCAAATACCAAGCCCAAGAACTCAATGACGAGCTCGACCACTCGCTTCAGCCACGTAACCTAAGAGTCATATCACCAAAGATTCACTTATAAGTGCCTCAAATACCGAGCCCGCTGAATTCAGCCTTGACAACCTCGACTACTCTACTGTGCCATACAACCTAAAAGTCGATCACCGAGCTATTCACCAGAAGGCCTCAAAGACCCACTAAGCCTCTATAGCTCGGGGAGCCTGGAAGAAATTCACTCAACAGCCAATCAGCCACTAAGGTTGGCAGCCTCAAGAGCCTAGCAAATACAAATTCAAACAGCCATGTAGCCATGGAGCCAAGTAGCTCAGAGCCCAAAGAGGCTCACCCAACAGCCACAGCTACGGAGCCGTGATCAGAGCCCAGAGGGCTCGCCCTAACAGTCATGCAAATCTAAGAGTCGGGCCAAATTTCAAGCATTCAGCCCACTAACCTTAGAAGGCAAAGACTTGAAGAGCTTAACTACTCAACTCAAACGCCTAATTCGGGGCCATTCGTCTTATGCACAAATAAGAGTACAAGCAGAGGCGAAAGGTGAAAAATGAATATTCACAAGCAAAAAGTGCTACATATGTCCCAGTCCCAAGCCAAAAAAAAAAAAAAAAAAAGAGTTATCTCAAGAAAAACGCCGAAAAAGGACTCTGCATAGAAGGTTTAGACGGAATACTAAGGAAAGAAGTCCGAAACTCACTCAAAAAAGAAAAAAGCTTCCTAATTATAAACACAAGACGAACGATCAGACGATATTTACAGAAGAAACAGAAAGAAATTGAAAGAATTGGAAGAAATAAGCGTGAGAACCGAAAAGTCATCATTATCACAAGACATATGATGACGACAAAGCCCTAACCGATCTCAAATTCTTTGAAGTGATTACATGAAATCAGACCCGATAGACGTTATAGCCCTTGCCCACGGCACAAAGGTACAAGGGCCGGGGGCAACTGATGGGGTTTGAAAAAGGCGCTACAGCCCACTCTCCGTGCCCAAAGCACAGCGGCCCAATGAAACACCCAGCCTTCTGGCCAACCCAAAACGAAAGCCTAGTCCGCTCGCCCCAAAGGCCGATAATACGGTGAATCGTGGCTACCCCACATTCCGCAAATCGACTAAATCTCGCTAATAAGGAAGTAGATAATTCTCACCAATTGCTTATCCTCAGAATCACACTAAATTCACCAATAAGGAAAGTGCAGGATATTTCCCAATAATCGCTTTATCCTATAAATCAAACCCAAATCTCGCCTAATACGAGAGGATATTTCCAATAACTCGTTTATCCTTCAGAATCAAACCAAATCTCAATTAATACAAGAAGATAATTCTCAATAATCGTCTAATTATCCCTTATTAATCTAATAAATGATAAGGTTAAAATCCTCCATCCAATAAGTTAAAAACTCTTATCACCATCCAATCGGGAAAATATATACTATAAATACCAGCCAAATTTATCCGCGAGCGTACACAACACATTTCGCCTAAGAGCTCCATCTTTTCTCTCAGGAAAGAACTGACTTAGGTATCGAGAGGCCACGCAAGCCCCCGTCGACCCCCTTCTTCTCGTTGCAGTGAAGACAACGCCCAAAGCCTACACTGAAGATCAAGAAGAATCCTACTCACCCCGCGATCCAGATACCGCGACCGCCCCAAGAATAGCTCAGTCCTACCAATGACCCCGATACGCCTACCAGCCGTTAAAAACGCATCATCATTACTATTCTTTTTTCTATCATGCCTCTTACATAATGCATTTCTTCTTCTTTTTTTATATCAAGAATCACTTTACGCCCATATATATTCATGTCGATGTTGTATCTTCTCGTCTCACATTATCATGCAAATACTTTTCTCAGTCAGGTACAGCATTAATCTCGATTTTCGATTCCCTGTAATTTCATGCCCGTGATTCACGAGCATTTCTAAATTCAATTGGAAATTTTAAAAATTTAAAAAAAGATTAAACAAGGCTTAATAATTAGGGCATACCTACCTCATTAACTTTTTAAATAGAGCTAGAATTTGAATTAATTAATATTAACAAGACAAGTTTAAGACAAGGGATACATGTTCCAAATTCACCTCTTTGTCATCCCCATTTTTGAAACCCCTCATTATCTTTATGTGGTTTAAAACCCTCTCATTATCTTTATGTTGTTGAAACCCTCCTCTCGTTATCTTTATGTGGTTTAAAACCATCCTCTCATTATCTTTATGTGGTTTAAAACCCTCTCATTATCTTTATGTGGTTGAAACCCCCCTCTCATTATCTTTATGTGGTTGAAACCCCCCTGTCATTATCTTTATGTGGTTGAAACCCCCCTCTCATTATCTTTATGTGGTTGAAACCCCCCTCTCATTATCTTTATGTGGTTGAACCCCCCAATCATTATCTTTATGTGGTTTTGAGACGAGATAATCTTTAAATGAAAGACTATTTATGGAAGTAACAGCTGAATCCCATGATGATTAAAGATTATTAAGTATGGCTTAGGAATGGGATTTCCAGGAACAAACAAATCTTTAGCAAGAAGAAGCATGTGATTTACCCAATATCTTTTCCCATTGTTGAGCCATTAGACCTTCATCACCATCAGCTTTCTTCCCCGCTCAACGATTTTTTTTTTTACAGTAACAATTACAGAGACAAAAGAAATGTCATATCTCTGTATATTCCTAGCTAGTGGTTGATGCGTATAATGCGTTGAGGAATATTAGAATGCATGAAACATTTTTATTATATGTATTTTTTGCTTTCCATAATGAAAGCCCCATAAGGGTCTGTGATGGGGTTTGTCGGTAGGTTGACCAATTCACAATCTTCTAAATAACGGGCAATCATATGAACCTTGTTTGACTTTCATTTTCTCATTTAATTTTCCCTCCAAATCCCCAACGGTTCCGAGGAAAATCAAGTATCGCTTATTAATGGCATCAAGTGGAGAAATGTGGAATTGGTGAGTGGGCGAAGCTTATATAAGGAGAGTAGTCTGAGTGCAAATAGCAAGCAAAGTGGCTGAAAACCTAAAGAAAAATGGGTGTTTCTCCAAAATGGCTTTGCGTTATTCTTTTCTTGAGTGTTGTCTTCCATATGAGTGCAATTGCATTCGGAGATGACAAGGTTGATGAAACGAGATTTAGAGATGGTGGCTGCCGATTTGGTGGCCGAAGAGGCTGTGTTGGTGGTGGGGCTGATAGCGCAGCTGGTGGAGGTAGCGGCTTTGGTGGAGGGGGAGGAGGTGGTGTTGGGGGCGGGTCAGGTCACGGTGGGGGTTTCGGAGCTGGTGGAGGCGTAGGAGGTGGTGCAGGAGGAGGTGCTGGCGGTGGTGGTGGAGGAGGAGGAGGAGGAGGAGGAGGAGGAGGAGGTGGTGGTGGTGGTGCTGGCAGTGGCTCTGGTCATGGTGGAGGCTTCGGAGCTGGTGGAGGAATAGGAGGTGGTGCAGGAGGAGGTGTAGGTGTTGGTGGTGGTGGAGGAGGAGGGGGAGGTGGAGGTGGAGGTGGTGGTGCTGGGGGTGGCTCAGGTCATGGTGGGGGTTTTGGAGCTGGAGGGGGTGTTGGTGGTGGAGCTGGAGCTGGAGGTGCTGGTGGAGGTGGTGGTGGAGGTGGCGGAGGAGGAGGAGGTGGTGGTACAGGTGGAGGATCAGGCCACAGGTATTTCAGCAGGAGGTGGTGTAGGAAGTGGAGCTGGTGGAGGTGTTGGAGGGGGAGGAGGCTTCGGAGGGGGAGGTGGTGGTGGTGTAGGTGGAGGATCAGGGCATGGTGGCGGATTTGGCGCTGGTGGAGGTGTTGGTGGTGGAGCCGGTGGAGGCGTAGGCGGTGGTCATGGAGTTGGTGGTGGCGGAGGATTCGGAGGTGGAATCGGGGTTGAGGGAGGGAAGGAGCTGGCTGCTCTGAAGTGGCTCCAGTGGTGGTGGTGGGGAAAGTGAAAACCAGAAATTAGCATAATGAAATGAGTCATATTTTAAGTTTAGAAATAATCGTTTGTATTGCAATGAAGTTGCTTTGGTAAGTGTAACATTTTCCCTGCTTTTGTTTCTCTAATAAAAAATCCTTTCTTCTCCCAATATATCTCCATTCTTTTCAACTTCTTTCTCTCCCCCACAACTTCTTTTCAAGATTTCCAACATAAATATTGGGACCATTCGCCCTCGGATTTATTACTCTAGGCTTGCTTCGCCTCCGCATATAATTGATTAAGATAATTAGTCTGCATGACAGTATTCAATCCAAATATATAATGACACCCTTTTTATATAATGGACAAATTAATTCTTTTACACATGGAAGATTCAGGGAAATTGGGAAGTTAACTGATAGATCGAAGGTGAAGCAAGGTGCAAATTAAAATTTCATAACATACAAAGGCCATTGGTAATGTTCTATGAAATCAAAGGTACAGCAAGCCTTATGAGTCAGTTAATTTTTTTCCATTAGGGGATACCACAAGGGGGATCATATATCCAGATGGTTAGCTTAGTTGAGCTAGAGTTTTCCATTTTTTTCCTGGAGAAAGCATGAGATTTTTTTTGTTTTTTTTTATAATCAAGGATATCTACACCAGCTTATGTATACTTTGATTAATCTCATAGGACCGTAAAGTTAACAATAAGTTAAATTCTCCATTGAACTAGGACGTGAACTAATAATTATTGGGTATACCCCAAAGCCTTGGACTATATATGTTAGTTAGCCCTCAAGGTTAGAAATTAATTATGCATCATCCAAAACTGATGTTAATGTAGGAGAAAAAGGTGAGATATGTGAGGAGCAAATGAATAGAAAGCTTATCTCTGGGGCTAAGAATAAATATAAGGTCTCATTTAATTTCACCACTTTTGTGGTGGTTTTTTTTTTTTGTGAAGAAAAGACACTATTGATAAGGAATTCTACGATCAATATTGCATCAAATATTTGAATCAATATTGCAAATACATTTCTTGTTTAAACTTTTTTTTTATTCTATTTTATTCCTATAAATATGATAACAATTGTAAATATCTAGATTTCGAGTAAGCCTCCAAATATCCTTCATTAGTGGCATAATTGAACTATGTAAACTTTGTTATAACAATTGATAATTACTTTAGAGTCTCCCTCTATCTCTAGGTTTGAAAGACCATTATTTCTAGCTGCTAGCACTCTATCTCTCAAAGCCACATATTCTATAGTGATTATCGAAACATTACCTATATATCTCCTTTTTGTCATCTTAATAATACCATTGACGTATTCACATGCCTATTTCAGTTGGTTAAAGTATTCAACGTTTAAAGGCAGGACATGGGAGGGAAGGGGTTCGAGTCGTGCAACTAGGGACAGTTTACTACATTGTATTAAAAGTTATTAGCTCTAAAAAAAAAAAATATACCATTGACTTAGGAGCTGATTAACTGTTAAATTTTAAGCCATTTCTAAGAAATTATTTGTCTACAAAATAAAATCGTTTGTGCTAATTCAAATTTATTTCTATTCGAGCTATTGATCAAATCTAAACTAACCCATATGTTGAGGCCAAACCTAAAAACGCTAAAAATCAATTTTACACCATCATTCTTCAAATAAAAATAATAAGATAAAATATATAATAACAATTAATATATAAAATGATTGAGTCTAAACAATATAATAATAGTAAACAAACTTAAATAAATAAATAATGCTAGAACAATATTATAATGAAAGTACTGAATGAGCTAGATAAATAGTACCAAAACCATAAAATAACAACTTAATAACATATCTAAGAAAAATAACTACAAAGCATTAAATGAAATCTCATATGCCTCTAATCTTCATCCTCATCCTCATTATATCCAATAATAATATGTGATTCCATATTAGAAATTATTCTACATTAGAAAGATGTATATCTTCGATGATGATTGGGTTATCATCATCTATTAATTAATTTAAAATGTTAACGACATAAATTTCATTTATATTTGGAATAAAAAAATATTTTTTCCAAAAATGCATATCTTCGATGATGATTGGGTTATAAAAATTAAATATCCTATTTGTTTGAAAATCCATCTTACTAAAAAATATAATCATAATAGGAAAAAAAATTAATTTTTGTTAATTATTTTAAAATAAATAATATTTTGTTATTAATACTAGTTTAAGTAATAAATTTATTTAAAATTATATCGATAATTTAGTTATTAAATTTAATTTAATTTATAAATTAGTACAACTTCATTTTTATCAAAAAGAAAACATATAAGATTGAATAAAATTTAAAGGATGAATAAAAAAATGAAATTGTAAATATTTAAAATAGGATTAATGAAGTAAATAAAAATTTATTTAATATTAAAACTTCAATTTATTTAATTCAAATTCATTCCGTAAATTTTAATACAAGATTTTTTAAATATTAAATTATCATATAAATTATATTAAAAATATACATTTAGAAATTGAATATAAAATAGTTAAAACAACAAAGTTTAATATATTAATCATATATTATAATTATTATTATTTTTAAAACCCCCTATGCTACAAAAGAAACAACCAAAATATCAAATTTGATGAATCATTGAAAATCTCAATTACTAAGCTAATTATTTTAAAAAATTAAATAAAAATTTTGAGTCAATTGGACTAACCAGAGCCAAACTCACATGAGCCAAGGGCCAAATTGGCCCGGTTTTACTCGGACCTTAAATTTTACAATTCAATCCTCTAAAAATTTGAGCTAAAATGGGTTGATCCATCAAACTCGACCTATATTACCAACTCTACCGTTAAGGTCCTAATAACCCCTCCGGATACAAGAGATAATATAATATTTAAAACAAACTTATACCATTGAACGTGCTAATACTATTGTGTTAATAAAGAAAAAGAAAAGAAAAAGAAGGCAAAGCTTGAATCTTTGAGTTTCTGAATTATCCTAAGGAGAAGACATGGATAAGTTGACCAGAAGCCTTATGGGTCTCACATAATTAAGAAGAAAGACTTCGATCCGCTTTCAAATACAATGTAGAAACAACTAGAGTTGACTTATGAAAAGTTATCTTGTCATCAAAGTTGTCTTTGACTTGTATTTTCTCCTTTAATGTTTCCCTCCGCAGACCCAACGGTTATAACGCACTAATTGATGGCAGTGGAATTGGCTAATAAGATGAAACTGGAGATATTGTGTGGAATAAACCGGCGGCCATGGCTCTGGTAGCGACAGCGGCGGCCGGAGATGGTGAAAAAGTACTCTTCTGTGTTTTCGAAATCCTAATAAATAAATTGTTTTGTGATGTTTACTAAGTGGATTATGGCTATGTTTTGTGCTGAAAAAACTTGATGGAAAAGGGTAGGGAAAGAAAAATGGCAGAAATATTAGAATGAAAGATAAAAATTAAAAGATAATAAAATACAACTAAATCCAATATATTATTTGTATTTATTTTAACTCATCAATATAAAGATATATTAAATAATCTAAAAATATATAGGCTACTAAATATAAAGATTAAATAATCTTTTGTTTACCATTTTTCTTCTTTCTTTGTACTTTCCCAGGAACCAAATAAATATGAAAGGAATTCTAACTGTTAGTTATTAATGTAACACTACATGTTACAAACAAAATCACACCAATACAGAATTAAGGTTCTTCACTCAATTTTCCATTCATTTCCGTTCTTCTTGATTTTCCTTACTGAAAGAATCCAATTTTTTCAATCCAACACTCATATTTTGAGAAGGAATATATATATAGGAGGCAAAAAGCTGATTTGTATTATTCTTTTTTCTATCATGCCTCTTACAGAATGCATTTCTTCTTTTTTTATATCAAGAATCACTTTACTCCCATATATATTCATGTCGATGTTGTATCTTCTCTTCTCACATTATCATGCAAATACTTTTCTCAGTCAGGTACAGCATTAATCTCGATTTTCTATTCCCTGTAATTTGAATGCCCATGATTCACGAGCATTTCTAAATTCAATTGGAATTTTTCAAAATTTTTAAAAAGATTAAACAAGGCTTAATAATTAGGGCATACCTACCTCATTAACTTTTTTATTAGAGCTACAATTTGAATTAATTAATATTAACAAGACAAGGTTAAGACAAGAGATACATGTTCCAAATTCACTTCCTTGTCATCCCCATTTTTAAAACCCCTCTCATTCTCTTTATGTGGTTTCAAACCCTCTCATTATCTTTATGTGGTTGAAACCCCCCTCTCATTATCTTTGTGGTTTAAAACCCTCTCATTATCTTTATGTTGTTTAAAAGCCTTTCATTATCTTTATGTGGTTGGACCCCCCAATCATTGTCTTTATGTGGTTTTGAGACGATATAATCTTTAAATGAAAGACTATTTATGGAAGTAACAGCTGAATCCCATGACGATGGAAGATTATTAAGTATGGCTTAGGAATGAGATTTCCAAGAACAAACAAATCTTTAGCAAGAAGATGCATGTGATTTTCCCAATATCTTTTCCCATTGTTGAGCCATTAGACCTGAATACATACCATCACCATCAGCTTTCTTCCCCATCATAAAAGCTCAACCATTTTTTTTACAGTAACAAACTAACAATTACAGAGACCAAAGAAATGTCAGATCTCTGTATATTCCTAGCTGGTGGTTGATGCATATAATGCGTTGAGGAACATTAGAATACATGAAACATTTTTATTATATGTATTTTTTGCTTTCCATAATGAAAGCCCCATAAGGGTCTGTGATGGGGTTTGTCGGTAGGTTGACCAATTCACAATCTTCTAAATATCGGGCAATCATATGAGCCTTGTTTGACTTTCATTTTCTCATTTAATTTTCCCTCCAAATCCCCAACGGTTCCGAGGAAAATCAAGTATCGCTTATTAATGGCATAAGGTGGAGAAATGTGGAATTGGTGAGTGGGCGAAGCTTATATAAGGAGAGTTGTCTGAGTGCAAATAGCAAGCAAAGTGGCTGAAAACCTAAAGAAAAATGGGTGTTTCTCCAAAATGGCTTTATGTTATTCTTTCGAGTGTTGTCTTCCATATGAGTGCAATTGCATTCGGAGATGACAAGGTTGATGAAACGAGATTTAGAGATGGTGGCTGCCGATTTGGTGGCCGAAGAGGCTGTGTTGGTGGTGGGGCTGGAGGAAGTGTTGGTGGAGGTAGCGGCTTTGGTGGAGGGGGAGGAGGTGGTGTTGGGGGCGGGTCAGGTCACGGTGGGGGTTTCGGAGCTGGTGGAGGCGTAGGAGGTGGTGCAGGAGGAGGAAGGGCGGTGGTGGTAGGGAGGAGGAGAGGAGGAGGAGGTGGGTGGTGGGTGGAAGTTGGCAGTGGCTCTGGTCATGGTGGAGGCTTCGGAGCTGCTGGAGGAATAGGAGGTGGTGCAGGAGGAGGTGTAGGTGTAGGTGTGCAGTGAGGAGGAGGGGAGGTGGAGGTGGAGGTGGTGGCAGCTGGGGGTGGCCTAGGTCATGCGGGGGCTCTTGAGCTGGAGGGGGTGCGTTGGTAGGAGCTGGAGCTGGAGGTGCTGGTGGAGGTGGTGGTGGAGGTGGCGGAGGGGGTGGAGGTGGTGGTGCAGGTGGAGGATCAGGCCATGGTGGTGGCTTCGGTGCAGGAGGAGGTGTAGGAAGTGGAGCTGGTGGAGGTGTTGGAGGAGGAGGAGGCTTCGGAGGGGGAGGTGGTGCTGGTGTAGGTGGAGGATCAGGGCATGGTGGCGGATTTGGCGCTGGTGGAGGTGTTGGTGGTGGTGGTGGAGCTGGTGGAGGCGTAGGCGGTGGTCATGGAGTTGGTGGTGGCGGAGGATTCGGAATCGAATCGGGGTTGGAGTGGGAGGGAGTGGGAAGTGGAGCTGGTCGTGGCTCTGGAAGTGGCTCCGGCAGTGGTGGTGGTGGTGGGGGAAAGTGAAAACCAGAAATTAGCATAATGGAATGAGTCATATTTTAAGTTTAGAAATAATTGTTTGTATTGCAATTAAGTTTCTTTTGTAAGTGTAACATTTCCCTGCTTTTGTTTCTCTAATAAAAAAACCTTTCTTCTCCCTATATATCTCGATTCTTTTCATCCTCTTTCTCTTCCCCACTACTTTTCAAAATCTCCAACATAAATATTGGGACCATTCGCCCTTGGATTTATTAATTGGCTTGCTTTGCCTATCCGCATATAATTCAACATTTAAAAAACCTAATTAATGCTGGGACAAACTTTTTTTTTTTATATTTATTCACTATGTATTATATTATAATATTCTCTTCTATTCCTCACAAATTTGCCTCCACTCATACTCATCCTGACCCCTTCCCTCCTTATATCAAGCTAATGGACAAATTAATTCTTTTACACTTAGGGAGATTCATGGAAATTGGGAAGTTAACTGAGATGATTGAAGGTTGAAGCAAGGTACAAAACTACAAATTAAAATTCCATAACAGACAGCAAAATTGTTGAAACAAAGGCCTCTTTCCAGTGGTAGAAACTAAATTTATTCCTTATGTTGAAAACCATCACCCTAAACTCTGAGATCAATCATGTTTTATCATTAATAACCATAAACTACTAAAGAAAGTGTACTTGAATCCATATGCACTAAATGATATAGATCGAGATCGGTTTAGGCCTTCCAAATTGCAACGTAGTTCCAGAGAGTTTCTCTAGGTCTTCTCTGTTTTCTTCTCGAATAAATTAGAAACCTTAAAATAAACCTACATTTAATTTTAACCAAGATCCTCTTATGTTAGGAAGTGACGCTCACAAAGCGTCACTTCTTCTATTGTGTGGCTCTCTGCTTTGGCCCATCAACAAAACAAAAAACTAAATGTCTCTACACATATATGAGGAAACATATTGCAAACTAAATGCATAAAAGCCTAAAAAAAAAAACTTAAGAAGATCACTTAAATTAGGCTTTATTTTTCGAGGTTTACAACACATAATAACCACATATGAGCCCATAAATAAATTTAAATAATTCAACAATCTCCCACTTGGGCTAAATGTGTACCTTTATAATTATGTATTGTAATAAATAACCTATGAGCTCAAATTTTATCACCCAAAACATGTATCAAGAAACCAATCTAGTCCATCAATCTTACCAACACAGGATCATAGAGGCCTTTGTCATATTAATTTGTTGTAACTCGACCTATCAATGGTCACATGTATTGATATGATCGAATAACAAGGATCACAATGTGAATGTGTAGCATGGAAATTACATGTAATGTGATCTTAACATGTCTGTTTCCAACTAATCCAACTTTACTCTTTAGTGAGATAAAACCAAAATTAGTTCAGAGTGTCAATAAAACAATAAACTGAAGTTCTGCAAAACAAACCTCAAAATATTTATAACTGAAATATCTGGAAATATATCTATAATGTTAACTTTAAATACAAACTCCCAAAATCGAATATCCTCAGATAATATAACACCCATACTAGCAGTATGCTGATGAAAGACCTTGGGTGGCAATCCTTTAGTAAGAGAATCAGCGATCATAGAATTTGTCCCAATGTGCTCTATAGACAACTGGTCATTCTGAACTCTTTCTTTAATAACAAGAAACTTTATGTCAATGTGCTTCGACTTTGAAGAGCTTCTTTTGTTGTTAGAATATAACACTACTGAGTTATTGTCACAATATAACTTTAATGGTCTTTCAATCCCTTTCACCACACACAGCACAATGACAAAGTTTCGCGGCCATATCCCATGGTTGGAAGCCTCATAGCAAGGTATAAACTCTGATCGCCTATAGTCGAGAAGCCATAAGTGTCCGTTTAAAATTCTCCAAGATATAACCTCCAATAGTACGAAACATACCAATGTGACCGCTTGCTATCTTGACATCCAACAAAATCGGAATCAGAATACCCAAAGATCTTTAAACCGTCTGATCTCCTATACGTGAGCATAAAATCTTTTGTTCTCTTTAACTACCACATGACCCATTTGGCTGCTTTCCAATGGTCAACTCCAGGGTTACTCATATATCTGCCCAACATGCCAACTATGAAAGCAATATCCGGATACGAACATACTTGAGCATACATAAGACTCCCCATGGCCGATGTGTAAGGAATCTTTTGCATTTCCTCAATTTAAAGATTATTTTTAGGGCACTGAGTGAGACTAAACTTGTCTCCTTTAGCTACGAGCATATCTATCGATGAACAATCCTTCATGCCGAATCTATTCAACACTTTTTCGATATAGCTCTTTTGTGATAACCGAAGAATACCTTGAGAGCGATCTCGTAGTATTTGTATACCTAATACAAAAGAGGCATTCCCAAGATCTTTCATCTCAAAAATTCCTTTAAGAGAAATTTCAAGTTCATGCAATAAACCTATCGCTACTAGCAAGTAGAATATCATTGACATATAAAATTAGAAGATAAATTTACTCCCATCGAATTTATGATATACAATAATCTTCAACCAAATTTACCCCAAACCATTGAGGTAATAAATCGATGAAACTTGTGATACCATTCACTGAAGCCTGCTTTCTGTACTCATGTATGGATTTCTTTAATTTACAAACCATAGAATTTGGATCCCCCTAACACAGTTTTCTAGTTGTACCATATAAATAGTTTCGTCAATGTTACCATTGAGAAACGCTGTCTTTACATCCATCTGATGTAGCTCTAAATCAAAATGAGCCACAAGTGCCATTATAGTCTAAAGAAGTCTTTCGTAGAAATTGGAGTGAAAGTTTCCTTATAATATATGCCTTCCTTTTGAGTGAAACCCTTCGCTACTAAGCGAGCTTTATATCTTTCGACATTGCCATTTGAATCCCTCTTGGTTTTGAATATCCATTTACAACCAATAGGTTTTGATCCTTTAGGCAATTCAATAAGATCCCAAACGTCGTTGTCTTCCATGGATTTCATCTCATCCTTCACGTGCATCAATCCACTCTGCGGAGAATTAGAACTTTTTAAAGCTTCACAAGATCGAGTGGATCATCTTCCGCTTAAATTTACATCAGTCCTCATGTTCTTGAAGAAATACGATATAATCATCGGGAATCAGACTCTCCTTTCTCTTGTGGATCTCCTTAATGGCATTTCGAGGTCATTAGCTCAGACTATAGGTTCTTGAGGAAGAACTTCATTGTTGTCTTGTACGGAAGCATCATCTTGAACGATATCGGGTAAAACAACTTGATTAATGTTGTCTTGCGCCGGAAGAACTTCATTGTTGTCTTATACCATAATAACATCTTGAACAATGTTAGGTAAAATAGCTTGAGCATTGTCAAGAGCAATATTAGGGATAAAACAACATCGTGCATGAGAACTCGACTTAATTTGTTTTCTTATTCTCTCTAAACAACATTCTCTTACGTTATCTTCGCCTCCAAACTCGACATCCTCAAAGAATCTTGCATTTCCCGTCTCAAAAAATAATCTAATAGTGGGATTATAAAACTTAAAGCCCCGAGAGCGTTCAGCATAACCAACAAAGTAGCACCTAACTGTTCTTTCGTCCAATTTATTTTCATTTGGCCTATAAGGCCGTGCCTGAGCTAGACAACCTCAAACATGTAAGTGCCTAATGTTAGGCTTCTTTCCAGTCCACAACTCATAAGGGGTTTTAGCTACTGCTTTACTTGGTACCCTATTAAGAATGTACACTGCAGTCTTAAGTGCTTCTCCCCAAAGAGATTTAGGTAAAGAAGAATGACTAATCATACTTCTCACTATGTCTTGAAGTGTTCGATTTCGTCTCTCTGCAACACCATTCATACTAGGCTTACCCGACATTGTGTATTGCGGGACAATCCCACATTCCTTTAGGAAGATAGCGAAAGGTCCTAGACGTTGTTCTCCTGAGCCATCATATCTACCATAGTACTCACCACCACTCGCCGATTTGATAAATTTTAATCTTCTTGCCAAGTCGGAGTTCAACTGGGCTTTAAAAGACGGAACACTTTCTCTTAAAGTCAGACTTCATGAATCAAATATAGGTACCCATACCTTGAATAGTCATCTATGAACGTAATTAAATACCATTGACCATTCCAAGAAGCTATGGGGAATGGTCCACATATATCGGTATGAATTAGTTCTAAGACATATGTACATTTATTTGCACCTAATTTCCTTTTCTCTATTTGTTTCCCTTTAATGCACTCAATGCAAAGTTGAAAATCTGTCATATCGAGTGAATCAAGAATTTCATCTAACACAAGCCTTTGAATTCTCTGTTTAGAGAGATGGCCTAATCGCTTGTGCCATAACATTACAGAATTCTTATTAGTTAACTTACGTTTTGTACCACGTATACTTGTATACAAGGTTTCATAAAATGAGGCAACAGTATCCAACAAATAAAGGTTGTCATGCACAAATAAAGAACCAGTACCAATAATATTGGAATTTAAAGAAAGACTAAATTTCAAATTTCCAAATGAACAATAATATCCAGATTTGTCCAATACAGAAATTGAAATCAAATTCTGTCTAAAGGACGACACAATATACGTTTCCTTTAAATCCAAATAAACACCAGTTTTTAATAACAACCTAAATATTGCCTCTACTTTTGTCATTTTTCCATCACCCACATAGATGAATCTTTCAGCATCATTTAGCGGTCGGCTACAAAGACAACCCCTTGTATGAAATACTACGTGAGTAGTGAAGACTCAGACCCACTACCAAGTATGAATAGCACAGGTTAAATTAACTTTAGAACTAGAGGAGAAGAGTCCCTTTCTTAATACGCTACAACAAATTGGGGACACTCTTCAAGTGACTTCGCTTACGTAAATAGTGCAAATACCTTATCTTCGCCTTTCCTTTTTCTGGCTGAGTATACCTTCTGTAGTGTCTTTGTTAGAGTCTTTAGCTCTCTTCCTTTTCTTCTTATGAGAAGTTAATGCTAAATGAGCACTTTCTGTCTTATCTCTCTTTATCCTTTCCTCTTCTTGCACACAATGAGAAATAAGCTCATTCAAAGTCCATTTATCCTTCTGAGTTTTATAACTCACAATGAACTGACTGAATTGTGCAAGAAGAGATATAAGAACCAAATTTACAAGCAAGTCATCAAACAATTGTAACTTAAGTGCTTTTAGTTTTTCGACAATGTTAGACACTTCCATGATGTACTCCCTTATGTTATCCTTGTTTGTGTATTTCATGCCAACAAGTTTTCTCAAAAGAGTACTTGTTTCCGTCTTTTCCTTTTTAGCAAAGACTTGCTCTATATCAAGAAGAAATTTCAGAAGATTAACGCTCCTACCGATGTAGAGCTTCAAACTCTTCTAGAATGGAGCGTTCATAAGCATTAGACTCAAGCGATTGGATTGTTTCCATTTCTCAATATTAGACTCATTGGGGTTTTCCAGAGTAGAAGTAGGGCATTCCATTCTTAATGCTAGGTCTAATTCCATACAGGCGAGAACAATTTCTACATTCTCTTTCCAAATCTTGAAATTGCTCTCATTGAGCATGGGAATTCCATTAACTTGAGCAGATAGATTTGCAACATTAGCAAGAGCTAAGTAGAGAATAAGAAACAAATAAGCATGCTCACATAAGTTCCAAAATCAAATCAAAATAATAAATTCAAATGCAAGTAAAAATCTCATTCCAAGATGTCAGGGACTCCATTAATGTCTTGTCTTTGGACAAAGCATTAACTTGTAATTGATGTCTTGTTGTAGTGATCAAACACTAATAATAACCACTGTCAACTAATGAATATTCATTTGGGTATATTCATCATTTACATGGAAAACCAAATGCACATCTGATGAGCTTGAAAGTCATCTATTTTTAGTCCATTTTTCTGATATATTTTTATCTAAACAAGACTGATTTATGTGCAGAATTATGGAATAACTAACCAAATTGTTAAATGGCAGGGAATTCAAGAAAAAGAAGAATATTTTGCGTTAAAAATAAGCAGGGCGATGAGCGTTAATGAGATAATCGGGCCATGTTGCGTTAAAAGGCACAAAGATAAAGGAACTCATGTCGCGGAAGCTTTGGCAAGACAAATGTGCATATCCGTGTCGCGCAGTGAAAACTCCGCCAAACGGCGTTTACTTGAAGAACAAGGCAGGCCAGAGTTAAAGAAACCTGGTGCAAAGCAACCAGAAACGAAGAAGAAGAAACCTCATGTCGCGACATCCGGATGCGCCGTGACATCGACAATGATACGTAAGGCTATAAAACAAGAGTCGTCAGCATAACAAAAGAGCGTAAGAGAAGGGGCCGCGATATCCACCGACGATCGCTTGTCGCGACATCAGGAAACATGCAAAGAAATTGATAGAGGTCGCGACAGAGAATCGCTGCTAAGTGACAGCTCGTGAGATGAAGTCGACATAACCCAAGTTGTTTTCAAGGACAGGATTGAAGTCGCTACATCGCAGAATTCACTGCCTGAAACTCCGCAAGGGCATGAATTGATGTCGCGACAAGGGATTGATGTCACGACAATCAGAACCGTCATGAAGATCGCAGATCCATGTCGATGTCACGACAAGAGATTGTTGTCGCGATACCAAGAGCACCGCTGGAAGCTTGTAAGTTCCTTGCTGATGCCAATGCATTAAAGAAATGACGCCGCGACACCAAAGCAACCGCCAGCTTCCAGAGAACTATAAGGTCGATGTCGCGACAAGAGATTGATGTCGCGACTTCAGGAACCATCAGATGAAAGCTGCAAAGAAATGAACTGTTGTCACGACAAGAGATTGAGGTCGTGACATCATGAACATTCAGTTAAAAGCTACAGAAGAATTGAGCCGATAGTCGCTGATAAGACATCGATGTCGCGACATCGGGAGAACCCTATTGAAGCCTCGTAGTTGTATAAAGTGATGTCGCGACAAGGACTCGAGGTCATACATCGTAAGACATCGCTTGAAGCCGAATCTATGTAGGTTGATGTCGCGATAAAGAGATTGATGTCGCGACATCGTAAGACATCGCTTGAAGGTCGGTGAAGACTTAAGCCGGAGCGTCGCGACGCGAGATCGATGTCGCGACATGGATATGTCGCGATAAGGATTTGAAGTCGCAATTCTAACATTAACATGGGCCAGCCCACTTGAAATCCACAAAGACCGCATTGGGATTAGGGCCCAACCGAGAAACTCCTATAAATACGCAGCCTACCAAATTTATAATCTTAGTTTCATACATACGTATTTATCGTACCGCTCGGCTTTCTTTATTTTTCTTTAGTTTTCTTTTCTTTTCTTTTCTTTTCTTCAATGTTGATAGTTAGAGATTAGATTAGATTCATCGTTTTAGTTTTCGTTTTATTTTTCCGAATCGATGTTATCGCTTTGATAAGCTGAATGCGTAATTCACCTTTTCAAATTACTACCGAATGTTCAAGTTCGATACCTCTCGAATTCGCCCTCCAGCTTCATAATGCAAGCTTATTCTTAAGGATCGTAGGAATGTCAGAGTGTGTAATTCAGCAATTGAGGAACCCAAATTTTCCATTAAGTGAATGCTATCAATAAATTATCTTTCATGTAGTTGTTTCAAAGAAATTGCGAATTTCGCTTTATGAATTTACTTCTAAGTATTTAATGTTTTGATCCGAATATCGCTTATAATTCGTATTAAGAATTGTTTCATTGCTCGATTTCAAGGAGGTCCCTCCGAGATTACGTAGATGACAACCCGAGTTATGAACATTTTCAAGGTATATTAACCTCGCTATTAGAGATCTAATGAGCTTTGTAAGTTTCATTTCGATAAATCCTCTTCTCACTTTGAAATCAAGAATGAGTTGAATGAGTTATCAATTTAAACAAGTAGAGTCCACCTCAATTCGAATAGTGAAGCCAATCCCGTGTTAGCCGAGACTGCGAGAGGGTGACTCATTCTAATTCTCGAGGAAGAGTAACCTGAAGTTGTATATCCTGATTTACCGATAACTGGGGAGCTAAGGTTTGACAAATTAAAAAAATGGGTATGAAGTATTTCAAAAGAAAATACCTTAATTAGGGAAGTCCCCGTTAAAAGAGTAGTTATCTCATTCCCGATTCACGTGATCTGTAAAATTAGATAATGAATGTGGAGGCGTGAGAGATCCAAATTGTATCTACTAAACGCCCCTATGCATTTTAAACCCGAACACACAAGCAAAATTACCAAGTGTTAACAACAAAGAATTGATACTTCACAATAGCATTGATCTTAATGTGTATTCTAAACGATAATTACTCGCTTCCATTTATTTTCTTAACTATTCGTTATTCATTATTCTTTAGATTCGCTTCGATTGTTCATTCTTTTTATTATATACTTGTATAATTTGTATAAATTCTTTAAGTCGAACACAATGTCATTTTATAGCGTCCAAATAAGATGGAGCTTGAGTAGTCGTAGCTGGATCTAGAATTCCCGAGAACTCGTGGGATCGATATCCGACTTAAATCCAATTCTATTATCATTTAATTGCACTCATAAAGATATTAGCCAAAACCAATATTGAAAATGATTTTACTCTAGGAGATGTTTTGGTCTAGTCAAGTTTTATGGCACAAGTGTCGGGATCGAAAGAATTCAATAAATCAATATTCAGACGAAAGAAGGAATTACTAATTTGGACATTTTGAAGAAAAAGAACAAAAATAGCTTTTCAAGCAGTGGTTATTTTTAGCCACTAACCTTTAACAAACCATATTGAAAATATTTGTTGACCAAACTAACCATAATGTAAGTGTGTTTTGATTGTGGACAAAAATTTAATGCATAGGAAACAAAACACCGGTCCGATTCCCACCGGATAATGCACTGTAGAGGACACTCAGAAGCTTGAGAAAGATAAAGAAGGCAGAAAACTCAACCATGGCAAATGAAAGGCAGGATCAGGATGAGGTACATATAGAAGAAGCTAGAAGACCTCCAATCACTGATACAATGGAGGACTTCTGGAGACCAATTATACAGAATTAATACTCAAGAATCGGGACAAATTTCAGCTTGATGCTAATAATTTTGAACCGGGGCCAAGACCGGACATAATGGTCCAACAAAGATCGCCATCGTCATCCCACTAAGACCCAACGAAAGCACTGGTTAGATTTCGTGGATGGCTAATACAAAGGAAGTTGAACGTGGGTGAGAGCAGAGTCATCAAATCGCATCTATTCCCATTCTCTCTAAGAGATACAGCCAGCCATGGTATGAATCCTTACCATATGGTTCTCGTTGATACTTGGGAGGAGTAGAGGCCTACTTAGGTAGATTCTTTCCCCACTCCCTCACCACGTAAAGAAGGAGGGAAAATCATTGTGTTCCAACAGTGGGAAGATGAAAGCCTCGTATGTAGCTTCAGAAAGATTCAAACGGGTCACGAGAAGATGTCTACTTCATGGGATAGATCTCAAGACTTAGATGGACATTGTAGGTCATGCCTCAATGATATATCAAAAGGATCATTGATGCTTCATGCCTGTGGAGCATTCAAACTAAAAAGGCCAAGAGGCAAAGAGCTGATCAAGACTGCCAAATGTAACATGAAAACTCCTTCGAGCTCAAAAGGAAACAAAGAGGAAAGGGGATCATGGAGCTAAGCAAGATGATGTCATGGAGGCTAAGTTGATGCCATTATGCACGTTGGACAAGCAAGAAAGAAAGATACACACAAGCCATGAAATAGAGCAAATTGAAAGAGAGTTATCAAGGGAAGGCCGAGAGGGTAATCAAGAACAATCTCTATGATCAAGAGGTTAATGATCTGGTGAGCCAAGAAACTACCATTTTAAACTCCAATACTAACCTCGCTTACATTATCACCCTAAGACCGAGAACCATGAGAATTTCTCTACGGTGGGATAGGGCTTCACAAGGCCCACAGCACGGATGTAACCCTCCACAAAGGCATCAACAGCCACCAAGGTTCCAGCAATAGCAAAGAATGAAATTATTACAGAAACAACATCGTGGTCGAGAGCCCAATCTTTCAAGAATGATGCAGTCACGGGGAGAATAAGAGTCGCTAATCTTCCAAGGAACAAATATTTCACAGAGTCGAAGAACTCAAGCACCAATTCCCAATTTAACACCACCAATGCATCCCCGAAGAACCCTGGAGACAAGTAGGCAAATAGCCCTAACCGCAGCTGGGGAGGGAAAGATGCTCTCCAAGTGACAAGGAAGAATTAAGATCGCATGGTCGTGGTACCTTAGGGAGGAAGGAATTAGAAGAGATGAAAGAGAAAAATGACAGCAGCAAAGAAGAAGAAAGCCAAGAAAGGGAAGAGGTACTGGAGAATGAAAAAGAAAGAGTAGAAAGGAAGAACATCCATGATCAAAGCCCGCAATTCCATTTCCACAAAGACCGCAGGCCAAGACGGAGGAGCAGCCTCATAAGGTTCTTGAAAACTCCTTCTGTCGGAATCAGATGCTTTACTCAAGTGGTAACTCAAATGCCACTCTATGCAAATCAAGGACATACCGAGCAAGAAAAGAAAATAGCAGAGGAAGGAATAGTGAATTTCACCGCTACTCGCAGCGCAAGAATCGAAAATAACTACCGCGAAAGATGAAAGACCCGTGGAGCTTCTCGACTCTTGTATTTTCGGAGGAATCAATTCCGTGAAGCTCTCAGACTCCGTGAGCTAGTATCAATTTGATGCCTCTTCTATTGCCAAGAAACTAAGTTCGGGAGCGATTCCACAATCAAGTACTTTCAAATGGCGCATGTGATCGATGGTAAAACCCGAAGGAGTCATCAAGATGTAATTCGTCATCACTAAAGTTTGTTTTCCCAGTAGACTCTACCATCTGAGACACGGAAGAAGATTCACAAGTACCCCCGCTATCGGGAAGACCATTCCTACCACTGAGCTCGATCGACATGCAAAAGTGGAGTTCTTACCTCGAGGGTCGAGAAGAAGCATCCGCTTTTAACTTGATAAAAAGTATGAAAAATATGTACGAAAAGGAAAGTTGCAACGTAGTCGATTTTGTCTATACTTCAATCCGTTAACAATGATTTGTACGACTCCCAGCTTTTATCAATGAAAAAGAGATGAATTCCCAAGATATCAAGATGTCTATTCAATTTCCCATACAGTACGCTTTCTATTCGAGAAATCGTGGTTGAAGCCAAGAAAAATGTGAAACGATAATGGGTGGTGCCATTGAAAAGAGGAATTCATCAAGAAACCAAAGTGTATGGCTAGTTTCAAAGAGTTGCCAGCCGCTATTTAAAGTATGCTTACTTAGAATTAATATCAAGACCTGATCATTTCAAATGCATCAAGGATGATGAGGAACAAAGATCAGCCGAAAATACATGAAGCATAAGGAATCGCGAATAGTCTTATCAAGAGATGAAGTGGTATCACCATCAATTTGCATGCATATGATTCTCGCTAGAAGAGACTTCAAACCATCCGTGGAACACCAAAGGAGACTCAATCCAAAGTGACGCATGAAGTAGTCGAGCGAGGTACTCAAAATTGTTGAATGTCAGGGTTTTATCTATGTTATTTCGTATACCCTCGGGTGAGCCTACTCCATGTGGTTCCAAAGAAAGGGGGCTTTCATCAGGATCCGCAATGAGAAAAATGAATTGATTCTAACAAGAATTAAATGACAGGATGGAGGGTATGTATCAATACGTGAAGTTTAACACGGCCACTAGAAAAGATCATTTCCTTGCTCCTTCATTGATCGATGTTGGACAGTTAGTGTGACACCTCTACTTTGTTTTCCTCGATGGGTACTCAGGATATAATCAGATTGCTATTGCACCTGAGGATCAAGAGAAGACCACATTCACATGCCCTTATGGCACCTTTACTAGGAAGGATGCCATTTGGGCTATGCAATGCTCCGTACCATCTCCAGAGGTGTATGATGTCTATATTCTCGCATTCGCTGTATTGAAGTGATGGAAATTTTCATGGATGATTTGATCAGGTATGGATCCAGCCATCAATGTTTAAACAACTGAAACAAAGACTTCCAAAGATGCCAAGACAAACAAATGAAGTAATCAATCAGGGGAAAAATGTCATTTTATGGTGACGGTTGCATTGTTCTCAAGCATAAATTTCGCATCGGACTAGAAGCTGGATCACCCAAGGTATCCATTATCAAGACTCTCGCACCACCTACCAGCGTAAAAGGAGTAAGGCTTCAAGTATGCTGGATTTTAGCAGAGATTCATCAAAGACTTTTCAAAATAGCCGCACTACTCATGCGACATCGAAAAAGATACAAGGTTCAATTTTTTGATGACTCGCAAGGATGCTTTCAAGAATACATCGACGGGTAATAAGACCTATAATGGTCGCACTGTAATGGAATCAGTGGATTTGAAATAATGTGATGCCGTTGATTTTTCCATGGAGTCAGGTTTGGGCAAAGAAAAGAGAAAGTATTCAAAATATATAATTATGCTAGTAAGACCTTCAATGAAGCACAAGAGAACTACTCAACAATCAAAAGAGATGCTAGCCATAGTATTTTCAGGAAAAATTTAGGCGCATACTTTGTGATCTCATGTGGTAATTCACACCATCATAAAGAATCAAATACTTGATGTCAAAAAGGAAGCTAAGTCAAGATTGATAAGGTGGGTGCTACTGTTGCAGGAGTTTGATTTGGAAATCAAGGATAAAAAGGGATGTGACAATGTGATAGCTGATCACTTGTCAAGAGTAGAAAGAAGCAGTGATGAAGAGGAAAATGTGATGTTAACAGAGAACTTCCCAGATGAGCAATTGTTTAAGGTTTTTACAACTTCCCGTATACCGATATTGTGGTATGCGATGTTGTGAATTGTCGGCTTGTGGCCCAATGCCTTGAGTCGGCTACAACGAAGGAAACTTCAGGCGGCGGCCCGGGTATTATATTTGGGATGACCTTATTATTGAAGTGCTGACATGATAATAAGAAGATGTGTGCCAGAAAGTGAACAAGGCAACATTATAAATGAATGCCATGCATCACCATATGGGGGACATTTTTACGGAGAAAGAGCGACCGCGGAGAATACTCAAATGATTTTATTGGCCTCTTATCTTGAGAGATTGTCTTGAGTGGGTTAAGAATTGTGTGATAGATGCGGGTGATACGGCCCAGGAAGAAATGCCCCTCAGGTATTATGGTGATACAAATTTTTGATGTATGGGGAATAGGTGCATGGGACCCTTCCCATCATTTAAAAACCTATAAATACGCTATGATAGATTACGTTTCAAATGGGTGGAAACGATGTATCCGAGGAATGATGCTAATACAGTTGAGTTTCTTGTAAGAAGAGAATATTTTGGCTTGAGATTTGGAACACCGAGAACTATCATTAGTATGGGGGCCACTTGAAATCTTTGCGAAACTCATGAACAGTATGGGATCGAGCATGTAATGAGTTTAGCTTATCATCCCGGACATTGGACAGCGAAATTTCAGCGGGGAGAGTGAAGAATACTTGAAAAACGTAGGCGACTCAGCGGGAAGGATTAATTAACGAGCTTGATGATACGCTTTGGGCTTACAGGGTACATCTGAAAACCCCGTTGGAATGTCCCATCTGAGTTGTTTGGTAAACCATATCATCTACCTCTTGAATTAGAATACAAAGCGATGTGGGCCATCGAGTTAAACTTGATTTTAAGCGAAAGGAAGAAAAGATTGCTCAATGTCGAATTGGAAGAAGCGAGAAATGAAACTATGATAATCTTGAGTCATCTGAAAATGAACAAAGAAATGGCATGATCGGAAGAATTTTGAAAGAGTTCGAGAGAACAGGTTAACATTTAATTCTAGGCGAAATTGTTTCGGAAATTAAAATCGATTGGAGTGGGCCGTACACGGTGGTGTCGATCACTACGTTTGGAGCGGTGACAGCGAGGACGTCTTGGCGAAGAATTAAAGGGTCGATAGGCAGAGGTTAAAGCATTATCTAAACGGGAAGGAATCTCTGAAGAGCTCCAACGAAAGCGGTTCTGCCTGAGGAAAAGAAGAGCCGAGAGAGAGAGTGATCATTGGGACTGTGGCCGGTAATGGGAGCGACCATGGGATTTAATTCACGGTTTTAAATTTTGAAATATTTATTTCTTTTAGTTGCTTAAATTAGGTAAGATTTGTTTTTATAAGGATAGATTTAATTTTCAGAAATCAATTATAGTTTAATTAGATTTTTCTTGAATATTCTTGAGTAAGCTTACGCAAGGTTGAACATGAATGTGAAGCGATACGAGACAATTCCGGCTGACTGCGGAGAAGTACAACATGAGAAAGGGTAACTTTATCCTAACTTGATTGTGGAGCATACTTGAATTGTTTATTTAAATCTTTGCTTGGAGATGCAGGAAGTAATGTCTAAAGGAGTTAAAGACAATAAGAAAAGGTTCTTGAGATCATTGAGTTAAGGGCTTAGGTCGCTGGCAGAAAGGTTATCGCCGCGACATAAGTGATGTCCTTGACAAGCATTGATGTCGTGACTGTTTTACGATAGAGCGGGTGAGTATTGAAGGAAGAAGGTAAATGTCGCGACACCCTTTGTGGCGTCGCGACGAAGTCGATTCAAAGTAAGAAAAAAAATAGATGTCGCGACATGAAAATCAAACAATTCCTGAAAACTGGATTATGTCGCGACAAACTTAGTATCTTTGACATAAAGAGGGGCAGTCTTTACTCACTCACTTTAAAAAGCCTAAATTCAATGATCTCAAATAAAGAACACGAAAATTGAAATTCGCGACGTGTTCTTAATGAAAGCGATAATTAGCCATGAAACATTGATTGAATTGCAAGCTGTTGGAAACTTTCTCATTCCTCGAACCACATAGCTATTCACCTTCTTACCATCATACGAATCTCAACTACGAAAACCCTAGCTTTCCAAACCTTACGAAAGCTTTTCTTAGTTCAATAACAAATTCCCGCTCTAGTCCACACTAACCTGAAGGCAGAGATTGCAAGAGGAACATGAGCAGCCCAGGAAGAAGAAGCCTTGAAACGGTTAAGATGAGATTCGTCGGGAAAGAACACGGGAGAGGTGCCATCGAGGAAACACCGGCTCAGGCGACTTCTCGAAAGAGCGAGAAGGGAAAGGGAAAGATGAGAGAAGAAGAAGTAGAAGATTTCGTGTCGAATAGCGTACTCCCGAGTGGAAAAAATATTATGCTAGCAAAGGGGTTTGTCGCGAGGAGATTCAAGAAATCTGTTCACGCCTTTCAAGGAGATGATAGAGCGAAGGGTGGGAGAGTCTGCGCTTTACCAAAAAAATCAGAGACCTCTGACCTTGGTAGAGAATTTTATTCAAATTTGGTAGGAAGGAAGGATGGAGCGGTTTCGTTAGGAGTTTGGGTTTCATATGAAGCTAAGGCCATGTGAGGCTATGTATGGTACACAAGCATGGTTCAAATTTAAGAAACTTTGAAACAGTTTTGGAAAGGTACCAAGCTGCAATGGTAGGTGCAGCTAAACCCGAGAAGGAAGGCGGGGCAGTGAACGAGGAAGCCCTAGCGGGAAACGAGGTATGGTTTACTTCCTGGCCCCACACATTTTGGTTCATTGATACATGTGTGCACGGTGAGAGAGCAATTGTGTTCTTTGTATGCCATCTAAGATCTGAAGATCAATATAGGAGTTGTCATTGAGAATTATCGCGAAGGTATCATGAAGGGAGCAAAGAAGTGCTATTCCTCACCCGGCAACAATCAACGTTCTATGTTTGAAGGAATTTGGGGTGAAAGGAATATGGGGAATCGAAGAAGAAGTACCCATGGCTTGCATCATGACGAGAGTTAACAAAGGACGAAACGGAAAGAAAGGGGTGCTGGTAGAAAAGAGGTAAACGACGGAAAGGCCGAAGGAGACTCGGAGGGTTGTGATCGGGGAGCGAACAACGGAAAACTCACGACAAACAATGATTTCATTTTTGCGAACTGATGAAGAAGCGAGGATGAAGGCGACCTGATAGACTTCTCCATTCCCTTAGCGGTTCTATCTGTGAAGGCATTTCAGCATATGGAGAAAGCTCGAGAGCCTGAAAGGCAGTTGTCAAGAAGCTCTCATTATATGCGAGAAAGTGGATGAAAAAAGCGAAGAGTGGAACTGAGAATTCGAAGAGGCATTTATGAAAAAGAGGTGAAAGAAGAGGCGGCGGTGGGAGGAAGAGGCTAAATAGGAAGGAAAAGACATGAGATTGAGCTACGAAGAAGAGGAAACGGCGGAGTGGGGAGAAGAGGCGGAACGAAGAGAGGAACGGATAGAAAAATTTTGGAAAGCAGCAAGGAAGAATTTAAGAAAGAAATGAAGGAAAGAGATCCTGTCTGTTATAGAAACTGAAACTAAGTCATGAAGCTTTATAACAATCGATTTGAGCGTGATTCTCGACTCCCAACATTGATAAAGAAAAGAGATCGACAAAGCTAAATTTGGGAGCAAATCCAAGGGCTTGGTTCCTATACAAGTCTACTGAAGGATTTTGAAAATAAGCGGATGATAGAATGAGAAGCGAAAAGGATACTTGAATCCATAAGCGAAAAGAATGGCTAGAAAGATTTGGATCGTTAACAATAATCTCTCCCGAATTTTTGGGGTCATGATTGAAATGGAGAATCTGATAGATGGTTTGGGAAGAGCGGGATGAGTTGAACAAAGGTTGATCTCTCTAATGAGATTTTCATTGAAGAACAAATGGAGAGAGCAGAAAGGAAGAAATTGAAAATTCTGAATTCGACTCATTTAGGTACACCTTTGGACCTAGATCTAACGTCTTTGCTCTGTTGCCTTGAAAAATAGGCCTTCTCCACGCTAACCTTCTTTACCTTCTTATTCCCATTTGAATTATCAGTGTTGCAATTGAATCGAAATAAAATAAACTTGAATTGAATTGTTGTGTGCGTGCTATTTTGAATTTGTTTGTTCAATGTTGTGTTGCTTTGTGGTTGCATGATTAGGAAATTAAAGTAGAAATTAGTTCCAGAATAAAAGCTAGCGAGATGTCATAGGCTAGATTGAATGGCTTGATTCTTAGATTAGGAAATAAGAGTGAAATGCGAGAAAAATTGCAGAATAAGGCAAAATGAATCTCAGTTTAATTGAAACACAAAGGTGTAAAAGTTACTTAAGTCTAACGATGAAGTCAGAAATAAGAGGAAAATGTCTGACTAAGAGAGAACGAAAACATATTTTTACAGGTTGTAGTATGAGATAAGTCGCGAGAACTTTTATTGAATATCCAAATTAATTTAACTACTCATCAATGAATTAATTACTCCTTATGTTAGTCACAAATTGTTCAATCAAATTCTAGAATTTGTTAGATTGTGATTGAGCGAAATCCTAGGTGATCTGTTGTGAGATATCTGAGCCATTGCAGATGGGTTGAGCCATTCTGTATCCTAATTCATATCTTTGATCATATACTTTGGATTCGAGGAGGTCAGACCAGCAGTATTTTCAAAAAAAAAAAAAATAAACAATGGAAACTAAACTCTCAAAGTCAATCATTAGAGTAAGAACCTATGATTACCACGAAGAGAGGTCAGGAGGAAGAAAAGAAATGAGTTTGGGGGAATTATATGTTTTGAGGAACTCAAAAGGGAATGAAAAGAAAAAAAAAAACAAAATGAAAATGCAATGAAAAGAAAGATTATAGGGATAAGTTTTATCTTGTGGTATAACTCTCTTTGATTAAGTTCTTAGGTTGTTTCAGCACCTAGTGCTAATGCTGCATACGGTATGAACTCTTGACTTGAGAGTTAGCTAAGAGTGTTAGAAGCCTAAAAGTTAAAACAACGCACTATCTTTTGAATGGTGACAAACAGAAATTTCCCCAGGTGGAATTACAAGTGAGAAATGGGGCATACGGTTACGGTGGAGGAATTCAAAAGTGGCCCCGAACATGAGAATTTAGGGGAGTTTATTGGAAGACTACGAAAGAAAGGCGAGAAGAGGAAAGAAAAGGTTCGAGGTAATCTTAACCAAAAATTCCTTCCATCCTACCCATTACCCAAGCCTAACAATATAAGCCCAGACACGATTGATCTTGAAGATTTGAAATCACGCATTAGTGGAGATCGATATGAAAAACAAACTTATGGAATTTGGAAATATGGAAACAATCAAGCGTGGACCTAGGAGTTAAGTAAATAATTATAGTAGAAAGAGAAGTAATTTATTTTCAGGATCCAATGATTATGTTGTTTTGTGAAACTAATTTCAACAGTTTAGTTTTTGTATACTATAAAGAGTAGAAACCTGACCTTGAAGGCTTGGACTTGAAGCTAGATGTCTGAAAATAATGCATACCATGTATTTCAATTAAATTGAATGCTCTTGCTGAAGCAAATCGAGAAAAATGTCCTTAAAAATTTTCTTTTATTTTGTTTGGGGACAAACAATTCTTTCTTTTTCTTTGCTTGAGGACAAGCAAAATTTTAAGTTTGGGGGAGTTTGATGAGCTTGAAAGTCATCTATTCTTTTCTTTTCTTTTCTTCAATGTTGATAGTTAGAGATTAGATTAGATTTATCGTTTTAGTTTTCGTTTTATTTTCTGGAACTGGATGTTATTGTTTGACGGCGAATCACGGGAGTGATTCTTTTGAATTACTATGATCTTTGAAGTTCAGAGAAAAATTTACGAATGATATCAGTTTATAATACGATTATTCTTATGATCGGAGGAATCTTGTAGTGTGTAATTCGATGGTGAGGGAACCCCGGCTTCCCATTAAGTGAATGCTATTTAATCGAAATTATCTTTCACTTAGTTGTTTCAGTAGTGCAATTCGGTTATGAATTTACTTTCGGTTATGGGTTTAATGTTTTTTGATCGAATATCGATTTCTTATACTAAGTATTAAGAATTGTTTCATTGCTCGATTTCAAGGAAATTATACGGTGACACAGAGATGACAATCCTGGGAGTTATGAACATTTCTTTGAAGGTATATTAACCTGCTATTAGAGATCTAATGAGCTTTGTAAGTTTACTTGATAAATCCTCTTCTCACTTGAAATCAAGAATGAGTTGAATGAGTTATCAATTTTCAATATTGATGACTTTCAATAGATGACTTTCAAGCTCATCAAACTCCCCCAAACTTAAAATTTTGCTTGTCCTCAAGCAAAGAAAAAGAAAGAATTGTTTGTTACGAGCAAAAATAAAAAAAATTTTAAGGACATTTTTTACGATTTGTTACGCAAATGAATACGATTTTAATTGAAACCTGAGGTGTAAAGTTACTTAAGGTCTAATGATAAGTCAGATAGAGGGAAAGTATCTGATAGAAAAGGAAACAGAAAACATATTTTTGAGTTTGTGGTATGACGATAAGTCGAGGAACTGTTGAATATCAATTAATTTAACTACTCATCAGCAAATGGGTAGTGCTGTATGGTTAGTCCATATTTATTCGATCAAATTCTAGAATTTGTTAGATTATTGATTGAGGCGAAATCCTAGGTGATACAGCTGACAAGAGATGATGCAGGCCATTCTTGGATAGACTTGATAAAACTTGTTGACTAGACCAAAACATCTCCTAGAGTAAATCATTTTCAATATTGGTTTTGGCCTAATATACTGCAAGTGCACAGGTCGACAAGTAATAAATTGGATTTAAGTCTAGATATCGATCTATGAGATCTCGAATTCTAGATCAACTACCACGACTCTTTCAAACTCCATCTTATTTGGATATAAAATGACATTGTGTTCCAGCTTAAGAAGCTGTAAATTATACAAGTATATAATAAAAGAATGAGCTGTCCAGCGAATCACAAGAATAATGAATAACGAATAGTTAAGAAAATAAATGGAAGCGAGGTAATTATCGTTTAGAGTACACATTAAGATCGATGCTATTGTGAAGTATCGATTCTTGTTGTTAACCTTTGTTAATTTTGCTTGTGTATTTCAGGTTTTAAAAAAAATCTGTCCAGAGGCTTTTAGTGAGTAATTTGGATCTCCACACTCCACATTCATTATCTAATTTACGATCTGTCGAATCTGAGGAATGAGATAACTACTTTTTTAACGGGGACTTCCCTAATTAAGGTATTTTCTTTTACGATACTTCATACC
Organism: Tetrastigma voinierianum; assembly: GCA_016808115.1. Taxonomy (NCBI): domain Eukaryota; kingdom Viridiplantae; phylum Streptophyta; class Magnoliopsida; order Vitales; family Vitaceae; genus Tetrastigma; species Tetrastigma voinierianum. The sequence goes on from JAEQBH010001219.1 coordinate 959,193, forward strand.
CATTTTTTTGTTTGTAAACCTTAGCTCCCGAGTTATCGGTCAAACGGATATACTTCCAGGTTACTCTTCCTCAAAATTAGAATAGATCACCCTCTCTTTGATTAGATCTCGGCTAACACGAGTTGGCTTCACTATTCGAATTAAGAGTGAACTCTACAGCATTTAAATTGTCTTCATTCAGCTTCATTCTTGATTTAGTGAGAAGAGGATTTATCAAGTAAACTTACAAAAGGCTCATTAGATGCAATAGCGAGGTTAATATCATGAAATGTTCATAACTCCCAGGATTGTCATCTCTGTGTCACTCAGAGGACCTCCTTGAAATCAGAGCAATGAAACAATTCTTTAATACGGGTATAAGAAACTGATATTCAGATCAAAAACATTAAACCCATAACAGAAAGTAACCATAAACCGAAATTAATTTGGCCGGGAAACAACTACATGAAAGATCATTTCCACAACAGCATTCACTTAACGGAAGTCAGTTCACCATCGAATTACACACTACGCATTCTCCTGACCATAAGAATAACTCGCATTATGAAATCGGAGGAGCCGAATTCCGGTAAATTTGTCCGAACTTCAACACCTGTAGTAATTTGAAAAGAATTGAATTCCGTATTCAAATTTCGTCAAAATCCATAACATCCGGCCCGTAAAATAAACGAAAACTAAAACGATAAATCTAATCTAATTCTAACCTATCAACATTAAAGAAAAAGAAAAGAAAAGAAAAGAAACTAAAAGAAAAATAAAGAAATAAGCCTTCGCCACCAGACCTCTCGTTCAGTCGCCAAGCCACCGCTATGAGACAGTCACAGATTTATAGTGGTTTTCGGCCAAATCTTAAACTCAATGCGCCTTTGATTTCGCGGACTCAGCCCATGTTAATAGTTCAGGTCGCGACTTCACTCCCTTGTCGCCACATCATCCATGTCGCGACATCGATTCACGTCAGCGACATCGCTTAAGTCTTCTGCAGCCTTCAACTGATGTCTTCTGATGTCGCGACATCAATCTCTTGTCGCGACATCAACTACATGGACTGCAGCTTCCAACTGATGTCTTCTGATGTCGCGACCTCGGTCCCTTGTCGCGACATCACTTTATACCTTTGCAGGCTTCAATAGGGTTCTCCCGATGTCGCGACATCGATGTCTTGTCGCGACATCAGCTCAATTCTTCTGTAGCTTTTAACTGAACGTTCATGATGTCCCGACCTCAATCTCTTGTCGTGACAGCAGTTCATTTCTTTGCAGCTTTCATCTGATGGTTCCTGAAGTCGCGACATCAATCTCTTGTCGCGACATCGACTTAGTCCTCTGGAGGCTTCAACTGGTTGCTTTGGTGTCGCGAACATTTCTTTTGGTCGTGGCATCGCCTTAAGGAACCCATAAGTCACCCACGCTTCGTGTCGCGACAACACCCTTTGTTGCGACATCACTCTTATGGATCTGCGCTCACTTGACGTTCCTGTCGCGACATCAACTTTGTCGCGACATCAATTCATGCCTTGCAGGTTTCGCGGTTGCCATCGATGTCGCATTTCAACTCGCTGCGGACAACAACTGGAAGTTACACGCCTTCATCTCACCAAGCCCGCTATAGCTTGCACATTCTCCTGCCGCGGTTCCTATCAAATTCTTCCCATGTTTCGATGTCGGCTGCTTGGATCATTCGGGCTGGATGTCGCGAATTTCTCACTACTGTCGCGACAACCATCGCTTTTATGATCAGTTTTATAATGCCGATGTCACGACGCATCCGCATGTGTCGCGATACGAAGTTTTCTTCTTTTCATTTCCGGTTGCTTTACTCTGGAGTTTTTAACTTCTGTACCGCCTTTGCTCTTCTAAGTAAGCTGCTTCCGACCTGAGTTTCCATCACGCAACCTGGATATGCATTTTGATTGCCGTCAAAGCTTCACGACATCAGTTCCTTTATTCAGGCCTCTTTTCTCGCGTAACTTGCTTCAAATGAATTATCTCATTAACGCCATCCACCTTCTCGCTTCTTTTTCTCGCAAATATTCTTCTTTTCTTGAATTCCCGCCATTTACCGCCTTGCTAGTTATTCCATAATTCGTACATAACCGCCTTTGTTTAGATAAAAATAGATCAGAAAAATGGACTAAAAATAGATGACTTTCAAGCTCATCAACATCACATGTTTATCACCATAGGTTACATGTACATCGGTCAAATATTAATTTTCCTTGAGGCCAATTAATATTGACGTGGTTGCTACGATTAATTCAATTAAAAAATGTATAAACATACAACATTTGAATTTAAAATCACACCAAATATAAATAAATAAAAGGATAAAATAGGAAACCAAACTCCACTGAATAGATTCCCGCTATTTCCACAATTGTTCTTTCAAATTATCAAAAGTTTATAGAGGATCTGGACTGTCTAGTATCTTAAAAAAAAAAATCCAGAAGATCAAATTTTCACGATGCCTTTTCCACTATGACTTGGCCCCATGTGAGTATAAAGGAATGGAAAACATCGAAAACTTATGATAATGTTACAAGTTTCCTCATAATTGATTAAAAGGAAATCCTAATTCATTTTCCTTTTATAACTAACTTGAGCGTAGATATTTAACCACATCTCAGTACATTCCAAATCTCAAGCACCCGTTTGATTCAATCCATAGAGACCAAAACTATATCCTTATGAATATAAATTCAAATGGTATATTATCCATGTGACGCCCCAACTCGGCATAGGATGTCAAGTGAGGGTCACTTTTTTTTTTTTTTTTTAACTTATAACCTTTACACTTGTATATTCATATAATGTTAAACAATTAACTTGTATTATATTCTTTAAAGAATGATTACAAAATATATATACAAGCTCCATATATGGAAGTGTTCAACATCTATAATATTTACATTGGTTTACAAGCTTTCATATACAAAATAGACCTAAAGGTCTTCCTGGGCAATCATTGTCAGGTGGCCTTTGACTCCACGGGAAGGGATGGCCTGGTCCTCTGGTCTCCTCTTCTGTACCTACACGGATTAACACCCGTGCTAAGCTTTACGCTTAGTGGGAATTAATACACATGGATGACTTTTACTAAGGTCACCACACTTCTATACAAATGCATATAACACATATACGCTTTCATGCATTTTATTTATTTCTCATATATACTTATCATAACCAATCCATTTCTTTATCATCATCCATATACTTTTCATGTCAACTTGTATTTACTTGTTTTGTAATCAGATAATTATCATCACATAGCAAAGGTTATGCTTCTCATATCATGTCATGTATTCTACTTTCCTTTGCATATACCGTCATTTCCTTTTATGTTTCATGTCCGCATAAACCTTAGAAGTGACAGAAAAACCATGAGGGTCTCAAGGCGCCGTATTCAATTGTGGCAAACAAAGAGGTCCATGAGGGCCCTAAGGGCGCCGTGTTCATCAGACAAACAGCTGGTCCATGAGGGCCCGAAGGTGCTGTAATATATTATACCCGAAGGTATCATCACCAGATCAGACAAAGGACTCATTCCATGAGGGCCCGAGTTTCAGGTGGTGACCCTGGCCAATTTGATCCAAATCCAGATCTATGTCATCGACCCAAATCCAAATTCTCGATATCAGAACTTGTATGCTGCAGACTTATTTCTCCCCTAGGCATGCCCATCTATCCTACCAGGTTCTGCTGCATAATCAATGTGGTATTTTATGCTCAAGATATATCTCATATTCCCGAATATTTATTGTCATCTTTGGTGAATCATATGTGATATATATATGCAATCATTTATTCATATCTTTGCATTTTTCATATCTCATTACATGCATAATTAAATATGCTTACCATGTATGCTTACTTAGCCATTTTATGAATTCATAATAGGCATTTATAAAATGAATAACTATGTACTTATAGTGCCTACTGTTTCGTGTTTTCTGAGCTAATATGAGTTCCCATCTTATCAAGCTGAATTATTAATGGATCTTTGACCCACAGTCATATCCATGAATAGAACTGTATGTCGATCTAAGGGAGGACATGCAGCACCTCCTAAGTTGGAGGTCATGCGCAGTCGGCCTTGACGAGTCGACTCGGATCGACGAGCTGCAATCAAGTGATGAGCTCAGTTCCAACACCTCGGTCTGACATCTAATATCTTCCTCAGCCATATGATGGATTCTGACTCCAATGGGCTTTCCATAGAGTCCAAGAACACCCAAATCGGAGTTCAGACGTACAGATATGACCTTCCGAAGTTGGAGGTCATGGGCAGCCGCCTGACGAGCCGACCAACTTCGTATCGGGCGACGGAAAGCAATCGCTTGGACTCCACCACCGCCGATTCACCAACGTTGGACGCAATTAACGCTGATTCCACCAACGCTTGACGATCACCGCTTGACCACCACCGTTGGACGACCACCGTTGGACGCACCACCGCACCAACACCGTTGGACATCACGCTTGACGCACCACCGCGACCATCAACGCTTGATCACCACCGCCGATCATCACCGCCGACGACCACCGCTGACCCACCACCGCTTGACGATCAACGCTTGGATTCCACCACCGTTGACGATCAATTTGGACGGCACTCATCGCGACGTTCACCGCGATCACCCGGCGCGGATTTTAATCTTCATCGTTGGACGCACCAACGCTTGACGGCTTAACGCGACGAATTAATTGACGTATCATCGCTGACGACCACCGCTGGACGGCACCAACGCTTGACCGACCTCTCTCCCATTTGACTGCTAGAGGCAAGACCATAACTTGGTCTATAGGAGTCCAATTGAGAAATTAAAAGCCATAAACATCAAGTTAATTGATGTGGTTACAATTTACAAGAACTGGCCTAGACTCCTTTATTTCGGACCTAAAAACTCGTTCTAAGGTTAGGCTACTGCATATGATCGACAATAGGGAATTTTCTGGGTTCAACTTGCAACTAAACCCTTCTCAAATACATATTTAGGAGCCTTAGAACTTTTCTCAACTCAACCCTACACGAAATGAGTTTAGGAGTTCCCAAACCCAAACCGTACACAATATAGAGGGTTCTAAACCAGGTATCTAAACTGTCTAGACCAAAACTAGTCTTCCATACTCAAATTCCATACCACCCAAGACATGTATCCGTACCTGTGATCTTCTTCTTCTTCTTCTTCTTCCTTTCTTCTCTCTTTCTTGTCCCATTTGCTCTTTTTCCAAGACCAAATAAGATATTTCTTTTGGTCTTATCCTTATTTGATCTTATCCTTTATTTTATTTGGTCCTCCAACTCTTATAATATTTGCAAATCAATTCTATAATATTTTTACAATAGCCTCAAATCTTTCTTTATTATTTGTAATTTAACTTATGCATATTCCTACTTTTGTTTTTATCTTTATTTTATTCCGAATAAATATACATTTACGTTTATTATACCCAAAACATGTTATAAAACTGTTAGGGTATAATTTGGGGTGTTACAATCCAAATGACAATGACTTCTCAAATTATCCAAAGAAATGCATATTATCCAAAGATAAATTGTCGGAATCTTATTAATCAAAACCGAAAATATAGATATATGAATTTCCTTTTATAAACGGAACTTGAACCAGAGATATTTAACCACATCTCGGTACATTCCAAATCTCATGCACCTGTTTGATTCAATCCATAGAGACCAAAACTATATCCTTATGAATATAAATTCAAATGGTATATTATCCAAATGACAATGGCTTCTCAAATTATCCAAAGAAATGCATATTATCCAAAAAGAAACTACAGGTTTCTTATTAATCAAAACCGAAAATATAGATATATGAATATATATTCTAGCATGTTCCCAATCAACCACGGTTTACTCATTTAGTACCTGAGATGCAATGTAGAATAGAGCTAGGAAAACATTTCAAAAACAATTTGAATCCATTAGAACCGGTGGCTTGCTTTGCATTCCATGATCATCACTTGGCATTCCATGATCATCACTTGGCATGGGGATCCATGCCATATTTGGCATCCAAAATGGGTTCAAGTATACCTCTAGTGCATGAGACTGCAAGTAAATAACTTGGCTTATAATTTAAGTGTCATTCATGTTCACCTGTTAACATATGGAATGGACACACATGACATGGCACATGTACAGTTGTATTGTTTGCCATATTTGGACATTGTAACCACAACTCCTCAGAGACAACTGATCATGTAAAGTCAATTAGATGTTCACCGTGATTACCACATGATTCAATCACAACTTACAACACTATCTTCTGATTCCATATTGAGAATCACCAACAACTCAATCGACATCTATCCTTCAAACCTCTGAATCCATTAGCAATTTCAAATCATTTATTTTTCGTCAAATCAGAAACCCACAAAGAACTCCACGAGCAAGAAATCACCGAACACACCCATCGCAGCGGAACTGGGATTCATGAAGAAGATCACAAAACCATAAACCTAACATAATTCCTAATGATCAAAACATGTCTACTCTGATACCAATTGTAGAAACTAAATTTATTCCTTATGGTGAAAACCATCACCTTGAAACCCTGAGATCAATCATGTTTTATCATTAAAAACCATAAAGCACTAAAGAAAGTGTACCTGAATCCATATGCACTAAATGATGTAGATCGAGATCGATTTAGGCCTTCCAAATCGTTAGAACTAGCCTGCAGAGTTTCTCTGTGTCTTCTGCTTTCTAGATAAAATGGGAAAACTCAGAAAATAAATCTATGTTTAATTTGGGGACCAAGACTATATGCTAGGGAAGTGACGTTTCACAAAGCGTCACTTCTCTATTAGGGTTTTCTGTTTTGGCCCATCAACAAAACAGAAAATTAAATGTGTTTACACATATATAAGGAAACACATTACAAACTTGATGCATAAAAGCCTAAAAAAAAAAAACTTAAGAAGATCACTTAAATTAGGCTTTATTTTTCGAGGTTTATAACACATAATAATCACATATGAGCCCATAAATAAATTTAAATAATTCAACATGCACACCCATGGCTATTAATATATGCTGGATAATTTGAATTTGAGAACTCTAACGATTATATAAATTTTAGGATATTAGTCTTCCTTACAAACCAAATCCATTAGATTTTCTTAACTTGAAATCAGTCAAAACGGCCAAAAATGGTTTTAAGGACCATCACTTTCCTAAGTAAGATAAAGAGAAAGATGGGAATGAAGAAGCGTCGGTCAGCTCGACATACCACCTTGCAGTACATGTATCATCCAACTCGTCTTTGACTTCATCAATTATCTCATTTAATGCTTCTCTCCGTATCCCCAACTGTTCCAAAGCGCGTCAAAATCAACATGCCTACATTAATGGAGTATAGCGTTGGGCAGAGGGTAAAGCTTATAAAAGGTGAGAGTTTTTGAGTGTAGAGATCACGGCCACTGAGCTGAGAGAGCCTTCCCTTGGCGACAAACAGTCATGGGTGTGTATCCAAAATGGCTTTCTGTGGTTCTTTTCTTGACCATTGTTCCTCCAGTGACTGTAGTCTGCTCTTGAGACAAGATTGACAAACTAGATTGAAGATGATGGTTAAATGATTCGAGGGTCGCACTGTGGTGGCGGCCCCTTTGGTGGTCGTAGGGGTGGAAGATTTGGGCCTGGTGGAGGTCTAGGAGGAGGAGGAGGACTGGGTGGTGGTGGTGGATTGGGGCATGGTGGAGGTTTAGGTGGAGGAGTTGGAGGCGGGGGAGGATTTGGTGGAGGTGGAGGTGGAGGTGTTGGTGGTGGTTCAGGTCAAGGGGATCTTGTTGGGGGTAAATGGTTGGAGGAGGTGTTGGTGGAGGTGGCGGCTTTGGTGGGGGTGGTGGAGGTGGTGTTGGAGGCGGGTCAGGCCATGGTGGAGGGTTTGAGCCAGGAGGCGTAGGTGGGGGTGCTGCTGGAGGAGGAGGTGTTGGTGGAGGTGGTGGCTTTGGTGGTGGTGGTGGAGGTGGTGTTGGAGGCGGGTCAGGCCATGGTGGAGGTTTTGGAGCTGGCGGAGGAGTAGGTGGGGGTGCTGCTGGAGGAGGAGGTGTTGGTGGAGGTGGTGGCTTTGGTGGGGGTGGTGGAGGTGGTGTTGGAGGGGGGTCAGGTCACGGTGGAGGTTTTGGAGCTGGTGGAGGCGTAGGTGGTGGCGCAGGAGGTGTTGGTGCTGGAGGTGGAGGCGGAGGAGGAGGTGGTGGAGGAGGAGGTGGTGGAGTTGGGGGTGGTTCAGGTCATGGTGGAGGTTTTGGAGCTGGAGGTGGTGTAGGTGGTGGAGCTGGAGGTATTGGTGGAGGAGGTGGCGGTGGAGGAGGAGGAGGAGGCGGTGGTGCAGCTGGAGGATCCGGCCAAGGTGGAGGATTCGGAGCTGGTGGTGGCGTAGGAAGCGGAGCTGGCGGAGGTGTTGGAGGCGGAGGAGGATTTGGAGGCGGAGGTGGGGGTGGCGTAGGTGGAGGATCAGGCCATGGTGGTGGTTTCGGAGCTGGTGGAGGTGTAGGAGGTGGAGCTGGTTCAGGTATAGGTGGTGGAGCTGGTGCAGGCCATGGAATTGGCGGTGGAGGAGGGATTGGAATCGGGATCGGCATCGGCATTGGAGTGGGAGCCGGAGCGGGTGCAGGCCAAGGATCTGGCACTGGCACTGGCTCCGGCAGTGGTGGTGGAGGAGGAGGACGGTGAAAATATCCGTGTCTAAAAGCCTCAAGTCAGAACCGAGTTCAAGTCACAATGTCCAGTTAAAAAAGGGTCTTCAAATTTCTTGAGTAACTCAAAATGCAAAACAAGTTTTGTATGGCAATTAAGTTGTTATTGTTTCTCTAATAAAAAGAATTCATTCACCCAAAAATAAATACAAATAAAAACCATTTCAATGGAGAATAGTAGTATACGGCATCCTCTAGTCTTTTTCAATCCCTAAAGGAGGACCTGAGGGAGAGAGTTCCATGCAGCATTGCACGTGAAAGTTGGAAGACCATATATCTCATATTTGAGATGAGCCATGAGACTGTGCTATGGAAAATGACTTAAAAGAAAAATCTCTCTGATCCTCTGATTTGGTCATTTCACCATTGGGGAAAACCTAGTTCCTAATGACCCACCAGATTGACCCATCATGTACTCTTCATCTAATTTCTCACATTTATTGTTCTCCAATTAAAGGACAGACTTTTGGGATGAGACTTGATAAATTAATTATACTCCATCTACTCATATGCCCAACTTGTTTTAAGGAGCATTTATCATGCTCCATCTAACCACCCACAACTTGTTCATATTTTACATCTTGGGAAAAGCTACAGTAAGGCTCGAGCTTATATAAGCTCATGTTTTTTACCGTTAGATTTGGATTCTTATCATTTTTTAAAGTAGGGTCTATAAAAAATATGCGAGCATATTCCGATCCAATAGCTGAAAAACTCGAGTTTATATAAACTCAAGCTTTTTTCAACCAAACCTTTTACATCTTTCACTCCTATCTCTGCACCAACTGTTTAGGCTACATTATATATAGTCAGAAACGACCTTAAAAAGAAGTGATGCAATGCATCAGAACATTCAGCAGATATCCGTATATTGAATGGGCAAAGAAGATGCAATTCATACTCCAGAAGCTTTTTCCTGACAAAGAGCACCGTTTGGAACAGTTCTGTGCTGTCTACACCATAAGTTTTGCCGATGGCTTGTTACCCCAAACTAACAATATCATATATCTCAAAAACAATAATCACAGATTCATATTGCAGAATTTATTAATGACAAAAGAATATGAACTTGGAGCATGTTCATGTGAAAAATTTACAGCATCCATGATACAATGAAACGAATTATCAGAGTGGAAAACAACTCTTGCCCTACAAACTTCTCATCTCTTAGCAGGTTTAACATAAACATGAGTTTCTAGAGTCATCAAGTGCTTTCCCTAGGAAGTTAGTGATGCAACCTGTCATTCACCAGAAATCCATACAAGAACAAGAACCATCCCTGAAATGATGAAAACGACATCTATCCCTCACAACTATTTCCCTATTATATATCTTTGAAATTAGCTTGGTAGCAGAGTGGCAATCTTTACAAACCCGAAGATTTTTTGTGATCCTAATGGTTGTCCCTGAATCAGTTTTGATTAATCCAAAAGCGATCGCCAACTTTTCACTGTGCTGAGAGAGTGTGGTTTCCTTCTCCTCCTCATCCATATCCAGCAATACTTGACCAGTATCAGGCTTGTAGCCTGCTACCTTAAGTTCTTGACTCATTTCATCCAACTTGGCATAAATCATTTCAAGTTGTGGATGGGAGTTATCACCAGCAACAAATTCATGAATGGCATCCCCTAAATCAATAAAGCTACAGCCAGGTGTTTTACTAACATGTCGTTCTCTCATCATTCTTCTCAGCTCTGCTACACGGTCCCATCTTCCACAAGCAGCATATATATTTGAGAGCAGAACATACCTCCCACTATGGTTGGGCTCCAACTCAAGCAATCTTCTTCCCACTTGCTCACCCAATTCTGTATCCCCATGGATTCTACATGCATTGAGAAGAGCTCCCCAGATTGCGGAATTCGGCTGAAAGAGCATTCCTTTTATCACAGCTTGAGCTTGATTCAACATTCCTGCTCGTCCATACAGATCAACCATGCAACAGTAGTGATGTGCATTCAGTTTTAACCCATAAACACTTGTCATAGAATGAAAAAAGTGACATCCTTCATCGACCAATTTTGAGTGGCTACAAGCATTCAAAATTCCAATAAAAGTTACTTCATTGGGTTTAATACCCTGCACTTCCATTTGAGAGAAGAGATTCAGAGCATCCTTGCCTTGACCATTAATAGCAAGGCCATTGATCATCGCACTCCAGGCCAGTACATTCTTTTCCTTCATTCTATAAAAAACCTCCAATGCTCTTTCCATACTTCCACACTTTGAATACATGTCAATCAAAGCAGTACCTAATCGAACAGTTAATCTAACATTCTTTCTTTCCATATACCTTTCAATCCACTTCCCTTGTTCCATTGCTCCCAAATGAGCACAGGCAGACAAAACATTCACCAGAACGCTTTCATTGGGCTCTATCTTCTCCTCCATCATATCCCGGAAATGACACAATGCCTCCTTGAAACAACTCCCTTGCATATATCCAGTAATCATCACACTCCAAGAAACAACATCTCTGTTTGGCATAGCCTCAAACATTCTACGAGCAGACTCGAAAACACCACACTTCAAATACCCACCTATCATTATATTCCACGATGCATCATCACATTCAGGAATTCTATCAAACACAAGCTCTGCAGAATCGATCAAACCACAAGAGGCATACATCTGAACCAAAAAATTTGAAACCGACACCTCACCGGACCACCCTAATTTGCAAACTTGAGAGTGAATTGCCTCACCCAACCGAAGAGACGGGATTTCGGAACACGCCTTGAAAAGAAGAGGAAACGTATGAACATCAGGAAAAACAAGGGAAGATTCGAGAATTTCCGAATAAAAGACGATAGCAGCAATCGGATTGGGGCTAAATGCATATGCCCGAATGAGAGTGTTAGCTATAAAGATATCAGGTTTTCGGATTCGGTAAAAAAGAAAACGGGCATATGGGATTGAGCCATGGGGAGATAGAGCTGCAAAGGAGAGGATTCGAGAAGCGACGAAATTGTCGGAAAATATGCCGGTGGTGATGGTTTGGGCGTGGATTTGGGTAAGGTCTTTGAGGGTTTTGCAAGAGGATAGGTGGCGAAGAATGGGATATTTGCGGAGAAGCTGAGGCGTCGGAATCCATGGTGCCTTTCGGTCTTGCTTTTGGAGGTTTAGTTGAGAAGGGAGAGAGGGAAGTGGGACTGTAAATCCTACTGTAGACATGGCTTTTCGGGATGACAGTTGAAACTGAAGTTTGAATTTTGGAGGGAGGAATGCAACGTTGAGAGGCAATAAAACGACGTCGGATTTTTGCTTTGCGCCTGCGTTCACCGAAAGCACCCATACGACGTCGTTTCCCCCTTTTTCTGCATTTGCACACAAATGTACAATTAATTATCCATCCGAATTCCTAACGACGTTGTTAAGTATCCATTTCCTAAGTTTCACCACCCAAAACGACTTCGTTTATGTCAAACAATATATTCAAAGAGATGACTCCTCAACTGTCAAGTTCCCTTTCCCTTTTAAGCGGCACTATAAGTTCACCCATAATCCTTTTAAACTTTTTATTGTTATAAATAATTCATTGAAAAATATGAATGATCACATATTTACCAATAAATCATTATAGATGTATTAATGAAGACCCATATATATATAGGATCCCTGATAATGAAAGATAAGGAGAAAAATGATCTCTTGAGTTCTCTCTTTGTTCTTTCAATTTCTCTCTTCATTTCTTTATTTTTTATAGATTATTAAATGTATTTCAGACAGGCAATATATCTTTGAAAATATCTGTAACGAGTTTATACTTGTGTTTAGGATATTTTGTGAGTATAATTGAATTTTTCGTAATTTAAATCTGGCTTGTGAAAATGGGCTTGAATTTGTACAAGATAAAGAAGGGTAAATTTATAATTTATCAAAAAGAAACACAAAAGTCATAAGATAAAAAGGTTATAAGCTAAATTGAAATATGCATAACGTGATTTGCAAATAAAAAAGAGTTTGAGGACTAAAGTGAAATAAAAGGAGAATTAAGACAAAAGACGATAAGATCAAGTGGTCTCTCATTTTTGGAGAGGAAAAAAAAAACGTGAAGAGAGGAAGAAGAAGCGAAGAGAAGAGGAAGAAGAAGAGGGAGAAGAACAAATGTATGGAAGTCTAGGTTTTTGTATGGAAAATTTATGGATTTTAGTATGGAATGTTTGGAATTTATGTATGAAACTTTGGATGGGTGTCTGTGTTTTTGTATGGGAAAATCAAACCATAAACCCATTTTTGATGAATTCGGGTCTAAAAGAACCCTACTTTGTATATTGGTGGTGTTTTGGATTTGGGTTGGTTGATTGTAGTGAGTGAGGAATATTCGTATTAAAAAAAAAAAAGTAGTGAGGTTTTAGGAGAGATCATCCAAAATTTCTCAGCTTATATTTTGGACAGAATAATTCTTATTAAATCCGTTTCGGATGTTCTTGGACTCTATGAAAAGCCCTTTGAGTTTAGAATCCATCCATATATAGCTTGATAATATTGGAAGTCATATTAGGTCCAGAAATTACGAAAAATAGGAGGCGCTGGCACAGTTCTGCTCGCAAATCCTTTGTTCGTATGAAGTCTCAAACTTGGGACGGTCATAACTCGTCGAACTCCTTTTTCGGGTGTTCTTGGAAACTATGGAAACCACGATGCAAAATCTGTCTATGTATAGCTTGATAATATTAGAAACTCATATTAGGTCCAGAAATCACGAAAATAGTAGGCCCTATTGGTTGCGCCGTGAATCCTTTGTTCATGGAAAGCCTCGAGCTTGGGATGGTCATAGTTTCTTCGTCGAACTCCGTTTTGCTAGCGGACTCTGCTGGAAAGAATCCATCATATATAGCTTGATAATAATGGAACTCATATTAGGTCAATCAGAAAAAGCAATGAGCCTTCTTTGGATTGCGTAGTCAACGATCATGGGAAGCCTCTGACCGGATGAGTATAATTTCTTAAATCCGAACTACAATTTCGGATGTTCTTGGACTCTATGAAAGGACCTTTGAGTATAGAATTCATCCATATATAGCTTGATGAAATTGGAACCCATATTAGTTTTATAAATCACAAAAAATAGTAGGCCCCACTGGTTTTGCTCGTAGTCACTATTCATGGGAAGCCTCCAACTTTGAATGGTCATAATTTCTTCGTTCGAACTCCGTTTCAGATGTTCTTAGACTCTATGGAAAGCCCTTAGAGTCTAAAATCTATCCATGTATATCTTGATGAAATTGGAACTCATATTAGGTCTAGAAATCACAAAAAAACAATAGGCCCTACAGGTTCTACTCATAGTCACTGTTCATAGGAAGCCTTCAACTTCGGACTGTCATAATTTCTTCGTCCGAACTCCGTTTTGGATGGTCTTAGACTCTATGAAAACCCCTTTGAGTCTAGAATCCATCCATATATAGCTTGATGAAATTGGAATAATAGTAAATAGATCATAAGCATACATGGTAACCATAGTTATTCATGCATATAATGAGATATGAAAAATGCAAAGATATGAATAAATGATTGTAAATATCGCATATGATCACCGGATGAGAATAATTATTTAAGAATATGAGATATGTACTGAACATAAAATGCACATGGATTGTCTGTTTAGAACTTGGTAGGGGGATAGATGGGCATGCTTATTAGGGAAAAGCGAGTCACCACATCATGCGGTGATTAGCCTCGTTTGGGTCATTCTCAAGCGCGCCGGGCCCTTATAGATGGTCATTGTCTCGTACAACGATAACAGCGCCTTTGAGCCCTTATAGATGCTCATTGTCTCGCACAATGATAATAGCTCCTTCGGGCCCTTATAGACCCTTTGTTTCGATACGAGTGAGTACTCTGCGCAACCGGGCCCACGTATAGTTTCCTTTATCCACTTCTAAGGTTTATGCAGGCATGAAACATAAAACAAATGACTTGAATATAACATATGAAATGATATGATATGATAAGAGAAGCATAGCACCGCTATGTGATGACAAGTATATTGTAACAAGAACATGAAGCAAAGTGTAAAATAATAAGAAATGAAACATGGTATGATAAGTAAATATGAAATATGTATAAGCATGTTTAAATGATATGATATGTTAGATGTGTATGCATGTGTATAGAAGTGTGGTGGCCCTTATTAGAGGTCATCCATATGTATTAATTCCCACTAAGCTATAGAAACAGTACGGGTGTTTCATCGGAGTGTAGAGTACAAGAGAAGCATAAGCGAAGTCTTGACCTCCACATCGGCAACAAGGCTGACACACTACTAGGTGCCGCTCAAAGACCTTTTGGTCTGTTTGCGCCTATGTTTTGTTTTTGTAAACAATGTAAAAATATTGTAAATGTTGAACACTTCCATATATAGACTTGTATATGTTTTGTAATCATACAAAATATAGTACAAGTTAAATGTTTAACATTATACGAATGAACAAGCTTAAAAGTTATAAGTTTATAAATAAATAAATAAAAAAAAATGACACCCTCGCAACAGTGGGCCGAGGTTAGGGCGTCTGGACAAAGTCACAAAACCGATGGGTATTAAGTATGTATTTTTCCTTTTTTCCTTTTCTTTATTTTCTAAAGAAAATTTTATAGCCTAAAGTTATGAAAATCTAAGTTGATAAATATTTCTTCCGTCATTGATTCATAACCTAAAAATATGCACTCTTCTCTATGTGATAGAATGAGGAAATCTGAACCATAGTCCTCAAGTTTTCATTTTAAAACATTACCACTTGAGCTCATATATATTATTATTAAATTTTAAGTTATTAAGTTCTAATTTTCTTATATCTTTTCACTTTATTCATATACCGTTAATAATTTGAGAAAATGACTAATATCACGAGCTTGAATTTCATTTGCCCTTATTATTTAGAACTTGGAGTATTTATTTTGGATAGTGGATCTTGAAATCCACTTGGATGCTATATGAATCTTGTTACTATCAAGATGGAAATACGCATCCCGAAGCGGGATCGTTAAAGCTTTAATATTCATCGCCACCATATTGATGAAGCGAAAGTGAATATCTTGTAATTCGAGGATCAGGTGATCCTCACGGAAAAGTTGAAAAACCAGTATAACCATCAAAAGATCGTAATACTTCCAACGGCCAGTTATGATTGGATTCATTTACGACTACAAGATTTTAAGTCGATCAGTGACTATAACTCAGCCTTATTCAAAATTAGTACTTGACTAAAATTATGTGGAGAAAAGGTCTTGGATGAGGATATGCTTGAGAAAACATATACCACTTTTCACTCCTCTAATATGCTCATGCAACAGCAATATAGAGAGCGTTGTTTTACCAAATATTCTGAGTTAATTGCATGTCTCCTTGTAGCTTAGCAGAATAATGAATTGTTATTAAAAAATCACCAATCTCGCCTTACCGAATCTATATCATTGCTTGAAGCCAATGCCACAATTCAAACTAATAGATGTGGGCATGGGCGTGGGCGTGGATATTTTTATGGACGAGGCCATAATCGTGGTTGCCATATTTCTTAGAATTAAAGTGATGATAATCAACCTCACAATAAGAAAAACAACTCCAAAAACAGAAGCTGAATCATTCAGAAATATTACCTGGAAAGGCAACTGGGCCACATAACAAAAGGGTTTATGAGATTGAATGGTACAGATGTGGAACGAAAGGTCATTGGTCATGTACCTGTCGTACGGCCAAACATTTGGTTGACCTTTATCAAGCCTCCATCAAAGAAAAAGGTAACCAAATTGATACCAACTTTATTAATGGTCAAGGGACAATGGATCTTGATGATCCCTATCAAGTCTCCCTCCAAGAAGCTAACAATCAAATTGATGACAATTTCATTGATAATGATGGTGCAATACCTTTAACTCATTTTGATATCTATGGCTTCTTTGAAGATCCAAGTGGAAAATTTGACCATTTGATTGGTGATGGCAATGTGTGTTATGATTAACATATATATTTATTATATTACTTTTTATTACATATTTAATACAAACTGAGTTCTTCTATTTAAATTTTGTCTTTCTTTTGAAGATATATGAATCATTCTCCTGGAGATGCATGTCTTGTTGATTGTTTCACAACTCACACAATTTTACGTGATAAGAAATATTTTTCAAACTTAACTTTAGTTCCATTCAATGTTCAAACTATCTCATGTCCTATTGACCTAATTAAAGGCTCTGGAGAGCTACTACTGTTTTGCCTAATGACACCAAGTTTCAAGGATATTCGCCGAAATTGATATCACATTGAAACTATGAATCATAATGGAAATGAGTATTTACTCATTACTGGGCAAAAACAAATCTTTGAACAATTGATTTCTTCATCATATGGATTATATCAAACAACTATTATACCTCTTGAATCTCATGCTGTCATGAACCAAAAGTTCAATGACCTAAAAGCATTTTTACTATGGCATGAACAACTTGGACACCCGGGACTTTCAATGATGCACCGTATAGTTCAAAATTCTAAAGGGCATCCATTAACGAGCAGACAAATCTTAAAATCTCATGATTTTAGTTGTATTGCTTGTTCTCAAGGCAAATTAATTATTAGACCATCTTTTACAAAGATTGCATTTGAATCCCCTGCATTTCTAGAACATATTTAAGGGGATATTTGTGGGCCTATTCACCCACCTAGTGAACCTTTTCGTTATTTTATGGTTTTAATTGATGCGTCCACTAGATGGACTCATGTATGCCTTCTTTCTACCCGGAATGTTGCATTTGACAGATTACTAGCCCAGATAATTCGGCTCAGGACACAATTCCCTAATCATCCTATCAAGAAAATTTGTCTTGATAATGCTGGTGAATTCTCATCTCAAGCCTTCCTTGATTATTGTATGTCCATTGGAATAGATGTTCAATACTCAATTTCTCATGTTCATACCCATAATGGGTTGGCTGAATCCTTTATCAAACGTTTGTAATTAATTGCTAGACCATTACTTTTTAACACCAAATTGCCTTTATCGGCATGGGAGCATACTATTATTCATGTTGCGAATTTAATTCGCCTTCGTCCTACAACCAATCAAGATTTATTCCCATTACAACTTGTTCTAGGTTATCAACCTAATATTTCACATTTACGTGTTTTTGGTTGTGCTGTTTATGTTCCCCTTGTACCCACTCATCGAGGCTAAACCCAACTAGGTCCTCGAATCTTAGTATTTATGTTGGTTTTCAATCTTTATCTATTATTAACTATATTGAGCCTCTCATAGGTGAGGTTTTTACTACTCGGTTTGCATATTGTCATTTTAATGAAGATGTTTTCTCGCCATTGGGGGAGAAAAGCCAATTCCATAAGAATGGCGAGAAATTACATGGTGAAACATCTTGAACAGCCCCACCTGACTAAAGAAATGAATTAGAGATCCCGAGAGATGAATTCATTCTGAAAATCTTGCAAATTGATTGTCTGATGCATTTTATTGATTCAACAAAAGGTTACAAAATCGAGATATCACCATTTACCAAATATCAGCATGGATTGAAATTCCAATGGGAAAATTGAAATATAGCTTAGCCAATGAGCCTAAGCCACAATTAAAATGCGGAAGACCTATTGGCTCAAATGATACAATTCCTAGAAAAAGGAAAAGTGTTAAATTCAATACTCTTGAAGACCATACAAATGTGAAAGGATTAAATGATGAAATAACAACCCCTATAGAAGCACATCAATCTCATGAGCAATGATGAAGATCAAGAGCCACAAAATATGAATGAATGTCGACGTCGAAATGATTGGTTAAAATGGAAAGAAGCAATTCAAACAGAATTAAAATCACTACCTAAATGAGAGGTATTTGGACCAATAGGTCAAACATTTAAAGATATAAAACCTATTGGATATCGATGGATCTTTGTACGTAAGCGAAATGAGCAAAATGAAATCGTGCTATATAAAGCACGCCTTATATTGAGCTTCTCAAGACATGGAATTGATTATGAGGAGACGTATTCTCCGCTGCTAATGGATGCAACTACATTTTAGATTTAATATATTTATGGAATCTCCAGGAGAAGGACTTGATGATATCACGATTGATAGATGTAGTCACGACATTTATATGGATCTATTGATACTAATGTATATATGAAATCCTTGAAGGATTAAATTACTTGAGTAATGAATTGAAAACCACGGAGCATGTATTCCAATCAAGTTACACTTGATATTTATATGGATTAAAATAATTACGGTCGAATGTGGTATAATCGTTTAAGCGGTATTTCCTCGAATAAGGATAGATTGAATAATTGATTGCCCATGAGTTTTTATCAAGAAAGTAGCAACTGGATTTGCAATTATTGCGGTATATGTGGATGATTTGAATTTGATTGGGACTCTTGAAGAGCTCATCAAAACAATTGACTTCTTAAAGAAAGAATTTGAAATGAAAGATCTTGGGAAAACAAAATATTATCTTGGCCTGCAAATCAAGCATTGTTCAGATTATGTATTAATCCATCAATCAACATATATAGAAAAAGTCCTGCAGCGCTTTCATATGGATAAATCACCCTTGGTTTGTAGTTTGTTAGGCGCCCAGAGTGACCAAAAGATCTGTTTCGGCCTAAATAAGAAAATGAAGAATTTCTTGGTCCTTAAGTACCATATCTCAGTGCAATTAGTGCATTAATGTATCTTCCAAATTATACTCGACCAGACATTGCTTTCTCAGTTAATTTACTAGCAAGATACGAGTTAAAACCAACTAAAAACCTTTGGAGCGTAATTAAATATGTATTAATATATCTCCGTGGGACATATGACATGGGATTATTTTATTCCAAAACATTGGAACCACAATTTTTTCAGTTATGTAGATGCAGGCTATCTTCCGGACCCTCACAAAGCTCGATCATAGATAGTATATATATTTACTTGTAGAAATCTTTGCTGTACGGAATTGATAAAACAAGCGATGGTGGCTACTCACTCGACCGTTCGAAATACTTGTTATGCTTGAAGATAGTCGAGAATGTGTTTGGTTGATATCAATAGTATCATATGAAGATAATGATGCGTGTGTTGCGCAAGTCAAATGAGGATTTACTAAAGGTGATCTAACTAAGCACATTTCACCAAAATTCTTCTATACTCATGAACTTTAAAACAGTGGTGAAATCAGTGTGCAACAGATAAGGTCCATTGATAATCTAGCAAATTTATTTACAAAGTCGGTGCGCTCACAATGTCGAAACGTACGCAGGTGGTATCGTCGAATTATCTTCAAATGAGTATTGTGTCACTATTAAGGGGAGAATTGTTAAAGATGTTAGTATACTGCACTCTTTTTCCCTTCATCTAGGTTTTATCCCACTGGGTTTTATTGGTAAGGTTTTCAATGAGACGGTACTAACTATCTAGTGACGATCATTCTAGGGGGAGCGTTACAAATAATTCATTGAGAAATGTGAATGACCACACATTTACTAGTGAATCATTATAGATGTACGCAAAAACTGTATTAATGAAGACCCCTATATATATGAGATCCCTAATAATGAAAGATAAGGAGAAAACTGACCTCTTGAGTTCTCTCATTTTCTCATTTCCTTTCTTCATTCTTTATAAAACTTATATCTTATATAAAAATTATTATTATTTTCTAATTAGAATAATAAAAAGGGAAAATGTGCAAAGAACCCCTAACGTTTATCTCCGTAAGTCAATTTAGTCCCTACCATGACAAATTACGTTAAAGAGGACAAAAGACGTTGATTTGGTTGTGAAACATGTCACATCAGCTGTTGATGTGGCTAGAAATTTGCCCTAACTAACATTAAAAGTTTCGGGGTTTAATTTAGGGGAAATAAAAACCCTAATTACAATTTGGTAAATACAAAAACCAGTGAAGGAGCAAACGACACATCATTGACTCTGAATGTGAAAACAAGGGGGTTTTGTGCCATTATGATTACATAGCTGGGTTTTGGACATTGTGGAAGGAGACAAATCTAGGGGGGCGATTTTACCCATGTCAGGAAAGGGGATGTCGTTTTGTAACACCCTAAATTATACCCTGGTAGTTTACTACTTGTTTAGGGTAGAATATAAGTAAATTTTGCATTTTTCAGAAATTTAAATGCTAAGGGTAAAATGGTAATTATCAAATTAAGGACTCACAGGACATAAGGTAAGAAGATTGTATGTTAAAGTAGGATTTTGATAATTTGATGCGCAAATAGAATGAAAAATAAGGACTTAATAGTTAAAAGAAGAACTTTAAGCCAAAAATAGGATAAGACCAAACATGGTCTTATGAGAAGATATTTTATCATTTTTGATTTTGAGGCCTAGGGTTTACGGTTGAGAGGAGAATAAGCCATTTTGGGTTTCCAATTGTCCAAGCAAAGAGAAGGAAAATTAGAAGAGAAGAAATCCAGGTTTTGGACTCTAATATTTGTTAGTATGGATTACTTGTATGGAAACTATCACAAGCCATACTTGTTTATGGGTTGTTAAGAAAAACCTAACTTCCATTATGAAAGTGTTGTTGGTTGGTTTTTATGGGCTTTAGTGGTTTTGGTTGGTTAAAGTCAAGTTTTAGAGTTGTTTTCTTTGATGTGTTTTGGGTTTTGGTTGGAAATTACAGTGAAAGGAGTAAATGCGAGAAATTGCGGAATTAATTACAGTCTTGAAAGATGATGCGGGGTACTCAAAGTTGTTTAATCTAAGGATATTGAATGGTACTAAAAGATGATCTGGGGTACTGAAAGTTATTTGATGCAAGGATATTAGTCTGGAATGCGAGAGTTGAGTCACAGGTGCTCAGATTATTTTAGTCGAGGAGGTTAAGTACCGATTACTTTCAAGTTGATTCTGCGGTACTTTCAGGATGATTCTTGGTACTTTCAAAAAGTGGTTTAAGGTCGGAAAATGTTAAGAAATGCAGGGTACTCAAAATTTGCTTAAGAGTCACGAGTAAGCGGTCCTGCTGACCTTGTTTGTTTTGTTATGTTCTTGTTAATTCGAATAGAAGAGATTTGGTATGTATAAAAGTTATATGAAAAATGCTCTGTACCTCGCCGCCTCGGTGATCCTGTTGTTAGACAAACATTGTTTCTTGCCCTTTTATTCGCTAATGTGATTAAGAATAAAATAACAAGCTCGAAAACACATATAATTGTATGCCAGTCGAAACCGGATAGTGAATGAATAGACACGTCTATTCAGTGTGACGACACTTCTGCATTGTACTATGACACCTCTGTTACGTGAGTAGGCAAGTCTCTGTTTAGTGCTTTGGCACTCCACGCTATTGCTCTGACACTTGTACACATGGGCGACACGTCACCACGATCGGTGCTCGACACTCCTGCTAATCTTTATAACGCTTTTTGTTACGTAGGCGGAGCAAGCGTATTGTGCTTTGGCCCCTGTGGACCCTACCCGATCCACGGGTCAGCGCGACTCACTATTAATAGAAAAAAAAAGAGATGATTTTCGAGCTTTGGAAAATTCATCCCGGAGTGAGCAGTTTTTAGATCGCCACTTACTTTTATTTTATTTTTTTAAAAATGGGAAAATAAAGTAGAACAAAAAACCCTTCGTGACTCGGTCGGGAAGCGTCCACGAAAACTAGATTTCTGGGTCCAAGGATCAGGTTACTTATTGGGAAGGTACCTCATGCAAGGTAGCACCCCTCTAGGCTCGGAACCCAGTCTCTACTAATGAATTGGGTACATGGGAGCATTTGGGTCAAAGATCGATTAACCTTAGGCTATGTAGACGATATGAATCCCACC
This sequence comes from Tetrastigma voinierianum, assembly GCA_016808115.1. Classification (NCBI taxonomy): domain Eukaryota; kingdom Viridiplantae; phylum Streptophyta; class Magnoliopsida; order Vitales; family Vitaceae; genus Tetrastigma; species Tetrastigma voinierianum. Next base: position 981,704 of record JAEQBH010001219.1, read on the forward strand.
TGGAAACCAGCTTCCCGGTATCTGCTTGCCTCTGGCTATTAGGCAAAGCAAATGAGTGCATTGCTTGAGGTCCCCGAAGCCATGCGTTGTAGAAGAGAGATTAAGTCCATTTTACATAAACACATAACAAGCATTCAAGATTAAGCACCATGCATGCATAAGAATTCCGCAATCCTAAATCAAAGTGCGTACATGTGGTCCCTAGCCATGCACTATAGAAAAGGGTGAGTCAACCATACAACATGTATTCAGAATCAAGCATTAAAGTTTGTACCAAAGAGGAGGAAAATTTGGGTTCAGCCAGGTAAGTGACTCCTGACGTCATACAAATCAAACTAGACTTACCTAGACCATAACGCCCATAACTCAAGCTGACCACATTAATAAAACCTTTAGATGGCCCCTAAGTGCCCCATAGCAAATGGGTTTGAGCCTCAATGGATTCAGGCTAAAAGCCAAAATTGAGGGTTGCTCATAGTCCTTTTGCAGGACAGGTTGAACCGGTTCCTAACCAATTCAGCCGGTTGAGTAAAATTCCCAAATTTTTTCAACAAATTCCTCAATGAATAAGAAATCTAATAAAAGTAACGGTGCTCAATTACAAGCCTGGATGAGTGAGAACCAATTGAAACAAGCCAATGTGTTCCTCATAGATGGTAGAGTCAGTGAGCTGTAGTGCAGAACCAGATAATCATGTTCCCCAACCAGTTGAGCTGGTTGAGAACAGTTCTCAAAAATTTTCAAAATATTCCTCACAAAGTAAGGAATCCAACAAAACAAACAATGTACAATTCTGACTCCGAATGAGTGAGAACTGACCAAAACAATGCAAAGTACCCTAACTATTGTTCCCGAAAATATAACCTAATGAAACAGATGATCCGGTTCCCCAATTGGTTGAGCCGGTTGAGAACAGTTCTCAAAATTTTTCAGAACATTCCTTATAGAGTAAGGAATCCAAAAAAAATAAACGGTGTACAATTCTGACTCGAAATGAGTGAGAACTGGCCCAAATAATGCCTAGTGCCCTAAAATGAGGCTGCAAACATCAAAGGCAAAGACAAGCGCAAAAGAAATGGGAGAAGCATACAACGCTCATACATGTCAGATTCTGTCTCTCCCTTCTTCTCTTTCTTGCTCTAAAATAAATTACTGCCAAATGATATGAGTAGAGCCACTCCTGAATCTAGAATCTCATTCTTTTTCCTTCTTTCTCCTTTCTTCTTTTCCTTCTTTTTTTTCTCTCCCTCTTTTCATTCACTCTCCACGGTTTTTTTCTTGTATTTATCCTTCATAAACATTTGAGCTCACTCCATTTTGCACACCTTCAGTCTTAAGAACTGCCCTAATCAGTCTTGGACTTCCCCAAGTCCATAAACACTCCTCTATTCACGAGGTCAAAAGCTAGCCACATTAACTCATTTTCTTAACCACCAAGTATCCCAGTGGACCCAAGGTGGGTTGCAAGCAACCCATAACATATTTATTTGGACCCAACCCATGCCTAGGGCGATCTGGGGCTTATGGGCTGAACAGTAAGATTTAGGCTCCCAATCACAAAATCAGTGCTCCATACAAGGCGCTTTGAATGATCCGGCTAGGCAGGTTCCAAGCCGTTAGATCAGTGAGAAAAAATCTAAAATTTTGAAAAAGGATTCCCTGAAGAATAAGCAGTCCAAAAAAAAAAGGCACACAATTCCGAGTTTTGATGAGGGAGATATGACCAGAACAAGCTCAGGTGCTCCGAATTCGAACCTACTCAAAGAATGAACTTCAACAGAAATCCATTGAACCAGCTGATCTAGTTCCCAACTGGTCGATTTGGTTAGTAAAAATTCCCAAATTTTTTAAGAGAATTCCTCAATGAGTAATGAATCCAACAAAAAAAAATGGTGCATGATTTCGAGTCCGGATGATGGAGATATGACCAGAACAAGCCTAAGTAACCGAATTCAAACCTTCTCCTTTGAACTCTAGGTGAACTGAAATTTTGGGGAGGCTTCACTTCCTTCCTATAGCACGATGTGGTCAACTAGGGAAAGGACCATGACGACACTCCAAAATGAACCACACACTCACACCATCGTGAACTACAGACGTACGTACATAAAGCTCAAAAACAAAATAAACTCAAAAGGGCCAGAGCCGTGACATATAAAAAAGCTGATGCAGTGACACCATGGATGCAAATACAAGTGTTGAGGGACAAAATTGAGGGTCTACAACACCTACGATTCGATACTATGATTTTAGCCGGGTGCCATTAGTGTTGTGTCCCTCTCATTCATTGTTACTAGTCTATATAGGCAAACATTTATATGATAAGAATATGAATAATGAACAATAAGAAAGTATAAGTAATCGCTTCGCTCTCGTTTCAGACACCTACGGGTACCTTTGTATAAGATCTCATCTAACTCCTACTGAGATATGAAAACATGTTATAATTATGCTATATGAAAACTCGTGATAAGAATTAAAGAGACGTGAACCTAAAGATGCATTATGTTATATGTATCTTGTAATCAGGACCACTTCAAGTGGTCATATGTTATCCGCTTCCATTGCCATAATAGCACTCCGTACTTCAAACTGCAGGTATCAAGAGACATCGTGGGTATTTCGCATTCGCCAAGGCCAACACAGCAATAGGAATTCACCTGATATAGGTTTTGCCTTTTGGTTTCGGAATGTAAATGTAAAATGCTTTGTAATAGTGGGGTTTGTGTAAGTACAAGTAATTTGGACTTAGGAATATGTACATGACATTTGGACTTAGTAATTTGGACTACGGTGGTTGTATTACAAGTTTTATTTCATTAAGAAATTATATATATGAAATAGGCCCATCAATGTCATAAAAGCAAGTTAAAGAGTCCTAGTCCCGTGTCGTGCCCCCTCTCTTCCCCCAAGCAAGGTAGGGGTATGACACGTTTTTTTTTTTCCATGACTTGATCTTAAGATGCCAACTATGGCAAAGGTTGTTATCAATGAATTGAAGTGGGAAAACGAGCTTTGTAAAAGGGAGATTAAGAATATGCAGGAAGTGAAGGGTAGAAATGGTGAAGTGATGGATGAGGTGAAAGAATTTCAGCAACATGATACAATGGAGGCTAGAGATTGGTTAGGAACTGATGAGATGAAGGAATTGAAGAGAGAGTTGAAAAAACTAAAGGCCTCTTTCAAATTGAACCAGTTTGCTCTAAAGTGCACTGCACATTTTTATGCTTTGTTGCCTTTGTGTTGATGTAATTAAGTGCAATGCACTATTTTGTGATTATAGAACAATGCAATTAAGTTGATTCAATTTTGGCTTCTTGAATGAAAGCAGTGTTTCAATTTATTTCAATGCTCTGTTTGATTATTTTCTGGCATGGTATGGTTTAATTTTGTATTGATGTAAAGTTGGGATTCATGGTATTAGTTAATTTGGAATTCATGCTATCATTCATGGTATTAGTTAATCTGGAATTCATGCTAGAATTGAAGCAATCAAACCCAGTTCACAAAATCAATGGTATTGAAGTTTACTTTTCTATTGATGTAAGCTGGAATGAATTGTATTAGTAAGATGGAATTCATGCTAGAATTGATGTAATTCATGATGTTTACAATCAAGACTTGAAATAGAAGTTTACAAAATGGGATATAAGCATTTGAACCTTCATAATCAAGACATGAGCTAGAACTTGTCCAAACCATATTGTTTATAAAATTAAGACTTGCAGTAGAAGTTTACAAAAATGGGATATAAGTTGTCCAAACTATAATGTTTACAAACATGTCTAAAACCAACAAACAAAACCCCAATGCAAGATGACTCCATGGTTCATTGATCCTCAATTGAAGACTCCATTCTTGTTTCTCCATGTTTCCCCTTGCTTACTAATCTAACATCCCTTTCTGCAAGCAATTGCCTTATAGTTACTGAGCTACTGCCCCTCCACTGCAAAATAGGTGGTATAAAAGGCATGTTGGACATGTCAACATGTCCACGATCACCTTTAGCATCTATTCTTCTATTAACATATGAAGTTGATGTTCTGCTATGAGCATTCTTTGATTTAAGTTGAGATTCGCTAGGTATTTGATGTCCTCCTTGAATCTCATAGTCTATATCTCCATTTAATAACACTTTACACTATGGTGCTATCCCTTTATTGATATGAAAATTTTCATTACAGGTAGGACTAAAGGAATTGATCCACTTTTCACATAATGGACTTTTCATACCTAACATGTTCATAGTTTTTTTCCTTATAAACTCAAACATTGTCTTAATTAGCATATATTTGGCCTCTAGGATCCAAGCATTGAAAGCTTTCCACCATGTTGTTCTATAACCCATGGTTTACATCTATTACTAAAGTAGGCTCTTACCCATGTGTGTGGTGGGTAGTTCATCAAATCCTTTACTGCATTTAAACTCACCTCTCCAAGCTATCTCATGTTGTCTACAAATTCTTCTTCAAAGGTAGACCAAGTTACTTCCAAAATTGCCTCTTCATCTCTCATCCCCTATGCTCATAGACCAATTAGAAAATATGTGGCGTGCACACCATCTATGCTCAGCCTTAGGAAGGACATTAATAACAACATTCACTAATTCCTACATTCAAATGCAACAAATAACACATCAATAAGTGAGACCTTTCATACATAAAGATAAATAAATGAAAATTAAATTTAGTGTCATACCTTCTACATGTCTGATATCAAAGTATAATAACTCTCATCTCCTAATTCCAGCTCTCCTTATAGCATTGTTAGAAACAAAACCAAGTTCATTTTTATTTCACTTTTCACACAAGGCCATGCTATGGGATAATTTTGTTCATTCTCATCCCTCCCTAAAGCAACCAAAAGCTCACCCTTAAACTTGGTCTTCACAAAACATCCATCCATACCTATAATAGGCCTACAACCTACTTTCCAGCCTTTTTTACATCCATCTAAACACACAAACATCCTCCTAAATACTCTCCTCCCCTCTTTTAGGTCTTCCCTACACATATCCACCATCATTGTAGAGCCTGGATTGCTTCTCAAAAGTTCATCAACATAAGCCTCTAACTCGGAATATTCAGTTGTAAAAGACCTACAATAAGCATCTAACACCATCCTTCTTGCCCTTTTGCACTTGGAGATGCCAACATTCAACCTCAACTCTTCCTCGGTATCCTTTTTTAGATCCTTAATTTTGTAGTCATACTTGTAAAGGATTTTGTTCTTGTAATTTTTGATTAGAAAATTGGCTATCACTTTAGGCTTAGTGAAAATCTTATAATAGTTATGGTCTAGAACTAAGTTTTTACAGCTAGCCCAAGGTTAGAACTATCTTTTGACACCAACAAGGCAAATGGGCATTAATCTTCACAATTAACCCTTATTCTATCTTTTTCACTTTTCACAAACGTCAATGCCACTCCCTTAGAAATAGCATAGTCTTATAGATTCCCTAATTTCGGTTGGATTTACAAATGTCATTCCCAAGCTAAAGTAAGGTCTTTGGTCTTCTACAATGAAACAAGAAGGATGCTTTCTTTCTATAAGGACCTCTTCATCATCATCCATCAAAAGGTTGTCATCACTATCATTTTCATTCCTCACTTCATTATTAGAGTCTTCACTCGTTTCCATACTCACTACAATATTTCCAAAGATTACTCCTACCAAGATTACTCATGATCTGTGCCACAACAGTCGAGCTAAAATCAATAAAATTCATACACCTGTTCCTACCACGCCGTAGTCAAGCCACCGCACACATAAAGGGTCTAGTAATTAACACTCGGGATGGGTTTTCATCTCAGCAAATGACTTACTAAGTGCAAGAAGGTAAGGCTTTATTCGACTTTTCGATTTTTGTTTCAAAACAAAGAAGTAGTTTAATCACGAGAAATTGCAAAAACCTAAAATAAAGCTTGAAAAAAAGTTAACCCTCAAGACTTGTGTCACTAACTTGGTAACTTAGTAAGAAACAAGTGTCTCGGTTTTATCCGCTATGACAAGCAACCTATAGTTCAAGCCACAACCGAATCTATGTTTAACTAGCAAACCTCACCCCTAAAATCAAATTCCTATTCGAGTCAAATTACGCATAACACTTATCTACGGCCCCTTTACAAATAAACCCTAACATTAAATATCAGCCTCATGGCTCCTCGTAAAGACCATCTAAAACCACAACAAGCATCTAGCAATAAGTATACACCGTATCCTAAAGCATGGTAGTATCGTCAAATCAATAACATTCAATGCTATTCAACCCTATTTTGAGGAAGGAGAACATAAACACGCACTGGGAACTTTTAAAATACAAGAGGACAACCCGCATATGCCCCACCACTAAGCTACAACTTCCTTCCTCTTCAAAAGAAAAAGAGGCTTAGCCAAGCATCCTTGAGTCATTATCCCTGCAGGGTGCTCATGCCTAAGAAAATAAGAGAAAGAGGAGAGAGAAGAGAGAAAAACCAAACCCTAACTAAAGCTACGAAAGATATTTACATAAAATAAAAAACTTGCCAAAATTGCTCCTCTCAATTTGTCGCTTAGGGTTACAAATGGGAGGGCTTATATAAAGCACCCAATGTATGAAAATACCACAAAGCCTAAATAACTTGGCTAATTTTAGGGACAAGAGTAATATGGTCTGCAATTGAAGTCACAGACAATTACAAAAGCATGATACAAGTGCTGAATTTCACAAGGCTCAAAAATACTAGGCAAAATGAAAAATCCTCGCTTAGTTAATAAAATTTCGCTTAGCTAGCTTAAATCACCAAGAGATAGCGAAAACAGGAAATTTCGCTAGACCCTGGCAATTTCGCTAGCTAGCGAAATTTCAAATTTAGCGAAATTCTTCAGAGTAATGAAACGTGAAATTCCTCGCTAGGAATAAAGGCTTAGCTTAAAATTCGTGTCTAGTTTAAAATTGTCAATTTCGCTAAGATTACAATTTTCGCGTCGCTGAATTTTCGTGAATCCCAAATAAATTTTCTAAATTTTAGCGAAATTCCTGAATTGCCGATTCATCTCTCGCATTGGCTCGTCCTCACGCATCATTTCAACACTTTGCCTTCATTCTTTCTCTTTGATTTTCGTCCCGTTGATGGCCGACAATCGCTTCAATCTTCACGATTCATCATATTGCCTCGAGCACGAACTCCCAAAGACAAAAACCTCGCAAAACAACCAAAAATAACCTCTAAACTAAGATAAGTGATGGTTTAAGAAGACTTGAACACTTCAATTGGCATAAATGACATGATTAGTGCGCAAAAAGCACTCAAAACCTATCTAATATAGGGTTCAAAATAGCACTTTTTGGGCACTAATCACATCATCCTCAAATTCATTACTTTCAATGTCTTCCCTTTCCATAAAGGCATTATAAGCAACTTCATCATCCTTTACAACTTCATTACCCTCTGCAACTTCATTAATATCAAGAAATTGGGCATCATTATCAAATGGCACTAATTCAACAATGGGAGGATCTATCTCTGTAAGACCCGAGAAATTCCAATTTATGGAATAAGGGCAAATCGTGAATTTCGACATAAAATCTTGTAATTTCGTTGAACCGACCACTTCTGTATCTCTACTTACAAAACGGATTTCACCGTTGGAATCGCCTCGCAAATCTAGCTAGCATATAAAAATTTCACGAATTTTGAGACAACGGAGTCGACGTCGATAAGATCGTTGCCGGCCGTAAATGATTTTCGATGCGACAAAGTCACATATAACACACTTAATACGCCATGTTCAGATGCGTAGAGAAATGATGAAATTACCCACCGAGATAGTGCCGACATCAATTTGGTAAAAGAGGGCATGCGGTCATTTCTTTAATTCGATTAAGTCACAAGATGACAAAATAGCAACAAGGCTAATCTTCTTCATTAAGCCAAGAGCAAATGCGGAGATGCGTAATTTTTGACAAGAGCTATTTTTGAAAGGGATTTGTAGAGAGAGAGAAACTTCTAGAAATACAAGCGATCCAACCGTGGGATGCCTTTCAAGCACAAGAGGAGAACTCTATCGCAGAGAGCTTCATGCTGGTACCGGATTTTAAGTTTCTTCAAACCTTTATAAGTAGATTTTCTCCCTATCGTTTTATTCCCATTTTTACATTTTCAACGCTTCAGCCGATTTAAAGCATTAGTGGGTCATGGGACCCGCCTCAAACTCGGGATCTAATTAATATAAAATTTTTGAGACAATAGAGCAGGCCCGTGGCTGCCCACCCGCTGATGTTGGTGTGAAATTTGTGTGTTTTGGTGTTAATCATGTATTGATTGGATTTGAGGCCGGAAGTGGCCGTGAAATGCAGGTTCACAAAGTGAACCGATGAATGGATGTGTGTTGAACCGTGAAACCTAGGGTTTTACTGTTCCTATGAATAGTGACACGAAAATGTATTTTTTGTGAAATTATGTGTTTGGTTAAGTAGTTTGAATCGAATTGTGTATGTTTGAACATTAGCCCAAGTGAGCTAATTTTGATGTTTGAAATGATAATTATACAATATGCTCAGGTGGATTTAATTTTTTATGCAGTATATTCATGTTTATATATTTCGTATTTGCTGACACTATATCGAACCTGCAGATACATGATTCCATATGCACTATAACACCTTAGATTATAAGAGTGAGTGCATGAGATGAAAGATAGAGAAAACGTCTTCGGGAGGGTCATTTCAAAACATTAATTACTCCGAGGGGGTAGTCCAAATTTAAAATATCAATCGTCGGCTTACCAATTGATATTCATCGAAGGGTAGTCCACAACAAATAATATATCAATCAGCCGAGCGTCCAATTGATATATATACATCGGGAGTGGTTGTCCACTAATAAAACAATAATTTCTATACAAGGCTTAGGCGAGCGTGAGAGAGTTTCATGAGGACTCTGATCCGAAGTCAGTCATGTAGACATTCAAGCAGATCAGCGCATTTGCTTGAATGTGTGTTTACTTTAAACATTGCAATCGCACTTAGGTATATATTCAATTTGTATGGCCTCCCATCGAGCTTTAGCTCACCCCGTCGCGGATCCCCTTTACGTGTGCAATGTGGAGCGTATGAGAGACGACTCATCCTAGAGGCCGTAGTTTTAGAAGCAAAGCCTAATGTGGTTTGGTGGTTTTACATGTATTAGAACTCTTGGCTTAATATATGTATGGCTTAAGAGTGAAAATATTGTAACTCTTGTAACTATAGGATATATAGTTGGATGCATAGTCGTATGCATATCGAGAATTGCTTATGGGCCCGGGCGGCCGTGATTGATATATATATACGGGATTGTCGACCGCTGGGACAGGATATGCAGGTACTGTATTTGGGTAGAGCTCTCCGCATAAAGGAGACTCTGCCCGATTTTCCGCGACGTCTGCACCCGACATCCACTTGTATTCCGCGGGTTGACGGGTAGTCAACGGACCCCCGGGTTTTGGGGCGTCACAATCTCATAATTAATAGGCAATATATCTTGGGCAAACACGAGAGCATCTACCTCATGGTTTGCAAAGAACTTTAGCATATTTGTGTCTTATAGGCATCCTAAACTAAAAAAAGACCTTCATTCATCTCCATTCCAAGTTCCAGACATAAATATGCTCTACATTTTTATAACTCAACTGTGATTTGTAGGCATCTTCAACACTAATAATGGATAGAAAATCCACATCAAAATCTTCTACAATATGTACATTTCCTCCAACATAATGCAATCAAGATGTAAACAAACATCCACATGCCCATCCATGCTGCCATTTAAAATAAAATTAAAAAAAAACTTAAAGAATAATAATACAAAACAAGGGACCATTGATAAACTAACAGTTGCATTGTTGTTATTAATCAACACAAAAGAGGGGACCACTTATACCAAATGGTAACATTGCTAACATTACTATATAAATAATAGAAACCATGGGGGTTGCGAGGAAAACAACACAGTTGCAAGAATAAATTACCTATAATTCGAAGAAGAAATTACCCTCCTTTAATTGATGAATTTCATGATATCTATAAGGGTTCGATTGTAAATAGCATAAGATTTTTTGTTAGAAAGTAAGATCGATTTCAGCTTTTCACCATTGTTTTTTTTACGAAGATCAAAGGAAGATAGCTTTCAGAAGTGCGGATCTTCTTTGCTCCTTCGCATGTTTTTTGATTTACCAAACTGTAATTAGGGCTTAATATAATTAGAGTTTTTTATTTTTTCCCAAATTAAACCTCCAAACTTTTAATGTTAGTTAGAGAAAATTTTAACCACATTAGCAGCTGATGTGGCACATTTCACAATCAAATTAATGTCATTTGGCCTCTTTAACGCAAACTGTCACAAAAGGGACTAAATTGACCTATAGTGATAAATGTTAGGGAGGTTTTTAGACAAAAAAGTTTAAGGTTTAAATGGAAGATTTGGGAAAACATGAAGGGATTTTTTTGCACCTTTTCCCAAAATAAAATATATGAACTATTTGAACATGACAGTTGATGTTTAAAAAAAAGACAGTTGTGGCCATCTTTGATTCCTCAAAATTTCAAGGGAAATGCAAAAGAAAAAAGACTAAAAAAGTAAAAAATTGATTTAAAGTTAACTAATCATTTTATATCCATTTAAATTTTATGTATTTGTTTATTTTAAAAGTAAATAATTTATCATTGAACATGTACGTGAGATGGTTAGGGTCCCTGCTAGCGTAACCAGTGGTTTCGAGTTTGAGCCTTAAGAATGCAAATCAGATTAGAATAATGTAATTCTTACTGTTCTCGTAGTTCCTCTACTGTGGTAGGATTAGTCTAATCAGATATGTCTTAAAACGCTTTCCATGTGTGCATAGGGTCAACTCAAGACACCTCATGATCAAACCAAAAATACTAATTTAAAAGTACATAAATTTTTATTAGATTTTAATAATATTTGACTTTATTGAATATTTTTATGGTAAATGTCACATATGATAGAACAATTTATAAATTTTTTTTTTTTTTTTAACATATTGTATTGTTTTGGACAAAGAGAAGTTTCATGTTATTATTTTGGAATTGTTGTAAAATAAAGAAAAAAAATGATGGAGATATTGGAGAGAGAAATATAGACAAGAGAATTGTTTTTCTTCAGATACTTTTACAAGACGTAAGTGAGGCCCTTTTATAGGCTTATGATACATGTATCTAGGAAAAAAGAAAGGTATTTCATAATGGTTATCATAAAGCAACCATAATGACCATTATCTAGGAAAGCAAAAAGGTACTTCATAATGGTTATCATAAAGTAACCATAATGACCTGGAAAGCTAAAAGGTCCTTCATAATGACCATTATGCACAGGTTCACAAATCTTCCTAGTACATCAGATGAATCACAAACTTCCAAATACATCAAGTGAATGATACATGAATCTTCAAGGTACGTCGGATAATCTTCAAGGTTCATTGGATGAAACATGGACCTTCCTGAGATTGAAGGGTCTCTTCAACATTCATGAATCTATTTAGTAATGTCCATACTTTTATATTTATAACACTCCCCCTTGGACATTATTACATGATGCCCATGCCTCATTTAAAACCTCACTAGAAAAACCCAGTAGGAAAAAACTAGCAAAGGAAAAGAGTACATGACATGCATGCTTTTATTTGTTGCATTGGCTGCCTCGTTAGAACACCTTTAACTAGAAAAACCTCATGGGAAAAAACTAGTCAAGTAAAAATAGTACAACCATTGGTCTTCAGGACCTAATTCTCATGATTGTTTTGAAGTTGTCGCTCCCCCTGAAGACAACAATCTTCCAAGCCTATGCATTCCAATACCATGAACATATTTTTCAAAAGTAGTTGTAAGAAGGGACTTAGTGAACAAATCAACCAAATTGTCACTAGAGCAAACTTTCTTTATAATAATAACACCGTTCTTCTGAAGTTCATGTGGATAAAAGAATTTTGGTGCAATATGTTTTGTCAAGCTTCCTTTAACATATCCATTGCTCATTTGTGTAACACATGCTGCATTATCCTTGTAAAGGACTGTAGGGGATATATCATTTATCGCGATCCCACATGAACCACGAATATGTTGTACCACTGGTCGTAACCATACACATTCTCGTGAAGCCTCATATAAAGCTATAATTTCTAAGTGGTTTAAAGAAGTGATAAGCACAGTCTGTTTAATAGACCTCCACGAAATTGCAGTACCACCCCAGAGAAAAACATAACCAGTTTGGGACTTGACATTATGGGGATCAGACATATAGTCAGCATCAGAGTAGCCTACCAATGTCATATCTTGATTTCTTGTATAAAGTAAACCAAGATCTAACCTTGAAGATATCGAAAAATATGTTTAATGTCATTCCAATGCCTCCTTGTAGGAGAAGCACTAAACCCTGCTAGCAAGTTTACTGCAAATGCAATATCAAGCCTAGTGCAATTTGAGAGATAAAGTAATGCTCCAATGGCACTCAAGTAAGGAACTTCTAGTCCTAAAATATCTTTAGTATCTTTTTTAGGTCTAAATGGGTCATTATTTGTAACACCCAAAATTATACCCTAGTAATTTATTACATGTTTAGGGTATAATATTAGTAAAATTTGCATTTTTTGGAAATTTAAGTACAAAGGGTAAATTGGTAAAATGACAAATTAAGGACTTAAGAGACATAAGTTAAGAAGATTATATGTTCAAGTAGAAGTAATGATAAGTTGATTTGCAAAAGAAATAATGAAGAAGGACTAAAATGCAATAAAGCAAACTTTTGGCCAAACTCCCTTAAGCCAAACATGGCCTTCTAGGATAGGAAAAATATCTCATTTTGGTATTGGAGACTTAGGGTTACGGTTTGGAAGAGGAGCCATGTTGGGCATTTCTTCTTCATTTGCTTTGGAGTTTTTCTTGTTCAAGCAAAAATGAAGGGAAAAAAGCTGGGTTTTGAAGGTTTCAAGAAGATTAAGGTATGGAATGGAATACTTGTGTGGAAACTTGTTTAGGTTTGTGTATGGATTTGTTAGTTAGGAAACCCTCCTAACTCTCTCTTTGCCTATGTTTGGGTTAGAAGAACCCTATCTCTGTATAAAGTAATTTTTGTTGGTTTTAGTTCAGTTTTGTGATCGGGTTTGGTTTTGGCTGAAATTTCAAGGAAAAGAGACAAACTTGCCATTTCTCGCGTAAATCGGCAGCTGAGTACCTAGACGAGTTGAGTACCTAAGACTCAAAGTTGTTTAAGGTCCAGAGGATGTTGAGTACTGGTACTCAAAGTTGTTTAAGGTCTGAGTACCGGTCCTGCAACCTTGTTTTTGTTATGTTCTTTCATTAATTTTGAATGAAAGGGTTAGTACATGTATAAAAACTATATGAAAAATGCTATGTACCTCGCCGCCTCAGCAATCCTGTCGTTGGGTAGACTTTGTTTCTTGCCCCCTTATTTTCTAATGTGATTAAGAACACGATAACAAGCTTGGAAACACATATAATTGTATGCCTACTTAAGACCAAACAATGAATGATTAGGCACCTCTAATCAATACTATGACACTCCCGCTACACGACACTTCGCTTTCAGGCGTGCACGCCATCAAGCCAGGTTTCAACACCTCTATACAGCATCAGATCAGACCTTCCCAAGACTTATTGTGTTGTGTCCCTCTCATTCATTATTATTGGTCTATACATGCAAACATTAATATGATAATAATCTGAATAATGAACAATAAGAAAGCATAAGGACTCTGTTCTATTCTGTAATGTACCTACGGGTACCTTCTGTACAAGATCTCTGTTCTGAACTCCTATGGGAAATATGAAAACCTTGTTATAAGAATTATGCTATATGAAAATTCACTGGTAAGAATTAGGTTATACATAAATTCTGACATATGAATTATGTTATATATATCCTGTAATTGTGGACCACTTCAAGTGATCATATCTGTTATATGTTTTCCACTAAGCTATAAGCTTAGCATAGGTGTTTCATCCGTGTAGGTACTGAAAAGGACATCCGAGGCATTCTGCATACAACAAGGCCAACACAACAATAGGAGTACACCTGATGTAGGTTTTGATTTTTGGTTATGGAATGTAAATGTAAAGGTTTTTTTTTTTTTTTTTTTTTTTGTAATAGTAGAGTTTGTGTAAATACAAATAAATGGGACTCAAGCATGATAATATTGTGACATTTAAACACCACTACTAAGTTAGACATGTTGTATTCATTATGAAATTCTATATGAAACGGGCCCACCAATGTCCGAAAAGCTAGTTAAGGAGTCTCAATCCCGTACCGCGCCCCCTTTCTTCGCCCAAGCGAGGGTAGGGGCGTAACATTATCCGCTTCAAGGGATCGGACAACCATTGATGTGCTAAGTGAATGAGATTTATCCATATAAAATTTCTCTCTCTAAACCTTCTTAAGTGTCACTAAAGTGGTACTAATATTCCTTGTGGAGGTGCTCGACCAAGAGGTCGAATCAATACTTGGTTTTGCCCAAGTCTTTAATTTCAAACTCCGTCTTTAAGCATGAGCTAGCTTCCACAATTTCTTTACGTGTTCCAATATAATGTTTATGTCATCAACATAAACCGAGATAATACAAAAGCCATTCAACGACTTCTTTATGAACACACAAGGATATGCATTGTTATTTATATATTCCTGTTTCAATAGGAATTCACTCAGTCGATTGTACCACATCCGACCCGACTATTTTAGACCATATAATGACCTTTGCAATTTAATGTTATACATGTTGCGATTTTCAGTTTCTTTGATCTCGGGAATCTTAAATCCATCAAGGATTTTCATGTAAATATTAGCATCTAATGATCCATATAAATATGTTGTCACCACGTCCATTAACTGCATATCTAAATTCATATTTGTTGTCAGAGATATTAAGTAACGGAACGTAATGCCATCCATAATGGGAGAATATGTTTGATCAAAATCAATATCAGGTCTTTGAGAAAACCCTTGAGCAATTAATCTCGCTTTATATCTCACCACCTCATTATTCTCATTTCTCTTTCGTACGAATACTCATTTATATCCTACTGGGATGACATTTTAAGGTGTGCGTACTATAGAGCCAAAAAATTTTCTTTTTATTTAGTAGTCAAGCTCAAACTTCAATTGCTTCGCTCTATCTTACCCAGTATGAGTGCTTCCGGTACTCTGCTATTGACTTAAGTTTTGGATCCAGATTATCATTTGAGATATTAAGAGCAGTTGTAGAGGCAAATATGTCGTCAACGACTGTAATATTTTTATTATATGTTTCTCCCGTATTCACGAAATTCATAGCAACTTCTATATTCACATTAACCACATCCTCATCATTTCCCAAAATATTTTGATCTGGCCATTCCACAATTCTAGTATTATGATTATTTGGGGCACGTGAAAATGTACTAGGATTGTCATCTTCAAGACAATCCTCTTCAAGAGGTTTTAGAAGTGACATGGTTTCTTTATTAGATTTTGTTTTCAGCGGATTCTTATCTTTCGCACCGATATGTCTCCCACGCTTCTGGAGTTAAGGAGCATCAATAGATATACTAGATCCCTTGGGGACCTCCACTCTTTATCGTGTGTTTACAGCAGGTATATGAGATTTAGTCACTCCTTTGTGGTCAGTAAATGCATCTAGCAGATTACTTGTTAAATATTGCAAGTTAATTATCTTTTGAACTTCCAGTTCAGTCTAACTAGTGCGTGGATCTAAATATTGAAGATCTTTTACATTCCATGAAATTTCTCGGCATTCTTTTAATTTTTGGTTCTTATCTCCCCTTAATGCCGAGAAATTAATGATCTTCATCGAATAAGCAGTCAGTGTCCCAAGTTGTAAATTGATCCCCTAATATGGGTTCTAGGTACTTAAGAATAGAAGGAGATTCATTGCCAATATATATATATACCTAGCTTTCTCTGAGGGCTCCTAAAGGTATGTTGTGGTGGTGATATAGGAACATTGACTGCACATCCAAATATTCGCAGATGAGAAATATTTGGTTCTTTGACACGCACCATTTGTAAGGGGGCATAATCATGACATGCAGTAGGCCAGATTTGAATTAGAGCAATAACATGCAAAACCTCATGCCCCCAATAAGAGATAGGTAAGTCAGAATGTTATAACAATGGTCTAGCAATTAACTTGATACACTTAATCAAGGACTCAACTAGACCATTCTAGGTGTGGATGTAAAGAACTGGATGCTCCACTTTGATACCTAATGCCATACAATAATCATCGAATGCTTCGATGTGAACTCATCGACATTATCCACTCTGATGAATTTAATTGTATAATCAGGCTCTAAGGTCAATAAGTTTAGCAATAAACTTGACAAATGCATTATTTCATGTGGATAATAAACAGACAGGAGTCCATCAAGTGGAAGCATCAATTAGGATCATGAAATATCGAAATTGTCCTGATGCTAGATGAATTGGTCCACATATATATCCATAAATCCATTCAAGGAAAATAAGAGATTCTATTCCAACTTTAGTATGAGAAGGTCGTACTATGAGCTTTCCCTTTGCACAAGCTCCACAAATAAATTTATTTACAAAAGGGATTCTACTGCTTGGCATATGATGCCCAATAGAATTAATCAAAATCTGACACATCATGTTTTACCCAGGATGACCTAGTCATTCATGCCATAATTTGAATCAATATGGGTCTTGAAATTTTAAACTCATTGCAACATTGTGATGAGAAGGTCTGATATATGTATAATACAATCCTAAAGAGATAGAGGGAAGCTTTTCGACTATTTGCTTCTGACAACCTATTGATCGAATCATGAGGAAATATTCAATATCATTTTCAATTTCGATTTTAATGTGAAAACCATACGATCGGATGTCCTTAAAATTGAGAAGGGTACGTGTGGATTATGGATATAGTAACACATCATCGATAATCAGTTTTGTACCTATATGAAGGATTAGTGAAGCTCTTCCAGAGCCCACTATTAAAACATTAGCATTTGCAATTGTAGTAACACTTCTTCTTTTCTCAGTTAAAGTGTGAAAGAATTTTCTATCTTTAAGGATAGTGTGTGTGGTAGCACTATCAACCAAGCATAGAATATCCTTAGTCTTCTTAGGTAGTTATTCAAAAATTTTGATGCTCTAAAATAGAAAAAATGAAAAATAGAGCATTAAAATAAATCATAACAAACAAAAAAAAACTAATAGATGATATTCAAGAGTCAAATTGAATCTCATAAAAAAAATAATAAACAGAGGACATACTTAAGAAAGCAAATTTTCTGACATAAACATAAAATATGATCACTCATGATCTCCAAAATCTTCTATATCAAATTTCAAGAAATCATCATTATCAACATTCAAGGACATGTTTGCTTTAGGCAAAACATTATTAACATTCAGGGTCATGTTTGCTTCAAGCAAACAAGCATGATGTGATTCACCTTGAGGACCCTTCCCCTTTTTGTCCTTCTGCATTCTTTGATATGCCTCAACCAAGTGTTTAGGTGTGCGGCATGTGCAAGACCAATGGCCATCACATCCACACATGTAACAAACTTGTCTCTGATTTATAGTTTGCTGAGTTGAACTTAATTTTTGTGAAGGAGGTTCAACATTGTTCATGCCCCTGAACTCGATCAATATTATGATTACCCGACCTCGACCACCTCTATGAGATCAACTAGTATTTCCTCGACCTCGACCTCGACCTCGACCTCGATCTCGACCTCGACCTTGACCTCGATCTCGACCTCAACCTTAACCTCTCCCTCTTCCACATCTACTATCATTTCTATGAATTATAACATGTTTTTCAAGCACTGCTTGTGAACCAACTGGCCTTACATTATGATTTTTCATCAATAGTTGGTTATGTTTTTCTGCCACCAGTAATGCATAAATTAGTTCAGAATGCATAGCATAATTCTTAGCCTTATACTGTTGCTAGAGTACAAGATTGCTAACATGGAAAATTGATAGTGTCTTTTCTATCAACTCAGTATTTGTAATGTTCTGTTTACAAAGCTTCAACTGTGGGACAATGCGGTGCAAAGCTGAGTTATATTCCATCACATATTTAAATCTTGGAATCGTAAGTTTAAATAGTCATATTGTGCTTGAGGGAGGATTATGTTTGTTTGCTGATGAAAATTATCCTTCAAGGATTGCCATAAAATAAGCGGATCTTTTTCAGAGAGATATTCATTTTTTAGGTCCCGATTGAGGTGATGGCGGAGGAAAATCAACGCTTTTGCCTTCTAGGGCAGAGCCACACTAAGAATTCGGGACAATAGTTTCACTTAAGTCAAAGGAGGTGAGGTGAATTTCACCATCAAAAGCCCAAGTCAAGTAATTACTGACATCTAGGGCAAGCTCAAAAAATTCCCTCTTAGTAATATCAGATATTTTTAAAAGTCTACAATTATTAAAATGAAAACAAAGATAAATCAAATGTAAATATAGATACCATAAATCATCAATATCGGCTTCATTCACCGGGTGATAGAACACTCGTGTTGATAACGTGTTGTAAAATAAAGAAAAAATGGACGGAGATATTGGAGAGAGAAATATGTACGAGAGAATAGTATTTCTTCGGATACTTTTACAAGACGTAAAAGTGAGACCTTTTTATAGGCTTCTGATACATGTATCTAGGAAAGCTGAAAGGTATTTCATAATGGTTATCATAAAGCAACCATAATAATGATTATCTAGGAAAGTTAAAAAGTCCTTCATAATGACCATTATGTACAGGTTCACGAATCTTCCCGGTACATCAGATGAATCACGAACTTCCAGATACATTAAGTGAAGATACACAAATCTTCAAGGTATGTCGGACAATATTCAAGGTTTATTGGATGAAACATGGACCTTCTCAAGATTGAAGAGTGTCTTCCATATTCATGAATTTATTTAGTAATGTTCATACTTTTATATTTATAATAGGAATCAAATTTTCAGATTTGTTACTTGCTTTGTTAAATTTTTTTTTTTGAAAGGATTGCTTTGTTAATTTAAGTAGATCTTTTAATTGTGGCCTTGGCTTAGGGGTCAGTTAACTCTTACCGTCCCGGCTGCGAAAATTACATACGTCGTATCACGAGCTATACACAGTAAAAATGGCCTCTTGGGCCCATAAACCAATATTCAAATAAATATCCCAACTATATTCAATAGTCCAGGTTATACATTTCTCTTAATACACATACATATTAAAATTTACAATTCTAATACATATTGTTAAAATATCAAAGCACAACCCGGCTTTCTTCAAAATCGGTCTCTAAGAAGCGAGTCTTCTCGAACACCTATTACGAAAAAAATGTTCCCTCGACGGGGTGAGCTAACGCCAGTGAGTGGAATCACCTAAATGGAGTTCTCTCCACCTAAGTGCATATGCAATGCTCAATTTAAAGCACGCACTCAAGCGAATACATTGATCCACTGCTTGAATGTCTGCATGATCACCCCGTATCCACGAGTCATGCAGGCTGGCTCACGCTACCAAGCCATGTATGAAATAATCATTTCAAAACAAAACTGTTGTTCGCGAAAATATACGCGACGATGTCGGTAAAAATATGGGACTACCCTCAGGAGTGAATTGGTTGGTGAGCTTCCTGGCAGTCATGGTCCTCATGTCAGAAATGATACGGTGGCCCGTCTCAATTGATTCTCAGGAATATCATCTGTGAAATTCCTTTATAGCCATGTCTAGTTTTTACAAAAATCATGTCATGCATTCACCTAACTTCTGAGTTCTTAGGTACATATGAAAATCGTTATGCCATTTTCAAAGCCATTTACACAATATGTCCAATATGCATATTTTCAACCAACTACAATTACACATGTAATTGACGCATCAACCATGCTGATTTAGCTCGCCAGGCAAATCGTAATCTCATCTCCAATGGCTTACAACCTGATTTAATTCCATATGGTGTGTCATTTATTCTTTACATTAAATCATGTCTTAACATCTATTTCCCACACATACCAAGCCATTCATTTAACAATTCAAATTCCAAAACACATGGACATTTTATGGTCCATTTCGCCTAGCCCAGGGTTGTTTTACGGAGTCCCAGCGAACACATGGGCATCCACGGGCAGCCCTCCTCTACATCGGTTCCTCTTGGTGGAACCAGCGAGATTCCATTCCCATTTCAGTCTCTACTCGGCTCGCGTAATTTATTGAATAACATGATCCCGGGCTCCCGAGCGGTCCACATTACCTTTGTCACGGAGGCGCCCGCATTTAAAATTTTCACATTCGGTTCGAGATTTGGGACCAAACAAAAGCGACCCTCACGGCCTCGAACCTTACAAAACATCACAAAGCACTTAAACCAAGAATAAAGCAAGTAGGATGAAATCCCTACCTTTATGGAGTTTGTCAAAAACTCCCGAATAGAGTGCCCTCTGGCGTTGTCCTCTCAGTAGAACAACTCCTTCTACTGTCTCGAAAGGGTGTTGTCGGATCTCCACAAATCCTAGAGAGAAGGAGCACGCTACTCTCTAAAAATGAAGAACATCCCAGCCCACTTTGCGTCACCAGTTTCTTCTCGACACGTTTGCTTCATTCCTTTTTTTGCTTTTAACTTTCTTTTCGCTAACTACTGCGTTCCCATACCATCCTGTTCATTTCTCCCACTTTCTCCTTTCTCTTTGGATTTCTCTCCCTCTTTTTGGGCATTCAATCGTATGAAGACAAAAGGATGAAGTTTCCTCTAACTTATCAAGAAGCCAAATGAGTGGGCTACCGTTTTAATCTTTTAACTATTTCGCAGATTCCTCTTTTTATGGCCATTACATGAACTATTGTTTTAATATGATGTGAGTCATTCTCATAGCACAGCTGGTGAGCCACTCCTTCAATCTTAAGTGTCATTACTCTTGGGGTCTGCATGTGGCATCCCCTAACCTTGCCATGTGTCATCCGACACCCTACGTCTGGAAAAACGTGAAATCCCGACCACCTCGGAATTCGACGAAATTTGACGTGGTTGCTAAATTTCGCGAAACGATTTCAACGGAAAAGTCCGTTTCGTCATCCGAGATCTAGAAAAATTTCGGATTTTTACTGAAATTACGATTTTACCCTTTTTGAGAAAATTGGATTTTCTCGGGGTTTCACAAATGATGTCAAGAAAAAAGTACGTGGAGTCCGACAATAAAATGAACCTCCGTCCCACCCCTTTACCAAGTCTAAAGGCGTCAAATTAATGATTCTAATTAAATAGATAAAAAATTTAATGATATGAAATGATTTGGAAAGAAATCCCCCTCTTTAAAAAAAATAATAATTTAACTCCATAATAGACGCCTACTTATTTTATAAGAGGTTATTAGATGAGACCTTATATCATAAGTACTTTATTCAATAAGCTATTTGTGTTTGGATACATATTTTAAAAAGCACTTAGACATCATTTTAAAATGTTTGGATACATTACTATACAAGCATTTATAATAGCTAAAATTACTGAAAATACCATCATAAAAACTTATAAAATTAAAGTGTTTGAATAAATAAACACTTGTCATGATTTTTAAAAAATTAAAAATCTAAAAACTAAAGAACTAAAAATTAATATTATATATATCACGAAACCATGATAAAAAATTAAAAATAAAGTAAATATTCACTAAATACTGAAAACATTTATAATTCACACGTAATCTCTAGTATAAAAAATGACTAATGAACCATACTCTCTTCTTGAATTTTGTTTTATATGCATCAAAGAGATTATAAAAACTAAAATATTATATGTTTTTTTCTTCATTAAAATCTTTAATTTTGATGTTTTCTATAAATTGGAACATAATATACCGCCTGTAGTTATTTAAGGTGTAAGGCCTTGAAGGCCTTAAAGCCTCTTGAGACCTTGAGGAGAAAGTGCAGAATTTTTTAAGTGATGCGCCTTTCCTGTAATATAAATAAAAATTATGTATCTTACTAAATATTATCTATAGTTTTTATCTAATAATAAAATATAA
This sequence comes from Tetrastigma voinierianum, assembly GCA_016808115.1. Lineage (NCBI taxonomy): Eukaryota > Viridiplantae > Streptophyta > Magnoliopsida > Vitales > Vitaceae > Tetrastigma > Tetrastigma voinierianum. Next base: position 1,003,747 of record JAEQBH010001219.1, read on the forward strand.
ATGACATCAAACATAAAAATCAAACATCCTTAGTGTTTCTCATCATCACAAACATTCTAAAACAAATAAACAAAAATAACAAACTGAATTAGTCTTACCATCATGCAAAAAATTATGAGTTTTAAAACAAAATAAACAATCATGGATCTGCATCAAACTCTAAATAAAGAAAATCATCATGAATATCATTCTTCTCATCATCAATAGAATTTTATTTATATTTTTAAATTATATGTTAGATTTTTCTTTTCACATTTTTAATAATTTTTTTCAAAAAATTTACCTATTTTTACATAATTTTTCAGAATTTATTTCATTATTTTTCATATTTTTTTCCTATTTTTTAATATAAATTTTCAAATATTTTACCTAATTTTTACCTAATTTTTACATAATTTTTCATAAAGTTGTTTTCTTTTTTTTTTTTCATTATTTTTTTAGAATGACATTTTTGTCATTAAGATAATCAAGTTTGTCTTTTCGTATAGACACTGTGAAATTTATTTTTATAAGTTAACGGCAATATAATTTTTATCAGAAGTACTTATGCGAGAAGATAAACTAAAATAAGATATAGATAAGCTCAAATAAGCTGTAGATAAGCTCTCCCAAACACACCCTTAGTACTAAGTAACACGGCTTGGATCCATTCTATTCTATTCCACTTCCAAATCCAAACGAGCCCTTATTCTCCAGGCTTTTTAGAAATTTAGGTGGGTGTATTGGATTACGACTTTTAATGACTTTCATGAAATTACAAAGTCTATAAAAATCATAGTGTATTGGATTACGACTTTTAAAGACTATAAAGGTCATGATGTATTCGATTAAAACTTTTTAAGACTTTTAAAAAGCCTATAAAAGTCATAGTGTATTCGATTAAGACTTTAAAAAATTCCTTAAAAGTCATGGTGTATTCGATTAAGACTTTTTAACACTTTAAAAAAATCTATGAAAGTTGTGGTGTATTGGATTAAGACTTTTATAAACTCTCTAAAAGTATACCGGTATTGAAAAAGTCATTAACTTTCATAAACATTAGACTTTTAATTATTTTTAATGAATTTTCTAGTAGGAGTATAAATATTCACCCTTTAAAATTCTCATGCGCTTTTACGCAAGATTTGAAATGACTTTTTCATCGAGTGAATGAAGTCAATAAGATTTTTTAGAGATAAGGGTTTAACCCTATGTGTTAGATAATTTTTAAAAACTCATACGATTCATAAAATTAGATAATTTTTTAATTCTTTATATTTTAAGAACTAAAAAGTTAAAAAAAAATTTATTTTTCCTAAAATCACATACGAATTATTATTTTTTAATCGTTTTGCATATAAATATGATATTTTAAGAACTAAAAATATCATAATCGTTTTCAAAAAAATATATCAAAATCAGAACCAGATACAAATATGATATTTTGAACTAAATATATAAATCAGACTCAAAAAATATATCAAAATCTAATCATTACAATATGATATTTTAAAACTAAGAAATATGATATATTTTTTTCAAAATCATAATTTTATTTCAAATATACTTTCTTTATTAAATTCAAATATAAATCGAAATCAAAATTATAACACGCTCCTTAAATGTATATAAATATATGGTTCTCCACGATTTTCATTTACCATCCATGAAGGAAGAACAGTTGAGGGAGAAGACAAAGTTGTATCCGCTTTCTAATCATCCCATCTCATCCTACCCGACAAAATTTATTCTTCTTAACTCATTATTAGTTTTTTTTTATTTTATTATTTTCTTATTCTTGATTCATTATCAATAGAGATCTATTCGTATAACTTGATATCTATTCATTATTAGGCAAAGTTATTTGTATATAATATAATTTTTTGAGGTAAAGGTTTAACCCGAGATCTATTCATATTGTAGTAATTTGATTAATCTTATTTTTAAAACTTACTCTAATTTTTAAAATCATGTATGCATATTGCAGGTGGTGAAATAAAATATAATTTTTTTTATTCAAATCATAGTTCTTGATTGTTCCTAAAATCACATATGTATTGTTTTTTGTTTGAATCGTTTCACATAAATATGTAAATAAAAATAATTTTTTTACATCATTAATGTTAATGTTAAATCACATGAAATACATCTTTCTTGTATTTCATAAATTGATAAATTCTGAAAATTAGGAGATTTGTTGATAATTAAATTTTGATTAAATAAGAAAAAAATGAGAATTTGTAATTCTTGAAAATTAAAAAAAAAAAAAAAAAAAAAACTTAGAAGTGATGAATGGAATTAGAAATTTTGAGATGAAATAAAATATATAAATAAATAAATAAAAATTTATTTTTAAATGTCTAGATGAAAATGTAGAAATAAAATAAGTTATGAAATTTGTTATTCAAACTTATTTTAAATAACGTTAATTACCTTTTGGATAAAATTATTTAGTATGATATCTTACTTTTATTTATTTATATTAAAATATTAGTTATTGTATTTATTTAAGTTTATAAAAATCTATCAATATTTATAAAAGTCTCCAAAAGTCTATCCATATCTATAAAATTTTATCAAAGTCTATAAAAGTCATCATTATATTTAAAAACTTTATAAAAGTCTATCAATATCTATAAAATTCTATCAAAAATTATAAAAAATAAAATAAAATAAAAGTCTATGAAAGTCATACATATATTTATAAACTCTGTAAAAATCTATAGAAGTCTTTAAAAATTTATCAAAATCTATAAAAGTCATCATCTTAAAAAAGCAAATAAATGTTATTAAAAATCGTAATCCAATACATCATCCTTAGTGTAAAAAGAAAAAAATATTCCTCATATAGAAAAGATATAGAAATATTCTTAAATTTATTGTAGTTTTTGCCACGTGGATCTAATAGTACCTCTTGAAATTACACTTTCTAAAAGTATCTTTTTAAGAGACACTTTTTACATTGAAAATATATCTTTTCTCTGATTTTAAATTTTTTTTGAATATAGGCGTGAAGCTGTAGCCGCATCGCTCACTGCCGCAGTGCCTTGGCGCATATATTGTGGGGCTCCCTCTACCGGTTGGCCAGCAGCGTTTCCTTCCGTAGGAACTGAGTCAGCGGACAATATCCGGCCCAGGATATGGGGCTGCAGTATTTGGTGGCCCATGCAGGTCGCGATGGGGGTGTGTTGTGAAGCATGTAGCTTCCCACATCGCTCCCGCACAGCGATGCCAAGCGCCTTATATTGTGGGGCTCCCTCTACCCAGTTTGACGCGTTTTAAAGCCGTGAGACCTGTCTCTTAAAATTACATCTTCATAATTTTGCAAATTTTGAATTTACATTTAATGTGTCTTTTGAATAAACATTTTCTAAAAATTTGGAAAATTGAAAGTCTCTTGAAAACACATTTTCTAAATTATTGAAATGTGATACTGAAAGTGTCTTTTAAAAAAACACTTTCATGATTTCAAAATTTTTGATTTTATATTAAAAATATCTTTTGAAGATACACTTTTTAAAAACTCAAAAAATTGAAAAATTTAGAAAACGGAAAATGTTTCTTGAAAATACTTTCTAAATTATTGAAATATTATAGTAAAGTATATATTTTAAAAAACACTTCCTTAATTTTAAAATTTTGATTTTATAATAAAAATGTCTTTTAAAGAAACATTCTAAACACGAAAAACTAAAAATAATATTTATAGTAAAAACATCTTTTAAAAATACACTTTCAAAAAATTTTAAAATAGTTTTAACAGAACCACCAGTTCGAAGAAACTTCCTCGCCGTACCACAAATAATCGTTTCAACCTTCCTACCTACGTCTCTCTCATTACCTCCGCCGCAATCTTTGACCATATTTATTAATTACTCAATGTTTTATTTATATAACTTAATTACAAGCCTGGGTGGTGCAGTTCATTGACTTGCCCGGCCTAGCATAGATCACGTCTAGCTGGTCAAATTACAAGTCCGGGCCAATTACAGGTTCAGCGACACTGCCGACCCGATAGATAACATCTAGGTGACAATTGATTCCAAAGCAGTGGCGCGGTTCAGCGACTTGCGGCCCGGCAAATAACATCTAGGCTGGTCAATTCAAAGTCGGGTGGCGCGGTTCCAGCGACACCGCGGCCCGACATAGATAACATCTGGTTGGTCGATTCCAAAAGTCGGGTGAAGTGCAGTTCATTGATGCCGCCCGGTATAAACTCTTTATCCTAGATGGTCAATTCCAAAATCGGGTGCGCGGTTCATTGACACGGCCAGCGGCTTAGATAATATCTAGCTGGTCAATTCCAAAGTCCGGGTGGCGCAATTCGCTGACCTGCTTGGTCTAGTATCCAGCTGGTCAAATTACAAGTATGGCTCTATATAGATGAGTTTTGCCAGCCGCATATATACTCAAAATAAACATTAAACAAAAACGGGTAGAAATCTGGATGGTGCAGTGCCAAAACACACAAAATGATCAAAGCAAGAAAGAAAAGCAAATTGTTTGGCGCAAAAGCACTAAAACAGAATCTGCCTCGACAAAAGAACTAAACCCTACTCAGCGGAGAATCCAGTTGGAAGAAGCGCCTCCTCCCGGTGTATTGGACTTATTCTCACGACAGTCCTCCCCACTTGCTTGATAATAGGATCAAGCGGGGCTTGATGGCCAAACGCCTAGAAGGCGGCAGATTAGCGAAGAACTCTGCAGTCAGTAGAACTGAAGGATTCGGCATTCCATCCGGGATTTGAGGCTTGCTCCCACATATGTTGTACGTGAAAGCGCAACAACCGTAGCCATAATTGAAGAGCGTATCGCCGCTTGAGTCAAATTCGGCCTCCATCGTCTCCCTGTCAGCAGCAACCTTCTCTCGGAATGTAGCGAATTCATCGTTCTGACCGAGCTCTGGCCAGAGTAAGTTTTTCATACGCCAAAGCGGTAATTCTCTTCTTTGCTCTTACAAGCCTCGGCTGCGACCGCCTCTGACGGCTCCATGTTCGGACAGCCCTCAGGTGAGCCTCTTCGCAGCGCGAGGCACGTTGAACCAGGAGCAAGCTCCAGCTCTGCTCTGGCATTTCGGTGTGCGACCCCTCGAGTCTCGAGCTTGGCCATCGCGCCTCGCGGCCATACATCTCTCTTGCTTTCGGCCGGGGCTCTCTTAGCGAATTCTCTAGCCTCCGGCTCAGGCGGCGACCATGACAGCTTTCTTTAGTGAGGCGCCTTGCATCTCCCATTCGGCCATACCCGCCTGAACAAATAATCGCAACCGCTCGGCTTCCCTTAGTCGAAGCTCAAACTCGTGATGCTGCAATGACATGTTGTGAACAACGGCTACGGCCTGCAAAGAAATCCATTAGAAACTAAGAAAATAATAAGCAATAGCTCTAAAACCACCCGACGGAACCGCCTATCTTACCAGCTCGATGTTGGAGCGAGTTGCGATTTCGGTTTTAATATCTCGATCATCGATGATATGCAAAAATCCTCCTTTAGGGTAGAAGTAGGGAGAGATTATGATAATCTTCGCGAAGGCCCATGACGGGGCGGCTACCGGCCACGATATATGTGCGGTACAAGATTATCTCAACCAATGGCGAGTGGGCATCTTCTCGATGAAGATGCTCCCGGTGACGCGGTATATCCTTCACCTCTCCGCCCAGGGCCCGATATCTCCGCTCTGGGAGGCTCAGGCGCGGAGGGTGGGTTATGGGTTATCACAGTCGGCCGATTAAACAGGCGTGGACGCATGTACTTTGATTTCTTGGTTGCTCATACCCCGTCGGCGGGATTACTTGGGTGGTGGTGGAATCGCCTCGTTCGATTAAGTCGAGCCGGCGGCCCCGTCGCTCCGCTCCACTGTTGGCCCCGGTCGAGGCGGGGGATGTTGATTGCCGGTCCCGAACTGTGAGTGCGGTGATCATCGACAACCGAGCTGGCTCGATTCTGCCAATTGGATAGAAGCGTATCAGTCGCCCTCGGGCCACTTGTCGCTTTCTTTTGCGGGCGGCATAGCGATCATGACCGTCATTCTCCTTTGTTCTTCTTCCTCCGAATCCAGGGGACCGTCGGTGTGGTGGAACCCCGGTATAAAAATTCTCTTACCCACTGGACCCCGGCGCGATTGGAGCCGGCGCCCCTTTCAACTACCTTTACCGCACCGGGGGGGGGCAGCCGAAGCTGCGCTGTGGGAGGAAGCGTCAGACGGTCTCTTCTGCTCACCAGGCCGAGGAAGCCCGAGAAAGGCGAAACTATAACCCGGCGAGGAAGCGGTGGCCTTGATGCGCTTGAAGGCCCACCCAGGCTTCGATGCCTCGACTCTTGGATCACACGAGCTGTGGCGCTTGAAACTAGGCGCCGCATCGATAATGCAAGGTACTCCCCTTCCCACAACGTTGAAAGCGTGGCGGGGATGGTACGGAAAGGTATAAGGCGGAGGGTTGCGTCTCCACGGCGGAATAATTCTCTTCGGGTAAGCGGGACACCACGGTAGTGGCACTCCCGCTCAAATCTCCAAAAGTCGGCGGATCTTCTCAATTCTCGACTTTTCCACCCATTTCACCAGCCTTCCTCTCCAAGCCTTTCCTGCATGAATAACCAACGGTTAATACATCATAACGTCGGGATATATCTTGACATTCATTGGCACAACTACAAACACAGGAAGAGTGAGACCGATTAACATTAAACGGCAACTTGGAGGAACCAGTCTCATCCAGGACCCCTCACTAAATACTTGCCCCTTCGCCTCCGTCTTAGGCGAGTGGGTCAACCCATTCACAATCTGTGGTAGTGACTTCAAGCAGGCCATGGACATTGTACCAAACCATACGTTCGGGAAGTAAATAATAAAAATCTCCACCAACGTGAGATCAGTTGAGGCGCCAGTGATTCTGTATAGCTATGATGGATGTGGATCTGCGTTGGGGTGGATAAAGGTAGGGGTGCGGTGCCTCACTTGTTTGACTATCGCGAAGCGTAACATTTGCGAGATGCTCGGTAAAAAACACCGTTGTGTTATCCACTTTCAGGTGATGAGCTCATTGGGCTCATCTTTGGCTGGGAAGTTAATGTTGTGAGCACCTCGCAGCCATAGCTAATTCCTCCATCGTCGAGAGGCGAGATGATGCAACTTCTGGAAGGCGTCGCTGGTCGCTGTCGGGGCGACCCTTTAGTGGAAGTTCTTCCCTGGCCCCTCGCCATTCTCTGGCATGTCAAAGGAAAGAAGAATAAATCTTGAACTCTAGCCCACTTACACCTAATCGGTACAAAGGCATGCGGGCGGGTAAAGAGACCCACGCGGGCGGATATTTGATAGTCACCTCCTCCCTTCTAAGCCTTAGATGGCAGAAAACGATGGCTCACTGGAACCCAACACTATTGAGACGTGGTAGTTGCACGTGGAATGAAGTGCGAATGCGCATGACAATGGCTCTGGAGCGAGCGCAGTGGAATGGCCTATTAGCGGTGGTTGGTGCAAGAGGGAAGAAGATAAACCGAATGACCACGAAAAGAGGAAAAAGGTGCGGCAGCCAGTGCCTATCATATATGCCGCCTAAGTGCAATAGTCGCATTTAATCTGTAGCGACCGATCGTCATAGGATCACGAACGGCGCGACGGATCGCATTCTAGGGCACTATGGACTATGATGGGCCAATCCCATAGGCCTTCCTCTCGAGCGGATAAACCGACCCGTTAACCAATTTTATAATGACCAAATAACTTATAATTGGCTGCAAATTATGAATATCCACACAATTGCAATAAGGCAAGTGATAAAACTACAATTTATTAATTACACCAAAAAGTGTTCGACATTACATACTTAATCTTGTACTGACAATGTTTCACGATACATTCGGGCTTACAAGACATCCGAGTAGATGACGTCATTGGATCAGACAGAAGTTGCCGCGGGGCGAGGAAGAAGGTGGTGATGGGGTACAGGCGAGACGAAAGCCCTCGAACTACACGCGAGCGAAGATGGTGATGGGGTTGAGCGAAGCGAAAGCCCCGTGTTGCCACGGAGGTAGAAGGAATGAGGATGAGGGGGTGCGGTGGGGGCTTGAAAGGCCCTGCGGAGATTCGGGGTGTCCTCGGATGTAAGTTGTCATTCAAGTTTTGAACCACCCCAGGCACATCAGAACATTTAGGCTCCTTTCAAGGCCACGCCGTCTCGACCATCCCATGCCGAAGGGTGCGCTCGGCTAATCGGTCACGACCAGTCATATTCTGACCCCTTCGCGAGTCTCAATAGTCAATTGTCCTTCTCTTCGGATGAACATGGTCATGGCTTGATCTTCGTCATTCTGATCTTTTATAGCAATCCTCCAATCTTGGAATCAACTCAAACGACTATATAGCATCCAATGCAGTTCCAAAAAATTATAAAATTCACATTGAACAGCATTGATTGTCTATTGTTCCTAATGAGACGGCGATCAGCGTTCTTTTAGCCAGGAGCGGTCGCTCTTGAAGCGGGAAAAGCGAACATTGTGGGTACCAGGCTGGGTGATTCATTAGCCCGGTAGAAGCGACCCAGACCCCTCATAAGACCAGGACCAAAACCGGTCGACCCAAGAGCCGGGGGCACCTCCTCATTCGGATGCTGGTGGATGTTCCCAGGCGGCCCGCTCATCCGGGATGCCTCGTAAGTGGGATGCTTCCCCCCAGGGAAGTATCGCTTATCCTCAGGCCTCGTCATGGGATAATCGACAACTAGAAATCAACTTGAAACTACGAACCATCTCTTCTTAATATAAATACAAATTTTCCTGAGTGGTCTCTCAGCCTCGACGAAATAGGAAGGCACTCTCACGACCCCGTCGGAGAAGCGGTTCACATCAAAAGAAGCAGAGTCGCGCTTTCAGAAATAAGACCCATATTCCCCTACCATTAGGAGAAATCGTCGCCTCAAAAGAGCGGATCCTCTTTCACTCACTCCTTAAAGAGGACGAGGTCATCTTTAAAAAGGTACGAGATTATGAATCGAGATAGTTGTTGCTCAAAATTCCTAAACTGGAGGAGAAAAAGTGGCTGCCATCGGAGGAGCGGTAGTTTCCCGCCGTCTTCTTTGTTTTTCTGGGTTACAAATTTAGCCAGGTGATCTTAAAATGATCAGTGACTACGAGGGTCGGGAGACCACATCATCCTTAGTGTAAAAAGAAAAAAAAATATTCCTCATATAGAAAAGATTTAAAAATATTCTTAAATTTATTGTAGTTTTTGCCACGTGAATCTAATAGTATCTCTTGAAAATATACTTTTTAAAAGTATCTCTTCAAGAGACACTTTTTACATTGAAAATATATTTTCTCTAATTTAAAATTTTTTAAATATAAGCTGAAAGTGTCTCTTAAAAATACATCTTCATAATTTTAAAAATTTTGAATTTACATTTAATGTGTCTTTTGAAGATTCATTTTCTAAAAATTTGGAAAATTGAAAGTCTCTTAAAGACACATTTTCAAAATTGTTGAAATGTTATATTGAAAGTGTCTTTTAAAAAAACACTTTCATGATTTCAAAATTTTTGATTTTATATTGAAAATGTTTTTTGAAGTGATACTTTCTAAAAACTCGAAAAACCGAAAAATTTAAAAAACAAAAAATGTTTCTTGAAAATACTTTCTAAATTATTGAAATATTATATTAAAAGTATATTTAAAAAAAACACTTTCATAATTTTAAAATTTTTGATTTTATATTAAAAATGTCTTTTAAAGAGAAACATTCTAAACACGAAAAACTAAAAATAATGTTATAGTAAAAACATCTTTTAAAAATACACTTTCAAAAAATTTTAAAAATAGTTTTATTTAGAACACAGAATCCGAAGAAACTTCCTCGCCATTACCCACAAATAATCGTTTCAACCTTCCTACCTACGTCTCTCTCAGTACCTCCGCCGCAATCTTTGACCATATTTATTAATTACTCAATGTTTTATTTATATAACTTAAAACTTAAAAGTGAGTTGCTATGTTTAAAAAAAAACATACAGCATCTACTGCTAAATATATTAACAATTTGTGGATTTTTTTTTTTTGGGTTTCTTTTATTTTTAAATTAAATTATAATTATAATTAATTTTTTGATTATTTATGTAAGAATATTTTTGTATAAAGGTAGGAACTACTTTTTTTTTTTTAACTTAAAACCTTAGGTTAAATATTTTTAGTTTGAAAATAATTTCCTAAAATAAATATTAAATGTGTTTAATGTAATACCAGACATTAAAGAAATGATATGGGTAGAATTTAAGTCAGAAAATGATAAAATTACTTATAAATGTAGTTTATATTTCCGATGGTGGAAAAATAGTAAAATCGGGCGGTGGAGAATGAATGAAGATGAGAAATATGAATGACAGCCGTTGATGGGAGAAGGTGGGGACAGGAAACGCAAATAAACTGATTCCAGTGCCTTCCGCTGGAAGACACATACTTTTCCCGCCGCCTAGTCAGTTGCGACAAACAAATACAACGCTACTCTCGTCGTTCACTCTGTTAACCTCTCAAATCCCTCTGAATATCCGAATCGGAACCCTAGCTTTGATTCGATGAAACTTCGCTCTCGAAGAATTTTCACTGGAGCCACTTCCGAAGGTCAATTTCCAAAGCTTTTCCTTTCTAAGTCCTTTTCGTTTCTTGATGTTTTGTTTGGTTACTGGGAAAATGTGGGGAACCTTTTTTTTTTTCTTTTTTTTTTTTCTCTTGTTTTGATGGGGAGCCGATGAGACGGAGGGCGGGTTTGATTGAAGTTGTGTTGATTATGTGAGTCAATGTGTCTTTTTTTTTTTCCTTTTAAAATTTGGTTTATGCTTCTCTCGGTTTTTGCGGGGAATCAAGCGGGGGCGGTTGTTATTTTTTCCTTGCTAATTTGTGTCCATTTCGTGCGCTGTGGGAACAGGAAATGGTGTCCAGCATGGGGATGGCTCTGACGAAGAGGACCTTGTCTCGGATTCTGATTTTAATGGCATCATCTCTGCAGATAGTATATTTTTCTTTTCTCTGAATTTTTTTTTTCATTTTCTGGTTGAAATTGAAGTTTTAATGGCATCATCTGTGCAAGTAGTATTTTATTTTATTTGTTTTGTTTGAAATTGCAATGTAGATATATTTAACGGGATGTCGTTTTTTTTATATGGCAAATGAATTTAAGTAAAATTACTTAATATGCAGTGGATTACTTAAATGTAGGTGAAGACTATTCAAGTACTATAGAAGAGAGTAAAGAGAGAGTGGTATTTGACTTAAATGTTGAGGCAAATGATACGAGCAAAGTCAGTGAAGATGATGAAAGTGATCCTATTGGGTGTGTAATGAAAAGGAGGAAAGTGGGGAAAAGGAAGAGAAGGGGACGGCAGAGATGCAAGAGGGAGGAAATGAGAGTAGAAGAAAAAGAGGAGGAATTAGGCAATGTGCAAGATTCAGAGGTTCAAGAGGATGAAGTAAAATTGGAGATTAACCTTAATGAACTTCAACCTGACAGGGTTGGCTATCGCAGATCAAAGAAACGTCATAAGAAGAGGAAAAAAAATTGTGATTTGAGGCCAACACTGATGTGGGAAATTTGGGAAGAGGAGCATGATAATTGGATTGACATGAACTCAACAGATGACATAGATTTGGATAATCAAAATGAAGTTGTGGCTGAAACTGCTGATGCGCCGTCAGATCTGATCATGCCTTTGCTTAGATACCAAAAAGAATGGCTGGCCTGGGCTTTGAAGCAGGAAGAGTCAACAACTAGAGGGGGAATCCTTGCAGATGAAATGGGAATGGGGAAGACAATTCAGGCTATTGCACTTGTGCTTGCCAAACGGGAAATCTCCCAGAAAATTTGTGAACCAAAAGAAGTTTTACACTCGCCTGGTTCTTTCCAAGATTTTCCCCAGATTAAAGGTACCCTAGTAATCTGTCCTGTGGTTGCTGTGCTTCAGTGGGTAAATGAGATTGGCCGGTTTACCACTAAAGGCAGCACCAAGGTGCTGGTTTACCATGGGGCGAATAGAGGGAAGAGTGTTGGCCATTTTTCAGAATATGATTTTGTTATTACTACATACTCCATTGTTGAGTCCGAGTATAGGAAAAATATGATGCCACCAAAGCAGAAGTGTGTGTTTTGTGGGAAGTTATTTTATCCACACAAGATGTCCATTCACTTGAAATATTTCTGCGGGCCAGATGCCATTAAGACAGATAAACAGTCTAAACAAAAGAAAAAGGTGCCAAAACTTGAACTAAAAAAATTGGATTCTGTTGAAAACAAGGGTGGCGAATCTGAGGGTGAGAAAAGGAACCAAGCTCATCGAAAGCCTAGGAAGAATTACAAGAGAAAAAACCATATGGGATTTGGTTCTTCTGTTGAGAATTCAGCAGTTGATGAACAAGCTACGGCCACAAGGAAATCAAGTTTGCATTCTGTGAAATGGGACCGCATTATTTTGGATGAGGTGAGTTTCTATCAAATCTTTTAACTACATTGTGAAATTTTTGTTCATCAATGATGGAAATAAGATGTTATCTCCATCAATGATGGTCATCTTTTATGCTGTCATTTTTATGAGTGATTTTTCACTTTTACTCTGACATTTTCTACTGCCAAAACCATTGATGAAACTTTTTTTTGTCTTTTAAGTGATGGTTTCATGAGCAATATTTTAATAAGCCATCATGCCTTTTGGAACTTATTTGATTGTATTCATTTTCAAACAGCTATCATCAATTTTCCTCCTAATGTAGGCACATTTTATAAAAGATAGACGCTCTAATACTGCAAAAGCTGTTCTAGCTTTGGAGTCTGAATATAAGTGGGCTTTAAGTGGCACTCCCCTTCAAAATCGTGTCGGAGAACTTTACTCATTGGTAAGTTGTAAATTGAATTGGATGACTTGCAACTTTTACATGTCAGGCTAACATATTTGCAATTCCATATTCACAGATCCGGTACCTGAGACTGATCCCATACTCGTATTACTTTTGTAAGGATTGTGATTGTCGAACACTTGATTATAGGTACAGTTCAAGGCTTTTATGATCTGTGTCCACCCTACCTAAGTTCCGTGGGCAGCTCTTAAGCCTGCTATTTATTTGTTTGAAATTTGTCTTAACCTATGAATTTGATGCAAAATATGCAGTGCACCTTGTATCCTATTCTTAAATCAAAGAGATGTTAAAGTAGCCAAGGGTAATGGCTTGAGATTTTTAATTGTAATTTCAATAGATCAAATCTTCTTAACCATTTGGGATTTGAAATTGATACAAACTCAGCATATATGAACTAGTCTCTTCTATTATTTAATGTGTTCCTATTATTGCAACAAGGTACTTTTAAATGGGCAGGTTACAGTTCAATGTTTAGCCTGTTCCACCAACAGAAGAGGTGCCTGTAATTTCTGAGGAACTCTTCATTCATTCATCTATTATTTTATGTTGTTGTATGACTAAGATTTTGATTCTCTGGTTAATATCTCAAATATTGACCAAGTTTGCTTTTTTGAGCATGTTCTTGGCCTGGTTAAAGGAATGGTGTGATGGTGACAACCCTAGGTCGGAAGAAAATTTAGTTTTAAAAAATTAGCAGGATAGCGTTCCATCATTAAGAAAAATGATTAAAATGTGTAATATTCCCCAGTTTCCCTTAAGCCACAGTTACTTCTAATCTTGGACCTGCAGCTGACAATTATTACAAGATCATTGGCATAGAACGAATGCGCTAATTGAGAGTCATATAATAATAAAAATTATATGCCACATAAGGGTTTGCATTGTCTAACAATCTGTTGCTTGGAAAATTACATTACATGATTTAAGCTCATACATTTCACTGTTCCTATCTTACATTCACAAAATTGTTGGTTTGTTATCACCAATCTTCTTGCACTATAAAATGAATGATGGATTTGGATATATTTCATGATCTATTTGCCCATCATGCAAAATGCAGATTTATGTTGTTCTTGTCATCATCTTCTTCATGATAAGCATTGTTGTTGTTTCTATTATCATCTTATTTTTTTGCAGAGCTGCAACTTTATGTAGGGAATCTTGGATGTTTTATATCTTATTAAGATTGTTTATTATCCGTTTTCTGTTTCTTTTTTGCTTCAACTACAGTTCCACAACAGAATGTTCCAACTGTGATCACAAATCCGTGCGCCATTTTTGCTGGTGGAATAAAGTGAGTTACAACTCTTAATTTGGTTGCCATCGTTTTGTGTATGTTGAAACATTATTAATACTGCAACTCTTTTTAATGAATCAATTCATAAAGTATGTGGCAACACCGATACAAGCAGTGGGGAATATAGGCCAAGGACAAAGAGCCATGATATTGCTGAAACACAAGCTTTTGAAAAGCATTCTTCTAAGACGCACTAAAAAGGGAAGGGCTGCAGATCTTGCACTTCCTCCAAGAATTGTGAGTTCTGTTGTTATAGAGCTAAAACTTCGTATCAAGTTCTTAACTTCCTGATGAGTTTTAAGTTTTCTATCTTTTTTTCTTTTTAATTATTTTCTTTCAAGGTTTCATTGAGGCGGGACACTTTGGATATCAAGGAAGAAGACTATTATCAATCATTATACAATGAAAGTCAGGCACAGTTTAATACGTAAGTCACCTTGCATCTTCAGTTATTTTCATTTTATATTTGCATCATGGAGATGCCTACTCAAATCCTTATCCTCCCAAGAAGTTTGATCGTGTAAAATTTTATGCACAAAAATACTGTATTAGTTCAGGTTTCTTATGCAGGGCTATGGTTGTATAAAATATATATTGTCATTTGCAGATATGTTGAGGCAGGAACGTTGCTGAATAATTATGCTCATATCTTTGATCTCCTCACACGACTGCGACAGGTAAAAGGCTATTCTAACTTCAAACATTGAAACATGGATCATGCTTGTATGCTATTGTGTTTATGAAAAAAATTTCCTATAAAAACAACTGGATAATTGCTATTTGCCATTCTATGTTTAGTTTAAGAAAGTAAGTAGAGAATGGAAGATCCTGATAGGTACCTAAGCCCAATAGGAGAGCCCAACCCGAGGCAGGTCGATGGGTGGGAGAACCAAATCAAGCTTAATCTTAGGCTCCGTCTATATGAGTTCAGGTGTAGAGGTCAGTATCATTTCATACCCCTTGAGAAATTGGACGTTTGCGAAAGGTGTTCACTCTGAGTGGCTCACACTCTGGATAACATTCACACTGCACCCACCTTTGGGGCATCGGGTAGCCTTCTTCCAGGTAGCCCTCTCCCGCTACGTGCCGACTCTGTATGAAAGCACCAAAGATAGGTATCCAAGCCCAATAGGAGAGCCAAACCTAAAGACTGGTCTCATAGGTGGGAGAACCCATCAAGCTTAAGTACCACTCCACAACCTTATGTAGAACCGATGTGGGATCGTATTAGATCCCTACGTGGATAATACACATTCTACTTGACTGAGCCTAATTCTAATTGTTTTTATCAATTCTAGGTCTCTAGTCCTTTTTTCAATCTTTAAAAATCTTTTATGAGAGAATTGGATATCCAATAACTTGGTTTTTTCCTGGTCCTTCTTTTGCTTAGGAGAACAGAATATATATATATATATATATGTCTCACAACGTTTTTGGGTTTTAATTTTATACTCCTTGCTAATTTAGGCATTTGATGGGATAAAAATTTGCATACTGCAGACAAAAGGAAAAAGGGAAAACTCACTTCCAGTGATATGTGAGTCTTATTTACAAGTTATGTCTTACAATATCTCTTGTGGCTCCACAGGCAGTTGATCATCCTTACCTTGTGGTATATTCAAGAACTTCTAATCTGATGACAGAGAACATGGTTGATACCGAGAATGGTGAACAAGTATGTGGAATTTGTAATGATCCACTTGAGGATCCTGTGGTAAGCTATTTACTTTTTGGTTGTGTTATTTTGTTATGTTCTGCTTTTGTTTGTTTTGTGCGGTTTTTTTTTGGGTTTTTGGGTCTCCTGAAGGCAAGTCTCCTGGTCATGATCAATTCTTGGTATATATGATTAAAGAAGGCACTCTTTGATTGTGCATATAACTAATAGAATTCTTGTATTAGTTTGTGAATAACTGAGTAATTTGAACAGTTAGTGAGCAGCAGTTTATGTATGATGTACACGGCAAAAATTGACATTTCATGATGTCTGCCTGGTTTCTTGGCAGAAATTACATTTTGAAATGTGAGTGGAAACCTATATTATGTTGATACTTTATCAAAGAAAATATCATACCGAAAGTTCAAGTGTGTGAAATGTCCACACAAAGTATGCAGATGTTTTGATTATGGGTATATGCTTGTCACTAAAGACTAATATCAAGGTACGTTTGCTAATGCAAAGGAAGTAGCATTTTTCTAAATGGTTATTAAATCCAGTTGCGTTATTTTTCTTTCTTTTCTCGCTTTGTGTTTCCTTTTTCTTTTTTTTAGAAAGATACCATATGCTTTGAAATTATTATTACTTTTTAAGTGCATTCGATGCTGGTTTTACTGTTGAATGCACACTTGATGATAAGTGTGTCTCTTGACTAAGATTTGGGGATTGGATGGATCAATTACTTAGACACAGATCATCAATTGTATGAAAATTAATTTAATTATCATTTTTGAAACAATGGAATCTTTCGCAAAGTTGCGTCCTTGAAATTATTGTAGCTCTTTATGTCTCAGCTTCTGGACTTTGGATTTTTTGCTCTAGCAGTATTATTGGTACAACATCCATAAGTTTGTAACTGAAGCTCCTACGATTATAGCTACCTCTCATTCCTAAAGAACATTTGCATGTAAGGTTGCCATTAAACCTGTTTTAGCCATTTAGCAAGTTGATGATCAGAATAGCCATATTATCTTGTCCTCCAAAAGTTAAAATGAATGGGCACCTTAAAATGAACAGGCACCTCGACTAATGCCATGGTGCGAAATACACCATTTTTACAGTCTTCAGTGTTTAATGATCATTTCATAATCGCTATGAGACCCTTGATTCTCTGTCTTCAATGCTTACCCCCTTCCTCTAATATTCTTAAAATATTTGTTTTTGCTTGAATGTTGTAGCTGTGTTGTGGGGGATTTACCACTAGTTTTCTGTAAAATTATCTAAAGAGAATGTTTCTTAGTCCTACATTCATTTTCTTACTAAACATCTCTCTAATGGTTTCAGGTTACATCGTGTGCCCATGTTTTTTGTAAGGCATGTTTGATTGACTTCTCCACTACCTTGGGGCAAGTTTCATGCCCTTCATGTTCAAAACCACTAACAGTTGATTTGACGACAAGAACGAATCCTGTAGATCGAGACATGAAAACAAACATAAAGGGCTTTAAATCCTCTAGTATTTTGAATAGAATCCGGCTTGACGATTTTCAGACGAGCACAAAAATAGATGCTTTGGTATGTGATCATGAAATGTTTCATTCTCTATTAATTCTTCCTTTAGATCGAAACGTTATTAAAAAAATAATAAATAATGAAGATTTTGTATGATTTGAATCTCCTATGTGATCACTTTGACAACCGTTCTTGACATGAGCATGCTGACTAGTTATAATTCAGAGGTATGGCATCAGGCTACATGTGAGCATGCTAATTTTTTATAACTTGTTTTCGGATATATGTGGTGTATGACTAAAATTCAAACTTTTTGTGCACCATAATCTTAGTATTAAGTTTGTTCTGCTGTCGTCTTGACCCACATTTTCATCACTAATCTTAAAAGTTGATTATTGGTTGTTTTGCATGTGATATGAATCTGGATATGCGAGAGGGACGTAATATAAGGTATGGTAACCTATAAAAGATTTACTTGTATCAATCCTTTTAATGAAAAGGCATGGCAGCCAGGGGAATTCATCTCATTTTGATGAAGTCAATCATTGTACCCCGCATGTGCTAATAATTAAGCACGAATTTTGTTTTGTTTATGATTTTTGAAACAACGGTTATCTAAAATTCATTGCATTTTTACTAGTTTATCTACACCTAAACCACAAGTATCTCAACTTTCAAATGTTTTCACTCTCAAGATTCAACACCCCTTGAGGATTGTTTCAGCAAAAGGGCAGGCCTTTAACTTCAGTTGAGCTATCATCAGACCCTGATAATGATGTGTCGATTTGCATTTGTGTTCTGTCTTCCATGTAATAGTTTTATGGGCCCAAAGGAAATACTCTAGTGGTTGTTTGAACAGAGTGATGATTTGGATACTTCAAGGAGATCCGTGATTAATTTTCTTTTTGATTTCTTTCAAAATCTAGCGCAAAGTATTTTATAATTATCTTTCCTGATATCCTTACTGCTGGGTGAAATTTAAGCGGTCGTAGGGGAGGGAAATCAGATTCATGGTTGAAAGGGATGGTTCTGCAAAAGGAAATTGTTTTCAGCCCATTTCACATCATTCTTGGATTTGATAAACTACTCCCTCAAATTAAATTCCCAAAACTGCATTTTGTTTTCTTTTGTACAGGATAAAGGCAGTGGAAGAAGAAAGCATTGGCGCTAGCAGTCATGTTTTGCAGTCTCTGGCATAACTTAGTGTTCAATTAGTTTGGAAGCATGTCCATGTGCGAATTCTTACCATTTCTAGATTACAATGACCCAGATTGCAAGATTTTCTGATGAGCTTAAAGCTGGAGGGATTGCCTCTCAATCCCCACAGTTGCTTCCCCTTGTGAGCTCTGACATGTGTTCACTTGCACAAAATGAACCATGATAGTGCCCTCTGGTTATCTAGTATAATTTTTTGTTCCTGTAAAGATTCTGCAATTTAAGTCTTACATTTCATTGAAATGCTCTTGTTTTGACAGAATAAATCCGTTCTCTGAAAGTCCTAAATTCAACGCTGAATTTTCCAAGATTCTTATTGAAATGGGAAGTCATTTCACTTAAGAAAGAAACCTGAATTTTGGTTAGGTTTCTCGTTAGACAAGCATTGCCTATGGCAGCCTATAAACAATTTTTTGGGTGAAAGTTTATCCCAGTGTCTGGGTATTTGTCATCATATACATATTTTCCATTCTGATTGGTTATACTGTTTCTAAACTTCGCCTTTGGTGAATTACTTGCTAGCTACTGGTTGATAACAATGTGTGAAACTTGTATAGGTTTTCTTGATGGATCCTTGGTGGAACCCAGCAGTGGAGCGGCAAGCTCAAGATAGAATTCACCGGATAGGACAGTATAAACCAATCAGGTTTGTTTTTTTTGCTTATGATCACATTTTTAGCTTTCCCATCATTAGTAAGCTACGCAAGTCCATGTTTTCCAGGAGGGCTAATTTTTTTTTTTCTTATTTGTGCAATTCTAGAATTGTGAGATTTGTAATTGAGAAAACAATAGAGGAAAGGATTCTGAAACTGCAAGAGAAGAAGGAACTAGTGTTTGAGGGGTAATTAATTGCTTGTGTTATTTATGGTTGGCAGGTGTTTTCCCACCTACCCTCAAAAATCAGTGAGTGTTAGCCCTTTTGTCTTTTCTTTTGGTGTTGTCTTTTAAAAAGGACTGTTAGGGGATCTTCTGAGGCTTTGGGTAAATTAACAGGGGCCGACTTGGGGATTTCTATTCATCACCTAGGTCCGTCCTGTGAGTTCAAACTAACAGAGGCAGATATCAGATTCCCATTGATCACAGGATCTTCCAGTGTATTAGGCAAAATGTGCCTATACTTGCGGGACTAGCGATGGATATCTTCCTCATTTTGATTTTTGGATGTACATGTATTTTGAATTATGCAAATTTGACAAACTTGAAAATTATAAAAACAAAAAAAGACCTTCCATTTTTTATACTTTGATATTGTGTCCAAAGATGATGCTTGCGGGTGGTAAAAACGTAGAGTAAATGAAAGCCAAGAAGAGATGAAGTGTATCTGACCCCTTGAGATAGTATTCACTATTCAAAGGCTACTTTTAAGTTTTACCAATACCAGATCCGCATTCATTTTTATCTTTTCTACTTAGAACTACAGGCCTTCTCTTGGAGTTAGTATTTTTTTTCTTACGAAATTTAGCGAAGAGAGATTGAAGTAGCATGGGTGTTCAACACGAGAACAAAAGGGGTGATCATTTTTCTTTTTTGACATCTCTTCATTTCATATTACTCTGATCCCATGGAGACTGAATCTGGACGGTTGGATGTAAATAATGTTTTTTTTAAATTACAAAAATAATGTATATTTCAAACTATTGCCCAATCTAGTTCGTCTAGGTCATGTAGGTGACACCTCAGCAAAGGCCATTGTTCTGAACAACAGCTTTTAAGTAAATTTGATTCATAAGTCACTGTCCTCAACAAAGGCTTTTAATCCTCAACAAAGACTTTTAAACAAATTGGATTCAAGCGACACATCATTAGTAAAAACTGATTGGGACAACGGCTTCCGTAAAAGCGCCCCCTCTCTCTTCTTCTTCTTCCCTCCTCCACTCCTCTCCTTCTCCCCGGCGATGTCCTCATCAAAATGTCGTTGTTCAAGACAGCGGCTTCATCGTGTTTAAAATTTGAGCAGGACCCTTCTTCTTCTTCCCTCTATTTCTTCCATTTCTCTCTTCTCCTTATCATATTTTTGGCGGTGCTTGCCTCGGCGATCCCCCCTTTTGCCTTGAGGTAGGGAAACCTTGTGCCTTTGGAGAGGCAAAGCTTTGCCATGTCTTTAGCCCTTTGTTTGTTTCACACCTAAATGCAAGTATGATGCACATCTAATAATTATGACCTGTAAGTTTGCACTGAGAACAAGAATATATATATAAATCATAACCCACATGTAT
This sequence comes from Tetrastigma voinierianum, assembly GCA_016808115.1. Taxonomy (NCBI): domain Eukaryota; kingdom Viridiplantae; phylum Streptophyta; class Magnoliopsida; order Vitales; family Vitaceae; genus Tetrastigma; species Tetrastigma voinierianum. Next base: position 1,024,505 of record JAEQBH010001219.1, read on the forward strand.
CCAAATTATAACCAATTTAGTAAACAAGAACTCTAATTTCATATATAAATCAAATCATATAATTATATAAAAAAATGTATACAAATATCAATATATACAAATATAAACATATATCAATGAGTCCCACAAGATGGAGTCTTGATATTTCTCTAATTACACCACACATAATCTGCGGTTGGTTGATTTGTCTGTCACGTCTCCAAATGGAGAATTTAATGGGCCAGGGAATTGATGGATGAAATACTCGTTGTGTATGTGGAGCGCGAGGTCGCCTAGCTAGAAGTGCACCCAACTCTAATACAAGGTCAACCATGGTCTCATCGGTGTCATTAATGGGAGGCAACGTAGGGGATGATAAAGGGTGGGATGATAAGATGATATCTACTGCCGTGGAAGTTGGCTTTGGCGATACCAGAGATGGTAAAGATGTGTAAGTCTGTGAGGGTATGGAAGGTGATGTGTAAGTTTATAAGGGTATCAAAGTATCGGGTGATGGGTAAGCATGGGGAAGTACGGAAGTATTGGGTGATGATGGGTAAGTATGGGGAAGTATAGAAGTATCGGGTGCAAATATTGGAGTGGGTGATAATGGTGGTAATGTCAGCTTAGGTGTACCACGACCTCCCTCACCATCTCGACCACGACCTCGACCACCATCTCAACCACGGCCTCATCGATCAACTCTCCCTCTCCCTTTACCTTGAATTGGCTGCATATGAACTGGAGTGGATTACACCGAGGAGAGATCTAATGGTTGATTCCGCCGTGAAGTAGATGCCTCTGATTGTGTCAATGATGCGTGTGATCGTGCTACGATGGTGTAACATTGATATAAGCGATACTGATGTAAGTTGTACACCAAGCTTATGGTAGCCTTTATCGGACCGAGAAATTCAATTTAAGGAAAAATGGAAAAATCGTAATTTCGGTTACAAAATTGTATTTAGGTTAAAAATCAAATTTATTCTCTAGATCTCGGATGACAAAGCGGTTCACCGTTGAATCGTCGTAATCTAGCTAGCACGTCAATTCGTAGAATTCCGAGACAATGTCGGAGTTGACACGTTTAGAATCGCGGTCGGTCTTATCGGCGTTCGATCTGACGAAAGTCGCGTATAACCGCGTACTCATATTGCCATAAGTGGTATGGTGCAGGAAATGATGAAGATGGACTGACGAGATAGTGCGAATGTCAAAAGCTGGGAAAAGAGGGACATAAGGTGTGCCGATTATTTAAGTCATAAAAGACAAAACAACCAATAGGACGTCTTCTCAGTGAAGCCGGGGCAGGTGAATTGGGGAGGGGATGATTCAGTAGACGAAAATGGAGTTCTTTTAGAGTGAGAAGGTCTAACTTCTCTTTAAAATATCGCGCGATCCGACCGTCGGCAGTCTTCGGGACAAGAAGGGAAGCTGCTCTACGCGGAGAGGGCTTCGCTTGGGTACCGGATTTGGGGGTTTCCTCGAGCTCCGAGTGGGGGTTTCTCCTACTTGGGTTTTATTCTTTCTTTAAGTACTCTGTCGATGTTTGAGCCGAATGAGGCCTGAGGGTCGTTGATCGGTCCCAAAACTCGGGACCAACATATAAATTTTTGAAACTCCAAATGGTGCAACCGCGGATCGGCCCACGCAACATCTGAAGTTGTTGGGAATGGTGCATTTATGTGTTAATGTAATGGATGGTTTGTTTCGAGGCCTAAATGGCCATGGAAATGCTGTCTGTCAAGGAACCGATGATCGTGATTCACGAATAAGAATCGAGGGTTTCACTATTCCTCGAGACGTATATCATACAAAATATATTTTGTGTGAAAATGTGTTTATCCAGTGATTCAAGCCTAATTGCCTGCTTGATCGTTAGCCCACGCGATCTAATTTGACGTAATGAAATGAGAGAATTTATACGATAATGTCACTTCGCGCCCTTCCTATGAATCAATTTGTAAATATATGCATGTTGATATATTTGCATACGATATGATCGTAATGGAAACAGATCGGCATTCCATTGCACTCGTCAGCCCAACACGATATCGATTAACCGACACGATTAACCGTTGATTAAACGGGTTCGGGTGAGACTTAACTGCCCGGGTGATAAACGGTCAACCCGTTTAACACGTTTAATAAACGGGTCGTGTTCGGGTGAGACATGCTAACCCGTTTATAACCCGTTTAAATAAAATTAATAAATTAATATTTTTTTTAAAAAATTAATCATTTTTAAATAAACAGGTAAATGGTTAAACGGGTGGTTTAGCGTGTTAAATGGGTCAAACGGGTGGTAAACATGTAAATGGGTCAAATGAGTGGTTTATCGTGTTAACCCAACCCAACCCATTTTAAATTAGACATGTTAAACGAGTCGTGTCGTGTTACCCGTTTATTAAATGGTTCGTGTTCGTGTGCTGATTTTTTACCCGTTTATTAAACGTGTCGTGTACGGGTTTACATGTTTTTCACCCGTCACCCATTTAACCCGTAACCGTTTAACCCAACCCAACCCGTTTGACACCCCTACATTCCATATGCACTGGGAGCACCCTAGGATGATAGGAGTGAGTGCATGAGGAGGGTATAGAGAAAAATGGTTCGGAGGGTTGTCTAAAACTAATAATGACGGAGTAAATTCCATACAAAAAATATCAATCGTCGGAGACAACTTCCAACTGATATACATCGAGGGTAGTCCACTAAATGTAACATCTGAGACGGTCCACTACTTTATACGTCTGGAGGGTTGTCCTCAAATAAAACTAAAATTTCTATACGAGGCTTAGGCGAGTGTGATGAGCCACAGACTTAAGACGAACGATAAGCTGTATTATCCGGCAGTGATCACGCACCTGGCCAATGCGTGTTTATTTCAACATTGCATATGCACTTAGGCAGAGTACCTCACTTGTGTGGTGATTCCACTAATGAGCATTAGCTCACCCGAGGATATTATTTTACGTACGTGGACCGTGCGAGGAGACTCGCCCATCCTAGACTAAGCTTTAGAAGAAAGCCGGATTGTGCTTTGGGTTATGATGTATGACATGTAATAGAATTCTCTACTTTAATATACGCTTGCCAGAGCAAGAAAGAAATTTTGAACTCTTTTTGAAACCACGGCAGCAATGATATATGTTTTATGAGTATTGTTCATGGCCCAAGGTTGTTTTACTCATGTTATTGTTATATCGATGTTCGGGGACAAAGTTATATGCGTTTTGTAATTGGGTAGAACTCCCACAAAGGAGACCTCGCCCGATTTCAGAAAATGTCTGGGTCACCCGACATTCACTAGTATTCCAATGTTGACTAGTAATCAAACTGACTCTAAGCCAGGGCCACACCCACGTGATCGACTAGATATGTCAACTAGGGTAGAGATCTAATAGAACCAACAAAACAATTAAAATTATATAATCTATTGATTCAAATTTGAAAAACAATTTATAAACACAAGACTCTAACTTACAAAAATCTGAGTAGTACTGGCTATAGTATGATTATCACCACATATTTTAATGGGAACCAAACTCAAAGATTTATCACCACATTATCAACAAAACACACCAAATAAAATCCGAAATGTAAGAAATTTTTAATAAAAAACAGTCCAATGTAGGACAAAAAACACTAAATTTAGATAGTAACAACACTTTTCAGAAAACACCAAAATAATATTCTATATGTTTTCAAATAATTTTTCTCAAAAACAGTTCTTAAAAACAGGTAGCAAACAAGTCCTTAGCTTCCATATGTTTGGTTTCTCAAGAAAATAAAGATTTAATCATCAAATTTTTAACAAAACACACTAACAAAATATTATCACCACAGATTTTAATGGGAACTAAACCCAAAGATTTATCATCATGTTATCAACAAAACATACCAAATAAAACCGGAAATGTAAAAATTTTTAAATAAAAAACAGTCCAATGTAGGAGGGTTATCTATTGTGGAGAACAATGGAGTACTAGGAGAAGAAATGAGACACAATACATCAATCCCTAATGTCACACGTGAGGGAGAATGAAACTTAACGCCGGCCGCCGAGGTGTGACGCCCCAAAACCCTGGGGTCCGTTGAATACCCTTCAACCCACCTGAACACTGCGAACGCCCGGGTGATCCATTTCTTCACAGGACCCGTAGCTCTTTGTACGGATTCTACCCGGATACATAACCTCAGAGAGCAACTGGTCCCAACAATCCAATATAACAACTACGAAAGTAAATGGCCACTGGCCCATAATACTATACCATCACAATATATCTAAACTATATCCAATAGTTTCAAGAGTTAATAAATTACTTATAATAAATATATATTAAAATGAAACATTCTAATATATATATACACAACTAAAACGCCAAAGATACAACCCTTCGACTTTAAAGCGTCTCTATGATGAGCCGTCTCTCGAGCGTCCTCGTAATTAAAATAATATCCTCGATGTATGAAGACGTCAAGAGCGAATCACCCTAAATGGCTACTCCACCTAAGTGCATATGCTCAAAATAAACACACATTCAAGCAAATACATGATCCTACTTGAATGTCTACCTGAACAACTCATACCCCGAATCCTCACCGACTCCCTCACACTTGCCTAAACCACGTATGAGAAACATTATTTTCAACAAAGATATTTGTTTTTACTCAAGGACTAATCTCGATATAAGTAGCGGACCGTCTCCGATGTTATATTTAGCGACTACTCCGATGTATATCAATTGGGCCTAATTCGACGATTGATATTTTATATGGATCACCTCCATATATCAATTGGTCGACCCGACGACACATTTTATTCACCCACCGCAAATATTATTCTTAGTCAACCCCTTCAAAACCACTCTCTCAATAAAACCACCATGCACTCACTCCTATCGCTTTTTTATGGTGCCCCAAAGGCATATGGAAATGCAGGATGCCAATTCCAATACAATTATATAAACACATGTAAATATATAATCACGATATATTCACATAATTTAAATCACACAAACACGCTACGTAATTTTCACAATCCACAAGATCAAAATTAGCTCACGTGGGCTAATGATCAAACACGAGCAATTCTACTTGAATTACTCGACCAAACACGTTTTCACACAAACATTATTTTCGTGTCACTATTCATATGAACAGTAAAACCCTCGGGTTTACTGTTCCCGTCCACTCATCAAATCATCGGTTCACTTTGGAAACCCGAATTTCATGGCCATTCCCGGCCTCATACATATCAAAACACAATTAATTTCATAATTTATGAAATAACACCCAAAAAACTCCCCATCACGGGCCACGGATCAATCACGGCTGTCCATTTGAGCTCCATTTACACCCGGCCCCAAGTTTCGTGGATCGACCAAACGGGCCGCTCAAGGCCCCAAACCAACCGAAACATTATGGAAACACTTAAATAGCGGGGAAACCGCAGGATGAAACCCCTACTCACAGAGTTTGTCGAAACCTTAAACCGGAGTCCACGCTGTCATTCTCTTCGGCAGAGCAGCCTTTCCTTCGTCCACCCGACGATCCGATCTCCCGGAACCTGTAAGGTACACCTTTCTTTCTAAATCAAAACCAAGAGTCACCGCTGATTCCCTTTCATGTTTTAATTTTCTTTGTCTGTACACATCCAATTATTCCTAACTTTTGTCTTATTATCATTTAAGACAATTTCTATAATGCCATATATGTCCTTACTCTTGGATTTTCGACATTTGGCACTATCTCGGCCTTCCATTTCCATCATTTCTCTAATTACGCAAATACGTATAACATGCAGACATGTTATATGTGACTTTACACATCTCAAAGCTGTTTTCCCAAGACCTAAACTCGATGCCGAAATGTAAATTCGACCGTTCCCGACCGACGCAATGCGACGTAGCTAGATTCGCGAGACGATTCCAACGGTGAACTGCTTGGTCATCCGAGATCTAGAGAATAAATTGTGATTTTTAACCTAAAATACAATTTTTAGACTGAAATTATTATTCATATTTTTCCGTAAACTGGAATTTCTCGGGTCTTACATTCTCCCCTCCCTAAAAGGAATTTCGTCCCAAAATTCTGGACAATCACAACACAACACATGCATATGCAACGTGCACTCTACTATGCATGTAAACTAGTCATTTAAATATTAAACGACTAAATCACGTACCTTCATCCCTAAACAAGAAGGGATAGGTGGCCTGCATCGTGTCCTCACGCTCCCACGTTGACTCCTCCACTCCATAGTGCCGCCATAGCACCCTCACACTCACCCTCACTACCTCACTGCAAACCCGATTATATTATCCAAAATGCACACCGGTTCCTCCGAAGGTCCCATCAAGTGTCAACCTCAACTGGGTCCCCAATCCACCACACGAGCCAGATCCGGAGATATCGAGCACGGAGACGTGAAATACCCCGTGGACACCGACATGCTAGGGCTGCGAACGCCAACCCAAGCACGCAACAAAGGCTCATCCTCCCGAGCATCTCGAAAGGCCCCGACAATCCTACGATAGCTTCCACGCCAAGGTCGAACCCGACCACTCCTCCTTGTGAATCACCTTCTAAGAAGACATGATCCCCAACCTCAACTCTAAGGTCGACGCCACACATCAGCATAGCTCTTCCCGCCGCTCCGAGCCGTGAGAAGACGCCGCTGCACTAAGCTCACCTTCTCCGAGGTGTCTCTAATCGATCGTGACCGTTGATGGAGCCTCTCCCACCCTAGCCCAACATAACAGTTGATCTACATGGCCTCCCACACAATGCTTCATATGGGAGGAAAGCATTTGTATACTGGGCCGATAAATCGTTGTTGTAGCGAATTCCACTAAGGGCAAGTGCCTTCCCAAATCCAATTTATGATCCGTGACACATGCTCGTAATACGTCCTCTTAAACTCAGACAGCCCTCTCAGACCGACCGTCTGTCTGAGGGTGGAAAGTTGTACTCATAGTCACCAGAAGCGCCCATACCTTTTGGAAACTATTCCAAAAGTAAAGGCCGTAAACCTCTGGATCCCTATCCGACACTATGGATACTGTACTCCATGTACCGACTATCTCTCAATGTACAACCGCGCACCCTCCAATGTGAAGGTCATCCCGCACGGCGAAAATGTACCGACTTCGTGAGCCGGCCCACTATCAAACATATCGCATCATGCCCTCTACGACGTCCGTGGGCAAAGTGGATCACAAATCCATCGTGACGCGCCCTACTCCCACTACCACCTCCAATGGTCGGCAAATTTCGCCGCTTCGTGTTCCACTCTTAACCTACTCGACACGTGAGACATCGTCAGATAAAGTCCCTACGCTGCCTTCTTCATCCCGCCCAGAGTACCGGGCGACGCAAGATCTCGGTACATCTTTCGTACACCTCGGATGCATGGAAAATCGAGCAGAGAAACCCCGAGAATCTCCTCTCTCAACCTGGCCAACCGGGGAACCACTACCCGTCCCCGTACCGGCGACACTACCATCCGCGTGGGGACGGGTCCACTCGTCACCGCACTGACCGCATTCCATCCCGATGGACAATATCTCTACGTCCTGCCACTAGGACTCAATCACTTTGCCCAATGAGACTCAGATATCAAACTCCTAACGACTCGAGTCTCGCCACAGCCAGATCAGAATTCAAACCGTCTCAGCCTCGAGCATTCGCCTACACCCCCTCCCTCGAGAAGAGTACTAGCCAACGCCCTCGTGTGGACTTCCGACGAGTGCATCACCACCACATTTGCCTTACTAGGATGGTAATGCAAAGAAGTCATAATCCTCTAGGACTTATCCATTTAGCATGGTTTCATATTGAGTGTCCCGTCACAGGAAAAGATAATGTCACTTTATATCCGAATATACTAACTCGCCATATAATTAGTGGCGCCAAATCTTCAAGGCGAAGACCATGGCCGCCAACTCTAAGTCGGTGGTAATTCGCCATGATTCTTCTCAACCGACGGGAACCATAAGCCACTACCTCCTTGACAGAGATCAAAACACATCCCGGGCCCTAAGATCGAGGCATCACAATATACTGTGTACCTACCGTCTGACTCATCACATAGGTTGTAGTAAGTCCTTTCACCTCCGGAATACCTCCTCACATTAGTCATCCCACTCAAACTTGACCTCCTTCCGGGTCAACTCATAGGCCGCTTATTCTGGAGAAATCATCACGAATCTCCCGAATAACCAAAGAATCCCAAGAAACTATGTATCTCGAAGACTTAACTTGGTCTCTCCTACCATCACGAATTTCGACCTTCTCCGGTCCATCGACACGCTGATGCCGATACCACGTGTTGTCCCAAAATCTCACCTTAGTGTTTAAAACTCGTGACTTATCGAATCATGCATACCGATGATCTCTCAACAACCTGTAGAAACGATCCTCAAATGATACTCATGCTCCCACTGAATCGGGAGTATATCAAAATGTCATCCACGGCGACGCATTAAACTAATCTTAGATAGGGTCAAACACCTTATGATGAGATCCACGAATACACTGGCCGCGCATTCGTCAACCGCGGCATCACCGTAAGTGCCCATAATCGCGTCCCAAACGCCGGTCTTAGGATATCCATCTCCTAACCTCACCGATGGTAACTGGGCAAGGGTCATCTGAGACCGCGCCCTCCCCAATCGACACAAATCGTTAATTTCTGCAATGGCACCATTTCGATCGTAACCCCGCTCAACTGTCAGAATAATGCAATGCCGAAGGGTCTTGTCCTTCTTCTTCGCAATAGAACCGAGCGCCCCATGGTGAAGTGCGCTCTGGCCTAATGAATCCTCGCCCAAAGAGCTCCCGTACCGGACTCCTCAGTTCCCGTAACCCAACCGGCGTCATCCTATACGGGTCACAGAGACGGCGACGCACTGTGCGTAACCCGATAACGGGGTCTACATCCCTATGCAGAGGCAATCCCAGTAACTCATTCGGAAAAACGTCCTCGTACTCGTAAACTACTCAAGGTAGATCTAAGTGATTAGTGCCAAAAAAGTGCTATTTTGAACCCTATTTTTAATAGGTTTTGAGCACATTTAATGTACTAATTGTTATAATTAACCCAATTGACATGTTCGGGTCCCTATGGTACTCATCGATCATATTTTGTGAGTAATTTTGTTTTTGTGCAAGCTTCTAATGCCAAGTTTGTCGAAATCATTCCAAGCATGAAGAATTCCTCGTCTGACTTAGCACACACATGATAAAAATCGAAGAAATACGATCGTAAAATGTTAGTGCCAAAATACATGAATAAGATGAGTAAAGAACAGGGAGCAAAGGGGAACAAAGAGCTACGGAACAGAGCTACCAGAACAAGGCTAAAATTACAGGCCGAATTTTCGTTATCATAGCGAATTTCGCTATGATAGCCGTAAAATCACCGTGTGCGGTTTTCGCTTTGTTTTTATCCAAACGACTTCGTTTTTGGTTTTTCCCATTTCACCCCTTCAATTAATTATTCTAGTTTGGTTATTTTGGTATTTCACATGTTTGTAAGGCTATATAAGCCATCAGAAACACCGTTGACCTAAGTTTTAGTTTTTGGAAGGAAATTCTACGAGCCCCCCGCTGGGCTCTCATTTTCTCTCTCTTCTCTCTCCTCTTTCTCCTCTCACTTTCTTTGGTTGTCAAACACCCCAAGGATGACAACTCTGAAGATGTGTTGGCTAAAACCCCTTCCTCCTCGGGTTCATTGGGGTAGGATCCGAAGGCCGGGGTGGTTCCGTTTTCACGCAGCAGGCTCGACATTTTGGCCCTAAATTCTCAACCTAGGCTTCTAAAGCCATGTACTTTCTTTGGCCAATACTTGGCAAGCTTTTAGGGTTCAATGTATTCTTAGCTTTAGATACACTGATATCCATTAGTCGCTTCCTTACGAGCCACCTGAGGTATTATGGGTTATATTTTCACCGGTAAGCATCCTCTCGATCAATACTAGTAATCTTTGTGTGGTTCAGCATGCTTATTTTTAGATCCATTGAGATCACACGCCTTTACGAATCATCAGGATGAGTCAAGATAGATTTTCACCAAAGGAACCATAACTAAATAATGCTTTCTATCAAAAGCAAAATTATTAGTGGTTTAGTTTTTAAAGCCAAATGAAGATCCGCTCGGGAGATGACTATATGTCATCCTCCCCAATACTTAGGAAATGAACCTGGACTCTCATTTGCCTTTAGACCTAAAAACCAAAGAGCCCAATGCTTCAAGGAGTTCTTTTCTTATTTTTCTTCATTTTATTTTCAAATCTTGCAAAACCAATTAACCCCTGCTTTTATCACCACCTTAAAACTAAATCAAATCTACCCATTTTCGACTTCACTTTAAATCATTTGTAATGAAGAAAACCCATCCCCGTGTTCGACCCTAGACCGCTATATCACAGCAGCTTGATCTACGGCAAAAGAGGGAGGAAAAAATTAGGATATAAATCTTTACTGATTCCGGATCACCCTACCGTAAGACGACCAAATGGCGCCGTCGCGGATGGTGCCGAACTACGATGATAAGTTGATATGTACTTCAGAATCTTTAGCTACATATTGGTGACCTTTTTAACCCTTTGAATTTCGCTTGTAAGAATTTCAAGTTTTTTTTTTACTTCCGCAGGTTCCCCGCTGGCCGGTTTTTATTTTTACGCTCGCTTATTTAACTAACACCGATCTCGCAAGCCTCAAGGTTTTCGCTTGGCCTCATTTTGTGTTACGTGTTTATGCATCATCGGGATAGAGACAGCTCGTAGACTACAAAGAATCGCGATAATCGCTTGAGTAAGGTCATGGAAATCAAGCAGCATAAAGGATCAAATGGATCCTCTACCTGAGGAACAACAAAGTCAGTAAGGTACTCCAGTGAATCCAACAGCATACAGATCAATGAGGGACCACATACACCCTCCTAGAGTGAGTGCTCCTTCCTGCATCATACCACCTACTGAGGATGTAGCAAAGAGACCTTATTTGGTGCCCCTGCTTCCCACATTTCATGGTATGGAGAATGAAAATCCATACACCCACATACGGGATTTTGAGGAAGTGTGCATAACTTTTAAGGAGGGTGCAATTGATATGGATTTGTTGAAGTTGAAGGCATTTCCATTGACCCTCAAGGACAAAGCCAAAATATGGCTACACCCACCGAGACCTAGGACCATTAGAAGTCAAGCAGAGCCGTGTGCGTAATTCTTAAAAAAATTCTTCTGCTCACAAGCACTAACACTCAAGAGGCAAATCTACACGTTTGCCGCCTATGACAATGAGGTCTCTACTCAAAGGTCGTGGGAGAGGTTCATGGAGACCATCGCATTATCCACACTACGGTTTCGACACCGGATGCTCTCAGGAATCACTTCTATGGTGGTATGTCTCCAAACCCATGAAGCAACTTTTGAAACAATGTGTGGAGGGGACTTCCCGAAAGGGGGCACCATATGAAGCCATGACTTTCTAAATTATGTGGGTCGAACTTCCAATAAGGATGGGATGAGCCAAACCCAAGGGAAGTGGAGGAAATAAGGCCTTCTCACCACCAAAGGGAGAATTTCACACCATCCAAGGATATGGAGATGAAAGCAAAGATATCAACCTACCAGTATGGAAGAGTCAAGGAAAAAGGCCATACGAAGTGCAGTAGTGATCGAAAATCCTGCACAGGCTAACCCATGCATCAATTGCCAATCCACTGGCCACACAGGAGAACATTGTCCAATAGCTCCCTCAGTGAGAGATTTTATGTTAGAGCATGCCAATGCCGTGGGCCAATACAAGCCACAACCTAATGCCCCATATGGTAATACATATAATTCCAATTGGAAGAATCACCCCACCTTTCGAAACCTAATCCCAACCTAGTGTTTCCCAAGGGCAAACAACGCTTGGTTCTACTAACCACAAATCCATCACCATCCTCTTCCCCGTTGAACAAGCTATATTAAATTTGAGCAAGGTGGTAGTAATTTTGGTGGGAGGAGCAAAAGGGGAATCAATGTACAATCGGGCTCAAAGAATAGATATCATGGGAAAGCACCCTCGAACAAGAGAATAGACGGGGCTTGAAAGCAACCTTAATCGAAGATTGATAACCTACGCACTCCATCACCATGGTTAGCCAATTTACTCTGAGGCCAGAGAAATAAGATTCCCTCTAAACACCGCTAAATCCAAAAAGGAGTCCATGAAATAGTTCTTCCAAAGAACTCAAGGATGGATGAAGTAAAGGCCATCATTACTTCCGAGGAGTGGGAAAGAAATTGAGCAACTAAAGGCCTATGATCGCCGCCAAAACAGAGAAAGAGAAGGAAGCCGGTTCTCGAGAGGATAATAATCGAGAAGATTCAATGAAGAAAATACGCCCTCCATTTCACTAAGAGGCAAGAAAAATCCCAAACCAAGTTGGAAATTGGGAGGTGCTAAGGCGCGAAGGCACATTCCACTCAGTTGACACGATTGTTGTGTCCCAACATATGCAAAATTTCAAGGACTTAGCATAGCAAGAAAGGGTTAGGTATTGAAAAGAAAGCCTTCCTAATGAACAAGTCAAGGCACTCATTCGAGCAAGACCCCAGTTGAAATATATGATCCAAGATCCCCCACAATATTTGGCCAACATCGATGACTTGCATAGATAAAGCATTGCTGACTTTGGGCCAAGGTAAACCTACGCCACTCAAAGGCATAAGCAACGCTTAGGGAACTGTGCTTCACCAACATCACTCTATCATTAGCTGATCGGTCAGTAAAAATTCCTAAGGGAATAGTTGAGGATGTGTTGGTCAAGGTGGACAAATTCTACTACCCAGTGGACTTTGTAGTGCTTGATACCGAACCAATCGCAAGTGGGCCCAATCATGTGCCAATTATCCTGGGAAGACCATTTTTGGCCACTTCCAATGCGATCATCAATTGCCGGAATGGAGTCATGCAGCTCACATTTGGCAACATGACATTGGAGCTCAATATTTTTCACTTAAGTAACAAGCACAAGCTAGCAGAAGATGACATGCAAGGATCTGAGGAAGTCCGTCTCAATCGTCCAAATGCAAAGGAAACCAAATGCCCACAAATCAAGTAGCGTAATCTGTGCTGAAAGTGAAGCAAGCTGATAGGGAATTAGTTTGATCAGCCACTCCCGCAGCCAATGATCGCCCCAAGATCACTCGCTGAGAAGAAGCTCAAATGCGAAGGAACTACATGAAGGTCAGAAGATTATCATCAGTAGGGTCAAGGAGCTCCTCCGACCTCCTCCATGTTAATCAGAAGCCGAAATGGTCCTGGCCTTCACTAAGACCAAACTGTAGCTCAAATTTTTTTTTTTTTTGATTTTTAGTTTAATTTGCTAATTTTCGCTTTGCTATTTTTGCAACTTTCCTTATCTTAATTTTTAATCTCAAATATGTACCCTTGCTTTTAGTAAATTTTACTTTAATTTTATTTTATTTTATCTTATTTTTATTTTGATGTTTATTTTTATATTTTTATTTATATTTATATTTTATTGTTATTTTAATTTACTCTAAATCAAATTCTTGTTGTTATTGCTGCATAAATCTGCATAAAGAAAAAAATTTCACAGAAGGCGAAAGCTCGGCATCCAGCTCCCTGATCTCTGTGGACCTTCAAATAAGCCAAACCGCTTTATAAAGCGGAGGGCCACCCCATTTCCATTCACATTTCCTCCAGTCTGGCCCTTCGTTTCAGCCCACTCCGCGCCCACGCTCCGCAGTCCCGGCACTACCACGCCCGCTTCACAGTCCCCGCCGCCGCACGGTGATCACAAGCCAGCTCGAGCCCGCCCATCGCTCGCTCGCTAATCGAGCCCAAATACGCAGGTCGCAGCTGAGCCCATCACTATCACCACCAAAGAGCCGAGCCCCCCAGAGGAGCCCCTTTCAAGGCCGTGCACCCACGCGCCCGTGAGCCGAGCCTCAGCCCCGCCGCCGAGCCCGGTCCACCACGCCCGTGCGCCGCGCCCACCGGCTGTTCCTAGCCGAGCCCCCGCACTTCACCGGTCTGCTCTACCTCGCAATTCGACCGGACTACCTGACATGTCTGCACTCCATGGAGGTCATCGCACAGCCCGTGGTCAGTTCGCACCCTGCAGAGAGGATGCGCACACCTCCAGCCCGCAGACGCCTCATTCCCCGCACTGCCCCCAGAGATACAGCCCCGTATTGGCCCCAATTAAGAGACGAGGAGCCTGCTTCGGAAGCCCCCATCTTAGCGATATCAGACCAGAGCGGACTCCTGGCCCCTTCCACCACAGAGACGACGCCAGAGTGCCCGACCCCTCCAAGCGAGCCCTACACAGCCCGGAGTTCCGAGATCTCTGCACAGAGTCACACCTCCTCCAACTCGACAGGTTCATCACCTCACATCACAGGCCTCGAGGATCAGGCGCCCATTGTTCACGTGTGATCCGATTCCACTAACGTGGATTCATACAGACTCATGGGAGCCATACTATGATATACCGGCACGACGTTGATCCGCGGCTTCAAAGACTGATGCGCTTGATCCAAAAGATGCTCCACCGTCGCTTCATGACGCCGAGGCGCCTACTATCCTCGGTCAGGCTCGAGCTTCTACCATACTACACATAAGTATGTGACATCCGGAGTGCCGAGTCCGCGGAGCTCCGGTCAGTGATTGACCCGCCGCCCCTGTGAGTGCTTAGAGTCATGATATTACAAATCGCTTTGGGCTCCAGTAGTAGCGCCTCGCCAATTCCGTTGTGTGTTATAGCAAGGGCCCCAAACATCACATGATGGTCCGCTATTCAAGCTGAGATACTACAACCCGGGGCCTATATTTTCCGCAGTAGTTTTCGCTACGATGTCTTAGTGGGCCACATGTTCGACCGCTTTATCCCACTACAACACTACGCATACCTCGTGGGGAGCCTATACTGAGGCTCTATACAGATATCGTAGGGATTCCGGTTTAGTCTCTCCGAGCTCACTATGACTCAATGTATTTTTGAGGAGAAGGTCCACCGTAAGGGCCTGGCTCGAGCTGGGAGTTTACCTTTATTGATGCCGAGGTTGCTAAGCCAGGTCCTGGAGCATCTGGGGTTCCCTGAGGAGCCACGCATCAAGCGGAGGATCAGTTGCACTCAGGTCCTATCCACAGAGCGATCTCTTTACATGCCGATCTCCATCATTCTCCAGCAGCAGGAGCAAGAGGAGGCAGCAGATGATGTGGCAGAGGACCCACCGAGGGGAGAGGATCCTGTTCCTGAGATGGAGGTAGAGGTGGAGAGGAGCCCAGTTCTAGATACATCTCCTCCATCTCCACCTCCCATCGCCCTCAGCCTCGACTGGACACCGCCGACCCTTCCTACACGCTGTGCCAGCCCATAGCATATTCTGCCGCCTGGGGAGCCACTCGTTATGGATGCCGGCCCTCGCGCGCTTGTTACTACACAGCGGCCGCTGACCAAATGGTGGCCTGAACAGGTCACTTTAGCGCAGAGTCACGCCATGCTTCTTCGGATCATGAGTCACCTCGGTCTCCCGCCAGAGCCTGCACAACCTACTCGAGTTCAGTCCGCAGCAGCAGCCTCCTTGGATATGCTAGCAGCCGCCGCAGCAGCTTCAGATCCACCGACATCTCCACCACCACGAGAGTGAGGTGGTCGCACTCTCTTCTTTAGCTTTCCGATCCCTACCAGTGGAGACTTGTTTATACTTTGGTTGGGAGGAAAAGTTAGAGTTGGGAGTGTCTTCTATCATATTTTGTATTGTTTTTAGCTTTATCAACTGCCTACTTATTTTGTATAGGATTGTATAGGATACATGTATTAGCCGATAGTAGGCAGTGTTACTTTTGTCATGTTTATCTATTTTAAGCATGTATTAGCCACTTTGGTTGTATCAAAAGCTCTATAGCATTATTTACATTTTTCTACACTTTTGAAAATCATTTTTTTTGCACCTATATTTTGTGTTTCTACTCTTGCCTTGAGTTGAAGAATTGAAGCCCTGTATGCTACCATAATGTAAGAACAATTCCATGCATGATTAAGTTTTTGGTCAACTGAAGTTCCAATGTATTCAACCTTGTATCCCTTTAGCTAATCACACACATTGCACATCGGGCCAGGATTAACAGTCGAGAAGATATATACCATTTTTCACTTGCAAACCGGGCCTTAGATCCTGTGGACGACCAGACAGGTTTGTGTTACCCACAAAAGAAGACCAATGTAGTCTTCCAAATGAAAGAGAAAAGAAAAAGCAAAAAGAAAAAGAAAGAAGAAAAAGAGTTATAAATGCCGCGACACTTTGCCTTGAAACCCGAACACGGTCCGAGGGGTATATGGTGAAAGCCTTTAAAGCCCGGTGCCCTAAACCTTCATTGGTTGGTAGTCATCGACTTAGTGTTCGCTATACGTGGATAGCAGAGGGGTTTAGCGAGCTAGGTGCCACTCAAGTCATCGCCCGCAGGTCAGAGTTCAGGGTCGGTAGATCCTCGTCGATGCCCAAACCTTAATTGGTTGGGAGTCATCGGTGGACCCCCGTTACACGGACTTTGGTGAAGTCGAGTTTTTAGCATTGCACCCTACAATACAATCAAAGAAAGAAATAAGAGTGTAACTGATTCTATTTAGGTTGGTCAACAGTTTAAGGCCCCCGCGCACCTCGTCGGGGGAGGAATAGCTTTACAACTTATTGGTTCAAATCGTTACCTTAAGAACACTTAGATTTTGGTGGATGCTTGTGCTGACTTCTTTTCTGAATTGATGTCAGCCTCAAACTTTGTCCTATACGGGCAATCGTTTCATGATGGTATTTGTACAGTCTAAATTGTTTATAATCAAGGTAATGCCTACTAGACACACACTTTTACAAGATACACTTTTGCAAAGCATAGCATGCATACCTTGATTGTTTTCTAGCATTGCTAAGGACCAGCAACGTGCCTGGGCTGGGTGATTAGCACTCCAAAAGTGCTATTTTTGGGTCCACAGATGGGCCTTGTTGCTTTGTGGTCAACTCAATTAAGCCACTGACTCAGGCAGTCCATTTAGTACTACCGATGTTGTTTCAAGGTCGCTTTTGGTAGTTTTGCGTGCTTTGGGGAACCTCACCACTTCATTTCAGTCGGGCCTCGATTGCGCCGATTTATGCCATGTTCATATGAATTTCACGACTTACCGTCGAGCCAAGAAATGTCAAGTGGAATTGAAGAAATGGAGGCTGAACTGAATGCAGGAGGAATGCAGGAGTGCAGGATTTTCGCTATGGCATTGCGAAAATTTCGCAATCCCTACGAAAATTCGCTATCATAGCGAAAGTTACTGTGCATAGCGAAAATTTGAATTTTCGCTATGCCTCACATTTTCGCTATGATAGCAAAACTTCGCTATCATAGCGAAATTTGTCCCCCTTTGATTTTGATCCAAACGACTTCGCTTTCAGATAATTCCATTTTGTCCCCATCAGAATTCATGTATTTTTGGTATTTTGCATTTCCCATCTTTTGGCTATATAAGCCACCTTATAACTTTGTAACCCTAACTTTTTCATCTGTGCCTTCATTCACGTATTTTGGTTTTAGGTTTATTAGCTTTTCTCTCTCTTTCTCTCTTCTTCTTCTTTCTCTCACTTTTTTGGCTACAAACACCCTTCAAGTGACGACAACCCTAAGATGCTGCTGCCCCCAAAGCTCAAGAGAGGGTTGCTAGGTTGGTTAATGGTGGTTTTGGAGGTGTTCCTCGAGTTTAAATGAAGCAGTCTTTGCATTTATTGTTCCAAACTTTCAAACTAGGGTTTAATGCTATTTAATGTGTTTCTTTTGGTCGATACTTGTCATGTTTAGGGTTCGATTATTATTCTTAATGGTAGATACACTTGACATTCTTTGATGCCATTCTGAGCCACGAAATTAGGTTAAATGGTGCATTCTTCAAGCTAACTGGAACATTAAATGCTCGATAAGTGTTTTGGCTCGAATAGGGTGTTTTTTTAAGGGGTTGGTTTAAAATTTAAACAAAGATCCGGTTTTGGCAATGACTATGTTATTTGCCCAATGCGAAATAACTTAGAGACACTATATAACCCCATTTTATCAAGCTAATTGATGACCTTCCAAAGTCTCCCTCTCACACCTAATTTCAAAAATTATTTAGTTACCCTAGTGACCCCAAACACCCACACTTTTAATCACAATCCAAAAATCGAAAAGAAAGCTCACCATTTTGAACCATGATACCGTCATTTGTAGGATGAAAACCCGTCACCGTGTTCGACCACTAGACCGCTATACTATAGTAGCTTGACTACGCGGTAGGAGGAAAATAGAAACAAATTTTGTTGATTAGGATCACCCTACACGTGGCACAAATTTTTTTATTTATTATTTTATTTTATTTATTATTATTTTATATATATATATATATATATATATATATATATATATATATATATATACTATATATATATATATATATATATATATATATATATATATATATATAAAATGTGTCTAAAAAAATGATTTTTATTATTATTATTATTATTATTATTATTTTTAATTATTTTATATTAAAAAAATATATATATATTTTATTTATGATAGCGAGAAATTTAGCTATGATAAGCGAAATTTTTCAGCTATCATTACATTTACTTACTCCAATTTTGTTTCGCTCATAACTTTTTCATCCGAACTCCGTTTTAAGCATTTTTGGTATCGTTGGAAAGCTTAGAGAGTGTAGAATCCAAATATGGCCATAAAGAACATTTTTGAAATCATTATAAAGGTGTAATTTTCAAAATGCTCCAACTGGTCACCTTTTTCCTCTCTTTTCTTCTTCTAACTTGTTTGTTTGAAGCCCAAACGGAGTTAATAAGGTGTTGATGGAAAGCTTGAGAAGTCTCCTATTCAACAATGATCACATCTCATCAAGGAGGTATGATTCTCCCTAAATTTCCAATCAGAGCCCCGTTCGGACAGAGATGTTGGGTTGAGGGGAGAGTTAGCGAAGGAAGTGACTTTTGTACTTATATTTTTGTTACTATTTTAAGCAAGCCCATTTTGTGATGTTAGGTGGCTTCTTTGGGTTCCACATTCTATAAAACATTTATAATATCTGACTTACTTTTCAAAAATTTGGACCCATTTGCAACCAAAATTTTGTGTGTCTTGCACAGCTCGTAGTTTGAAAAATTGAAACTTTGTCCAATTCTATTGATGTTAGTTGGTTTCCATGCACAATTAGTGGTTGATTAGTTGAATTCTTGCTTTGCTCAGCCTTTTTCTTCAAACTATCAACCATAGGCACATTGAGTTTCAATGATGAAATTTGGCTTGCGCAACCTCCTTTACTTTGCACAACCTACCTTAGTTTGTTGACCACCTTTAATGATTTAAGGACCCTTGTGGATAGAAGGCAATGTGTCTTCGAAGAAAAAGAAATAAAAGAAAAGAAAAGAAAAAGAAGGAGAAGTACCACCTTTGCCTTGAAACACGAGCCGCGGTCCAGGGTATATGGTGAAAGCCTTTAAAGCCGGTGCCACTGAAGCCTTCGCGGTTGGGAGTCAGGCTTAGTGTTCGCTACATGGGTGGATGGGTGGAGTTTAGCAAGTTGTAGGTCTTTGGAATCTCGAAATCATTCGAGTCGAGTGAAACCTAAAGAGTTTGTGGTCGAAAGATCCTCCTTGACTTGGTGCCCTAAGCCTTAATTAGTTAGGAGTCATTGGTAGATCCGTTACATGGACTTTGGTGAGGTCGATTCTCAGCATTCACCCTCTGACACAAAGAATTGTGGAATAAGGGTGGAGTCTTTGATCTATTTAGGTTGGTTAGCATGCTAGGTTGGTAGTAGCTATGTTGGGGGGAGAGTGCAGTTTAGCAGTTTATTGTCGAGAGCTAATCAAACAAACACTTAGATTTTGGTGGAAGTTTCTGGTTGATTCACCAAGAAGGAGGCTCTTTTAATACTCAATTTTGTATGGCATTCATTCTCTCATGATAATTATTGGACAAGGCTTTGATGATTTTATTTAGGTTAGGCACACTATTCACAACCCTTTTGGAAATACTCATTTCATGAATCCATATTTTGTTATGTTTTATATGTATTTTATTATTTTCTTTCCTGTATCATAAGGACTAGCAATGTGCAGGTCAGGTGTGGATTAAGGCCCAAAAGTGCTCATTTCAATCCTCCTATTTTTATTAGGTTTCGTGAGCACATTTTATGTACCTAATTGTTATAATTTAACCCAATTGATACAACTGGTCCTATGGTACCATCTCATCATTTAGGGTAATTTTGCATTTTGTAAGCTTTTAATACAAGTTTGTCGAGTCAGGTCCCCAAGCATGAATAATTCATTTGAATTTTGAAGATTACTGTATAAAAATCGTAAGAATAAAGACGTAAAAAGAAAAGAAAGCAAACACATGAATCAGATGATAGGTGAAGAGGAGCAAGTGGGAATAAGAGTCAGCCAGAATGCACAAATTCCTTGGCTTAAGTCGGAATTCGTTTATCATAGCTGAACCATCAGGCACAGCGAAATTTCAATTTTCTCTATTGCAGTTATTCGTATCCTCTTCAATTACAGCTATGATGAAAATCCTTGTCTTGAGAATTTGCACTTTTATTTTTTTATCAAACGACTTAGGGTTTTTTGGTTTTTCTCATTTCTACTTACCATGTAGTATAGTTTGGTTATTTGGTATTTCACATGTTTGTATTTATATAAAGCCATTGTAATACCTATTGGCCTAGTTTTAATTTTGGGAGGAGACTAGGGCCTGTTTTTGGCTCTCACGTTTTTCCTATACTCTTCTCTATATCTTTCTCATTTCTTTAGTTCTTGAAACACCCCCTCAAGGATGATAACTTGGAGGATGTGCGAAGGCTAAAACCCCTTCCTCCTTGGTAGAAGAATTTGCTTTGAGGTGGGATCAGAGTTCTTGGTGGTTCCCACATTTTTCATGGCGGTTTTGTATTTGGCTCCTAAATTTTCGCTCTAGGTTTAAAGAAGCTTTTTTGAGTGTACTTTCTTTGTCATCACTTGGCAAACTTGCACAGGGTTCAGATTTTGTTCTACAACAGATACAGCGATATCATTAGTTACTCTTTCTGAGCATAACTGGAACAGATTAAGAGATTTATATTTTCACTTGTAAGTGCGCCTCTTTGATCAATACTTGGTAATCTTTAAGAGGTTGATGGATGCTTATTTTAGATCCGTGAGATTCATTAGTTGCCCTTCTGAAGATCATTGCCAGGATGAGTGAGAGATGATTTTCTTTGAGAAGAGAGCCAGCAAATGCTAAATAAGTAACCTGCGCTCAAAGGAAAATTATTAGGTTTAGTTTTTAAAGCTAAATGAGAGATCCGGTTTGGGAGATGACTATATGTCATCCTCCCCGTGCGAAAAATGAACCGGGGACCTCTCATTTGCCTTAGGACCTAAAAACCAATAGCCTAATGCTTCAAGGGTTGTATACTTTGTACATTTTATTTTCAGCTTGCAAACCACCCGACCCTGTTTTATCACCACCTTAAAATCAAATCAAATTCTTGTTTTGGCTTCTTAAAATCATTTGTCTGAAGAAAACCCATCCACCGTGTTAGGCCTTGGACCGCTATCTTTTAATGGCTTGACTACGGCGATGGGAGGAAGAATAGGATATAAATTTTGTTGATTAGGATCACACCTGCGTAGTACGAATCACTAAGTGCAGTCTCACCTATTCTCCTCCCAGTAAAACTGCTAGCCGTTCCATGCAAACATGACACTGGACTCGCATTATCTTGTCGCAGTAATCATCATGCTTGTCCCCCTGAAACACAACAGTGATGCTATGATCCTGCATGCTGGTAGGTAACCACTCTATGCTCACAATTGATAACGACCACATGAGGCATCGATGATCCATCCCGAGGATGACATATTGAAGACTCGGACATGTCCAAGCTAATCCTCGGGTCCACTTTATAAGTAGAGTCCACGAGATCTACAACTGTGACCACGAGCATATCTGCTCCCCTAGGGGAGAACTCACGTGCAAACCTTTGGGTTTCAACCTCTGGCCGACTCTCTCTCTATGGTCGAGAGTTTCATTGACCATGGGTGCTATCGTGGCGAAGTCTACGATCTGGCTTGAATGGACAACCGGTCAATTCTCAAGTCTCCTCAACCTTGGCCCCATGTGTGTGTACGTAGTCATCAACAAATCGGGGCTAGCTCTCGTGGACTAGCCTGCGTCCATCAGTCATGGGTCTGCTTCAACTGCGGGAACTCCCCAAGCCTTTGCCGGTCTGCGGAGTGCGTACCCATGAGCGACTCTGAAACTCACGCCCGTGTCATAACCTCTAGTCTCTGAGGTCCTTGCCCATTCCACCATGCTTGGGCCTCCACCCTCTGAACATTTGGGCAGTGGTATTTAATCTGGTCGCCAGTGATCGCCGTAGCCTCCCAACACCTTCTCTGTCTGCGACAGCCGATTACGCCACCATCGGATCTCTTCCCCTGAATGTCGGAGGATGATGCGCCTAATGGGTTGCCCAGGACTCTGACCACCGCTATGTCATTTTGTGTGATGACCTACACTGCTCTCGACTCAGTACCTCAGCCTGAGTCAAACGCGGTGGTGTCGACCCCGATTACCTCTTGGAGCGCCCTCGTCCTGCGTCCTCGACAACCATCTATCTAAGTTCAATGGCGGAGTTAAAAATCTCAATAGGTGTCTCTAGGCATAATCTGACCCAAAGGCACTATTCATACCACATAAATCGTGTATACACATTGTCCTTGCATTTCTGGTATTAATAAGACAATCAATTATATTAAAACATTTTTTATCAACTTAAAAATTTGTTTTGAAGAATTTTATTTTCAAGAGAATTTGTCTAATTTATTTTATTTTGTTTTATTTTAATTAAATATTTTAAAAAAATTTATTGAAAACTTTTGGTGATAGAGCGGTGGTATGAGCAGATTCATGAGCCGGTGACTCAAGCAGTATGAGTCGGCGGGTCAAGCGGTCGGAGGCAGGCGGTGCAGTCTTGCCGACTTGGCTAACCTCACGAGCACATGCGCCCGGGCCCGCCTTGGCGCCGCGTGTGGCTTGCCGTGTCGTGGGCAGAATCGGCGTGTCGTGGTAGGCCACACGTGCTCTCTGACGCCCGGCGTCATAGCGGCGTCCCACGCGCCCTACTTGTATTTGTCGCATGACCCATGCACTTCGTTTACCTAACGGTCTGACCGAGCTACCAACGCCGCGAGCGTCGCCGTGGCGCGCGTGTCAGCGCCCGGCGCCTAGCGCCCTGAGCCTCGCTGCGGCGCCCGATAAAACGGCGCCACCTCTGTCCGCGATAAAAATTTTGTATCGTGACTCACCCGTAAACGCTTTGCTTTGTCCTGATACACCACATTGTATTGCGTCTGATTTTGCCTCCTTGACGCCCAGCGCGCTTCTGTTGCAATACAACTCGGTGCAGTGCAACCTGAAAATCGGCCCCTCAGCTTCGCCTACGCAGCCTGTGTAAGTGCCATTTAATTTTAAAGGAATTTCCCCAGACCGACCACCTCATTGCGACCAGCGGCCATACTTGCAATACAACTCCTCTTTAAACTAGCCACTTTCCAGCCCCATTGTGTCGATACGGTGGCATTTGTATTGTGTTTCTGACTCCTATGCTCAAATGAGCGTGCCATTTAGAATATACACCAATATTTTTTTTTTTCGTTTTTTTTCTTTCTCAAATCTGCTACTGGAAATCACAAAAAAAAAAAACATATCCATCCATTATTTTTTTTTTTCATCCAGTACACCAAATAATTTCATAAAAATTTATTTTCTTCATTTTCTTTTGATTTTCCTCACTAAAACTTTGAAAATGAACAACCTAAATTTTTTTCCAGAATACCGAGAACGATTGCAAAATTTATTTTATTTACATTTTATTTTCTTTTTATTACAGGACCATGTTTATCAAAACATTTCTCAAACCTCATGATTCAACACTAAACCTAGTATTCAGCTTAAATTTTATTAAGAATTTCATTATCCTTCAAACAAATAAATTGAACATAATTTATTTCATTGAATTCCTTTTCACGATTTTACTCAGCACAGCAAAACTCTAAATATTTCTAACATCAATGTCAGCTAATCCTTTAAGCACCACGTAAACAATCTCGACACACTTAACTTAGTGTTATGCATACATTTTTCATACAACAATTCAATCAAATCACACCAACACTCTATCATATTATTATATACCTGATGTATGACAGAAACACAGTATCTGGAGATGTTTCTATTAAATGATATCCTAGATAATCACATACCTAACCTACATCAAAATCACGATTTGGTGATGGCTGCCCCGAACTCGAGCTCTAATTTGCATACTTTTTAAAAATGATATAATTTGTGACGCCCCAAAACCACAGGATTGATTTATTTTCTCGTCGACCGGGAAACACTCGTGAATCGTATCACGGATGACGGGCATTTCTCTGTCGGGCGAGTCTCCTTTGTACGGAGAGCTCTACCCAGGATACATAACATATGCGCTCTCTTTGTCCCAACCGATCAATATAACAATCCATAGGTAAAATGACGGCAGGCCCATAATACAAATCATAAATTCAATATAATCAGCTATATCAATGGTTCAAAGGTTAATAGTGCTCTTATACAACATATATAATTAAGATGAAACGTTTCTAATATATACACAACTAAAGCGCGAGGCCACAACTTGGGCTTTCTTGGCGACATATGGTGGTGAAGTGTCTCAAGGCTCTGTGCTGAAGAATAAACATCCTCAGGCGAGATGTTTATGGCTCAGTAGTGGAATAGCCTTTAAATAAATTTTCTTTCTGCAAAACTGAGCCAAAAGTAGCCATACAAATCTTAAGTAATATGATCCGACGAATCGTGATCCTCTTGAATGTCTAGCACAAACTCCATACCAGGCCTCCACCAGGCTCCTCACTTGCACTTTAAACTCAGTGTAGAAACATTGTACCAGCAAGAGCTATTTGTTTTTGTTGTGGGACTCTCTGCTCCACGATAAGTAGTGGGCCAATTAAGGTGTATATTTAATTGAAGGTGTTGCCTCAAAGTCAGCATATCAATTGGGCCCTGCTCCGACTGATTGATGTTGCTTGTAGCGGATACCTCAGATCTAATATGACCAAATTGGGGTGACCACATTTATTGTTCTTTCTTTGGGCTATAAGATAAATATTATTAGCGGTGACCCTCACGAAACCACTCTACGATAAACACGCCGTGCGCTCAAACCAACATGTTTTGAGATCTGCGATCTATCTGTAAATCTGAGGATGCCATTTCCGATAAATTTATATAACACATATGAAATATAGCAATCATTGCATATTAGAAACTCCATTTAAATCATAAGCGATACTGTAGTGCAATTTGCGATCCATTACATAAAGACCATTCATTGGGCTAATGATCAACAATAATTACAGCGAAATTTGCTGAAGCCGATATTTTTCACACAAACATTATTTTCGTGTCACTGCTATGCCGACGATGACCACCAGGTTTCTTTGTTCCGTCCTCATCAAATCATCGGTTAACACGACGCGTTTGGTGGCGTTCGCCATCAATATCAACGCGATTATTTCTGTTTGCCAAATAACTTTTAGCTCTTCCCAACGCGCGGTCACGGACATCTGGTTATCCATTGAGCTCCACGTTTTGCACTCAGTTCCGGGTTTGGGACCGATCAACTGACTCGTTAAGGCGCAAACCAATAGCTGTTAACGACAACTTATAAAATTAATAGCCAAAATGGATGAAACCTCCGCCAGCGGAGTTTGTCTCGGCTTCCAGCGCGAATCGCGTTGTCCTCTTGGCGTGAAGCGACTTTCATGCTACTGGTAGAATTAAACGGTCCGTCTCCGAAACACGAAGGTACGCGCCTCTCTCTAAATCCACCCGAAAAC
The DNA here is from genome assembly GCA_016808115.1 of Tetrastigma voinierianum. Classification (NCBI taxonomy): domain Eukaryota; kingdom Viridiplantae; phylum Streptophyta; class Magnoliopsida; order Vitales; family Vitaceae; genus Tetrastigma; species Tetrastigma voinierianum. The sequence goes on from JAEQBH010001219.1 coordinate 1,050,489, forward strand.
CGGCGAACGCGCTGGCGATTCGCTCTCATAACAGTGCTTGCTTTGTTGGAGGAAGACATCAGTATTAAGCTTGTCTTGTGCTCGTTTGGAAGCAATTACATATCTGCTTTCTCTTATCCTTTGCTTTCTTGGATTTTGACATTTAAATGGTATCTCGGCGCCCCATTTTTTAAATCGTTTTACTCTCTTATTCACAGCATGCTTATACGTGTAATACGTGTTATATGTGACTTTGTCCTTGTCTGAGTCGTTTTAAAATACCAGAAACTCGATCTGCCAAAAAAGTGTAAATTCAGAGTATGCCGAATTTGATGAAATCGATGTGGTAAATTTAGATTTGGCGAACGATTCAAGCGGTGAAATCGGGATTGTTGTCAGATCTAGAGAATAAATTTTGGATTTTCGAGGTGAGCCTGATTTTGTAGCAGAAATTATGATTTGTGATTTTCAGAAATTCTGAATTTACCAGAGATCTGGGAGGGGAGAAGAAGAGAAGAGAAATGGAAGAAATGGAGGAGGGGAGAAGGAATGGAAGAGAAATGGAAGAAATGGAGGAGGGAAGAAGAAGAAAGAGGAACCTTGACAGGCCCCCATTTGTCTTGGGCTGTGAAACTTGAATCGGAATTTGTTTAAAAGCGCTATTGAGGATACTTGGCTTTTGAATCAGATTTATTGCCATTATTTTAGGACAAGCTGACCTACCAGGTGTTGTCGTGGGTCAAACGAATTAGATTAAATAATAGTTTGAAATATATTCTTTTATAATTTAAAAAAAACATTATTTACACAAAAAACTCCTGAATTTGGTCAGAATCCTGCACAGCTCCTTAGCATTCCCCTAAATCCATAATTATTGAGGGTGGGGTGAGTTTGAGTTTAATGATATTTTGAAAACTCAAATTTGAAATTTGATCATTTTTAATTTTGGTTTGATTTTGATAAAAATGTTTTATTTTTATTTTTGTAAATCGCTTTTTGAAGTGATAATGTAAGTATAAAAAAAAAAAAGATATTTTTATACAAATGAGATTTTTAAAAAAGAAAAACACAGGGTACAGTTCACAAATTAAAATGGTGAGATAAACGCCACGGTACAGATCTAACTGCCATTCTTCGATGTTGAATCCATCTCGAAATCAAATTTCGAGCGCAATACACCATCTCCGACCGACCAAAGTTTCGAAAGATAAAAGAAAAAAGAATTCCTTTTCCTGCAAGTTGCAACCTCCATAGCTAGTTCCATCTCTGGTGCCTAGGGTTTGCCTATCGTCGTCAACAAGATGATCATCTCATCTTCACTTGTCATCTTTGCCGAAATGGCTCTCATAAGCGAATCCTCCTCTTGCAAAACCCTCTCGAAAGCTCGTGATCATGGCCTTGGATCCGAATTGGAAGGCGTGGGAGGGTCTATCATGGTCAGACTGTTGCTGGTACTGTTTTCGTGGTGCTAATGTCCAGCGTTTACAGTATGATTAACATCCAGAACCGTGATGCCGAACCCGGTATGATTAATCCCACCGATCAGGTTCTTATGGCTAGGCATATGCTCGAAGCCTCTCTCATGGGTATTTCTCCATCCCTAGATTTACTTTTTATTTTTTATTTTATTTCCTTTTATTCTTAAATTCCGTCTGATTGCAGGGAAAATTATTGAAAAAAGAAAAAGCATTCAGTTTTTGTGATATTTTGACCTGTGTTGGGAATGAGAAACACATTGGATCAAGTCAAAAGTGGTGGTTTTGGCTTCTGAAATTTTTGTTCTTTCTTTTAAATGTTTGAGTTGATTTCCTCAATAACTCATAAGCTCTCATCATCATGAATGCGCACCTGTCAAAACTAGCATGTGTTCTGCTAATTGCATATACAGAGTCAAAGGCTCTAATGGCAAAGAGAAATGGATGAGAAATATATGGAAAACAGTAATTTAGTCTCAAAATTTTGGTTGTAAATATGATTAATGCATAAGATGGTTCCCAACAACCGATGCCTATATTATATTTTCTCTATGAATTCCCCAAACCCAAAAGAGAAAACACAATAATCTGGTCAATCTCACGCCATTACAATACTGTGCATTTGATACACTACATGGTAGGCCTGCGGTTTAGAATCCCACTCCATTTGGGTCTTATCTCCGATGAAAATTTATAATTTAGAGTAGCGGATTTATTTCCCATTTGCCAAAACCTACTGCATTTGTATTCCATTTGTATTCCTTAATCTGAGAGAGGTAATTGTTTGTAGTTTTAGTAAAGCTACCAACAAAAATGGAAAATTTTTGTTCTCAAAATTTGATGTCATATGTTGTCAATTTGATAATTGAGGAGAAAACACGAAAACAAAATTGTTCGCAGACTTAACTGATTTAGAGAGAAGGGAATTTATTTTCCATTTGCTAAAACATATTGCAATTTGTATACCACAATACTAAGAGAATGCAGCTTTGTTTGTAAATTTATTGAATGTCTTTAATTCTTTACATAGTTCATTTATTCTTGGGAATTTTTGTTCTCAAAACTTGATGTCATATATCGTTGATTTGATAATTCATGGGAAAGACTTTTACTTTGGTGTTGTCAAATATTCTTTTGGAACAGTATGTATGATCTACAAGCTTCCTTCTTTCCTATTCACTTTCACGGTTGGGACTTTTTTCCTCAGATCAAGTTCAAGGCCTAGAATCTGGTTTGATCATCATTGTATGTGATTAACCTCTGTTTTAAAATAATTCTTTGCTTGCCTACCAAAATATCTGTATTGATATATTTGTCAACATTTGCCTTGGCTAAAGATACTAAGATTAACCTTGTAGCTCATTCATATGCGATATACCATCCAATTTATTTGATAACCTTTCTCGTCTCCCGATTTTGATTTCAGTGATTATTTTGCATACATAGGGTTCTTGCTGTTCCTTGCACTATGATAGACAGACTTCACCATTACATTGAAAGCTTGCGTTTACTGAGGAAGGCCATGGAGGCTGAAAAGCAAAACCGAAGTTTTGAGGATGGGAAAAATGGCCGTGCAGAAGAGATGAAAACTATGGCGGAAGAGATGAGCTCTTTAGGGACGAAAATTAAGAAGATGGAATCTGACTGCAGGCAAAGCCCGAAGGCAGAGCAATGGCAAGCCAGCGCAGCCGCCCAAAAAGCAATCCGAAGGTTTCCTTCTGGAGCTACGACCGACTGCTGGAGAATCAAACCTTAAGGCCAGTTGGAGTCGATTGACTTCAAGGCATATTATCTGAGCAAGAAGAGTTCATGGTGAGACCTCTTGTATTAATTTTCTCGTCCTTTCATATTTAAGAATTTGAGTTGGAGAGAAGGGATTAAGAGTGCTATTATAGAGCATATCCCCCTGTATTCCTGTAAACAAGTGAAGTAGTAGTTGAAAAGTGCAAATGGTTTCTGAGTGGACTATGTTCTTGTGGGAAGGAGGCTGTTCAGATTATTTATATTGATGGATTTTGGCTATTTCTTGAATTTATCTTCCCTGTAACCTAAATGTTAATGTGTTTCCTTTGTTCTTTCTGTCATTGTGCTCTTTCAAAGGGAAAAGCAGTACACCAAAATTTCATCTGATTCCAGATTTGCACTAGTAAAACTACAAGTAAATATCTATAATTTTATTAGTATATTTATTTTTTTATAATATATATTATAGTTTTTTTAGACTTTCATTTTAAAGAGAAAATTGTTCTGAAATGCAATTATCCCAAAGCCCCATAACCTATCCAGTTGTGATGTTTTCTTTCTTTATTTATTTCAGGAACTTCCATTATGACTAGTTTAAATGGTATAGGTAAGGTGTCGGACCCTATCATCCTCATCGTCATGGACTCCTTTTCATGAAATAAATGTGGCAGGTGGCTTTTTCAAAAAAAAAAAAAGGAAAAAAGAAAAAAGAAAAAAAAAGACAGGTGGTAGGGTAAATATGATAAATGAATAACCTGTTATTTTTTTTGGAAAAAATACTATTTAAATTCTGAACTTTTAGTACTTTTCATTTTATATCTGAACAAAAAAATTTCTTTTTAAATATTCAAACCCTTCAAGTTTTAATTAAATTTTTAGTCTCAGATAACTGACCTATACATGTTCTACGTGACAATTCAAAACCATATCCGTCAAAATAAATATCTTTTGGTCATCAAATGGGTTTGCAAAAAAAAAAAAAAAAAAAAAAAACCTTAAATTTTATGAGATTTTGTGTTTATATCCTAATTAAAGTTAGTAGTTTTAAATATATACTAACTCATCTTAGTGTTAGGTAGCTTTGAATGTACCCAAATCCCAACATCTGCTTGTGTGTCACAGAAAAGTAATTCAAATAATTAAAAGGGGATAATTAAAATGAAAAATAAATGTAAAACATATACAAATAATATGAAATGTATTGTTTAGTATATGTGGAAAAAAATAATTATGTATAAGGTACAAAATAGGTGATTGGACAAATATTTCCCAAAATTTTGGACAAACACTTCCCAAAATGCCCATCTTAACATTCCAACTAATATTCCAACTAGACTTATAAAAAAAAAAAAATAAAAAAAATCTAAATCTGCTCTGTCGTAATTCCTTCCCTACGCTCTCTCTTAACTCAAATCCCAGCCTCTCTTGTAACTCTCTCATTCTTACTCTCGATCCTAAAGCGAGGAAAAAGCCCCCTAAAGCAGTCTTTCGTCTTCCCCTTGACCCCATGAGTTAAAGCCCTCCCCTTCCCTTCTCTTGCAACTCTGTAGTATAAAGACAGAAATCTTTGAAACTAATCACGATTCTTCCTCGCATGGTTGACTCTATCTCCATTTTCAAGCTGAAACCCTAGCATGGTTCAAGGGCACTTTCAAGTGGCGATCCATTTCCCTTCCATTTTAATGTAGCTTAGTGATGCATTTGCCCCTATTTGTGGTGTGTTCATTATGTGTAAAGGATGTGCGAAGGATAAATTTAAAAAATTATAAGGCACAAAGTGTTTCCTCTATTAGGACGAAGTGGAAAAATTATTGTTTTTTTATTTGTATTTGGCTGTGTGTTTGATATGTTTTCTCTTGTTTTGATGCTGTGGGAGAAAATTGATCCTCACTCACTGTGGTTGGCAGGTCGTTAATGTCTTTTGTTGTGCGGCTATTCCATAACAACATGCGAATTGAGCTTTGTAAGTACTTTGATGTGTCATTTATTAACACCTACATGTTAGTATTATGAGATGTTTTCCCTTTTTGTTTTTTAAAAATTTCCTGAAAGTGAAGTCGTGATAGATTTGCATTAATTTTTCCATACTGTTTTGTAAATATTTCCCCATTATGTGTGAACTCAAGTGCCTTATAGATGAACATATGATATAATATACGGAGAAATAAGGTATATTTTGTTTTTTTGCTAATAAAAAAAATGATACATGGGGAACTAAGCATGTTTATATGCAAGAGATTTTTTTGAACTCTTAAAATTGTTGTGAAATGCTAAAAAATGACCAAGAAGTGGTTTAATAACTAATGTAGGATGTATTCTTTAGAAGACAAATTAGGTTGTATACACTTGCATTTTTGGTTTGTGTAATTGAAATGTGAAAAATAGAATAGAAAGATAGGAAACCAAGAGAAAAAAGTCAAGTCATTAAAGTACTTTTATACAAAGAAAGTTTGATAAGACACACACATATTTGATAAGTCTATGAGGAATAACATGTTATAAATCTTTATTTGAATATACTACATGTACTATAATAGCAAACATAGGTATTACCTTAATGGACAATCTAATAATTATTTGCTCTCATACATGCTTGATCATTAAGTAGTTCCTATTTGATTCAAATGGAAAACTATTTTATAGACTCTTTATTAATGATATTAAATATATCATGTAGTTATATGATTCACAATAAATAAAGATTATAGTATAATAGTAACACACTATCTAGCATGAAGGACTATTATGTTCCATATGTTTGAATGTGTGACTAATGAGCATTGAATTGTAAATGTGTCAAACAAAGGGTTGTGGCTTTGAAGAAGATGGAGAATGAAATATTTTGTTATGTTTGTGAAGGTGGAAAATTGAAGGATGCAAATGGGTTAGTTGAATATAAGAGGTGGGTAAGTGATTACATTATATGTGACATATTTCATTTGAGAAATTTGTTTCTAGTTTGTGGTATCTTGAGCATGGATCGGTCGGTGAAATTGCACTACACATGTAAGTTGAGTCTGTAATCTTTGGTATTGCTACATGATGAGCAAAAATATTGAAAATGTTGAGATTCAATGACATGTATTGTCGTTTGTACGTGTCTTTGAAAACCAATGTTTAGTTGAATTATAATTGCACTTCGAGGGATATATTAATTTACATTCTATAAGTTCTGTGATATTATCATACCATTTTGTGTGAAGCGCATGTTTAACAATATTAGTGAAGTTTGCTCATGTCTTGTATCACAGAGTCTAACACCTATTGTCAATTCTAATTATGAACCCATTCATATAAATGGAATCTGAATGTGAATAGAGTCTTGATACCTATTGTTGCTTCTAATTTTAAAAACGTTACTATCAATGAAAATCCAAATTTGAATTTGTCTATGTATAGATCGGAAAATGCCACAGACATTGGAAATGACCGGGCATTTTAAAATGCAACTCAAGACATCCTTCATTGTAACTCAAGGCGATTTAAAAATGCAATCATGGGTAGTGGATAAATGTTTCCAAATGCTTCCACTTTCCGGGATGTTGTGTACCTAATGTCCTTATTTGGTAGGTTTCAATTTCACTACAAAAGAAACAGCTATAAGCATATTTATTGCCACCGCAGTTGGTAAGCGCTCTTGGAAAATAACCCGGTCGTAGTGGGTGCATAGAATGTTATCAAAGTGCACACATTTATAAATGAACATAGTATCTGTGGATGAGTGTAGTTACATCTCAACCATTTATTAAGTCTGTGTTTACCTCCATGGTCATTGATGATCATTCGATTTACTCGCGTTACCCGACCACAAAAAATTTAGTAAAGACTTCATTAGAGAGAACATGGCATGAGATTGACTTCTTGTCAGCGTGGAAAAATGAAGAAGAATGTGGGAGAGAATGCATGGTCAGCTAGGTGGCTGCAGTCGATTTACCTTGGTTGTGTGAGCAAATTGTCTAAAGTAATTCGGGCTCAGTTGTGGAGATGACATGCTCAAATGACGGCCATTTTGAACAAATTTTTATTACACATCCCATGTCTATCTAAGGGTTTATAATGAGTTGTTGGACAATCATTTCCATTAACACATCTCACATGAGTAGGTCTACGGTGGTACCTTATTCTCAGTTACAGCGTGATGCCGTAACAACATGTTCCATTAGCATTTGGAGTTAGCAAGTCGGAAGGGCTGAAACAATTGGTTGTAGTTCTTTGGGTAGCAAAAGGCATTGGTGAGAGAAGGTTGTCGTATTCTCAGATAGGCATTAGGATGCCATTGATGATGTGCCGGAGATGTTGGATCAAGAACCATGCTTATTATTATACGTCTCTTGAAGGGAAGGGAATTTAGTAGCTTTTCAATAGAAAAACACAAAGGGAAGCAAGGGAAGGAAAATGCACTTGAATGACTAGATAAAATTATGCAAGATTGAATCTTTTGATTATAATGCTCACATGTTTGAATTCGCGAAAATGTAATGAGATCATTCTTGCTATGGTTGAGCCAAATAAGACTAAGCTTTGACCACATCAAATTTCTCCTTCGTAGATGGGACAAAATGACAAGCTGTCACCCCCATTCCCTCCCGGGGCGGATGAAGGCGAGCTATCTTTGGGACTCTTTGCTTTTTTCGGGCGTTGGTGGTCCCGAGTCTTATAACTGAATCAAAATATCATATCTGAAAATTTACAAAAATAAAACTACCACCGTAGTAGTGTTTGATGTCAACCATACAGTCTGGGTTTCCATTACATATACATATACAAAAGCATTTGTTTTACATTTACATAATCGGAGTCTGAAACCTCATGGTGGACTCTACTAGTTCATTGACCCGGTATCTGGGAATGCAGAAACGTCTCATACGCTACCTACAGGATTAAAACGGAAGGTATTGAAGCAGCGGCAGTGGAAAACATATGACTTATCATTATACATGCATTAATACTCTTTTCACAGGTAAGCATGCCAACAGATCATGATATAATTAGCATATATAAATTTTTCATGAATTCATATAATAAACTTACATACTTGTACTTGCGGACTTATGCTTGTTCGGATCTCTCTAGTGGGAGTTACAGAAACATACTTGTACGGGTACCATAGGTACTCTGTGGGCTTATGCTTATCTGAGGAGGTACCCATAGGTACTACAGGCTTATACTTATCTGAAGGTACCATAGGTACACTACAAAGCATACTTATCTGGAAATTGCTCGTAGGTACATTCGGAGTAGAGCGATGTACATTGCTTTACTCTTATTCATTATTGGACTCTTGTCATATTCTTGTTTGACTACCTAGGCAATTAATAAGAATAGATAGGACATAGCACAATAAGTACCGAAATCTTGTCTGATCTTGAGTGCCGTAGCATAAAGTAGGAGTCTTGACGGCTGACGAGAGTGTCGTCGCACTAATCGGAAATCTCAGAAGTACTAGAGAGGTGTGTGCGAGAAGCACGGTCGAGAGAGTGCGTTACTAATGGAAGTATTGAGTACTAAATGTACTTTAGCTCTGCGATGGGAGAGTGTCGTCGCTAACTGATTAAGAGGAAATGTCAAAAGCACTATCACGTACCTGCCGCATGGAAGGTTTGTGTAATTGATATCACATCTTGGGTAGTCCTACACAATTATATGTGTTTAGGAACTTACTATCATGTCTTAGACAGTAAGTTTGCTAACATCTTCGCTACTCTCAGGGGTGGCGAGAAGTGCGATGTTTTAAACTAGTTTCGTTCATATTTAGACCCCCGTTTAGTCATTTATTAGGGTTCTATGTATTATCGGTGTCTGATTGGGGCTTAACAGCGCAAGTGCAAAACTCAAAGTTTGTTGGAAGAATCGGGCCAGATACCAGCCCTTTTAATGAATCGTGCAGTACGCTTTGGTCGTCTGCCAGTACCTGCCACTTTGCTGTAATCGTTTGTTACCACGTCTTTGTTACCAATGTGCGGGTTTTGCCCAGAAATGGCAGATTTTGCCATTTCTCACCCACAAAAACTCAAATTGGCGCTATTTCGAGGTCTGCATTGACAACCGTCAACGATGGAAAGTGCATTGGATGTCATTAACCCCTACACCACTCATGAAAATCGGGTAGAATCTCGCCTTTGTGCAGGGAGCTTGCAGATACAAAACACAGTCGACAATTAGCAGCTGACCATAGGAGTCCATATCTGATTAAAATGAGTAGACCACTGGGCCCATACATCACTATCACAAGAAATTATACTCAACTATATACCAATAGTTCAAGAGTTGATATTATCACTCTTAATACAACATATATTAAAATTAAGAATTTAATACATGTTTTACATATCCATGTCAAAGCCACATGCCTAAGCCTCAAAAACTGCATCTAATGAGTGCCGGCTTCCCGATTGGCTCCCCGTACTAAATAATATTGCTCGACAAGGTGAGCACGCCCAGAGCGGAATTACCCTACTCAAGCATTCCCCAAGTGCACATGCAATGATTCAACACAAACACACACTCAAGAAAATACATGATCCTACTTGAATGTCTACATACCCAATCCCGTTTCTCGAGTCCTCACCGACTCCCTCACGCATGCCTAAGCCAATGTGAGAAAAACATCCTTTTTATTTCTTTCATGCCGTGCACTCACACCTAATTTTCTTAGGTTCCCCCGGTGCATAGTAAATGCATTATGCCATTCTTAAACCACACATGCCAATATATCATTTACACATATATTAACAAAATTTACATACATGCCACATGTTATTTAATTCACATCAATAATATCAAAATTAGCTCACTTGAGCTAATTACAATTCATTAATGTATTTACACACAATTATATTTTTATATAATTCCACATCATGTTGACACATTTAATCACATGCATTAACATATTAATTCTCACACAACTCCAAACAATTAATGCTAATATAAAACATGTATATACTAACATAATTAACTTACATAAATCATGTTATTCAATTTGCAACCAATAACACCAAATTAGCTCACGGGCTAATTAAATCAAGAATTCATTTCGAATCACCCAAAACACACAAAAATCACACAACAATACATCGTGAACAAGCAACCCTAGGGTCTTAATCGTTGGCGCCATACTAGGGATCTTCTCGCCTGGGCTCAAGCATTCGAGATCGCAAACACTCCGCCAATTCAAGCCTCATTTAATCCATTCATGGCTCTAGCCAAAGAATAACACAAGTAGTGGAGAAGACCTCACTTTCTGAGTTGCCCGAACTCCACCAAATTCAAGTGTCCATAATGAGCTCTCGCCCGCGCAGTAACAACAACTTTACTTCGCCCAAAGCAAACCTCAACGCCCATACGACGTGAAACTACAGATATAAGCCACACCTTCTCTAAAAACTCAAACCAGCCATCCACGGCACGTTTCTGCTGATTTGTGTCTCAAAAATGAAGAAGAAGACTATTTGCTCTTTTGTCTTATACTCATTTAAACTTTTTATTAATTCCCATCTTGTCCTTTTGTCTTGATTTTTGATACATGACTTAATCTAAGCCATTCATCTCATCCTCTCTCTAATCATGCATCATGTATCATATGAGTACATGTAGTAGGTGACTTTTGTCACATCACATGTCTTTCACAAGCCGTTTTACGACACTCGACACCCGGTGCCTCGAAAAATGTGAAATTCCGATTATCTCGAATTCACTAAATTCGACGAGTTTGATTTCGCGAGAAACTCCAACGCGAAGTCCGCTCAGCCATCCAAGATTCAGGAAAAATTTCGGATTTTGACCGAAATTACCATTTTGCCATTGTTCAGAAAATTGGATTTTCTCGGGGTTTCACAGAAATAACTTCATCCAAACTCATGTATCTCATAATCCACCATGGAATCCTACCCAAACCACTTCAATAATGGGTTAGAATCAATAAAAACCTCTTTTTCCCAAGTTAGGGCTTTTCCCCAAAATCAAAATCACAAAAAGGGAAAGTTAGGGTTTTGTTTTCTTATCTTAGCCTTTTCAAATCTTCACTTCTAAGTCGCTTGATCACAAAGGAGTGCTGAAAAATGGGAAGAAACCCAACCAAACTTGATATTCTTCAAGCCCTAGCTCTTTCTCCCCTTCTTCCTCTCATTCTCTCCTCAAAATGGTGATTTTGCTCCCCAAAATGAGCTCTTAAACCACTTTTCGTCTTTAACCCATTTAAGTGTGAGGCCATGTTCACAGCCTTCCACTCAAATTCTCATTTCTCATTTTTTGCATTTAAGTCTACTATCACTCCCATTTAAATATGTTATCACTTTAACATTTAAATCACTCTAGTATTTAAAGTTTATTCTCATTCGAATTCTTAGGTCCTTATTTCACAAATCTAAATTTCCGTCTCAGATTCACAAATCCCTGTGCTCTCAAATTTTCTCAACAGTAAAATAATAATTATGTAAAATTTCAAAATGCACTTATAATATACCCTAATTATGTTTAAAACGATCAGGTGTATTTTCGGGATGTTACAACAACTAACCTACCGTAGTCTTTAATGTCGGGTTAAGAAAACAGCGCCATCATTCCATTCCTCAGAGTTTCATAATCGGTAGCATATCACTAAGTTGGGGGCAATGCTTGTTAAACATAACAAGAATCCAACAATTTGAAAGGTATAATCGAGCTGAAAATAGATGAGAAAGTAAAGAATAATATTGCTAAGGGTGAGGTTTAATCGGTCAACCCATTCATGGATACCCTCTTTGTTCTAGTTGTGGGTAATTCAGTTTTGAATGTTGACATAGTGGAAAGAACATGCACATGTTGTCGATTGCTAATGTTTGGTATACCCTGCGGGCATGCATTCATAGTTATACTCTTCCTAGGCCAAAATTTGCAGACTTTGTTGATGATATGTTTAAATTGCCTGCACAACAATTCAGGGCATCACATTTTCCATCAGAGATAGGCACATGACATGCCGAAGTCATGACGGCGGGGGCTAGGTTAGGGTTTGAAAGGTGTATATATAAATGAAACAAACTAAGCTCGCAAGTGCACGGGTCACAAGTTATAAAGTGGTTTTCAATTATAAACCGAAATTGTTCCCACGAGGATTGTATCGATTTTATGGGGGATTGAGTATCTCGGCTACTTGATGAGTTCACTATCTAAGCGTCCCAATGATGTAATGAGGTGAAATTTTGGAAATAATTAAAACAAAGATAAACCAAAAACAAATAGTGATTTGTAAAATACTGGAGCAATTGAGTAAAACAAGGAGAGAAAGACTTAAAGAAAAACTAGGGTTGGTTATCTTCAATGATGCTCATTGACTTATCTAGATGCGGTGCGGGTTGAATGAATTATGACTTGAATTGGTCCTAGGACATGGTATAAGGATCCCACTCTCGTGTTCCCCCTTATATTTTCTCGCACTATCTACCTATTCATAGTTACGTTCTTCTAGCTCGATAGGGCAATACTTTTCCAAGGCATTTTTCCTAGGGAGTTCTATTGGTCACAATTATGTTCTTGCAATAAAACTACCCAGACTAAGCTCGGATTGGTTACAGTTATGTTCTTGCAATCCTCACTTAATACCATTTGGTGTCCCCTCCTAGTGAAATCCGCTTAGTATTAGACATTTCTAATTCCCTAAGCCTCTTTAACTAGGTTAATTAGAATTCCACTTAATTGACTCACACTTTAAGAGAATCAGATCCAGATTTTAAGGCAAATATCCCAACTGTCACCAAGGAAACCCTATCAAAGTGATCGAAAACCCAATTCTCTATATGCATCAATTAACCAAAATTATAATCTTCCAAGCATTAACACCAAACATATCAATCCAAGTATATATCATCCAACCAAACTAGAAATTAGATAAATCAAGCATCAAATCCAATAACCAACCCTATAGAATGCCTGACCAATCATTTCAACCATCAATTCCAACAAATTCATGTTGATTACAAACATAAAACTACAAAAATTGAAAGAGGAGTAGAGATTAAGATACAAAATAGTGAGAATATAGAAAAAGTCTTAAATCTCCAGCTCCAAAGCTGAAATTAACACTCCACAAGGTCTTGCTTCCAAGAAATCTTCAATTACAAACCTAGATTCTTCACAAAATCCCTAAATCTAAAAGAAATCTAACCTAGAAAATAGAGCTAAGCTAAGAGAAGAAAACCCTAGAATATGAGCTTTCTGCCACAAAGTTTGTACTCTAAAATTGTCTTAAAGTATGCTTTATATACACCTTGGAAAATGGCCAAATCGCCTTAAAAGTGGAATTGCTTAGGGTCATTAAACTCGCATAGTCGCAACCATGAGCGTCATGTAGTAGCGACTACATTGCACTGATGCTAAAAATAGGATTGTGGAAGGGTTTCATAGTCGTGACTATGAATTGCTGTGGTCGCGACTATATTGCATTGATGCGCTGAAGACTGTGTTTGAAGAAGAGTTTCATAGTCTTGACTATGAATTGTTGTGGTCGTGACTATGTCAGGTGGATGCCAAGACAAGAGCCATAGTCATAATTACACCGAAATCTTGTTTGCTACCGCTTTCTTCCAATGAGTTATAGTCGCCATGAATAGCTTTAGCCGTTACTATGATAACAATTTGCACATTTTCTTCATTTCTCATCTAATTTGCTTGATTCTTGTCTTTTTTTTCTTCCATTTCTACAAAAGACACATAAAGAGAGGGTTAGACATGAAAAGGTGTGACAAAGGTGCTAAGTTAGCATCAAAAAACATGAAATATTCAATGTTTTGCAATGAGAAATGCTAACATGAAGCAAACTAACAAATTCCCCAAAACTTGGCATTTTGCTTGTCCTTAATCAAAGAAATAGCATATTTCCTTATTCAAACAAACAACCCTGCTGAGCATCATGCTAAGATAAGAAATGATAAATTGCCTCGGGGACTTTATCTTCATGCAACACAAAGAAGTCTTCGAGATAACATCTTTCAAAATAATAGGATGACCATAAGTTAAACATACCTAAACCAAAGTTCTTGAGTGTGTGTGTGAAGTCTTCCCCATCTAGCCAATTGCAATTTAGATGGAATTAGATGAACTAGAATGGAGTGGAGATCTCTCATTCACATGGTGAGTGTATAAGGATCCATAGGCTTGTTGGGCATATCACTCTCCACTAATGTAGGCAATTCACAACCCTTAGGATCATATAGGTCTTTAATAGCTTGTAATGTATGACTTAGGTAAAGGGTAGCTGAATAGGTCATTTAGGCTTAAGTTTATCCAAAACATACACATTTCCTCTTTACTTGTTCCTTTGCATCCTTAAACATAGAGACTTTTCACATCATTTTCACCCCTAAACTTGTTTGATTTTCACCATTTTCACAAGACAACCAAGAAGCTTTATTCTTTTGTTTTGTACTGCAAGGCATGAGGTAGTGCAATGTTTAACCATTTTAAGCTTTCTACCTACCTCAATTCCAGTTTAGGTTAGCAACCTGCACTAATTGTGTACTAGGTGAAGAACACCCCAAGAATCAATTTCTATTCAAGGTAGGAAGGCTACAAGGTTAAACATACTTCTCCTCGCTTTATTCTTTCTTTTGCTTATTTTCCTTATTTTTCTAATTTTTCTTTCTTTTCTACCTCAAACCTCCTTTGATTTACATTTCTAGCACAGTACCCTTTTCAACCAAACTCCCATCTATACCACATGTTCACAAGATATATCATCAGGCTAAATATGTTGGTAAACAAGGGTTCTTTGACTGAAAGATATTAAGCAAAAGGATTAAAGGTGTTCATGCTTGGCTTTCCTAGAAAGAAAATGGCTAATATGGCTCAAATTGGGTGACTATGGATATATGCACAAAAAGGTTAGCTAGGTGGTTCAACTGATCCGTTGATGACCTATACTACTTCCTAATTGTTGTGCTACCTAGAATTTCGCCTCAAATGATAATTGAACAAGTTCTAGAGTCTTAAGAGATCAAAAGAGGTGGTGATCACCTAATCCTTCTCTAAACCAAGCAATATTGACCAAAAGGGGTACTATGACTTGTGCTTAAGATAATAAGAACATTTGGCTAAGTCTACAACTATATGGTCAAATCATTATGCTTTTGGGTGTTCAAGTATATTTCATTTTCTTCATGATAGAAGGTGTATGATCATTTATCCTCATAGGCATCACTTTTGTCTCAACAACAACCCAACAAAACAAAAACAAAAACTTTTAAATATTTATGGAATTTTCAAAATTTTAAGAGTTTTTGAAAATTTTGAAATCACCTCAAGGATCATGTCCAAAACATACTGCATGGCAGCTCAATAATGCTAAAAAATTATTCATGAACAATATGCATCCACAATATCAAACCACAAGAATGAATATATGACATTAGATCTAAGGAAGCAATAAGTAAAACACAAACACAATGGGTCAAACAAGATAAGGCAAAAGGTTCCACAAGATAAGGCAAGAGACAAAGATAAAGAGGAAAGATATCAAGAGACTCCAAAACAATGGGTCAAACACACCCCCCAACTTAAAACAAGCAATGTCCTTAGTGCTAAAAACAAAAATAGAGGAATAGAAAAATCCCCTCCAACATCATCAGTAGATAAGTGTACTCAGAAGCTATCTAACTCCGAACATGACTTTTCCTGGTATTTTTTGTGGCCGCCGAAACTCAATGTGGCGGAGGTGGGCGTGGCTTGATGAAGAGCTCACGGTGGTAATGAGCCATGTCGATCGCACACGACCGTGGAAGCTTATGCAAGCATAATCTATGCGTGATGCCCCATTTCCTAAAATTCCATTGACCACCATCAACCTACGGAAAACCTGTTTGTCTCATATCATGAGACCCATACATGAGTGAAAATGACCACATTGGTCTACACATCATACTCACCAAAATATGTCCAACTATATTACAATAGTTTCAAGATGTTACATCACTTACTATAAACATATACATAAAATTTAAGACTTAATACATGTTTATAAAAATATATATCAAAGCCACAATCTGACTTTTTTAAAGCGCCTCTAGAAAGGAGCGCCGTCTTCCGAACACTCCCTGTAAATTCGAAATAATTTTCCATCGATGCAGGAGCAATGCCTAGTAGTGATAATCTTACATGGGTTACTCCCACCTAAGTGCTCATGCAATGGCAAAAACACAACACACACATCTGCTGAATTCATGACTTACCTCAATGTCTACATGCCTAATCCCATGTCTCGAGTCCTCACTCGACTCTCACACATGTTTATGCCATATGAAAATCATTTTCAAACAAAATATTTGTTTTAATTGCAAGAACCTCCTATATAAATACGCTGGACGTCAATCCTCCGAGAGTTTATCAAGTAACCAAACAATTCATGGGCCCTTCCGACGTGAATTGTTGGACAATTTTCCCAACACAATTCTTCGGACAACTTTCTGATAAAATTATTATTTTTAATAATTTTTTTATTTTCTCTTTACAAAAGGATTCATCTTTTGGACAACCCTGCGATTTTATTTGTCATGCACTCACACCTACCATTTTAGGGTGCCCCGGTGCATATGAAATGTATAATGCCATTTCCATACAACACATGTTAATATATTAAGCATGCATATATTAACAAAAATCATCACACAACATGTTATTTATTGTAAGCACACAAAATCAAGCTCAGCATACTAATGTTAAAAATCCAACAGCTCGACTCGACACCGTCCAAATCATCACAAACACACAACAGGGACCACCCAAAGGCAAATTTCCAAACCCAAATTGGCCGTCCCAACCGCCCTGCATTCTTCCAGCCTCTATCCCACCCGAAGGACTCAAAACTCACGCCATCTCGGCCTCCCAAATACCCAAACAATCCAACCATTAACAAGGTTCTTAAATGAGGATTAATCAAGTAGGAAGACCCACCTCGGAGTTGTTGGCTCCCATGAAAATCGGTATCAGCGTAGCCGCACAGCGTAGAAGCGGCTTTGCCTCTTGGCTCGCCGGAACCAACGTGGTCGGGCGTCAAATCTAGAGAGTTGGACACACTCTCTGCCAAAATACGGCTCTCCTCTGCTGCAGTTCCGGCCCGAAAAAAAAGGAAAAGATGCTGCTGCTTTTCATTTATTCCCCCTTTTGTCTCATTTGCCCACATGTCAACCTTCCATTGGTTGACTTGGATTACCTTATCCATAATGGTAGATTCCATCCATATGGTCTCACATGTCCACATAGGCCCCATAACTTCTTGTGAGCCCGGCTCACCTCATACCAGTGTCGTCTACCTCGTTATGCGAAAAGCGTGAAATTAGGTATCCTCGAAATTCGACAAAATTTGACGTGGTAGCTAGATTTCGTGAGATAATTCCAACGGTGACATCCGAGATCTAGAAAAATTCCGGATTTTTGACTAAAATTATCATTTTACCATTTTTCAGAAATTTAGAATTTTCTCGGGTTTTACACTACATCTCTTGCTTATGGGCTATAGCATCTAGCCTCCTCAGAATTTTTCCATTGTCATCATGCAACAGGGAATTGCTCGCCATATACTCGTTGAATTCTTCTAGTAGTATTTCCCCCATAGATTTGATCCTCTCCGAGAGGTTGTCGAGCTTCCTCTAGGTGGCCTTTGGTATGCTCTCACTATCATCTTCATCACTCTCTTCATCATCAGCCCCTATATGCTTTAATGGTTCTCCTAAAGTCCCGGTAGTGGATGTAGAGGCTCTTGGTGTTCTTTGTCTTGGAAAGGAGATAGAGACCATAGTATCGTCCTCTACGATCATTACACCCTATTCTCTACACAAACTAGTGATAAATGAAGGGTGTGTGAGAGATCTCCCTAATTCCACCTCCAAATGGAATGTTCAATTATTGTTCCAACATTGTACTCGAAATAGTTCATAATGGAATATAACAACACTGCTTTGTCCTTATACAGTGTTGAGACATGTTTGGAAGAGACTAATCTCAAATTCATGAAGTAAGACCGTGCCTTAGCCTCTTCAGTAAGACTTCCCCTTGGTATATCCAATAGTTCTCCATCCCTTTTTGTATTCTAGTTTGTCTGTCTAACTGTTAATTTCCTCACAATTTTGGCATAGTCTGGTTGATGGAACAATTCTCTATACTCAGTACTATCCCCATTCGTCAAACCAAGCACTCTATTGATAGTTGCACTATCAAAAGGTACCCGAACTCCCCTCAAAAATAATGTGGATCCAATTCTATTAAGAAGGTTCACATGGAATTCCCTTATGATCGGGGCAACCCGAGTGATAGGTGCTCACATAGCTTAGACCAATGAAGTCTTGGATTCATAAACATGCGAAAGTTTGGGCTATGCCTTTTAAAACCCCTCGGCGAAACAAAGGTCGATTCTAATGTTTGGAGCGCTAAGACCATCTTTTTTCTCTAAATGGGCATTTGACAGCTCAACAACCCAGAGTTTTTTCTCATCCAAGCCATAAGCCAACAATACAACAACAAAACCAATCCAAACCAATCGAATCTAACACGAGAATCATGAAAACCAAACTAAGTTCAATATGACTTGTGATCAACGAGGAGGAGGGGTGTGAATTTGTTTTTTAAAAAAAATTTACGCACAATAATAAATCTTCAATTTAATGTAATAATAACAAATAAAGTAAAGAGATAAAGAATAGAGAATGAAAACACGAATTTAAAGTGGTTTTGATACGTTGCCTACGTCCTTCTCCTCTACCTTCTAATGGGGTGAGGTTCCACTAATAACCAGCTCGACCCAAGCTTGATTCTCTACACTTGGATTATGGCTCCAATGGGCACCTTTTCAAGCTATACACACTTGAAGTTTCAAGCTTCAATCCCGAGCTTCTTTACACTTGGATTATGACTCAAATGGGCTCTTCACAATATCTTCAAACTATACACATGAAGCTTTCTCATAAGCACAATGAGACACTCTCTTAGCTCTCGAGATTTTCAAATACAACTCGACTTTTGATCAACACAAGATGCACTTTATAATATGCACATGTATTGAATGCACTCACAATCTTAGTTTGAGGTGATTCCTGAAATGATAGGTAGAGGATATTCAACAAGTATCTTACCTCTTAAGTGATCCTCCACACTCCATTTATAGAGTGGGAACTCGGTAGCATTTAAGCTACCAGCCCAGTTGACCAAGCTAATTATTGATTTCCTATATACCTTGTATATAGAATTTTACCGTTTATAGTAGGTTGGAATTTCTTGTTGTCAGCTAGTCTGCAGATTTCACTGTCGTCGGCCAGTTTTGCCTGTTGGTTGACCTTTTCGTCATGTGCACTCCAGGTCACTATTTTCTAATCGTTGAAATATGATCGTTGCACTAAATCAGTCGATCGTTTCACACAACCGGTCGACCGTTTCCTCTTCTGGTCTTTGGATGAGTTATTGCATCCAACCGGTTGGGTCTCACACATCATCCGGTTCCTAACCGGTCGATCGTTTCATCGACTAGATCTAGATGGAGCTCTTCGGATCCTAGCCGGTCGAGTTTCATCCTCTTGGGTTCAATGGGTGGGCGTTTCACGGCCACGTTTGGTCGGCCGTTTCACCTTTAGTCATGATACTTAGGTTGATCGGTTCATCTAGTAAACCTCGAAACACATCAGTGGATTGAGGCTCCACCTCAACCGGTTGCCTTTAAATGTTCAAATTCATGTGTTTTTCATTTCCAAACACTTCCTAAACCTTATATGTTTTATTGATGCTCATTTTAGGATTATAAAGACTAAGGTTTATCTCGCAAAACTCATGTTTTCAAACGATATGAAATTTTGGATTTGAGCGAGTTTGTGAGTGATGCATGATTAATGATGATATCCTAAAGTGCACCAATGCATTCACTTTACATAGATTCCTAAGCTATCAAAATCTTCACTTGATGCTTGAGATTGGAATCTTGGTTACTTGTCATCTTGGTTCTTTGATTTGAGTGAATTTCATTTTTAAATTAGCGATGACTTTATCATTGTCATCTTTATTGTATTAACTAGGTGATGTTTGATCAACTTGACCTATCGGTCGACTCAATGTTAACCATTAGTAACCCGATAACCTTGGTTTGGTATCATCAAAACCTCAACTAGAGTACCCTTGAATATATGAACCAATCACCAAAACTTGACGAAATAAGGCCCGAAGATGGGGTTTACCTTGCCCTAGCTTCCATATTTTCTCAAGATTGTGGCAATGGACCACAAGCGGCAATGAATGGTGCAGAATGGGAGATTTGGTAGATGACAGTGTTGAAATGGAAGATTTGGTGGAGGAATGGTGAAATTAGGGCTTGGGAGAGAAGAGAGAAAGAAATCAGGGGAGAGAAATTAGCAAAATGCAGAGAAAGTGGGATTTAAAGGGGTTTATCACAAGTAGGTGTCGATGTAGTCATGACTATTGGCTCGTAGTTTGTGACTATATTGGGACTTGAAATGTGGAAATTTTCATAGTCATGGTATGGTGTTGTGGTCACGACTATGCTGAAGCATGAAAGGTTAGTAGTCTCTTAAAGGTTTCATAGTCACATTTATGAATAAATTTGTAGTTCTTGTACACTAAAGGCTGGTTGTTGGGGTTCAAAGTCATGCTCATGGTCGCAACTATAGACAAATTTTTTTTTTTTTTTTTGATTTTCTGCTCTTGTTACTTTGGCTTTGCCAATTCAATATGTAACATCCTCTAATATATCACATGATCTCCTCCATTCAAAAACACCGATCCTTGAACATGTTATTCTCTTGGCACAATTTCCTAATTACGCTCAAAATTCTCGACCCTAATGGTAGTATCTCAATTTCTTTCTCCAAGTGCACCAAGTTCTTTCTCTTTCTTTATTTATGAACCTGAAAATGAAACATACTAAACAAACACATAAAACGTTTTTTTTTTTTCAGGTCCCGAAAAAAGAAAAAAAGAAAAAGAAAAAAAAGAAAATAAGACAAAGAAGTAAGTAAAATAAAAGGGGAAAGGATCCTCACAAGCTTAGTTACGACTCTACAAGAGCGCTAAGTTTAATGTCGCTGCTTCGACAGTACATGTCTCGATAGCATGTCGCTCTATTGATGATAATGCATGCATCCAAACACTCACTCACTTAACCACATCATATCAGTTATAGGAAGTTCTTCTCCATGGTAGTGCTTCAGTCTTTGACCATTCACCTTGAACTCAACTCCATTATTTGATTTCAACTCAATAGTGCCAAATGGAGTGACTAAGATAACAATATACGACCTTGTCCATTGGGATTTTAGTTTTCTTGGAAATATCTTGAGTCTAGAGTTGAAAAGCAAAACTCTATCACCTTCCTTAAATGTTTTCTGTACAATACACTGGTCATGCCACTTTTTCATTTTGTCCTTGTAGATACTCACATTTTCATAGGACTTATTTACAATTTCCCTGCAGCTCATTGAGTTAGAGACCCTCTTTCTCCACCAATGATTGGAAGTCAAAGTTTAGCTTCTTAATTGCCCAAAATGCTTGATGCTCAAGTTCCATGGGTAAGTGACAAGCATTGCCAAAAATAGGCCGGTAAGGAGACATTCCGATGGGTGTCTTATATGCAGTCCAATACGCCCAAAGTGCATCCTCTAATATCAATGCCCAATCTTTTCTTTTGTGCTAACCATTTTCTCTAAAATTCTTTTGATTTCTCGATTAGTAATCCCTACTTGACCATTCGATTGGGGGTGATACGCCAAAGCCTTTTTATGATGGACCCCATACTTGGCCATAAGCGTGGCGAACACCTTATTACAGAAATGGGTGCCTTCATCACTCACAATTGCCCTTGGTGCTCCGGAATGAGTAAGATTGTTCTTTTGCAAAAACTTAACCATTGTCTTCGCATCATTTTTGGGCATTGCTAGGGCTTCTACCTATTTAGAAACATAATCCTTGCCCTGATATACTCCCACAATTATCCTTTGAAGGTGGAAATGGAACCATAAAATTTATACCCCAAACATTGAATATTTCAACTTCTAGCATGCTATGCAATGGCATTTCATCTCTTTTTGATACGGAAATGGGCCCATGAAATATATGCCCCAAACATCAAATATTTCAACTTCTAGCATGCTATGCAATGGCATTTAATCTCTTTTTGATATATTCCCAACTCGTTGGCAACGATCACACTTCTTAACATATTCAAAACAACCTCGGAAAAGTGTAGGCCAATGGAATCCAGAATCTAAAATCTTTCGAGATGTTCTTAAAGGTCCCATATGTCCTCTATACAGTGAGAAATGACAATGTGCAAGAATACCATCATACTCCACCTCCGAAATGCATTTTCGTATAACTTGATCAGTACATCTATGAAACAACAAAGGATCATCCCATTGGTAGAACTTCACATCATGTAGAAACTTCTTCTTTTGCCTTGAATTTAATTAGGTGGTAGAACACATTACAAACAAGATAGTGTATGTCGACATACCGGAATGATAGAGGCATCAACTATCAACATTTGTTCATTAGGGAAAATACAAGTCGATCTCTATATATTCTTCAATGTCATTTACCTTTCCCAAGCGGAAGATGATCAACCTCTGACATTTTCCACTCCCTGTTTATACAGTTTCTAAATCAAACTCTTGAAGGAGTAATACCCATTGAATGAGTCGAGATTTAGCATCCTTCTTTTGCATTAAGTACCGAAGAGCTGCATGATTCGTGTGAACAATGACTTTAAAACCAATAGCTTAGGGCCTGAATTTATCACAAGAGAACACAACAACAAGCATTTCTTTTTCCGTAGTTGTATAGTCTCTTGCGCTTCGTTCAATGTACAACTCACATAGTAAATAACCTAAAATATCTTCTCATGATGCTGTCCTAAAACTAAACCGATAGCAAAGTCGCTAGCGTCACATATAATCTCAAACGAAAGGCTCCAATCCGGTGCACTCATGATAGGTGCTAAAACGAGTTTCTTTTTATATCAACAAAAGCCTCAAGGCAAGCATCATCTTACACAAACGATGTATCTTTCTCAAGCAATTGGCATAAAGGTCTTGCAATTTTAGAAAAATCGCTATCTCACCAGTTGGTAAAGCACATGACGAAAACTCCCAGCTCTTCCACATTCATTGAAGGAACAAGATTTTCTATAACTGAAATTTTTTCTTTATGAACCTCTAAGCCCTCTTTGGATACCCGATGACCTAGTACAATGCTCTCACACACCATGAAATGACACTTCTTCCAATTTAGAACGAGATTTTTAGCCTGACATCTTTCTAGCATAATGTTCAAATCGTGGAGACAATGAGCAAATGAAGTCCCGAGTATGGAAAAATCATCCATAAAAACTTCCATAACATATTCAACCAGATCTGCAAATATTGCCATCATACACCTCGAGAAGATTAGTAGGTGCATTACAAAGACCCGAGCGACATTCTTACGAAGGCATAAGTTCTATAAGGGCATGTGAATGTTGTTTTCTTCTGATCTTCAGGGTTGGTTATGATTTGGTTGTACCCTGAATAACCATGTAAAAAGCAATAGTATGAATGGCCCACTAGCCTATCAAGTATTTGATCTATAAAGGGTAGTGGGAAATGGTATTTCTTCGTAGATTTGTTAAGTTTACGATAATCAAAACATACTCTCAATCTCGTGACAATTCAAGTAGAAATAAGTTGTCCTTTTATTTCTCACAGCCGTCATACCTCAACTCTTAGGAACGACTTGGGATGAGGCTCACCCATATACTATCAAAATTGCATAAATGAAGCAGACATTCCAACCACTTAGAACTTCCTTTTCACTACTTCTTTCAATGTAGGATTCCATCTTTGTTGGTGCTCAACAATGGGTTTTGCATCATCTTCCATGAGAATTTTATGCATGCACACCGAAGGGCTAATTCCCTTAATGTCATCAATACACCATGCAAAAGCTCTAATATTTCTCTTCAATGTGACAATAGCTCCTTCTCCATCTCATCGTTCAAAGCACCTGGGATTATCACTAGCATAGTACTATTTTCGCCAAAAAATGCATAGTGAAGATGTGTAGGAAGCTCTTTCAACACTAATCCATCTGGAGTTATAGGCTCTTCCTCCAGAAATATCGCTTCTTCACTTTCCTCAAGAGTCAAAATAGTTTCAACTAAAGCCAGATTAAAAGCTACTTGTTCATTTTTCAATTCTTGATGGAGGAGCGAGCAGGTGGAGCACTCTTGAGAGGATCTCTATCCATATAATCATGCATCAACCCATCCCTAAAAGTATCAACGAATCAATTCTCATACAAGTGGCTTTATCATCACCAACAAATTTCAAATTCTGATACAAATTAAACTTGACTTGATCATCACCCACTCTTAGAGTTTATTCTCTATCTTTCACATATATTAAAACTTGTACAGTTGCTAAGAATGGCCTACCCAAGATCCAAGGGGACTCTTTGTCCTCCTCCATGTCCAAGACAACAAAGTCAACTGGGAAAATGAATTTATCTACTTTCACAAGCACATATTCAATTATACCTTGTGGGTAAGTCAAAGAACGATCGACCATTTGAAGAGATAAAGCAGTAGAAGTAGGTTCACCCAGATTTAACTTCTTCACCACATATAACGACATAAGATTAATACTGGCCCCCAAGTCACACAAAGGTTTCTTAAAAGTGTTTTCACCAATCACACATGGAATGGTGAAACTACCAGGATCTCTTAGGTTTTCTGGAAGTTTTCCCTGAATAATGGCACTGCAATTCTCTAATAAACTGATTGTCCTAACTGAATCCAATTTCTTCTTATTGTTCATGATCTCTTTCATAAATTTCACATAGTTCGACATTTGGGCAAGGGCATCTGCAGATGGTATGTTAACTTCCAATTTCTTGAAGATGTTGAGAAATTTGGCAAATTGTTCACCGAGCTTAGCTTTTCTAAATCTTTAAGAGAAGGGTAAGGGTGGAGTGTAAATAGGGGGATTGTCGAGAAAGTGACTATTCCAGGAACAACCTCATCTTGCTTTTGTTTCTTTTCTTTGTTATCCACCTTCATCTCTTCTTGATTAATTTTAGCACTAGCTTTCTCTTTTTCATTCTCAACTTTCTTCTTCTCAACTTCAACTTGTTGCTTCACCTCCTTGGAATCATCAAGCTCTCTTGGCTCCACAAGAGTAATGCCATACACTCTTGGGATTTTTCTGTATGTTATGGAAAAAATTTTTTGAAGAATTTTGTTTGATAGATTGGAGCTATTTGCCCCATTTGAATCTCTAAATTCTTCAAAATTAGCATTAAAGGTTGTTTGATTTGTCTCCATATTCCTCATAATTGTGCCTATAGTTGATTGAATGTTCTTTAAGTTCTTCATTAAACTACCCATGTTAGCTTGACCATTTTCCAATTGAGTGATTCTAGTTTCATTGCTTTTCTTCATGTCATTTTTATCACAAGTAAGAGTTCATGAAAATGGGTTGTCTTACATTTTCATGATAGTTAGACTCTCTAAGCTCCATGATTTTAATGCTTGAGAGGTGCCATGGTGGTGCTCAGTGGTGGGATTCGTGGGGACACATGTAGCTTGATTCCCGTATGGTAAATTCTCCTTGGTTCCTTAAATCCGAATTAGGTAATGAGAAGGTAAATTGCTATTGAGCGGAATCTTAATAGCCTCGATTGCTCACATGATTCAACCACCTCCACACTTGGAATGGGAGTGTGGCCATCATTGCCCATTGTGCTTGCATATAAGCAATCTCACCAATTGTTGGCTCCCTTGGAGTTTGTTGATTCAACTTTGTCATTAACTCCTCAAATTTAGCTTATAATGATGACATTCTATCTAACTCAAGGATACCTCCTTACTTCTTCCAACACTTCTTTCCAAGGCGCTTGATAGTTATTCTTTGCTAATTCTTCAAAAAGTTGATTAGCTTCCCTCGCGGTCTTTGTTGTAATTATTGATCTTCCTGACCGTATCTACGATGCTCTGTCGAATAATTGAGACCATTGTAAAAAATTTGTACTGGGAACTTAGCTCATATCCATGTTGTGGGCATTTTCTCAATAACTTTTTGAATCTATCCCAAGTATCATACAATGTCTCTTGTTCACCTTGCTGAAAGTGAGTAATTTATGCCCTAAGTTGTGAAGTGAGTTGGGGTGGAAAAATTTTTGTTAAGAAGACTTCAACCAATTCCCCCCATCTATTGATAGAACTAGGCATCAAGTTATGAAACCAACTCCTTGCCTTATCCCTAAGAGAATGGGAAGAACTGACAATGACATCATGATCAACCCCATTTTCTTGAATTGTCTTTACTATGACTCAAGAAATTGAAAGGTGTCCATTGGGATTCTCTGAGGATTATCCCCAAATTTTTGTTGTTAAACCATAGAGATTAGAGCAGGCTTCAACTCAAAATTGTTTGCATCAATTGATTGGTGCCGAATCCCCGAATAATTCTCATTTAACAACGGTCTCTAATAATCTCCCAATGTTTGTTCTCTCATTTCAGGCATCTCATTTTGATCACTGTGGCCTTAACTGCATCTATCACTATTATTCTCTTCCATTATGATATTACCTGCCTTGACTTATTTCAACTTGAATAATGTTCTTTCAATTTCGGATCAAATGATTATAATTCAGAAGTTAGCCTTCTATCCATAAAATAGGTACACAGAAATCCTTCAAACACTCTTTAGAAAACAAAATAAAGAATAAAATAAAAGACAAACTAAAAATAAAAGAAATAATGCAATATTCACAACCAAAAAATTTTTCAATTTTTTTCTCAAGTCGCAAACTTCACTTTTGCTGGGAATATCAATCTAAACCTAAAAACCATTCTGATCCACAGGTAGCTAAAACATTGCAGGTTTGTAGTATGTATATATAAATGAAACAACCTAAGACTGCAAGTGCATGGGTCACAAGTAATAAAGTGGTTTTCAATTATAAATCGAAATCATTCCCATAAGGATTGTATTGGTTTCACGAAATTAAATTACTTTACACTGCCAGTTAGTTCACTATTTAGTGTCCAAATGATGTAATGGTGAAATTTGGAAATAATAAGAACAAGATAAACCCGAAACAAAGTGATTTGTAAAATGCTGGAGCAATTGAGTAAAACAAGGAGAGAAAGACTTAGAGAAAAACTAGGGTTGGTTAGCTTCAATGATGCTTAGTGACTTATCTAAATGCGACGGGCTGAATGAGTTATGACTTGAATTGGTCATAAGACATGGTATAAGGATCTCACTCTCGTGTTCGCCTTTATATTTTCTCGCACTATCCACCTATTCACAATTACATTATTCTAGGTCGATAGGGCAATACTTTTCCAGAGCATTTTCTAAGGTTCTGTTGTGGTCACATTTACGTTCTTGCAATAAAACTACTTGGATTAAGCTTGGATCGGTCATAGTTACGTTCTTGCAATCCTCATTTAATACCATTTGGTATCCCCTCATAGTGAAATCCACTTAGGACTAGACCTTTTTAATTCCCTAAGCCTCTTTAACTAGGTTAATTAGAATTCCACTTATTTGACTCACACCTTAAGAGAATCAAAAACAGATTTTAAGGCAAATATCCCAGTTGTCACCAAGGAAACCCTAGTAAAGTGATCGAAAACCCAATTCTCAGCATCCATCAATTAACCAAAATCATAATCTTCCTAGCGTTAATACCAAACATACCAATCCAAGCATAAATCATCCAACCAAACTAGAAATTAGATAAATCAAGCATCAAATCGATAACCAGCCTATAGAATTACCTAGCTAATCATTTCAACCATAAATACTAGTAACTCCATGATGATTACAAACATAAAACTAGAGAAATTGAAAGAGGAGTAGAGATTGAGATACAAAACAGTGAGATTATATAAAAAGTCTTAAATCTCCAGCTCCAAAGATGAAATTAACACTCCACAAGGTCTTGCTTCCAAGAAATCTTCAATTACAAACCCAGATTCTTCACAAAATCCCTAAATCTAAAAGAAATCTAACCTAGAAAAATAGAGGCTAGCTAAGAGGAAGAAAACCACAGAATAGTAGCTTTTACGCACTCCAAAGTTCATACCACTAAAAATGTCTTAAAAGCATGCTTTGTATGTACACCTTGGGAAAATGGGATGAAATCGAAGCAAGCGAAAATTCCCTACAAGTAGATTGAACTCGCATAGTCGCGACCATGGCAAGGTGTCATGTAGTCGACTGCCATTCTCGATGATGCGTAAGATTGTGGAAGAGTTTCATAGTCATGACTAGGAATTCTTTGTAAGTCGCTATCTTGCGGTGATCTTTGAAGATGGTGTTTTACTTGAAGAGTTTCATAGTTACGACTATGAATTCTTTATTAATTAGTGACTATGGTGTGTGGATGTTGAAGACGGAGTGTTTTAATGGTCACGACCCAGTGCGTCTACCGTAGTCTTGTACGCTGCGATCTTCTTCCAGTTTGAGTCATAGTAGTCACGACCATGAATAGCTGTAGTAGTGACTATGACAAGAATTTGCACCTTTTCTTTATTTCTCATCCAATTTGCTTGATTCTTGTCTCTTTTGTAAGATTTTCTTAATGTGGGCTTTATTAATTGAAATTAACTGAATTAATTTGGTCTAATAAAGTGAGATATTTGGATTCTTAATTAATGATGCAATATGGAAATTTGGTGGTGTGGAGAATTTGATACGGCGACCGTAATGAAGGGCAGAGTGGTCGAACTACATAAATAATGTCAAGTCCCTCCCACAACCGAGGATCGTAATTTTGACTCTGTCTGATTCCTTAGAGAAAAATTTTCTACAACTAGTGAGTGCGATCTCAGTAAGCCCGGTGTCATAAATCTGGGGATAGGGGAGAAGATCTTGAGATCTTGAGATCTTGAGATCGTATTTTGCAGATCTTCACTGATTCCTCATCAAGCAACCATGGATTCCAAATCAGATATGCTATTTTTCAGATTCTCTCTATTATTATGTTTTGTATTCTAATTATGGTGATGCAGGAAGAATTTTTCATAGCCCTCTGATTGGTATCAGACTAACCATGGATTAAATCAAAACATATGGTGGAATAATTTTTTTAGGGTTTTTGTCGAGAGGTTTTACGTAGGTTTAGGAATTTTCATCAAACTAAGAACTGAATTTTATTGCATATTTGGAATCTGCACGTCGAGGCGAGAAGATCCGGTGGGTGGCGCGTCGCCGGAGAATGGAGCCGCCCTCGCGGCGCCTCCGCGGCGCATTAAGCCGCGACGGAGCGTGAAGGACCCCAGCCGGTCGAACTGGCGGCTGGCGTCGACGGCCCGGTCCACGCGGCAAACCCGTTCGGCCCCAGGCGATTTTGACGATCCGGGCCGGTTCAAGTTACCGAGTCTTGGCGTCATCTTGGCGTCATCTTGGCCGATCAGCGACGGACGGATACCAGCCACTACCCGGTCAGCGCCCGAGCCGGTCACGACGAACGATCAACGCTTTCGACGTCGGCAACCATTTTTGTACCGCAGCGTTTCACCACACGCGCGAGCCTTACGGTGGCGCGAGGGGCTGCGATGTGGCGTCCTTTTGGGCGATCTTGATATCGACGAACTTCGTCTTTGAGATTCTCTACAATGTGGTATATTTATTTTACGAGTTTTGAAGCTACAGGATATGAGAAAATGCGTATAGAACCACTATGTACGCCTATAATTAGGGTATTTTACGTAGTTTTATGTATTTCTACATGGTTTCGAAATATATGGTAGCTAACATGTATATCCTTTACGCAAGTTATTACAAGTCAAAATTCATTATACATTAATGAATTAAAGACGATTATAATTAGCATGTTATGTAATGTAAAAGAAGACGCAAGCCCCTAGTTTGTATGCGGCGTACATATATAGATAGTGAATGTGATACATATGTTTTATATCCACGGTATGAGGAAGTTTTCCAAGGGATTCAATTGAGTTGGCCTTGAGTGGCACGCCGACTGGATTTGAGAAATATGGGTCTCATGTGTGGTGGGATGTCTCTGTTTTATTGCATGATCCAGCCTCCGAAGGAGGTGATCTTGTGTTAGTTCGTGGAGGATACATGTATGGCATGAGCTTGAGAATGAGGCCCGATCTTGAGTGGTTCATACACCCCGAAAGTTAGATTTCACGAAGATTACAGAATATATATTCTCATGGCATTTATCATGTGGAATTAATACAGCGCATGTCATATTTTTACGCGAAGGTGATTATGTGATGATGTGTAATTCTCTACGTATAGTATTCATGATCTTGATTGTATTTATTTTGTTTTCAGTCACTTTTACATGCTTGTGATTCCATTTCGATTGAGGTCCTTCTCTTTAGTTGAACTTTAAGAAATGGAAGAGGATTTCTGTTAGATGGGTGTGAGATGTTCACGTCACTCTTTCAAAAGAATAATGTGGATATCCGCGACCACCCGATGGCGAGAAAGCGGAACTATCTTTGCTGGGAAAAGCGTCGAATTTGCTTATTGACAATGAAGAATCCATTCAAGAACACTTAAAAAGTGGTTTACGGTGACTATCTTGCTAAAGAAATGATCGGAAACCTTAGAATTTAGAAAGCACTTACTTCATCAATCTTTGAGGTTGGAACACTTCTTCAAAAGCTCTTCAACATGAAGTATGATGGCACTGCTGGGGTTAGAGATTATGTCCTAAGGATGGTAGACCTAAAGATGAAGCTTCAAGCTTTTAATGTTACCATTCCTGATGCTTGCATCGTGCGTGGCTCTAAACACCGCTTCCACTGATTTTGGGATTATAAAGACAAATTACAATTCCCAAGATGAGACTTGGTCGATTAATGACTTGATAGCAAAGGGTGGTGGCGGAAGAGAGAGCTTAGAGAAAGGGCAGAGAAATACGGCCTTGTATCTTTGCTAGTTCCCATAAAGGAAAAATAAAGTTAGTCGTACTCCATAAAGGTACTCAGTACCCGGTCGATCGACAATATAGGTTCAAAGAAGACATTCTTGAAAAGGATGGTGATATTTGCTTCTTTGTAAGAAGAAAGGTCACATGAAGAAGAGTGTCTGAAGTAAAGCTTGGTTTGTCAAGCGTGGAAACTACGGTAATGATTCTTTAGCACTTGTTTGTGAATCCAGCCTACTCGGGGCACCATCCGGAGTTCTTGGTGGCTCGATGGCGGTGCAACTAATCATGCGTTTACCATCACGATTCATAAGCTAGGAGGAAGCCCGAATAAGGATGAATCGAAACTCCTTTGTGAGGCTCTTGAGAAGGCGATGTTATGTTTGTGGGAGATGTAATCTTGATTCCTAGACTACGGTTTTAGATTAATGTTGAAGACCTTTTTATGTACCCTTCATTTAGACGGAACTTAGTTTATATCGTGTTCTGGACATGTATGAGCTACTCTTTTGAAATCAAGAACAATGTTATTTTCTTTCCTTCTTTAATTTAAAATGGGTTGAGTCTTTGTTATATGTCCAACCAGTTATGCTGGTGTATTTATCTCCCAATGGCATTATACGTCGCTTATGCATTGAAAGGTTGTTTTCTAAGAGACCATTACTACAAGGAGCAGTCTTATGCATTGTGGCATCATGACAGCCATATCTCACAGGATAGAATTAGAAGGAATTTGATAAGAGACCCAACGATACGCGCCTACTCTTAAAAATGACTTAGAGACATGCGTGGTTGTTGTAGAGTAAAATGACGAATAAGAAAGCGCGGTCAGTTACGACTTGTTGGGAGGTCATTCATACCGATATAAGTGGACCTTATCACGGCAACCTTGTGTAGAAATTTTATTTCATCACATTTATTGATGACTATTCTCGATGTAGTTGTTTGTACTTGATTAAAGAGTGATGCTCTTGACAAGTTCGAGATTTTTTAGTTTGAAGTCGAAACAGGTTGGGAAAAGTCATAAAGGTTGTTAGATCGTAGGAGTGAAGGTATTATGGCAGTGACCGGACGGCAGCGGTGTATAAGAGGAATGAATGCCCTAAGTGCGCAGAGTGCGCGTAGCCCGAGTAATATAGTGTACTTAGCGTGCACGGATATCGATCCCACGGGAAAGCAATTGACTCTGAGAAGTGCCTTTTCGGACAATACTCCCGAAGAATGACTTCAAAGGGATTTCTAATTATGCTGCAAAAACTAACTTAGCTGTTGATTTAATTAAAGTGTTATTTTAAGCCTAGGTTATATCTCCCTGTCACATTGATGGATTATTTTTCCTAAAGAGATTGTTATTCGATACGTTTTATAATGCACTTTATGGTGAGAATTGATCTGCCTACGAGATATCTCTCGAGGTATATCCGCCTATCTCGCAAATAGAATCGAGACTGGTATTCCAAAATGTAAATGTTCGCCTAGATACCACCTTCAGATTAGGAATATCTCTGGCTTAATGCGTCGGTGAAGGCTACTTTGAATCCACGAATACCCTCGTCTCTCGAATCTAGGATCTTGGTGCGGCTCCCATACTAATGCAGCCAAACATTATCATATAATTTAACTCTGAGGTATAAAGTAGATTCGACAATTTATAAACAATTGAATAACATAAAGATCGATCATAATCCATATCATTATGACGGGAGTTTGATGTAACCACAGAAAAGATCTAGAACATATTAATGGAAGAAAGATGAAGCTATTTTAATAATGAAAACATTTGTTCTAGGAATCCGAGAAATATCTAGAAAGTCAAAGCGTTACAGTCCAGAGCACTTCCCTCGAAGTCGGTGTCCTCTCTGGAAACACGCCTCAGTTAAATGCGCTTTTCCGATCTCTATGATTTGAACCACTAATTTGCTTTTAATGATGAGGCGATTTTGGTGGCGTCGCGGCGTGGTGGCGTCAGCGGCGTCATTAACGTCGCGACGTGTGACATGGTGACGTCCTTGACGTGGTGGCGTCGCGGCGGTAACCGATCACTTCATGTTTGCTTTCTCCAGTGTTCTGGCTTGCTTCAAAAGTACTCTTTATGCTCCTTTGAACTGTAATCACGCGAGCACGAAATCGAGAATATCCACAAAAACTATACCATTATTATAAAACTAAATGTGAAAATGACGGCCCGCCAGCGAGTGTAGAGATAGAGTATTTAAGCGCTCATACACCCCCAAAACTTAGTTTCTTGCTTGTCCTCAAAGCGAAGCAGAGCTACAAACAGAGGCGCACACCTGACATAATATAACAGAAACACTACTACGGTAATGCACATCTTTGAAAAATAATGAATCAATTTGGATTGACTCACATACCCACTTTGTTTTCTACGATGTTATTAAAAGGCATCTGAATGTTGACTTTCGGTAAATTCGATTGAGATAGGTGGCCGACTAGTGCATCCGTCAATAGTGTTCAATAGCCTTTCCCAAGAAATCCTATGTGCTTATAGTGAATGACCTCCCGAGGATATGCCTAGGTCCGATACCCAAACTTAAGCTCAACCTACCTAATGGGAAGAAGCGAACTAGACAGGGATAGGAACACACCCATTTATTTTATGTCCTCATACTTAGAAATTTCCTACGTACAAAACAAAATTGAGGAGACTAGTGCGAAGTTTTTAGTCGGAGTGTTCTATGGCGAGATCCATTGGTGACTCCCCACCGGTTAGTTAAAGGGCCTTGGGGCATTCAATTCCCTTCAAACTTCACCCTAGAGACACTCAGCCAAACTCAACGGCCTAGGTTGCGTGAATGAATCCATCTTACGTCCCGTATGGCGGGCGGTGAAGTGATGACTCCGGCCAGGTTAACGAGGGCATTAGGCTTTGATAGGCCCCTCGGACGTGCGGGATTAGATTGGATGATCGAAACCCAGTCCTATCATATACCTATTTTGTCATATTTCTTTTTTTTTTTTTTTCTTTTGTGTTTTTGTATTTTTCTCTTTTTAGTTTGGGAACCGATCGTGATCCTCTTTTGATTAGGTGTCCCATTACTGAGTAGTTCCAGATCTCCTAGGTTGATCGAACTGGTAGTTAGTTCGGCACTTATGCATGCTGCGAAAGTCACTAGTGTGTGAGTGCTATAGAGTTTTTGAGGCGGTTTCTTATTTGCAGGGATTGATTCACTAACCCTTTTCAATTATTGATCTAGTGCAGGCCTTCAGCCAAAATGTATGCATTGAACAATTTTATAGTGAACTCGATCAAAATTGATCCTCAGATTTTCAACATGTATAATGTATGCAATTACTACATGCAAAATGTCCTAAAATACTTAATCAAACAACTAACACATGACTCGCCCAGACATGAAATGCGATGTAAAATAAATTAAAAACAAAACACACTATTATGTGAAACCTGATAAAAATCGACCTTCTTAAAACCAAAACATAATAAACAAAACACAAAAGAAACACTTGATACCTGATCATCACACACCCTCCCCCCGAACAAAATATCCGGTGTCATTTGTAGGAAAAAACGTAGAGGGTAAGGGAACTCCACGAATATAGCTGCGGTGGCGGTGGTGGTGGATGAGTGAAAGCGAAATTTGGAAATGGCCGGAGGCTGCATGGGGCTGCTCTGCAGTAGAGATGATGGCTGATTGGCGAGCGAGTCTGCATATCGGCCGCATAGCGCCTCCATGTCACGTGTAATGAGGACTCGATTGCTCTGGGTCTCATCTCGAGAAGGCGTCAAAGCGCTCGGTGAGTCGCGAAACCTTACGGGTCCCTCGAGATCTGATGAAGGACTAGGAGTGGCGCGTAATAGCTGGTCGTGGTGGAAGCTGGGTGGGGCGATGTGGTGGAAGTGGTGGGACGAGGGCGGCCAGGTCTCCATGGGATCGCCCGGGGATCATGCTGAGCTCGATACTTTCGTAAAGCTCGTCCTCGTCCAGGGCTCGTGACACGAATCCTTAGGTCCTCGGGTTGCGGGACACCCGGGTGTGTCGCCCGGCGGATATGGCTTTTATTGGGTGGAGCCAAGTGTCGGTGTCGATCCGAGGGCACCGACATTTGCCTGAGCGAATATCGAAAGGGTGTCGGGGTTCATCTTAGCATCTCGGTTGTGGAGGATCGCGTCCTCGATAACACGCCTTTACATCGAATGGTATATCACGGATAATGGCCCGAAGTTAAGTTGGGAGCGGCGGTCACCTCCACCTTTGATCGTCGTCGGGATAAGATGCGAGTGATGAAATGGTGCCAAACCAGGAATGTAGGCGAATGCTTGGCCTTGAGGTGGCCAGCGTGGCGCAGCTGTTGATCCTCCACTCGCCGATCCGCTTTGGTCAATGCAGCGGATGACCTCGTAGTGATCGGGATGCTCGGCGGGCTGATCAAAGGTCGGTGGGACATGCTCTAGGCCACCAGAAACTGATCGACTCATATTGATCGGCCGTGCACCTCGCACCACGACCTTTTTGAGGGACATGGGGCCGGGGTTAGGCGTAAAATTCTCAGACTACGCTCCTTGTAGCGGACGAGGGGGTTGGCATAAAGCCGCCCACCCCTTAGCCGCAATTGTCTTTCGAAAGAAATCATCGGGATGATGAAACCCCTTCTCTTTAATGAATGAGCGGTTTTTGAAAATTGTGCCAAACCGCTTGGCGGCACTCACATTTACAAACCGTGAGGCGTCGAATGTAAGTCGGAGTCCTCGCTTGTGGGCTAAGCAGCGAGCAATTTTACCCTCTTACTTGGTTTCTGTATGTATATTAACTTAGCGAGGTCGAGCACCCTCACGTGTACCTGACGATCCAACTAATACTACTGGGAATCGAAAACACTGAATGAGACTGAAAACCACTAATGGAACTAAAGCTGGCAAAATGAGGAGGCCCTATTCCCAACTAAGTCCTAGTCTACGCCTGACAACAATGAACCACTGGACTGCGTACCCCGAGCTAGGTCGGTACCGAGTGGTAGGGATATGACTAGGCGGCGATGGGGAGTGACTTGGTGGGCGTGAGACGATGAGGTGGTCTCAATGCAGGTGTGATCTGACTCACGTGGTCCCGTTGAAGGAATTTGGGATCGCGAGGGCTCTAGGGTTTACCCCAGTGATCGTGCGTTGAATGTGGAAAGTGAACCACTCTTGGGCTAAAAACAGGGTCACGTCGCGACGTGCGGGACCACGTCGCGACGTGGCAGAGGACAACACCAAATGACGTCGCGACGTGCGGGATCCGCGTCGCGACGTGGCCGGGCGTGTGACTGTGGCGTCAGCGGCGTGAAAATCACGTCGCGACGTGGCCGGAGAACTTCATAAATTGGCGTCGTGACGTGAGCCTGCGGTAGCGGCGTAACGGTGTTAGGCGGCGTCGCGGCTGTGAAAATCCCGCGCGTCGCCCCTGACGTAAGCGGAAAATGAAATTTTGACTTAGCGGCGTGGAATCACCTGTCGCGACGTGGCGCCGAGAAAGGCTTCAAAAATGGCGTCGCGGCGCGTGAAATCTCAACGTCGCGACGTGGCGAAAAACTTCAAAAATGGCGTCGCGGCGTGAAATCTCCGCGTCGCGACGTGGCGGAGAGAGAGGTCTCCCGAGATGGTTATATACGAAACCTGATTTTGAGGAACTCTCCATATAAACTTCCACTTTCGGACTTTGAACCCTCTGTGAGCCTCGGACCTACACCTCAGTCTCACGAAATTAAACCAACAGCGAGAAACACTGATCATGGATGCGACTAAAATTCAAAAAATTTAAAAACAACAATGATTGTAAACTTAAAAACAAAGTTTAGAAAACTTGGTTACCTCCCGAGAAGCGCTATGTTTAATATGCGTGCTTCAGCGACCACTGAATCTCGATTAATGCGATATTCTTAGAAGAAAGTGGGAAATTTTACGCGTCTCCTTTTAGTGTGCACCCCATGTTCAAGGTGGATGAAATACTCTTCTGTTCATGTACTTGCCCTCCTCAGTGTCTTTCTGTGCAATAATAGGCTTTTCCTGGAAGTTATTCGCCTTGTCTTGCAAAATCTCTGTATAATGAAGTTCTGAGATATCTTCATTTGGATCGTCGTCTGGATGCTTCATGGGCTGGAATACATGGAAAATGATCTCTTCTCCTTGGACTCTCAATTTGAGTTCACCTTCACGCACATTGATTTGGGCTTTCTGTGGCTGGGAAAGGTCTGCCAAGTATGATGGGGGCAGGAGTCGTCCTGTAATTATGCAGAATGACAAAGTTTGCTGGAAGGACGAACTTACCAACTTTTACTAGCACATTTTCAACTATACCTCGAGGGTGTTGGTATGACCTATCTGCAAGTTATGTGGGCGGTTGTGGTCGATTTCGGTTCTCGACTTAGCCTTTTAAACATCAGTGACATCGGTTATCTTGGCTCCCAGTCCTACAGGCTTTTCGGATACCGGTTCCCATGAGAGCGGTATAGCAAATTGGATCTTGAAGTTTCGGGAAGCTCTTTGGGATGGCCTTTGCATTCCTCGATTAGGCAATGGTCCCATACTCTTCAATTTCTTCTTACTTGCCAAGATCTTTTCATAGATTTCACATAACTTGGCATATTCTCTAATGCTTCGAATGGTATATTAATATGCGGTTTCTTGAAGATGTCGAAACTTTCTTATTTTGCTTCTCGATTTGCTTTCTTGACAGCCTCCCGGGAGTACGGGATTGGTATAGCGGAGTTCTTCTGTTTTTGTCTTGTTTCTCGGTTTCTTCCACTGCTTATTATCTTAGGCGCCTCACATCCTAAGTGGTTGCTCGTTTTTCATCTGGTCGGTCGGGGATGCTTTGAGTCTTGCTCATAATTTCAATTCTCTACTGTTGGCTGCCGAGCTCTGAGATTTCCAACTCTTTTCCACTCCCTTAGAGTGATGGCCTTCTGATACTCTTTTCCTTCTCCTCTGGCTTTACCTCAGGTGGCCGTGATGATCGGCGCTTTTACTTGCGAAAGATTGGCGATTTGCCCCATTTGAATCTCTAAATTTCTCAAGCATGCTAAAGCAGTTGTTGATTAGGTTTGCACTGTTCTTTGCAGCATGTCGCCTTAGTCTCATTCATGAGCAGCGGAGATCTGAAGTTAACATCGTACTTCGACTTGCTCTAAATCCCTCGACTTCTTTTCGAGGGTGGTTCATTGGCTCGGTTTGATGGCATATTGTTGATTGTTATCGTCCGTACCCTTGATTGTTAGATTGTTAGTTACGATTGAAGTACGCCACCGCAGCCTTGATTTTGGTGCAGTAGTTGTTACCTCCATACGGTCCTTCTTCTTTGTGATTGATTCGAGTTAAATCTCGACACGTCTTGGGGCTTGCTCCGGCAGTAGGAGTTTTCTGGTGACATTACCTTCTGTCTTTGTCCTCCCGCAGGTGCACAACTCCCGTGGAGTGGTGCGTATAGTATCTTTGTTCCTGCTTTGCTGTTGGTGTTTAGTCGGTGAGCCACATGATTACAGTTGGTGAGGGCCCGCATTGTGCGTGCCTGGCCGTGTTCTTGGGTGTGGCCATGCTCTCTGAGCCGGCTGATTGAGTGTTGGTTGCGTGTCTTGTATTTCATCACGCTTTAGTCACGTGGTTTTCTTCATGATGATCCCTCGAATTTGAGGCATATCATTGTTAGAGTTAGCCATTTCTCGGACCATTGTAGAAGTGTGGACTTGCATCCATGGTTAGTGGTGGTAGAGGACATACTTGATAATTCATGGAACTGTCCCATGCCTCAAGCCAGATTCTCCCCCTACCACAATTGACCGGGCGTATTGATCTCTTGCACAAGAGTTGTGCGATCTTGAAGGTGGAAGAACGGTGAGAAACTTTTGTACTAACTTCGTTCCATGTAGTAAATGAGTGCGGTGGTGTGGTTAGCCCGATGCTTGGCGCTCTACATCCACACAGTGAAGTGGGAATAGCCTTGTGATCTTAGGGCTTCTTGTTGGCCAGATTTGTATTTGATGGTATACATGAACTTAGGATTAGTCAAATGCATGTTCGGGTTCTCATAGGGTAGTCCATGGAACAATATGTTAAAAACATTTGTCGTAGTGACTTGAATTGAGTGTTTGCTTGAATTGACGGTAGATCGATCATTTGTCTGAACAATGTTGAGTGGGGAAACGAACTCATCTAATAATAGCATGTACGGATCGTCATTTGTATGAGATAGCCTAGAGGCGCTTGATTTAGTTCGGCTTCTACAGTAGATTCGGTTGTTTCACGCCAAAATCTTGTTCTTGATGTTTTCCATGACTATTGGAGTTCTATACCATTGTTCTACGTACAGGCGCGATACGTGAAGTCTTTACGGCTCGGGATCACCTGATGATTGATTAATTCGGTTTCTTGTCGCATGTACTCACTTTGAGAGCACATCTTTATGATAACACACGAACCCCTAACAAAACCAGTTACCGGCCTTGTAAAAAAAAAAAAAAAAAAAAAAAAAAAGTAAAGAAAATTTAGGAATACTGTCTAGTGCTTACTACTACATATCAGTTTTAAACCTTTCCACACGTGTGTGCCAAAGAAACAGCGGTAGCAGTTAATAAAATGAATACTAAGTCTTAAGTGCAGCAGCCCAGTATAGTGTACTTAACGTCTGAGATATCGATCCACGAGGAAGAAAGCGAATTATTTCTGAAGCCCTTTTCGAATGATATCGAAGAATGACTTTAAAGGATTTCAATTATGTAAACCTTAGCTGTTGATTTAATTAGAGTGTTGTTTTTAAAGCCTAGGGGTTATATCTCCCCACATCACATTCAATGGATTGTTTTTCTAAAGAGATTTGTTATTATTACATTTATAATGTCGCATGGTGAGGTGATCTTGCCTCAGAGATATCCTCTCTCTCGGGTATATCACTTTATCTCGCAAATAGAATCGAAGTATATCTCTATCTCGACTCGGTATTCCCAAAATGCTTAAATGTTACGCTAGATACCACCTTGGTCAGAATATCTCTATTGGCCAAGATCGATTTGAAGGCTCACTACCACGCGAGGATCCACTGAATACCCTCGTCTCTCGAGATCTCGGATCTTGGTGCGGCTATGCGCTAATCTTGGCCAAACATTATCTATATAATTTAACTTCACAGTGCTAAGTAGATTCGACAATTTATAAACAATTGAATAACATAAAAGATCAATCAACAATCCATATCGTATGCGAGGTTTGATG
The DNA here is from genome assembly GCA_016808115.1 of Tetrastigma voinierianum. Classification (NCBI taxonomy): domain Eukaryota; kingdom Viridiplantae; phylum Streptophyta; class Magnoliopsida; order Vitales; family Vitaceae; genus Tetrastigma; species Tetrastigma voinierianum. Next base: position 1,090,822 of record JAEQBH010001219.1, read on the forward strand.
TAACCTGAAAAGATCTAGAACATAATGGAAGAAAAGATAAAGCATTTTAATAATAGAAACATTGTTCCTAAAATCCGAGAAATATCACGAAAGTCAAAGAAAGCGTTACAATTCCAAGACACTTCCCCTCTAGAAGTCGAGTCACTCTTTGCTCTCAAAGCACATGCCTCAGATTACGATGCGCTTCGATCCCTTGATTTAAGACCCTAATTTTGCTTTTAATGATGAGGCGGATTACTGGTAGCGTCGCTGACGTGGCTGGCGTCGCGGCGTGGTAACGTCGCGACGTGCTTGACATGGTGACGTCGCGACGTGGTGACGTCGCTGACGTTGCGGCGATCGCTGACGTGGTGGCGTCGCTGACGTTAATGACGTCGTGACGTGGCGATCACTTCCTTGTTTGCTCCTCAGGTGTTTCCCATTGCTTCCAAAAGTTACTCTTTATGCTCCGCCCAGACACCCTTAATCACACGAACCACGAGAAATCGAGGGGAATATCCACAAAACTATACCATTATTATAAAATAAATGTAGAAATAATGATGCCAGTGTGAGATGAGTGTTTTAGGCACTCATCGGCAAATAGCGTCTTAGGGCGGCAGAACCATTCGCCCAAATACTTAGAAGGATGCAGGATAGTGCGCGAGTTTACTATGCACCGGGAGTCACGAAGCGAAATGGTGGCCGAGCGTCACTCTTATGGAAATGGTAAGAGTGATTAGTAGAGACCAATTTACAGTTTTACGTAGGGTGAAGTTTTGAAAGCGACTTTTATGCATTTGCAGATGCGTGTACCTCTGAATTCCATTGGCTCCTTTTGAGTTATGGGTACGGGGTAAGCCGGTACAGAAACCATCTTAGGTTTGGGGATATCTACGAAGTGAAGTTATATAATCCCAGGCAGCGATAAGTAAGTTGGACTCGAGCCACTCGGTGTTACTTTGTATCTTGCACCGGAACATTCGAGAGGGATATCGGTTCTATAATCCCAGTAGGCCTGAATTGTGGAATCCGCAGAGCCGACCGAGTTTTGGAGTTTGATGTGGCGGAAGTAGTGCTCACGGACTATTGGGGATTATAGTACGATTACGCGAGAGAACGTTGAGGATGTGTGTGTTTGGCACATGCTCCCAGCCTGTACCACCTACCTTCCCACCACCACCACCAATACAATGGTGGAAACTCCCACACCATATTGAACCTAGTGAGGCCTCGGGATCCTACATTGTCGAGGCAGCTCTAATGAAGTTCATGAGGCTCGGAGTACGGGGATGTGACTATTGCTACTCCGATGGGGAGATCCAGCTCAAGGGAGGCGATCGGCTATACCACCAGACTGTATTTTAGTCTATAGGAAAGCGAAGCTACGATATCAGTTACGTAGTGATCCGATAACTTATCATGGAAAATTGTTTCTTGTCTCGATCGGAAGCGTGGTTGGATCTGATGAGAGATGAAATTCAATCTATGAGAGGCATAATGGAGTTTGGGAACTTGTTGAATTGCACGAAAATCATGACCCGGTGCGTTATGAATGGGTGTATAAGACTAAAGGACCACAAAGGAAAGATTGAAGTTTAAAGCCAGATGGTAGCCGAGTTCCACTCGGAGAAGGAGTAGACTATGAAGCAGCACTGCCCGGTCTCTTCCTAAGATTCTTTCAGAGTGATCATGGCATTGGTTGCTCATTTCGATATGGAGTTACCGGATGGATGGTAAAGTTTTGCCTTTCGTGGAGACCTTAATGAAGAGAGTCTATATGATGCAACGAAGGTTTTGGCACAAATAGTTCGAGTGCGGCTTGTATGGTAGAAAAAGTCTATTTATGGTCTCAATGACTTCTAGACAATGGTACTTAAAGTTTCATGAGTGTTGTTGTTTAAGTATGGTTTGTTGAGAACAAAGTAGATCGAGTGTATATCTTGAGGTCACGATTAGGAGGAAATTCATTTCCTTATACTCTATGTGGATGATATCTGCATAGCCAGTGACCTTGATTTTACTACATGAGAGACCAAGCGGATGTTGTCAAGAACTTTGATGAAGGACGCTGGTAGGCGTCTTTTGTCACAGGCATTGAGATTCATAGGAATGCGTTCATGATTTATTGGGTTTATCTCGAGCATATGTTGATCTCGTATTTTTAGAAAGATTCAACATGCAACAATATAAACCCGAGGAATTGCTCTGTAATATAAAGGTGATAAGTTAGTATCACAATGTCTCATTACGATATTGAGAAAGCCCAATGAATAGAAAGAATGTACCTTATGCTGAATTGCGCCAGGAGTGATGCTTATGCTTAAGTATCTGTTAGACGGATATGCCGCTATGACGGGTTCCTAGGCGGGATATCAGTCAAATCCGGGGACACGATCATTGGGTTGCTTTGCCCGAAAGTTATGAAATTACTTAAAGAGGACAAAAGACTATATGTTGATTTAGAGCATGTTCGGAACCTACAACTAGTTGGGTATTCGGATTCAGACTTTGCTGGTTGTCAGGATGAAAAGAAGTCAACAACAGGTTACATCTTTAAGTTAGCAGGAGGTGCAGTATCATGGAAAAGTGAGAAACAGAAATCAATAGCATCCTCTACCATGCAAGCGGGTTAAAGTATGTACTTTTCAGTAGCTAAACAATTTGTTCCGAAGCGCCGTTAAGGAGTTATTTGTATTTGATTTGTGGATGGCCATACGGGTTGTATTGACGATAACTCCTGCGGTGTTGTTTGGTAGCAACAGCGGTGTCTCGAATTAAAACATGGAGGTCAGTGCGACTATAAAGGAAAAAGTTGATTGGTGACATTGCGGTGGAGCACATTTCAACGGATGATATGATTGCGAATCCATTGCTTAAAGGCCTTCGCCCTTGTGTGTTTTGATCGACATGTCATTAGCATGGGCTTAGGGTATCGTAAGGATATTGTAAGAATTGAGTGGGATTTATTAAGTTTTATGTTGCTCTTGTGAGTTTGAATCAGATTTCGACACATTTTTTGTAATATTTGAATTTATGTCGAAACTCTTTTTGCATTGATAGTGTATTTGTAGATGTAGATTTATCAAGTTAGTACATACTAATTATTTAATCTCAGGCATTGTAAAAACCTTGAGTACGAGGCTATGGGGCATTCTTAGCATTGTATGTAATATGTCTTGTTACACATAAAGTAAAATTTACCTATCAAGGTAACACATATACGATTAGATTGGAACCGTAGTGGATATTCTGCAGTGACACAGCGAGTTTTGTGACACTTAAGGAGAGAGAATTTGGACTAACAAAATGGATAACACATGAAGTATCACTCATTATGAGGTATTGTCCATTTAACACACTACCATATTGAATCCATATCAGTAAAGTTGAAAGCACTCGTGACCATGGAAGGCTCTGCTTGAGTACATCTGATGCCGCCATGATTCGGTGTTGAGACTTTATGGGATGGGATTGGCGTAAGAATAATCTCTAGACCCGATATGAAGGTGCGCACAGTTTTGTTTTGATTAATATCGCCCAGTGGGAGAATGTAAGATTTTCTTAATGTGGGCTTTATTAATTGATGCTTGAATTAATTTAGTCTAATAAAGTGAATATTTGGATTCTTAATTAATCCCCAATATAAATTTAGGCTGGTGTGTAAATTTGAGTACGGCTAGGCCGTAATCAGGGAGGGCCGTGGTCGAACTATAAATAATGCTCAGTCCCTCCCACCCAACCTGGGATCACGTAATTTTTTGACTCACATCGATTCGAGAGAAAATTTTCTCTAACTAGTAGTGGCGATCTTATTAAACCCGGAGGTGTCATAAATGCAGGGATAGGAGAAGATCTTGAGATCTTGAGATCTTGGGGTCGTATTTGCGATCTTCCAGCGATTCAGCATCGGCTGACCATGGATTCCAAATCAGATATGCTATTTTTCAGATTCTCTCTATTATTATGTTTTGTATTCTAATTATGGTGATCTGGGAAGAATTTTTCGTGGCCTACATCTTTTTCTTCCATTTCTACAAAATACACATAAAGAGGGGGTTAGACATGAAAAGGAGTGAAAAAGGTGCTAAGTTAGCATCAAAAACATGAAATATTCAATGTTTGTCAATGAGAAATGCTAACATGAAGCACGCCTAATAGGTTGTTTGAGATGTCATAGATAATGTTTTCTTCTCTTTGAAGCCACCATGTACAAAAAAGCCTCTTAGAAGACCGAGGAAAAAGCTTATAGAGTCTCAGTTTCAAGATAAATGGACACTATATTGCTCTTGCTGCCATTTGGCAGGACACAATAGACAAACATGCAAAAATCCATTGGCATGATTAATGTGTCATTTTAATATGCTATGTTTTGAACCTATTTCCCAACATTTATTTTATGTATTCATTTGTTATAGGTTTTTGATCTTTATGTTTTGAACATTCTGAAGTTTGCTTAATTTTTCATTGGAATATGCTATGTTTTGAACTTTTCAGAATTGATTTTAATTAGTCATTTGAATAGGCTGTTTTATATGTTAATGTAGTTATCATGAATGTTTGCATTCAATTACTAATATGAAGTCGCGATAATGCTGGAGAATTTCCACGTTGAAAGCACAATAACGTCTCCGTTAGACAAGAAAGAGAAAGAAATTCAATCGAAACATTTATTATTTATTATTTTGCAAGCGATGCACTTTTAAAATGGAATTGTCCATTTATTGTTTATTATTAACATACATTTGTTTGTTCTGTTTGTATCTTATAAGATTAGAGCTACCTAAAAGTCATTTATTTAAGCGAAAATTCTTATCGATTGTCTAACAATTGCCAACTGAAAAGTTAGATGCAATAAAGGATGTCGGGTTTGGTGGATTATTATAGCTTTCTTGTAAGGAGCTCTGTTAATACATTATTGCACACTACGATGTTGCATATCATCGCATAAAAATAGAGAGAGATCATATTCTTCTTGTCACTATAAATGATGTGTGAGATGTTATAGGCATCCCATGCGGTAGAGTTGATGTGATTGGGCATCCTAGGCGTGGATCAACTGTTGGGTCTCAATCTAGCATCATATCAGATTATATAGCGAAAAAAACTTAAACTTTGATTGAGATATCCAACCCAAGGGATCTTTTGGTTCATCAAAATTGAAAAACCCATTCCATAGAAAGAAAAGAAACTATTACCTTTGTAGTTTATGACCTCCTTTGGTGTAGGTGATGAATCAATTGTAATAGAATGATGTGAACACGATGCTCAGATTACGGCACCTCAATGGTGATCCACGTGAAGAAGGTTGAAGACCTCAGGGATGGCTTGATTCAATGTTTTGGTGCTTCTTGAGAGCCTAGAATCCTGAGACGAAACATGTGAGTGATAGGCATGAAACATGTATGTAAATAAGAATGCCTAAGTGTGCAAGTGTATGCGTTGTGTACAAGTAATAAAGAGTAAGTAAGAGTATCATCCCACGAAGATTGACTACTAACTATGGATTCTAATCCAGCTTAGGCTTTATTTGGATGATGGAAAGTCTGTAAAAGACTCAAAATTACACTAACTAACATGCAAGAATCCTAGAATTTAACAAAGACTCACAACTAAAAACCTTAGGGAAAATATTTCACCCTGATCCTATATGAACCTCCTAAATCAATTAATCAATATTAATTTCATTATGTTGATAAGCGATTTCACCTAATGCAATTGTGAATTTCTCTCGATAACTCCACGACTACCCACCCAAGATTTAGGTATTTTGCATCTACTTAACCCCAAAACCCCAGGAATGCAATACACTAAAGAAACCCCAATACAACACCTAATTTCATTTATATCTCAATCTCATGATAATTAGATGACATTTTGATAGGTGTGGATCTTGTTAGAATTTGTAGTGTGTTTTACTCCCCCATTTGCTTATGTTTTGCAGGAGCAGAAGTAAAGTAAGAAAAGAAGAGGGCAAAAAGAGGAAGAAAGCAGAACTTTCCCAAAAAAACCTTTGCCTTAAGTAAACTAAAGACAAAGAATTCAAGAGGCCTTGGGTTTGCGGCGAAGGAAACGATGATTAGAAGAAAGAGCTTAGGTTTGCCTAGGCGAAGAGGACCTTTGCCTGAGGAGAAGGCCTTCGCCTAGGCGAAGGAAAAGCATTTGGATTGAAGACACCTTCCTTTTGCCTCAGCGAAGAACGTCGGGCTTAAGCAGAAACGTTACGTTTTTGGCCCATTTTGGAGCCCTTTCCATTTCTATATATGTATGTATTTGTTACTTTTTAGGGTTAGATTTTTTGGAGAACACCCTCTTAGTGTATTGACCAGAGGCCGACCCGGACCCGTTGGCCAATCCGACCAAAAATCCGGGGGCCTTCGTTTAAATCATTTAAAGTCATTAATCAAATCCCTTTAGTTATAGTTTTATTTAATTTTAGTTTTCAAAGTGCCATGACGAGATCCTGACTTCGGCGGTTGGCTGGATCAATGGGCAGTTTACTCGGAGCATTTCCAATTATCTTATCAAAACATTTGGCTTATTTTATTCATTTAAATTTGAAATTTAGCGGAAGCATTTTTCATTTTAGGTAAGCCCATGCGAAACATTTACGCATTCAAAGACTCATACCACTTACATTTGGTTGTGCTGCATTTTACAAAATAAATGATCCAGAGTTCAAACTCCTGTTTTTACAAAAATTATCAAATGTCTGAAGAATGATAATGCATATGATCAAGTGACATTTACCCAGAATCTTCCCCTGCACTCCAGCTCCTTCGATCTTGGTCTTGTTTGATGTTCATCACTCGCATTCGTGATGACAAAATAATACTCGCATTAGCGCATTATGATCATACAATATGTATTCCATTTTCGTTCATATAAACTGGCGACTTATCAAAGACACTGGTTTTGAGGCAACACATGAGCAAAGATAATGACACAAATCTCTCCGTCCTCTTTCTCCGCCTGCCCTCCCGCCGCCACACTTTTCAATACCATCGTTGCTTATCTGTCGTGATTCCACATATAACTATAGAATTCACATCCAATGGCCAGATTCAGCCAGAATCCTACCGCTACGTCTCGGGGAGAAGCCGTGGAGCCACATTCACATTACCGCCTCACATATGACTATAACCCGGTGATTCACAAATAAATTCAGCGTATATCCTGTCCCCGCCACATCCCAGGCAATGTGATTTCGCTGCTCAATATTACCGCCTCACATATGACTATATTTGACATTCACGATGACCAATAGAATCCGTCCAGTCATACAGCAATGCGGATTCTGTTTTATCAATTAGCGGTGCCACTTCTCACGATTTTAATTCAGTTGGTGAATCTCACAGCATTGTCCAACAAAACGTTCAAATCAATTTATTTTTATGCACAATTCGCTTGTAGCTCAAACACAATGATATGTTAGGCTGTAATAAACATTTCAAAATACTAATCATTCAATCAATATATATGGCGCCATGTCGCAAATAGAGAACAATATGAAAAATGGGGCGGACCACACGAAGAACAAACTAGAATAAAGAATATATAGAACAAACCAAATTATTTATTCGCTTGACACAACTTAGGTCAGTTATCGTCTTCTGTTCCGCACTCTAACAATACAATTTATTCACTCACATTAAGCAAATAACTATATCTAACTAATAGAGGTGTGTCTCATTGCTCTAAAGTTACATGAGGTATATAATGTATTTACTTAGTCTCATTCTTATTCCTCTATGAGTCTACTTTACTTAAATTTGAATCATTCCAATCGACATCTAAATCAGTTATAATTTGCTGTCCAGTTTCCATAATCATTTTAATTAGTGGAACAGTTTGTAATATTCATTTTCCAGTGCCTTGTCTCCATATTTGACACTGGTTCTTTTGTATTCCTTAAAGATAAGGTGCATGTTCTTCCAACCTTAATTCACCATAAATCGGAGCAATTTTAATCAAGACACAAAGTCCTAAACAACCTCACTTACTTCTATGATCAAACTGATGCACTCCCACTTGAAATATGGCCTCACTTTTATAACATTAATGCTTAAAATCAGAATTTGATGATGTCTATTTTCTTTATGCTTGATTTCCTTAAAGTCTATTTTACTCTGGCCACTTTGAATCACTCAAATCAGACAAATTATGAAAGTATTAAAATACGAAAACCCAATAAAACAGGAAAAGAGACAGGTGTACTGGCATATCGCCCAACATGCACCTGGTACACATCGGTTCTCATAGTGTACGGTAACATTCACAAATTGGCACATGACCTAAAATAAACCGAGAATGTGTATTTTTCCATTTTTTCCAGCATTTTATATTTAATCTTTACACTTCAAACACACATCAAAACTAGATATATTATTCCATATTTTTTATGAACTTAATATATAATAAAGAATGTTAATGGATATCTTTTCAACAAAACCTTTCATGATTTTCTCCTAAAAAGATGAGATCTAATAGTAATGGGTAATTATATACACATACCATAATACACAAATTTGTTAGGTTTGTTCCAACCCAAACCCCTTTACTTAATTAAACCCAGAAACTGAACTCAAAGGATCCCATGTTTTCGTACAATTGGGGTTTTACCCCACCATGTTTTTCTTGTACATTTGGGGTTTTACCACCTTACTCTCCATAATTTTTGAGTTAGGATGAAACCTAGCAAAATCCTAGGTTTTGGAACTCATAAACTTTTCTAGAATTCATACAAATCCATATGATCCATACCCAGTTAGTTCCATATTACCTTTTTAGCTTGATCTTGGCTTCTCTTCTTCTCTTCCTCTCCTCTTCCTCTTCCTCTTCTTCTTTCTTTTCCTCTCCTCTCTCTCTACGGTTTGGTCTCTCAAAAATGGGAGACCATTTGCTCTTATCCCATGTTTTGTTAAGGCCATGTTTGGCCTTCAAATAAAACCCATTTTTTGTATTAACTTTTCATTTTGCATTTAGGTGGTCCTTAGGTTCTTCTCTTTTGCAATCAACTTAGGCCATATTCTAGTTTGGCCCCTCGCTCTCTTATTTCAATCCAACATTAAATTTTATACTTTGGTATCCCTCTTTTCATCTTATGACACTTAAGTCCTCAGTGGTAAATGACTAATTTACCCTTGACAATATAAATTAGGGTATCTAAATTTCCATTTTAGCATTCCTTGAGAACTTCAATTTATGCCTACAAAATACCCTAAACATGTCGAAAACGACTAGGGTATATTTCGGGGCGTTACAATTCTCCCCCACTTAAGAAAATTTCGTCCTCGAAATTTACCTTAGTTAAACAGTTGCGGATACTGCTGCCGCATCGTTTCTTCACTCTCCCAAGTGGCTTCTTCGGTCTTGTGGTTTCTCCACTTTAACTTACTTTGACCAGCGAATCTTCTTGTTCGTAGTTCTTTCACTCACGAGCCAAAATCTCTCTTGGCTCTTCTTAAATAATGTCGAATCCGTCCGAAACTCAATTGTCTCTGAAGAGACTACATGTGATGGGTCTGAACGGTACCTCCGTAGCATTGAGACATGGAAAACATTATGGATCTTTTCCAAGTCCGGAGAGTAAAGCAAGCGGGTATGCCACTTTGGACCCACTTTTGATTACCTCATATGGGCCCAGTAAATAGCAGGGCTCAACTTGCCCCTTTTTCCCGAATCTCATCACCTTCTTCCAGCGATACTTTTTAAAAACACTTTTTCTGACCTCATCTCGAATATCCCTTTCTCTTCCTTGTCGGTATAAGACCACGCCTGTCGGTGGCCACTTTTGTCTCTCTCTATTAATTTCTTTTCTTGAGTATCTTTATCAAATCGGGACAATCACTTTTCTTTCCCTTTCGATTAAAATCAAACCTAGCGGTGTTCTACATTTTCTTCCATGAGCCTTGTAAGGCGCCATTCGATACGATTGGAAGCATTTGTTGTACACAAATTCCAACCAAAGGGATATGTTGATCCCAAACTTCCCTCATAGTCAATCGCACAACTCCTTAACATATCTTCCGGAAATGCAGATCCTCTCTACGATTGTCCATCGGAATGCGGGTGGGCAATATCTTGAAATTCGGTCGAGTGCCGTGGCCTCTTGCGATTTTCCCAAATCTTGGAAGTAAACCTCGGATCTCGAGTCAAAATAATGAATCTGGAGTGACAGACCCCCTTCCTAGTGACAGGAAATCTGCCGGCAACTCCACAGTAACCTCGAAACCTAGCTCGCTCATTGACAGAGTTACTATGAAGCTAATAGATTAAAATTGCTGGCTTGTATTTGGAAGAACATGGGTTATAAAATTTTCCTTTTCCTATCAAAATCACACCTTTAAATTTACTTGAATCGTGACCTGCTTATTTGCCAGTGGTCAAGCCAAAATACAAAAATCTTTGTATATAAAAAAATACACTCTGATATTTTCCCTGAAATCATTCTGACAATAAAGGACCTCTTGGTCCTCGTAAAATATAAGATAAGGGGATCGATCGATATAAGTTTATATAACTGTTTTTCTAAACCATGCATGCATATTTACAAAAGATATTTACATATACAAAATATACCTTTTAAGTTTTACTAGTTTTTATTTACACCTTATCTTATATATAATCACGGCCACAGTCTGGGAATGAGAAAGGATCTAGAGAAAGATCTTTCGACCCCGACTTTTACGAAAATTATTTTAAAAGCATGACATTTGTAGGCCAAAACGGGCTCGAGTCTTATAAGTTCTAAATCTTCAGCATGCGCTGTTTGTGCCTCCCAATGAAATGCGTACGAAATGGTTGTAAAGCTGTTTATGAGAAGCGAGTTTTGCTATGAAGCCATTTACAGCGTGCAGAAAACTATTTATATTTGAAATCGTTAAAAACTATTTAATAGCTGTTTAGCCTGTTCGATGGTGGTTAATATGCGAAAGTGATATCGTAAATCAAGTACCAGCCGCTGTGTACGTTTACTGAAATACCTGAAGTGATGCCGCCAGAACACCGAACTGGCGCCGATGATGAACCTCGGAACCTTTACGGCTAAGATGGTCAGAGTGAACGCGGCGGGATCTATATAGCATAATGGAACCTCGGAACCAAATAACCATTGATGGAGTACCAAGGAACCAGCACCTCCTTCGCTATGTACTAAGTCGGCAGCCTTCTTATATACCTCGAATATGCAGGCGACTCATATATAAATATATACTAGATCTAGCTTGATTACGGCCAAGGCAATATAGTTGAATCATAATATCCCATAACCTTGCCATGCCAATCAGAAATACATCGACGGAAGCGAGAGCATGCCATCAGGGTTTGCTAAACCGAGGCCAAAGCTGTTTCTTAAATCCTCTGAAATCGAACTTTTCTGCGAGTATAACAGTTGGGAGGTAAAAAAATGCTTTATAAATCATATTTTCAAACACTTTACAAACTTGTAATTTAAACACTTTCATTTTAGAAAATGATTTTGAGTACTCACCTTTTTCTCCACTAATTTCTTTCAAATCTTGTCAAAGCACTCACAGATTCTCGTGGATGTTCCAAATCGCCTGCAGATTCATTAGTGCAGAAAATGCCCTCGGTTTAGCGTTTTTGTAGCCAGCATTACACAGGGCTTTCAAAATGACTTCACATGAGCCGAACTTGATTCTAACAAAACTTTGCGTGCTAATCCCATTCGATATGGACATCGATAATATGATGTGAAATTGGCTTGAATGTCATGCCATTAAATGTCTATAAAACTATCTGTTTTAGTCAACTTTTGACTTAAGGGACTTTCCATATAATCTAAAATACACGACATTTACGAAAATTATGTCGACTTATCAGGCTACAATCTTGAAATTTCAATCCATTTGTCATAAACAGGTCCAAATTTAGCCACGATAATAAGACACGGTCCCGAAATTCCTAAAAATTCCTATTCGGTCAAAATTTTATGGGAGTGAAGTTTGACTTTACAGTCTCTAAGAAATTTCAAGCCATTTATATAACCTTAGGCTTGAAATAGCAAATAAACAAATTTTCTGCCTTTTTAAGAAAGTTTGACAAAAGGCTAAGATATTGGTACCTATCGTAGCTCTCTTACGTAGTCAATTTTGCTATGCTCTACGATGAAAGCCTCGATCAATTTAAAGTAAATGCGAGAAGAATCAAAGAAAAAAAAAAAAACAAAGCGTCTCTCGGTTCTCATCCAGCGCTCTATAGTCAGCCTCCTGCCATTTGATATTTATCCTTTTTGTTTTTCTTTTTTTTTTTCTAATTCTTGTGCTTTTTCTTTAAGTATTATTTTTATTATTTAGATAAATGTTCTATTACCCCATTGAGTCCATTCTATCTGAAAATTTTATTTATCATAATGGAATATTCTTTGTAATGCCATTTTTTGAGATTTTCTAAAATCCGTTTGAGTTCACTCTGGCTTGAGTCGCACAAATTAAGTAAAATGTTAAATTTGTCTGAATTTAGAAACTTTCTGGGTTACTAGATTTAGCGGTGAACTTATGGCCGCAATCCAGTTTCGTCATCCGAGATCTGAAATTTGGAACTACTGAACTATTTTGGTACTTTATTGTATTTTGCTAAACTTCCATTGAAATTATACTTTCACCTACCACTTTTCCTTAATTGTAAAAATTACAATTATTTGAAAACTTTATAATTTCACCATAAACCAATTTTCAAAATTCTATTATGGCACTAAAATAATTAAGGAAGTCCTTGGTGCACTTACGGATTACACACTCATAGTACACACCCTCTCGGAGACGAAATTATTCTGAATCCTCCTCATAAGAACATTTCGTCCTCGAAATGAACAAAGCTCTCTTTCTGAGGATACCTTAATCCAGTGAACATTGAGGATATTAGTAGCATCTGAGCCTCTGACTCCCACTTAGCCTCTCTTTAATCCCATGATTCCCCATGAAAACTTTGACTATGGAATGACCTTATTATAATCTGTCTATGATCTACTATACATGATGTTTTGCTCCTTATAGGTCAAATTATCCTTTAGTTGCATTGGCTGATCTCTGAGTACATGGGAGGGATCTGGAATGTACTAACGAACGCTGGATACATGAAACACATTATTATAGACCTTAGACAACTGCGGAGGAAGGTCTAATCCTATATGCCCTCACCCGGTCCCGCTCTGTAATAATCTCATATGGCCTATGTCTGGGCCTCGGCTTTTTCCCGTCATTGAATGCGAGACACCTTTCCAGAAACTTTGAGAGATATACATCGCCCGCATAAATTGTGGATCCCTCACAGTGTTTGTCCATATAACTTTTAATCATCCGGGACTATCATGAGTGTCTGGATGTGATGCGGATCTTATCTAAGATTAGTCTGTACTAACTCTAGAACCTCTCAGTCTCCTCTCTCTGCCGTCCGGCGCTCACACGAGAGTCACGACACTTCGGCCATACAAGTAGTGAATGGAATGACCATGCCACATGCTGGATTGATAAGCTGGTATTGTGGCGAACTCCATCGGAGATAAATCGTATCGGCTTCCTTAAACTCTATCACATGCTCTAAGCATATCCTCTAACGTCTACGAGATAGTTCTCTCATTGACCATCGATCTACGAGGATGGAGAGCGTGCTAAAGTGCGTCGAGTCCCCATAATCACATCGTGGACCAAAATCTGGATGTGAATCTGCGGGGTCTCGAGTCAGGACTATCGATAGAGGAACACCCTCTTGATCAACTATCTCCTCCACGTATAGATTTGGTCGACTTGTCAGTGGTCATCATTCTTAGCCCAGGAGAAAATGGCGGATTTCGTTAGTCACACATCCAGCTATCGCCCCCATATGGCATGCGATGTTGTCTCGAGTTCGGGCTTGTAACAAATCCATAGTAATCTTGTCCACTTCCATCGAGAATCGGAAGAGTTTGTATCTTTCCTACTTGGAGCCACAGTTACTCTGCCTTCCTCTTTGTGAATTTAGGCATCTGGATCTGAAAATCGCAATTTCCTTTCATGCCCCTTATGATAATGCTCCTCAAGTATGATACATCTTAGTGCTACCAGTGCATAGGCATATCTTGAAGAAGTGAGCCTCTTCCAAGATTTTCTTTTTAGTTCACCTATTTTAGGTACACATTCGGCCTCCTCTCTAACTATTCGCCATAGGTCTCTACGATCTGAGACTCTGGTTTCCTACACTTTCTCGATCTGTATGAAACTTGTCATCCTGCAGAGCACACTTCGGCTTGTGATCGATCCATAAGAAAGGAGCGAACATAAAATGATACCAACAGTGTCCTGTATCAGCTACACCTGTTGAACTCCAAAGATCTCAACTCACATCATGATGGGGGAGATATCATGCAGGGATAAGCATAGGAACCCTCAGGTTCCGACTTAAGGCATCAGCCATACATTAGCCTTCCAGGATGGTACTCTATTATTGCAAATCATAATCCTTAAATCAACTCTCCAACCACGGCGCTGCCTTAAGTTAGCTCTTTCTAAGTAAAGATATATTGCGGGCTCTTATGATCGGTGAATGTCGTGAAGACATAGTATAGATAATGTCTCCGGATTTTAGACGAAAACCACTTTGGCACGCTGGTTCTAAATCATGGGTGAGTGATTCTGCTCATTGCTTCTTTAGCGACGAGGAAGCATAAGCTATCACTCTACCATCACGCATCCAAAGTACACCTAACCCTTAATGCAGGCATCACCATATACTGCAGTAACCGTCCTTTCTATTGGTGGTGCTAATCACCCCAGGCTGTCGTCAATCTACGTCTAGAAGCTCCTCAAAACTATCTTGTGATGTCGACCACTCGAATTCGATCCTTTTTAATAGATTGGTCCAGCGAGTTTGCTATCTTGAAAATCCTTAACAAATTTCCTGTAATAACACTTAATCCAAGGAAGCTGAACTTGAAACATTTGTAGGCGGCTTCCAGTTCGCTGTAACCGATCTTGAGGATCCTGTAATACCTTATCTTGAAATGACATGACCAAGGCTACTTTGTCAACCAAAGCTGGCATACTAAACTTAGCGTATAAGCGCTCTCTAAAGAATGCAATCTTTTGTCAGGAGATGCTCTGCATGTTCCTTTGAACACACGAAGATTACTGCCCAGAATGTCATCAATGAATCTGATCACAAACTTATCTAATCTGAGATCCGAACACCTGTTCATCAAATCCATGAACTCAGCTGGGCCATTAGTCAATCCGAATGGCATCACTAGGAACTCGTAGTGATCGTATCTCGTCCTGAAGGCAATCTTAGAAACATCATTCTCTCGGACCCTCAACTGATGGTAGCCTGACCTTAGGTCGATTTTAGGAATATGCCCGAGATCGTCTGATTGAACCGAATAAGCTCATCTATCGAGAAGCGGATCGCGGTTCGCGCGATATTGTGGCAGGTCATTTGTCTATAGTCATACTGGCAAGTAGCTTACATCTTTCTTCTTTCACGAAGGCCCGGAGCTCCCACGGTGAGTACTACCGTCGGATAAACCTTTGCTTATGATTCCTCAGTGTACTTTCAATTCTTCGACTCTGCACAAAGCGCCATTACATGTGGAGAATGGATATCACCTTTCAGTCCACGAAATGTCAGTTCAATAACGAGGCACTCAATTTCTCTATCAGAGGTACACACACAAAATATCATCTGGGAAAGACAATAAGAACTCTTTGACTATGAGGATGTCTTCAGTAATTAATCCCCTCTTTGTCTCTATCCTTGCAAATGCCGAATAACCCGACCTTTAAAGCATTTTAAAACGGTCATGGCATTAATGAGACTAGAAGCGATCCTCTTGATTCACTGAAGAAATATCACGCTTGGTTCCTCACATGAACCAATCTTACTTCTTTATTATAGCAATCTAAGGTGGCTCACATGCTGGATAACTTAGTCCATACCTAAGATTATATCGGGAAATCATGGATACCTAACACTATCAAGTAAATTTGGAAAATCCTTGTGCGGATCGCAATCTACTACGGAACTATCCTTTCGGATATCGCAAGTATCCCATTAGTGCGAAACCACCATCACGACCATCTATAAGTGCAGGACTCTGCTCCCGGGTGCCTCAGTGAATGATGCGAAATAAATGAATGAGTGGCTCTGGGTCCCACCAATGCATATGCATCGTGATCGTAAACTGAAATCATGCCGGTAATCACGTCACGTGATGCATGTCGCCTCTGTTTGTGTATTTATCGTCTGCAGAACTGATCCCAGTACCACTGCGAATCGGCTAATCCAGTCTTGCCTCTGCCTCCTGCACCCCTACCACGACCTCTACCAGGTGTTGTACTGCCACCTCTACCTAAACCACCTACCCGGCTGGCGGGACGTAGTGCACGGGGTAGATGCTCGCATGCCTGCCTCGGTCTCAGCTAAAGCGTGAGGTCTCGGATAAAGTGACCTTCACACGCTGCAGTGAAGCATGCATCATATTTCATCACTGCACTCTCAGAGATGCCTCCTGACATGTAGAGACCTGATGGAAAGATTGATTACGAGATCTACCACTCTGCAGGGCTTTCTTTGGTGATTAAGGCGGATCCTTAGCGAAATGCTACTCCTCGATCTGAGCCTCTATCGTCGGTCTGCTTACTTTCCTTTCTTTTACTAAATGTGAGTGAAGCACTAGTGTCGGGAGCACCTCTTCTTGTCTAGCTACCACAGTCGGGCAAAGCATCGCTTACACCTTTAGTGTAGCCTCGAGCTTTTCATAACATTGTTGCTTGCTTTGCTTTTTGTTGTATCCTATTAATGCAGAGCACGTGTCTCTGTCTTAGGTGGAAGAGACCTGATAATCCCACATCACCATATAATAGCTAGAACACTAACCCTATCCCAACCATAGTACCACGCCTGCAGGTCGCCGGTACCATCATAAGTTTTAGCCACAATTTGGAAACATACATCATGCCCTGCCCGCTCTTTTGAAGACTCTATGTACATTGGGTAGATTCTTGTAACAATCTATATAACTGATCCATCGTCAAAGTACAGCCTTGGAGTGCGGCCCTCGATGGTTCTCTTGAGAGCAAATTCATTGAAGCATCTTCACGATCTAAGGGTGTGCTCGACATATCTCTCACGGTGATTCCCAAATCCATTCAATAATAAAGGACCTCACGGTCATAGTGAAATAAAGATAAGGATCGATCAGTATAAGTTTATCATGACTGTTTTTTCAAAACATGCATGCATATTTTACAAAGATATTTATATATTACAAAATGTCACATTTTTAAAGTTTACTAGTTTTAATATACACCTTATCTTATATATAATCACAACATAGGCGTACAGGACGGAGGATCTGGAAGGTCTTTCGACCGACACTGCTTTGAAAATTATTTTTAAAAACGGCGAGAAAGCCTGAGCCAAACGGGCTCGGTGATATAAGTTCCTAAATCTTTGTATCTGCTTTGTTTGTACCTCCCAATGAAAATACGTACGAGAAATGGTTGTAAAACTATTTATGAAAGCGAGTTTTGCTATGAAAACCATTAAGCGCCATGAAAACTATTATTTCTGGCTGTTGAAGCATTTACCTTTGTGACGTGCAAAACTAGTCTCTTTGCTTTGAGAAATGTGCGAGAAAACTATTTCTCTTTCTTTGGCCATTTCAGTGGTGGTTAATATGCGAAAGTGCTATCTGTAAATCAAGTACCAACACTTTGGCCCATTACGCAGGAAATACCCACAGAAGTGATGCCTGAGACATAAAGGAACCTGGCGCCAGTAGTGAACCTCGAACACTACCCAGGCTAAGATAATCCGGTGAGCAGGCGGGATCTATATAGCATAATGGAACCTCGGGACCAAAATGCTGCCATTGATGGAACCTCGGAACCAACTTACCTCATGCTATATGCTAAGTCGTAGCGCTAACTATATCTCGAATGTGCGGCGACTCCCTTTATATAAATATATGCTGAATCACAGCACTGATTGCGAAGCGAAGGCCCATTATAGTTAGTCATAATATCGCGTAACGCACCATGCAATCCGATACATCGGCCGGACTGGTACATGCCACTTCGGGGTTTTGCTAAACAGGCCAAAGCTTTGTTTCTTAAATCTTTTGTCGAACTTTTACTGCGAGTATAACAGTTGGGAGGTAAAAAAAAATGCTTTATAAGTATATTTTCAAAGCACTTTACAAACTTGTAATTTAAACACTTTCATTTTAGAAAATGATTTTGAGTACTCACCTTTTTCTCCACTAATTTCTTTCAAATCTTGTCAAGCACTCTAGATTCTCGTCGGATGCTCAAATCGCCTCTGCTGATTCATTGGTACAATGCCCTCGGTTTACTTGTTTAACCATAAAAACATACCGCAGGGCTTTCAAAATGACTATCGAGCAGACCGATTCTAACAAAACTTTACGTGCTAGTCCCATTAAATATGGACATCGATAATATGATGTGAAATTGACGAATGTCCCTTGCCCATTATTAATATCTATAAAAACTATACACATTTAGTCAACTTTTGACTGAAGGGACTTCCATATAATCTAAAAATACCCGAAACATTTAAAAAATTATATGAACATCGACTACAATCCTGAAATTTCAATCAAGCTATCCATAAACAGGTCGAGAATTTAGCACTGTTGTCTAGAACCTTTGATCAAAAGTCACAAAAATTATAGCTTCGGTCCCCAAAATTTTGGGGTGAAGTTTCACGACTTTCTGATCTAAAAATTTAAAGCCGATATATAACCTTTGACGAAATACTTACAAATAAACGATTTTCTACTATTTTTAAAGTTTGGCAAAGGCTGAATATTGGTACTATCACGTAGCTCTCTTAAATAGTCAATTTTGCTCTGCTCGATGAACCTACGATCGATTTCCGTAATCGAAGAATCGAAAGAAAAAAATAAAAACAAAGCGTCGCAGGTTCTCCTCCAGCTCTGTAAATCGCCTCATGTTTGATATTTCTCCTTTTGTTTTCTTTTTTTTTTTCTAATTCTTATTCTTTTTCTTTTTAATTAATATTTTTATTATTTAGATAAATAATTTCTATTACTACATTAAGTCCATTCCTCGAAAAATTTTATTTGTCATATTAGATAACTTAGTATTCTTGGTACCAAAGATTTTCTAAATCCGTTTGAGTTTCACTCTAAACCGTCGCTTTAGAAATTAGTAAAATATTCCATTTGTCTCGGAATTTAACGAAACTCTTTCAGGTTACTAGATTCATGAGGCAGATTTAACACGGCACAATGGTTTGTCATCCAGAGATCTAAGAATTTTAGAACTTCCTTTTGAACTATTTTGGTACTTTATTATTATTATTGTTGCTATTTAAACTTTAATTAATTATGCTTTGCCCTAACCTTAATTGTAAAGTACACAATTATTTGAAAACTTTATAATTTCACCTTAAACCAATTTCAAAAATTCTATTCTTGTACCAAAATATTCAAAAGTCCTTGGTGCACTACGGTTACACATACTGTACACCCTCTCGGGACGGGGTGTTACAACGGAATCGTGTGGCGAGACTATTTCCTTGATATGGCTGCGCTGGCTTGTCAAGCGAATGGTGAGTTCTCCGCCGGTAGTGAGTTGACTTGGTCGATCGGTCCTCACGATGGCCCGGGTCATGCTTTCTCACTGTCGTGGTAACTTGACCACAAAGTCCCATGGTTATTCGGTCCATTCCACTCTTGGTAATCACGATGGTACGCAATAATCCGAAGGACCGATGCTACGCCTTTACTCGCGACACCAAACACTTGGTTAAAAATTCTGATACATCTCTTTTCATTCAGGACCACCAGAATGACATTTTCAAATCTTGGTACATCTTTGTGCTCTTTGGGATGGATAGCAAAAGATCCACCATGTGCCTCTTCAAGTATGGCTTTTCAATTCATCATCATCGAATTTTACAAACCCGATCTTTATATGTCTAACCTCCATTTTGTTCTTTGTGAACTTAGTTTCTTCTTATCTCTAATCGTCTATTATGGCGAGAGAAATTTTCTCATCTTTCTTTTGTGCCTCTAGTATATTCAACAGTCGGTCTCGCTATCAATTACTTACTATTGTACCATCGTCGATAATGACAAATTGGCGTTTAACGCTCGAAGCGTTTTGCCTTTGTCTTTCTACTAAAGCATCAGCCACACCACATTGGCCTTTCGGGGTGATAATCAATCAACGGGTCATAATCTTTTATCCAATTCCATCCACCTCAGTTTGTCTCGAGTTAAGCTCTGATTGTGAGGCAAATACCCAACCTCACTCTTATGATCAGTGTAAATAGAAGCACTTTTCTCCGACAAAATAATGTCTCCAAATTTTCAGCAAATACAATTGAAGCTGAATTCTAAATCGTAGGTAGGGTAGTTCTTTTCATGAGCCCACTTTTCCCCAAGGGTTAAAAAGGAGGTAGAGTTTTTTAGGAACGTTGACAGTGGGAAGAAGAAGGGCTGGGAGGGAGTGGGGGATACATATTCCATTAATCTTGACTTATCAGGCCTCTCATACCCTCTTACATTAGGACGCATCCAAGTCCATTTCAGTGAAGCATCACTTTATAAATCACATATTCTTTATCTCGAATTGATTGAATGCAGCTGCCGGAGCCTCGGTTAGAATGCTTTTATCTTTGAAACTTCTTTGACATTTTCCTCCATTGTACTTTGCATTGATACGGAACAATCTAAGTCATGGTACGCGATCATAAGCCCTTAACAATTTTCTGTAACCTACTAGTCCCGAGAGCTCATTGCCACATAGCATTTCTTGAGTGGCTTCCATTCGACGACCAACATTTTCTTTGGATCACCGGATTCCTTCTTTCTGATATCTGATGCCTTTGAAAGGACACTTGAGTCAAGCAAAATTCACACTTCTTTGAGTTTTTCGCCACAATTGCTCTTTCTAAGAGTCTCCAGCACTACCGAAGGTGTGTGGCCATGACTTTCTCGATCTTTCGAATACGAGAATGTAGATGCATGAACACTCGACAATGATCCCGTCTGATTCGGAAAACACGATTCATTAAGTCCATGAAAGCCATTTGTAGGAGCATTACGGTCAAAACCAAACGGCATCACAAGGAACTCATAATGTCATATCGTGTTCTAAGCGCCGTCTTATATGCACATCGGCATCTTTGAATTTTCAAGCGATGATACCCGGATCTCAAGTCAATCTTCGAGATACTTGCACCTTTATTTATTCGAACAAATCATCAGTCACGGGTAGCAGGATACTTATTCTTTCTGACTGACTTGTTCGATTCGTATAATCAACCACATAGCGAAGTGTACCATCTTTCTTCTTGACAAAAAGCGAGGGCTCAGCTGGTGATACATGGTGAATAAGCCTTTCTCAGCGGTTTCTTGCATTTGCAATTTCAATTCATTTAGCTCGAGTGGAGCCATTCTATGCGGTGTAATGGATCGGTGTAACACTGGTATCTTGTCGATAACAAATTCGATCTCCCTCTGTGGAGTAATCGACAACTCTTGAGCTTACATCCCAGGAAGATGCTATGATAGGAACATCGGACCACACTGGGCCTTGACTTTGCATTATCAATCCATGCAGCCAAATGAGGCATCAGCTTCCATGTCTTTCATAACTTCCTACGGATATTACATTAGAGAGGTGGTCGGCCTCTTCGTAAGTGAAATAACCTCCTTTGTCATTCGGTGTCGCCAGGATCATCTTCATTCTATAATCGACTATCGCTCGGTGTTGGGATAACTTGATCCATCTGATATCGTCAAATTCCACTGAAGGATACTTTCAGTCAAATCTCCCCAATTCATCTCTGTATTTTGATGGGACAATCTCTATACACTTTGTTCTGATAACACTATGCAGCGGGTTCGTCACTAGATATCATACTCGGTTTCACTCCTCAGTAGATTATCTATTAAGACCTAAGATCAACATCAAATCGTATTATCCTTTATATGCGAATGCAATGCATGTCATAAACAATTTAAAAATACATTTACAAACAATTTCAAAATCACTTTGTAGAGCGCCTAAACCTGAGCTCACGATACCAATAAGGCATGTGACCAGGCGGCGAGCCGGTTAGGCGAAGTCGAATCGAAACAAGGGCGGCTGTTTAAATCGTTTAAAGTCATTAATCAAATCCCTTTGAATATGGTTTTATTTAATTTTTAGTTTCAAAAGTATCGTGACCGAATCCACAGAGCTTCGACGGTTGGCGGATCAATGGAGCAGGATTTACTCAGACATTTCAATTATCTTATCAAAACATTTTGGCTTATTTATTCATTTAAATTTTGAAATTTAGGAAGCATTTTCATTTTAGGTAAGCCAGCCAAAACATTTACGCATTAATTTGTCACGAACTACGTTTAACAAAATGCATTTACAAAAATAATGATTGAGTTCAAAGCGTTTTACAAAATATCAATGTTAAGAAAGAAATGAGTAATGCATATGTGGCTTATCTCGTAGTCCTTCTCCTCTATGACTCACGAGCTCCTCGATCATGAGTCTTGCCGATGTCTATAAACCGATTGCACGAACATTGATAAAAACAATACGCTAAGCATTTTTCATGTAGTGGTTATCTGATTCTGTATTCCACATTTCGTTCATATAAATCATCATTTATCAAAATAATGCCTTTATACAATATTAATTAGCAATGTAAAAGATACTTATACAAATACTTTTCAATACCATCGTTTAGATTTGTTCGGTTTGTGATTCCATATAACTATAAATTCGACATCCCACAGCCAGTTGAGTTGGTGAATCGCAACGCATTTGTCGTTCGATAGTAATGTGGTTTCACATTCAATAATGCTTGTCTCACATATGACTATAGAATTCGGCATTCTAGCGGTCGGTTGGTGAATCACATCTGTTTGTCATTCGATAGTAATGTGATTCCGCGTTCAACCAATGCAGTCTCACATATGAATATGAAGTCGACATTCCACGGCCAGTTCGGTTGAGTGAATCATCGCATACCTGCCGTCGTCCGGTAGCAATGTGATTTACGCATTTATCAATTACGGTTATTCACCCAGCGAATTCAGTTGGTGAATTCCGTCATGTTGGTCATTCAATAAAACAGTTCAAATCAATTTACTTTTATGCAATAAATTAGCTTGTAGCTGAATACACACATACATGCGATATTTATCAAACATTTCAAATACTAATCATTCGAATCAATATATGTAATATGTCACAAATAGAGAACAATGAAAATAAAGACGAATAAGAACAAACTAGAATAAAGAACAAGTACAGAACAAACCAATTATAGATTCCGTTCTTTCTCGATGTCAATCCTGGAAATTGATTATAAATCTTAGCTTGCTAATTAAATACAATTTATTCACTCTTAGTGATTAAACAAATAATCATATTAAGCAGATATTAAGCTTTGCCTCGGCGGCGAGTGCGGTACATTTTTGTAGTCTCATTCTTATTCCTCTATGGAGTCTACTTTGCTTAGAAATTGGAATCATTCAATGGGATTATCCAAACTAAAGTTATGGCATTTTTCATGCCAACTAATTCGATTCGATTTGCAGGAACAGGTTGCAATATTCATTTCCAGTGCCTTGTCTCATATTTATTTTTGTTTCTTTGAACTCCTTCCCAAAGATAAGGTGCTAAGGGTTCTCCTCCAACTGGAATCACCCAAATCGAGCTTGCGGAACTCAGAATCGTCGACAACTCAATTACTCTATGATCAAACTGATGCAGGAATTTGACTTGAACATGACCTCACTTTGAGTGAATATTTGGGCCACTTAGAGTCAGAATTTGATGATGTCTATTTCTTTATGTTTGATTTTCCTTGAAGTCTATTTTAATTGGCCACTTGAATCACTCAAATCAGATAAGAAATGAGGAAGTTATGGCCTAAAAATACAGCGGTCGAAATAGGAACGAATAGGGTGTCTTAGATTTGCGTCTAACATGTCTTAGAGTACACATTGGAGTTCTGAAGAGGTGTGCAGTACACATTCAAGGTGTACGGTACACATGTTTCAAAATGTCAGAATGTGTAATTTTCTCATTTTTCCCATATTTTTGATACCCAATTCAACTCTACACTTCAAACACCATAAAAACCATTCCATATATCTCTTATAACCTCAATTATACTCAAATCATCTTTCAATGGATATCTTTCATCAAAACCTTTCATGATTTTCTCCCAAAAACAATTCTAATATGGGTCATAACCCATACACATACCTAATACACAAATTTGTTAGGGTTTGTTCCAACCCAAACCCCTTTACTTTGCGATGGCAGTAAATCCAACCTCGGAGGATCCCATGTTTTCTTGTACATTTGAGGTTTTACCCACACCTTACTTTCCATAATTTTTTGGGTTTAGGATGAAACCTAGCAAAACCCTGGGTTTGGAACTCATAAACTTTTCTAGAATTCCATACAAAATCCATATGATCCATACCCAAGGTTAGTTCCATACCTTTTGCTTGAAGTCTTGGCTTCTCATAATAGCCTCTTCTTCTCCCTCTTCTCTTCCTCTTCTTCTTTCTTTTCCTCCTCTCTCTCTACGGTTTGGTCTCTCAAAATGGGAACCATTTGCTCTTATCCCATGTTTTGTTAAGTAATTTGGCCTTCAAATAAAACCCATTTTTGTATTAACTTTTCATTTTTGCATTTAGGTCCTTAGGTTCTTCTCTTTTTGCAATCAACTTAGGCCATATTCTAGTTTAGCCCCTCACTTCTCTCTTATTTCAATCCAACTTATTAAATTTTATACTTTGGTATCCCCTCTTTTCATCTTATGACACTTAAGTCTCAAGTGGTAGATGACTAATTTGCCCTTGGCTTATTATAAATTCGGGTATCTAAATTTCCATTTTCGCATTTAACGAGGCACAATTTATGCCTACAAAATACCTAAACAATAAAGCGACAAGGTATGTTGAGACTGATTACTTAAGGCTTCTGTTCCTCATTCTCAGCCAGGCCATTTTTTTAGGGTTTAGTTTTTGTTCATTTCACTTTGCTTTGGGCGATATTGAAGATCTGGCTCATTAGAGAAGCTCTTGCAATGGTGGTGCAGAGTTGGAGACAATTTTCATCTCTCATTTGTTTTGTATCTCTAAACTCTACTCTATTTGTAAATCTTTTAGCATTATATTTATCTTAATTATGATTTTGTTGGATTACTTGGTTGCAATGAGTAGCTAAACATCCTCTAGGGTTGATTGTGAAAGTTGATGTTTGGTTTATATATATTTTATAATGGTTTTGTGAATTCATGCTTGTGTGGATGTTAGTAGGTGTAGTTCTTAGGATTATTATGGTTTTAAATAGTTAATCCATACTGAGAGTTTGGTCTTCGATCCCCACATTAGGGCATCCTTGGTGACGCTTGGATTAAGCCCTAAAATCTGGTCCTTGGTCTCTTAAGGTATGAATTAGTTAATTAAAATACTAATTTACCTAATCAAAGAAGTCTAGGAAATTAGGCATGCGTTAGGAGTAGCACCATCACCCAGCATTGTGAGGATCGTATGTGGACCGAGGAGGCGTCAGGCGTAGTCGAATGGTCTTATTGTATGAATGAGAGAGGTGACCAATGTGATTCTGAGGAAAGGATTGCCTTATAAAAGTATCATGTAATGACCTAGATGTGCCGAAGAAGGAGAATAGGGAATTAGTGTAAGAAATTGAGGGGAGACACGAAAGTGTAAACCTCATGTCGAATTCCTTGGACATGCACAAGTGTACGTTCACTTAATCAATGCTTAATCAATATAAACCATATATGAATCAATGGAGATAATCAACCCTAGTATCTTTCCTTGAGTTACATCCCCAATATTACTCCATTCCTTATGAGTGGACATTGATTATACCCTACTTTGTTTCTTTTATTTTGTTTTTAGTTTAGTTTAGATTAGAAAACATTCTCCTCTCACCCTCTAGTCGCTCAAATAGTGAACGACTTCAGTAGCCGGGGTACTCAATCCTTGCTAAAACCACACCTTCCCCGTAGGATTGATATCTGGACTTGTTAGTCCTTTATATTACTTGTGCGACCTATGCGCTTGCAGATAATTGCTATTGAGTTTTTGGTATTGGCATTAGGGGGACTTAACGTCTTTGGTAACTCGCAGTGCAGACAAGTTTTGGCGCCGTTGTCGGGAAGGTGCGATTTGGTTGGATTGATATTTTGGCAATAAGAAGTTTGCTATGTGCAAAAAAATTTTCTTTTCTTATTTTCTTCTATTTCTAATTTGTATTTAATGTACTTCATTTTTATTTTTTTAATTTTCTTTTCTTGTTTTTATTTGTTTCTTATTTGAATTTTGTATACTTCACTTTTCTTTTATTTTTGTATATATATATATATATATTTTTTTTTTTTACAAGGTGCTGAGCATAATGTCGAATGAGGAGATGAATGAACTCTTCTACACCCTTCAACAAGAATTTGGTTCTCGATGACCGAATACTTTCTAACATGGGAAGAAATCGTTAGAAACGAAACCTGAGCCTTAGTGAGCAACCAATGTGTGAATTTTAGGGGGTGAATTCTTTCCAACAATGTAAGTTACGTCTCTCAACCCCAAAACTGTTGCCGAGCTACCATCCTCATTCGGGTTGGGGGACATGACAATCTCTCATATAGCCATCCAAGTATGCTTGGCCGCAGGGATATTCAAGTTCCTACTATCAAAGTGGTCGGAACCCAACCATTCGATGAAGAGTTTGTCCCTTTACGGAAAAGGAAGAAATCAGAGGGATAATGGCTCTACAAATGAGTTGTTAATTAGTAAACAGGCTCCAAGATGGGCGCCAACATGATAGAAGCATTGGCCTCAATTGAGAGAGGAAGATCTACGATAGAGAATTGTATGTTATCATGGAAAGAGCGACAAGACTAGTGCAGGTGGAAAAACTTCAAAAGGAACAATCTTCGAGGCAACTTCTGGCGACATAAAGAATGATGCCATACGGGAGAATGAAATCGTAAACTTAAGCCTTGAAGAGAAATTTTCAAACTTGGCACAATAGAATTGGACAAAATGCCTTTAGTCCTTAAGGGAGTATTCTTGGGCAGAGCATTGGTTAGAAAAATGAAGCACTATTGTGAGAACGTCGTTGAATGAAGCAAAGTTGAGAAACAACATCCCAAGCTTAAGTGGAAAATGTCTTAGTTAGAGTCGAAGACTTCTATTTCCCCATAGAATCTTTGACTTTTAGCATGGAAGAGGACCAACAATTTTCATTTATAGAAAGACCTTCCATTGCCAAAAGGCAAGTGTGGATTGATGCCGAACATGGGGGAAATGACACTTCTTGTTGGTAATGAGAAAATGAAGTTTGACCTCCATCAAAGAAAACCATTAACGGATGAAGAAAGAAGGGTGTTTAAGAAGCTAGAGAGTTCATTTCTTCTTATTGAGGAGCAAGCACCTAAGATCCTTCAAGAGAACACTCTTGAAGGATATAAATGGCTCCAACTCTTTTCCCACCAAAGAGTTGGCATTTGAACTTACATTGACTATTCCGAAGGTAGAGGAAGTTATTCTCACAAGCGATGAGGATGAAGAGGAAGTATTGGCCACAATGGATGAAGGGCCAAAGTGAAGATCTTGGACTTCCCCAATGAGTCTAGTTGGACTCTAAAAACGGAGTATCTCTTAGGAGGCACCCCAAGCAAAAATAAGGATTTATTATATCCATTTAGTACTTTAGTTGTTTGTTTTTTAGTTATTTTTAGTATGTGTTGCATGTTGATTTTATTTTAAGTGTTTATTTTGGTTTTTCTTTTGAGGGTATTGAAGCTGAATCTTATTGAGGGAGTTTCATCAAGCCCACCACGCTCGAGCCTAATGATCACTCTTGATCATAAAGAGAGTCCTCTATCCCTACTCTTTCATTTTTAATACATTGAAGACAATGCATACTTTAAGTTTGGGGGTGTTGAGAGAATTTTCCTTTGTTTTTAAATTTTTCTAGCAGCTTCAATTATCCTACCTTTAGTGTTTTCTTTTAGTTGTTTGTATATGTTTTTAGTTTTTAGGTTAATTTTTTCATTTTTAGGTTGTTTTGTTTTTAGTTGGGCTTGTTTTGAGATAATTATGATGCCTATGATGAATAATAATTGTACTTTTTTTCACATGCAGAAAATGAGAGATATTTGAACTTAAAGCACAATGGGCTGATGATGAGTGCCCAAAACACTCATCATATACCCGCGTTTGATCACGTTTTCGGTTTATTTCATCTAGTAATAAGTGCGTTTATCGTCATATATATGATACTCATTTCTTCAATAAGTGCGTTTACATTTGAAGAAGGAGATTTGAGGAGAGCTCAGCCTCAACGTTGCAATGTTCCAACGTCGCGATGTGTATGATGTGTAGCCTACATTAGCGAATGTCGTGACGTTGCGACATTGCGACGTCTTCGTGACTCACCCAGCGAGAATTTTTTAGATATAACAAAAGAATTAAGAGAGCAGGGGGGGGTTGGGGAGAACGAGTGCGAGGCGAAGAGGCACGGGAAGATTCGAGATCTGTAATCCTTATACTTGTATTTTCTTTCTCGAACTCCAATTGATTAAAACCAAATGATTGTAATGATCAAAATGTTGTTCTAACTTTATTTCTAGGGTTTTGTTGTACTCTTGTTATATTCACGTGGATTAGTTTTTAATTCATTTTATTTAGTATATTTATAGATCTAATATCAACTTGCTCATTTCACATTGAGTACATGGTGGTGTTTGACGACACAAACACTTTCACGGGAATCTAAGATCGAGAGATAAAGGTTCCTGAGGATTTGGGTATAGTGACACTCGGTCAATCGAAGAGTAGAGATCTCCCGGTTCTAAATGTGGCGATTGGTTTAGCCATTTAGGCGTCTCGAGTCGAGGGTGAAGCGAGAGATACGTCGACCTGCTAGCAAGATAGGTGAATATACCTCGAGAGAGGATATCTCGTAGGCACAATCAATTTGCCAGCGTACATCCATTAATATATTGAATAACAGATTTTACATAGATGATAATCCATTGAATATGGCAAGTGAAGGCAAAACCCTAGTCTTCGTTAATTGAACTAACAACTCATTTAGGATCAAAGTGTCATTATATTAGCGTTAATTCGCAAGTTTGAGATCCGGATAATACTCTGGCCGTTCGATTATTCAACACACTTATCTTCGTGTGAGCGACACTTGACTAGACAATATATTCGTAAACAGAGTGTATACTTGCGTGCAGACTGCGTTTTATACCAGATTTACACCTATCACGAGAGGCAGTTAGTTGACCTTCAGTTTAACTGGCCAGACTAAAGTTCTTATCATTTTAGCACAAGTCATTTACCCTTGATGGTCAATTTTGCTTGGTTTAGAGAAGAATTAGGAGATCATTCCATATTTTGATCTCTAAAGACTCTAGAACTTGTTGATTATCACTCGGCGAAATCCAGACAGCATGATAATTAAGAAATGGTATAGGCCATCCTTGGATTGATTAAGCCTTTCTAGCTAACCCTTTTGTGCATATCTCCATAGTCACCTAATTTGAGCTATATTAGCCATTTTATTTCAAGAAAAGCCAAGAAGGAACCCCTTGTCCCTTTTTGTTAAATACCTTTCAGACAAAGCCTTGTTTACCCTAATATGTTGATTTCAATGCTAATATCTTATGGATACATGTAGTGTGAATTTGGAAGTTGGTTGAAGAGGGTGCTCTTTAAGTGTGAAAAAAAAGGAAGTTTTGGGGTGGATAAGAAAGAAAAAAAAATAGAAAAAGAGAAAAAGAAAGAATAAAGCAAGGAGGAGTAAGTTTGGCCTAGTAACCTTCCTACCTTGAGCAAGTAAGTTCTATGGGGTGTCCTACACCTAGTACAAGGCTGACCCAGTGCAGGAGTTATAACCTAAAGCTCGTTACATGGGAGGTAGGTAGAAGCAATGAAAGTTTGAATATTGCACTCTCCATGCCTTATAATTATGGGAAAAAATAAATTTCTTAATTGTTCTTGAGGATGAGTGAAAATCTTAAGTTTGGAGTATGAGATAAAAGATCACGATAAGCTAAGTTTGGGAAGCGTAAGAGTTCAATGAAAAGAAGGCAATATGTAAAGGATGAACATATAAGTGAAGAAAAAATAAAAATATTGTATGTTTTGGAACTAAAGCCTAAATGACCTATTCAACTACCTTTACCTAACCCATACATTATAAGCTACATAAAGACCCAATTGATTCTAAGAGTTGTGTAAGGCTACATTAGTGGAGAGTGATATGCCCAACAAGCATATGGAGTTTTGCATACTCACCATGTGAGTGAGAGATCCCCATTCCACTCATGCTCATCTAATTCCATTCAAACTGCAATTGACCAAAGAGGGGAAGACTACACACACACACACTTGAGAACTTTGGTTTAGATTGTTCAACTTAAGGTCAATCTATTATTTTTTGAAAAAACAACGTCTCAAAGTTTTTCTTTGTGTTTAATATGAAGGTTCGTCGTTGAGAGCGATTTATCATATATTGTCCCATTTCATGCTCGACAATTTTGTTAGTTTTGAATAAGGAAAACAAGTTGTTTCTTTGCTTAATGACAAGCAAAATGTTAAGTTTGGGGGTATTTGATAGGTGTGGATCTTGTTAGCATTTGTAGTGTGTTTTACATGTATTTTTGTAACCTAAATGCTAGATTCACACCAATATTCCTAAAGATTACACTAATCCCCCATTTTCTTATGTTTTGCAGGAATTGAAAGTAAAGAAAGAAAAGAAGAGGGCAAAAAGAGGAAGAAAGTAGAACCTTCCTAGAAGCATTGCCTCGCCGAGGTGAAGTGTAGCTTCACCGAGGAAAAGCTAAAGACATAGAATTCAAGAGGCCTCGGGTTAGCCAAGGTGAAGGAGGCATTGATTAGAAGACGAGCTTCGGGTTCGCCTAGGTGAAGAGGACCTTCGCCGAGGAGAAGGCCTTCGCCTAGGCAAAGCATGTGTTTTCCTAAGCGAAGGAAGAGCATCCAGATTGAAGACACCTGCCCTTCACCTAGGCGAATGACCCTTTACCTCGGCGAAGAACATCGGGCTTGAGCAGAAACATCGCATTTTTGGCCTATTTTGGAGCCCATTTTCCATTTCTATATATGTATGTATTTGTTACATTTTTAGGGTTCTGATTTTTAGAAAGGGAACACCCTCTTAGGGCTTCTCATTCCTCATTCTTCTTGAGCCAATTTTTTAGATTTTAGTTTTTGTTCATTTTCACTTTGCTTTGGAGTTGATATTGAAGATCTAGCTCATTAGAGAAGCTCTTGCAATGGTGGTGTAGAGTTGTAGACAATTTTCATCTCTTGTTTATTTTGTATCTCTAAACTCTACTATATTTGTAAATCTTTCAACAATATATTTATCTTAAATATGATTTTGTTGGATTACTTGGTTGCATTGAGTAGCTAAACATCCTCTAGGGTTTATTGTGGAAGTTGATGTTTGGTTTATATATATTTTATAATGTTTTTGTGAATTCATGCTTGTGTGGATGTTAGTTGGTGTAGTTCTTAGGATTATTATGGTTTTAAATAATTAATCCATATTAAGCACATTAAGGCATCATTGGTGACTTTTGGATTACACCCTAAAATCTGGTCCCGGGTCTCTTAAGGTATGGATTAGTTAATTAAAATACTAATTTACCTAATCAAAGAAGTTTAGGAAATTAGGAATGCCTAGTAGTAGATGGACTTCGTTAGGAGTAGCACCATTTGAGCATTATGTGAAGATCGTATGGACCAAGAGGTGATCGATCGGCGTAGTCGGGTGAGTCTGTTATAAATCGAGAGGTGACAATGAGTTCTCGAGGAAAGCTGCCTTATAAAGTATCATACTTAATGACAGATGGAAGCTAGAAAGGAGAATATGGAATTAGTGTGAAATTGAGGGAGACAGAAGTGTAAGCCTCATGTATCGGATTCCTTGGACGAGCCTGAAGTGTATGTTCACTTAATCAATGTAATGAATATAAACCATATATGGATCAATGGAGACAATCAACCATAGTATCTTTCCTTGAGTTACATCTCCGATATTACTCCATTCCTTGTGAGTGGACATTGATTATACCCTACTTTGTTTTCTTTTATTTTGATTTTAGTTTAGTTTAGATTAGAAAATATTCTCCTCTCACTCTCTAGTCACTCAAATAGTGAACGACTTTAGTAGACAGGGTATTCAATCCTTGCTAAAACCACACATTTCCTGAGGGATCGATATCTGGACTTGTTAGTCCACTGTATTACTTATACGACCCTTGCGCTTGAGGATAATCGCTATCAAGTTTTTGGTGTTGCTGCAGGGGACTTAACCACCAGTCTTTGGTAGCTCATGAAATCTGGGCTACATTTCATTCATAGTCTAATTCAATCCTAGCTTCACATATCTTGAATCGAACCACAAATCATGTAAATATTGGCCAAATACCCATAATAAATAAGAACAAAATTAAATACTCAGCATAGATATGAAATAAGGCATTAATCAATAAAGATAAAGAGAATTCATTTATTTAAGTTTTGGCTACATCTAAGCCCTAAGAAAGTAAACTAAAACATCTCTAGAAAAGGAAATACAACCATTAAAATGAAGAAAAACATAGAGAGAGGAAGAGAATAAACAAATTTGGATGTGAAGGCCCCTTCTCTTCTTCCTTCTCCTCTTCTTCGTCGAGTTTCCCCTCTTCAAAAGACTTGGTTCCTGAGGTGTTCCACCCAAAGGAACCCTAAAATCGTTCTCTCTAAGTTTCTAGGGTTTGAGGCTTTAAAAACAGAAAATTTGGGCTAAAAAATGGAATAAAATGCACCTACGATTGACCCCTGACGTTGCGACGTCACTCCCTCACGTCGCAACGTCACTACAGCTACTGGAGAAGTTCTCTGTGATGTTGCGATGTCACTCCCGCACACAAAGTCACAACTCTTCTTTGTTTCCCTCTTCACTTTCGAGGCCATAACTTTCTCATCTGAACTCCAAATTGAGTAATCTTGGTCTCGTTGGAAAGCTTAGAGATTATAGAATATGGATGTGGAAAAGAGAATACTTTAGAGCAGATGGTAAAGACTGAATCAACAAAGTGTGCCAACTGGTCAGATTTTGAGCACTCTTATCTTCTTCCTTCTTCTAAAAGCCATAACTTGATTATTTGAAATCCAAATTGAGTGAATGAGGGTTCTTCAGAAAGCTTGAGAAGTCTACTATTCTATTGGAGCCATGAGAGGTCATTCTACAGCTGAAAATATTGAAATACAGTAGCTACTGCTGCATGTAGAATTTGCTGATTTTTTTACTTTTTCTCTTCATATAGCCTCAATGCTCGGATTTAGTCCTAATTAAAAATAGGAATGAAAACGGTGTTAAAACACTTATTAATATCATAAAAACTATGCAATACTAACCAAAATATGGGGATAACATGATTATAAAATATACTTATCAAACCCCCAAAATTAACTCTCTGCTTGTCCTCAAGCAAAGGAACACAAATATAAAAATAAAACACTAAGATAAATATGAGTAGAGAATGGTACTTGTAATAGGTTGATAGAATACAATGAAAAAGTTATATGAAAACATGTTAGCCAAAATGAGATCCCAACACATTTATAATCTCCTGAGGACAAGATAGCAAGGCATGAGGTGATGAGGCGAGTTTTGCCCCAGGTCTCAGCAGTGTTTCCTAAGACTCGGTTGCAAATGATGATGTTTTAGGTCTCAAGAAGTATAGACTAAGGTTCAAATCATATTCATTCAAACTCGTTCGATGTTCTTTTTGAAAGACATTAACAAAAACAGGTTGAGAACGCACCTTTTTATTCAACAACTAAACAAGGTAGTAGGATGCAATGTTAAGGCGTTCTAGGGAAGTGTCCACGTAGCGAAGATCTATTGGTGACTCCTCACTAGTTTGTTAAGGACACCGGGCATTAAGTTCCCCTCAAATTTCACCTCGAACACTCAACTAGAAAACCAAAACACTTACTTGTGATATTAACCCACTTATGTCCCATGTAACGAGTAGTGAAGTCAATGACTATTGGTTGATTGTTTTCGAGGTATTAGGCTTGAAAGATCCGCCTGAATGTATGCAGGATTCACGATTAGATCCAACTCCTTGTTTCTCTCTCTTTTATCTCTCTCTCTCTCTCTCTCATATATATATATATGTTTTCATATTTTTTTCTTTCCTTTTTCTTTTTCTCTTTTTCTTTTGTTTTTGCATGGATAGGGCTCATTGACCCTCTTTATGGAGGTGTCCCATCACTATAGAAGTTAAGGTCTCTCAAAGCCAGTTCAATTTGAGAAAAAGAGATTGGAACCAAATAAATGAGACCTAGTGTCTGTGTGTAGGAGTTCCATTAAGAAATGATTCTTAAGAGACAAGGGGGTTATCCATGCATAGTCTCCCACAACCAAAAGACAATCAAGTCCTAGATCAAACAAATGTAAAGGTATCCCAAATTTGACTAAGAAAAACAATTTAAGAAAAATTCAAAAGCATTCTCAAAACCATTACTAGGCATAAACCCAACTCATATGAGGCACAAAAAAAACAAAACAAAACAAAACAAAACAAAAGAAAAACAAAAGAAAGAAAGAAAAGCACATGCAAATAACAACCAAACAAGCGAAGAATAACTAAAATAAGTAAGGAATCTGAAAGTTGGATTTGTAAAAAAAAATTTGAATTCTTAAATTCACCACCCTACCCCCTCAAACTTGAATTGAACATTGTCCTCAATGTAAAATAAAAGCAAACCCCTGAGGGTGATCATGTCACACCCCGATTCCCGGTCCGATCCGATTGGTGGATTGAACGAGTTTGCAGAGATCTTGAGAACATGGTAGGACTCTTTACTTATTCGGACATTTGGTGGCCCCGAATCTTATAACATAATGTTATCTTATATAAATTTCAAAATAAAACTACCACCGTAGTGGTGTTCTGATGTTACATATACGATCTTTTGAGTCCCATTTACATATTAAAAAACTATACATTTACATTAAGCGATCGGGCCTTGAGACTACGATGATGAACCCCTACTCGTGTGTTGGCTGGCCCGAATCACGGAATCTCCGTTATCTCCTTCTTACGTACCTACCACGGATAGAAACGTGCTAATCTTTACACTTAGTAGAAACATATATGAAATTTAATACATATACATTTATTGCCAGCATATAACAATAAAGAAATATCAGAATTTCCATGCATTCATATAATGGACTTATACAAGTATTTATGCTTATAACAGGTTTATGCTTATACGGATCTCCCGTAGGAGTTACAGAACTTATTCTTATGCAGAACTTATGCTTATAACAACTTATGTTTATTCGGATCTCCCGTAGGAGTTACAGAGCTTATTATTATTCAAAAGATACCGTCGTGTCTGGTCGGAACAATACACATTCATTTACCTTATTCATCATTGAGGTTATTTTCATATAAATAAGAATACTGGGCTCGATAATAATAAATGAGTAAGACACAACACAATAAGTACCCGGAAGGTATAATTACGATCTTGAGTCTTAGTAACCCTAAGCGAAGTCTTAGGAAACCTTGACCCAGTCTTGGTCGCACTTGCTAATCGAGGATGCAGTACTAAGCGGGTCTGGAAGTACTAATGTCTTAGAAGCAACGTGAGTCTTGGATTGCACTAATAAGAAATGCGAAGTACTAAGCGAGTACCAGTACAATGTGCTGAAACACGGTCGAGGAATGTAGTTTGCACTAGTCGGGGAAATCTGAAGTACTATACGTGCCTGCCCACGTAGCATAGGTGCCGTGTCATTTAATACCTGGTCTATAGCATTCCTACGATTATACGTGTTCTCTGAGATTATCATTTTATTCTTTTCTTCTATAATCCTCTACACTTATCAAATCGTATATTGCTGTTTCTTCCAGATTTATATCTATATCTTTTTCTTATGTATATTCCAATTGACTTTAACCAGCTATTATTTTACTTGGTACAACAATCAAATTTTCAGATGGATACCTAATTCCATGAAATAGCATATGGTTAGATTCTAGACTCAATGAGCTTTCCATAGAGTCGAGGCACCAACGGAGTTCTAACGAAGAAGTTATGCACATTATAATGTGAAAATCAGCAAATTTGCATAACTAGAAATAGCAGCAGCAGCCACTGTCTTTTGTCATTTTTGGACTTATTATAAGCTCAATATTGTATCAAGCTATATATGGATGGATTCTATACTCAAATATATTTCCATAGAGTCCAAGAACACCCAAAACGGAGTTCTAACGAAGAAGTTATGCACATTGCAAGCCGGGAAGAAAATCAGCAATTTGCAGCAACTGCAGTAGCAGCAGCAGCCACTGTATTTTGTCATTTTCAGACATATTATAAGCTCAATATTGTATCAAGATATATATGGATGGATTCTAGACTCAAAGATCTTTCCATAGAGTCCAAGAACACCCAAAACAAAGTTCGGACCCAGTAGCTGCGCATCGAGTTGGAGGGTTGACATTAATGCCGGGGGCTACGCTATGCGTGGAGATCACCTTCTCGTGCAGAATACACCCAGCCATGCTACAGCGTGGCTTCCACGCCTCGGCGTGCCAGAGGATGCACCCAGCCAAGCCACGACGTGGCTTCCACGCCGGCGTGCGAGTGCTCATAACCTTTCAAATTTTCCACGCGATTCGACGAAACCATCTCGGAGCGACCGCGTCCTGGGTGACAATATCCTCCCAATTGAGGCCACATAACATGCCACAAACACGGCACTAAAACCATCCTACAATCAATCCCAAATCACCCCAAAAGTAGGAATAAACCAAACTTCATATCCATACAAATTCTACAATCCATCCTTAAAGGAAGATTTCATAATACTCCTAACAAGTAATCACACTCTCTCTAACACCTCAAACCACACAGCTCAAGGAGGAATTTCTTATACAAGTCCACAAATTAACAACCCACCCAACCATCCATACAACCCTTCACATAAACTCTTAGTTTCCATGCTCAAACCATACTAAAATCTAACAAAGTCCATACAAAGCTATACAAAGTTCCATACAGAAACCAAAACCTAATTCGAAGAGAGGGAAGAACCACGAACTTGAGTGCAAATCCTATAACTCATACATATTCCTATATAAAAACCAAGGATCATACAAGTTCCATACAAGGGAATTCATACCAAACTCCAAGATCCATACCTTTCTTGCTTCTTCTTCTTTTTCTTCTTATTCTTCTTCTTCTTCTTCTTCTTTTCTCCTCTTCCTTTCTCTCGGCCGTATAGGCTCTCTTTGGAGACAAAAAATGAGATATTTTGGTCTCCCCTCCTTTATAATTAAAGGTTTCAACTATTTACCTTTTAGTCCTCCATCTTCTGTTCATTCAAGTTATGTTATTTCCACTTTGACCTCTATTTTTTTCAATTCATGTCTTTGATGCCCCTTTTTGACAAATTGCACTTTTGTCCTTAAATCTTGCAAAAATTTAGGGTTTTTTAAATTTCTATAATTTCGTATTTAATTTACGAAAATTTAATTTATGCCTACAAAATACCCTAAACATGTTGAAAACAACTAGGGTATAGTTCGGGGTGTTATAGTCTCCACAGCAAAATAAATTCGTCTCGAAATTACGAGCTGGTGAGAGTCTTTTGCCCTCATTGTTGATTTGGTTCCCATGTAAACTTCTTCCATACGTGATGTTGTCAAAGCACTTTTGCAGAGGAACTGTAGCATTTTGTGGTGTCTTATTTCCTGATCTAGAATGGCTTTCGGCTCTTCATCGAAAGTGAAATCTTCTTAATACTGTATATCTTGAATTCTTCAAAATGTCTTTATGGGTCGAGCGATATCTACGAAGAATAGACACATAGGTGCATCATGTAATTTGACTAGGAAGAATTGCCAACTGATGCAGCTAAGTCTATCTTTCTAAAATCTCGTAAGGAATTGTGAATCGTGGACTCGGTTTCCTTTCCTTCAGCGAGGAGTATCTTTTACGGAGATACTTTTAAAAAACGCTGTCTCGGAGCTTCATACTCTATCTTTTCTCTTCAAATTAGCATAAGACCTTTGTCTATCCGCGAATGACTTTTAATCTCTGTGAATATCCCGAACCTTTTCTTACGTGTCTTTACTAATTCGGGATCGATAATCTTATGCTTTCGTTCATCTGTCCAACACATAGGAGTTACACATCGTCTTCATACAGGAGCTTCATACGGGGCCATGCAATCTTTGGATTGATACTTATTGTTTATAGGCAAATTCCATGAGTGGAATGTACCTATCCCAATTTCCCGGAAAATCTAATACATAGCCCCGAAAGATATCTTCTAATACCTGAATCACTCTTTTCGGTACATCCATCTGTTTGTGGATGAAGCGATGCTAAATTCAATCTCGTACCAAAAATTTGTAACTCTTTCCAAAACAGCGTAGAGAAGCGAGGATGTGGTCGGACTATCGTCTGGGAATGCCATGTAATCTAACAATTTCATTCACATAAAGGTCATCGCGATCCATGGAGTAGTCAATCCCAGGATCGGTAAAAGTGAGTAGACTGGTCAATCCCATCCTGATTACCCAGTTGCACATCATGTTTCCTTTGAGTGAGGGAAAATGGGATAAATCTGTAATGTTATCCCACTTCCATTGAGGAATTGGAAGGGGATTGATAAACCAGTTGACACTTGGTGTTCGGCTTTATGTGACCGCGTCGGATATAACCACATAATCAAATGTCTTTTTCATCCCTTGCCTGATAAAACTGTTTCCTTATCTTGGTACATTTATTACTTCTAGGATGCATGGTGGCTTGATGTGTGTGGCCTTCATATAATATCTTCTTTTTCAAATCCATATCATTCGGTACACATAATCTGCTCTTATACAACAAACCTCCACTTCCATCTATGGAAAAATCAGTCTTGTCTCCAGTACTGACCAACTGAGCCATCTCTTGTAACTTGGAATCATTTTTCCGAGCATTCATTATCATTTGCTTCAAATCCGGTATCACATTCAATTGAGCCAACAAGGCTCCATCGGGTGCAAGTCTCCAATCATAATCTTTCATAGTCAAAGCAGAAATCATTTTCCTACTCAAGGCATACGCCTTACATTTAACTCTGAGATTGGTAATCATTATACAATCATAGTCTTTATTGATTTAACCAAACGTTGCCTCAAGTTCAAATCTTTTGGATTGCCAAATATTTAGACTCATATGATCGGTGAAAATTCTACATTTTCTCCTTATAAATAGTGTCGCCAAATTTTCAAGCGGGCTCCTTCTGGTATAACTCAAATCATGTGTGGAATGGATTTTCTCATGCGGATTTAATTACTTGGAAGCATAAGCCACCGCTTACATCTGCATCAATCGCATCCCAAACCTATCCCTCGAGAAGCATCCTTGTACCTTGTGTAATCTAGTAAGAGAATTTGAATCAACAACGGGTGTGAGGTATTTCTTTTAATCTTTCCAAAGCTGGATTGGCATATCATCCCACTCTGACTTCACTCCCTTCCCGAGTAATGCGCCAGCAGAGATGCTATAGCGGAAAATCCTTGTACAAATCTTCGATAATAACTTTGCTAAGCCCGAGAAACTTCTCACCTCGGTTACATTCCGAGAGGTTTTAATTCCGCAGTGCCCGATTTTCCGCAGGTCCACTCTAATACCCTCTGCGGATACAATATAGCTCAGATGTAGCCTTTGTAATCAAAAATCACATTTACTTAACTGCAAACAAGCGATTCTCTCTCAAAGTTTGCAATACTATGCTCAAATGGTGTTCATGATCTGTGCATCTTTAGAATACACCCGAGGATGTCATCGATAAATACCACAATAGCCCAGTCATCGAATAGGGACGAGAAAACCCTATTCATCAAGTCCATAAGCGCCAGGAGCATTAGTAAAACCCAAATGGCATTACTAAAATTCATGTGCTGGCCATAACAGTTTATGAAAATTTTGGGACATCAACCTCTTTCACCCGAAGTTGATAATATCCCGTCCTTCACATCTTTGAGAAGACACTTGGTCTCTCAATTGATCAAATAAATCTTCTATTCTTGGCAATGGTACTTATTCTTAAGCTGTTACTTTGTTTATTTGCGGTAGTCAATGCACATCGAAGAGTACATCTTTCTTTTAACAAATAAAGTAGCCCTTTGAGTGAGCCTTTGAGTCGGATGAAACCCTTATCCAATAGCTCACGTAGTTGAGTCTTGACTCTTTGGATTGATTGGAGTCATATGGTAAGGTGTCCTCGAAATAGGAGTCGTACCTTGTACAATTTCAATAGAGAGATCCACTTCTCTTTTAGGTGGTACTCCCGGTAACTCTTCGGGAAACACATTAGGGAACTCCCTAATTATAGGAATGTTTTCTAAATTTACTTGCTCTCTTTTAGAGTCCAGAATCAAGGCGAAGGCTTACGCCTTTTTCTCATAAAGCGTCGGGCTTTCATAGTGACACCATTCGATCTGGTGAGATCGGATACCCTGTATTCTTACTTTTGATAAATCAGGACATTTAAGTAGGGTATTTTTCTTATCCGGAGTCAACTATGGCCCTAAGTATTTGGATAACGATCCATTCCCAGACAAATCAGAAACTCATGAAGCAAATGCAATTAGATCAATCGAGAATTCCCTATCATGGACCCTTAAGGGACAATTCTTATACACACGGTTGACTCTAACACTATGCCCCAGAGGACTTGTAACAAGCAGGTCATAAGCTAATAGTTCCACTGCAGGTAATTTATAACTCATTTGTTCCATGCATATATATGAATGCGTAGAGCTCGAATCAATTAAAGCATACAAATCAATATCAAAGAGAGTGAATGTACCCGCGATAACCCCCGGTATGTCCGGGTCTTCACGAGCTCTCATAGCATAAGCACGTGCTGGAGCCGTAGTAGCGGGACGATTCACCGTCTCTGAAGCATTACCTCTTCCTTGTGAGCCACTTCGTCCTCTACCCCTACTCTGAGCCTGTGGAGGTACATTTTACCCTCCTCTACCACTTCCTTGAGGATTTCTAGAACTTACCAATCCTCGCGGACAGTTGGCTATCACATGATCTGT
Organism: Tetrastigma voinierianum; assembly: GCA_016808115.1. Taxonomy (NCBI): domain Eukaryota; kingdom Viridiplantae; phylum Streptophyta; class Magnoliopsida; order Vitales; family Vitaceae; genus Tetrastigma; species Tetrastigma voinierianum. Next base: position 1,132,003 of record JAEQBH010001219.1, read on the forward strand.
GCTCCCACATCGGAAACAACCCCCAGTTACTCGTCTACACAAACCATAATGATTTTTATGGCAATGCGGGCATGTAGATCTTTCCTCTTGTCCAGTGGAGATGCCTCAGCCCAAGACTTTGTGTGTCATGGTAGGATTCATATCTCCTACCCCTTGTGGTTCAGACCTGAATTGAATCAAATTGCTTGACTCTAGGTTCTTTTTCGAAGAGGAACCCCTGCTGAGAACTTTTTCTCTTTCTTTCTTTCTGACTCTTCATTTTCGGATTTCCTCAATTTTTTATAATGCTTGTGCGGTGATAAAAATTAACGGCCTGTAATACGTAACGGTAGTGAGGTACCTTTTGATAGACTCATGTAAAGCCATCTGGCTTGTCCACATCCCAGATTTTCCGTAGAGCAGTTCGATGCATATTTATAAAGCGGTGAACTCTTTCGTATTGACCAGCATCAAATATATATCTTAGAGTCTAGAATTTCTTCCATTTTGACTCCTTGTAATCACTCCGGTGACATGCCATTATTAAACTCGGTGAAGCGATCCATGTTGGATATAGGATTAGTGGATTTCTCAAAAACTAGCTTCCACGATCTGTCATTTGCACCTTGCGTGATGAAGCGCACATGTGACCTTTTGGTCCACGGGACATCTTAGCTTCATCACAGAGCCACTTTCAAGTTTTCAAGCCAGCTGAAACTTTCTTGGACTCTTCCATACTTGTACCATGGAATTCTTCCACTCCATGCTTTCGTATTGCATAACTCGGAGCTCGCGGGGTCGTAGTCGATCTAAGACCCTTGCCATATCCTGAGAGATTTTTATCAATGCTTCAGTTGAAGCATTTTCATTTATCGTTGACTCTGACGGACTAGAAGCAGATTGATCCAAAGGATTGACGCTTTCAGTTGTTTCGTCTACAGCTTCCTGAGGTGGATCCATTCTACACAATACACAAAACAAAGATATCTGCATTAGGCCAACACATTACTATATAGGTACATCCTTGATCTAAGACTCGTCCAGAAATGCCTAAACCTAGGCTCTGATACCAACTTATCACACCCGGAGTTCCGGTCAGGCCAGTTAGGCGGATGCGAGCCCAGAGTTCGAGTCTGCGAGAACATGGCCCCAGGACTCTTTACTTACTTATTCGGACATTGGTGGCCCCGAGTCTTATAAGCATAATCAATATCTTATATATAAATTTCAAAATAAAACTACCACCCAGTAGTGGTGTTCTGATGTTATATCTGATCTTGAGTCCCATTTACATATTCAAAAACTATACATTTACATTAACTGATCAGAGTGCCAGACCTACAGTGATGAACCCCTACTCGTGTGTTGGCCTGGCAGAATGCGTAATATCGTTGTCTCCTTCTTCTGTACCTACACGGATAGAAAACCCGTGCTAAACTGCCAGTGGGAAAGCATATATAGTATGCATATACACATTTTATTACTTGACATATAATAAAGAAATATAAATTCCATGCATTCATATAATGGACATACAAGTACTTATGTATTCGGATCTCCGTAGAATTCTGAGGCAATTACTATGCAGAACTTATACTTATAACAACATGTTTTTATTCGGATCACAGTAGGATTCTGAGCTTATTATTATTCAAAGATACGTGATGTAGATCCAGAACAATACACATTCATTACCCTTATTCATCATTCGAGGTTATTTTCAGCTATAACTTCAAGAATACCTAGACCAGTAATAATAAATAAGGTAAGACCACGACACAATAAGTACCCGAAGGTCTGATGCGATGTTGAGGTGCCGTAACCCAGCGAGGAGTCTTAGGAAACCTTGCGGCGGTCAAGTCGCGCTAATCGAAATGCAGAGTGCTAAGCGGGAGAGTGCTAGAGTACTAATGTATCGACGCCGACGGAGGGGTGTCGTTGCCTTGTAAGAGAGTACCGAGTCTTAAGCGAGTGCCCTGAAGTACTAATGTCTTGACACGGTCAGTCTTAGATCACACTAGTCGGAGAATGCCGTACTATGCGTGCTGCCCGCGTGGCATAGGTCTTAGTGTCATTAATGCTTGGTCTGCGGCATTCCCTACGATTATACGTGTTCTTTGAGCTTATCATTTTATTCTTTTCTTCTATAATCCTCTACATATCAAATCTACGTATATTGCTATTTCTTGGTTATATCTATCTCTTTTCTTATCATGTATTCCAATTGACTTTAACCAAGCTATTAGTACACTTGGTACAACAATCAAATTTTCAGATATGGATACCGAATGCCATTAAATAGCATATGGTTAGATTCTAGACTCAATGGGCTTTCCATAGAGTCCAAGAACCTGCAGGAGTTCTGAAAAGTTATGCACATTATGTGGCCAGAAAATCGGCAATTTGCGGCAAGCTGCGATGCTTGTGGCCCGGCCCTTGTATTTTGTCATTTTCGGAATTATTATAAGCTCAATATTGTATCAAGATATATATGGATGGATTAGCAAATAAAGATCTTTCCATAGAGTCGAGAACACTCAAAAGCGATTCTAACGAAGAAGTTATGCACATTGCAAGCGGGAAGAAAATCGGCAATTTGCGGCAAGCTACGCGATGTAATGATAGCCCTTGTCTTTGTCATTTTCGGACTTATTATAAGCTCAATATTGTATCAAGATATATATGGATGGATTCTAGACTCAAAGAGATTTCCATAGAGTCCAAGAACACCCAAAACGGAGTTCGGACGAAGAAGTTATGCGCATCCGAAGTTGGAGGGTTGACATTGTGCAAGGGCTACGCTATAGCGTGGAATCCCACGCTATAGCGTACCCGAGATGCAACCAGCCACGCTACAGCGTGGCTTCCACGCCCTGGCGTGCCATAGGATGCACCCAGCCACGCCACAGTGTGGCTTCCACGCCCCGGCGTGCTAGAGTGCTCTTTGGCAGCTCCGGTACACGCCAGTTTTCGACCCGAAACCATCTCGGAACAGCCCTTGTCCACTGGCGACAATATCCTCCCAATTGAGGCCACATAACATGCCACAAACACAACACTAAAACCATCCACCACAATCAATCCCAAATCACCCCAAAAGTAGAATAAACCAAACTTCCATATCCATACAAATTCTACAATCCATCCTCAAAGGGGAAAGATTTCAGCCTCTAACAAGTAATCACTCTCTAACACCTCAAACCTGGCTCAAGGAATTTCATATACAAGTCACAAATTAACACTAACCCACAACCATCCATACAACCCATACATAAACTCTTAGTTTCCATACTCAAAAACCATACTAAATCTAACAAAAGTCCATACAAAGCTATACAAAGTTCCATACAAACCAAAACCTACAATTCAAGGGAAGAACCTAGACCCCGAGGTGCAAAATCACATAACTCCATACATATTCTATATAAAACCAAGGATCCTTACAAGTTCCATACAAGAATTCATACCAAACTCCAAAGATCCATACCTTTTCTTGGCCTCTTCTTCTTTTTCTTCTTCTTCTTCTTCTTCTTCTTCTTCTTTTCTCCTCTTCCTTTCTCTCCCAACCGTATGAGCTCTCTTTGGAGACCAAAAAATGAGATATTTTTTTGGTCTCCCCTCCTTCCTATAATTAAGTTTCAGCTATTTACCTTTTGGTCCTCCATCTTCTACTAATTTCTATTCCAAGTTATGTTGTTTACTTTGACCTCTATTTTTCAATTCATGTCTTTGATGCCTTTTGACCGGTGCACTTTTGTCCTTAAATCTTGCACAATTTTCGGGTTTTTTAAATTTCTATAATTTCGTTTTTAATTTACAAAAAATTTAATTTATGCCTACAAAATACCCTAAACATGTTGAAAACAACTAGGTATATTTCGGGGTGTTACAGATCAAGTCTCCGGAAGCACCTCCAATGAATATGACTCACTTTTGAAATGCAAGTTGTGCCTTCTTCTCCATAAAGCTTGAAATGTGCCTTGAATGCATAACTTCCATAAGTGATGCACAAATCAGTAATCCTCTTAATATTCACCACCCTTTTTTTTTATGATCATGGTTCTTCAATGATATATCTTCAATGCTCCAAGGACATCACAACCAAAAACCCTTAACAATTTCCATAATAAACTCTCTTATTTTCACAACAATGACTGACTCACCATAAACATAGCATAATAACACCATCATCCCAATAACATTTACGCGGTCGCCCAAAACACTCTCCCAAGTTGATGTAGAATAATGATTCCTCACAAAAGAATGCTAAGGAACTTCTCTTATATCAATCGTGAGGCTTGAACTTCACTTGGACATTTTGCCGAACACCTTGAGTGCGCACTTTTTCTTCACTTGTTCACTTGGACATCAAGGCATGATGGCTCTCCAAGCTTCAAAAGTGAGCTCTTAACTCCAAATTTATCAACAATATCATGGCATTCAGCTTCAAACATCAATTCCTTTCACTTCCTCGAATCTCGAGCCTCTAAGTTGAGGTCCCACTTCATTCACAAGCCAACAAAATGTGTTGAGAGGAAACACTCACTTGAACTTCAAATCTAGCTCAAGAAACCAAACTTATAACAATTTAGAGATTTGTATTGAGGGCATGAGGGTTGAGGTTGAAGGTGAACTAAGAGATGGGTAGGGTGATATGTGTTTGAAAAGCTTGGTGGGTTTTTGTACGGAGAGAATGTGTATGGCTTTTAAAATAAAGATGGAAGGGATGGAAAGGGGTTGGAGAATGATTGAAATGGTTTCTAAAAGAGGCAAAGGTGTTTGGAGGGGCCAGACCTTAGTTCCAAATGAGGGGAGGCTTGACAATAGGAAGAATAGGATGAACCTAAGAATGGGAGGATGCTGAAACTGATTTTTTTTGTTCAATTTTTATTCTTTGAGCCTCCAAGATGCTATAAACTTCCACTTTTCAAGATTCTCCACCTACATAGCCAACTTTGAACTCCAAAAGCCTAAAAAAAAAGCTAAAAAGAAAATCGAGTAAAATTTATTAAAAGCGGCTATAAAAAAATTGGCAAGGAAAACTTATTAAGCAGGTTGCCTCAGAAAAGGCTGCTTCGTTTTTGGAGTCGGCAGGCTCTCGAACTCTGGATTGGTTGGTGATTCTTGCCTCCATCATTCTCTAAGAAGCGATAATTGTGCTCAATTAGCAACTTAAACACCTTGTCTTCAAATGACTTGATCATTTTGTTCGCAATGGAGGCTTCCTTGATCTCATGAAATGAGACTATGAGCTCTTCCACCTCCAAAAAATGTATGGTATGTCTTCACTTGGAAACTCCTATTGCACAAATGCCCAAAGAGTCATTTTCAGAATTGTTTCAACTTCTTCATTCTTCTCTTCCGGTTCCGAAGAAGTTGACTCCTCTTCATTCTTCAATTGCTCAACAAACTCTTCGCCGCCCTCTTCTTCCTCTACTTCATTTGACTTTTCATCTTCTCCCCTACTTCTCAAGGTGACATTCTCATGATTTTCCATCTCATCACCTCCCGGATTCACTTCAATGGTGCCAAGCAAATTTTCTTGTTGTTATTCTAAGAGTAACTTGTCGGCCTTTTTCTTAGCATCATCCATGAATCGGGTATAGACACTAGCCATCTCCTTTATACTTAGATTTTCTCCTTGTGGAGCTTGGCTTCTCTCATCCATTAACTAAGTATAAGCATTCCATATATTGGGTGTGCGTGTTAGCCATCTTTGCTATACTTAGTGTCTCCTCTTAGTGTCTCCTCTTGTGGAAGTTAGGGTGGTCGAGCTTATGCAAATGGATTCTCAATTTGACAATCTATGCTCATATGAGGCCCATTACAATACCTACACAAGTTAGGGTATACTCGAACATTTTGGCCTCAAACTTGCCATTATGAAGTTGGATACTTAGAAGTTAGTTGGTAAAAAGATTCAATTGAGCTAGTAAATTGGCAAGAGTAGTTTGAGTTGTTGAATAAGTGGAAGCATCCATACTGAGTTAGGCTCCTACAAAAATAAAATAAAATAAAATAAAATAAAATACAAATCCAAAGTAAAATAGAAAAAGAAAATAAACAAGACTAACTATATCCAAAGTAGAGTAAAACTATTTCGCATCCATATTAATAGAAACACAATCCTTGGCAACAACGCCAGAAACTTGATAGGTACGAAACATGTATGTAAATAAGAATGCCAAAGTTTGCAAGTGCACGAGTCATGTACAAGTAATAAAGAGTAAGTAAGAGTATTGTCTCACGAGGATTGGCTACTAACTACGTGCAGAAACATTTGGATAATAAAAATCTATAACAAATGAAGAAATTACAACTAGTGTGCAAGAATCCTAATTTAACAAAGACTCGAGACTAAAAACCTTAGGGCAAAGATTTCACAAACACAATCCTATATGAACCTCTTAACTTAATTAATCAATATTCATTTCATCATGTTGATGATGATTTCACTAATTAAATTGTGAATCTCTCTCGATAACTCACAACCTACCCCTAGGATTTAGGTATTTTGCATTTCTACTCAACCCATAACCCAAGGAATGCAATACACTCAAGAAACCCCAATACCACAACTAATTTCATTTATATCTCTATCTCATGATAATTAAATGACATTTCATCCATGGTCTAATTCAATCCTTACTTCTCATATCTTGAATCTAATAAAAAATCATGCAAATATTAGCCAAATACCCACAAGCAATAAGAACAAAATGAAATATTCAACATAGATATTAAATAAGACAACAATAGAGATTAGGATGATTCATACTTTCAAGTCTTGGCTACATCTAAACACTAGGAAAGTAAGCTAAAACATCTCTAGAAAAGGAATTACAACCATCAAAATGAAGAAAAACATAGAGAGAGAGAGTAAGTGAATAAACAAATTTGGATGTGAAGGTCCCTTCTCTTCTTCCTTCTTCTTCTTCTTCTTCTTCTTCAAAAGACTTGGTTCCTAAGTTTCTAGGATTAGAGGCTTTAAAAATAACAATTTTGAGCTCAAATTGGGCTAAAATGCACCCAAGATTGACCCCAACATCGTGACGTCACTCCCTCACACCACGACATCACTTAAGCTGCTGGAGAATTCCTCTATGATGTTATGATGTTACTCTCACACGTCGCGACGTCAGTCCTGCACATTGTTATGTTACAGCTCCTCTCTATTTTACTCTTCACTTCCCGAGGCCATAACTTTGTCATGTGAACCCCAAATTGATCAATCTTAGTCTCTTTGGAAATATTAGAGAGTGTAGAATATGGATATAGTTAGAGAGAACACTTTAGAGCTGATGGTAAATACGGAATCAAAAAAGTGAGACAACTGGCCATATTTTGAACACTCTTCTTTTCTTCCTTCTTCTAAAAGTCATAACTTGATCATTTAAAGTCCAAATTTAGTGAATGAGGGATCTACGGAAATCTTGATCAGTCTACTATTCATAAATACAAATATTGGTACCATGGGAGGTCATTATATAGCTGAAAAGATTAAAATATAGTAGCTGCTGGTGCATGTGGAATTTGTTGATTTTTTTTTTTTTTTTTACTTTTTTGCTTTAAATTGCCTCAATGCTCGGATTTGGTCCTAATTATAAATAGGAATGAAAATGGTGTTAAAAAACTTATAAATATCATAAAAACTACAAAATAAAAACCAAAATATGGGGATAACATGAGTATATAATATACTCATCAGTGAGAGTGAGAGCACTAGAGAGAAACGATTTCTTTGTTGTGAAAAAGGTGTTATGTGATGGTTAGGGCTGAAAGTGGAGCTTTTATATTAGCCCTTAGCCCATCAAAAGGAATAAGATACCCCTCATTAAAGAGGGGTGGCTAGCCATGTGGCTTTGAGCTTATAAGGGCTTGCTCCTTGTGGGTTTTCAGCTCATATTTGAGCCTAATGACTGAGACTCATCCATATATTTGCAGATTCACTTAATCCACAGAGTCATCCATATTTGAACCTCTGCTTTCCATTTGGTTCCAATCCAAAATTTCCTTTCAACTTGGATTCAATCCAAAACCAAATTACTTCTTCTACACTTCTCTTAAGAGTGTGACCCATTAGGTTTCTAGTTATGTTGGCCACTTGAATCAACTCTTTGATTCGAACAAGTCATAAGCGGTATCTAGCAACACATCATGACCCCCAATTGACGGAGAGTCAAGGTTTTGACTCCAAACCTTTCCATATGCAATATATTGTGCAATGCTATCCTTTCATTCCATACCATACCCGACTTGGTTCAGAGCATGGATTATGCATCTAGTCTCACTAGATGAGCTAGCCCAAGTGTATTTATCTTGTCTCCGAGATCCATTACTCAAAAAGTATGCCACTGAATACTCACTTCATGGCATTATCACTCTAGCTAGAGATTCTGAGCAATGATCTCTACAAGAGGCCGAGGGTATTCCCTCCTTCTATCAGGAGTGGTGAATTCTTTATTGGTTATTCAATACCTTCGAATACCTCAAGCTATACCCAATCATCACCCTACGAGCAATCTCTCTTGAGGCAATAAGGATCGAAGTCAAAGTATAGAATAAGTATCTAAGATACCATTGATAACCTCAAGTCTAAGGATACTTGCACCATTGCTATGATGAGACTATCACTGATGTTTGAATAGATAATCCATATGATTGTCTCATAGGAAGTCTCTAATGTACTTGGCTACTCTTAACAAGCATCCACATGTCTAATCATCATGATGATCATAGTTTGCAGACCAACGCTATCAAATCTAGGAGTACAACATGTACAGAATACGTCGGATCAACAACTATGACTAGGGATAGTTTAGATACTACATAATTATTTATAATAGGAATCTCATTATCATGATCACCGTCATGATTTCCTTTATGTTATGTAATGTATCAAGGATTTCATTAATTTGATTTAAGATCGCTATCAATTCATTTATTAAATGAACATTAAAGAAATGAAGATGTGTTTATTATAAATGAATATAAGATGTACAATAAGTGCTAAAGGTGATTGCCTTTAGAACACTTCTCTAACAATCTCCCACTTAAACTGAAGCCAAGGATGAATATATCGGTTTCGACGGATATACCGGTACTTGGATTTTGGACTCTCATCGGATATATAGAAGATGTCGGTGGATATTTACATATGAATGTCGATATATAAAATTAAACCGTTGTGATCGATCCATAGCATTGGATCGAGTCGAGGATTTCAAATGAAGGCCCATTTAAATATATTTCCGATATATCTTGATATATCCCGATATATCCTCAATATATCCTGATATATCCTCGATATATCCTCGATATATCCCGATATATCCCGATATATCCCGTTCTGTCGGATATTTTCTTAGAAACATTAAACTAGCAGCGCGTGTTCCTGAACGATGTTTCCATGATATAACCGGTCAGAAACCGATACATCGGTCATCGTCGATATCGTGTCGAATATCACTGATATCGGATATATCGGAGATATATTGACGGATATATTAGATATTTTCATCCTTGACTGAAGCCAATCACCTTTATATCTAATACCATGGCAAGTACATGAGAGTTAAACTTCTTTTGAGGAAGTGGCTTAGTCAAAGGATCATCAATATTTTGATCACTGGGCACCTTTTTTGTGATTGCATCACGCCCATAAATGATTTCTCTAATCAAGTGGTATCATCTGAGTATGTGTTTGGACCATTAAGGAGATCATGGTTCCTTTAGCGGAGTAGTAGCTCCATTGTTATCACAGCTCTGCAAGTCTTGGATCTATAATGCTAGAGTACCACTCGAGTTACGAGATGAACTTCCTTATCCAACATTTCATAGTTTTATCAGAGTATAATATACTACTTCAATTGTAGAATCTGCATTTGTCTCCTGTTTAGACCTTTTCCTACTGACTGCCCCACTATTGAGATTTAGAGTCATCTCTATAAGTTGGAAGTTGGCATCAATATGCCCCTTCACATGAAGATCACTATCTCCATATCCATATATCAAGAATACATCCTTAGTCCTTCTCAAGTACTTAAGGATATTCTTGACAACCATCGAATGACCCTCAACAAGGTTCAATTGGTATCTTCTCGTGATACTCAAAGCATATGATACATTGGGTCTAGTACATATCATAGAATACATGATTGATCCTGGCCAAGTGAAATGCTAGAGAACAAAATTCATGTGTCCTCTCATCTTATGTCAGGACACCACGGACAGTCCAATCCAATGAATTATGGGAATGAACCCTCTCTTGAATTGCTCCATGCTAAACCTCTTTAGCATCTTATCTATGTATGTTGACTGTGAAAGACCATGAGACCTATTAGATCTATCTCTATAGATCTTAATCCTAAGATGTAGGTCGCTTCTCCAAGGTCTTTCATGGAGAAATTCTTAGATAACCAAAATTTGACAGATTGTAAAAATGAGACGTTGTTTTCTATCAATAGTATGTCATCTAAATACAATACTAGGAACACGACAACATTCCCACTAACCTTCTTATACACACAAGCCTAATCCTGATTTTGTGAGAAACTAAACTCTTTGGTGTCCCACATTAATTAAATGTTCAATTCTTAGATGCTTTCTTCAACCCATAAATGGTTTTTTTGAAGGTTGCATGCTTTACGACCATCTTAATTTGGTTCTACATTCATAGGTGCAACTATGGTTCATGCATTTTATGAAGTAAAAAAGGGATAAGAGTTGAGTATTGGTTGAGAAAGATGGGGTAAAAAAGGGTTTAGGGACATAACATTAGGTAGTACTTAAAACCATTAAGGTAGTACCTAAAGTATATTTTTGTAGTATCTATAGTATGTTAGAATAGTACTTACACATAAATGAGGCTATTCGAAGGGGACAAGCCTTACACCGAAATGAAAGTCAAAGTATCAAATTAATCTTCACAATATCATTTTATTTTGAAACACACCATCAAAGGAAAAAACAGAATTTTTCTGGTATTTAATTGCCTTTTTCTGTACCATGATGGATGACAATCTGATGGCTGCGACTATATGGAGGAAGGTGCCGGCGGAAGGTACGAGTTTCAACATATTAGGGAAGGCTGACAATTTAAGAGAGAAAGGTAGGCTTTTATGACTTTTTCCTTTCGCCTTTAGGATCGGGAGAGAAAGGAGGGAGTTATGAGAGAAAGAGAGGGAGTTAAGAGAGGGAAGGGATAGAGAGAAAGAAGTAGAATTCAGGATTTAGATTTTATTTTTTTTTTTTGTTTTATTTTTTTAATAGTCCAGCTAGATATTAATTGGAATGTAAAGAAGAGGGCATTTGGGAAATGTTGCCTAGTCACTAGTTTAGTTCATGATACACAATTTTTTTTTCCACATATATTGAACAATGCATTTCATATTCTTTGTACTTACTTTACATTTATTTTGAATTTAATTGTTTGATACATAATTGCTCCTAATGAAAATACAAATCAATTATTCCTTTATCTCTAATTTTTTATTAAAAAATTATTTTAATTTGATGTGTACTAAAATCATTAAAATAAATTAGATTTTAATATAAAAATATTTTTTTGACAAGAAATATATTAATATTTGATAATTAAAATTCTAATAAAATAAATGAAACTAAACTTTATTCTTATCCAAATAATTAATAATATAATAAATAAATACTATACTTTAATATTTTAATTTTAATTTTATAAGAATATAAAAATTAATAAATAAAAATATTATATATTAAAGTAAAATATTTATTTTCTTAAAAAAACACCATTCACTTATTTTATTAGAATTTTGATTATCAAATGTTAATATATTATTTCTTGTCAAAAAATATTTTCATATTAAAATCTAATTTATTTACTTCCAATATATTTTAAAAATTAATTATACAAATATAAAAGTATATATTATTTTAAAAATATTAGCCAACAGTTTTCAAAAATTATTTTCAAAATCACTTTTCTACCCAAACAAGTCAATAATCGAAAAATAATAATAAAAATTTTAAAATTATTTTAATTATTTTTTTTAGGGAGAATTACCAATAAGGGTGGGCCAATCAAGATATATATACCCTGGGTCATTAGCATGGATAATTCCTTAGAAGTCCTATATTTTTATAAGGACAAAAATGTCCTTTAACTAAAGTCTACCTTTAAAGAGAGAAGAGAGAAAGATTTGCCCACCTACCCTTACACCTTCTTCCGCCTTCGGTGCTAGCCTCCTTTTTCTCCCCTAGCACAGCCAACTCACATTCTGCAAAGTATAGGTTCCAAATCTCATGCCTCTAAAAAATAAAACTTCAGGCAATTATTATATTTTTATTTTGAAGAATTTTGATAGTTGTGATTTTAGTTTTTATGGTTTGTATCTGGTTTTTAGATTTATTAGGGAGGTTTATGATTTCGGTTTAGATGAAGTAATTTTTCTATGTGAAAAAGAATTATTAACAATTTTGGTTAGTTTGTTGTTGTTGTTTTTCTGTGAAAATATTGTATAGTTTGAAAAAAAACTTAAACAGAAAAAGACATGATATTGAAGGTTTATTATTGTCCAGTTTTCTCTTTTTTTTTGGTGAAAAGGTTTGTACCGATTGAAAAAAAGCATAACTAAGGTTTTCAATTTGATTCTATATAAAAGATTTGAAATTTTAAATAAATTGAAAAAAGTTATATTGAAATTAATAGAGTACGACACAAATAGTATATGCTTATAAAACAATTAAACTATAAGTACAATAGGGTACGATAATACTCTATACATTATATTTTATATATTTTTAAAGGCAACCAAATCATTTGACTATATTATACTGTATTGTAATATTAATGTTTATATGTTGTAATTATATTACATTTATATTATACTTGTACTTTCTACTAAAGACAGTTTTTATACAAAATCTTTAATGTATAAGTATTGGATATATCAATTTATAATAATACTCAATAAAAAAATATAACAATTATCCAAAAAAAATTTATATATGATAGGGTTTGAAAAATAAGGCTCATAGGCCCACTCACGAGCCAGCCTAGCCAATGAAACATGCGGGCCTGCTAAACCCCAAGGAGAGGCATGCCCATTGAAACGTCGGCCCTTTTACGTCGGCATTCAAGCTTTTTGATGCCAACGAGAATGAAGGTCTAATCAGATCGGCTAAAGGCCGATTATTAAATGCTAAGATAAAGGAAATAAAATATATTATCCTGCAAATGCAACAAAATCACGTCAACGTAAGGAAAGAAAAGATAATAGGTTCATCATGTGGATCTGATAAGGAAAGAAGATTATCCCCGAATAAAGCTACTCTTTCTATATCCTTTACAAAATCCGATACGATAATAACAAAAATATCCATCAAATGGGAACGAATCTAGTCGCGTCCGTGGTTGAGCATCTTATAAATCGAGGTCCACCCCATCGATTGAAAGATGCGCCTCAAGCGCCTTTGTCGCCAACATATTCGCCCCCTAAGTAACCTTTCTTTTCTCTTAGGAAGAAACTGACATAGGCATCGGAGCGGTCATGGGCGAAGCCCTCGCGAGCCTTCTTCCTTGTTTTGCGCGATCCTCGCTAGCCCAAGCGATCAGGGCTGCTGATCTAACCCGTCGACAATCCGGTCGGCCCAGCGACCCTACACACTCGGCCAGTTCCAGGTCCAAAAAGCATCATTAGTTGCCGCGGAAATACGTAGGAGCAGCAGTTCTATAAATATAATTGATTTCGGAGTTATTGATGGTATCGACTCGGAACCTGGCGAGAACAACACGCTAATCCTCTCAATGATGCGGGACCCGACCCGGGCAGCCTTGGGCGGTAGGCCTCCGGCATGTTGGAAGCAATGCAGGCCAACACGGACGAGGTGGAGGCACTCCGCCTCACTAATCAACGTCTAATGGAAGAATTAGAACAACTCACCAGACAAATGCAACATCCATGGGAAGCGTGACGAGACCACGGGAAGATTAGCGACATTCCCTCGTGAGAGAAGCTGACACAATCTCGACATTCCTCGAGGTCTTTGAAACGAGACGAGTCAAGCCCAGGGCCGGCGTGGATCACATCAGCCCCTGGAGAGGGCAACAAAGCTGGCACACACAGGGATGTCGGAACGAAGAACTACATCACCCTCGGCAAGGAGGCGGAGGAAGCGATCGTAGGAACCCAGGAGGTTGAGGCCTCAGAGAGCTGGTAGGTGTGAAGGAGGTAGTGAAGGGCGCTCTGACACTGTAAGATACCTTGGTGCGACAAAGCTGAATCACCCTTCCACGGTAGGGTGCTCCGCCCCCTCTTCCAGCCAAAATTCGGGATGCACAAGTGGAAGCATTCGATGGTATCAAAGTCCCGATTCGATCCTCAACACTTACAAAAACCAAATGGGTGCATGTGTATCAAAGATCGATTACGTCTGTGCCATTATCACCTAAAACTGGCATGGTTTAATAGGCTTCCACCGTCGTCAATCTCCTCATTCAGAGAGCTGTCCATTGCATTCGTCTCTCACTTCATTAGGGCCAGGACGTATAGAAAGCCAAGTTACCATCTGCTGACCATCAAGCGAGCTTCTGAGAAAGCTGAGGGTCTTATGTCTAAAGATTGATGCAGGAGTCTCTAAGGTAGACATACCAGACGAGAGTTCGCGAATCAACGCATTCATTTCTTTGGCTTAAGTGCGGTCGAAAGACTTTATGTTTCCATCTCCAAAATCCCCAAGCAAGCATGGCTAAGGTGCTTGCAAGCGAAATATATTAATGGTGAAGAGGCCCTCATATCGAAAGAGAGGCTCTTCAGCTTCGTAAGAAAAAAGCGGGACACCTGGCTGACGAGGGCGAAGCGACGGACACAAAGCGGCCAGAAAGATCTCAGAAGAAGGATGGAGAAGCGGTCCCGAAGGCGTGGGAACCTCGGAGATCGTGCGGAACCACGCGAATCCAGCGACAACGTTATTCGCGCCGGCGTTTTACCTTGCGGCCTCGGTATCACGGGTCACCGCGCGAGTGCGAAGCGAGCGGTTCTTTGGGGTGTGACTCGAAATGAAGTCGGACCCGCGGCAAGAGACAGCTCCAAGAGTATTGTGGAGTTCCGCGGGGACTCACGGACCTTTGCCTGACATTTGCATACAACTCAAGAGAGAAATAAAGTACTTAATACGATCACGGGTACCTCCGAGACGCCATATCCTGAATCGGTTTCGAGAATCAAACTCGAACCGGGCCCCACCTCGTGACCACCACCTCTCGGTAGGCAGCGACTCGGCACGACAACCCTAGGTGAAATCCAGGTAATCTCGGGAGGATTCGCAGGAGGAGGGGAGTCCAGCTCAGCTCGGAAGGCCCATCTACGCAGCATCAGGTCAACAGAGATAGCGGAAATACAAGCAGTGTCTAAACTACCGCGGCTCGACACGTCCATCACATTCTCTGACTCAGATCTGGAGGGATGCCAACACCCTCATGGCATTGCACTTGGTAGTTCGCGCGATTGTGGCCAGCAAAACATTTCATCGGATCCCTGGTGACAGCGGGAGTTCGAGCCAGGTCTCGTCTTTGCATCGACGCCGAAATAAAATGGGCATCGGAAGGAGAAGCTGGAACCCGGGTCGGCCTCGTCTGCGGGGTTCTGCGGGAAAGAGTATTACCTCTGGGCTCGTCTGATGGTACTCACCTTGAAGTCCCCCCATGCCGGGGCGACGACTACGGCAAGATTCCTCATTGTAGACGCCTCATCTGCTTATAACATGTTGCTAGGCAGACCCTCTCTCAATGCAATAAAAGCCATCCCCTCCGCGTACCACATGATGATCAAGTTCCCTACTGTAAACGGAGTAGGAATGGTTCGAGGAGATCAACGAGTGGCCAGGGAATGCTACTCGGCATCCATGAAGCAGAAAACGATCGACAACATATACCTGGATGAGCTCGACATGTGTGACGAGGTGCTCACTCGACCTGAGCCCTTAGAAGAACTGGAACCGGTACTGTTGGACGACGACCTCGAACATCTCGCCTATATCGTCTCCAAGCTAGCGGAAGACCTCAAAAACCCCCTTATCCATTTTTTAAGATAGAACAAAGACGTCTTATGGAAATAGCGGACATGGGAGGAAATTGATCCCTACGGTAATCACTCGCCGGCTGAGCGTCGGTATCATTCGCTTGATCAAGCGAAGGGCTTGGCGAAGAGCGAAAAGCCATCAAGCGCGGGAGTCGTGAGCTCAGCGAGGCGGGAGGCGATCGAGGAGGTAGAATATCCAGAATGGCTAGCTAACGTCGTACTCGTCAAAAAAGCAAACGGCAAGTGGCGACTCTGCATCGACTTCACAGACATCAACAAAGCGTGCCCAAAGGACAGTTTCCCTTTGCCACGATCGACCTCATCGTAGATACTCACTGGCGGCATGAACTCCTCGGTTTATGGATGCCTTCTCCGGCTTCCTGACCGAGATCGGTATGGATTGAGGCGACGAAGGCCTTGTTCGTCTGGCGCGAGAGACTATTGTTATCGTGTGATGCCGTGCAGACTCGAAACGTGAGCTACGTATCGAGGAGGTTGGTAGATGGGATGTTCGAAAATAGGCCTGGCTTTAGAGGTGTACGCATAGATGACATGTTGTTAAATCTGTGGTTGAGCTCCATATGGCTAAATCTATCCGAGTTCGGATCTTGAGAAATTACAACATGAAAGCTGAATCCGGCCAAGTATTGCCTTTGAAGTATCAGCTAGGAAAATTCCTAGGTTTTATAGTCGACCAGGGGTGGCGAATCGAACAAAATAAAGGTCGTGCTACGACATGCCATCGCCATCGGGTATAAAGGAAGTCACGTTTGTGGGAAGGATGCGCTTTGGCCCAGGTCGTATCGGAGGCAAGTGACAAATGCCAACCTTTCTTCAAGTCTGAAGAAGGCCTTTCAATGGGATCTGAAGTGTGAAGAGGCATTCTCGGCTTTGGCGTATTTGAGCTCTCCTCCCATTCAGTAAGCCACATTGAAGGGCTCCTTACTCATCTTAGCCGTATCGGACTTCTCGACCCGGTCTTTGTCCTCGTCGGAGATAAAACGAATTACAACTCCCGGTTACTATTACAGTAGAGCTCGAGAGGAGACGGAGGAGAGAGTACCCGAGGATGGAGAAATTAATTTTGGCATTGGTAACATGACTCGAAAACTCGCCCTTACTTCAGGCTCATACCATGAGTTCAGCCAAGGAAATGCAGATGAAGCAAGTGTTACATAAACCAGAGACCTCCGGAAGGCTGATGAAATGGGCTATAGAGCTAAGCGAGTTCGATATCAGATACAAGCCAAAAACTGCAATAAAAGGGCAGGTCTTAAGTAGGCCGTCATGGGAATTCACCTCGGTAGATTTGCGACGGCTCGAGCAATGAATGACCTCCCGTACGACTCTGTGAAGCGGACCTCGAATGCCTGAGGAGCGGAGCGGGTCTAATCTGACCTCTCTAGAGAAGGAATAGATGTGAGTGCGCACTCGGGTTAGGATTCAAGCCTCCAACAACGGAGTCGAAGTATGGGGTGGGTCATAAAGCGGGGCCTCGACCTCGCCCATTCAGAAGTTGACATTTAAGAGAGTGCGCGACTCTGGAGTTGGTAGTAAAACAAATAGAAGACACCTACGAGGCCAAAAGTGGAAGGTGATCCTATATCTCCAAAGGTACGAGATTTATTGAAAAAAGTGTGCTGGTTCGGTCGGACATGTCCCCAGCGAGAGAACTCGGCCAGTGCCTTAGCGAAGTTAGCAACGGCCTACGGGAGACCTCAGCCAGTTGACCTTTGTCGAATGCACAGCGAGGCCCTACATCGATCTGCGGCGTGGAGGTTGCCTGAGTGGTCAGAGCCCGGGTTGGATGGACCATTTAGGATTATATAATGGACGGACGTCTACTGGCTGACCAAAAAATGGCTAAAATAAGGACGAGGTTTTGAGGGTTCACTAATCATAAGGAAGCACAATCTGGCGAGGTTTCTTCACACGATCCTTAAGTGCATCGCGGGAAAAGACACGAATACGTGCTAAGAGAGTACGAGCATATGCGAAATCACACATCGGGCTCGAGCATTGGCGGGAAGGTCTTGAGGCAGGGATGCGGCCTCTGATACTGAAGGCCTTGGCCAGAGCCTGGTAAAAAGCGAGATACGCGAGAGCATGCCCGAGATCTCAGCCTCCCATCAGAGCCCTTGACATCAATCACAAGCCCTTGGCCTTTCCAACAGTGGGGTTTGGACCTCTACCCCTTGGGAAGGGCCAATGTAAATTCATCATCGTCGTAGTAGATTACTTCACTAAGTGGGCTGAGGCCGAGCCCTTAGCCTGATCATGGAAACGAGAGATGCGCAATTTTGTGTAGGCGAGCCATCATATGCGGGTTTGGTATCAGGCCCTGTGGTATCGAACAACGGAAAACAATTGACAACATAAATTTAGAGATTTTTAATGTCGAGTTCGAATTAAAATTATTACTCGTCTCGGCATATCCGTGATCCCAACGGTTAGGTCGAAGTCACCATCAAGGAACCCTTAAAGAATTTGCTTTGAAGACCAAATTAGAAGATCTTAAAGGAAAATGGGTAGAATACCTCCACGGTACTATGGGCTTCTGAGGACAACCGCAGTCCCCTGACAACCCAGAAACCCCATTCGCTATGACTGCGACGATAGCCCACTGTCGAAGTCGGATTAAAGTCCCCAAGGATCGAGTTAGCAACAGTGGAGCATAATGACGAGGCTCTCCGTCTAAATTTGGATCTCTTAGATGAAAAACGTGAACAGGTTCTAAGGCGTACAAAAGACTACCAAAGGAAAACGAGTCACTATGACCAAAAGTCAAACCCGGGGCTACATATTTGGGTGATTTAGTCAAAAAGCTCTGTGCGAGGAAGAATCCGGCACATGGGAAGCTGGGCTGACTAGAGGCCCCTACATCATATCTCGAGTCGTCGGACCGGGCAATTCTGACTCCCGAACGGAGGAAAATTTTACAGCCTGCTTGGAATGGAACATCTTAAACGTTTTATCCCGGTAGACCTTGGTTTGTAATCTTAAATGGAGATTTATCAATTTTCGGTGCTGATTGACCATTCTTGAGTCATTTTGTTAGGCAGTAAGTAAGCAACTCGAGAATATAATGCTTAGGAAAATTTTTATCACGATAAAATGAAAGCTTATATGCATAAGGAAAGAGTCCTGCTATTCCAATCGGATTACATTCAACTACAATCAGTAGGGTCATCGATTACATCTTGGAAGTATACAGTACAAGCGGTTCCGCAAAAAAAAAAAAAAATTTCGGGAAGAAAAGGAAGGAAAGCGAGGGTGGGAAAGAGGAGAAGAAAGAAAAAGGAAGGATGGAAGAGTTTGTGCGGAAGAAGGAGAATGAAGAGACGAAAGAGACGAAAGGAAGAAAGAGAGAATGAAGGAGAGGGAGAAAGAGACGAAAGGAGAGGAAGAGAAAGAAGAACAGAAAATGGAGAAGGCGACACAAGAAATGTGCGCCCTCTCCCGGATACGTTCCACAGCACGAAGCTAGGAATAAGCATGACTCCCATAAAGGGAGACTGGGAAAAACACAACTCCCCTGGCGAAGTCAAATGAAACCCGGGCCAAGATCTTGAGATGGACCCCGAAACGAGGCAGTCAAACCAGCGCTTAATCTCGCCTTGATTTCGATTCTTACGGAGAAGGCGAATATCGAAGTATAAACTCCATAGATGAAGTCGCCATTTATAAGAAGGCCAAAACACTCGGAAATCCGCACAAACGTTTCAAATTCTCCATAAATCAGCATTAAAGACACTCGCACCTTTCGAGAGGAGGCGGAAGCGAATGTGCATCTGACAACTTCACTTTGGCCAGGTTCATCTACTGCGCACATGCCGCACGGCCTAATGGAGTCGGATCGGCTCGGGCGGATCGCCGCCCGCGGCCTCGGCGCTGGGTGATGGCTCACTTTGTGAGTTCATCTACTTTGCATAGGTCCGCGACCTGTGAGTCGGATCAGCTCGGTGGATCGCCACCAAGGCCTCCCGGCCGAGACCCCGATTAGCTCACGTTGGCCGAGTTCATCTACTTTGCCTGAGGCCCGCAGCGACAATGAGTCGTCGGCTCGGGTTGGATCGCCGCCCAGGCCTCGGCGCCGGGCCCGGTGGCTCACTTTGGCGGTTCATCCTACTCATCACAGGCCACGCTGACCTAGAATTGGATTAGCTCAGGCTGGATCGCCACCAAGGCCTTAGCGCCGGAGCCCAGTAGCTCACTTTGACGAGTTCATCTACTCTGCAAAGGCCACGCAGCCTAAGGAGTCAGATCAACTCAGGCTGGATCGCCACCAAGGCCTTAACGGCCGGAGCCCAGTAGCTCACTTTGACGAGTTCATTTACTCTGCGGGCCTGCGTAGCCTAGGAGTCAGATCAGCTCGGTGGATGCCGCAAGGCCTCGGCACCGAGCCTAGTAGCTCACTTTGACGAGGTTCATCTACTGCGCACGGGCCACGCGACTGGGAGTCGGACTCGGTGGATCGCCACCAAATGCCTTAGCACGAGCCCCATTAGCTCACTTTGGCCAGAGTTCATCTACTGCGCACAGACCCACGCGGCCTAGAGTCGGATAAGCGCAAATTTGGATCGCCACGAGGCCTTAGCTCGGGCCAGTAGCTCACTTTAGTGAGTTCATCTACTCTGCCCACAGGCCCGCCTTGACCTAATGAGTCGGATCATTTCGAGGGTGCCGGATCATGCTAAGGCCTCTCGGCGCTCGGAGGTGATAGCTCACTTTGGCGGGACTAATCTGCACCCTGAGACCGCGTAGCCTAGGGTCGGATCATTTCAGTTGGATCGCCACCATGGCCCCTCGGCCGGGCCCGATGGCTCACTTTGATGAGTTCATGCCTCGCCGCAGACCCGCAGCGACTAATGAGTCGGATATCTCGGGGGTACGGATCGCCGCTGACCTCGGCGCCGGGCCGTTAGCTCACTTTGGCTGAGTTCATCTATTACGCACGAGACCCGCGCGACCTAATGAGTCGGTCGACAGAAATTTGGATTGCCACCAAGGCCTCGGTGGCCGGGCCGGTAGCTCACTTTGTGAATTCATTTGTGGTCTGGGCCACCGCGGCTGGTGGTCCATTTCATTTCGGCAAATAAAGCCAGAAGCCCAGACTCGGCGGCTCGGCTTGGCGAGCTCGACCACTGCGCGCGGGCCATGCGTGACAGATCAATTCGGCAGGCGGTCGTACGGAGCCTCGTGACTCGGTTTGAAGAGCTTAAGCGCTCAGCTCAAACTACTGGTCGGGCCATTCGGTTCATGCGGAGGAACATCGCGAAAAACCTGTTAGGCGAAAGAAGTAAAGTAAAGAATGAATATTCATTAGAAAAAAGGCTATGTCTTGGGTCCCGGGCCCTGACAAAATATATATTAAAAAAAAAGAAGGAAAGAAAGTATAAAAGTCGGTCGGGCGGACGATGTGCCTGAAGTCGGGCATCGGAAGGAGTAGCGGACGGTAGGTGAAGAAGGGAGTGGGCTGGCGGGGTGCCGGTTCTCGAGAGATAATCGTGAAGAAGGACCCTCATCCTCATCGATCCTTTGGGAAGGTCAAAGTTGAAATCCAGGCCGGAATAGGCATTAACAACCTTCTTCTGAAAGGCAAGCCATCCAGAAACCCATTGAGTACAAGCGTCGGCCCTCAGTCTTCCAATGACTTCGTCCCGCTGAGCCACCAAAGTTATTTGCTGGTGAAGGTCCCCAGACCAGCGTCACTCCTCGATCGGGCGTTCATGGTGTGACCTCGTTAGCCTCGCGTGAGCCACGAATCCAACAACGTCATCTTATCACGCGGGTCATCCTTGAGCATACGCGGTTCTTCCTTAGACTCCGGCTCGCCTTGGGATGTGAGAAACTCATCCACCCCAACTATCACGAAACTCATGTGCGTTGCGGCCCGTCACAGCCTCGTCAAGTTGTTACGCCTGACTGCAATAAATCTCGAACCTCTGGCTTCGCCTTCGACCCCCTTTGTCAAATTTGTTCCAGTTTGATCTTCTCTACCTTAGGCAGGGCACGCGGCGTCGTATCTTTAAATCCAGTTTAAGCCCTTTGCCTCCTCGGTCTAAGTTGCACTTGACCAGTATTTCGGCCCGCTCGAGATGTAAGGGAAGCCACCCTCGCCTTATGGCCGGACCGCTTTGGCATGACTTCGTTTAGTTTGACCTTTTCGGCGAGCCCTTCAAATGAGTAGCCACCTACGCACCAGCCCTGGAATCAACACCTGATGCAAATTCAACGAGTCAACTCAAAATGGAATCGAACCACGACCAGTGGTATGAGAACTTCGGAGCGACCCCTGGAGAGATAAAACAGCCTCATCGAAGAGACAGCGCACCCGACCTCTTGAGATCGAGTCATTAAGAATGGGCGCGACTACGCCCGGCCAGCGAGCTCGACATTGAAACAAAGAATCTCGTCCCGCCGTTTGGTTCCGGATCTTTCCTCCTCCTTTTCCGCCCTTCGAAGGTGACCTAGCCCTCGTTGGCGGGTTCCAGACGATATCGGAGTGGCCCAGCGAGGCGCTCAGCGGCCACAAAGGGATATACGCCTCCGCCCGGCGGACCCGGGGCCGGGACCCATGAACCCAAGGCGTAGGAGCCTTAACGGAGCGCGCACGGTCCGGTTTACGGACATGGCGTAGATGGAAGATGAAGGAATTCCCCGACTTTGGTACTTTGGCGAAAGCGTAGATCTTTCTCGAAAGGCGAGTCAGGGTTTTTCGTTTCCTCTTTGAGCTTAGAGACAACGTCTCAACTAAGCCGGTAGTTCCCAGTGGGTTTGAATCGGAGGGCCCAATGGCGAGAAACTTTCTTGATGGAAGGAGCGAAGGCCTCCACGGCGACGGAGGCTCAATGGGAGAAACTTTTGTGGCGGGAGGAGGCGAAGGCCTCGAAGCAGCAGAGCGAGCTGACCTCGAGCTCGAAGGGCCAGGAATGTCAGACTTGATCGGCTCGTAGGGCGGGGAGGACACTCGATATGCGCTATGGCCCGTTATCTTTAGTGGCCCGAGATCAATTCGAGCACACGAGAGGCATGTAGGCGGTCTGAGTCAAATGCCAATGACCACACCCTGATTATAACCCAGCGAGCGAACACTCAAAAGATTCTCGGGGGTGGTCAAAGCCAGAGCGCCCAAGGTATATCCTTGTCGAGAGGTCATATTCCCAATTACGGCCACTAACAAAGTAGCGTCCACGGCTGTGGGAAGAGGGAAGATCGGAAATCCTGAGAGGAGCACGAGCTGAAAATAAAGAAAGCCCTCGGATGTCTCATTCGGGCTAAAAGGTAAAGGAAGCGAGCTATCGCTGGGGACCACGGCCCCTGTCCCTAAAGAAACCAACGGACCAACGAGATACTGACCATTGGCGTGAGTTGAGAAGGACAAACGGTGAAGTCTTTGCCAAGCCCTTTTATGGGAGGATGCGGAGAAGCGGAGACCATTATCGAAGGTCACTTCAAGCACACCATCTTAGGCACGGGAGACCACATAGAGGTCAAAGCGTCGAGGACCACACCCCATGAAGGAGGTATTAGCGTCTGGCAAGGTGGCCCGTATGAGGGGACCGGCCTTGCTAGGTCAGCGAGTTAAACATGTTGAATGGCGGATCTTAGGTATTAGGCCCCCGGTATTTAATCGGGTTACTTTTCCACTTACCCTTGTCAAGGAAGGAGGCACCTACGGGGCATCTTGAAGTTCAACCCTAGGCGAGCGGTCGGAGACACACGCCCGATTCGTCGAGAACCCGGCGAGTAGACGAAGAGTCACCATCGATCTGCTTGAGAGAAAGCGACTGGACCCATGATGAAAAAATAATGAAAACAAAACTTGGCTAACCCCTAACCCTAGCGCCCTAGTCGTATACTTCGGAAAACCAAGGAGATAAAGCGGCGGACCAGGAATACAGAAAAGGCTATCCCGAGAAAGACGTCGAGAGAAAGACTACACCTGAAAAGACTCATACGAAGGCGGGAGGGAGGGAAGTGGGAACTCACTAAAGGCAAAGGAAAAGGTATCGGGATCGAGAGACACACAAGGCAGAGGATGTGCGAAACAAAGGAAGCGAAAGGAATGGGAGAAATGAACGGGCCGAAGAGTCATCATTATCATAAGACCAATGATGGCGACCCGAGCCACCTAGCCCAATCCGATACAATGACACGTAAATTGCACGATCACGAGAAGCGTTACGACCTTTGCCCGTGCACGTACACAAGAATTTGAGGAGCAGCGATAGGGTTTGAAAAAATAAGGCTCACAGGCCCGCTCACCAGGCCCAAGGAAGAGCCTATCAGCCCAGAGCCGCCTTGAGAGCCATTAGCTCAAGCCACACAAGGAGGCATGCCCATTGAAGCATTCAACCCTTTTTACGTCAGCATTCAAGCCTTTTTGGTGCCAACCCAGAATGAAGGTCCAATCCGCTCGGCCCAAAGGCCGATTATGGGAAGTCTCCCAAAGATAAGGGAAATAGAATATATTATCCTGCAAATCCAACCAAATCTCATCAATAAGGAAAGAAAGATAATAACAGTTCATCATCAGACTGGATCCCCCAATAAGGAAGGAAGATTATCCCAAATAAACTGCTCTTTCTATATCCTTTACCAAATCCGATACCGATAATAACAAAAATATCCCATCAATGGGAGCGAATCCTAGTCACCATCCAGCCCAGTTTGAACATCTACTATAGAAATACAAGGCCACCCCATTGGTGAAGATGCGCATACTCATCACACCCATCGCAACACATTACGCCCCCTAAATGACCTTTCTTTCTCTCGGGGCCGACATAGGCATCGAGCTGACCACGGGCGAAGCCCTCGCCGACCCCTTTCAACCTTGATGTTTTTTGTAGCGATCCTACTTCAGCGAGCGATCCGGGGAGCACATGATCTAACGTCGGCAATCCGGTCACAGAGCTGGCGACCTACACGCTCTAGCCCAGTTTCGGTCGAAAAAAGCATCATCAATATACATATATTTAATGTTCTATTATCCAATTATATTATATTGTATTGTAATGTTAATGTTTCTATATTGCATTTCTATTGTACTTGTGTTTGTTTATTGTTTTTGAGTTGTTAAGGGTAATTTAGGTGTTATTATAACATCGTGCTTCTCAATCATTATTCATTTGCCAATAACCACCCTTCAAAATTATCTATGACAATGACTTCATTGTAATTAAATCTTTGGTTATTACATCCTTTTGGTAATTCCCTTTGTTTTTTATAGGTGAGGCCATTTTGGGGTATAATAATAGAAGCCGATATTTGTTAAGTTGGAATGGGGAGGGTTGTAGGTTGTAGGCATTGGTGGAGCCTGGATTTAATTTTGTTATATTTCAGGGGGGGCAAAAGTTTTGCATTTGGATTCAATCCCCTTTATATATAATGGAGAAATTTTTTGCAAAAGAATTTCATGGGAGTACTTGCCTTACTAAATCCTAGCTAGATCATTTCCTGATCGCAGGCAACCTGTTATTATTTATAATACTTGTTTGTCGACATCTAATAAAGTTTATCCAAAAAAATTGAATTCAATTGACAAATCTTGATGTATGACAAATTATTTTTCGTTTTGATATAATGAGATAAATTAAAGAAAATTAAAAACAGTTTCTTTTCTTTTTCACTATTTTAATCATTTTTCAATCATAAATCTAAATTATTAAAATATAAAGTGAGAAAATTATTGTTTTCACCCAAATTAAATTTGGCTTGATCAACAAAGTGTATTTAGGCTTGAGCCCAAGCCCATGATTAAAAATCCAAGTGATATGGGTATAAATCCATTTGATTAAGCCCATATAAAGTCCAACGGTATTTTTGAAAATTTTAAAAAATTTGTGAAGTTAAATGAAACCTTGTCTCAAATATCAGAAGTGGTAAAGAATGTGGGCAGTTATTTGACGTGGTAGCAAAAACTTAAGAAGCAAGTCTCCTTAATAGAAGACGTCGGCAATTATTTGAGGAAGTGGGAGAGTGGAGAAATACAGGACTTGAACAATTATCCAAGAATGCTTATAAAAGGAGGAGAGCTCTCACCGATTAAGAAACAATCAATCAACCAATCAATCAATCAACCAATCAATCAATCAACTCAACTACTTCAACATTTCTTAGGTTTTCAATTAACTTTCATCAATTTTAACTTTCTATTTTCAAGCTCTAGTTACACGTCTTTCAATTATTCAGTACATTTCAGTAATCTATTTTCAAGTATTAGTCAAGTTTCTTTAAATTCCTCATCATTGTTTGTTCCATTCATTCCTAGTGCATTTTAACATTCTCTTCAACTTTTATTCATATAATTGTAAAACCCGAGAAAAATCGAATTTTTTTGAAAAAGGGCAAAATGGTAATTTGTCGCTATAGTACAGGTTGAAAACCTAGAAATTTTCTAGATCTCGGATGGTGAAACGGAACTCATTGTTGAATTTGTTTCGTGAAATCTAGTTATCCAAACAAATTTCGTTGAATTTCGAGACAATCGGATTTTCACGTTTTTTAGGGTGATGAGTGTCTAGTGACTCCCAGGAATGAGATTTTTATGAAAATCTCGGAAGTTAGGAAATAACTTGAGTTAAGTTCAAGGAATATGATTTAAACTTGAAATGAGACGAAACAAATCTCTTTGGGCCAGAATCAAACCTGAATCAGGGTGGACACATGGCAAGACGTGGGCCACGCACTTAACTTAAACTTAAGTTAGAATAAAAGGGGTAATTAGGGCAAAAAAGCCATTTTCCCAGGTTTGACCGAGGGAGAGAGAAAGGGAGGGAGAAAGAACACCAAACTTCTCTCTACGATCTATGGAACTTTGTTGGTCGGTTTTCGTTGGGCTAAGAACAAAAGTTCATCGCATCGACGAGGGGTACGCGTGGGTACCAAAAACATGGGATTTTGCCGAGGATCCAAGTGAGGAGTTTAGGAAATCAAAGGTTTTAGGTTTAGGAAGTGCCCATGAGACTTTCTAATGGTTCTATCAAGCTCTAAGATGTAGGGATTTCTTCTTATTTGGGTTTATTTTCCATTTTTGGGCTGGAAATGGTCAGATGTTCAATTTCCTGTTGGCCGTCCTTAGCTTAGGCAAGGACAAGGGGCTTCCCCAAGAAGAAAGGTTTCTTTTCCTAGGTGAAGGAGGTGTTCACCTAGGCAAAGGGGTCCGCCTAGGCGAGGGTATGTACGCTTAGGCAAACCGAGGACAAGAATTGTGAGGTTTTTGGTTCGCCTAGGCGAGGGTAATGCTTACCTAGGCAAATGTAGGCTACACCTAGGCGAGCCTATGACTTGTTGAGGCCTGTGTTCAAGGTCTGTTGGGGGGTTGGTTTTGTGGCCCGGTTTGTGATTGTTGTGGCTTGCTTTGAGGCCATTGTATGACTTGTTTGAGAGTGTCATTGCTTGACTAAGGAGTGACATGTTGGATGTCAATATGTGTGTTCTAATGTATTGGCATGTGATGAGTGTATATGTGAAAATGGCCATTACATGGCTCAATTGTGTGTGTGTCATTGCTTGAACATAGAATGACATGTTGTATGTTGATGTTGATATATGTGTGCATAATATATTGGCTACTGAATGGAAATGTAGTATGGAAGTCGTATACGGGTGATGTGATTTGTCCATGACACCGTGGGTGGTTGTGGATTGTGTTAATCGATATGGCATTCATTATACATGCGGCATGATATAACATGCAATGGCGCATTGCATTGCATATACACGGGGGCATTGCATTGAATGGGTGTGAGTGCATGGTTATAATCAACACTACGTTTAGTGATTGATTAGGTGGGCTCGGTACTGTTGGACGATGTCTAACAGAGTCACACAGTTGAATAAAATTGTAAAGAAAACTTGTGTCGAGTAGCCATGACGGGGATAGATGCCCTCGGGTGAAAGACTTGAGTATTTGTGTTAGACATAATTCTGGTGACGGTAGAAAGTGTTTAGATGTGCGACCTTTGATCACGACACAAGTGCTTGCCCTTGAAAGACACATGAGTTTTGTATATAAATGATCATTAAGGTGTAACATCCAAAAAGCTTTTTGTTTGAAAAAAAATGAATTTGTTTTTTAAAATGATCATTGGATGTAATCCAAAAATGATGGATTTTATCACGCATGGGCTTCTGTAATGTTTGATAGGAGTCGGAAGGGACTCGGAAATGTTGGGAGTGGTAAGGATTCGGGGCATGGTACATGATTGAGTCTCGTCTTATTTCATGGCATGACATGTAGGATTCCATAGTAAAAATTACATTTTTTTCACTTGGAATGTGAATGTGAATGTGTGGAACATAACCATTGCATGTGCACTTAA
This sequence comes from Tetrastigma voinierianum, assembly GCA_016808115.1. Lineage (NCBI taxonomy): Eukaryota > Viridiplantae > Streptophyta > Magnoliopsida > Vitales > Vitaceae > Tetrastigma > Tetrastigma voinierianum. The sequence goes on from JAEQBH010001219.1 coordinate 1,160,369, forward strand.
GTGGGGAGTAGCCTCTATAGGAAATATTCTCCACTAGGTGTGACTCACCCTTTATAGGAAAAGATTTTAGGTGAAGGGTGTACCTTTGGTGAATGACGCTCATTGGGTACAATTAGCCAGAAGAAAGGTGCTGCACGTGGCTTTGATAAATCTTTTTTGTAAACTATGGAACAATCTAATTCGGTATGCCAATAATGGTAAAGAGAGTGATGTCGAACTCTTATGGTATTTTAAATGTAATTTCACATATTTTAACTTAAATATGGATAAATGGATCCTGGTGAATGGGACATAACGATGTGGTATCGAGAGATTTTCGGTATCAGTGTGTCTGATTTGGTATCAAAGCTTAGGTATCTGATTACCTAGGTAGTATTTCCATGAGGTTGATGATTTAATTGATAGGACCCACGAGTTTTAGGGCGTCACACTTGGTCTTTGCATTTTACGGCATTATCTACTTAAATTTTAGGGAGCGTCCAAGGAATCAAGAAATCGCTTTGTCGGTCAGATTTTTGTATTTTTAGGCGTAGTCTCGGTTGGAAACACTTTAATTTCATGGCATTCCTGACCTCATGCTTTTATTTTGAATGTTCATTTGAAAATCATAAAATCACCACAACATATTTTTGGCATGTCCAGTGAGACCTATTTTTGCTGAAGACGCCCGATGGGACCTATCTTTTTTGAAGATGCCACCAAAGTTGAGAAATAAAATCATTGTGGAGTCTCAGGACTTAGGATATGATGCAGCATAAGCAGCACAAGAGGGACTAATTCCAGCCATTGTGGAATAACTAAAGAAAAATGCAGTAGGTTTTCTCTAAGAGGAACATGCATCAGACGGTTCAACTAGACAAGGGGGGTAGAAGGTACATGTGATATTGATGTACCTAGCCTTTTTTCTAACACTACTAGTGATTTTCAGGCTGTGAAGGAATTGAAGAACTATAGCCTAATTATCAAATAATGACTTGATGCACAAATGATCAAGCAGGCCAAGGCCATGGTTGAACAAGTTCAGAAAACTAGGGCCATGGTGGAAGGGCTAACACAACAATCTTAATCCCTTGTGAAGATCTTAGAGGTAATCTTAGGAGCTATGGGAGAAATGAAACAAAACAAATAAGAAGTTGCTTCTCGACTTGTAAGGCAATTATCTGATGAGCTCAAGGGGCAACACCCTAGGAATTTTGATGAAGTAAATTGAATCCTTTTAGCTCGCCCTACCAGGTTGAAAATCGCCATCTCCTCCCAGCTGAGAGAGAGGGAGGGAACTTCAGCAGATGTCAATGTGGAAACGTTCTAATCTTTTTAGAATAGTGGCTCCTCAAAGGCTATTTGCTAATACCAACTCGGTTACGTAACTTGGAGCCTACAATGAACCACTTCCTTTTGTTGGATTCAACCACCCTTAGGGGTAGGAACTAATAGAAGAGAGCGAAAATTGCTGCATATTTCTATTCATGTAATCATATTTCATATAGCAATCACTTTATAATTCTTTTACAATTTCATTTATTCTTGAATCTCTTTATACAAAATATTTACGCAAGCGAGGCTCCTTTTAGATGGATTTAAATTGCAATGGAATCTAAATTTGAATACACTTATTTCAAGGATATTTGTTCTCCTCGAAGTTTAGTTTACCCATAAATTTGAATCACTTAATTTGGATGAGTGATGACCAAGTTATGGCCTAAACACTAAAGTTGTACCAAAACAAACAAGAAACTGCCCGAAAATAGAGCTTCACTTTGATGAATTTTCTAGGTCCAATGGGGTCCAAATTTGAATACACTTATTTCAAGGAGATTTGTTCTCCTAGAAGTCTAGTTTATCCAAAAATTTGAATCACTAAATTTGGATGAGTGATGGCCAAGACAAAAACATGGGTTTTGGAAGAATTTTGAAAATGACATCTCCTAAAACTAACATTTTCTTTATACAAACATTCTTCAATTGAGGACCCTGACTGACTCGAACAACCATATAAGCCCAATTTGAGACCAACAACCATCATTATGCAAAGTTAGGGTTTTCCCCGAGCGAACATCATCAAAAAAGGAGTTTTAGGTTTAGTTTCCATACCTTAATCTTTTTCTTTTCTTTTCTTTCTTCTTCCCTTCTTCTTCTTGATAGCAAAATCCTTGATCACATGGTGCAAGTGCAGCTCTTCTCTTTAACTTCTCTCAAACATAAACCTAGCTCTCAAACCAGGGAGGAAATGTTCCTTTACAGACCAAATTTGTGGTCTTCTCTGCTCTTTCATAAGATCATGTTTGGCTTGTCATTTTGTTAAGTTTTCCATTTTTTTCATTAAAATTCTTCTTTCTCTTTCATTTACACTTCTACTTATCAAATATTCTACAATGGCATATAAACTGTTCTCTTATGACCCTGAGTCCTTAATGTGACATTTTATATTTTACCTGACTCTTGTATTAATTATGGTTTTATCATTTTCGTTTCTTAGCAATATAAATTTGGAAAAATACAATTTAACTTATTTGGTACCTAATATATTAATAGAATTATATTTACAGGTGTTACCAACTCTCAGTAAAGAATTTTACCCTCAAAATTATTACTTGACGAAGAGTTGAGTGCTGATACCTCATAGTTATACGGTTCCCCAGTAGCTGCTCAGCGCCATGTGTTGCCAGGCACTTGCTTGATACGAAGCGATTTATCTCTCGAGCTAGAATGGCTTTTGGATCTTCATCATATGAAATACGAGTGCACTTTTACATGCATACGGGCAAGATATCACGATTCATTTGATCTATATCTCCCTCGGCATGAACACAGAAGACATCATGTAGCAATTAAAACTTTGGTGAAGGCAATAGATGGAGCTCTAGTCCTACTCTTTCAAAATTTCATATGGATCGATGAATCTTGGACTCAACTTTTCTTTCTTCCCAAACCTAAGCACTTTCCTCCATAGGGATACCTTTAGGAACACTTTATCACTCATATTCAATATCTTTCCTCTTCAAATTGGCATATGACTTTTTTTGATCACTAGCAACTTTTAACCTTTGCTGAATAACTTGAACTTTCTCTTTTGTATATTTTACTATGTCTAAACCAATCACCTTATGCTCATTTAATTCTGTCCAACATACCAGAGTTCTACATCTCCGGCCATACAAAGCTTCATATGGTGCCATTCCAATGCTTGCTTGATACCTGTTGTTATAGGCAAATTCCATTAATGGAACATACCTATCCTAACTCCCCATAAATTCAATTACACATCCCCGAAGCATATCTTCGAGCACTTGAATCAACCTCTTGGATTGTCCATTTGTCTGCGGATGGAATGCTGTACTGAAATTCAGCTTAGTACCCAAGGCTAACTGTAATTCCTTCCAAAATCTGGATGTAAATCTTAGGTCTGATGCAGAGATGATAAACTGATGGAACACCATGCAATCTGACAATCTCATCCACATATAGCTCAGCTAGTCAATCCATAGAATAGTCAATCCTAACTGGCATAAAATGGGCCGACTAGCCAGGTCTATCAGTCTCACCCATCTTGAATCAGCGTGGCACAACTGCGTGAGAGAAGACCCGGACCTAATCCATATTTATATTATCGAATTCAATGTGGAATTGGAATAGATTCTTTCATGCTAAATCATTTTGGTGTTCAACTTTGACTTGTGACACGTCAAGCAGGTACATACTCTGTCACATCTCTTTAGTTCCTTTCCACCAATGAATCTTGTTTTAAATCGGGTACATCTTACCTCCAAGATGCATGGTAAACAGTTATGAACCGTATAACTTTCTTTCTTGACTCATTATCCTTCTTACACATAATCTGTGCAAAAAACACAAACTTCCATCTTCTCTTCTTGAAAATCGGTCTTGTATACGTTATCTTTAACCAAATTGTACCTTTTCTTTAATACTTTATCCTTTTACGAGCATCTATAATCATTTGTTTTTAAAACGAGGTTGTGTTTTTAAGCGGGAGAGGCAATAAAGCTCAATCTTGCGCTAATATCCAATCAACTTCCGTGTTAGTGACAGCGCGCCCTTGTCTTCTGCTTAAACATGCTGCTACCACATTAGTTTACCCGGGGTGGTAGTTTATTATCGATCATAATCTTTAAACAACTTTGGCAACTCTGGCGCCTCAAATTCCAGCTCTTTACGGTAATGAGTACTTGAGACTCTTGTGATATGTAAAGATTCTACATTTTTCACCATATAAATAGTGTCACCATATTTTCAAAGCGAACACTATTGCTGCTAACCCTAAATCATGTGTGGGATAGTTCTGCTCATGTGGTTTTAACTGTCTGGAGGCATACACCACCATTTTTTCATCTTGCATCAATACACATCCCAAACCAATTTTTGACGTATCACTATACATGGCATATTCTCTACCCGAAGTAGGTTGAGTCAACACCAATGCTTCAACCAATATTTTCTTTAACTGTTCAAAACTTGACTGACACTTGTCATCCCACTCGAGCTTTACCCCTTTCCGGAGTAACTTTGTAAGCGAAGATGCTATGACGGAAAATTCCTTTACAAACTGTCGATAGTATCTTGCTAAACCCAAGAAACGTCTCACCTTGGTTACATTTCGAGGTGGTTTCAACCTAGCAGCTAATCTTTGCAGGGTCAACTCTTATACCCTCTACTTATACAATATGGCCTAGGAATGACACTTCCTTAAGCCAAAAATCACATTTACTTAACTTTGCAAGCTGTTCTCTCTTAGAATGCGTAATACTAGCCTCAGATATTTGTTCATGTTCTATGCATCTTTAGAATACAGGGATGTCATCAATGAATACCCTTTATGGCCAGTCAAATGAGGTGGAAAAACCTATTCATCAAATCCATAAATGCAGCTAGGTGCATTAGTCCTTAAATGGCATTACAAAAACTCATAATGACCATAATAGGTTCTAAAGGCTATATTCAGGACATCGACATCTTCACCCGGAGTTGATAATAGCCGATTACCGTCTATTTTTGAAAAGGCGGCTTGCGCACTTCAGCGATTAAGTAGATCTTCTATTCTCGGCAAGCGGATGTTATTTTCACTTTGTTACTTTATTATTTGCCCGATAATTAATGCACGTCCCGAGAAGAGTGCCATCTTTCATTTTAATAAATAAAACGGTGCACCCGATTGATACAGGTCGGATGAAACCCTTGTCGATAGCTCACGTGGTTGAGTCTTCAACTCTTTTTAGTTTTAGTTGGAGCCGCCGGTGGGTGCCCTAGAAATTGGAGTTGTTCCATGTACCACTTCGATTGACAAATCTACTTCTCTTTCGAGTGGTAATCCCGGTCATTCCTCGAGAAACATATTAGGGAATTCCTCGACCACAAGAATCTTTTCTAAATTCGCTTGTTCCCTTTTTGAGTCAAGTACCAAAGCCAAAAAGGTTCACAACCTTTTCTAAGAAAACGTCATGCTTGCATAAATGAAATTACATTTGACACGGCCTCAGATCGGATACCATGTATTGTTACCTTTGGCGTATTGGAACATTTATGCGTCTTTTATTTTCTTATCACAATCTTCCTGCTTTGATGTTTGGATAGCAATCCATTCCCAAAATCAAATCAAATTCATGGAAGGAGTAAAGCAATTAAGTCAGCCAGATAACTCTCTATCATGGCGTTGAGGACGATTCTTATACACTCAGTTGACTCCCAACACTATGCCTCGGGGGCCAGTAACAAGCATGTCATATGCAAGGCTCTACTAATGGCAATTTATCGCTCAATTGTTCAATGCATATATGGGAATGTGTAGAGCCAGGATTTATTAAAGCATGTATTTCTGTATTATAAAGGGTGAAATCACCCCTGGTGCATCCTGATCTTCACGAGCTCTCATAGCATAAGCTCGGGCTGGAGCTGTAGGAGTAAGATGGTCCACAGTTTTTGACACTATACCTCCATGTCCTCTATGCTGAAACGAGCCACCTCGACCCCTATCTCGATCCTGAGTTGAAGGTGGTGCAACAGATCTCCCTTTGCCACTCTCTTGCATACTTCTACTATCCCTTGACTCTCTGGGATAATTCACTATAAAATGATATGTGTTTCCACACCTGAAGCATCCTCTTGTCAATAATCTGCAAACACCCAAATGCTGTCTATGGAAATTAGGGTACTCTAGGACTTCTTCTTATCCTGCTGACATGCCTCTACCAGCACTAGATACCACAATACCGCCTTGTCATCTTCCCCTTATGGCAGAACCTTGCATTGAATCGGTTTGAGACTCTCTACCTCTTTTACATGAGGAGGAAGAAGCTCATCTTGATAACTTCCTCTTCTAAAACCTTTCTTTGCTGCTTGACTCAGATTTCTCTACTTTCATCGTAGTCTGCACCAACCAATAGAAATTCACTTGTTGAAAAGCGGTAACAGGTGTCAGATACCTTTTTATGGACTCATTTAGTCCATCCCCATTACTACCAGAAATGCCTCGTGAGGGCCCGGTTGGTATGAGCACTCGGGTGGTAAATTCTCTCTCTTATATTCAGCCACATATAAGTTCCTTTGCTTCAGATTCAGGATTTGCTTCCATTTAGTTTCCTTGTACATATCAGAGACATATTTGGCCTTGAACTCTTGGACGAAAAAATCCCATGATATGGGATCTAAAAGTCTCAGACTCCTTAACACTAACTTCTACCAATCATAATCACTGCCTTGCAATAAAGAAATTGCACAGGTCACTCTTTGATCGGGGAGGACATCTCATCTCCTTCATTAACCTTTAAACACTCTAACAAAAGGTAGCTTTATCATACTCTTCTATGTTTGACCCATGGAATTCCTCAGCCCCATGTCTCCTTATCATGTCTATCGAGGCTTTAGGAGCTGTCAATCTTTCCAATACGCGAGCCATGTCTTGAGATATTTTCAACAAAGCTTCATTCGGCTCTACGGGAGCATAACTTTCACTTCTGACAAATTCAGAAGGTAACCCCTAATCTCCTGGGTTAACGCTCTTTGTTTCTTAATTTAAGTCAGAGGTGATCAAATCTATACAAAAACCTGAACCTGAGGACATCCACATTGAGCGACATATTACCCAGACACATGCTTTTTATCCTATACTTTATGCAGGCCGCTAAACCTTGGCTCGTGCCACTTAATTGTGGCGCCCCAGCCCCCCCGCCTAGGCGAAGGAACGCGGCAAGGGATTGAACTCCTTTGCTTGGAGATTCTGCCGACATTAGTGGGCTAATTGAAATATAGCAAGATATGTATCATAATATAACTTAAACTTAATCCATAAGGAAATAAAACTTTTAACACTATCACCATAATGGTGTTCATAATGTCCTGTACAAATATCTTAGTCCCATTGACTTATACATATACAAGTCCTATTATGAAAAAAAAACTTTACATGTACATATTCAAAATCAAAGGTAGCAACCTATAGATGTTGACTTCTATTGCTGTGTTGGCCCTCCTGTGTGCTGTACGGTTGGGATGTCCTCTTTAGTACCTACATGGGTGAAACACCCGTGCTAAGCTTATAGCTTAGTGGGAAACATATAACATATATGACCACTTTTAGTGGTCTTCAATGACAATATACAATTAACACAATTCCTATTTGCACATTAGCTGTTCATATATCCGACTACTTGTACACTATGTCATTTATTAGAGTTCACACGTTCATTCTTCATAATACATAGTACTTTTTATTTTACTGTAGTTGTATCACATATTTCAATTCAAATCATTGTTTTCATGTTACATGGTTCTTATAACCATTTCAATAATTTTATACTGCATCTTTTGTATGCTACTGCGTATAGTATGAAGCGTATGTACCGAAAATTACTATCATTGTACAAGGCGATGATCACATGCAGTATTAACCCAAATGTGAAATTGACGTAATGACCATGCGAATAACTATATCATGTAATCCACTAATAAGGCATGCTACCTATCCATACCGGGGACATATGCAGACAATCAATCTTATTACATTTTTATTCGTGTTCAAGCTATGCACATCTTATATACATGAATAATGTCAATCACATGTATTCCACATTAAGAGATACTTTGAGCAGTATTCAGCATACATATACTATAATTGTTACTTTTATCATAACCTGTATGATCATGTTCTCAGTATTGCTCGTATTTTTGTTCATGTAATCATATTTCATATAGCAATCACTTTTAGAATTCTTTTACAATTTCATTTATTAACTTGAATATCTTTTAAAGTATTTTACGCAAGCAGGCTCCCTTTAGATGGATTTAGGATAATGGAATCTAAATTTGAATACGCTTATTTCAAGGAGATTTGTTCTCCTAAAAGTTTAGTTTACCCGTAAATTTGAATAACTGATTTGGATGAGTGATGTGATTATAGCCCTAAACACTAAGTTGTACCAAAAAACAATTAAAGCGCCGAAAACAAACGCAAAATCACCAACTCTTTACTCTTCTTCTCTGTAGTAACCCCTAAGCTCTCAAACCCAAGGAGAATGTTCCTTCTGAAGACCAAATTTGGTCTTGTCTCCTATTATTTCATAAGTTCATGTTTGGCTTGTCATTTTTGTTAAGTTTTCCATGTTTTTGCATTAAAGTCCTTCCTTTCTCTTTCATTTACACTTTTCCTTATCAAATATTCTACAATGGCATATCCTTGAGTCCTTAATGTGACATTTTACTATTTTACCCTTGACCCTTGTATTAATTCTAATTTTATATTTTTTAGTTCTTAGCGATATAAATTCCGGAAAAATACAATTTAACTTATTTTATCACTGGCAATGTTATAAAAGCTAAGGTATATTTTGGGAATTACACTAAGCTATGAAAGTGAGATTTTTCATGTCGGGATAAGAATAGTATGGATTCCTAAGTAATATTTGGTTCAAAACAAGAAGAAAAGTGTTTGTAGCCAAAGAAAGGGAAAAGAGTGGCAGGTATCCATATCAATCATCTGAAGATTCGAAACAGGAAATCAAGAAAAAGAAATTCTCCAAGGAAAAGAATGTTTCTCCAAAAGAGAGACATACTTCTCTAAGGGAAAAGGGCATGAATGATCCTTCAAGGAGAAAAATGCCTCTAAGGTTCATAATCCCTCCTCTTGTCTCACCTGGACAAAATGGCATGCGGTGAAACATAAAAAATTTCCTCAAAAGCTCACTAGAACTCAGAAAAAGAAGGATGTAGAGACAAGAGCTACGGAGAAAAGGCAGCTACTTGAAGAAATGTCACAAGGAAAGCAGAGCGGAGGATGTGAAGAAGAGGGGGGGAAGTTGTACTTGACTCGAAGAAGATTAATTTTGGAAGGAAAGCTATAAAGGATGATGAGTCTAGTTGCGAAGCTACTGAAGAAATGACTAAAGAAATGGATTTGGGAACTATTATGATAGTTACAATTCCTATTTCTTTGAAATGTTCTACCATTTCTCTAACTTTGCGGATTTCTTCAAGTCAAAGGAGATGGAGGAAAGCTTATTAGAAGTGAAAAAGAGCAATCTCTCCATTGACTCTTTTGGAGGAAACATGTCCCATAAGGTGATACTTGAAAAACCTATTGTGGAAATGACAAGGCATATAAGGCCTCTCTATGTGAGAGCACACTTTAATGGCAAACCAATGTCCTAGGTGTTGGTTGATAATGGATCAACAGTCAACGTGATGCTATTAAGGATGTTTATAGCACTAGGAAGAGGCATTTCTGACCTAATTGAAATAGAAGTGTTTATGTTAGCTTTCACTGGGAAATCTCTAAGACTTTGGGTGTACTCCCTATGGACATCACTATGGGTAGTAAGACTTCCTTATTAAATTTCTTTGTGATTAATTCTACTTGTAATTACAATGCTTTGCTAGGAAGAGACTGGATTCACACCACTTGGTGTGTTTCGTCCTCCCTTCACCAACTTTTGCTTTTTTGGGAAAAAGGTGAAGAAGAAATGGTATGGGCAAACAAGCAAAATTCCATTGCAACTTTAGATTCTATTTAGGCTAGTTACTATGACCAAGAGTGTGGTCTAATAAAATTTAAAGGGAAAAGAATGATCAAGCTCCAAGGAAAATATGCAGCTGGTGAAACCTAAGACTAAGTTGCTAAGCTTTTAAAGATAATTACTATTGTGCCCTTAAGGCCGATAAAGGGGTTGATCATCGAGGAGATCGAAGACTAATTATTCTCATGAAGAGAATGTCGACCAGTATGGTGTGGCATTCAAAATGTAAATCTGACAAATCACTTTAAAAATTACAAAAAATAATTCCAATGCATTTGTGGAGTTGAAGTGATTCATGAAAGCGAATCAGACGAAGGAGATGAAGAATTTAAATTGAAGATTTGGAGCAAGCTCCTCCCAAAATGGAAGACAACAAACCTCAAGTACATGATCCTATGGAAGAAGTCAGCCTCGACACTATGGAAGAGCGAGATTACCACATCGATTCTCTCTTATCCACTGACTTGAAGGAAAAGATCATATCACTATTGCAAGAATTTAAGGATTGCTTCGATTGGAATTATGATGAAATGATAGGATTTGATAGGAACCTTATGGAACATCACTTTCCCATCAGGCCCAAGTTCCATCCTTTCCAGCAACCACCTAGAAGGATGTCAAAAGAAGTAGAGCTGAAGATAAAGGAAGGAAATTGAGAAAATCTGACTAGAGTTCATTAGGCCTACAAGGTATGTGAAGTGGTTAGCAAATATTGTTCCTGTAATGAAGAAAAATGGAAAACTTCAGGTATGTGTGGATTTTAGAGATTTAAATGTTGCTACTCCTAAGGACATGTATGTGATGTGATGCCTATTGTAAACATGTTGGTTGACTCTACTGCTAATAATGAATTGTTGTCCTTTATGGATGGTTCTCTGGTTACACTTAAATTTTAATAGTAATAGAAGATATACCTAAGACCGCATTTAGATGTACTGGCTCCATAGGGACATTTGAATGGCTAGTCATGCCTTTTGGTCTCAAAAATGTAGGTGCAACTTACCAAAGGGCGATGAATGCCCTTTTCCATGACATGCTACGCCACCACATCGAAGTATACATTGATGATATTATGGTTAAATCTAAAAGAGCTAGTGAACATGTGGACCATCTAGAAGTGGATCAGAACAAATCAAAAGCTATTACTTTAGCCAAAGCTCCACAAAACAGGAAAGAACTCCAGAAGTTCTTAGGTAAAGCAAATTATTTAAGAAGATTTATCTCTAACTTGGCAGGTAAAACCAAGGAATTCTTTGACTTAGTAAGTGAAAGATGTGAAAGAGTTTAGGTGGGAGAAGCGACATCAAGCGGCCTTTAACAAGATCAAGAGTGCCTCTCTAAACCTCTGTTTGTATTTCTACACAAAGCCACCCACTTAAATTATATTTATCAAGCACAAATGAGCCAATAGGTTGTCTTTTGACACAAAACAATTCTAAAGACCAAGAGCAGGTTGTATATTATTTGAGTAGGGTCTTAGATCCAGTAGAAACAAGATATACCATAATTGAAAATTTATGTTTGGCCTTGTACTTTGCATGTACCAAACTGAGACATTACATAATCAATTCTCTAGTTTGTGGTTTCTCAAACTAACCTTATGAAGTATATGCTTAATCAGCCACTGATTAGAAGGAGGATTGGTAAATGGTCCCTTGCCTTGTTAGAATTCACTTTGATTTATTTTCCACAAAAATCAATCAAGGGATAAGCATTAGCAGATTTCCTAGTTGATCATCCTTTCTTAGAGATTGATGCAAAGCAAAGTGTGGAGATAGGAATTTATGGAGCAGAAAAGGAACCTTGGATCCTCAAATTTGATGGTTCAAGGAGAGAATTCAATAAGTGCAGGAATAGTGATCATTTCCCCAAGAGGAGTAAAGACTACATTATCTTTCAATCTGGCCTTTGAATGCACTAACAATCAGGCTGAGTACGAAGCTTTGGTGATTGGCTTAGAAATCCTATTGGAACTCGGGATAAAAGATGTTCAAGTAATTAGAGATTCTCAATTGGTACTTTGGCAATTAATAGGGGAGTATAAATGCAACAATTTGCTTTCGACACTGTACTTCACTGTTGCCATTCAATTGTTAGACTCCTTTGATAATATGTAATTTGAACATGTGCCTAGGGAATCAAACTGGGAGGTTGATGAACTTGCTCAAATAGCTTATGGTGTAAAAATGGTGAAGAATTGAGCCACAAACTCATCATGATGGAGAAGAAGAATCACCCTTTAATTTTTGAAGAGTGGGGAGCGGGTGGGCGACGACAACCTAGACATCTTCAATAGTGACATGAACTTTATTGGATATTGGAGAACAGAGTTCAGAAAATATTTGGAGAATCCAAACAAAAGGGTTACCTATAGAGTAAAGGCTAAATCTCAAAGTTTTGTTCTACTTGAAAGAGAACTATACAAAAAAAGACTTGATAGGCTATTACTTAAGTGCTTATATTTCCCAAACAACATGGAAGTTATGAAGCAAGTTCATGAAGGGGTTTGTGGAGCTCATCAATCTAGAGTAAAGATGTATCGGTTAATTAGAAGACAAATATTTTTGGCTAACCATTCTAAAAGATTGCATCATTTATTCTAAAGGTTGTCAACAATGCCAAAAGTATGGGAGCATACAATGAATCCATGGTGTTGAATTACATTCAATAGTAAAGCCATGGCTGTTCACAGGATAGGCCATGTACCTAATTGGGAAGATTTATCCAACATCATCAAAAGCAACTTCATCCTAATGACTATAGATAGACTACTTCACTAATTGGGTGGAGGAGGTACCATTGAAGAAAGCATAATAGAGGGATGTGATTAAGTTCACCAAGGAGTAGATTATTCATAGGTTTGAAATTCCTAAGTCTATCACTAATGATCAAGGAACAATGTTCGCTAGGGAAGAGATTAATTACTTTGTTGCGGATTATAGGATACAACTCATCATATCAACTCCTTTATGCCGAGCCAATGTAGACCAGTGAAACATCAATGAAAGTGTTGATAGGAATCCTATAGAAAATGTTGGAAAGAAATCCTAGAAATTTGTCCACAAGATTTTTATCAAAGACATTAATGGGCCTACATGACTTCTAAAATGAGTTTTTATAGGGGTAAGTCATTTTCTCTTTTATGGACAAGATGCAATACCTCTGATGAAAGTAGTGGTTACGCCTGCAGAGTTTTAAAGCGACATGTGCAGCACCTTCCCTAAGCTGCGGTAAATTGAGGGGACACCACACGAAGCGAGACACAATTAACTTTGATTTATAGCGAGTATTTAGGACTATTTCAAGCATAGATTCATAATTGATATAAACTTGTTTCAAAAATCCAGAATTATGAAAATTCTTGACTTCATATCACTTAACCTCGTAAAAGCTACCACCAGGTAATTGTTCAAATATCTGTACATATATGCTTGAGTTCAAAACTACTTGTATTCATACGAGATTTACTATAACAAATATTACATTTACATTTATATTTACAAAATCAAAACAAAATCAGAAGGACCTATATAAAGATTGGACTCTAATGTTGTGTTCACCTTAGCAATTGTGAATGTCCTTGTCAACTTCTTCAGAACTTACACGGGTGAAACACCCGTGATAAGCTTCTAGCTTAGTGGGAAATGGAATAACATATATGACCATTTATAGTGATCTTCAATTACAATATACATGCAGGTGTAAATGTTTCACACATCATTTTATTCATCTATCCCGTAGGAGTACATAACAGAGATTTCATAACAGAAGGTACCCTTAGGTACACTACAGTACATAACAAAGGTACGCCTTAGCATCCGAGCTGATTACTTGTGTTTTCATATTGTTCATTATTCAGATACTTTTCATATAAATGTTTGCCTGCATGGACTAGTAACAATGAATGAGGAAAAGCCTTGGCACCATAGGTAGGAAGGTATTATATGAATCTTGAATAGAAGTGTCGAACCACTGAATATACGTGCCTGCAACACGAAACAAAAGTGTCGTAGCACTGAACAAACATGCCTAACACACAAAACAGAAGTGTTGGGTAGCACTAGACAAGAGTGAAAAATTACACTAGTCCCTATTTATTCACTATCCAGTCTTAAGCAGACATACAATTATATGTGTTTTAGATCATTTTATACTGGTCTTAATAACATTCATGTTATACTCTTAATCAATTCTTATGACTATATTTCCCTAATGCATACTGAAATGTTCATTTCCAACTATAATTTCAACCTAGTAAACGAGGTTTTTAGACAAAGTGATCTTCTAACACAATGATGATGATGACCCATAGTGCTTAAGTTTCCAATGGCTCAAAATCAGGTCATACCTTTAAATTAGGGTATAGCTAAACATTCCCAGGCCTTACAGACCAGGTTTCTAGGAATAGAATTGTCCCTATATTTGAAAATTTTCTGGGAACATAGAGTTATGAATTTGACCATACTTTCTTCATGAAAGTTACTTTCCTAGGTGTCTAGTTTAAGTATAATTTTGATTCACCTCATTTGGATCAGTATAACTCAAGATATGGTGCAAACAACATGAACTATTCTCGTAGAGGGGATAAAATCCATATTTTCCTGTAAAAATCTTTTTTAGGGTTTGTAGAGCAAGATTTACATCTTGGTCTATTCTAGACATTTGTAGTTGTGGTTCTTAGGTTTCATCTCCAACTAAATTCATCCCATTTGGAGGTTGGTAGTCCAAGTTATGGCCAAAACAAAAACATAGGTTTTAGGGAAATTTGGATAGCACCTCCCCTAAAATACCTACATGTCTCTTTACGCAATTTTGGTCCTTATCACCGGACATTTCCAATCCAAACCAAAAAAAGATCAAAGTCAACCTCAAAGCCAACTCAAAACAAAAGCAAGAACAAAGGGAGAGTAAGGATGTGCTTTTTTTTTTTTTTAACCTTGATGTCTTGAAAGCTTCAACCTAACTTCTCATTTCTTCATTTTCTTCTCTTATTTTCCTCTTCCAAGGAGATCTCCCAAGAAAAAAGGTGAAATAGCAACCCAAGAATTGGGTTTTCTCCCAAACAGTATGCCCTAGACCCCAAAGCCACAAATGGAGAATTTCTCTTCTCAAAGACAATTTGTTGTCTTAAGGTAAATTTGGCTCACGTTTTTCCCCCTTTGTTATTTAGTGCTCCCTCTTAATTTAATTTGCAAATCAACTTATCAAAATTATACCATAACGCATAACCTTTTAACTTAATCTCCCTTAAGTCCTTAATTTGACAATTTACCATTATCCTTTTACTTTAATAATTACAGTATTATCCTTTTTTTTCACACTTAACTATTAAATTTTAAAGCATGAAATTTGAGAACACATTATACCTAAACATATCATAAAACTACTAGGGTATAACTTGGGGTGTTACATGGCCTTACAGCTCAAGAATACAATGAGGCCATGATGATGGAACTTGACTCTATAGATGATAGAAGAATGCAAGGTTTCAACCATATGTTGGTTTAGAAAAATGGTAACCAGACCTATATTAAGTCGAAAGAGCTTTGAAGTAGGAAATCTTGTTTGGAAGATTATACTAACAATTGGTTCCAAAGACATAGAATTTGGTAAATGGTCTCCCAACTAGGAGGGACCATTTAAGGTGCATCAAGTACTACCTGGAAATGCCTATTGGTTAGCAAGCCTACAAGAAGAGCCACACAAGAGGTTCATCAATGGGAAATACCTTAAGAAGTATTTCCTTACCATGTGAAGTGTAGAAACTTCCCAAAAAATTAGGCGATTCCACGGCCTTCAGAGACAATGTTGGGGAAAAGGAGTTTTATTCTATATTTTGAATAAAAAAAAGTAGGCTTTTTTGAACATTGTTTCTCAATCATTGATTTTTCCCCAACGCCAAACCTATCCATTCTATGTTTTAGTGAAGAAGTAGGCTTTAGCCACTATTTGCCTCAAGCATTTAAAAGTTCTCTAGCATGGTACTTGTTCAACGTATATTCAGTAGGCTTTTTAGCCATTATTTTCAAAATTTCTCCAATGTTGTGTGACGCCCCAAATCTCAGGGTGTCTCATTGACAACCCGTTAACCTGCGGAATACTTGTGTCTCCACCATTAGCAAGAACCTATACATGGTAAAATGGCATGGGCCCTTGTCAATACTCACCAAAATACATCAACTATATAATAATAGTTCAAAGTTATTACAGTACTCTTAACAAAACATATATCAAAATTTAAAGTTTTTAATACATGTTATACAAATGAATACCAAAGCCACACTGCAGTTTCTTCAAACGCGGCCTCTAGTAAGCGCCGTCCTCCTGTACACTCCCTATGCACGAAATAATGATCCTCGACAAGATGAGGCAGTACCGATGGTGATAATTTCCTCATGGGTTACTCTCCACCTAAGTGCACATGTAATGGCAATCGATCACACTTTCGAGCAAATACATGATCCTACTTGAATGTCTGTACCCGATCGCATGTCTCAAGTCCTCACCTACTCCCTCACATGCCTGAGTCAAATGCGAGCAAAAATACAGTTTTCAAAACAAAGGTTTTTGTTCTCGAAAACT
Source organism: Tetrastigma voinierianum (assembly GCA_016808115.1). Classification (NCBI taxonomy): domain Eukaryota; kingdom Viridiplantae; phylum Streptophyta; class Magnoliopsida; order Vitales; family Vitaceae; genus Tetrastigma; species Tetrastigma voinierianum. The sequence continues at coordinate 1,176,970 of JAEQBH010001219.1, forward strand.
TACTACCGAATTTCGGTAAATATATTGGACAACCCTCCCAGGGAGTGGTGTTGGGTAATTCTCGGAAAATAATCATGGGTCGACCTTCGAGATGAAGCGTGGACGCTCTCATAGCAATTCTTGAAAAATCTTCCTTGAAATTCCTTTCACAGCATTTCACTTTTCTTTTCATTTTAGTGTCATGCACACACAGCCTATCCATCTAGGGTGCCCCCGAGTGCATATGGAATGCATTATGCCATTTCCAAACAATTGATGCTAATATATTTTACATGTATATATTAACAAAAATTAATTCACATAATTCACATTATTCAATTCACAATCAATAACACCAAAATTAGCTCACATGGGCTAATAACAATCCAAACAATTCATTTTGAATCACCCAAAAACACAAAAATCACACAACATATCATGTGAGACGAGTGAAGAGCCCTAGGTTCGGCCTTCACGGCCACTAATGAGGGATTTTCTTCACTCGGTTCAAAGATTTTGAGGCCAGAAAACACGACCATCCAGTCTCAACAAATCCCCATCCATTAAAATGGCTCTTAGCCAATGAATAAACCAAGTAGGAAAATATCCCTACCTCTTGGAGTTGTCGGAACTCCATAAAATTGGTGCTCACGCGTAGCCTTTACTGGCGATAGAGCGGCACAGTATTGGCTGAAAGAGAAGCGGTTGAGCGGAAAATCTAGAGAGAAGTCACTATTTCTCTTTTAAAAATATGAAATCTCCCTTCACTGCACGTTTTTTCCAAAATGGTGGAGAAGAAGACTATTCTTCTTTTGTCTTATTCACTTACTCTTTTTACTAAATCCCCATTTTGTCCTTTAGTTTTGATTTTTGACACATGGCTTAATCTAAGCCATTCATCTCCATCATCTCACTAATCATGCAATATGTGTCACATGGGTACATGTAGTAGGTGACTTTTTTCACATCACATGTCTTTCACAAGCAGTCATACGGCACGGACACTTTCGGTGCCTTAACGAAATTTTTCGGTGTCTCAGTGTTTTTATTTTTTGAGTCGTGGTAGCTAGATTTCTTGAGATGATTCCAACGGTGAGTTTGTTTCATCATCCAGATATCTAGAAAAATTTCGATTTTGACCGAAATTACCATTTACCATTTTGAGAGAAGAATTTGAATTTTCATGGGTTTTATGTTGTATCGATATATTGTAGCGCCCCCAATCCGAAGTCCGTTGACTACCTATCAACCTTAGCCTTCGTGAATGTCGGGTGACCGAACATCTCTCACGAAAATCGGGCGGAGTCTCCCAGCTGTACGGGAGCTCTACCCTTAGTACATAACTTTGTCCCCACTTGCATCCAGCTGACCACATAGGGTCCAAATGAGAGTAAATAATGGCCACTTGGGCCCTTGCATCATCACTTAACCAATATATCCCAACTATATGCAATAGTTTCAAGAGTTAGGAAAATACTCTTATACAAACATATATTAAAATTCTAGAATTCTAATACATGTCATACATCATAATACCAAAGCCACAACCCGGCTTTCTTCTAAATCGGTCTCTAAGAAGAGCCGTCCTCTCGAGCGCCCCCTGTACCTGAAAAAATGTTCCCTCGACAGGGTGAGCTATCGCCCAGTAGTGGAATCACCCTAAATGGGTTACTCTCCACCTAAGTGCATATGCAATGCTCCAATGAAAACATACATTCAAGTAAATGCGTGATCCTACTTGAATGTCCTGCACGATCAACTCATACCAGGAGTCCTCACTGCCGACTCCTCACACTTACCTAGGCCACGTCTTTATGAAACATTATTTTTTTTTTCAAAACAAAGATATTTGTTTATATTTGTGGACAACCCTCCGATAAAAGTAATTGGGCCAGGCTGGAGTGTTATATTTAGTGGACTACCCTCCGATGTATATCAATTGGGCTGATTCCGACGATTAATATTTTATATGGACTACCCTCTGATAATTATTAGTATTTAGTCAACCCTCCGAAACTAGTCTCTCGAGAATCACCTCATTCACACTCACTCCTATTGTTCTAGGGTGCCCCAGTGCATATGGAATGCATGATGCCAATTCCATTACAATTCTATAACACGTGCAAATATATAATCATGCATATATTCACATAAATTTAAAATCACCTGAAGCATGTTGTAATTTCACATTCCATTACATCAAAAATTAGCTTACTTGGGCTAAGCATCAAACACGAGAAATTCGATTTGAATTACTCAACCAAGCACATTTTCACAAAAATATATTGTGAACATTATTCCTATGAACAGTGAAACCCTCGAGTTCTTGTTCTGACAAATCTGATCATCGGTTCACTTTGTGAACTTAGATTTCACAGTCATTCCGGCCTCATACAAATCAATACATGATTTATTCCAAATTATCCATAAAAATACCGTCAGTCCCCAACGTACGATCGACGAAAAAGTCCTAAGAATTTCCAATAACTCGGTCCGAGTTTTGGGACCGATCAAGCAACTTGGATTGAGGCCTCAAACCAATCGAAACATCAACAAAGATCTTAAATCAAGAGTAAAACAAGTAGGATGAAACCCCTACCTCACGGAGTTTGTCGAAAACTCCCAAAACCAATACCCACGAGTAGGCCTCAATGCGTTGAGCGACCTTCCTTCTTATCCACGGCTTGACTTAGACGATTCGGATCCTTTACGTATTTTAGAAGTCTCTCTCTCTCTCTCTAAAACCTTCAAACCCATAGACACTATAAGTCTCCCCTCCAGCATGTTTTTGTTGGCCTTTTCAATTTGAAGGAGACAATCACTGTAGCTGTTTTGTCTTTTTCTAACTTAAGAATTTAAATAATGACCATTATGTCCCTAAGCTTGGATTTTCGACATTTGGCACTATCTCGGCCGTCCATTTTCATCATTTCTCTACTCATGCCATTTATGGCACATGAGTACGTGTTACATGTGACTTTTTTGGTATCGAATATCGTTTTACGACACCCGAAACGCGATGCCTCGAAGCGTGTCAACTCATTGTCTCGAGAATTCGGCGAGAGTCGTCGGTGCTAGCCTTCGATTTTGCGAGACAATGCTTGGTGAAATTCGTTTCGTCATCTAAGATCTAGATAATAAATTTCGGATTTTTGACCGAAATTACGATTTTACCCTTTTCCATAAATTGGAATTTCTCGGGTTTTATATATATCATATTCTCAAAGAAAATAAAGTAGGTCCAAGGAGCACAAAAACAATATAATACATCATTATTCCACAAGCATCAACACACATCCAAAGGTAGGCACAATGCCACCTTAATCCACTAATGCAATGTCATGGCTATAAGTATCCCTCAGCAGTGTTCCATAAGTTTTCAACAATAAGTCAAGTTCATCTCAAGAATACATCCCAAATCTCTTCTTTCCACAAACCAAAAATTGTAGGCCAGTGGCCACCTAGCAATTGGAAATGGATCATAATAGCCTGAGGACAATTATTTGTCATCATAAGCCATGGAGTACAAAAGCACAGAAGGATATAGTGCAAAAGAAGAATGTGCATAAAGAAAGCTTAACAACTCAAAAATATCAACCAAATGGCTACAAAGTTCCCAAGTCGAAGTATAGGTTGTGATGGATTCATAGAGTCAATGAATAGTATATCATGGAGAAATCACAAAAGTAAGAGAAAGTCCCGAGTAGCTAAGCAGAGTGTTGGCAAGATGTGTCAATTCTCTACAGTTTTGAAAGCTAATCTCGCTCGCCGCATTGGGAAGTTAAAAATTGGCCTAAGGATTTGGCTCTTTGTTGATGCTTAAGCCTCTTAGCCTTTATGGCTTCACCTTGTTCCACCAAAGAGGTTAGCTTAGCTTTCTCCATCTCCAGTTCTTCAGTTAATACCCTGATACACTCTTTGTAAGCATCATTCTATGTGCCTAGCTCACTCAATCGCTAGGTAGCTTGTTTCTTGGCATGAAAGGCCTCCTCAAACTCTATCTTCCTTCCTTTAAGGCATCTAATTTGAAGGAAATCTCCACATTTGACTTTAGATCCACCCAGTTCAAAAAAGGAAATTAAAAAGAAGTTTGAGCTAAGCCCCTTGAATGAATACCTTGAACTCAGTACTTGGGAAGGCGAAGTACTAACAGCTAGAGTGCATAAAAGCATCTCATTTGGCTAGTGGATGAGGAAAGTGATTGAGCTAAGTAAATGGCTCCGCATTAGAGTGAGTAACAACCACATTTGAGTCACTAAGAGGATGCAACGAGGGTGGGGGAAGGAGTGGTCTAGTGCAGAAAGGCAATCGAGCATGTTTATTTCTTCCTCTACTTGAAAAGTTGACCTTGGTGAACCCTGAGAAATGGAAAATATAAGGCAGGGAAAGATGAAAAAGGCAAAAGAAAGAGAAAAATGGAGAATAAACCGGAGGAAGAGAGGGAGCAGGCTGAGGAGTATGCTCATGTTGCCTTTCTCAAATGGCAATGGTCCTTCGTCAAAGTCTTATACCCTTGCTCTATCTCTGAACCGAGATGCGTACTAATATCTCTAGAATCTTCCTCCCTAGAGGCCTCTTCTCTAAAGGCTGAATCTTGCTTACTACCCTTAGAGGGGATCTCCCATTTCTTCAACCTCCATGGGATCATCAACAAAATTGGAGAACTCAAACTGATGGATCGCTCGGTGTGAAGAACACCGTAGGTTGGAAGGAGTTCTCACAAATTTAAGGAGCTTGGGCTTTTAGGTCATTCGTGAAACAATTTTTCTTTCTTTAGTCATCTTAAGTTTCTTTGTAGGCCTACTAAGAGGAGAAGTCAATCCTGTAGAGAAAAGTGGAAATCAAATAAGCATAAGGTAAAACTATGAATACAAATGTAGTAAAATAATTCTTTTACCTGCAGTGGGCGAGCAAGAGCTAAGGAACTCGTCAAATATGACATTCCACCAAGAAAAGAAGGATTTTGTTGTTGACAAGGGGATAATACCAATAGAGCTAGAAGGATTATGATATTCCTTAACCAAATTTGGCTAGTTAGAAGGCAAGGAAGGTAAAACTGGAATAAACTATCGAAAACTGAACTAACAGACCCATAGACATGGGAGATATGGTTGTATACTAACTGAAGATGCAGATAATGAAGTGGAAAAAGCAAAGCAACCTCCTGATGTAAGCGCTCTACAAGTGGTATTGGTAAAAGTTAGGGAATTCTCAAAATCATGCAAATATGGCTGAGAATAAGCCAAAGTTTGATTCCAAGCTGAAATAGGTACAAAACCATGCTTAAAAACAAGTGGACCAGTGCTTGATCTACTAAACCCAAGAAAAGGGAGATAATATCATCATAGGGCATGGTGCGTAGAGAATGAACTACATGGAGCCCTAAGGTCTTGAAAGAGGTAGGATCTGTCTGAAAGGTCTAGAAAGTATGCAAACAACCACATCTATACAAACCATCAAGCATCACTAATTCTGATAGTAAAACAAATCGAGGATACATACATACTAAGTACCTTGATAAAGTGGGGCCAATAGTAAAGTAATCTAGGCAACCACAGCCGAACTAGAGCAAGTGTCTTCGTCAAGGATCAATACTCCATGGCTGATTTTCCAAATGTGGGGAAAAATATGTATTTGTGTAAGAGAACCCACAAGAACTCAACATGCTCAGCAGTAAATGGAATCCCAGTGACATCATGCCATCTTCGGATAGTGGTGGAGTATGAAGTCTGAGTGGTAAAGGAAACCCCAATAACTGGGAGGGAGGAATCTTGAACATCAAGTAGACACAACGTATCAACACCTAGGAACGGTAAGCCATTGTGAATGGTAAAATCTCTCAAGGTTATGGAAATAGGGCCAAAAGGGAGCAGGAAAGTGTTAATACTCTTAGACCAAAATTTCAATACCATGCTCATCAATTCCACTTCAAGAGGTGTTCCTGGAGTTGTAAGATTAAAAGCGCTCAATCCCCAAGAATTTTCATGTCCTCTAAATGTGGGGATAACCTAGTAACTGACCCTTGAAGCCTTGCTGTAGCTTGATCGGGTTTACCATAGACCTTATTTTCTTCCCAAGGAGTGGTTTGATTATCGATCTTAATGGTAAAAGGAAAGGAGGCTGTAAGACCCGAGAAAATTCCAATTTCTGGAAAAAATGGGCAAAATCATAATTTCGGTAAAAATCCAAAATTTATTCTCTAGATCTCGGATGATGAAACAAATTTCACCGTTGGAATCGTCTCGCAAAATCTAGCTAACACGTCAAATTTCGTCGAATTCCAAGGCAATCAGAATTTGCACGTTTTTCGAGGCATCGAGTATCGGGTGCCAAAAAATGACTTGTGTTGTGACAAAAGTCACGTATAACATGTACACATGTTATACATGTTGCATGTGTAGAGAAATGACGGGAACGGACGGCCGAGATCGTGCCACGTGTCAAAATCTAGAAGAAGGGACATAAATGGCATTTTTGGAATTGTTTAAATGATAATGAGACAAAATAATGCATAGTGGTTGTCTTCTTCAAATAGGAAAGCCAAAAGAAAACGTGGGGGCAAAACTTACAGTGGCCGAAAATGGTGATTTTAGAGTGAGAGAGAGACTTCTCTACAGGTTTTACGGAAGCGTCCGTAGTGAATTATTCGGAGGCGAAGCAAAGCTGTTCTATGCGGTGAGGGCAACGTGTGGGCTCCGGTTTTAAGGAGTTTTGACAAACTCCGAGAGGTAGGGGATTTATCTTACTTGGTTTATTTTCACTTTAAGTGTTTTGATAGATGATTCGGGTGGTTTGAGGCCTTGAACGGTTGTTTGATCGGTCCCAAAACTTGGGACTGAATTGTTGGAAATTATTTGAGCTAATTTGGGCAGTCCATGCGATCCACCCAATTTGTTTGGGGGCTACTAGTGTACAATTTGTGCTATAAATTATGCTTTGATGTGTATAGTAGGAATGGCCATGAATTTAGGTTTCCGCAGTGGAAATCGATGTTTGATAGTTAAGTGAGCGATAACTAAGGTTTACCGTTCACGTGAATAGTGACACGAATTAATTTTGTGTGAAAATGTGTTTGGTCGAGTAATTTAAATCAAATTGCTCGTGTTTGTTAATTAGCCCATATGAGCTAATTTTTGGTGTAATTGATGGTGAATGCGCATAACATGTTTGTGTGATTAGATTATGTAAATGTATATCATGTTATATATATTTGCATGTGTTATATAAATTGTATTGAAATCGGCATCATGCATTCCCATACCTTGGGGCACCACCCCAGAAGCGATAGGGTGAGTGCATGAGGTGGTTTCTTGAGAGGAGTATTTGGAGGAGTTGATATGTAATTATCGGTGTGTCCATTACAATATCGGGTAGTCCATATAGATATCAATCGTGAGTCGACCCGATTGATATACATCGGAGGGTTGTCCACTAAATCATTAATCGAATCGGTCCACTACTTATATTGGAGGGTTGTCCACAATTAAAAAACAAATACCTTTGTTTTGAAAATAATGCTTCTCATACATGGCTTAGGCAAGTGTGAGGGAGTCGGTGAGGACTCGGGACATGGGTTGGTCATTTGGACATTCAAGTAGGATCACGCATTTACTTGAGTGTGTGTTTACATAGGATCATTTCATATGCATAGGTGAAGAGTAACCCATTTAGGGTGATTCATTTCTTTGGGCATTAACTCCTGTCGAGGGAATATATTGTTCCAGTCTGAGGGAGGCGAGTCTGGTAAACAGCTCATCTTAGAGGTTTTTTTTGAAGAAAGTCGGGTTGTGGCTTTGATGTTTTGGGATAATATGTATTAGAATTGTAAATTTTAATATGTATTTGTATTAAGAGTAATGTATGACTCTTGAACCATGTGAGATAATTGGTTGGACATTATATTGTAGTATTGATCACGGGGGGGCCCAAGTGGCCATTATTTTATTTGCAATTGGACCTGTGGTCATATTAGCTATTTGGGACGGGTTTGTACACAGGTAGAGCTCCTCGTACACGCAAAGACTCACCCAGATTTTCGTGAGAGAGTGTGTCGAGGTTTTCGACATTCACAAAAGCTGTTGCGGTTGACTGAGGTTATCAACGGACACTCCCGAGCCAAGGGCGTCATAAAGGTAGACACTTCTCGATAGAATGTCACGACCTCGACCCTAAGAAAAAGAGGAAGAGAAACAATATTGCAAAGTAAAAATTTATATCAAATCCAATACATGTCAAGGAAAGATGAGCATAAGCAAATAATTGGATTACCTTGATGAAAATGGGACCGGTGATACGAACCTCGCTAACTTGTGAGGAGGCCCATGATCGAATTTATCTCAGAAGTACCGCTCTAGCTTTGATTGGGATGGATGACCTCAACCCATTGCTTATAGTGAAATAAGAACCTTGGTATAGGAAGACGCCACAATCGATGATGGAGATCTGATTGATAAGTCTTGATGAACACCATGAAATAACCGATAACTTCGAAAAAGTTCTTTCAAGAACCAAAGAGAAATTTAACTCTCAATTTATTCATCCATGATGTCCCATAAAGACTACAATAAAGGGGGTATATATAGGCCCCAAACTTTCTAAATCAAAATAAGGCAACTCCTAAAAGCCAATCTTTCTAAAAGAAATAGTAACTCCTAAAAAAAATTTATAAAAAGAAATAGAAACTCCTAAAAGAAAATCTTTTCTAAAAAGAAATAACAACTCCTATTTGACTATCAAAACAAACTTTCTAAATTAAAGAAAGCAACTTCTACTTTGACTTGGAGAACATATCTTTCTAAAATAAAACAACACCAAATCAAAATAGTAACAAAACTAAAAATACTTGGAAATAGAAATATATTTGGTGTCACGCCCCGAATCCCGGTTCGACCCGATTGGCGGATCGAACCAGTTAGTGCGAGACTTAGAATTTGGGACTCTTTACGATTTTTTTTTTTTTTTTTTTAAAACCATGCGGTACACCGTGGGTATGGCCCACGTCATATAACATAATCCAAATATCATGTACATATCAAAGACTACCACCGGAGTGGGTGTCCATCAAAATCCTAAACATCTATAATGAGTCCCATTTACAAATACAAAAAGGTGTACTTACTTATATACAAATCGGAGCGAACCTAACATGTAGTGAACCCTTACAAGTGTGTTGGCCCAATTTGGCTATGCGGATGTTCTTGATGTCTTCTCTGTACCTACCTGCAGTTAAAAACCCCGTGCTAAGCTTTAACAGTGGGAAACATTTCTTATAACTTATACAGATACACATGCATATACACAATTATAATAAGTGTATAACCATAACAAATATCAGAAATTTCATGGATTCATATCATGGACTTATCACAAAGTACTTAGCTCCTGCTGGGCTTATGTTTTATTAGAACCAGTAGGAGTTGTAACCTTATTCTTATCTGGGACTATACTTATAACGGACTTACATTCATTAGGGACTCAAGTAGGAATTCTGAGAACTTATCTTATTCAGGACTTATACTTTTACGGACTTATGTTTATTCAAGACTCCCGTAGGAGTTACAAAACTTATTCTTATACAGGACTTACACTAGTTCGGAGGTACCCGTAGGTATCACAGAGATTTCGGAACCTATACTGGTATTACAGAACTTGTCCTTATATGAAAGTACCCGTAGGTACTACAAAACTTATCTTGGTACTCGCATCTTATCACTTGTTCTCTGAAGTATATCCCGGTCTTCACGGAACTTATACTTGTATTTGAACTTTATACTTGTCTTAAGAACTTATACTTGTATCACAAGGACTTATTCTTAATCTTACGAGATCTTATCTTGGGATTCTGAACTTATTGCGTATTTCGGATCACGGAAAGTACCATTAGGTACTACGGAACATTTCTTGGTACAAAAAGTACTTTCATTAGAGACTCTGAGCAGTTCATATACGGAGGTACTCGTGGGTACCCTTTGGACTTATACTTATCTTACGGATACGGAATTTTCGTAGTTACTACCGGAACTTGTACTTATTCTCTTGATACAAGAGTACCCGTGGGTGCTCTGAGAACTTAATCAAATACAAGAGCACCGTGGAGTACTCACGGAACTTATCAGTCTGGGACTGCTCGGGCGGGAGTACGTGGGTACTACGGGACTTATTCGGATACGGGACTTATCGGTCATGAGGTACCGTAGGTACTGCGAGACTTATACAAATCACGGGACTTATCGAGATGCGGGGAGTACCCGTAAGTACTACGGGACTTATCTGAGATCTGGGACTGCTCCAGATCAAGGTACAGTGGGGTACTCTGAGGACTTATCGAGATCTGGGACTTATCGGATGCGGGAGTACCCGTAGGTACTGCGGGACTTATCTGAGATCACGGACATTAGTCAGCCGTAGGCCTGGATCCACTTGATTCATTATACGGAGTAAGCGAAGTAGTTATTCTTTGGACTTGTACTTATTTTCACGAATTTGTACTTATTTCAGATACGAGTACCCGTAGGTACTACCTGAGCTTATACTTGTTGTCTTGTCAAGTACCCTTGGGTACTACTAGACTTATACTTGTTTCACCGTGCGGAATGCAGTAGGTACCCCTACTGGACTTATACTTATTCGGACCTCCTGTAGGAGTTATAGAGTTTCTTCAAATACGGAGGTGCGGTAGTGCGACGGAACTTAGGCGGTCACGAGGGTGCCGTAGGTCTTCTGGAACTTAATCAGGATCTGAGTGCGTAGATCTTACATGTAAATCTGAGGTGCAGTAGGTACTACGAACATATCTGAGAGGTGCAGTAGGTACATTGGATCTTTACCATATTCGGTTCTTTGCTTTCTTATTCGAGAGTCTTATCCTTATAATTGTTAGATTACCTAGACCGTGTCACCGGGAATGAGTAGGACCGCGATGATAAGTACCCGAAGGTCTGGTCTGGTCCGAGGGTGTCGTCGCACTAATCGGAGGAAATCTTAGAGTACTAGTGTGCGAGCGCGGTCGGAGGAGTCTTAGTGGCATGTCAGTCTTAGAGTACTAATGTGCGAGCACGGTCGAGGTGCCGTCGCTGGTCGGAGTGCAGAGAAGTGCTACAATGTGCCCGAGCCGCGGTCGGAGTGCGGGTGTCGTTGATAAGCGGTCTTAGGCTTGATTTTCTGATTATATGGGTTCAATAACTTACTATCTTATAGTAGAGGCATTGTGCCACATTATACGTTCATGACGGATCGTATTCCAAATGCAGTAAGGTATGATGAGCATGTAATCACACCTTAATCGTAACATTCTTATTCTTCTATGAATCGTTACCCGAGGAATTGGAACCGATCAGATCGGATCGTCGAGCTGGAATTATGGCATTTCAGTACTTGTTGGTCGAGTTCTGATTTTAACGGGGATAGTTTGCGATATTAATTTTCCAGTACATTTTCTCCATATTTGACACTGGTTATTTGTGCTCCTTTAAATCTAAGGTGATAAGGGTTCATTTCAATTGGAATCACCCCAGATCGAGACAGGGAGCTGAATCGTCAGAAACTCGGATACGTCCGAAACAACTCGGTTCTCTATAATCAGGCGATGCAAATGGAGGCTTGCATAGCCCACTTTGAGTGAATTTTAAGCTATCTAAGAGTCAGAATTTGGAGATACCTATAAAATAGGTTTGTTCTCCCTTGAAGTCTAGTTTACGCTGTACTTGAATCACTCAAATCGGATAAGAAATGAGCAAGTTATGGCTGATACGAAAACTGGGTGAAATTAGAGCAGTAGCAGTTGTACGGTAGAACCCTAAGTTCTACCGGTGGGACATAACCAAAAATGACCAGAACCGAAGTTCTACGGGTACAAGTTCAGCTACCGGTAGGAGTCACGAAAAGTGCCCGAATGTGTGATTTCTCCCGTTTTCATGCACTTTTCCATCCCAAACCAAATCTATACTTCATAATCATTTCAATACATCTTGTGGCCTCAATTATACTCAAATCATCTTTCAGATTCTTATCTTCTTTCAAAACCTTTCCATAAATCTCTCCAATATAATTCCTAATATGGGTTACACCACCACCCATATACACAATCTAAGATTTATTAGGGTTTGTTCTAAACCACAACTCAATTTCTCATAATTAAACCATGAATCCATCCACGAGGAAAGGATTCCATACTCATCTAGTGCCATGTGGGGTTTACTTACCTTAATTGACATAAATTTTGGGTTAAGATGAAACCACAGCAAAACCCCATGTTTGGGGACAATAATAATCCCTACAGGCAAAGATCCATGCCAAATCTTATAGGATTCATAATCAAAGGTGAGAGTTTCCATACCTTGGCTTGCTTGATCTCCTCCCGTCTTATTCTTTCCCTCTTCTTCTCTCTTTTCTCCTTCTCTTCTCCCTTCCTGATTTTCTCCCTCTTTTTGGAGACCAAATTGTGGTCTTAAATCATGTGGATTTGTTAAGGCCGTGTTTGGCCCTCCAAATAAAACCCATTTTGGGTTAACTTCCTCTAATTACAGTTTGGCCCATAATTCTTCCCTTTTGAAATTCAACTTATGCATGTTCTAGTTTAACCCACATCTTCCTCTTTTATGACTTTCCTTATCCTTTTTGCAAAATTACAAGATTGCCGCATCTTGTAAACTTTCAGGGTTTCTCAATTTATTTCCGAAAATTCCTATTTAGCTTATAATATACCCTACACAAGTCCGAAAACTACTAGGGTATATTTTGGGGTGTTACATTTGGTGTCTCCAAGGTTTCACAACCTCCCGAATCTGAATTATCCATAATTAAGATTGAATTCACAATGTATGTTGTAGAATCTCCTACATCACGGATCCTTTGTGCTTTGATTCTAATCATTCCCCCTTCCTCGAAAAGATTCGTCCTTGAATATTAACTATAATGTTGTTGATGGCATGAAAATAAATACACATCCTTCACGGTTCATCCTTTTTGGGTTTAAGTAATACATGTATAACACATGGACTAATTATTTCCTCCACTTGGCTTTGAAGCTCTTTTGTCTCCTCGAGTGGAAAACCACTAGGATCATTCTCAATGATTACATACTTGAACTCTTATAATAAGGAAGAAACAACACTAGGCAAAGAAGAATCAAGATCGTTAATGTTCAAAAGTGTGACACCCCAACTCGGGGGTCCTGTTGACCACCGTCAACCTACGAAAACTTGTGTGTCTCATTTCATGAGACCCATACATGAGTAAAATGATCCAATAGGGCCCATCATCCATACTCGTCCATGCAGTTACAAAACCATACATTTCTATAGATTCAAGAGTTATTACATCACTCTTAATACAAAACATATATTAAAATTAGTTCATTATAATATATACACAAAACATGAATCAAGGCCACAGTCCAACCCGTTTCATAATCCTGGCCTCCAAGGAGCGCCGTCTACCTGTACCTGTCCTGTACCTAGAAGGGGGGATCCCATGACGGGGTGAGCAAAGCCCAGTTGTGATAATCTCCTACAAGGTTGCACCACGCTAAGTGCTCATGCAGCTGGAAAACACACACATTAGTGAATTCATGATTGCTACTCGAATGTCTACATGCCCAATCCCATATCTCAAATCCTCACCGACTCTCTCACACAAACTTATGCCATGTATGAAAATTATTTCCAAACAAATCTATTTGTTTACTTTGTAGACAACCCTCCGAAACAGTCCATTGGGCATCCTCCGACGTGAACTTTTAGACAACTTTCCAATGCAATTCTTCAGACAATTTTCCAATAAAATTTTCTTTTGACAACCCTCAGATTTTTATTCATTTGTGGACATACTCCGATAATCATTTGTAAGCCAACCCTCCGAAAACATGTCATACACTCACACCTACTGTTCTAGGGTGCCCTAGTGCATATGAAATGCATTATTCCATTTCATTTTCTTTCATGTTACATGCAACATCAACATACCATGGATAATTATAATTAATACAGCATACATTAACATGTCATATTCACACTGCATGTTATTCATACAAGTAATAACATACAACCAGGTCACAATCTTGGACCCCTCCAATAGGGTACCTCACGGCCCCTTCACAAACATGAACCAGTTTGGTTCCAATCATCCATACAACATCAAACAACCAGAAAACCTAGAAAATTTTAGTTTCCAATTCAAACCCCAACCCACCACAGTCTTGGACTGTGTGAAACCGGTCATAGAAACCCTCTATCCTTCAATCCCAAGTGTTTGGAACTAAAACATATGGCCTCTCATGGCCTCCCATAGACAGCCATACCATACCCAATACAATGGCCTACAACATGCCATGCGATGGTAATGTCATATCCTGGCTATTCACCTCGACACAACCATGCAACCTGCACACTTGGTGCAAAACAAAGATTTTTAGTAGGGTTATGATCACCTACTACCCTCCATAAGTACATGGCTGGAATCTTGACTCAATGATATTTCCATAGAGTTCAAGAACACCCGATACGGAGTTTGGACGAAGAAGTTATGACCTTTTGAAGTTGGAGGTCTCACATGAGTAGCCAGCCCTACACCTGCCCTGGCCGACCTACCCTTGAAGGCCAGATCCAGTACCCACTATCCTCCATAGAACATGGCTAGAATCTTGACTCAATGGGCTTTCCATATAGTCTAAGAACATCTAAAACGGAGTTCGGACGAAGAAGTTATGACCTTACGAGTTGGGGTCTCACATAGTATAGCCACACGAAACCAGTTCTGACTTGCCTAGCCTACGCCCTTCGGCCGGTCTAGTACCCACCGCACCAAGGTACGACCATGGAATCTTTACTCAATGGGCTTTCCATAGAGTCCAAGAACACCCGAAACAGAGTTCGGATGAAGAAGTTATGACCTTCTAAAGTTGAAGGTCTCATGTAAGTAGCCAGCCCTACCTAGCCAGCCTATCCGACCTGCCCTTTTCGGCCAGCTCTAGTACCCACTGCCCTCCATAGGTACATGGCTAGAATCTTGACTTAATAGGCTTTCCATATAGTTCAAGAACACTCGAAACGGAGTTCGGACGAAGAAGTTTTGGAGGTCTCACATAGGGGTAGTCAAACCAATGGCCAGGCGACCTGGTGATGAGCGACGACTGGTCTGGCCCGACTGACCGGTCGGCGACTGACTGGTCGAGCTGACCTAATCTGTGGTGACTTAACAGCCGAGCTGACTGACTTATTGGTGACTGATTTGGGTGAGCTAACTGACTTGTGGTGACTGTTCGGGAGTAAATAGACCATAACTTAGTCTACAGAGGTCCAAATTGAGAAATTCAAAAGCCTAACATCAAGTTCACTGATGTGGATACAATTTACTTGAAGGACTCACTGCCAAATTTCCTTTATTTCCCACCTAAAAACTAGTCCTAAACTCCGGCTACTGCGTATGATAAAAAATAGGGTGACTTCTCTTGGTTCAAAATGCAACCAAACATTCCCCTTAGGGCAAGACACCACCACACAACCCTTAGGGTAGAAAACAACCAAAGTAGGAAGACCCTCTTGGGTTTTGAAACTCTAATTAGGTCTTTACTTGTAGCTCTTGTCACGAGGAAAGACTTTCCTCTACTTACGCGAAGCCGATAGTCAGATGGTGAAAAATCAGAGAGAAAATTGGAGCCTCTCTCACCCAACTCTTCCTCTTAAATTTGGTTTGTATTTCTCTCTCTCTTTCCCCTCTCTCCCCCAACCGGGTGAGGAAGATAGAGATCAAGTGAGATGTCCTCTCCTTGCCATGATCAATTCTAAGTGGCTCCTTGTATTACCCTTATCACCTTATCCATCTACCTTGGATTTCCCTCCAATCATGTGTTGCCACATGTCTCTTTTGGGACCCACTTGAGCTATTTGTTTGAATAGCTCTCCACTTGACACGTATCTCATCTTGAGCCACTCAAATGCGCCAAGTGTCCCGCACTACTCTCGGTGCCTCGAAAAACATGAAATTCTTATTGTCTTGAAATTCGACGAAATTCGACCTGGTAGCTAGATTTCACGAGATGATTCAACAGTGAAGTCCGTTTTGTCATCCGAGATCTAGAAAAATTCTGGATTTTTGACCGAAATTACCGTTTTACTCTTTTTTAGAAAATTAGAATTTTCCGGGGTTTTTCTAAAAAAGTCTCTTTGTACAAAAGTACAAACATAAGGCTTGTTAGAATAAAAAGCGCTCTTAGGCTCATATCTATTGTATAGAAGCTTTCATTTCTTTTGTTTCCCCTCATTTTTCATTGTTCACTTCCTCATCTTTTTTTGTTCTCTCCTTTTTCATTGTTCACTTTAAGATCTTTTTTTCTTTCACTCTATTTTCTTTTCTCACTCTCTTTCCTTCTCTCAATTTTTTTTCCTCTTGTTTTTCTTCGTCTTTTTCTTTTCTTTCTTTTTCTTTCTTATTCTTTTTTAATCACACTCACTAATTATCTCCTTGATCTTCATACTTGTTTTGGTGTCAATGTGCAAAGGTTATAAGCTTCTTGTCCTTCATGGCTGAAGCGATTCTTGAAAGCTGTCATAGTTGCCTCTCTCCCATCAAATTGACAGGCCCACCTAAGCAGATCACGAGAAGCCTGCTAGGGACAAAGAACCTCATCATGATACTTCCCAATTGAAAATGACAAGATCACTTGCTTTTGCACCCACAATTCCCCACTATCATTCAACCACTGCAACTTTTATGGTCGAGAATGTTTACTTGTTGGAAGCCCTAGTTTCTCCACTAAGGTGATGCTAGTGACATTAGTGCAACTCCCACCATCAATGATCATACTACATACCTTGTTCTGGACGTGGCACCTAGTGTGAAAAATGTTCTCTCATTGCACCTCGTCCTCTTCCTTGGCTTGCACACTTAAAGCCCTCCTTGCAACCAACAATTCTCCTTGGGTAGCGTATTCCTCATCATCGGCATCCTCCAAGGATGGCATAGAATCACAATCCGATTCATGGTCTGTTTCAATCTCACCATTGTCTCGCATCACCATAACTCCTTTGTTCAGACATTGGCTTGCTATATGACCCCTGCCTTGGCATTTAAAACAATTAATATCACGATTTCGATTAATGAAAGGATCAAATTTACCTTGATTTCCTTGGTTGTACACCTTTTGTTTTTGTACAGTTTTGGGCTTGGCGTTGGGTTGCTTCTCTTCCTTCCTCCATTTATTCGACTTCCAAGTGGATGAACTTGGACTAAGTGCAGAACATGTGTTGCTACTGTCCCTCATCTTGACTTGATTCTTTATCTTGATAGCCATATGCACCATGTCCTCCAACTCCATATAATGTTGCAATTCCACCACATTTGAATCTCGATTTACTTTGCGGAATCCTATCATTTTGTAGCCTCTCGGTCTTTTTCAATATCTTGCTCTAGCCATTCTGACCTCCGTCTCCTTATAATACTTCTCTCTATTCTGGTTTCCTTGCCTCGGAGGTTTGCAACATTTGTACAACTCGGTAATAATGAAGTTGGGACAAATCTCTTCTACATCACCCTTTTCATCTCTTCCCATGTGTCCATCACTAGCTTCTTATTCCTTCTCTTATTCAACACTAGTTGGTCCCACCACTCTATGACATAATCCAAGTATGACAGCAAGCTTCACCTTCTTACTTTCGAAATAATTGTGACAATAAAAACCATCTCCACCTTTCTCCCCCACTCAAGATATACCTCAGGGTCATTCTTTCCTTAGCATGATGGAATCTTCATCTTAATACTACCCAAATTATTATCTTCTCGATTTCTAGCTTCTCTAAGTCTCCCCCCATACCTCCTGTCACTAACAACGGAATCATGATCAATCTCGTCCTTAAAACCACCCCCGTTATATTATTCTTCTTCTACTCGCACCCCTTTTCTTAGCAGCCTCTCCCTTCTACGCCTTGTTAGAGGGTTTCTTGGATGCTCAAAGCTTTGCTATACCCTCTCATGGAATTGTTCCAATTCAGCCATAAACATCCTCTTTACTTCACTAGTTAAGGCCTCCATAATAAACTTCATGTCAATTCCTCCCGTCACACCTTTAGATGCGCCGTTGGTTGACATATTGCTACAAAAAAACAAGATTAGAAAAAAAAAGGTCTCACAAATCACTCCCTCACGTGTTTTCACTTGAAGAATGATTCACTCAGTTCACTCGTGTTTTCACATGATGTATTTGGCTTTTTCTCACTCTAATATTCTTACAACTCTTGCATTTTTCCACTAATAATCTCTCTTTCAATTCTTTTGGAACTAATCAAACAAATCAGATTTTTTTTTCTCAAAATTCAATCAAAAACCTATCAAATGACAAGTTGGTGGCGTTAACCAATATTCAAGCTTTACTTAAAGCAACAAAAGTTAGGGTCACTAACAAAAAAGGAGGCCAAAATTTCTCAATTCATTATCGACTTTTTTTTTTTATACTATGGTGGAGACTTTATTTCCAGCAACTAGAATGATGATAAACTTATAGGATTTTTTTTCCTAAACTTATTGGATCCTTTTCCTTTAATTTTCTTTTTTTTTTTCCTTTTTTTTTTTTTATAACTTTGGATAGATAGTTCAATAAAAAGGAAAACAAAAAAAAAAATTGTATTCGATCAAGGATGAAGAAAATCGGACTTGGGATGGAGTAGAGAATAGGTTGTGAATGAAATTTGGGGTTGAATGGAAATTAGAAGGAACAAATGAAAGTGGTGACTAGGTTGGGTTCGGACAAAGAAAAAAAAACGTAAAAGATAGGCACACCATGAAATAGAAATTGTTGCTCTTATACCAAATGATACGAACCCCACCAACTTGTGAAGAGACCTGTGATTAAATTTATCTCAGAAGAACCGCCCTAGTCTTCGGTTAGGATGGATGACCTTGACCTGTTGCTTATAGTGAAGTAAGAATCGTGGTATAGGAGGACGCCACAATCAGTGATGGAGATCTAATTGATAAGTCTTGATGAACGCCACGGAATAACCGATAAGTTCGAAAAAGTTCTTTCAAGAGCCAAAGAGAAATTTAACTCTCAATTTTATTCATCCATGATGTCCCATAAAGACTACAAAAAAGGGGGTATATATAGGCCCCAAACTTTCTAAATCAAAATAATGCAACTCCTAAAAGCCAATCTTTCTAAAAGAAATAGTAACTCCTAAAAGCAAAATCTTTAAAAAAAGAAATAGCAACTCCTAAAAGAAAATATTTTCTAAAAAGAAATAACAACTCCTATTTGACTAGAAAAACAAACTTTCTAAATTAAAGAAAGCAACTTCTACTTTGACTTGGAGAACAAATCTTTCTAAAATAAAACAACTTCAAATCAAAATAGTAACAAAACTCAAAATACTTGGAAATAGAAATATTTGGTGTCTTCAAGGTTTCACAGCCTTCCGAATATGAATTTTCCATGATTAAGATTGAATTCCCAATGTATGCTGTAGAAGCTCCTGTATCACGGATCCTTGTGCTTTGATTCTCATCAACTGGGTTGGAAGCTATGGGACTAACACAAGAAACTCTTATAGAAATGAATCTATGAAATTTTTAAGCTATACTATGTAATGAATTTACGAGATCTCGAGGCTACGAGTGGAACATTTAAGAATAGAGATAAGAAAAGTATATATAAGCGGGAGCTTAGAGAAGAGTTTTCCTTTAAATTAGTTCTGCGCCAGGTAGATAAATCAAAATTCTTTGGCAATATGCAAACTACAACCTGCCAAAGAAAAATTCAAGTTCAGTCAGATGAAAGGACACTAAACCTTTTCTTTAAAATCATTTTCAAAAGGGTTATCGAAAATTTAAATTTGCACTAAAGAAAATTCTTGAAACAATCAAACGACATCAAAAGAATTTTTTTCGAGAGTGCATTTAAGATTAATTTTTAAATATGCATAAAAAAATTCGAAATAATCCGAGCAAACATCAAAAGAATTATTTTGAGACTACATTAAAAATATTACACAAATCTACACTTACAAAAATTTTCGACATAACCTAATAGTATCAAAATTTTTTAGAGTGCATTTAAGATGATTTTTAAAGAAATTTTCAAAATGGTAGAACAAAAATCAAGAAAATTTTCAAACATCTGCATGTCGAATTGAATCGAAAGTATGGAATTTACGTCAAGGACAATTTTTGAAGTGCAACAAGAAATACTTAGCAATAAAAATTCTTATCAAAAAATCCTTGTTGAAATCTATTTGTCAAAAGAAAAATTCGCATAAAAATTTGTTCGAATTTTTCTTTTTGAACGAAAAATGTAGCAAAAAAGAAAATTATATTATAAAATGTTTATTAGAAAAATAGTACTTATTCTGGCGACGGATGAGCGGCCGGTTCGATCTACGGCGACACGGTGGATGGCTAGAGGGGCATAAGCGAGATAGTCGATCTTTGCTCTAGCGGGGCCAGCGGCGAGTGCGAAGAAAATTGAACCTTAGGCGATGGCGGTAATTATCGATTAATGGATCTGCGGCCGGCACTTCGAGATTAAATCAGTGCGGAAAATCGAAGAAGTGGCGGCGACCGAAAAGTGCAATAGTAATGGCGCGATGATCAAAACGTATCCGCGAAACGGGGCGGCGGTTTTGATCCTTGGAGAAAGCGTGACTGATTCTTGGAAGCGATGGCGTCGATTGTGGAGAAAGCGGCAAGCGTCAGGTGAAGTAGCCGCGGTGTCTGACTTCGGAGGCAACTTGACGACAAGTTGGTTCAGACCAGTCAAAAGGAGGGTCATCGGGAATAAGGAAAGGGAGAGGAAAAAATGGTTCCTTTACGCCAAGAAATCAAAATGGTTTTTTCCTTAGCAAAACCTAGGAATAAATTGCTTCCTGGCAACAAAGATGGTGGTTCGTAAATACTTAGAGAAGGAGGATTTTTTGGTAAAGGAAATACAAAGGTCGGAGGTTTGAAATTGAAAGTGGAGTGAACGGTCTCTTAGAGAATTAACAGTTGTCTTCTCATTTGATCCAACCCGATTCGTTTTTGCCGTTAAAACTCCAAATCATGGGCTGAGAACTAGACTTTGGGTATTATGTTGGGGAAAGGCTTAAGAATTTTTTTTTTTTTTTGAGGCTTTTACACATACAATATGGCTCTCATGTTGTAATGTATGCCGAAGGCAATTGCCTACACCTAAATTAAATTTAATCGGATCCAGACAGTGTATTTAGGCCTAAGCCTAAGCCTGTGATTAAAAATTCAAGTGATATGGACCTAAAAGCCATATAAAAGTCCAGAAGTACTTCAGAAAATTTTAAAAAAAATCTAAAGTCAAATGAGAATTTTTCTCAAATATTAGAAGTGGCGAAGAATGTGAACAGTTATTTTAGATGGTAGAAAAAACTAGAGGAGCAAATCTCCAATGTGGGTAGTTATTTGAGAAAGTGGGAGGGGGGAGAAAATACAGTACTTGAACAATTATCGAAGAACACCTATAAAAGGAGGAGAGCTCTGTAACGCCCTGAAAATACCCTAATAGTTTGATAACATGTTTAGGGTATAAAATAAATTAAATTGTATTTTTCCGGTGTTTAAATTGATAAAAACAAAAAAAAAGAAAAAAAATTAATTCAAGAAATAAGGGTAAATTAGAAATTTACCAATTCAAGACCCAAAGGTCATAAATAAAGGAGTCAATATGCCAAAGTGGAATAATGGGTTAAGTTGAAGTGTAAATGAAAGAGAAATGAAGGACCAAATAGTAAAAATGGGAAAAAAAAACTTAATTAAAAGTGAAGGCCAAACAAGGCCTTAATCTTGTAAAGAGAAAAGACCAAAAGTGGTCTTGTAAATGATGAGGTTTCTCATTTGTACAAGGGAGAAAGAGAGACATGGGTAGAGAGGAGAAGGAGAAGGCAATTTCCTGGTGTTTTCTCTCCATCTTGTAGAGATTAAGCTTGGTTCAAGAAGAAGAAAGAAGAGGCTTGAAGAAAGAGATTGGAGTGCTGAGAGCCTAACTAAAACCCCTCTTTTCTTGTGTTTGGGTTTGGAGAAAAACCCTAGCTTTGTGTAAAGTGTTCTTGGATGGTTTTATTTTAGTTTGAGGTTGTTTTGCATTGTTTTGATTGGTTTGTATTGGTTTTAAAGATTTTTTGTATGAAGGAAATAATGAAGTTTCAAGGGAGTTGTTGTTAAAATTTTTTTTCAAAACCTTTGTTTTTGTTTTGGCTATAAGTTAAGTTATAATCATCCAAATTGAGTGATTCTATTTGATAAAGAACCATAAGAGCTAGAGCTACAAATGTATAAAAGGGACCATGAGCAAATTGTAGCTCTAATGCTCCTGAATATGGGCTTAAAGGTGAGTTTCGAGTAGTTGAAGGGTATGCTCTGTTTTGGGTATAGTTGTGGTGTTTTGATCGTAAGTTGAGTTTCAATCATCCAAATTGAGTGATTCAAAATTATGGGTAAACTATAATTTACAGGGGAATAATTTACTTGAAGGAAGTGTGTATGCAAGTTTTGTAACTATCAATGTGCCTAGAAATCCTGATTAAAAGTGGAGCTATGTCTTAGGTAATGATTACATTTTTCAGAATTATAGTAGTCTAGATGTAAAATGCAATAGCAGTATTGGTGATCAAATTGGATGATTCCAATTGGAGAATAAACCGCCCTGCCATAGCTTTTAATAATTAGAATGAACCATTACCAATTTATGGATTTAATACCCCTGAAATTGAGAATATGATAGATAGCAAGGTGAGGCTGGGCATATCACGACCAGTTGGCATTAAAATAATAAGTAACTTAAGTTTGGGTGATTCAAATGAGATGATTCTAATTCTTACTGAAAATAGACTCATAGAGCTATCATTTTCTTAGAGGAAGCATGAGAAAAAAATGGCTCATGTATCCCCATAAAATTTTGCAAGTGAAGGTGTATTGGGTAGACATCAACCCTAACCAAAAATCCTAGAATATACAACTTATTTTTTTATTCTTCTTGGGTTGTTCTTTGATTGTGACATATTTGTGACCGATTAAGGGTTGGTGACGATGAAGCTTGACACAAGAACAGGATTCGGAGGATAGGAATCGAAGAGTGACAACCTTTTTGGGTTTGTTCTTCACACTTCTTTCCTTGTTTCGGTTTTGTGTTTTGTTTGACAAACTAAATCTAAAAGGTTTTATATGAATATGCATGTGTGCTCCGTTTGAGCCATAAATGAATTGGTTTGTTCTCACTTTACTCTCCTCTCTATCTCGAAAATGTTTGAAGGATTATGAAATAAGTGGATTTATTAAAATGAATTGCGTATTGATTTGTTTTAAATTGATTTGATACAATTGATTGTGAAATAAATCGCAATGAAAAATTGCATGAGTATTGGAAACCAAGTATTTGGATATAAATGTAAACACACTATTGTAAATTGTTATGAATGATTTGAGCACCTTTAATAGAATGTTAACCATTAAATTCGAGTTAAGGATAGATTGGTATACCAACAAGGGTCAAATGAGCAGTACTACGCCGAACGTAATGATGTGTCACTCCAATCTGTAGCCTAGCGGGATAGTATCGGTAGTGTTCATGAAATGATTTTTAATAACTAGTCAGCAATCCAGTGGGATCGTACTGTGTTATAAAACCTTTTTTATACCCGATATATTGTGAGTCGTGCGATGATTATTCGTTATCTGTACCAAGCATAAGAGTTAAATTCGCTTAAGAGGGCCGAATGAAAGAAAATTGTGAAATGCATGATTTGTGTTAGAATGATTTGTGCATATGAAACTACATGGTTGAAATGGCCACGATGAATTTTAATTTGAATGTATACGGAATGAAAATATACATATATGTATTGTACTGCATTGGTCATTGAAAAAAAAATTATACAAAGTCATTGATTTAAAAAAAGAAAAATGCATGATTTACTTAAATTGAAATGAAGAGAGAAATGTGTAGAACCACTAGGCATGAAAATGCTTTGCGCGTTGTTTATCATCACACAGTGCCAGAGTGAGCAGTGCGAAGGAAAGACACTTGTGATTCAAAGTCAACGTTAAGGCCTCAAGGAGTTGAAGTAAAGCTATGACCATGCATTCATGAAATATGTTTGACACCTTTTGTGAACTCTGATTTTGTTTTGTAAATATTTTGGTATTGAAAAGCGACATAATGTTGTAATGTTAGGAATTTGGTAATGAGACCAATGACATATAATGCCATATTTAATGGAAAATGTGTATTGAAAACAAAAGGATGGAGCCCCCTTTAAGTTGAATTAGTATTTATATGCAAATATATTTTCATAAAGATAAATATCTTTTTACAAAATGTGCATTTAAATGTGTTTTAATAAAGATAAAGGAATTGGATTAGAAAGGAGGACCCGTCGGATGATTCCGGCCTCCGGAGTTAGGTCGGAATGCAATGGCGCGGGCTATCCTGACTCTCACCAATCAAGGAACAATCAATAAACCAATCAATCAATCAATCAACTCAACAAGCAACAATGACAATCTACTTAAGCATTTCTTAGCTTTTCAATTAACTTTCATCAATTCCAGCTTTCTATTTTCAAACTCTAGTCAAGTGTCTTTCAATTCTTTAATACATTTCAGCAATCTATGTTCAAGTTCCAGTCAAGTTTCTTTCAATTCCTTATCATTGTTTGTTCCATTCATTCCTAGTGCAGTTTAACATTCTCTCAATCTTTATTCTTGCAATCTTTACATTTTCACGGCATTATCTACTTAGATTATGGGGAATTGTCAAGGGAACCAGAGAAATCGCTTTGTTTGATTTTTTAGGCGCAGTCTCAGTTTGGAAACACTTTAATTTCCTGGCACGCCCGTAACCACATGCTTTTATTTTGTATGTTTGTGTGAAAATCACAAAATCACCACAACAATTATATTTCAAAATAATTGGGACCAAATATTCATAAAGAGGCCATACAACCTTCAAAATTTGTCTCAACAACCTCCAGTGGAGCAGAAAATGAGGTAAGGGGGCATAAGTTAATTTCAAAGGGGGTGATAATAAGGTAAGAATCAATTGGTAGCAAATGGGTAATTGGGTTTGATGGTCAAATATTCTTAACGATGTTATAAATATTGGTTTTTATAATTATTGTGGTTCATTTTTCAATTGTGTTCGTAAGTTTTTTGTTCAGTAATCTTCTTTCATAAAGCAAAAAAAGGGTAATTGGGTTTTAACCTTATAGTAGCATAATGAGGCCTGACATATGGAAAAGACTAGATTCAAGTTTCCATGAGAACAAATTATTACAATGTTGTAATGCAAAGTAAATAAAAAAGCACATTTTATTTTTATTTTATTTTATATACACTCGTGGAAAAAGGGAAAGCATAAGAAAAAGCTTTTCCTTTCCAAATCAATAACTAGAAAGCTAAATTAAATATCGACCTACCCTTTTGACAATCTTAACAACTTTGACTTTTATCTAGTTTGAGTTTATGGGGCTTGTGTAAATATATGTATGTGACATTGTGAATCTGATTAGACTTTCTTATTTGGTGGACCCATGTGAACAAATAGTACGTGGATGGATTTGTACGTTTATTAATAGAACTAATAAGGCAAATCTTGGCCACATGGCTAAAAAATAAGATGAATTGTGCATTTGGATGGAAGGTGCATATGCATTATGCCGAATCCCAAGAGGGTGCACACGGTAGGGCGCATATGTGCACCAAGTGTCATTAGTAATATTTTGGGAGTTGTTATTAAGGACAAATTGTAGAAATCATAAATTTATTTAACCCAGATTTGTACTAGAACAAGGGAGTAAAATGCGTAATTGATCAAATAGGACATAAAAAAGTTCATAGCAAAGAAGATGGTAATGCCAAATAGAATAACCAAGTTGAAGTGCAAATGTTAAAAGAGATGGAGGACTTAAAATTGCAGTGAGCGCAAATGATAGTATAAAGGGAGGAGAGACAAACCCTAGATTCATTTTGGTCTCCCTTTTTAACTGGGGCAGCGTGGAGAAGGTTGGAGAAGAGAGAAAAGAAGAGGAAGATGAGGAAGAAGAGGAAGAAGAAGAAGGAGAGGAAGAATTTCAGGTATGGAATCCTTTAATTTGGGTTTTTGATATGAATTCGAAGGTTTCCATGGAGATTAGTTGCTCCTTGTTCTTGGGTTTTGGGGGAGAGATCATCCTAACCCTAGAATTCTTGAAGTTTTATGGAAAAAACCCTAATTGGTATATAATAAACATGGACTCCATCATAATTCTATGGTTTTGTAGGATTGGTGGACCTTGGGTTTCGTTGTAGGATTTTCACTCGAGGTTTGACATATGAGTTCCAAACCTGAATTCAAGTGTTGTGAGACGTTGTTTTGCCGGATGTCAGTTCCATGTTGGTTTTGAGGAATTGTTGTAAAAAGGAGAATGTTGGGTTTTTTAAAGGAAATTTTGTCAAAATTTGGTAAAACCCCTGTTTTTGTTTTGGCTATAGATTAAGTTATAATCATCAAAATGAATTGATTCTAATTGGTAAAGAACCATAATAGATAGGGCTACAAATGTATAGAAGGGACCAAGATCAAATTATATCTCTAAGGCTCCCAAATATGGACTGAAAGGTGAGCTCGTGTAGCTCACTGGTTATGCTCTGTTTTGGGTATTGTTGTAGTGTTTTGACCATAAGTGGAGTTTCACTCATCCAAATTGATTGATTCAAAATTATGGGTAAAATAAACTTCTAGGGAAATAAGTTATCTGAAGGAAGTTCATGCAAAATGTAAGCCCAAAGTGCCCAGAAATTTGTCAAAGTGAAGCTATGTGCAGATTACGTGCACTTAAATTGAGTAATCTAGATGTAAAATACAATAACTTGAGTTTTGGTGATCCAAATTGGGTGATTCCAATTGGAGAAGAAACCTTAGAACTATAGATTCAAATGAGTGAAGAAACAATTTCCAATTTATGGAGTTAAGACCCTAGAAATCAAGGATAACAGTAGGTGATTCAATGAGCTAACCAATTTGGCATCAAAAAAAATGTTCTAACTTGTGTTATGTGGTTGAGGGCCTTAGAGAGAATTTTAAATTGAAAATTTAAAGAAGTGTCGTGGATATATAAAGGACTGATCTGGTAGGTTCATAATTTTGAAGACCGTTTGAATAATTTTGGGTAATAAAGTCAGAGAGTATTGTTGGAAAAGGTTGGCCAAAATGAGTGGTTTTTGTTAGGGGGCTTTTTGGTGCTCAAGATTGAATTTGTTCATTTAGTTTATATGAATGTTGTGTGACCACCCCAAGTGACTTGCATGTGATCTGCAGTTAAAGTTTTGCTATACATGGCGATTCAATGTTTTTCGCAATATTCATTTGAGTGTGTAGGCTAAGCCTTGAAGGTGGGAAGGTTGTGGAGTCGTGCTCAAGTTTCCAGTAAGCAAGGTGAGTGTTCTAAACCTATATTTTTCAAATACTAGTGTATTATTATAAAATGTTTACCTTTGGTATTTCATGGTTTTGATTGTAAACCATATTTTAAGCAAGCAATGAGTTTAGCAAGCAAACAATGGTTTTGATTTAAACCATATGTGAAAAGCAAACAAATAATGGTTTTGATGTATTCAACCATACTTTTAAAAAGAAAGCAAACAATGGTTTTGAAATTTTAAACCATGTTTCAAGCAAGAAAACAAGAAAGAAAAGTATATTTTCTAAAACAGGCCTAACTAAAATCCCTAGTTTTAAGCAAGCATACGGTGAGGAGGTATTCCATCACATACCGGTGGGGTGTTAGGATATCATTCATGCATTTTAAATTTGCACAGTGCGGCAAACTTAGTTTATGCGTCATAGCATTAAAGGAGACCGTGTACGTGCGGAGTATATAGGGTTAGCGTGCTAGCTAAATTATGGTGAGCGAGGCCACCATATTCTGGAAAGGGAATTGAGCGAGGCTCTTCCACCTAGGTGATGCGGACCCGGGTCCGATGCCCGGCTTGGTTGATGCCCGGGCTCACAGTACGTTCACTAAATTGACAAGCGGGGAAAGGCCTCAAGTGGTTGATGATTTATAAGCATGTTTTATACAGTTTTGAAATCAACCACTGGTGCACGGTTGAGCTCAGACTCTCGTGTTTGTTTTAAAGGAAACGGTTGAGCCCAGGCTCCCGTTTTTATTTTTAAAGCAAACGGTTGAGCCCGAGCTCCCAAATTTTATTTTAAAACAGCGGTTGAGCCCGAGGGCTCCCGTTTTTATTTTTAAAGCAGCGGTTGAGCCCAGGCTCCCGTGTTTATGAAAAAGTTTTATAAACTTTTTAAAGCAAGAGATTTATAAAAAGTTTTATAAACTTTAAAGCAAGTAGTTATAAGAAAAGTTTATAAGCTTTTAAGAAGCAAGAGATTTATGAAAAGTTTTATAAATTTTAAAGCAAAGCAATTAAAGCAAGCAAGCGAGATTTGAGAAAAGTTTTAGAAACTTATAAAAGCGACGGGAGCAAAGTAAGCAAGCAAAGCTTACGGAAAATATCTTGTAAAGAGAGTTTTACGGTTTGAGATGTTTTAAAAGAAAGAAACATTTATAAAGCATACACTCAGCGAGCTCATTTAGCTCATTATTTTCTGTATTTTTAAGAATTATTTTTCAGGTCTGAACAAGCCGGACAGCCGAGACGGAGACTAGGATTCTCTAATTTTGTATCAGTCTTTGTAGTAATATGTTTTGTAAGGAAATACTTTGGAATTGTATAATGGAGCATATGTATGTACATAGTGTAGTTGTGAAAATGTGTTGAGCATGAGACTCTATATTGTTGGTTGCCATATTTGGAATAGTGTAAATTGTGTAAACAGGAATTGGAACATGTTCTTTATGCAGCTGTTATGCTGCCGAAATTTTATAAAATCAAAATTTTAGAAAAGAAAATTTTTTTTATATGGGTTTTCAGCAAGCAACACGGCTTCGCTTCATAGGATTCTCTAGTTGTTGGAAGTAACGGCTGGGGGTTTCTGTGGGGTGGTCGGTACCCCTGCCGCTAGTAAGGGTGGGGGTGTGTCATGTATATGTATGAATGTTGCATTTTATAGAATACAAAGGGGAGCAAGGACATATATTCTTCATTGCCAATGGCATAAGGTTATATTCTTTGGTACAGTGACCTTAGATCAATAAATCATTATAGATATGTAGCAAGTTGGCTATATTACGGTTGTTACGTTAAACTTGCACTTGATCACTACCTTAATTGTGACATGGTATGATAAACAATGAAATGCAACAAAGTAGCAGAAATTCAAACAGAAAGAACAAATAAAAACATAATAGGATTGGTGCCAAAGTACCGATTACTCATCCGCAGATGTTCCGTTTGTTGGGATAGAAGAAGGGATAGAAGAAGAAGTG
The DNA here is from genome assembly GCA_016808115.1 of Tetrastigma voinierianum. Lineage (NCBI taxonomy): Eukaryota > Viridiplantae > Streptophyta > Magnoliopsida > Vitales > Vitaceae > Tetrastigma > Tetrastigma voinierianum. Next base: position 1,206,309 of record JAEQBH010001219.1, read on the forward strand.
ATTACATGTTTTCTTCTACATAACAAAAAATAGATGTGCACCATCACTAAATAACACCAATGATCATAAATATCCAGCGACTCTATACAAGACGCACAGCCCAAGGATGACACCTCCTCCTTTCTCTTTTCTCCCAGAAATTAACTTTGCCTTTCCTCTCCTTTCTATTGTCACTTTTTGTCCCGTCCCAATGTATACCCTTCTTAAATTTGGTCATTCTTCCCCTCTTCAACTTGTCCCCCTTTATTCCTTCTAGAATATACGTGACAGATGGATTGGTCTTGTCTAGGTTTAGAAATATTTTCTTTTTTCTTGCCTTCTCTGTGATTTTCTTTATCACTGCCTCGCCCATCAAGAACAGTCTTGTCCTCAAGACTGAATGCTGGGAATTTGCTTTTCATAATCAATTCTTCTTCCCATGTAGCCTCCTCCACTGGTTTGTTATGCTATTGGATTAAAAACTGGTTGATATTCATGAGGCCCGTGGGCGTCGGCGGGGACCTTGTAGGGAAGTAGAAGGTCAGGTGTCATCAAGTGTACTCCAACGGGTGAGTAGCATTGATAGTCTAAGTGACCACTGCTGGTTTCAATAACAAGACATGAAATGCTGAATGAATTTAGGAATTGGCTAATGATTTACTTTGTAAGCGTAGAGACCCGATTTTCCTCGATACGAAGGGTCGAGAATAATGAGAAGCGGAGAAAGCCGATTAATGCATTGAGCCAGCGATTTTTTTTAATGGGGAGCAACTTTAAGTACACTTGATCTCGATACGAAATTAACATCCCTTCTATGTGTATTAGTCGTCACGTCTCATGTGTTCTTGAGCTCACAGTAAGGTGGGTTTAGGTAGTCTTGAGGCCTCATCTTGTCTTTAAGATCCACGACCACCACCTCCACCTTCCCACCTCACTGGAATATGTTGTATCACGGTGAGGTTTTCTTTCATATACGCCTCGGGGTGGTGTGGATGTGTGGAAGCGCGGTGTTATGCAATTACGCCCAAAGGAATCAGTGAACCCTTTGACGGGGTTGTTGAGGGGCATAACAAACGTGGATGGGTTTGAGGCATTGAGGTTACTTAATACGTTTAGCCATTGGATTTAGGATGGTAGGAGGAGCTCATGTGTAGTTCAACCCCTTGCATGCGGAAGAATTGATTTTGGGAATCCATGGAGCCGCATAATGTCCTTGACGAAAATTTTAGCAATGTGTCTGGTTGTTTATAGATGCTTCAATAGTAGAAAGTGACTATATTTAGATAACCTTTCGACTACCACAAAAATGGTATCATATCCCTTAGAGCGAGGGAGGCCAGAGATGAAATCCATAGATACTTATTCCCATAAAAAATTTGGAATTGCCAAAGGTTGGAGTAACCCCCCAGGTGATAATTTTATATTTAAGCACTACGACGAATGGTGCGATCTTGGACATACTGAATTTGTAGAGGCTGTTCCAACCCAATATAAATTTGCTATTAGGAGCTTGTAAGTGTGGTAGTAACCTAAATGTCCTCCTGTTCTAGTGTTGTGGAATTCTTGCAACAGGTGTGGGATGAACTTGGAGGTAGAGGAGATAACCAACCGATCTTTGTAATAGAGTATGCCATTAGAAGGAATGAAACACAGAATGCGGATGTGGGTTCCTGAAGCACAACATACTTGATTTTTTGTATTGTTAGATCTTGATTTACTTCATGCATAAGGTGATATTAGGTAGATGTCTTGGAAACAATGAGTGTGCCCATGTCTCTATGAGATAAGGTGTCTGCTACTGAATTTTGGCTACCAGGTTTGTAATAGATCTCAAAGTGATAACCTAATAATTTTGCTACCCAATTCTACTGATCTATAGTAGTTATCCATTGTTGGAGAAGATAAGCCAAACTTTTCTAATCAGAAAATACCCTGAATTTTCTTCCCAATAAATATGGTCACCAGTGTTGCACCGCTCGAAGCCGCGCCATGATTTCCCGCTCATATGCGAGATACAGCGGTGTTCCCTTCAGAAGGCTGCTAAAATAGGCAATTGGGTGTTGATGTTGCGTAAGACAGCTCAATTCCTTTTCGGATCAGTACATTCCGTCTCGAAATGGTTGAGTAAATTTTGTAACATAGGGAACAAGGCGTTAACAGTGCTTGCTTGATTGGTCAAATTCAGGTTAGAGCCTTGGTCCCAGCAGAAAATTGTCTTTCTTTGTGAGGCTCGTGAGAGATTTTACGATAGAGCCATACCCTTGTATAAATTTTTAGTAATATCCAGTCAAGCCCAGAAATCTGCGATCCCCTCTTATAGTTTGTGGAATTGTCCAATTTAGAACAGCCTGAACTTTGTTGGATTGCATTGCTAAGCCTGCCTTAAAAATAGTATGGCCTAGGTAATCCATAACAGAGAGACCAAAGGAGCATTTCTTCGAGTAGAGGTAAATTGGTGTTAGTTCGATGGGTGAATCTTGAATGAAAGTGTTGTAAGTGATATTTCCAAAGTCTACTATATATTAAAATGTCATTAAAAAAAACCCAAAACGTACCTTCGGAGCATGGAGCGAAAGAGATCATTCATTAGAGCTTGGAATGTCGAAAGGGCAGTTGTGAGATTGAAAGGCATGACCAGATATTCATAATGCCCATCATGAGTTATGAACGTAGTCTTCTCAATATCCTCAAGCTTTATAAGAATTTGATGGTACTCAGAGCGTAAATCCAGCTTAGTGAAATTGCAAGAACCATGCATGTAACACCCCGAAATATACCCTAGTCATTTTCGACATGTTTAGGGTATTTTATAGCATAATTTAGTACATTTATGAGTTAAATGTAAACTTATGGAAACAAGAGACCGGGAAAGTTACAAAACTTAAGGACAAAATTGTAATTTGTCAAAAAGGAGCTTAAAAGTCATATAAGTTAATAAAATTGAGGCCAAAGTATAAATAATAGGAATTGTGGTGTATTCCTAGAAGATTAGAAGGCCAAATACAATAAAAAGGTGAAATACAATTGGCCCAGAGTTGGAGGCCAAAAGCAAATAAAGAAAGTTAACCCAAAATGGGTTTTATTTGGAGGGCAGAACCTTGGCCTTAACAAAGATGGGATTAAAAAGACCAAAGTTGGTCTCATTTTGGGAGGACTGAAAATGTGAAGGAAAGGGAGAAAGAGAGGAGAAGATGAAGAAGATGGAGGAGCTAAAGATCAAGCGAGTATGGAAACTCACCTTGATTATGAATTCTAGTTTGGCATGGATCTTTGGGTTCATATGATGATTATCTCGAGGCTCAAACCTAGGGTTTTGTTAGGTTTCATCTTAACCCAAAAATTTTTGGAAAGTAAGGTGGGTAAAACCCCATAGCGCAAGATGGTTATAGAATCCTTCCTTTGAGGATGATTTATAGTTTAATTGTAAGTAAATGAGTTAGGGTTTAGAAATGACTAATTATGTCATGTTTTGGCTTGAGGATGGGTCATAACCCATATTAGAAGGGTTTTGGAAGAAATTCATGAAAGAATTTTGAAGAAAGATATGTAATTGAAAGATGAATTGAATAGAAAGGAGATTACAAGGTGAATTTGAAGTGTTTTTGATGTGTGTTTGAAGTGTAGAGTTGATTGGGTATCAAATTATGGAAAAATGGGTGAAAAACACACATTCTCAGACATTTCGAGATTGAAGTGTGCCAGTACACCTTGAGCTTGTACCGGTACACATTTAGTTAGTCATTTTGGCCAAAGTGTCTTAGAGTACACTTTAAAGGTGTCTGGAATTTTTTCTTTGCTCTGTTCAGGTTCAACCAGTTTTCGTATTTTGGCCATAACTTTCTCATTTCTTATTAGGTTGAATTGATTCAAGTAGAAAAATTAAAATAGACTTCAAAAGAAGAACCAAACCTAGAAGAAATGGCATCGTCAAAATTCTAACTAAGTGGCTCAAAAAAATTCACTCAAGTGGGGCCATGTGCAAGCCAATTCCTGCATAGGTATTAATCATAGGAGTAGTCAGAGGTTATTTGTGAACATAGCTTCGAGTTAAGTTAGCTCAGTGCGGGTGATTCAGTTGGAATAGGGCCCATAACACCTTAGATTTAAAGGAGTACAAAAGAACCAGTGTCAAATAATGGAAGCAAAGCACTGGAAAAAATGAATATTGCAAACTATCCACCATTAAATCGGTAAGCCAGAGCTAGTTGGCATGAAATGCATAACTTGAGTTTAGATAATCTGATTGGGTGGATTCTAATTTCTAAGTAAAGTTGATTCATTGAGAGATAGAATACATGAATGATGTGTGTGAAAACATAGGCATTATCTTTGTGCAAGTATGTGAAATGCCGTATGTAGTGGTAACATGAAAAATGCTGGGAAATACAAAATGCATAGATGTGTTCATGAAACAAAATACGATCACGTAATTTGAAAGCGAGCCCGTACGACCATGACGTGAATTACAATCTGTCGCCAGACACATAATGTGGCTAATGTGCCCTATTATAAGAGTATATTCTTGAACTCATATAGTGTAAAACTACCTAAGACCGGGTTATTAAAAAGAACCACAGCCTCTGTCTGATTAGTGCGACGGCACTCTGGCCGTGCTTGGCACATTGCCGGTACTCGACTAGTCTTGACGGCACTCTACGATCGTGCTTCAGCACATTAGTATAGATACTCTCTAACTAGTCTTGACGGCTCTCACGAGTCAGTGCCGGCACATTAGTACTTGATTACTCGACTAGTGCGTGGCTCGATCGTCTTCGGCACATTAGTACTGGTACTCGATTAATAGTCTTTGACGGCACTCTCTGATCTGTATTATACCTTCAAGTACTTATTATGCGTGTCCCTATATTTCCGTATTCTTGGTCTGAGCAATCCTAACAATTATATGATAAGACTTTGAATAATGAATAAGAAATGGGCTATAGTAGGATTCTGTGGTACCTCTGGTACTCACATGTCGATCAGTTTGTGGGTACCCTCTGGTACTCTGTGTCTGCTTTAGAGATTACATTGTACCTAGGGTACTTCTTTCTCATTAAATCGAGTGGCCTCTCTGGTACTCCCGTATCGGTAAAACAAGTATAAAGTCAATTAGTACCTAAAAGGTACTCCCTTATCAAGTAAGAATAAGTATAAGTCAGGTAGTACCCTAAAGATTACTCTTGTATCGGTAAAATAAGTATAAGATCTGTAAAATAAATATAAGTCGGTCGTACCTCTTGAGTATTTCCATTATAATGAATACGTAATGCATGCCTCCCGAAGGCTAATGTCGTATACGTATAGTCTGATCAGGCCTAGTATGTGCTATGATCTTGATACATTCAACATCGTACCTACGAATTCTTGTATAAAAGAATAAAGATCAGAAATACGAATCAGTTTTTGTAACACAAGTATAAGATCACAATAAGACAAGAATAAGTCACGTACACAAATATAAGTTCCAGTAAGACAAGTATAAGTTCCGTAATATACATATAAGATCCCCAAATACATGCTTATAGTTTATCAATACATGTATAATCAGAAATACATGTATATGCTCCAAATACGATATAGTTAAAGTAAAAGATGGCATAAAGTTCCGTAAAGACAGTATATATTACGTAAGATATGTATAAGATGCGAAATACATGTATAAGATACGAAATACATGTATAAGTTACGTAATACATGTATACAATCCGAATACATGTATATGCTCGTAATACCGGGATAAGATCAAAGCCTGGAATAAACTGCGTAGTATAGAGTAGAGAAGATCCCGAGTAAAACAAGGGGATAGGCTACGTAGTACAAGTATAAGATCTGAAGTACTAATATAAGGATTACAGCAGCCCCTAGGTATACCCGTATCTGATTAGATTATGTAGTACCTACGGGTACTCCTGTATCTGATCAATTTACGTAGTCTGGGTATCCGTATAAGCTCGGATAAGGATAAACTCAGTAGTACCTCGAGTCACTCCGTATGAGTATGGTATCGTTAACCTAGGACTTGTTGGGATATGATACCAACACAAGTTGGTATCAGAGCAAACATTTGATCAAGTAGCATTTACGGGTACTCCCGTATAAGATTAAGTTCCGCAAATCCAGTATACGTTCCGTAATCTCTGTGATACCTTGGTGCAACCGAATAAGTGCTTCAGTAGAATAATTATAGAAGTTCGTGAAGCTCCTACGGGAGATCTGAGATAGATGTAAATACCCATACCTGATTAAGTACCTGCGCCTTAAGCATAGGTTACCGTAACTCCTATGGGAGATTGGAATAAGTATAAGTCTGAGATAAGTATCTCGATTATAAGTTAGATATGTATGTCATTTGGGAGATCACGAGATAAGTATAAGATCACAAGACAGATAGAAGTCTGCTATAAGTATAAGATCTGACTGCTATAAGTATAAAGACCGGATAAGAATAAGTGCTATGAGTATAAGATCCAAATAAGGGATAAATTACGCCATAAGTGTAATTCTGGTAAGTATAAGAGCGAGAATGTGATAAGTATAAGTTTGAATAAGCATAAGTGCAGTATAAGCCTAAGTAATTGTATAAGTTCATTATGTGAATGCATGAATAATGATACCTATTCTTGTTATACGTATTTATGTTTTACGTATAGAAATGTTTCATTAAGGCGTAAACATACAGATTTCTAATCCTTGTGGAGTGCAGGAGAAGACCTACGACAAACATCGCATACAATTGGGCGACACACTTGTAAGGAGTTCACTACATGTAGGTTCCGCGCTCTTATTTGTAAATGTAAAAATTCAGTTTTGTATTTGTAAATGGGACTCAGTTATATGTGTCTAGATTTTGATGGACACCACTCTAGATTAGTGGATTCTTTTAATTTGTATATAATATTTGATTACGTATAGGATGTGGGCCATACCACGGTACCGGTCGTCTTAAAAAAATCGGAATTAAAGAGTCCCAGGTCACGAGTCTACTTTTGAACTTGGTTCGGATCCGCCAATCGGGTCGGATCGGGATTCGGGGCGTGACAATGTAGTTCCTCAATTATTGGAATGGGAAACTTGTTTGGAATTGTGACCTTATTGAGGGCCCGATAATCATCACATAATCTCCATGACTAATCTTTTTTACGGACTAAAATCACTAGTGGAATTAAGTGCTTATCTTTGGATGAGATAATCCCTTGTTCGGCATACATTTGCACTTATCATTCAATTTCGACTTTTGAGCATGGGGATATCGATATGGTGCGACACTAAGCGGGCCAGAGTGATTAGGGCAATAAAGTGATGGTGTGAGCATAAGATCGAATCAGAGGTAACTAATGAGTCCTAAACTCATATATTTTTAGTCCATTTTTCTGGCATATTTTTAGAAGTTTATGATTCTTTTTAATGATGAATTATAGAATATTCACCAACTTTGTGTTTTGTCGGTTTTGAATGAAAAAGAAAAAATTCCAAGAAGAAAAATAGAAAAATTGGCTAAGGCAGAAATGTCGCGACATAATTTCATAATGTCACGACATAATTTCAAGGGAACCAACAGATACTATGTCGCAACAAAGATGAAGATGAACTCAAGTTAGAAATGAAGAATGTCGCTACATTTCACAACTTTGTCAGGACACAAAATGAGAGGGATTGAAAATGTTACGACAAAGAAGTGAATGTTGCAACATAATGGTAATCAGAAGACAAAACTTTGTCGCAACAATGGAGTTTTATGTCGCGACATTGATTAAGAAGTTCTTGAAGAAGAAGGTCGTGATATTAATTTTCTTTGTCGCGACAAAGATCATGAAAATGGCAGTGGAGTTTTGTCACAACAATCAAACTTATGTCGCAACATAAAAAGTTGAAAAGGGAAGAAAGAATATTGCGACAAAAGAAAATTATGTCATGAAAAAAAATGGTAGAGCAATGAGACAAGTCAAGATAAGTTGGTCGCGACAAAGATTTCAATGTTGCAACAAACAGTTTAGGTAGTGACAAAGATCAAGGAAGGAAATATGTTGTGAAATTTTCAAGGTGTATCATGACATAAAGTTCGATCAACGATTTTAAAGGCAACAAGGTATGTCGCTATAGAAATTTATGTCAGTAATGACTTCTTATGCGAATGAGAAAAACTCTGTCGCAACATGAGAAATTATTATCGCAACAAAGGTTGAGAAGAACCACAGAAAAAATGTAAAAACACAATAATTTATGTCGCGACATAATGAAAGAAATTGAAAGGTAAAATATTTGTCGCGACAACGAAAGCTAATAAATAATAAAACAAGGTGAAGAAGCGCTAGAAAACAGTATCCACAACTGCGGATGAAAAAGAGTAATTTATATTGCGACATTTCAAAATTATGTCGCGACAAAGATATTTTATGTTACGATACAATCAAGAGCAGCAAGAAGGAAACGTTGTTGCAACAAAGCTTTTATGTCGCGACATACCATTCGAGTATTAAAGCTACAAGGCATTAAAGAAATGTCGCGACATTTACAAGATAACTTCAGCAAAACTCTGTCGCGATATTTTCAAAGTTTTTCGAGACATAATTCAAGAAGAAGGCAAGAAACTACGCCAAGATAGAAAACTGCAACCCATGACAAAGCTGGAGAACAAAGATGGAAACTATGTCACGATATAATTTTTCAATGTCGCGACAAAGCAACCTACTGGGCCAATTTTTGGGAATCCACAATTCCATCCTCGAACTGTTGCCCATCATTTGAAAAGCTACAAATAGAAGCACCTAGGGTGTGTAGCTTCGCGAACACGGAACCACGGGTGGCTGGAAATTCCTTTGTATATTAATTTTGTATTTTTCTTTGTTTCTTTTCATCAATTTAGTTTAACAGCATTTTAGTTAGTTTTCTAGCCGGATGGAGCAGGTTAATAAATTAAGCGAAGTTTCGAGCTGAGTTCATTGTAAAATTTTAGTTTTCATTACTGTCTTATTTGAATGGAATTTGGAAATTTTCTGGAGTTTATTTAATTCAGTTCGTTTGCAATTTCAGTGAATTTTCTTAATCAGTTAGTCACTGTTATTTGCTATCCAGATTTGAAAGACTAAGCTCCATTTAGGAATTGATCGATGTTAATTATTGTGTCCTGCACAATTTGAAAGAACGTCATAGTTCGAAATCTTGAATTTATTTAATTGGTGTTGCTCAAGAAATTAATTGTTCAGAATATTAGTAGCATGTACGAAAATAGGCGTATCTTGCTTTGACTTCCAGGAGGCCCTCTGAGTGACATAGAGATGGAGAATCCTGAGAGTATGGAGTAGTCACTTGGGGGTACGTTAGACTAATATTATGGAACTATTGAACTCTGAAAGACTACTTCGATAGATACTAATTTACTCATGGTGTGAGGACTAGTTGGATGATGTATCAATTTAGTTGATTAGAGGTTTCTCCTCTTTCTGATGAAAGGACCTTGATCCCGTGTTAGCAGAGGTCTAATCAAGGAGATAGAGAATTTTATCAGATTTGATGGATGAGATACCAATTATCATGGAGAAGGCTTACATTATCCTATCTATAGGGGCAAGAATTCTTCGATCTTAAGACTTGGATGTGAAGTACTGGAAAGGAAAATTACCCAGATCTTAGAAAGAGGATTATATTGTACAAGTAATTGATTAGACTCATGTATCTGGAAGGAACATGGATATGTAATTAATGAAATGTATAGTGTGTGGAGAAATCCAAATTATATTACCTTGCATCTGTGACAAGTTCAGATTTCAAACTGGTTGAACCATGTTATAAAATGATGCAGAAATTGATAGTTATACATTGAATTATTTCCCAATGTTAACTTTACTGAATAAACTTTTCAATCCAATTTATTTTGACCTATTTATATATAGTTATAGAATTTTAATTAGTCTTACTTTCCTGTAGTTTAGGACAAATCACTTTTAAACTTTAAAAGTTGAATAGTAAGGATCTTGAGTAGATGGGAGTGGTGATCTTTAAATTTTTCATCAATCCTCATGGGAACGATATCTGGACTTAAATCAACTTTTATTACTTGTACGACCTATGCACTTGCAGTGATCTAGACCAAAAAAATATTTTCAAATGAAGCCTTCTCATGTAAGGCAGACACATTTTATATCTTTGAAGTTAACAAGTTTTTAGCGACATTGTCGGCAATTAGACAATAGTCTTCTGGTAGTAGTGTCAGAAGTTTAGTACACACACACACACTAATCTCATCATATTATGGCGAATGACAAGTTTTGGCGCCATTAGGACTTGATTGTTTGGTAGTTGTGTTGTCCAAACAGTCTGAGATGGTTTGTTTTGGTCCTCTGTTAAAATCGGTCAGCAAGTTTTATCGTTGCGAGATAGAAAGAAGAGTTTAAATATCAATATTCCTACCAAAGAGAGAATTATAATTTGGAAATTTTTCTCTGTTTAATCAAAATTTTCAGAAAATTTACAAAAAAATAGTTTTAACTACAGTAAATGAGTAAGCTACTGAAAATATTTTATGAGCTTAAATTGATATAGCTGTTTTCCACAGAATTTCATTTGATCTTAGTGTGTTTCTATTTCAGGAAGATCTTACATGCATAAACCATAGAGTAAGTGCTTGCCTTTGGACATTTTATAAGCGGAAAGAACACTGAGAAATCTGAGGAAAGTAAAAGGTGTTGAAGCAACAACTATGGCAGAGCAGAGAGAGATACTGCAACCTATTCCAAAAGAAGTAGTGGCAGAGAGACCTCAGAGGCAAATGACTATGGAGGATTTTTGGAGGCCAGTTATTCAAGATGAATATTCTGTTGTAAGACAGCCTGTTATAGAAGCTAATAATTTTGAGCTAAAGCTATCTTTGATCTAAATGGTGTCGCAGCATCAAAACACTGGGCATCCTAGTGAAGATCCCAATGAGCATATGGGAAGAATTATGCGGATGGAAAATCTGAGTGAAGTTAGATAGGGTGAGACACAGTGATCAATTTACAACTCTTTATACCTTAAAAAAGTGTGACCACTTTGGTTTCAAGCATTGCCATATGGATCAGTGAACAATTGGGAAGAATTGGTGGAGGCTTACATGAGCAAATTCTTCCCTCCTACCCTCACTTCGAAAAGGAGAGGAGAAATCATAATGTTCAATAAAGGAGAGGCTGAAAGTCTCTATACTGCATGGGAAAGATTCAAGAGATTATTGAAGAGATGCCCAATGCATGGCATTGATCTAACTACACAGATGGACATCTTTAATCACTCTATGAACTACACCTCCAAAGGTATAATTGATGGAGCCTACTATGGAGCATTCAAGAGGAAAAGTGTAGAGGAGGCAAAGACAAGCCCAGTTGAAGATCTTTCCAAATCTGTTATAAGATCCAATAAGGACTTGAGGGCTTGACATCATCTTGAAGGAAATGGGGTGATAGGCGCGAATGACTACCATAGAAGAAAAACTTGATGCATTGATGAACAAGATGGGAAACCAAGATAAAAGAATGCACTCAGCACATGAAGTGGGAACAGTTGAAAGAAATGAGTAGAAGAGTAGTGTTAAAGAAGGACTATCCCATCAGGGTCCTTATCAAGTTGAGGAGGCACAGTTTCTCAATGCTAATAAAAGCTACAACTTTAAGCCAAACCTCAACTTGCCAATGCACACTCAAGAACCATGAGAATTTCTCATATGGAGGTGGAGCACAACAAGGTCCAAGACCAGTGCATAATTTTCAATAATAGTATGCTCACGTGGGTTCAAGGGACAAGCAACAACAAAGTAAGTCGAGAGAAGCGAGAAAATCGGGGGACAAGGAGATCTCATTCCTTTGAAGATCAGATGCTAAAATTCATGGGAGAAAATAAGAGGTTACTGAATATTCATGAGCAAAAATTTGCTGAGCTAGCAACATTTCAAGCAAACACAAATGTGTTTTAGGCCAACACGAATGCCTCTTTAAAAAATCTAGAGACACAAGTAAGGCAGTTGGCCCTAATAATGCAGAATCGGTCCAAGGATGCCTTCCCAAGTGATACAAAGAAGAATCCTAAGGATTGTATGGTGGTGACTCTGAGGAGTGGAAGAGATAGAAAGCAGAAAAGAAGAAGAGAAGAAAAAGACTGAAAAAGAAGAGAAAGAAGAAACTGGAAAAGAGACTAAGTTAAGCAATTTAAAATTGACTGAAGAGGCTAAGAAATAAGAGGTGCGGATTGAGCAGCAAGTGGAGAAAGGAGAATTGAAAAAGAAAGAAGAAAAGAAAGCCTACATGCTTGTTGTTCCATTCCCTCAGAGGCTTCAGAAAGCAAAAATGGAAGAGCAGTTCTCTAAATTCTTGGAGGTTTTCAAGAAGGTAGAAATTAATTTTCCTTTTCCTGAGGCATTGATTCAGATGCCTAACTATGCTAAGTTTCTGAAGGACATTCTGAGTAATAAGAGAAAATTTGTTGAAGGAGTGGTGAATTTGACAGCAACATGCATTGCGGTGATCTAGAGGAGTTTGCCAGAGAAGATGCAGGATCTTAGAAGCTTCACATTATGCACAGTAAATTTGAGATTCAAAAGGCTTTATAGCTGACTCAGGGGCTAGCATTAACATGATGCCATTATCAGGTGGTGAAGAGACTTAGTTGGGGGGCTCACTCCCATGTATTACTTTCAGTGGCAAATGGAAACGATGGCCTGACGAAGGGGAGTCCTTGAAGATGTACTCATCAAGGTGGGAAAATTCATTTTCCCTGTAGACTTTGTAGTTATGGATATGGAGGAAGAGATACATAAAGTTCCCACTTTGTTGCTTAAAGAGATAACTCACGGCCATAAGTACGCACTTGATAGATGTTAAAAAGGAGAACTCACTCTCTAAGGGTGGGAGGAAGAAGCGGTCACCTTGACTTGAACAAAAGCTTTGAAGCAATTTGGAATGTGAAAATACAGAATTGTAGACTATAGAGAAAATAAATTTATTAGTCTGGCTGATGTTTGATTTTGTAATTTTGAAATTCAATCAATGAAAATGAGATGAATTTCTAGTATCTTAATGATCTTGGTTGTGAATGGATGAATTCCAATTTTGATTTAAAAGAAACACTCTTAAGTTTGAATGGGAACAACACAGAAAAATACAGCAATGAAAAGAAGGCAAAAGAAATAGAAACAAGTTCAGAAGGGTTAACCTAGAAGGAATTACCCAGACATTTGAAATATGTTTTCTTAGAACTGAAAGAAAAACACATTATTATATCAACTGCATTAACTGAGCTTGAAGAACAGCAACCGCTAGAGATTCTCAGAAAATACAAGGAAGCAATTTCTTGGTCAATAAAAGATTTGAAAGGAATCAAACCTTCTATCTGCATGCACAAGATCCTCTTGGAGGATAATGCAAAGACTTCCATTGAACATCAAAGAAGACTGAATCCATTAATGAAAGAAGTTATTAGAAAATAAGTATTGAAATGGCTGAATGTAGGCTTCATATATGCAATCTCGAACTGACCCGCCATTGAGCCAGTTCATGGTTCGAAAAAGAATGGATTCACTTTGATCGAAATGAAGATAGATTGATTTCGAAGCTGTGTGAGAATGAGAGTGTGTATAGACTACGAGAAAGCCAGAATCTTTCTGAGAAATTATCATTTATCCTCTACCTTTCATTGACCGTATTTGGACAAGTTCTTAGGACCACCCCATTACTATTTTCTTAATGGATATTTTGGATATAACCGATTTCCTGGCCCTTGAGGATCGGAAGACTACATTCACATGTCCTTATGGCACCTTTACTTTTAGAAGTATGCCATTTGGATTATGTAATGCTCCTGCCACTTTTCAAAGGTGTATGATGTCTATGTTTTCAGACTTGGTGGAAGAGGCTATGGAAATCTTCATGGATGAGTTCTCAATATATGGATCTAGTTTTGAGAAATTCTTAAAAAAATTGGAAACAGTACTTCAAAGGTACCAAGACAAAAATCTTGCGTTGAATTGGGAGAAATGCCATTTTATGGTAGCAGAGGGTATTGTCTTAGGGCATAAGATTTATGTAGCTGGGTTAGAAGTAGACCAAGCAAATGTTGCTATTATAAAGACTCTCCTACCACCGACAACAGTAAAAGGGATAAGAAGTTTCCTAGGACATGCTAGGTTTTACAGGAGATTTATAAGGGACTTCTCAAAAATCTCTAGACCATTATGCAGATTGTTGGAAAAAGATGCAAATTTTGATTTTGATGAATCATGCAAAGCTACATTTGAAGAAATTAAATCCAAATTAGTTACAGCTCCCATCATTGTAACACTTGATTGGAACAAAGAGTTCGAAATAATGTGTGAAGCCAGTGACTATGCAATGGGAGCAGTATTGGGATAAAGAACTGAGAAGATATTCAAGGCCATATACTGCCAACAAAACCTTCAATGAGGCACAAGAGAACTACTCTACTACATAAAAGGAGATGTTGGAAATGGTGTTTGCTTATGAAAAATTCAAGCCTTACATATTGGGGTCCCATGTTATAATACACACTGATCATGCTTCTATTAGATATCTACAATGGCAAGAAGGATAAAGCCAAGGCCGATCGAGACCGGGTATTATTCTTGAGTTGATTTAGAAATCAAAGACAAGATGTGTAATGACAATGTGATAGTTGATCACTTGTTTAGATTGGAAAATACTACTAAAGAGGAAAAGGAAATTGAAGTGAAATAATGGAAAACTTTCCTTGATGAGCAGGTTGTTTTTTGCTATCGGCCCCAAAAAATACTACTGGTATCTTGATATAGTGAATTACCAGCTGTGGAATTATGCCACCTAAGTTCAACCACCAACAGAAAAGAAAGTTGAGAATTGATAGCAGATTTTATATTTTGGATGACCCACTACTTTTCAAAAGAGGATCAGATATGATTATCAGGAGATGTGTACCGGAAACAGAACAAGGTGAAATTCTTAATAAATGTCATACATCACCATATGGAGGACACTTCGCAGGAGATAGAACAGCCCATAAAATTCTCCAATCATGTTTTTATTGGCCTACTCTATTCAAAGACTGTTTTGAATGGATAAAACATTATGATAAATGTCAAAGAATGGGAATATAAGTAGAAGAAATGAGATGCCCTTGCAAGGAATTCTGGTGATGCAGATTTTTTATGTATGGGGGATAGACTTCTTGGGACCTTTCCCATCCTCATTTGGAAATCTATACATTCTCCTGGCTATGGATTATGTATCCAAATGGGTGGAAGCAATATCTTGTCCTAGAAATGATGCTAGCACAGTGGTTGGGTTTATTCAAAGAAATATTTTGAGCAGATTTGGAGCACCTAGAACAAGCATTAGTGATGAGGGAAGTCATTTTGCAAACAAGGTTTTTGAAAAACTCATGAGCAGATATGGAATCAGACATGTAATGGTAATGTCTTATTATCCTCAGTCAAATGGGCAAGCTGAGATTTCCAATAGGGAGATAAAGAAAATCCTAGAGAAAACAGTGAACTAAAGCAGAAAATATTGGTCTATAAAGCTAGATGATGCATTGTGGGCTTATAGAACTGCTTACAAAACTCCAATTGGAATGTCCCCATACAGAATTGTATTTGGAAAACTTTGTCATCTCTCTCTAGAACTTGAATATAAAGATATGTGGGCCATCAAGCGAATTGTGATTTTACTGGCTTCCACCAAAGAAAAGATTCTCAAATGAATGAATTAGAAGAGTTGAGGAATGAAGATTATGATAATGCCAAAATCTACAAAGATAAGACAACAAAGTGGCATGATCAGAAAATTCTGAGAGAATTCAAAACAAGGGAGCAAGTCCTATTATACAATTCCAAACTCAAGCTATTTCCTGGAAAACTGAAGTCAAGATGGAGTGGTCCTTACAAAGTAGTAGCAAGTACACCCTTTGAAGCAGCGACACTGAAAACTGATTCTGGAAGTGAGTTTAAAGTGAATGATCAGAGATTGAAGCAATATCTTGGAAGGAACATAAATGAATATTAGTTCGGATTTCGAAGATAGAAGGAGAATTTTGATGAAGGAAAATATTTTGCGACAAATGTCTAACTAAAGACATTAAAGCGAGAGAAACTATTAGGAAACCTTAAGCAACTTTTAATTCTCATAGTTAACTTTATTTTGTTAAATTTTGTGTTTTTGAAGTTTAGTTTAATTTTGTTTGAAATTTTATTTGGTGGTCTTATTAATTTTTAGAGACAATGAAAGTATGTTAGAGATAGATTTTATTTGGAAACATTCCTTCTCAGACTCGCCCATACGAGGAAAGTGTTACAAAGGGAGTTTTTTCTCCCTAACTGTTCTTTAATGATAGCGCCTAGTTGAAGTTTGGGGGAATGTATTTTTTTTATAAGTAGAAAATGAATAATAGCTTTGTTGTGCTCATTCATGAATACCTTGATGATAATCATGTTGAATTATATTGAGTGAAGAAATGAGATGTGTTGTTCATACTTGAATTGAGGTTTTTTGATGTTAGATGTGTCTTCACAATTATGATTTGAGTGGTAGGAATGTATTGCATACTGTTATGTGTGTTAATTGGTTGAAAAATGTTAATTGTGCAAATTTGAGGAAAAGTCATTGGATTGTAGCGACAGACTTTCTTTTGTCGCTACATTATTTCTACTCGGTCTCGACATTGATTGGATAAGCCTTTTAGAGGTTGCAATAAATTATGTCGCAACATACCTTTTTATGTTGCGACATTATTTAATATGAGCTGAATAAACTATGTCGCGACATTATTCATATTTAATAAATATATAAGTTCCAAAGCACAGGTGTATTTTTTTATCGCAACAATTATTTTAATAATCTAACATAACTTAAGCTGAAAACCTAAAGTTTATGTGAACAGAATTTAATTGTGAAGATTTGAAAACATAACCAATCACTTGGCCTATATAAATGAGAACTTTGAAATCTAAAGGCACACTTCCTAATAAATGTCAGAACCTTAAGCTGTACTTCACCAAATCTCTCTCTAATGCTACTTCAAAAGAACCTAGATCTCATTCTATGTTCTAAACATGTCCCAGAATTGTCAGAAATATTACATTCTGAACCTAAATGAATTAATGGAAGAATACACAGAAGTTTAGGAAGAAGTTGTTCAAGAAACTCAGTTAGGAGCAGTGCAGGAGGAAGAAAGACCATAAATGAGCAGGAGACCAAACAGCAGGCATAAAAAAGATTTGGAGCTAAGCAAAGGGAGGGGAAAAGTAAGCGTTTGTTTGAGCTTGCCATTTCACCTAGGGACAAGTTGCAGCACAAGGACTTCATTGGGGAAAGAGCTTTTAGTAGGCTAATCTCACCCTTCCTAGAAATAATTGAGAAGAGATTATGGCACCTATTCTATGAACACAAAGCTCCTAGATTTGTGGATGTAGTGAAGGAATTTTACTCGAACATGGTAGGACTGAAGGAAAGTGTATCCTTCGAGAGGTTGTAGTAGATATTATTCGAGTAGGAAGATCGTGGAAATTTTCAATAGGCAGGGAGAAAGAATGGATTTCGAAGTTTAAGCGGTGAAAAGGCAAATATCCGGAAGATAGTTGATGCGCAACGAGTTGGGAAAGGGAATGGAATTTCATAAAGAAGAATCCCCATGAGTCTCTTTTATAGAGCTCATTAAAAAAACCAGGTTTGGTTTATTTATTTTCTAGATCACACCATCTAAACACCTCGGTACGGTCGGAGAAGGAGAGTAGTACTTTTATGCTATCTTAAAAGGATACAAATTTAGTGTGAGAATATTAGAGAACTCAATTTTGAGTTATTACAAAACTGACTACAGAAGGATTAATTACCCCATCTAGAATCAAAGACATTACTCTTTGGGAGTTAACAGGAAGGAGACCAGAAGAAAGAAAAGAAACATCTCTTTACAGGACACACTCTCGAACGTGACTATGGGTGCAAGGGACCAAGGGCTTGAAAGCAAGAAAAATAAAGCAGAGTTGAAAAAGAGGAAGGATGTTTCAGAAAGTGAATAAAAATGAGTTGGGCTGACTAAAACAGCTCAAAAGAAGGCAAAGAAGGCAGACTACTTTTAACTCAGCCTTCTGATATAGAGAAAATCATCAGGAGATGGATAGAAACTAAGAGCATAAAACATGAACACTAAAGAACCAGAGAATGCTAAAGTCTGTGAGGTAAGAGCTGTAGGAGAGGGACAAACAATTAAAGATTCAACTACAATTGAGAAATGAGTATATGGATGCAGAGTTGAGAAGAAGATATCAAAATTTAAAGGATGCACTCAAACAGAGGGATGAAGAATGGAAAAGTAAAGCCAGAACAAGAAAAGATTAAGAGCTGGAACGGAAGAAAACCATTTTAGGCCAGTTGAAAGACAGTGAAGCTGTTGAGAATAATGTGAAAGGGAAGGTGCAGTGGGATCTGATGAAAGACGAGATGTTTTTGGACATCTATATAGGAGCATCGGAAAATCAACTCTTGATAGAGAAGAGAGACAAGGATATGGAGGCAACCCTTAACTACAGGAAAAAGTTATGGACTGAGAGTTTAGATATGGTTAACAATAATTTGATCAATATGTATTCTTCCCAGAATTTGGTTCAGGAACCCTAAACTCCATTAGACAGAGACAAGATGATCTTATTAAGCAAATGGCTCTTTCCAAGGAGTAGTATGCATTCAACATAGAAGAAGGTACCAAGGTTAGAAGACCACCAGTCCAATTCCCTGAATTCTCTCCTTCATTTGTTGGTTATAAGTTTGAACCAGTAAATCTGAACCATCTCAATAAGTATGATAGAAAAAAGAAATGACTTACCTTATTGTTCCTCCCTTATTTCTATCTTTGTAACTAAATCCCTTGTACATGAAAACTTAAATGAAAAATCAGTTGCAAACATTTGTGTCCATTTTCCTCTTGCATTTTTCTTGTGTTTATTTTCTTTTTCATTTCTTGATTTTAAATAAATAAAGATGACTTTTAGTGGTATACCTTTGGCACGAGATAATGGAGAAACAGTTTTCCTAAGTTGATTTGTTGAGTAGCTGTGAATTGTTTGGTGGAATTTGAAGGATGATTGAATTGAATTGTTGCTATGTTAAATTTCTCTTAATTAAATAGTTTGATTTAAGTAATCCTTTTATTGGTAAAACAGCATAGCAACATGTCCAGAAACCAAACAAGAATTTTATAGATGAAATTGGGGTAAGATGAAATGAATTGAAAAAGGAAGTTGTAAAATTATTATTGAATATGTTGAACTTCAAGACTAAGGAAGATTTAAACAAATGATGGAACAAATAAGACTTATAATTCTGTTTTGTAAATAGGTTTAGTTATTAAATCGATAAATAATGCACATGGTCAAAAGTACCTCTAAAACAAATTATGCTAAGATTAGGGACATCTTCTGGAATCCATCATAGTTTAATCTCCCAACAGTCCCATAAATTGTTAGATTATTAGTCAAGGCAAAATCTTAGGCAATACCACTAACAAGAAATGATATAGGCCATTCTTGGAAGTTTGAGCCTTTCAAAACCTACCTTTATAATATGCATATGCATATACATTAGTTCCTTATTTGAGCCAACAACCAATCTCATCATCAACCAGCAAATGAAAAGCCTGAATCCTCCCTTAAATATAATCTTACAGTAAAGAACCCTTATTTTCCCAGATTGCATGACAAATACATCGATAATAAAAGAGGACAAGTTTAGGTATTTCAAATTGTAGAAAGAGGATAAGGGTTGAAAGGACAACAATTGAGATGAGGAAAGATGAAAAAATGAAGAAAGAAGCTGTGAAAAGTTAAAGTATCAAGGTGCTGGAATAAGTTTTTGTCTTGTAGCCTTCCTCTCTTGAACAATTAAGTTCTTAGAGGTGTTTCAACACCTAGTACCCTAATGTCAACTGGTATGGGAGTTACTAACCCAAAGTTCGCTAAGGGTGGTAGAAAGCTTTAAAAGACAAAACATTGCATTGTTCCATAAGCCTTGATAGGAAATGAAAAGTGAAAAAGCTTCTAATCTGAGGCTGAATTCTGATCCCAAAAGTGGTGAGAGAAAAATACCCTGATATAAATTATGCAAAAAGATGCACCAAACCAAGTTTGGGTCTATTTGAAAGTTAACATTAATGGAAAAAGTAAAGGATGTACAATGAAGGCAATAGGTTTGAGTTGTAAGTGGAATCTGGGTAAAATTGAGCTTAAATTGTCCATTCATCACTGATTACAAGCCAAACATTGCAAAAAAATAGCCTAAAGACCTAATTGATCTTGAAGGTGGTATATGCCTATATTAGTGAAGATTAGTATGACAAACAAGAATATGGGACTTGGAAAAATCAAAGAGGAGTTTATTATCTGAGTATTGTCTCAGAAGATTAACTAATCTGCCAAAGAAAAAGAGAAAAGACCATCCACACTCCTGCAAATCGAGGTTAAATAATTAGGCTAATTTTATACTATAGGAATTATTGCCTTTTAGTGAACTTATGAAATTGTCCTTGTTCTGGATGAGAAACTTGTTAAAACATGATTTTACAACTAACTTATCTTTCCTGCTAAATTGTGGATTCAAAAGAAAAGTTATCATGTACAAAACTGAAAAATGTCCTTAAAAATAAAAGCTTAAATGTTTGAGGACAAACAAAAATTTTCTTTTCTTTAATTGGGGACAAGCAAAACCTTAAGTTTGGAGGAATTTGATAAGTCCTAAACTCATCTATCTTTAGTCCATTTTTCTGGTGTATTTTTAGAAGTTTATGATTCTTTTTAATGCTGAATTATGGAATATTCACCAACTTAGTGTTCTGTAGGTTTTGAATAAAAAAGAAATAATTTCAGCAAGAAAAACAAAAAAATTGGCTAAGGCAGGAATGTCACAACAAAATTTCAAGGGAACTAACAGATATTATGTCACAACAAAGATGAAGGTGAACTCAAGTTAGAAGTGAAGAATGTCGCGACATTTCACAACTTTGTCGCGACACAAAATGAGAGGGATTGAATGATAAATGTTGCGACAAGAAAGTGATATTGTGACATAATGATGTCGAGGAAAACAGAACTTTGTCACGGCAGTAGGTTTTTATGTCGCAGCAGTTGAAGTTCTTGAAGAAGAATGTCGCGATATTATTTTGCTATGTCGCCACAAAGATGAAGCAAATGGCAGGAAAGTTTTGTCACAACAATCAAACTTATGTCGCGACATAAAGAGCTAAAAAAGGGAGAAAGAATATCATGACAATAGAAAATTATGTCACGACAAAAAATGGTAGAGCAATGAGACATGTCAAGACAAGTTAGTTGCGATAAAGATTTCAATGTTGCAACAAACAGTTCAGCTAGCGACAAAGATCAAAGAAGGAAATATGTCGCGACATTTTCAAAGGGTATAATCGAAGCGTAAAGTTCGAGTCGAACGGTCTGAAATGACGAGTATGTCCGCGAGAAGAGAAATTTATGTTCACGAAAATGACAACATGAGGATGAGAGAAACTCTGTGCAACATGGAAATTGATATCGTGATAGGCCGATAACCCGATGTGCGATTGTATAAATAGGTAAAGCGCCTGTAATGCGCAGAATGCCATAGCGATCATATCAAGTAATATAGTCTTGCACAGTACGAATATCCATCCCACAGGAAAATGCGTTGATATTTGGATTGGCCTCTGCACGTATTATGCGGACAAACTCCCTAAATGAATTTCTAATTAATATATGGAATTAAAATAAATCCTAATTAACTTGTGAAATTACTTTTTGTGAAAACTAGGGTTTTGCCTCCCCCTGCCACATTTGATGGATTAATTACCTGGAAGGGTGTGTCGGTCTATTAATGAATTCTCGATGACGGGGGTAATCATGCCTACAAGATACCCTCTCTCGAGGTATTTGCCTATCTCGCCAATAAGGTTGAGGGCATCTCTGCCCTGACCCTATACTTCGAAACGCTTAAATGCTCAAACCCTAATCGCCACACAAGAAATTGGGATATCTCTATTCGCCGATTGACCAAGGGTAGCTCTACTCATATCCTTGGGAGTCCTTATCTCTTGATCTAGGATACCAAGCAAGATCATGTCAATGTTGGCCAGACATCACCATGAAAATAAACCACAAACATAGAGAAAATCGATATAAATCATAAATAAAGGCGGAATAATAAAGATTAGATTTAAACCCTTGTCCATACAAAAACTTAGCGGGGTTCAAAAAACCTAGGAAAATAAATCTAGAGCATTGGAAATTAATACAAGCATAGTTCTATAAATCATTAATGGTTTTGAGAGAAATACAAAAAAACACTGGTCTTTTCGATCTCTCTCGAGTTGCTCACGCTTTGTTTTGGTTCTGCACTCATCCGTGCGTCCATTGATCTACCGAGGGTGGGGTCTCCGTGTTTGTTATAATTCTAATGTAGGAATTGTGGAAACGTCGCAACGTCGCAATCAACGTTGCAACGTTGGGCCACTCTTTGACTTTAACTTCTGTTGACCAAACGTCGCGACATTGGCACATCGCGACATTGCTACATGGGTCTTCACTTCTTCTTCGCATTTCCAAAAAGCTTCTAAAAACCACCATGTTTACCTGCAATTTACACAGGATCCAAAAATCAAATATCTGGCAATAATGCACTTATTTAAATATAGAATAGCACTAAAATGTAGTAAGGACGCGGGTATGACATGAGTGTATTAGACATTCATCATCGCGATAAAGGATGAGAAGAACCACAAAAAGAATGTCGCAGCATAGTAATTTATGTCGCGACATAATGAAGAGCTGAAGGCAAAAATATTTGTCGCGACAACAGAAAGCTATGTCGCGACATAAGTTGAAGAGAATTTCCTAGAAGAGAACAGAAGACTATCGCAACATAGTATGAGCAAAAGAGTAATTTATGATGTGACATTTCAAAATTATGTCGTGACATAAAACAAAGCTAAAGGGTGAGAAGCTCTTTCGTGGCAAAGAAATTTTATGTCGTGACACAATCAAGAGAAGCAAGAAGGAAACGGTGTTGCAACAA
This sequence comes from Tetrastigma voinierianum, assembly GCA_016808115.1. Classification (NCBI taxonomy): domain Eukaryota; kingdom Viridiplantae; phylum Streptophyta; class Magnoliopsida; order Vitales; family Vitaceae; genus Tetrastigma; species Tetrastigma voinierianum. The sequence goes on from JAEQBH010001219.1 coordinate 1,229,348, forward strand.
ATCTTTTATGTCGCGACATACCATTCGAGTATTAAAGCTGCAAGGCACTAAAGAAATGTCGTGACACAAGACACTCATGTCGCAACATTTACAAGACAACTTCAGCAAAACTCTATTGTGACATTTTCAAAGCTCAGTCAAGAATATAAATTCGCGAAGAAGGCACGAAACTATGTCGCTGTACGTAAAACCGCAGCTTCGCGACAAAGCCGGAGAACAAATATGAGAACTATGTCGCGACATACTCTTTTTCAATGCCGCGACAAAGCAACCCATCGGGCCACTCCTAACCAATACCCATCCTCGAAATGTTGCCCATCATTTGTGCTCTATAAATAAGCACCTAAGGTATCAGACAAGAGCTTCCATGAACCCGGAACTCTGGTAGCTAGAAACTAAGCTCAGATATTATTTTGTATTTTTCTTTAATTTTCTTTTTCATCAATTTAGTTTGATTATCATTTGTTATTTTTTCAATGGAAATAAATGATCCGTGAAAAGTTTCGAGTTGGGTTCATTATAAAATTTTAGTTTTCATTACTGTCTGATTTGAATGGAATTTGAAAATTTTCTAGAGTTCATTTATTTCAATTTGTTTGCAATTTCAGTGAATTTTCTTTATTAGTTAGTCATTGTTATTTGTGATCCAGTTTTGAAAGACTAAGCTCCCTTTGGGAATTGATCGATGTTAATTATTGCTTCCCTTATACCAAAGAACGTCATACTATAAAATCTCGAATTTATTTAATCAAATGGGTCTAGAAATTAATTGCTTAGGAATATTAGTAGCGTATCCGTAAAAATGACTGTATCTTGCTTCGATTTCCTGGACCCCTCACGTGACATTGTGATGGAGAATCCCGAGAGTGTGGATAAATACCTCAGGGTATGTTTAGACTACATATGGAACTAATGAACCTCGAAAGACTACTTTGATATGATCACAATTTCATCACGGTGTGAGGACTACTGGATGATGTATCAATTCTAGCTTGATTATTTCTCCTCTTTCTCTCGATGAAAGGACCTTGGATCCCGTGTTAGTAGAGAGATCTAATCAAGGAGATGTATAAATTTTATCAAATTAGATGAACGAGATACCAATTAGATCGAGAAGGCTTCAGACACACATCCAGAGAAGCAAGAATTCTTCGATCCTAAGACTTGGATGTGAAGTACTGGAAAGGAAAAATACCTAAATCTTAGAAAGAGGATTATATTCTACAAGTAATTGATTAGACTCATGTATTTGAAAGGAGCATGGATATCTAATTAGTGAAATGTATAGTGTGTGGAGAAATCCAAACTATACTTCCTTTCATCTTTGACAAGTTCAGATTTCAAACTTATGGTTGAACCATGTTATAAAATGATGCAGAAATTGATAGTTATACATTGAATTATTTCCTGGGTAAGTATCTTTGATCAGAACTTATCCAATTATTTATCTGCATTTCAAATAGTAATTTATCTAACTGATCTCAGTTTGTGAGTTGATAGAGAGATCGAAGGACGGGTAATCGGACCTTTAAAATTTTCATCAATCCTCGTGGGAACGATATCTAGACTTAAATCCACTTTTATTACTTGTACAACCTATGCACTTGCAATGATCTAGACCAAAACAAATTTTCAAATGAAGCCTTCTCATAGAAGGCAAACACATATTTTATATCTTTGCAACGCCAACAAGTTTTCGTGTTTGCCTGGGATTAGACAATAGTCTTCCGTGTAAGTGTCGAATTTTGCAGACACACACATTGATCTCATCATATTTCGTCGATATAACAAGTTTTCGCGCCGCTGCTTCAAGACTCAATTCCAATTGATATGTTAGAATCACCCTATCAAATGTGATCAAGAATCGGGCTGTTTAGTCTATGTTAAAAATCAGTCAACAAGTTTTTTAACCCTTGAGGGTCAGAGAAAAGATGGGCAAAGGATTGTAGAACACAAGATAATTGCTTCATAGTCTAATCAAGCCAGCTCTATCGATCGTTAAACTACTTTCTCACGAACCCGTCATACCCAACCTCAACATGACTCATCTAATCAAACTTCATGAAATACTGGAATCAGGGCGTAAGGTTACTTCAATCTCTACCCAACGATTTTCATGTTTAAAACCTACAGAGTGCTCTTCTGGGGCGCATGTAGACTCACTCCACGTCTTCACATTCATGCCCAAAACTATGTCAAGACTTCAAATCAAACACTGTGGCTTTCTTAACTTACAAGAAAAATTACCCAAATTTAGGACCATATCGTGGCATTGTTCCTTGACCCACACCCGATGGCCATCCCCCAATCAGATATTCAATCTTAAGAAATAATGTGTGGCAAAACCTAATTTAGAGACCAATTTGTGGGAGATAAAGTTATGAGAGGCATCGTTGTCTACTAAGACCTGGATTGGAATGCCTTGAAGATACCCTTGAAATTTTAGGGTTTGTGAGGGCATATTAAGGTTGTCTATAAGACCCATGAAATCCAAGATTTAGCATTCACCATCCTTTGTGCTCTCCTACGCCCACCGAATGAGCTGGTTTTCTTCAGTCATCTCGCCATCCCCACTCATAAGAGTAGTACTGGCTGCGGATCGTATGGACATGTGGGCCGGAGAGTGGCCACACTCAAGCACAAGCCCTTACGCGATGCTCGCCATGCCCTGTGTGTCAAATAGCTGGAACTCTAATGTCAGTGGGAGGTTCAGTCAAGGAGAGGATGGTGGTGAAGGTGGTGGCAGTGTGTCAAACATAAGGAAAATGAGCTTGATGTGTATTAGAGCTAAGTGTTCAGTAATTCCGAAGCAGGTCGCCCATCTTAATATTTTAAAATGTGGCCTAGGGGTCACATGATTGCCTTCTCCTCTACCTCATTAACCCAGTCATGGAAACTCCGGCCACAATATGTAATCGATAGTAGCCTTTACATATCAGGGTGAAAGCGTCGAGGCGCCAAGATAACAACCGCATCTACCTTTATCTCTTGTCGTAAGCCATTCATGAAGTAACCTAAATACAAAGCTTCCAACTCCTATGGAACCATCGCTGCTATTGTTTCAAATTGGTCGATATAGTCATTGACATTTCTGGACTGGTACAACACAACAAGTTGCTCATAGGGATTAAGGTTTGTGATTCCTCCAAATATATTCAACAATTTGGTCTTAAAAACCTTCAACGACAAGTTATTGTTTAATTCGTGAACAATAATGAACTAATGGACCGCTACCCCTTCCATACATATGTGAGCCAGAGGAATTTTGTAAGGCTCGGGGGTTTTGTGGATTTGGAAATAAGTTTCAGCTCTGGCGAGCCATCCCCTAGGGTTGGTGTTGGAAAAAATGGGAAGTTTCTCCTTGTTTTTCATGTTGGAAAATGTATGTGATTTTAGTCGGGTGATGGCTACGAAACGAACCCCTCAACACGGGCCTGGGAAGAGGTAGGAAGATTCGGGGAAGTACTGCAGTAGCTACTGGGACTGCCTTTGTCATGCCCCGAAACCCACCTAGGGCGTGATCGTCAATTCACACCTCAAGCCTTCAGCCTGAAGATTTGAAGTGTGAAACAACACTAACCTTCCTCAGAATTCATAGATTTTCGGTCTAATTACCAACACATGTTCAGTGCAATGCGCACTTCAAATTCATAAATTCTCCAAATTCAAAATTTCATGCCGACAAAAATTACTTAAATATCCAAATCTCACTATGCAATGTCATGTTGTTCGTAATATAACAATATTCGGGATCTCTCAAATCCAACTTTGTACTAATATAAAACGAATGTTATCATCCAAGTGACTTTCAATTAACTTTCTAAACCCACACATTTCACATATAAACATAACTTATTAAATTCAACATGATCCAACATAAAGTTCTAATCAAATCCTAATGATTTACCGAATCCCCAACCTAAACGGCATCACTCTTCATGAAACTAAAAGTACCGAAAATATAAAGAACAAATGGGATGAACTGCAGCTCAATAAGAAATACTAATACATTTTCTATGGATCAAAAGTTTTCAATCATCTAACAATAGATATTTTTCATCAAAACTTTGATCAAAATGAAGTCGTGAATTATTTAATGCACTATCAAGATATCTGCCAGCATCCATCATGTCAACAAGATCCAAGAATTACATCAGTCTAATTCAAACACTTTCATATCAAGTCCAAAATCAAATACATTTTAAATATATTTCTTCTGGTCATCAACATCAAATGGTGCCTACCCATGTGGGACTTTCAAATAGGTAGCTAGCCAAATCGGGCTTCCTTTATGGTGGACTAATCCGCACTATTAGTACTAGTAACCTTCTAACCAAAACCCTGCAGGCTCTGGTTCAAATCAATTACATTCCACATCAAGGAATGTAAATGTCAACTATTATTCCTTAATATATACCTAATAAAGGTCAACTATTATTCCCAAGTAAAAATAACTAACCGCAAAGTCAAATATTTCATTCAAAAGTTCAAATTACAAACATCATATCTTCACATTTTCTTTCCTAAACAAAACAAATCTCAAAAGTACAATCATACAAAACTACTTTTTGATCCATGGATAATCAAATAAATAAAACAAGTAAAACTTTTCATAAACCAAGATTATATATAATTCAGTTAAAACAATTCTTCATCCTCAAACGGCGAAAACAAACAATTTTCAAAGATCTCGTACACATCTCTTACCTCAAAAGAGTACTAAAAAGTGCTTCGCGAGTTTAATCCGAAGAATTTCACCTCAATGGAATATTTCTCCTAAAATAGTAATGGAGAAACTATCATCATTACTTATTTATTCTTAAAACTTTCCTAATTTGATATTTCTTAAATGATATTATTTTAAATTTTTTTAATCCATAATAATAAAAGTTAATGGGTTTCTAAATATTTTATAAAATTTGTGATTTATAAGTTTATTCTATCAACATGATTTTCTTGTTCACTTCAAACATATTGATAATTGTTCAAACGATAACTATTTTAAATTGGGTGTAGCTTTCTTACAAATTTCATAAAACTCATATTCCTTGATCTTATTTTAATACTTATTTATTTTTTATTTTAATTCAACTAAATCTTTACTAGAAAGAAATAATATTAATAATATTTTACAAATTATATTATTACACAATACTCATCTGCTTTTTTTTAATTAAGTAACAATTATCATACTTGACAAGTACATATTAATCTGGATCTTATTTCCTATAATTAAGTAAATAATTATTCTAACTATATTCCTAATAAATCTCAATCCTTAATAAAATATTTATCGCCAAAATACATCTTTAAATACTTATCAAATATATATATTTATATACAAAATTCAAATTCTTTCAAATTTATCTTATTTGTTTATTATTATTTTCTTTCAAAATTATCCTTAAACACTTTCAGCCTCATACCTGTAAAGTAATTCAATACACTACAAATCCTCATTTTGAATTTTATTTCTAAAGAACGAAGTGTAATCTAACCGACTTCTTCAGAGTTGATCTAAACCAAAAGAAAATTAAAGAATCTACATCAAAGAAATCTAGAAAAATAAAAGGCAAGATCCTACCTAGAGAATTTGTTCTTCAAACCTCAGATCCAAAGTCGACGTCCTCCTGAATTTTACCAACTAAAGAAATTCAAAGATGAATAGAAAATATTTTCTTTTCTATTCCAATTTATACCTAGGTATCTATTAGAAAATTACCTTTTACTCCCTCTTCCATTAAATTAATTAATTAATTAATTAGCTAATGAATTATCATTATTATTTTCCCAACTTATACCTATAAAAATTCTTCTCATTACTATTTTCCTAATTTATAATTTCCATACAAATTCTACTTCATTATTATTTTCCTAACTTATACCTATACAAATCTGCTACGGGTGTTATGCTTTTGTTATCCTATGGATCTCGTCATTTCTCCATACGCCTAATGCATCAGATCACCCTCATTTCTAAAATTTCCTCATGGTTTTCCCGTGATTCGTGCACGAGGCCCTATTTTCATATAAGGATTCAAGTTGGGTGGTGAGAGCGTGTATACGATCGTCTTGTTTATCTCAACTGATCAGCTCTGCCCCTACTCAAATTTGTTTTTCCCATGGATGATGGACGAGGCGTGCCCGACCAAGATAACAATGAATGCAAACCAAGCAGTTAAATTCAAACATCAAGAACAAATAAAAACATAACAGGATTGGCTGTAAAATTTCTCAATTACTCATCACAAAGATGTTCCAGTTTGTTGGGATAGAAGAATAAATGATTACAAGTTTTCTTCTATTAACCAAAAATAGATGCACTCACCACTAATGCACTACTGATCAATGATCTGTTAATCAGGTAAGACTGTACCTGCTGATGACCCCCTCCTCCTCTTTCCTCTTCTCTTCTCCTGTTAAATTAGCCTACCTTTTCCTCTCTCATATCACCCTTTTCATTCCCATCCCAAACCGTTATGCCCTTCCAGCTGGTCATTTTCCTCTTCCCATCAGCCCCCTTTTTTTTCCTTCTCAAAACAAACAAAGCAATGGTCAACTTGTCCAGTTTAGAAATATTTTCTTTTTCTCGTCAGAATTTCTTTATCAAGACATCATCTTTAGATATACTATATTCCATATGCCATGTGGGAAAATAACAATACCTGTGATGTTCATCTGGAGCTAAGACTTATAATTTACGGGCCCATCTCACCACATGACGTTATTATAATAGTGATTAGAGCTATGTGAGTCTTCTGTTGCATTACTACTAAAAGAATCATTACAGATGTAGATCATGACTTTAAGGATGACATAATTGAAAATTTAATTTTCCTCTATTTATTCTTTTGGATAATGAAAATTGAATTTCATTGATTTGTATCGGTACTTTATATCCCAACACATAACCAAATCACAAAACATTAAAGATGACACACATTCTAAGGTTTAATAAAGAAGATGAAATACCACACATACTGAAGATCCAAAATGTTAGAACACCTAAAATTCCAGGTCTATGAATGATATTAATGAATAAGTGCTTTGAATCGCGACTTCTCCTGTTGGGATCGAAACAACACTCGCCCATCCGAATTGCCCACAAAACCAACGAATACACATCGCCAACAAGCGATAAAACATAAGAAAATAAAGAAAAATCAAATGAAACTCATCAAGTGGAAGAACTAAATCAATCGAGGAAAAACTGATCCGCCAAGGAAGGCCAAAAAACTATCCCTCCTTTTTAACAGGGATGAAAAGAAAAAATGAAAGATATTAGGATTTCTAGAAAATCACCCCCTCTATCTTTTATTAATGATAATGTTCTTCACATTTATCCTTAGAGAATCTGATTTTTTTTTTTGTTCAATGAGATCACTATGCATCCCTTTATACGTATAACATTTGATTTTTTTTTATATATTAGTAATATAAAAAGAATTTGATTATAACTTTAAGATCATTTAGATAATTTTTTTAATAGTATGGATGTCTCACTTTGCTATGGACTATGGAGGCTCTTTAATTATACTTGAAATATCATTAGGAAACCAATATGATGTTCTTTATACTTATTGTTAGCTTTAAGAGAGAATAAACAATCAAAAGGTGTAAACTTAAATTATGTGGAACATTCAAATAATTTTACTCCAAATTGAAGGTGCACCTAATAATTATAAGCTTATATAAAAACTTAAACCCTTGATTGCGACATAATAGTTATATAAAAATCCCAGTGAGAGGAATTAGTTATCAGAAGAGAACCAACCATGTCTTACAAGTAGAGGGAAGAACTTTCTAACTATCTGTCATGACCCATCCACACTATAAGAGTGCATATGCCCAAGAAGTGCATTTGATGGTTGTGAAGTGAGTAGGTAGAAAGTAGAGATTTGGGCTTGAGGTTCAAATTCCTACAAAAACTGTTTATGAGCCTGATTTATGTAATCCCGAGGATCTACTCTTCAGCTGTATTATATAAACACTTATATATCCGATCCCAAGCGCTTATCTTCACTGCGCATCCTTATAAGGATGAGTCTCAAGAGAATAGAACTTAAGGGATAAATAAAGAACCGCGCTATACATATTTGAAGCAAGGCATGAGTTTTGAACAACTAACTTTATCGACACACTACAAAGAAAGATGAGAGCCAGCGGATGTTTGTTGACAGTAGGGTGATCAACAAAATTACCATTAGATATAGATTTCTTATTCCAAGGTTAGATGATTTGCTTGATCAGTTCAATGCAACAATTGTGTTTAGAAATATTGACCTAAGGGGTGGCTATCATCATATCAGAATCTATCTAGTAATTGCAGACAATACCAAGATGCGGGATGAATCAATAAACAAACTCAATAAAGAATGCATTTAACCGTGACCTAAGGGTGGCAGAGTCAGCGTGTCGGTTCGGGCCAGCGTCAACATACGTATATTCTGCACGCATTCGCTTAACTCAACTCAACACGAATAATAATCGGGTCAAATTCACACTTCAAACACGACCTAATTGGTGACGTAACACTTATTACCTATTACGACACGCATAACCCACATAATTTGGTAATTTAAATTAATATCATTTATAATTAATCCATCACTATTTAATAAACAATATATTAAACTAAGATCCGGTTAAATATTAATTTATATAATAATTAAACGAGTTAATTTTGGTCAATTTCGTGTTATGTGGATTGACACGAATATAACTCGTTTATTAAATGAATTATGTGGGTTAACACGAATTTGACCCAAACACGCAAAAATCATGTTGAGTTCGTGTTGGGTTCATGGGTCGTTTCAACTTTTTCCAGGTCTAACCGTACCAGATTGTTAAGAAAACCAATAACAATGCTTATGTGGTTGACTTACCAAGTTGGATGAGATCAAACACCTCTAATGTTACATTGCTAATCTATCTTGTTTCACTATATATGATGTCACACCCCAACTTACTAACAATGGGTAAGTTTAATTAATTCTACGTAAAACCCTCTCAGCCGCTACCAACAGACTAGAGAACTCGTGAAGCTGCCATGTTGCTTGGTCGAAAACCCAGATAGTAATTCTTTTTCTTTCTAAATTTGTGGATTTATGTACCTTGTGAGTATAACAAATTTCGCATAAAGGATATATCCTAAAACTCGGGAGTATACAATTTACACTTTAAACAAGGCAACCAACAACACTTTCAAAGAGCTCAAGGCCCACCAGCATTTTCGCAAGAAAACAAAACTATGTACATACATATGCTCAACTATACAAATTCAAAAGTATTTCTTACACAAGTTATTTAATACAACACTTACACTAGAAGTCGAGAATCCTAATACGTCCCAAATAATTCTAGCTCAACGGCAAATAGTTTTAAAACAGGAAAATAATGAGCTAAACGAGCGAGCGAGTGTATGCTTTATAAATGTTTCATTTTTCGAAAAATATCTTAAACTCGTAAAACTATATTTTACAAGACATTTTCCGTAAACCTTGTTGCTGCTATTGCTATAAAGTTTCTAAAACTTTTCAAAATCGCATTCATTCATTAAAAAGTTTATAAAAATTTCATAAACGCTGGAGTCCGGCTTCGACCGCTTGCTTTAAAAGTTTCTCTAAAACTTTTCATAAAATGCTCACATTTCTTCGCTTAAAAGTTTATGCGTAAAAACTTTTCATAAATCATGAGCCCGGGATTCACCTCGCTTTAAAAGTTTCTGTAAAAACTTTCATAAAATGCTCGTCACAACAAAGGATTGATTTTAAAACTCCGTGTGTAAAAATGCTTATAAATCAAGATCAACCACCCGTGTGCCTTTCTCGTCACAGATTCAAGAAACACGAGCCTAGGCTTCAACCGTGTTTGGAAGGACCTGGTCCATCACCTAGGAAGGGCCTTGCCCTACATCACCTTTCCCCGTAATACGGTGGAAAGACCTCGTCTACGTCACTATTTAACTCACAGCGCCTAACCCCATACTCCAAGACGCGCCACGGCCTCCTTTAAACGCTACGCATGCATGAACTAAGCTCACACTGCGTGAAAATCTAAAATGACTAAAATGATGTCCTAACAACCACCAGCAAGACGATTTTAATAATTCTCCGACTGTAGATGCTTGCTTAAACTAAAGGATTTTCGTTAGCCCGCTTTATAAAATATACTTTTCTTGTTTGAAACATGTAGCTTAACAATTCAAACCATTGTTTGCTTACTAAAACTCATCATAATTGCTTTCTTTCAACATGGTTTAAAAATCAAACCATTACTTGTTTGCTTGCTTTCTAAATCACATTGTTTGCTTGCTTTTCAAATATGATTTACAATCAAAACCATTACTTGCTTGAAATATGGTTTAATACTTTAAAACCATTGTTTGCTTGAAATATGGTTTAATACTTTAAACCATAATACGCCAAACAGAAATGACAGAGTAAATAATACACTAGTATTTAAAAATAGAGTTTAGAACACTCACCTTCCAGGTATTACAATAACTCCAGCACCCACTTCAAAATTTCCGCCACTTTACCCTACACATTCACGATTAGGACTGTACACCATTAGCACACAACCAAGCACTAAGAGATCTGTTACACCAAATTTTCTTAAAATATGGGCCCCAAATGTCATTCACAAAGATATGGCCAAATTTTCTAGATCATGACTTTCCATAAGTTCAAAACATCAAAACATTTCGAAAAATTATGTCCTAATCGCTCAATAAAACTCGAAATTTCAACCTGAACTGTCCGAATGAACCTGGGGAATTCAACCGTGGGATCAGTTCAAAATAGTCCCAAAATTCCTAAAATTTTAAAATCTAAACTCAATCCAAAAATAAAATTTGGGAATTACTGATTCATGCACTAAGAAATTCAAGTCTATTGCATAAAATTTTTGTAGTCAATAACACAAATGTTAAAATTTCCTATCTCAAGTTTGAATAAACGCCAAGATAAGAGCTCATACCCACTTGATACTTCCTGTCATGGAGTCCCACCTGCTTTTACTCTACTGCAAAAATTCACGATCCGATTTCCATAAATCTAAAGAACAAAAGAAAAAAATAAAAATAAAATCATCTCCTCTCATTCTCGTCTGCTCTGTCCATTTTTAGGGTTTTGACTTATCCTTTTTCACATTATTATTATTATTATTATTATTTTGATATATAACTGATACGCTTATTCGCCCATTTTTATCCCTAAAATTTTTTATTTCCTTTTCATTTCCAATTATTTTAAATAAACTAACCCTGCCCATTTTCCGATCTAGATTAAAGGTAAAATCCGTCCCCGCTCACCGACGATTTATCACCCGTAAATTGTGAAAATATTCTAACTATCCTTAATCTCGACAAAACTTTTCTCTGATTCACTAGATTTCGCGACGAATTTAATAAGCAGCTTGTTTCATCATCCCACATCTAAGATAATTTTCTGCACTTCCGAACCACTCTAATAATTTATTATTATTATTATCCTTTCAAATCTATAATTAGACTTTCACCTCCACTTCCTTAATTGTAAAAGTGTCACAACGCTTTAAAACTTTATATCCTTAAAACAACTTTAAAAATACTACTACGAATAATCTCAAATAATTAAGCAAAGTCTTCGCACATACGACCCTACGATTACACATAAATCGCATAACTTCTGATCTACGTTACATACGAAATCGATATTTGTATGAACTGAGGACTAGCTTTGTAAGTGAAGGTGTTTGACATAGACGCGATCAAATCAACTAAAATCCTTATTTCATTGCTTTGTTATTATCTTTATTTTTGAGATATTAATTTTATTTCTTATTATTATTTTGAGATTATTTTTTTTTCTTATTATTTTATTTCCTATTAAACTCATATCTAGGGTATAAAATAGATATTTTAGGGGTTTGTTTTAGGAACTATCACTTTATTATTTTAATTAAAATCAAAAACTTTTACTTTACTTATTCTCTAAATTGAAATGTGTTTATTTTTGCTGATCTGATGAATCACGCGCGCTGCGTCAATTAATCATAATAGCGAGAGTTTCTTTCCACCGATATATAATTCACAGTCTATGATGACTTTGTCCACTAGCTACTTTGAAAGCAATCTCACGAAAATAAATTTCCAAGAAAGTGGTCGCAACTTGTGATCTAATTTACACGTTGTAATCCAACTTTGACTAAGAATTTGTTTTTCTTGTCTTGCTTACTTTCTGGTGATATTAATTAATGATGAAAACGAAAGCACCAGAAAAAGGGTTTTTCCATTCAAAATTATTAAGGAAAACACGTCAAGATGCATATTGCGACGCATATTTTAGGTATCATGAGCGACATGTCTCATAATTTTAATAATCGTCCACGATTATCCGGATGACCATTCCATTACTGTTCCACTATCACTAATCCCACCAAAGGCAACAGCATCTGGAAATCTTACGTCCAAATTAGTTTTCATTTGAATTATTAGTGTGTTGATAAGCTTATGGACTTTAAATACAAATTCCGAGATCAAATATTTAAATTCAGAAGTTTAATCACTTATCTGCCAAACCAAACTCCTCGATACCATATTAAACAACATATTATCTCAAAAGCTCGAGTTTGTAGAATTTGGATTTAATATAAATACACTTCACATGTGTTGGTTTTTACAAAAATTATTAATTATTTTGTGGCATATTATGGAGATAAGGTACACAAATTAATATTTGATCATTTGTCTAATCTCATTATTTAAACTTTTTCAGTCTAATGATGATTCTCTAATATTATTCTATGATTCTAAATATGTTTATACTAATGGATGAATTAATAAAATAACTAAAGATCAACATCACTGACGCCATCTATATGTTGCATATTTATGGGACAAGCACGTCATTGCTGATGAGTGACACATCAATGGTGTTAGACGCCCTACTCCATCTATTCACTTTATCACTGTATGATATTCGAAAGGATGAACAAACGTTAGTGGCAACATTCACCCAAAAATTTAAGTCAAAATTGGAGGCGACTCAAACATCGCTTAATATCATGTATCTTATCCCGCACAGTATGAATATCTCTCAATAAAAAGAAGTGAATGCACTTATGTACCAAACATATTGTATCAAAGTGGAGGTTTCGCTTCCATGCAGAATCTGCATATCGCACCAAAGAATAATATTCTCAATTTGGTAGCATTCTGCATTGTGATCTTGGAAAGAAAAGAAAATTTTGTTAGGGGAAAGTACTCTATCAGGGTGATTTTTGAAAATTTCACATGAATGACAAATACAAGTAAAGTGCACACACTAGGGAAATTGGAGGTTTCAAACCCAGCCTACCAGAGATCAAACCCTTAATCATACCATGTAGGTTCCCTAGCTCCCTTAACAATTTCCCATAAGCAAAGTAGAAAATATCATACGAATGGAAATATTGTAGGAATCAAATACTGAAGAAAAATATTAGATTTCCTTAGGAAGGAATGAAATAACACTGGGTTTGAAAACATAGAAATGAATAAAACTGGAAATAGAATGTTGGAATTGCTAAAGAAAACATTGGATTTCACTATGAAGGATTAAATAACATTGTACCAAAAAATTGACAAAATTAAACTCGCTAAACCAGAAATAGAATGCTGAAACTGACCGTAAAGCTTCCGCTGAAAAGTCGATTCACAAGTAGATCGGGCATTGCCGAGTTGATTGGATTTGTCGATTGGTTGATTGCTGATTACTTAATCTTTGATTGGTTCCTTCACAAGAGCTCTACTTCTTTATGTATCGCCTCGACTTGTCAGTCCAAGTATCCATTTTCCCACTCTCCCTATCTCGACGCCACCGCCACGCCTCTTTATTAGAAAGCTTGTTTCTCAAGTATTTATCCATGCCATATCAGTATAGCCTGTTCCTTGAGGAATTTATCCACGCTACCACTAGGAGGCTTGGTTCTCATGAATTATCCACTCACTCAGTGTGGAGGTCTGCTCCTCAGGAAATTCCATGTCCGCAAATAATCAATTAACTCTCCGCCACTTCCTCGATATTTGAGAAAGACTACTGACTTCAAAATTTTAAAATTTTTAGAAATACCCCTAGCTTTTCTTTTTGGGCCTTACCAAATGGATCTGACCCTTTTATCTCGACTTTACTGGCTGGGCGCCTTCCAACCAAATATTGATGAACCTTTGTGTGGCTCCTCAGAGGTTTGCTTACGAGTATGTTTCTTTGTGTAGTGCTCGGATGTACCTTAAAAGGTCCTCTCTCCTGGGCCAGCGACTCATTTGCCCACCTTTCATTCTTCAAACCAACTCGGCATAATCTTCCAAACAAGATCTCCATTTCCAAAGCTTTTCTCACTCTCACAGAGTCTGCTACTTTATTTTTCGAATCAACATATATCGAAGCTCATTCTTCATCATCCGCAGATTCGAGTTCCACCATCATGGCCTTATTTCGAGGAGTAATGTCATTTTCCGGAACCTAGAGAACACCATCACTGGGAGTACGCATCATTCCATAAAGTCTGAAAGACATACCCCGTAGAAACCTTTGGAAATCTTATAGGCCCATAATGTCTTTGATAAAATCCTATGCTAGTCTCTAGGATTCTCCTCCAACATTTTCTCCAAGATCCTTATTAACACTTTATTGGATGCTTCTGCTTGTCCATTGGCTTGAGCTTAGAAAGGATTTGATCTAATGAGTTGTATCCCATAATTCGTAGCAAAGTAATTCATCTCTTCCCTAGTAAACATTATTCCTCGATCAATAGTAATCGTGGAGACCCCTGAAGGGATTCCCTAAATAAGGTAAAATGGTAATTTTGGTCAAATCCGAATTTTTCTAGATCTCTACGACAAACGGACTTCACCGTTGAACTATCTCGAAATCTAGCTACCACGCTGACACCGTTCCAGACAAATTCTAATTTCACGCTTCTAGGCACCGAGGGAACAATGACATCATACACGTGCCGCGAGGCGCCATCACGTGTCCAAAGGCAGATGCAAATAAACATGAGCCCAAGGGGGCCTACATTTGTGACATGGCATGATGCCATTGGGAGGAAAATCTCAAAGTGGCCGGATAAGATAAGGGTGTAATCCAATGGTCCAATGAGAAATGGCATGTGGCATCGAGAGGACTTGTCTCTTGTCCCAATCTCACCAATGGCTCAGGAGTAGGGAAGGAGAGAGGGAGAGACCAATGAGAAAGGGAGAGAGAGAGGAAGAGAGGGTTTTGCAGAGAGAGGCCCACTCTCTCTCTCTAAAATTCTGCGATCTGACCGTTGGCTTCCGGCCGGCAAGGAGTTAGGTGCTCGCTCCCCACTCGCAAGGACTACACGTGGTACCAAAGACGGTGGGAGTTTCGACAAACTCCTGAAAGGTAGGGTTTTTCCTACTTGTTTTACTTTTGTTTACGCCTCGTAGGATGTGGATCTATTGGTAGCCGGATGGTCATGCTCCTTACGCTCCAAAAGCCGGGACCGAGTTAAGAAACCCTGTAGGTTTCGGAGTACCAACGACCGTCGCGTGATTTTCGACTCAGGTGGTGTTGTGTTACCGCTAAGGAGAAGATAACATGCTCACAGTGATGTCGCTACAAAAGCGTACTCCAAGATTAATCGGTTTGACGCGTTTTTGCAACCTCATGTGAGCTAAGTTTATGTTATTATTATAAACCGAATAACATATGATGTATGGATTTAAATTGTTAATATACGATGAGTGATATATTAGCATGTGTCAGATGCTTGGTGCCATCGCATCAGACTAGCGGGAGTGGCAACCCAAGTATGCGAATTCCACTACCGCTTTGCTCACCTGTCAGGACCATTTTTTCGTGCAATCAAGACGCATTAGGATGGACGATCCGGTTTTGTGAGGCAAAGAAACGCCAAGACATTCCTTGTATTTTGTAAAATTCGGCAAGAGACCCATTGTGGTAAATTGTAATTAAATACAATTGTAAATATATCAGAATTAAATAAATTTTCAGATAAAATATACATATCGGCGAGCAATGGCGAGCCCAAGCGGTCATTTTTACACGTGCACGCGTACCCCGCGAAGTGAGACATGTAGAATCTACAACCCGCCGACGGCTGGTCAACCCGACACCCCGAGATCGGGGCGCCTTAGTCAGTATCGAGCAAAGGTAAACTACACTCGGGAGCCTTGCGGTGTGAGTTAGGTATACAATATACTCAGACTTTGTGGCACTCCGGATGATCATACATTAGTGCATTTTGGTGAATTAAAATGTGATGTGTGATGGTGTATAACATGTGTGTTGTATGTGAATCAGATGAACTATGTCAGAGTAGCATAGAGAAATTGTCGAACACCAAAGGTTATATTTTGAACACCTACTAAGCAGGTTCCGTAAATTGCGGGCAGTAACGTCCGTAAAAAAAACGAAAAAAATTTTGAACAAAGGCTTCCGCCTTAAACATGAGCATAATGGGTTTGTGGGAATTCCGAAAATTATTCCAGCTTTTTTGCACAAGAATAAGGGTTTTAATTAAACTCCCGAAAAATGGTAATTATATAAATTAAAATTTTATATAAATTTTCGTAATTTGAGGGTTGGGTTGACGCATCTTAGTAGCAGACGTTTTTTTTGGCTACTGCACCTAAGTGAGTAGCAGGTTTTCAGGAAGGACTGAAGTTTCTGTGGAGGGCGTAAAGGCTATCGGAGGATTGGAAAAAATAAATCGCTGTGGGTTAGGACCGTTGAGGTCGCGACATGGGATTTGAGGTCGCACCTGGCTCGCTGACGGAGGTCGCGACTACCGGATCGGGCGCATGTGATTGGAAGCTTTGAAGGCCGCCGAGGTCGGCGATGGGTGGCAAGAAGGGCGGTCGGCATGGGCGCCACGTGAGCGCGTAATCGGGCCGAGAAGGTTTGATGTCGCCGACATCATCAGAGGTCGTGACACGGGTAGCAGCTGCGGAGGTCGCGACCGGCTTCTGGCGCTGCGGATATGGAAATCCCACCGTGGGCGAATGAGGTCGCGGCTACGAAGTCGATGTCGCCATATATGTTAGTTCTCCGTGAGGTCGCGACATATTGAACTCGACGTCGTAATTCGGCCGTTGGATCTGATGTCGCTGACATGAACTTGACGCCGCTTATTGTAGTTGGTCGTTCGTGATAAATACGCGACCGGTTCCGTGTGTCGCCGACCGGTTTGAAGTCAGCAAGAGAGACTGTCACGACACCAATGTGATACGTCGCCACACGGAGTGTGTCGAAAGCGGTCGCAGAACACCAATGTGGATGTCGCCGATATCGGATTTGGCCTCGTGAGGTCGTGGATGATGCGCCCACCGCACTACTATGCGCCACACTGCATCGAAGGCCGACCGCTACCGGCCAGGCGCTGGCTACATGAGAGCGACATGGCTGCCAGGCGCTGCAGCGAATTTCATGACTAATCGCGCACGCTGCGCTCGCGACTGGTTCCTTCCGGAAAGTGACGCGGCACCCAACCTGCATTGATTCAATGCAATCGCTCGGGCTTCATCGTTTGACACTGTTCATGGACACTGTTCATGAACACTGTTCACAGAGGTTTTAAAAAAAAAAAATTTAAAATTTTTCTTGTGTATGATTTAATATATAAAATATTATATGGAAATACTATAAGTGCATCGATTTAGGTACGTGAAAAAAATTTTTACTTGTGTGAATAGCGTTGTCTCGAGGCTACATTTTCACCCGACACGTTATTGAAATTAATCGCGACATGGTGTATGAAAAAATTTAAAATTTATTTTTCCAAAGGCGTGAATAGTGTCTCGGCCGTATTTACACCCTTCGAGATACGCTATTGTCGCATGTTTCGATTGCGTGATTTGTTTCAAATTAGCTGAAGGACATATACTGACATGTATATGGGAATTTGATTGCTGGAAGGTTGTAAGAGGAAACTATAATGCAGGGATAACAATATAGAAAGGAGAACAAACGCTAAGGTTAGGAACTATAACCTAGTGGATTCGGATAAGAATGAACATGAAAGTTCTAAAATAAAATGAATTGGAGTGGTTAGCGCTAGCATCACTTAGGAAGTGAAAGGGCTGCCTATGGTTGTCAAGTCTATTTGTAATCGCATAATCGCTAGTTGGGGATTGAAATGAAAATCAAATGAATCTGCGCTATTCGACATATATGTAGATGGCTAGTCGAGGAGGAGGACTGTAAATGTCACAGGTAAGCAGCTAAGCACCACCAAGCACTCACCAAGCAGGCCTTTGAAGAGGTCAGTAGGAGCGAGGTCAGCCGCTATTGCTCAAAGCAAGGCAAAGAAAGTACCAGGAGGAGTAAGACGATACGAGGCATCCAGGTACGGGTGCCGGTACTAAGAGGAAGGAAGATTCATCTTCTTCCAACCCGGAAAGAAGCAGGCGACCCCCATTCTCGCAAGGATATCCGGTGATGCGGCCAAGATTACCAAGCACTAAGGCAATGACACCTAGTCAGCAGGCGTATGATGTGTTATTTCGCAGACACCTGATTTACGGATCGTCACGGGCAGGAATCCCAAACAGGACACCTCACCCAATTATCGTTGAGACTAGTTAGTGGTTGCTAGTCGACGTTGCATGGTGTGCTACCATTGCCTTGTACCGACATAAGGAGGAGGGATCGCCCCGCAGACAGGATCCCAAGGCTCGAGCTACGATCCCAAATACCAGGTAACGCGAGTGTGACACGCTTATTCCTCCACCCCAAGACGGATCAGGAACCAAGATCGGGCCCAGCACACCAGCATCTAATACTCGCACAGTCACATAAAGCCGCAGCGTAGTCGTACAGCACAGGCTCGCGATGCCAGAGTTCGTCAAGCAGTGTATGACGCGAGTTACTCATCACGCCAAAATTCTCCGGGTATATGAGGCGAGATCGGGTCTTAGAGGCAGAGGTCTCATGATGCAAACCGAAAGGCTCGTGATTAGCCGCCAGATATGCAGTGGTACGCTTCTACTTCTCAGACTGGCTGACCAGAGCGCTTAAATTAGATGGCATCGAATTTATTCATTGTTGCATCTGTGTGATGGAATCAGCTTGGGAGGTCGAGACCTTGCAGAATGATGCGATGTTCTTCCCTGTGATGGTGAGAGTCAATTCACAGTTCGATCAGGAGTTAGAAATCTCCAAGATTCGACTCATATATTTGACCTCCCGGGATCGGGGTTTCTCGAGAGAATTGTTCTGGGTCAATTAACAATATTATTTATCTGAGTGTGTCCACTATAATATCTGAGAGGATCATTCCATAAGGATACACATCTGAGGGGGTCATTCATATAATATCAATAATGAGGATCGTCTGAATGATATACCTGAGGGTTGTCCATATGATATAGATCTGAGGGGTCATTCATATAATATCAATCATCCCGAGGATTGTCCAATTGATATACTCAAGGGTCATTCCATATGATACATCGAGGGTTTGGTTTCATATAATATCAATCGCCTGGGAGTGATCGTCTAATCACGGAGGGCTGTCCATATGATACACATCTGGAGGGTCAAATCATATAATATCAATCGCCGTAAGGATTGTCCAATTGATATACTAAGGTCCATATGGCTAACTGAGGGTCAGTCTATACAATATCAATCGTCAGAGGGTCAGTCTAAATTGATATACATCGGAGGGTGGTCCACAAAATAGATTATCGGAGGGTGGTCCATCAAATAGATTATCGGAGTATGTCCACTATTTATATCTAGGTCAACCATACAAAACAAATACTTATTGAAATGGTCATCACCCAGACTTGTGGTCGAGTGAGGAGCCTGAGCACCTGAGATGAAAACACAAGACATGACTATCACCCGACTTAGGTCAATGATGTATTTGGAGGACTCGAGAGGAAAACACAAGGACATGGTTATCACCCGTGACTTAGAGTCGAAAGGATGAGCCTGAGGTGACTCCGAGATTTAGATACCCATCGACATTTCATCGAGTCAGCGAGCCGCGAGAGCTCGATATATGGATGTCATTCATGACAGTGGATTAGTCGACTGGTCCATAGGATGGCAGATCAGAGCCTCGAGAGGTCATCATCGCTTACACACCAAGCGATCGTGAAGGGTCGTGATATGCACGTGGTAGACGGAGTGTGTGTGGAATCGAGACGAAATTCTTACGGAGAATGCGACCCCTAAAATCCGCATTCCCTAAATGAGGGTAAAATGGTAATTTTGGTCAAATCCGAACACTTTTCAGATTCGATGACAAAACTGATTTCACCGTTGAATCGCCTTCGCAAATCTGCCTACCACGCCGACTTTGTCGACCTCCAAGACAAATTTAATTTCACGCCGAGGCACCAGGGAATGCATGACACTCGGGCACGTTTGCGGCCAAGAGGCTCCACGTGTCCAGCGCGTGATGCAATAAACATATTCAAGTGGGCTCACTTGTGACATGGCATGACGCCATTGTATTTAAAATCGTGCCGGGTTTGATAAGGATATGGGTGTAATCCCATTGGTCCAACGAAATGGACATGTGGCATCGAGAGGACTCGTCTGGTCCTAATCTCGACCAAATGGTCTGGGGAGAGGGAAGGAGAGAGGAGAGACCAACCGAGAAAGGGGAGAGAGAGGAAGAGATAGTTTTGCAGAGATACCCACCTTCTCTCTAAAATTCCCTGACGGACTGTTACTTCCTGGCGAGGCAGATAGTGTTAGGTTGCTCCCCACTTCCGCAAGGACTACACGGCATCAGATTGGGGAGCTCTCGACAAACTCCGGAAAGGTAGGGGTTTTTCCTACTTGTTTTACTTTTTGTTTAAGGGCCTCAGAATGGATGGATTTACGAGGCCTGGATGTCGTGGCTCTGGCCTCGCTTGACCGAGTTAAGAAACCCTAGAGTGTTTCGGGATGAAATTCACTGACCGCTTCAGGTGGGATTCGCTTGACTAGGTGGTGTCGTTATCCATGAGAAGATAACATGTCAGGTGATGTCGCGGGCGCCTCCAAGACGGATCACGGATTGCGCTCTGTAGACTCCATGTGAACCAAGCCATATATTATTATAAACGAATAACATGATGTATGGGATTTAAATTGTTAATATATGCATGAGTGATATAATAGCACGTGTTGTATGCCTGGGTGTGCCATTGCACGCACTTGTGTGAGCAACCAAGTAGGGAAATTCCACTATCGGGCTTTACCACCCCGTCGTGGACCATTTTCGTACCAGATTTAATGGGGATGGGACGATCCTGCTCTTAGAGGCGAAGAAAATCCGCCAAGATGGCCCTCTCTCAGATTTTGTAAAATTCTAGCAAGAGACCCATTTTTGTATAAATTGTAATTAAATACAATCAGAATATATTGTAATTAAATAAATTTTTTGTATAAAATATACATTTTATGAGTACGATGCGAGGCCCGAGTGGTCATTTATTTTTATATTTGTAAATGCGCCTATGAAGTGAGACATGAAATTCCGCTGCCACGGCGGTCAACGGACACCCCGATCAAGGCCACAAGAATAGATTGAGGAATTCCAACCCTATGAATAATCTGCTCCTTGATGAACTAAATCACATCCTTATATTCATCTTTCTTCAATGGTATCGCCTCCACCCACTTAGTAAATATCGTAGCAACCACGGATTTAAGCTTGGCGCCCTTTCATGATGCGTTGAATGAATCTTCCCACCAGATTCCATGTTCCAATCTCTAAACTGCCATGGTTTTACTTATCAATGTAATTCAATGTGCCAGGATTCTCCAGATATGCTTCCATATTTCTCGCATTATTGACAAATATTTAGAGAATGTGATGTAGTCTTTTAGAATGGTATTTCCGCTAAAATAGTCAAGGCGTCTTCTAATTCAACTAACGTATCTTTACTCCAAATTGATACACTCAAACTCTTCAGAACTTGCTTCAGTAACTCCTATATGTCAGTCTGTAAGAAAGATAAGCACTTTAAGTAAGAGCCCATCAAGCCCTTTCGTGATAATTCTCCTTCTGGGGTATAACAAAATTCGAGCCGAGCCTTCGCTCTATAAAGGAACCCTTTTGTTTGAATTCCCCAAATATCTATGAAATTATGTTCTCCACCCCAACAATATCTGGGTGTCATTATTGAAGATGTCTAGGTCGATCCCCCTCTCGAAAATTGAAGGGTAATTCTTCTTCTCTATCATGATGAGTTTATGAGTCAATTCTTCACCATTTCACCGCGGGCTATTTGAAAGTGTCACCAATTTCTCCCATGATTCCTAGGCACATGTTCAAATTCCACATTAATAAAGGAATCTAACAACTAAATGACAAAGAAGAAGTAAGGCAGCACAGTGTTGTTACACTTATACTCCCTTATTAATCGGTCAAGTACTAATCGAGAATTCCAATGACTCGAACATCTTTTCCTAAGCTCTAGTAGATCTCGCCAATCACAAAGTTCATACTCCCAGCCTAATTACGGTGTGCATTTAAAGGCCGACGCACAATGTCATTTTTACTCCCTTGGGAAACAAATTACTATTCCTACATCGCTTGAATTATTCAGATGCCGAACTAGCAAATTTATGCCCTAAGGTCTGCTGGCCTACACCTTCAGTCTACACTTTGCTTTATCTCAATCTCTAAGGAAGGATGATCATATAGGAAATCACAATGCTCATTCCTTTGTTCAATGGCGGGAAAAATAAACTAAGGTGAATTTTGACAGCAGCAAATCATTTACCAATCCTCCTTTGTAATCGATGTCTACACGTACTCATAATGTCGTACTAAGAAACCATTACAGACTCGAGATCGATCAAGTAATGTCTCACTTAGTACATGCAGCATAAGGCTAAACATAATTTTTCAATTGGGGTATATCTTTTTTCTGTTAGATTTAAGACCCTACTCAAACAATATACAACTTGCTCATGACCTTTAGAATTGTTTTGTGCCAAAAGACAACCTATTGACTCATTTGCGACTAATAAATATAATTTAAGTAGATGACGTTGTATATGAGGCATTAAAACAGGTGGTTTAGAAAGGTACTCTTTGATCTTGTCAAAGGTCAGCTGATAATTCTCCCACCTAATCTCTTCCATATTTTTCAGCTTCACCAAGTCAGAGAATTCCTTGGTTTTACCGACCATGTTAGAGATAAATCTTCTTAAATAATTTATGTGGCTCAAGAACTTTTGGATTTCTTTCTTGTTTTCTAGAGCATTAGCTGAAGCAATAGATTTTGCTTTGTTCTGATCCACTTCTCTCCTTCTTTAGTGAACTAGGAATCCAAGAAAATTCCCAACACAAACTCAAAATCCATACTTGAGTGGATTAAGCTTCAACTAATGATGTCACATCCTTTCAAAGATTTTCTTAGATGATCTACATGCTCACTTGCTCTTTTAGATTTAACCACAATATCATCAATATATACTACCATGTGGAAACTTAGCATGTCATGGAAAATGGCATTCATCGCCTTTTGCTAAGTTGCACCTACATTTTTGAGACCAAAAGGCATGACCAACCATTCAAATATCCCTATGAGCCAGGACATCTATTACGCCTTGTATATCTTCTACTCCGCTATTAAAATCTTATTTTCTGTAAACAAAAAGAAACCATCCATAAAGGACAATAATTCACGACAAGAACAAAGCCAACTAATATGTCCAGGCTGTGCATCATACGCCCTAGGAGCAGTAACATTTAAGTCTCTCAAATCCACATACCGGTTAATTCTCTTCATCACATGAACAATATTTGCAAAACCATTGAATATACTCAAGGCCTTATGAATTTGGCCTTCAAGAGTTTCAATTTCTCATTTACCTTCATCTCTACTCCTCGCATTCTTCAGTGGTTGCTTGAAAATAATGGAATTGAGCCCGATGGGAAGGGCAATGTTCCACAAGCACCTCATCCAATCCCCGACATTTCATCGACCCAAGCTACACCAATCTTACAATAATGATATGATCGGGCCTTCAAGCATCGGTAAGAGAAAACTTATGTAAGTAATCTTGGCTCTTCCATAATGCCGAAATGACTTTCTTCCATAAGATCATGTACTGAGGCTCGTTCATCTTGTGGAGGAGCCGCTTCCAAATCTTCAACTGGAATTTCTTCCTCCTTTCTCATCCGATTCTTCTTCATAAACCAATTCACCATTGCATATCTCGAATTGTCGTTTCGCACTTTTTTTCAGCAAGAATCCTGCTGCATTTTCATTTTGAATGTCACAATACAAATCGGGATTCTTCATAAGAATACATAGTCATCAATCTTCTAAATGATCAACCCCTTTATTGTCCTTAAAGGCACAATAGTAGTTGTCTTCAGAAGTTTGGCAGCTTGGTCTTGAATTCACCACAAAGATTCGACTCCATGTGGTATATTTCTCTGATCATTATCCTTCTTTTTTTTCCTTTGAATTTTATCGACCAAATTCTTAGTCATAATAATCTACCTTCCAAATAACTGTCGAATAAAAGGTTTTTCTCCTCGCCCATACTACTCTCTACTTCATCACCTTCCAAACAAGAAAAATTAGTGAAGAAGGATCACACATAACACCGCATGAATCCGCTTCCTTCCTAGCAAGGCATTGTAATTATAAGTAGAATTAATTACAAAGAAAGCTGATAAGGAAGTCTTACTACCCACAAAGGATGTCAATAGAATACTGCAGTCTCGTAGATTTCCCCAATGAAAGCTCGGGGAGCATACACATTTGTTTCAACAGTCCCCAATGCCTCTTCCTAGTGCTCAACATGCTTAATGATCACATTGACTACTAATCCATTATCCACCAATACTGACAATAATCGTTTACCATTAAAGTGCTCTCAAGCATAAAGAGGTCTTATGTGCTCACATTTCCATATAGTAGGTTTTTCCAATATCATCTTCTGTATCTCTACTTCCTTCAAAGAACTCAATAGTGATTACCTTGACATGTTTTTCCTATACTGAGAATGCTTTTCTCTACCTCCAATACTTTCTCCCTTTTGATATGAAGAAATCAGGTAAAGTTAGAGAAATGGTAGAACATTTCAAAGAAATAGAAAATGTACCTATCAAAATAGTTCTCAAATCCATTTCTTCAACATATCCATAACTAGACTCGTCATCTTTTGTAGCCTTTTTTTCTAAATTTGGTTTTCTTTAGAGTAGGCATCACTTTTCCTCATATTTCTCTACTTTGCTCGTTTTCCTGTGTATTTTTCATGTAATCGCCTTCCTCCACAATTCTTGTCTCTCACATCCCTTCTTTGAGTCTACAGCTTTTTGAAACTTTCTTATGTCAGACTACATGTTATTTTTGTCTAGTGAGACAGAGCAGGGTATACTGAGGTATTTTCCACTTGAAGTGTCAATTCCTTCCCTTTGAGAAAGACAATTTTCTGGAGGATTTTTTTTTCTTCTTCACCCCTACTTGAAATGGTAAGTGGACAATTCTCCAATTTTCCTTTTCTCAGCTAGGATATCTTTCTTTGCTTCCACCCATCCCTGAACCAAATATTACTTGGTGAACTCACATTTCATCCTATTACTGGAGAAAATCTCTTTACCTTCTTCAGATTAAGATCGCTCAACTATAAGAAGGTGTTGATTGAAGCCAACATGGAATGATCTTCAACAACTCAATTACATTTTTTTCATAAAACTTTGATTCTCATGATCCTATCTCCTGATAATATTTTTAAAACCTAAACAAGAACTTAGTTGTTTGCTGATTCTGTAAGGCGCGATACTAGCGGGAGTTGTATGAAACCCAACAATAATATACTTCGTCCTCAGAAATTCTTCTTTCGAGCCAGATCCCAGCAGAAATGATAATCTTCCTTCAGCAAGAAATCAAAGATATCACCCAAGATTTTTACAAAATGTATATCAGATTTAAAATATGGGCCCATGACTCTTCCTGTTATCAAAAGCTTTTCTTCAATCGAGAAAAAAATAAAACTGGAATCTAAATTTAAGGAGACTAATACCAATTTCTTTAGAATCTTTAATTTTCTCAGGTAAGCCCTCATGAGGCCTTCACACTTTCTCCTGCAATTCTTCATTTATATTCTTAGTAGCAAGCTTATAGAAGTCTTTGAACTTCATACCCTGAAATTTCTTCCTCAACTCTATATCAAGTCCCCTTTGGGCCATCTTCATGTACTCTATTTCTTGGAGATAGATTTTTTATCTATTCCTCATTCTTTTGAAAAGTGTAACGAATGACTTTGCTAATTTCTCCAATTTTCGGGTTACCCTTGATAATTCATGGCAAATCTGCCCAACTCTAAGAATTATGTGGAATTGTCTCTCCATTCAATTGCCAACTTCATAATAGGAATTGCTCACAATGCTGCATACTAAGTAAAAGCAATTAATGTTAATGAGTTAGGAAATAACTCATTTAGAGCAATGTATACATTCTCATAGTTTCCACTCTACATCGAGATCATGCGAATCTAAACACATGTTCATGTGATCGTTTATCTTCTATAGAGAATAAAGAGAATCCAGGAATTCTATACCCCGTTAGGTAAGGTTTCTCTCTACCTATTACCTCTGGATATGGCTTGCAGAATTATGGGCGGCCAATTTGTCTAAGGCTTAGCCCATATAGCTCATGTACCGCCTCCGTATTGCCTTCAAGTCTAGTAGTGGAGGTAGCTGCATAAAAGGTCGGGGTACTACGTATTTCATGACCTACCCTTGGGTGTATTAATAAGTACCCCTCGTGCCTCCAACTAAAGGAAGTAAAATTATCAGTAGGTTCTAAGTTATGCAACCAAGTCGGGTGTTAACAAACAACCTCGAGGAGCCATCGTTTAACAGATTAACGTCATTACCGATATTTGTCAAAGTTTCATCCTCTCCTGGCCAGGAGTGAAGATAGCAATTTTCAACCCGTACAGAGTAAAGGAGATCCAACTCGCTTCATGAAATCTACGGGCCGCCCCCAAACTTATTAGATTGTTGCCTCAGAGGGTCAAAAGCAACTTCTTGTCTTCGCAGCAACAATCTTTGAGATCGACTTCCGTGATAGTCCCTCTGCAGAATCAGCATTGCTGATTTGCTCTTCCATGCCAGCTTTAGATCAATTACAAGGCTTGTCAAGCTGCATGTCCATCCATCGAGTTATCACGACCGGGCATACTCAAACACGCTTTATTTTTTCGCACTAAAATTTGATTCGTCAACCCGAGCCTTTGACGGGCACATTCTTTCATCAAAATGTCAGGCAAACTAATGTATTATGTTTCTTCGCTCACAATCAATGCCCGAAACTCAATAAAGACTAGGATGGAGCATCCACGATCCACATTACCTACGCCGTTTCCTAATGCCTGACACATCTCGATGACGCCTAAAATCAAAGGCCCGCTGACTACCCACAACTCAAGAAATTCTACATGTCTCATGTTACGAGACCCATACATGTGCAAAATGGCTACTGGGGTCACATCATAATTAAGGTGTATATTTTATACAAATCGACATTTAATTACAATTTGTTTACAATTGTATTTAATTACAATTTATAAAATGGGTCTTTGCCTGTAATTTTACAAAATTTATAAGATAAGGCTACGGCTTTTCGCTTCTTCTAAGGTCCTTGGAGGCGCCCCACTCTACCGCATAATCTTCTGCACTCAAAATATATTCCCACGATGTGGTGAGCAAATGCCAGAGTGGAATTTCCTACTGATTACTCCTCAACGGCGCAATGCAATGCACAACATCTAATACATGCAATATATCACCTATGCATATATTAACATAATTAATTCATGGTTGTTATTCAATTCTACAACAATAATGATAAGATTAAATTTCACACGCGCTAGCGCATTAACCGGCAAATTGGCTCTTAACAACCCACAAAATCTACAATCGCCATATTCACCCATAATAATAACATCACATTAATCACGCAAACAGTCCGCGGACTGGCCCAAACCATTCCATGGGATTTATTCACTCGGGCCCAAATCTTTGACCAAAATCACCCGCCTACCTGTGCCTCAACAAATCCACACATCCATTACATAACCCTTAAACGAAAAGTAAAACAAGTAGGAAACTCCTACCTTTCCTAGTTTGTCGAAACTCCCTAAGATTGGTACCCACGCGTAGTCCTTGTCGGGGAGCACAAGCCAGTCATTTGAGCTCGCAGATCCGATCGTCAAATTCTAAAGAGAAGGTAGAGCTTCTAAAAATCTCACACTCTCCTCTCTTCCTGGCTGTCTCCCTTCCTCTCTTCCTCTCTCCCAATCCATCTTGGCCAAGATCGGGACAAGAGAAAAGTCCTCTAACGCCATTACGTCAATTTCCTATCACGGTATGATTACACCTTATCCTCTTATCCAACCACTGGCATTTCCCCAATCGCACGACGCCACAAGGTCACATGTGAGCCCCACTCGGTACCAATGCTCACTCTCCCATACCTGACACGTGGCTCGCCACCATAAAGCCGCTTCAAGTGTCCCGCACTCCCCACGCCGAAAAACGCTGGAATTCGACCGTCCCTGAATTTAATAAATTCGACGTGGTAACAGATTTCATGAGACGATTCCAAACGGCTGCTCCATTTTGTCATCCGAGCATCTAAAATTCCTGTGACGAATCGAAATTACCATTTTATCCTTCCTTAGAAACTGATTTTCCGGTCTCAATATCCATGCATATTCCTCTCGAGAAAATTTGCTACATTTTCAAGCTCGCCTCACCATAGCCTGAACTCGTCTTTCTTGTGGTCGTTTCTACAAAGATCGATATCAGTCTCAGACTCCAAAATAATTTTACTTCTCAAATTTTGTGGCATCATCAACAACGATAGATCGGTCCCACCGAGCATTCCAAATATATGTTGTGGTGATTTTTTAATTTCACATGAACATACAAAATACAAGCATGCAGGCGTGCCAGGAAATTAAAGTGTTTCCAAATTGAAATGGCTCGTAAAATAAAACTTCTAATCAGACTATGTAGGCTCCCTGATTCCCTTAACAGTTCCCCAAAATCAAAGTAGAAAATATCGTACGAATAAAAATATTATAGGAATCAAATGCTGAAGAAAAATATTAAATTTCCCTAGGAATGAATGAAATAACACGGTGTTGGAAAATCGACAGACTTAAATAAAACTTGAAAATAGAATGTTGGAATTGCTAAAGAGAACATTGGATTTCACTATGAATGAATGAAATAACATTAGGCTGAAAAATTGACAGAAACTTGGCTAAAACTAGGAAATATAATGTTGAAACTAATGAAAACTGATTGAAAAACTAGGAGTTGCTAAAGTAGACTGACATTGCCGAAGCCGATTGATCGTTGATCGCTGATTCATTGATCTGATTGGTCTTTATTCGAGAGCTCGCTATTTATGTGACGCCTTGACTTGTTGTCCAAGTCTCCATTTTCTCCACTCACTCGCATTAACGGCATTCCATTGAAAAGCCACCGGGCATTTATCCACGTCAGACTAGAGAGGCCTCACTTCCATGAATTTATCCATCGCCTACTCGGGAGCTCTGCACTTCGCCGAAATTCCACGTCTATAAATAATTGTCTCAACTCTTTGCTACTTCTGATATTTGAGAAAATATTTCGTTTAACTTCCAAAAATTTTAGAAATACCCTTGCGCGTTTCTTTAGGCTTAATCAAATGGATATGAGCCCCTTTTTATCTTGATTTTTTACTCATAATCTTGGGATTAGGTCTAACCCAATAATGAGTAGGCCAAATTTTAATTTAGGTGCAAAGAGTACACAAAAAATCAATTAGATTATCTATTTTGTAGACCAACCAATGAATCATTTTTTATAATGAAATTTTGTGCATAAACATTGACCTAATAAAGCAAAAGTTGGCCACTGCTCTTAAAGAGGTGTATGGTGCGCGTGTGCATGTACTATATGAAACCCAAAAATCAAAAGGGAAAATAAGAAAAAAATTGAGACAAATGACAAATTCTTGGGAAGCTTTGGTAGCCAACATGAATGATGCCGCAATTGCAACTAAAGGGTTGATTGTTGATGAGGCTCCACCAAAGTGACCGCGCGGCTTTATGGTCCCTCTTGACATGAATCCAGCTGTAAAGGATTCAAACACAACGCACGAGCCGGGACAACTCTAGTCCAAAAAGACTAGCCGGCCGCTCAGCCGCCTTATCTTGCACTCCACTTTTCTTTTTCTTTTTCCTCTTATCAATCTCCTATATATACTTGACTGCAAGCTGATTGAGATCCTAAATCTTGAATTGCAGTTCCAATAATGGAGGATAACAAGGGATTGAGCTCACCATCTCAACCACCCCGGATTGAGCTTGGTCGATGTATCCATGATCAGCAACTATGCGATCAACAAGGCATAATTGAGCGATTAATCCATCGATATTGACAGGTTCCATGCCGGGTACTTCAGAATCAGTCTCTCCTCTGCAGCCAGGCCTTGTGTGGAAGACCATGGGGGCCTAGCTAAACACTCATACAATACATACTTTCTTCACGTCCTGCCCTTCGCCGCCTTTGTTCTTCTGTGGTCACTGGCCTTGTTCATATTATCTTCACTTTCTCTCATCTATATTCTAAGGTGTTTGTTCCATTTTGAGAAGGTGAAGGCTGAGTTCTTGCACGATGTTGGAGTAAACTACTTGTTTGCTCCATGGATTTCTTGGCTGCTCTTGCTTCAATCTTCCCCTTTCATTGGTCCAAAGACTTTATATTATACACTACTATGGGGGGTATTCATTGTCCCCATAGTGGTGCTGGATGTCAAGATATACGGCCAATGGTTCACCAAGGGAAGGCGGTTTCTGGCGACGGTGGCGAATCCGGCTTGCCAGCTATCGGTGATTGGGAACCTGGTCAGTGCATGGGCTGCGTCTGAAATGGGATGGAAGGAGTGCAATATTGTTATTCTCATTAGGCATGGCACATTATCTAGTCCTTTTTGTCACACTGTATCAGAGATTATCAGGGAGTAGCTCTCTTCCTGTGGTACTTCGGCCGGTTCTCTTCCTCTTCTTTGCAGCTCCAAGCATGGCAAGCCTAGCATGGGACTCCATCATAGGAAGCTTTGATAATTCATCAAAGATGCTCTTCTTCTTGTCTCTGTTCCTCTTCATGTCTCTGGTAAGACTTGAGATCACTGGCTTTTTAGAAGTGTCACATCCACATCGAATCAAGTTCTTGACACTAAATATGTGGGAAGTCTTCTTAACTAATAGATGTACTACTAGGTTAAAGAGAGTAACTATGCCCATATAAGGAACTTTTTCTTATGGGATGTGACAAGAATAAATAAAATTAGGAAAAAGCATTCATGGAAGGGAACTTGTGTTTCGGCTCATTGATTTAGAATAATTGCAAAGAATGCAAAAGGTATTTTCAATACGATTTCATTGAAAATAATTGTATTTCATGTATGATATTATATATGTATTATCTTAATAAACTGTAGGTATAATCTTAATTTACTCCAGAATCTTCATAATGATTAGTGTCATGCAATCTCTTGTTTATTAAGGTATTTTAATAATCGTGGAATGCTTATTTTTAATAAACCGTAAATACTATCGTGCGTAATCACAAGTATTATCGCTAATGAATAGTATCAAAATGTCTTCTTAGATTTATTAAGATAGTAGTACAAATTATCATGCTTTGAAAACAATTATTTTTCTATCAAACAGTGATAAATTATATATTTGCATTTGTTTTGTCAATGGAGTTGAAACAAAGTTTCCGTTCTTTCCAGAAGACTGGATGTGGTAAAAAGTATCAACTCCTACTACTCCTTGTACTAGTCCGGGCGATCAAGTTGCCTTCTCCAACCATTACTTTTGCCCACGAGCTGGATAACAGTCAACAACGTGGGGGATCAATTGGACCAATCTTAATTTTCAACTCTATCAATTGGACCAGCGACAGCCCCGCATGCTTTTTCTGAACTGAATTCCAATGAAAATCGACATATATACATGCATCTAATCTTCTCTAAAATGTTTTTTCTCATATAGGTTTCTAGGCCATTCCTTTTCAAGAAATCGATCAGGAAGTTCAACGTGGCATGGTGGGCTTGCCCTTTTCCCCTCACAGTCCTAGCTCTGGCCACACGACGGAGTACGCTCAAGGTAGCTTGGCGGCGCACTCACATGCCCTCATGCTGCTGTTATCCGCACTCTCAGTTCTGGTCTCTCTCCTTCTAATGGTCTTCACTGCCCTCAATACTAATACCCTTTTTACTGGAAAAGATGATCCTGCTCTAAGTGATCTCAAAGACGGTTGCACAACTTTGCCATGAAAAATCACTTTTCATCTACGTTGTATGTCATCTGTGCGAGCTAAGGGCAAAGTTCGGCATAATATAAATATGAGTTTACTCTTAGAGCCCAATAGAAACAGCTGTAAGTGCTTAAGAATGCTTTTAGAGCAAAAGCAGAATGATATATATTTTGTGATTCGGTGCAAATTGTTACATTTCATGGTTGGATAGAGTTGTCATGGTTGGATAGAGTTGTCACACTATAGATTAAGAAGTTATCAATAGCAACAACTGGAAATCAGTCTGAATCAATGATCCAATGTAATTTTTAACCCTAACTTTTATAGTCAAGAGAGAGGACTGGATAGTGGTCAAATACTATAATGTACGAATAATGAATGCATTAGAAGTTTTTGACTGGAAGTTTGGTCGCAAGTGCGCATGGGTTGAATTGGGCCTAAACCCACTAAAATTGGGCTTATGCTGCTCACAAGCCCAGTCAATACTTTGTCGTTGATCCATGACAGAAGCCCAATGTTGGAGTCTGACATAGTTTATGACCTCAGGAAGTGATAATAAAAAGATAAAGTGGAAAGAAGTGGCTCAGTCTATTTAGGAAAATAAAATAAAAAAAGGTCAACTAAAATATCATGGTACTTGAGGTTGAAACCAATTAAGCCAATGATTCAAAAGACGATTATACTTTTGCTTGAAACAAAGTAGAGGTTTCAAATAATGGTTTTCTGTTTGTCATCATTTGCACATCATGCCATACCAGCACTTTCAAATGTGAAAACCAATCATTTTCAAACTAGGCGCTTCCCCCATCTCATTACCCTTATAGTTGTCCCACTAGTGATTTGTTCTAATTTTCCTTCCTTTTACTCTGCAAAAATTATTTGTAATTTAGGCTTAAATTAATATGAGAATGAAGGTTTTTGTTTCATAGATTAATTCATAGGTACTAAACATGTTTTGTTCTTAGAAAATATTTAGAAAAAAAAATTAAGGAAAAGGATTTTCTTATATTTGATTATTTAGTAAAAAAATTCAAAAAAAAACGTTGGATACAAACAAAATTGCTTACAAACTTACAAATTTTTAAACTAATTAATCTTTATATTAATAAGTCAAAATAAAAAATAAATATATCAGGTTTAACTCTATTGCTATTTTCCTTCATTTTATTTTCTTTCTCTTTTATTTTTGCTCAAATTTTCCAGAAAACCAAACACAGACTAAAACTTCATTCCAAATTTAAAATGAAAGGATTTGCCTGCCTTTTGTGAGATGGGATGAATCCAAATTTACCTAATAGAGGGGAGGGTGTTGGAATTCAAATGAAGAATGATCAGTTTGGGACACCTTTTTTGGGGGGTTGTGGATGACAACAAATCTTGCCTAGCTACCTACTACACCCGAAAAAGGATGAAATCAGAGGAGAAGGTGTGTAAGTTGTGGGAGACCCAATTGAATCATGGAGGGACGTTGACCTCCCAAATTCTATATTCACACAGGATAAAGTCATCCCCACATGAAGATCAGGGTTGACCTTCTAAAACCGATGTTCAGTGTTCACACGCTGAAATTGAAATTTTGGAGGAAAGTTCACCCACTCATCCAACCAAACAGAAAACAAAACAGGGGAGAAGATAAAGAAACAGAGGAAAAAGGGGGAGAGATGAATTTAGGAATCTAACAAGTTTGAGATTGAAGTTGAAGTAATTAACAAGTGTTCTTTGTCTCTCTCAAAATTGAAATTACCCTCTTCAACACTATCTTTCATACATGTACTACTACTAAATTTGCTATCTAAGAAATCCTCTGTTTCGTCTTCATCACCATGGCTTTCTTCTACCTCTTCCACATCATGACTAATGTAAACTAGATTCTCACTGGTACGGCCTCTGATTGTGACCCAACCATCATCCCATGTCCAGTTTTCTTCCCTCGGAAAATTCCATAGCTTCCGGATCCTTTCTGCTGGAGAATTCGAAACACCTGCCTGCTCCAAGTAGCCTTGTGTTTCTGATTCCTCCAATGAGCTCCAAAAGTTTTGGTCTAGAATACTCGTTGGAGAATTTGAATTGGATTCTTGAACTGGCTTCCCTATGGAACAATTCTCCACAAATGGATGCTTGAAGCTGACTCGCTGTCCACCTCATTGCAGGATCTCTCCGTAAGCATCTGCTTAGAAAATCCCTTGCTTGGTTGGAGAGAAAATTCGGAATCCATGGCAGCTCTTCCGAGAATCCGATTCGGTAAAGAGCTGCAACCGCGTTGGCCACATTAGGCCATGGGGCGCCCCAGTGGCCATCTCAATTACTGTACATCCAAGAGCCCAAACATCAGAGGGGCATCCCTGATCTTCGCCACGCGCCACCTCCGGCGCCATGAACAGAGGCGTTCCGGCGATCGGCACCTTCCGGTCATCCCTTCCGTCAGTCCACTTAGCACACCCAAAATCAGCAATTTTCGGTCCATCTTCTCCGATTAGTATGTTCTGGCTTTTAATATCACAATGCACTAAGCCTCGTGGTAGATATAATCAGTCCTTGCACAATCTGTCTCGCATAAAACCCGATCATGGATTCACGAAGCTGACCTCCACACCCTGCTGGATTGCATCGCCGAGTGCCGTCCGGCATGTGCCATAAAAGATTGTAGATAAGCTTGTTGTTCTCCCTAGTAATGTCATGCCCCTTGTACCCAACTATAAAAGGAGACCTCAAAGAAGATAGGATTCTCTCCTCCCTCTGCAGCGGCTCCGACCTAGATAGCTCCATCGACTTGACAGCAAACATTCCGCCTCCGCCGCCAGATCAGGAAGGGTGGCGAGAAACGGGTGGCCGAGGAACCAGAGCCTAAAGTGCGGCCTCTGGGTCAGTCCATTTAATTAGAGTTGAAATGAATAATGCGTTGCTGGTAAGTTGCATATATATGTGAGTGTTGGAAATGGAACTTGGAAGCAAGTGGGTCAATTTTAAAAGGTTAGTTTTATTGGTAAGGTAGGTCTACATACCCTCACTCCAAGAATTTAAGGTTACCTTTAAGACGAATCAGAAGGATGGACGTGTCAAAAAATTTGAATTTGGGGGTTGACAGCTTTGGCCGTTAAGAGGCCTTGGGGCCATGGGGGCGACCCTTGTATACCACACGTGGGCAAGTGTAGAGAAGGTTAGAAGTATTAGGAGTGTGTAGAAGGAAAAAAACGAGAGTGATTTGGTGGGAAAGGAAGGAAAAGAGTTTGGAATTGGTAGATTGAATGGATAATCGAAACTTTAGATTCGTTGCAATGTATTGAGTATGACTTCGAAAATCAAATTAAAATTTTGGAGGGGCATGTGTGGTGGGGTGGTGGGTTGAACCACCAAAAGGGGTTGAATATGAGTATCCATTCTTGTCACGGTGGAAAGTTGAAATTGGGTATATATCATTGTATCTTTGTCAAAATTGTAGTCCTTTGGATAGGGGCGAAAAGTACCAAGTCTTTCTTTTTTTGTGGGGAATAGTACTTGTCAAAGGTCAAATCTTAGGAACATTAGTTACCTCTGCATTCAAATTTTGGATGGGTTCATCATTCACCCCCCTCAAAGTGCTGAAAGAATTTTTCTTGACTTTTATATCATAAAATAGAACTAATTGATGCTCACAGTGATCTTCCTCCCAACCCCATGAAAGGGTTCTAGATGGGTTCAACCAATTCACCATTTAAACACATGAGTTCCAAACCTTCTAGACCCTTTCATTTTTTCCAAACTTTTTATTCAAAATCTTTCAACCTACTCAACTAAGGAAAATATAAAAATATACATAATGTAAAAAAAAAAAAAAAAAAAAGGTTGGTTTAGAGTTGAAGTTAAGGAGAAGAATCAAACCAAAAAGTGCAAAACCCCAATAATGACTGATAATAGTAATGGAGGCATACACACTGATCAAACATGTAGAATTTAGTTGTAAAGTAAAAAGAGCCAACAAACCTTGTTAAGAATCTTAACCCCTCCGTTATATTTCCCTCCAAGTTAGTTCAGTTTGTTGCACCAACGTGCAGCGTCCACCGTCGGATGGGATCAATTTCGATGTGACGTGATGCGTGGCTTTTAAGCCATACCTCTCCCCAATCATTAACACCCTTTCCCCACACGTAAGTCACGTGCATTATTGCTCTTGCTCTCCACATTTTCATTTTGGCTTTGGCCTTTGCGTACCAATGGGAAGAACAACGTAGTAGGGCCCCTTTCATCATTCGTACATCATGCAACGCGTGTGCGGTGGAAGCACGTTTTAGTGGTGGAGTGTAGGGAGCTTCCGCTGGGGTGCGGAGCAACTGATTGAGTTTATCATGTTCGGTGGGATAAGCCCCGAGTTTTACACGTATCACCCACTTTAATCCTAAATTTTTTTTAGATTCAAAGATATTCCTAACGTTTATTTTATTGTCACTCATATCTTTCTTGTTCAAAAAATCTTGACACATATGAAGTGTTTATAAACGTCAGAATATCTTAAAATCAAAAAAATGTTCAAAAACAAAGTAAAAATACACTCAAAACTCAAGATAATTGTGCACCTTATCCCATGTTCGGTTGCTTTGAATTTCTGTTACGGTGAGGGTGATGATTGGATGGGGTGGAGTCCATGGTAAGAAGGGTTGGTGGGAGTGGTTGTGCGGGTAGTTAAACAAATCGTGTCAATCAAATGGAGGTGGTTATATAACTGAACGAAAAGGAGTGTTGATCAGACGGTGAAGGACTTTGATTGTGAACTTCAGTTGGACCGGTCAAGTTGGGCCCATTGGGTACGAGCCCAAACATACCATCATCGATAGGACAGCTGCCAGCCCAACTTCAAGTCACCAAGTTGGCAACCCTCCAAAGAAAAGCAAATCCGAATTTTGATACCCCTTCTTTTTTTCGAATGTAATTAGGTTTTTTAAGACCTCAAAATCTCAGCATAGATCATGGATATTTTCTCAATAATATCTAGAAGTGTACATTTTGAAAATTCATATTTTTCACATGATATTATTATTATCATATATTATAATCTTTTTAATTAGTGTGATATAGTATTTTATTCTTTATTAAAAAAAATTGTCAAATTTCTATGAGGTTTAATTTATTTTCACTACACC
The DNA here is from genome assembly GCA_016808115.1 of Tetrastigma voinierianum. Taxonomy (NCBI): domain Eukaryota; kingdom Viridiplantae; phylum Streptophyta; class Magnoliopsida; order Vitales; family Vitaceae; genus Tetrastigma; species Tetrastigma voinierianum. Next base: position 1,266,763 of record JAEQBH010001219.1, read on the forward strand.
GGTATTTTTTTTGTGCTATTTTTTACACATGTGTAATTTTATATAATATAATAATTTTAACGTGCAATCATTTATTTTAAGTATGTATACTATTAAATATCATCGAATTTATAAAATATATATTTAAAAAGGAGTTTATCATATAAACTACGAAAGTATTGTTATTTAAATACCATTAATAAAAATAGGTACCATTAACCAGTGTGATCATAGTCATAGTTTTAAAAGGCATAAATAGAGTTGGCAATTTGAGTCTGGCCTGTTGGGCTAGCCCGACCCACTTAAAATTAAAATCGGGATAAGTTACTATTTTATTGACCCGAAAATATATCAGGTGACGACTAAAGCCAAATTTTAGGCACATAAAGTAATTTGAGTCTGCTTACCTCAAGAGTGGGGTATAGGCTATATTATTATTCTATTGACTTGAAAAAAATCGAATCAAATTTAACATGACCAGATTTAGGCCCAGCCCAATGTGAGGTCGACCCGCCCAACCAAATTGCTAGGCATAAGTCACACTTAGACATAAAAGTCATAAAAATCTCGTACGATTTAAAGGCAAGGTACAAGAGAAGGTGTGCACCGTGTAAAGTGAAATATGTACATTAATTTTATAAAATATAATCAAAAGCTAATTGAACTAATAAAAAATTTAAATTCCTAACATTTAAAAGAACACATTAAATAAATAAAAAATAATGAGATTATATAAATTTTAATATATAATTAGAAATTTTAATAATTTAATTTTTTTAGAAGGAATCAATGAACCTTTTTTTTTTACTTCTAAACACTTGAATTACAATGTATTAAAACTTGAACATGGAACTGTTCCTCTTTTTATGTTATTGCTTCTTTTTTTATGCTCTACCTATTGAAACGTTGAACGGTCCTATCACATGAGCTACGCATCAATGAACTTGATAAAGATAAATAAAATAAATAATATCTAAAAAGTAAATATTAAATTTGATGATGCCTTTTTTCAACCGGAACTGGCTTCAGCTGCGCGTCATTGGCCGGACTCGTTGTTCAGGGCCGGGATGCAAGCCTGACTGCTCCTGATTGAGGCAAGATCGCGCAGATCGCCGATCTACGTGCCTGATCAAGCACTCCTGCAAGAACAAAGAAAAAGGGGGTCGGCAGGTTGGGCGCCCGCGGCCGGGTCCGATGCCTAAGCCGGGCTTTTCTCGAGAGAAAAGAATGCTTGTAGGTGGCGACGCGTTGCATACGCAAAGATGCCGCCTAAGAGCGCATACCTTCACCGCCATACTCGTATTTATAGTGTATATTATTCCCAATTTGAGGTGTTAGTATGATTCTTTCCCATTTGACGGGATATTTATTGCCTTATCTGATTTGCAGTTAAATATTTAAGGAATAGCTTTATCGAGAATTATCCTCCTTCCTTTAAATGAAGATCGTATTGATTCATAGGATAATATATTATTTAGAATTATCCTACTTTATCGGCAGATTCGACGTGATTTCATAGGATAATATTGAGAATTATCCTGCTTCCTTATTTCATGTAGATTTGATCGGATTCATAAGTGATAATATATTATCGAGAATTATCATGTTTCCCCTTTATTGGTGAGATTTGTGAACTGACGGCAGGATGTGAGCCTTCCCAATTATCCATATCATCTACTGGGGCTGTTGACCAGCTGCTTTGGTCGACGCTGTGGGCTTGGGTGTTTTATGTATTTGCCTCCTTCGCCTAATGAAGAGTTCGCGCTCATTTTTCAAACCCCATCGCTTTCAAATTTCAGGCACAGGCGGCGCGGCTATATCAAGCCAGACGTGTGATTTAATGCAGGCACTAATGATTAGTTAGGGCTTTATTGCCGCCTTATGTCCGGGTGATAATGATGACCTTTCTCGCTTCTTCGCGCCATTTCTTCCAGAATATCCTCGACCGCTCGCCTTACGCTCCTTTGAACCGAATGGCCTAAATCGAGCATCCGAACGAGAAATTAAGTCACAACCGAGTCGCCAGGCTTCGTGGGCAGTTTGTTCGAGCTGGACCTATTCCTAGTCGCATTTACTTCGCCGAGGTCGCCGGGCGAAGGCGCCGATTCCATCAACACTCAGATGAGCCTAATTGATTCCTTTAGGCCGGTGATGACTCCGCGCCGAGGCCGCCAATGCAAGTTGCCGCTCTCCATCGGCTGACTCAGATGAGCCGAATTGATTCCGTCGCATGGACCCGCTACCGGCGTCGCCAATGCGTTGTTCTCCATCTACCGAATTTGTATGAGCCGAATTGACTCGGGCTTCCATGACCGCTTACCGAGGTCACAATGTAAGCCGTTGTTCTCCATCTACCGAGTTGCCCGGCTGAATTGATTCCTCAGTCGCATGGCCTCAGGTTGGGAGTAGATGAACTCGCCCAAGTGATCTCGTCTGCTGGCTGCTGCTTAAGTTGAACTGGCCGGGAGGAGCTCGCTCTATGCTAACGCGCAGCTCGCCCATGTGAACTCGGGAAGAGCTCACACGCGTAATTGATGGAAGGGCCTGTCACCATGTAGTAGAGTCACGGCGTCGACCGGCGAAAGAACTCACCGAAAATAGTAAGCAGGAGCCCGGTCCATCCGGGCGCGCAGCACTCGCCAGATGAACAGTTGGGAACTCGTCCATCGAGAAAGAGCTTCGGCCAATAAGGAATTGTAGGATGGAGCCCGCCTGGTCCGATGTGCAAAAGGAAGGGCTCGCCAATGAATGCGAAGGAGCCCGTCTGCTTCAAGTGCGCAGCGGCTCACAAAGCGACTGTTGAGTAGAGCTGGGCCCATGTGGAACTCGAGGGAAGAGCTCGTAAAGAGAACTGTTGAGTAGAGCTCGTCCATGTGAACTGAGGGAAGAGCTCACAAGTGAATTGCTATGTGAGCTCGCCCATGTGGAACCGAGGGAGGAGCTCGCTGTGAGTGAATAATGGTAGAGCTCCGGTCCGTGAACCGAGGAAGAGCCTGGTCAAAGTAATTGCTGGCGTGGAGCCTGGTCCATGTGAACCGAGGGAGGAGCTCCTGGGAGTGAATAGTTGAGTATAGCTCGGTCCGCAGGAACTCGAGTGGGAAGAGCCTGGCCAGTGACTGGCTGGGCAGGAGCCTCGTCCATGTGAACCGGGAGGGAGGAGCCCCTGTAGGAATAGCCGAGCAGAGCTTCGGTCTCGCAGGAACTAAGAGCTCACAAAGTGAATTGCTGGGCGTGGAGCTCGTCCATGTGAACTGAGGGGAGGAGCTCCTTAGAGTGAATAGTTGAGTAGAGCTCGTCCGTGTGAACTGAGGGAAGAGCTCGTCAAAGTGAATTGTTAGCAGGAGCTCGTCCATGTGAATTAAGGGAAGAGCTCGTTAAAGAGAATTGTTTGGAGGAGCCGTCAGTAGATCAAGCAAAGAGCTCGCCCATAAATAATAGGAGCTCGCCGATAGAGCTGCCGAGGAGCTCGCCGTGTAGATCATTGTAAGAGCTCGCCCATGTAAATAATCGAGTCACAAGTAGAGACAAGAGCTCGTCAGTAGATCGTCACAGAAGAGCTCGCCCATGTAAATAATAGGAGCTCGCCAAGTAGAGCCGCTGGGAAGATCTCGCCGTAGACTGCTATAAGAGCTCGCTCCATGTAAATAATGTGAGCTCGCCGCAGCCGCTGGGAAGAGCTCGCCGTAGACCGTTGTAAGAGCTCGTCCATGTAAATAATACGAGCTCGCTGCGTAGAGCCGGGCTGGGAAGAGCCGCCAGAAGACTGCTGTAAGAGCTCAGCTCCATGTAAATAATAGAGCTCGCCGATAGAGCCTATAAATAAACAGAGCTCGCCGCATAGAGTCGCTGGGAGGAGCCTGTCAGACCGTTGTAAGAGTCAGCTCCATAAATAATAGAGCTCGCTGCGAGCCAGTTGGGAAGAGCTCAAGAAGACTGGCTGTAAGAGTCAGCCCATGTAAATAATAGGAGCTCTGCCAAGTGTAGTCATTGGAAGAGCTCGCCGAAGATCCATTGTAAGAGCTCGTCCATGTAGTCACTGCGAGCTGCCGCAGAAATTGCTTTCAGCCGCCAGAAGACCAAGGCAAGAGCTCGCCCATGTAAAGAATAGTGGAGCTCGCCAAGTGTAGCCGCTGGGAAGAGCTCACGTAGACCGTTGTAAGAGCTCGCTCATGTAAATAATAGGAGCTCACAAGTGTAGCCGCTTTGAGTGAGCTCGTCAGACTGTAAGAGCTCGCCCATGTAAATAATAGAGCTCGTCAGATAGAAATGTCAGAGGAGCTGTCAGTAGACCGTCAAGAGCTCGGCCCATGTAAATAATAGGAGCTCGTCAGGTAGAGCTGTTGGGAAGAGCTTGTCAGAAAGACTGTTGTAAGAGCTCGTCCATGTAAATAATAGGAGCTCGGGCTGGCAGAGCTGGTCCACGTAAATAATGGTGAGCTCACAAGTAGAAATTGCCGGGGAAGAGCTCGTCAGGTAGACTGTTGTAAGAGCTCGTCCATGTAAATAATAGGAGCTCGTCAAGTAAAGCTGTTTGGAGGAGCTTGTCAGGTAGACTGTTGTAAGAGCTCATCCATGTAAATAATAGGAGCTCGATAGGACATTGGGAGGAGCGCCTGCTGTGCATCATTGTAAGAGCTCACCATATAAATACAGAAAATTACGACAGAAATTTCGTCAGGCGGGTACCACGTGGGGATCGTTGTAAGAGCTCGCCCATGTAAATAATAGGAGCTCGGGCTGGGATAGAAATAGCTGGAGGAGCTCTCGTCAGACCGCTGTAAGAGCTCGTCCATAAATAATGTGAGCTCGCCAAGTGTAGCCGCTGGGAAGAGCTCGCCAGAAGACTGTCAGAAGAGCTCGCTCCATAAATAATAGGAGCTCGCTAAGTAGAGCAGCTTGGAGTGGGCTTCGCCAGTAGGATCGTTGTAAGAGCTCGCCCATGTAAATAATAGGAGCTCGCCGATGAGCTGGGAGGAGCTCATTGTAAACCACAGAAGAGCTCGCCCATGTAAATAATAAGAGCTCGCCGATAGCCGCTGAGGAGCTCGCCGTAGACCGTTGTAAGAGCTCGAGCTCGCCGTAAACTGTTGTAAGAGCTCGTCCATAAATAATAGAGCTCGCCGATAGAGCCGCAGGAGGAGCTCACGGTAGACTGGCCAGAAGAGCTCGCTCCATGTAAATAATAGAGCTCGCTGGGCAGAAATGCCAGCTAGTCGCACCGCTAAAGAGCCGCCCATGCAAATAATAGGAGCTCGTCAAGTAGAGCTGCCGAGGAGCTCGCCAGGCAGGACCGCCAGGCGGAAACGCCCACGAAATAATGCGGTTCGTCGATGTAGCCGCCGGGAGGAGCTCACAGTAGACTGTCAGGGAAGAGCTCATCCATGTAAATAATAGGAGCTCGTTAGATAGAGCTGTTGGGAGGAGCTCGTCAGGTAGACTTGTTGTAAGAGCTCGTCCATGTAAAATACGGTGAGCCACAGCAGCCGCAAGAAATTGCAGATCGTTGTAAGAGCTCGCCCATGTAGCCACAGAGCTCAAGTAGCCAAGCTGAGGAGCTCACAGTAGACTGTTGTAAGAGCTCGCCCATGTAAATAATAGAAGCTCGCCGATAGAGCCGGCTGGAGGAGCTCGCCAGATCACAAGAGCTCGTCCATGTAAATACTAGGAGCTCGCCAAGTGTAGCCATGTGAAGAGCTCGCCAGAAGACCGCTGTAAGAGCTCGCCCATAAATAATGGGAGCTCGCTGGCAGCCGCTGGGAAGAGCTCGCCGTGCATCGCTGTAATAGCTCGCCCATGTAATAATAGAGCTCGCCCATCCGAAGCCGAGGGACGAGCTCACAATACACCGTAAGAAGCCGGCTCGCCTGCTACGCAAATGGCGGTCACAGCGTAAATAGCAGGAGGGACCCCGCCTCGCTTCAAGTCCGCCAAGGGGCTCAATGTAAATAGTAGCTCGCCCATCCAGCCCGGCGGATGAGCCCGTCAATACAGAATCGTGGTTAGAAGGAGCCCGCCTGCTTTCGGAAGCGCGCTGGCACACAACGTGAAATAAAGAGAGGGCTCGGGCCCATCCGAGTCGAGGATGAGCCTCGCACGCGAATTACTCGCTCCCGGCGCCGTGGGCCTCGTGGGCGTTTCCGTACCCGAGTATTATGTAGCCGCGACGACAGCCGCGAACGCACAGAACCGGTTTCGCGATTGAAAGCAGAGGCAGAACAGTGGCGATTGAAATGAGTGGCGTCAGAACCGAAAGTGGCGATCGCAGCCTTAGCATGCGGTAGCCGAGCGCGATGTAGCCGGCGGCGATCGGAAACAGTGGCGATGTAGCCGAGCGGCGACAGCCGAAAGGGCGTTGTAAATGATGGTCGTTCGGTCAAGGGCCAGAGCCGAGATGGTCTGACTCTGCGCGCGCATGGCCGCGGCGCGCAGGCAGGGCTCACGACCGAGCGCCATGGCTCCGCCAGGGCTCGTGCAATGTGGATCTCGCGATCCTTGGCGATCGGCGCCGCTCCGCCAGGTTCAGCCGATTCCATCGCAAGAATCGGTAAATCGCTACGCGCATGGTGAACCGCCGCCCTACGCACGGCGCCAACCGATGATGCCTTTTTTTTCAACCGAATCGGCCGGAGCGTGCTGGGTCGCCGCCGACTTCGTTGTTTCATGGGCCGGGATGTGCAAAGGCCCGATCGCCCGGATTGAGGCAAGATCGCGCACCGCCGACCACAGTTCCTGACGAAGCACTCCTCCTCGCAAAGAACAAAGAAAAAGGGTCGGGCGAGGGCTATGCCCGGCGCTCCGATGCCTAAGCCGGCTTCTTTCTCTGAGAGAAAGCACCGCAGAGCGAATGTGCTGCATACGAGCACGCGCCCAAGAGCGCGTGAATTTACCGTCACGCGCCCGTATTTATAGTGCATATTATTCTAATCGAGGCGAAGAATGATTCTTTCCCATCGGACGACATTTATCGCTTCTTTATCTGATTTTAGAAAGAGTATATCAAGGAATAGTTTATCGAGAATTATCCTCCTTCCTTTTAAATGGAGATCAGCTGATTCATAAGGATAATATATTATTTAATTATCCTACTTCCCTTATCGCGAGATTTGATCGATTTGCAGGATAATATCAGAATTATCCTCGCTTTCCTTATCGTTGGGATTCAATGGATTCCATATGATAATATATTATTATCGAGAATTATCATGTTTCTTATTGGTGAGATTTAGTCCGACGGCAGGATGTGAGCCTTCCCACCATTATCCATATCACTCCGCCGGGCTAAAGTATCAGCCTGCCGTCGACGCTGTGGGTCAGCGCTTTATACTCGCCTCCTTTCTTGCCTACAGAGTCTGCGCGCCATTTTTCAAACCCCATCAAAATTATAAAAGAAAATTAATATGCTGTAATGTAAAAAATAAAACTCGAGATGATCAAATGGGAAAAATTCCTCCTCTTTGTTATTTTTTCTCCTTCGTTTCTACGCACAAGCTTGAGATCAAAAGGTCTCTTATTTTATTTCCAAAACCTAAACCAGTATTTACGTCATACTCTTTAAAAAAGAAAAATTAATATGATCAAGATGAAATTATTTTGACTTATTTTTAAAAAAGAAAAGAAGAATAAAAGATGTTCTTTCCTCATATTTTAGAAGTAAAAAAGATTGCACTTGGTGAAATGTTTCATGCTCTTAAGTCCTAACTTGCAACTCGTTGAAAGTATGCTTTGCACTTCGAATTAAAGCAAGGCTTGCTTATTTTACTTAATTAATAAAACTTTTTGAAGCTTATCGAATTGATATTTAATAAAGATTAAATATTAAAAGCCATGATTTTTTAAGACAGAATGAGTATTATTTCGGGTTCCCGTCCGCCTCGCTATTAATACGACGACTCCGCTTTAACTGTAATTGCGCTTTTAATGCAAGCATGCTTATTTTCTTAAACGCGAGATCAGCCTCTGATCGGCAAGATTACATTTCGCCCCCGCCCGATTATATTAAAAATATCTTTTCTCAATGTAAAAACTAAATAATTTCACTTTTTCTATCTTAACTTTTAAAAAATTACAACAATAAGCTATAAAATTTTAAAAAACAAATACTTAACGCTAAAGTTTATTCGGCCTTAAGATTAAAACAAAATATAAATAACCCTGAATAAAGGGTCAATATATAAATATTGAGGTAATTTCTAAAGCGCCCCTTCGAATATTACGACTTTATACAACTTTTTACACTGATATAATGGCATTTCATATGACATAAGTATAAGAAAGAGACGTGATGCTGATGGCGTCATGAGAAAATTAAGTTGGTATCATTAAGAGTTTCCATGGGGCAAAGGGGTTCATTCTCTCTCTATTACGTGTCCATCTAAAGAAACGTAGCCAAAAGAATAAGCATCTTCAATATATATGCATGCACCTTTCACTTTTCAACTTCAATTCAATTCAATTCAACTTTAACCATCTTACTTTTTATACACTCCATTTCAACTTCCACAATTGGAATCCATTGAATCAAACTCAATCTCCTTTACCACATGTATAAAATAATGCAAGTAATTAAGGCAACAAATTTCTGATTATAGTAGTAATCCACCTTCTCTTTCTTGCTTTTTTTCCCCCTCTTTTCGTCGTACAAAGAAAACACCTTATCTCAACAGATTATTTGGATTGAGAGGAAAGAAAAAGAAAGTGTAAAACATGCATGAAAATGACGTTGAAAGAATAATAATGTAAATTAAGTTTGTTGAAGGGCCTAGCAGGCCGGTTGGGCCTGACTAGCTTCCCTGATCAGGGCCTAACTTGGCTTTTTAAGGGCTTGTCTTTGAATTTGCAAGCCCGACCATGAGTGGGCCAAAGCCCACATTCTATTGCCATAATCACGTCTGCATGCTTTTCATTTTGGACCACGTGAACAAGTTTAATGAAAGGTGATGGTGATGTGATGCATGCCTCCTTGCTATGGGAACTGTAAATGCAACATTTTTTTGAAGTCTAGCTAGGGTGCTTATATGCAAGGAAAAAAATATAAAAAATATCGACGATGTTTCGATTATCCTCCACCAATAGTTGATTGGAAGAAATATCGGTATTGCGTTGAGGGGTTTCGAACCCACCCAAAAACCAGGATGTACGCACTATGAATCCATTGAGCTACTGTTGCACTTATTATATGAGTGCAAAATGTTTTTCTATACTCTTAATATTTATGACTATTTTTACTATTTTATATTATTGTTTTAGTATTATCATTTAATTTTATTTTTTCATAAAATCCTTTCACCTTTTTTAAAAATTTAAAATTTTAAAATCAATAAATTCTACAATACATTTTCAAATCAAAATTTAATTTGATAAGGAAAATAAATAAAATAATATGTCATTTGAAAATTTAATTATAATATACAATATTTTGAATATCTAATTATCTAATTAATATTTATAATAATAACGGAAACAAACAAATAATATCTCTTTAACATTATAATATCTTAATAATTTATTAAATATAAAATATTTAATTTAACACTATATCCATTTGATTTTAATCACGTTGATTAAGATATGAATCATTTCTCATTATCTATATAAATAATTTTATAAATGTATAAATTAAAATAAAACTCATTAACTCTAAGAATAATATTAAATTACATATTTAATTTATTAATTATAAAACATTATCCAATTGAACAATATTTTTAATGAAAGCAATTTTAATTTTTTAATTTTTAATCTTAATTAACAAATTTATTAATAATATTAAATGAACATAAATGTTAAAATTTAATATATAATTTTAATGTAACGATATTTTTGTAAAAATATCTATCGATATTCATACGACATTAAACTTAGCACTTCTTAAGAGACAACCCTGTTAGAGAAATGCTCTAAAGGCAATCGCCATTAACACTTATTATACGTACTACATATTATTTAATATGAAAGACTTTTTCGTTAAGTTGATATTCATACGTTAAATTGATATAGATATTTTGATCTTGCTTATATGTTATATATGATATGGGTTGATTTATATGACTTTATAAATATAGGTTGTGAGAGAATGGTAATACTATGTCAAATGGGTTATACATTTGAATTGGAAGTCGTGTCCCCCTTTGTTTATGGTAGTCACGTTTTAATAGTAGACCAAGGCAATTACAATGGCTCAACCACTATCCAATGGTCATTAATTTGACTTCAGGATAAATGAGGTTTGATCAATCATTAACTGAAATTACTCGAGATAGATAGATACAAAACTGGTTCGACAGCTAAGAGATTATCAAAAGAAAAAAAAAAGTCCAAGTCCAACTACCGCACCATTAAGTTGTATTTAGGGGCCAAGTCCTTGCATATTAGAAATTACTGACAAAGAATAATGGAGATGGGCCCTCACCTACCGTCCCATATGCCTTAAAATGGAAAACCAAGTAAGAGTAAGAAGAAAGGAGAGAATGCCACCCAAATCTCTCCACTCCCTTGCGTGTCAAACAAGTCTCCTTTTTTTTTTTTTAAGTATTAAACTACTTTGAGACGGTTTTCTTGACCCGCTACAAACCACAAGTAAACTCCAAAAGGAAGAATGATGCAAACGTTTTCTTTTTATGTTCTTGCTTGCTTTGTTCTTTCCTTTTACGATTTTTGCTTGTTCTATAGATAAATACAAAAGCAACATTGACCAAATTCACAAAGTATGCCATGGAAAAATGAAACTTACACCTTCATCTGGTTTTCCACATCCATACAACAGAACAATGTTCTATTCACTGTTTTTCTATTTTTTATTTTTCATTTTCACATGTATTTTCAAACAACTAGGAGCACATTATTCCGAGAACAAAATGTACTAGCTATTCCTTTTCCCAAACCCTCCCAAAAAATTTAAAAAATAAAATAAAGACAGCAAAAATTGATGACTGCTTACTTGATGATGATCATCATCATCAATTCCTTGGAAAACTTGAATTGCAGAGTTTGTTGCTGCCATTACTATTGCTGTTGCTAGTAGTAATGTTGCCACTGTTGCTGGTGGTGGGGGCGGCAGTGTTGGCGTTATTGTTAGTAATACTGTTTGGTTGAGGCTGAGCGCCTCCAATAATGGAGGTGATTGCTGCCGCTAGAGCTGCCGTGAAGTTGGGGTCAGATGCAATGGCGGCAGTCGCAGCGCTCACCGTCTCAGCCAGAGAGTTCTGCTGTGCTGCCGGTTGGTGTTGGTTCGGTAACTGGGCGGCGGCTGCTTCCATGTCTTGGGACATTTGCAGGCCGGAGAATTTCGACTGATTGTAAAGGGCTTGATTGAATATTTGAGGCAGCAGTGAAGAAGGTGCCGACGCAGCGGCAGCAAAATTCTGAGGGTGTTGGGGGAAGAGGGGACATGGAATTGGCTTGGTGGCGCTGGAATGGTAAGAGGTTTGGGTTTGAGTAAGGTCTAATGTAACAGTAGGGAATGGGCTGAGCTGATATGGTATATATTAAGGGAGCAGGAAGGACTGCCCTAGCAATTAAATTGGAGCTCATTAGCCCATCAGCACTGGGCATTGACCCCGACAGTAGCATTCGGGCCGCAGAAGATGTCGTCGACGCCATTGCCATGGCGGCAGGCGGCAGCGGGTGGTTGTGATTGCCTTCATATGTAGTGATCAGAATACTCCGATCCTCCGCACATCTTTGCACCTATTCCCAATGTCACAATTGATCAGATATATTAGTCCTAAACCATCTTCACCAAAAATTCTAAGATGCAATAAAAATTGTTTGGTTCCTTTTTTTTTTTTTTAAATCTAACCATTTTTGAAAACATAGATAACACATTTTTTTTGGGATTCTCTCAATACTGTTCTCGTTGTTAGTGTTTTCTATATTCTTCTCATGTTTTTCAGAACAAAAAACAGTAACTAAACATGTCCTTAATACATACTTGTTTGCGGACTGGGCAACCTGCAGCCATGGTGCATCGATAATAAGCTCGAGGGCATGGATTTCCCTTTGCCATCTTCTGACCATATTTTCTCCATTGGCATCCATCACTGATGCAAAACCAACCAACAACAAATGAATGAATATCCTATTATGATAAACCTGTCTATGAAAAATTAATTACTATAATGGTTCTCAATTCAATCTAGTGACCTACCATATGCTTCAGATCGAGCTCGGAGCTGAAACACGGGCTTTCCTCATGGTTGCTTCGGTTTTGATCAACATTTTTAGGAGTTCAACCCAGCGGCCTTGCTAGAACCCAACCTTGGGATCATGATCTGGGCTTTCTTCTCTCCCAATTCCACTGCTGCAAATTCTTTCTTCTCGTTGCTTCTCAGCTCCATCTCCTTCGTCCTCACTTCTCCATTGTTTACAGGTGATCCGGATCCCGGTCACCGCTCTCTCCTTCCTTCCGAGAAGACAGCGAAGGCTCTTCGGCTTCAGCCGTAGCAGCAAGGCAAGATCCATAAACTGTCTAGGCACCACAACTCCTCCGCCATTGTTGTTGTTACCGCTAAGCTTCTGATCATGTTCTTCATTGTTCTCAGCTTTCTGATCTTGCATCACTGCCATCATATGAACTTGAAGTGCGTTATAGTTATTAGTAACCTGACTCAGCATGCTCCTCAATCGCTCATTCTCTCCTTGCATCCGCTCGATCTCAGCTTGAAGAACCGCCAGCTGAATCCATCCACAGTCAAAAGATTAATCATCCTTCATCAACAATCTTGCAAATTAAAATTCAAAATAAAATCCACAATATTTCAAGCTCTTACCTCTTTCTTAACTCGCTTATCCTCCACGTTAGGAGGCGACAACCCATCATCCACAATGGACTGATCGCTGCTTGTATTAGCAGTAAGAAGATGCAAACCAGTCTGCCAAAACAAATCAATATAAAAAACCCACAAAAAAATAAAAGATTGAATTGTCAAACGAAAAGAAAAAGGAAGGAATTGCTCACGTTTACATTGGAAACAATAAGGAGTTCTTGTTATCGGTAATGGGAGGCCAGGTCATGGGTTTGTCACGGCGAAAAAAGTCCATCTCATCGATGATTCTGGGCTTTTCATCGTCGGCGACCGGAGAATCTTGATGGGCACAGTTGAGGTTGACTGGGAATTGAATAGTGGTGGTGATGGTGGACTGGCTTGCAGTTGCATCCATGGCAGCAAATCTCTTGCTGTGATGATCCTCCGGAAATGAATTGATAACGGTAGGCTTGTGAAGGAAGAAGATTGGATCTGACCCAAAGGAGGAGAGTCCACTGCCTTTGGCCATAAATGAGGATAGAAATCTAGAGAGAGAAAGTAGAGAGAAGAGAGAAGAGAGAGAGAGATTGTGAAGTCTTTTAACGGTGCAACAGACGCGGCAATAAAAAGGGGTGGAGAAACGGAGAAGAAGACTGAATTGTATCAACTGTATAGAAGGTGAGGAGAGAGAGAACCGTAGGGGGGTGGTTTGGAAAGGTGACGTAGGATGGTTCGTCAGACGACGGGTGGCAGAAGTAAAAAAGGTAGGGACCAGTCTGTGTCTGGATTGGGCCGATTAGGGTTGGTGGTGGGCCCAATCTCCCTCTATGAAACTTCAACGGCTGAGATTGAAGCATTCCAAAGAATTCAACCGCCGCGATTGGTCCGGCACCTTACTCGTGACGAAAAGGAGTGGGTCTGAGTCAACCAATCCCGTGGGTCCGGCCCGCTCGCCTTGACCCCTTCGCCCTCTTTGGACCGAATCCATTGCTTTTTCCACTCCATCTACTCTTCATTCAATATATATATATATATATATATATATATATATATATATATATATATATATATATATATATATATATTTTTTCCTTTCAATACGCTCCGTATAAAGAAAATATTATTCTAAATCCACCCATTGAATACTAATTAAATTCACCATCAAAGCTTAAAAGTTGACTTGCGCTTAGTCTTGATCGTGGAAAAGCCATCGAAAGCAACTGCACTCTTCAAAATTTGATGGGGCTATGACTTAATTTCCAACTATTTCATCAAAAAAAAAAAAGTAAGAAATATTTGAATAAGATGCAATTTATACTATTAGAAGTTCGTATTGAAATGGTAAGCATTTCGAATTCTCTTAGAGTTATTAATGATTTAGGTCAAATGAGATTAATCGAGATGTGTATAAGCTAATCCTCAATATTGTAAAGAAAAAACTAGTTAAAATTGTATGTATATAGTTAGGGACGTAAGTTATGGTGGGGCCCGTGGGGGTGATGCATAAGATGATAGATATGGATGATATTAATTAGTCTTAGATCATTGGAAAAGCCATGAGACAGCAACTACACTCTTAAAATTTAGATGGGGGTTATGACCATATTTACAACTATTTCATCAAAAAAAAAAAATTTGTTTTTCATAATTTGTATGATTAGAAAAAGTCTAATTGTAAATGATAACCTGTTAACGAATCCTTAGAGAGCTATTGAATGATTCAAGTGCTATGAAATTAGTAAAGGTGAATGCAAGTTAGTCCTCAATCCTATAAATGATAGAGAAGAAGGCAAGTAGAGGAAGAAGAAAAAAGAACAAAGCAAAACAGAGAGAGGAAATATTAGTCCAACTGAATGAGCTTGGAGGAAGATATTTTATATATGCTGGAAGGAAAAAAAAACTCAATAGATAGTACACGTGTCAAACAAGAAATGAAAAGAACATTTTCTACACCTAATTACATTTCTTAGCCTTATCCTATAGCTAATTACATTTCTCAACATCCCCTCACACAAGCTAAAAGGGGGTTGTGAAGCACTATCGACTTGGTACTCAGGCTTTGAAACCGACATGTGGGCAATGCCTTGGTGAGGATGTCTGCAAGCTGCTCTTTAGATAGAGTGAATTTAACCAATAATGACTTATGGAGCACACGATCACGAATGAAATGATAATCAATTTCAATATGCTTTGTACGAGCATGTAAAATAGGATGAGCAGCAAGCTAAGTGGCGCTAAGGTTGTCACATAGGAGAACTGGAGGTGTGGAGAAGGGAATATGCAGCTCATTGAGAAAGGCTTCAATCCAAATAAGTTCTGAAGTCACATTAGCCAAACCTCTATATTCGGACTCGACACTAGACCGAGAAATCACCTTTTGCTTAGTGCAGGACCATGAAATCAAATTAGGGCCAAGAAAGCAATGGCCACTAGTACTTTTGCGATCATCTGGGCAGCCAACTCAATCAGCATCCATGTAACAAGTGAGAGACAAATCAATTGAGGATTGAAGGGATATACCATAAGAACTCGTGCTCTTGAGATAACGTAGAATCCTCTTAATAGCTTGCCAATGAGTGGTGGTAGGTGAATGCATGAATTGACCAACTTTGTTCATAGAAAAACTAATGTCTGGACAGGTGATGGCATAATACTATAGAGCTCCCACAATGCTACGATACAAAAGATGGATCCTCCGTTCTCACCATCATATAAGGACGGATCGTTGAGGTGCTCATAGGCATAGAAAGCATGCTTAGTCAAACATTTGAGCCTAATAAAAGCAAGCGATAGTATATTTATGTTGGCATAGTGTAGAGTAGATGGAGTCTAGTAACTTGAATGCCTAGGAAATAGGAAAAGAGGGCCCCCAGTATTTGAGGAGCAAATTATTGTGAAGGCTGAACAATCAAGGAGTTAATGAGGGCAAAGTGACTTCCTATAATAATAATATCATCCACATAAATCAACACAATAAAGATGGAAGAACCCGTGTTGGAGAAGAACACCGAAGTATCAAACTGTGATGCCCCGAATCCCGGGGGTCTCGTTGACAACTCGTCAACCCGCGGAAACCTGTGTGTCTCATATAATGAGACCCATACATGAGTAAAAATGGCCACTTCGGGCCTATACATCCTTACTCATCAAAACATAACCAACTGTATTACGATAGTTTCAAGAGTTATTACATCACTCTTAATGCCATACATATATTAAATTAGTTCGTTCTAATATATACACAAAACATGTGTCAAGGCCACGGTCAGGCCACTTCATAACCGAGCCTCTAAGGGTCGTTTGCTGAATACAGCCATTGCTGAAATAATTTTCCCTCGACAGGATGAGCAATGCCCAGTAGTTGAATTTTCCTTCTAGGGTTACTCCCCACCTAAAATGCACATGCAATGACACATCACAACATCCACATTCCATACAATTTACGATGCATACCTGGAATGATTTATATCATGCATGAAAATGTTTTCCATGCCCATACCACAGTCAGGCTCCTCACACATGCCTATGTCAAGTGTGAAAATCGTCCTTATTAATGCCAATGGCGCTGACCATTGAGCCTTTCTTGGCTCACACAACACCCAAGGCAATTTTCCAATGGGTAACCATCAGAGTCAATTGGAAGCTCCTATCACTCATCTCTAGGTCTAAGTGATGAACATGACGTCTGTTTTCTCTTAGGCAATAGAACTTTTCGGATTACACCGCGGGTCTCTAACACCCAAACATAACTTTTCGGATAGTACCGTGGGTCTCTTACACCCAATCGGGTCTCTCACACCCATATAGGACCTTTCGGATAATACCATAGATTTCTGTTCCCAGGGCGTAACACACTAATTATTTCTCATTTTATAATTTGAACTATGAGTCTTTGTGTGGACATAGTCTCAAAGACAAACTGACTCATTCACCAAGAATGATGAATAACCATACCGTGCACCCACACCCGACTCGACGTGATGTCACAGTGCACATGAATGCAATGATGCCAATTCATATATCCAATTCAATGGCTCACTAGCGATTATATTTCATATAATTCAAACATTCATGTTAACACATCAATTAGCATGCATTAACATATCATTTCTCATACACATTTCAAATACGTCCAATTCAAGCAATAACATGCAAACAAAACACATGAAATTTTTCAATCAACCATCAATCGGGACTTTTAACGAGTCCATAACGATGCGTGGGTTGTCCATGGACGGCCACCCCGAGCATCGATCACTTCTTTGGAGCGAAATCCATGGCCATTTCGGCCTCTGGCTTACAAGCCATTTCCATGGCTTTTTAAATAAAAATATCCAAGTAGGAAAACCCTACCTTGGAGTTTGTTTGAAACTTCACAAAAGCTGAGTACCCGCAGCGTAACTCTTTAGTGAACAACTAAGCCTCTTGGCTCACCGAGATTCGACGGACCGATCATCGAGAATTCTAGAGAGAAGGTAGAGCTTCTCTCTCTAAAATCCCTCTCTTTTCTCTCTCCTCTTCTCGGTTTGCTATCTCCTCTCCCAAACTGGTTGGTCAAGCATGGGTCAAGAGAATTGTCTTTTCTCTTGCCATGTCGACCTCTTATTGGCTAATAGGATTTCATATCCACTTATCCTATACTTTGAGATTTTCATCAAATGGCATCATGCCATGTGTCCACCATAGCCCACACTTGGGCTCATGTTTGACTAAGTCGCACATGACCACGTGGCACCTCTTGAACCCTCAAATGTGCCAAGTGTCCTTACTTGCCCTCGTGCAGCAGAAAAATGTGAAATTCCATTTGTCTTGGAGATTGAGGGTGGCGTGGCGGCTAGATTTTGCGAGACTATTCCAACGGTGAAGTCCATTTCATTATCCAAGATCTAGAAAAATTCCAGATTTTGACCAAAATTACCATTTTACCATTTTTCAGAAAATTAGAATTTTCTCGGATTTTACACAAACTAAGAGCCTTGAAAACCATACTGTGGTAGATAGGTGCTCAGTTTCGTATACCAAGCACGGGGACTCTGTTTGAGACCATACAATGCCTTGTTAAGCTTGCAAACATAGTTTGGAGTAGTAGGATTAACAAAACCTAGGGGTTGATGCATAGTTTCGAGAGGTCACTATTAAAGAATGCATTTATGAACATCCAACTGTTTGATAGGCCACTGAAGAGAAATAGCCAAACTCAAAATAATTCGTTTAATAGTGGGCTTAACAACCGGGCTAAAGGTTTCAAAGTAGTCTAAACCAAGAGTTTGTTGGAAATCTTTAGCAACTAATTGAGCTTTATATCTCTCAAGGGAGCCATTAGGTTTAAGTTTGACTTTAAATACCCATTTTCATTCAATGACTTTGTGATTAGGTTGAAGAGGCATCAAGGTCTAGGTATCATTTCGAAGAAGAGCTTCATATTATATAGCCATAGCCCTTTGCCAAGGAGAATGTTTGGCAGCTTGGTGAAAAGATGTGGGCTCAAAAATTGCAAGTTGATCAGCATGGGAATCAATGGCAGTGATAAGAGCCTTCGGTTTATAAATCCCTGCCTTTGATCTAGTCACCATAGAATAAGTGTTGGTGGGATGAGGGGGGGTGATGAAGAGCATATTCTGGTAAGGTAGTAGGTGTAAGAGCTAGAATATCCCTTGAGGAGTGTGATGAAGGTGTGGAGTAAATGCCTTGTGAAGGATCAGGAGAGGGAGATGTGGGATGTGAAGGTGTTGAAGGGTGGGAAGAGGAGGAAGTGAAAATGGAATGTGGAGGGACTAGAAAGTGAACAAGTGGGAAGATCATGACTATAAGTTGATGAGTTTGGAGAGGGAAGAAGAAGAGGATGATGAAGAGCGAAGGAAGGATAACTCATTAGAAATCACATGACGAGAAATATAGATTTGACATGTTTGTCTATTTAAGCATAAATAACCTTTATGATGAGAACTTAGGCGAAGGACACACATTCCTTGGAGCGAGCGAGTTATCTTGATTTAAAGGACTTAAAATGAAACAAGCACAACCAAAAACCAGTAAGGCATTGGAGGAGATTGATTATCAACAACTTAAGGGTGATTTATTATATGCAAGATGATAGTAGGTACCCTATTTAGTAAATATCGTCATATTGGAAGTCATATGTGATAAGAAGTTGGAGCAGGAAGAGTAGGCTAACATAAGACAAACCGACAATGTGGCTGATTCTTGCACTCGAGCTAACCCGTTTGTTGGGGGTGTAAGGATAAAAGTATTTGTGGATACCAAGATTTCTAAGGAAAGTTTTAAGATAGCGAAATTCACCACCCCAATATGTTTGCAAAGCCTTGATTGTTTCATTAAACTGGTTTTCTATGAGGGATTTTTCAGAAAATAGGAGAATACTTCAACTTTATCCTGTAGCAAGTAAAACCAAGTGAAGCGTGAGTAATCATCAATAAAGAGAAGAAAATAACGAGCACCAGTGACAGTTTGAATAGGGGAAGGACCCCGAGATCGGAACTGCCAAATCCAAAAGTTTTCAATTGCTTTGGGTGCGAAAGTACAAAACGGTAATCTATGGCTCTTAATAGATATCAAGAGGAACATAAATCGATGACAGAAGAATTTCATTTACAACTACATGACTTGAAACAACATTTGAGGCTGGATGCCCTAGTCTATTTTGCCACAATATAGGACTATTCAGTTGAGTGATAAAGGCTTGAGTTGGAGTAGATGATAGTTGAGTAGTAAAGACTGAAGTTGGAGCTGATGAAGAGGGGGCAGCAGAGAATGATGAGACTTTGTAGAGTCCATTTTCAAGTATTCCCTGAAGAAGTACCTTCCTCGAAGCTTGATCCTTCCCAAAAAAAAAATGAGATGGACAGAATTCAACAAAGGCTTGATTATCAAAACAAAGTTTAGTGACACTTGTAACACCTGTCTGAGAGTGTGTGATACATGAAACTATAGGAGTATGTAGGCACCAAGTGTCACATTAATGGTATTTTGGAGATGAAATTGTGAAATGATAAATTAATGAACAGTGTTTGTAATAGAACAAGGAGCCAAAGTATGAGTGATAAATGGGACATGAAGGTCATAATCAAAGTAGAGATGGGCTATAATAGAAATAAAACAAGTTGAATTGCAATTGTTGAAAGGTTAAGGACTTAATTGCAATTAGGAGAAATATGGGAGTATAAATAGGCCATGAGACAAACCAAAACTCATTTTGTTCTCATTTGGTTAGGGCAACCCGTAGGAGAGGAGAAGGAGAAAGAAGGAAGAAGAGAGGAAGAAGAAGACCAAGGTATGTTTTGGTATGTAATCATGTGTCTTTTTAGGATTTCTAGGAGTTTTGGTTTGGAGATTGATTCTTCTTTTCTAGGGTTTTGTGGAAGAGATCACCCAAAACCCTAAATTGTTCTGAAGATATGGAAAAACCCTAGTGGGATGGAATAAACATGGAATCCATCATAATTATATGGTTTGCTTAGGAATTGGTGGACCTTGATTTGAATTCTTCAGTTTTCACCTAGGGTTTTGTGATATCAAGGGTTCAAACCACCAATACAAGTGTTATGGAGTGGTTTTTGGATGAATTCCATGTTGATTCTTGAGGTATTATGG
This sequence comes from Tetrastigma voinierianum, assembly GCA_016808115.1. Classification (NCBI taxonomy): domain Eukaryota; kingdom Viridiplantae; phylum Streptophyta; class Magnoliopsida; order Vitales; family Vitaceae; genus Tetrastigma; species Tetrastigma voinierianum. The sequence continues at coordinate 1,287,096 of JAEQBH010001219.1, forward strand.
AATATAGAAGTTGTATGAAAAGAAGTGGTACCAAAAGAGGAAAAGAAAGCAGTGCGGGCAAATTCCCGAGTGGTACCGGTACCATGCGAGGGTGGTCTGGGGTACCGCAACATAAACCAATCGGTGCCAGTGCGGAATGGAGTACAATCGATGCAGAATGCTAGCCCAGCGAGAGCAGAGATCGGTATCGTGCCGTCCAGTGAATGGAATAACTAGTGGTGCTGAAAATGCCCGGTGTTGTGATTTTGCATAGTTAAGCCTAAATTCACACATCGATTGTATAGAAACCTTACTAAATGATTAAGAGAGGTTCAAAGAAGATTAGAACTCAATGAAAACGTAGCGTACCTCGCCGCCTCGGCGATATTTAGTTAGTGTGACAAAGGTACATGAAGTCACGTTAAGTTTACGTTATCGTAGAGATTAACGATACGTTAAGTCGTATTCGTTTGAATGTGTCTTCGCAAAGACGGGAGAGAGTGGTGGAGTTGATGACAGGGTTTAGTAGCGAGGGGAAAAGGTGAGTGTTCTAAACCTATTTTTCTTCAAATACTAGTGTATTATTATTATAAAGCTTCATTTTACATGGTATTTAATGGTTTGATTATAAACCATATTTGAGAAAAACAACAATGAGTTTATGACAAGTAAATGGTATTGATTTTAAGCCATATGTGAAAAGCAAATAAGTAATGGTTTTGATTTATTCAACCATACTTTTAAAAAGCAAGCAATGAGTTTAGCAAGTAAGCAAATGGTTTTGAATTATTAAATCATGTTTCAAGCAAGCAAGCAAGCAAAAAGAATATTTTCGAAAACAGGCCTAACTAAAATCCCTAGTTTTAAGCAAGCATACCGGTCAGAGATATTCCGTACGTGCACGGTGGTGTTAGGATATCATTGCCATTTAGAATTTGCTGGTGCCAGCTTAGCTCATCATCATGCATTTAAAGGGAGACCGTGGCAACGTGCGGGGTATATAGGGTTAACGTGTAATTATGGTGATGGGGACACAGGTCAGTTCCACCATATTTATCGGAAAAGGTGGGTGAAATTGTGCGGGCCCCTTCCACCCTGAGTGAGGCGGACCCGGTGGAAGCCACCCAGGCACGGTGTCACCTAGGCTCAGGTATTCACTAAGTGCAATGACGGGGAAGAGAGTACTCTAGTGGTTGATGATTTATAAGCATGTTTATCTGAGTTTGAAAAATCCAGCCAGCTGGTGCAGTTGAGCCAGGCTCCCATGTTTGTTTAAGCGAATGGTTAAGCCCTAGGCTCATTTTATTCAAGCAGCGGTTGATCCGGGCTCCGTGGTGATTTTAAAGCAAACGGTTGAGCCCAGGCTTCCGTTTTATTTTCAAAGCAAATGGTTTGAGCCAAGCTCAGTTTTATTTTAAACATGCGGTTGAGCCATGCTCAGTGTTTATAAAGTTTTGGAAACTTTTTAAAGCAAGGGATTTATGAAAAGTTTTTAGAAACTTTTAAAGCAAGCAAGCAAAGGATTTATGAAAAGTTTTTATAAACTTTTAAAGCAAAGCAAAGTAAGCAAGCAAGGCTTCTGGAAAATATCTTGTAAAAGAGAGTTTTACAGTTTTGAGATGTTTTCCGAAAAAGCAAAACATTTTATAAAGCATACACTCACTGAGCTCGTTTAGCTCATTATTTTCTTGTTTTAAAAACTATTTTCCAAGTACAGGCACTCCGGATGCTGGAGCAGATTAGGATTCTCCTGACATTTGTATCAGTGCTATTATTAATAATATTATGTAAGGAAATACTTTGAATTTGTATTATGGAACATATGTATGTACATAGTGTAGTTGTGAAAATGTATTGAGCCTGAGGCTCTTTTGGAAGAATGTTGCTGGTTGCCATATTAGAAAAAATGTAAATTGTGTATACAGGTTTTAGAATATGTCAGTTATGCAGCTGATATGCTGCCGAGATTTTTGTAAATCATAAGTTGGAAAAAGGAAAAAATTTTATACGAGGTTTAAGCAAGCAATACGGCTTCGCTTCATAGGAATTTATAGTCGTTAGAGGTAACGGCTAGGGATTTCTGTGGAGTGGCCGGCACACCTGCCGCTAGAAGGGGGTGGGGGTGTGTCAAGGTGGTATCAGAGCAGGTTGTATACAATAACCTAGGACTTGAGGAGATATGATACCACGTCAAGGTGGTATCGAGCATAGTTGTTGCTAAACCTGGGCAGGGAAAATGATACTGACACAAGTTGAAGTATAGAGGTTCTTAGAAAACCTATGTTATACACTATTGTACACTATTGGCAACCATGCATTTTTGGATTCAAAGTACATACATATCAAGTGATTCAAAGTATTAAACAGTTGATATTTTTGGTAAATACAGCACTATGTTAGGAAGAGGGCGTAGAAGTGATCCTAGGAGAGTTATTTCGGTTTAGGCGTCCTATAGTACACTGGAGATGAGCACGTAGTTGGTTCCACTACTCTATGAATCAGCCTCCAATAGTAGGTCAAGCTGGACCATCTGGGCCACCAGAAGGAGCTCAAGTGCCAGGATTATTTACGACAGAGTAGGTGGCACAGATTGCATAGATAGTAGCCATAGTGACCCGTCAGCAGTCGCAGCCGCCACCGCAACCTAGAGAGATTCACGGAAGAACACAGGAGGTCGATGAAGTCTGAAGCTGGCGCCAAGCCATGTAGCGATAGTGGTGATCCGAGGCGACTAGTTATGCATTTAGACCGGTAAATAAGGTTTACGGAGTTATGGGCTGCACGGATGAGCAAAGAGTCTTGTTTTCCAATTTTCTTATGGAAGATAGGGCTAAGGATTGGTGGGATGCCGTGGATAGGAGGTATCTTGATGGCATATCATGGGACCAATTTCAGCAAGAGTTCACTGATAAGTTCTTTCCTCAGAGTCATAAGGATTCAAAGATAGAGGAGTTCTTCAAATTAGAACAAAGGCATATCGATGTCACAAAATAGAGAGAGGTTCTTAGAACTAGTAAGATTGGTTCCATATATTCGGTGATGAAGTCACGAAGTGCAAAAAGGTTTTAGCGGGGTTGCGACACCGGATCAGTGCCGGTTAATACGTGTTTCCTGGAATAGATTTGGGGACTTAGTTGAGGTCTCTCTGAGAGTTGAGCAAAGTACCATAGCTATGTATCAGAGTAGGCAGGAAAATAAGAGGAGTGCACCAGGCACTTCCCAACAGAGCTCTGGTCAGTGCAATAGAAAGAGAAACAAGGGTAGAGGTTACAGAGGACGAGGTGTAGGTCGAGGAGCTATCTCTAGTCGAGGGATCGGTGGGGCCCGAGTTGCTAGCGAGTGGCACCCAGTATTCCTCCCGTGTCGAGATGTGTGGGCGACACCATGGGGAGTGTAAGTATAGTACGGGTGTTTCCACTTTGTGGCCGAGCCATTTCATTTAAGGAGTGCCCTCGGTTGATTGGTGTAGAGAGACATGGTAGCGGCTGGCTGCGGCCACGAGAGATGAGCACTCATAAGTCTTTGGGGAGAGGTTTCCCAGCGAGAGGGGGCGGTCGTGGCCCCGCGGTGGGGCGGTCGTGGTAGGCGAGGTAGTGCCCGGGGGATACAGACGAGAGGCCCGCCTCGGGCCGGAAGTTTATCTTTGTGGCTTCGGCCAAGATGCCGAGATGCGTGAGGTCCCGGATAATGGTCCCTTTAGTATTGTTCCTATCTGGATCATGATGCATATACATTAGTGGACCCGGAGCTACGCATTCATTGCATCTAAGCCTTTCTTAGATCGTTTCGAGATAGAGACCCGGCCATTGGGGTAGTATGAGTTCCTTCCACACAGGAGATCCGTTATTCTCGAAGACGAGTAGTCGAGAGATAGTAGAGTTCTGATTGGGGAGACGGGAATTCCAGTGGATCTTGTAGCTTTTAGATATGATTTTGATGTAGTTCTTCGCATGGATTGTTTGTCTCGCCATAGAGCCATTAGATTGTTTATAAAATGATAAGGGTTATAAGCGAGTGGAGGTAAAGTTAAGAGGAATACGTGAGTTATCTTCCCAGTATAGTCTCCACCATGGCGAGAGAATGTTGCGTGGGGTTGTCGAAGTTATCTAGCTTATGTGGTGGGGGGGCCAGGGGAAGGGAGGGGACTATGGTGGATGAGATTCCAGTTGTTAGAGAGTTCCTAGATGTATTCCCGGATGATATTGCAGGATTACCTCCAGAAAGAGAGGTGGAGTTCACCATTGATTTGATCTCAGGGACTGAGCCCATTTCCATTCCTCCTTATAGGATGGCTCTTGCAGAGTTGAGGGAGCTTAAGGCTTAGTTAGAAGAATTGTTGAGTAAGGGATTTATTCGATGACATGTCCGTGGGGAGCTCCAGTTCTCTTCATTAAAAGATGGGGGATTTATGGTTGTGTATAGATTACGAAGGCTGAATAGAGTTACCATCCGCAATTAGTATCCACTCCCTAGGATCGATGAGTTATTTGATCAACTCCAAGGGTCTCGAGTATACTCCAAGATAGACTTGAGGTCGGGGTATCATCAGTTGAGGGTGCAGGAGAGTGATGTACCTAAGACTGCATTTAGGACACGCTACGGGCATTATGAGTTTTTGGTGATGCCGTTTGGTTTGACTAATGCTCCGGCAGCGTTTATGGATTTGATGAGCCGGGTATTCCCGGTAGGTATTTGGATAGGTTTGTCATAGTTTTTATCGATGATATCCTAGTGTATTCAGGTAGTTCAAAGGAACATTCAGAACACCTGAGGATTGTGTTGCAGACCCTAAGGGAGAACAGTTGTATGCCAAGTTGAGCAAGTGTTAGTTTTGGCTTAATAGGGTGGCATTCCTAGGTCATGTGATCTCAGCCGAGGGGGTGAGTGTGGATCCCCAGAAAATAGAAGCTGTGGTAAATTAAAGAACCACCGAAGAATGTGTCGGTGAGCTTCCTTAGTTTTAAACGAGGGTGTCTGAGGAAGTTTGTTGAAATTTCTCGAGATAGCGGCCCCATTATTAAGTTGACAGAAAGATGTCAAAGTATGATTGGGTGGATGCACGCCCAATAGACTTTCGGAGAGTTGAAGGATAGGTTGAGCTTGACTCGAGTTCTAACTTTATGATGGAAGAGATGGGTTTGTTGTTTATAGTGATGCTTCCAGGCAAAACCTTGGTTGTGTTTTGATGCAGAATGATAAGGTGATTGCATATGCCTCTAGACAGCTGAAGAAGCATGAGGAAAATTACCCTACACACAACTTAGAGCTTGCAGCAGTTGTGTTTTCTCTGAAAATATGGAGACATTACTTATATGGTGTTCCTTGTAGGATCTTTACAGATCATAAGAGTCTTCAATATATTTTCACCCAAAAGGGATTAAACTGAGAGGCAAAGAAGATGACGAGTTGATTAAGGACTACAGTACTATTAGGTACCATCCGGGGAGAAAAGTTAATAATGTCACCAGCAAATGCCTTGAGTAGGCGACCGAGAGAGAGTTCTTTGTCTGTGTAGGATCAAGTTTATCTTCCCTTTGTTGGTGGATCCCGAGAGCTTTAGGGTGATATTGGAGGTTGGTGGGGCATGTTAGCCGCGTTTCATGTGAATACTCTCTCTAGTGGATCGGTTCTAGCGGGGTAGTTACGGGATCACGGATGATTAAGCAAGGAAGAGATAGAAAAAGGAAAGAAGCGAGTTCAATCGAGGAGATGACGACATGATGGTAGAAAGGCGGAGAATGTGTGTGCCAGAGTATGGCGAGTTGAAGAGACATTATGGAAAGAGAAGCACATTCATGCACCTATAGTATGCATCGAGTAGTACCAAGATGTATAGGACTTTGAGAAGAACATTACTAGTGGAATGGGATGAAGAAAGAAGTGCGGTTTTCGTTCAGTGCACAACCTATCGACGGGTAAAGGCAGAGCATCAGAGGCCCGTAGGGAAGATATAGTTACTCCCTATTCTAGTGTGGAAATGGGAGAAGATCACTATGGATTTTGTAATAGGTCTTCCACGGACTCAGAGACAACATGATGCTATATGGGTAATAGTTGATTGATTGATGAAGTCTACTCATTTTCTGCCAGTTAATGTTGAAGATTCTTTAGAAAAATTGGCCAAGTTGTATGTGGATGAGATAGTGAGACTTCATGGGGTTCTAGTTTCGATAGTTTGGTCGAGGACCCTAGATTCATCGAGGTTTGGCTAGTTTGCAAGCAGTGATTAGTGCTGCCTACATTTCGACCTGACATTTCATCCTCGGGACGGATGGTCGTCGAGAGGACCATTCAGGCGTTAGAGGATATGCGAGCTTGTGCGATCGTTCAGGGAGTTACTGGGATACTCATTTGGCACTAATGAGGTTACTTTACAACAAATGGCTAGCCTCAGGTCAGAGTATAGAATGGCTCCATTTGAGAGCCTTTGTGTGGTAGGAAATGTAAGGACTCCGATTATTAACTGGGATGAGGTTGGTGAGAGAAGACTAGTAGGCCTGAACTAGTGCAGATCACTTCGGAGAAAGTGAAAGTTGTTCGTGATAACTTAAAGAGATAGCAGAGATAGACGAGAAAAGTTATCGCGGTTGCGAGTAAGTAGAGACTTGCGATTCGAGATAGGTGACCGAGGAGTCTTTTAAAGATTTCCCCCTTGGAAAGGTGTTTTGAGAGTCGAGAAGCGAGGCAAGCTTAGTCCAAGATATATAGGACCTGAGTTGTGAAGCGAGTGGGACCGATGGCTTACAAGTTGAAGTTACCCCCAGAGTTAGAAAGGATTTATGACACTTTCCATGAGTCGATGTTGAGGAAATATATCCCAGATCCTTCACATGTGTTGAGAGAGCAACCAATGCAGTTAAAGGAGAATCTGACGTATGAGGAAACACCTGTGTAGATTGTAGATTGCAAGGAACAAGTGTTGAGGACTAAGGTGATTCCTTTGGTTAAAGTCCTATGGAAGAATCATGAGAGGGAGCGGTACTTGGGGCTAGAAGGCTCGGATCTTCGTCCCGGTACCCTCAGTTATTTTCCGAATGAGGTACCTTCATTTCTTTTGAATTTAGTTTGTTCATTTCGAGGACGAAATGTTCTAAGGAGGGAGGATTTGTAACACCTGATCCGAGAGGTGTACAGTACATGGCTGGCAAGGCATATATGAGCACCAAGTGTCAAATTGTGGTATTTTGGAGATGAAATTGTGAAATGATTAATTAATGAACCCGGAATGTTGTAATAGAACAAGGGTAAAATTGTAATTGATAAAAATGGGACATGAAGGTCATAATCAAAGTAGAGATGGGCTATAATAGAAATAAAACAAGTTGAATTGCAATTGTTGAAAGGTTAAGGACTTAATTGCAATTAGGAGAAATATGGGAAATTATAAATTGTGCAGGACAAACCAAAAACACATTTGTTCTCTCATTTGGCCTAGAGCAGCCAGTTAAGAGAGAGGAGAAGAAGGGAGAAAACCAAGAGGAAGAAGAGGAAGAAGAAGGAGAAGACCAAAAGGTATGTTTTGGTATGTAATCGTGTCTTTTAGGATTTCTAGGTTTTGGTTTGAGATTAGTTCCTTCTTTTCTAGGGTTTTATTACTTGGAAGATGCCAAACCCTAGAATTGTTGAAGTTATGGGGGAAAAACCCTAATTGGGATAGAATAAACATGGAATCCATCATAATTATATGGTTTTGTAGGAATTGGTGGACCTTAGGTTGAATTCATAGGATTTTCACCTAGGGTTTTGTGATATGAGGTTCCAAACCACCAATACAAGTGTTATGGAGTGGTTTTGGATGAATTCCATGTTGAAACCTGAGGTATTATGGAATATAGAAGTTGTATGAAATTATACCAAAGAGGAAAAGAAGCAGTGCAGGCAAATTCGAAGTGGTACCGGTACCCAAGCAGGCGATGCCGGTACCATAGCGAAAGCAATTGGTACCGAATACCGTCTGGCCGATGCAAGATGCATGCTGAAGCAGAATCGTGCCGTGTAGGTCAGTGATACCGGTACCGCGGTGCCCAAAATGCCCAGTTGTTTTGTGATTTGCATGGATTAAGCCTAAATTCACACATCGATTGTATAGGAACCTTACTAAATGATTAAAAGAGGTTCAAAGAAGATTAGAACTCAATGAAAACGTAGCATACCTCGCCGCCTCGGCGATATTCGTTGAGTGTGACAAAGTCTATGAAATGCGTTGGTTCGTTATCGTAAGGCGAATTAACGTGTTCGCCGTATTTGTTTGAGTGTGTAGGCTAAAAGCAAAGACGGGAAAGTGGTGGAGTTGTTCTCGAGTTTCGTAAGCAGAAAAGGTGAGTGTTCTAAACCTATTTTTCTTCAAATACTAGTGTATTATTATTATAAACTGTTTTACATTGATATTTAATGGTTTTGATTGTAAACCATATTTGAAAAGCAAGCAATGAGTTTAGCAAGCAAGTAAATGGTTTTGATTTTAAACCATATGTGAAAAGCAAATAAGTAATGGTTTTGATTTATTCAACCATACTTTTAAAAAGCAAGCAATGAGTTTAGCAAGTAAGCAAATGGTTTTGAATTATTAAACCATGTTTCAAGCAAGCAAGCAAGCAAAAAGAATATTTTCGAAAACAGGCCTAACTAAAATCCCTAGTTTTAAGCAAACATACAGGTCATAGGTATTTCGTACGTGCACGGTGGTGTTAGGATATCATTCATGCATTTTAGAATTTGCCTGGTCGGCAAACTTAGCTCATGCATCATGCATTTAAAGGAATAGTAGCGCGTCACGAATTATATAGAGGTTAGCGTGTTAACTAAATTATGGTGATGAAGCCAGTCAATTCCACCATATTTTACCGGAAAAGGTGGAGTGAAGAGTGTGCCCGGGCCCACTTCCACCTGGTGAGCGGACCGGGTCGACCAGAGGCGCGGTCGATGCCAGGCTCAGTGTTCACTAGAAGTCTGACAAGCGGGAAATACCTCCCGGTGGTTGTTGCAAGCATGTTTATATGGTTTGAAAAATCAACCCTTTGGTGCGGTTGAGCCCCGGGCTCCGTGTTTGTTTTAAGAAAGCGGTGGTTGAGGAGCCCATGCTCAGTTTTACATTTCAAAGCAGCCGGTTGAACCAGGCTCCCGTGGTGATTTTAAAGCAAACAGTTGACCCCAGGCTCCCGTTTTTATTTTAAAGCAAACGGTTGAGCCCAAGCTCCCGTTTTTATTTAAAACATGCGGTTGAGCCCAGGCTCCCGTGTTTATAAAAAGTTTTGGAAACTTTTTAAAGCAAGGGATTTATGAAATTTTTTTAGAAACTTTTAAAGCAAGCAAGCAAGGGATTTATGAAAAGTTTTTATAAACTTTTAAAGCAAAGCAAAGTAAGCAAGCAAGGCTTCTGGAAAATATCTTGTAAAAGAGAGTTTTACAGTTTTGAGATGTTTTCTGAAAAAGAAAAACATTTTATAAAGCATACACTCCATAGCGAATAGTTTAGCTCATTATTTTCTTGTTTTAAAACTATTTTCAGTCTGAGCACTCCCGGACTATTTGGAGGCGATTAAGTTCTCGACATTTGTATCGATCTTTGTTATTAATAATGTATGTAAGAAATGCTGAATTTGTGATATGGAATATATGTATGTACATAGGGTAGTTGTGAAAATGTATTGAGACTGAGGCTCTTTTGGAAGAATGTTGCTTGTTGCCATATTAGGAAAAGTGTAAGGAGGTGTGTATCACGGGGTTTGGGGAAATATGTCAGTTATGCAGCTGATATGCTGCCGAGATTTTACCAAATCATAAGTTGGAAAAAGGAAAATTTTTTATCTGAGTTTTCAGCAAGCAATACGGCTTCTCTTCATAGAAATTTCTAGTCATTAGAGGTGTGGGTACAGGAATTTTACGTGGGTGTCGGCACTTGCCGCTAAGAAGGGGGTGAGGTGTGTCAACACTCATAAGTTGTTTTGAGATTTGAGGGGTATGAAAAACATGTTTTAAAAGAACGGGCCTCACAAATCTATGAATCACAACATTACCAATATATGAAATTCCAATTGACTTACCATTGTCTACCATAACTTGCTCCTCACTAGTAAAGAGAGATGGATTAGATAAGTTGCCAAACTCTGGTGTGAAGTGATGAGTTGCTCTAGAATCCATATACCAAGGGTTATCACAACCAGTAGGTGACATAGTAGGGGTTGTTGAAGTGGTGAGCATTGCAACTATGGAATTTGAATGTTATTGTGGAGGTTGTGGCTTAGGTTGAAAATTTGGGAGTTGTGGTTGGTAGTTTAGGTTGGTTCGATGGAAGCAATGAAAGGCTATGTGCCCAAATTTGCCACAAATTTGACATTGTGGCTTTGGTCCAAAATTTCCAATTCCTTGTTTACAGGTCATGGTGGTGATTGAGGTTGCCCTTGTGGTTTTCAGAATACCAGGCTAGAAGTTTGTGTGAAGGGTGTGTGGGTTAAGTGGCCTTGTTTGGGAAAGTTGAATATGAACTTGGTGGGTGTCGGGAAGAATTTGAGTGATGAATTTTGTGAATTTTGTTTGTTATGATGGCGTGAGATTAACTTAGGAAACTAAGTTGTTATGATATTCCTTTTGTTCTATTGATATTCATAGGTATAAAAGACTATGAACTTCTTCAGAGTTTATCAGTCTGTTGTAAATGGAGGTTATAAATCCATTGTATTCTTTAGTCAATCCATTCATAGTATAAATGGGTTTGTCTCTATAGGATAATGGCTCACCCATAGTAGAATATTTATCAAAAACATCTTTAATATGAGCAATATGCTCAGAGATACTGATACTTTCCTTTTTTATCCTCTGAAGTTGAGAGTTTAGCCCTAGCACAATAGCAAGAGAGGAAGACTGATAGATTCTGTTAAGAGCAACCTAGATTTCTCAAGCAGTTTTATATTCAACAAATTTCCCCACCATTGCTGGTGTTAGGGAAGAATAGATCTAGCTTATGACTAGTTTATTTGTTTGTTCCCATTGTATGAAGAGAGGGTTGATATGGGTTTGGGCATTATCCAAGAATTTTGTTGGTATGGGTGTCTCTTGTTAATGTATATAAAGTTTTGATATCAAAACTCATGAGCTCATAAAGTATAATTCACGTTTATAAAGTTACATATATAGCCCAAGTGGGAGATTGTTGGAGTAAAGTCGAATATATGGGCTGATATATTAATAAATGTGAATTATAGGCTATCAAATAAGTTAGGCTAATTGAAGGGATTAATTTTAAGTTTTGGGGCCTTAATTAATATATTATAAAGTGTGGGCATCAATGTGTAGAGACAAGCGTAATTTCTATTTTATGATGGGTTAAAATAGAAATTACGAACAATCGTGACTGTTCATATATAGACATAATTGGTTATAAATATGGGTCATGGTCCCTAGATCACACAAAGTTTTTCTTTCTTCGATTTCCCATTGTCGAGGAAAGTATTAAGCAGAAAACTAGTGTAGATGGGAAGATCACAAGCCTCATATTCGATTTAGATGCAGGAAGATCATAAAGCCTCAAGCTTCGAGATTCGAGATGCGGAAGATGCAAAGTTCGAGACTTCGAGATTCAAATATCTCGATATTTTGTTATGGATTCGGTACCTTCTACAGCAAATCACGTATTTTGATGATGATTGATATGGATATTCTTGTTTGTGTGATGGTTTTTCATATATTTTTAAATCTCTCATCTCTTCCTTAATGAATTCCTCCAACCCATTGGCTATGACCACATTCAGAAGTTGATTTTTCCAAAGTAGCAAATTTGTCTCATCGAGTTTAATGGATAGAGGCTAGGAAAGCAAAGGGTAACTAGGTTGAGTAACACTAGAATTGGATGCTGGGACTAGACTAGAATTGGGAATTTGTGGTTAGTGCTACTAGAGAATATGAGCTTTAAGTAGACATGTTTGGGGAAGGCTTTGATACAATGATAGAGAAGAAGGAAAGTAGAGGAAGAAGAAGAAAGAACAAAGCAAAACAGAGAGAGGAAATTCCAGCCTAACAGAACAAGCTTGGAGGAAGATATTTTATATATGTTGGAAGGCGAAACTCTACAAACAATACGTGTCGGGCAAAAAGTAGAAAGGAATATTTTCTACAACTAATTATATTTCTCAGCCTTATCCTATAGCTAATTACATTTCTCAACAATAAAGAAAAAATAGCTAAAATTTTAATTATGTATATTTAACTATCATGGGTGGTTCAATTGGTCTGAGCTTGTGTTTGCTTTCCAATAGTCACCAATTCAAATCCACTAAAAGTCATTGGAGGTTTACTCGACTATTAGCTTTTAGGTCATGAGATTTGTGAAGGTGTGTGCAAATTGACTCGAACACCCATGATGATAAAAAATAATGTTTCATATAAGATAGGGATGTAAGTTATGGTGGGGTGATGCATAAGATGATAGATATGGATGATATTCACTAGCCATAAAGGATGGAAAATGGGGAAGGGTGAAGTGGGGAGCATTATTGAAGACAAGTCAAAAAGAGCAAGTGGGTCTTTTTCTTCTTAACCCTTTCCCCACGTTTCTCCCTTGTGAAAGGCCTTTTAATTCAAACCTATGGGGGGTATCCTAATATCCTATAGCTTTGGACGTGAATCACGTGACACACGTGACATGCATTTAATGAATCCTCTTGAAATGGGTAAGAATAAGATAGATCTTGGCCAAGCCAACTAGGGGCATCATCTTTGTTTTGTTCATCATCTTCAAACATTCTAGTTGGTATTTGGGTCTTGTTGGCTCAAAATCAACCATACATTGAAGATACTCTCTTTCTTTCTATCTACTTCTAAATCTAGCTTCCAATTTGCCTTTCAATATGGGTTTTTGGCTTTTTTCTCATCTCTGTTTTTTGATGTAACGCTCACGAAGTATAAAAGTTTTGAGTTGAAAAAAATTTTTTTTTATTTGGTTTATTATTGCAATAAATAAAATAGTTTATATAGTTATATATTTTACTCAAATAAATTGAATTTATATTAAATTTATTTTATTTATTTTTATATTTGTTTTTTATTTCTATTTTCTTCTAGTTTTTATTATAAATTCTTTGAAGATCAAATATTACAGTTTAATAAAATCTTAAGTTTGTGAACATCACATATATTATATATAAATCTATGAAGATATTAGGTAATAATCAAGATATTCGTTGTTACATCATTAAAAATATATAAAAAATAATTCATTTATGTTTTTTTACTTTATCCATTTTTGTATTATATCAAGTATAAGATTGTTTCAGATTCTAATACTTAGATCTTTTATAAACTAATCTCATTTTTTTATCATTTGAGTCAAGTCTTAAGGACATATTATTGTGATCATTAAATTTAGCATAGATAATTTTATTCACTATATGAAATTACTTTACCTTAGTTTTATGCTAATTATGGCATGAAAAAACTTAAATATATAAGATAATAAGGAGAAGAGGAAGAAGAAGGAAAGGAAATTAGCACACAAATCAAAGTGAAATTCAAGGATGGTTGGTGGGTCCAAAAATGAAGAAATGAAAAATCCAAATTCAAAGAGACGTCACCCTAAAAGTGAAAAGGGCTTTACTTTTGAGCACAAAAATAACATAAACAAAACGTGATTCAATTCAATGATATGTTTCTAGTTTCTACCCACTATAAGATCTCTCGTGTTAACTTTATTTACAAAGAATGTGACTCTCTCTCTCTCTCTTCTCTCTCTCTCTTCTATATATATATATATATATATATATATATTGGTCACAATGATGAAAATCCATACATTTTACTTCACACCCATGAATAAAAGGTTAGGTATATGTGACTGAAGATTTGGGTGCCCAGAAGTGGCAAAAAGGTTTTCTCTTTTCTTTGATAGAAATAATTAAAAATGTATAGACATAGAGAAACGTGGTGGACATATGGGGTCATGCTAAATCATTTTATAGTAAGGTTCAAGTTGTTCAACTGAACACATGTAACTTTCAGAAAAATAATAAAGAAATTAAAAAAAAAAGTCTTAAAAAAATATAGTTTGAAAAATAATCCTAAATGTAGTTTTCTCCACACTAGTAAGACAATTTAGAAAGTTTATTTTTAAGATACATTTTCTAAAAATTTGAAGATACACTTTCAACTTAAATTCAAAATTTTTAAAATTGTAAAAAATGTATCTTTAAAAGACACTTTAAATTCAAAAATTTTAAAATTATAAAAATTGTTTCTTCAAAAGTTACTTTCAGTGTTGATTCAAAACATTCAAAATTATGAATGCATCTTTTTAAAAGACACTTTCAATATAGTATTTCAATAATTTAGAAAATGTCTTTTCAAGAGACAATTTCTAAAATTGCAGAATCGAATTTCACTAAATTCAAAAATTCAAAATTATAAAAGTCTCTTCAGTTATTAATTTCAAATGCCGATTCAAAACTTTCAGTAATTATAAATGCTATTTTTCAAAAGACATTTTAAGATAACATTTCACACATAAAAGCCAGATATATTCAAGAGACACTTTCTAAAATTCAAAATCGAAACATTAATTTTGGGCTTAAATTCAAAATTTTAAATTATGAAAAGTCATTCATTCGTAATAAACTTCATCGTTGATTCAAACTTATTATAATGCGAATTTTCAAAAGATACTTTTAGTATAACATTTCAACAATTTTGAAAGTCTATATATATTCAAGAGACACTTTCTAAAAATTCAAAACTCCAAAGGTTCTTGAATTTCAATTTAAATTTAAAATTTTAAATTATAGTTCATTTCGTAAGACACTTTCACTGGCTGATTCAAAACTTTTAATTATGTAATGTTGCTTTTCTCAGTTATTAATTTTTAAAAGATAACATTTTAATAATTTAAAAGTATCTCTTCAAGAATCAGAACACCTCAAATTATACCACGACAATTTTATAACACGTTGTGAGATAATAAAAGAAATTTATATTTTTCCCTGAATAAATAATACTAAAATAAAATACAAAACCCTGACTCATTACAAAAATAAGGGTAAATTGGTAAATTGCAATGGAAGGACCCAAATGACATGCTAATAAAAATATCAGGATGCCAAAATAGGAAACAGAATTTTCAAAGAACGCGAAGCACTTTCTACATAATGGTTATTATGCTGAAAGATAACCATAAACTTTAATTAAGAAGGATAATAATAATAAATTACTGCATTAGTTCGTGAAAGTCCAGGAAAATTTTTATATATCTGATGATCTAAACAGATAGCGCCAAGTAAATCAGATTTACAAATTTGTTTACCCGTAAAGTTTCATCGAACTCTAAGACAATTTAATATTTTACAATTTCACGATAAACAGCGACTTCAAGGGGACGAGATTTTTATGAAATTCTCGGAAGTCAGGAAAGCTCAAGTTCATTTAAAATAAAGTAAACTGAAAAGAATAAAAATTTCTAGAACTAACCGAACGGCGAATACGAGCTTTTGGCCCATCCAAATAATAATACCACAAGACTTAAAACTGCCTTGTGATAAGAAGAAGGAGATGCGGTGAAGAGATGGAGGAGAGAGAGAGATTTTAGAGAAAACTTATCTCTAAGATCTGCTTTAAATCTGACTGTAGATTTTATCTGAGCAAGACAAAGCTGTCTGACTCATGAAATTTACGCGCAAGACTAAAATCTTGTGCTGCTTTCTTGTCAAACTCTAAAATATTTAAAATTTCTTGGTTATTTCTATCCTAAAGGTTATTTAATGACTTTGGTTTGCTAGAAAGCATGAAAGCTATAAAATCTAAATTCTAAAATTTTGGACCAGCCAGAATTTTAAATTTTCTGGACTATTTTGACAATCCGTGATCAATTTCTAGACCTAAGTTTACGTCGTTGAAATTTCAGATTACTTTATAGTCCCATACGATTTTTCTAACTATTTTCTGCGTTCTCGACTCTATAAAGCCCTTTCGAGTATAGAATTCATCCATATATAATTCCTAATGAATCGAATGATAGTAATAGTCTATACATACATGGTACCATACTTATTCACGATATAATGAGATAGCGAAAAATGCAAAGATATTAAATAATGATTGTAAATATCTCATATGATTACCGGATGACAATAATTATTCGTAATATGAGATACGTGATCGAACATAAAAAAATACATGAATTGCCCGCTTGAACCTAAGAGAGGGATAGATGGGCATGCCTATTAGAAAGTCTACAACATACTCATCATGGCCCTGCTTATTATTACAATGCTCCTTTTTTTTTTTTCTTTATGACGGTCATTGTCTCGCACAACGATAATAATGCCTTCTGTCCTTTATGTATCACTGCTTCATACACAAAGGAGTACAAATGCATTCGGCCCTTATAGTTTCCCTTTATCCATTATGGCTATAAGGTGATTAAAACATAAAACAAATGACTCTGAAGACATGCTTAAAAGAAATGACATGATACTTAAACATATCATCATATGCGATGATATGTAAAACAAAGGATAAGTATATGCTGACAAGAATAAGAAGAAAAGTGTAAATGATATGAAACTCAAATTGGAGCATGACAAGAAGTATAAGACAGAGCAAGACGTGTAAATTATATGAATGTAAATATATATAAGCATGTGTGTATGACAAGTATGGAATATGCAGAGAAGTGATTATACAAGATAAGTATACAAGACAAAGTGTGATGACTCTTATTAGGGGTCGTCCACTTGTTATTATTCCTACTAAGTCTATAAGCCCAAGACTCCAAGCTTCATCCGCAGAGATGCAAGGCAAACCAAATGACAGGACAACTTATCAACAACCAAGGCCAACACACCACATTAAAAAGCCCACTAAAGACCTTTTTGGTCTATTTTTGTATATGTTTTGTTGCAAACACCAAATATTGTAAATGTTGAACACTTATATATGGAACTTCAGATATATTTTGTAATCCGCTACTACATTATAGTACAAGTTAAATGTTTAACATTATACGAATGAACAAGCTAAAGCACAGAAGTTTTATTAAAAAAATGACAATCTCTACGACATCGTGTGCCGAGTCGAGGCGCCGCCGTGCCAGCCAGACGAGCCTGCGCTTGTTGCTAATAAAGCCTGTGCTAAAGCTACTGGAGGAGCGATATGATAGAAAATCATGTGTTTAGTAAATTTGTCAGGGCCTGATGGATGTCCTTATGTTTTCAGATGTATGGATCAGTCTTCTAAATCTAACTCGAAGAAGTTAGCTTGAAAGTGTTAACCCCGAGATCGTGGATTATCTGGTTTTGGATACTAATATGTCAAGTGAGAGCCAAGTTCCTACTGAGCTAAATAAAGCGCATCGAGATATCTCATGATATGACTCGCATTAGAAAGATTAATAACTCAAAGCCCTGATGTATATGGTAAGAAATGGCAGGAATTCCAAGGATAAACATGGAAGAGTCCGATAAAGTCAATTATGGCCGAAGGTTGCTAAAAGAATATCGAGGTGTTAGATGCCCTCGATCAAGAGTATCATGTGCAACCCACTATCAGACAGGTACATGATCGTGGAAACTAGCGTTGAGAAGTCCAAGGATTCCAAATCTCATGACTGGGAGTTCTTGTCCAAGAGTTCAGTATGCATGTACTGAGATGTATAGGATTTCATGGAAATAGTTCCCGAATTTGAAGAAGACCCTATATCGAATATAGAAAGAATTGAGTCATCTCAAGAAGTACAAAGACTCATTCTCAATTATACTGGTGTAGGAAATTTGAGAATGGACTGCATGATTCCATCAAGAGATATTTGACACCTATGACTTCTCTCCAACAAGTAGATTTCTATCGGTTGGTCCAAGCTGTAATGAAAGTAGAGAGACTAGAAACGAGTAGCAAAGAAAGATCTCAAAAGAAGAAGTTTTCTAGAGGATCTTCGTCCTCCTCGGGAAAAAGAACTAGAGAATCTCTAGCTCAATCATAATATAGTTCTGCTATGAGAGGTAGAAGGCAAGGGTCCAATGTAGCACGAGCATGTGCAAAGAGGTTCAATCGATAAAGGAGAAATCCCGTGATGCCCTCACCCATAGAAAGCATCTGGGGAGTTTGTAGATTGTTGACAAGAGGGTGCTTCAGATGGGGCCACTAAACATTTAAGGCAAATTGTCCAAAGACAAGTGAGATAATAGGAACTTGGGAGTACTAAAGAGAGGGAGGCTCACAGACCACCGCTGACCGAGATAGAGGTAGAGGCCGAGGGGCCGAGCCAACATAGGAGGACAAGGAGGCACAAGTGTCAAAGACAAAGATCGCCTCATACCTACAACACCGCATTTATGCTATGAAAGCTCGTGGGAATTTGGGATGCTCTGAGGTTATAGTTGGTATATTTTCTTTTGATATTAAATGCATGCATTGATCGATCCTAGATCCACTCTCATTCATACGTATGCACGAAAGTATGTGTCATAAGATACCAAGAAAGGGAACATTTACATATGACATGGCAGGACCAAATTCATTAGTGGCACAGATACACGTGAATAGTGTATATAGAAATTGCCCCATAGTTTTACAAGCAAGAGAGTTTCTCGCTAATTTGATACCCTTACCATTATGAGAATTTGACTTGATTCTAGGAATGAATTGGTTGTCTAAGCACCGAGCTATCATTGATTGTGGTCAAAAGACAATAGTGTTGAGATACTCTGACCAAACTGAGGTGATAGTACAAGGCATTGGATCAGTCTGATGTCGATGTGATCCGCTATGCAAGCTAGGAGATTTATGAGGAAAGGATGTGAGACATTCTTGTTGGTGATACTGACCAAGAGAGGTCAGTGGATGTGAAAAGATTCCAGTGGTAAGGGAATTTCGGATGTATTCCACGAAGGATTGCAGGGTATTCCATTCGAGAGGGAGGTTGACTTATCCATAGAAATTGTGTTAGGAACAGTCCCTATGTCTATGGCACCATACAGGATGGCTCCAACGGAACTGAAAGAGTTAAAGAGTTAATTGCAAGAGCTTTTGGATAAAGGATTTATCCGACCCAGTGTGTCCCCTTGGAGTGCACCCATTTTATTTGTGAAAAAGAAAGATGGCACTCTACGGATGTGCATTGATTATCGGCATATCAATAAGGTGATAGTGAAAAACAAGTACCCATTACCGAGAATCAAAGATCTTTTTGATCAGTTGAAAGGAGTGGGTGTCTTTTCGAAGATAGACCTGCGATCAAGATATTATCAGTTGAGAGTAAAGGAAATAGATGTGCCGAAGACCGTATTTAGAACTCGATATGTCCATTATAAGTTTTTGGTAATGCCATTTGGGTTGACTAATGCACCGGCAGTGTGGGTACCATAGGCTCGGGCCCAGTTCCATTAGCCAGTTTGTAACACCCTTTTCGTCAGGCCGATTGGCGGTCGAGCCATCAGGGATGCTTTCACGATCTGCTAAAGCGTAGCGCCCCAGCTTCGGCGTAGGATGACAAGTGAGGTCACTCTTTTATCATGCCTGCTTTACACTTGCATAATCATATAATGTTAAACAATTAACTTGTATTACATTACGTAGATTCCCAAAATATATACAAGCTCCAAATATGGAAATGTTCGACATTTACAATATTTACATTAGTTTCAAATTTCATATACAAAATAGACCTAAAAGGTCTTCGGTGAGCACTGATGATGTGTGGCCTTTATTCTTGATGGATTGTCACGTCCTCTGGTTTAAATAACCCCCGCATACTACCGCACGGATTGAACACAGTGCTAAGCTTTAAGCTTAGTGGGAATATGACTTATTAGAGTCACCACCTTTTATACAAATGCATATAACACATATAGCAGTACAAAATTACTGTCATTTCTCATATATATACTTATCATAACCAGTTTCATTTATATCATCTTCGGATACTTTTCATGTAATCTTGTACTTTTCTTGCTGTTACTTTATGCTTTGTATCACATCATCACATAAGCGGTGTTGTAAGCACCATATTCTCTTCATTTCCTTTGCATATACACTGTCATTTCTTTTATGTTTCATGCGCATAAACCTTAGGAGTGGATACGGGAATCTTATAATCATGAGACCCGAAGGTGCTATAATCCTTGTATGAAGCATTGATCCGCGAGGGCGTAGGCGCTGTATATTATACCGAAGGTATCATCCTTTGTCGAAACGGTGACCTATTCCATGAGGGCGGATGTGGTGACCCTTTCGGGAGCAAGTGATCCAAACGGGATCTATGTCATCGACAAACGGGGCGAATACTCCGGAACTTGTATCTTTGCGAGACTTATTTTTTCCCAATAGGCATGCCCATCTATCCCTCTACTGGGTTTTCTAAGCAGACAATCCAATATGTATTTTATGTTAATTATATATATCTCATATTCAGAATAATTATTGTCATTCGTGTATATATGAATATATATACAATCAGTTATTCATATCTTTACATTTTCATACTTCATTATATGCATAAATAACTATGCTTACCTTGTATACTTATGAAATTTATTATGAATTCGTAATAGGCGTTCGTAATACAAATAACTATGGTTACACAATGCGCAACTGTTTTCTGTGTTTTCTGGAACTAATATGAGGTTCCAATCTTATCAAAAGATGTCTATTGATGAATTCTTGACTCAATGGGCTTTCCATAGGAGATCGAGAACAACTCATCGAGTTCAACGAAGGAGATACGACCTTCCGAAGTTGGAGATAAATGCGCGGTCAGTCTTGACGGCGACTGGTGACGGTACACCTTTGAAGCGAGCTCAGTCTAACACCTCGGTCTGACATCTAATATCTTCTTCAGGAATATGGATGGATTCTTGACTCAATGGGCTTTCCATAGAGTCTAAGAGAACACACCATCCGGAGTTCGAATAAGGAGATATGACCTTAGAAGTTGGAGTCATGCGCGATCAGTCTTAATGGTGACACCACGGGCCCGACAGCGCACTGAAGTGGCGAGCTCGGTCTAACACCTCGGTCTGACATATAATATCTTCTTCAGGCATATGGATGGATTGCGCTCAATGGGCTTTCCATAGAGTCGAGAACACCATCGAAGTGTGAAGGAGATATGACCTTGAAGTTGGAGGTCATGCGCGGTCGGTCTTGACGAGGCGGCTGGGCGGCGAGCTGCACTGAGTGACGAGCTCGGTCTGACACCTTGGTCTGACATCTAATAATCTCCTCCAGAGCATATGGATGGATTCTTGACTCAATGGGCTTTCCGCGAGTCCAAGAGAAACACAATCGGAGTTCGAACGAAGGAGATATGACACTTAGAAGTTAGAGGTCATGTGCGATCCCGGTCTTGACGGCGAGCTCGCCGGGATCGACTGACCCCTCTGAGTCCCGACGACCCTCACGGGACGACGACCTCTGAGGACGGCGACCTCTGATTGCACGGCGACCTCTGGGGCCCAGTATTTGGGCTCTTCGGGACGGCGGGTTCGAGCGAGGTCTACATGGCGGTGGTGCTGCGTGGCAGTGGAGCTCTTCATGGCGAGTTGAGCTGCATGACGAGCTGCGGACCTCCTACGGGATGAGGTCTGCTGACCTCTAATGCATGAGGTCTATTGACCTCTGCTGCATGAGGTCTGCTGACCTCTGCTGCATGAGGTCTGGCGACCCTGCTTGCATAAGTCTGGCGACCTACTATTTGCGTGAAGTGCTGGCCGACCTCTGTTTGACGACCTCCATGGGCTGACCCTTCGCCCATTTGACTGTTGAGTAAAGGCCATGCTTGAATTACTAGGAGTCAATTAAGAAATTCAAAAGCTAACATCAAGTTCCTTGATGTGGCTACAATTTCCAAGAAGGACTGCTAAATTCTCTTTATTTCTGGTTCAAACTCGTTCTAAGGTCCGGCTAGTTATTGAATTGGCAGGCGGCCCTACGATTTAGGTAGGGCTGACCTCAGTAAAGGACTATAACTTAGTCTACAGGGTCCAAATCGAAAATTCAAAGCCTAACATCAAGTTAATTGATGTGGCTACAATTTATCAAGAGGACTTACTTCCATATTCCTTTTACTTTTGACCTAAAACTCGTTCTAAAGTCCACCTACTGTATATATGATCAAAAATAGGGAATTTTCTTGGTTCAGCTTTGCTAGACCCTTCCTAAAGCACGTATCTAGGATCGTAGAGGCTGCTTCTCCAACTTAATCCTAACAAGAAATGAGATTGGGAGTTCCAAACCCAAGACATGTATATTCATACAAATATTCACAGTTCCATACAACCCAAGACATGTATCCGTACCCATACTCAAATTCCATACCAATACCAGGTGAAGTAATTCCGTACATGTGGTGCTTCTTCTTCTTCTTCTTCTTTTCTTCTCTCTTCTCTCTTGTCCGTGTTGCTCTCCTTTCTCAAGACCAAAATAAGATATTTCTTTTGGTCTTGTCAGCTATTGTTGATCTTATAAAAACATTTTACTTTGGTCCTCCACCTCTTATAATATTTGCAAATCAATTTATAATATTTTACGATAGCGCCGAATCTTCTTTTATTATTTGTAATTTAACTTATGCATATTCCTACTTTTGTTTTTTATCTTTATTTTATTCAGAATAAATATACATTTACGTTTATTATCTTACGAAACATGTTATAAAGCTGTTGGGGTATAATTTGAGTGATACAGTTGAAGCGCGGCCAAGGACCCTCCTAAGATCAAGCCCAATAACCAGCCGGCCCATGAACGCCCGGGGCATCTCTCATCCTGGATGCCTCATCACCCGGGTACTCCCCCCGGGAACTGTTCATCCCAAATGCCTTGTCTTCCAAATACTTCCCTCGGGCATTGCTTATCCCGGATGCCTTGTCTTCTGGATGATCGACATCTTCACCAAACGAAACTACTAAACCATCTCTTCATAATATAAATGCAAAATTTCCCACGAACTAGTCTCTCCACCTCCGACGGAATAGGAAGGCACTCTCCTGACCAAATCGGGAGAGCGGTTACATAAAAGAAAGTCACCCTTTTCAGAGCCAGAGTCATCTTCTCACGCAGTTAGGGAAAATTGTCCACTCTCTAGAAAAGACGGATTCTCTTTCCCCTCTCCATAAAAGAAGAGCAAGTTACTCCAAAAAAGGTACTAGATTCTAGATCGAGACTATTGTTGCTAAAAACTCTAAGTCTTCCAGAAAAAGACTAACTTTGTCATCGGAGGGGCGACGGAACACCATCGTCATCTTCTTTTTGTTTTGCAGGTTGCAACTAACTGGTGAATGCCTCGGTGATCTAGTGACTCTTAGAATTCAGGAGACTACAATTGGCGCCGTCTGTGGGAATCGTCAAGCAAGAAGTCACAAAGGCGGTGCGAATGCCCAGTTACACCCCGCCCCCGGGTGACCTCCCCCGTTCTGGCTTAGCTGTTGAAACATCCCACCGGGACCATCGAATTGACGCCATGACTAACGATCCAACACCGTAGTTGCTGGCTTTGTTCATGATTAACGATCCTCCTCGCGCCTTTGAGAATTTGAGGCGAGCGAAACGAAGCGAGGCGGGTGGCGGTATGCGAATAGGAGAATCGGTTGCGGAAAAGCGGCGTCTGTGAACCTAGTTGGCGGTGGGCGGCGATCGGGCGCCGATCGTTATCTTCAGATCCTGCGAAAGCGAGGGGCGGTACGCCGAGCGATATCGATCTGTAGATGATGAGTTATCCTCAATGACTCCGCTCATACATTCACCATCTCCGGCATGAAGCCCATTCTAGAAAAAGGCCACCTCGTCGATCCAGCCGGTCCGTCAGTGTCGTAAGGTGTCGGGAGCGGAGAAGGCGGGAGGACGCGGCGGCTGCCCACGGCAATCCCGCCAATATTGCCCAATGAACTAGGGATCTCCGGCCGGTACCAACCATTTGCAGCCTTCCCGGGCCGCCCCCACCTGGCGAGCAATTTTTTGTCGCGTTCGGGGACCCCACGGGACATGCTCCACTCCCCTTGGGCTGACTATCTGGTATGATCCCTCCGTAGTTTTTCCATACCACCCTTCGCCATGTATGGCTGATTCTTCCAATCGGAATGCAGTCACATGTTACAGTATAATCAAACGTGATTCTGCTTAGGGATGATCGGCTCTTATGTAAGGTATTCGGCCGACCTCCAAGGCCTACTTTAACTGGTTCCTGAAGCTCCACCCCAGAGAGATTCGATAAGAACACATTCGAGCTATGGGCCACGTTCGTGCTCAATGCCCCAGTAGCTGCTCGAGGCCGAAAAGAACATCATTTCCGCCAATCCATCCTCAACGGGGAAGATGAGTCATCAGGGACTTCACCGCAGCGAGGTTCGAATGAGCGAATCCGGTGGTCGATGTATACGATATGGATCGCGGTCTTGAAACTTGAAGCTTTGTTCGGCCACCCGTTCTTTGAAATATCCACAGACCCGCCCAGTAGCGCGGAAGGTGTACCATGGGCGGATAAATTCTCTACACTAGAAGATAACATCCGGGCCGCTTTGCAAACGGTTATGATAACGACCGAGCGGCGAGTGGGCGCGAGGGCCCGTCGAATAGAAAAGTAACGAGCGAAACTGACGCCTCGGCAGACTGTCAGAGAAGAAAAGGCCCCCAGTTCTTTGCTCTCAACATCGCCTCGATGGGCTCCGCGCCCTCATCAGGGACCTCCCGACTTGAATGGCCCCATTAATGAGAGGCGGGTTCGGACCGGTGTAGCAGATCCTGCGATCTGGTTATCCACGGGGACCATGGCCACGAGACCAATCACTACTAGAGCCTTAAGTTCCTGGTAGAAAAGCTGATTCGGGCCGGCCACCTCAGACGATACTTAAGGGAGCCAGCCCGCGGGGCAACAGTTGCTCCCACAGCCGACAAGGCCATTACAAAAATCGAACATGCTCCAGAACCTCGGCCGACCATCAACTTCATACTAGGGGGATCGGCCGATAGACAATATCAATCAACGAAAGCGGCGGAAGAATGCCAGAGGCGGCCTCGATTAGAGCCAAAGTGAACACCGCTCGGCAATCGGGAGATGTCCCGCAGCGGTTACGTCGATTGGGCGGTACATATCCTTTCCACATTAACCTACGGTGCGTACACCACACTTTGACGCACTTTTATTAACTATGTGCATTAACAGTTTTGACGTGCACAAGGTCCTCGTCGATCCGGGTAGTGCGACTGATCTGCTCCATCTCTCGACCTTCAACCAGATGAGAGTCTCGATTGATCATCTCCATTCCGTTAACAGGGTTTTGTTAGGTTTCAACGGAGCTACCACACTGTCAATCGGGGACATCACCTTCTCTGTCGAGCGGGTCGGTAACCCGGCAGAAATGCTTGTTTTCCGTAGTAAGACACAGGCTAAGTATAATGCCATCTTGGGTAGAGCACGGCTGCATGCAGCGGTACCATCCACATTACCGCGAAGCGATAAGCTACTGGCCAAAAGTGCAGACCAGAGTTGACTCTAGGGAAGCGATTAACGCGCGACATGCTATTAACTCTCACGCGGGAGCATACACAAATAAGCGCTCGGGTGAACCACCTGCGGATGACCCATAGCCAGCAATCACAGTCATCAGTCCGGCCCGCCTTGGAGGATAGAGAACCGTTGGCCGTTGATCCCTTAAAAACCGTGTCCCTCGACGGGTCGAACAAATGCATCTACATAAGTACCCTTCTCTTCGAGGAGGAAAAGGCCCAGTTACACCAAGTTATACAGTTCAATGCTGATGTATTTGCTTGGACTCATGCGGATATGCCTGGGATCAAGCCTATTCACGCCTCACACAAGTTGAACGTCGCCCCCTTTGCTAAGCCGGTCAGACAAAAAGTGAGATGTTTTCACCCAGACCACCACCTAGTCATCCAGATCGAGGTTGACAACCTTCTGCATAATGGATTTATCAGAACAGTAAAATACCCCGAATGGTTGGCCAACGTAGTGGTTGTTCCAAAGAAAGGGAACAAATGGAGAGTATGTGTGGACTACGAACCTGACCAGCTTATCAGATAGCTTCCCCACATATAAATCCGTTGTGGATGCCTCGGTAGGACCGCGGTATGCTATCCTTCACGGGCGCTTTCTCGGGATATGCGAGATCCTATGCACCCCGGATGCGAAAAGGCATCTTTCATCACGCCCCATGGTTGTCTTGTTATAATGTGATGCCCGCCGGTTAAAGAATGTTGGGGCCACTATCGGAGGTTGGTGATGAAAATGTTTTGACCCTTACTTTCGGCGGCATGGAAGTCTATATTGTGATATCTTTGGTAAAATCAAACGGCCTTCGGACCATGCCACCACTCATCTCCAGCAGCTCAGCCTCCTGCGAGAATATGGTATGAAACTAAACCCCTACGTATTGCCGCCGAGGTCGGTCTTGAAGCCGATTCCTTGGCTTCATGGTAACCTGAGGAATAGAGGCAAATCCGTATGACTTAAAGCCATCTTGCAATCGCCAGGCTGACTCCTAGAAAGAGATCGATGTGACCCGTCCAGTTAAACGCCCATGGGCATTTTATTTCACTTCAACGTCGATTGAAACCTTTTTCACTACGAGAGCTGACGGCGAGTGGGATGAGGAAATTCTCTGAGCATTTGTAGCAATCAAAGCGATACGGCGAGCCCCCAATCCTTGCGAGCGGGGAAGCGTGAACCGCGCTCTATCTTTACCTAGCGACCTCGATATGGCGGTCCAGTGCCATGTGTTTAAGAATGTGGGGATGTGAAGTGAGGCGGTGTTCTTTGTCGGCAAGTCCTTAACCCGTCGCGGAAACCCAGTACACTGCCTCGGGCAGTACGCTTGGCCTGCGAGCGACCTCGAGCTGCCCTTAACTTCGAGGCTCATCCGGGTGTGGTATTGATCTTCTACTCGGGGCATGATTCACAAACCCAGTGCAATGGGAAGGATGGCGGATTAGGCGATGGAACTAGCGAATATGGCATCGGTATGGCGAGATTTGCGAAGGCAAGTCTTAAATGACTTCCTTTGCGAGAAATCCATGACCGGCACTTGCCCGAACTTTGCGTAGATGGGGCCTCCAGACAATCCGGAGCCGGGATTGGTCTACAATTAACCTCCCCTATCGGGGAAAGGATTGAACAGGCGGTCCGTTTAGGCTTCAGCGCCTCCAACAACGAGTCAAAATACGAAGCCATGATAGCTGGACTAGAACTCGCACTCGCCGTAGGTGCTAACAGCCTTTTGATTCGGAGTGACTCACATCTGGTTGTGGGACAAGTCAACGTAGAATTCGAGTCTAGGGAACCCCGAATGGAAAAATACGCTTCTCTAGTTAAGTAGAAATTAAGTACCCTCACGACACATATCCCTAGATACAGTAATGAACGAGCCGATGCTTTAGCCGCCGTGGCCGCGTCTTTGCCAAAAACGGAAACTATATATCTCCCTATCTACTATCAACTAGGCTCCTCCATATTGCATACTCAAGTATGCCAGGTAGAAGAGTCTCCCGTCCTTGATGGAGCCACGTACGACTACACATGGCTACGAGGAGTTACCAGATGATAGAAGCAGGGCTCATAAAGTTCAGATTCAGTCGGCTAGCTTCTCCCTAGTAGACGGACAGCTCTATAAACGGTCCCTAGGAGGACCATACCTGAAATGTCTGACTCTCGAGCAAGGCCGGTATGTGTTGGTTGAATTACACGAAGGTATATGCGGAAATCACTCGGGGGGAAGAACACTAGCCCACCGGGCTCACACGTAGGGGTATTACTGGCCAACTATGAAGTCAGATGCCGCCGACTACGTCAGGAAATGTGACCCTTGCCAATGAATGTCTACTATCTTGAAGTCTCCGGTGTAGATTTGATTTCCATCTCTAGCCCGTGGCCGTTTGCTCAATGGGGGATCGATATTGTAGACTTGTTGCACCCGGCCAAAAGAAACCCAATACCGGTCGCTGTCGCGGTAAATGGATAGAGCGATGCGCCGCGCATCGATCAAAGATAGAGATGTCACCCGGTTCATCTGGAAACACATTGTCTATCGGTTTGGCATTCCGAGATCAATCGTATCAGATAATGGACCACAGTTTGTGATTAGGTCTCGAGACTTTACCCGGCGAAAATCACGAAACGTACTCTACCCTTGATATCCCGAGCAATGGCGGCGAAGCGCCAATAAAACCCTGGCGATTGCCCTCAGCGGGCAGACTCATTAAAGGGAAATGGGTGGGGTCTTTCTGAGCTCTGAGGACCATGACCACAAAAGCCAGTGAACACTCTTCCCTTCGCACTCACCTACGGAATGACGTATCCTCGCGAAATCGGTCTACCATCATGAGACACGCTAGAACGAAAAATAAAGTTATGATCGAGAGAGTTGGGCCTGAGTGATGGCTGGGAGCGGCTGTCGAGTGGCGTCACCCAGCCTTGCGGCAGATTCTTATAACAAGCAGTGGGCCTGGTGTGTTAGTAGGGCGATCTAGTCTGAAGAGTTTGAGAACCTTTGCGAACCTACGGCGGGGAAAGTTCCAAACCCGACTAGGAGGCGTATGTAGTCGCCGCGGCTGAGAATCAGGGTCATGCTTTATAGACAAAGCGGAGTGGATTTGTATCTAGAATGTGGAATGTCATGCACTTGAAAAGGTATTATCAATAAAAGAATGATGTTATTATCTATTACTGGCATATCTTTGCATATCCATGCATATCGACTAAAAAGTCCAGCGTATGATTATATCTGCCCAGGCGAAGTACATCATCTTGGGTGAATTGAGTACAAGTCCGGCTGACCCACAGTTCAGCGACTGCCGGCTAGCACAGAATCACATGGTGGTCAAATTACGAACCGAGCGGCGTAGTTCTTGACTGCCCAGGCTGTACAGTCACATTTGGTGGTCGAGTCTGGTCCGGCGGCGGGTTCAACGACCTGCCCAGGCCAGCCTGAGATCACATCACGGTTGGTCAAATTGATACAAGACCGGAGGCGGCGCGGTTCCGCTCACTTGCCCTGACCTAACACGGATCACATCTGGTGGTCAAGTCAGTCCGGTTGTATGATTCAGCGACTGCCGATGACACGAGATCACATCGGCTGGTCGAATTACAGTCGGGTGGTGCAATTCAACGACACGCTAGCCCGGCCCATATCACATCACGGCTGAATTCGAATTAAGTCCGGCGCGCGGTTCAACGACACCTTGACCCGGCCTCTCATTGCATTTTGGTCGTGCAATTAGAGGCGGCGTTGTTCATTGACTGCCCGGGCCCGAGCCGCAGATCTGTCCCGATAGTCAAATTACAAGTCGGAGCGCGCGGTTCACCGACTTGCCCCGGCCCGGCTACGGATCATCACGGTTGATCGGTGCGATTGACAATATATTGAGCGGCCAATGTGGCCACGGATTTCAGAAACCTCAGGTTTCTAATTAATCTGTC
Organism: Tetrastigma voinierianum; assembly: GCA_016808115.1. NCBI lineage: Eukaryota > Viridiplantae > Streptophyta > Magnoliopsida > Vitales > Vitaceae > Tetrastigma > Tetrastigma voinierianum. The sequence goes on from JAEQBH010001219.1 coordinate 1,316,476, forward strand.
CAGGAGCTTTCGGCAGAATCAAAGCAAACTCAAATAACTTATAACCTTAAAGCATATTCAAAATTGCGAAAGAAAGAAGACAAAGTAAAATTGTTTTATCTGACCATAGAACAATGGCAGTTTTCAGAGCACTAGTTGCTCACAGTAGATCCTCAACCGCCGTCAGGACACGATTCGGGAGGTCAGTTGGAAGAGTACCTCCTCTTGTGCATGATTAAATTGTTCTCGAGCAGCTCCTCCCCAATAGACCATGACGGCGGCAGCCTTTGGGGCCGCGGGGGGTCGTGAACTACATGGTCGGCGAGATTGGAAAAGTTGACATCCCATCCGAGGTTGAGGCTTGCTCCCACGTATATTGTGCGCGTGAAAGCCTGACAAATGTGATAATTGAAGCGTATCTGTTTGCTTGAGTCAAATTCGGCCTCAGCGCCTCTCATCGGCGGCGGCCTTATCGAAAGCGTCAAGTCATCTTTAAAGCCTAGGCTCTATGACGAGGCGAGTTTTCATCACGCGAATGACCATTCTCTTACGCTTTCTTCTGAGCCTCCTAGCTACGGCCCGGCCTCACGGCGGTTCCATGCCGATTCCACCCTCGGCGAGCCTGCTTCCCTGAAAAGCTCAAGGCACGGCGGGCCGACGAGCTCGACTTTATCACGCTGGGTGCGGCCCCTCGGTCCACCGAAGCTTGGCCATCGCCGCCTCATGGCACGCCGCATCTCTCTCAGCTTCGGCCCAAGCGGCTCTCTCGGAAGATTCTCTAGCCTCCAGCTCCAGGCGACGACACGCCAGCTCGGCTTTCTTTAGTAAGGCGCTCTTGCATCTCTGGGTTACGCCATACACTTTGAACGAATAATCGCGGTACTTTCGGCGTCCCTTAGCTTCGAGCCGTGATGTTGAAGCGCCATGTTACGAACAGCAGCTACGGCTTGCAAAGAAACCCATTAGCGACTAAGAAAATAAGTAATAGCGCTAAATCCACCCGGTGGAACCACCTATCTTACCAGCTCGGTCGACTGAACAAAGTTGCGATTTCGGACCTGTATCCCGTCATCAATGATCTGCAGAAATTCCTCCTTCGGGGTAGAAGCAGGGAGGGGCACCATATAATCTTCGTGAAGGCCCATGCCCCGAGCGGTTACCGGTACCCGATACATGGGCGGGTACAAACTCTTTAACCGATCGGCCGCGGAGGCTCATGAAGAAGGGCTTGAAGCGGTGCGATATCTTTCACTTCTTCCTTTTTAGGGGCGATATCTCCACTTTCGGGGGCTCACGGCCGCGGAGAAGGTAGGTGTAGGTTATCACTGGTCAGGCCGTTTAGGCCCTGAAACGTCCGACGCGTAATACTCGTTTGCCCGATGGCTCCTGCCCAGATATGAAGCGGGATTACTTGGGTACTCGCGGGCGGATCACCCTTGTTCGGTCGATCGACCGACCCCATCCCAACTTCCGGTCGCTGTTAGCCCCGATTCGGAAGTCGGGGATAGTGATTGCGGTCCCGAACTTTTCGTGATGCGGGCTCACCATCGGCCGGTAGCTCGGTTTCTGAAGATGGGGCGGGGCGGCATCGGGTCGCCGCGAACTCACCTACCGCTTTCTTTTGCGGGCGGCGTAGCGATCAAGCAGCCCTACTATTCTCTCCATCCGTTCTTCTTCCTCCAAATCTTGGGAATCGTCTGCGTCGTCAAGGATCCAAGGTATAAAATTCTCACCCCTGGACCCCGATGACCAGTGCGAGAGCCCTTTTCCGGCAACCTTTACCGCTCGGGCGGCCCGGCTACGGCGAGGAGGAAGCGTTTGGGACGGCCTTTGGCTCTCAGGCTAGGAACGAAGGAGACAAACTAAACCTCCTTACGAGGAAGCGGAATGACCTCGTTAAGCCGGGCTTTGCACCCGACTTGATGCCTCGGTCTCGGATCCTGGAGGAGCGGCGCCGCCGAAACTAGGCGCCATACGTCGGTAAACACTAGTGCTCCCCTTCCTAACGTTCGAAGGCAGCAGTAGGGGATGGCGGAAGAGGGTATAAGGAAGCGAGGTTGCGTCTCATGGCGAATATATTCTCTTGGGTAGGGACACAGTGAGTGGCGCTGCGCTCGGAAATCTCTAAAAGTCAGAGGATCTTCTCAATGCTTAACTTCTCCACCCATTCCTGACCTTCCTCTCGAGCCTTTCTGCATGAACCAACCAACGGTTAGCCATCCCATAACGCCGAGATATATCAACGACAAACTAGAATGGCACAACAATAGACTTGGGAAAGTTGGAATAGGTTAACGATAAGCGAGACACGGGGGAACGAGTCTCATTCGAGGACCCTCACTTAGTAATGCCCTTTAAGCCCCCTCCGGAGTCTTAGGCAGAGTCGGAGCCCGTTCTGTCTGCGGGTCGTGGGCTCAAAACTAACATGGACATCTGGCCACCCGACCCTATGTTCAGGAAGTAAATGATAAAAAGCTCCACCAACGTGAGATCAAGCTGGTACAAGTGGTTCAGCACGCAGCAGTCGATTAGGATGAGAATCACATTGGGGTGTATAAGGGTCGGAGGTGCCGGGGTAAAGTGTAAAAATTGTTTGACCATGGCTGGCACGGGAAAGCGTAACCTAGCTGCAAGATGCTCCCGGGTAAAAAACACACCGTTGTGTTCTACACTAAAGGTAGACTCATCGAGCCTATCCACAATCGGAAGCTAATGTCGTCGGGCACCTGTGATACCTCATTGAATTCCTCGAAGTCGTCGAGAGACGAGATGATGCTACTTGTAGAAGGCGTCGCCCGGGTGCGCCCTTCAGGGCGACCACTCGTGGAAGTTTCTTCCTGGCCCCTCGCCATTCTACAAGTAGATCAAAAGGAAAAGAAAAAGCAAATATTAAACTCTACACTGTCGGTCTGAACGCCTTACTAGGCTTAAATAAGGGCCGCCGGACGAAACGACTTTTAGTCCTCCTTCTAAGCATAGGCGGTAGGAAACCGATCGCCCGACCAAGAACCCGACACTATTAAGGAACGATGATAGTTACCTATGAAATGAAGTGTGCGAATGCCTGCAACGATGGCTCTAAAACGAATGCAAGGTAGAACTGGCCTATTCGTAATGGTTAGTCGCCAAAAGGAAAGAAGATAAACCAAAATGACACGAAAAGGAAAAAGGTATGGCTTCATGATGCCTATCTATATATAGTCGCCTAGGGTCTGTAGTCGCATTTAATGCAGCGGCAAACAATCGTGCAATCGAATGCGAGGCAAATGTGACGATTCACACCTCTGGGAGCCTTGTGGACTAAGGGACGAGGCAGGCCTTATCTCGGATGGACAAACGAGGCAGGTGCCCGTCTTGCCAGGGGGACCCGAATGACGCAATTAGATAGAATTATAGAGTATCCACACGCATTTATAATAAGGCCTGAGTAATAATAAATAAAAAAACTTCTGACTTTATTAATTGCCAAAGGTGTTCATTACATAGCAGCGCTTGTTGCCAAGCAATGCACAATACATTCAGGAGCTTCTGAAAACATCCAAAGTAGTGAAGCATCTATTCGAATCCAAGGCGAAGCTACCGTGAAGATAAAAGGAAGAAGGTGGTGATGGGGCTGAGCGAAGCGAAAGCCCGGCTGCCGCGGAGGCGAATGGGGATGGGGCTGACGAAGCGGCCCCCGCCGCGCCATGGAGGCGAAGGAGAAAAAGAGAGGATGAGGCTGGTGGAGAGTTCTGCAGGATTTAGCAGTGGGTGTCCTTGGATGCAGAGGCTGCCATTCAAGTTTTAGAACCACCCAAACACCTCCCCGAACATTTCGACTCCGCTCAAGCCATGCCGTCTCTGACCATCCCATGCGAGCAGAGCTCAATTATTAGTGCAGCCAGGCCCTCATCCATAACCCACTTCGCTGTGGTCTTAACTTGACCTATCAATTGTCTTTCTCTGCCGGATGAACACGGATACCCAACAGTCTTTGTCATTCTCTAGTCTTTTATAGCAATCCTCCAATCTTGGAATCAATATAGCATCCAATGCAGTTCCAAAAAATCATAAAATTCACATTGAACAACATTGATTGTCTTCTGTTCCCAATGAAGTGACGGTCAAGCTTGTTCTTTTTCCAACAGGCGTAGCTCCCCTTGAAAAAGGGGGCATTGTGGGTACCATAAGTGGGACCGGTTCCATTAGCCGAGTTGGCGCCCGAGGACCCTCCCACCAGATAAGAAGCCCAATAACCCGGCCGGCCGGAATGCCAGGCATCTCTCTCCGAATCTCTCGTCACTCGGGTACTCCCAGGTACTCCCAGAGAGAATTTGTTCATCCGAATGCCTTGTCTTCCAAATACTTCCCCCAGGCATTGCTTATCGCGGATGCCTTGTCTTCTGGATGATCGACAACTTCACCAAACGAAACTACTAAACCATCTCTTCATAATATAAATGCAAAATTTCCCACGAACTAGTCTCTCCCCCTCCGACGGAATAGGAAGACACTCTCACAAAAGGTAGTAGAAACAGTTACATAAAAAGAAGAAAGTCACCTTTTAGAAATAAGAGCCATAACACTCCTCTGGATTAGGGGAAAGGAAATACGATCCACTCTCGAGAAAAGGCGAATCTATTTCCCCTCTCCATAAAAGAAAGAGCAATTACTCAAAAAAGTGCAGAGATTTTGGATGAGACTGTGTTGCTAAAACTCTAAGTCTTCCAGAAAAAGACTAACTTGTCATCAGAGGGGCGACGGAACACCACCGTCGTCTTCTTTTTGTTTTACAGGTTGCAGCTAACTGGTGAATGCCTCGGCGATCCAGTGACTCTGAGAATTCAGGAGACTACAGGCAGCATTCATGGATTTAATGAATAAGGTATTCTGGCCCTATGTGGATCAGTTTGTAGTGGTCTTTATTGATGACATCCTGGTGTATTCTACGGATGCAGATGAACATGAACAACATCTGAAAATAGTCTGTAGGCTAGAGAAAAGAAGTTATATGCTAAGCTCGACAAATGTGATTTTGGCTAAGGAAGTTTCCTTCTTAGGCCATATTGTGTGTCGCTCCGAGGAGGGCTATACGAGTTGACCTGCAGATTGAGGCCGTTGTGAATTGGAAACCACCTCGAAATATAATCGAGGTGAGAAGTTTCTTGGGCCTATCAGGTTATTATAGAAGATTTGTGAGAGGCTTTTCTATCATAGCTTCTCCGCTCACCAAATTACTGTTCGATGGACCAAAAGAGCATATGCAAATTTATGACACTATTACCAAAGGACTATTATCTAATCCCCAGCAATAGTGTCATGAAACTTGTTGATTATATTTCCTTGCAAGTATACTGATATAAAATGGTTTCCTGAAGAATAGATACATTTCTTTTTAATGTTGATCCATGATTCTGCAAGTGCCGCGAGGTCGACAAGTAATAAAGTGGTTTTAGTCGAGATACTCGATCCCACAAAGAGATCTCAGAATTTTCAATCAAGCACCACGACTACTCAGGCTCCTCTTATTTGGACTATGATAGACAATTTGAATCAGCTTTGAAAGCCTTAAAATAATGAAAACTAAAAAGAATTGAATTAATAACAAATGAATTGAATATTGAAATAATAAAATTACAAATTTAGACTGAACAATTATCTTTTAAAGGGAGCATTAAAAATATAGCTATTGTGAAACATCAATTCCTAGAATTGCCTTTGTGCGTTTGCTTAATGAAATCTGATTTAAAAACTAGTCAAGGAATATGATAGTGCAATTGGGTCTCTCAAGCCCACCTTTCATTATCTAATCTTCCTTTGTTTCTCGAAGACGAGTGTTAGATAAGCACTTTTAATGCAGGTTGCCTTGTTACGGGTATTTTTCTTTCTCGATACGCCATTACCTGACATGGACTATCGCCTTAGCTCATAGATTTAGTCATTGCATGAGTTTACACTATCTTGGTTCTCTTTCCCTCAAAAAATTAGAATAGTTCATCCTTTCCTTGATTAGATCCTTGCTAACAAGGGATCAGTCACCTATTAGTCGAGGTGGACTCTGCATTTTAAATTGATAAATCTTTCAACTCAATCTCGTCTCAGTGAGAAGAGTTCCTCGATTTAATTATACAGAGCACATTAGATCATCAATATCAGGTTAGCATACCTTTCAGAAATTGTTCATCACTCTCAGGAATGCCTTCTTAGTGTCACTCAGAGGGCCTCCTGGAAATCAGAGCTTGAGACAATCCCGTTTATGGGTATGAGACACTGACATTGGGATCGATGCAGAAAATACACAAGACCGGCAAGTAGATTTACAAGCGTAGTTGACATTAATGAATAAAATTATGCGGGAAAGATAATTTAATGATGGCGTCAATTCAATGTTTGGGTTTCTAAATCGCGGATTACACCATCTGATAACTTCGCGATCAAAAACAGCGTAAATAGACAGTTGGTAGTTCGAATTCCAAAATTTGTCACGAAATTCAAACAACCCGAGACGGTAATTTGAAGGAAAATAAGTGCGCATTCGGCCTAAAACTGCTTGACTAACGTTCGGATCAAATTTGAAATAAAGAACAAACTAATCAAAAATAAAAATAAAACAAGAAAATTAAAATACAGGGCCTTGACGCTCAGATCTCTCTTCATTAAGCCCACAGGCGTGTTCCTACGCCGGTAGCAGCTGTATATTTATAGGGTTCTGAAGATGGGCCCTAATTCCGATGCACCTCTTTTTGGACTTCAGTTAACTGGCCCAGTTGGTTGTTGATGTCGCGACATCGATTCTTTGTCGCGACCTCTCTGTTGTAGTTATCTTGAAGGCTTTGTTTGGTCGTGACTTATCGTCATTATCTCTTGGAGCTGTTGTCGCGACAGCTAAATGATGTCGCGACCTTCGTTCTTCACAATGGATGTCGCGACCCCTTAATGATGTCGCGAGCACACGCTTTTCCCCTAACCGGTGTCGCGACCGCTTCTTGTTGTTACCTTGGATGCCGTGACCCTTCACCCTTTATGGCGATAACCATGACTGTGATTGTCGCGACCTTTCTTTCCTTGCTTCTGTTGTTGCAACCGTTTAAGGATTGTCGCGACCTCTCTTCGGTCGCAGCCCGATGTCGCGACAAGCGGCTGATGTTGCGACACATACGAGTCACAGCGGCCGATGCAGTGTTGATGTCGCGACCTCTTCCAGATTTCACAACATAAATGTTCAGTCAATTATTTATCTTATGTCGCGACTTTTGACTGATGTCACGACCTCATTGTCCACTGTAATGGATTTGATTAATACGCGACTTCAAAGGGATATCCTTGTACAATTCTTCTTTATCAATTCATTGTCGCTGACTTGGGTTTACGTATGACTCTTTTTGCCTTCCATTACTCTTACATTCTTGTTGGAGTTTTGTGGTCCACGACCTTGATATGAATTTTCATTGCACTTTATCAAGGCTTCTGACATCGATTCATGATCGCGTGGCGCACTACGCTGCGAGCTCTTTCAGCGGTTATATCATTAATACTCATCCACCTTCTGCTCCTTTTACTGCAAAAATTCCTCTTTCTCTTGAATTCCCTGCTGCATAACAGTTTGGTTAGTTATTCCATATTTCTGAACATAAATCAGTCTTTTTATATAAAAATCAATCAGAAAAATGGACTGAAAATGGATGACTTTTAAGCTCATCAGAACCTCGGAAAGAGTAAATTTTAATTGAATTCGAGATAAATGTCGAATATTTTGAAGCTTGTTGAAAGAAATGTTGGTTGAAGCGCCAGTATTAACGCAGCCTACCTCGGGTAAAGAGTATACTCTATATAGTGATGCTTTTAAAATTGATCTGGGTTGTGTGTTAATGCAAGATGGGAAAGTAGTGGCTTATGCATCCAGGCAGTTGATGAAATATGAACAAAATTATCCCACTCATGACTTAAAGCTGGTTGCAGTAGTGTTTGCTTTGAAAATATGGTTACACTACTTATATGGGGAAAAGTGTAGAATTTACACAGATCACAAAAGTCTCAAATATTTGTTAACACATAAAGAGCTTAATTTGAGACAACGGAGGTGGTTGGAGTTGTTAAAGATTATGACTGCATAATAGATTACTACCTTGGAAAAGCTAATGTGGTAGCAGATGCCTTAAGTAGAAAGGCAATGACAACTTTGTTAATACAACACAATGAGATGAAGTAGTATACGATGGAATATATTAGCTTCCGATTAAAAGCAACTGTTTAAAGCAAATGATTATAGATGCTCAGAAGAATGATGAAGAGCTATAGAAAAAGTCACAGATGGTTAGAGATGGTGACGAGACTGAGTTTTCAGTGAAAGAAGCGGGAAGTATGTATTTCCAGAACGGATTATGTGTGCCAGATGATAAAGAGCTAAAGAAAAAATTCCTATTTAAAGCTCATGTCTACGGTATATACCGCGCCATCCTGGAGGTAATAAAATGTATCGGGATTTAAAACAACATTATTGGGTGGAAATGAATGAAAGAGATGTGAAATTATGTGTTTAAATGTTTGGCGTGTCGACAAGTCAGGCGAACACAGTTCAATAGGTCACGTTGAATCCCCTTCCAATTCCTCAATGGAAGTGGGATAACATTTCCATGGATTTTGTCTGGGTTTTCCCCCTAGCAACAAAGCTTATGGCTCTAAATGCGGGTGATAGGCTCACAAAGTCGGCCCATTTTATACCAGTCAGGATTGACTATTATATGGATCGACTAGATCAGTTATGTGGATGAGATTGTGCGGTTGCATGATGTGTTCCATGTGTTTATGCTTCGGAAATACCATTTTGATGAGTCGCACATACTGCACATTGCAAGAGATCTGATCTGGGAGGATTTGTCATATCTTGAGTCGAAGGCAATTTTGGCTTGAGAGGTGAAACGATTACGAAGCAACGAGAATGAGTAGTAGAAAAATGCTCACGGCAACACCATTGTGAGAGAAGAAATTCTTGGGGCCAGGAAGGCTGCTGGGGCCAGGAAGCGTATGAAACCTGATATCCGCAACTCTTTGAATCGGGTATGAATTTCGAGGACGAAATTCTTTTAAGGGGGGAGAGTTGTAATACCCCAAATTATACCACTGACAGTTTTATAACATGTTTTGAGTATAATAAATGTAATTGTATAATTTTCTGAAATAAAATAATGCTAAAAATAAAATAAGAAAAACCGGAATTAATACAAAAGTAAAGGGTAAATTGGTAAATTGACAATGAAGGACCCAAATGACATAAGAATAAAAGATTATATGCCAAAGTAGAAATTGTAAATTTTGAAAGAATGAATTGGCATTTTGCAATTAAGGAAAGTGGAGGGTGAAAGTACAAATCGTGAGCTTAATTGGTTAAAAGGATAATAATAATAAATTGTCGTAATGGTTCAGGCAAGAAAATTCTCTAGATCTCGGATACTTGAAGCGGACTACGCCGTTAAATTGAGTCTCGCTGTCTAGTGACCTACAGAAAGTTTCGTTGAATTACAGAACAAGCAGAAATATTTTACGATTTTCTGGGTAGTAAGTCGTCAGTGACTTCAGGGATGAGATTTTTACGAAAATCTCGGAAGTCATGAAATGACTTGAGCTAAGTTCATTTAAAATAAAGTGAACTGAAAAGAAATAAAAATTTTCAAGGCAAAAAGGGACCCGAATGAGGTAATATGAGCTATCTATCCAAATAATAATAACAATAATAACAATAAAATAAGAATAAAAATCAGTTGGTATCATAGACGTGAGAAAGGGCGTGAGGAAAGAGATTTTGAAGAGCTTATCTCTAGGTCTGCAGAAATGGGCAGTAGATTTTTGTTGGAGCGAGAAGAGCAAAAGTTGAATGCATGCGGCGAGAGGCTGCGCGTGGATCACGAAATCTTAGCTTTTGTCGAGCTCGAGAATTATGAAATTTTCTTACTTGGGTTATTTCTATCATAAAGGTCATTTAATGGCTTGGGATTTTCTTAGAGGCCGTGAAAGGCCGTAAAATCAAGTCCCAAAATTTTTGGACCAAGTTTAGGAATTTTTAGGAATTTTCGGGACTATTTTCGGACAATCCACGCTGAATTTCGGGATTGTTTTTAGACAGTTCGGGTTGAAATTTTGGGATTGTTTTCAGATAGTCCGGATAGGATTTTTCGAACTATTTTCGGGTGTTCTTGGACTTTATGGAAAGCCCTTTGAGTCTAGAATCCATCCATATATATAGCTTGATGAAATTGGAATGATAGTAAATAACTCATAATCATACATGGTAACTATAGTTATTCATGCATATAATGAGATATGAAAAAATGTAAGATACGATAAATGATTGTAAATATAACGTTACCGGATGACAATAATTGACTACGGAATATGAGATATGTCTTGAACATAAAATACACATGGTTAATGCAGCAGAACTGGTAGGGATAGATGGGCATACTATTAGGAAAAAAAGTCTGACATGCGATCGATTGGCCACTGTTTGATCATTACAGCGCCTTTGGGCCCTTATAGATGGTCATTGTCTCGCACAATGATAACAGCGCCTTCGGGTCCTTATAGACCCTTTGTTTCGTGCACGGTGAAGTGGCGCCTTCGGACCCGCCTTGGTTTCCTTTTATCCATTTCTAAGGTTTATGCAGGTATGAAACATAAAACAAATGACTTGAATATGACTTATGAAATGACATGACATGATATGAGAAGCATAGCATTGCTATGTGATGATATGTAAACAGTGATAAGTATATGTTGATAAGAATAAGAAGTAAAATGTAAATGGCATGAACTGAAATTAGATATAATAAGAAAGTATAAAATTGCATAAGCATGTGTAAATTATATGAATGTAACATATATAAGCATGTGTATATGACAAGTATGGAATATGAGATAAGTATTTGATATGTTATAAGTATATGTATATGTGTAAAGTGTGATGACTCTTATTAGGGTCGTCCACGAGTATTATTCCCACTAAGCTATAGTTTGCCACGGGTGTTTCATTAGTGATCACGAAGAAAGAACGGATGTGAGGACAATCCGCATCAACAGCAGGGAGCTGACACACTGCAGGTGCCTCTAAAAGACCTTTTGGTCTATTTTTGTATATGTTTTGTTTTTGTAAACAATGTAAATATGGAGCTTGCATATTTTTGTAAACAATGCAAACAATGTAAACATTTCTATATATGGAGCTTGCATATATTTTGTAATCCGCTGCTATAGAATATAGTACAAGTTAAATGTGTAAACATTATATGAATGAACAAGCTTAAATGTTATGAGTTTATTAAAAAAAGAAAATGACACCCTTGCTTGACAGTGTCTTGAGTTAGGGAGTCACAGGCAGCTTTCTAAAAATTTGAAAAGGCCCGAAAGTGGCACCCGACCCAAATTGGCAATTGTTAAAATTATAGAAAGTGTCTTTTCAAAAAACACTTTTAGTATAACATTTCAATAATTTAGAAAGTATTTCTTTAAGAGACTCTTTCTAAAAATTTGAAAAACTTAAAGTTATTATAAAATAGAAGAACAAGAGAGCGAGAGATATAGAAGAAACAAGGGAGAGATTTACTTATTCGGCCATTGTATTGTATTTCGTACAAAGGCTCCCCATTTATAGGGTTTAATACATGAATACATTAATGTGTATATAAATCGTAACCTATACATTAAACAACCTACATTCGTAACCTATATACATCAATGTATATTCAATGTACCTATTAATATTGAGATTAATGGAGAGTTTATGGACATCATAATGTGTTCTGTCACCACCGCCAGATGTCCATGATACTGCCTCATTAAAAACCTTACTAGGAAAACCCAGTGGGACAAAACCATGGTGAAGGAAAAAAGAGTACAGTATAAAAAAATTACTTCCCCTCTTCTCAACATCACTTTAAATCTACGGCGCACGCATTCCAATGCTATGAACTATTGCTTTCAAATCTTAGCGTAGGTAGAACCTTGAGTAGACAAATATGCTAGATTATTAGTTGAACGAATTGATTGAACATTAATATCACCCTTCTTTTGTAGATCATGAGTGAAAAAGAATTTTTGTGATATATGTTTTGTTCTATCCCTTTAATGTACCCATTTTTTTTATTGAAATTGATGCATGCGGCATTATCTTGTCTGAGTCGTCGGGACCTCCTTCTTTAAAAACACAAACCACATGACCCTCGAATATGATGTATTACAGATCTTAACCAAAAACATTCCTGACTTGCTTCATGAATTGCTAAGATCTCTGCATGATTAGAAGATGTGGCGGTAATTGATTGTTTCGTAGAACGCCATGAAATGGCTGTATCCACATGTGAACAAATGCTTTGTTGTGATCGGCGTTATGAGGTCGGACATATATCTCGGCGTCTGCATAACCAATTAATTCTGCTTTGGGTACATTGGGATAATATAGGCCCATATCCATCGTACCTCGAAGATACCTCAATATATGTTTAACTTTCCATTTCAATGTCTTCTTTGTTGGGCCAAAGGCATATCTTGCTAATAAATTTACGAGAAAATGATATATCGGGTCGTGTATGACTTGCAAAGATACATTAATTAACTCGATAACACTAAGATATGGTACTTCAGGACCAAGAAGTTCTTCATCATCCATCCTAGGTCGGAAAGGATCTTTATTCACATCTAATGACCTTACAACCATTGTAGTGCTCAATGGATGGGCATTATCCATATAGAATCGTTTCAACACCTTTGATATATAAAGTGATTGATGAACAAAATTCCATTCTCTAAGTATTCAATCTCATGAGCCAAGGCAAAGTTTTGGTTTTCCCAGTTTTCATCTCAAATTCTTTCTTTGAGTTGACTCTGCATACAGCTCATTCGTAGTTCGATAATATTCAGGTCATCAACATAAAGCGCAATTATAACAAACTCGGATCCAGGATCTTTTAATAAATACACATGGCCCGAAAGGGGATCGTTAACATACGCTTTTCGCTGATAAATATTAGCTAAGAGCGATTATACCACATGCGTCAGTTGACTTTCAGCATATAGAGATCTGCATAATTTTATGAGTAGGATCTCGAGTTTGAATTATGTGTTGCGAGCAATTTTAATCCTTCTAGGATTTTCATGTGTATAAATGTCACGATCAAAGTGGTCCTGTATAAATAAGTAGTAACTACATCCATTAAACACATACCAAGTTTTCATGCGTGCGGGCTAATTAAATATCAAAAAGTAGTTGCATCCCTTCTGAGGGGAATCGTCTTTTAAATCATCAATGTCGGTCTTTGAGAGAATCGCTTGTCATTGTCCTTGTATATATCGATAACTTTATTTGTCGCGTCGTTTTTCGCACAAATACCCGTTCTATATCTCTGAGTTTGACCTGCATCAGTGTAAGTACAATAAGGACCAAAAAACTTCATGTTTGAAAGAGAATTGATCGGCTTAATTCGTCTTTCCATTTTGGCGATCATCTCTACATCTACATTCCTCGCGAGACTTTGGCTCAAGGTCCTCATTGTCATTTAACAATGTTGAGTGCCACATTATAGCCAGTATATCATCGCGTCGATTTTATTAGGTCCACCTTTGGCGGTTGTGACATAGTTTATCGAATCTCACGATTGTCCTGAAGTTTAGAATTACACAGATTTGTACGGAATTACAACTAGGGACTCTTCCGACCATCGATTCTCAGCTTGATCCTTTGATCCAGCACGCTTCAGGATTTTTGGAACCAAGCTGACCGACCACGTTTCACGTGCTTTAGGTTCATTGATTGTCTGAGGACATCGATTCTAGCTGGAGCATTAGCCAGTTGGTATGTAAGATGTAGTTACTCTCTTCGGATTAAGTAAATGCATTTGGCAATTGATTTGCTAAATTTTGCAAATGAACTCAATCTTTTGACACTTGAGTTCACATTCCTTTGTGCGAGGTCAAGATGAAACCAACTGACAATTAATTCAACTAATAACTTTCCAAGTTGTTTTATTTTATTTCTTTAAAGTTGGAAAATATGATTCATCAAAATGACAATCAGCAAAACGAGCCGTAAATAAATCTCCAGTTATTGTCTCTAAATATTTGATTATCAATGGAGATTCATATCCAACATATATTCCCAATCTTCTTTGGGGACCCATCTTAGTGCGTTGGCAGTGGAGTGTCAGACGTATCTATACGCCCCGAAAAATCCTTAGATGGGAAATATTTGGTTTCTCGACGAAAACCAATTGTAAATGAGAGAACTCATGATAATTTGTTGGTCTATCTGTCCGATCTTCTTTGCAAAAATAGCATGGCCCCAGCGAAGTTAGAACTTAAATTCACCATTAATGTATACAAATAAAATTGGCGTTTAATAAATGATTATGAAGACCGTTTGTGTATGAACATACTGGGATGTTCAACGGTTATTCCAATAGACATACAATAATCATTAAAAGCTTGGGAGTAAATTCTCGGCATTGTCAAGGCAATTGACTTGTCGGATAATCACGGAAAATGAGCCCGTAGCAAGATATTTGAGCAAGCAATCTAGCAAATGCTTGGTTACGCGTTGATAACAAACAAACATGTGACCATCGTTGATGCATCGATGAAAATATTAAAATGTCGGTAAGATCCACATGGTGGATGAATAGGCAGCATATATCCCTTGTATCTGTTGCAAAAATGCAAGGGGTTACGTCATATTTTTGTTGGTGATGGCCTTATAATTAACTTCCCTTGAGCAAGCGAAACACGTGAGAATTCATTGGACGAGAAAAATCTTTTGATTTTTCGGTGAATCTCATGAATTTTTAATGATTCTCGCATCATTAGGCGGGGATGTCCCGGTCATGCGAACAATAAAATTATTTTCATCGGTAACTACGGTTTACTATGGCATGTGCCTCGGTGTGCTTATGTTTGTGTAGTCTATTCCAGGAGAAAAAAGCGCGTAATTTTCCAATATATTTTCTTAGAGAACAGCGTTGGTAATATATAAATACTCAGTGTTGTCTTCATTCGTAGTCTCAATATGATATCCAGCAGTCGAATATCTTTAAAACTTCGATAAATTTCTTTGAGACTTTGTAGAATATAATGCATCATCAATATGAATTTTTGTTCTCCCGGGTAACAATATATTAGCTTTTAGGAGCCCTCGATCAATTTTGCACTACGGATATTGTATTCACATCGATCCTTGATATTAAAAGGAAAGAATTTTTATCCTTAAGTATAGTATGCGTTGATGCACTATCTGAGACACATATCATTGTCACCGATTAAGGATCCCACGGATGAGTTTATATTCTTCGCGAAACAAGATATATAATGAAAATCATAAAATAACACATAACAAAAACAACTTTCATTATTGTTAGTACGACGACATACATATGATAGACTGAATACATAAATATAAGCGGGAAATATTTTATTTTGGAGATTTTCAAATCACAAACAAGTGCTCGATATTAAGCGAATTTGAATAAAGAAATCGGCCAACATCGGATAAAGTCATATCATTAAGGTCGTGATCAATAGCTCTCATCATAGAAACAAAATTTGTCTCTCTAGCTTTTATCTTTCTTTTGTGATTCTTGGTAAAGATCAACCAAATGTTTTGGTGTCACGACAGTGCGTGACCAATGGCCTTTCATCTTATGACGATAGCATAAATTTGTCACCATTTTGCTATTTTCACCACTTTTGTTGTCCTTTTCAATATTCTCCCCCTTTAGATATTGACACATTCTTGGGTTGCCGATCGTAATTGTAACTATGCGATCACGCGTCCGCAAATCCGCAGCGCGACCGTTATGGCCGCGTACGACCGTGACGCGGCCTCGACTTTGTAGTATAAGGGTGATATGTTGCGCACATTCGCCCGAGAATGAAGCCAGGAACAGTTGGGCGAGCCTCGTGATTTTCATCAAAAAGCTCATTGTTTTGTTCGGCCACAGAAGACATGAAATCAATTCAGGAATATTTCTAAAGCACTACGATATTGCTGCTGCAGGAGCACATTGGATGCATGAAAAGTGGAGAATGTTTCTCAACATATCCTCATCGGTAATTTTTCTCCACATAAACATGGTGAGAAGCTGAGGTCTAAATATTCTTTGAGTTATACTCCTCACAATTAAATCTTGCCGATCTCCAAATGCATCGATCATAAGCGAGCTTTTGGGAGAATTACCGTTCTCGTGTTCATACCTTTCCTTAGCTTGTTCCGAAACAGAGTGGATCCTTTACGGTGAGGTATTCAGCTTTCAATCCTTCATGAAGGTGACGACGAATTCCAAGACCATTTGCATCTAGATGGATTTCAGCATCTAGTATCCATGACAAGAAATTCTTTCCCGTGATATCAAGAGCCACAAATTCCAATTTCGCAAGATTCGACATAATAATACTATTTATAGATATATGAAAAATATTAGATAAGATAATAATATTGTAAAATAAAAAGAGAGTTGCATATGAACACCTCCAATACCATGTGTTCTTGAAAATCCACGAGCTTACGTGCGATAATGTATTATAAAATAGAAACGAGCGAGAGATATAGAAGAAAGCAGGGGAGAATTTGCTTATTAACCGTATATTGGGACTCATTACAAAAGGCTCCCTATTTATAGGGTTTAATATGAATACATTAATGTGTATATAAATACGTAACACACATTCGTAACCTATATACATCAATGTATATTCAATGTACCTATTAATATCGAGATTAATGGAGGGTTTATGGACATCCATAATATTGTTCATAATAAAAGTGGCTTTTGAAAAGACACTTTTAGCTTAAATTCAAAATTTTTTAAAATTATAAAAAATGTCTCTTCAAAAGAGATTTTCAGTATTAATTCAAAACTTTCAAAATTATAAAGGTGTATTTTTAAACTTTTAGTATAATATTTCAACAATTTAGAAAGAATCTCTTCACGAGACACTTTCAGCTTAAATTAAAAAATTTTAAAATTATAGAAAGTGTCTCTTCAAATGACACTTTGAGTATTTTCAAAATTATGAAGATGTATTTTCAAAAAACACTTTTAGTATAACATCTCAACAATTTAAAAAGTGTTTTTTCTAGAGATTCTTTTTAAAAATTTGAAAAACTAAAAGTGACTCTTGAAGAAGCACTTTTAGTTTAAATTCAAAAAATTTAAAATTATAGAAAGTGTCTCTTCAAAAAAGACTTTCATTGTTAATTCAAAACTTTCAAAATTATAAAATTATCTTTTCAAAATGATTACATTATATTGACAATTTAGAAGCGTCTCTTCAAGAGACCTTTCTTTTGAGTTTTAAAAGTGTTTGCTTGAGAAACAGCTTTGAGTTTAAATTCAAAAATTTTGAAAGTATCTCTTTAAAAGACTCTTTTAGTATAAAATTTTCAAATTTTTTTAAAGTGTCTCTTGGAAAGACACTTTTAAAAAGTATCTTTCCAAAAAACATTTTTCATGTGGCAAAAACTACATTATATTTAGGAATATTTTTAAACTCATATTATTTGAGGAATTTTTTATTTTTTATTTTAAACTAAATGTCTAAAAGGCCCCAAGAAATTGGAAGGGTACCTTTTTTTCTTCTTATCTTTCCAAGGATTAAAAAATATAATTAATTAATGCTTTAAATATAAATATTTTATAACAATTAAATATTATTCTTTTATCCTTGGAGCCTTGGCTCTAGTGATAACTGATAAAGGAGCGAGATGGAAAACAAGCGATATGAATAGATGTTAAACAAAATTATCCTTTTGAAAAAATGGATGCCATATTATACGATTGTAAAACTATCTAATCACTACCCTAAAGTTATTAAGTTTGATTTCAAAAAAATATCAAATACTATCCATATATAAAATAATGAAAATTGTTTTGTCTTTTCATATGTAATGTATTATATAAATTAAAATTAATTAAGAACTTCTTTCAAAAATTTTTTTTTAATTAAGAACTTATTAATATTTAAGTTATTTAATTTTTATATAAAAAAACAAATATATTTGAGAGAAACATATAAAAACAATGATCAATCTTAAATTATTCAATTTTAATATTTATGTCTACGTACTTAAGATTCAATTGGTAAAGCGTTGATCTTTTAAAGGTAAGACATCCATGAAGAGGAGGGGTTTCAATTCGACTCCTACGATAGTTTATTATATTGTAACAAATTAAGTGCATGTCAAAATTTATTAGAAAAGTAAAAGAAAAAAAATAATAAATTTGATGTCAAAATTTATTTTTATAAACCACTTTAAAGTTATTTCACTCATTTTTACTCTTCAATATAGAAGTAAAATAATTTGAGGATATGTAAATTTTTTTATTAAAATTTATTTTTAAACATTTTTTTGCTTTCATTTATATTTTCAAGTAACCTTTACATTTGATTGATAATCACGGGAATGACTAGGTTATAAATTATAAGCTTTATTCCCCAAAGTTACTCATCATTATGCGCCGTATGATGAAACGCTCAATTTCAAAGCGAGCATAAGGTGGAGAAGTGCAAAGTGTTCGAGTCACAAGGCAACTTGATTTCTTATATTATATGAAGTGCTAATTATAAAAAAACATATTCTAAAGTGATGAGAGGTTTCAAAATTTCTAAAGATTTTAGGCAAAATAATTATATATTACCGGCCCTTAGGTCTAGCTCAAGTAGTAAAAGAATGTGATGAGTATACGAGAAAATCATGATCAAATCTTTATAAGAATAGAGTATTACATCATAATATGCAAAAGTGTATAGAAGTAAAAAAATCTACATCACCAAACTCGGCCAAGCCGGAATTAAGCCCTAAATTATCTCACTCTCCTTATTAGCATATTAATTAAAAAAGACTAATAAAATATCATGCTAAAAAGAAAACTGGGATTTTGATGATGACATCCAAACACGTATCAAGTGGATTAACATAAAATAAACCTCAAGAGTTGAAGTCTTCAAATATTAAATGGATCACCAAGATGATGGACAATTATTAAATTTAAAAAAGAAGAAGATTAATTTATGATTTAATTATCATTATAAAAGGTCATGGATGGAGCGTTAAACTAGGGATATACTTGGGTGACAGCTTGAAAGAAAGAAAGAAAGTAAGTAAGAAAGAAAAAAAGGATACTTTTCACACAGATTTGATTTCATGTTATAAACGAGGTGCCAACATGTATGTATCTGTACTGTACATATTTCAACCACTAAAGTTAAGGTATCGTTTTCAACAATCTTGTAAGCTTTGATTCAATAAAAAAAATTTGTGACATATATGATATTATAATAAGAATATATTGATCAATAATTCATCCACTTTTGTCAAAGTTCAACCCCATTTCTTTGAAGATTCAAAGTCAGTTTGATGACCCAATTAATCAATTGCTTTAAAAAACAGAAAATTGTTCCCAGAAAACACTTTTCGGTGTGGATTTCTACTGCCATCTTTTGGTCAATGCATATGTAGGGAACCCCATCATTTCGTTGTCAACGTTGCGACAAGATTTTCCCTTGCTATTTTTTTTTTCTTTTCTTTTTTTCAAATTTTTATGCAGGTTAGGTTTGAGGGTGGAAGTATTCCAATTTCCAAACGAGTTATGAGAAGAAACCCTTCAAGAGATGCAACTCTTGATGCCCTAAGGTTTTTGATAGAAAAAGTAAAAAATATTTCATTAAGAAAACATTTTGAGCACTATTATATTTCGATTATTTTTTTTTATTATATCACTTAATTTTGATTGAATGGTCATTTAAGATAAGTTAAAGAGATATTTGATAGCACTTGATGTCCCACTCAAATGGTAAAGTAGGATGAGGAATGAAATGTTCAAGACTCAAATCCTTATAAAAATAAAGTATTATATACATTATGGAAAGTGAATAGATGTAAAAAAATAAATAAATAAAATAATATTAAAATAAATTATTTTTTTTTAAATTGCATCATAAAATAATAGAAAAACCTATTTTCAAAAATTATTTTCTAGATCTGTTGTCTAGAATACTTCTCAAAGCATTGAAAACCAATGTTTTAAAAATTGGACTAATGACTGAATTAGAAAAGTTAGGATTCGAGGTTAAATGATTGAGTAAGTGATCGAACGTGATTGAAATCGATGGCTATCAGCCCAAATAGATAGTAATATATTATTAAAAATAAAAATAGTATAAATGGATTTAATTGGTTGTAGTCGGTTCGATGGTTAATTATCAGGATTCAATCGGTCCGACAATTGAACGATTTTAACGCTGGGCAAAGCCCAGGTTCCCAATCTGGGTTAAATCGTCAAGCTGATTGGGTGATCGATTAAATCCAGATTTTTAAACGTTGGCCAAGCATGTTTTAGATTTTAAATATAATGCTTGTTAGACCTAGCCAAGTAACCTGTGTGAAAAGGAATTCAAAAAAAAAAGAAAGAAAAGGGAAGGACAAAAAAAAAAAAAATATATATATATATATATATATATATATATATATATATATATATATATATATATGTTTGTTTTAAGTCATGTTCTGAATCAAATCAATACCCACATGTTATTCCTCAAGTGTGAAATCAATCAATCATCATCCGCAGCAGAAGTGTCTAAATTCATAGACCGAAAGGTTACATCATTTACTCTATTATAGTGAGTCGTTGCTTTCAGAACTGCCATCTACATTTCGTTTGGTTTGCACTTCATTCAAATTATTTGACTTTAATGTGGACTGTTTTAAACACTAACCCCCATAAAACTTCACTTTTCTTCTAACAATACTCACTAAAATTAGAACAAGAAAACACAACTTATTTAGGTCCTACTTGGTAACGATTTTTTTTATATTACTGTAGTCTGTTTTTATAAGGATTCTAGTTTTAGATCTCACCTCAGCCCAGCCCATTAACGTTTTATCGACTGAGTTTGATCTTAGAGTTGAAACGTTTTTAAAGAAACAAGTTTTTAGAATAATTTAAAAAAATTATATTTATATTTAATAAAATAAAATATCTCTTTTGAAATTCTAAGACATTTTTAGTTTTAATTATTTTTAAAAAATTATCAGAAAATAAGCACAAATATTAAAAAAAAAAAACCACTAAAAGATGTTATTTAAAAAAAATTATTATTATTTTTTCCAAAACTACTTTTGGAAAGAGTAGGAGGATAAATTAAGCTCTAATCCATTAGGCAAAAATGACAATAAGAAAAAAAAAATTAGTCCTTGAAACCTACCTCAAATGACAAATAAGGATGGGTATTTGAGAAGTCGGACTTAGTCATTATAAATATATAATATTACAATGATATAATACAAAATGAATATATTTCATTAAAAAAATATATAAAGGTAGGAATTCGTATTTATTGGGATATTAATACATGCTAGAGTAATACAAGCATCATGTGTTTGGTTTCGATATTATTGAATTTTTTCTTCTTTGAGGCAAAATCTTCTAGGTGAGATTTGACAATTTGTTTACGAAGCAGGTGGGGAGAAGGGTACTTTGTGATGATAATGTGTAGAAATTAATGTGAGAATGAATTAGGGGTGGCTGATAGGTTGACAGGAAAATCTCATACCACAAGTTTGTATCATATAGGACAAGCTTCATTGTTTAAGATATCAACTTCCACAGAATTGGACAAGCTTCATATCACCTATCATTTATAATTACAACATTTAATTCCACAAGGTGGAGTCAAATTGTCAAGTCATCATCCATATGCAACCATCAATTTCCAAAGAAGATTTGGATGTTAGCCGACATCACATGACCCAATTGCCAAGAATTATAAACAATTTATCTATTTATTTTTAATATAATTCATCGCATTTATATATATATATATATATATATATATATATATATATATATATATATATATATATATATATATATTTACTATTTTTATTAAAATTATGAATTTGTTTTCGATCTTTGAATTTATTAAAAAGCCAAGGGTCCAAAAAGTTGAATGAAATTTAAGAGTGTTAAAATTTGAGATGAGCTGGAATTGGTGGGATGATTGAGGCATATGAATAGGTGGTCAAACCACGTGAGTTGGAAGTTCAAACTCATAAATCAATATTAAGAAAAGAAGGAAAAAAAATAAGGCGTTAGAATAAGGATGACTTTCAATTCTACTTGATTTGAAGGAAAATTCAAATAAAAGAGGATGGAAATACAAGTTTGATGAAAAAAAAACCCTTGAGGTCCCATGAGGATGGGTTTGGCATATGGAGGGTGAGATCAAATATAAAACAGGGTAATACAATATAATATATAAAATAAATATATGTAAAAAAAAGTTGGATGAAAATAAAATAAAAAGTTCAAAATATTAAAATTATAAATTAAATTTCTAATCACATATATTTGACTTTTCTAATAGAAACCTATAATAAAAATAATCATTGTTTTATTGAGTCTTTTAAGGACTTGTTAAGTTTTCTTTTGTATTGCAGCTAACACTTGCATAAGAAATATTTTCACAAACTCCCCTTAATCTTATTATTTACAATTATTGTTGTTTTTTATTTTTTTTTTATTTTGTCTTGTAAACAGCTAAACTTAACATTAAGATGATTTATTAATAAATATGAGTGTCAAGAGTGTGAAAGAAGGCAAGAAAATCTAATTCTAGTTTTTACAAGTTGAGTTTCACATGGACCTCCCAAGTTGAAGGGGCCATTCCTTTTTGTAGGGTAGGGATTTATGAAATTCATAGGAAAAAAAAAACTTAAAAATGAAAGTGGGGCAATTGATTATAAAGGAGATTGGAGGAAACTCCAAAAAGTGAGTAAGTACAGGAAGGGATTAATTAGACCGTATGATTCCGAAAAAGTAGCTCATGCCATCAAATTTGGGCACATGCCTCTTTTGAACTCCTCTTTAGTCTTCCCTTCACATTAAGTAATAAGGAAAAAAAATCCTTACCGTTTCTTTCTTTCACATCTTAGTATTTCTAGTCTATTTTCTTTAAGAAATATTTATGATGCATTACCATTAATACCCTATCCAAAACATCCAGACATGAAGAAGATGAGTGTGATAATAAGAGTTCAATTCAATTACTCTATGCATGAACATGATGCATCTAATATGGTTTGGGAAAGAAAAAAATGTATAGGTAACTCTGATTTGGAAATAAATACAAAAAAGTATAAAAAATAGAAAATACATATTAAAAATAAATAATTAATTAAATTTTAGGTAAAAATACTACCTTAAGTAACTATAAATATTACCTTACTTAGTAATTTAAGATAGTACTTACCGTTAATCAAGGTAATATTTTAAGTGATTAAGGTCATATCCTCAACTTTCTTCAACATGTTCTGAATCATTTATTTTCCATTCCTCATGTCTTATTTGCCTTCGTTTCCAAACAGATAACATGACACATACTTTTCTCATTTTAGGAATTAAAGATTAATGTGAATGCTTCATGCACGTCGTGACAAAAAGAAAAGGCTTGGCCATCCCACTCTTTCTTTACCATTCACACTCACTATCTTCTTACGTGGGATGGGACTGTTATTGTCCTGTCCAACACTCCCTCACGATTAAATTTTTGCTTTCTATGCCGCTGTTTGTTTCCTGAGAAAGAGGGAGGCGCCGATTTACTTGTCTGCTTATCGTCAAAAAGGACAACCCCCACCGACTAAAGACTAAAGGGCTTCAACGACCGCCGAAAACTTAAATGACCAGCAACAGTAGACATACATCTATAACTCTTATTCACACCTTTGTTATACACTGAGTTAGAAATGTATAACTCTTATTCACACCTTTGTTATACACTGAGTTAGAAATGTCGTGATATATTGTTAATATTTTAAGTATTAGGCCATCCTGATAATAAATTGACCCATGACAGTCAGGTGGGGAGGATAAATCCAGGAAAATTGGCCAAATCACCCGATATGGCGTCTCCAATCCTTAAGTGATGCTCTCGGCGATTGTTGGCTGAGAACTAGCGCATGGAACAAACACGTGTGTCGCTGTGTTTTTTTTAGCATTTTTATTAATATAACAGTGGTACTCGATGTCTAAGATATCATCAGATGATAATTTTAATGACGATCAAGGAAATTTGAGATTATAGGACCACGTGAAGGCCCAGGAATTTGTTTGTTTTCAAAACCTCAAAAATGCTGCCACGGTTGTGGTAGAATTCAATCTATATTTGTCAATAGCGGTATTGAATCGCGAATTCCTTTGGTTCTAATGGTCATATTTTTTATCTGATGGTGAATTTTGAATATTTGACTTGATTTAACGGTCATAATTGATTTCTAACGGTTAGATCAAGATCTAACAATCAAAGTGGAATGATTAACTGGCATAGTTCACAAATGTCATTCCATTCATATCTCCGTCTGATAAGGATTTCCAAAAGCGTAGAGGATGAATCAGAATTTACCATCAATTTGAGAGGTTATATAGGTGGAGTCGAAGCGTTATGCATGAAGCGTATATGTTCGATGTATAATCGTTATTATCGAGGAAATATATGTGCTAGTATAGTATTGTCTTCGCGAAGATAAGATCTCTTAGGTAAATGTTGTAACTAAGCCATCGATCTTGATTTGATTTTAAAGACAGTACAATGTAATATCAATGTATATATTTGATTATTAATATAATTTTTGCACTTTACAAAGTATTTTGTTAATTTCCAATATATCGATATTCGTGTAAAAATATCATCGATATATCTATAAAATCAAATGCGATATATTAGCCAAGCGATATTTTTAGCCTTGGTTATACATATAACCTATTTACTTTTTAAAGAAAAAAGCAATATGATTGAAACTTGTAATAGATCGATAGATTAAAGATACAAATATCTAAAAATCATACAGAATGAAACAATATCAAGGTTAATGGTAGAACAAATAATAGGCTCAAAGCACACAAATTTGTTGATAAAATAGTGGTAGAATATATCTGAAACTGAGGTCTTTTAACATCTGTAATGTAATTTGATATCTTGTTGATCAAATGTTTTGTTTGTCTAAATCGCTCTACACAGATAAAACATTGCAACAAGATGACGAACAACACCATATCATAACAAGTTGAAGACAAATCAAACGTCGATAAAACGACGATAACACAAAAATAAAAAATAAAACCTAAATTTTCATGGAAGAACCACTTTACTAAACAAAAAAAATGAAAGAAAAAGATTCATTGAGTGATTTCGGGCCCGAGAATGACAAAAAATCACCCTCATTGCTTGAGAAAAATATGCTCTGAGAAAAATATGAGAGAAAATGATAGAATAGGCTATATTTCAAATAAGTGATTCGGGTTAAGGTAAAAGAAAAAACCTATTTACTTATATTGGTGTAAATATTTACATTTGCAGCTCATGTATAATGAATATATTACAGCTATTTCAGGTATGCCCATTGACTACCCTTTGCTTTCTGAGACTAATCTTTCTACAAACATAGACAAAATCAATCCGGAAAATAAGGACAATTTTTTCAAACAATTAGCTTGCCAGTGAGTTGTTGGACATGTATAATAGATTATTATTTTCTTTTTGGGGAAATATCATGATTCCATGGTTGAACCCTCGGGTATGTGGTAACATCAATTTGTTTCTTTTTGATAACAAGGTAACATAAGTTATAAAGGTAATTTGGGTATTTATTGTAACTAGTTGGTAGCCTTTTCAAAAGGAACCTTGTCTTACATAGAAAAAGGACAGAATATTTTTGAGTTTATATATTAAAATCCATTTATGGGCTTGTATAAGGCTTGAGAAGGGAGGAGGTTTCACCCATCCAAGAAATGGGCCAAATGTCACGCCCCGAAACCCACCATAGGGGCATGATTGTCAATTCACACTCTTAATCATAAAGTAGAAGGTTTGAAGTGTGGCTTGTGCGCCCAGGCAGGGGTCCCGTTGACTATCCGTCGACCGCGGAATCTGAGTGGATGTCGGGTTGACGCCCTTGAAAAAATCGGCGAGTCTCCTTTATGCAGAGGCTCTACCCGAATAAAACACATTATGAAACACAATCCCCAGCCGGTCAATATAATCCTGATGATATAAATATGGATAACGGCCTCTTGGCGTGCTACGATATCCTTAAAGCATCTACGTATGAATCATTTATGCTCAAATGAATTAAGGGTTGAAATATTTACTCTTGCTCCTGATATATACATTAAAAACTTAAAAGTTAATACATGTATACATCAAAGCCCTGTTAGGCTTTCTTCGATCCTCCATCCTAGAACGGCGAGTCACACTCGCACGCTCTGTACTTTGTAAATATTATCCCTCGGCAGGTGACTAATGCTTTCGATAATGGAATCGCCTAAGTGAGGCTATCTCCACCTAAGTGCGGTCTGATGTTCCAAAATAAACACACATTCAAGCAAATGCATGATCCTACTTGAATGTCTATGACAGCTGGATCCGGGTCCTCATCCGACTCTCATACTCGCCTAAGCCTCGTATGAGAATTATTGTTTTGTTGGTTGTGTGAATGACCTCAGGTGAACCATATCAATTGGGTCGCTCAGGCGTTGAGTATATTATTTGTTGTGGACTACCCTCAGATGAATGTCCAGTGGTAGCTCAGGCAGTTGATATTTTCAGACTGGACTACCCTCCCAGATGAATTAATATTTTAGACTACCTCCGAGCCCTTTTCTACAGGCTAAAATGCGTGCCATTGCTCTTTGTAGTGCAGGATGTTCGGTCTGTATGGAATCATGTATGCCAATTCGATCACAGTTACAATCACATGCAAATGTAAACATGCACATATCCACACTTAATATCCAATTACAATCATGTCATGAAATAAATCAATTCATACATGTGAAATTAGCTCATGAAATTTAATGATCATCTGTGGCAATTACTTGAATCACTCGGCCCAGACCGCTATTCACACAAAAAATATATTTTACGTGTCACTTATTCTAAGGCATTAAAACCCTGAGGTTTCACAGGTTCCAACCTTTCGACCACTCATCGGTTCACTTTGTGAACGCATTTCAGCCATTTCAGGCCTTATCCAAGTAATACATGATTTAATACACATTTCAATATTACTTGGCCCAAATCAGCGAAGTAGCGATCCACGGCTGCTCCATTAATTGTTCGAAATTCCTATTGAAATTTGGTCCCCAGGGTTTGGGATGATGCTGTTCTCTGGTATCATTCGACTCCAAACGTTTGATATTCTTAAATAAAGTAAAGCGCTGGTAAACACTGCCTCGGAGTTTGAAACTCCACAAATGACGCAACATTTTCGCGTAGGCGTTCTCCTTGTCAGAAGGCCGTAAACGGTCGGATCGTCCGTCTTCTAGAGAGAGGAAGACTCTCTACCAGCAGAACTTAGAAAATCAGCTATTGGATCTATTTTTCCCTTTCCCACGTTTTTTCCTCTTGGCTTAATGAAGGAGATGGTTACTATTGACTATTTTGGCCTTTTGTGACTTAAATCAATTCCCATGTGACCATTCAGTCCCTTCATTTTAAAGTTTGACGACCGGCTCCTATCTCGGCCGTCCATTTTCATCATTCTCTACTCATGCCACTTATGGCGCGTAGTACGTGTTATATGTGATTTTTCGTCGCATTGAAATCGTTTCTGACACGAATCGCGTCTTATCGAAGCGTGTCGACTCAGGTATGCCGAATTCACTTGAAATTTCGTGCTAGTTAGATTCGAGGCGATTCAACGGTACTATCCGTTTAGTCATCAGAGATCTAGAGAATAAATTTGGTTTTAAGCCCAGTACAATTTAATAATTAAATTAGTTTTGCCCCTTTTCCAAAATTAGAATTTCTCGGGTCTTGTTCTCCCCTCCTTAAAGGAATTTCGTCGAAATTCGGAATGAAATCTATTACTCGCATGCATCGCAATGTGCATTCTATCATGCATGTAAGCAGTCATTTTAAATCTTAAGCAGTAAACTCACATTCATCCACTAAGCGAAGTGATAGGTGGCCCATCGTGTCCTCGCTCCACATGGACTTCTCGACTCATGAATCTTTCAATGAAATGCTCTCACTTAACCCGGCGGTCTTGCGTGCGAAACTGATCTGGCTATCAGCAATGCGCCGCGAACCTCTCAGAATCGTCAGTGTCGACTCGATCACATCCCCTGTCGCGTAGTGGATCACGTGCGGCGTGACGTGAAACACCTGTGGACGCGACATCTTTGGCGATGCGTGCCGTGCGCCATGGTGCCTATCCTCGAGTATCGAAGGCCAATGAACCTGGCGATAACTTCACGCGCTTAACGCCGAACGACGCTCATAAGCGTCACCAGACGTGATCTGACCTCCCGAACTCTAAATTCGGCGTCGCATCGCATAGCTCTTACATCGGCTCGGCGGGTGAGAAGGCATTGCCGTATCAAGCTCATCTTCTGGAGTGTCTCAAATCGGATCGGGACGGAGTGATGGGCTCTCCCACGCTTGATCCGTATGTGGTGGCGCACGTGGCCTCATCGATTGCCTCATGCGGTGCCATCCCACGGCTGTATACTCTTTGATAAGCTGTTGTTGTGGCTGAATTCCACTAGAACCGTCTCCTCGGCTACCCCTTATGATCCGGGGCTCTTCGTAGCATATCCTCTAATACATGCCAGTCCTCTCGGGCCCGACCATCTATCGAGGTGGAGCATTTATTACTCATCGTCCCGGTAGCGTGCCCATAGCCTTTTGACTCTTCCAAAAGTGTGCGTAAACCTCGGGTCCACTATCAGGCACTATGGATCTTTGGTACTCCATGTAGACGGACTATCTCTCTAATGTACAGCGATAGAATCTCTCCACGTGAAGGTCATCATACGGCTAGAAAATGTCTGCTGCGCCGTGGAGTCGGTCCTTCGCCCATGCCGCGTCATGCTGCTGCGTCTAAGTGGCAAGTGGGTCACAAAGTCCATCGTGGCGTGCCCGCCACTCGGCCACCTCGATGGCTGAAGTAGCCTGTGCCACGGTGCTCAGCCTTAACTTTGTGACACGTGAGCATCGTCGAGCAAAGTCCCTGCGATGTCTCTTACTCGTCCCACTCAGTAAATGCGCGGCGAAGATCTGGTACATCTTAGAGTGCCACTGGATACGCGACAAATCGAGAAGCGGTGAAACTCCACCGAAAGTCTCACTCTCTCAAATCGGTCGGCGGGAACCACTACGAGTCCCTTATACTTCGAAGACTACCATCTGCGTGAGCGGTCCGGCCCTCGTTACCGTACATGGTAATACTCGGTCACGTGGACACTATCTCTGCGTCCACGCCTTTAGGACTCAATCACTCGCTCAACGAGGCGGTGTAGCCACTAAACTCCCAGCGTGCCACGGAGTGCGCCGACATGCGTAGCCTAAAGCATCCCCACGGTCTCGAGCATCAACACTCAGAAGCTATACTAGCCCAGCTCCCTCGTGACTTAGGCGAGTGCATCAGCCACCACACATTGCCTTGCGGGATGGTAATGCAAAGTGAAGTCATAATCCTCTAGGAACTCCATCCATATGCATTGCCTCATGTTGAGGTCCTGCTGCGTGAAAATATGCTTCAAACTTTTATAGTCTAAGTACACCTCGAACTGCTCGCCGTATAAGTAATGGCGCGAACAATGAAGACTACGCGCTAATTCCATGTATACGTGTATGGGAGTAATTCTGCTCATGATTCTTGGTTGACGAGAACCATAGCTACTACCACTCCCCATTTACATCAAAACACATCCCAATCCGTCTCGAGGCATCTGAAAATACAACTGTGTACCTGTCCCTGTCAGGAGACTATCAAGATGGGAGAGTTTGAAGTAAGTCTCCTCTTCGACTCTGGAATGCCTCTGCGCCCGGTCATCCCAGTCAAACTTGACCTCTTTAGGGTCGACCTAGTCATAAGGTCTTTGCTATCACGGAGAATCCTCGATGAATCTCTATAATACTTGACTGATCGAAGCTACGTATCTGAAGGCCGACTTGGCCTCTCACAACTCATCCTTTGCCTCGACCTTCTGGGTCGGCGACCTCCTGTCTGCGACATACATGTCCCAAATCTCACACCTCAGTAAGCCGGAACTTCGCACTTCAGACTTGGCGTACAATTTGATGGTCTCAGCAAGCGTAAAATGATCCTCAGCAGTGATACTCATGCTCCACTCGGCGGGAGTAGATCGAATGTCATCCACGAATCTTACAACAAACTGATCTAAATAGGGTTGGAATATCTATGCATGAGATCCGTGAATCTTCTTTGGCGCGTTCATCAATCAGAAAGGACATCATGAAGTAAACTCAAAGTGCCCATAGCAGCGTCCTAAACAACATCTTGCAGGGATATCGTATCCTGACCCTCGTGATGGTAACCCAGTGCGAAGGTATCTTAGGTAGACTCCACGCTCCTCTCAGCGATCAAACAAATCGTCGATCCTCGGTAATGAGTACGATTCTTGATAGTAACCGATTCAGTAGCCGGTAATCAATGTTACGCGATCCAGAAGGAGTCTTATCCTTCTTCTTCATAAATAGAGCCGGAGCGCCCCGTGGTGAAGTGCCGATCTGAACTGCGATAGCTCCTGTAAGCTGGACTGCGAGTTCCTGCTGACTCAAGCTAGTGCCATCTGTCTGGTGTAGAATGGGTGAAGTACAGTGTAACTTCGATCTGAGTCTCTTACCCTCGTAGGTAGTCGGGTAGCTCATCTGGAAAACATCACATACTCGCATACTACTCGAGGTAGATCTAGAGTCACGGTCTCCTCTCGTCCTCTAGAATTAAGGCTCGCTGTGACCCATTGCCTCACACACTGGACTCATTATCTTTGTCTAGGAAGCGAAATGCCTTTGTCTCCACGAAATACCACACAGTCGAGTCACTGCGTGTAGGCGTAGCCCTCCTGCCTTTCGTGATCGATAACGACCTTCTAAGTTGTCGGCTTGATCCATCACTGGGGATGACATCGAGACTCTAACATGTCCATGATCCTCGGGTCCTTTATAAGTAGAGTCCTAGAGATCTCCGAGTTAACTCTCGACATATCATCCCTATTCTCGCCTAATCTCACAGGAGAACTCACATATAAAGGCTCCTCTGGGTCTCGACCTCCCAAGCTGACTTGATCTGGCGATGCGTAATGAAAGAATGCGAAGCACCAGATCAGTCTTACTCTAGCCCGCGGCGGAATGGCAAAAATGTGCCACTGCCTCGCCAGCGCGATCTCTTTGACTCGGCTGCGGTGTGCGTGGGTGCGCCCTGGACCCCCAGTCATCTGCTGTGGGCCTCGTCCTGCGCCCTCTGCCAGTACTGCGGCCTCTTGGGCTGCACTTTGTGAAATGTGGGGTGCGGGTGTGGCTCCACTAGCGGGGCTGGCCTCTGCGCTGTCTTAGCGTGTGGAGGAGCGTCTTTTGTATCCTCTGTCACCTTTCTTGGCGGGGTATGCTATCCCCGAAAACCACAGGATCCTTTGTCTCACAGGGGCGATCCTCCTCATGTGTCGAGTACGCGACAATGGTAGCATACCATCATCGCCCTAGCAGGCAACTCTCATCGTCACGCTGGATGGTCGCGACTCTGGGACCCTTGCGAACTAGAAGCTCTCTACCTCTTTCTTGAATTGGAAGAAGACTGACTATCCTTCCTCTTGCTACTAACACTCGCATCCCGAGTGCTCCGAGCATCCTCTATCTCTCTCTCATGGTCGATTTGTCCCGGCCATGGAATCCGTATCCGTAGCGAAGTCCTGCAATCGCTCGAATGGACAACTTGATCCATTCTCGAATCTCCTCACCTTGGCCGGTCGGTGGCCCGTAATCATAAACCATCGGGCCTAACTACGTGAAACTAGCCACGTAGTCCATCACGGTCATGGCCCCACAGCCGGCTGCAAGACTCCTGAGCCTTAGCATACCTCATGATCTACGGAAAATACTTACCCATGAGCGACTCCACGAAACTGCGATGTCACCAACCTCTAAGTCTCTAGAAGTCCTAACCCATCTCCACCCACTCCACCATGCAGGGCCTGCGCCTCTGTTGTGACTAACTTGATCCTAGTCGTATCGGAGGTGATCTCCATAGCCTCCAGTACGTTCTCGATCTGCATAAACCAATGGTCTGCCACCATCGGGTCTCCTCCCCCTGTGAATGTCGGAGGGTGGTGCGCTCTAAATCTCTGGAGGTTACTAGGACCTCCCTGACTACCTGCTATGCTAGCCTGGGCGATAGCCGGCTTGGCGCAACACTACGACCTGAGGCACATTGATCCAAATGTCGGCAATTTGGTCGAATGTCGGTGGTGCGACCGGTGCCCAGTGGGCGTCCTCTAAAATCACCGTCCTCTACTAGCCATCTACACAATTAACATATTGATTAAATCCCATCACCATTCTCTAGACATAAACACAGCCCCGAGACACTAATCATACACAAAAACCAGTGTATATATATCAAGTTCCTGCATTTATGAAGCAATGCAGGACAATTTATCTACAATTCAAATCATTTTGATCCACCAAAAATTTTATTTTTGAAAATTTTATTTTTCGAAAATTTTGTCAAATTTGTTTGATATTTTTTTGCTTATTTTTTAATTAATTAATTTAAAAAAATTTTTGAAAATTTTGTAATGAGCGGTGTTCATGGGCCAAGTCAACGGAGGTGACTGAAACAATCTGGGGTTGAAAAACCGGTCAGCCCGGCAGTGCGAGCACCAAAACTAGCGGTGGTACCAGCGACGCCCATGGCCCGCACCATGGCGAGTATGTCGTGTGGGACACGACGATTAAATATCGTGGCGAGGCCTTGGCGGTTGTCGTGAGCCTAGGCCGGTAGGTATCGTGGTGGGCTGGTGTCCTTGTGTGGCCTCATGCTCCCATTGCTCTTGATAGCCGTATCGTGGGCTTCTAATGGCCGTCTATCGTGTGGCCGTAGCCGTGTCGCGTCTGGCCTAGCTATCATCTCTCACGCGCAGGTCACGTCTGATAATTGTATCGTGACACGGCCTTCTCTCCAGCCCACTACCTCTCCTAGGTCACGATACAAAATTGTATTGTGACCCAGTTCCTTTCCCAGCCAGCCTATTTTGCTGCAATACAGTATTATGCATTGCAATATAATCTCCCTACTCACCTTACCACCTCAGTCACGATACAAACTTTTTATAGTGACACGGACCTTTGCTAGGCGCCGGCTGCGTCTGAACGTATTGCAATGCAGTCTTTCCTGATAGAAGCACATGTGCAATCAAGCTTGCGGCCTCGATCACAATATAGTTCGGTGTATTGCAGCACGGCCTTCCTCGACTACAAGCCTTCCCGGGTCACGATACAAAAGCATGTTGTGACCCGTTTCCACTCCCAGGCTGTTCGCCGATACACTCCTACCTTCCACTCTAATCCTGATAATTGTTGTATTGACCTGATATTCTCGACCATTTTTTTTCCATCCCTTGTGTCACAATACAGTGACCTTCTTGCAATATATAAACGTGTGATCCATTCTGCACACAAATTTTTTTTTTTAGTTTGCCATTACCTTTAAATTTTTTTTTTTTTCACCTTTCCGGCCAGCTGAAATTCTAAAAAAAACATTTATACGTATTTTTTCATTTCCTGTAAAATAAATTTATAAAAATTTATTTTCTTCAATTTTACAACTTGTAAAACCTTAGAAATTCTTTTTCTTCAATTCTCATCAAATAAATTTAGTAAAATTTATTTTTCTTCATTTCTTTTCGAGTTTGTACCTTTGTACAACAATTATTTTCTAAAATCCTTTTCTAACCCATCCATGTGCTTTAATCACCAAGCACACATACAGTCTTAACACATGAAACATGTCATGCACACGAACACACAATGATTCATCAAATCACCTGAAAACCTGCGTTACAATAATTGTCACTGGTTTTGTCAGTGATTATACCTAGATATTTCATTTTTTTAATGTCAAACCACACCTAGTGGCGTGTTATTAAACCTCAAAGACTATGGCCTAAGCCCGAATCCCCTCAAGCCTAGGTAGCCTTATGCCTAGGCTGCGATATAGGCTGTGGCGCCCCGAGCAGGGGTCCGTTGACTGCAGTCAGCCGCGGAATGAAGTGGATGTCGGGTTGCAGATGCCACTTGGAAAATCGGGCGAGAGTCTCCTTTGTACGGGGCTGCACCCCGAATAAAACACTGCATGGAAACTGTCCCAAGCGGTCAATATAATCCATAATGATATAATGTGGATCTGGCTTGACTCTTGGGCCCGTACAATATCCATAAAACATACCAACTATGAATCTGACTATATCCGATGGTTTCAAGGTTGAATATTTTACTCTTGCTCTGATACATACATTAACTTAAAAGTTTACAATACATGTATACATCAAAGCCACAACTCGGCTCTTCCAATCCTCCGTCCACAGGGCCGGCGGGTCGCACGCTCACATGCACGTAAAAATATGTCCCTCGACGGAATTGAGCTAATGCTCGATGATGGAATCGCCCAAGTGAATACTCTCCACCTAAGTGCGGAGTGCAATGTTCCAAAATAAACACACATTCAAGCAAATGCATGATCTGCTTGAATGTCTACTTGACAACTAAGATAAAGTCCTCATAGACTCTCATACTACTAGCCTGCGTGAAATTATTTTGTTAGTTTGTAGACTGACCCTCCATTAGATATATATCAATTGGGTCGCCGGCGATTGATATATTATTTGTTGTGGACTACCTCAGTGAATATCAATTGGGCGCTCAGAGCGATTGATATTTTTCATTTGGACTACCCTCAGATAATTAATATTTTAGACTACCCTCAGGAACCCTTTTCTCTGAGCTCATCTCGTACTAACTCTATAGTCACAGGATGTTCGGTGCATATGGAATGCATGTATGCGATTCCAATACGATCCTAATCACATGCAAATATGTAAACATGCATATCCACATAATATCGATTACACAATCATGTCATGAAATAAATCAATTCATACATCAAAATTAAGCTCCCTTGGAGGCTAATGATCATACGGCAATTCCACTTGAATCCTCGACCAAACACATATTCACACAAAAATATATTTCGTGTCACTGTTCTGAACCGGTAAAGCCACTGAGGTTTCACCGGTTCCAGTACTCAACCATTCATCGGTTCACTTTGTAGACCTGCATTTCCTGACCATTTAGGCCTTATCAAACAAATACATGATTTAATACATTTCAATATTTAACAACCCAAATCGCCGTGGCGATCCACATTTCACTCCGACAATGTTCCAATTCTGTGTTGGTCCCGAGGTTTGGGGCCAAATACGCCAACCCCTCACGGCCTCATTCGGCTCAAACATTTACAATGTTCTTAAAAAGCAGTAAAAACGCAAGTAGAGAAAACCCCTACCTCTCGGAGTTTGAAAACTCTAAATCACATTACCACGCGAAGCCCTCAGCATAAGAGCGTTCTCCTTCTTGTCAGAAGGCCGTAGGCGGTCGGATACGTCCGTATTTCTAGAGAGAAGGAAGACTCTCTCTCAACAGAACATAAGAAAATTAGCTACTGGATCTATTTTCCCTTTCCCACGTTTTTCCTCTTGAAAGCAATAGGAGATGGTTACTATTGGCTATTTTGGCCTTTTGTGACTTAAATCAATTCCCATAATGATAAAGTGCGTCCCTTACGTTTCAGGTTTTGACATTCGGCTCTATCTCGGCCGAGTCCATTTTCATCATTTCTCTACTTATCTGCTTATAGCGCGTGATGCGTGTTATATGTGATTTTGTCTCGCATCGAAAATCTTTTTATAGCACCAGTCGAATGCCTCGGCAGTGTCTTCAGCGCCTCGAATTCAACGAAATTTTACGTGCTAGTTAGATTTTGCGAGACAATTCCAACGGTGAAATTACGATTTTGCCCTTTTTCCAGAAATTGGAATTTCTCAGGTCTTACAGAAACGACACTAACCTTTCTTGTAGCGGATTTTGTCGATTCTGAAACACTATTCAAAGTATAAATGCCTGACTTTCTAAATTCATAAATTCTCTAAATTCAAAATTTAATGCCGACAAAAAAAAATATTTCTAAATATCCAAATCTCAATTATGAATCTCATATAAAGTTGTTTAGAATATAACAATATTTGGGATCTCCCAAATCTGACTTTAATACTAATATAAGCGAATGTTATTATCGAGTAACTTTCTTAATTAACTGAAAACGGCGTTAGCGTAAGCGTAGACTTATTAGTTGACATGATCAAACATAAAGTTATAATTAAATCCTAATGATGACGTATCCCCAACCTAGCCATCACTCCTCACGGAAACTAAAAGTACTTGAAAACATGTCAACGAATGAGAGTGAGCTTAAAGCTCAATAAGAAATACTAATATATTTTCATAGATCAAAAAATTTTCAATTATATAACAAATAAGAGATGTTTTTCATCAAAACTTTTGATTCAAAAATAAGTTGGAACATTAAAAAAATTTACTTCAAAACATTCTCAAATCCATTTAGTCGGTTTAAGCATCAAATGTGATCGAAACAAATTTCATATCAAATTTCGATTCAAACACTTTCATATCAAGTCTAAATAAAATACATTTCAAATATATTTTCTCTAGTCATCAAATATCAGATAGTGCCCGATGTAATGACTTTCCGAATGAATTGGTAACATGAAGTGTTTAACTTAGATGGATGAGCCGTCAGCTCTTAGTCTTGGCCAACCTCTTGCTCGAAACCCTGAGAAATTTGGGGTTCAAATCAATTATATTCGCACAAGGAATGTAAAAGGTGGTGTATTCTGTGTGAGTAGAATAATGTCAAGCTGATATTCTCGTTGACATGATCGAACTAATCAGAGTCAAATATTTCATATAAATATTCAAACCATAAAACATCATATTTCCACATTTTCTTTCATAAACATAACAAATCTTAAAATACTTTCATGCAAAATCTCTATTTGATCCATGGACAATCAAATGAATAAAACAAATCAAACTTTTCCTCATTCAAATTACATAAAAGGCAAATAAATATATTTTTCGAAAAAGACTATATAGATAATCTTTGTAAAACATATAAAATATTTTCTTTGCAAAAAGTTGTATTAATATCCTTACTTGAAGGAGTACTCAAAAGCGCGTCAAAAGAGGCTAATCGAATAATTTCACCTCAATGGAATATTTCTCATAAAATAAGAAAATTATAAATCCATTCTTGTTTATTCTTAAACCTTTCTAATTTGATATTCTTAACAATGATATTATTTTAATTTTTTAATCCATAATAATAAAAGTTAATATAAATATTTTATAAATTTGTGATTTATAAAGTTTATTCTATCAACACGATTTTTGTTCACCTCAAGTATATTGACAACTTTTCAAATGCTATCTATTTGAATCAGGTAGTTTTTCAAATTTTATAAAACTCATATTCCTTTAAGATCTTATTTTAATAATGTATTTATTTATTTATTTTTATGCTCTTAATCCGAACTAAATCTTTTACTATAAAGAAATAATATTAATAATATTTTATAAATTATACTATTACACAATACTCATTTAGTCTTTTTACCAAACAATTATCATACTTGACAACAAGTATTATTAACAGATCTTATTTTCTATAATTGCTTAATAATTACTCTAAATCATATTCCTTATCTAAATAAATTCTCAATTCTTAATAAGATATTTACTTGCCAAAATACATATATCTTCAAATACCTATCAAATACATATATGTATAAAAATTTAGCATTTTCAAATTTATCTTATTTGTTTATTATTATTTCCTTTCAAAAATTATCCTCAAATATTTGTTTCTTTTTTTTTTCTAAAATAAATCTTGAATACTCGAACATTATTCTTTTTTTTCAAGCATCTGTCATGAATCAATTTCTAGATTTCTTATACCTAAGACTCAAGACTTATTTTATGAAGGTTTTTAGGTCTAATAAATTATGTATGTATATATATATATATATATATATATATATATATATATATATATATATATATATATATATACTATTTATTTAATAATATTATTCATAACAATAATTTTTTGGTTTTTTACAACATTTTTTTTTATATTTCATTTATACCAATCAAAATCATGTAAACATGTCATTTTGACTTTTCAACCTACTTTCCACACTCTATGGTTCATCTCTAAAATTTCAACTTATATAATTTTTTGTTTTGGTTTTTTCTTAATGTGGTCCCTTACTTTTTTTTTTTTGGTTAAATTGTTCTTTGCTTATTTTATTATTTTTATTTTTATTCACAAACTCAAAGCATGCACTTACTACCTTTTTTTTTTTATTCATTCACAAACTCATAGCTTATGGTGGTTTTCTACTTTTTTTCTTTTACCTTTTAATTCTCCTACTCAAAGCAATTCTATACGACACCACTAACCATTATTTTATTTTATTTCATTTTTTAAGAAAGTGAGTGTAATATAAATTTAACTTCTTCAAACTTGATCAACTTAAAGAAAGTAAAAAAATCTACATAAAAATAATTCTAAAAAATAATAAGGAAAGATCTTACCTATGTAAGATTCTCTTATTTGACCCCAGGTTCAGAAGTCTTAGGTTTCCGATTCTCTTGAAATCACTTCTCCAAACCCTAAGATTTGACAACTTTGTTTTCTGGTTTTTCATGATCAGAGATGGAGGCCATAGAGAACACAAAAAGGTTTATTAATATTTTTTTCTATTGCTTAGGGTTCACCCGGAGAGTACCCTTATACCCTTACTTTAATTTTAAATAATTATATTTTTTCTACCCTTAAAAATAATTCTGAAATTATCACACCAAAAGCCCAGTTTTTGCGAGAATTGATGGATCCCCCTTGTGCATGATCTTTTTCATTAAAAAAATTGGTTTTGCTCCAAATTATTTTGTTTTGTTTTGCCTATATGAAAACCTTGGTTTTTTGTTGTTTAAAAATAAAAACGGTTTAGGTCTTAAAATCTCAGTAAATTCAATCAAAACGTTTCCCTTCAACAATGATTTTTGAATTCAATTCCTAACATCCAAATTTCGTTTTAATGGCAGCCTTAATTACTAACAGTCAATTTTTTTGAAATTTAAATCATCAGTTATGATTTATTCTCCTATAAATTCAATCCTTCTCGTTCTGAAATTCATAGAAATCCAAATTCTCCAAAATCCCCTATTGTTCTTGGTTCCAGAGTCTCCCTAAAGAGTTGTTTGATCATAAGGAATAAAATTTCTAAGGACAATGTTCTAAACATGACTCAACTACCTTGCTTCACATATGTTCTTCTCTGTAGACATTCCGCCATCTCCAAACGCAACTCCGAATTGAACTCTCAGCCAATGTTTTCATAATTGAATCGATCATTGAATTAAAAAAGTTATCGGTTTGAGGTTTACTGGTTGGACCGATGGTTGAATAGGTGATGTCATAAATATATATTTTATAATAAATTAATTTTATATAAATTTTGATAGCATTTCATCTGTTTATGAAACTTTTCACTAAATTTTATACTTGTAGTAGCTATCATATATAATTTTTTAAACAAAATATAAGATGATATATATTCATAATGACCAAATTAAAAACAATAAAGGAAAAAAGAAAAAAAAAACTTTTATTACCGTATAGATATCCCATATGTATTCATATTTTTAATTATGTACGGGATGAATGAATGATAGTGAATTATCTCAAATTCAATTAATCTAAAACAGTCTTTGTACTTAATGATGTGATGTGAGGCTATGTTTTCTAGGTTTTTTTTGTATGATTGATTGTGCAAGGTTAATTAATTCAGTGATTTTATTTCTTCAGTTCATATGAGATCATCGACCTCATTGAGTATTTAAGCATTTCCTCTCCTTTACTTAATATTTTATAGCAATCTCCTTAAAAGATCTAAAAGAAAACCCATAATCCATTTCCAACCCAAGAGCTTTTGCAGACTAGAGAGGATCATGTGTCATCCTCACCCCCTTGGATATTCCCTTTCTCCACTTGTTTTGCCAAGCGAGAGAAAGTTATAGAAAAAAATGAAAGTTGCATATATGACTTCCTAAACATGTTTCTAATATGGAAACATGAAAAGAACAGTGATCTTACATACCTCTAAATGCACGGGATTTTCCTGAAGCCCGAAACCCGATCACAAAGAACCAACTCGTATAACCTTTTTGCTTTCTCTTACTTTGCTCTCTCGTCTTGATAGAATTCTCAAAGAATGAATGAATTTTTTGATGCGATAGAGTAGTAAGAGAGGACCCCTTTATATAGTAGTTCTTCCATCAAGAACTACAGTTGTATTGCTTTCCGGTGCTACCACTTTAACTTTTCAATTTCAAAGTTTCAAAAGTTGAAACTTTTCAAAAGGGCTGCCCCATTTCATAATCTTATAAAACCCTACATTCTCTCACTTGGTGCAATCATTAATAAAACCTTTAAGTTAACAAAATACATGAATCATAGAGATAAGTCCACAAATAATGAGTATTATCAACTATGTATCACCATGCATTTTGATTCTTAATTACTTAATGAGGTAACAAAAACTTAATGAATAAACCCTATGTTTATTCTAGGTCCAAATGAAGTATACTTTCTCAAATGAATTAAGTGCACATGAAAATGAGAAAATAACTGTATGTATAAGAATTTCATGAACTAAATGTATTTATACAATTACAAAGAGGAAACAATCCCCATTCTATCTACATGATCCTTGAATTCCCTACGGGTGGCATGCCTTTAGTCAAAGAACCAAATTATCATCAACCCGCACTAATATGCCCAATGACCACTCTGTTTTTCCTTAACATAAATTTCCTTAATCACTAAGCATTTGACGCTTCGATGTGCTTGCTTCTGACTCCCACTCGTTATTCTACCAAGAATCGGGTGAATCGAAGTTGTCAAAATCCTCAATGGCCTAGAAATAATCCATAACTCTGGGCCCATAAATGAAACTTGCCATACACCTGTGGAGGTAGCCTCAAAACAAGAGACGACCAGCCTTTCCATGGTAGACGGACACCAAAGTTTGTTTGACACTTCTCCAAGAAACAGTACCACCGGCCATGATGAAAATGTACCCATATGTTATTTCCACGAGAATCAATATAAGGTGATAACAAAGTCCGCATCGTAATAGCCAACCAGATCCAAGTTGTCCGTCT
Organism: Tetrastigma voinierianum; assembly: GCA_016808115.1. NCBI lineage: Eukaryota > Viridiplantae > Streptophyta > Magnoliopsida > Vitales > Vitaceae > Tetrastigma > Tetrastigma voinierianum. The sequence continues at coordinate 1,357,636 of JAEQBH010001219.1, forward strand.
ATCTATACATAAGCATATAATCTTTAGTTTCTTATAGATATCTCATGACTTTCTTTACAGTTCTCCAATGGTCCATACCTAGATTACTTTGATATCGCCCTAACTGTGACGCCCCTAACTCGACACACGGTGTCAAGCAAGGGTGTCATTTTTTTTTGTTTACTATAAACTTATAAGCTTTAAGCTTGTTCATTCAAATAATGTTAAACATTAACTTGTAATATATTATGTAGCAGCGAAATTACAAAATATATACAAGTTCCATATATAGAAGTGTTCAACATTTACAATATTTACATTGCCTACAAAAGAAACAAAAATACATATACATTAGACCAAATGGTCTTTCAGTGGGTACCTAGTGATGTGTTGACTTTGATTGCTGATGCGGATCAGTTCCGTCCTCCTGGGCTTCCTCTTCCGTACCTACACTCCGATGAAACACCCGTGCTGTTTATAGCCAAGGGGGAATAATACCGTGGACGAATCCTCTAATAAGGATCATCTCATTATAGATACATGCATATACTTATGACAAATATAACATTTACATATACTTATCCATTTCTCATATCTACTTTTTCATAACATGTTTCATTTCTTATTATATGTCATATACTTTTCGTGTCATCTTACACTTTATTTATTGTTCTTGTAACCATATACTATCATCACATAGCAATGCTATGCTTCTCTTATCATGTCATATATCCTATACATCTCATTTGCGTATACTTGTTATTTGCTTTTATGTTTCATGCCTGCATAAACCTTAGAAGTGGATACGGGAAAGAACTATATGTGCCCGAAGGTACTATCACTGTACGAGACAAAGGATTTCATCTCGCTTTCATCAAACGGGCCGCTATAAGGTCCAAACGGATCTATGTCATCGACCCAAACTAAAATTCTCGATATCCTCAGAACCGGCACTCTATAGGCATGCTATCTATCCAACTACCCGATCATAAGCAGACAATCAGTTTTATTATGTTTTCTTAACAATCTTTCAAGTATTAGAAAAAGATATCTCATATACATGAATAACTATTGATATCAAGTATACTTATGAGATATTCATTATCAAATAATCTCTTATAAGCATTTAACTGTAATTTTTTCATATAATAAAATTATACTTGTATTCTCTTTAACTTTCATAACACATGTTATCATGATCATATTATTATGATGCATTATTTCATATAACAATACAATTATATAACCTTTATACAATTTCAGTTTCCATAACCAATTATGCCTGAAAAGTTCTAAGCAACTCCCAAGTCCATTTTCGACTACAATTGTTGACCCTGTAAACGAGATTGTTAGAGAAAGTGATATTCTAACTCAATATACCCCTATGTCTTAAGTTTCTTATGGTTCAAACATCATGTCATTTGGACTTTTAATTTGGGAGATATGGACTAAACATTCCGAACTGCTCTTGGACAATTTCCAGGAACATAATCTAGAATTGTGTCTTATATTTGAAAATTTTCTGGGAATATTAAAGACATAATTTGACCATACTTTCTTCATGAAAGTTATTCTCCCAGATGTATAGTTTGTACAAAAATTTGAACACCTCATTTGGATCAATATAACTCAAGTTATGATTTAAACAACCGGAATTACTCAAGTTCAAAGGACTGTTTTGAGACAGATTTCAGGGACTGAATTGTTCCCTTACTTTGACGAATTGTCTAGGTCCAATGGGGTCCAAATTTGGACATACTTATTTAAGGAATATTTGTTCTCCTAAAAGCCAAGTTTACCCAAATATTTGAATAATTCAATTTGGATGAGTGAAACTCAACTTATGACCTAAATACCAAAACTGCTTCGAAACCTAAAACTGTATCATAATTGACCCGAAAATAGAGTCTCACTTTGATGAATTTTCTGGGTACCCTGGGTCCAAATTTGGAGACACTTATTTCAAGGAGATTTGTTTTCTAGATGACTAGTTTACCCAAAATTTATAATTACTCAATTTGGATGAGTGATGACCAAGTTATGGTCAAAACAAAAATATGGGTTTAAAAAAAACAGACAACATCTCCCATAAAACCTAACATTTTCTCTATACAAATTTTTTACTCCATTAAGGACCACAACCAAACCAAACAACCATTCCAAACAAAGATTCTACACAAAAAGAGGTATTCCAAACCCCCAAACAAGTATCCATACAAAAATTCATACCAAAAATCCATACAAAATCCCTACAAAAGTTCCTAACAAGTTCTATACCTTAATTTCCTTCTTCTTCTTCCTTTCTACCTTCTTCTTCTCTTTCTTTTCTCTTCTCCTCTCCTCTCTTCTCTTCCGGTTTGACCTAGCCCAGACAAAGCAAAAAATGAGTTTCTCTTAAAGCCATGTTTGGCTTTATCCAAAATTTGGCTTACTTTTTTACTTTTGGTATTTGATTCTTTCTTTTCCTTTTAATTGCAATCTAACTTATCAAAATCCTACTTTAACATACAATCATTTCATCTTATGTTACTTGGGTCCTTAATTGTCAAATTACCAATTTACCCTTGAACCTCATATAATTTCCGGGTTTTGCTTATTTTTCTCACTTAGCTTTGAAATTTCGGAAAAATATACATTTACTTTTATTATATCCTAAACATGTTATGTATGACTAGGGCATACCTGGGGTGTTACACTAACATCTAACCGCATATGCAATATCGTGCCCTTGCATAAAACCTTAGGATACATAAGGTCGCTAACCATCAAGCATATAGAATATTTTTCATGGATTCCTTTTCTAAATCATTTTTTGGGCATTGATTTAAACTTAACTTATCACCCTTCATAATGGGAGCGACACTTGGTGAACAATCCTTCATTTGAAATCTCTCAAAAACTTTGTTAATATAGGTTTCCTGTGATAGACCTAAAATACCACGAGATCCATCTCTATGGATCTTAATGCCAATGACATAAGATGCCTCACCCATATTTTTCATATCAAAGTTTTTGGAGAGGAATTGTTTCACTCCATGCATCATTCCCTTATCATTGGTTGCAAGTAAAATGTCATCCACGTATAAAACAAGGAAACAAGTTTTACTCCCACTAACCTTCTTGTATATACATTGATCCATGGGGTTTTCAACGAAACCAAATGATTTAATTACTCCATTGAATTTGTAATACCATTGACAGAGGCTGTTTAAAATCAGATAATGGATTTCTTAAGCTTCAGAACCAAATGCTCACTTCCCTAGAAGAGAAACCTCGTTGTTTCCATGTATACCTCCTCTCCTGATCATCGTTATGCGCTACATCAATTTGTTGCAACTTAAGGTCAAAATGTGCAACTAATGCCAAAATAATACGAAGAGAATCTTTCTCGATACGTAATAAAAGGCCTCCTCAGAATCGATTCCTTCTTTTTGAGTGAATCCCTTAGCAACGAGTCTTGCCTTATATCTTTCAATGTTGCCTAATGAGTCTCTTTTGGTCTTATAGACCCATTTACAGCCAATGACCTTCGCCCCTTAAGGCAAGTCTACAAGGTCCCAGACTTTGTTGCTCTACATGGAATGTAACTCATCCTTCATAGCATTATACCATAGATAAGACTCTTTACAATTTAAGGCTTGTGAAAATGTTTTAGGATCATTTCGGCTCTAATATCAGTTTCTTGTAAATACACTATGTAGTCTCTAGGAATCGCTGACTTCTTTTCACGAGTAGATCGTCTTAATGTCGGGATTCATCTTCTCTTGGAGGTTTGTGGTTCAACTGTTTGTTCAAGATTATGTGGTAATTCCTGAACTTGTTGATCCTCTCGAAGATTCTCAACTACTTGTGGAACTTCAATGATTGACTGTCCAACACTAATTGGAACTTGAGGAGTGTTATGAGCTGTAACCAATCTATCATATGACGTGGAAGGTTGAGTTTCTATATGATCGTGAATAGGAATTAAATCCCTGAATCAATCCCTCCCATTGATCATGTCATAAAACTTCGCATTCCTTGATTCCACAATCTTAGTCGAATGAGATGGACAGTAAAATCTATAACCCTTAGACATTTCAACGTAGCCAATAAAGAAACAACTAAGTGTCCTTGGGTCCAATTTGTTTTCATGTGGATTATATATTCGCACCTCAGATGGACAACCCTAAACGCGCATATGTCACAAACCCAGCTTCCAATTTGTCCATAATTCAAAGGGTGTATTTGGGACAGCCTTAGTTGGAACACGGTTTAATATATACACTGTCGTCTTAAGTGCATCAATCCACAAAAATTTAGGAAGATTGGAGTTGCTAAGCATACTTCACACCATGTCCACTAAAGTTCGATTTCTTCTTTCGCAACACTACATTTCGGGTTCCTGAGAACCTGACATAAGCAGGTGTCGGGAAACCATCCCATGCCTCGAGGAAACTTTTGCAAAGGACTGTGTGCTTGTCCATTCTCAGTGTACTTACCATAGTATTCACCACCTCTATCAGATCTCACTATTTGTATTTGCTTCCCGTATTGGCTCTCAACTTCATCCTTAAAGACTTTGAAGGCATACTTGTTATGAAGCAAGTACACATACATATATCGTGAGTAATCATCAATGAAAGTGATGAAATATTTTTTTACCAAGCATATCCATATTTGGACAAAGATATGCTCAGAGTGTATGATTTCTAATATGTTTGAACTCCTATCGCATTCTTCTTAGACTTGTTTGTTTGCTTTCCCTTAATGCAGTCCACATAAGTCTCAAGATCAGTATAATCTAAAATACTAAGTACTCCATCTTTTACTAATCATTTAATTCTATCTATGGAGATGTGACCTGATCTCCGATGCGATAACATAGAAGAATCCTCATTAATATTACACCTCTAAGTACCAATATGAACATGCAAAGAATTATTAGTGGCTTCATTCTGTAAAGAAAATCTATATAGACCATTTGCTAAAATACCTGTTCTAATATGATTTGATTCATAAAATAAGTTAAATACATTGTCTTGAAAAGTAAAAGAAAAACCTAATGGAAAAAGTCTAGAAACATAAATCAAGTTTCTTGAGAAACTTGGTACATAAAAGGTCCTTTCCAAAACTAAAACAAAGCCATTGCTTAGTGTTAACGTGTATGTCCCGATAACATCTACATGTGAGCCCATCTTATTGCTTGATAAGATGCTTAGCTCACTTTCCACTGGCTTCCTTAGGTTTTGCAAACCCTGTAAAGAGTTTGCAATATGGATTGTAGAACCATAATCAATCCACCAGGTGTTAATATTAACATTAACCATATTAGATTCATAACAAACAAAAGATGATAGATTACCTTTCTTCTCAAGCCAATTCTTGAATTTAGGACAATTTTTCTTCACGTGTCCCTTCCTTTTATAGAAGAAACACTTATTTTCCTTCTTGATATCAGCCTGAGGTGGTACTCTACCTTTCTCCTTCTGATCTGATTTAGAAGTGTAAGTCCGAGATGTGTCATTCCTTTGCTCTTCCCAAAAGTTGTAGCCAACATCGCACTTTCACCCAATTCCATCACGAGCCTCTCTTCTTCTTGAACACACATGGTCATTAATTCATTGATTGACCATTTGTCCTTATGTGTATTATATGAGATCTTAAAAGGCCCGTATTGATGAGGAAGAGTGTTCAAAATAAAGTGCACTAGGAAGGACTCCGACATATCTATCCCGAGTTTCTTAAGTTGAGCTGCGATGTCCCTTATCTGCATGATGTGCTCACGCACACCCCTAACGCTGTGAGTTTAATGGAAGAGAACTTCATTATGGTTAGTACTTAAGCAAAGCTTTGTCTAGTGACGACTAGCTAATGACTTTTAGCAAATCTTGGACCTTATCGTATTGCTCAACAGAATCCCTAATACCAGTAATGATTTTTGTCTTAATGAACATTATGCTAAGTCGATTGGATCTCTCCCATCTCTCAAATAGCGCAACTTCAACAGGTGCGCTTTCTTCTGTCACTTCTAGTGGTTTTGATTTCATTATGACATAATCGATGTCCATATACCCTAAATGAAAGAGAATCCTTTCTTTCCATATTTTATAGTTGTCACCCTTAAGTTCTGGAATGTCTAGGTGCATATCAGTGTAACTAGCAGGTTGAGATACTATAAAAAGTCTAAAAGCTTATGTTAGATTTGAGGCTTATATCACTAATTGCATGTGTTACCAATGTAAAACACGCACTAAACTATATCTAATTTAATAAAGAGTACCTATGGGCAAAATCTTTATTTAATTAGTTCTCTTTAACTTTATGATAGAAATTTCAAATTATTTAATTTTGATGGGTAAACAGTAACCTAGGAAACGGATAGGTACATGCATTTATATACACCAGGAAAGTCCCTAGTAAGTGGAGGGGTCACAACGGGGTCCCTCTTAATAATCACTAAATTTCGAGGCTTTTATCGCCTTTTGTCGCATTTCAGACATGTATAATTCACACAAGTACCACTTAATGTTCAAAGGTTCCAAAACCACTATATAGTTTGCATTTCTATCCTTAAAGATAAAACTACCAAATTATGTACCAATTCATAATTCCTGTGGGTAAATTATGAAAATAATTTTTGTTTCATCTTAATTAATTATATAAATATAACAAAATTTGTAACGACCCGTACCAAATAATACGAGTTTTTAACACACTTGACCAAGTTTGACCAAGTTTGGCTTTTTCGAGGAGGAATAGTTTAGGTTAACTAAAGCACTATTTCTCGTGAGGCCTCGCTGATACGAGTTCATAGGATCGCGGAACGCCACAATCCGACTTTACGTAAAAGTTACTGGCTTATGAGAAGTTAAACAAGAGCACTTTATCAGTGTCCAAGTTCTGTCTGAGATTTTTACCCGAGAGCGACCTTGCACTTATATAAAACATAACTTGTGATGCCAAATGAAACCTCAGCGCCCCAAAACACCCTCTTTGAGCTCCCAAAACCCTATAGGAAAAAGCTCTCCAAACCGAACACAAGTCGGGTCGCTTAGCCATTTGCGCTGGTTGCGGAAGATTGACCGCGGAGGCACTCGCCAACCACCAGCAACACGCGCCGATCATGCCAGATGGGCGATGACCCGCACGCCGTAAGCTCACCCGCCAACCGCCGCCGGACGCGCCGGATCGGGCAGCGGCGCGGTGGCGCCACCGTGAGTCACCGGAGGTTTTCCACTTTCCGCCATTTCCTACCCACTTCGTGCCACCCCATAGCTCCTTTCCACCATTTTCGGGACTTCGAACTCCATTTCCGTGGTCCTCGCAGACATTCTCACGCTTGAGTTACGAACGAAACAAAGTCGACCGACTCCGCTGATCGAGTTTTCCGCCACCACGCCGACCGTTGACCAAGGTAATGGTACTGATGAGTTTGGTCTCAGCTCACTGATATGTGGTTTGTAAATTTTGACGCCGTCAAGTTAGGTTTCCATTTTTAGGTTGTTTCGTAATTACCGAAGTCACCGAAATAGAGTACCAATTGGTCAAATTAAAACAAAATCGAGCTGATTAGTGAAATTGGATGTTTTTAGGAATTATTGGACGCTCAATTTCGAGGAATTAGCTCCTGGGTGAAAAGCCCCAATTTTGGGTATCGGGCCTATAGGGCACACTGTGTAATTGGACCTGTCGGTATCCATTTGGATGGTTTCATAGTTCTAAAAATTATTCTAAGGCCTTCGAGGTATTCCAATGTTGTTGGTTCAGTTATTGGAGCCTAAATGGTGTTTTATTTATATTACTGTGCACTCACGCCGGCCTGGGACACTCCCGCAGTAAGAACAGGATCGAAAGGCCCCGTAGTCCGTGAGTGGTTTATATGTTTTTTTAAAATGATTGGGGTATTATATCGATATATCTATTGTGATTAACATTTTATATATATATATATATATATATATATATATATATATATATATATATACTGCTTGATCAAATGGTTGGTTGCATACAAATGTGATTATCATTCTATATAAAACAAGTTATCATTTCATGTGAATTTTGTCAACATTTTTCACTTTTTGGAAGTCAGAATGGTTTCGTGGATAAGTCTCAGGGTATTTAGATATTTCGGGCATGTGGATCGGGTTTTAAACTCCTCGAGAAATTATCGTTTTTATGAAATGGATTTGGAAATATATGTGTTTAATAAATTACATGAATATGGTCATTGAGGTATTTCTCAAATTTCGGCTTGAATTGAGGAACTAAAAGATCTTCAATGTAGTTGATTGAGTTGTGGAAAGTAAGTTCATAAATTCTTAACCTAAGATACGGTGACATTGGAAAAAAGTACACGTGAGTAAGGACATTGAGTTAGAGGTTATAAGGTGATGTACCATATTGTACCTAAATCGGGGTTCAAGAATTATATTGTAGTGCACTGGATTGCCACGGCATGAGGTCGGGTTTTATCCAACGGTCATATATTATTTACGATCAGAGGCCTGCCATCTTGTACTGGGCTTAGTGTATCGAGATTGCCACGGTCGCGGAGGTTGGTTTGATCCAACGGTCATATTATTTCCACGACCGCGGAGGCCCAAGCCATACCACTCGCTTAGTATATTGAGATTGCCACTTGTCGTGGAGGCTGGTTACATCCAATGGTTATATTATTTCACTACCGTGAGGCTCGGGTTTACCTCGAATTTGGCTTAGTATTCCGGTTTCACACGATGATGAGGTCAGTTTCATCCAATCCGCTTATACGTTATTTCCATCGGCCATGAGTACGGCCATCGACGACGATCATCATTAGTTTACTACAACAATCCCGATGTTGGTTATCGTGAAGGCGTCCTAATTCGCTTAGGATGGCATGGTATGGTACATCGTTAGTGTATATGGTATGGTACATCACATGAGAATGTGGCGGTATATCACAGTATATGGTATGGTACATAGTTGATTTTATATGGTACTAAGACATTATCGGGCTTCGAAAGTAAGGCATAACCTTTCAATAGTTATGATTATCAGATTTTCCATGATTAATTGTACGACATGATATTCATATGTTTTATGCATCAAATTTTTATGTGGTGAATAAATTCAAAGTTATAAGGTCTTCGATAATGAAGTGGTTAACTTATTGAGCATGACTTTCATATTGTTGGGTTTTGCAAATGAGCTTTGGTAAATGTTCGCTAAACGGGAACCTTACAAAGGAGGACGTGGAGGTCTTAAGAGATGAAATGCTTAAAAATTAAAACATTAATTTTATAAATCGCGGCCACTCGAGATTTATTTCACGCTATATTGTTCAACTGCTCTGAATCTGCAACAGAGTGGCTCACTCCTCGCAGATCCAACACCGCCTGGCACCGCGACGCTTGTCGTATCATCCCACCTATCCGTCCTTATTTCCTGCTGGACCTATTTATTTTTATCAGGAACCCTAAATTCGCAAATACCTTAAAATGCTCGATATTAGTATTAAACTCATATGGGTCCCTATTATGTATGTTGTGGTTATGACCTACATTTGATAGGCCTACGTGGATTTTTCTATATAATCAGATATCAGGTATCGTATGTGTTTACTTCTCTTTAGCGGTCCTCTGCATTCCCTTGGGATTGTACAATGGAACTCCACTAAGTGACCACCCCGGGAACCCCGGAGGTATCCTGCCTGGGTCCTACAAATTTTGCATCGTAGCCTAGGTTTCTAAATCTTGGGTCAGACATTATTTGCGGCGACTCATCCCGTGTTAGATACCTTCCTAACCTTATCATCGACCGATTCGTTTTGATTCTTAGGAACAATTTCTTTTTCTTAATACGCCTGAAGGTAGACGAGGTCCAAGCAGTTTATGGGAAAGCTCAGTAATCTTAGCTAAGATTTAAATCTCTGCCGAAATACTGCCTGACCACCGAAGAGAAGTGGGTTCACCGGCAGTACTGATCGTGCCAGAGTCGAGCAGCTGGTTTGACGGCGCCCACTTCGATCTCATGGTGGCCCTTATCCTGCTTGATGACACAAGAAAATTCGACGAGGGCGGCGCAAGGTCCGGGGATGAGGACAGAGTCGGATTAGCCGGGTTTCGGGGTAATGCAAGAAAATGGCAGCGATAGAGGACTAGGAAACGTCACACCGGGCAAAAGTTCAAGGTCGCCTTCACACTGAGTTACCACTCATACGAGACCAAGAGGTCGGAGTTCAGACACCTACCAAGGTAGTATGACAAGCCGAGTAAGAACGCAGTTCAGAGCACGATTGGCCAAATTTGGTCATGGATGAAGCCGCGAAGAAGAGGAGGTTCCTCGACTCGTCGGTTTCGAGACGACAAATAGCCTCTCAGGGTCCGATCATCCCACGTACCAATCGATGAGAGACGAGAGACGCATCTCGACACGCCGTAATTGCCGCCGATCATACGATGGATCGTCAGTGGAACCCCACGTGGATCATCCAATGCGGGTAGTTTCGTACCGATCTGCAGCAGAGATCCAGCGGACAGCGCGGTGCTAGCGGTCGCGGTTTTCAGAGAGGTGGACACACACAGGATTCTGGATTTCGATCCGCGAGTAGTGGCGGTAGCTATTTTCGGTCCGCAGTCGGTGCGCTCCGCCTGGGCCAGGATGCCTGCGGGCAAGATTCGCGACGGGCCATGCCAGCGGATAATACATGCTATCAGCAAGCGCAGATGTGTGACATTTCGCGAGGGACTCCGCCTATCGAGGATCCAATGCATCATATTCCAGGATCAAAAAGCTCGGGCCCAAATGCGCTAGGTGTCACTGAGGACCTGACATTTGCATGTGTGGCAGACTCCTGGTGGTTCCTTGAAGATGGGGACAAATAGCCTGCACTAACCACAGAGGCGAGGACGAGAGATCGACCACCACTGTGAGGCAGAGTCTATAAGGCGACCAATGAGGCACAAAGACTCCCGACACAGGATGTGCACATTATCTATTTTGGTGATGATGCGCTGTATTTCATCGACCCAGGAGCTACACACTCCTTTATTTCACGTGAGTATGTCGCAGACGAGCTCCGGGATGACTCTGCCTTCGGGAATGTGGGTCAGAGGATTGCCACGCCTACAGAGAGTCTTTATAGCCTAGCCGATGCTTAAGGGTAGCTTCGTTTATCGAGGGCCAAGATATGGAAGGCATTTGATATTAATGCATCTCAAAGGGTCGGATGATTCTCGGGACGGATCGCTTGCTTCAAACTATGCTTCAAATGGATCTGCTCCGCAAGAAAGTAATATTTAGGACGACCGGACTACAAGAGTGGGCCTTCTAGCTGAGCTGAGGCTGACACCTTCAGTTTGATTTCGCCATTTATGCTAGATGTCGATTTCAAAGGGTTGTTCGGGGTTTCTACTTCATAGCTGACACTCATAAAGGACGGGTTTCGAGATTGGGAGGATCGACTAAAGAGCGAGGGACTTTCTGGATGTGTTCCCTGACGATCTTCCAGGTCCACCTCCAGAACGAGAGGTATATTTTCCCATTGATTTGGTCCCTAGTACGGCTCCTATTTCTTTACCACCTTATAGAATGGCACCGCCGAAATGAAGAATCAAGGCCCGCCTACAAGAGCCGTGACGGGATTTATTAGGCCCAAGATTTCACCAGGGAGCGTTATTTCAGGAAGAAGAAGGATGGTACTTGGAGGTTGTGTATAGACTACAGGCAATTGAATAAGGTCACCATTCGTAACAAATATCCCTTGCCTCAGATTGATGATTTATTTGATCAGCTCCAGGGTGCGAAAGTGTTCTCCAAGATTGACTTGAGGTCAGGGTACCATCAGTTAAGGATTGGGAACTGACATTCCCAAGACTAAGATTCAAAGACGAGATACGACATTATGAGTTTCTAGTGATGTCTTTCGACTCACCAATGCCCCAAATGTTTTCATGGATCCGATGAACCGCTTTCCGTCCATACTTGATCGATTTGTCATCATTTTCATTGACGACATCTTAGTGTACTGAGGCGAGTCGAGCATGAGAGACATTCGTCTGTGTCACAGACTTCTGAGGCAAAGACGCTTGTATGTTTAGCAATGTGAGTTTTGGTCGAAGCCGAGGGATTTCGACACGTGGTTTCCGCCGGGATGGCATTTATGTGACCGTAAAGCAGAGGCAAGGGCAAACTGAGCAACCAACTACGATGTATATGAGTTTCCTAGGATTAGCGGGGTATTACCGCAGGTTCATAGAAGGGTTCTCAAAAATAGCAAGACCACTTCACTGCTTGACTAGGAAAGGGGTAAAATTAGAGTGGACTGACAAGTGTGAGGAAAGCTTCCAAACACTGAAGGAAAAGTTGACATCAGCCCCTGTTTTGACATTACCAGAGGGCAACGAGGGGTTCGAGGTTTACAGCGATGCTTCATACCAAGGTTTAGGTTGTGTGTTGATGCAACATAAGAGAGTTGTGGCGTATGCTTCCAGACAGTTAAAGAAGCACGAGCTAAATTATCCTACCCATGACTCGAACTTGTCGCAGAATTTTCGCATTGAAGACTGGAGGCATTACTTGTACTAAGCATCTGCCGATATTTTACCGAATTATAAGAGCTTTAAACATTTGCTTACCCGCATGAGCCAAACTTAAGGCAAAGGAGGTGGATGGAACTACTTAAGGATTATGATCGCACTATTGACTACCATTCGTGTAAGGCAAATGTGGTGGCGGATGCTTATAGGAAGTCTAAGGTGCTCTTTCGCTTAATGCGCATAATACAACTCCTACGATGACGAGTCATGAGAGTCGTGTTGAGTCAGTGCATGTTTCGTGAGCACTTTTGCTAGTTTCCAACTACGAATCGATACTTCAGAGATCAAATTCTCGAGGCACAACTAGAAGATCCCTATTTGTCGAGCATGAGAAAGAAAGCCGAGAAGCGGGAATAATGGATTTTGGCCGTTAGAGACGATGCAGCCTGTGGATGGGTTCTAGACTTTGTGTTCCAAGAGTCAAGAGTTAAAAGGCAGATAACGGGATTTAAGCCCATAGTTCCTCGCTTATGCTATGCACCCCGGTAGCATCAAGATGTATCGTACACTAAAGGAATATTATTGGTGGTCAGGGATGAAAAGAGAAGTTGTGGAGTATGTATCCAAGTGCCTCATTTGTCAACAAGTGAAGGCAGAGAGACAAAACCCTTCTGGACTTCTGCAGCCCTTACCCATTCCAAAATGGAAATGGGAACACATCACAATGGATTTGTATTAAGCTCCTCCCACAAATTTCGTAGACATGACGCATTCGATAAGAGTTGATCACTCACCAAGTCCGCAGATTTCTACCTATTCGCGGAGAAGTTTCCTCAGAAACCAGCGTAACTCTTTATGAGTCATATAGTGAGTTTCCATGGGGTGCCGCACGATCGCCTCCGATAGAGATCCACGATTCACTTCGAGGTTTCGAAGAGATTGATGAAGGAACTAGGTGTTAAGTTGAATTTGAGTACTGCCTTTCACCCTCAGATCGATGGACAATCCGAGAGGACTATTCAAACTTTAGAAGATATGTTGAGGTCATGCGTACTACAATTCAAAGGACATTGGAATGAATATCTACCTTTAGCAGAGTTCACTTATAACAATAGCTATCACTCAAGCATTGAGATGTCACCTTATGAGGCTCTGTATGGGAAACAATGTCGCACTCCTTTATGTCGAATGAGACGCAAAGAAAATTACTAGGTCCCGGTAGATTGTACAGCGACTGCGGACAAGGTTAATACGTTATACGCTGTTGGAAAGCGCAACTGTGATAAAAAGAGCCATGCGGATACAGTAAAGGATCTTGAGTTCGAGGTCAAGATCGAGTGTCTCGCTTCTCCGAAGGGCGTGGTACGCTGAAAGCGAGGGAAGTAAGTCTCGCTACATCGACCTTTGAGATCGCTTGAGAGGGCAGTCCAAAGGGCTTATAGATCAGACTTACCGAGGAGCTTTCGAGTCCATAATGTGTTCCACATCTCCATGCTACGTTAAAGAAGACTCCATATCCCTCACATGTGTTAGAGACACCCGAGACTGAATGAGGATGACTTATCCTATGAGGAGCAAACTACATTCCGGCAGTAGGAAATTATAAGGAGCTCGCGAACAAGACAATATCCTTAGTGAAGGTCCTTTTGAGGAACCACCTAGCCGAGAGTTTAATTTGGGAGCTGAAGACCAAATGCTAAGTCGCACTTCACTTTCCATGATTACGTGCACGAATTTCGTGGGCGAAATTTTTCTTTAAGGGGGGTAGGTTGTAACGACCCGTACCAAATAATACGAGTTTTTAACACATTTGACCAAGTTTGACCAAGTTTGACTTTTTCGAGGAGGAATAGTTTTAGGTTAACTAAAGCACTATTTCGTAGGCCTCGTCAATACGAGTTCATAAACGGGCGGAACGCTGGCCAATCCGACGACGCGTAAAAAGCCACGCTATGAAAAGTTCAACAAGAGCACTTTATTGGGCATCAAGTTCGGTCTGGGATTTTACCCGAGAGCGACCTAGACCTGTATATAAACATAACTTGTGATGCCAAATGAAACCCTAGCCCCAAAACACCTCTGAGCTCTAAACTCCTTAGGAAAAGCTCTCCAAACCGGAACACAAGTCGGCATGAGCCACGGCGCGCCGTGGAAGATTGGACCGGCGAGGACCTCCGCCAACCACCAGCAACACGGCCGGCCAAGGAGGAAGGGGACACCTGTGACACTCCGCCGCCGCAGAAGTTTTCACGCCAACCGCCGTACTGTCGGATCTAAGCCATGGCCGCGGCGGCGGCGCCACCGTGAGTCACCTGAGGTTTTCCACTTTCCGACCATTTCCGCCACTTCGTGCCACCCATAGCTCCTATCCACCATTTTTTAATTTCGAACTCATTACTTCCGTGGTCCCTTGCATTCCTCACCATTTGAAAGTTACAACAAAACAAAGTCGACCGACTCCATTGATCGAGTTTTTCCTACTTCACCACAAATGATCGTTGGACCAAGGTACGGCACCGATGAGTTCCCGCCTCTACTTTCATTAATATGTGGTTTGTAAATTTTGGACGCCGCTTTGGCTAGGTTTCCATTTTTAGGTTGTTTCTGTAATTAATGAAGTCAGGATCGAATAGAGTACCAATTGATCAAATCGGGACAAAATCGAGTCGATTAGTGAAATTGATGTTTTAGAATTATTAGATTTGCTCAATTTCGAGGAATTAGCTCCCGGGTGAAAAGCCCCAATTTTGGGTATCGGGCCTATAGGGCACACTGTGTAATTGGACCTGTCGGAGTCCAATTTGGATGGTTTCATAGTTCTAAAAATTATTCTAAGGCCTTCGAGGTATTCCAATGTTGTTGGTTCAGTTATTGGAGCCTAAATGGTGTTTTATTTATATTACAGGCACTCACGCCGGCCGGATGTTCCCAAGTAAGAACAGACTGAGCGCTCGTAGTCCAGGAGGGTTTATAAGTTTTTTTTAAATGACGTAGATATACTGATATATCATTTATTAAATATTTATATATATATATATATATATATATATATATATCAAGCTAATGGAATTATTGGTTGCATACAAATGTGATTATCGGTCCTATATAAAACAAGTTATCATTTCATGAATTTTGTCAACATTTTCACTTATCGCAAGCTTGTACTCGTTTCGTGGATGAGTCTCGTGGTATTTGGGATATTTCGGGGTATGGATCGGGTTTTAAACCCTCGAGAAATTATTGTTTTATGAAATGGATTTTGAAATATATGTGTTTAATAAATTGGCTATGAATATGGTCATTGAGGTATTTCTCAAATTTCGCTTCTTGAATTGGAGGAACTAAAAGACCAATGAAGTTGATTGAGTTGTGGAAAAAGTAAGTTCATAAATTCTAACCTAAGATACTTGACATTGGAAAAAGTACACGGAGTAAGGACATTGAAGTTAGGAGGTTATAAGGTGATGTACTATATTGTACTAGAGATCGGGTTCGGCACTATATTGTAGTGCATCAGATTGCCACTAGTACGTGAGGTTGGTTTTATCCAAATGTCATATATTATTTCCATTAATCGTGAGGCCTGGTTTAATTCGACGGCTTAGTGTGTATCGAGACGCCACCATGTCGTGAGGTCAGGTTTTATCCAACTATTATATATTATTTCCACGATCGAGGCTCGTCGAATTCTAATTCGCTTAGTATGAGCATTGCCACTTGCCGCGAGGTTGGTTGGCATCCAACGGTTATATATTATTTCCACACTGCGGAGGCCTGGCCACCCGACGCTTTGGTATTTCGTTTTGCCATGGTGACGAGGTTGGTTTCATCCAACTGCTATATGTTATTTCCATCGGGCCGTGAGGTCGGGCTTCACGACGGCTTATATCATTAGTTTTACTTGCCAAATAGCCTGGCGTCGGGTTATTGTAAGGTGGGTGTCCACGGCTTAGGATGGGTACATGGTATGGTACATCGTTAGTGTATATGGTATGGTACATTGTCAGCGATAATGTATGGTATATCGTCAGTGTATATGGTATGGTACATAGTTGATTTTATATGGTACTAAGACATTGTTGGTTTCTCGAGTAAGGCATAACCTTTTCAATAGTTATGATTATTGTATTTTCCATGATTAATTGTAATGCATACGATATTCATATGTTTTATGCATCAAATTTTTATGTGGTGAATAAATTCAAAGTTATAAGGTTTTGATAATGAAGTGGGTTAACTATTGAGCATAATCATATTGTCGGGTTTTGCAAAGTTGGGTTTGTGAAATGTTTGCTAAACTAGGAACCTTACAAAGGAGTGGACGGGAGGTTCGAGAGATGAAATGTTTAAAATTAAAACATTTATTTCCTCTTATAAATCAGGTCACTCTCCGAGATTTATTTCACGCTTATTGTTTTAAATCGTTCTCTAGGTCCGGCAGTCAGAGTGGCCTACTCTCGCGCGTAGATCCAATACCGTTTACTCGCGATGTGCTTGCTGTGATTTCATCCCACCTATCTCGTCCTGTTTTGTCGGGACCTATTTATTTTCATTTGTAACCCAAATTCAAATACTCTTAATGCCTGACATAAGATAAACTCATATGTCCCTATTATGTATGTTGTGGTTATGACCTACATTTGGATGGGGCCTGCCGGGATTTTTCTATGTAATCGAGATATCAGAGATTGCATGCGTTTACTTCTCTTTTAGGTGGGTCCCCTTCGTGCATTCCTCGATCAGACAATGGAACTCCATTAGCTGACCACCCGGGAACCTGGAGGGTATCCGGCCTGTCCCGCTGCACTTCCTGTGGGATGACCCTTATTATATTAAGTATAATTAATTACAAGTTTATGTCTCATTTCTTTATGTGATCTTAACTTAATAAATAATTTTAATAATTAAAAGATGTTAAAGCGCTATTCCCTAACTAACCAAAATTATATTGATTACATGGAAATTTTATAGTACTTAGTCAGGCTTTCTAACTTAGGCACTAAACTTAAGTTTTATGTATAATATCAAATTTTATTGAATAGCATAATTAAACCATCCTATTATGCTATAAAAATTGTATAATTAATCATAATCATCACACACAATTTGATTTCATACAAAAGAATCAAAGCATAAATAATACATTCATGCAAGAGAAAACCTTAAAATTTGTAAATTTTATTAGTATTATTCTTAAATAAACATGATTTGGGCAATTAATAAATAATGCTTAAGCACGTAATGAATACGTAAACGTATAAGAATTAAACATATAAAAACTTTACCACACAAGCCTAGTTGGTTTGGTGAAAGAGTCATTTTTAGTTGAACCTTTGGTTGTAGGTTCAAATCTATAAGTAATACATTTTTAAGCCAATTAAAAGTGGCCTAATTCAAAACCAAGCCCAAACCTTAATACCAAACCCTTAAAGGGCTTTCCAGCAAGCCTGCTTAATATTGTTGAAGACCAAGAATAAAACCTTTTCATATAGGCCCAAATACTATTTATGTATTTATTTATTTATTTTTTAAAGGTTATCTTATTCGTATAGGACCTCCATGAGAACCAAAAACATGAATTTTTTTTTTTTACTAGTAGTTTGTTGTTATAGAATCATAAAAAAAACCACATTGAATCAAATATAAAGGTGATTTAATGATTCTAAAACAATTAAAAAACCAAAACTAGAAGATCCTGCACTTAAAAATGAGATCCTCAGATCGCAAATTTTTTTCGGCAATTTGATGTTATAGAATCATAAAAAACACATTGAATCAAATATAAAGGTGATTTAATGATTCTAAAACAATTAAAAAACCAAAACCAGAAGAACCAGAATTATGGAAAAATGAGATCCTATAATGCAAAAAAAAAAAATTTCTTACAGAATAAATATCCAGGGTAGAGGGTCAATCATGCTCTGATACCAAATGAAAGTTGCATTTACGACTTCCTAAACATGTTTCTAATACGAAACACGGCAATAAAGATCTTACATACCTCCAAATTTCCATTGATTTTCTTCCGAACTCAACCGGATCACAATAACTAACCCGTATAACCTTTTTGCTTCCCCTTACTTTGCTCTCTCGTCTTGATAGAATTTTCAAAGAATGAATAAAGTTTTTGATGTGATAGAGCAGTAAGAGAGGACTCTTTATATGTTAGCCTATCAAGAACTACAGATTGATTCCGAAGCCATTATCACTTTAAACTTTCAAATTCAAAGTTTCAAAAGGATTGCACCATTTCAGAATCTTATAAAACCTTATAATAAAAAAAAAAGAGGAAAAAGAAAACCAAAACAAATAAAGAGAAGAAGGAAGAAAAGAACCCCCTTTTGAGAGGTTGTTTGGTTCTCCAAAATCCATCAACCCTCTCTTTTTCTCTCCATCTTCCTCTCTATCTATCTATCCCATTTTCTCTCTCCTCAAAGAAACACCATATATTGAAGGAAAAATTTGCAAAGAGAGTGAAGATGAAGATATTTGAAAATTCTAGAATTCTATTTCTGGAAATTTCTGGGCGTGTGTTAATGGACTTGAATAACATCAAGTGTGTATCATTGTAGGACGACATGGAAGAGGAGGAAAGAAACGTACACCATTATCATAGAAGAAACTCTTGTTCAACAAAGCAAAAATCGAAAATGTAGAACCCCGGAAAATTTAAAATTTTCTAAAAGTATAAAATTAAATAATAAATTGCTGAAATGGCTCAGGAAAGCCTAAAAAATTTCCTAGAGCTCGGATGACGAAACAGATTGCGTCGTTGAGTCGATCTCACAAAAACGAATAACTCAGAGTTTCAATGACTCCTAGTTGTGGGAATTCTTATGAATTTTTAAGTTATAGATCTAAGAACTCAGAATTTAATTTCTTAAAAATCTTGAGAGTTAGGAAATGACTTGAGTTAAGTTCATTTAAAATAAATTGAACTCAGACGAAAATAAATTGTTTTGGGACGATAACGAACCTGAACGAGTGTCATGGACGCGTGGCGCAAAGTGGTCCCCAAGTCCAACTTAAACTTAAAAAGGAAAAGAGAAGAGAAAATCAGATTTTTTTTGTCCCCATTTTTGGGCAATTATGGCAGTGGGCGTGAGAGAGTAAGAGGGGAGAGAAAAATTCTTCTTTCTCTCTACGATCTACAGAGATCAGGTGGTCGGAATCCGTCGATCCAAGATTTAAAGTTCATCTACTCGACGAGGGCTACGTGTGGGTACCGACAACACGCAGTTTCACCGAAGATTTCGGGCTTGGAGAAGAAAAGCTAGTGAAAGAAGCTCTACCTTCTCTCTAAGATTTACTAAGACCCATGCCGCTTTCCACGCCACGACTTAAAGCTCCGAGTACTGCCGAGGCCAACACGATACCGAATCAAAATTTTCTTCAAAATTCGAGCTTTAAGTTCTGAAGGTCATGGTCTCAGTCTGACTCAAAAGTTTCGTCTTTACCAAGAGGTGGTGGAACCTCCTACCGGGTTTATATTTAATCTAAATGCTCTTTGGTCTTGATCGAGCCCTAAGGTCATGCGTGAATGTTCTTATTACAAAACGATTTTTTCGGTTTCAGCCATGATGTCCAATTTTTTTTTTTCGGGTAGCCGAAGTCGATTCAGCTGAGTCTTTGATGAGTTTTCAGGCTATGTTTATGGCCGATTTGTGGTCCCAATTGGGAAGGGTTTGTTGTCGGGTGAAAGAGTTGTTTTCGGATGAGTTTGGGTGGGAAATATAGCATGTACGGGAGCTTTAAAGGAGCCCCGAGAACACAATTTCGTGGGTTTCACGCAGACCGCCTACCGCACCGTTTGGTAAGGCCTCCAATTTTGGAATTCACATAACTTTCTTCGAGCCCGCTTTGGGGTGTTTTGACCGCTGAAAGCTCCTTGAGTCTAGAATCCATCCATATATAGATTGATAAAATTTGAACTCATATTTGGTCTGAAAATGATGAAAAATAGTAGGCCCCTGTTGGTTCCGTGAGTCAGTCACTGTTTATACAAGGCCTCTAACTTCGAACGACCATAACTTTCTCGTCCGAGCTCTGTTTGGGGTGTTCTTAGACTCTATGGAAAGATCTTGGAGTCTAGAATCTGACCATATGATTTTCAATGGAAATTGATGCTCACATCCTTGTTGAAAAATTGATTGTTACAACAAGTGTGCTAATTGTTGGTTGTGTGGATGTGAGGGGTTGTGTGTTGAAGTGGCTATTACATGGCAGGTTGTAGGCTATCTTAGGTGCATGATATGCCATGAATTAGCCTAGGAAATGAGATGTGTCATCACTTGCCTAGGTAGTGACTTGATGAAATGTTAACATGTGTTTGTGTGATTACTGAAATGACATTTCTCAAGTTAAGTGTCATAAGCTGATGTCAATATGTGTGCTCTAACATATCGGGTTTCCAGGATGTGTTTTCGTGTGGACATGGCTATTGCATGGCCTGTTGTAGGCTAGTTTATTGGGCATTATGTTTATGATGTAGCCTGTGGATTCGGAAAGTATGACATTACTTGTCTAAGAGCAGCCTTAATGATGTTGATGCATACTGTCATGTGTCACATGAATGTGATAAATAAGTATATGACTCATGATATTAATGTTTAATGAATGTATGGAATTTGTGTGCATTAGACATGAGTGTCCATGGTACAATTTATGGAGTGTACGGCAGATAGGTGTCCATGTAGATGTCTTTATACATTTGGGCATGACTTAAAGTGCAATGGCACAATCAGACAGACTGCATGGGACATCGCATGGTGGGTGTGAGTGCATAGTCGTTGTCATTCACCATCCTTAGGTGAATGGGTTGTGGACTTGTACTTTGGACGAAGTCCAATGGAGATCCACTCGCTTAAAATGGAGTTGCACTAAGCATGAAATGGAAATGGCCTATCAGATTTCATATGCATCGTACAATCTCTGTACAAGAGTGAGCCGAGCATGAGGTGGTTTCGAGAGAATCTGCTCTAGGCTGATCATCAATATTATTTATCGTAGTACGTCCACTACAAATAATGGCGGCTGTCCACAATATCAATCGCTTCGAAAGGCGCCAATTGATATACATCTGAGGGTTGTCCATATAATGTCAATCGGGTCGGGCATGCCCAATCGATATACATTCTGAGGGTCATTCACAAAATAGACATCTGAGTGTGTCCACTATTTATATCGAAGGGTCATCTTATGGGTAAACACAAATACCTTTGTTTGAAAATGGTTATTCATGGAAAATGCATGTTCGAGGGAGTCTATGAGGACTTGATATGGGCAATGATGGAAGGTTCCCATTCATGACAAGTAGAATTCTCGTGTTATATTGTATGTCTAGTTGGTGTGTGCTTAGTTTGTCACCATCTGGCGTGCATTTAGGGGGCGGGAATAAACAGAGACTTTATCTCTATCATGCTAGCTTACTCCATCGGGACCCCCTTCGTGCACAAGACATGCGTGCAGATCGGCAATTCCTGTGAGACTAACATCATGAAGCGGGCCTGATTGTGGCCTTGATCCATGTTTTCAGAGTATTATAATGTAACATGCTAGTTTTACTATACTGTTTTATTAAGAGGATGTACAACTCGTGGCTTGTGATATAGATTGTATTTATATGGATAAATGGGCCCACGTGACCATTTTTACTCGTATGTGGACCCTAATCGTATAATATCGGGACAGTCACTATGAAATTGCACAGTTGTATTTTAGGTGTGTAGCCTCGTACAAAGGAGACTCTGCCCGATTTTCATTAAATCCTGAGTCCTGGGAAAAGGGGACTCAATGGAGTGGTGTCGGGTTACCCAACATCCACAAATTTTTCGCAGATTGATGGATTGTTAACGGACCCTCGGGATTTGGGGTGTCAGAAAATCCCCAAATATTCATGTTGCATGGGAGATGAGATTGCAAATCGAAAATCGAATACAATGAGTGACTTGCCTGAATTTGAAACCAAGTTGGAGATGATAACGACAACAAACAGGCTTTGTCAAGTCGAGAAGAGCTTTAAGACTCGGCTAGAGTAAATAAAGAAAGAGAGCCGCAGCCGAGGGAAGAAGGGTTAAAGTGCTTTTTTATGTTCTATGACATCAAACCACGGGTTTTGAATTTGAATCAGGACACGACGCGCCATCAAATTTCTTCTCGCTAGTGATGAAGCGTATTTCCACAGCTGCTGAAAGATTTAAATTTAATTAAATACATGGCGGCGTAGCGCATGCTGCATATGCGTGTGTTTGATAAAGATCATTTCGAATTTCAGGACGAAATCTTTAAGGAGGGAAGAATGTAAGACCCGAGAAATTTCAATTTAAAATAAGGGCAAAATCGTGAATGACATAACATCAGAATTTCGTTAAAAATTGTGAATTAATTTCTAGGTCTCTAATGATAAAAACGGATTGTACTGCTGAATCGTCACAAATCTAGTTGGCACGTAAAATTTCATAATTTTCCCGAGACGGAAGTCGACACGCTGAGGCATCAGGTTCGCGCCGTGAAACCGATTTTCTCGGCGCGACGAAAGGCACAGATAGCATGTACTCGGCGTACCCAAGGTGGTACGAAAGAGAGAAACAAATCTAAAACCCGACGACTCCACGAGGTGCCGAATATCAACCAAGAAGAGGGCCATAAATTCGCATTATGTAATTTGATTTTAAGTCACTAAAAGCCAATTAGCAACAAATGACTATTATTTTCTTAAAGGAACAAAGGCAAAAACGGGATTCCATTTCTTTTTGATGCAGTGAGCTTGGGTTTGAGAGCTTTTTGGCAGAGAGTTGCTTCTCTCTGTATCAATCTAAGATCCGACCGTCGGCGTCTCGGACAAGCAGAGAAATGTTCTACGCGGATGCGCCACGCGCGATTCGGATCTGAGTTTCTTCAATCCTTGAGGTAGGATTTTCCTTACTGAGTTTTTACTTCCATTTAAACGCTTTACTAATGCTTTCTATTGAATATACTGAAAGTTGTTGACGGCCCCAAAACTCTGGACCGAATTGATAGAATTTTTGAGGTGTTAAAAATGGAGCAAATTCGTGATCTGCTCCACGTTTAGGGTTGCCTGGGTGTGGATTGTTTAATTCGTATTAGATGCTTGTTCGTATGAATAACGGAATGTCATGGATTTCGTGTTCACAAGAACCGCCGATGAGGATTTTTCTGAATAAGAACTACGATTTACCATTCCCTTGCATAAAGGTTCTAAAATATATATTTTTATGAAAATAGGTAAGTCGGGTCGAGCGATAAAAATTAAATCGTCAGACTGATAATTAGCCTGCCGGTATCTAATTTTGATGCTTCGAGATGATAATTACATAACGTGTTTGTGTGATTTTAATTTTATGCGAAAGATATTCATGTTATATATATTTGCATGACACGCATGGACCAGATACACAGATTCCAGGAGCATGCAAGACTGAGATTATTCCAGACTATTAAGTGAGTTAGCTGCATCGTATGCCTAGAGTGAAATTGCCTCGAGGTAGTCTAAAATATTAATGATCGGAGGGTAGTCCACAACCAAAATATCAATCGTCTGAGCGCCAATCGACATTCATCTGGAGGTAGTCCACAACTAAATAACGTATCAACCTGAAGCCGCCCAAACTGACATACATTCATCTGAGGGTAGTCCATTAACAATATATATCAATCAACTGAGCGCCCAATCATATATTCATCTGAGGGTTGCCCATTATTAAACTAATATTCCCTTACACGGCGCTAGCGAGCCGCTGGCAGAGCCTATGATAATTCGTGATCTCGAGCTTGGTCATGAGACATTCAAGGTGATCACGATTTGCTTGAATGTTTGTTTAAATTGAACATTGCACTGCACTTATATGGCTGAAGAGCCCACTTGCGCGATTCTCCTACCGGGAAATTTAGCCACCCCGTCGTGGGATCCCCTTTTCGCACAGGAGCCGTTATGAGACATTCGTCCCAGACCGAGGATTGGGAAGAAAGCCGGTGTGGTTAATGATAAGCTTATATGTATTAGAATTCGAGTATTTTAATATGTGTTGTATAAGAGTAAATATTTGAACTCTTAGAACTATTTGAAATACTTAATGACATTGAGATTTTTGATGTGCCTGGTCAGATTGATATATATATCAGACATATCGGATCGTTTCAGATGCGATACGTGCAAGATCGTATTCGTATAGAGCCCCGTACAAAGGAGACTCGCCCTCGATTTTCTAAAGGAGCGCTTCAACCCGACCTCCACTTGTATTCCGTGGGTCGACTGTAGTCAACTGACCCCCAGGTTTCGCATACAAAATTATATATATATATGAACCGGTTTGCTTCAATGTAACCAATTCCATTCAACAATACCACACGCTTCGATGCCTAAGCACTGTCTTCGATTTATTCATTAGAACCAGATCAAAACAACGACTGGTCGATGATTAGATAGATCGAATCGATCGATTCGATTATGAAAACATTGCTCCTGGCATCCCAATTGTCCACGGCAATAACATTTATTGGTTGGTCAAAAAGTAAAAGATTACCTTTAGAAAGGGCGAACCAAACAGTAATTTTTTTCTAGATTATCGCATGAATTTCAATAAACTGATATACTCTTCTTCAACTCTGTGATAATAAACTAAGGCTAGGTTCAAGAAATGCAAGAGAAGTAAAGTAGAAGGAAATACAAAATTAAAGGAAAATAAAAATAAATTTAAATTTCATATATTATTTTTATTTACCACTTCAAACAAATTTTATTTGTTTTAACCAAAAGTCAAAATATCAGTAAACATGGATATGTACTTGAATTTCATGGATGTATCGAAAATATCGATGAGTATTTTTACATAAATATTTTAAAATTACTGAAAATACTTTGAAAAAGTGTAAAAATGACATAAATAAAAAAAAATTTATTAAAGATAATATTCACAATAATTTATATAGATATTACATTACAATGGTCTTTAAATAAAAATTTCGGTTTCTATTTTTTTATTTTTAGGTCTACTTAAATTGGTGTTTTTTTGCTTAATAAAAAAGATATTTAATTTTTTATTCTAACTAAAAATAATTTATTGATATCAACCATTATGGTTAAAGTAATATTAAATGATAAACACTATATAAAATTAAAATTAAAACTTTAGTGCAAATACGGTTTAATAATAACTTTTTTTTATTGTACTCCATATTTTAAATTTTTTTATAATATTAAGAAAAGTTATGACTTTCTTAATTTGTTTCTAAACAATGATAAATTGGAATAATAAAAGATAAATAACCTAATTTTTTTAAAATTATTTGGGCCCTCATAGGGTTTTTTTTTTCTCCCATTATCTTCATTTTTAAAGATTAGATCTGAAACATATATTTTTCATAAACACCATCTCCACCGTTGATTTTTATTAAATCCTACAAGTTCCAAAATATTTTAAGCTGTCGACTTCTCATCTCCCTTTTTCTCATTTTCTTTTTTTGTTTCCTCCGTAGCAGCGGTGGACAAATTCTCTCTCTTTTCCCTTTCTTTCCTCTCATCTTTTTATGCTTCATCTTCATCTTCTTTCTCATTTTTTCTTTTCTTTCTTTTCTTAATTTTCCTAAATATGATGGCCATTTTTTCAAAAAAAAAAAAAAATTGACCATATATCAATTTATCGCCGATATATCGATGAATATCATTGACAATTATGATATTTTGCTGATATGATTTCAATGCCGATATATGATAAATCGATGACATGTCGGTTGATATATCCGACATTTTCATATTTGGTTTTAACTCATCAATATAAAGATAAAATAATTTAAAGATTAGTATGTTTTTAAGTAATTTTATTTATATTTGTTTCAATGTTTTAAAAATCGAACATAATTAGTTGGCTTTCCGGCTGGAACTGGTGGTTCAACCACTAAATTGGACGAAACAAACGATTTTTAACGAATCGGGCGATTCAAAACTAGCTTAAAACAGTCTTTCCTATCAACGTTATAGAAAGGTCTCTTTAGTTTTATTCCCAAATGATGTAGTATGATACGGCAGACTCGAAACCAGATCATGAATTCACATTTAGCTACTTCCACTTGTTATTATTATTATAACATGTAATATATACTATTTTTTCTATTTTAATATTTTCTATTTTATTTAATAAATTTTTTAATATTAAAAATATTTATATAAATGATGATAGATATTATTATTCTTTTTTATTTGAGATATTATTTATATTTTATCTAATAAAATTTAAAATACTAAATATTTATATAAATAATGAAATAGATATTATTATTTTTAATTTTGAAAATTATTTTAGATTTTAATAAAATATAAATCATATTTTTTAACCATGGTTTGACTACTAAATCGTGAATCAATAACTTTTCTGATTAAAATATTAATTCGATTTTCTTTAAAATTATTCATTAAACAAACATGAGAAAATAATTTGTTTTTTCTTTCAATGACATTTTCAGGGGAACCAAACTCAACCTAAAACAGCTTATGCATACTTTCTCTCTCAAAGTAGAAAATGACCCGAGGAAATTGAGATTACCTTTGCTGAGTTCAACACAACCAATTATGCAAATTCCACATTATCTTCTCTGAATTTTCCCATCAATGTATCTACGCAAGTTACCCAAAATCAAACAGAAAGTTCCTAATTCATTCACACCACCCAAAGAAATAGATCTTTTCCCTCCTCCTCCTCCAGTTCCAGATCGATTCTTATTCATTCAAACAACCTAGACAAATCTAAAAATCAATTCCATCACTCTGCTTATTAAAAGTTTAGGGAATTTGGAATTTATAACTTCAGACTTGTCAACAGTTCCACATATCTCTAAGCGTAATTGTTCTGTTCAAACAGGAAGAAGTTTCCGTAAAGAAAAAATGTACTATCACTTTCCAGAGATATTAAAGGGCATTGCAACTTCCAAAAAATATGAATCACTTTCCATATGGTTAGCAAAATTGGTTAAAGAGTTAAACCGTTCAATGTTTAAAGGCATGACAAGACATGAAAAGAGAAGCGGTTGTAGTTCCAATTATGATAATTTATTATATTGTATTAAAAGTGATTAACTTAAAAAAAAAAAAAAAATGAAACTAAGACCTAAATCTAATGATTAAGAGCTCAGTAGAGGCATGTAAGGTGGAGCGCACCTATCCCCCTGAAATTTTGAGATTTTTTTTTATTAGAATTTGAATCCATATGCTTTAAATCAAAATAATATTTTATTTTTATTAAACAATTTAAGTGATTTATATTGTAAAATATTGCGTTGCAAGAATATAATAAAGAGAATAGAGAGAGATTAAGAAGAGAAATTTTATTTTCACTGTATATTTTCCTCTTTCATTCTCTTCTTCTGTTATATTTTCTTACACAATGACCAAAACTAAGCTTCTATTTATAAGAACATAAGGATGCACATATAATTAATGTCGATGTATTGAATATATACATTGAATAGGGAGATGGGCATTCATACGTAGAATGTAAGTTACGAATGTGTCATAATAGGTAAGGTATACTGAATATTCACTGATGTATATAGTAAGCATGAACGCGCCATAATAGTGTGATATTGAATATAATGAATATTCATTCACGATTTCATAACACTCCCTTGAATATTCATTGTATTCATGAATGTGCATCAATGATATCGCCATTAAAAACCTTGCTCCTTAAACTCCAAAGTGGGACAAAAACCGACAAAAGGGAAAAGAGTACAGCTGCATAAATTTTTATGATCTCTCCTTTATGGATGCATTAATTGCCTCATTAAAAAACCTTAAGCCCAAAACCCAATGGAACAAACCTGACAAAAGTGGAAAAAGAGCGCAATGCATACCATAATACTTCACTCGTTTATATAGCCACCGCCGCTAGTTAATCTGTGATCTTATGAATCATGCATACCAATGCCATATACTAATTTCTCAAAAGTTACGCAGAATGATTTGCAAAAGATCTGCAAGATTATTTATGGATTGAATTCGTTTAACATCAATTTGTCGACTTTCGAGTTCGTGAGTATAGAAAAATTTTGGCAGATATGTCAAGGTCCTATCAATTCTGGATATATCCTCCCTAACTTGTGCAACACAAGCAAAGATTATCTTCTGTATAACCATAGTGGAGAATTTGTAACAAAAGTTACAACAAGAATTGTGAATAATATGTGTTATAATGGATATGAACCAAACACACTCTCTTTCCAAATTACATAGCCAATGATCTCAAGAGTGGTTAGGAAGATGCATTTAACAAGAATCGCTTTCAGAACGCCAAGAAATGGCGGTGCCATTATAACAAAATAAATAACCAGTTTGAGAGCGAGCTTTATGTGGATCAGATCTATATCCAGCATCAGAATATCCAACTAAACCAGAGTTAGTAGATTCCTTGGAATAATATAATCCCAAATCTATGGTTCCTCGAAGATAACGAAAAATATGTTTAATTCCCATCAAGTAGTTGTCTCCGAGTTGGCCTTAACTAAAACGTACAATAAATTTATCGCAAAGCGATGTCCGGTCTCGTACATTGTGCCAAGTACTAAAGCCCCACTGTACCGAGATATGTACTTCGTGACCAAGCATTCTTCATCGGTCTTCTAGGACGAAATTGGTCCTTTTTGGGGATCTAGAGACCCAGCAACCATAGGGTGCTCAATGGAAGCCTTGTCCATGTTGAAGCGTTTAAGTAATCTTCAATGTATGACATTGATGACGATTATTCCATTTGCTTTATGCTTAAGTCGCATCAAGACAAAGTTTGGTTTTACCCAAATCTTTAACTTCAAATTCCTTTTTCAAATACTCAGCAGTTTTAGCTAACTCTTCTAGAGTTCCAATTAAATTTATATCGTCGACATAAACTACTACAATAGCAAATCCAGTTTCTGATTTCTTAATAAACACGCATGGGCATAGACTTGGTTCTTGTACCTTAATTAGGTACTCACTTAGGCTTTGATACCACATGCGACCGGATTGCTTTAACCCGTTCAAAGATCTTTGCAATTTTATTGAGAATAAGTTGCGGGGAGGGCATGCATCAGGCATTTGAACTCCTGAATTTTCTATAAATATCCGAGTCTAATGAGCCATAGATATGCCACAATGTCCATAAGACGATTCCCAATTTTTCAAAGAGTACCGTACTAATGAGAAACGAATGTAATCATATCCATCATGTGAATAATGCGTCTCATCATAATCAATCCTGTGTCTCTAGGAGAACTTTGTAAGACCTCGAAATTCCACTCGGAATAAGGGCAAAATCGTAATTTTGATTACAAAATTGTAATTACGGTTAAAAATCCGTAATTAATTCTCTAGATATCAGATGATGAAACAGATTCATCGCGGAATTGTCTCGCAAATCTAGTTAGCACGTGAAAATTTCATAATTTTCTGGCATGCTAGAGCCGACACGCTTTTCGAGGCATCGCGGTTCGAAGGCCAGAATCGATTCGACGCGAATGAAAGACATATAAAGATGTACTCATGTACCATAAGTGGTATGAGAGAAATGATGAAAATGGGTGGCCGAGATAGTGCCAAAATCAAATCAGAAAAGAAGGATTTGAAGGTCATTTTGTTGAAAGTTTAAGTCACTAAAGACAAATTAGTGAACATGGCCCATCTTCTCCAAATTAAACAAAAGGCAAAAACGTGGGGGTCATTTGGGGGAGATGCAGTAGGCGTGGAGGAGACCAAAAATGGTGATTCTAGAGAGAGTCCTCAATTTCCTCTCTAGAAATACACGCGACGGACCGTTGATTTCTCACGAGCAAGAAGGGAAACATTTCTACGCGGAGTAGGCTACATGCGGACTCCGGGATTGTGAGTTTTTGACAAACCCCAAGAGGTAGGATTTTCTCCTACTTATGCTTTATTCCCATTTTTAAGGGTTTTTCGATGTTTCTGCTAGTTTGAGGCCGAGGGTTATTCGACGGCCCTGAAACATGGGACCGAATTGTTAGAAATTGGGATTTTTCCTAATTATCCGTGATCGCCGTAATTAGTGGGCTGTTTGTGTTGGAATTTGCATTAAAAATGTAGTTTTAAATCATGTATTTATAGTGGAAAAGGCCGAATGGGTTGATCCGTCCCAAAACATGGGACCGAATTATGGAAATATTTTTGGACATTCGGGGACTATCCGTGAATGCCCGTAAACCTGCTGTGGGTCAGTTTCTATGGAATTTATGGCTAAATTCTATTTTGGTGAGTAGAGACCGGAATGGGTGGGAAGTGAAATCTCGGGTTCCAAAAAGGTGAAACCGAGAAATGACATGTGGGCTGCCCGGGACAAATTTCCACTGCTGGGGTTTCGGATCGCAAAATCACCCCGTTGTGTGGAATTGATAAAAATCATCCGTGTGTTTGGCATTTGACTTGTGTGAAGTGAATGGCTTGGTATGTGTAGGAATTAATTGGAGATTATCATCAAAGAATTATGCTTCGAGGTGTTATCACAATGACACAATTAAATAGGAATTAAATTGCGTTGTAAGTCATTGGTGATGATTATGATTTGCTCAAGTGAGATAAATTGGCAGATGATTGATGTGTTGAATTACATGTGTGTAATTTTAGTTTATTGAAAATATGCATATTGACATATTGCAGAATGATTTTGAAATGGCATAATGCATTTTCATATGCATTGGGTAACCTGTGAAGTTAGGTGAGTGCATGACATGGATTTTTGTAAAACGTATGTTTATGAAAGGAGTTTCACAGATGATATTCCTGAGAATTGGGTCGAGATGGGCCATCAGACATTTCGATGAGGATCATGACTGCTTTTAAAGCTCACCAACCAATTCACCTCGGCGTATAGGGCCCCATATTTTAACAATATTTTCTTTAGAATGATTTTCAAGAACAACGGGTTTTGTTTTGAAATGATTATTTTCTTACATGGCTTAGGTGCAAGTGTGAGTGAGTCTGAGGACTCGCGTGACATGGGGTGACTGCGTAGACATTCAAGTAGGATCATGTATTTACTTGAGTGTGTGTTTACGAGCACATCTGCGCACTTAAAGCGCGAGTGTTCCACTTGCGCGATTCTCCTACCGAGTTTTTAAATTTCACCCCGCCGTGGGACCCCTTTATTTTTCAGTACGAGAGCGCCGAGGAGACAAATTTCATTTTGAGGTTGATTTTGAAGAAGCCGGGATTGTGGCTTGATGGTTTTGGACATAAATATGTATTAGGAATTGTAGATTTTAATATATGTTTGGGTTTGTATAAAAGTGTAATCAATTATCAATTATCAGAGATAATTGAAGAATAGTTATGATAATTGATTTTATGAGTATTGGTTTATGAGCCCAAGAGGCAATTTTACTCATGTTGGGATATATGTTGCATATATTGGATTGTTTGGGACAGGTAAATGCAGGTGTATACATGTTTTGTATTTGGGTAGAGCTCCCCGTACAAAGGAGACTCTGCCCGATTTTCCTCATGGCCGTAACCCGACATCCATAGGAGCCCGCGAGTTGACGGGTAGTCAACGGACCCCGGGCTCTTGGGGCGCCACAGCCTGGTATCACGCAGCTTAGGTATACGAATACCTAGGAGCTCTGGGTGGGTATCCATCACCACTCGTGTGGTTTGATGAAGCATAGTATATGAAACCACAGATGAGGATATGGGCTTAGGCCATAGTTTAGGAAGAACATCACCTACTGTGTGTGGTTCGATGTTAGGTTTAGGTATGAGATTACCTAGAGAAGGCACGGAACAAAAACTAGACACGGCATGTATGTTTTCAGGTGTGATCAGCGTGGATTGATGAATGGTTGTATGTATGTGTTCGTGTGTATGAGATGTTGTATGTGTGATGTGAATGTTTGTGTGCTTAGGTAGATAGCACATAGGCATGTTGGAAAACAAACCTGGAGCTTCACAATGTGTAAACCGAACATGAAAATAAATAAAATAAATTTAAGCAATTTCTATTTGGTTTTGTCGAGAGATGAAAAAAAAAAAGATAATAATATAGATGAAATAAATTTTAATAAATTTATTGGTGTAATCGGAAATGAAAGAAAATAACAATGATATTTTTACATCAACAAAGAATGAAAGAGAAAACAAAGTAACTGATGGCCACTCTCAATGAGCTTATCATCAATATAATGGTCATATGATAAGAGAAATGGCCAGATAAGAAAATGGCAGTATGATGTATATATATTGATGCAAGGCACTAACAAGAAATGAAAGAGGCATGAGTGAAGTAAGAAAGAAAAGAGATACGCCACAATGTAACTGGAAGAGTTACACAATGAGCGCCATGCACGCCCGTGCGAGCAAATGGTCAATAAGGCTGTGCACAATGCACTGCCTCGCTTTTGACTCGCCGACCGTTCGACCTAAGATTTTCCGAGTCATTAAATGAACACTGTTCATTGTAAAATAAATTTTCGAATTTTTTTTTTTATTAAATCAAATAAATTTGAAAAAAAATTTCGAAAAATAAAATTTTCAAAAATGAAAATTTCCAAAATAAAAATTTCATGGAGAACAATCTTTAAATGAGAAATTGATTATGATATTAATCGAAAGTTATGTGTATGATTAGTATCTTCGTGGCTGCGCGGCGCCTGTGGTATACCGAATCGAATTGAACGCACATGTTAATTATGTAGATAGCTAGTAGAGGACGAGGACGTAGAGAACGTCCACTGGGCGCTGGTCAGGCACCACCGTCAATTAACCGCCCGCTTCGCTTGATCGCAGGCCTTTTATCGAGGCCGTAGGGATCGCAGGCCATCGCCATCTACGGTGCATGTGCAATAGTGAGTCAGGGCGGGTCGAGCGATCTCCAACGCTTAGAAGTACATCAGCCTCCACTAGGCAGATAGGGAGAGATTTGATTTCTCTAAAGATCAGAGTTGCGCAGCGGAAGCGTGGTGGACCTTAGGGGGGTAGACATATTGGTTGTTGATGTCAGGCTTGACATGGATGAGATGACAACCATCGGTTATCGCGAATGGAGACCTAGCCGGTCATCATACCCGGTTGCATGGTCTTAGAGTTAGGTAGGTTACATATATATGCACATGGTTGGATGTGTATGCGTAGAATTTCGGAATGAAATTCATAAGAGAGGAGAATGTAAGACCAAGGAATTTAATTTACGAAATAAGGCAAAATCGTAATTTTGATTCTGAAAATTGTAATTATGGTTAAAAATCTGTAATTAATTCTCTAGATCTTGGATGTGAAACAGATGCGTAAGATTCAAGATAAATACCAAGCGAGGAATCTAGTTATACGTAAAATTTCATAATTTTTAGAGACCGGTAAAATTCGAAACCGCGTTTTTTGAAGCGTCGCGGTTGGTGCGAAATAATCGATTTCCGATCGACGAGGGCACATATAACATGTACTCATGTACCATAAGTGGTATAGTAGAAATGATAGAAAATGGGTGAAATTGAGATAGTGCGAAAATCAAATCCCCAGTAAAAAAGAAGGGCGTAAAGGTCATTTTGTTGTTGAAAGTTTAAAAATTAAACAAAGACAAATTAGTGAACATAGCTATCTTCTCGAATTAAACAAAGGCAAAAACGTGAGGGTCGTTGGGAGATCACGGTAGGCGTGGAGGAGATAAAAATGGTGATTAAGAAGTGCGAAACACTATACGAGAAACTGTATGATCGGGCCAGATTGGATTTCGACGGAGCGAAGGGAAAACGTTACGGTGGGCTACGCGTGGACCCGAGGTTTGCAAGTTTTTGACAACTCGAGAGGTAGGATTTTCTCACTCTTGCGTTTTATTAAAATTTTAAGGGTTTCGATGTTAGTTAGTTTAGGCGAGTGAGAGTAGTTTGATCGATCGAACATGGGACGGGTATTAGAAATTCTTGAGATTTTCCCACCATCGTGGCCTTGAATTAGTGGGCTGTTTGTGTTGGAATTTTGCATTAAAATGTAAGCTTTAAATCATGTATTTATAGGAAAAGTAGGGAATGGGCGTGATCGGTCCCCAAAAACATGGGGCCAGAATTATAGAAATATTTTTGGACATTTGGGACTATCAGTAGATACCCGAAGCTGTTGTAATTTGTTCTATGGGAATTTGTGCATTAAATTCTATTTTGGTGATAGGAGGCAGGAAATGGGTAAGAAATTAGGTTCAAAGTGGCGGAGGATTGGACATGTGGAATTGCCCAGTAGACTGACCCACTTCTTAAATTCAGGCTTATTAAAAATCAGTCGGGTTGTGTAGTGGATAAAATCATCCATGTGTTTGGCATTTGACTTGTGTGAAGTGAATGACTTGGTATGTGTAGAATTAATTTGGAGAGTTGGTCGATCAAAGGGTATTAGGTTAATGCTTGAGGTGTTAACACAATAGCCTTTACAATTAAATAAATTAAATTGTGTTGTAAGCCATTGGTGATTATGATTTAACCAAGTGAGCTAAATTGGGTGATTGATGTGTTGAATTACATGTGTGTAATTTTGGTGATTAAATATGCATATTGACATATTAACGTAAATGATTTTGAAAATGGCATAATGTGCATTTTTCATATGCAGCTAGGTACTAGAAGTTAGGTGTGAGTGCATGGCGTGGATTTTTGTAAAAATGGGCATGTTTGCGAAAAGGAATTTCACAGGATGATATTAGGGGTGGGTTGGGAGATGGGCAGCCGGATCATTTCGGATGAGGATCATGGCTTTGTTGGGCTTCATGGCAATTCCACCTAGGGTGGTCCCATATTTTCTTAGAATATTTCGGTAGTGTATTTTTCAAGAACAACGGGTTTTGTTTTGAAAATGATTATTTTCTCATACATGGCTTGGGCGAGTGTGGGTGGTCGGTGAGGGCTAGGCGTGACATGGGGTGATCATGTAGACATTCAAGAGTAGGATCATGTATTTTCTTGAGTGTGTGTTTACTTTGGAGCATTACCTGCCCCTTTGTGCACTTAGGTGGTGTGTAGCCCACTTAGGGCGATTCTCTACTTGAGCTTTAGCTGCGTCGTGGGGCCACACTTTATTTTGGTCTGAGAGGCGCTCGAGGAGACAGCTCATTTTGAGGTTGATTTTGAAGAAGCCGGATTGTGGCTTGATGGTTTTTGGATATAACATGTATTAGAATTGTAGATTTTAATATATGTTTGGGTTTGTATAAAAGTGTAATCAATTATTGAATTATTGGGAGATAATTGAAGAATAGTTATGATAATTGATTTTATGAGTATTGGTTTATGAGCCCAAGAGGCAATTTTACTCATGTTGGGATATATGTTGCATATATTGGATTGTTTGGGACAGGTAAATGCAGGTGTATACATGTTTTGTATTTGGGTAGAGCTCCGTCTGAGGGGCTACGTAGATTTTAAAGTGGCGTCGGGTGACTTGGGCATCCACTGTATTCCGCGAGTTGGGTGAGTCACGGACCCCGGAATGTAGGGGTGTCACTGACTTAATTGTCAGGCTTAGGTTCTGAGGAATACCTATGGAGCTCGGGGTGGGTATCCATCACCACTAGGTGGTTTGATGTGAAGTATAGGTATATGGAAACCTATAGATAGAGGATATGGGCTTAGGCCATAGTTGAGGAAGAACATCACCACTAGGTGTGGTTCGATGTTAGGTTTAGGTATGAGATTACCTAGGAAGGCACGGAACAAAACTAGGACACGGCATGTATGTTTTGTGTGTGATCATGTGGATTGATGAATGGTTGTATGTATGTGTTTGGTGTGTATGAGATGTTGTATGTGTGATGTGAATGTTTGTGTGCTTAGGTAGATAGCTCATAGGCATGTTGGAAAACAAACCTTGGAGTTTACAATGTGTAAACTGGAACATGAAAATAAATAAAAATAAATTTAAGCAATTTATTTGGTTTGTTGAGAGATGAAAAAAAAAAGATAATAATATAGATGAAATAAATTTTAATAAATTTATTGGTGTAGTGGAAAATGAAAGAAAATAAATAAATATATTTTTGGTATTTTCCAGTGGCTGAAAGAAATGAAAAAAAAAAAAAAAAGAGAAAAAAAAAATGTGTGCAGAACCTGGATGGGCTCACCTTGAAAAGGTGGGCTTAAGTTTAAATTTGGCGTATGACGGCCCAGGCGGCCCAGGCGCCTTGAGGGTGCGAGAGCGGCCCCGGGGGCGTATGAGGGAGAGCGAGTCTTTGGGGCGCGGGAGGCGGCGAGCATCACGAAGCGCCGCGGCGCGAAGCGAAGCGCTTCGGCGTGGGCGGGCCTTGGCTGCGAGCGCGCCTGGCCTTGAGCCTTGTGAAGCAGCGAAGCGGCGTAAACGCGAAGCGAGCAGCGTCACGGAAGCGCCTTGCGTAAACGCGCGAGGCTTCGGCGTGGGCGTACTGTCTGGCGAATTTGGTCAGTAGGCTGAATATTGGTACCGCAATGCACGCTTTCCGGTTACGGCTGGAGTCTTGGCCAAGTTCGGCTTCGGTATTTTTCCTGAGTCATTAAATGAACACTGTTCATTGTAAAATAAATTTTCGAAATATTTTTTTTTATTAAATCAAATAAATTTGAAAAAAAATTTCGAAAAATAAAATTTTCAAAAATGAAAATTTCCAAAATAAAATTTTGTTGAGAACAATCTTTTAAATGAAAAATTTGGTGCATTATCTGTGCAGGTTATGTGTATGATTAGTATCTTTGGGCGGTGTTTATGCCTTAGAGATACTGAATTGGAATTGAACATGCCATGTTAATTATGTAGATAGCTAGTAGAGGACGAGGACGTAGAGAACATCCTTTAGTATTTGGTCGAGGCACCACTTGAGTCGATTAACCCGGTAGTCGGCACAGTCCAATGACCTTTCTGCGAGGCTGTAGGGATCGCGGTCGCGGCTATCGCACGAGGGCATGTGCAATGGTGAGTCGAGAGAGGCGGGTCAGGCGATCCTCCAGCGCTTAAGTACATCGGCCTCCTTTAGGCGGATAGGGAGGATTTGATTTCTCTAAAGATCGAGGTGCGCGACGAGCGTGGTGGACCTTAGGGGGTAGACATATTGGTTGTTGATGTCGAGGCTTGGCACATGGATGAGATAACTGACCGTCGGGTTATCGATAATGGGACCTTAGCGGTCATTATGCAGACATGGTCTTGGAGTTAGGTAAGGTTACATATGCACATGGTTGGATGTGTAATGCTTTGTAGAATTTAGGGACGGAGATTCCTTTTAGGGAGAATGTAAGACAGAAAAATTGAATTACGAAATAAAGGGCAAATCGTAATTTTGATTACAAAAAATTGTAATTATGGTTAAAAATATGTAATTAATTCTACGAATGCCGGATGGCGAAGCAGATCAGTAGTTGGAATCGATACCATGAAATCTAGTTATACGTAAAATTTCATAATTTTAAAGACGTTAGGAGTCGACGCGTTTTGACGTGCGGTTGGTCAGTAAATCGATTCGATCATGAAAGGCGCATATAGCATTATCTTCGTGTCTGTAAGTGGTATGAGTAGAGAGATGATGAAAATGGGTGGTGAGAATAGTCTGAAAATCAAATCCCGGTAAAGAAGGACGTAAAGGTCATTTTTTGTTGAAAGTTTAAGTCACTAAAGACAAATTAGTGAGCATGGCCCATGTACCAGAGATTAAGCAAAAGGCGAACGTGGGGTCGTTTGGGGAGATGCAGTAGGCGTGGAGAATAAAATGGTGATTAAGAGAGAGTCTCGACCTGCAGAAATCGTGCGATCGGGCCAGTTGGTTCGACGGACGAAGGAAAAGCGTTACGCGGAGCGAGCTCACCTTTTGAACCGGAGTTTACAAGTTTGACAACTCAGAGGTAGGATTTTACCTCTTTGCGTTTGTCCACGTTTTAGGGTTTTCGATGTTTAGTTTAGTTTGAGCGTGAGGGGGCCGTTTGATCGATCGAACATGGGATGAGATTGTTAAGTCAAAGTTTTCCCACCATCGTGTTGCCCGAATTAGTGGGCTGTTTGTGTTGGAATTTTGCATTAAAATGTATGCTTTAAATCATGTATTTATAGGAAAAAGGCCGGGAATGAGTGTTGATGTCGGTCGAAACATGGGGCTAGAATTATGAAGTATTTTTGGACATTTGGGACTGTCCGTGAATGCCCAGAAACTGTTGTGGGCTGTTCTATGGGAATTTATGCATTAAATTCTATTTTGGTGAGTAGGAGACTGGAAATGGGTAAGAAATTCGGTTCCAAAGGTGAGCTTAGGGTTGGACAATGTGTTTTCCGTGGACAGCCTTCTTGAAATTCGGGGCTGATGTCGATCCGGGGTTGTGTGGTGGATAAAATCATCCATGTGTTTGGCATTTGACTTGTGTGAAGTGAATGGCTTGATATGTGTAGGAATTAATTTGGAGAGTTGGTCGATCAAAGAATTATTAGGTTAATGCTTGAGGTGTTAACACAATGACACAATTAAATAGAATTAAATTGTGTTGTAAGCCATTGGTGATGATTATGATTTGCTGAGTAGGCTAAATTGGGTGATGATTGATGTGTTGAATTACATGTGTGTAATTTTAGCTGATTGAAAATATGCATATTGATATATTGCGTAAATGATTTTGAAAATGGCATAATGCATTTTCATATGCACTGGGTAACCTAGAAGTTAGGTGTGAGTGAAGATAGCATAGTTTTTGTAAACGGGCATGTTTGCGAAGAAAGGAATTTCACGAGGATGATATTAGGAGGGTGGGTTGGGAGATGGGCGACCAGATCATTTGGATGAACTATGAAGAATTTGTTTTGGAAAGCTCACCAGCGGTCGCGCCGGAGGGTAGTCGTATTTTGCCGAATATTTCGGTAGTGTATTTTCAAGAACAAGCGGGTTTTTGTTTTGAAAATGATTATTTTCGATACATGGCTTAGGCAGTGTGGTGAGTCGGTGAGGGCTCGTGGCGGTAAGGGTGTCGTGTAGACATTCGAGTAGGATCGTATATTTCGCCAGGAGTGTGTGTTTTGCTACAGACATTACCTTGCACTTAGGTGGTGAGTAGCCCACTTAGGGCGATTCTCCTGCGAGACTTTGCTTCGCCCCGTCGTCAGGACCTCCTTTATTTTTAGTCTGTGAGGCGCTCGGGGAGACGGCTCATTTGAGGAGGTTGATTTTGAAGAAGCTGGGATTGTGGCTTGATGGTTTTGGACATAACATGTTAGAATTGTAGATTTTTAATATATGTTGGAGTTTAATATAAAGTGTAATCAATTATTGAATTATTGGGGAGATAATTGAAGAATAGTTATGATAATTGATTTTATGAGTATTGGTTTATAAGCCCAAGAAAATGATTTTACTCATGTTAGGATATATTTATATATTGGATTGTTTAGGACAATTAAATGCGAGGTGTATACCGTTTTGTATTTGGGTAGAGCTCCGTTACAAAGGGGACTCTGCACGATTTTAAGTGGCGTCGGGTAGCCAGGCATCCATATTCCATGAGGTTGTGGTGGTCGACGGACCGGGTTTTGGGGCGTCGCGATCCTTAGTGACGAGTCGGGCTTATACGACAACTCGTTTTCTCATTTTTGGTTCGGGAAAAATGCCCATTTATATTAGGGTTTTACATTATCGGGGATGCGAGTTATGGGTCCAAAAACCTCTCGTTTAGCTAGGGAAGCTAATTCAGCCTTAATTGCTTCCTCCCACTTAGACCAATCTTGCCTTTGACGGCATTTAATAATAGATTGCGGCTCACAATCATCATCCATAATTTTATGAGCAACTGAGAATGCAAAAATATCATCAATGATGATTTTATTTCGATCCCAAATCTCATTACAATATGTAATAGAATTCTCAGTATTCCTAGGGTTGGTGATCAATGATGATATTATTTCGATCCCAAATCTCATTACAATATGTAATGGAATTCTCAGTATTCCTAGGGTTGATGATCTTTTCATGGGTTTGTGCCTCTTCAAGGGCATTAAGCTCTTTAGAAGTAAGCACGGCACCGAGGCTCTTACAGGTGGATTCGCTGATTCTTTCCCCTTCGTTTTTCGAGACGGTGTCTTTTGATCCTATTGGTCCTACCGCCTTCAAGCGTGGGGGATTTTCATCCATTTAGCTTGTCCTTGAGTGACTATCTATTTCAGAAAAACATTCTGGTACGGAATATGAGATTCGTTACCTTAGTAGCATCATTAATGCATAAGGAAATCCTAGCTCGACTGTAAATGGAGTTATCTGTGCACCTCGTTTTTGCACTCAGGAGTTCTTGGGTCGAATTGAGATAAATTTTTCTCATTCCGGGAAAACCTACGCGGTTTTGTAGCGACCATTTCAATTTTAGGTGTCCCGATCGTGGAAACATGTCTCATTGAAATGTGATCTAGCGAATCTGGCGATAAAAAGATCACCAGGTAGTGGTTCAGAACCTAATGATGAATGATAGATTAAACCCGAAACATAAATGCCCAAGCGGCGTTGGGGACCCGTTTCGTTCTTTTGGTAGTGCAGTAGGCTTTTTTGTGCTACACAACCAAAGGTGCGTGATGAAATATCGGGTTCATAACCAGAACCATTTGAAGGGGAGGGTGTAGGAGACTAGTAGTGAGCAATCTTATTAGAGGCGTACACATGCAAAGCGGCACATGACCCCATCTTTGTATCGTTGAGATCGTTCTCAATAATAGAGTCGCGAGCTGATGATTTGTACTATGTTTAATCGAGATTCGACAATCCATTTTGAAGGTATGAACATATGCGTCAGTGCTTTCGACACCTGATTCAAAGTGAAGCACAATATGTATCAAAACTCTTTGATGTAAATTCACGGCATTATCCATCCTTATAACTAATTGGATAATCAGGGAATTGTGCCCGAAGCTTTATAATCTGTGCAAGTAAACGTGCAAAGGTGACATTGCACGTAGATAATAGACAAACATGGGACCATCTACAGGATGCGTCCACTAGTACCATAAAATATCGAAATGGTCCACTTGGTGGTTGTATTGGTCCATAAATATCACCTACAGATTCTTTGCGGGGAATAAAGGGGGATTCAAGATCAACCTTTGTTATAGAAGGTTTGATAATGAGTTTCCTTATTGAAACAGAAACTTTACAATTATAATCTTTGGACAACAATACCTTTGTATCCTTTAAAAGGTGCCTTTTGTAATCTGGATTGTCACGCATCATTAAAAGCGCCCCGAGGTGACCAAGGCGTCATGCCATAATCGAGCGTCGAGATTTACCAATCTCAAGATATGAACGGGTAAATTTCAAACGGCCTTAATCATGACACAATACAAACCCATAGGGAAAACACAGCTTCTCATGGATGGTCTTCGAGCCCGTCT
Source organism: Tetrastigma voinierianum (assembly GCA_016808115.1). Lineage (NCBI taxonomy): Eukaryota > Viridiplantae > Streptophyta > Magnoliopsida > Vitales > Vitaceae > Tetrastigma > Tetrastigma voinierianum. Next base: position 1,399,459 of record JAEQBH010001219.1, read on the forward strand.
TATAAGAGTAATGCAGTATATTCACTTTATTTTGCTCATAAATAGTCTGACATGAGTACCCACATTCTGGCAGGCGTACATCTTTGAAGCTAAGTAGATTCCTTTTATCTGTAGAAATGCATTCTCAATATGCGGGATGGTACCTTTTGGCAAAACAATTGTGGCATTCCGAAACCATTAATAATAATCGAATGGACCAAATATTGTATGGACATGTGTCTTACGTAATGTCATACTCGAGAAAAAGTGTCTACTACGAAATATGGTATGCGTTGATGCACTATCAAGCAAACAAACATCTTCCTTTTTCTTGGTGTTTTCCATTTGCATTTATGTTGACAACTTCAGGTGTCAAGTATCATAAAATTTTCATATTAGTTATGGGGTCAAATAAAATTTCAAAATAATAAATATTATATCAAGTTCATAAGCATTTCCATTTGCATAACCATATTAAAGAACAATAAAAGGTAATACATTTTAAAGAAAAACAACTAGAAAGAAATTATTAGAATCATAAAATTAAAATCACAAGATGTCATCCACGATCCCGATGCTTCATCAAAGTAATCAAAGGTCCTCGAAATCGGAGACATCCGGGGATGCATTCTTGCCGGGGGCAAGGAGTCCCACCAACGGGAATATTGTTGGCTTCAACAGTGGTTATGGCAGCATGATTAATTTCAATGGCGTGAGATTCACCACGTTTGCCGTATTTTAAAGATGCACAGTATAGATCAATAATCTTTCAGCGTGCAGCCAGTACGTGACCGTGCCTAGTCGTGCCACGGCGATGGCAAATGCTTTCATTAGTCACCTTCTTTGGCTTCTTTTCTTTATCATGATTCGAGGCCCAGTTAGATTTCCTAGAGGCGGTTAAATTTTCTACCGCCCCTTCGGGGAATTATATTATTGCACAAGCTTATGTGCCCAAAATGGCGATAATTTTCTCGAGAGTTTTACCTGTGAAACAATGCTTTTGAGCAATGGTCACAAGATCGTGATTTTTTGAAGCGTGATTCATTGGTTGCTTTCGGTGGGAGCCGCAGAGAATTAAATCAATTATGTGGCAAATTGGCGTTCGGTATTCTTCATTTGCAATACAATATTCGAAGCATGGAAGGTGGAAGTTTTCTCTAACGATTCAGCATCGATGGAAGAAGCGTCACAGCATAACTCGGCCAGAAGCAATATCAAATAAAGCGGAGTTATAGTCGGACAACGATTTAAAATCTTGTAGTACGAGATTTTGCGATCATATTGTGCTTGAGGAAGGATAAGCAGTCTTAGTATGATCATACCTATCCTTGACCTCTTCCAAAGGTTTGAGGGTCTCGAGCGGATAAATATTGATGGGCTCTCATGATGCAAATGTGGCGAATAAAAATCGATGCATTTTAACATCTTTTGCATTTGAGGATTCGAGTCTTACGTAATTTACGTCGTAGATCTTGCCATAGGTGCATTTCATGTGTGAGCAAGGGATAGATAATTATTCCCATATTTCCTTCGAGGATGTGGAATTTAGGCTTTCAATGTTGTATATTCTTACTTGAAATAAAATGAATCGCCCCAAATTAATTAGAAGGATTTTGAATATCACCAGCCACTTCGAGGGCAGAAGGATTCCTTTTAGGTTGGAAATTTGGCAGTGAAAAGAAAAAAAGAAGAAGAATTGATAGAAGAAGATGAAGTATAAAGTTGATTAATAAAGAATACTCGCCTTGCAAAAATATTTACTCAATTGCTTAGGTAGATCTTACGTCTTGATAACGTATTAATAGCAAATATTATTATTTAAAGAATATAATAGAGAGAATAAGAGGGAAGTTAAGAGAAAGTAGATAGCGAAGATGGTAGAAAGTCGGAGGAGAAATTTTATTTTGTTTTGTATATTTTAAATAACAAATTCTCTTGCATTATATTTTTAGCACACAATGACGAAAGCTGAGCACACATTTATAAGAACACAAGGATGCGCATATCATTAATATCGATGTATTGAATATATCGTTGAATGAGGGAGATGGGCGTTCGTATGTAAAATGTAGGTTACGAATGTCTGTAATAAATGCGGTGAATATAATGAATATTCATTCATGTATTTCATAACAATTTATTCTTTGATTTACCCTCATTAAAATTGATCTATGTTATGTTTGGTTTACATAAAATATTAAAAAAAAATACAAGAGAAAGAAAATATGAAGAAAAAAATAAAAGAAAATAAAAAAAAAATTAAATCTCATATATTATTTTTACTTACTACTTCAAACAAAATGACAAAATCTATTAATTTAACTTATTAATATAAAGATTAAATAATTTAAAAATTGATAAGTTTTTAAATAATTTTTTTTATACATATGTTTTAGGGCTATATTTGGTTCATGGAAAATCAACTCATCATGACTGCTCAAAAGTTTAGGAACTTGGAATTTATAACTTCAGACCTGTCAATAGTTCCACATATCTCTAAACCTAAAGGGTCTGTTCAAACAGGAAGAAGTTTCCGTAAAGAAAAAATAAATCACCTTTCACAAGGGCATTGAAACTAAGACTTAACTCAAATGGTTAAGAGCTAAGATTGACATAGGGAAATGGGGAATCCAAGGTTCGAGTCTTAATGGAGATAAATTTATGATAAATAGAATACTATGAGTTTATGATATATGTTTATGATATAATTCAAAATGAATAGATATAAAAAAAAGTAACAAAGGGAATTGGAACTACGCTGCATCCGCATCTATCCGTAGAATAGTTTAAATTCAAAATTATTCTTTTATTCATTATAGACATCTCAAGGCCAAGAACAAGTTCCAGTCTTCAAAGTTGCATCCAAACACAACCCAAGAGTCACAGAAGCATCCAAACACAACCCAGAACATTAAGGTAGGAAGCACAAGTAGTATATGATGGATGGCTATGGAAAACAAACTCCGTTAATTAAGCAGATAAGTAGCGACTCATCCATGCACGGAAACGAGACCATGCAAGCTCAACTGCAGCTTCATCTTCATCAGGCATTCCCATACCCTTCCTCCTCTGAATACCTTCAGGAGACCTGTTCATGAAAGCATGGCCATTGCCTGGATAAATGTGCACCTCATATGAATCCACAATTTAACAAAGCACTTTCTCAACGGCAGCCTGACATATAGAGGCTGAATGATTTTCCAAGACTTCATTTTTCACCATTGAAAAGCCCTAAAATCAAATTATATCTAACGAGTGAAGACAGACTGATGAAGGTATTATCCTTGATATCTAAACAATTTGGTTCCCACATGAGAAGAATTCTGCAGCTCCAGAACCTGAATATTTGGAAGTGCTTTATTTAGTGGTGAAGTTATCAGCATGATGACAGCATTATTCATCGCATTCACTTTACATTATTACAGGTTACACCATATTGGCAGGGAGAAGGGAGAAGCACATGGTATAGAAAGAACATCTTTGCCAGTGCTACTTTGTAAAGAACAAAGACTTAACTAATTTTGAGAGAGATCGATCAAAGCATTTAACTTGGGAAATTCTGTTATGGCGATTCACTCACAGTTTTCTTGTCCAGAAACAATTTGATAGAATTAGACAAGGAGAAGAGGGAGCGCTTCCCAACTGAAACCCTCCATAAATGATGATCCCACTTACTCGCTTTCAACCACACCTTTTCTAATTCCAGACAACACCTCACAACCTTTTTCACTTTCCGTCAATTGACCAGGATCAAATTTTGTTCAATAAGATTTATTTTGAACCACAAGATGAAACTTAAGTATGTTAGGAGCAAAAATTTAAAGGCTACTGAGAACAAGTCATACCGTCACATCGGCGAAGCCAACTAAACTATCAAGCTCCCCAAAGTGAGCCTGCACTGGAGCCTTAGCCTTAGCAAGATCTGCCAGCGCTGATGATGGGACTCCATAGAATGCAACAACGGCATCAACCTCAGGAAGCAAGACAGAACTTGCAATAGAGAGAGCACCGCCCATGCAATATCCTGTTACACCAACCTATTTCAAAGAGAGCACAAGTATGTTTAGTCAATCCATTTCAATATTTGAAAGTAAAACCTATCACAACTCCATAACTTCTACCTACTACAGTAAAACACAGGAAAATTCAGTAGAACATGGAACCATTTTTTTTCTTTTATAGATAAAGGCACAAAAGTCTATTAATAAAAAGCCCAAAGGCCTGTATACAGGGAAGTAAAACATGGAACCAAATATGAAATCTTAGTAAATACTTGACTAAAAGTCCCTCTAATTTCTATTCAAGCTATGGCCAGTTTAAATGTTAGAAATTATCATGGAAAGTGAAGAATCAAACCTAATACCAATTATTTCTGTTAAAAATTTCTGCTTGATGCCTTGACAATGCCCAAATAAGTCGTATGAATGAACTCTACGACAACATAAGGACAAAGTCTCCAAAGGCAGTGCCCTCAATTCTGGAGTAAGTGAGAACACACAAGGCAGCTTTAAGCTTATCGTGAAATTAGATCAGAGAAAAGAAACAAGGAGTATTAAAGGGAGGAAAAAAATAGCATCAAAGATTGAAAAATTCTATGAGTTAAGCTTTGCATACAATGAGTCTTGAATAAAGGTCAAGCACCAGTCATATGCAAAGTGCTTTTACAGAAGTTCATTGAAAAAATAAGTTTTCAAAATTTTAGTTGTTTAATTTTTTGGATAGGCAATTAGCAAAACAAAGGATAGGGAAAACTCGTGATTTAGCATAAAGTACAAGCAATGTAATCAGTGTTGTGTTAGAAATATAAATACATGGATACACTCAACTCTCACACCTTCATTATTGGACTTCGTGGATTGGTTAGGCTCCCCATAAAGTGTGTTTGCTTATTTTTGTGTATTTCTACCTTTGGGTTTTTCTTGCTTGTATACATTGTGTATGGTTCTTAATTCCTTTTTTGCCTATATACATAAAAGATTCATGTTTCATATCTATGAGTAGATCCAAGCACATTGTGGAAATTCGAAAGGTTAGATTCTCAAAGACTCACGACGATGGCAAAAACCAAGTTAACCCAAGCATAAAGCTATATTTGCAGGATCATGTATAGGTGTTGGATTTAGTTTAATATTAAAATGTTAGATTTGCGTATTCATCTAGATGTCTAGTGCTTCTATTCTTTTAGGGTGGGTGGGTGGGTAGGGTGAAATGTGAAAGAAGAGATTGTGCTGAGTGCAACCCAGGCAGAAAAAACAGAATACACAGGGCTAAACAACTCCTGTAAAGCTAGACCAAGGCGGCAAAAGGTCATAACCATGGAAAACTAACCTATAAAATCAATCATAGACAAAGTATGATATTATACTCCCTTTTTTTTTATAGGTAAAGAAATTTACATTAGAAAATAGACAGAAAGAGTTTGATCCCCTATGTGACCTCAGTCAATTCATAAAAGTATGTAACAAGATACTGAAGTACCCACCTCGGAGTGCTCAAATGTTATTGAACAAATGCTTCCATTCCTTTCCTTCCATAAAGTCCATAATAAACATAAGGCAACCTCCAAGCCTTCTCCCTTTTAATCTACAAGAACTGGAGCCAAGTTAGCAAATTCCTCCTTCTAAAGACTGCAAACCCATTGGAACCAAAAAAAAAAGGAGCCAAATTCACAATATTCTAGCCTTATCATAAAATAGGATTCGGTTATCAGAATTTTTCTGTTTTTCGTTGCACAAGTAGAATTGACTTGGAATAATACTCCATCCCCTCCTTTCCAGCTCATCTATGTCAAAATTTGCCCACTATTACTTCCAACCAAAAAAAAATCCTACCTTTACTAAAGCCTAAGATCTCCAAATAATGTCTATGAGAAGGACTGTCATTAGAAACCCTCATATAGAAGTGATACAGGGATCTAATTGAAAACATTTTTACTTTTTCTCCATCTCAAACTGTCCTCAACATCTCTTCTCACAACCAAGAATTGTATACTTTCATAATAAAGACATCATTTCTCCTATCTCCCTATCTCTAAGATATCTTGAAAAGTAAGGACTCCAGCTGCCCAAAGTCCTAACCTCCTCCCAAACATTAGACACCCACCCATCTTTTTTTTCAAAGGTTGATCCTCACACCACTAATCTTTCTAAAGGTTAACCCTTGCCCCATCCCTTACAAGAAAGCATGATCTACATCTTATACCCTCATGCTCATTTTTTTATGGCTTTCTACAACCCCGCACTGTTCTCTCACACCCCCACCTCCTCTACTCTAAACTTCTCAAAAATGATTTGTTTCACAAGAGGACGCCTTTCTTTAGCAAAACTCTAGCCCCACATCTCCAGCAAAGCTTTATTTAAAAGCACAAGACTATGAATGCCTAGGCCACCCTCCTCCTTATCTGCACAAACTAACTTCCAATTCACTATAGTAGGACTCTTCTCAAGTGCACCACCACCCCATAAAAGTGTCCCTTCGAATTTTCGTAAGTCTAGCACACAACTTTCCACGAATGACATGAAGCGAACATAAAGCCTTTCGTGGTTCACCCTTCACAACTCAAAGTAAATTTGGAAGTTTCTAAAGCTCCCATCTTTTCCCTCTAGTCCCTCCCTTTTTCCCCTTCTTATTGCAATACACTGTTAAAAAGAATTCACTTTTCAGCTAACTTTTCTTTTTCTCCAATGTAATTATTACCTAGAAAGTTTAAGAATATAAAGACATCAATGAAAAATCAAACTGCCGCACCTTAAATAAGTGGGAGTGTCCAGCAAGGATCCGATAGTCACACCCATGTCATGTCATCTTGACATGGGTACAAAGTGAAACGGTAGGATCTAGACATCACTACCCAAAAGAATCCACAGGGCAGTCATCATCCAAAGCTAAACAAGTAAAATATTACTCAAAGCAAAGGTTTCATTTTAGAGAATAAAACGATCAATACACCTTTTTCGAGCCATTTGCCTTGAGCCAGTTAACTGAAGCACTAATGTCCTTTACAGCACCTTGCCAGTCAAGACCATCCATCAAATGCTGTGCTTCTGCGGCATCTAACCCAACCTTGCCTCTATACAAACTGAAATAAGATGGAACAAATAAGCATATTCAGCATTCAAATGTTGTAGACAAATACGAATAAATAAATTTATTATTACTCTGGGATAAGTATATGCCTAAGAACACTTTAGTACATCAGAGTAAATCTACCACTAACTCAAACCCGTGACTTCTTCCCATGCCTTATGCCTGTTTGAAATGGTGAACATTCTACCACTTGAACTAGGCATGATGGGCTGTGATAAGTCTATGTTAACATTAAATATTTGTATAGAGCCAGTATATCTTACTCTGGGATAAGTGCTTTAAAACCAGGATCCAACTGTGAAATTTTCAAAGCATGGTTCTTAACCTCATAATCCACACCCCACCACTCCTGAACCACGACAATCCCAGGAGCATCTTCTTTGCCAACCACATATGCATCAAATGTCTGTTTGTTCAAATGAGGATTCAATTAGCATAACAAACTTAGAAGAGGCAATCTAGTTCATAATAGCAATAACACCAACAAGAAGCATTAGGATGTTGCCTCCAGCTTTGAATACAAGCCGTCACATAATTAGAGTCATTTGAAAAAAAATGAAAACTTCAGAACAACATAAATCTAACATAGGCATTCATCCAATTTACATTTTTGTTACTTCTATGCACACATCAACTAGTTCTTTTTTTTTCTTTATAAGTATATAAGTACATCAAAAAAGAGGCGCCAAAATAGCAACCCAAGCAATACATCAACTAGTTCTTCTATACCAGTGAATAGAGCAAGTGTATCTAAGTGACTAGCAAAAAGCCCAGAAGATCAGGGCATGTTTGGGAGTAATTGCAGAGATTTGAGAAGGCATTTCCCTAATGATTGAAAAAGGTTTATAAAAGGAAGGATAATTTAGCAACATTTTAAAAATCTAAAGAATTACTTGATTCCTGAACTAGAACTTGGCAAATGCTCCTTCAACACACCACCAAAAACACTATCAAATCACACTTTTTGCCTTATATCCAAAACTAATTGTTCAGTATGTGCTACTGGATGAATTGGCCAGTTTAGAGACAAAATACTCCCAACTGTTTATCAATGAGCTGCATAATCTTTCAATCTGATATTCCATTGTTGGATAAATTAGTTCTTCAATCAAAGGCATTTAGCTCAATTTCTGTGGAGGAAACCCTAAGTCCTCCACTCATCAGTAATCTAATCAACTCAATAAATTAATCAACACACGCATGGTCACTCCAAGGCCAAAAATTCCACTGAACCGGCAGAGACCCATTAATCCTAACAACCCCCAAAAACCAAAGCCACTAAATACTCTCAACCAACGCAGTTACGCAGAATCCTATAAAAAAACCTCACCAAATCATAAAAAAGATCCAGTTGATTCACAAAGCGCAGCGAAATGAACATCTTAAAGTCCGATCCAAATTCTCAAAAACGTTTGGATTTTTCTTTACTTTCCAGAGAACCAAACAAACGAATAATGGAATAAAAGTATGAAACTCACAGTATCGTCTCTCTGAACCTGAATTTTCTTGAAGGGCGAAGAAGCAGATTCCGCCATTGACCGAACTTGCAGGCGAGAGGGCGAGACAGAGAGCGTCCGCACAATAGGCTTGAGGAGGGTTTTGGTGAAGCTTCTATAAAATGGGATGATAGCTACCATTTTTATACGGTGAGGACTTGGTCAATTGCCTTCGGCAAGTTTTGTCTGTTTTTTTTTTAACAGCCACTCACACACACCTCCATTTCGGAGGAATACTATCTCAATGCGGACGCCGTTTTGGGCACCCAATAGACACTCAAACGATAACGTTTGGTCGACTGCACTTTTTTCCTCTTTGGTGCCTACAACGTTCTTTGCTGTCCTCAGCGGCCTTTGCCTCAAAAGAAGAAGCCAATGAGACGCCTTCCGAAACACCCCGGATTTGATCTTTTTTTTTTTTTATTCTACAGTTTTGAATTATATTATCAAAATTTTTATTCAAGACTCTCGAAATTCTCAGGAGAAGTCGCGAACTCCTTATCTTTTGCTGTAAGATGTTCGATAAATGCCTGAAAGAAGCTCCGCTTTTCATATGGGACATGTCATGATTTGTGTTCTGTGTATTTTAATGGTGAGATGATCATGAAGCTTCACACACTGTGTACCTACAGTCACCTTGAGTTCTATTATGAAAACTCCAAGGTTTTAATTAAACATCCCAGACAAGTCAAACAAGTCCACTCCTCTAATCACCAGGTCACCTCCCAGTTCAAATGCTTTTAAACTGAAATGGATGGTAACTCTTCTCATAAACTGCCTGATCAGAGCCTGTCTCAACTTTGAGGAGAGCCCTCATAGTTTCTTAATCTATACCCACGCACATGCTTGTCGCATCAAGCTCCACCTAACGACCTTACCTTCCTTCTATCATAAAAAGAAAGCTGCCACTTGTTCTTACCTCTATAGCTTTCATGATAGGTGTTAATCCCTCCATACCCATGTCATCAAGCTTCGTTATTGGTGTGATTTATTCACAGACTTCTTTGGTTGTAAGTAGCGTTTGACTGGCAGACCTGATGCTTGTCGTGTTTGAGGAAATTCAAATATTATGTGTTGTGTCTTCCAATGTACTGATGCCTTAGCAAGAATGGGGATATGGAGTCTGCTCTTCTTCTCTTTTGACAGCATGGCTGGGAGAGAGAAGGTTTCAAGATCATAGTATCATTAATATTTTAATAATAAAGCTTGGGGAGGCAATTCAGTTTTTTGTGAAGATGATGGGGCATGAGGATGTGAGAAGATGTTTAGTAAAACCAAATGAAGCTACATTCGTTAGTGTTCTGTTTTCATGTTCTAATTTAGATGGGGTTGGAGCTTTGCATCATGGAAACATATATGTACATTATTAGGAAATGAGGTTGAATTGACTGTTTTGCGGGGACAGCATTGATAGCTCTTTATGGGAAGATGGGGTGTTTGGAAAATGCCATGAAAACTTTTGATGGAATGGTGATCAAAGGGGTCTGCACTTGGAATGCAATGATTTCTTCGCTAGCTTGTAATGGTAGAGAGAAGCAGGCCTTGGACTTGTTTGAGAAGATGAAGATGCAAGGCCTACGCCCAGATGAAGTTACCTTCATTGCTGTTATCTGCTGTGTCTGCTCCAAATCTGTGGAACTAGGTTTGGGATTTTTCCAGTCAATGCGGTGTGACTTTAGGGTTGTTCCCAGGATGGTTACACTATAGATGTGTGGTTGATCTTGGGCCTGCTGGGCTACTGGTAAAGAGGCAGTCAGCTCATAAAAAGGATGCCTTTGACCCTAATGCCAATGTTCTGGGGCCTTCCTTTAAAGCCAGGTTCATGGAGCCATTGAGTTGGGAAATGAAGTGGGTAGAAGGCTGTTGGAATTGCAGCCTCATCATTGTGGTGGATATGTGACATTGTCAAACATTTATGCAGGGGGAGAGGTATGGAGCCATGCTGCTGATTGGAGGAAAGCAATGATAGAGGCTGGAATTAGTAAAATTCCAGCCTATAGTATGATTGATGCTATGTAAACATTTAGTGCCAGTATCTTCCCCAACTTCGGACATTTCAGGAAGCATTCAAGTCTCATTTCTGGAGCATTAAGACACCAATTTAAATTGGGAGGATTCAGAGATGGATTATAAAGAGATTTTGATCAAAGATTATTCAATTTGATGGTTGTGTAGTGTCTTATTCTTGTTAAGTGGGGATCAGGGACTGAAGTGCTAGCAAGAAGGATGAGCTCAAGATAAATTATTGTGTGGTAATGCAGATGCCGGCTTTCATCAACTTTAGTCCATTTGATGATCAATGGAATTAGTTGATCATGATATTATTCTTTGACAGTATTCAGCTTGCCATTTCAGATGCTTCAGAGTTTTCATCAAGTGGGCTTTAAGTGTCACTCATCTAAGAATCATGCTGGCTTGTTTGGTTCCTGGCTTTGAAAGCTGTTTTTGAGAATAGTTTTTTAAAACAGAGAGCATCATTTTGGTATTCTTTGAAAACTATTATTGTTATCTGAATTCAGTGTTTTCTATGTTCTTTGTGTTTTTTCAGAACAATAAAACTAGGAACCAAATGTGTTCTTCCTACTTTCCTTATTCTCCTTGTTTTTGAGAAAAAAAAACAGTTTTTAAAAACAGGAACCAAACAGACCCTTACTCACCGGTACTATTTCTTGTTAGCTATTCTATAAAACGTGGTCTTATATGATTGTTTGATTGAGCATCCAAAAGTCTTATGTAATAAGACAAGTTATGAAGGGGAGTTAATATTCATTTTATGAATATAATGTTACAAATTCTATAACTCCATCATTATGAGATTCATTGTATTCATAATACATATGAGTGATGGAGGATAAATGCATAACCTAAGAAATTTATGATACACATAATGAATAGGATATATGAAATGCATAACCTATTTGTAACTCCATTAGGAGATTTAATATATGTATAACATGATAGTAATGAAGGATGAATGTAGCAATGATATGAAATTTAAGTGTATGTATCTCCAAGGTTAAATCCCATTGTCACACCCTTCATTCCGTCCGACCCAATTGGCGGATCCGAATCGAGTTCAAGCGAACATATAATTTAATTCTCATTCGGCCACCTGACATTGGTACTTCCAAGTCTTATAATATATCAAACATATCATATACAAAAGTCCAAAAATAAAACTACTCACCGGTAGTGGTGTTTACATAAAGATCATAAACACAGAGATCGTAGATTCCATTTACATATTCAAAAAACTATACATTTATCACGATCGTGAGTGCAAGAGCCCATGTTGATGAACCCTTACTCGTGGTGGTCGCCCAAGCAGACGCGGAATATCGCTGTCTTTTCTTTCTCAGATCGGCTACCGATTAAACCCGCGGCGTTTTTACGCTTAGTGGGAAATATAAATAATATGGTTATACACAATTATAATAAGTATAACAATAATGGTAAAAATCGCATTTCATGCATTCATATCATAAACTTATACAAGTACTTATGCGTATAACATGCTTATGCTGTCCTGATTCCGTAGGAGTTAGTGAGCTATTCTTATGCGTAACTTATAATTTATAATAAACTTATGTTTATTCAGACTTTCGTAGGAGTTACGTAGCTTATTCGTATTCGTAATACCCAGAGGTATTACGTGACGTAACGATACACCTTCATTTCCTCTTATTCATTATTCAGTTATTATCATATAACTATGGGAATACTCGGACAGTTAATAAATGAGTAAGACACGCGACAATAAGTATCCAAGATACTATATCAAGACCGATGCAGCCGTGAGCACAAAGCAGAGTGCCAAACACAAAATGTAATAGAGTGTCGTGAGCACTAATCAGAGTGCCAAACACTAATCTAACAGAGTGTCGCATTCACTATTCAGAGTACCGGGCATTCAATCGTAGAGTGCCGTGAGCACTAATCAAGAGTACCGGCACACCGTGACGTATGCCTTAGCAGCCCAATCGTGACAGGAGTGTTGTTTCATTTATACCTGGTCTCAGGCATTCCTACCATTATAGTATTCGTAAATCCTCTATCTATTTGTTGGGGCATGAACTTTGCTCCCACGAACTCGCTACAGCGGCTTACCAGACATTTCCTCACTTAATTTCATCCTTTACTATATTTCCGAATAGCGATTTTAGCTTAAATATGCAAAATAACAAAAAATGGGTCAGAGGGACCACCAGACGGGTATAGCTCGACTTGTACCCCGCATGGTGTCTGCCTCCTCGAGGGTCAGACAGACAGTGTTTAGGCCGTATCGGCATAGCTTTACATCGTGATCACCGTGACGGTACAGGTCTGGGGTGCGGTGTACTCGGTACAGTCTCCCAAATTTTCCCATAAATGATAATTTCACCATTTTTCATGCACTTTTCTTCCATAATTCTCTTCTATTTCACTTCATCAAAATCACGAAATCCTCCAAACACCTCTACAATTGCTTAATTAGTCAAAGAATCCAATGATTCATAACAGTCTACCCAATCTCTACAAAAACCTGGAATTGTAAAGACCGTATATCTAAACATTATCAACGGATTTTCAAACTAAACTTCCTCTTTAAATCTAGAGTTAGGATGTCTTACTAACAAAACCCTAAGGGAACCAATTTAATTTTCAAGGAAAACCCTAGCAATCATACCCAAGTAATTCATGTACAAAAATCATACCAAAATCCCTACAATTCCATACCAAAGTCATGTATCCATACAAGAATCCATACCTTGGCTTGATATCTCTCCTTTTCCTCTCTTTCTTCCTTCCTCCTCCTTCTTCTCGTAGTCTTGTTTGGAGACCGAAATGAATTATTTTGGTCTCCCTCCTCTATTTATAGTGAAGGTTTTTATTATTTAGCTTTTAGTCCTTCCACTTTTGACTATTTGTATTCTCTAATTTCCTATAATTGTATTTTTACTTCTAATCTTATTATTAATCCATGTCTGACGCCTTTTTGACAAATTACGTTTTTGTCCTTAAGTCTTGTACAATTTTCGGGTTTCTAACTTTTCCATTTTTCGCATTTAATAGGCATAAATTTTAATTTATGCCTACAAAATACACTAAACATGTTGAAAACAACTAGGGTATATTTCGGGGTGTTACACCCATCATTACAAATTATTTGTTCATATTGATGATGAATAAAGGTGTAACTCCCATATGATCTTTGATGGGAAGACAAAGAGTTTTTCTTTTCTTTAAGTAAAAAGTTAAGGTCCTAACCAACACTTTCAAGTTTTATGTCATTCGCTTGTTTACTTACAACTACATACTACACAAGTGACCCATCCACTTTTGAGAGTTGTGAGTTGAAGATCTTAGTTAGGAAGAATTCACATAGGTAATCAGCTCATTTTAAGTGTCATTCTCTCATGAATTAAGGTACATAGAACACCATTATTTTATGTTATCTTAAGGATTGAACCTATTATGTTTTATGCATCTAAAATTGGTTTTAAAACTAAAGATATTTTCACATAAGTTTTCTAACAATTGGTATCATAGTCAACAATTTTTTGGATCTTAAAACATAGTTTTGGATTTTGGTTGTTACTCAGTATTATTGGCAACTAACATATTGAGGTGTGTATATGAACGGTTTGTTAAATTATGAGGCAAGTGGTGATCCATCCAACGGAGGATCATCACCATGTTTGTTTGTATGATAAAAGATTGATGAGGTTTTTTTTACCCAATGGTATTAAACTTCTTTATGGATCAATTCTTTTATTTTTATTACATACATATAACTTATGAATTATAATTCATCCTAAACTAAGGATTATAATATTTGAATTTTGTGATTGTAGTTTGGACAAACGAAAGAACTACAATCTCATATGGTTATGATTAATGAAATATCTAACTCTTTTATCAAGTTAGATTATTATTAAGTGTGGTGTTAAATATTTTCATGACATAAAGTAATTTACCTTTACATCACTTTTATTTTGTAGAAATGAATCCTACTGTTATTACTGGTTATTTATCTAGCATTGAACAATTAAGTGTGGCAAACTTTAAAAAATGGAAGGAACAAAATTGAAATTGTTCTTGGATGTATGGATTTAGATTATGCCTTAAGAGCGTATGAACCCACTAAGCCTAACTATGAAATCACTAATGAACAAAAGGTTTTATATGAAAAGTGGCAGTGCTCTAATCTCATGAGTCTAATGATTATGAAAGACTCAATCATCCCTACAATCCATGGACTTATCTCAGATTCAAATAATGTAATGAGCTATATGAAATCGGTTGAAGAACAATTCTTAGGGATTTCCAAGTCCTTGGAAATTACTCTTATGATTAAAATGACAACAATGAAGTATAATCGTCATAGTGGTGTGCATGAGCACATTATGAAAATGAGTGATATATATGGCTTCTCAATTGAAAGGAATGGACATGATAATTTCTGAAGGTTTTCTTCTTTACTTCATTATGACTTTCCTTCTTTCAAAATTTGGTTATTTTAAAATTAGTTATAATACTCAAAAGGACATGTGGAAGATGAGTGAACTAATTGCCTTATGTGTTCAAGAAGAAGAGAGTCAGAATGTAAAACCTGGGTAAATTTGAATTTTTTTGAAAAAGGGTAGAACGGTAAATTGCCGATACAGTACAGGCTGCAAACCTAAAATTTTCTAGATCTCAGATGACGAAACGGACCCCACCGTTGGATTCGTCTCATGAAATCTAGTTACTCAGAATGAATTTCGTCGAATTCCAAGATAGTCAGATTTTTTACGATTAACGGGGTGTCAGGCATTTGGCTGACCCCAAAAACGGGATTTTAAGAAAAAAAAATATCTTGAAAGTAGAAAATAAATTAAGTAAAATTTATTTAAAATAAATAGAACTTGAACCGAAACGAAATAAATTATTTCGGGATAGAAACGAACCCGGACCAATCGCAGACATGTGGCGCGACTTGAGCCACCCACTTAAACTTAAGTGAGGGGCTTGGGGGAACAAAGGAAAAGATCCCATTTCTTTTCCTTTTTTTTTTGCTGGTTTTTACGTGAGGGAGAGGAAGGGGAAGAATAAGAAAGACCTTCCAAACTTCTCCCTTCGATCCTCGAAGTTCTACCGGTCGGAATTCGTCGAGCCAAGAGTGAAAGTTCATCTACTCGACGAGGGCTACGCGTGGGTACCAAAAATGAGGGGTTTCACCGAAGATTCAAAGGAGGAGATTTCGGGAAATCAAAGATTTTGGGGTAGGGAGGCTTCCTACCCGTGCGACTACACTTCAAGAGGTAGAGATTCTTTTCACTCTGGTTTATTTCCATCATAAGGGGCTGATTTTAGGGAAAATGTGATATAGAGGTCCTAAGGCTCTATTTGATTGATTTAGGAACTGTTTAAAGCAGTTTTTATGGCTTATTTGTGGCTGATTTTGTGGCTTGGTTTGTGAAGAGTCCATGGCATGCTCGAAGCATGATTTAAGGGCTATTTGGTTGGAATCCTTGCCCTTAGGGACTGTTTGACTTGTTTTAAACGACTTAAATGATCGTTTTATGGCCAGGTTGTGGCCTGTTTCGTGGCTTGGTTTGTGGAGTGTCTATGGCATGCTCAAAGCATGGTTTAAGGGTTGTTTGCCTGAAATCATTGCCCTTAGGGACTGTTTGGACAATGCTAAAACAACTTTACATGCCGTTTTGTGGCTTCGTTATAGCCGGTTGTGTGAATTGTATGTAATATGTCCCAAAAAGTGTTTAGGGATTGTTTGAATTGAAAAGAATTAATCTAGACGGATAAGGGTCTATTTCATTTAATTATGACATGTTTAAAGGCTTGTTTGGTTGATTTCATAGCCAGTTTAAGAGCCCGAGTTAAGGGATGGTTAGGCTGTTGTTGTGGGCACCCTATATGCCACATTTTGTCTTGAGGATTAAGTGTGTTGTCAATAAGGCGTGATAGCATGTCAAGGTCAGGGTTGATGAATGTTAACATATGTGTTCTAATGTATTAACATTATTATGAATTTTTAATTGGAAATTATATGCATGTAATATAATTGTCCATGATGCATGGTTGAATGCATGAGATAAATTATCCATATGACATTCATCACATATGTGGCATGACATAGACATGCAAGGGTGCATCACATTGCATTATGCAAAGGGAAACATCACATTACATGGGTGTGAGTGCATGATTAAAATTAATCACCTCACTTGGTGATTGGTGAGTGGGCTCGGTACCGTTAAGAAAAGCCCAACAGAGTCGCACTGTTGAATAAAATGGTAAAAACTTGTGTCGGGTAATAGCAAGAAGGGCTAGATACTCCCTCGGATGAAAGACCCAGACTGGTTCAGACACTCCAACGGTGAAAGTCCAAAAAGTGTTGGAAGGCTTGTGGAGCCTACGGTGAGACCCCGAAAATTTGTTGCCCACAAAGGACACATGGTTTTGTAAATAAAATGATCATTTGAGGTGTAACATCAAAAAATATTTTGGTTTATAAACAAATGAATTTTGTTTGAAAATAATCATTAGATATAATTCATCAATGATAGATTTTATCACACATTTGCATCGCATTGTGTGGTAGGAGTCGGTAAAGATTCTGCATGGTATGAGCAGTTTCATCTCATTTCATGGCATGACATGTAGAATTCCAACCTTTGATTGCATATCTTGCTTGGAATTGTTATGTGAATGTGAAGATTGTTAAGTGTAAGCATTGCATGTGCACTTAGGTAGGGAGCAGCCTCTGTAGGATTTACTCTACTAGGCGTGGCTCACCCTATATGGGATAACATTTTAGGTGCAGGAAATGTGCCGGTGGGTGCTCTCATTCAAGGCCATGAGAGTGAAGAAAGCCGACTTATGGGTTTGTAATTATTTTTGTAAAATTTTGGGAGTAAATCCATTTGGTATGTATTAATGCGTAAATGAGTGAAATTGAACTCATATGTATATTTTCATGTAAAAAAGTGTAATTAAACTAAAAATGGACTTTCTTTTATGTTGTTGTCTTGTAATCATAAGCTTTGCCTCTCCTAGGCGAAGGTAAGTTCGCCTGAGCGAGCCCGAGGCTGTCTTGAAATTAATTCTGCCTCGCCTAAGTGAAGGTAAACTTCGCCCAGGCGAAGCAGTTTGCCTAGGTGAAGGTGGGCTTCGCCTAGGCAAACCCAGGGATTCCTGCAGACACTGTTTTCCTGCAGTGCTGAGTATTGTGTAGGTTGGTTCTTATGGTGGACTCCCCGTGTAAAAGGGGCTCTGCCCGGTTCTGTAAAATGATTGATCCTGGTGAATGGGAAGTAGGATGTTGTATTGGGTCATATGATATCCATAAGGACTTTGTCCGGTTTATAAAATAATGGGTCCTAGTAAATGGGACACAAAGGTGTGGTATCGGGTCACATGATATCCATCGGTCTTTCGCGAGTTGATGGTCGATCAACGGACCCCTGAATTTTGGGGTGTCACACAGAAAGTGGAAAGGCTTAATATGACTTAAGGTAAGAAAAGAAAGCAAGGTTATGATGCATCTCATAATGGGCAAAAGGAAGAAAATAAGATGCAATGTCATTTTTGTCACAAGAAAGGTTATAAAAGAAGATATTATTTTGGTTTTAAGTCTTGGTTGGAAAAGAAAGGTAAAACTCAATGCTTAGTGTCTTATAAATCTTATTTAGTTAAACCGCCAAACTCTTGGTGGATTGATATTGGTGCAAGCATTCACATAACAAATTCTTTGCATGGATACCTTACAAGCAAGAGACCAAGTAAAGGAGAGTGAATCATCACTTTGGGGAATGAAATAGAAGTGGAAATTGAGGCTATTGGTACTCTACGTTTAATTTTGGACATTGGTTTCTTTATGGATTTAGTAGATACAACTTATGGTCATGTTTTTACAAGAAACCTAATTTCAGTTCCAAAACTTGATTCTTATGGATATGAATTAAAGTTTGGAACTAATGTTATTTCCTTGTTCTATGATTCTTGTTTGGTTGGCTTTGACACTTTACCTGGTAATCTTTATTCTTTGAATTTAGATTACAAATACTCACAGTCTATTTTATCCAATAATGTGCATGAATCTTCTAGAAAACGAAATTGAGTGAATGAAAATTCATCCATATTGTGGCATAAGAGATTAGGTCACATTTCAAGAGAGATGATGGAACGCCTTGTGAACGATGGAATTTTAGTTTCACTTTATTTTTCTAACTTTAACATTTGTGTTGAATGCATCAAGGGAAAATACACTAAGATTAAGAAAAAAGGTGCCTCAAGAGCTACTGAATTGTTAGAATGTATCCATACTGACATTTGGGGACCCTATCCTACTTCAACTATCAATGTGCATAAGTACTTCATTACCTTTATTGATAACTTTTCAAGGTATTCTTATGTGTATCTTATTCATGAAAAGTCTAAAGCACTAAATGTTTTCAAAATCTATAAAGTCGAGATTGAAAATCAACTTAATCAGAGAATTAAAAGTGTAAGGCCTGATAGAGATGGTGAATATTATGGTAGATTCACCGAGTTAGGCCAACATCCTAGCGTTTTTTTTCCTTATTTTTAAGAGAGCACGATATTGTTGCCAATTACATAATTCTTGGAACACTAGAGAAAAATGGTGTAGCAAAGCGACAAAACTGTACTGTAATTGACATGGTGAGAAGCATGATGAGTAACTCAACATTGCTTGAATTCTTGTGGGGTGAAGCATTGAAATCTGTTGTTTACATTCTCATTCGTGTTCCTACAAGGTTGTACCTAAAACTCCTTATGAGTTGGGGGTAGGTAGGAAACCAACATTGAATTATTTACATGTATGGGGATGTCCGGTTGAATTTAAAATTTTTAATCCATAAATGAAGAAATTGGATTCTAAAACCATAAGTTGTTCTTTCATTGGTTATCCTGAAAGATCAAAGGGTTTTAGATTATATTGTCATGATCAAGGCCTTAAAATTAATGAATATAGAAATGTTGTGTTTTTGGAAAATGAAGCTTGCAGTGGGTGAATTGAGTCTAAAGATCCCTCTAATGGAGTAGCAACACCAATAAGGGAATATGGTGTGACTCAAGAAGCTACTCATGAGGGAAATGAAACAATCCCAACTGTAGAAGTACCTTTACGAAGATCACAAAGAGAAAAAAAACTTGCTATTTCAAGTGACTGTGAAGTTTATCTTAATAAGTGTGATTATGATATTGGTTTGGAAAATGATCATTTTACTTATAATCAAGGCATCAATGGTGGAAATTCCACTGCATGGCTTAATGCTATGAAAGAAGAGTTGAAATCAATGGAAGATAATAAGGCCGGTTTGGGATCTTGTAGAATTGCCTAAGGGAATTAGAACTGTTGGTTCTAAATGGATTTTTTTAAAAACCAAACATGATTCAAAAGGCAATATTGAAAGATATAAGGCCAGGTTGTTGGTAGAAGGATACACTCAAAAAGAGGGAATCGACTATAAGGAAACATTTTGTCCCTTTTCTAAGAAAGAATCCTTAAGAATAGTCATAGCTTTAGTAGCTCATTTTAACTTAGAGCTACATCAAATGTATGTTAATCTTTAATGGTGTCTTGCATGAAGAGGTTTATATGGATCAACCTGAGGGTTTCCAAAATCAAGGCAAGAAACATATGGTATGTAAACTCAAGAAGTCCATATATGGTTTAGAGCAGGCTTCTAGATAATGGTATATTAAGTTCCATGTGTTAGTGAAGTGCTCTAAAGGCAATCGCCCTTAGCACTTATTGTATGTATTACATATTGTTTAATATGAAAGGTATCTTTATTAATTTGATATTCATATGTTGAATTGATTTAGATCATTAATCAGATTAATGAAGTCCATTATACATAATATAGCATGAAGGAAATCATGATGAGATCATGATAATAAGATTCCTATCATATGCAATTATGTTAACGTCTAAATTATCTTTAGTCATAGGATCAATGTGACTGGACATTGTTGATCCGGATAGACTAGAACATGTCATACTCCTTGATTAGCTCAAATAGTGGATCTTATAAACTGTGATCATGAGTTGATTAAAGTTAACATGTGGATGTTGCTAAGTACATTGGAGACCTATTATGAGACAATCATATGGATTATCTATTATACGTAGATGATTGTCTTATCATAGCAATGGTGCAAGTATCTTTAGACTTGAGGTACTCAAGGATATCTTGAATGTTGATTCTAAACTTGGACTTCATTCCTTGTTGCCTTTTAGAGGTCGCTCATAGGGTGATGATCGGGTACAACTTGAGGTGTTCGAGGTAATTGAGTAGCTAACAAGGGATTCATCACTCCTAATAAAGAGAGAGTATACCTATGGCCTCTTGTTAGGATCATTACTTGGGAATCTCTGGTTAGAGTAGAAATGCCATGAAGAGTATTTTCAAGTGCATAATTGAGGAGTAATGAGTCTGGGTACAAGATCTAATATCACCTGAGCTAGATGTGGCGTAACTAGTCTAGTGGGAGCTACACCTTGTCCATGCTCTGAACTGAGTAGGGTATAGATTGGTGAAAGGACAAATTACACGATAATTGTCAATGAAAGGGTTGGCAGTCAAATCATTGACTCTCTAGTTAATTGGGGGTCATGATGTGTTGCTAGATACAACTCATGACTTGCTTAGATTCAATAGTTGAATCAAGTGGCCAACATGACTGGGAACCTCATGGGTCACACACTTAGAAGTGCATGGGGCTGATATAAAATGGATTTGGATGTGATCTAAATATGAAAGAAGTTAATATGTGGAATGGAATGTCCCGGGATTAGTGGAATCCCGGGATCAAGAGCCCTCACTTAGAGATAAAGAAGGCTAAGGCTTGTTCACAAGCTTAAGGGCCATAAGGGAACATGCCATAATGCATAGAGATATGTGTAGCCTATCATCTCTTAAAGAAAAGGGCACTTTAGACATTTCAAGGGTAAAGGATTTTCCTATAAATAGAACCTTATGGTGAAACCCTAACCCTAGCAAAAAGTTAAGAGAAGTCACTTTAGCCCATATTTCTTAAGAGAGTGTTCTTGAGTGTGAGAGGGTGTTCTGGGAGAAGAAGAACCCACTCTTCTTGAGATTTGAGTGTTAAACCTCGAGTTTTTGGCTTCCCTCTTCGGATCTAGACATGGCTAATACCTGGGCTTCATTCAAGACCATTTCCTTGGAGATTATCGGCTCCACTCTTCGTGTGGATATTGTTAGAGGCAAACCAAGGACGTGGTTTGCTTCTGTCACTACTGCATCACCCTTTTGGATCGGTTTTACACCTACTTGAGGTATAAATCTTGTACTATCTTTCTTCTAAACCGACTTGATAGTGTAAGGGATCCTTTTTGGTGGTTTTTGAAGATTTTTTTTTATTTGTTTCCGCTACTATGACATGAGATGCCACCTTCAAAATCGCAATAGTGGTATTAGAGCACACTTGTGTGCATCAAGATCGGTCCTTGGTTGATTGTTTTGAGATTTTGATACCCATGGTTCCAAGCTTC
Organism: Tetrastigma voinierianum; assembly: GCA_016808115.1. NCBI lineage: Eukaryota > Viridiplantae > Streptophyta > Magnoliopsida > Vitales > Vitaceae > Tetrastigma > Tetrastigma voinierianum. The sequence goes on from JAEQBH010001219.1 coordinate 1,421,545, forward strand.
AAAATGAAATTTTGAAGATTTTTTTTTGTTGTTTCCTTTGCTATGGCATGAGATGCCACCTTCAAAAACCCAATAGTGGTATCAAAGCACACTTGTGTGCATCAAGATCTGTTCTCGGTTGATTGTTTTGAGATTTTGATACCTATGGTTCCAAGCTTCAAAATGAGAGTTATGGCTTGTAAATATTTTCATCCTGTGCTTTTCTTCATGTAATTAGATGATACGATGATCTATGATGGTTATAGTGAATAAAAAACTTGGATGAGATTCAAATTAAAGAACATCATGTTATTTTGAAGAGTAGAAATTGGAAGACGACCATTTTTCCTACACAACGGCGTGGAATTTCTCACGTTGAAGCGTAGATGCTTTTCAAATCTATCATGCTAAAGCGTGATGGACATCATGCTGTAGTGTGATTTAGCCTATGAGGATGCAGTGTACCCCCTTGTTTTTTACGTTCTTGTTTGTTCTTGCATTTGTTTTGGGTATTGGAATATAGTAGAATCGATAGAATATTTGCAAGATGAGATTGAACTGTACAATCTTAAATTTCTATAAACATAGACTTGAATATACATGTTGAAATTACCTTCAAGACATTTTGGACAAAATGTATTCCTTAAGGGAGTTGTGATTTAAGTGTTGAATTGGTTTAGGATTCAAGTGTTGAATTAGATTACTTTAAGTGTTGAACAAGGAATTTGGTTCAAATGTTGAACAAATAAGGTTTTTGAATCAATTTAAGATTCAAGAGTTAAATCAATTTATAGTTCAAATGTTGAACAAATGAATTTTCAGTTCAAGTGTTGAACAATAAGGTTTAAGGTTCTAGTGTTGAAACCATTGAATGTGCTAAATGAACCATGGAATACCATTATATATTACTTTCAATATTTGCCTTAGAGAATCCATGTTTAAGGGTGTATATTGGCATGATGGATGATTATGGACAATACCCAATAGTGATTGAGCATATTGCATTTGATTGTTAATTCTTTTTGGGTAAATAGGGCATGCGTGTCTATGCCTATCTCTAATTTCTCGATGTATTTATCTTCTCATCTAAATCCCCCCTCAAATATAACTTGAGGTTCTTCTTTTAAATGTATGTAATTAGATTACATAGGATTAGGGTTAGAAGGTGGAGATATGAAGGAGTAAGGAGAATGGAAGAGGAGCCAAGAAAGAAGACCTTTGATAGGCGCAAATGCATGTATGTAAAATAATACGCTTATGTGTGCAAGTGCACGCATCGCCTCAAGTAATATAGAAAGTAAGTAAGAGTATCATCCCACGAGGATTAGGTTACTAAGTACTGAAATTGTCTTAGTCTTGACTTTATTTGGATGGTGGATTTGATGGTAGAAATAAGAAAATAATTAAAATCCTAATCTATCATGCAAATATATGAAATAAAATGGGAAAAGCCTAGGGTTTAGATTTCATTTGATTAATCCTTATGTATTATGGACCAATTTATTCCCAATTAATATTCTAATCACCTATTAATGGTATGCCTCACTATTGCACATGTGAATCTCTCTTGATGATCTTCATTCTACTCCCAAGACTTAGGTATTTTGTATCTCTACTCAACCCTAAAGTCTTAAGGGTGCAATGATTCTAAGAGATCTAAGCTACGACACAAGACCCATGAATATCTTTAAACTATGGTGAATGTGATGTTCTACCATGTCTAATCCAACTCTCACTTTTTAGATCTCAAATTGAACCACATCACATATGAATGGTATCTAATCATCAATACGCATTAAGAACAGGATGGAACAATTAATAGAAAAATGCCTCAAATATCAGTTAGAATATAACCCATGTCCAAATACATAAATCAAAATCAAACTACATCTAAAACCCTAGAAAATAAAATCAAAACATGAGGTGAAGAAATACAACCAAAGAAGAACCAACAAAACACGAAATAAACTTATTCTTCTTCAATCTTCTTTCTATAAGAGCCTTGCCCTAAGTTTACGAACCCTATGGGCTTATTCATCTCTCTTCTTGTAAGAGTTTCCAAAACCGTCCCCTTAATACCCTAGATCATGTTATCGTTTATAGGCTTCTTGAGAATGAGCCAAAAATGGGCTAAAACTAATGTTAGGCTGCAAATCATCGCGTGGTTGCGACTATGGATGTTTTGTGGTTGCGACCACACTGCATGAGGTGAAACACAGTGGCTAGTGAAGACATTTGTGGTCGCGACCATTTTATGCAGTCGTAACCGTGAATTTCTGTAGTTGCAACAGTGAATTTCTGCGATTGCGATTGTAAATCTCTATAGTTGCGACTGTAACTTTCAACTTACATAACTTCTTCGTTCCTTGTCCAAATTTCTTGATTCTTGTCATGTTTTCTTTCATTTCTCCAAAGGGATGACCTGCAAAAAAAAAAAAAAAAAAAAATTTAGAACATTAGAACACTTATTTATAACTAAAAAAATACAAAATAACACAAAAACATAGGAATAAAATGAGTATATTTAATACTCATCAACTTTGATATGTAAATTTGATTTAATTTCATGGGTTGTAATAATCATGCATGTCCCTGGGTATGACCTAGTCAATTCCATTTTGGCTCATGGAATTGATTTTAGAATGTCCATAATCATGCCATATAGTTACAATAACTATCTTTATATATTCATGAGATGAATGTGTATGTATAAAGCATGCTAATACCATGATGAGACTAATTAAGAAAAACCCCTCAATAAAACATTAAGGTTAACGTCTTCCATTAATATGGTGTGAACTAGAATTCTTTTAGAGTTGTGGTTGTTGGGTAAACCCAAGCCCTTTCTACAAGGATATGTTCTATCCATGGAATGAGTTTTCCTAATTAATGGACTAGCCTTAACCACACTCATTAGCTTGTTGGGTAAACCCAAGGTTAATGTTGTATAGAGATGCAGATAGGCATGTGTACATGAGATGTGCACACATCAAGAGTTGATAACCCAATGATGGTGCATACATCAATAGTTGATAGCACTGGCTGTGATAATTGCATATGAATGCAATTAGTATGAATAGATACATACATTTTGATCCAAAATGGCTTGTTAGGTAAACCCAAGGTCATTCTTGGTGATATTTGATATTGACTCACTAGGAGAACTTCCATATAGGTTCTCTTGGATCAATAGTAAGGGCTATCGATTTGTAATAAAACAGTGGGAGCTATTATGCGTAATTATCAAGCCCTAATAATCATGCATTTTAAAGTACAATCTAACATGATCTCTTTTACATCTAGGTTGTTCGAATCACACCATGTTAACAACAGTGAACTTGCGATCAATATTGAATTCTAATAAGTTGACTGGTGCCAACTTCATAGAGATGCTAGGAATTTGAGAATCGTTCTCAAGGTAGAAAGAATAGCCTATGTCCTTGATGGCCCACTCCTAGAATCCCCTGTTGTTGATGCATCTGATGAAGATCAAAACATGTATCAGAAGCACTTGGATCACAATGTGATTGCCACATGTATCATGCTCGCATCTATGTCACCAGAGATTTAGAAACAACATGAGGTTATGACTACACATGTCATAGTCATCAATCTTAAGGACTTGTTTCATGAGCAGGCGAGATCCGAAAGGTTGAGGTCTCTAAACTGCTTTTTCGCTCCAAGATGTAAGAGGGAACATCTCTAGTATAGTATGCACTGAAGATGAATGGATACATTGTGAGATTGGATTAGCTAGGTTTTGGTATGGATCATGAATTGATTATAGAATTAATTTTGGTTGGTTTACCAGATAGTTTTGCACAGTTTGTACTTAACTATAGGATAAACGATAAAGAGACCACCATACCTGAGCTGATCAACTTGCTTAAAATAGTTGAACCACCTTGAAGAAGGAAGGTAAAGTTATGATTCTTGTGGATTCTTTTGGTTCTAAAAGGGTTATAAGAACAAGAAGAAGAGGAAATCCACTAAGCATAGGAAGGTATGACCAAGAAGAAGGAAAAATAGACAGCTTCAAAAGGTACTTGCTTCCATTATGGTAAGGATGGCCATTGAAAGAGAAATTGCAAGACCTATCTAGAGTTTATGAAGAAGAAGGCATCCGATGTCGCTCTCCTTCAAGTATATTTTTCATTGAGATCAACACTGTTTCTCAAAAAAATAAATGGGTATTAGATATCGGTTGTGACTCACACATATATATTGATATACAGAGCCTAAGGAACAATAGGAGACTTAACAAATTAAGGGGAGTTGGACTTATGCGTGGGAAATGGGGAAAGAGTTGCTGCATTTAGGGACCTATATTTTGAACCTCCCTAGTGGACTTCTTTTAAATTTGGATGATTGCTATTATGTACCCACTTTGACTAAGAACATTATTTATGTTTCTTATTTGAACAAGTAAGGCTTTCATTTAACTTTTAGTAACAATGGTTGTTCTATTATGTTAAATGATGTTCTTTATACTAGTGGTACATTATATAATGAAATTCACATATTAGATATGTCCAATCTAATTTTAGCTGCCCATGACAGTAAAAGGCACAAGAAAAATAATATGAAATCATCTTACTTTAGGCATTGTCACCTTGGTCATATAAGTTAGAGGCGCATGACCAAGTTACATAAAGAAGGTAGCATGGGGTCATTTGATTATGAATCATATGATACATGTGAATCTTGTTTAATAGGCAAGATAAGGAAGTTGGACCTAATACATTATGATGTTTGTGGTCCAATGTCCACACATGCCAATGGTGGTTTCGTTTACTTCATTACCTTTATCAATGATCATTCTGGGCACTTGTATCTTATGAGATACAAACCTGAAGCCTTTGAAAAGTTCAAGGAATTCAGAAATGAAGTGGAAAAACAACTTGAGAGAAGTATTAAAACACTTAAATAATATCGAGGTGGTGAATACTTAAGCCTGTAAAACCCGAGTAAATTTGATTTTTTTTAAAAATGGTAGAATGGTAAATTACCACTACGATACAGATTGCAAACCTGAAATTTTTTCTAAGTCTCAAATGACAAAACGGACCTCATCGTTGGATTCGTCTAGCGAAATCTAGTTACCTAGGTGAATTTCGTCAGATTCCGAGATAGTAGGATTTTTGGCGTGTTTCGAGGCGACGATTGTCCGATAACCCCCAAAAACGAAAATTTTAAGAAAATCTTGAAATTTGGAAAATAATTTAAATAAAATTCATATAAAATAATTTGAACTTAAGCCGGGACGAAATTAATCGTTTCGGGACAAAAATGGACCCGAATAAGACATGGACAAGTGGCATGACATGGGCAAAGTCTTTAAGACTTAAGATAAGGTTAAAAGAACAGGTTTTGGGGAGAAATATCTCATTTTTCATGTTGGTTTTTACGTGAGAGAGGATGAGGGAGAAAAAGAGAGCATCCAAGCCTTCTTTCGGCGATCCTTATAGTTCCGTCGGTCGAAATTCGTAGAGCCAAGAATTAAAGTTCATTGCCTCGACGAGGGCTACGTGCACTTACCAAAAAGGAGGGATTTCACTAAAGATCCAAGGGAGGAAATTTAGGAAAATCAAAGGTTTTGGGCTTAGGAGCTGTTCTTAGGGCTTTTACTACTTTACTAATACCTCCAAGAGGTAGTCTTCCCTTTGGTTTTATTCCTAGCATTTTTGGTCGATGATAATATTCAAGGGGATGATTTAAGGGACTCAAGTGAGAGTGTTTGGATAGTTTTGCGGGCCTGATCGGGGTCGTTTTAAGGGTATGTTTGAGAATTGTTTAGGGGTTGTTTGGAAGGTTTTTGTGGCCTGGTTTGGGGCTGATTTAAGGGATTGGTTAGGGGCTATTTAGACGGTTTTTGTGGCCTGATTTGGGGCTGATTTAAGGGATTGTCGGGAGTTGTTTAAGGCCTGTTTTGACGATTTTTGTGGCATGTTTTGTGCCCTGATTTGGGGCAGATTTTAGGGACTATTTGGGTTAAAAATCTAGAACGTTTAGGGGCCTATTTGGGGCTGGTTTTTATGGCATGTTAAGGGGTTGTTTGGGGCCGATTTTTATGGCTTGTCAAGGGGCTGTTTGGAGCTGGTTTTTATGGCATGTTAAGGGGTTGTTTAGGGCCGATTTTTATGGCCTGTTTAAGGGGTTGTTTTATGGCCTGTTTAAGAGGCTGTTTTATGGGTTGTTTTGTGGGCATATTATATGTCACAATTGGCCTTGAGGATTAAGGGTGTTATTGCTTGATTTTGTAATGACATGCTTGGTTATTGTTGTTAGATAAAATGTTGATATATGTGTATTAATATATTGATATTGGAATGAGTGTTTACTTGGAGATTATATGCATATGATATGATTTTCCATGATACATGATGAAATGTATGATTTAAGTTGTCCATGTGGCATTCATCACATATGTGACATGACATTGACATGCAATGGAGAATTACATTGCATATGAACTAGAGACGGTGTATGAAATTATGGGTGGAGCGCGCATAGTTCAAATGTCATCAGCAATCGATCGGTCATGATTCTGATGTCGCTGAACTGTTCGCAATGGTATCACACGGTCGCATGACATGGAAAACTTATGTTGGGTATAGTAAGAAGGGCTAGACACTCCCTCGGGTGAAAGACCCGGTTACTGGTTCATACATTCTGACGGTGAAAGTCCAAAAAAGTGTAGATAGGTGTGCGGAGCAGACGGTGTGATTCCAAAATCCGCTACCCACAAAGACACATGGTTTTGTTTATAAAGTGATCATTAGATGAAATTCATAAATGATTTGATTTTGGCTACATTGGCATTGGGTGTTGTTTGTGGAGCTTCGATGAAGACTTGGGGTATGATGCATGAGTGAGTTTCATCTCATTTCATGGCATGACAAGTAGAATTCCATACTAAAATCTGCATATTCTCACTTGGAATGTTGATGTGAATGTGAATTGTACAGTGTGAACATTTCATGTGCACTTAGGTGGGGAGTAGCCTTTGTAGGTATCACTCTACTGAGCGTGGCTCACCCTATACGAGAAAACATTTCAAAGTGGATATACGCCAAGTGGGACTGGGCTCTCATCCGGCCGTTATGGTGAAGAAAGCCGACTTGTGGCTTTTATAATTCTTTTTGTAATATTTTTTTTTTCTAGAGCAAATTAGTTTTGACATGTATTTTTTTGTAAAAGAGTTGTAATTGAACTCATATGGACTGTTTTTAATATAGCCTTGCGTGTTTTTACATGAATATGGATAAATGGACCTGATGCGGTCATTGTGTTATATTGTGCCTTGGATGGGTCATGCTATGGTATATTGTACAGGTTGAGTTTTGGATAGAGCTCCTTATACAAAAGAGACTATGTCCGATTTTGTTAAATTATGGATTCCGGTAAATGGGACACAATGGTGTGGTATCGAGTTACACGATATCCATAGGCATTCCGAGGGTTGATGGGTGATTAACGGACTCCCGGTTTTTGGGGCTTCACAAAGCCAATAATTTTTGGATTATCTTGGGGATAAGGGGATTTTATCCCAATGGACTCCACCCTATACGCCAAAACATAATGATGTGGTTGAGAGAAGAAACTGAACATTCTTAGACATGATGAAGTCTATGATGGGCAAGGCAGGTCTACCCAAATCCTTATGGGGTTATGCACTTGAGACTACTGTTTACATCTTAAACAGAGTCCTATCCAAGTTAGCTAAAGTTACTCTATATGAGATATGGACTCACAAGAAGCCCTATCTTTCTCACATGAAAGTATGGGGTAGTCTTGCTTATGTAAAGCGGACTATGTCAGATAAGCTGGAAGCTAAATCTGAAGTGTTTGTTTGTAAGGAAACAAATGGATATAAATTCTACAATTCTTTGGAACAAAAGTTGTTTTTTTCAAAGCATGTTGTGTTCATGGAGAAAGAATTTCTTCTAGAAGACAGTGGGAGCAAAGTTGAACTGGGAGAAGTTCAAAATGTTCAAACAGATGTAGATCACCTGACTGGACCTGAGGCTGTTATTCATAGTGATGAAAATTTTTTTGATCCTATTTAAGCATAAGCACTTCATAGGACAAGTAGAACACGTACTTTTATAGAGAGATATGGATTTCTCATCAATGAACAGAGAGACGTATTGCTCATAGAATATGATGAGATTACCATCTATGAAGAATCTCTAAATAGTTCAGAGTTTGACAAATGGCTCATAGCCATGAAGTTAGAGATGGACTCCATGTATTCAAACAAAGTATGAACTTTGGTTGATCCACCTGAAGAGATAAAACCCATAGGATGCAAGTGGATCATCAAAAAGAAGACAGACATGGAAGGTAATGTGATTACCTATAAAGCTAGGCTTGTGGCTAAGGGTTATCATCAAAGACAAGGAATTGACTATGACGAGACTTTTAGTCTAATAGCCATGCTTAAATCCATAACAATACTCCTATCCATTGATGCTGATTATGATTATGAGATATAGGAAATGGATGTGAAGACAACTTTCCTCCATGGAAACCTATATGAGGTAGTGTATATGTGATCGGGATGAATCATGAGTATATTTCAGTTAAATTCTTGGTGTTCTTTGTAGCTAAAATGCATGATTCACAACCTTTTTCATTAATATTACGTTAATCCCTCATATTATATTATTCTATAGAATATGGCGATGTTGGAATCAAAAGGGTAGCTAAAAGACAGAAAAACAGAGCAGAAGTAGAAATGACGAAAAGGAAGCATCACAAAGGTTACGGGTTCGTCGCTGTGAAGACCCTTCTTGCCACTGGGTGGAAGCGCCATCATTGTAAAGACCCTCTTCGCATACAGCCGTAACCGTAAAGCCTGAAATAAAGGCTTCGGGGTCCACCGCAAGAAAGCTGGTTCCCTTTCTTCCATTACTGAACTCGAAACCCTAGCCTCCTCGGGCCATCGATGGCTCACGTCTTGAGGTATAAAAAGGGAGTAATTTCGAAGCAAAGGGGGGATTGGATCAAGAAGAAGAAGGAGAAACAAGAGGTAGAGATCAATAGAGCCAAATTCGGGAACGATCGCGAAGACGGAGTTTTCTGCAGTTCTCCCTTCAACCTACTTCATGATTTGAATTCTTCAATCTATAATGAATACTATGATGAACTAATTCTTTTCTTTAGGGTTTTGCCAACCCTAACCATAGTTTGATTGATTGATTTTTAATTTTGGCTTATTTGATTATTAATATGAGTTCATATGTTTGCTTTAATTATGGGTTTAATTACATGTTATCGTTCGCCAACTGCGGATACGCTAAAGCCGGGAGTTTGAGATCGAGAGAAGATAATTTCAGGACATGGTTAAAGCAACACTTGGTTATTCGAAGAATAGAGATATTCCAGATCATGAAAGCGTGGCACTAGGTTTGGTACATTTAGGCGTTTCAAGTCGAGGAATTGGAGGCATGCAAATATACCCCATCATAGATAGGAAAAATATATCTCGAGAGAGAATATCTTATAGGAAAGATCAACCCGCCAACATAACTCATATAAATACTTCAATAAGTCCCTAATTGAATTGACACCCATCAAGAGTGGTAGGAGATGGTAAAACCCTAGGTTTCTCATCATCGATATAATTCAACACACGCAATTATAAGTTTTTGTTAATTCTAATAATTTAGTCATAATTCACTCTAGGATTAGATCCAAATATTGTCAAAGTCATCAAATCAGTAGTCAAAACACTTCTCTTTGAGGGACCGACAATTGACTAACCACTACACTACATCAACTTGACGCGTGCACTTGCGCACACGGGTTTGCGTTTCCCAATTAACTTTACACACTCACCATTGGCTCGTCAAGTTTTTGGCGCCGTTGCCGGGGAGAAGTTTAGTGTTGATATTGACAACCGTGCCATAGATAGTACTTTGGATCAATTTTACTTTCTTTAGTTCTTCTCAATTCTTGATCATTTCCTTTTACTTTTATTCCCGGTTTAAGTGTTCTTCTTTATTGTGACCGTGAGCCGTGGATTTGGTTTCGTTTATCCCGTGATTTCGTGAGAAAGTATTTAGAGTGCATGCAAAGACAAGGGCACAAGGAGCTGTTTCCATTTGATCCTGAACTAGAACGGACACTGCATCGGGACACAAAAAGACCCACGTGAATCACCAATCATGCAGCATCTAAAGATATGCGGTGATATATTCCCATTAGGGATGAAACTGGCGGTGGAATATAATGGACAAAACTATAGAAACTAATACCACACCCTTCGTAGCCTTTGATAATCCGTGATATGCTACTTCGAGGAGTTTGTTTGTGCCACCTACGCTTGTTCGCCATCTATGCTGACCACCCATGCTTAACAACTTTGAGCTGAAAGGAGTGACATTGCAAATGCTCCACAATATACAATTCCATGGGCTATCTAGCGAGAACTCAATGCACATTTGACCGGGGCTGATAGCTTCAGGATACAACTAAGTAATGGGGTAACCGGGTTCTCGGGATCATGCACATTCATTGTCACTTAGCGATCGGGCTAAACACTGGTTAACCAGCCAACCTCTAGACTCCATCACCTCATGGAATGACTCGGTGCAGAAATTTCTGACATAAATTTTCCCACCCTCGAAGATAGCTCAATTGGTGCAAGAAATTAATACATTTAGGCAATTTGAGGGGGAGAACCTAGCCGAGGCTTGGGAGAGATTTCATGAGCTATTGAGGAGGTGCCCACATCACAGATTGGCTAAGTGGATGTAGGTGCATACGTTCTATAACGGTCTGCTTAATTGGCCACGGCAATCATTGATGCTTCAACGGAGGTGCTCCATGAAGAAACCACATCAAGCCTATGAGATTTCGAGGATACAGCCTACTAACACTAATAAGCGGCCTGTGAGACGATTAGCACTCGAGAAACCTCGTATGCATAGAGATTCTCGCACCTAGTAAACCATGTCGCCTGAAGACCAAAAACAAACAGAGAAGCAATAGGGTATAATAAATGCCATTCAGAGTAATCCGTGGGAAATTTGTGAATCTCTTATGACACAATACTATGGAGGTCGCCGTATGTATGACAGAGTAGGCCTAATATGAATCAGCAGACCAACTACAAACAAGGGCAATATGGGGGCAATGCATATTAGAACAGATACTAGAATCAGAGTCAGAATGTAGGTCAGGGATGGAGAGGTAACCAAGGTAATCAGAATAATCAGAATTATGGTTGGAGGAATAGTCAGAACAACATACCACCACCATGAGTGAATGAACCAACCCCTGAGAAAAAAGTAGACTTGAAGCAAGCACTTGCACAAATGCTCACCTCGTACACCGCTTTTATGAATGAGACAAAGGAGAATTTGCAAAGCCAGACCACCCAATTGAACAATCAGGCAACACAATTGAGAAACTTAGAGTTGCAAATGGGCCAAATGGCCAATTTGAGCGCACGGGAGAGGCGCAGTGGAGCATACCGAGCAATTCCGAGGTGAACCCTAGGGAGGGTAACGACAGTAAAAGCCGGTCACATTGAGGAGTGGCAAAGAACTATGCAAAGATCGTATGTAAACACCAAGGTTAGGAGGTAGAGATAGAAGAAGTAATCCAGCCACAAAGAAACAGAGTTTGAGGATCGACCACAAAGGACTGAACCCACTATCCCGATCCTTGCATCTCTCAACGCCCCTCGAAAAAGAGCAAATTGATGCAATTCACCAAATTTCTGGAGGTTCAAGAAACTCCACATAAACATTCCGTTTGCCGATGCATTAGAGTAGATGCCCAGCTATGTGAAATTCATGAAAGAGATACTGTCCAACAAAAGAAGATTGTTAGACTTTGAGACAGTAAACCTCACTGAGGAGTGTAGTGCCATCTTGCAACGAAAACTGCAACAAAAGCTAAAAGACCCCGGTAGTTTTACTATACCGTGCACAATTGGAAATTCCATCTTCGAGAAGGCCTCAGGTGATCCGGGAGCAAGTATTAACTCTATACTACTATCTATATTCAGATGATTGGGATTAGGTGAAGCTCGCCCAACCACAGTCACACTCCAGTTGGAAGATAGGTCACTGAAACACCCTAGGGGAGTGATAGAAGACGTTCTGGTCAAAGTGGACAAGTTCATATTTTTGGAAAATTTCATTATTCTGGATATGGAAGAAGATAAACAAATACCTAATCATACTGGGTAGGCCATTTCTAGCGACCAGCGAGGCACTGATTGATGTGTAAAAGGGAGAACTGAAATTGAGAGCCCTAGAAGACGAGATCACCTTTCATGTATTCCGACCCATGAAGCTCCCAGATGACTACCTTAACAAAGATACCTCAGTCCTCCACCCCAAAGAGATCTTGCAAGGCGAAGTGGTAAACTCTCGGGGTAAATCTTGTGTTTCACAACGAGTTGCCCAGAAGATCAAAGGCATGGTGGCCAAAATAGTCCAACCGCCCTGAGCAGTGATTTTGAGCACCACGAAGGTGCATTAGCTTGCCTAATTCCTCTAGAATACAACATGGAGATGCAGGAGTGTCGAGCTAACGACGTTAAACATAGCGCTTCTTAGGAGGCAACCCAAGCATTGTGAGATTTTCTTTTTCCCTAAACTCGTATTACTTCCATTCCTCTTGACTGTTTTACAGAAAAATTTTTGTTTTTGGGCATCTTAACCTTAATTATTTTTAATATCCTAGTAAATCTGAAAGGTGGAGGGCAAAAACGCAATGCCCATACTGGTCCGCCTGCGCGGGAGGGCAATATTTTGAGGTGAGCTCTTCGTTTGTCGGAGGCGGGCTCGTCACACGCGAGGTTGGGACCACACCTTATGGTTTGCAATTGCGAAGCTCCCTTCGCCGCTGCGAGGTTAGGCATTCACCGCAGCGAACCACGATTCGTCGTTGCATAGCATGTCTTTGCTGCGGTGAAGCGACTTGTATTCCGACCTCTTTAAATACTCGTGATGGCCATTTTTTTCCCTCCACCCATCCGTGACTTCTATGGCGCCTAAGAAGACTGTCCTAGCCAAGAGGCACCACGCCGATTCCACATCCTGTGCAGCACCTCCTCCGATGACCTGTCAAGCTTATTTTCGAGGCAAAGCGCCTAACATGAGTCGCTTGCATCCGCTCTTTCGTCCCGAGCGGAGTTTAGGACTCGAATGCATTCTTCACCTTACCATCTAGACTTGAGGTTAAGGCATCTCGTGTGCTCCCCAACCCCGTATGGCCCCGATCACCGTGAATTCTCCTCCAACCCTCGCCATTCCGGGAGTCGGCACCACAAGATTTTGTCCAGTAGTTGGGCTCGACTCGGGCACCCGGCCATTAAATCGGTTCTATTAGTTGCGTGAGGACGACAGTGAGGAGTACTAAGCACTTTTTGTGGCCACAAACTTCGAGGGCTTGATGCAGGAGCTCACATAGGGCCAGGGTGTGTGGAGGCGCCACCCGTCGACGGGCGAGTTCACCACAGTTCCGATGACAGCGCTCACGCCCGTGGCAAAGGTTTGATATAATTTTTTATCTGTTAAAATTAAACCTTCACTGCATCTTAGTACAGTGACCAAGGACAAGACGATCCTCCTATACGCCATGACCAAGGGACTCCAGTTCGATATCGGGACGGTCATTGAGCGGGGGTTGATCAAGACGACTCACGGACACTACACTGGTGCCCTGATCCATCCCTCCCTGATCATAGAATTATGCCGATCAGCCGAAGTTCATATGTTGGACTATGAGGAGCAGGTGCAGCAGCGCCTACCCATACCACTGCCTAAGGTGAAGTTCGGGAGCCTTGACGAGTCTAATGACAAGACTTTGACGATGATTTTAGACCGACCTGAGCGAGCGACCAGTGAGACGAGACCCGAGGTCCCTTTCTTAGGACTTAGTCTCGTCGATCGGGACCAGAAACCCCAACCTCGATTGAATGTTATGTTAGTAGTTTTTGAACTGATTAGAGGTCCAATGATAGAAACGCAGGGTAGATTAGAATTTAGAATGCTCCGACGCTGGCCTGACATGAAGTGGAATTTTCTAAAATTGTAACCGAATGCCCTAAGGAATAATGATTTTTCTTATTATATCCGAATGGAGGGGTTTGCAAAGGAATAAGAAATTTCAGTTCCTATGACTTTGAACCGATGACAGGAAGAGAATAGAGATTTGGCGAATAGTGATTTTGACTGAAAATTTGGGGCTCATATGAAATTTTTCGAAATTGGGCCGAAAAAAATACCTAAAAATGTCTCGTATATCATAAAGACTAACGAATCAAATAAAGTGAAACGGAGTCCGTTTGATGGGCTTCCAGTGATCCGAACGCACTGTGTAATAAATACGCTATTGTCCTGGATTACCGATTTTATGATTTCCAACCGATTTCTGATTTCGTGAGCCTCGAATTCACCGTGAAGGATTTAGTTAGGAATATTTTATGTTCAAATTTAAATATAGATTTAATTACTAGAATATTTTTGACATAACATATAAATGTAAGTAATGAGATAAAATACCTGCAGGTGAGAGATGATCGGCAGGCGGCAGGCGCACCGCAATCATCGGGAAAGCCTCGTCCCATCACAGAATATATTACGCTTCTCTAGGCATGCTGCTCAGAGATTAACCCAGATCAGGGAGAGAACTAACGGGGAGATCTTCTACTACCAATCGAGCTCTAAACGCTGGTAGCAGATGCTCCCATCGGGACCTTAAGCCCCGGTCCCGGGTTCGAGTCTCTACGAGGCGAAGAAAATGCCTGGCGAGGGTACGATATTCCCGTGAGTGGGACCCACCAAGTGGCACCTGGTTACGAAGGGTGGGACCCTGGCCAAGGCCAACACCTCAAGTGGCACCCCGTGGTCACGGCGCGTGGACTTACAAAGGCGCCTTTTATTGTGGAGACTTCACCCTTCAAATCAATTGAGCGGGCACCCCTTCAGCGGAAGCTCACCACAGGGACATCCTCATTCCCATCGAAAGCCTCGCCCTAGAAGACTGAACCCAAAGACCTAGGTCTTAGTCCAATGGGAAGATTCTGGTACCAACCCAGCTAGTATCACTGTAGTGTGGCAGAGATGCTCTCATTGACCTTAAGCCCTCGGTCCTCGGTTCAGTGCCCTGCACGGAGGCGAAAAGAAAATGCCTGGGGAGGCATGATATTCGTGGAGCGGACCTAATTCGAAGGGCACTCCAAGGAGCCATGGGAGTGTGGACCCGCCAGTACACCGAAGGGGCACCCCGTGGTCACGAATGGTGTGGACCCTGCTGGGCCAAAAGGCGCTTTATTGTGAGACTGTACTTTTCGTGAAGCTCACTACAGATACCTCACCGAGTTCCTTTCGCTTTCCCAGAGACTAACTCAGACCTAGGGAAACACAGCGATCTTCGTACCAAATCGAGCTACCAGCTCGGGCTGGTACCAGATGCTTCCTATCGACTAAAGACCCGAGTCCTGGTTCACCCTGAGGCGAAAGCGAACTCAAAGGAATGAGGATATCCTAGCGAGTGAGCTTCACTGCGGTACCATGAGGCTCGCATGGCGGGTGGGGGTCTCACAAGATCCATGCACTCATTGCCCGCTTCACCCTACCGGACGTAGAAATATGAAGCACCGGGTTGCTTCGTTTTCGTGACATGGACTCCATCCGCCGAGACGGCCGCTATCCCGCAGCCACCGTAATCCGTAGGATCACCCAAAGAGCCTTGTCATGTACTTCCGCCATTCCACACGCGACCACCACCGCCACCACCCCGCGATATTTTTTCCCAGACGTATTTCTTTACTTTTCTCGCTTTTCTTTCCGCCATCATAATAATCGCCTGAATTAAGTCAGGGGCGGGTGTAATGGGGCTTTGACTTCGCTTTTCGACCACTGGGCGCACACCAAGATATTTAATTTTAGCCTCATTCGGGGCTATTTTTTCTATTCTTGCATGATTAGTCCATATTTTTTTCTTATTATCTTTGCTGGCTTCATGCTTAGGCCACCCTTTATTTTTAAAGGGCAGTGTTGAAGTTGTTCTATGCACTCACATGTATGCACTGGTATATATTAGAATATGACAATCTCCGCACTGGTATTGAGAACTCTTGTCTGACTTGATATGATGGCAACAAAGGGAGTTGTAGTGTAATCGCAAAAAACAACCTATGTTCAATGGAGTAGGGACTCTAGATTGTTTGACAATTGACTGAAAAGTCAAGACTAACCATGTCGGCCACCCTTTTTAGATCTCAAGAACTAAATTCCAAAAGTAGGCTAACCTGCACACACACACACACACATGATCTTCGAGGTATGCTTTGACTCCGGACTCACCATACAAGAGTCCTACGAACCTTAGGAAGTAAACACCTAAGTGATGGGACACCTTAGAAAAAGAGGATAGCCTTTGAGCCCCAAATAAAAAATAAAAAATAAAAAAAGAAGAAAAAAATATATGTATAATAAGAACAATGGGGATCATCTAATTGGAATCTCGGGCACAGTCCGAGGCCCTTTTCAAAGCCTAATGCCCCGAGCTAATCGACGGAGCCATTGGATTTCATCGTCCGCATAAGTACGGGATAGAGAAGGATGATCTCACCCATCTAGGACCTTTATGGTTTGCCATGTCTCGTGAAGCCCTGAGGGGAATTGAATGCCCGGTGCCCTTAACCAACTGGTGGGGAGTCACCAATGGATCCCCGCTACAGGAACCCTCACCTAAAACCCCTTGGTACTAGTACTCTTCCTGAATTGGTCTTACAGTAAATCCCCTTAGGGTAATCGGAAAATAATAAATTGCGCCTCATCCTTCCAGCAGCTATTCCAAAACAGGCAAGTTCGACGAAGTTTGGGGGTACTGTAGTCAAACTATGCATCGGAGATCACATCTTGACTGCACTTAGACTCCTTTGGAAAGATTATTGAGTTACACGAAAATGGGGTCACCCAACACAACCGAGACCACCCAGCTGCGTGCCTGAAAGCTAAACAATTAAGATGGTCCTCGGTCTTTGAACCGGCCATCATGACCCTTCTTGTCGCGTCATGATATGCTTGAACCCATATAGTCATATATTTTCAAGTAGCTCGTGATGTACTCGGTGAGTCCGTTTTGTCGTGGGACAAGCAAGAAGCTAAGCTCGGGGGTGTCATAGCTAAATTCTCAAAGCGTTGTTCTTTAGTAGCTAAAATGCATGATTCACAACCTTTTCTATTAATATTACGCTAATCCATCATATTATATTATCTCTATAGAATATGGCAAATGTTAGAACTAAAAAGGCAAAATAAAAGATGTAAAAACAGAGTGTGTTGTAAATCATGAAAAGGAATCATCACAAAGGTTACGGGTTCGCCGCTTCGAAGACCCCCTTCATCGCTGCGAAGACCCCCTTCGCAGTAGCGAACCAGAAAGCCTAAAAACAAAGGCTTCGGGTCCACCGTGGCGAAGCGAGGTTCCCTTTCCATTATGGGAACCTCAAAACCCTAGCTCTAAAGACATGCTACCTCAAGGTATAAAAGGAGAATACTACAAAGGGGGATTGACTGAAGAAGAAGGAGATACAAGAGGTAGAGATCACAGAGCTAGATTCGAAAGATCAAGACGGAGTTTTCTCAGCTTCTCCTTCAACTCATCAGTGATTCTAATTCTTCAATCAGAATAAATACTAAGATTTAACTAATTCTTTTCTAGGGTTTTCCCAACTCCTAACTACGCTTGATGGATTTTCAGCTGACTTATTTGATTGCTAATATGTGTCTATATGTTTGCTTTAATTATGGGTTTAATTACATGTTATTGTTCTGCCAACTGCGACATGCTAAGCCGTAGGAGCTCGAAGATCGAGAGAAGATAATTTTTATGACATGGTTAAAGCAAACCCTTGCAGTTGAAGAATAGAGATATTCTAAACTACGAGTGTGGCAATTTAGGGGTTTGCAACATTTAGGCATTTCGGAGTCGAGGGGTCGAGGGCAAAAGAAGCAATGAGAAATTCCACTCGGCGAGATAAGCAAATATATCTCGAGAGAGAATATCTTCTGTAGGAAAGAGATCAACCCGTCAACATAACTCATATAAATATTTCACAGTCTCAATTGAATTGAGACACCCATCAAGAGTTGTAGGAGACCTCGTGAAACCCTAGGTTTCTCATCATCGTATAATCTAACACACTTAA
Organism: Tetrastigma voinierianum; assembly: GCA_016808115.1. Classification (NCBI taxonomy): domain Eukaryota; kingdom Viridiplantae; phylum Streptophyta; class Magnoliopsida; order Vitales; family Vitaceae; genus Tetrastigma; species Tetrastigma voinierianum. Next base: position 1,439,708 of record JAEQBH010001219.1, read on the forward strand.
TTATAAGTTTCAAACACTCTAATAATTTTAGTCATAATTCACTATGTGATTAGATCCAATATTGTCGGTCATCAACCGCAGTCAACACACTTTCGAGGGGGAACGGCCACTTGACTAGCCACTACACTACGTTAACTCGACGCGTGCACTTGCGCACACGGGTTTGTGTTTCCCAATTAATTTTACACACTCACCATTGGCCCGTCAATATGACATAACCTGAAGGCTTCATATCTGAAAATGGAAGTAAAGTATGCAATCTTCAGAGATCCATTTATGGATTAAAGCAAATGATCTTAGAGTTGGGAATGACTCTAATTTGATGAGACAAATCAAAGAGCCTGGTTTCTTGCCAAAATCCCCAATAAGTTCTGTGTGCACAAGAAGGTTATGAGAGTAAAACAGACTTTCTAGTGTTATATGTGGATGACATACTATTGATTGAAACTAGTTGTCTCAACATCAATTTGGTCAAAACTGGTTATCCAAGAAATTTCTCGCAAAAGACCTTGAGAAGCACCTAATATACAGGGACAAAGATATATGGTGACAGACTACAGCTTGCTTGGTCTTTCACAGTCTACATACATAGCTTAGATGTTGAAGAGGTTTAGCATGGGACAATCCAAGAAAGGATACATTCCCATGTCTAGTGGGATCACCTTCTTAAAGTGTATATGTCTAAAGACACAAGATGAGAGGACAAGCATGAGTATGATCCCGTATGCTTCGTGTAACGCCCCAAAAATACCCTAGAATTTTTATAATAAAAATTATATATTCCAGAGTAATTACAAATAATCTGGGGTATTTTCTCGAATTGTTAGATGAATATTGATTAAATGATTATTGAACTGAAATAAAACCCAAGTGAAAAGAGAAAGTATGGAAATTAGAAATGGGACCCAAGGGTCATAATTTACTAAGTTCATATGCCAAAGTAGATTTTGATAAATTTGAAGGAGAGAATAAAATGTGAAAGTGAGGGACCAAGGGTAATAAAAGAAAGATAGCTATAATAAAATAAGGAAGAAAAATTATGAAGAGACATGTGCATGTAGGGAAAGAGAGGAAGCTTTCTCCTTTTGAAAACACAATAAGAGCATCCATAAGAAAAAGGAAAACAGGGAAAAGGGTGCTGTAGAGAGAGAGGTCCACTTTCCTCTCTAGATTTTCCACTGATCTACCATAGTCTCCTGGCGGCACCTAAGGAAGTCCCTTCCTTAGTGACGTTACAAGTAGAGACCGAAAAACCGGACTTTCGACAAAATCATGAGGTAGGTTTTCTCCTACTTGGTCCCTTCACCCTAAGGATCACAGTAGCATCCGGCCTTAGGGGAAAGTTTGGTTGCATTTTAAACCATGGGAAGCTGCTACATTGTAGAGTGCGCAATTTGAGCCTAACCTTAGAGCCAGATTTTTGGGGCATGGCGAAGTGGGATTTGTAGTGTCCCTTCTTAGTAGGGGAAATCAGCCACACTTAACACCCTGATGTTAGGCTTTCAATCTCTCGCTTGACCTCCACTGCTATAGTCCTTTTGGCTGAGGCCAGCCCAACCAACCGGGCCGGGCCGGGCCGTTCGGGCCGGCCAACAGCCGTAATTTGAACGGGTTTTTGATCAGAAACAAAGAGAGAATTTGGCAGTAAGTCCTTCTCAGAATGTATCCACATCAATGAACTTGATGTTAGGCTTTGAACTCTTTAATTCGACTTCCAGACCAAGCGCGGCCCTTTACCAATACCAAATGGGCTGGTCGCCAAACCGAGGTCGCCAGACAGCATCGCCAACAAGTCGCGCAACAAAGGGTCGCCCAACAAAGGTCGCCAATCGTTGTCGCCAAACAGCAGCCGCCAAATAGTGGTCAGCCCAATGTTATCGCCCAATAGTGGCCGCCAAACAAAGTCGCCAACTGGTCGCCAAACAAAGGTCGCCCAACGTTGGTCGCCAAACGTTGTCGCCAAACAAAGGGTCGCAAAACAGCGCGGGTCAGCCCAACGCGGTCGCCCAACAAGCGTTGCCAAACAAAGGTTTCGTCAAACAAAGGCTCGCCGGGCTCGTGCCACCTGTGTTGACTATGGCGACCTCCAACTTTAAGGTCATATCTCCTTCGCTTGAACTCCGGATTGCGGTTCCTTGACTCTATGGAAGCCCATGGAGCCAAGAATATCTGGTATGCCTGAGGAGGATGTTAGATGTCAGACCAGAGGTTTGAATGAGCCTCGTCACTTCAAAGGTAACCCTCTGGTCACCAGTCACCACGTGGTTGACTACGCATGACCTCCAACTTCGAAGGTCATATCTCCTTCTGCTTGAACTCCATTTTGGGTGATCTTGACTCTATGGAAAGCTCCATTGAGTCACGAATATATTAATATTCTTGAGGAGATAGAAGATGCCATCGAGGTGATAGACGAGCCTGTCCAGTTCGTGCATGCTCGCTGGGCCAGACGACCGTATGACCTCCAACTTCGGAAGGTCCTAACTCCTACGTCCGAACTCCGAATCGAGTGTTCTTGGACTCTATGGAAATCCCATTGAGTCAAGAATACATTAATATTCCTGAGGAGTATAGAAGATGTTTGACCAAGGTATGGGATTGAAGCTCTCGTCTGGGCTTCAGTCTCAAGCCATTTGCCCAGGATTTGACTGTATGACCTCCAACTTCGAAGGTCCTAACTCCTACGTCCGAACTCCGACATTCGAAAGTGTTCTCGCACTCTATGGAAAGCCCATTGAGCTTCAAGAACTATCTATATAGTTTGTTTAAATTGGAACTCTGCCATCATTTCTGAAAATCAATCCTAACCAAAACTACTAGTACACACGAATAATATTGTTCTTTAATGGTTTTGGAATAGGACTGACGAGGAGGAAAAGCCAAACTGAGATTGAGATTCCAAGGATTGGGATAAAAGTGCAAATATTTTTGGGTTTGTTCTAATTGAACTTATTCTGATTCAAGTTTTTGCATGTTTGTTCTCGACCTATTCCTAATGTCAAGTATTGGGTAGTTTACTGCTATTATGAAATGAGTGCATGAATGAGTATATGAAAACAGTATGAATGTGTAAATGAAATGAGTACATAGATTGAGTATATCCTTGAAAAGAGAATACGAAAGTGAATATGGAATTGAACTGTGATATTTGAAAACCGAATGAATGTGATTGATAAATCGAAATGTAAATGAATCCCGACAATTTCGGACACTTAATTGCATCGATATATCGAATGGTTCACCGACTTTGGGATGCACTCAATCTGCATCCATTATGATGGCAAAGTGGCATTGAAGAAATGTCCCACTTGGCGATGCACCAATCGCACCACATGATGGCATATGGCATTTATGATACCACATGTCGGGTGCACCAAACCCAAGAGATCCATTGCGATGGGAGACCGAATTGTTAAATGTGTAAGCACACATCACACACAGTGGGCGGATTCATCGTCAGAATCACTGGCGTGAATTTGAATAGTCGTGCGAAATAACCAACATCGGGAGAGTGTAAATGAGATTTTTTTATGTATATGCGAATCTCATAAATTAAAATTATGAAATGAATTGTTGCATTGAAATTGCATGATGTGACGGTAACCATTTAGAAATTGAAAGCATGTGAAAATAAATAGCATGAGTATTTGTTGAATTAATAGGCATGGTTTAATGTTAAATTCATGCCGAGTTACATTGAATATTGGAATAGAACTGTATAGAACCACTAAGCATGAAAATGCTTAGCGTATAGTTTTATCTATGCGCAGGTTTCGAGTAGACAGGAAGGGAGACAAGATCGTGGCCGCGCATGTAGTCATAGAGAGTAATGTGCGTGATAAGTGTATACTCCGCTATTTGGCATATCATCTCTCAGGAACAATCGGGTATTTATTTATTTATTTATTTTTAAAACAAAAGGGTTAAACCCCGAACCTTGATTTTGAATCATTTTGAAAAGGCATGAATGCCTTCTTTGTAAATGTATTTGTAAATGTTTAAGGGCCTACCAAATTGCTTGAAATTTGTGAATATCGTGGTCACCAAATCGAACCGTCGCAACTAAATAAATTAATTAAACGCTTAATAAGATAAATAAAATGTCGAAACTGCCCGCTCGGACCGCTTATTCGGTCGGGCTGTGGATTCGTCGCGACACTTTTGAAAATAAAACTTAATAAATAAAATGAGAATTAAACGCAAGGCCCCGGGCTTTGCCGACTCACCAACCGGTTTCCGCTGTTGTGGTTTACACTTTGCGATAGATCAATCATGCACGCTATGTTATGTACTATACCGAACGTATCATATGCTCTGAGAGTCATGAATAGATACGAATTGGACCAAAGTGAGGGTCATTAGGTGGCTGTCAAGAATATCCTTAAGTTCTTAAGAAGGACTAAAGATGTATTCTTAATTGATGGAGATGTCGATCTTATTGTAAGATGCCAACTACTAATTTGATAGAGATGACTTCAAATCTCAATTAAGCTAAATGTTCACATTGAATGGTGGCGTAGTCCGTTGGAAGAGTTCCAAATAGAAGATGACTATGGATTCTACAATTGAATCAGAGTACATCGATGCTTCCGATGGAAGCTTAGGAAGCGGTTGGGACAAGGTAGTTCATTTATCAACTAGGAGTGGTCCCTAGAATTGTTGATTTGATACTGTTGTATTGGGATAACAATGGAACCATTGCGAAAGCAAAAGGGACCGCGATCTCATCAAAGGTCCAAACAAGTACTCAGGATGATGCCATTTGTTTTGAGAAATCTTTGGTGATCATGATGTAAAGATAGAGAAATGCCAACCGATCAGAATGTATATGATCTCTTGGCTAAGCCACTTCCCTAGAAGAAGTATGTTTCACATCTTCTTACCTAAGGTATGGTGATTGACTTTAGTGCAAGTGGGAGTTTATTAGTGAAGTGCTCTAAAGGCAATCACCCTTAGCACTTATTGTACGTATTACATATTGTTTAATATGAAAAGCATCTTCATTAATTTGATATTCATATGTTGAATAGATTTAGATCTTTAATTTGATTAATGAAGTCCACGATACATAACATAACATGAAAGAAATCATGATAATAAGATTCCTATCATATGCAATTATGTTAGTGTCTAAATTATTCCTAGTCATAGGATCAACGAGACTGGACATTGTTGATTTAGATAGACTAGTACATGCCATACTCCATGATTGGATCAAGCAGTGGATCTTATAAACTATGATCATGAGTTTATTAGAGTTGACATGTGGATGCTTGCTAAGAGTAGCTAAGTACATCGGAGACTTGCCATGAGACAATCATATGAATTATCTATTATATGTAGATGATTGTCTCATCATAGAAATGGTGCAAGTATCCCAGACTCGTACCCAAGGATATCTTGGAGCGTCGATTCCAGACTCGGATTTCATTCCTTGTTGTCCTTTAGAGGTCGATCATAGGGTGATGATTGGGTACAACTTGAGGTGTTCGAAGGTAATTGAGTAGCCAACAAGGGATTCACCACTCCTAATAAAGGGAGAGTATACCCATAACCTCTTGTCGGGATCATTACTTGAGAATATTTGGTCATAGTGGAAATGTCATGAAGAGTGTCTTTAGGTGCATAATTGATATACAGAGTACCAGTATGATTCTAATATTTAATTTAGTTAGATGTATGAGGTTTACTTATCAGAAATACATCTAACTATGTCAAAACTAGAATGTATGAGAATACGAAAGATGAATCGCATAATAATTGTTAGTGAATGGGGTCAGAACAAACCATTGACTCTCCTACCAATTGAGAGTCATGATGTATAGATACCGCTATGACTTGCTTGGATCTGATGAATCAAGTGGCCAACACTGAATCTGATGGGTCACACACTTAGAAGTGCTGGCTGATATAGAATGTATTTGATGTGATCCAAAATATGAAGAAGTTAATCTATGGAATGGAATGTCACGGGATTAGTGGAATCCCAAGATCAAGAGCCCTCACTTAGAGATAAAGAAGGCTTGGGCTTGTTCATGGGCTTAAGGGCCATAAGGGAACATGCCATAACGCATAGAGATATGTGTAGCTTATCATCTCTTAAAAAGAAATGCATTTTAGACTTTTCAAGGGTAAGGATTTTCCTATAAATAGAACCTTATGGAGAAACCCTAACTTTAAGGTAAAAATTTAAGAGAAGTCACTTTATCCCATATTTTTCAAGAAAGTATTCTTTAGTGTGAGAGGGCGTTCTTGAAGAAGAACAACACACACTTCTTGAGATTTGAGTGTCAAATCCTTGAGTTTTTGGCTTCCCTTTTTAGATCTAGACTTGGCTAGCACTGGGGCTTCATCCGAGACCGTTTCCTTAAAGGTTATTTGCTCCACTTTTCATGTGGATATTGTTAGAGGCAAACCAAGGATGTGGTTTTCTTCTGTCGTTGCTGCATCACCCTTCGGGATTGATTTTACACCGACGTGAGGTATAAATCCCGCACCATCTTTCTTTTAAATTGACTTGATACCTCAAGGGATCCTTTTTGGTGGTTTTTGAAGAATTTTTGTTGTTGTTTCCGTTGCTATGGCATGAAATGCCACCTTCAAAACCCAACACCATGAAATTCTCATCACTTTTGGTTTCAAAGAGAATCTAGTGGATTAATGTATATACCTAAAGATTAGTGGGAGCAAGATTTGTATTATAGTTTTGTATGTTGATGATATTTTGCTTGCTAGCAACAATATGAGAATGATTCATGAAACCAAATAATTTATATATTAGAAATTTGACATGAAAGATCTTGGTGAAGCCTCTTATGTACTAGGCATTGAAATTCATTAAGATAGATCACGTGGATTATTAGGATTATCCCAAAAGAGCTATATTGAAAAAGTTTTTAAAAGATTTAACATGCATAGTTGTTCTAATAGTGTTGCTCTTATTGTGAAAGGGGACATATTTTGTGAACTTCAATGTCTTAAAAGTGATCTTGAAAAGAATCAAATGGAAAATAAAAAATACATTATGCTTATGCAATAGGGAGTATCATGTATGTTCAAGTTTGCACACGACCAAACATATCTTATGTAATAGGCGTGCTTGGTAGATACCAAAGTAATCTATGTATTGAGCATTGGAAGGTAGTCAAGAAAGTATTGTGTTATTTGCAAGGGATTAAGGACTATATGTTGACATATAGAAGAACAAATAATCTAGAGATTATGAATTATTCTGATTCTGATTATGTTGGTTGTAAGGATACTAGAATGTCGACATTTGACTATGTTTTTATGCTTTTTGATGGACCTATTTCTTGGAAGAGCCATAAGCAAGCACTAGTAGCTCCTTCTACAATGGAGGTAGAATATATATCTTGTTATGAAGCCATGTGTCATGAAATATGGTTGGGAAACTTGGGAAACTTTGGCTTAAGCCTGCATGTTGTTGATTCGAATATGAGACCGTTGAGAATATATTATGATAATAGTGTTGCTGTTTAATTGTCCAAAAATAATAAAACTACAAGAGGATCAAAACACATCGATATTAAGTAGTTGGTTGTAAGGGAGAGAGTTCAAAGTAGAGTTGTCTCTATTGAACACATTGAGAATACACTCATGTTGGTAGATCCTTTGACAAAAGCTCTTCCACCTAAGCTTTTTTATGGATTATGTTGAGTGCATGGGCTTGTTGGCATCTTTGTCAATTTAGATTGATTGAGTGGAATGTATGTGATTACATAATGAAAATAAAGTTATTGATATTAATGTTTATTATGTTACTTTTAGACATTGATCTTATGCACAATCCATATGTTTAAAATTTGAAGTGACCATTACATGAATGGTTTAGCATTATGTTATAAAATCCATTATTTTATGTTAATGGAGGTTCTAATACTATAATCCTTAAAGAATATTGGATCGTTGTGTAATCCATTATTCTAATGGTTTGGTACTAGTAGTTCCATGAAATATTAATTTACTTAAGAGACACCAATTTTGATAAATTATTATGGTCATATTATGTTTGAATATGATCATATAGGCCAAGTGGGAGACTATTAACTAACTGTTAGCTAACAGTTAGTTATTCTATAAAATGTAGCCTTATATGATTGTTTGATTGGGCATTCAAAAGTCTTATGTTATAAGACAAGTTATGAAAGGGAGTTAATATTCATTTTATGAATATTACAAATTCTATAGCTCCATCATTATGAGATTCATTGTGTTCATAATGCATATGAGTGATGGAGGATAAATGCATAACATATGAAATTTATGGTACACATAATGAATAGGATAAATAAAATGCATAACCTATTTGTAACTCCATTATGAGATTTAATATATATGCATAATGCATATGAGATTTATGTCATTCGGTTGTTTACTTACAACTACACACCACACAAATGACCCATTCACTTTTAGAGTTATGAGTTGAAGATCTTAGATAGGAAGAATTCATAAAGGTAATCAGCTCACTTCAAGTGCCATGCTCTTATGGATCAAGGTATGAAGATCCACTACAAGAAAATTGGGATATGGTATCACTTTTTTAGCAGGGGTCAAAAAATTTCAAGACTTAAAAATATATATAGATGCGATTATGTAATTAATGCGGCTGATGGAATTTCTGGTTGACCTTTAGTTGGGTAAATTAATTGATCGTGACTATACTTACCCGTGTAGCTTGAAAAATAGAAAACCGATGATATATTGTGGACCTAATAGATACGCAGGGTGTCGATCCAACGCCGGTAACGGTTTTTCTTCTTCATTTCATCCCCAAATTGAACTTCCTCACCGCTTTTTCCCATGTGAACGGCCTATCCCCAAATCACTGAACCACAAAACTCCACTAGCGAAATAAAACCATTATTGCATACCTTCATCCTCACTTCATGCCTTTTTTCCACCATCTTTCTCACAATAAAATTTCGAGAGTAAGAAAGTAACGTCGCTTACGCACCTTTTTTCTCCAAACAATACTTAAACCTCTCCATTGTTTACCCCTGGAACAAAACATAAGTGGTTAGAGGAGATTTTGGAGGTCTTTCGAACGCCTTCGATCTCCGACTCTGCCAGATTCTAGCGTGGTGCGGTCCCTCATGCCTCTCTTTCTGCAACTCTCTTTGAGATCCGAAATGCAAGAGTGATTCATGGATTCCTGCCCAATTTCTTGTTGTACTGATTCAACTTTATGGTCCTTGATCTCTCAAAGCCCCGTAATCCGCGGGATCCGTGACTAGTTTCTTCATCGGGTTAATCTACGAAACAACTAACTCCAAACTCGAATTGCCAATTCTAGTTAATTTCTTTTTCTTTCATCCGATTCCATTATTTATGAGATTGTATAACTGAATATTGTTTCGACTTATATTCATAAAATTTTTTCTAAGCTATGGAGTAACATCGATGTCTTCAGACTGGTTGAACCATATATTTGATGCTAATTTATGTAGTTATGTTCATGAAATCGCTTTTTACTTGCCACTTGGTTCTTGATGTTATTTCTTAAAACTCAAATAAATATTGTTAGCTTGCCTTCGCATTCTTTTTTCTCCTCGTCGATTATTGATCCGATCTTTTATTTTGTTCTATCTCCCGCGATGATGAGAGATTTTTGCAATTCGCTTTTTTCTTGTATTCAATGAACTCATGCGCTTGTTTCTCAGACATTTATCTTCAAAACCTAATAATCCGTCATTAGGGCCTATGTAACATCTAGCCTTATTGGTTTCTAACAAATCCAGAGGTGTATAATATTTTAATGACAAGATAGTTGTCAAGTATTTCTCTTTATGGGTTTAATATATGCTTTCAAATATATATTCTACTTTAGCTATATGTATGACATATGCTTTGTTGGGGTGGGGGCAAAGACTTATAGCATCTTTGAGTGGGTGGAGAAGTAGAGGAGGTAGTCGCAATAATTATCAAGTATCAAACTTGAGAAACATAGAACTGTGAGAGAGAGAGAGAGAGCTACGGGGGAGAGAGAGAGAGGTAGGTGTTTCCAAATTATGTGTTTGACAACTTTAAGTGATCAAGTAGGTCTCTCATTTTAAGAGCACTAAACATTAGCTTTTATCTCTCAGGACTAAGCTAATACTACGAACACTACACTCCCAAAGGTTCGGTTTTGGCCGAGGAGGAGGAAAAGAAAAGAAAAGAAAAGAAAAGAAAAGAAAAGAAAAGAAAAGAAAAGCAAAGAAAATAAGAAGACTGGTATCAATAACATGCCATTTTCGCCTTAACTTTGTTTATTTTAACTATTACCCCCAAGAATGGAGGGCCAAGCATCAACCGTTGGTTATCATTTATGAATCTGCATTGGTGAGTTTGACTTGTTTTAAGGGTTTGACTTTTGATTTGAGAATTAGAATCATGGTGAGTGAAGGTATAAGTTAGATTGATTAATTCAAACAGTGATTTAGCTCGACTTTCGATATGATAATTTGATGAAAATTGCTATAATTTTTCGATTAACCGTCCTAAAATCATAACAGATGATTCCAAATTTCCACGATCCATTTTATCTTAAATGAAAGGCAAAATATCATCTAGGGCACAAGATGGAGATTTGTGAGTGGTGTGTAGTCAGTAAGTAAATAAAGATATATACCCAAATATAAAGAGGGTAATTGAGAGCTGGTTCAAAATGATATTTTTATTTAAAAAAAGTATTGATTTTAGGCCGCTTTCAAAATTATTATTCAATATAGGTCTTTTATGCCAAGTATGAAAGATGTTCAATTTTTTTAATACAAGTTAAAACCCTTAGTTAAAAGCTAAAATCGTAGTTTCATTTTTAAACTAAAACTGTAGTTAGAATATGTGTGTAAAGACCAAAAGACATATACAAATTTATGACACTATTACCAGCGACTATTGTCTAACTCGCAACGCGCCTAAAAACTTGTAAGGAGACCTCAAATTATCGATGTATATGAAAATATGGCCAAGGGAGTGAATGTGGTAAATACTCAAAAAAACTGAATTGAAACAAAAGTAAGTGTACTCAATAACTGAAATGAAAAGTATTACCAACACTAACCCCTTCGCAAGCGCGCATCGTCATACAAGTAATAAAGTGGACTCTAGAGTCCCATCGCACTCCACGAGGATCGGAGGTTTCAATCGAATTTGATCACCCCGATTACAAGGGCTCTTCACTATTTAGATGTAATTTCAAGTAGGATGTCGAATAAAATCAATTTAATTGAAACAAAACTGATTTAAAACTAATCCTAAAAATCTACCAAATAAACAACTACTTAATTCTAAAAGGTATGAAGAGAGTCACTGTGGATGGGGATAATTATTTTCAAAATAGCTTGCATTTCCTTGAAAGTGCAACATTTGTGAGTTGAATTCTAGATTTGTCCAAGAGCAATGTAGTATAGCTTGGATTTCTCCATACACCATACATTTCATACTAGTTAGAGATCCATATTCCTTTTCGTGACAAATGGGTCTAAATAGCTACTTGTAAAATTTGGCACCCTTTAAGATTTGATTGTTTTTCTTTTTCAATACTTCACAAATCCATTTCTTAGGACTGAAGAATTCTCGCCTCATAGACAAGATAATGCAAGCCTTCTCCAAATGTACCTGGTATTCTCGCCCTTCAAATCTAATAAAATTTTCTATCTCCTTGATAAGATCTACAACACTCGATCAAGATCCTTCATCGTACTAAGGAGAAACCTCGATCAACTAAATTGATACATCATCTAATTAATCCTCACACTACAGTAAATTAGCGATCTATCAAAGTAATTTTTGTGAGTTCATTAGTTCCAAGATATTAGTCTAGCATACCCTAAGTTACCGCTTCTTACCCAGAATCTCCATCTCTCGTGTCACTCGTGAGGGCCTTCCCGAAAATCGTGAGCAAAAGATACAAAATTTCGTGGGTATAAGCTACTAATATCTCTAACAATTCATTATATGAACTATATACCACTATATAAATTCAAGCCAAACCCACAAAATAACCGAAAACCGCAAATCTGAATGTTCAGTCAATTAATCCCCAACCCTGTAGGGTGTTTAATGTTCCATTACCGGATTTCAATCACACTAATCAAACAAAAAGTAAGAAAATGAAGAAAGAAAATCAAGAGAAAAGAAGAGAAAAACCTGCATTTGAGCTTAAATCTTCACCTCAACAAGAAATAAATTGAATATCTCGAGTACAAAGACCAAAATCTCTTCAATAGAAATGAAAATATGCTCGAAAACCATTCTAAGATCTATTAAAAATAAAAATCAAGGAAGAAAAACTAAGAAATGAAAGAAGCTAGGGAGAGAGAAAACCCATGAGAGAGAGAATCCGCATTTAAATTTCTTCAATCATTGTCCGAACCTTAGTGAAATCTGAATCTCATTATACAAAGACCGAAATCTCTTCAATAAAAACAAAAATATGCTAAAAATTACTCTCGATTTAAAAAGAATCAAAATCAGAGAAAAATCGAAAATGGGGCGCCTAGAGAGAGAAACCTATGAGAGAGGCTCTCCAATCTTCCCGCCGCTCTACCTAAAAAACGAGTATATATATGGTCCTAGGGGTGAAATGGGCTTGAAATTAGGTCAAAATATCAATTTCATTTTAGGTTTCTCAGAAATTTTTTTCGGGTCTCGACATAGGTTTTCGTCAAGGACACCATTTCCCCGTCGCTCACCGTCCCCGCCGCGACGCCTTACTTCCCGTCGCGACACCATTTTCTTCGTTGCGACACCATTTCCCCGTCGCTTACAAATTTTCCGATAAAGAATCGGTTTTCTTCTCTAACTCACGTACAGCCATAACTTTCATTTTAATCCCTGACGGCGTGTGAGTGTACTAGCTGAAAGCTCTTTGAATGCGTAATGCACCATGAGGAATTTGAACCATTTGATGTTCCAGATGGTACAGAAAATTAATCTTCCCAGTAGCGCCGTGAGACTCGCTGACTCTTCTTTGGAAATATATTGCCTTATTTCTTGCCAAATCACTTGCTTTTCATCAATAATCCTACAAAACCAAGTTTAGAGGAAATTTTATGAGTTTTACATGAATATGGATATAAAATGCACAAAATAGCATGTGAAATGAACTCAAAACATAGATGAGTTTTGCACTCATCAATGTGGCTTCATTTTTGAACTAAAACCATAATTTATAACCACAATGAAACTGCAGTTAAATTTGAAAAATAAAATTTTTTTAAGTATCTTTCCATAAAAGGGGGTCATTTTGAACAAGAGTCGCCTAAAATGAATATTTTTTTATTTTTATGAAAAGGTGATTTTGAACCCAAACTTGGGCCATTTGTGGTAGCACAAATGGTTGGTTGTATCTACTTGTAAATGATGAGTTTGATGATTTTAGGAATGTTTTTATTTTTATTATTTCTTAGGGGTGTGTAGTTAATGGTTATGAAGAGTGCCCATGCAAAGGTTACACAAAAACAGGGTCTTGAATTTTCTCAGAGGCATTTAATAGGAAACCGCCTAAAGAAACAACACTAACCCAAGAAAGGTGTAAGCTCGTAAAGAAGAAGAATGCGCTTCTTGTTTTCCAAACAAAAAAAGGGGAAGAACAACATCGATGGTGACAAAAGAGCATGAATATATAATTGTTTGGTCCCTTTCTCGAACTAGAATTATGATCAGAAAAAGAAAAGTTGGTCATAACTCACAAAACAACACAGAGATAGATTAGAGAACAACTCAAACTCAAACTCAATCTCAATCTCAATCTCAATCTCAAACCTCAAAACAATATCTCAAGATGCTTCATATCAAACAATCCAAACATGTTTCTTTAAGGAGAAGAATGAGAATTAGCAGCAACTCAGAAAAAAAGCACAAAGACAAGAATCCTCCTATAGGGGGGCCCTACATTATTCATCCACACATATGGCTAAAGAGATCTCCTGCTACCACAAAAACAATAGGAAGGGTATTGACCCACCATTCAAGTACTTTTTGGCCATGATCGAAGATTAACCCGTTGAGAAGTTAGAACTCATCCATCCGCATAAGGTGGGGGAAAACGTAAAAAAATTAATGGCTGAGATGAGACTTAGCAGAAAAGGGCAAAAAATGAAAAAGGGGCAAGAAGGCCAAAAATCCGAAGTGAAAGTCTAAATACCCGCCATTCGAGTCCGATGCAAGAAACTTCGCTGGCGACATCAGGATTGAAATCAGAGCCGGGTCAGAATGCAGGATGATCCTCCTCAAGGTCATGCCAGAATTGCTTCAGCGGCCACTCTCCAAAAAGGAAATGGTGGAGAGGCTCGATTCATCTTCTATTTTCTTTGATTACCTTTGATGATTTGAAATCAGCTTCCCAAGACAAAGCAGCAGCCGTTTTGCCGCTGCTGGGATCAAGCAAGAAGGTTTTGATATCAAGGTCGAGTATCCCGATAACCTACGTCAATGGAGCATATGAATCACTGAGTCCCTCACAGTCCCGGGCTTCGAAGAAAGCTCTCATCCACACCCTCCCTCATTCCATGATGATGCCTATTAGAAAACAAGAAAAGAAATTGATTATAAAAATAAAAAAACACAACACAAACAAATTAGATATTGTTCAGACTGTAATACTACTCAACCTGGGGACAAGATCCATATCTAAAACAGATGGGCGTTGTTGGGTTGGCAAGAGCCAGGAGGTCTAGAGGAGGAGGGATGAGGATAGAGGAAGGGATAAAGGAGGTGTTATGGTAGATGAGATGGGGGTTTAAAGGTCATTGAAGAAGAGACAGAAGAGAGCCGAGAGAGGAGAGAATAAGAAGAATCATGCGGGGGTGGTGGTGGAGGAAGGATTGATGAGATGGTCAGAAGGATGATTTGTAGCTGAAATAACTTCCACAAAGCTTTCTTGAACGATTTTTCCTCTATGCATGTGTTCCTCACAGTATTTTGAATATGGGTATGCTTTAGAACACCTCCATTTCTTTCCATCAGTTCCGCACTGCTCCGGGTCCGTCACTAAACCCCATCTGAAAGCAACCCCACCCAACTGCAAAAAAACAGACACAAAAAACCAGAGTCCCCCTCAGACCCATATTTTTTTTCCAACCCCAAAAACATCAGTTTCTAAAAGTACCCACAAATGGCTCATCCCAAATCCCTAATATGAATAACAAAAGGAATATGATTATTAAGACTATGAAAAATGCACAGACCTAAACATTGATGAAAAGGTGTATATATATATATATATATATATATATATATATATATATATATATAATATAGTTGAAACCATATCTATAAGTGCCTCAAAAGTCTATAAGTGAAACCATGCAATTCCAACCCTCAAGAAGTAACAAAAATGGGATGCAACCCAAGTACACATGGAATATGCTAGGCTTCTCTGCAAAGACTAAAATAAATAAATAAGATAAAAACCCTTAACAACATGGTATTATCTAATTAAATTTTCAAAGAGACTGTCATGTTGCCACCATGGATTTGAATTTTTAATATGCCTTATCAAGAAAGGCTTCTAAACATGGCTTCTAAACATGTACCCCTTAACAACTCCTCTCTCTCTCTCTCTCTCTCTCTCTCTCTCTTATATATATATATATATATATATATATATATATATATATATATATATGGGTTTTTTTCATTTTTATGATTGACTGATACAAACCTCTTTGGTATGACTATGCATGCATGAAAACTTAGACTTGCCTTTCAAGTATCCTTGTGAGATAGATATCTTCTTATCACATACTAAAGACATTTAAGTTATCTAGTATGTGACTAAGATTTATTTGTCTACAAATGATATTTTGAATTGTCCGAATGGGACAATATAGGAAAACATAATATCTATAGTTACTTCTCTTATGTTCAATTCATTTGTAAGTGATTTCTGCAGTCGTCCCTTTGTTTTCCTGGGTACATATTCGGGACAAACTATTAGGCTATTAGGTCTAAGCCTCTCGTATATCTACCAGATGAGATTTGATTCATAATAAGGAATTTATGAAGTGGTTTGAAAGACGGTAAGTATATTTTTGCAGCCAATTGTTTTATACTACGAGTATATCAATTCAATCATATTATTGCATCAGAGGTCGCACAATCGCATCATGAGGGTCGATATCAAAACACCCTCTCTAAAGATTATCACGTCCAAATAGCATGTGTTACAGCTTCAAAGGATACTTTATTAATGGATTTAGACTCCGCTTACCAAGGACCGTGATAACAAAAGAAAGACGCAAATAGTAGTCATGGTAGTTACAGTAAACGCTGCTTAAAAGCGCCAAGATATGAATCCACTACAGCGATGTCCCCTACTACATGGTGTCCTTAATGGTTGTCGAATTACACTACCTTGGTGGAAATAGGGTCATTTTATTCAAGTGTGATTGGTGGATGTTATAAAATGTTGGAAGAGGAATAAAGGATGAGTAATGGGCCACACTGCTAATTTTACACGAATGTTATACACTGATGGTTTTTGCGGCTTACATCTCAAGCCAAACAAGTGTTCTATGAAGGACTCAAATGAATTGACAGAGATCACATACGTGATACAAACTTAGATTTGTATCAAATGAGCAGGAAATATCTAATGATTTAGAACCATTTCTACCAATCAATCATATGATGATCACTTACCTCTCTCTGATTTGGTTGATGAAGATATGATTGTGTGGAAGGAAATGATGTCTTAGAGACATCATCCTAAAAATAGTCGTAAATCCTCAAATGAAAGAAGAGGAAGAAAGAATAGATGATTTACCTTTTTTCTCTATCAATGGAAGAAGAATTGTAATTTCTTATTTTTTCTTTACTAATAGAGTTTTCTTACATACCTCAATTTTTTTGTTTTTCCTACTTCTTTGGTTTATAGTAGTTTTGACTAACTTTTTCATCAATTGTCCATATTGTACTTTGTTATTTTGACAATCTTATGGTAATAGACTATGTCTCAACATCGTGGCAAGCTTAAACAAGTGATTGCACCCCGATATTTTCAACCATGGGGCAACAACACATACTCATGATTCTGTGCATATTTCTAACTCATTTACCCAACCTGGTAGCTCCGAGTCAAGTGCTTCTGGTATGATAACGACTTTAAAATCATAACTTTATCTACATGCTCATATAATTTATTTACTAATATTTTTGAAATTGTTATATTTGAATAGGGTTATCTTTGCGCCAAACGAGGAAACGAGATCCCACACGTAATATTGGTTTACTAGCATTGAGGCCTGGAGAGAGGATACCAGTTTCATTCAATGAGTATGGTCAAGGGTGAATGAAATAAAAGTGACGCCGCTAAAGTTACTCGGGACCTCAGGTGTAATCAACACAATGTGCCTCTGCTGTGCTAATGGTTGAAATAAGGTTATACGGATGACAAGATATGGGCCCTTGTTTTGGTATGTTTTTTGTTCATATCAATTTGAAGTGAAATATTTTTTGTCAGTTTTATCTAATGACAATTATTTGAATTTTTCCGCTTCGTGAAAAGCTCATGTCGAGGAGGATCGAAAAGATACTATACTTCTCCTTAGCCGGAGATAAATATAAAGCTACATGAGCAAAATGAGCAACTTACTATGAACTCACAAATAATGAGCTAAGTATAGCATAAGCCACCACTTGTTTCGATGTCGATCGAGACGGTTTGGTCTAATTTGGAGTTCAAGAGACAAGTAAGATTTAACATAACATTTTTTTAATGATCATATTATTTGCTTTATTTACTTACATTTGTATTTGTGTCTAATACAGGTCATCTCTAAAAGAAATAAGGAAAATAGAGCTAAACAGAAGATTAATCACACATCAGGGTCTAAAAGCTTTGCACAACTTCGTTATGAACAAGTTAGTGCATCATTTTTAATAATAATGTTATTTTTAATGAATTTATTATTTATTATTTATTTATTTTACACTTTATTTATATATAGGCGCGACTGAGGGAGGATGGTACACAACTTAATAGGATACATATGTTCAAGCTCCTTCATACGTGCAAGGACGGAACTCCCCGTTGATGATGCATCTTATGATATCAGTGGGTGAATATTTACTATTTTCATAACAATTATCGCAAAATATAATGACATACTTATATAAGTACAATCTAAGAGTGATTTTCCTTGACTATCCCTTTAGGCCAAGTTCGAGGATACTCGCAACTTAAACACAATCACAAATGGGAGAAGTCTTCATCATCTCCTCCATTATCGTTGGATAAGATGTACACACAAGTGATGGGCCTAGAAAGACATGGTCGCGGTACGGGTTTTGAATTTGCGCGACCTCTGCGGGTATTTGGAGCCACGCCAAAAAGAGGCCAATGCAACCCTCGCGATCAAAGTCAATAAATGTAAGGAGAGATCACTCCATTTTAAACAACGGAACAACAACAAATTCGATCAACAAAGAGCAACTACAAGCACAACAAGGACAATTGCAAAAGACCAACAAGGACGCTATATTAACAACAAAACAAATGGAGATGATGCAACAACACATGCAGCAGATGCAGACAATGATGAATCAGATGTTCCAGTTTCAGCAAGGAAAGGGCCAACTAGGCCCTTCGTTTAGTTGTTGATGTCCACTTTGGACATATGGATGTTATTTTCTGTATAAAGAAAGTGGATTTTGCATTTTTTAGAAGTTTTTATTTTGATTTTGATGTCACTCCCCAAGACGTTCATGGTTTAGTTTTTCCTCAATTCGTATAAATACATGCCTTAATGGACAAGAAACCAAAGACCTTGTGGAAATGGAAGGTGATGGGTTAAATTATTCTATTGTGGTTGGAATCAGCAAATTAGTGATTTTATAGAGCCTAAACCTATAATTTCTCTTTGTATTTAATTTCGCAGATAGCTCACTCTATGGAATCTGCAGTGCCAAAGATGGATGAACATGGAATGATAGTTACTACCCTGAGGTGCCTTCTCTTTTTCATGTTATTTCTTTTACTGTTGTCTTTGTTTTTAGTTGTTCTCCATCTCTTACTAAAATAAAATAATAATAATAATAATAATTACTATTGTTATTTCATATGCATTTCGCAGACACTACAATCGAATGTATGTTGTCACCGCCGGGTCCTCGGTTTCAAGAAGATGCTTTGGCCTGCTGCCCAAAAGTTCCTTGATCCAAAGACGATATCAAAAATACAGGTAAATTGGTTAATTCATGCCTGAATATCATTTGCTTGAATATCATGCCTTTATCCTTTTGACATTTCATCCGAACGCTCAGCTCGAATGAAAATCAAGGTACTTGTGTTTTCAGATTGTTCTTCAGCCTATATTTGAGTGGGTTGTTATTCTTATTTTTATTTTTACAACTTTAATTTATTGTTTGAATTCGAAATGCCGACCGTTAGAAGCAAATTTTGTTTTCGTTGTGGATTTGTTTAGATCAAGGTAAATTTAATGATCCACAATGGGTTTTTCTTTTGTTTGTTGTTTTCCATGACTGGCATTAATAACTAGATCTTAGAACTTCAACAAGATCTCCTTCTCAAAATTTTCTCAATGTGATATACTGGTGAGAATATTTATCAACAAAGGAATCTTGATCGATGAATTTTAGCACTTTCCAGATCGAATTATTTTGGAATTCGAGTATGATCCAAGAGATGCAAACATACATAATCCAACTTTCCCGCTTTTGTGTTAATCTTCAATAGATTAGTCTCGAATTTCGTGTTTTTATCGTTGACATTCCGCAACAAACATTTTTAGAAATTGGTGGTTTTTCATTTGTCAAGAAAAGAAATGAAATTAATGGGTCCTTTTAATTTCATCGCTTGATCTTAGGTATTCGAGATTATTGACTGCGACACAAATTTGGATGGGAAATTCATATGGGTTGTAGTGTGAATTGATTGGATGCTGGTACAA
The DNA here is from genome assembly GCA_016808115.1 of Tetrastigma voinierianum. NCBI lineage: Eukaryota > Viridiplantae > Streptophyta > Magnoliopsida > Vitales > Vitaceae > Tetrastigma > Tetrastigma voinierianum. The sequence goes on from JAEQBH010001219.1 coordinate 1,459,627, forward strand.
GCTAGTTTGCCAAGTACACCCATCGGGTGGCTCTCGAGAGAAAGGATGCCAAACTATCATGGTTTGCACCGCTAATGATTTAAGGTGAGTGGAAGGATTTTCCTCAAGGGTCTGTGGTTCTTCCTGATGATGACACTACTTATGCCGCTGAGATAAGATTCGTTTTCTGAGGAAATGGACTATATTGGTTAGATATTTGAGATTCCATTTTGTACTTTGCTTTTTTTTTTAGTACTGATTCATCTTGAGCCAGGAATTTGCCATTTTCTTCAATTTTACCTAACCTCGGGTCGGTTTATCGGGTCTATTTACGTGTGATCAAGTCATCTAAAGCACCATGCTTTGATGTTTGTGTTTGGGATTGGGATTCTTCGCACAATGTGGATTTGGAGTTTAGTTTTCGCTAGCTTAGTAAGTATTGATCAGGACTCTTTTCCGCAATCCCACCATTCTATGAATTGGTTTCTCAAAAGATGAGAGAAAGATATAGAAACTAAGTTTATCTATTCAGGATTTGTTTTCCGTTAGAACTTTAATATTCCAACCGGAACCGCCGTCTCGATCCGTGATTTGCTAAGTAATTGGGGATTAAGGCTTTGTCGAGCTGGAACCTTGTTTTTTTTTGTGAATCAAAGTTACAAGTTTGTTTGTCAATTGATAAAAATTTATAAACATTCTCAAATTCTCTCTATTATCTTCTAATGCATCTGAATTCTTTATCTCGTGACAATTGTAAATCGGCTAATTTGAACAAGAGATATTATTTTTTTTTTCGTATTAGAGGTAATCCCAACATGACATTTTTCTTTGGGTGCTTTACATTTTGTAATGAGAATGAAGCTTTGTCAGAAGTCTCTAGCAAACCTGATAGCTTCCATGTTGCTATTGTAGAGGTAATGGTCTTCATTTTAACCATTGGCACTAAAAATATTCGGACTGCATGATATATATTCTTCAAAAATAACAGTTTTGGGGAGAGGAAATGCCACAAGTTCTTAAAGTGAAAGAAAACGGTTCCGTTTCTCCAGAAAATGTATTAAGACTACACATGCTTAATGCATTCACTAACGGGATACCAACACTAATATCACAATGATACGTCTCTTTTCGTGAATAATAAAGCAAAAGTCATACAACAACATTAATAAAATCCTTTCCTTGATGTTTCTCTCTAAACTATAAAACCCAATTCTTATTTAGTCATTCTCGACATGTTGAACCATCATATCTCATCGCTGGGTCATGTGTGACTACAAAGTAACAATGGAATTTCAAGCTCGAAATCAAGGATTTACCACCATTAGTGTTTGTTCCCATCATAAGGGTTTAATCTCATTTAGCTCTATGTTAATGTTTAGCTTAGTTTTGTGTTGAGCATCAAATTCGTTTTTCCTCACATGGGTTAACAACAATATGCCAAATAACTTCATATGAAGCTTTCATTCCAACAAATTTTTTTTTTTCATTTCATCTCTCTATGTGTGAGAGGTAATTTTGGTGATCTTTATGATGACTACAATGTGCATATCAAACTACTTCATACCAAAGATTGTGTTTATTATTCCAATATGCCTTGCATAAGCTTGTAATGGTTCCTATCATTTTCTAATAGGTTCCAGTCATACAACTTCTACTGGGACAAGCCAGGTATAGTGTCGAGATCAAATGTCAATTTGGAGATATGTTTAGTTGGTGCCGTTGTGGTCACGGCAGTTTTACCCATCAACTGATCCTCTAACTCAATTGATTATGGCAGGCCCCCTTTTGGGTCTATGATAAGATCAAACACAAAGAAAGTGTTGCAACTACCAAAGAGGAAGATTGCCCAAGATACCTTATGATTTGGGCTTTGCTTGATTCAGCTTTGTTACTAGTTTAATTTGCATTACTTTCTCTTTCAATCGAGTCATACCCTTTTACGTAAGTGTAAATTGATGAGATTATTTTGGTTGTTGGAAACTTTGATTTGTCTATGAATATAGTTTTTGTCACCTGTCCATTTAAACACAGAACGGGAATACTCAAATGTATTTTCATGCATTTCTTTTATGAATTTCCCAATGTTGTTTTCTTTTTCAGTCAATGGATCTAAAAGATTTTAAAAATATTATGCTCATTTATCCCTATGGTCACGGGGTCAAAACAAGTCACAACACTCCTATGGCCGCGCTAACAAAACCCCACTATAAACACCTTTAGAACATCCCTACGGTCGCTGGCCGTAACAAAACCACTAGCACGCAACCACCTATGGTCGCGCCGTAATGAAACCCCGACTAGAGCCTATTGACACCCAATTAGACTTTCCCGTGCCTAAAACATTTGTCCACGATACCTCTGGCCACCCTGTCGCGCCCATTTTGTTTGCAGCCATATGCTATACGCGATTATTTACCACCTTTTAGTCAGTCAATGACCGCGCCATAGGGCTCCGCTCGAGTGATCACCTTTCTTTTATCTTTTCTTAAGGATTGAACCTATTATCTTTTTATGCATCTAAAATTGGTTTTTAAAATAAAGTTGTTTCTGCATATGTTTTCTATAACAGTTCTTTGTTTACATTTCATAGTTACCATGTAACTTTTAATTGTCAGGCTAACATATTTACAGTTCATTTTACACACAAGTCCACTTGCTGCATGCAAATAATCCCCATATCTGCATTATGCGTTCAAGAACTGTACATGAAATGTGGAGCAGTTGATTATAAGTATGGTTCCGGGCAGTTTATGATGATCCTTTTCCTCCATCCGAAGTCATGTGTTGAAGCTGCTATAATGTATGGTTGTTTGAATAAATTGTGAATTCTAATGCAAATTAATTATTGGCTAATACATTACCTGGTTCTTAAATTGGTGAGATGTTTAAAGTAGTCATATATGTGTTAAGGTTTAAGATTTCTCCATTGTCAATATAGTAGTTATAAATATTTTACCCATTTGTCATCAATATCTACGGTGCCATTGAAATTGTTAGAGAATTAAATTCAAGAAATTTCGAGCCGAAAGCATTGTTTGTCCAAGATGGATGGTGGATGGGTATATTCCTTTTGATCTATGAATGGATGGATGAGAAGCTTTTCATGATTCATGATTAATTAATTCACCTTTGAGAAGGAATGATGTGGAGAAATCAGTACGCTATAGATGGTGTGGCTTTCAGGTAAACTTGGAGTATTGATCATCTTGGAAAATTGATGGACGACATTTAACTGAAATTCCTTGGACATCGATTGTGTTCCATATAAATTATTTCCTTTGTTTTTAGTTCAAAATGGACTCCCTACAAAGAGGTTCTTGTTAAATAGAAACCAACCCAACTTGTGATGTTTTTTTTTTCTTTTTAATTTATGAAATTAAAGAAGAGTACATAATAGAGATCTTATAAACTCGATTGAAAGAGGACCACAATAATCTTCAAAACTAACATTAATCATATCTTTAGAAAAATTAGATCATCAAACACTCGATTCTAAAATACTAATTCATTTTTTTGTTGTCAAACAATCATAGTTCTATTTGCTTTTTTATAGACATGTCAATAGAAATAAATATTTAGATCTTGAGTCAACTTTCAAATAACCTCCATTAATAACATAACAGAGAGAGGGATATTATTCTTCCTATTGTAACTATATACAATTATTTAGAGTCACCTTCCATCTCTAAGTTCAAAATGTTGGATTTATGCTCCAGAAGCAATATAGACCGTTGATCAAGAGCCTTAATTAATAATGGGCCATAGGATCCCCAAGCTAGCTCATTAGATGACAGAGCCCATTCAACTTATTATTAAGATACAAGAAGGAGCCCATTTATCGGGCTCAAGAAGAGTAAAAACCCTAGGAGGATTAGTGTTGGGCAATATAACACACCGCTTACTAGCCTCCGTGGTTTTAAGTTCACGACTATTTGCAGACGAGAATCTCAGCAGTAAAAAAACACCTCGAGAGAGAAACTGAAACCGTAGTGCTTCGTAGCCGCTTTTCCGCATTAACCTTCTAGTTTCTTTGTGATCAAAGTCCATCATCCTTCACGAGAATAGCTTGGAAGGTCCTGCATTCTAGCAGAGATTTTCTCGCACTACTACAAAGTTAGTACGGGTGATGAAAATATATCTATCATACATTGTATTTAACTATGCGATTCCTGGCTTCCGCTGTATGATTCCTCCAATTGGTATCAGAGCTCGGTTGAATCGGTGTGTGATAGATTGAATCCATAATTTTATTTCTCATGTATATGTGATGTATATTAGATATATGGCACCTAGGATTCTATTATTTATGTTATTTATAATTTTTGCATTATGAATGAATGACGGTTTCGCCTTAATCCATGTAGATTTTGCTTGTATATTTTTTGGGGATGTAATGCTGAGGCTAATCATAAGATTAGGTTTCTCCTTGATTTATTTATTTATTTATTTTTCCTGCACTTTTATTTGTTTTTTTTTTATATGTAAATTCGGATTTATTAAAAAAAAATGAAAAAGGGGCGCTGCGTTGTCAGAATATGATGATTTTTTGTAGAGTGGTTCCTCAGACAGTGCTCTACCTCCCTGTAAAATTTCGTGACAACTGAAGCCATGGTGCATAGTTTACACTGCCTAGCGCCGAGTTCAATAGGACATGTTAGGTTTTGTGTTTTTACCAAAACCCTAAGTTCAATTCTAACTCGCTAACACTTGGCGGACTTACAAGACCTAAGAAAAGAAGAAGTACGGGCCGTATATCAGCCAGCTTTACCTCTATCGCCAGAATTTTCTTTTCAGAAAACTGTTGATTAGGGCCTATTAATTATTCTATATTTATAATTGTTTAAATTATATGGATATAACATGTGATATGTGCTAATACGACATTTTAGAATAGGTAGTTTGTATAATTGCATCACTTGATATATACATGTGCATAATAATATTTTGTTTTATCTAGATAATATTATTATGAAAAACCCTAATTAATTGATAATAAAATATTGAACGGGTGAGGGTTAAAATTAATTTAATTAATTTGAAAACCCACGGCTACATTAAGGGTCCAATAATAAATGGTTATGTGATACCCAACGGATAAGCATGGCCGGATTTTATTGATTGGATTCAAAATAATTTCAAAATTTTAATAAGGTTGTACGCCTAACGTCGAATAATGCTTAGATATTAAAGATAATTTTGAAATTAAATTAATGGTTATTACATTCACATTATTAATAACCTCATAACGAGGCTCACTAATGTTATTAAAGGCCCAAAAAGAATATTGAAACAATGGTTGTTTTTTTTTTAAAAATCAATTTTGAATGGTGTGTGTTAGTGTTATCTAGGAAGGCTCTGTCTAAGGAGGTAGGTTTTTAAGGAGTCTTAGACCCACCTCACCATCCTGGGAGCTAAATTAGTAGGACACTAGACATACCATGTTCAATGTTTAGTTTATTACAAATGTCTTGCCCAACGTAAGTATTTGTAATGGAAACTAAATTATTGTTGCACAAACATTAATAATAAGTAGTTTAAGGGATCTACATATTCGTATGTTTGTTGTGTGGATTACGTGTTAATATATGTGCTTTTTTTAAATTCTTAAACACATCCTTTTAATCCTCTACCTACAATTTTGAGTCAAAAGCCATTGGATGGAAATAACTACGACCTATGGAAAACCAATCTTACATTGTCCTTGGATTTTGAGAGAATAAAATTCATTACAAAGAACTCGAAACACCAGAGCCCACTCGGCTAATGCTTCGAGGAAACTAAGAAGCAATTTGCGATCAACCCGCAACACGACAAACAAGGTTATATTCTCATAAATAGCCGCGTAACATCCGAAAGCAAATTAATGATCCGAGAGTGCATTAGAAATAATCCAGACCTAGATGGATGTTTGCTAAAAGTGCAGCAAGATCGCCAGACAAGCCCATGGTGGGCACCAATGAACACTCGCATGACCTGAGGAAATGTGCTGGACCATCAGCCTAAAACGACAAAAGCCATCAAGACGCGGAGGGATGGGGCTAAGTCAGGATCAAGAGATGAAGATTGACATGATCCTAGAATCTCTACCCAATAGCTTTGGTCAGCCTAAAATGAATTATAATATGAACAAACCTGCTTACTCCGTTTGAACTGAGCTTGAGAGTCTTTGAAGGTCTCTCAGTAAAGACGGGGAAGTGCTATCATGCTGAAAGTTCTTCAAAACCTAAAGAGCCTAAAGGGAGGAAGAAGAACAAGCGAGAAGGAAAGCAGGTTATTTATCAAACCCAGCTACTGATGAAGAAAGCCCAGAAGGCAGAATGCTTCAAGTGCGGACAGAAAGGTCATTGGAAGAAGGATTGCCCCGAACCGGTATGGGCGGTATAAATATTGTTGAGGCTTGTTTAGTGGAGAATTACAATGATAAATGGATCATTGGTCGGGAGCCACTAACCATGTTTGATACTCTTTGCGATGGTTGAACCAAAGCAGCCCGCTCCAATAAAGGACAAAAGCTTGAAGTTGGGAAGCAGAGATAAAATGGCAGTAGGCTAATTGGAGTTATGTTTTAATAATAAGACTTTATATTTATTCATTTACATTTTATTTGTTTCGGATTTGAAGAGAGATTTGGTTTACTGTTAGTTGTTTAGTTGAACATGGTTTAACGGTGCGAGTTTAATTCCTCGATTTCAATAAAGAGTATGCGCCGCTTTTATTTGTTTGGATTATTATGATAAATGGTATATATTTTTAGCTCCTATGTCCTATAAGTATTAATGCTATTGCAAATGCGATGATGAGCAATTTCAGCTATCTAAGAAGGAAGGTTTCAAATGAAACCTATATGTGGCATTCTGATTGGTCATATTAATTCTAGTAGAATTCATGGTTTGGTACAAAAGTGGAATTTTTAAATTCCTTGATCTTTGAACCTATACCGGTATGAATCATGTTTAGAAGGTAAAATGACAAAGAGGCCTTTCAAGGCGAAAATCGTCCTTATGCGGTTGGAATTGGTACACAACGCGTGTATGTGGACGATAGGCGTTAACCCGAGAGGCGGAGTACCAGTATTTTTATCCACATTTACTTATGACTACTCAAGATATGGTTATGTTTACCTAATGCGCCATAAGTTTGAAGCTTTTGATAAATTTGGTATAAGGCTGAGCGACGATTAGGTGTCCATATCGGCGGCTTGATTCTAGCAGGCGGTGAATACTTGTATGGAGTTCAGAGTCTTCTTTGGCTCAGAGGGGATAATATCTCAATTATCATCTCCTGAGCCTCGGCAAAATGGAGTCTCTAGGAAATGGAACCTTTTTAGATATGGTGAGAATCGATGCTCGATTATTCATCATTACTTTGAATCGTTATGGGGATATGCCTTAGAAACATTTTGCATACATACTAAATTTAGTTCGTCTAAATATGTTTCAAAGACACTTATGAATTATGGAAAGGGCACAAGCCCGACGAACCATATTTATTGGCTCCGGCTACATGTCTTGTGCAAAAAACAGCAAAAAGTTGGAATGTCTTCGAGACGAGGAAATGTGTATGTTTATTGGCTACCACCAAGGGAGCGAGAGGTGGAATATTCTATAATCCAAAAGGAAAAGAAGGTGATAGTGAGTACTCATGCCACTTTCTTAGAAGGGATTATATGAAAAATTTTAAACCTAGAGTAAAAAGTAGTTCTTGAAGAGCTTATTTCAGTTTGAGATCCACCTGAACTCATTTTCCACTTTGTTTCTGTTGATGTTCAAGAGGAAAATGTACAAATGTACTTTTTGAAGGTGAATTAAACCTTAAGGAAGCTTGACTCGAACAAATTTCAGAAACTCAAGAACAAGAACATAATGAAGATTGGTAATCCACCTGAACCCTATAAACTTGAATCCTTCTATACATGTACATTGATGCAGCAAACTTGTAGTACTGGGGCGATCGTAAACACGCAAGGTATGCCTTGTTAGGAGAGACTTATCAAGTCGTTTGGATAATCGATGACATGACCCTACCACGCCTTGAAGGGCATTGGGATGTTGATGTGCAAGAGTGGAAAAAAAGGCAATGGGCTAGTGAGATGGAATCTGTGGGTTTCTAACTGGATTTGGTCTCTTGTGAAAGGGCAAAGGGTAAAACCAATTGGGTGTAAGTGGATCTCTGAGAGAAAGAAGGACCTTTCCGACAGGAAAAGTTAGAAACCTTCCAAAGCTAGATTAGTGGCAAGAGTTACACACCCAGAGGCATAGATTATGATGAAACTTTATGCCATTAGCCATGCTTAAATATATGGATTATAACGGTGTAGCGTGACTCTCGATTAGGAGATTTGGAAAATGGATGTCAAATAGCTTTTTCTAAATGGAAATTTGAAGAGAGGATATATGTCACGATGGCAGGTTCATAGTCTTAGGTCGAACACATGGTTTGCAAGTTGCATAGGTCTGTTATGGGCTTAATGACATCCGAGGTCATGGAACATCGATTTGATCAAGTTATCAAATTATATGGATTTGAAAAGTCACGATGAACCATGTGTGTATAAGAAAGATTCAAGGGAATAGTGATAGTCTTTTTTGGTACTTTTTCGTAGATGATATTACATTGGTGGAAGCTTGGTGTGAAAGTGTTGTCGAGACGTAAGGGTTACTGAAAAGTAGTTTGATATGAGACTTGGGTGAGGCCCAACTATATTCTAGGAATCAAACTTTTTACGAGACCGAAGAATAAGGTGTTAGCTTTATCCCAAGCCTCCCTACGATGATAAAATAGTGACGGGTTTGGCATGGAAAATTCCAAGGGGACTTCTACCCTTCGGACATGGAATTCATCTTTCTAAAGGAGCAATCACCAAAAACTCTGAGAAAAAGAACTCCCTTGAGTAAGAAACCTTATGCTTCGGCTATTGGTAGTCTCATGTATGCTATGTCTGCTATGTACCGGAGCCGGATATACGCTGTACGTGGGAGTAATGGCCCGGTATCAATCAAATCCGTAAGAACAACGGGCCGGAGTGAAACATATACTCAAGTATTTAAAGAGAGCGAGAGTTATATGTTGAATGTATTCGGTGGGATGCTAAAACACTTGGTTATATGGACTCGAATTTTTCAAGGGGATGTCAGCTCGAGTAAATCAACATCGAGATATGTTTACACCACTAAGTAGAGCCATTTGTTGGAGAGTGTTAAACGGACTTGTATTTGCGACTCCACGGCGAAGTGAATATGTGGCTGCATTTGAAGCTACAATTTGTATGACTAAATTCTTTTAACGGATCTTCGTAGCGATACAAGTGCGAGATCGGCCTTCACCTTTCTTGTGATAACGGTGGGACGTGCACGATCCAAAGAACCAAGGTCTCACAAGCGAGAAACACATATTAAGTACCACTTGATGTGATTTCATTGATAGAGGAGATACAGTGGTTACTAAAATAGCATATGAGGAGAACCTAGCAGACCCTTTTACTAAGTCTCTTCCTGAACGTGTGTTTGAGAAACATGTAAAATTGTATGGGTCTTAAGAGGTCGGGCTTACTTTAGAGTGAGTGGGAGGGTTGGTTACATTGTTTATTGCTCTAGGAGCAAGACAAGTTGTAATTTCATTTTTACATTATAATAATGTGAGTTTTTCATTATATTTTGCGCATAAGGTCAGGATTAATTATGTAGTATGTGATCATGTGGATAAATCATAGAAGACATGATCACGAGGTTCTCATAATTAATGAATTGTCTCACCGATTGTTAAATAAAGTTGGGCACTTTATTTGGTACGCAATATTTTATGAAATGATCGTCTTGGTTATTATAAAATATTGGAATGAATTATAGTCATTACGAGAAGGATCGGAAGAATTTAATCGAGATAAATTTCTGTGAAAGGAATTAAATCTCGAAGAATGATATTAGATATGTTATTTTTTCATAATCCAGTATATTATAAATAGATAATTAAGTTCTTATGGTTCTTTTTGAGTTATCGATAAGTGAGGCCTATTTTAAGCGACCCGATATCTTGATGAATTTGAGGATTATGGTATTTTGATTTATCAAGTGTTGCCTTGAAATATGCAAAAATGGAATTTGTAAAATCCTCTTGACATGTTTCGGTACTCGGATATTGAAAGTCAGCGCCGGTGCATGGGATCAGTTAAATGATAAATCGAAGAATAAATAATTAGTTGATTCTGAGAAAAATTATCAATTAATTATTGATATTTTACAAGGAAAATACATTTTGATATAACATTATTATTAATTTTGAAGTCACATCGGCACCAGTAGAGTAGCCTGGATGGTGGGTCCTAGACTTGGCTAGAAGCAGGTGGAGGTTGTTGGTTGTGTCCATAAGCAATCTAGACGTTACGTCAAGAGCCTTAATTAATAATGGGCGTAGGATCCCCAGCTAGCTCATTGTGAGAGCCCATTTAGCGGTGTGTGAATCTACGAGAAGAAGCCCATTTATTGGCGAGGTGTTATAAAACCACTACAAGGAGGATTAGGGTTGCAGTCTATAAATGCCTTTGCTTGTGGCCTCGGGGTTTTAAGTTTATGTATTATTTTAGAGATTGAGAATCTCGGTAGAAAAAAACACCTTGAGAAGATAAATAGAAGCATGGAGTTTTAGAGTGTTTTTCAGATTAACCTTCTAGTTTCTTTTGTGATCAGGTGCGCCCACACGCAGATCTGTCACGTAGAGAATAGCTTGGAAGGTTCTGTGGATTCTATAAGAGATTTTCTGCACTGCTACAGGTTAGTAATGGGTGATGAAAATATATCTATCATACATTGTATTTAACTGTGCGATTCTTGGCTTCCGCTGTATGATTCCTGCACAAAAAACCATTATTCTTGACAGCTAATATATCATTTTTTAAAGCCATATATTCAACAACTATAATTGAGAACAACTTGTGAAGTTTGAAGGAGAGAGTTGAGATACTAGAATCATATACTCGTGATTAAATAAAAGACATGGTTGGTATATGAAAAAGAGGACTGAGAATGAGTCTCAATTATTTCTTATCCATTCTCATATTTAAATAAATTAAATAATAGTTAACATATAATTGAAAGTGATTTTAATGAAAATAAAATCTCACCTATGACTAGATTTCAATTCACCCTAACTAAGAGGTATTTTGATTTCCCAGTAAAAGTTATTTTTCAAAAACACTTTTAAAAATTAAAAATAAAAAGTAAAGGAATTTTTTTTAGATAAGTTGTGTTTAAAAGTGATTAGTATTTCGATTTTTTAGAACAAAGAATGATAAATTTAACTTATAGATTGTAAACAAAATTTAATTTCCATCTTATTAAAAATAAATTAGTTTTTAATAAATATAAATGCAAATAGTACAATAAAATCATAAAATTGTTGTTTTATTCTTATTCCCAATTATAATTAACATTAAAATGATAATAAATTATTGTTCAAACTAGTTGAGATCATCAAATTCATTGCTTTTTAAGAGAGAATATAAATTGAAATAAAATATATATTCATTCGCATTCTTTATTTCGCTATACCAAACGTACACGACTAGAAATTGTGGCAGAAAATAAAAGAGTTGGGCCCATTTTGACTATGGCAGTTTTGATTGACCCCGGCCATAGGTATTGTTTATAGCAGCGGTTTGTGATTGACCCCGGCCATAGGGATGTTTATAGTCACGGTTTGTGGTTGACCCCAACCAAAGAGATGATTTATAGCCTCAATTTGTAATTGACCCTGGCCATAGGGATGGTTTATAGTCGCGGTTTGTGATTGACCGACCGTAGGGATGATTCATACCATTTATCTTTACAATGCTTGTTACATGCAAATGCTTTGATTTTCTTGAATTCATAGAACGCAATACCCTTTGAATGCTAGAATTATAGTGCAACCACTACCCGCTAAATCCAACACGATTTGCGACTCAAGGTAGAGAGCCTCTTACTAAAAATTATTTATACATTGTTTCACTTGTGATAACAACGATATATAATAATTAGTTTTACATTAAATTTAACACTTATCCTTTTGGAAAAAACCCAAAACATGCACATGTTAAAGCAAGGGGTGCTACAAGCAAGGGGATGTCACTGTATCACAGAAGGAATCAACAGGGGAGAGCCATGGGAATGGTGATTATATGTTTTTAATGATTTGTTAGATTGATGTCTTTGGAGGTTGCCATGTTTGGGCTTTATCAAGGGACTCTCCTGTTGGATGTGAGGCCAACCGATCAAGAACTTAGGCAGGCTAGACGACATGACCTTGTTCAGTACCTTCTGTAGTTGATCTCTCGCTTCATCTCTTTCCTGGTAAGCCTTCAAGAGCTGAAGTAATTGCTTGAAACTTTTGTTGTTCTTCTTCATTTCCTACAGTGTATTAAAAGCATGGTCAATAAAAAAATGTCCTATGATTTTAGCCGGTTGTTCTCGAAGGCTTATATATTTGAATGGAAGCTATAGATGGATGTTATCTTTGGTCACTATAATATATAGAAATTCTAGAAAGCGAACCAACAACCCGAAAACCATAAGAGACCCGATATACCTTTGCCCCAGTAAAAACATCCATTGCACGAATACATTTGCCCAAAATATAGAACAAATGTTTTAGATGCCTGAAAGTTTAACATTAAGAAAGCTGTGGCTCGATATTTACACTCATAAGAGGGAAATTTGCGACTTCATCGACCCAGCAATGACCGGTATAGTCAGGCTCAACAATTTTTAACATCGACTATGGTAGTATGAGTTCAATAACGAACTTGTCAAATAAAAAATCCTCATTTTTTGGATGTTAAAAATACTCGCATGGGAGACTCTAGCCAAACTTCTTTACCGAAGAGACATGAGTGTAGCTTTTATGGATGCTAAAGAAGAATCTCTGGTCCCCAAAACGGATGCTACATTGGCTCCCGAGAATGACCAACATTTTATAAGATTAGTATTAAATTTGCTATTAGTTATTAAATATGGATGTACCCTTTATGGATGAAATTTCTATTAGTTGAAACGAGGGTGTACGGTAAATTATTACCATTTCGTATGTGTTTGATATGCACATTTAAGAGAGAAGTGAAAAAAAAAAAAAAAAAAGAAACTTAATTTTTAGGATCTCATCCACCCTGAGCTTTCAAATTTCCAAAATGGATAAGGTGATACGGGGAAGATAATAGGACAATGATAATACATAGAATTTTCTATTAATTTAATAAATATGAATGCACCTTTGGATAAACTTGGTTAGTTAAACTAAGGATGTTAGTTAAACTGTACCGATTCATATCTTTGAATGCACATTTAAGGAAAAAAAAAAAAGAACGAGCCAAGCTTAATTTTTAGGATCTCATGCACCCATAAACTTTCAAATTTCCAAAATGACTAAAGTTGATACGAGGAAGATAATATAGGGACAATGATAAAAAGTTACGTAAAAGTGGAAAAGGATTCTTGTTGGAGCTACTTGAAGTTGTCTTTTTTTACTTTCTTGGGCCTTGAAAATTAAAAAACTTGAAATGTTTTCTGAAGTTGTCTACTTTTTCTCATCAAGAAAATGGAGCATGAGAGCAATTATTGTTTTTTAGATTGCCATTACGGGAATAGCTATGTACCTTCGATTTCAATTGTTCTCTAATCTGCAGCCAAAGTTTCTTTTAAAATTACCATGAGTCTTGGAAATTGAAGTGTTAAGTAGCATCATCTTAACTCTAAATTTATAGAACAAAGAAGAGTTTCAGAGAACACATTTTTGGTGTACTCTGTGTTTTCAAAATTGTTCTCAAAACAGTTTTCAAAAACAAGACCAACAAATCCTTGGTTTCTACTTTTCAGAGGGAATTCAGGGATTTCTTGGCCAGTCATGGAACTTGGCTTTCAAGAAGGATAACTTGTGATTTATAAACACAGTGACAGATTATTCCTAATACCCACATTCCTCCTTCTCTAAATTCCAATATCTTCATCAAGTCTCGGGTATACGAGATTACATGCCATGAGATATTTAATCTGAAATCTTGTGATCGATCTATATCCCTTTCTCCAAGTCTACATTTAACAGGAACAATGAAAATTCTTTTATGGGTTATGGAACGGAAAGATCGAATCGCTTTACCTATCGACCAGTGACTACTTTCTGATTGCTCCCCTTGTTTCTATGGAACTGACCCTTTGGCGGGAGTGGTATTGGATCACATATCTGAGAGCACTTATTCTTCTCCATTCAGAAACCTGAAAGAGGAGTAATAATTATAAACATGGAGTCATCACCTTTAGCATATTGAGGAGCAGATGCCAATGCCTTTGCTTGTTTGATCTTTCACTAACACTAGCATATTTAAAATTTTCATGACCTCCAGTTATTCATAATCCGATAGCTAATCTGTATGAATACAACTTATCTACTATCTGACCCGAAACCGAACAATTGATCATTGAGATCAAAATTTGAATCTGATCCAGAACTGACACCTTGACGGTATCTCCGCCGCCTGACCATCATCACCCGAGGCGGAACATCAAAGAAACCATTTTTCAAATTACTTATATTAGTCTCAAGATTGGAAACCCTCTCTGTAAACAAATGAAATTCACGAAACAGCAAAACCCATAAACAAAATCTACATGTTACTTGAAATTAATAAAAATATTACAAATAATAAACATGATTCAGCATAAATTCATGTTAATGAGTAAAAAAGTAAGTAACATGGAATGGCATGAGTCTTGGTCATTTGATTCTCTTTATGTTCTCGAAAAAATTGCCCATAATTCTTCATGGTGGCTCTTATTTGTAACATAATTATACCTAACAGTTTTATAACATGTTTTTGGGTATAATAAGCATAAGTATCTTACATTGAATAAAGCCAAGATAAAAACAAAAGTAAAGACAATAAATAAGTTAAATTACAAATAATAAGAAGATTTGAGGCTATTGTAAAAATGGCTATAAATTGATTTGCAAATATTAGAAGGGTTGGAGGACAAAGTAAAATAAAGGGGATAAGATCAAATATAAAGGATAAGACCAAAGAAATATCTTATTTTGGTCTTGGAGAAAAGGAGAGCAAATACGAAGAAAAGAAGAAGAAGAAGAAGAAGAAGATTACAGGTATGGAATTACTAAATTTGAGTATTGGTATGGAATTTGAGTATGGGTAAGGATACATGTCTTGGGTTGTATGGAACTAAGATTTGGTATAGAAAAGTATGGAACCATGAATATGTGTATGTAAACTAGGTGTGTATGGAACTGTGAATATGGGTATGAATACACAGGTCTTGGGTTGTATGGAAGTCTGGTTTGGTCTGAACAGCATGGATATGTTTTGGGCCCTCGATCTTGTGTATGGTTTCTGGGTTTAAGGAGCTTTCCTAAACTCATTTATTATAGGGTTGGAACAGAAGAGCTTTAAGGCTCCTAAATATGTGTTTGAGAAAGGTCCCCAGTTGCAAGTTGAACCCGGAAAATTCCTTATTTGTCGACATATGCAGTAGCCCGGATGTAGAGGCAGGTTTTGGGTCATAAATAAGGAGGAATTTGGAAGTAAGTCTTTCTGTGAGAATTGGCCATCGTGGGCGATGTTAGGCTTTTAATTTCTCAATTTGGACCTCCTGCAGACCAGTTATGATATATTGCCCACTCTCTGGAAACGATCAAATGGGTGAAGTGTCAAATAAGGGTCGTCAATGAGCAGTGGTGGAGTCAACGGTGGTCGTCCAACGAGAGTGCCGTCAAACAAGAAGTGCAAATCGATGAGCACATTAATTCGTCAACGGTGGTGATCGCGGGGTGAGTCAAACGAAGTGCCGTCAATGAGCGTGGTCGTCAAACGGTGGTCGTTGACGGGGGTCGATCAAATAAAGAGTGATGTCGATGACGATGTTAGTCAACGAGGGTGCCGTCAAACGAGGGTGTCGATGGCGGTGGTCGTCAACGAGTGCGTCTTCAGAACAAAAGTCGTCAATGAAGCGATGGTAGTCAACGAGTGCCGTCAAGCAAAGGGGTCGTCGGTGAGCGGTGGTGGCGTCGGCGAAGTGCGTCGAAGCGGGTGATCGGTGAGCGGTGATCGCTGGCGATTGCGGCTTCGTCAAGGCGGGTACGCGCCAAGATCGACGGAAGGTCATATCTCGCCGTCGAACTCCGATTTGGGTACGTTTCGCAGATATATAGAGCCCATTGGAGTCAAGAATCCATCCATATGCCTGAGGAAGATATTATTAGATGTCAGACGAGGTGTCGGACCGAGCTGTCGCCGGTCTCGACTCGTCACTCCGGTCGGCCTCGTCAAAGGCGTGCGCATGACCTCCAACGAGGAAGTCACTTAACTCCCTCGTTTGAACTCGGTTGGGTGTTCTTGGACTCTATGCGATCAGTAGGTCAGAAGAATCCATCAATAGACAGCTTGATAAGATTGGAACTCACTATTGGTTCAGAAACCATGAACGGATAGAGCGATCTGGTGTGACATAGTTGTTTGTATTGGAATGCCTAGCTATGATTTATAAATAACTCATAAGCATACATGGTAGCATAGATTGTATTTATGTATGTCAGATAATGAAAGATATGAATAAATGATTGTATTTATATATCATATGATTCTTAGGAATGACAATAATTATTCGGGAATCATGAGATATATCTATGAGCATAAATCTATGGAGTGATTGTCTTTGCTTGGGGAACTTGTGGGAGGATAGAAAGATGGGCATGCCTATTAGGAAGAATAAAGTGCGCGCATGTCGGAGTTGCTGTCGGAAATCGGGACCAGGTGGCCAGATTGATGACATAGATCCGTTTGGACGAGGGTGGCCACGAGAAAGGGTCACCACGACGCCTCCCGGGCCCTCATGGAAAAGGTCAGCATCTCGAGACGGTGATGATACCAGGGTATAATATATTACAGCGCCTACGGGCCCTCATGGATCACTATTTCATACAGTGAATATAGCACCTTCGGGTCCTAATGGATTATAGTATTCCTGTATCCACTCCTAAGGTTTATACAGACATGAAACATAAAAATGGCAGTATATACAAAAGGAAATGAAGAGAATATGGGAAGCATAACTTGCTTGCTATGTGAGTGATAGTATCTGATTACAAAGAACAAAGTAAAAGTACAAGATTACATGAGAAAATATACTTGGAAGATGATAAAATGGCGGTTATGAAAAGTATATATATATGAAATGATAAGGGCTCGAATGTTATATGTATCATATGCGTAATGTGTATAAGAATTATGTGACGCAATAGAAATTCATTCATGTGTATTAATTCCCACTAAGCGTAAAGCTTAGCCTTTGAGTGTTCAATCCGTGTAAATCTGAAGAAGAAACAGAGACAGGGACAATCCCACATCGATCGAAGCGGCCAACGACAATAGGTGCCTTTGGAAGACCTTTAGGTCCGTGGCTGTATGAATTTTGTAAACAAATGTAAATATTGTAAATGTTGAACACTTCCATATATGAGGCTTGTATATATATATTTGTAATCATTTGCTACGAGAATATAATACAAGTTAGCATTTAACATTATATGAATATGCGAGTGTAAAGGTTATAAGTTTTAAAGAAGAAAAGAGTGACCCTCATAACATCTGTGCGAGTTGGGGCGTCACAGTTTAGTGGTATCAGAACATCCCGGATTTGGTTCGGACCCTTGATGTGGTCGGATCGGAGAAGAAAGGGTGTTTTACGACCCCCTGGAGTAATGAGAATCATTAAAATTTTGGAAACCAGCACCTAAATTTAAACTTAATGAACATAAAATGGGATTTAATCCGGTAAGGGTAAGGAGAACAACTAAAGAAACAAAGACAACAGTAAAAAAGAAATAACATATGAAAAGAGAAGGCTTTTGAGTTTTGTATGATCTTAGACCTTGAGAATATCTTTGTGCAGCCCAGAAGAGAAAACATCTTTTATATTGCATCCATTGATTTGTTTATGCTGTGAATAGATAGTTCATACATTTGTTTAACATTACCTTGATTTTCCATGGCTACCTTTTTCTTTCATCAGCATGTTGCTTGAGTTTTATTAATGGAGTTTGAATCATGCAAACAAATTGCTGGACCAAAAATTTACAAAGCTGCGAGTTAGAAGGCAAATTTTGTTAATGATATCTATCATGTCACGCTCATCCATGGCGAATAAGGGCATATATGAGCGACCAATGATGCTGTCCTAGGAGAAAAACTTGATGCTAAAACGATGACGAATGAGATTCTCATGACTATCACGATCCCGATTAGACTAGGAGAAAAATCTGGGGTGTGAATGGGAGCTGGGATGGATTCACTTGATCAAGGAAAACTCAAGTTCGAGGAGATGGAGCATTGGGCTAGTGAGATTATTTGATGAGATCGGATACTAAATGTCGCGGTCGTAGGCCCTCCATAATTGCTCATGGCGTGGAGCCGACGAGTTTGAATCGGGCCGTGGCGGGAGATATGAATGTGGGGAGAATAACATGTTAGAAATCATGGTAGAGTATTTGCCAGTTCAGTATGAGACCGAAAATCATTTATTCGACCAAAGAAATAGCATTTGAAAAACAGTCCAAAAAATCTTTTATTCCTCATCGAATAATCAAAAGCAGAATAGAAAGCAGAAAGCAAACAAGAATTATGTGAGAACCCAACGCATTCATTTTAGACATTTCAACAAGCGGTTCACGGAAATTCAAAGTATATGCCTTGAATTCGAGTCAAAAGAGCGAGTCGGGCGGTGTGAGGCAGTTTGAGGTTCGAAGTTAGTGGTTTCAAGATTAGCCGGCGGAAGGAAAACCTAGTCACCAGTGCGAGAGATTACTGCAGAGCTTCGGGAAGTCCACTTAGCCCGGATGAGCGGGTCATCGAAATCAGTTGGTAGAAAACTCTCTCGATCGTGAGCTGAGACTCATAACTAGTGAGATTAGAACATTTTGGACTCCCAAGAAGAGGCTAGGAGTGAGTGAGAGAGAGGAGAGGGAGAGAGTTGCGAGGATTAGGGAGGCCCGCGAGGATAACATGTAGCACCGCTTCCTTCCCCTTTCCACCATTCACTAGGCAGCCCCAGAGCACAGCCACTATTTTTTTCGTGAGAGGAAGAATACAGAAGAAGAGCCCAGCCATTTAGGTAAGAACACAAGATCACAATATTCCGAGCTGAAAAAAATCCTTCGTTCACTTCTTCTCTCTCGTCTATTTTCCGGCCAACTAAGCGAGAATGATTTTGCCCCCAATGCAACTCCGGTTCCCAAATCAACCTAAAAATCCGTCAAAAAAAAAAAAAGAACTTGGATTGGAGCTTGATTCTTTGAGCGGGTGTACTCGAGGGTGGGAAGAGTCGGCTGGACGTGAGAGAAGGTTGTGGGTACGGGAGCCGGGCGTCGTCGGAAAGTGGAGGCGAGCTGTGTGTTGATCCGTCGATCCCCACACAGGGGTGGTGGTAGTACGGATCGTCGGTGGTAGTAGTCGATGTCGAGAAACTCTCAAAGAGAAGAGAGCGGCTTGTAAATTTTTTAAATTTAGCTTGATTTTAAATATTTTTCAAACTATAGAGGCTTGTATAGTAGTGGCCAATTGAATTTCCCCCACCTAATTGGTAACAAATTCATATAGCTGCGGAAATAAATAAAACGTGATTATATGCATTTTTAGTCATAAAATTTTTTGACCCCTACTATAATTGTGCTGCTATATTCCAATTTTCTAGTAGTGCTTGGACTTGTCAATGCTAGATATCTTGTCCTTTCCTAAGGCTTTATTCTTGATTCATGCATATTTATTTAGTTATAAAAAGGAGTACTTAGGCCCTGTTTGGTTGCGGTTCTTGAAAATTGTTTTTAAGAACAATTTGTTTGAGAATGGTTTTTTAAGTTTTCTAATAGAAAACACATAGAAAACATGGAAAACAATTTTTAGTCGTTCTCTAAGTTAACCTTTTTTAGAATAGGGAGAGCAAAAAATAAAACACGGAGAACAATCTCTCTTTATCCAAACATGTTGAGAACCAAAAACTATTCTCAAGAACAACAAACAAACAGCACCTTATTCTTTTTTTTTTTTGTAAACTTAGTCCTATTAGATAGGATCTTAATCATAGAGGTAGCATGGAAAACTAGCTATTCATTATAAATTAACTTGTAGTTTGTTCTTATCTTCAAAATGAACGAGTCTGATTTTTCTTCTAAGAGTACTGGTGTGATTGTTATTTGATTTTTTTTTTTTTTTAATATCATTTTTACTTGGATTAGTATGCTAAACCCTAAACCCTAAATCTTATGCAAAAAGTCCATATAAAATTTAAATGATTCTTTCAAATTAAAATTAGTAGAGGTAAAAAGGAGATAGGTTTAATTTGAAAAGTCTTCGGTATATAATAATAATAATAAAAATAAATAAATAAATAAATAATAATAAACACAACCACTTTCAACAACATTCCAAACCCAAAGAGCTAGAGAGGACTGATAGCTGCTGAAAAAAGTTGGCATCCGACGCAAAAATTTGTATATATATTTTATAAGATTCATAACTATGGGCATTTTTGGTTCATATTTTAAAAACTGTGTTTTTTATGTTTTTTAAAAAAGAAAAAAAATAAGGAACAAATATTTTTTCCATATTTTTCTTGTTTTTGAAAACAAAAAACAATTTTAACCCTGAATAGGCCCGTAGTATGAGTCTAATCTACAAGGAAGGACCACTGATGCAGGGATAAGTAACCCCAAGCACAACTATATATATATATATATATATATATATATATATATATATATATATGGAGACTTGAAAATCCAACTTCTAGGAAGGCCAGCCTTAAGCTATTGTTCTCCATTTTGCAATGGCCAAACCAATCTCTCTCCATCTCTATGAAAAGCTGCCCCAGAAGAATACAGTCTAGAGAGCATTGGACACCACCATTTTCTTTCTCCTCTCTCTCCTTGCATATCGTATTCTCTCCCCACAAAGCAATGGCCTCACTTGGCCCCTTGCATTATTCTGTCAGTCATGGTTCACCTTTGTTTGGGCTCTCACACTCAGCTCCAAATGGAATCCGGTGGTGTACCGGACTTATCCAGAGCGCCTTTTACTTCTGTACGTGAATTATTGCCCGATTTCATATATTACTCGCCCTTTTAGTTCCTGTTTTGAGAACAATTTATGAAAATACAAATAACATAATTTTGTTATTCTTTAAAAACTATTTTATTTTCTGAATTTAATGTTTTAAGTATTCTCCATGAATTTATGGACAAAAAAACAGTAGGAATCAAACATGTCCTTGATTTTTAGATAAAAAACTGTAACCAAACGGACCAAGTTCTTGTTTTGATATATGTCCTATTTTCTATTGTTTATCCAAACTTAATTTATACTATGATTTTCTCAATAGGGTTGATAAGCTTCCTCCAGTGGACATGTTTGTGACGACTGCAGATCCGATTCTAGAACCGCCCATCATCACTGTTAATACAGTCCTCTCTTTGACGATGAACTATCCAGCTAACAAGCTTGCCTGCTATGTGTCTGATGATGGCGGTTCATTTCTCTCCTTTTATGCTCTTCTAGAAGCATCCAAATTTGCTAAGCTTTGGGTTCCCTTTTGTAAGAAGTATGGTATTCAGACCAGAGCTCCATTTCGATACTTTTATGACGAAGAGGAATCACCCCATGATAATTCTACGGAGTTTGTACGAGAATACTCAAAGATGAAGGTAACTCAAACAATTACATCAAGGAAGACAAAATCATTTAAGAAAAAGGTAAATGTTTTATGAGGTTCTGTGTTGATGAATAAAAGTTCTTTCTAAGTGTGCCTTTTTTTCTGTTATACATATAGGCTCCATCTGAAACTCGGAAAGTAATGGGAAAGAAAAAAAAAACTAAATAAAATGATTTTCTCTTGTTTAGTTTCATCATTAAAAAATCCTTAAATAAAAGAGAAACAAATAAAATGAGTTTAATAAACATATAAAATTAATTTATTAAATTTAAACCTATTTTTTATTTTATTTTCTTTTAGTTTTCCTCTCTATTTTCTTTTTTTAATATTTTTCAGGTTCCAAATGGAGCCATAAAAATAGTTAAATAAATTCTTGCAAATACTTGCCCTGAGTATTTTGCATATTTGTAAGTTGTTTTCATCTCTAATTTGTAGGATGAATATGAAGTGCCCAAAAGAAAAATTGAAGACGCCACCGAAAAGTTCATACCATTGGATGTTGGGGATGAAGAGTATGTTGCTTTCTCAAGACAGGAGAAACCATCCCAGTATACTCAAGGTATATAAATATCTCAATTATTGATCTTTATGACTCATTGCTACTTTAGATGGTCATGACGCTATTGATTGTGAGTCAGTACTAGGTGACTTGCACAAAAGGATGGAAAATAATTGCAGAAAATCGAACAATTATAAAATATTTGTCTTATATGACAGGTTCGGATTATTTAGCTACTATGTTTGCAGAAGCAATAACTATAAAATGCACAAGGGCATCTGGAAGCTATTCAAGTACCTAAAAAATCCATTTCAAAATTAAAAAAACAGATAAATCAATAAAATAGCCTGTCAATATTCTAGTTAATTTGGTTTTTTGCACTGAAAATTGAGTTTTCCATCATTTCCAAAACACACACACACTGACATTTAATTTTCAGCGAGTGTGTTTCTTTTTTCTTTTTATTGGAAGATATTATTTCTCAGTCTTTGGCTTATTAGTCAGAAGAACACAACAAATTTAAAGCCATAACCATCTGTTGATATGAGAAACTCAAACAGTAGGAAGTATTGTTTGGAAAATTAATGGCATTCCATAAAGGATGGATTTGTAGCTAATGATGGTGCACTTGCAGCCTAAAATAGGCAAAATAGACTGTGCTCATGCTTATTCAGATGCATTCTAATAAAAGAGAATCAGATTAGTTCTTCTTCGTACAAGCATGAGATCTTACAAAATTGTTAACCTTAAATTGAAAGTGACATCATTCTTCCCTATTAATAAATATCACAATCTCTTATATCTTTCTCCATTTAAACAAGGATATAAGCCTTGCTTCCAGAAGTCTGGGCGGAGCTAGGGAATATGCCCCCTCCCAAAGTTTTTTAGACAAAAATTTTACCTTTGGAGGCACTACAGCTCGAACGCAAGACCTATTCCATGGCCCCGCTGAAATTCTGTGATACTTGACCACTCGGCTACAGTTTCACATTCATTAGTTTTTGCCCCGACTGACCTTATACCCTGGTTCCGCCCTAACTGAATATTAATATTTCACTGATTTAGATTGCTTCTTTGTAGGTTATATGGAAGAACAAGGAGGGCCTTGTGGATGGATTGCCACATCTTATCTATATATCCAGAGAGAAGCGCCCAAATTATCCGCACCATTATAAAGCTGGTGCAATGAATGTTCTGGTAAAGATTAATTTTCCTTGAACCACTAGTACTATTCATACTATGTCTAGTTTCTAATTGTTTCTTTTTTCTTTCTTTTTTTGATCTGGTTTTTTTATAAACAGACTAGAGTCTCCGGAACTATGACCAATGGTCCTTTGATCTTGAATGTAGACTGTGATATGTATGCCAACAATTCACAGATCGTTTTTCATGCAATGTGTTTGCTTCCTTAGTTCCAAGATTAATGAACAAGAATTTGCATTTGTTCAAGCTCCACAAAGCTTCTATGATGAATTAAAGGATGTTCCATTTGGAAATCAACTAGTAGCTATGATGAAAGTTTGTTAAACATTCCAAATTTACAAATTGATAATTGTTTTTGCTAATATAGAGACTTTGGGCATGTTTGACTCATGTTTTTTAAAACTGTTCTTGATAAAAGTTTTGAAAACATAGAGAACACCAAATATTTCGGTGTTTTCTGAAAATTGTTTTTGTTATTGGAATTTAGTGTTTTTTATGTCTGTCTTTTTCAGAACAAAAAAAATAATGGATCCAAATGCGTTCTCTGTGTTTTGTTGTCCTGTCTTGTTTTTTTAGAACCAAAAACAGTTTAAAAAAACTGTAACCAAACAGAATCTTTTTTCATTTTTTCTTATTGATATATATGTTTCAATCAGTATACGGGGGAAGGAATATCTGGGCTTCAAGGATCTTTCTATTCTGGTACTGGATGTTTCCACAGGAGGAAAGTTCTCGTATGGGTTATGTCCAGATGGCTGCATGGAAACCGGAGGAAGAAATCATAATTGGGTTGGTGGTATGCAAGTCTACTTTTTACAATCATCCATCCTTTATTATATTTTCCTTCTTTGTTTTGTTTCTTATGTATCATTCAAATTCTTTGTTGGGGATCATAATTGTAAAGTTGAAACTCTGGATGACAATTTTTCTAACATTTTTTGGTAGGCAAATTAACTGATGAGGGATTACTAAAATCTTTTGGACATTCAAAGGAATTCGCTAAAACCGCTGAAAGGATTTTTTCTGGGTTGAGTGGGAAGGCTGGTTGTCCATATGATCTTTCAAGTTCTGCAGAGGCTGCAAACCAAGTTGCAGATTGTAGCTATGAGTGTAGCACTAGTTGGGGTGCAAAGGTGAGTTGTAAAGCAATTTGAACAACCAAAAATGCTTGAAAGCATAATGGTTTTGGGGCTTAAAAAATTGGGGATTTAAACCTTTTTTATTTCCCTCTTCTCATATGAAATAGCAATTACTTCATACCATTACTTTTCTCTAGGAAAAAAAAAAATATTATTGATGAAAGTTTGTTAGAGTTGAGTAACTCGAATTGTTCGATTTGACTTGAAAAGTTTTAATGTGTGACATCATGGATTATTGAGAGATTTTAGCGAAGGGTTCCCACCCACAACTAATTATTAGGGTAGCGGTCTGTTCAATTTTTGGATGTGATGAATGGTTGAGAGGTATTATTCTAGGTTAATTTTGTAATTTTTCTCTAGTAGTTGCAATGCCCTAATGCTCCCATCATCATATATCCATATTAGAAATAATGGATTTCTCTTTTATGAAGTATGATATTTATATTAAAACCAAATCCTACAAATTTGAGATATTAGAGCTTGGTTTAGTAGGAAGCTACAGGTTTGAGACATCTCCCCGCAATTTGTCTTTGAAAGTCTATAGTAAACTCTATTAGGTTTGTTTAACTCTCTAGGTGTGAAGCATCATATTCATATATTAAACCCAAATTTAAATAGTTGGTTGTTTAACACCGTATTTTCCTTCTTATTAGGCTTTCAAGTAAATTTGTAGTTTCTTTGTTCTTATCTTTTATTTCTTATTGCCTATTCATCGTTTTTTACCTTAACAAGTTTAATGGTAACCTCTCTATGATCACAACATAGGCAGTATACATTACTACTAGATTTGCAGGAGGTCCTCATGGGTGAGAACATTGAAAGTTGGATTCATCATGTACAAGCCACCGAAAGAAGACTCTGGATTAATAATACCACAAGATCGTTGATTTGAAAAGGGAACTTTCAAGGCGATTCAATGGAAGGCCAAGAAGTACCATTTTAACCTTTGTGTTGTGACTTTTCTGCTTTGTCGGGGAGTTGCGAGAGTTTTAGTCTAAGGAGTAAAAACAAATTTGTTATGGAAGGAAAGAGAATGACATTTTTAAAAGTGACAAGATTAGTCCAATGCATAAGTCGTCTATGACATTTTTAAAAAACGTCAACATCAATTTTATTGCCATCAAATCCCTTTAATTCTCTTTTTCTTTGAATTTATTTATGGAAGGAAGAGAATGACATTTTAAAAGTGACAAGATTGGTGAATGTAAATTAAATCTATGACATTTTCATAAAAGCGTCAAGATTAATAAATTGTCATCAAATCCTTTAATTCTCTTTTTCTTTTGAATCTTGACACTTTCCTAAAAAGTGCGAGATTGGCTCCATTTGAATCTATTTTTTATTTGTAGTAAACTGTTTTGCTTATAAATTGATGTTTGGGCCGTACGTGTGGCAATGAATTCAGATTGGTTGGATATATGAATCCACCGCGCAAGACATTCTTACAGGATTGAAAATTCATTGAAGAGGATGGAGATCTGGGCATTTCAAGCCTTATCCACCTGCATTTATGGGCTGTGCTCCCTCAGGACTGGATGCTTCAATGATCCAACAGAAGAGATGGGCCACAGGCCTCCTCGAAATCCTCTTCTCCTAGACTAACCCATTCATTGCCACCCTCACTGCCAACCTCCAATTCCGCCTGTGCCTCGCATACATTTGGATTCTTTCATGGGGTCTACGCTCCATTCCTGAGCTTTGCTATGCTGCTTTGCCACCATATTGTATCATCACCAGCTTTCATTTCTTTCCCGAGTTAATTAAGGACATCCTCTACAATCTTCCACATTCCTTTCCTTCACAAATTTAACGCCTCCCCTTCTGTTGGGAAGCCTCGTGGAGGCATTCATATCCATATTGGGTCTAAGCCCTCATGATTTTGTTTTTTAAGCTTCTTCCTCAAAAGACCTCTTACCAAATAGATGTTATTCATGTTTATATACTCATATGTCTTCACATTTCTAACCGATGTAGGAAAATTGAGGCTTTGGGTGCACACCACTTCTTATCTCCACATGAGCTCTTAACCACTTGAGTTAGGTCTTATTAACTATATATCATAATTACTTTACTAACCATCATATGACTGCTACTTATCATATTTGTCTCATGCGTTCTTGATCGGATAAGTTCATTATTCTATGTCGACTTATTCTTTGGCCTATTTATGGGTCAACATTGACCTAACAATGAAATGTCCTACACAGAAATAGGTCCTGTTAAAGAAAAATGAAAAAGAAGAAGCTACAAAAAAAAACGAAATCAAAGAACAAATAGATTTACATAAAAACCCTAAATAAGAAAAAATCATGGACATAGGAGGGGAAATTTATCATCTCAAATATAGGTATAAGATTGGAATATTGTGGCTACTAGGAAAAAACCATGAAACCCTAGAATTCCTACAATCTTAACATTCCATAAAAATCTAAAACCCTAAAAATGCATCATATATTTATAACATTTCAAAACTAAACATGCCCAAACCCTAATGAGATTAATAATGGATCGCAGGCCCTCCACTAATCCCTAAAACATTTATGATGACATAGCTAGCATGAAACTTTTAGGGTCAAATCTTACACAACTCTAACATTTCCGGTGTTTATAAGTCACGATGACTCTATGAAATGATGCCATGGAATTGCTTTTAAGTTCATAATTTTTTCATGGAAAATAATGTTTGAACTATAAATCTTATTTCTAGGTTAAAGTTAGATCATCTGCAAAGTAGTTTTGAATTAAATTCTATCAGGATCATAAAATGTGCAAATTCATGCACCCATATGCAGGTTGAGGAACCGGCCCTCTTGATTCCAGCAGCTTTCTTTGCCATTTACAACCTTCACTCCTTACTTGAACACCTCAAAATTGGACTTTTGTTCCGAACATGATAGAACAACCAGAGAATGGGAAGAATCATCACCATCACTGCATGGTTCTTCGGATTCTTAAATGTCTTATTGAAGCTACTGGGCTGGTCCGAGACTGTCTTTGAGGTTACACAGAAGGACCAACCTAGTACTTCCGGCGAAGACAACAACAAGGACGCTGGTCAATTCACATTCAATGAATCTCCGATTTTTGTTCCAGCCACTACTCTTTTGTTTATGCACCTGCTGGCAATGGTTAAGGCCCTGTCAGACTTAAATCATGGAAGCCATGAATTAAGGATAGGAGAGTTGATATGTAATGTGTGGTTGTTGCTGTACTTCTTACCTTTTCTGAAAGGGCTGTTCAGGAAAGGAAAATATGGCATACCTTCATCCACCATATGTAAATCAGCTGCTCTAGCAGCAGTATTTGTGCATTTGTGCAAAAGGGTCTCAATAACTTGAGATAATGATAGAATATCTTTTGTATTTTCACGTTTGTATTTTAGTCTGGCAGAAGGTCATGGATTCCAGATCTCTTTATGCAATTTGAATATTTGATCTCATTTTGTGTATTTGAAAGTGTTGGATAATTTTTGTTCAGAAAAAAGAAGAAGAGTGTTGGATATTTATCCAATATGTGGGTCTACACATATAATTGATTATGCATTAAAAGCTATCTAAATAATGCAACTCCTATGAAGTGATCTTATAATGTTTAATTAATGGAGTTAAATCACAATTGGTATGACTATTCAATGTATAGATACCAAAGGTCTTATTTTTTATTTTATGATGAGCTAAATTAAAAATAAGAAATGAGAAGTTATGAATCTTCATGAACAGAAACGTGTCATGAATCCTTTTAAGGCAGTGCATCATGAAGCCTTTTAAGGTGATGAATCGTGAAACCTCTTAAAGGGATGTATCATGAATCTAGAGATGTATCATTAATTAAAGGATGTACCATGACTCTTCCTATGTATTATGACTCTTCTATAAATAGGT
Organism: Tetrastigma voinierianum; assembly: GCA_016808115.1. Classification (NCBI taxonomy): domain Eukaryota; kingdom Viridiplantae; phylum Streptophyta; class Magnoliopsida; order Vitales; family Vitaceae; genus Tetrastigma; species Tetrastigma voinierianum. The sequence continues at coordinate 1,488,059 of JAEQBH010001219.1, forward strand.
TATGGTCCCCAAGTCATATGTACAGTTTTTCTTTCTTTCATCCCATTACAAGAGAGAAGAGACTCTTAAGGAATTACAGGACTCGTGCATACAAGACTTGGAAGATCATAACTGAACACTTAAGTTCTAGTTACAAGCTTTGAAGATCAAGATCAATTCCTTTTCACCATCATATTCATTATGGATCAAGGTACGCTTCCATGAAAGATCTTTACTTATGGATTGAGCTTATTACTTATGCTTTTGATGATTTGACATGAAAGATCTTTAGATGATTGTTTTCATCTTTGAAGTATATCTCCATTTTAGTTATTTTCTAACAAGTGGTATCAGAGCTACTTTCATGTTGAATCATTTGAATGAGTTTCTCAATTTATTATATGATGGTTTTGATAATATGATTTGAATTATTATCAAAAATAATTTTTTTATGAGATAATAAGCTTTGGAAAAGATTTTATCTATGAGGAATGGTGCACTTTTGTCATATTAAACCTATGATTACATTATGTATGTTGTACAAAAGTCTTCCCTCTTCATGTTTTGGATTTGAATCTTGCTAATGAATGTAGTTGCTAATGAATGTAGTTTCTTCAATTCATCTAATTTTTAATGGAGACATTTTGTGTGAGGAAGAGATGACTCTTAGGTGGTGATTTTTAATTGTCATGTCAGTTCTATTAGTTAAATAAATTCCAAATTATGGCTATGTTGTTTAGCATTTTTAGATGATTAAATTGGAAGCATGAAGAATTATTCAAAGTGACCTCTTGTGTGCCAAATTACTTTCAAATATGTTGAAGAGATTATTGTGTTTATCATGTTAATGCGAGGTCACACATATGGCAGTCGAGATTACAGCCACTAGTTGAAGTGTAATGTGCTTGACTAATTGCATACACATATGTGATGGTGAATATGTGATAATTATAAGGTTGTACATGTGGATAATGAATCAATCCAAAGATGGGTTTGTTATTTGACATGCATTATTGTTAATGTTTGTTCATTATAACAAGAGTACCATTAACAGTTAATATTACTGTCCAAAGACTTGATATTAATGTATACTAGATATCTTGAGATGGGGTGAGCCATTATTTGAATTTTTTAATGATTGAACTTCAATTTATTATGTGTGTATATTTATAGTGTTTACTGTGTTTTCTCTTCAGCTAACTTTGCTACAGTATTTGCTAATCTAAATTCTATAATAGTCCTCAATGGTACTAACTTTAAGGATTGGAGGGTTAATGTTTTAATAGTTCTTGGTTGCATGGATCTAGACCTTGCATTAAGGGTTAAGCAGCTCCCTTCTCCTATAGACTCTAGTTCTTCTAAATAGAAGAAATTTTATGAGAAATGGGAGCCCTTGAATCGCATGAGTCTTATGATCATAAAGCGCGGTATTCTGGGAATCTTTATGGGTGTGGTATGCGAAGGGTTACTAGTATAAGCTTGTTCGCTAGGGGATTGAAAAGGCACACTTGGCGATAAAGTAATGGGCATCCTTTTGCATAGCTTAACTTCCATAAGGTATAATGGCAAGGGAAACATAAAGGAGTACACTATGGAAACGTCTCACATTGTTCTCAGAAACCAGACCCTAAAGATTAATTATCGGAAAAATGTACAGTATGTTGGTCTTGGAGACTCTCTTCGTATTTAATCAATTCAAGGTCATTTATAACTGCTAGAAAGAGAAATTGTATCTTAATGAGCTCATTTCATTTTACGTGCAAGAGGAGAAGGGGCTTAAAAACAAAAACAAGGCGAGAAGAGTGCTCATACTTGACGACACCTCTGGGATAAAGAGCCCGAAAAGAGAGAAAAGAAATATGTAGACAAAAATGAAGGTACATTAAGAGTCCGATACGAAAAAAGCAAAATAAGGATGAAAATAATTACTTTTTTGTAAGAGAGTGCGGACATGTGAGAAGAAGGAATGTACTAAGTATCTAATACCTAGAGGAGCAAAGGTATGTTCCTTACTTTGAAAGTAATTATGCTGAATAATCGAAAGCCCCGGTACCTAAAACACTTGGTGGTTAGACTTTGGTGCAACTTCTAACATCAGTGTTCCAATGCAGGGTTGTCTAAGCTATTAAAAGCCAATTGATGTTGAAAGATACATCTATGTGGGAGATGACAAGTCAATGGAAGTGGAAGTTATAGGGAATTTTAGGTTGCTACTATGTACTAGTTTCTATTTGGATTTGAAAGAAACATTTGTTGTGCTGTCATTTAGATGAAATCTGATTTCAGTTTCTTATTTGGACAAATTTGGATATTCTTGTTCTTTTGGAAATAATCAAATTAATTTGTCTTTGAATTCAAAAGTAATTAGAATCGGTTCACTTGTGGTTTATGATAACCTTTACATGCTTGACATTGTAGCTTCATACCATGAAAAATTGAATATTGAATCTCGTGGTACTAAGCATAAGCTTGATAATGCACATTTAGTAGCATTATGGTACAAGCGCCTAGGTCACATATCTAGAAATAGAGTTGAACAACTTGTGTCAGATGGGACCCTTGATTCCATTGACTTTACAGACTTTAATGTATGTGTTTAGTGCATTAAAGGCAAACATACCAAACAAAAGAAATTTGGTGCATACATAGCTACAGAGGTCTTATAATTGATATATACAGACATTTGTGGGCCATTTCCTACACCTGCTTGGAATGGTCAACAATATTTCATGTCATTCATAGATGATCACTCTAGATATGCATATTTGTTTCTTGTCCATGAAAAGTCCCAAGGCTTGGACGTGTTCAAATAATTTAAGATCGAAGTTGAGAATCAACTCAACAAACGAATTAAAAGTATCAAATTTGACCGTGGAGGTGAACACTATGGCAAATATGACGGTTCAGGTGAACAACTTCTACGACCATTTGCTAAATACCTAGAGGAATGTGGGATCTTCCCACAATACACCATGCCAGGATCACCTAGCATGAATGGTGTGGTTGAAAGACGAAATTGAAATCTTAAGGACATGTAAGGAGTATGCTTTCTCGTTCTACCTTACCTAAGTTACTCTGGGGAGAGGCACTAAAGACTACAACTTATGTTATGAATAAAGTGTCAACTAAAGTAGCTACCAAAACACCTTATAAGCTTTGGACAAGCAGAAAGCCTAGTCTTAAGCACCTTTGTGTATGGGGATGTCCAACTGAGGCGAGGCCTTATAGGCTAAATGAAAAGAAACTGGAACCCAGAACAGTCAACAACTACTTTATTAGTTATTCTGAGCAATCTAGGGGCTATAAGTTTTATGATCCCAAATTAAAGATGGTTTTTGAGACAGGAACTACATCATTCTTTGATGATATTGAGTTTGGAGGGAGAAACAAGGTTAAAGACTTTGTCTTTGAAAAATAATCGATTTCAATTCCTGAACCAATTCATATTGATGTTCCTACTCCCATTCAAAATGAAATAATTGTTCATGAAGAACAAACTCAACATCCTCAAGAATCGGTGCCACAAGAAAAACCATATTTTTGACTATTCGTTAGAGTAAGGAGACGCTATTCCGGATGATTACATAGTGTTTCTCTAGGAGAATGAGGAAAATGATGGTAAGGAAAATGATCCTATCAACTTTCGTCAAGCCATGCAAAGTTCCAATTTAGAAAAGTGGATTGAACCAATGAGTGAAGAGTATAAGTCCATGCAAGACAATAAGGTTTGGGAACTTGTTCCATTTCCGGAAGAATTAATAGATTGGTTGTAAATGTGGATCCTTTGAGATGAGTCAAAAACTCATTAGATTTTGTCTCATTTTAAAGTATATTACAAGATAAATGTTGATTTGTTTGGAAATGTGGATATTTTACTCGAATTCATTTGTAGGAAAATCTGACAAAGCTAAAATCTCGATAAAATCGGAATAAACCGGTTCTGGCGAGTGAAGTCGCAGAAATTTGAAAATCGGGGTTGCGGCCAGGGAAGCAGTTGTCGGTCAGTCCAAGTCATGGCATCTTTGATTCAGCTTTGAGAAAGAAATGGAAGTCTTAAAAAGGGGTGAAGTCGTTACTTGAAGAAAGAAGTTGTGACAAAAGAAATGTGGTCGGGACTAAAGGCAATATCCCAAAGAAGAAATCCATGTCGCGACATCACTCTGATGTCGCGACACCAGTAGTCTCTAGGCGAGGACGACATCCTCCGAGGAATTTTGGCGACAAGGATTCGATACATGAAGCCCTGAGAGAGGTCTTTGCAAAGAGAACAATGTTGCAACTAGTTTTTTAAATGAGGCTCCATTTCATGTCCGAGACACCACTCGATATTAAGGCTTAGCCAAGGGGAAAGATTTAAGTTGCAACCGAAAATAGAGGTTGAAAGGAGGTCGCAGCTTGAAGCCAAACCGAAACCTTTGCGAAGCGGAGTTGCGACCATTTACAAATCAAGAATCGAGAAAGCGATGCTCCATGACCACTCGTTTACGTCGCGACTGAGATAGGCATAATAAATCAAAGTCGCAGCTTCCTTTTGAGCAATTGGGACTACGTACAATCGAGAAAACGAAAACATGGGGTCGCGACATCACCTTGAGGTCGTGACCCACCTAGAATAAGAGTGGGAAGGAGGAAATTTGGTTGCTGACAGGCGGGGTTGCGACCCGGAGAAAGAAGCGTGGGCGACCAAAGAGGTCACGACATCACTATGAGGTCTCGACATAAAAGGTGAACCTATGAAGGTAGAAGACCACCAACCTGTCCCGACCAAAGGAAATCAAAGTCACAACATGAAATCATCATACAAACAGAAGAGTGAAGGTATAACCTAAAACTATTATCGCCTTCCGGAAGCGAAGAAGAGAAAGAAACTGGCGATATCACCAACATCGAGCGAAATTCGCGACATCAACCTTTACAGGCTGCGAGCAAGAAGATTGAGCTTCACAAACGATGCTCGCAACCATTGATCAGCAGTTCGCGAGAAAGCGGTTGCAGCCAAAAACAGAGGTTGCGGTGGGTCACGAGGCAATCGAAAGAAATCCATGTCGCGACATCGACTTGAGGTCGCGACATGGGAGACTGATATTTAGGCTTTGTCTTTGGGAATTCCACGGAGCTTTTTTACAGGTCGACCCGATTTATTTTAGCCGAGTATAAATGAAGCCGGTTTTAGAATAGTAAAGTAGCTTTCGTCTTCACTACCCAGAAAAAGGGAAAGGATAGGAACTCAGTGTATAGTTTAGAGTAGATTTTTATTTCTTTTCTTTATTTTTAGTTTATTTCTTTTAAGTTTGAATCTGTGATAATGCGAGAGGCAGTGTTTGGATTTTTCTTCTTTATGTTATTTTCTTAGTATTACTGCTTGAAAATTTATGAAATCTAGACAAATTTCTAGAATTAATTTCTTCTCAGTTTTTTTGCAATTACAGTGGTTGTACATGATCGGTGCTCCATTTCTTAGTCGCCGTGATGGCCGAGCCGCGACTCTCTTTAGATTTGATTTTGTTAGTTCTGATTATTTCTGCACAAATATGGAACTAATTTGGGTTTAGTTACTTATTTGAGTGTCGTTGTGAATTATAAAGTTCCCAATAGTAGTACCTAATACGATGAAGGAATGTATCTTACTGCGATATCCGAGGATGTCATTTGCGTGACATAGAGACGGAGATTCACGAGGTGAGAGCATTCTTCACGGGTATGTTTAGCGCCATTGATGAACTCTTGAGCTGCGAGAGTTCATTTGATAAATCCCCATTCGGCTCCATAATTGAAGTTGGAGGGTGTATTTAACAATATAAATAATCAGACGATTCACCTTAATCTAAAGGTAAGTTCCTAACCCCGTGTTAGCTTAAATCTAATCAAGGGAAAGACGAACCCATAGATCTGGAGGTTGAGCCACCAATTAAGTGGTAGAAGCTTTGCGAAAATCCTGAGAAGGAAAAGCAAAAGGTCTGCTGTCAACAGGAAATGGGTATGAAGTATTGAGAGAGAAAAATACCCAGATCTTGCAAGAGAATTTGGAATACAGGTAGCTGGTTTGATTTTGTCTTTGAGAGAAGCAAGGATATCTAACCGGTGAATATGGAGAAATCCAATTCCAAAAATTAGGAAATCTTGGACAAAAATGAATCCATATATAAAAGCGAGGCAATGTACTTTAGTCTTTGGAATTAGTATTTCATTGTATTTCAGCGATAGTTTTTCGTTTCTCACGGGAAATTGATTCGATCCATTCTTATAGATACAATTTATTTTTTATTCATTTTATTTTTGTTTAGCTTAGTTTAACAATATTCAATAGCATAGGATATTTAATTTTTGTTGTTTAGATAAAATTTTCACTATGAGTTCTTAGTCCAAATAGTATGAAATTTTAGTAGTTGGGGTAGTTGATCTTTAATTCGTTACCAATCTCTATGGGAATGATACCTGGACTTACATTCAGATTTTACTACTTGTATGACCTGTGCACTTGCAGTGTCATGGACTTGACCCTTATCTTTAAATCATGAACATTAAGAGAAAATTATTTTATCAAGCAAACTTATCCAAAATGACATGGATGCAAGAGAAGTGTAAGGCTCTTGTAACTATGTTAATTTGAGGGGTTTTAGTCTATATAGAAAAAGGCAAACAAGTTTTTAAGACTAAATGTGATTCCAAAGGTAATGTAGAGAGGTATAAGGCTCATCTTTATCCAAAGGATATACTCAAAAGGAAGGTATTGACTGCAAAGAAACCTTATTTCCGGTTTCACCGAAGGACTCTTTTAGAACAGTCATGACTCTTGTTGCACATTATGATTTGGAGCGTCATCAGATGGATGTTAAGACAACATTTCTAAATGGCGACATTGAAAAAAATATTTATATGGTGCAACCAGAAAACTCTGTGTTGGAAGACCCAAAGAAGATGGTTTGCAAATTGACGAAATCTATCTATAGGCTAAAACAAGCATTTGATCAATGGTACCACAAATTTCATTAGGTGATTCTTTCATTTGGTTTTGAGATGAATGTCGTTGATGATTGTGTGTTCAGTGGGAGTAAGTACATTTTCCTAGTTTTTTATGTCGATGACATACTACTTGACACTAATGATATAGGTATGTTGCATGAAACCAAGATATTTCTATCAAGAAATTTTGAAATGAAAGATCTTGGTGATGCCTCTTTTGTATTAGGAATCAAGATACTTCGAAAACGATCTCAAGGTAATCCAAGATTATCACAAATGAGCTATATTGATAAGATTCTCAAAAGGTTTGGCAAGTAGGATTGCAAACCAGGTGATACCCCTATGCTAAGGGAGATAAATTTAGTCTCAATCAGTGCTCCAAAGGAAATCTTGAGGTTCAAGAGATGCGCAAGATTCCTGATAGGCGTGAATGCGTGTATATAAAATAATACGCCTATGTGTGCAAGTGCACACGTTGCCTCAAGTAATATAGGGTGTAAAAAGTAAGAGTATTGTTCCCACAAGGATTAGGTTACTAAGTATTGAAATTGTCCTAAGTCACAGCTTTATACGGATGATGGATTTTGATAGCAAATTTAGAAATAAGAAAACAACTAAAATCCTAATCTATCATGAAAATATATGAAATAAAATGGGAAAAGCCTAGGGTTTAGATTTCATTTGATTAAACCTTATGCATTATGGACCAAATTAATTCCCAATTAATATTCTAATCACCTATTAATGGTAAGCCTCACTATTGCACATGTGAATCTCTCTCGATAACCCACAATCTACTCCTAGGGTTTAGGTATTTTGCATCTCTACTCAACCCTAAAACCCTAAAAGTGCAATAAACCCAAGAAACCTCAATTACCAAACAAAACCCATGAATATGTCTAGTTTATGGTGAATTGTGATGTTCTAATCATGGTTTAATTCAACTCTCACTTCTCAGATCTCGAATTGAATAACAAAACATGTCAATGGTAGCTAACCATCCATATGCATTAAGAACATATTAGAACAATTAATAGAAAAATGCCTCAAATATCATTTAGAATATAAACCCATGTTCAAATACATAAATCTGAATCAAAATACATCTAAAACCCTAGAAAATAAAATCAAAATATGAGGTGAAGGAATACAACCAAAGAAGAACCAGAAAACGCGAAATAAACTTCTTCTTCTTCGATCTTCTTCCTCTAAGAGCCTTGCCCTAGGGTTAGGAACCCTAAAGGCTTATTCCTCTCTCCTTATGTTCGATAGACCTCTTCTTATCATCCCCCTAATACCCTAGATTGTGTTCTCTTTTATAGGCCTCTCGAGAATGGGTTAAAAATAGGTGTTGGGCAGTAAATTGTCGTGTGGTCGCGACCATGAAAGTTCTATGGTTGCGACCACACTGCATGAGGTGAAACATAGTGGTTGGTGGAGACGTTTGTGGTCGTGACCACAGAGTGTTGTAGTTGCGACCATGGAGTGTTATGGTCGCGAACACACTAAATGTTGAATGCATAGTCTTCTTCTAATTTAGAGCCATGGTCGCGACCATGAATAGATGTGGTCACGACCATGAATAGATGTGGTTGCGACCATGGATTGCAACTTACATAACTTCTTCGTTCCTTGTCCAAATTGCTTGATTCTTGTCTCGTTTTCTTCCATTTCTCCCAAGGGATGACTACACCAAAAAGATAAGCATTTAGAACATTAGAACACTTATTTCTAACTAAAAACTACAAAAAATAACATAAAAACATAAGGGTAAATGAGTATATTTTGCGACGGCCCAAACCCGGGGGTCCCGTTGACCAACCGTCAACCCGTAGAATTATCTGTGGGTATCGGGTAGCCCGATACCATAACTTGGAGTCCTATTTACTGGGATCTAATCACAAGTAAAAAAGTGACCACACTAGGTCCACTTATCCTATTTAGGTACAAACATACGCGACTATGTCATCAATATTCCCATAAGAATTTATTTACAATTCTTTTATACAAAAATACATGCTAAAACTAGTTCGTTCCAAGCATCGTTACAAAAAGATTTATCAAGCCACAATCCGACTTCTTCACATTTGCGGCCTTGAATGAGAGCCATCCATAGGTGTATGCCCTGCACCTGAAATGTTTTCCCATAAAGGGTGAGCCACGCTCAATAGAGAATATTTCCTACAGAGGCTACTCCCCACCTAAGTGCATATGCAATGGTCATGTTCCATACATTCACATTTACATTCCAAGTAAAAACATGCAATTTCTACTATGGAATTCTGTATGTCATGCAATGAATGAGATGGGACTCAATCATGTACCATGCCCTGAGTCCTTACCAACTCCCAACATTCCCGAGTCCCTTCTGACTCCTATCACACAATGCTGAAGCCCATGTGTGATAAAATCCATAATTTCTGGATTACATCCAATGATCATTTTACAAAACATATTCATTTGTTTTCAAACCAAAATCTTTTTGGATGTTATACCTCAGTGATCATTTATATACAAAACTCATGTGTCTTTTTGTGGGTAGTGGATTTTTGGTGTCCCACCGCAGGCTTCACAAAGTTAGACACTTTTACGGGCTTTCACTGCTGGAATTATGTCAAACCACAAATACTGGGTCTTTCACCGGAGGGGGCATCTATCCTTTCTTGTTATTACATGACACAAGTTTTCTTTACCACTTTATTCAACCATGCAATTCTATTGGACGTTGTCCAATGGTACCGATCCCACCCAATCAAACACCAAACACAATGTTGATTATAACCATACACTCACACCTGTTCAATGCAATGTCCCCGTACATATGCAATGCAATGCACCATTGCATGTTATATCATGCCACATGTATAATGAATGCTACATGGACAACACAATCCACACCACTCATCGGGTGTCATGGACAAATCAAATCACCTGCATATGACTTCCATACATCATTTCATTCGTGTCAATATATCATGCATGTATTTATCAACCTCAACATACAACATGTCATTCTATATTCAAGCAATGACACACGCAATCATGCCACGTGGCCATTTACACATACAAACACATCACATGCCAATACATTAGAGTACACATATTGACATCCAAACATGTCACTCCTTAGTTAAGTAATGACACTCTCAAACAAGTCATACAATGGCCCCGAAGTAAGCCACAACAATCACAAATTAGGCCACGAAACTGACCCTCAACAAGCCATGAACCTAGGCCTCAAAAAGTCACATACTCACCAAGGCATAACCTACCTTCGCTTAGGTGAGCAAAAGCCTCACTTAGGCGGACCAGAAAGTCCCCATTTCCTATCCTTGGGCTCGCCTAGGCATACATACCCATGCCTAGGCGGACCCCTTCTCTTAAGCGGACCCCTCCTTCGCTTAGGCGAAGACTCCTTCTTCCTGGAGACTCCGTGTCCTTGATTAGGTGAAGCTCAGCTTGCCTAGGCGAAGGACACCTGACAGGAACTTGAACATCTGACCATTTCCAGCCCAAAAATGGAAAATAAACCCAAGTAGGAAGAATTCCTTAACTCTTGGAGCGTAGAAGGAACCCTAAGAAGCCTCGTGGATACTTCCTAAACCCCAAACCTTTGATTTCCCGAACTCCTCGCTTGGAACCTCGGTGAAATCCCTCGTTTTCGGTACCCACACGTAGCCCTCGTCGATGAGATGAACTTTCATTTTTAGCCCGATGAATTCCGATTGACGAAACTTCGTAGATCTTAGAAGGAAGCTCTTGGCTTTCATCTTTCTATCTTCTCCCACTTTCGCGTGAACCAGCAGGAAAATGAAGTCTTTTCCTGCCCTAAGTCCTTCTTTGACTTACAATTTAAGTCATGGCCCACGTCGCGCCATGTGTCCATAAATGCTTGGGTTTGATTTTAGCCCGAAGTGATTTGTTTCGTCTTAGTTCAAGTCCACATTATTTTCTATAAACTGAACTTAAGTCATTTCCCAACTTCCGAGATTTTCATAAAAATCTCATCTCTGGGAGTCACTGGACACCCATCACCCCGAAAAACGCAAAATTTTGATAATTTCGGAATCCGATGAAATTCGCAAATTTCAGGTTTTTTTCAACCTGTACTATAGCGACAAATTACCATGTTGCCCTTTTTTTTTTCAGAAAAATTCGATTTTCTCGGGTTTTACATATTTAATACTCGTCACACCCCCAAACTTAAATTTTTTCTTGTCCCTAAGCAAAGGAAACACAAACATAAAAACAAAACACTAAGATAGATATGAGTATGAGTATGGTGCTTGTACAAGTTAAGAGAAAGCATGGAAATGTTCTAAGAAACATGTTAGCCAAAATGGGATCCCAAAACATTTATAATCTCTAAAGGATGAGGCATCCAAAGATATGGTGATCAAGGCAAGTTTTACCCCCAAGCCTTCAATAGATCTTTCCTAAAGGAACTTGGTGCAAATGATGATTTAGATCTCAAATATATACAATGATTCTCAAACACTCTTCAACCAAACTCAACTCACACTTTTGAAAGAAAACTAACTAAAACAGGTTGAGAATGCACCTTTTTATTCAACAACTAAACTATGTAGTAGGATGCAATGTTAAGGAGTTCCAGAAAAGTGTCCATGTAACGGGGATTCATTGGCGACTCCCCACTAGTTGATTAAGGGCACCGGGCATTAAGTTCCTTCAAGCTACTAAACATTGGCTAGAAAGCTACAACACCTACTTGGCGATGAGTAAACATTTCTTTCTTTTTGGCATTTTTGCTTTTTCATATTTTTCTCTTTTTCTTTTGTTTTCTTAGGGAACATTGGCAATCCTCTTTATTGAGGTATCCCACCACTATAGAAGTTAAGGTCTCTTATGGTAAGTTCAATTTGAGAAAAAGGGGCTGGAACCAAGGTATATAAATGAGATCTAGTGTGTGTGTACGAGTTCCATTAAGAAATGATTTTTTGAAAGACAAGGGGGTTTTTCAAGCCAAGTCTCCCGTAACCAAAAGATACACTTAAGTCCTAGATCAAATAAATGCAAAGGTATCCTAAATTTTAACTAACAAAAACAATTTGAGCACAATACCAAAGCTTCTCAAAACCATTACTAGGCACCAACCTAACTCATATGAGACACAAAACAAACAAAAGAAAGAAAGAAAAGCACATGCAATTGACAACCAAACAACTGAAAATAAATAACTGAAAATTCACCCCCCTAAACTTAATTTAAACATTGTCCTCAATGTGAAACAAAGGCAAGAATGGATAATGAGTACTCCTTTGAGGGTGATCAAGCCTCCGGAAGCACCTTTAATGAGTTTGGCTAAGAGGGGGAGAATGCTGAAACTGATTTTCTTGTTCAAAATATTTTTTGTTCTTTGAGCCTCCAAGATGCTATAAACTTCCATTTTTCAAGATTCTCCACCTTCATAGCCAACTTTGAACTCCATAACTTGAAAATTAACACTAACACAAGAAAAAACAAAATCAAGCACAATTTAAATTTTTTTTTAAAAACAAACTCAACACTAACTAAGAAATTGAGAAAGGGAAAGAAAACTTATTGAGCTTGGGTTGCCTCCTAAGAAGCTGCTTTGTTTTTAGAGTCTAGCTAGACTCTACCAACTACGGATTGGTTGGTGATTCTTGTCTCCATCCTTCTCTAATATTTGTGCTCAATTAGCAACTTGAACACCCTGTCTTGAAATGATTTGATCGTTTTGTTTGCATTGGAGACTTCCTTGATCTCATGAAATGAGACTATGGGCTCTTCCACCTTTCAAAATGTATAGATGCAGTGTCACTTGACAACTCCTCTTGCACAAATGCCTAAGAAGTCATCTCCGGAATTGTTTCAATTTCTTAATTCTTCTCTTCCAGTTCCGAAGAAGTTGACTCATCTTCCTTTGCAGCTAAGGCTTTCAATTCTTGTACATCATTCTCCACTCTTTGAAGCTTCTTAAGTTCATTATTCCTTGAGGTGATTTCATCATTGTGGTCAAGGTCTTCTTCTTCTTTAATCACCTTAAGAATAGATGGGACACTCTCATGTTTTCCTTTAAAGGACATGTTAACCATGTTCTTCCCCTCATTTATGTGTTAGGCTACTATTTCTTATTTACTCATTCCCTTCTCTTGTGGAGGTTGTTCTAATTCAATTCCAAGTTGAATACAAGAAGTGGTCCTTGGAGTCATTTCCTCATCCAATATCTTAAGTGGTACTGGCTGAATTTGAACATTGATCCTTGTTTTTTCCATTATTAATTTGGCCTGGACTTGGCCAATTGGCGGACTGGTATTCTAGTTCATCCACTTCACTTTTTTAAATTTGGCTCCTCGCAGGTTTGTTCCTCTCATGAATTGAGCTTAAGATCTTCTAAGTTCAACCATGTTTGCCTCTAGGTTGGTCATTTTCTCTTGTGGAAGTGGTCTTATCTCATCTTGAACATGAAACCTAGGCAAACCAACTTGAGAATAGTCATTATCAACCGTGAAGTCTTAATTTCAGCAGACATGACTGAATTCAACGGCCTCTCCAGATTCCAGCCATTGTCCCCTCTAGTCTTGAATTGGCCATTTGAACTCTAGAATCTTCCATTTAATCCCTTAGCTTAGCCATTTCAACCATGGTTTCTTCCAAGCTTGATCTTTGGACTTGTGGAGTTTGGAGAGTGTTATGACTTGGGTTCGATGGGGTGTTTGAGTGATGATCCCATCTCAAGTATTGATTGTTCAAGTATGGGGTGCCTCCATACTGAACATGATCCATCGGCTCATATAGTTTGCCACAGCCACTGACTCCTCTACTTGATTTGTCTATCTTTGATGGTAACATTGCCATTGCCTGTTCTTAGTTGTTGATTAAGGAGGGTCATCTTAGTTGTCAATTCCATCAAAGACGGAGTAGGGAGATCCCTTGCAGTTGTTATTTCCATAAAAGGATCCATTATGTTTGAAATCCTACAAAAGAAAAAAAAAATCATAAGTAAAATAGACAAAAGTTGAAATAAGTATAAAGCTGAAACAAAGAAAACAATAAAATAAAGGCTGAAGAAGTTCTTGGTAATCGGCTGTGGCAAAAATGCAATCACGACGGCGGCAGTTTTGTTGGGGTGCGAATCATTCTTCGCATGTTGGCTCAACCACTATGCATAAAATTATGAGCACCAATGCTCATAATTGTAAATAAGTGTAGTTACCATGAGTTCTGTTATAGTGTGAAATTGTCTGGTTCTTCTTTATTGGATAGTCAGATTTGATGTTGAAAGCTATTCCGTCTAATCTATCTTACAAATCTGTAGTAAATGACCAGGTTGATTCATTTAGTCAACTCTTATTAACAGATAAATTGTTAATTATTAACAACAACCTGTCAATAATGGCCTGCATGTGTGTGGAATCTCTTTCTGTTCAACCCATAATCTACTCCAGTGTTTAGGTGTTTTGCATCTCTACTCAACTGAGACCACTAAGCGCAATAAACCCGAGGCAGCAAATTATCACAAAAAACCCATGAATATGTCTAGTCTATGGTGAATTATGATGTTCTAATCATGGTCTAATTCAACTCTCATTTCTCCAATCTCGAATTGAACCACAAAACATGTCAATGGTAGCTAACCATCCATATGCATTAAGAACGGGATAGAACAATTAATAGAAAAATGCCTCAAATATCAATTAGAATATAACCCATGTCTAAATAAATAAATCCGAATCAAACTACATCTAAAACCCTAGAAAATAAAATCAAAAAATGAGGTTAAGGAATACTGATAGGCGTAAACGTGATATATAAATAAAATATGCAATAAAATGCCTATTCTGCCCTAGTATATGCTTGTTAAGAAATAAAGTGTACCTAAGTACGAATATCGATCCATAGGGAAATGGGGATGCTAATTACCAAAATTAGGATACTTCTTTAATATTCAAACTGTCAAAGGTGATGAATTGAAACAAAATTTAGACTAAACTATTGGAATCTAAATCTAACTAATGGAATCGAATACTTTAGAAATGATGATATAGACTGAAGTTAAAAATTCTCCAACTAGCCACTTTTGAGCTCTCTTATCTTCTTTCTTTAACTTCCAAGAGTCATAATTTAATCATTTGAAGTCCAAATTTAGTGAATAAGGTCTCTGAAATATTGGGAAGTCACCTATCCATAAATATAAATATTGAAGCCATTTGGGATCATCTTGCAGCTAAAACATCAAAACACAATAGCTGTTGCTGCATGTGTAATTTGTTGATTTTTCTTCATTTTTCGCTCATTTTCTCACAATTCCACTAAATGGTTGACCTAGTCATAAAGATGAAAAATTAGAGCATTAGAACACTTATTCAACATAAAAAAAGTAAAAAACTAGAGCATTAGGACACTTATTCAACATAAAAAAACTAAAAAACTAAGTAAAACAAGGATTTACGATACTCATCACACCCCTAGACTTAAATTCTTGCTTGTCCACAAGTAAGAGACTGACTCAAAAAAAAAAAAAAAAATTGAAAATGACATGAACTAACAAGAATGAGATGAGTATGATAACATGATGGCGATTGGAAGGATCAATATGAACACAATTTAGCAAGATTAGCCTTTTCAACCAAAATTTAGGATCCTTAAACTTTTAAACTCTCTAAGAAACACAGCAAAGCAAAGGAAAGTGAGCAAAGCAAATCAACCCCTAGGTCCTCATTGACCTTTCCCAAGGAATCTAAGTGTAGGTTTGTTTGTTGATTTTTGTATAGACCAAATTTTACCAAGTGATGAACACTGCTATCAAAGGACTATTATCTAATCCCCGATAACGGCACCAAAAACTTGTTGACTAAATTATGATGAAAATACGTGTTTGTCCTTTTTGTAAAATGGATTAATTAAAAATTGTGTTTGGTCTGAATCACTGCAAGTGCACAAGTCGTACAAGTAAAAAAAGTGGATTTTTAAGTCCAGATATCGTTCCCATGAAGATTGATGATAAATTAAAAGACTAACTACCCCAACTACTCAAGATCCTTACTATTTGAACTCCAATGTTAAAATAATAAGAGAACTAATAAAATAATATTAAAATAATTTCACTAGTATACAAAAAAAAAAAAAAAGAATAAAAGTGGATTTGAGAGTTCACTGAGTGAGATAACATTGGGAAATAGATCAATGAATAATTGTCAATTTATGCATCATTTTGAATGATAGCTAAGAAATAAGTTGAGCTGAATTTTTCAAAGATGTATTGTAGTATAGTTTGGATTTCTTCCTTAACCATACCTTTCACTAATTAGAGATTCATGTTCATTTCTGACTCATGGACTTAATCAGTTACTTGTAAGATATAATCATCTTTCTAAGATCTGGGTATTTTTCTTTTTCAGTACTTCACACCCAAATCTTAGGATTGAAGAATTCTTGCCTCTATAGACAGAATATTGCAAGCCTTCTCCAATTTAAATGGCACCTCATCCTTGTCTCTGATGAAATTCTCCATCTCCTTGATTAGATCTATGCTAACACAGGTTCAGAATCATTTTATCAGAAATAGGAGAAACCTCTGAGCGATTAAATTGATAATTCATCAAACTATCCTCAAATCATGAGTAAGTTAGTGATCTATCTGAGTAATCTTTCAGACTTCATTAGTTTCAAAGTATTAGTCTACAATACCCACAAAGAACTGCTCTATACCCTTAGGATTCTCCATCTCTATGTCATGTAGAGGGCCTCCTGAAGCAGGCAAGATCTGATGCTTTGTTTGGGTACAAAATCTTAGTCTTGGAACAGTTAAGTTCAAGAATAATACCAATCAAATAAATTCAAGAATTCTAACTAAGACGTTCTTCCACTTTGTGCAGAAAAATAACAAACACCATCGACCCATTCCTAGAGGGAGCTAAATCTTTCAAAACTGGTTCACATATATCAGTGACCTAGCAGTCAAAAAATTCAGGATTGTAAGGCTGAAATAAATGAACTCCAGAAATTTTCTAAAATCCATTTAAAGCAAAACAGTAGTGAAAGAAAATTTTTACAATAGATTCCAGCTCGAAGCTACACATCAGTTCATTACTCAACTCCAGAAATTAAACAGAAAACTAACTAAAAACTACGCTCAAACAAAATCTACTAAAAAGGAAATAAAAGATAAAATAAAAGAAAAATAATATACAAAGAGTCTTCAGCTACTTAGAAGTTCTGGATTTGCGGAAGCTGCGCACAGTGCCTTAGATGCGTCTATTTATAGAGCTTTAAATGATGAGCCGCGCTTCAAGGAAAAAATTGTGGATCCCAAAATTTATGGCCTAAAATGGTTGCTTTGTCGCGACAAAGAAAGTTCTGTCGCGACAAAGAAAGTTCTGTCGTGATATGGTTCTTATCTTTGTCGCCCAGCCTTGTTGTGGCTTGTAGTTTCTTGTCGCGACATATTTTCATGCTATTTTCTTTGATTCTGTCCCGACATAATTTGACTTTGTCATGATAGTTCTGTTGATGTTGTTTTTTTTATGTCGCAACGAAAATTTCCTCCTCCAGCTCTTCAACTTTGTTGCAACAGTCTCTGCTATGTTGAGACATTCTTTATGTTGTTATTCTCAATTTATGTTGCAACAGACTTTTCATTGTTGCGATAGAGTTTCTCCCAGTAGCATGGATTTGTTGTCACGACAAACTTGCCTTGGCTCCTCTCACTTATCTTCCATTTTATGTTGCGACAATATTTGTCTTTGTCGCGATAAAAGTCTCTTATTCAACAATTTTTTATTATCGCAACATAATCTTCCTTTGTCACGATAGAGATTTCTGCCTTCAGTTCTTTATTATGCTGTAACATGAGTTTCTGTGTCTCAACATTCTTTTTGTTATTTTCTCAACTCTTGTCGTGACAATATTTGTCTTTGTCGTGACAAAATTCACCTCAGCCTCATGTTGTGTTTGTCGCCACATAAAACTTCTCTGTCGCAACAAAATCTTCTTGTCTCCTATTCCTGGCTCTGAATGTTGCGTTGCGACATAGTTTTATTCTGTCGTGACATAAAATTTTCCTTGGTCTTGACCTATGTTGGAATGTCTGTCGCAACATAGAAATTCTCTGTCGCGACAACTTTGTCTTAACTTGTCTCATTGTTCTACTATTTTCTATTGTGACAAAGTTGTCTTTTGTTGCGACAGAGTTCATCTGATATCTTAATTTCTTTCTGTCATGACAAAGATTCAAAATGTTATGACATAATTCCATTGCCATTTTCTTGATCAATGTCGCTATATAGTTTGGAATATCGCGACATTCTTCTTCATGAACTTCTCCAGCTATGTCGCGACATATATAAAAATCCATTGTTGCGATAGAAATTAGTCAGTCTATCTCAAATTGTGTCGTGACAGTCTTCATATTTGGCTTGTGCTCAGGTTGATCCTTGTTGCGACATACTTCTGCTGGCTATATTGGAATTATGTCGCGACATTTTGATGGTATGTCGTGACATAGTTTGCTGCCTTAGCCAATTTTTTTGCTTTTTTTACTGGAATTATCTCTTTTTCATACAAAACCTGCAAAACAAAAAGTTGGTGAATATTCCATAATTCAGCATTAAAATGAATCATAAACTTCTAGAATGATGCCAGAAAATGGATTAAAAATAGATGAGTTTAGGACTCATCAAGGTTATGGCATGATCTCTAGTGTATAGCAACGTCCTAATACCCCAAAACTTAAGCTCAGCTCACATATTTGGAAGAAGCTAACTAAGAAATGATAAGAATGCACCCTTTTTATTCATACCAAAATACCTAAAAATGACCTAAATAGCTAAAAATGAAAGAAAACTAGTGCCAAGAAGTTTTAGATGAGTGTTCTTGTAGCAGGGATCCATTGGTGAAAGAAAACTATTGTTTTTGAATTTTTCTTTGTTTGGTTGGGGGCTCAATAGCAATCCTCTTTTGATTAGGTGTCCCATAACTTAGGTGGTTAGAATCCCCCAAGGTTAGCTGAATTCAAGGCAAAGGGGCTCGGGACCAAGGTATACAAGGGAGACCAAAAGTGTGTGTGTGATAGATTCCTTGAGAAATGGCTTCTTGAAGAACAAGTGGGGTGACTAAGCTAAGTCACCCATAGCAAGCAAGCACACAATTCTAGATCATTCAAAAACCTAAGGGTCCAATCCCCTTTACACTTTCCCTTTTTCAAATGTTTGTGTTCAAAATGACCTTATACTAGCCAACAAGGCATCAAACTCACTCATATGAGACACAAAACAAACAAAAGAAAGAAAGAAAAGAACATGCAAATAAACAGGTAAGGAGATACAACAATTGGATTTTTTTTTAAAAATTTGAATTCTTAAACCCCCAAACTTGAGTTAAACATTGTCCTCAATGTGAAACAAAAGCAAGAATGCATAATAAGTACTCCCCTGAGGTTGATCAAGTCTCCAGAAGTTGCTCCAATAAATATGGCTTTCTTTGGAGGCAAAGGTGTTAAAAGGGGTTAGACCTTAAGTCCAAATGAAGGAGATGCTTGAATCTGGTTTCCTCTTTGGTTCTTTAAGCTTCCCAAAATAATTGAACTTCAAGATTTCAACCTTTTACCTTCCTAAAACCAACTTTGAATCTTCAAAAACCTGAAATCCAAAACCTAAAAACAAAAAACACAAGATCAAGCAAGAAAATTTATTAAAAAACAAAATTAAACTAACTAAGAAATGGAAAAAGGGAAAGAGAACTTTTTGAACTTGGGTTGCCTCCTAAGGAGCTGCTTTGTTTTTTGAGTCCAACTAGACTCTATTAACTGCGAATATGTTGTGATTCTTGCCCTCTATCCTTCCTTAGGAGGCAATAGTTGTGTTCAATCAGCAACTTGAGCACATTGTCTTCTAAGAGCATTTTTTTTTTCTATTTTTTTTCACAATGGTGGCTTTCATTTCCTTAAACAATTGTATAGTGCACTCCTCTGTCTTGGGAATAGGAGTCATCTTCTCATTTTTCAACTCTTCATGCATCTCCCTCCATTGAGCCATCTCCGGAATAGTCTTTAGAACTTCATTGTTTATCTTTTCATGTGATTCTGAAGAAGTTGGCTCATCTTCCTTCACAACTAAGGTTTCCAAATTTTTTGCATCATTCTCCAATGTTTGAAACTTCTCAAGTTCTTCATTACCTCTTGAGGTGATTTCTTTATTGCAGCTCAAGTTTTCTTCTTCTGTATTCACCCTAAGAGTATATGTGTATTAAGAATATGCAATAAAATATGTAATGAGAACCTATACTACAGAAGTATACGCTTGTCAAGAAATACAATGTACGAAATATATAGAGATTGATCCACAGGGATATTAGGGATGCTAAGTACCAAAATTAGAATGCTTCTCTAATATCCAAACGGTCAATTATGATATCAAAATGGAAATTAAACTAAACTAATGAAATCTCAATTTAACAAATGAAGTTTCCAACTAAGGGATACCAAGAGATGATAAATTCCTTGGGTATTTGGTGCAATCGGAAAATCCTCTTATATCTAAGTCAAAATTATGCTCTCTTGTTTCATGAAAATGCTTTCCAAGGTGACTCTTGTCTAATTTAATTATAAGTCTCTCTTGAGGTCGAATAACCTACCAACTAACACTAGGTTTCTTGCTTTCCGGCTCAACCCCAAGCATTAGAGATGCTTTAAGACCCAAGAATCTCACACGTCTCCTAATTACTGATAATTTCTACACTACCAAGCTAATTAGGTTAATTCATCTATATCAAATTTCTTACTCCCTTCTCAAATATCGCAAGGAATCACTCACCATCTTGAGATTAGTTAGAAATCAATAAGAAAATAACACCCAAACATGAATTAATAGACCAACAATCACACAAAAATAATAGAAAACAGAAAATTAACCTTTAAATGTCAGCATCATGTCTAACTTACAACTAATACCCTAGGCTATGAAATTAACACATGATAGAGGTTTGGTACATCACAAATCTAGGATAAAAAATGAGAAAAGAGAAAGAAGAAACTTTAATGGCCATGGTGAGTCTCACTCTTCTTTTCCAAATCTCTAGTCATTCTCCCAAGCTTGAGGTTGCACCGGGACATCATATTCTCGATCTAAGTGTTTGGATTTAAGAACAAGAGGAGCTTCGGAAGGGTTTCTTCTCAAAAGATCAATCTCTGAACATGGAGACTGGAGTTGGGTCCTCTCTTGGTGCATGCCATTAACCTGACATTGTCCCCTCTTATCATGAGTTCTTTATTGGCTCAAATAGTTGTATATTATTGGACGCATAGATATAACATCTTGTTTATTACTCTTCTGATTGTCAATGACAACTATGATTTGGCTTACCTTCTTTATGGAAGGATCATGTTAAGGCCTGGGACTTCACATCAAACCATATCTTTTCTCTTCAGAAAGATATTTGGTGAGAGAAGTAGGCTATGGGTTCGCCACAGCAAACCATGACGAACTGGAATAGAAATTTGTCTAACTTTTAGCCCATCAATGAGCCATGTCCCAAGACTATAAATAGTGGTTTCCGAGACAAGATCAAGATTCGCACTTTGGAGGGTTTGGCTCTAGAGAGAAGAGGGAGACGAACATAGAGATCAACATCTACCTTTAGAAGATCGGTGAATAGGAGGAAGAAGACTAAGAATCCACCAATCTTTCAGCATTAGAGTTCTTCTATCTTTACTTAAATGTTTTCTCAAACTTTATTATGTACCACGATTTTCATTGTTTTCTAAACACAATCTAGGGTTTTTGGATGTATTTTAGACATGAAGCTTATATTTAATTGTCCAGGGTTCTTATTCTATTGTTTCGTAGCTGATTAATACCTCTTTTGATTCATACTTGATTTTGTTTACACGTTGATATTTGGCCAATATTAATTTGGTGGGTGGTTCTCTATGAGATCTGAGAAGGGAGAGAAAATTAGACGTAGGTGAATAAACCTAATTAGCTAGGTGGTATAGAAATCATTGATAATTGGGGGGCCTGTGAGGTTCTTGGGACCTAAAGCATCTCTAGTACTTGGGGTTGAGTTGATAAGCAAAATACCTAGCATTAGTTGGTAGGTTATCTGACCTCGAGAGAGGATGATAATTAAATTAGTCAGGAATCACTTGAGAGAACTTTCCCACGAAACAATAGTATAGGAGTCTAGTTCAAATATAAGTGGATTGTCCAATTGCACCAAAACCCCTAGAACTTCATTATCTCATGAGACCCTTAATTCACATAATCAAATTACTAGTTTTACAATTAAGTATTTTAGTTTAGATTTTGCTTAAATCATCACAATTAGCCGTTTAGATATTATAGAGGTAGGCGAATTTTGGTACTTAGCATCCCGTCTCTCCTTGTGGATCAATCTTTGTACATACAATACATTGCATTACTTGATAAGCGTATACTTTCACGAATAAGCATTAATTACAAACCTAATTGCATATCTTTATGCACAAAACACAAATACGCCTATCATGTTTTCTTCTACGTTCGGACTCCAATTTGGTGATCTTGGTATTTTTGGAAAGCTCTTAAAGTGTAGAATCCATCCATATGAAGCTTGATTCCATTTGAGCTCATCTTAAAACTGAAAAATTTGGAATACAATGGCTGTTGCTTATGCTGTGTGGGAAATTGATGATTTTTCCTTATTTTTCGCTCATTTTCGCCAAATTCCTTCAAATGGTTGACCTAATCACAAAGATGATCATTTAGAGCATTAGGGAACTTATTTAACATAAAAACAACTAAAAACTAATTAAACATAGGGTAAAAAAATAAGTATTTTTTATACTTATCATACTCCCAAACTTAAATTCTTGCTTATCCCCATGCAAGTGACTGACTCAAAACAAAACAAACATACTGATAATGACACGAACTAACACGAATGAGATGAGTATGATAATATGATGCCAAGAAGAAGGAGCAACATGAACACAATTTAGCAATATTAGCTTTCGCAACCAAAATTTAGAATCCTTAAATTGTTTAACTCTTTAAGGATGGTGGCAAAGCAAAGCAAGGTGAGCAAAGAAAATCAACCCCCTAAGTCCTCAGTGACTTTTCCCAAGGAATCTAATTGTGGGTTATAGCATGATCTCCAGTGTATAACAAGGTCCTAGCACCCCCAAACTTAAGCTAAACTCACATTTTTGGAAGAAGCTAACTAAGAAAGGATAAGAACGCACCCTTTTTATTCATACAAAAATACCAAAAAATGACCTAAATAGCTAAAAATGAAATAAAGCCAGTGCTAAGAAGTTTTAGATGAGTGTTCTTGTAGCGGGGATCCATTGGTGACTCCCCACTAGTTGGTTAAGGGTACTAGACATTAAATTCCCTACAAACTGCACCCTGAACACTCAACAAAACTCAAAGGCCCTAGGTTGTGGGAAGGATCCATCTTCTGTCCCATGTAGTGGGTAGTGAAGTCAATGTTGAAACCCAAGAAAAATTGAATTTTCTTAAAAAAAGGGCAAAACAGTAAATCACCGCTACAATATAGGTTGAAAACCTAGAAATTTTCTAGACCTCGGATTATGAAAGGGACAACACTGTTGGATTCGTCTCATGAAATCTAGTTACCAAGATGAATTTTGTTAAATTATGGGATGGTTGGATTTTTCACGAATTTCGGGGCAAAAAGGAACCCAAATGGGTGGGTGACACATGGCATGATGCATGCATTCCATGTGGGTGACACATGGCATGCATGCATGCATGCCATGTAGAATTATCCAGTCTATAGAAACAGACCGGTGGAGGAAAAGAAAGGAAAAAAAGGAAAATGAGAAGATATGGAGAGAGAAAGAAAGAGAGGAAGGAAGATCTGACAGCTTCTTCCTCTGAATTCTGGCATTCCGATGGTCGAAGTTTGTCAAGCCCAGAGTTAAAGCTGGCTATGCTTCAAGAGGTAGGGATTTTTCCTACTATGGTTAATTTATACTTAAGTGCTATGTGAATGTGTTCCCACCCAGGGTCGTTTGGCCGTGTGGGACTGGTCGACCATGTAGAGTCATGTGGCTGTGTTTCCACCGTGGGGTCGTCTGTCAATGTGCGACCGTTTAGCCGTGCAGTGCTGTGTGGGACCATTTGGCCATGTAGGGCTGTGTGGTTGTGTGGGACCGTTTGGCCATGTGGCTGTGTTTCCACTTAGGGTCGTTTGGCCTATGGGGTAGTTAGTCATTTGGTTTCCGATTGGATCACGATGGCACCAGCTCTTGTACCCAAGGGAAATAGCGGTTGATTAGTTGGTCGACCCGGATGGTTGTCAGGTTGGATGTAATGCTTCACCAACTTCTACTGTACAACTAGGAAGCGGTAAAGCCAGGATTGGTCCCGAAAGCGATCGGTAGTTGATCAAGCGATCAACCGGTTAAGGACAAATGAATTAGGCGGTTGGTCGATCGATTCGTAGTAGTGTCTTTCGGTTTGTTTGAAGTACAGTTTTCAAAGCCGTTATCCTGTTGTTTAAGGTCGATTTCATGGCTTAGTTGCGATTGATTGAGGTGTGCTTCTAAGGCCTATTATATGGATTGGTTGAAGTGTCATCCCTTGGTTAAGGGATGACATGTTGAATGGAAATATGTATGCCTATACATATTGGACTGAGATTGAAGTGTTTGCGTGCCATTGCGTGGTGATTGAGTGGCACGTTGTTTGTGTATGAACAAGGCCATTGCATGACTTGTTATAGGCTAGTTGTGGACATGTCGTGTCACCACTAGGCTGAGGTTATGTTGCCCTTTCTGTCTTTAGTGACTTGTGATGTCAATGTATGCGTGTATTGATATGCTGGCATGAATGTATGATGTATTTGGAATTTGTATGCTTTTGATATGAATGTGCAAATGCTGCATGGATAATTATGCATGAGTAGGCATGTACATATAGCTCTCACTATATATGTAGCATGGTATGAATAGAAAATGGCATGATTGCATTGCATTATGCACTAAGAAATCGCATGACATGGGTGTGAGTGCAAGGTAAAAATCGACACTGTGTTTGGTGTTGGATGGGATGCCATGGGTACATAGTCAATCTACACTATGTTTGGTATTCGATGGGATGTCATGGGGACATGGTTGATTGACATTGTGTCTGGTGTTTGATGGTGGACTCGGTAACAGGGGACAACGTCCAAAATGAAAAATATGTGTGGTAGGCATAGCAAGTTGGGCTAGATACCCCCCAGGGTGAAAGACTTGGCATTCGTGGTTAGACATGATCACCAATGGTGAAAGACTACAAAAATGTTGGAAAGGCATGCGGCGTCCTGCGGTGTAAACCAGGAAATCCGTGGCCCACAAATGCATAAACACACTCAACTTGGGAAATGCAAGTTGATATTGGGAACCGTCCAATGGATTTAATTTATAAAACAAAAAGCTTTTTTTTTGAAAAATAGTCATTGATGGAACATAATGACGGTTTGGTTTTCACACTCGACATATGCATGTGTGAGGGAGTCGGTGAGGACTCGGGACATGGGATAGGGTGAGTCACATTCTCATCCATGACATGTAGACATTTGAGTAGGAACATGCATGTTTTTTCTTGAATGTGTGGTGTGCCATTGCATGTGCACTTAGGTGGCGATTAGCCCTTGTAGGAATTATTCTCTACTAGGCCTTGCTGCTGATGGGTGGACCACACTTTCCGGGTGTAGGGAGTGTACAGAGAGACGGCACTCCGACGAGGCTGTGATTATAAAGGAGGCCGACATGTGGCCTTAAGAAACTTTGGTAAAAAGTGTTTTGTATAAAAGAATTATAATTAAATTCTTTTGGACTATTGTATAAATAGTTGGGCATGTAATTATGGTAAGAGGGCCGTGATCGGACTCTTACGGACTGTAATTAAGTGTCTTATTTTCATATTTTAGATTTAAATATCAATGAATGGGTCCTGGTGAAGGGACGTATCGAGGTGGGGTCGAGTAACTCAATGTCCACGTGTAGTTGGTGTTGGTTCGATGCCTAGACTTAGGTGCGAAATGACCTAAGATAGAAATTCCGTGGGTTTGATGGAGTTTGTCGATAGGACCCTTGGGGGTGGAGATGTCACAACTTGGTAATAGGCATGGGTATCACGAATGCCTAGAGGCTTGATGGATATGAGTCGATCTTGCGTTGTTAGTTATGGTGTCACAATTTGTACATTGGAACGTAGGTATGTGATTACCTAGGGTTTGATGAGCATGTGTTTAGACCATGGCATTCATTGTGTGCATTTCATGTTTTGTGCCTAAATGTGCTACATGATTTGGTGTTGTATGTTGTGTGAAGTATATACATGGTGAATTGTATATAGGAAAAGGGAAACACTAGGGGTTAGAAAACATAACCTTAGGGGTTCAAATAAAAAAAAAAAAAAAAACGAGAGATGGTTTAGAATGTTGATATCTACTAGTAGTTAGCACATGCAATACTAGTTAGACAAGGAAAAAGGACTCTCAATATGCTATTTGACATGTGTAGATGACGAGTCGAGGAAGAGGTCATAGAGGCGATGGACGGGGCAACAACCAACCACCACTGGCCTTTGATCAACAAGTCTTCATGGAGGCTATTAGTGCTGCAATTGCTACCATTGCGCAGGCGAGCGTTGTGGCTACCACCATTGCACAGGCTAGTGCAAATGTGGGCCAGGGAGGACCAAGTAACACTAGAGGTTTGAAGCACATCATTCTCCAACCTTTAGGGGAGGAGAGGACCTGATGATAGTTGATCATTGGTTTCAGGAAGTTGATAAGATCTTGGAGGCTATGATGAAGCTAAAGGGTGAATCCCTGGTATGATGGGATTGGATCAAAGCCTCAAGAGACTTAGAGGCCATAACGTGGGAAGAGTTCTTGGGCTCTTCATGCAAAAGTATTTCTCGGTATCTGCTCGACATGCAAAAGCTCAGGAGTTCCTAGAATTAAGACAAGGAACACTGACCGTACTTGAGTACGTGGCTAAGTTCATAGAGTTAGCCCGTTTTGTTGATGATTATGTGGCCCACGAGATGTGCGAGTAAGAGAAAAATTTGAGGATGGTAGAGTATCCATGCAGGGTGAGTGTGGGACTATCTATAAGATATAGACTCGATGGTCAGGACAACTATGGCCATTGAGAAGGAAGTGGATGATGCATGGAACATCCGGGATACAGATGCTATTAAAGATAAGGGGAAGGAGAGTCAACCTTCTTCTTTTGGCTCGGGGAAAAGGCAATAGACTTCTACTCTGCAAGGATTTCAGGGATAGTGCCATGGCTATCAAGGCTAAGGACGATCATCTCCAAGTGGCAGATATTTTAGGGCTTACAGCTAGCCAGGGCAGGGGCCATGTTACCATTGCCATTAGCCTGGACACCTCAGGAGGGATTTTTCCTTAAAGGCAGGAAGCCCAAAGTTATGGGACACCTTAGTCGAGTCACGATGGGGTGTGTGATGCGAGATTTGTTTATCCTTACCCGGCGTAGAGCTGGGGAAGCTGGTGCTCAGTCTCAGGTGTTGTACAAGCGCCTACTGCTTCACAGATAGGCTAGTGAGGCTAGAGTATGGGTTGACGTTGAGGACAAGGCTTACAAGTCGGGACTTCGGAGACCTAGGGGGGTATCTATGTAGTTGTACCATCGACTAAGCCAACATATCAATCAGTTATACAGGGTATGTTTATGCTATCTCGCCTATGGGCAAGGATATTATCTGATTATGGTGCATCGCATTTATTCATTGATGCATCATGTGTGAGAGAATTGGGCTTAAAGGTTGAGACCTTGGAAAAGTCGTTGTATGTGAGCTCTCCCCTAGGAACTAGGGTGAGTGTGGATCTAATATGTTGGGGTTGCGAGTTAGAGATCTCCGTGATTCTACTCACTATAGACCTGAGGGTCATGGACATGTCAGAGTTTGATGTCATCCTTGGGATGGACTAGTTGACAATACATCGAGACGTCATTGATTGTGAACGTAAGAGAGTTACCACCTACACACAGGATGGTATTTTTGTTACATTTCAGGGGGACAAGCACGATTAGCCAGATTGTATGAGCTTGAATGGCACGGGCAGTCGATGGGTTGGTATGAGCTTACCTTGGAGGGCGAGGTGAGGCGGGATTTGGATGCCTCGAGATAGTTTGCAGTATGAGGGATGGTTTTGGATGAGCTGCAGTTACCTCCATGGGGATGCATGACACGTATTGGAGTTACACCTAGTCGTCACCCATTTCTATGACTCCACATAGGATGGCGCTTATTGAGTTGTAGGAACTCAAGGTCAATTGAAAGAATTGTTGGACAAGGGTTTTATTAGACCGAGAACCTCATCTTAGGGCACTCTGGTGCTATGTAAAGCTAAGCACCAGAGGCTAGAGGGATTACTCCAGCCTTTAGAGGTAGCTAAGTGGAAGTGGGAGCATGTCACGATGGATTTCATGACTTAATTTCCATGGACATCGTGAGGGCATGACGCAGTGTGGGTGATAGTGGATCAGCTTTTTAAGTCGACACACTTTTTAGCCATGCGGATAACCTTCACACTGGAGGAATTCTACAGGCTGTATGTGTGAGAGATTGTCTGATTACATGGAATGTCGGTATCTATTGTATCGGACCGAGATCCTAGGTTTACGGCTCATTTTTGGGAGAGTTTCTAAAGAGCCATGGGGACCTGGGTTAATGATGAGCCATGACTTGTCATCCACTGAGCGGACCGGTCGGTCGAGGAGAGAGGACCATCCAGACTTTAGAGGACATGCTACGGGCATGCGTCCTTGATCTCAAGGTTGGTTAGGAAGAGCATTTACCCTTAGTGGAATTTTCCTAGAACAACAGTTATCAAGCGAGCATACGGATGGCACCCTATGAGGCACTATACGGGAGGCCATGTCGATATCCGGTTTGTTAGACGGAGGTAGGGGAGAGACCCTCCACGGGTCTTGATTTGGTTAGAGACACCTCCGAGAAGGTGGATTTGATACGGAAGTGTCTTCTCACGGCTTAGGCGACCAAATCTTGTGATAGACGGCGACAACTTTCACAGAGTTTGAGGTGGGGATCATGTTTTCTTAAAGGTGGCCTTCCCTAAGAGGTGAATTCGGTCGACAAGGGGAAAAGCGTCACGAAGTCTATTGGGCCCTTTGAGATTGCCCGGGAGGAGTGGGTGTAGTTGCTTACTGGTTGGCTTTACTGCCAAGTTTATCGGATGTTCATATAGTGTTCCGTGTCTCCATGCTTTGGAAGTACACTCCAGATCCGACTCATGTAATGGACTGGGGCGAGCTTGTTGTTGATGTAGATGGAACCTTCGAGGAGGGACCAATACGTATCATGGATAATCGAGATCAGGTTTTGGGACTCAAGACCATGAGGCTAGTTAAGGTGTTATGGTAGCACTAAGGAGTGGAGGAGGCAACATGGGAATGCGAGGGCATGATGTGTACCAAATATCCTTGTTTTATTGAGGACGAAGGTAAGTTGTCTAGTCATTTGATAATAAAATGGCTGTAGCATATGCATGTGATTGTATGTATATGTGTATGTGAATTTTGGGAGGAAATTCTTTTAAGGAGGGAAGAATGTAAAACTCGAGAAAAATCGAATTTTCTTGAAAAAGGGCAAAACAGTAAATCGTCGTTACAATATAGGTTGAAAACCTAGAAATTTTCTAGATCTCAGATTATGAAATGGAAAATACCGTTGGATTTGTCTCGTGAAATCTAGTTACCAAGACGAATTTCGCTAAATTTCAGGATGGTCGGATTTTTCATGAATTTCAGGGCAAAAAGGAACTCAAATGGGTGGGTGACACATGGCATGATGCATGCATGCCATGTGCATGACATATGCATGCCATGTAGAATTGTCCAGTCTATAAAAAGCGGGTGGTGGAGGAAAGAAAGGAAGAGGAAAGGAGAAGAAAGGAGAGAAAGAAAATGGGAAGGAAGATCGACTAGCTTATTTTTCGAGATTCGACATTAAAAGCGGTAGGGATTTTTCCTACTCTGGTTAATTTCTACTTAAGTGTCTTATGAATATGTTCCAACCCAGGGTCATCTGACCGTATGAGACCGTTTGGTCGTGTGGCACTATTTCCATCACAGGGTTGTTTGGTTGTGTGGGACCGGTTAGCCATGTAGAGTGATGTGGATGTGTTTCCACCTTGGGGCTGTTTGGCCATATGAGACCTTTTGGCTGTGTAGGGCCGTGTGGGACCATTTGGCCGTGTAGGGCCATGTGGCTGTGTGAGACCATTTGGCCATGTGGCTGTGTTTCCCTCTCACGGCCGTTTGGCTGTGTGGGACCGGTTTGTCATTTGGTTTTTCGGTTGGATGCAGTAACTGCCAGCTACTGTACCAAGGGGAAGCGTTTAATCGGATGGTTGTCCGGTTGGATGCAGTAGCTACCAACTACTATACAACTGGGAAGCGGTCGACCGGTTGGCTGAAGCAGTCGACCGGTTGGGAAAAACGGTCGACCGGTTGGTCAACCGGTTCAGTGAGTAGTGTCTTTCGAGACCTGTTTTGGGGCTGGTTTGAAGCCCGGTTTGTGCAACTATTTAAGGACGATTTCATGGCCTAGTTGCAGTTGATTGAGGCGTGCTTCGGAAGCTTATTATATGGATTGATTGAAGTGTCATCCCTTGGTTAAGGGATGTTATGTTGAATGACAATATGTATGCCTATACATATTGGATTGAGATTGAAGTGTTTTCATGCCATTGTGTGGTGATTGAGTGGCATGTTGTTTGTGTATGAACAAGGTCATTGCATGGCTTGTGGTAGGCTGGTTGTGGACATGTCTTGTCACCACTAGGCCTAGAGGTTAATGTACATTGCTACTCGAGTGGTAGTGACTTGTGATGTCAATGTATGCGTGTATTGATATGTTGGCATGAAATGTATGATGTATTTGGAATTTATATGCTTTTGATATGAATGTCTAAATGCTGCATGGATAATTATGCATGAGTAGGCATGCACATATAGCTCTCATTATATATGTAGCATGGTATGAATAGGCAATGGCATGATTGCATTGCATTATGCACTAAGACATCGCATGGCATGGGTGTGAGTGCAAGGTAAAAATCGACACTGTGTTTGGTGTTCGATGGGATGTCATGGGGACATGGTTCATTGATACTGTGTTTGATGTTCGACGGTGGACTCGGTAACAGGGGACAATGTCCAAAATGAGTCGTACAGTTTTGAAAATGAAAAATGTGTGTTGGGCATAGCAAGTTAGGGTAGATCCCCCGAGTGAAAGACTGACGTCGTAGTTAGGCATGATCAAGCGAGTGAAGAGCCGTAAAAATATTGGAAGGTGTCGCGGTGTCCTATAGTGTAAACCGGAAATCGAAGTGGCCCACAAATGCATAAACACCGCATAGCTTAGAAATTCAAAGTTGATGTGGGAACCGTCCAATGGATTTGATTTATAAACAAAAAAGCTTTTGTTTTGAAAAATAGTCATTGATGGAACATTGGACGGTTTGGTTTTTCACACTCGGCATATGCATGTGTGAGGAGTCGGTAAGGACTCGGGACATGGGATAGGGTGAGTGACATTCTCATCCATGACATGTAGACTTTTGAGTAGGAACGTGCATGTTTTTACTTGAATGTGTGGTGTGCCATTACATGTGCACTTAGGTGGGAAGTAGCCCTTGTAGGAATTATTCTCTGTTGGGCTTTGCTCACCCAGTCATGGGACCCCCTTTTAGGTGTAGGGAGTGTACAGAGAGACGACGCTCCGACAAGGCCATGATTATAAAGGAGGCTGACATGTGGCCTTAAGAAACTTTGGTAAAAAGTGTTTTGTGTAAAAGAATTGTAATTAAATTCTTTTGGACTATTGTATAAATAGTCGGGCATGTAATTATGGTAAGAGGGTTGTGATCGGACTCTTACGGACTGTAATTAAGTGTCTTATTTTCATATTTTAGATTTAAATATGAATGAATGGGTCCCGATGAAGGGATGTAGGTGCGAAATGACCTAAGATAAAAATTCTGCGGGTTGTCAACAAGACCCTCGGAAATTGGGGCATCACACAATGACTCCCGACTAGTTGACACAGGGCATTAGGCTTTGTAAGGCCCCTTAGACTGTGGCCGACATTTTGATTGGATGATTCCACTTATTCTTATTCACATACCCTTTTTTGTGTCATTTTTATTTTCTTATGTTTTTTATCTCTCTTTTCTACTTTTTCTATGGTTTTTGCACTTTGCTTTTTTTGGTTGGGGCTCAATGGCAATCTTCTTTTGATTAGGTGTCCCATCACTTAGGTGGTCATAATCCCCCAAGGTTAGTTGAATTCAAGTTAAAAGGGTTCAAGACCAAGGTTCCTTGAGAAAAAGCTTCTTGAAGCATAAGGGGGTGACTAAGCTAAGTCACCCATACCAAGTAAGCACACAATTCCATATCATTTAAAAACCTAAGGATCTAATCCACTTTACACTTGCCTTGTTTCAAATGTTTGTGTTCAAAATGACCTTCTGCCAGCAAACAAACCATCAAACTCACTCAAGACACACTATACAAATAAAAGAAAGAAAGAAAAACACATGTAAATAACCAAACAACTAAAAAGAAATAACTAAAACAAGCAAGGAGATACAAAAGTTGAATGTTTGAATTTTTTTTTTGAATTCTTGAATTCACCCCCCAAACTTGAAATGAACATTGTCCTCAATGAAACCACAACAAGAGGGATATGAGTACTCCTTGAGGTGCACAAGTCTCAGGAAGTTGCTCCAATGAATATGGCTTGCTTTGGAGGCAAAGGTGTTTAGAGGGATTAGACCGTAGGTCCTAATGAGGGAGATACTTGAATATGGTTTCCTCTTTGGTTCTTTAAGCCTCCTAGAATTATTGAACTTCAAGATTTCAAACTTTTAGCTTCCAAAACCAACTTTGAATCTCCAAAAACCTAAAATCCAAAAAAAAAAAAAAAAACTCGAGATCAAGCAGGAAAATTTATTCAAAAATAAACATCAAAACTAACTAAGAAATGGAAAAAGGAAAAATAAACTTATTAAACTTGGGTTGCCTCCTAAGAAGCTGCTCCATTTTTCTAGAGTCCAACTTGACTCAATCAACTATGGATATGTTGGTAATTCCTGCCTCCATCATTTTCTAAGAGGCGATAATTTTTCTCAATCAGTAACTTGAGCACATAGTCTTTGAAGATCATTATGTTTTTTAGATTTTCTATATATATATATATATATATATATATATATATATATATATATATATATATATATATATTTTGTTCACAATGGTGGCTTCCACTTCCTCAAACAACCGAATAGTGCACTCCTATGTCTTGGAAATAGGGGTAATGTTCTCATTTTTCAACTCTTCATGTATCTCACTCCATGGAGCCATCTCTGCAGTAGTCTTTACAATGTCGTCTTTTATCTTTTCATGTGATTCATTGGCATGAAAAGAAGTTGACTCATCTTCCTTCACAACCAAGTCTTTCAAGTCCTTGGCATCATATTCCTCTTCTCTTATAGGTTCCTCAAGTGTAGGCAAACTTCTTTGTTGTTCTTCTAAAAGTATCTTAGTCATTTGCCTCGCTTGTACCTCTAATCTCTCAAGTTGGGCTGATTGAATTTGGAGAGTTTCCCTTGTCACATTCATGAATTGAGCTTGAGATGTTGCGCATTCAGTACAAACTCTTTCTAATTCAGCCATGGTTGCCTCTAACTTTGTCATTCTCCCATGTGGAGGTTGACTTATCTCATTTTGATCAAGAAACCTAGGCAACCCAACTTGAGAGTAGTCCATCTCAACCCTTGATCTTCTAAATTTAGCATTTTCCAAGACCAATTCTGTGACGCCCCAAAACCTAGGGGTCCCGTTGACCAACCGTCAACCTGTGGAATACCTATGGGTATCTCGATACCACACTAATGTGTCTCATTCATCGAGACTCATTTATGAGTAAAAGTAGCCCCATTGAGCCATTTCAACCATACTCAAAATATTACCCAAGATTATGTCACAATAGTCCTTAAGAGTTTATTACAACACTCTTATACAAAATCATATATTAACACTATTTTGTTCTAATATATTTTATAAAATGAATATCAAGGCCACATGTCGGCCTTCTTCACAATTACGACCTCGGGTGAGCGCCTCCATTGGTGTTTGTCTTGCAATTGAAATATTTTTCCTATAAAGGGTAGGCCACGTGATGAAATACCTCCCTGAGGGCTGCCACACCTAAATTGGCCATGCAATGTCCACTCACCATTTCATCACATTCCAACAAGAATATGCCAATTCTGCGCTGGAATCCTCGTACCATGTCATGAAATGAGATGTGACTCATCATGTATCATCTTAGAGTCCTCAGACTCCCTCGCGCTAAGCCATGTGAAAAACTGTCATTCTGGATGACATCCAATGATCATTTTATATTCAAAACCCATGCGCCTTTTATTGGGTAGCAAATTTTTGGTGTCTCACAGTGGGATCCACAAACACAGACACTTTTATGGCCTTTCCTTCTTTGGGGACTATGTAGAAGCCATAGTGCCTTGGGTCTTTCACCCAAGGGGGGGGATCTATCCCAACTTGTTGATACCTGGAACATATTTTCTTTACCATTTGAATCAACCGTGTGACTCTGTTAGACGTTGTCCCTTTTAACAGAGCCCACCCAATCAAACACTAACCGCCGTGTCAATTTACCAACCATACACTCACACCCATTTAATGCGAATTCCCTATGCATATGCAATGTATGCTCCATTGCCTATTTGTACCATGTCACATATATAATGAATGCTATATGGACAATTTTATCAAACATGCATATCACCAATGCATCCTGGGCAATTATATCTAACATGCATATAATTTCCCTACATTAATTCATTCATGTCAATATTCAAGCATATATCAACATCACAGACAAATCATTACTTAGTTAAGTAATGAAGCACTTTATCCTCTAGGCTAAATCACGACATAACATGTCCACAAAATAGC
This sequence comes from Tetrastigma voinierianum, assembly GCA_016808115.1. NCBI lineage: Eukaryota > Viridiplantae > Streptophyta > Magnoliopsida > Vitales > Vitaceae > Tetrastigma > Tetrastigma voinierianum. The sequence continues at coordinate 1,523,016 of JAEQBH010001219.1, forward strand.
CTACAACATGCCATGTAGTGCCTATGTCTACAATTCATCGCATGTTAATATAGTAATACACATATTAACATTTCATCAAACAAGCATGTCATGCCATGCAATTAGTACACTTGATGTTATAATCAAAATTTCAAAAATGATGTGAGCACCAAATTCCAATAACTAGCATATGGCTAGATTCTAGATTCAAAGATCTTTTCATAGAGTCCAAGAACGCGCAAATCGGAGTTCGGACGTGAAAGATATGGTCGTCCGAAGTTGGAGTGCAACAGAGGGCACACTATTGCGCCAATCCACGCAATAGTGTGCCCGAGGGTCGCAGGAACATTTTGGAAACTCTCGTACACCCAAATTCATTATGGAAGCCCCTTTAGACCAGCTACAACTCGTCTCAATTGAGACTACAAAATGGGCTATATTCCAATTAATACTACAAAATATGCCATAAACATGGCACAACGTGGTCCCAAAAGAAGACCAAAACAATAGCTTAAAGGATGGAAAGAAACCAAGGTAAGAAGAATCCTTATCTCTTGGAGCGCAGCCCTCATCGAATATACGGACTTTACTTCTTGCTCTGATGAGTTCCGACCATCGAAACACCGCTTTCCTTTTCTCCTTCTCTCTCTATTTACTTTTCCTCTCTTTCTTTCCTTTGTTTCTCTCTCCTTTTGTTTTTTCCTTCATTTCCTTCTTCTTTGCTCCCTGCTTCTACGAACAACTTGTGAACTCCTTTTTATAGCAATTCCATTGACCATGCATGTGGACACATGCATTTGCTTTTGCATGCCATGTGACACATGGCTTGATATGTGTCACACATGCATTTGCCTATGCATGCTTTGTGACACATGGCTTGTCATTTGTCACTCACACGGCTTACCATTTGTCACCCGACACCCGTTACCTCGAAAAATGTGAAATTCCAACTATCTCAGAATTCAACAAAATTTGCCTGGGCAACTAAATTTTGCGTGACGAACTCAACGATGAGGTCTGTTTCATCATCCAAAATCTAGAAAACTTCTAGGTTTTCAACCTGTATTGTAGCGGCAAGTTCACCATGTTTGCCCTATTATTTTGGAAAAACTCAAATTTACCCGGGTTTTACATTCTTCCCCCCTTAAAAGAATTTTGTCCCGAAATTCACATGCACATATACATATTACATGCATATGCTACAGTCATTCATTTTTGTTTTTCAAATGACTAGACAACGTACCTTCATCCTCGAATAAAGAAGGATAAGTGGCATGCATCGTGTCCTCACGTTCCTATGTTGCCTCCTCCACTCCTCGATGCTGCCACAACACCTTTACTAGCCTCACAGTCTTGCGTCGCAAAACCTGATCCTGACTATCCATAATACGCATAGGTCTCTCCTCAAAGGTCCCATTTGCATCAACAATGAGCTAGCCTCAATCCAAAACATGAGTTGGATCTGGAGTGTACTCCTAGAGCATGGAGTCATGGAATACCTTATGGACACTCGATAAACTTGGTAATACCATGTGTGCAGCGTGCCCACCCTCTCGAGTATCTCGAAGATTGTCGCTCGACGATAGCTTTCCCTGCTTTTCAAACCTAACCACTCCTCTCTTAGGCATCACTTTCAAGAAAACATGATGCTTCGCCTCAGGCTCACAGAATTCATTCGCCTTCGCCTGTTGACCTGGCTCTTTTGCCGGCTCTGAGTGAGTGAAGTTCGCTTTTACATTATCAAGTCCACCCTCCCAGAGGTGTCTGTAATCAATTCCGGACCAGTGGTGGATCTCTCTCTCACCTCTGTCCAACAAACCGGAGATCGACATGGTCTCCCATATAAAGCCTCATACGATGCCATCTGTATCCTTGCTTGGTAACTGTTGTTGTAGGCAAACTCTAGTAAGGGCAAATGCTCTTCCTAGATGCCCTTAAGATCCAGGAAGCATGCCCGTAGCATGTGCTCTAAAATCTGGATGGTCCTCTCTGACTGAGACTAAATTTGTCTCCCTTATCCACAGGGGTGTCACCTGGTTTGCAATCATGCATGCCAAATCTTTTAAGAATTTTCTTGATATAGCTCTTTTATGATAAACCAAGTGTATACCGAGAGCGATCCCGATGTATCTGTATACTTAACACAAAAGTAACATCACCAAGATCTTTCATCTCAAATTTCTTTGATAAAAATCACCAAGTGCAACATGCCTATATCGTTGGGGGCAAGCAATATGTCATCCAAATATAAAACCAAGTAAACATGCTTACTCCCACTAAACTTATGGTATATACAATCATCAACCATATTCATCTCAAAACCAAATGACATGATAGCAGTGAGCTTGTAATACCATTGACGAGAAGCTTGCTTAAGCCCATAGATGGATTTCTTTAACTTGCAATCCATCTTATTTGCATCTTTCAACATAAAATTTTTTGGTTGCACCATATAGATTGTTTCATCAATGTCACCATTAAGAAATGCAGTCTTAACATCCATTTGATGAAGCTCAAGGTCAAAGTGCGCTACAAGTGCCATTTATTGTGTCCTCGAGTCTTCGATGAAACCCAGAAGAAGGTCTCTTTATGTCGATGCCTTAATTTTTTTGTATAGCCCTTAGCAACAAGACGAGCTTTGTATGATCTCTCTACATCACCTTTCGAACCCCTCTTGGTTTTAAATATCCATTTGCAACCAATGGGTTTCACACTTTCAAGCAATGGGACAAGATCCCAAACGTCATTGTCCTTCATGGACTTTATCTCCTTATTCATGGCATCAATCCACTCTTGAGATTTAGAACTTTCTAGGGCTTGAAGGAAGTTGATTGGATCATCTTCCACCGCACCAATGTCAAACTCATGTTCTTGGAGAAATACAATGTAATCATCTGGCACTGCACTTCTCATTTCTGTAGTGGATCTCCTTAATGGCATAGGTTCTAAAGGAGGTAGAGTTTGTTCTTATGGAACGGGAGGTTCTTGGATATTGTTTTGATTTGCATATGCTTCTTGAACAATTTTAGGTATAGGAGCCTGAATAATGTCAATAATAGGTGTGGGAATATCAACATATTCCTCTTCAAAAACAAAATCCCTATCCTTATCTCCCCCATCAAACTCAACATCCTCAAAGAACCGGGTGTTTCTTGTCTAAAAAATTGATCTAGTAGTAGGATCATAGAATTTGTAACCCCTGGATCTTTCAGAGTATCCAATAAAATAGCAACTAATCGTTCTTGAATCCAGTTTCTTTTCATGTGGCTTGTAAGGCCTTGTTTCAACTGGACATCCCCAAATGTGTAAGTGCTTCAGACTAGGCTTCTTGCCCGTCCAAAGTTCATAAGGGGTTTTAGCAATAGCTTTACTTGGTACTCTGTTAAGGATATACGCTGCAGTTTTTAATGCTTCTCCCCAGAGTGATTCTTACAAGTTAGAATGATTAATCATACTCCTTACCATGTCCTTGAGCGTTCTGTTTCGCCTTTCCAGCAACACAATTCCTTAGCAGGAGAACCTGGCATGGTGTCTTGTGGGGTGATGCCGCTCATCTACCCCAGGTATTTAGAAAATGGTCCCGGACGTTGTTCACCTGAACCGTCATACTTACCATAGTATTCTCCACCCGCGGTCAGATACAGTGTTTTAATTCTTTGCTGGATGAGTTTTCAACTTCAACTTTGAGCAGTTTGAACATTCCGATGATTAGGGACTTTTCTGAATGAGATAAAGGTAGCCCGTAATGTGAAAAATCGTCTATGAATGTGAGAAAATATTGATGTTAGCCATTTCCATGAAGCGAAGTAGCTAAATATTTATAATATATAGATTCTAAGACATTTGTAGCCCTGTTGGCATCAAATCTCCTTATGTTTGTTTTGTTTTCCTTTATATTGTTTTGTATTTCAAATCACACCCAAATCAAGGAATCTAGAATCCCATTTAGCATAAGCCTTTGATTCTCCTTTTGGAGATGTGATAATCTCATATATATCATAGTGAGAATTCGGCTAGTTAATATTTTCTTTAACACCTCAGTACTTAATTGCAAGGTTTCTTGATGAAGCAACTATATCAAGCATGTAAGAGTTATCTACATAAGATAAAATGAGGTACCAACCAAATTTAAATTCTAAAAAGACTAAATTTATTATTTCCAAAGAACCAAGAATAACTTGATTTGTCGATAAATAGAAGCCAAATTCGTCTAAGGGCGGAAATTTATAACAAATGTATCATTCAAATCAAATAAGTACGGACTTTAATAATAACCCGAGTATCCCAATTGCCTCCAACTTCGACCCTTTCGCCTGCATCACCTACAAAGATCTTGTCTTTCACCGTCATTTGGTTTTTCGACGGCTCAGACGACCACATGTACAACGATGTGAGTGGTTGAACGGAATCTATCCACCAAGTGTGTTTAGTACCGAAGTCATTAACTTCAGAACAAACTAAATTAAAGTGTACCTTTTCTTTGCATGAGCATGATAGTTAATTTTATTGCTTCTTCTTATGTCCCGCAGCTCCACAAAAGAAACAACTATCAACATTATTTTCTTTATGTTGTTTCTTTGGATATGGAACCTCTACAGCTTCTTTATCCTCCTTTCTTTTCTTCCTTTATCCTTGATACCAGTAAATAGGCACTTTCTCCTTTTCTTGCTTCAACCTTTCCTCTTCTTGCACACAATGTGAGATGAGCTCATTAAGAGACCTAGTCTTTTTGGTAGTTGTAGCTCATCTTAAATTGTCTGAATTGTGTGGGAAGAGATATCAAAACCAAATGCACAAGAAAAACTTCAGAGATATCAAGTTTATGTGCTCTTAACTTTGAAGTGAGATGAGACATTTCCATAATGTACTCCCTAATGTTCTAATTGCTTTATATTTCATTGTTGAGATAAGATTTGCCAAAAAGTGTACTTGTTTTAAGACTTTTCATTCTTGGCAATCTATTAATTTATTCTAGGAACTCTTTGTTCATCTTTGCTCATGTAGGATGTGTGCCCCTAAATGCTTTAGAATGCTTCTTGTGATCATCAAACACATGAGATTTGACTTATCCCACATTTCAATATCTCTCTTTTCATCAGAGGAACTTTCATGATCAAGAGGTGCGGGGAAGAAACCCTTTCTGCCTTGAGTCACGGATCCAAAAACGACACCAAGAACTATATGGAGGTTCTCATGCCATGTTTTGAAGTTTGTGCCATTTAGTATAGGAATAGAATTAATGCTAGCATTAATGTTAAAAAAAGAACTAATAGCTGAATCAGAGAACAAGAGACAAGCAAAACAGTCTCACATAAGCCTCAAAACATAAATAAATTCAAATAAAGGCAAACCCCATTTCAAGATACCGAACACTCTATTAATATTTTATCTTTGGATAAAAAATATTAACTTGTAAGTGATATCTTGGTATAGTAATCAAACACTGATAATAAGAACATATCGAATAATAAATCTTCCTTTGGGCTGATTAATATTCACATAAATTACATGTACATAATCTTGTTATATTTTGAAATAAAATTAATTTTCACAAAAGAGATCACTTTGGTGACATATTGTTTTCAGTAATTCATCTCAATATATATATATATATATATATATAAACACCAATATTTGAATGCAAGTTTGAGGAAATGCACTGTAACTATATGATATTTATATTTAAAAAAAAAAAAAACTTTGTAAACAATCTGGCAGCACAAAATCACATAAAGCCCCTTCTGTTATTAAAACAAGCCAAATATAGTGAAACAAAATGTTTGGACCAGGAATCGAACCAGGGATCTCACAGTACAAACTTTTGCAAAAGATGCCACCAAACCATTTGGTTATAAATGCGTCAAAAAAAATATCAAACTATATGTGTCGTATGAATGCAAACCAAATGACATCTTTTAGGTCTTCTTCTTCACAGATTAAAAACCCAAAAAACAGAACAGTGAACTGACAGATTCTTACATTTCCTCCTTAACATTTAAAATTGTATGAAATCAACCATATGTCCAAAAATTATGAAATTTATATCGTTGGACTCGTAATGGGATGTAGAATTTTTTCTGAATCCATAAATTATTTCCAGAAATATTAAACTTTTCCAAAAAAAAAAAAAGAAAAAAAAAATCTTCCTAACTTATTCTCAACAAATCAACATGAAATGGCTCTGATACCACATGTAAGACTAGTTTCATTATGTGAAAACAATCACACAAATATGATAATTCATATAGAATCATCAAGAATTAAAACATTGGATTTGTGGAAGTGTACTTGAATCCATAAAAGGTGTCTAAAGCTTTATGATTTAAAATCCGAGTATGAGGCTTTATGATCTTCGAGATCTACACTTCTTTTCTGTCTAACTTTCTCTTCTGATAATGGGAATCAGAAGAGTTGAAAATGTGTTGTGTGATATGGGGACCATGACCCCTATTTATAATAAACAATTGTGTTTGTTTATAAGCAGTCACGCTTGTTCGTAAACAATCGCGTCTGTTCGTATTTTATCTTTTAACCCATCATAAAAATAGAAATTACGCTTGTCTCTACACATTAATGCCCACACCTTATAATATATTAATTGAGGCCCTAAAACCTAATTAATCACTTTAATTAGCCTAACTTTATTGATAGCCTATAATGCATGCTTATTTAATATATAAGCTCGTATATTTAATTTTACTCCAAGAGTCTAGGCCTAGATATGGGCCTACTCCATGCCCCATCAATAACTCTAAATAATATAAAATTCTTACATCCATATCTAAATTAAAATTAAGGGCTCATTTATTTAAATTTTTTGAAAATTATTTTACTTTTTAAAAACAAGAAAAGCACAAAGATTAGGTTTGGTTCTAGTTTTTTTTTATTCTGAAAAATACGGAGAACAAAAAAAAAAAAAAACTAAATTAAGATAATAATAACAAATTTCAAAGAACACTAAAATGGAGTTCTTTGTATTTTAAAAAAATTATTCTCAAAAATCCTCTATTTTTGCCAAAGCTACTAATTCATTTCTAGATTCTTCTAGAAGTTAATTTAAAAAAAAAAAAAACTCATGGATTGCATTTTTCAATGACCACCCGAAGACCAACCCCACCCAAAAGCCTAATTTTCCTCCACTCTATAAATAGAGACTTTGGAAAAACATGTTGGCTTTCTTTTGCTCACTTTCATGCCTACTTTCCTTGTAAGAAACAACTATAAAATTTAGGGCTTTCCATTTTCTTTAGACAATCTCGTGCAAACCCTAAAAATGTCAAAATTTTCATTCGCTGAGTGGAGTAATCGTCTAGATCAGAGGGGAGCAAGTTCCAGTTCCAGTTCTTCCAATGCCGAACCATCCCAATTACAACTTCTGTGGAGAAGTTGATCAAGGAAATTGAGAATCCATTGACACGAGAACTTGCATGCTCTATTTGCTTTATCAAGGGTATATATAAAAAATTCAAAAAAACTGAATTTTCTTCTGTAATATGTTTGGTTGGTAAGAAAGTATGGGAAAATGGAAGGATCTAGGTTTTCCTTTCTTAGCCTTTCCAATCAATCTAGAGGGTTGATGGATTTTGTTATCTAATGATCTTTGCTTGATTAAAGTTCCTGCTTATGGGTTTGGAAAGATTTGATATTGGGTTAAAGATATATGGTATTAGGTTGATTCAGATCTTCTTGCTTTGCTAGGAAAATGCTTGTTTTGTATTGTGATGTTTGTGTGATTTTTCAAGGGAACTAAATTTTCTTTTTAAAAAGATTTATTTGTTATTAACCTAGATATTATTCTATATGCCAAGTGCATAATTTGTCAAAAAAAAAAAAAAAAAAACCTAGATCAAAATCACTTTTCGTTTGAAATCTAGGGTTTTAACCCTACCTCACAATGATTCATATTTATTTTCATAAATATAGTGTGTTTGATGGGAGAAAACATCCTCACTTTGAAATCTAGGGTTTTAATCCTAACTCTTTGTGCTTTATATCTGTAATGTGTTTGGTCGAAAGAAATAATTGAAGATTTTATCTTATTATTGTTTGACTTTCTCATGTTAATTTTTTATACAAATCTTGCATCCTCTCTTTAAGAACAATGCTTTTTGAAATCTTATGGTGATTTTTTTTTTTTTCAATTTACTTGTGGTTATTGTTTTACTTACCCCATTCAAGAATCATCATTTATGTAAATTCTAAAATTTAGACTTTATATAAGTAGAATAATGCTTAATATTTGCATAGTAAGAAAAGAAAATGTCACAGGAAGATTTGTGGCTGATAAAACTAAAAGCTCATAAAAGCAAGAATTTATTAACTATGGTTTTTCTTGCAAGTTTAATTACTAATTAATGAAAACTAAATAAATAAATTATTTCTCGTATGTGAATGAGAATAATAACATTGTGCATACAGAAGAAAGAGAAACTAATGTTGTGAAGTCATATTAGATAGAGTAAATGCAAGGTAGAAGATTAAGTACGGTTAATTTTGATGCTTATTTGTAAGGTATCTTATTTGTGAAAAAATGAAGTGTCCTTAATGTTTCTTTTAAACATGTGTTGTTCTTCCATTTGGAGCTAGCTTTCACATTATTAGTATGATTAAAACAAATGTTTTTTTGTAATTTTTAATTCCAACTATTTCGAAACATTTTTTCCCCCAAGATGTAGCCTCAATCGAAGAAAATATCAAGGAAAATCATCTAAAATGTGAAATTTGAATCCATATAACTGAGGATAAAGAAGATAACACAAAAATTACTCATGCATTTATTGTAGAACTCTTATTTTTATTATTTGTGTTGGGGTTAGATTTTGTTTCTATGTTAATTATATCATTTAACTTAATGGAAGTTGTTAATTTGTTGAACATCTTGCTTTCATTCCTTCTTCGGGCAAACACTTCAATCTTTTGGGAATTGATTTAACTACAATTTCTTGTTGGCTGAAAAAATAGAAAATTAATGTAAAACTTGAAAATTTTTAATTTTCCAAGAAAGGGTAAAACGGTAATTTTGGTCCAAAATCCGAAATTTTTCTAAATCTCGGATGATGAAATAGACTTCACCATGGGAATCTTCTCGTGAAATCTAGCTACCATGTCAAATTTCGTCAAATTCCGAGATAGTCGGAATTTCACGTTTTTCGAGGCACCGAGGGTAGTACGTGACACTTGGCACGTGTAGAGTGTCTCACACTGAGCCACATGTCAAGTGGAGAACCAATTAAACAAGAACTCAAGTGGGGCCATATGAGACATGTGTCACCACATGATTGGATGGAGATCCAAAGTAGATGAATAAATGGATAAGGGTAATCCAAAAGAACCAATATGGGGATGACACGTGGCAAGAGAGGGCACTCTCACTTACCCATCTTGGACCAAACTGGTGGAATGGGAGAGCAAGAGAAGGAGAGGGAAGAAGTAGAGAGAGAAGATCTACCTTCTCTCTAGATTTTCCGACGATCAGACCGTCGGTTTCCCACTATCGGACTGTTGGTTTCTGACGAAGCAAGAGGAAAAGTGTTTCCTCGCGACGAGAGCTTCAAGCTGAGACTGGAAATTGGGAATTTCGACAAACTCCAAGAGGTAGGGGTTTTCTCCTACTTTGTTTGATTCTTGTCTAAGATCCATTCAAATGGTTGAGATAGTTGGGGATGGAATGGCCGTGCATTTAAGTCCCAAAGATTTGGGAATGAATGCTGGATGTTTGGGACTGTTTTGGGCAGTCTTGGGCTGGTTTTTGGGCTGTTATTGGTCTACGTGTGTTGTTTGGGTGTTATTGCTAATATAAATAACTTGTTGGCTGTGTGTAAATTATGTTATTATATGCGTATATGATATATTAACATGAATTGGTATGAAAATGGCATTTCGCATTTCATATGCACAGGGACATCGTAGAGTATTAGGTTTGTGTGCATGACATGGTTTTTGGATAAATTATATCGGAGGGTTGTCCACAAATATTTATCGGAGTATATCCACTAATTTATATTGAAGGGTTGTCCACAAACTATTTATCGGACTATGACCACTAATGTAAGACCCGGAATTTACAGTTTCCATGAATAGTAAATTTCATTTTCGATCAGTTATGTATTTGATTGGTAGCAAATGAATAGTAATTTTCGAAAAACAAGCTCTGAAAATAAAAAATGTTCATAATAATGTATTGAGTCAAAAGAACCTGAAACATATTAAAACGAAATTATGTTAAGAGGTGAAATTGCAATTTTTCTGAAAAATGGCAAAACGGTAATTTGCCATAGAAAAATATGAAAAATTTCTAGATCTCGGATGATGAAACAGACTTCACCATTGAATTCGTCTCACGAAATCTAAGTACCCAGTCTAATTTCGTTGAATTTCGAGACAGTCAAATTTTCACAAAATTCGAGGTGACGGGCGTTGAGTGGACCCCAAAAACGAGATTTTTAGAAAAATCCCAAAAAATGTCAAATATTTAAAGAATGTCCATTTAGGATAGATGGAACTGAAACTGGAATGAAATAAATTGTTTCGGAGCGAAAACGGAACCGAAGAAGTGTGACACGTGGCACGACGTGGGCCACGTGTCCACATTATATAAATAGTCACTAAGATATCAAAATATCTCATTTGGTCTAAGACCAAACCAAAAGAGAGAGAGAGAGAGAGATAGAGAGAGAGAGAGAGAGAGAGAGAGAGAGAGAGAGAGAAAGAGAGAAAAGCATTATTCTCTCTTCGATTCACGAGTTTTCGTCGGTCGGATCTCGTTGGGTTAAGAGTTAAAGTTGTTCTACGCGACGAGAGCTACGCGTGGGTACTAGAATCACAAGATTTCGCCAAGGTTCAAAGTTCGGGTTTTCACGAAAACCAAGAAAAGGCGATGTCCTTGGAAACCACGCTATTTGAGGTAGGGTTTTCTCCTACTCGGGTTAATTTTTGTCTAAGGGTATGTGTGTGTCCAAGGGAGATGTTGTCTAGTTTTTTTCCTCCGACCCCATGACTATATTTTGGCCATAGCTTGGCCATCACTTATTCGAATTAAGTGATTCAAATTTCTGGATAAACTAGATTGATAGGAGAACATATCTCCTTGAAATAGAGCAATCCAAATTCCGACCCCTTTGGACTTAGAAATGCATTCAAAGTGGAGCTATGTTCAGGCAGTTTTCTTGTTTTGTTTTGAGACTCCATGATTGTGTTTTGGCCATAACTTGGCCATAACTCATCCGAATTAAGTGATTTAAATTGGTGGATGAACTAGACTGATAGGAGACCATATTTCTTTGAAATAGGTCTATCCAAATTCTGACCCATTTGGATTAAAAAATGCATTCAAAGGGGAGCTATGTTCAGACAGTTTCTGGTTATGTTTGAAAACTGAGTAGTCCCGGTTGTTTAGGATATATCTTGAGTTTTGGTGATCCGATTTGGGTGATTCCAGTTGGAGAAGAACCCTAAGAACCGTATCTTCAAATGAGTACAAAGAAAAAGTGTCAAATTATGGATTAAGATCCCTGAAATTGGGTATCACAGTCTGTTTCCAGTGTAAACATAGTAAATTGACCAATTTTGAATGAAAAGGCCATAACTTCTTCGTCCGAACTCCGTTTTGGGTGTTCTTGGATTCTATGGAAAGCCCATTGAGTCAAGATTCTAGCCATAATTCCTGTAGAGGATAGGGGATTATCAGAACATGGTTGAAAATTTATGCTTTGCACCAAGTGTGCAGGTTGCTTGGTTATGTCGATGTGAATAGCCGGGTTTTGGCATGACCATTTCATGGCATGTTGTGGGCTATTAATAATAAATTAGTAATTGCCATGAGTTAGCATAAGAAAGCATGAGAACAAAGAGGTTGAGTTCAATTGATTTTAATCAATTGAAAGTGGTCATCATAGGGTTGTTGGAAAGTATATTATAGTTAATGGTTTAATTGAATATGATTAAGGTATGGATGTTAATGGATTTTATGGATAATGTGACTTATAGGAGGAAGGTGATTAAGGACAAGGGGGGAGGTGGAAAGTTTTGTTTAAAGGAGGAAAAAGGGCTTAAATAACTAAGGTGAGGGAAAATGTAAATGTTTATAAAAATATATCTATATTAATGTTTACCAATGTATATGTTTTCATATTTATGTTATAAATGTTCAAACGAAAAAAAAAGGAAATGTGGTTTTCTTGACTTTAAATTATGTTGAGAAAATATGAAATGATTATAGTTTCCATGGTTTATAAGCATGTGTTGAGAAAATATAGAAATGTTTATGAACATATATTCTATATATATATATATATATATATATATATATATGTTTATATGAAAATGTTTTGAATCGTAGTTTGATATTACAAAAGATAAAAGTTTAAGGAAAGTCAACTAAAGTACTTTACCTTTGTGCATGAGTAGATGGGAAAGGGTTAGGAATTTTTATAGAGGGGAAGGGAAAGAGTGATGCATGTATTGCCATGCCTGCGTGAAAATGCGAAAAGTTTACCATGCATAATGTGATTCATTCCATGGTGCGATGGTATTTAAAAATGCACGATTGCTCGGAGGTTCCTTATAGGTCATCGATGATCGTAAGTGTACACTTTCTATAAAACCGAGAAAATTCTATTTTAAGAAAAAGAATAAAATGGTAATTTCAGTCGAGGAATCCGAAATTTTCTAGATATCGGATGATGAAGCGAACTTCACTTAGTTGGAATCGTTTACGTGAAATCTAGCTACCACATCGAATTTCGTCGAATTACGAGACAGTCGGAATTTCACGTTTTTAAGGGAGCACCGGTGTCGGGTCTTGTATGGCTTGTGTGAGAGACATGTGATGTGACAAGTCACCTACTACATGTACCCATGTGACACATGTTGCATGATTAGTGAGATGATGGAGATGAATGACTTAGATTAAGCCATGTGTCAAAAATCAAAATGAAGGGATAAGGATGGAAATTTTGAAAAGTTTAAATGAATAAGACAAAAAGAAATGGTCTTCATCTTCTCCAAATTGGAAGAAATCGTGCAGTGAGGTGTGGATTTCAGTTTTAGAGATAGAAAGAGCTACTTCTCTCTAGATTTCCCAGCGTTCGGACCGTTGGTTCTCTTCGGAGCAAGAAGCAAAGTTGTTCTACGTAGCAAGGGCTACGCGTGGACATCGATTTTGTGGAGTTCCGACAACTCCAAGAGGTAGGGATCTTTTCCTACATTGTTTATTCTTTGGCTAAGAGCCATTTTAATGGATGGGGATTTATTTGGGCTGGATGACGTGTTATCGATCTCAAAATCTTTAGGCAGAGTGAAGAAATCCCCTACTTGTGGCGTGAGCAGTCACCCAGGCTCGGGGGTTTCCTTTGTGCCTGGATTGTTTGTGATTTTTTGTGTGGTTTGGGTGATTCAAAATGAATTGCTTGATTGGTTAATTAGCCCATGTGAGCTAATTTTGGTGTTATTGTTGTAAATTGAATAACATGATTTATGTGAGCTAATTGTGTTAATATATGCATGTAAAGATATAAGCATGAATTGTTTGGAATTGGCATAATGCATTCCATATGCACTGGGGCACCCTAGATGGTAGGTGTGAGTGCATGACATGAAAGAAATTGAAAGAAAAATGAAAACGGTTGTGAAAGGAATTTCAAGGAAGAATTTTCGAAGAATTGCCTTAAGTGGTCAGCAGTTCATCTCGGAGGCGGACCCGTGATTGTTGAAAAATTATCCAGCAATTGCCTCGAGGAGGGTTGTCGATATATTTCTTGAGCTTCGGTGGTCTGTTTTCAAGAACAAAATCTTTTGTTTGAAAAGCTGTATTTTGCTCGCATTTGGTTTAGGCATGTGTGAGGAATTCGGTGAGAATTTGAGACATGGGATTGGGCATACGTGAGCCTTCAAGTAGGATCATGTATTTGTGAGTGTGATTGTTTCGGCTGACATGTGCATAGGTGGGGAGTAGCCCGTGCCAGGAGATTATCCTCTTAGGCATTGTTCACCCTGTCGAGGGATCATTATTTCAGGTACAGGGAGTGTACAGGAGGACGACGCTCACTAGAGGCCGCGTTTTAGAAGAAAGCCGGATTGTGGCTTTGATTACATTTTTGTATAACATGTATTAGAATTGTAAATCTTAATATATGTTTGTATTAAGAGTGATGTATCAACTCTTGAACTATTGTAATATAGTTGATATATATTTTGTGAGTATTGATGCATGGGCTCAAGTGGCCATTTTTACTCACACGTGGACCCGGTATGGTCATTGTAAAATGTTGGGACATGTTGTATTTTGGGTAGAGCTCCCCGTACAAAAGAGACTATGCCCGATTTTCGTGAGTGGTGTCGGGTTACCCGACATCCATGAATATTCCGCGGGTTGACGGGTTGTCAACGAACCCTTGGGAAACGGGGCGTCACAGGTTGGTATCAAAGCTAAGGTAAACAATTACCTTGGGAGCTCGGTGTGTTTGTTTATAAGTTTAGTCCTGATACCAGCTTCACAGGTTGGTATCAAAGCTTAGGTATACGAATACCTAGGACTCGATGGGAAACGGGTTAGATCATGCATCCATTGTGCATTTGATGAATTGTTGTGTGTTGTATGTTGTGTGAAATTGTGTGCTTGGTGAATAGCACATAGGAAAGATGTTGAACACTAGGGTTGAGAAATTAAAACCTTAGGAGGTTGAGAAATTTTGGGTAAAATAGTCTAGAATTAAATAAAAAAAATAAATAAATGTGTTGAGAAGAAATTTTTACTGAGGTTTTACAGTGTGCAAAACACGAAAAAAAATAAAAAATAAATTCTAATGAATTTATTTGGTTCTACTGAAGACATGAAAAAAAAAAAAAAAAAAATTGTGGTCTTCTAGTAGGTGGAACAAAATGAAAAAAAAAATGAGTGAAAAAAAAAATTTGCAGAAGAGGCAGGAGCTGGAATGGGCTACTACCCATTTTCTAGTCTGAATCACGATACAATGGATTGTATCATGACCTGGCGTTAGGGCATGCAGCGGGTGGCCGCGACCACGGCGGGAAGCCTGCTGACATGGCCCACGACCACGGCCAGCACTGCGCTGGGAGGCGGCGGCGTCGCGCATGGCGGCGAGTGAGTCCGCGATACAAAAAAATTGTATCGTGGTGGTGAAGAAGACCGTTATTGTAGCAATATGGCGCGATACCAGGGCTGCGATACAAGCGCTGCGAACCGCGGCGGCGTCTTCGCGACCGCGGCTTACGATAAGGCCGGGCGGGCACGCGACATGGCGCGCAGCACGCGTGGTAGGAGTTGTATTGCAACACGGTTCTCTATGTCGCGACGAAGGGGCTACAACACGGTAGGCCTAAGCGTTGCGTACGGTGCGCCGTGCTTCGTCGCGGCGTGGTGACTACTGATGGGGCCGCGACCGACCGCTGCCGGCCCGACACGGTAGCGACCACGGCCGGGGAGAGCGGCGATCTTGCCCGGTGCGCGCCACGACACGAAGGCTGTGCGTGACTTTGGCCTTGATGCTCGTGCGGTGTCTTGTATGACTAGGTCAAGTGTGCGCCTTTGTACACCCAACTCGGATTTGACTCGATACCTTGTTGCAGTCCTTATTTTGTGACTTTGTTCATGAACTCTGTTCATAAGCACTGTTCACGATGTTTTAAAAAAAAAAAAATTTTTTTTAAAAATAAAATTTTATAAAATAAAATAATTTTTTTTTATTGAATATGATTTAATATATGAACTTATTATCTTGCATTACCTATGAATGCATGGACATTGTGTATGAAATGTTTTTAGTATGTAAGTAGTGTCTCGAGGCTGTGTTTACACCTTAGAGATATTGCATTGAATCTTAACTTGCCATTTGACATGTGTAGATGACTAGTCGAGGGCGAGGGCGTAGAGGGCGTTCGCGAGGTGCTAGCCAAGCACCACAAGTATTTGACAAGAAGACTTTTGCTGAGGCTGTAGGTATTGCGGCTGCTGCTATTGCACATGCTAGTGCAGGTAGCCAGGGAGGTCCGAGTAACCTCCAGAGGTTCAAGGCACATCATCCTCAGAGCATTCCTGAGGGGAGGGGAGATCCGATGGTGCAGACCATTGGTTCATGCGGTCGAGAAGGTGTTGGAGGCTATGGAATTACCTCAGGCCAGGCCCGAGGATCGAGATAGGCACATTCCAACTAGGGTGAGGCCCGAGTATGGTGGAATTGGGCAAAGACCTCTGAGATCTAGAAACAGCCAGCATGGGTAGAATTCATGATCTTTTCGTAGACCGTATTGGACATTGCTTTCGTCACGAAAGGCTCGGGAATTCCTAGAGAGGTGACGGGGACTATATTTGTGATTGAGTATGTAGCCGGGTTCCGCGAGGTTAGCTACGCTTTGTTGACGATTATGCTTGGCCACAGGACTTGTGGAGTCGGAAAAGATTTGAGAATGGGCTGAGATTGCCCATTCGGGGCAGGATTGTAGGACTTCTCCTATAAGACATGGACTCTATGGTTGGGACTACCATGACCATAGAGAGGGAGATCGAGGATGCTCGGAGCACTCGGGATGCGGGTGTTAGTAGCAAGAGGAAGGAGAGTCAGTCTTCTTCCGGGTTCGAAAAAAGAAGTAAGAGGCTTCTAGTTCACGTGGGTTCGGGTTGGGGTTATCCAGAAGCCGAGGGGACAGATAGGGTTACCCGGTCGGGCGGCGGATGGTGTGCTACCATTGCCGGCGACCCGGACATATGAGGAGGGATTGCCGAGGCAGGGATCGGGGTTTCGGGACAGCGCCGGTCCAGTCAGCGATAGGACCGAGGAGAGGGGATACGTTATGTTCCTCACATGGCCTGAAGTACGGGCGGAGGAGTCGGTATTAGTTTCGGGGGTGTATAGGGCACCTCCTGCAGGGAGGCGGGGCCGGAGGAGGCCGGGTTGTGGGGCGAGGCGGAGGACGAGGCCCACAGGAGGGATGTCAAGGGTTCGGGCGTGCCCTCGCTATTACACCAGCCCAGGCCCGAGTCAGCAGTCCCGGCCGGTTATAATGTAAGCCAAAGAAAATTCCAATTTTCTCAAAAAGGGCAAAATTTTAATTTTGATAAAAATTCGAAATTTATTTTCTAGATCTCGGATGACGAAATGGATTTCACTGTTGGAATCGTCTCACGAAATCTAGCTAGCACGTCGAATTTCGTCAAATTCCGAGACAGTCGAAATTTGCGTTTTTGGCTTGTAGAGTATCGGAGTGCGATAAGCGACATTTGATGTGACAAAAGTCACATATAACATGTACTCATGTGACACATGTTGCACGAGTAGACAAATGATGGAAACGGACGGTCGAGATAGTGCCACGTGTCAAAATCCAAGAGAAGGGACATGGATAGCATTATTTAAATTCTTAATGAGGAAGAAGACAAGATAGCCAATAGTGTTTGTCTTTAGCTGATTGAGCGAAACGTGGGAAGACCGAGGAAAGAGCATAAAGTTGGGTTTTGAGGGGTTTTGTGATTTCTAGAGAGAAAGTGCACCTTCTCTCTAGATTTTTCGATCCAGCGGACCGTCGGTTTCTTCGGAAAGTTGTTCTACGTTACGAGGGCAACGCGTGGGCACCGGTTTTGAGGAGTTTCGACAAACTCCGTGAGGTAGGGGTTTCATCCTACTTGTTTTACACTTTATTTTAAGTGTTTTGTAATGTTTGAGTTGGTTTGAGGCGTGAGGGAGACGTTTGGTGATCCCAAAACATGGGACGGGTGTAGAATTTATTGGAGCTCGGTTGGAATGATTCGAGTCAGCATTGGGGCTGCTTGTGTTGTAATTATGCATTAAAAATTGTGTTTTGTGTATGGTAGGAATAGCAATGGAAATTCGGTTCCACGAGAGCGATGTAGGAGGAGTGGGCTGCCCGTGGACAGCCCACTTGCTCTGTTTTGGGACTGTAAAAACAGTCCGGGTTTGTGTGAATTGGACCAAAAACGTCCATGTGTTGGGTGCTTGAAATTGATGAAATGAATGGTTTGAGTTGTATAGGAATTAGTAGGTTAATGCATGAACTTTGTGTATTAACATGATGTCACAATTATATGGAATATAATTGTGTGTAATGAACATTAGATGAGTTTGTGAATAGCTCAAGTGAATTGATTTGGGTGATGGTTGACCGAAATTGGTATATTGGTGTAAATTGTGTTGAAATTACATAACATGTTGTATGTGATTAAATATGTTAATATATATATGTATGTGAATATATTATCGTGAATGACATGAAATGGCATATTGCATTTCATATGCACCGGGGTAACCTAGAAATTAGGTATGAATGCATGACATGAAAATTTAAAGAAAAATGAACATGGTTGCGAAAGGAATTTCACAGGATGAATTTCCGGAGAATGGGGTTGGGAGACGGTCCAATAGATCATTTCGGATGAGGACCATGACCCATTTCGGAGAGGTTACCTCAACACATTCGCCTCGAACAGTCCCATATTTTTAACGAAACTCGATAGTTTATTTTCAAGAACAACAAGTTGTGTTTTGAAAATGGTGTTTTCTCATACATGGCTTAGGCAAGTGTGAGAGAGTCGGTGAGGACTCGAGACATGGGGATGGCATGTAGACATTCAAGTAGGATCACGTATTTACTTGAGTGTGTGTTTATATTGGAGCATTACATATGCACTTAGGTGGAGAGTAACCCATTTAGGGTGATTCCACTACTGTGTGATAGCTCACTCTGTCGAGGGAATATTTTTCAAGTACAGGGAGCGTTCGAGGAGACGGTTCATCTTAGAGGGTGATTTTGAAGAAAGCCGGGTTATGGCTTTGATGTTTTTGGATAATATGTATTAGAATTGTAGAATTTCATATGTATTTGTATTAAGAGAAATGTTATAACTATTGGAATATAGTTGGGTGTATATTTTGATGAGTATTGGTTTGTGGGCCCAAGAGGCTATTTTTACTCATTTTAATTGTATGTGGACCCTGTGTGGCCATATTGAACTATTTGGGACAAGTTTTGTACTTGGGTAGAGCTCCCGTACAAGACTACGCCGATTTTTAATGAATGATGTCGGGTTGCAGAGCATCCAGCCCGAGGTTGACGGGTTGTCAACGGACACCTCGGTTTTAGGGCGTCACAGCTTAGTATCAGAGCTTAGGTACACGAGTACCTAGGGCTTAGGGGACTTGGGCTTAGGCCACGGTCTTAGAGTGTAGAACTTAGGTATATGAAAACCTAGGGCTTGAGGGACTTGGGCTTAGGCCATGGTCATTGAGGTGTAAGGACATCACCACTTGGTGTGGCTTGATGTAGGGTTAGGTATGTGATTACCTAGGAAGTCACGGGACAGGATTAGAACACTGCATGCATTGTGTTTGATGTGTGATTGGATGTATAACATGTTGATTGTTATGAATATTGTGTGATTATGTGCTTAGTGAATAGCACATAGGAAAAATTAAAATAAAAGTGTTGAACACTAGGGTTAGTGTGAGAACAGGAGGTTGAGAAATTTTTGGACAAACGGGTCCAGAAATAAATGAAAAAAATATATATATAATAACATTTTTTTTTAGGTGGTTTTCCAGTAGCTGGAATGAAAAAAAAAATGATGAGAAGAAATTTTTCTAAGGATTTACAGTGTGTAAAATTGGAAAAAAAAATTTATAAAATCAAATGAAATAAAATCTTTTAAAACAAAATTTTCTAAAATAAAATTTTTTGTCAAATATGATTTAATAAAATGAAATTATTGTCTTGCATTACCTACGAATGCATGGACATAGTGTATAAAATTTTACGGAATATGAATAGTGTCTCGGGGCTATGGTTACGCCTTAGAGATACTGTATTAGAATTTAACTTGCCATTTGACTTGTGTAGATGGCTAGTTGCGGGGAGAGACGTAAGAGGTCGTCCACGAGGTACTGGTCAAGCACCACCTGCGACCAGCAGGCCTTTGTTGAGGCTGTAGGGATTGCAGTCACCGCTATCGCACAGGCATGTGCAATAATGAGCCAGGGCGGGTTAAACAACCTCTAACGTTTAGAAACACATCGTCCTCCAATGGTTAGAGGAGGAGTGGACTTTAGGGTCAGGACGACTATGACCACAGAGGGAGAGGTAGATGATATACGAGGCATCCAAGATATGGGTGTTGGTGCTAAGAGGAAGGAAGATCCATCTTCTTCCAACCCGGGAAAGAAGCAGAAGACTTCTATTTCGCAAGGTTATCCAGGACAGGTCAAGATGGGACATTTAGTGAGTGGAATTAGATGATGTGTTATTTATCGCGGCCGGCTGGGCACTGACGGATTGCGAGGCGAGAATCCGAGGTTGTAGGACCCTCAGTCCCAATCATCAGTGAGACGAGTTAGGGTTGCTAGTCAGGATGGGCAGATGGTGTGCTACCATTGCTGGCGGCCGCGGACATGAGGAGGTTGCCCAGGAAGACGGGGATCAGGTTGGGAGCGTGCCGGTCCGGTGCGGTAGGGCGGGAGAGAGCCTGATTTGTTCCTCCGCCTAGTATGGAGTCGGGGAACCAACGCCCGGTTCCGAGTGCCGCACAAGCACCTAGTGCCGTGGGACGGGTCACGTAGACGGGACCGGAAGTGTAGGTCGGGTTGAACCACGGGATTTGCGGTAGAGTTCGGGTCATTTGAGCGGGATGATGTGTTACCATTGCACCCGGCTGGCGGGCATATGAGGCGAGATTGTCCTAGGAGCGGAGGCCTCATGGTAAAGAAATTTGAGCATGCGGATCGGTAAACAAGCGGGGTAATGTTTCTACCCTTGCAGCTGGTTGACTAGGTGGCGTTGGAATTGGATCGTGTGCGTCCGAGGGTCGTTGTTTGCCCGTCGACTGCGGAAACACTTTCGTGAAGGTCGGGTGGCCGGAGCATCTTTCACGAATCGGGCGAGTCTCCTTTGTGCCGGGGGCTCTGCAGATACATCACACAATCCCCAGCATCGATCACATGATACATATGGATGAAGCGGCCTCTTGGGCCCATCTTCTGATATCCATCGTCATGCATCGACTACATATCATGTTTTCAAGAATTAAAAGTTTACTCTTATATAACACATATTAAAATCAAAAGTTCTAATACATGTATACATCATAAAATCCCTCAAAGCCACACCCCGGCTTTCTTCAAAATCGGCCTCTATGATGAGCCATCTCCTCGTGCGCTCCTGTACCTGAAAATATGTTCCCTCGACAGGGTGAGCTAATGCTCAGTAGTGGAATCACCCTAAATGGGCTACTCTCCACCTAAGTGCATATGCAATGCTCCAAAGTAAACACACATTCAAGCAAATGCATGATCCTACTTGAATGTCTACCTGTACAACTCATGCCACAGAGTCTGTGACTCCCTGCCTTACAAGCCTCGTATGAGAAACATTATTTTTAACAAAGATATTTGTTATTATTTGTGGACTACCCTCCGATATAAGTAGTGGACTGTCTCCGATGTTATATTTAGTGGACTACCCTCCGATGTATATCAATTGGGCCGACTCCGACGATTGATATTTTATATGGACTACCCTCCGATAATTATTATTATTTAGTCAACCCTCTGAAACCATTCTCTGTGAGAATGCGCCTCATGCACTCACTTCTATTGTTCTAGAGATTGCCTAGTGCGTATGAATCTGTGGTCTAATTCCATTAATTCTATAACACATTCAAATATATAATCATGCATATATTCACATACTTCTTTTCGTATGTATGTAATTTACATTCCATCACACCAAAAATTAGCTCACTTGGGCTAATGATCAAACACGAGCAATTCAAATTGAATTACTCGACCAAACACGGTTCACCACAAAAGTTTATTTTCGTGTCACTATTCTATAGTGATAAAACCTCGGGTTTCTTATTCCCATTCACTCATTAATTCATCGGTTCACTTTAGGAATTGAATTTCATAATACATTTAGGCCTCACACACATCTAATAATCTAAAGAACACATTTCACCATGACCAACCCAAACAGCCGTGGGCTGATCGAATTTTGTCCGATCTGGGTTTCCTAAATTTCAATAATTCGGTCTAAGTTTGGGACCGATGAATGTCGTTGAGGCCTCGAAGCAGCTCAAGCATCATAAATACACTTAAACAAAGTGTAAAACTCAAGTGGGGAGAGCCTACCTCACGAAGTTTGTCAAAACTCAAGAATCCGGTGTCCACGCGTTGCCCTCGCCAGGTAATAGAGCGACTTTCCTTCTTACCACAGAAGACTTTTCGGTAGGTTGGATCGCCCGATTATTTTAGAGAAATTCGATTTTTCTCTCTAAAAAAAACAATCTGCAACTCCACTGTAAGTCCCCTTCTACTTCCACGTTTTCTCCACTTTTCCATTTGTAAGAGACGACACTATTGAGTGTTTTGTCTCATTATCATTTAATCAAATTCAAAATGACCATTTTGTCCCTTCTTTTCCTAGTTTTGACATTCGACACTATCTCGGCCGTCCATTTTCATCATTTCTCTACTCATGCCACTTATGGCACATGAGTACGTGTTATATGTGACTTTTATTGCATCGAAAATCCTTTTCTGGCACGGCGCAATGCCTTGAAAAAGCGTGACAACTCATTGTCTCGAGTCGTGGTCGATGTGCTAGCTAGATTTCGCGAGATGATTCCAACGGTGAAATCCGTTTCGTCATCCGAGATCTAGAGAATAAATTTCATATTTTTGACCGAAATTACGATTTTGCCATTTTTCCAGAAATTGGAATTTCTCGGGTTTTACATTCTCCCCTTCTTAAAAGGAATTTCGTCCCGAAATTCTGAACATTCATATCACTCACATGCATATGCAACATGCATTCTACCATGCATGTAAACTCGTCATTTAATTATTAAACGACTAAACTACGTACCTTCATCCCTAAACAAGAAGGGATATGTGGCCCACATCGTGTCCTCGCGCTCCCACGTGGACTCCTCCACCCCATAGTGCCGCCATTGCACCCTCACTTGCCTCACGGTCTTGCGTCGTAAAACCTGATCATTTATCCAAAATACATCTTGGTCCTGTCAAAAGGTCCCGTAGGTGTCGACCTCGATACGTCCCCCCCGATCCATTACATGAAATTTAGATCGGCGTATACTTGGGAGCATGGAGGCGTGAAACACCTGATGGACACGACATCTTTAGGCGATAAGAAGCCAACTACAGATGCGCTACAATGCCTATCCTCTCGAATCTCGGTTTTGCCCAATGAATCTGGCGATAGCTTCCCAGCTTGGGCGACCACTCATCTCTTAGGCATCACTTTCAAAGAAAAGCGTGATCCCAACCTCGAACTCTAAGGGTCGACGTCATACATCTGCATAGCTCTTATGTCGGCTCACAGGCCATGAGGAGAGCGTTGTCATATCCAAGCTCACCTTCTGGAGTGTCTCTAATCGGTCGGGACAGTGATGAAATTTCTCTCCCACCTCGGTTCAACATAACGGTGACCTACATTGCCTTCCATATAATGCCTCATATGGTGCCTTCTGTATACTTGCCTGATAACTGTTGTTGTAGGCGAATTCCACTAAGGGCAAGTGCTCTTCCCAGCTACTCTTATGATCCAGGACGCATGCTCGCAACATGTCCTCTAACACCTGTATAGTCCTCTCAGACTGACCATCCGTCGGAGGGTGGAAAGATGTACTCATCGTCAGCCGTGTGCCCATAGCATTTTGGAAACTCTTCCAAAAGTGCGCCGTAAACCTCGGGTCCCTATCCGACACTATGGATACTGGTACTCCATGTAGCCGGACTATCTCTCGAATGTACAGCCAGTGAGAATCTCGAGTGAAGGTCGTTCGCGCGGTAGAAAATGTTGGGCTTGGTGAGCCGGTCCCTTTTGTCACCCGTACCGTCATGCCTCTGGCTGCGTGCGTGGCAGAGTGGGTCTAAAGTCCATCGTGACATGCTCCCATTTCCGCTCGACCACCTAAATGCATTGAAGTAGCCACTGGCATCTACGGTGCTCGGCCTTAACCCTCTTGCGACACGTGAGACATCGTCGAACAAAGTCCCTCGTGTCTCTCTTCATCCCTCCCCAATAGTCTTGGCGGCGGAAGATCACGGTACATCTTCGTGCCACTGGATGCACGCGAATCGAGGAAACGGTGAGACTCCCGAGAATCTCCTCTCTCAAATTCGTCAACCGGGGAACCACTACCCGTCCCCTGATCAAGACTACCATCTCGTGGAACAGCTCAGCCCCTCGTCACCCGTACCGACCGCACTCCTGGCCCCCGACGGACACTCATCTCCTCGTCCCTCGCCATCGACTCAATCACTCGCCAACGCGAGATTTTGCAGCCACTAAACTCCCCAAGGTACTCTCGACCAAGCTGTAATCGTAGCCCAAACTGTCCCACAATCTCGAGCATCCGCCACTCCCAAGAAGCTATACTAGCCAACGTTCCTCGTGACTTTCGACTGAGTGCATCGCCTTCCTCACATTTGCCTCACCGGATGGTGTAATGCAAAGTGAAGTCATAATCCCCTAGGAACGCCATCCATCCCCGTTGCCTCATGTCGGGAGGTCTCGGCCACAAGTGAAAATATACTCGACTTTACGGTTCGAAAGTACACCTCGAACTCCTCGCCGTATAAGTAGTGGTGCCAGATATTCAAGGCGGCGACTACGACCGCTAACTCCATGTCGCGGTGTGGGGTAATTCGCTTCGTGATTCTTCAACTCGACGAGAACCATGTTACTACCTCCCTTGACCGCATCAAAACACATCCTAATCCGCCCCTCGAGGTGGCTCGCTTACTAATGCTAAGATCCGCTTTTCATTGTTCTCCATGATTGCTAGATTTCTAGTACGCTCGCTCTTCGCTCTCGTGTATTCTCAAAGTTCTTCGTTCAGATCAAACGGATGTAGGTCAACCGATCCCTCGTCAGTCGCATGTGCTCACTGTAACCTTGACTGCAATCACACGCGAAACAAAAAGACCAAATTACCAGCACTTGTAAAAACAAATAAAAACAAAAAATTCAAGAGTAATATCTAATTGCTTTATTCTTTATATCACACTAAACTTGTCCCCGGCAACAGCGCCAAAAACTTGACAGGCCGAAAACGTGATGTGTATATATGTACGCCTATGTGCACAAGTGCACGCGTCGCCTCAAGTAATATAGTGTACCTAGAGTACGGATATCGATCCACGGGGACAAGTGTGTTGAATACGTAGATTAGCCTTAATATTATCTCGATGTTTTCTGAGTACGCTTACTAATATTTGGATTTAAACTAAACTAATCGTTCTTAATGAATTACTGTGCTGTGGAGACTAGGGTTATGTCTCCCCTTGCCACTTTTGATGGATTATTTCCTATAGAAATTACTATTTAGTTTATTCAAGACTTATTGATGACGGGGTGATCGTGCTTACGAGATACCCTCTCTCGAGGTGTATCCGCCTATCTCGCTAGTAGGGTTGAGTGTATCTCTACCCCAACTCGATACTCCGAAACGCTATAAATGTTCTAACTTTAGTCACACCTTCGAATCGAATATCTCTATTTACCGAATTGACTGAGGCCGCCTATTCGTATCCATGGACATCTTCATCTCTAATCGAATATCTACACAATCATGCCGATGCTGGGCTTCGACACCACCATGTAAATAAATCAATGTAAATAGAGCACTTAACAAGTCATAAACAACTCGAATAATATAAATGCGACCTTTAATCCATGCAATTAGACAGGTTCAACAACACTCCAGATATGGACTAGAACATACCGAATGTGAGTAATAATAAATATTTAATCTATAAAACATCACTTCTATCCGAAAAGACAAATACAAAGTAAATTTTCTTCAAGATCAAGGTCAAAAGAGCCGCCTGATTCGTATTCTAGTTCATCGTCTCCTCGATGCCTCGACTCGGGTCCCCTTGCTTTTAATGATGAGACAAAAACTCGCTGGCCGACGTCGTGATTATTGCAACGCCGCGACGCCGGCCGCTTGTCGACTTTTATTCTGTTGACCCAACGTCCCGACGCACAGCCGGGACGTTGGGACTTCGGGACGTTTCAGCCACTGACAGACTCATCTCGCCCAAATGATTCCAAACCCCTGCTCCACCTCAAGTAAATTCACACACAATACAAAAATCAGATGTCGGGCTATAAAAATACTTAATTAACTATAAAATAAAGCTAAGACAATAAGATAGACGCGGGTATGAAATGAGTGTTTTAGGCACTCATCACACCCCCAAACTTAGCTTCTTGCTTGTCCCCAAGCAAGAACTGACTCTAACCTAGACACACACCCTACAAACTATAGCCTAACACTAGGATAGTGCTGCACATGCTGATAGATAGAGGATCAAATTTGACCGACTCACACTTTTTCCATTTTGCTAGAAGTTCAGGGGATTCGCAAGGGTGTTCGACTTTTGAAAGAATTAGATTGAACTCGATGTAATTGACGAATTCCTCAACCTCCAAGATATTCAATAACCTTTCCCAATGACCCTACGTGCGTTGAATAAATGACCTCTAGTTTATACCTAGGTTCCGACGCCCCCAAATTTGAGTTCAACTCACCTAATTGGGAAAATCTAACTACAAAAGGATAGGAACGCACCGATTGCTTTCCTGACATACCTACTCATAACATCAAACAAAACTAGTGCCCGTAAGTTTATGCTAAGTGTTCTCATGTGTAAATGCATTAGTCAGGTGACTCTCACCATTGTTAAGGCACCCCAGCATCTCGCCCCCGAACGTCACCTTAACACTCAACTAAAACCTAAGGGCCCTAAGCCGGGTGGGAAACTTCCATCTTCTCGTCCCCTCACCCGGGCAAAGGAAGTAAATGACTCCCTCGCTTAGTGGTATCGGGCTTTGAAAGGCCCCCCGATCGCGCCCGAGATTCCAATCAAAGATCCTTACCTTATTCTATTTCTATATATATATATATATATATATATATATATATATATATATATATATATATATATATATATATATATATATATATTTATTTATTTAATTTTTTTTTTTTTAGGCTCAAGGCAACTTCTCTTTATTTACTATGTCCCATCTTTGGTGTTTAGAGACTCCTGTGGTTTGTTAAACCTTAGTAGACGGGTTTCAAGCACCCCAGTATACTCCTAAAGGTCATTCGTGTGTGAGTGTGATAGGCTCATTGGGAAGTAGTGTCTTGAGTATCCCGGAGGTGATTCACTATGCCGCCCCACCTATTCAACCTAATTCCCTAGTATCAAACATCCAACGAATCCTTTCTGAAGCTATACACTGTTTTCCATGATAATAGTAGACTCGGCCAAAAGTGATCCTCGACTCTCGAACATGGCAACACACACACAGACTACCTAAACACGACACCACTAAACATAGATATGATCTACCAAAAAAAAAAACAAACAAAAACTAAACACAAGACTCGACAACCTAAAATGAACAAACGTAAATGAAACTAAACTAAACTGAAACACAAACAAACACGCATAAACGAAACTAAACTACAACACAAATACGAAAATAAAAATAACCATCACAAAACTATACTAATCTAATAAAAGCCCGATCACCACCACCCACACTTCAACAAAAGTATCCAAAGGTCCCCAACGCACAAAGAGCAAGAGAAGTGTGAAGGAACTCTGTGAGTGGAGAGGTCACTACGACTGCGGAGGTGACTACCGTGTAAGTATGCAGAAGTCGGGCAAGTCAACGTGAGGACCGCCTGGAGAACAATGGCCTGGCTCGCTGAATCGCACGCATGCCGGGCCACGCGGCCTCCATATCCTATGTAAGGAGGACTCGGTGCTCCTGGGTCTCATCCCATAATGCATCAAAGCGACAAGAGCACAGCACCGGTCCCTAAGTCGCAGGTGGGATCGATTTGGCCGCCGCCGAGGTCGGCCGTGGTGGTGGTGGGCGGAGGTGGTGGGTGAGAGAGGACCGCTCACGTCACCATGGGGACGTCAGAGGCCAAATGTGCCTGATAGTCGGGAGCCCTCCTCATCAAGGCTCCTACGGCCCGAAATAAGGTCCCCTCGTGTCGCGGGTACACCCGCTTTGTCTCGCTTAACCGACAGCAGTTTCATCAGTGTAGCCACGCTGTCATCTAAGGCACCCCAAGAAGTACAGGTCGTGATATAAGGAAGGTGCCCCAAGTTCATCTTAGCGCTTCGCTATGGAGGATGGCATCTCATAACCTCGCCCAACACGGAATCTGAATATCCTCAATGATAGCGTAGCTTGAGCAGACGCTGCGCTACCTCACATTGAATGCTCGTCGCCACGAGACGCAACGTGATGAAGAGAGCGCCAGACTTTGGGATACAGTCAAATGCTTTCGCCTGAAGTGGATGGCGCATCTATCATTGGTGCCGAGTTTCCACTCCACCCCGCCCACTGGTCACATCCGAATGTGTGGGAGACCGGGAAATCCGCATTTCCTAAGGAAGATAAACAATTTTGGTCGTAAATTGAAATTTTTATATCTCGTGATAATGAAACACTTCACCGTTGGAATCGCCTCATGAAATCTAGCTACCACGTCGACTCGTCGACCGAGACAACAATTTCACGCTTCGAGGCACGCAGAAGTGTCGACACTCGCACTTTATGAGTGGCCCAAGAGGCGCCTAATGTGTCAAGCTATGGGAGAGTCAAACATCAGCCTCAAGTGGCTCACATGTGACACATGGCATCATGCCATTAGAGGGAAATTTTCAAGTGGTTGGATAAGAGGATATGTGTAATCCTCTCAACCAACAGGAATTCGACATGTGGCATTGAGGTAAGACTTTTCTCTTGTCCCACCTTCGACCAAAATGGATTGTGGGAGAGAATATAGAGTGAAGATGAACAAACCCAAGAGAGATGGAGAGTGTGGATGCTTAGGAGAGAAGCTCTACCTCTCTCTAGAATCTCCACGATCTGACCGAAGGAGTTCCACGAGGCAAATATAAAGGCTCCCCACTCAAGAAGGACTACACGTAAGGCCTCGCCTCAGGGAGTTTCACAAACTCTAAAGGTAAGGGTTTTTCTCCTACTCGCTTTTATTGCTTAAGGTTGCAATGGACGGGATTTGTTAAGGCCCGATGGTCAGGATTTCGCTCCAAAAGATTCGGACCGGTTTAATAAATATCCGAATGGTTTAATAGCCCACGGACTCCGCTTATGATCGCTGTGGATGTCAGGTTATTGCCATGAGCAAACAACATGTTGATTGTGATGGTGGGCGGTTCCAAGATGAACCGCCGGATTGTGCCTCAAATTTCATGTGAGCTAGATCTTATGTTATTGCTGTAAATCGACAGCATGATTTATGGAATTGACTTGTTAATATATGCATGAGTGATATATTAGCATGTGTTGAATGTTTGTCAGGCTACTGCATCGCACTTTAGGTGGGAAGTAATCCAAGTAGGAAATTCCATCATCGTGGGCATTGCTCACCGCCAAGGAATATATTTTCAAAAATCGAAGACGCACCTGGGGATGGGACGACCGACCTAGAGGCGAAGAAACGGCCAAGATGGCCTTATCTTGTATTTTCTAAAATTCTGGGCAAGAGACCCATTTTTTTTTGTATAAATTGTAAACAAATTGTAATTAAATCATTTTTGTATAAAATATACATTTTATGAGTAGGATGTGTAGGCCCAAGTGGCCATATTTGCACATGTATGGGTCTCATAACATGAGACATGCAGATTTACGTGTTGACGGGTAGTCAACTGGACACCCCGTGCTTGGGGCATTGCTGCACGACCTCTGCACCGGGCCGTCGTAGCCGTACGAAAGGCTCGGGACATGATCAAGATTATAAATTATTGACAGACCTCACAAATAAGTTCAATTGAACACACCCAAGACCCTAATCTTTCTTCGACTACCGAGCGCTGGGAAGTCAGATAAGAGAATTCCTGAAATCTCACACTCAACAAATGGACAGGTGGTCAAGAAGAGCTCCATCCTCGTCGCATTAGTCTTGCGAAGAAGTCATCAGGTGGTGGAAACCCTTTTCTTTTATAAAGGATCGGTTCCCGCAGATGGTGCCGAACCGATCGGCGGCACCTTCGTTGACAAACCTCGTGACATCGAAAGTCGGGGTCGGGTCCTCACTGGCCCGACCCCATTTAGTGGGCAACTTTTGCCTCTTACTCGACATAGGCTAAATTACCTAAGCTCCTATAAGTACACTGGAACCAAATGGCACCAAAGGGCCACGCCCAGATGGTCTAGACAATATGTCGAGCACCTAAGGTGCACTATGAAAACTAAGACCAAATAAGCAAACAAGGGTGTAGACATAAACCCTAGGGTAACAAAAGAACTTACTGGCTCAAACTAGACCGAACACGGAGGACTAGACCTAACAGGGGCGAACAAAACCTTACCGAGGCAAGGATACCAATATGTGGTGTGGAAGGCGCGAGACAGGGACAAGGAATGGTTATGCCGAGAGATGGTGGTGGCAAATGTAGGCGCAGGTGTGGTTCGAGGGCAAAACAATGGCCTCTCGACGCGGAGAACTCTGCAGATTTGCGGTTGGGACGATGATGGGGATTTCGTAGGGTTCAGGTAAGAATGGAACAGGGTAAGAGCAAAATGAGGGTGTTTTTGGCCTTAAACAAGGCCAACGTCGCGACGTTCGAATGCAACGTCGCGACGTTCCAAAGAGGAAAGCAGCCAATGTCGCGACGTTGCGATCCAACGTCGTGATGTTGCGATCCAACGTCGCGACGTTCCAGAGAGTGATTAAAACCAACGCCGCCGACGTTGATCTCATCACTGCTCCAGCGATATACAAAATGACGTAACGAAGTTGGGATCCAACGTCGCGACGTTCCAGAGGGTGTCTAACTGACGTCGCGACGTTTAAACGTCACGACGTTCAAACGTCGCGACGTTGAAAGCCAACGTTGCGACGTGACAGAGAAGGCCTAGAATGCAAAATATTCAACAATGGTCTAAAGTAAGAGAAAACTCCCCTTGAGCAATTTGTGACTTCCTCAACTCGGGCGAATTTATAGCGATCCACCGCTAATGGTCGTCAATCGCGTCTCGAAAACGATACATCCGTATGAGATCCCACTACTTTTACTTAAAACAAATAAACCAAACCAAACCTAAAACAAACAAGAAAAATTAAACCATAGAAAGAAAAATTTCAAGAAAAGCTTGGGTTGCCTCCCAAGAAGCACTATGTTTAATGTCGTTAGCTCAACTGCCCCAATCTCACCGCACGGAACCGAGCTCCTATGATCATTTCACCGTACTCGCCCGACATGCGGTCAATGGAATGGTATGCTTATCCGCATGGAACTCGCCCCCAAAATATGGCTTCAATCGTTGTGTGTTAACTGTGAATGTCCCTTTCTCAGGATGCGTAACCTCTGCCCCTCCATGTGGGAAGACCTTGGTCACTGTGAAAGGTCCCGACCATCTAGACTTCAATTTCCCAGGAAAAAGTTTGAGACGGGAATTAAACAAAAGGACCTGTTGCCCCGCTTCGAATTCCTTCCTAGTAATATGTTTATCGTGCCATGCTTTTATCCTTTCCTTGTAAATGCGGGCATTTTCATGCTTTCTGCTCAATTGCCTAGTTCATCGGAGATACAGTCTCTTCTCACCAATAATGTACCGTCCATGTTCAACCCGAGTTGCCCAAGAGTCGATGCTCCACCTACGCCTAAGTGGCATGCTTTTCCATAAACAATTTGAAAGGGCGACGCACTAATGGTGTTTTAAACGCTGTTCGCATGCTCGTAGTGCATCCTCTATCTTTGCACCAGCCCTTCCCGGAGTCGTTAACTGCTTTCTCCGTAATGACTTGATTGACGGATACCCGTCGCCCATTTGACCGCTGGTGATAAGCAAGGATGTACGATGTCACACCCCATACTTTCTTTGCAAGACTTTGTCAATCATCTTATTACGTAATGAGTAATCCGTTATCTATGACGCGCTCGAGAGTGCCGACCGCGCCGAATATGTGGTCAGTGGAAGAAACTCGTACACCACCCCAGACATTAGCGTGGGTCGAATCGCTCAACCCACTTCAGACATAATCTAATAAGAAGATGCCAAATAGTTATAAGATGGGAAATGGTCCCATGAAATTCATCTCATAAATCAAATGCTTCACTTTAATCGATGCACGGGCGTGTTCGCCCTAGAAATGTCCCCCATTTGCCGACATTTCACTACATGTGGATACGAACTGGTTTAGCATCCTGAATGGGGCGTGTCAAGATAGCTCCTGATTGAAGCAATCTGCCTGCCATTCATTGCCACCTAAATGTCCACCTCACATGGTAAAGTGTATGGGTTCAAAATAATTGCTCATTTCATCTTCAGCACACATCTGGATCACTCGTCGGGCGAATATGTTCAGATAGAATTGGCTCCTCCCAATAGTAGTGTTTCAAGTGCGCTAAAACCTCTTTTCTGTTGATAGCTAAATTCTGAGTGGATTACCTTACTACCAAATACCCACGTAATCAGCAAAACCATGGAACCGCCTGGTTTTTACTAGCTAAGAGCTTGCTCATCAAGAAAGTCGTCATTCCTCACTTCGAACCTCATCACTCGCCTCTTCTAACCGTGAAAGATGATCTACAACTGTGTTCTTCATCCCTTTCTTGTCTCTTTAATCTCTACGTCAATTGTGAGCGTATGAACCCACCGGATTAGCTCTGGTTTAAGGTCTTTAGTCATCAAGTATTTATGGCGTAATGATCAGCAGGACTACTAATTCTTGTTGCCAATCAAATAAGGCTTGAATTTGTCGGAAGCAAAGACAATGGCCAATAGTTCTTTTTTCGGTGCGTAATCCAACCCAGATCATTCGCTTCGCTGCATAAGATTACCCGGAATATTCTTCGCTTCGCCTAACACTGCTCCAATCGCGTAGTCACTTGCATCACACATCAGCTCAAATGGAAAGGACCAATATGGAGCTACTACAATAGGAGCCGATACCAATTTATCTTTCAACACGGAAAATGCGCACATACATTGGGCATCAAACTCAAATGGGGTCCCTAGGACCAGGAGATTAGACAACGGTTTTGCAATTTGGAGAAGTCTACTTAAGCTGCCCATAGGAATCCATAAATAAGGGCCTAAAAGCTTCTTATCCCTTTTACCGATGAGGGTGGGAGGTAATTTTTCAATTTCTTCAATCTTTGCTCGCTTCACCTCCATTCCTCTCTCACAAATCTGATGTCCCAAAGACACACCCTCTCACTCATAAATGGCACTTCTCCCAATTGAGTACAAGGTTGGTCTCCTCGCATCTTATCAACACTGATCTCAAATTCTCCAGACAATTTTCAAATGAACTACCCAATACCGAAAAATCATCCATGAAGACCTCGATTGTCTTTTCAACCATATCTGAGAATATGGCCATCATGCATCGCCGAAGGTGCTCGGTACGACGCCTCAAAGGGCATCCGCTGAATGCGAATGTCCCATAGGACATGTGAATGTCATATTCTCCGATCAGGCTATAGCAAATTGATTGCAGCCTGAATATCCATCCAAAAGCAATAGTATTCATGACCCATTAACTCTGATCCAATATCCATATAGAAACTAGCCGGAAATGATCTTTTCGAAAGGGCCTTGCTCGGGCTTCCGATAATCACGTAAATTCTCCACCCAGAATCGTCGAAGGCGCATTACGTTATTTTCTGCTCTTAAGACAATTGTTCCTCCCTTTCTTAGGCACTACTTGAATCGACTACCCATGCAATCGTTTGAGACAGGATAAATTACATCTCAAAGATTCAGCCACTTTAACACCTCCTTTCGGACTACCTCTTTCATAGTTGGATTCAACCTCCTCTGTGCTTCCACTGAGGGTTTATGACCATCTTCCAGCAAAATACGATGAATGCACATGGAAGGGCGAATCCCTTTTAAATCGGCTAAAGACCATCCGAGATCATTTTTGTGATCCCTAAGGACCCTCAATAACTTATCTTTCTCTAATTCAGTCAAGGATGCTAAGATGATCACTGGTAAGGTGGATGCTATCCTGGGAGATGATACTTCAAATGGCTAGGCAAAGGTTCTTGCTCCACTGCGGCTTGTTCAACCACGGCACCGGCGTTTTAGCACTTTCAACTGTAGATTCAAGTATTTCCTTCTGGTATCGTTCGAAGAATTCATCCATTTTACATATTCCTCTCGCCTTCACTCATATTCCCGAATCACTCACTCAGGCTACCTCCAAAGGATCATGAGACCACTTTGGCTAGACACTATAGCCTTTACTATCTCCCGCCATGAAACACGTAGACACTCGGGATGTCTCACACTTCGAACACCTTGAACTTGACTTCATCCTCCCCAGACTCTCAATTTTAGTTCTCCCCTCTGAACATCAATCATCGCTCCGCCAGTTGCAAGAAACGGTCTACCCAAGATTATGCGGGTATTTCTTTATCCCTCTTCCATATCTAATATAATGAAATATGTCAGAAGATAAACTTCTTGTCAACCTTACTAAGACATCTTCTATCACCCTCTCGATGCTTTATGACATGTCTACCACCAAGTGATCGTTGTCGATCGAGATCTCACCTAACTCCTCAAACGTTTAAAAATGGACAAGGGCATGAGATTAATACTAGCACCCAAATCACACAATGCTCTCTCAAAGATGGCATTTCCAATGGTGCATGGGATAGTGAAACTGCCTGGGTCTTTTAGCTTTTGCGGCAGCTTCCTCTGAAGTATGGCACTACACTCCTCAGTTAGGTTAACCGGCTTCACCGCCGCCTTCACAAGACAGACGTCCTCATAAACTCGACATAACTCGGTCATCTCTGCTCTGCAGCATCGCAAATGGACATTGATGAGCGCTTCTTTGAATACTTCCATGAACTTCAGAACTACTTATCCAACTTATGCTTAGACGTTTAGATACTAATCGCTATTGGTTATCCTTGCTTCAGCCACAGGTTTCTATCGACTGCTTCTCTTGGGTCACTCCCTATTCAGATCATCATTCTGACCGGCCGATGACTTTCTACCACTCATTGGGGATTGCCTCAGATTCCACTTACCACTTCATCACAAGTGGGATCGTTTAACATGTTCATTCCCATTCCTTCGTGTCTCACTTCTCGAAAGCTGTTGCAAGGAACCCCACGCCTTCACAATAGATCAATACCACCCACTCAGACTTCCAAATTTCAACCTGCGGTCGCTGGGATTGTTCAATTGAGCGGCTTGATGTTGCATATTCGCCTCATCTCATTCATAAAGGTAAAGTAGAGATGTAAGCATTTGCAAGGGCTCTTGTCTAAATCCACTTTTTCTCAGAGGTGGTCTGCCACCTGCAGGTGGCAAGGTTGTTCCCGATTGTTCCTCCATCCATACCCTTGATTGTTCTGACTATTTTGATTCTGATTGTTACGCCACCCTTGGCCTTGATTTTGGTTATGATAATTGCTCTCATATACGGTCTCATACTGGTCGACTCGATTAAACCCTCACACACACTCCAATGCTTCCGCCATTCTGTTTCCGACCGGCATTCTCGAACCTAAGCAGCCGTCCCTCCACTGCAATTCAATAATAACTCCCTATGTGGGCTGGTCTGTATGGCATTCGCGGTACCTTGTTGTCTAGTTAACTTTTTGGTTAGCTGTGCAACATGAGTAACCAGATTGTTGAGAACCTCATTCTCTGTGCCTCCTACGGTTTTTACTGGTGTAATTTTATCTCTAGGCCACTGATTTGTATTAGTAGCTGCATCTTCCAAGATTTCATATGCTTGGTCCGTGGTTTTCTTCATTAGTGCCCCTCCAGCTAAGGCATCAATCACTGTTCTAGTCGCATTCCTTAGACCATTATAGAAAGTATGGACCTGCATCCATCTGTCATTATGATGTACACCCTCACCGCCGTGAAATCTATTCCATGCCTCTCGCCGTGTTCCTCTCCTCTAATTGTCCAAAAGTATTGATCTCTACACGAGTTGTGCACCGATGAGGGGAAGAACTTTATCAACCGCACCAAGTCGTTCCATGAAGTACTGGAATCCAGTTGGTCGACCTAACCAATGTCGCCTCATCACCCAACGAGAGTGGGAACACCAACCCGAAGTGCCTCTTCAAGACCATTGTACTGATCAGGTCGACTTCGAGGAAGCCGGGGTCAAATGGCTATTTGATTCTCATTAGGCAATCCATGAAATAAGCACAGCCTAAGCATCTATAAGGTTAATGACTTCAACAGTTATTCGGGCCTAATAGTGGTCTCTGATGGCTGCCCCAACAACTCCGTAGGCGAGGGCAAACTCTCTCTAGCAACATGAATGGATCATCCGGTCGATAACAAAATTCGGTGCATGATTCCTTCGTTATTCCCATTTCGGCCCTCTCGTGGCTCGCTTTGCTCAATGCCAAGATCCCGCCTTCTATCGTTTCCATGATTGCTAGATTTCTGCATGCCCCGTTTCTCTGCTTCGGGTGTATTATGTAAAAGTTCTTCTTTCTTGTCGATCAAACCTGATGGTAGGTCAAATTGATCCCGTCGTCGCATGTGCTCACTGTAACCTTGACTGCAATCACACACGAAACAAAAAGACCAAATTACCAGCACTTGTAAAAACAAATAAAAACAAAAAATTCAAGAGTAATATCTAATTGCTTTATTCTTTATATCACACTAAACTTGTCCTCAAGAACTACAATAAAAAACTTGACAGCCGAAACGTGATGTGTATATATATGCACGCCTATGTACAAGGTGCGCTCAAGCAATATAGTACCATAGAGTACCTGATATCGATCCATCGACAAGGTGTTGAATACGTAGATTAGCCTTTGAATATTATCTCGGATGTGCTTTTGAGTAATGTGCTTACTAATATTTGATTTAAACTAAACTAATCGCTCTAATGACCATCGTGTTTGGAGACAGGGTTATGTCTCCCTTGCCACTTTTGATGGATTATTTCCTATAGAAATTACTATTCGCCTTATTCAAGACTTATCGATGATCGGTGATCGTGCTTTACTTAGATACCCCTCTCTCGAGGTGTGTATCCGCCTATCTCAGCTAGTAGGCTGGAGTGTATCTCTACCCCAACCTCGATAATCTCGAAACGCTTAAATGTTCCTAACCTTAGTCACACCCTGACCTGGACATTCTGACAGATCGAATTAACCAAGGGCTACTCTATTCAAATCCTTGGACATCCTCATCTCTCAAATCTCGAATATCTAGTACAATCATGCCGATGTTGGCCAGACACCACCATGTAAATAAATCACAGAAATAGAGCTTACTCTAACAAGTCATAAACAACTGAATAATATAAAATGCGAATCTTTAATCCATATAATTAATGGGACAGGTTCAACAACACTTAGATATGGATCTAGAACATAATCAATGAGTACACAAATATTTAATCTATAAACACGCATTTATCCAAAAGACAAATACAAAGTAGGGCTCTTCAAGATCAAGGTCATATCAAGCTCGACATTTCCCAGTTCTAGTTCGCACGTCCGATGCTCGGCTCGGTCCCCTTGCTTTTAATGATGGAGAGACAAAAAAAACTCGCGCTGACGTCGCGACGTTGAGACGTCGCGACGTTGGGACGTCGCTACATTGGGAATTCGAGGCGTTGGGACGTCGAGACGTTGGGAATTCGAGACGTTGGGACGTCCCGACGTTCCAGCCAGCTTTATGCACTTCACCGCTCCAAAATAAGCCTAAAATCTCCCGCTCCACTTCATAGCTCACCCACAATACAAAAATCGACGTCGGGCCATAGAAATACCAATTGCAAAATAAAGCTAAGACAATAAGACAGACGCGGGTATGACATGAGTGTTTTAGGCACTCATCACGAGGCATCACAATACACTGTGTACCCCTGTCCCCTGTTCGGGACTATCAAGATGGGAGTTGAAGTAAGTCTCATCTTCAACTCCTGGAATGCCTCCCCGAGACGGCCATCCCACCTCACAAACTTAACCTCCGGTCAACCTAGTCATAGGTGCTGCTATCCTCGAGAAATCCTCAATGAATCTCCTGTAATACTCAACCAATCCTAAGAAACTACGTATCTCGAAGACTGACTTCGGCCTCTCCCAACTCATCACTGCCTCGACCTTTTTTGGGTCCACTGACACACCTGATGCCGACACCACGTGTCCCAAAAATCTCACCTCAATAAGCCAAAACTCGCACTTTACCGAATCCCCGCGCATACCGATGGTCTCTTAACCGGTAGCACGATCCTTAAGTGATACTCATGCTCCCACCACTAGGAGTATCAAATGTCATCCACTTAAGACTAATACAAACTGACGCAATAGGGTCGAATATCCTACGCACGAGATCCATGAATGCGCCGGCGCATTCATCAATCCAAAGGGCCACCGTAAACTCAAAGTGCCCATAACGCGTCCCTAAACGCCTCGCTTTAGGGATATTCACCTCCCTAACCCTCGCCGATGGTAACCAAAGGCGGTTGTCTATTCGAGTAGACTCGCGCTCCTCTCAATTGATCAAACAAATCATCAATCCTCGGCAATGGGTATCAATTCTTGATCGTAACCCTGTTCAACTATTGGTAATTAATGCACAGTCGAAGGGTTTTTTCCTTCTTCTTCGCAAATAGAACCGGAGAGCCCCACGGTGAAGTGCTCGATCTAATGAACTCCTTATCCAAGAACTCCCGTGAATGGACTCCTCAAAGTTCCCGCAATCAACCGGTGCCATCCTATGGAGTCATGTGACGGGTGAAGTACCAGGTGTAATTCGACACCGAAGTCCGCAACCTCTGCGGGAGGAAGTTCAGGTAGCTCATCCGAAAAACATCCACATACTCGCACACTACGAGGTGTATCTAGTCTAGTCTCTCCGCCCTGTGGTAAGGCTCAGCCAACCCGCTAACCGGTCCCTAACACCGGGACTCATATATACTATCCGGGGGCAAAAATATCATGCTTGTCCCCCCCAATGGCTCACCCACTGAAAGGGCCGGCCCTCGGCGTGTAGGGCGGTAACCCTCCTACGCTCACAATCGATAACCCACCCCAGAGCCGCCAAAATTAACCATCCCCAGATGACATCAACTTCCTCGACAGCGTCCACGATCCTCAGTCCACCGAGTAGAGTCCCCGAGATCCCAGCTCGCAACCCGACATCATCCCTATTCCTCACCCAATCCCTGGGGAGAACTCATACAAAGGCTCCTCTAAGGTCTCAACCTCTAAGCCCAACTCGACCACAACCGATGCAAATGATGAATGAATGCGAAGCACCATAATCACAACACTCTCGCCCATAGGCGAGATAGAAAACGCACCGTATAACCCGGGCCGACTGGGCCGACCTCACCTACTGTGATGGCATAGACACGCCCGAACCCCCATGTCCCCGCTACGTGGCCTCGCCCCACTCCTACCCATACCGCCGTGACTACCTGAAATGGGAGGTGCCCGTATTCGAAACCGAGACCGTTCCTCCGCCCTGCACTATGCCGCGGGAGGAACGCATCAGATTCCTCTCCCGTCCTTCTACCGACTGGATCGTGGCCGCCCCAAAACCCCGATCCTCGCCTCTGGGGCAATCCTCCTCATGTGTCCGTGCCGACAATGGTAGCATACCATCCGCCCGCCGACCGTAACCTCATCCGCCCACATGGCCCCTACGGCCGACCAAAATCTCTCGCGGAACTAGAATCTATTCGGGCTCTTCCCGAACCAGAAGAAGACCGACTATCCTTCCTTCGCCGCAAACCTCCCGTGATCCCGAAAGGCTCCGAGCATCCCCATCCTCTCTCTCTCTCTATGGTCGGGTTGTCCCAACTACGGAGTCCATATCCTGTAGGCAAAGGCCTACAATCCTGGCCCGAATGGACAACTTCAGCCCATTCTCGAATCTCTCCTAACTCGCTATGTCCTCGTGGCCACGCAATCATCAAGAAATCTACAATGAACCTAGCCACATAATCCATCACTATCACATCGCCCCCGCTCAGCTCTAGAACCCTGCCTTCGCATGCCCCGCAGCGAATCTGAAAAGTACTTACTCCATGAACTCAAACTCGCCCATGTCATACTTTCTAAGTCTCTGGGAGGTCCTCGCCCATCTCCACCATACTGGGCCTCACCTCTAGCCGGGAACGCACTAACCCGATCCCGGTCATGAGGTAATCTCCATGGCCTCTAACACCTTCTCTTATCCGGTGATAAACCAATGGTCTCGCTGACCATCGCATCTCCTCCCCGTGAATGCCTGGAGGATCATGCGCCCCTGGGAACCTCCGGAGGCTAGACCCCGACCACCGATATACCGCCTTGTGCTATAGCTTCCGCCGCAATACCCCATGCCTTCTACGTCCCATTGACCAACATCAGTACGTCAAATGTCAGTGTGCCCTCGACCAGCACTTCGCGGACGCCCTTCACGGCCCTGTCCTCGACTAGCCATCTACACAATTTCAAACGACAAGGCTTAACATAATACAAGATTCTAAGGCATGCTAATGTACTCGAGATACTATTCACAATGTGTGACCGGCTGTATATTTCAAGTCCCTGCGTTCACAAGCAATGCAAGACCATTTATCCAATATATTAAATCATATTTATCAACAAATTTTTTTTTTTTCAAAATTTTGTCCCATTTTGTTTGATTTTATTTTATTTTATTTTAATTTAATTAAATTTTTTTTTTCCAAAAAAATATTACGATGAATGCTGTTCTCATGAACCCAGTTCATGAACGCATCCAAAATTTGACTTAGAAATGCACCGAAGTCAAAACCGGGTCAAACAGCTTAGTCTAACTAACTGTGCACTGTGCACCAACTTGGCCTGGGCCTTATGCTGCAG
Source organism: Tetrastigma voinierianum (assembly GCA_016808115.1). Lineage (NCBI taxonomy): Eukaryota > Viridiplantae > Streptophyta > Magnoliopsida > Vitales > Vitaceae > Tetrastigma > Tetrastigma voinierianum. Next base: position 1,563,890 of record JAEQBH010001219.1, read on the forward strand.
CCGCGCACAAAGTAAAGCCTGGGGATACAAGATGGTCGTCTCACACATAAGACCGCGGCCGTGTCGCAGCCACCGCTGCCGTGTCGCAGCCGCCCCCTACTGCGGTCAGCCAAAGATGGCCGTGCCGCAGCGCTTGCCGCGCCCCGCCACCCCGCGCCACACCCGCACGCCACCGCCAACGCCCGCCTCCCGCCGCCCTTCCTTCTAGTCACATAACCCGTTTGTATTGCGATACAATTAAATTTCAAGCTGGGGCTCGCAGCTTCGCCTCACGAGCACAAAATTCAGATCGTGACACACCGCTCCCCACCAAATTCCTTCCTCTATTGCAATACAAACTCACCCTTAAGCCAACACCAAACTATATTGCAATACAACTCTTCCCTAGCCACACACTCCACTCTCTCAAGAATACACATCTCCCTTTTCTGCACACTGCGCATTCAACCACTATGCAACACACTTTTGCTCTTCACTATTTGTTTTTTTTCATTTTGCATTTGTTCAAATTAATTAGAAAATACTAAAAAAAAATATATACCTATACTTTTTTTCTCATTTTCCGTACTCTAATAAATTTGAAAAATTTATTTTATTCAATTATCTCACTGTATTAATCGTAAACCTTAGAAAATAATTTTCACTTAAACCAAATAAAATTTATTAAAATCTTATTTCATTACCCAATAAATTTATTAAAATTTATTTCATTTTCATTTTTTTTTCCAATTTACACACTGTGAACTTCAAAAATTGTCCAACATACCTATGTGCTAATCATGCACACAAACAATCATAACAACACAACAATTTATGTTATGCCTACTTTTCACACACAATTCATCAAATCACACAAAACACACCAAACACATGGATGTAGTGTCCTAGTTTTGCCCCGTGATTTCCTAGGTAATCTCATACCTAAACTCAACATCGAACCACACCTAGTGGTGATGTTCTTACCCGATGGCCTAAGCCCAAATCCCTCAAGCCTATGTGTTAATCTGAGAAATTCTAATTTCGAAAAGGGCAAAATAGTACTCGGGCCAAAACCGAATTTATTTTCTAGGATCTCTGATGATGAAACGGATTTCACCGTTGGAATCGCTCTCGCGAAATATAGCTAGCATCAGCGACTTCGTGAGAATTCCGAGATAGCTCCGAGCGACACGCTTTTTGAGTAGACATGTGTTCTGGGTACGAAAAACGATTTTCGATGCGACGAAAGTCAGACATACCACATACCATGTCATGGCGGCATGAGTAGAGAAAGTATGAAAATGGATCTATTTGAGATAGCAATAATGTCAAAACTAGGAAAGAAGTGACATAAATGTGTCATTTTTGAATTGCTTAAGTTAGAAAAAGACAAACAATGAATAACATCGCCTTCACAAATGGAAAAGGAGAAAATGTTGGAAAAACTTTACAAAGAGTTGAAATCTTGTTTTTAAAGGAGAAGGTTAGACTTCTCTCTTAAAATATTAGAAACCAATCTGGCCTAAGTCTTCTGAGCAAGAAGGAAAGTCGCTTCCTTACGTGGAGAGGCCTACGCAAGTGGGACCTCGCTTTAGGAGTTTTTGACAAACTCAGGAGTGTAGGGGTTTCACCTTACGGAGAGTTTTACACTTTATTTAAGTGTTTTATAATGTTTCCTGCTGGATCGAGGCTCTGAATCCAGAGTTTGATCTGGCCCCAAATTGGAACCGACTATTAGAAAATTTTTGAAACCCAATTTATGTAGCCGTGACCGTGAGGCTGTTTGGGGGTGTTAATTGTATAAATTGTAAACAAATTGTAATAGATATGTATAGGGGCCTAATGAAGCCGTGAAATTGGCTCACTAAGTGAACCATGATTGGTGATTTAATGAATAGTAACCCTGAGGTTTTCATTATTTCCAGAATAGTGTTCACAAAATATTCTCAGAAATAATGTGTTTGGCCGAGTAATTCAAATGAAGTTGTCGTGTTTACCTGACAGCCTGCATGTGAGCCAATTCTTGATGAAATTGGATGGTGAAATAGTATGACATGTTTGTGTGATTTAAAATTATAAGAGGTCATGCATGATTACATATAGGCTAGCATGTTATGGACTGTAATGGAAGCTCCGTATCATGCATTGTTGTGCACTCAAGCATCCTGTAATAGTATACTTAGGTGACACGAGAGAGTCAGCTCTCGAGTGGTCGACCAAATAATAATAATTATAATATCGGAGTGGTAGTCCATAGGCCATCAATCAAGCCGAGATGACTCCACTGATATATTTCCAGGGTAGTCCACCAAATATAACATTGCAGACAGCTTCCCACGATGAGGTAGTCCACAACAATAATAAATAGTTTACAAATAATGTTTCATACTTGTGTTTAGTAAAGTGTGAGGGAAGTCGCAGACTGGTACTAGTTAAAAATATGGTACTCGGCAGATCATGCATTTTCTTGAATGTGTTTGCTTTGAGCACGCATATGCACTTTAGGCGAGAGCAAATTATTTGCGGTGATCTCCACTATCAGCATTAGCTCGTTCTGCCAGGAACATAGTTTTTTCTCGTGCAATGGTTTACCCAGAGACAAACTCGTCATAGAGTCCGCTTTAGAAGAAAGTCGAGGTCTGGCTATGTTATCATGATGTATTAAATGTATTAGAATTCTAGAATTTTAATATATGTTGTGTAAGAGCAAATAATTAACTCTTGTAACTATGATACATAGTTGATATGTTTATGAGTATGGTTTTATGGGCCAAGTGGCCGTTTTACTCATGTTACGGACATATCGGATGGATTTAATATATGTCATGAAGAGAAACGCAGGCCCAAGAGGTCATTTTACTCGTATAGTCAGACATTTGCACCGCTATGTCATTGATGTCGATCAGATTGTGTTATACAGTGATGTATTGTGGTGAGTTTTTATGATGAGGTGGAGATTTTCTACCACTGAGATAAATGTCGGGTCACTGACATTCACGAAAGTAAGCTCTCGGCGGAAGTCGACTGTAGTCAATCTCACCGATTTGGGGCCACACCTCTAGGTAGTGCAGTATACCGAGGGTTCATACCAAGCTATGACGCCCAAACCCCAGGGGTCCGCTGACCACCGCCAACCTCGCGTGAACACTTCGTGAAGGCCGGGTGACCCGACATCTTTCACTTAAAATCGAGCAGAGTCTCCTTTGTACGGAGCTCTACCCAAATACATCACTCCCGGGTCTCCAACATCAATCACATGATACATATAGGATAAAACTAGCCTCGGCTCATACTACAATATCCATCATCATACATCAACTGGCATATCATGTGTTTTCAGAGTTAAAAGTTTACTCTTATACAACACAGGTTAAAATCAAAAGTTTAATACATATATATCAGTGTAATCCCTCAAAGCCACACCTCTACTTTCTTCAAAATCGCCTCTATGATGAGCTGCTCTCGTGCACTTCAGACTAAAATAAATATGTCTCAACAGTAAGTGAGCCAATGCTTAGTAGTGGAACTACCCTAAATGGGCTACTCTCCACCTAAGTGCATATGCAATGCTCCAAAGTAAACACACATTCAAGGAAATGCATGATCCTACTTGAATGTCTACCTGTACAACTCATACCCCGAGTCCTCACCGACTCCCTCACACTTGCCTAAGCCTCGTATGAGAAACATTATTTTTTTAACAAAGATATTTGTTATTATTTGTGGACTACCCTCCGATATAAGTAGTGGACTGTCTCCGATGTTATATTTAGTGGACTACCCTCCGATGTATATCACCAAATAATTCGACGATTGATATTTTATATGGACTGACCCGATAATTATTATTTAGTCAACCTCAGAAAAACTATTCTTTCTCGAGAATCACCTCATGCACTCACTCCTATTGTTCTATGGTGCTCCATAAAGGTATACGAATGCACGATGCCAATTCATTACAATTCTATAACACATTCAAATACATAATCATGCATATATTCACATATTTTAAATCACACAAACATGTTATGTAATTACACATTCCATCATACCAAAAATTAGCTCACTTAGGCTAATGATCAAACACGAGCAATTCAAATTGAACATTTGACCAAACACCTACTCACCACAAAAGTTTATATTTTTCGTGGTCACTATTCCTTATGAACAATAAACCCTAGTTTACTATTCCCATTCACTCATCAATTCATTGGTTCACTTTGGGAACCCGATTCTGCCATTTCTGACCACATCACAATACATTCCAGAACATTTATTTCTCCTCATGAATTAACCCAAACAGCCCGTGGACAGTCACGGGCTGTCCATTTGGGTTTCTAAAATTTTCAATAATTCGGTCCCAAGTTTTGGGACCGATCAAATGGCCGTTCAAGGCCTCAAACAACTCAAGCATCATAAATACACTTAAACAAAGTGTAAAACTCAAGTAGGAGAAACCCCTACCTCACGGAGTTTGTCAAAACTCCAAGAAACCGGTGCCCACGCTGCCCTCAGCCACAGAACGGATTTCCCCGCTCAAGACTCCGCCGACTGCTGATCGCTCGGTATTTTAGAGAGAAGTCAGATGTTCTCTCTCTAAAAAAAACAATCTACAACTCCACTGTAAGTCCCCCCTTCTCCTTCACGTTTTCTCTCCCCTTTTCCTACTTTGTGTTGAGACTCCACACTTATTGAGTGTGTTTTTGTCTCACATCATTTAATCAAATTCAAATGACCATTTTGTCCATTCTTTTCCCACTTGGACATTCACTATCTCTAGTCGGGCCCATTTTCATCACATTCTCTCTACTCATGCCACTTATGACACATGAGTACATGTTATATGTGACTTTGTCGCATCGAAAAATCATTTACTGTAAGATCGGTAAAACATGATGCCCTCGAAACGTGCCAACTCCGATTGTCTCGAATTCGACGAATTTGATCGCGGCTAGCTAGATTTCGTGGAGACTCCATCTCCAATCTGAAATCCATTTCATCATCCGAGATCTAGAGAATAAATTTTAGATTTTTGACCGAAATTACGATTTTGCCATTTTTCCAGGAATTGGAATTTCTCGGGTCTTACACATCATGTTCATTCATTAATGCATCTTGTGTGATAGGTTTGGTCATGGTGGTCGAGGTATCTGTAAAAGCCATAATACGGTGTAAATCTCTTCCCAGATGTGCGAGAGTCATCGATGTGTCGAGATCAGGAGTCGTGATCTCAAGTGATTCCCGCTTCAGGTGGATCTTAGGTGGTAGACATATTTGGGTGTTGATGTTATTCTTTGACATGGATGAGATGACTCGCCATCTGTTGTCGTAATCGTCCTTAGTTTATTGTCACATCCAATACCGTCTCGAGTCGCGGAGGTTACATATGCACGTGGTTGATGCGATAGGTGCTGGGAATTTCGGACGAAATTCTTTTTGGCCAGGAGAATGTAAGACTCAAGAAAATCTAATTCTTTCGTATAAAATCAGATCGACAAAATCCAAATTTATTTTCTGTGATTCGTGATGATTAAAACGGATTTCACTGCTTGAATCGGTTCCCCCCGCGAAACTAGCTAGCACACTTCACGACCGGCAGACGTCAAAATTTACACGCTGATACGTCGTAGTATCAAGGTCGTAAACAACATTTGGATGTGACAAAAGTCACATATAATACGTACTACGCGACACACGCCGCACGAGTGTAAAAAACGATAGAAACGGGATTCGCCGAAATCATGCTAATGATCAAAAATCCAAGAGAAGGGATATGGATGGTATTATTTAATTTCAATGAGGAAGAAGATTAAAGATACATAGTGCTGTTTCTTCAAATTGAGCCAAAACATGGGGAAGAGTTTAAAGAGCGTAAAGTTAGGTTTTGAGGGTTTTTGTGATTTCTAGAGAGGGAAAGTGCACCTTCTCTCTAGATTTCCGGTCAATCGGACTGTCGGATTTCTTCGGAGCAAGAAGGAAAGTTGTTCTATGTGACGAGGGCAACATGTGGGCACCGGTTTTGAGGAGTTTCGACAAACTCCGTGAGATAGGGGTTTCATCCTACTTGTTTTATACTTTATTTAAGTGTTTTGTAATGTTTGAGTTGGTTTGAGGTCGCGGAGGCCGCTTCACGGCTCCAAACACGACCGAATTGTGGGAACTTATTGAGTTCTGGGTTGGACAAATTACCACCGTCACGCTTGTGTCAGAATTGTGCATTAAATTGTTTTTTGTGTGTATGAGGTCAATATGGAAATTCTGGGCTCTCAACCAAGAGGAACCTGATAGAGGAGCGGGTCAGCTCGTGGACACCCACTGTTGCTTTGGGACTCCGTAAAAAACAAATTCCTGCTCAGGTGAACTGGACCAAAACGCCCATGTGTCAGGGTGTCAAATCATGAAATGAATGGTTTGAGTTGTATAGGAATTTAGTAGGTTAATGCATGAACTTTGTGTATTAACACGAGGTCACAATTATACGTAGACATCGAGACGAAGCCTGTGGAATAGCTCAAGTGATTTGATTTAAAATGATGGTTTAATCAAACTGTATATTGTAAATTGTGCTGAAATTACATAACATGCTGTATGATTTAAATATGTTAATATATATATATATATATATATATATATATATATATATATATATATATATATATATATGTATGTGAATATATATCGTGAATGACATGAAATGGTATATTGTATTTCATATGCACCTGTGGGTAACCTAGAAATTAGGTATGAGTACGACATGAAAATTTAAAGAAAAACGAACATGCACAAGGAAAATAATTTCACATGATTTAATTTCTGAGAACCCGGTCAGAGACTCAGCCCAACGCATCATTTCGTATTTATGACCATGACTGCTGGAAGGTTCTCAACACACGGTCTCTCTGAGGGTGTCCCATTTTTACCGAAATCCGGTAGTTTATTTTCAAGAACAACAAGTTTTGTTTTGAAATGGTGTTTTCATACATGGCTTATAGGCAAGCGTGGAGTGAGTCGACGAGGACTGAGACAATGGACGTATGTAGACAATCAAGTAGATCAATATTTACTGGTGTGTGTTTACATTTGGAAAGCATCAGACACGACTTGTGTGAGAGTAACCCACAAAGGGGGTGATCTCCACCACGGCGATAGCTCACCCCGGCCGAGGAATATTGTGCACAATGAGCTGTCGAGAGATCATTCATCTAGAGAGGGTGATTTTAGTTGTTTCCGTCATATTTCTTGATGGTTTTCGGATAATATATTAGAATTGTAGATTTTAATATGTATTTGTATTAAGAGAAATGTTATAACTCTTGGACTATTGGAATATAGTTGGAGTGTATATTTTGATGAGTATTGGTTTGCAGGCCCAAGAGGCTATTTTTACTCATTTTAATTGTATGTGGACCCTGTGTGGTCATATTGAACCGTTAGATGTGTTTTATTCGGGGTAGAGCTCCTCGTACAAAGGAGACTCTCGTCGATTTTCGTGAATGAGTCGAAGCCACCCGACATCCACGAGCATTCCGCGGCTTCTGACGGGCTGTCAACCCGACACCTCGGGTTTTGGGGCCACATACATGGTAATTTTGCTATCTTGCCTACGGGCAAGAGTGTTATTTGATTTTGGAAAAGGCCGCATTTATTCATCACGCATCGCTGTTAGAGTTGGCTTAAAGGTTGAGGCCTTGGAGGAGCCCTTGTAGGTGAGATCTCCCCTAGAGATTAGGGCGAGGATAGGGATGATATGTCGAGGTTGCGAGTTAGAGATCTCGAGGATTCTACTCACAATGGACCTGAGGGTCATGGACATGTCAGATTTTGATGTCATCCTGATGGATCGGGTCGACAAACTTAAAGAGTCGCCACCGACAGAGCGTAGGAGGCTACCGCCACACAGGATGATACTTCGTGTTGCATTTCGTGGGACAAACATGATATTTTTCCTGTGGTCTGGGCAGGTACGAGTCTTAGTGTCAGTGGACAATGGGCTGGTCGACTAGCAGCCCAATCTCTAGATGACGAGGTGAGACCGGACTTAGATCTACCTCAAGTAGTTTGCGAGTATGAGGATGTTTTTCTTGATGAGCTACTAGGATTGCCTCTGTAGAGGGTTGTAGACTTCTCGCACGAAGCTACACTCCCCGGGTACTTCGCCCATCTCTACGACAATCGCATGTGATTTACACTAGTCGAGTTACAGGAACTCGCAGTCCAAATTAAAGGAGTTATCGGACAAGGGGTTCATTGTGACCGAGCACTTCACCACTGGGCGCTCGGTTCTATTTATAAGAAGAAGGACAAGACCCTTCGATCGTATTAATACTTGATAATCAAATGTGGTTACGATCAAGAATCGAAATCATCACGAGGATCATGATTTGTTTGGACCAACAGAGGAGCGCTTAGTCTACTCCAAGATGTACCTTCGCACTAGTTATCATCACCGAGGGTTAGGAGACGTATATCCCTAAGACGCTCAGACACTGCATGGGCACTTTGAGAGTTTATGATGCCTTTTGGATTGACGAATGCACCGCAGCACTTACGGACCTCATGCATAGGGATTCCAAACCCCATTCAGATCACGATCGTAGTTCTCGTGGATGACATTTTGATCTACTCCCAGTCAGAGTGGGAGCATGAGGATCACTTGAGGATTGTTTTATAGTTGCTAAGAGACCATCAGCTGTATGCCAAGTTCAGTAAGTGCTAGTTTTGGCTTACTGAGGTGAGATTTTTGGGACACATGGTGTTAGCATCGTGCCGCGGGACCCGCAGAGGAAGGTCAAGGCCGTGGATGAGTCGGGAGAGGTCAAGTCGTACCGAGATACAGCTTAGGATTGGTCGGCACCATGAGATTCATTGAGGATTTCTCCGATTAGTGGCACCTATGACGAGATTGACCTAAAAGGAGGTCAAGTTTGATTGGGATGACCCATGCTTATGAGGCATTCCAGAGTCAAGAGACTTACCATCAAGCCCTATCTTGATAACTCCTTGACAGGAATGTAAATGGGCACAAGGTATTGTGATGTTCAAGGCCGGATTAGGATGTGTTTTGATGCAGTCCGGGAGGTAGTATTTTATGGTTCCTGAAAGTTGAAGAATCATGATCAGAATTACCCCACACATGACCTGGTGTTTGGCGCCACTATTTATATGGCGAACAGTTCGAGGTGTACTCAGACCACAAAAGTCTGAAGTATATTTTCACGCAACGGGAACTTAACATGAGGCAACATAGATGGATGGAGTTCCTAGAGGATTATGACTTCACTTTGCATTATCATCCTGGTAAGGCAAATGTGGTGGCTGATGCACTCGCCTAAGTCACGGAGTATCGGGCTAGCATACCTCAGAGTGGCGAATGTCGAGACTGTGGGGTAGTTCGCTATAGTACAAACGGCAAAAGCCCGTGGTACGTCAGGGGAGTTTAGTAGCTACACCGTCTCTATTGAGCAAAGTGATTGATGAGTGCCTAAAACACTCATCTTACACTCGCGTCGATTCTTCATTTTTACATTTATTTTATAGTACTTTATAGTTTTTTCGCTAGATCCCCGATTTTGTGTCCGGTGGTTGTGTTCAATGGAGCCGAAAAGAACAACTTTTGGAAGCGCTTGAACAATGAGGAGCAAAGCAGGGAGTGATCAAGCCACGCCGCGACGTGGTTAATGCCGCTGACGCCGCGACGTCGGTCAACAGTGGTCAACGACGCCCCATCGCCGCGACGCCACCAAAAATCGTGATCTCATCATTTAAAGTACGGATGGCTCAAATTAGGTACGGGAGGCGTACGAACTGAGGCATAGGTTTCAGAGCAGAGTGACAATCGACTCCAGGAAGTGCCCTGAATTGTAACGCCTTTTCATTTTTCGGATATTTTCTGACATATTAGACATGCCCTTTTATTAAACAGCTTCATCTTTCTTCCATTATGTTCTAGATCTCTTTCTAGGTTACATCAAACTCACACGCATAATGGATTAAAGTTTTGATCTTCATGTTATTCATTGTTATTAATTTGTCACATCTACTCTATACCTGCATTTCAATTATATGTTAATGTTCACAATGTTAGTATAATCGTGACTGAGATCCGAGATTCGGGAGGATGAGGGTGAGGCTCAGGATTTGGGTAGACAGCTTTAAATAATCAAGTTAATTAGAGATATTCCAACCCGGCTGCGGCATTCGAGGTTAGAACATTTTAAGCATTTCTAACACCGGAAATGAGGAGCAGAGATATACCGATCTCATTCACTTAGATAGGCGATATACCTCGAGAGAGGATATCTCGTAGGCAAGATCACCTCGCCACACATATTACAAACATATTAGCCAACAATATCTTTAGGAAAAGTAATCCATTGAACGTGATGTGGGGAGATTTAACCCTAGGCGTCCACATCATTAATTCACTAGAATCAATAACTTCAATGCGCCCTTACTTAAATTCTTAATTCTAAATCATTTATTCAGACATTGTCCAAAGGTAACCTCTGTAGTCAATTCACCTTCCTCGTGGGATTGATTATCCGTGATTTTAAGCACACTATTATTTGGCACATGCACTCACACAGGCATTCATTATACACACCGCTGCGGCCTCGGCTGCTGCTACGGCCATGTTAGGAAAGGTTTAAATTGATATAGAGAAGTGAGCCACATAGATAGTATTCTCGAATTTTTCGCTTTCTTTTGTTATTCTTTACAAGCCGCCGGTAATTTTGGTTTTTGTTAGCTCGTGGTATTACAGCATGTGTTTCAAAGGAGTACATGCACAAGAAAACCGAATTAATCAACACTGTAGGATCCTCAGCCAGAAGATTCTCTCGCATCGATTGCGCCGAGAACAGAGAATGTAATGTGACTAGGAATTCCAATAATCATGGAAAACACCGAAGAACAAGATTTTCAAGGGCCGAACAACCTGAACCACAGAGAAGCCGAAATGGGAATCACTAAGGAATCAAGCGCCTCTGCAATTTATACAAATGACGATCCTTACATGCTATTAGATGAGTTCGTCTTACCACCAACAGTTGTTCAGACAGCGATCAGACGGCCACCGATTCAAGCAAACAATTTCGAATGAAGTCACCACAGACAGACAATGAACATATTGTTCCATGGACTACCCCATGAGAACCGAACATGCATTTGACTAACTTCCTCGGTTTGCGATACCACTGGCACAACTAGTTAACAAGAAGCTCAAGATTACTTGTTCCCACTTCACTTCTGGGATAGAGCCAAACATCAAGCAACTGGGCCAACCACCAGATTCCATCACTACATGGAACGATTTGGTACAAGTGCCTCACTCAGTTCTTTCCACGCCGTACCGTATAACTGCAAGAGATCAATACTCTTCATGTCAACTAGGGAGAACCCGCAGAGGTACGACGTGCTCTTCATGAATTATCGCACGTCCCCACCACCGACTAACCAGATGGATGCAAGTCCATACCTTCTACAATGGTCTGAGAAATGCAACCCGAACAATGATAGATGCCTCAGCTGGAGGATCCTTGATGAAGAAAACCACACCAGGAGTATGAGATATTGGAAGATGCTGCAAACCAACACCAATCGCTACCTAGAGAGGCGCTACACCCAAGAACACCCAAGTGGTGAGACAAGACAATGCACCAACAACTGCAAATCATGGCCTCACCGACTAAACAAATCCAAATAAAGTAAATAGGAACAAACATTACGCCATACGCATCCACCCACGGAGTTGTGTGAATTCCGTGGAGGACAAGATAGTAGTGTAGAATGTCACAAAGAAACCCCCACAAAGGGAGCAAGCCCAGCACGTAATGAGGCTTAATCGAATCAATCACAAACAGCAAGGACCGTATGGGGGAAACAACTACCATAATCAAAATCAAGGCCAAGGGTGGCGTACTAATCAGAATCCGAACAAATGTAACAATCATGGTATGACGAGGAACAATCAGAACAATATGCCATCTAATCGATAGTGAGCCACCACCCGAGAAAAAGTGGACTTCATCAAGCCTCTGCCCATGCTCACCTCACACACCGCCTCTGGCGAATGAGACCAAGGCTAATATGCGCAAAGAAATATAACCCACTGGAACAATCAAGACAGCTTGGAGAAATTTGGAGTACGACAACAAATGGGCCAACTATTGACGTAAGAAACAGGTTCACTACTAAGCAATTCGTGAGGTAAACCCTGAGGAGAAGGGAAAGAGTACGGCAAGGCTGGTCACTCTGGCGGAGTGGAAAAGAGTTGGAAATCCCGGAGTCGAAGCTAGTGGTAAGAGAACTGAAAATTCAGGAGCAAGACTCAAGCATCCCAAAGGACCAGATGCAAGATGAGCAACCCCGAGTTATGAGAGCAGCTAAGGATAATAAAAAAGGTGGAAGAACCGAGCAAATGCATACAAAAAAACAAGATGAACTTGTCATACCAATCCCGTATCCTCAGAGGTTGAAGAAAGGTAAGTTGGAGAAGCAATTTGCAAGGTTTCTTGACATCTTCAAGAAGCTACATATTAATATACCCTTTTTGGAGGCACTGGAAAACATGTCTAGTTACTTGAAATTCATGAGAAAGATCTCAAGTAGTAAGAAGAAGTCGAGGAATACGGACTATCGCCTTAATCGAGGAATGCAGTACATCCCCGCAAAGAAGCTTCCTCCAAAACTTCAAGATCCCCGTAGCTCATACCGTTTTCTACAGGAATCTGCATCCGGGTTCACTGGGAGCCAAAGATCAACTCTGATGCCACTTTCGATGTTTAAAAGGCTAAAGTCGGGGAACCAAACCCGACCACAATCACTTGCAATCATAGACAGTCCTAATTTGATCCCCTGGTATAATCGGAAAATGTCCTAGTAAAAAGTTGGTAATTCGCCCTCCCAAACGACCTTGTCATTCGACATGAAGAAGACGACTCCGTTCCCATTATACTGGGTAGACCCTTCCTAGCCACGGGAAAAGCTCAAATCAATGTGCAAGAGGGTGAACTCAAATTGAGAGTCCAAGGAGACGAAATCACTTTCCATGTATTTCAACCCATGAAGCATCCAGACAACGACACAAATGAAGATATCTCTAACTTCAAGCATTACGTAGATTTTGCAAGGTGATGAGAAAATTTCAGGGATAAACCGCTTAGTGCACAGAAAGACACTGAGAAGGGCAAGGGCATGTACAGAAGAGTATTTCATCCACCTTGAGCATTGGGTGTGAGCACTATAAGGATGCGATACATTTCGCTTTTATCTTAAGTGTCTTGGTACGCTGAGATCAGTGGTCGGCCGAGCTAATCCATTGATTAAACATAGCGCTTCGGGAGGCAACCCAAGTGTTCTTAAACTTTCCCTTTTGTTTGGCCCCAAGTTCTATTGTTTATTTCACGATTTTAGGTTGTCGGCTTTATTTTGTGATCGTATGCCTGCTTATTTGTTTACTTTCAGGATGCGCTGATGCAGTCGTGGGAGGATCTGCTCCAACTACGTGACATAAGCTAATGTGAGTCACAAGTACGAGAGGGGGTCTACACCAGAGTTTCAACATGTTCGACTTTTTCAGCCACGTCGCGACGTGGGATTTCCCACGCCGCGACAAATTAACATCCCTTTCGTCGCCGCGATCGCGGTATTTTCACGCCGCGACGCCAAAAATAATAACTCGCCGCCACGCCGCTGACGCAGGTTTTCACGCCGCGACGTCAAGTTGCAATAATCTCTTCCGTCACGTCGACGGTCTTTCTCACGCACGCCGACGCGGATCTGCACAATCCGTCACACGTCAGCGACGCCATCCTCCACGCCGCATCGTCATTTTAATGTGACTGTCACGCGACGCGAACTCCACCGCGACGCGGGATTAACCATCCTCCGCCACGTCAGCGACGTGAACCGCAGACCGCCGACGCGGACTCGCTTAGCCCAAGAATAGTTCATTTTGGCTCTTCACCTCACACACCTTCACTCTCATGTCGAAACCCTAGCTCCTCGCATCCCAAATTCCTTCACCGACCGGCTCTGAGCCCATCCCACCGGCCTGAGACCCTCCATCAAGCCTCGCACACCACCGTAAGTCACCCTTGCCGCTTGTCATAGTGGCATTCCCACCAATTATCAGCCCGATCTAGCTTGGGTACGTAGCTCAGGTTCATTCAGGGCGGTCTGCGGAAGTTCAGAGGTCTTTTAGGAATTCATTTCTAGTTAGCTAGGTTCCTTAGGTCTCGAGTCCCATTTAGCTCAAGGAGTCATTAGGTAGTTTAGTGATTTGTTGTGTTACATTAGGTGTTCGAAGTTTTTGTCTAGGTTAGTATGTCCGGCAAGAGAGGCGTGTTGCTCGCTGCCAGCGCCTACCCGCCGAGGACCCGACTCCCACGCTCGATGCCTCACGCTTTATAAACGCTGATGCCACGGACGGTTTAGCACACAATTTGCAAAACCGATCCTTCATTATGAGAAGGGGGTTTCATCACCCCGATGATTTCTTTAGAAAGACACCGAGGCAAAGGGTGGAGTGCCTTATGCCAACCCCGTCCAAAATGGCCGATGAGCGTAGTTCGAGAATTTACGCCAACCCGTCCCATGTCCCTCAAAAGATCGTGGTGCGAGGCGTATCGGGCTCCACTCAAAGGCAGCAGCCGATCAATAGCTTCTATGACCTAGAGCATATCCCGCCGGGACCTTTTAATCATCTCCGTGAGCATCCCGAAAATTCTCGAGGTCATCCGCGTGACACCAAAGGCCTGGGTGGAGCTGGCGATCAAAGGCGGCCATAATAATTTCAAGGCCAAGCATTCGCCTACATTCCCAAGGTTTGGCACCACTATCACTTTCGCCTTATCCCGACGACGTAATGTGTGTGAGGTGACACCGGGGCCGTTCCTACTCAATTTCTATCATCCGTGATATACCATTCGATAAGGTGTTATGAGGATGCTATCCCTCCATAACCTGGACGCGAAGATGAACCTCGGGGCACCCCTTTCTCGATTCGCTTGTGCAAACAGTTGCCGGGGTGCCTCTTGGATCTAATAATGAGGCCCGGCTTCATCCGATTGCCATAGGTCGCTGCTTGACACACCTGTGTCCTCATAACTCGAGGGGGTCTACGACTCGTGCCACGAGCCATTAGACGAGGACGAGCTTCTCGATTATCTAAGGCGAGTTGATTCTAGCGATTAACGCCAGATGACATAGGCCGCCTCGTCTCACCCACCTCCACCACCACCCCTGCTTTCACCCACCTCCACCACCACTCCCAACAGCCTCAGCGTGTCAAGCCCTCCTCCTTCACCGTATCTCGAGACCCTGCTCACTCACCGAGCGCTGACGCATTCTCGGGATGAGACCCAGAGCACCGAGTCCTAAGTGACCAAAGATATGGAGGCATTGCGTACGACATGACACCTTCCGCCAATCAAAGCCATCACCCACGGGCCAGCCAGCCAGCCTGCGCAGCTCCGGGCCACCCACCTTCTTCGGTTCCACCGGCTCCACCACCTCCACCAGAAGACATTCCTTCAGTCCCTTACTCTATTGTTTATCTTACCAATGAGACACCTGGATATTTTATATAGAGGGTATGATTTGGGTATTATGTTTTATGTTTTGTTTATTGTTGTAAGCTGGTTTTTTAGTATGTAGTCTTTTAGTAGAACTGATATTAGTCGTTTGTTTTTTAGTACAGGCATGTTATCAGCATTTAGGTTTAGTTTTCGTTTATTTTGCATCTCACTTTCTCATGTCAGATGGGCCATATGTTAGTTTTCGGAGCCTGCGTGTGTTTAGTGACATTTTTGTGCATGTAGTGATCGCATACATGTGTGCCATTTTGGATATTGAGGATCAATTGTGGATTGAGTCTTCACTTATAACTTGTTCAACCCGCATACATTTGCTCGATGTTCGGTAATTAGGTCGAATAGTTGAAAAGGGGAAGAAGTAACCAATTCCTAGTAGCTCAAGAAACCGCTTCCTCAAAACCACACTCACACACTAGTGACTTCAGTATGCATAGGCATCAACTGACTACGCCAGTTCATCAAACCAGTGAGACTGAATCCATTTTCCTGAGCCTACAGACGGGACACCTAATCAAAAGATATCGTCATCTGTTTCCCAAACCAAAAAGCAAAAATACAAAAACACAAAGTGCTGAAGAAAAAGAAACACATCAAAAATGAGGGCATACACAGATTAGACAGATCATCCAATCGAAATCCTGG
This sequence comes from Tetrastigma voinierianum, assembly GCA_016808115.1. Classification (NCBI taxonomy): domain Eukaryota; kingdom Viridiplantae; phylum Streptophyta; class Magnoliopsida; order Vitales; family Vitaceae; genus Tetrastigma; species Tetrastigma voinierianum. The sequence goes on from JAEQBH010001219.1 coordinate 1,580,107, forward strand.
GTATACCGAGGCCTATCAAAGCCTAATGCCCTGAGCTGAATCAAGCGGGGAGTCGATTTCACTACCCGCCATGGGATGTAAGATGGACCATTCACGCAACCTAGCCCTTTGAGTTTGGTTGAGTGTCAGAAGTTTGAAGGGAATTGAATGCTCGTTCTTAACTAACCGGGGTGGGGAGTCACCAATGGATCCTCACACAGAACACTCAAAACTTTCGCACTCAGTCTTCTTCCATTGTGTTTTAGAAGTAATGTGAGGAAATTTGGCACAGAACATGAATAAATGGGTAAGGTTCCGTATCCTTTCCTAGTTAGCTTCTTCCTAATAGGTGGTTGAGCTTAAGTTTGGGGTATCGAACCTAGACATATTCTCGAGGTCATCCAATTATAAGCACATGTGGTTTTGGGAAAGGCTAATAACACCATAGGATTTGATGCACTAGTCATTTCACCTATCTCACCGAATTTATCGAAAAGTCAACATCTGGTATGCCTTCAATGAACATCGAGCAAAACAAAGGGGTATGTGAGTCGCCCAAATTGATCCCCATTTTCAAGATGTGCATCAACGCTTTAGTGTTAGTTACATGGTGTCAGTGTGTCCCGTCTAGAGTCGCTCGTCGAGGACAAGCAAGAAACTAAGTTCAAAGATGAGTGCCTAAACACTCATCTTTACACTCGCGCTTGATTCTTTTCATTTCACATTATTTGATAGCACTTTGTTAGTTTTGGCTGCATCCCCGATTTCTCAGGTCCTGGGTGTGTGGTTGGCTGTGTTCAATCTTGAAATGAAGAACAACTTCGGCGCTGGAACAATGAGGAGCAAAGCGGCAGCGACTGATTCGCGATCGCCGGCGACGTCGGTCAACGCGTATCAACGACGCCCCCACGTCGCGACGCCACCAAAATCAGATCTCATCACTGCAAGCACGATGGCTCAAATAGGCATCGGAGGCGTACGAACTGAGGCAATGTGCTCGAGCAGAGTGACACCGACTTCGAGAAGGTTCCCGGAATTGTAACGCTTTTCATTTTTCGGATATTTTCTATATTAGACGATGTCTTCTTTTATTAAACAAGCCATCTTTTCTTCCATTATGTTCTAGATTCTTCTAGGTTACATCAAACCGTCACGATAATGGATTAAAGTTTGATCTTTCATGTTATTCTCGGCTTGTTGGTTAATTTGTCTACTCACTCTATACCGTATTTAAATTATATGTTAATGTTCACAATGTTAGCATAATCGCACCGAGATCCGAGATTCGAGAGGATGAGGGTATTCAAAGATTTGGGTAGAGTATGCCTTAGTCGATTCTACACAGAGATGTTCCAACCTCGAAGGTGGCATTTGGAGGTTCAGAACATTTTGCCATTTCTAATACCTAGTCTGAGATAGAGATATACTTCGATTCTATTCACAAGATAAGGCGGATATACCTCGAGAGGATATCTAAATGAAACTTAAGATCACCTCGCCATTGACATATTACAAATATATTGAATAACAATATGCCTTTAGAAAAGTAATCCATTGAGCGTGATAGGGAGATTTAATAGGCGTCCCATCATTAATTCACTAGAATCAATAACTTGGATTCTGAGTTTCACTTATACAGAATTTTACTACTGATCCATTTGTCGAGATATTGTCTGAAGCGGAACCTCTGTAGTCAAATTCACCTTTCCACTGTGGATAGATATCCGTTACTTTAAGTACACTATATTGCCAGGGCTCACGCGTGCACTTGCGCACATAGGCATTCGTACGCGTTTGAAGCTGTCGGTGGTAGGAGTCCCGGGGGCGGGGCCAGCGGATATAGTGTCCATCGAGGGCCGGGCGCAGTGTCGATCACGGTGGCCGAGGAGCCCGGACCGTCCATGAATCGGTAGTCTTGGTATAGAGAAGGCGGTAGTGGTTCCCGATTGACGATTTGAGAAGGAGATTCTCGGGAGTTTCACTCCCTCTCGTTCTTAGTGCATTCGGGTGTACAAAATGTGCGGGATCTTAAATCGCTAGTACTCTTTTGGGCCGGATGAAGATACGTAGGAGACTTTGTTGGAGCCATGTCTCACGTTTCAGCGGGTTAAGTGACACCAAAGCCAGCAAGATTAGCTGGCCATTGGAGGTGGTAGTGGAAGAGAACACGTCGATGGATTTTGTGACCCGCTTTCCATGGACACCGCAAGGACATGATGCGGTATGGGTGATAGTAGACCGACTCACGAAGTAGGCACATTTTCTAGCCGTACGGATGACCTTCACATTGGAGAGATTCTGCCAGTTGTATATTACGGTCATTGGCTACGCCAGTTACCGGTATCCATGGTATCGGAAAAGACCGAGGTTTATGGCGACTGTGAAGCTAATGCAGGGTGTCAGATTGACTTCTGATCGACAGCGGAAACACTCGTGGATGTCGGAGTGACGGAGCCTCTCTCACAAAAAATCGGCGAGTCTCGCATACGGGGGGCTACTACTTGCCTCTAAACATCCCAAACAAATCAATATAACATTTATATATGAGTGGCAGGCCTCTTGAGCCCATATAATACTCATCAACATACTGACTGTATGCCACCTTTGAGAGTTAGAATTTTACTCTTATACAACATATCATTAAAAGTTTAAAACATTCTAATACATGTGCATCATAAAACCAAAGCCACATCCCGGCTTTCTTCAGCCCGGTCTCTATGAGCCGTCTCCTCGTGCGCTCCACTATGCTGAAATAATATAATTCTCTGACGGGGAGTGAAGCCTTAATGCTTGATAGTGGAATCACCACTAAGTGGGTTACTCTCCACCCTAAGTGCATATGCAATGCTCCAAAAATAGCTACATTCAAAAGCAAATTCGTGATCCTGCCAGATGTCGTAATCCACGTCCGAGTCCTCATGGAAACTCCCTCACACTTACCTAAGCCATGTATGAAAACATCTTTTTCAAAAACAGCAGTCTCTTATTGTTTTGAAACTACTCTTACCCGAGTATCGGTAAAAATAATAGGACTACCCTCCCGGCGAATGTGTTTGGAGAACCTTCGAAAACAGTCATGGTCCTCATCCGAATGTCTGACTGGACCGTCTCAACCCCATTTTCGAAATTCATCTGTGAAATTCTTTCGCGATTTCGTTTTTCTTTAATTTTCATGTCATGCACTCCACAATTTCTAGGCTAACCTGACTGATTGCATATGAGATGCATTATGCCATTTCACACAATATATACAACACATAAATATACCATCATGCATATATTTACATAATTCACAATTACACCACAATTCAACAATATCAACCATCACCCAAATTAACTCACTTAGGCTAAGCACAATCTCATCTCAATGGCCCATACACACAATTATATTCCATATGTTAGGCAAATCACATTCATCTCAGTAGCTATACACACAATTATATTCCATATAATTGTGACATCATATTAATACAAGAAGTTCATGCATTAACCTATCCATTTCCACACAAATCAAGCCATTCATTTCATCAATTTCAAGCACCCAACACATGGACGTTTTAGTCCATTTCACACAAACACAGGGTGTTTTTACGAGTCCCAGCAGATGGGCTGACGCCCACGGGCACCCACTCCTCCACCATGGTTCCTCTTAGTGGAACCATTTCATAACATTCTGACCTCATACCACAAACACAATTAATGCCCTTAATTACAGCACCATTATTAACTGGTGACCTAAACTATCCAACCGAGCTCAATAAATTCCCCACACAAATTCGGTCCCGTGTTTTGGGACGATCAAAAGAAAAGCAACCCCTCACGATCTCAAACCAACTCAAACGTACAAAACACTTAAATAAAGTGTAAAACGTAGGTTAAACCCCTACCTCACAGGTTTATTAAAAACTCCTTAAAAGCGAACCTACGCATAGGCCTGATCAAACAAAACAACTTTCCCCTTCTACTTAATTCTGGGACCAATTCAAAATGTCGGATCGCCCATGAATCCCTAGAGAGAAGTGGCTCTCTCTCTCTCTAGAAAATCAAAAACTCCATTTCCAGCACCCCACTGCATCCCCCTCTCTCTACGTTTTCTCTTTTGGTCTCTTAAGGTAGGAGACTACACTATTTGTTGTTTTGTCCTTATTATCATTAACATTTCAATAATGCAAATTATGTCCCTAAGCTTGAATTTTTGACATTTGGCACTATCTCGGCCGTCCATTTCGATCATCTCTCTACTCGTGCAACATGTGTCACATGAGTACATGATATAGGTGACTTTTTTCACTTGATTTCGTTTCTGACACGAAACTTCTGATGCCTCGAGAAAAGCGTGCCAACTCCGATTATCTCGAATTAAGCGAGGGAGTTAGACGTGGTAGCTGAATTTGTGAGGCCCCAGATCCAACGGTGGCTCCAGTTTTGTCATCGAATCTAGAGAATAATTTTTATTTTTGATGAAATACGATTGCCATTTTCGAGAGGGTGGAATTTTGCGGGTCTTACATTTTACTCCTTAAAAATTTATTAAAAATTACGGACAATCTAATCACTCACGTACATATACGGTGCACTCTACCATGCATGTAAGCTTCGTCATTTAATTATTAACTGACTAATCACGTACTTTCATCCCACAACAAAGAGTGATAGGTGGCCGCATCGACATCCTCGGCTCCCAGTGGACTCTCCACTCCATAGTGCCGTCATAACACCCTACACTTCTTTCGATCTTGCGCCATGAAACCTAATCACGGCCTATCCAGAAATATTTGCCCAGGTCCCTCTGAGGTCCCACATCGGTGTCAACTCAATCTCCCGATCCACTACATGGGGTGGATGCGGGTATACTTACGGAGCATGGAGACGTGAAATACCTCGTGGACACGTGACATCTTTGGCGATGACCTTCGCGATGCGCTCACGATTGCCCCTCTGAGTATCTCGAAGGGCCCGATAAACCTCGGCGATAGCTGCTTGCAGGCAGCTGCTCTTCTCTCCAGAGTATCACCTTCAGAAGACGATCTCAACCTCAAACTCTAAGGGTCGACGTCGTACATAAGCATAGCTCTTCTGCCGACTCAGAACCGTGAGAAGATGTTGTCGTATCAAGCTCACTTTGCCGAAGGTGTCTCTGTCGAATCGAGGACCCGTGATGGAGCTCTCTCCCACCTTGGTCCAACATAACGGTGATCTACATGGCCTCCCATCTGTTTTCCATATGGTGCCATTTGTATACTCGATAACTATTTATTTGTAGGCAAATTCCACTAAGGGGAAATTGCTCACTCCCAACTACCCTTATGATCCGGAATGCATGCTCGCGGCTGTCCTCTAACCTTATATATAATCCACGTAACATGTAACCTACCTGACCACGCTTTGTGTGTAGCGCTGACCTTCCCAAGGTCACAATCAACAATCAATGGACGTCAACCTAGTCCATGTCATGAATGACATCCTGCTCACCGAGCCCTTCTGGCTCAACAGCACCCATTATAATTTCCAAAGGGGTATCCGAATCTCCGAGTGCCCCAGGCTCTATCACCACCGACTCTAGAAGTCTGCGTGATAACGACCTCGTGTTTTCATCCGGTCACTCCCTAACTCCTATCACTCAACTCTAAGTACAACGTGATAACGACCGTGTGTTTTTCATCTCTCGAACGCTTATAACTGCCGGCTTACCTTGCGAGCCTCTTACATTCACCCAGAAATTTCGGATATCTCCATGGGTCTCTTTACACCACCAAGAGTGGGATTTCTCCTGGTCTCTTACACCCACACGAAATTTGGGATAGCTCCGGGTCTCTTACACCCTCCACGAGGAAATTTCGGATTTCTCCACGGGTCTCTTACACCCACATAAATTTTAGTTTCTCCACGGGTCTCTTCGCCCACACGAGAAATTTGGGATAGCTCCTGGGTCTCTTACCCTCACGAAATTTGGGACGTCTCCTGAGTCTCTTACCACATAGAAATTAAGATACCTCCCGGTCTCTGCTTACACCCACCACGAAATTTGAGATATCTTCGGGTCTCTTACACCCACCCTGAAATTTGGGATATCTCCCGGGTCTCTTACACTAACAGACTTCTCATAGGATTAAGATTTACTTTGCTTTGCCTTACACATCGTTCTCTTAGTTCACGATTGAGGTCATGAGTCTTTGTGAACGTAATCCCGAATAAACTCATCCCTCACCAAAGTGTGTGACCAACCATGCCCTTCTGCTCCACCCTCGACTAGCGATGTCTCCGGGAACATGCACTCAATGATTAAAGCCATGACACCCCGTCAGGATTCTGCTGGCGATCTTGGAATCTCCAACTCAGAATCATTATAAGATCAAGCTCTTCCTGGAAGGCATCACATGCAGGTTTCTCTAAGGCCTCGCCTCTATTTAATCACACACCAGTACATTAATATTCGATATATTCACGCTCAGTTTACTTCCTCAATTTAATGAGTCTGGTAAGCGTGCCTGCATATATTAATCTGATGTAGATCTGTACCACGAGATCTCACGCCTCCTAGGACAATCCTCAACATATTACCAGTTTGGTGGCAAATAACATATCAGTCCTTTGCATTCAGATCCGGCTGTGGTCATTACTGACCTCAGCCCACTCTTAGCCCCTCTGGCCTGTCTTCTTAGAAGGTGCTCATTATAACCTCCAGCCCCAGTGGTTCTCGACCCATTTACGGTGTGGAGATGAGGCTGTATATCTGCTCTCGGCTGCTGAGGTTTCGGTGTTATGCTAGGATCCTTGTCTCTGACGATCAGTCTCCACATACGCGGGCTGTCGTGATAACTTATCACACCTTACCGCATTATTACAAAGTCTGTTTGTCAGAGGCTGTGGTGAGTGTGCGCTTCCCGAACTAGAAGAAGGAGCTGATCTTGCTCCTCAGCCGCTTCACCAACACACCCACATCGTTGGCAGGCATCTTTCGATCCTCTCTCCATAGTGGGGCTATTCTGACCATGGAGTTCATGTCCCGTGGCGAAGTCTCTGATCTGCCCACAGAATAAAACTTCAGCCCATTCTCGAATCTCTAACACCAATGTGTCATGCCATGTAGTCTGTAAACCAACAGGAAGGGCTAGCTTGACAAGATCTGCCATCTGCTCCCTCATTCATTTATCCACCCTTTAGCTCTAAAAACTCTGTGACCTTATTATAGCAATTATCACGATCACTTACCATAGAAACGACTCTGGAGACTGCATGCCTTAAAACACTCTAGGGTCTCTAAGGTCCTGCCTTCCACATGTGAGACTCTCTCTAGCTAAAAACGCAGCTAGTCTAATCTGGTAGTGTCGAGAGGTAATCTCGCTAGCCTGCAACACGCCCGCCGATCTTGCTTGAACATTGGGTCTACCACCATCGGATCTACACATGAATGGGAGGATGATCTTTCAGCCTCTGGAGGTTTACTGGATTTCCCATTCATATATATCTGGCACATGCGATAATGAAATTAGCCCTAACCTCAACAAAGGCCTCTTGATTGATCTTTGAGCGTTGCTGCATTTGATGCCAGTGGGCGCCCTCTCAGTCTCGCCCTCGACTAACCATCTGTATGTCAGCGGAAACAAGATTCATTCAGTGCTTTTCATTTGATTCTCTTCCGCGTTGCCGCATGCCAATTACTAATAGACGACAATATGGGCCGGCTAAGTTCCGAACACCTGCGTTGGCGTATTCCAACCACTCAATTTATTTATTTAGGTAAGATTCTAAAACTGCGTTGTTTTTGATTCCAAATCCCTAAGAGTCATAGTTCTGCAACAGTAACGTTCGCCCTTTCTATTGTTCCCATATTTACATATGTTTCTGTATAACAAATAAACATGATCTATATTCAATATTCATAAATGTCTGTCGCTATTGCAATTTGAAACAAATCATAATCAAAGCATATGATAAAATGGTAGTATCTAAGGGTGTAAATACGACCGGGACGCCTATTCTTCTGAAAACATTTTATATACCTATGTGCTTGCATTTATGACAATACAGACGATTATTCAATATATCGTTCTTTGTTAACATTAAAAATTTTATTTTGAAAATTTCTTTCCAAAATTTTGCCTCATTTGTTTATTTTAAAATTCATTTTATTTTTCGAATTTTTCTGTTCTGATTAATGGTGATTACTATTCCCATAGTTACTATTACTCTAGTTACCAATACAATTTTTCCTATTGCAATACACTTCCATTACAATGCCAGCCTCTATTTAAATACATGGCATGCTGTAAATCTGAGTTCCCAGTATTATATTCCTTTCTAGCACAATACACTGTGTGTTGCAGCATATCCCATACACCTAATAACTGCATACATTGTTACCATTCACCTTGGTGATCATGGCGTCTGATCCCTCAAACTCCTTCTATAATCTGAAACCTTTGCTTAAATCTGATTTCTGGCCCATTCTACATTCCTTCTTTTACAATACCAATACTAAACTCTATAATCTGAGGTGGGCGGTGTGATCTAGTTTTCAATTTTTTTTATCATTTTTTTCAATTTATTTAGCTCTTTATTTTAATACACCTATTTTTTTCTTTATTTTCAGTCATAATAATTTATAAATTATTTAAATCATTTTCGCAGGTTTGCTGTAAAGCATGAAAGTATTCACACAACTACCTCATTTTTTATTTTAAGTTTGGACATTTTATTAAAATCATATCAAACCTCTTGAGTCAACATAAAACTGGTGTTTTCAACCTTAATTTATTGAGATTTGGGTTATTATCAAATTAAACCAAATAATTTGTTAATTTATTTCTGTTCTCCTCATCAAGTTCAGTTTTTTCTTTGTAAAAAACTACAAAAAGACCCTACAACACATCATGTTTTTCCTGTCTTTAATCATATTTTTAGCTAATCACAACACATAATTCATGTTATATATTTTCCTTAAACAACTTTATCAAGAATCACTAAAGCACCACAAAACCACCTTAATAAGTGTGGATTTTAAATCAAGTGATTTCTGTTAATCTATTTTTATCGCTAACATCGAGACCACCCGATGATTTGATCGTTCTTACCTCAAGAGACTATTTCATTGGTGTCATCAAACCTCTGGTTTGGCGTGCCTGAATGATCTTCAGTGACCTTGAAGGCGGGATTGACGTGAAATATAAGTGGTTGGGTGACCAGACCTCTATCATGAAAAGTGGGCAGGAATCTCTTTGTGGGAGCTCTGCCATATCTAAACCTGTCTTAAAACAATCCAATATAACATTTATGAGGTGAAAGCAAATCTGATTGCATTAATCTCTTTCATCCATTATACTGAACATTATATGTATATGTTCAGGGTTAAGATTTTTATCTTATTATACAACATATATAAGTTTAAAAATAAATTCTAATATGTGTTTAATCATGTAAAAAACTAAATGTCAGTTTTCTTCAGGGGTCTCATGAGATCAGTATTACCATTAAATCATATTTTTTGGATAATCTGTTGTTCACCAGACCAAGTTGAATGACATAGATGGTGTGAATCTTAATTGGTTCCATATACTAGGTGCCGACAACTTCCAGTAAAAAGCACATTCAACGGTCGTTTCTGCGTTCAATATAATGTTCAGTCGTCCGGGGTCTCACGGGCTTCCTACGTACTAAGCCATGTATGAAGCATCGAAAACAAATAATTCTTATTAGTTTCAAATATCTTTGAGGAAACATGATTGTCTTAGGACTACCTCGGCGATATTGTTTGGAGGGGTATTTAGCGGATCGGTTATCGTCGAAATAGTCTACGTTGACAAAATCTTTCATTTGTTTCAGAGTGTCATATGAAATTTATTTTAAAAAATATGTTTTCTTTTTCTTTCGATTTTATTATATTACTCACTAATTACAGGCTATTCACGTTATCATGGATCATTCATCATTCACTAATATATTATATTTGTGCAAATATATATCAATGCATATCATTTATAATTACGATACACTTACATTAATTAGACAATGTATCTTTTTCTTTGACATTCTTGAGCTAACATAATCTCATCAGTGGCCCATGCACACGATATATTCCAGTATAATTAAAGTGAATCTGAGCCTAATCTAACATTTCTTACATTATATTATATGTTGAACCTCTCTCTTCCACAAAGTTCTTAATTAACCTATCCGTTTCTTTGATCCCATTCGTTTCAACATGGACGTTTTGGTCATTTCACACAAACCACAGATATTTTACAATCCCAAGCAGGCAAGTGGGTGTCCACGAGGCAACCGGCTCCTCTACATCGGTTCCTCTTGGTGGAACCAAATTTCTATGGCCATTCGACCTCCTTGCACCCACAAAACACAATTTATTACACTTAGTACAACCGCAAACGGCCCAATAGTGGCCGAACTATCGGCCCAGAGCTACAATAAATTCCTGATTCGGTCCATGTTTTGGGACGATCAAAAGCAGCCCCTCATGGCCTCAAACCAACTCAAACATTACAAAACACTTAAATAAAGTGTAAAAGAAGTAGGATGAAACCCCTACCTCATGGAGTTTGTCAAAACTCCTTAAAACCGGAGCCTACGCGTAGGCCTCGTCGCGTAGAACAAATTTCCTTCTTGTCCAGACGAATTCCGACGGTCGGATCGCCCGCAAATCTAGAGAGAAGTGGCTCTCTCTCTCTCTCTAGAAAATCAAAAACTCCATTTCGGCCCTTGCGCTGCATCCCCCTCTCTCATTTCTCTTTTTGGTCTCTTAAAGGTAGGAGACAACACTATTTGTTGTTTTTGTCCTTATTATCATTAAAACATTTCAATAATTAAGGTATGTCCCCTAAGCAAGATTTTTGACATTTGGCACTATCTCGGCCATCCATTTCGATCATCTCTCTACTCGTGCAACATGTGTCACATGAGTACATGATATAGGTGACTTTTGTCACTTCATATTTGGTTTTACGGCACCCAAAACTCGATGCCTCGAAAAACGTGCAAATTAAACATCACCGGGTCGGCGTTATGTTAGCGAGCCGATTCCAACAATGAATCCGTTTCTTCATCAAGAGATCTAGAGAATAAATTTCCAGATTTTTGACGAAATTACAATTTTACCATTTTCGAGAAGTGGAATTTTCTCGGGTCTCTGGTAGCACTTTGGAGGGAGTTTCAAAGGCTGCTAGGCCTGGTGACCATGGTGCGACTTTCGACCACGAGACGGATGTGGTCGGTCGGAGAGGACCATGCGGTGTTAGAGGACATGCTAAGAACGCCGTCTGGATCATAAGGGTAGCTGGGAAAAGCATTTGCCCTTGAGTGGAATTCTTCTGATAAGCGGGTTATCGGGGGACTGAGTATCGGATGACGCCATATGAGGCCTTGTATAGGAGGCCATGCGGATCCATAGATATGTTAGACCAAGGTAGGAGAGCTCCATCAACTGGTCACGATCGATTAGAACACCTTCGAGAAGGTGAGCTTGATACGACAACGTCTTCTCATGGCTCAGAGCCGGCAGAAGAGCTATGCTAATGTACGACGTAGACCCTTAGAGTTCGAGGTTGGAGATCACATCTTCTTGAAGGTGATGCTTAAGAGAGGAGTGGTTAGGTTCGGCAAGCGCGGGAAGCTATCGCCGAGGTTCTTTGGGCCCTTCGAGATACTCTAGAGGGTAGGCACTGTAGCGTACCGGTTGGCTTTACCGCCCAGTATGTCGGTGTCCACGAGGTATTTCACGTCTCCATGCTCCCGAGGTACACTTCAGATCTAGCTCATGTAGTAGATTGGGGAGAGATTGAGGTTGACCAAATGGGACCTTCGAGGAGGGACCAGTGTGCATTATGGATGATGGCCAGGGATCAGGTTTTAGCGGGCCAGGTGAGGCCTACGCTGACACCAGCGGGTGGAGGAATCAGCGTGAGGCGAGGATACGATCACGGGCCACCTATCCCTTCTTGTTTAGAGATCGAGAAGGTACGTGGTTTAGTCGTTTAATCTTTTGAAATGACTAGTTTACATGCATGGCATAGTGCACGTTGCATATGCATGTGATTTTTTTGTGATAGTACATAATTTCGGGATGAAATTCTTTTTAAGGAGGGGAGAATGTAAAACCCGAGAAAATTATATTTTATGAAAAAGGGTAAAATGGTAATTTTGGTCAGAATTTGAAATTTTTCTAGATCTCGGATGACAAAACAGACTTCACCGTTGGAATCGTCTCGCGAAATCTAGCTACCACGTCGAATTTCGTCGAATTTCGAGATAATCAAAATTTCACGTTTTTCGAGGCAGGTGTCGGGTGCAGTATGACGGCTTGTGAGAGACATGTGATGTGACAAAAGTCACCTACTACATGTACCCATGTGACACATGTTGCATGATTAGTGAGATGATGGAGATGAATGACTTAGATTAATCCGTGTGTCAAAAATCAAAATGAAGGGACAAGGATGGAAATTTTGAAAAGTTTAAATGAATAAGACAAAAAGAAATAGTCTTCATCTTCTCCAAATTGGAAGAAATCGTGCAGTGAGGTGTGGATTTCAGTTTTAGAGAGAGAAAGAGCTACTTCTCTCTAGATTTCCCAACGTTCGGACCGTTGGTTCTCTTCGGAGCAAGAAGCAAAGTTGTTCTACGTAGCAAGGGCTACGCGTGGGCATCGATTTTGTGGAGTTCCGAAAACTCAAGAGGTGAGGATCTTTTCCTACATTGTTTTATTCTTTGGCTAAGAGCCATTTTAATGGATAGAGGATTTGTTGAGGCTGGATAGGCCCGTACTTGATCTCAAATCTTTGAGCCAAGTGAAGAAATCCACTACTTATTGTGATGCGTGAGCAGTCTTGGGCTCGAGGGTTTCCTTTGTTCACGTGAGGTGTTTGTGATTTTTGTATGGTTTGGGTGATTCAAAATGGTGCTTGATTGGTTAATTAGCCCATGTGAGCTAATTTTGAGTGTTATTGTTGTAAATTGAATAGCACTTGATTTATGTGAGTTAATTGTGTTAATATATGCATGTAAATATCTGACGCGAATTGTTTGGAATTGACATAATGCATTCCATATGCCTTTGAGGGCACCCTAGATGGTAAGAGTGTGAGTGCATGACATAGAAAATTGAAAGAAAAATGAAAGCAGTTGTAGAAAAGAATTTCAAAGGGAAGATTTTTGAAGAATTGCCTTCGAAGAGTGGTCGACGGTTCATCTCGGAGGCGGACCATGGTTGTTCGGAAAAATTATCCGACGAGTACAGCGGTAGTCCGATACATTTCTGAAACTTCATTGGTGTGTTTTCAAGAACAAAAATTCTTTTGTTTGAAAGCGTATTTTGCTCACATTTGGCTTAGGCATGTGTGAGGGAGTCGGTGAGGACTCGAGACATGGGATTGGGCATGTAGACTTTCAAGTAGGATCATGTATTTGCTTGAGTGTGATTGTTTGCCATGACATGTGCACTTAGGTGGGGAGTAACCATGTAGGGAGATTATCACTGCGGGCATTGCTCACCTGTTGAGGATCATTATTTGAAGATGCGAGGAGTGTACAGGAGGACGGCGCTCACTAGAGGCTACATTTTAGACGAAAGCCGAATTGTGGCTTTGATTACATTTTTGTATAACATGAATTAGAATTGATAAAATGAATTAGAATTGTAAATCTTAATATATGTTTGTATTAAGAGTGATGTATAAACTCTTGAACTATTGTAATATAGTTGATATATATTTTGTGAGTATTGATACATGAGTCCAAGTTGCCATTTTTATTCACATGTGGACCCGGTGTGGTCATTGTAAAATGTTGGGATAGGTTGTATTTTGGGTAGAGCTCCTCGTACAAAGGAGACTACGCGGAATTTTCCGTGAGTGGTGTCGGGATTGCAGGCATCCCACGAAATATTCGTAGTTGTGGTTGTCAACGGACCCATGGGAAACGGGGCTTCACAATTTCCTCGGAGGTTCTTTCATGGACCAATGGTAATTAACGGTAGGCGGGTTCCATTGGATATGACGAATTCAAAAAGGAAAAGATAGTATATTGAAAAGATATGTTGATACAATTGTTTTACACATTGTATTTGAACTATATGGAAAAGAAAGTAAAGTAAATGTTTATTGAAAGGATATGTTTATACAATTGTTTTATACATTGTATTTGAACTATATGGAAAAGAAAGTAAAGTAAATATTTATTGAAAGGATCTGATTATACAATTGTTTTACACATTGTATTTGAACTATATGGAAAAGAAAGTAAAGTAAATGTTTATGGAAAGGAGATCTCTATATAATTGTTCTGCACATGATATTTGAACTCTATCTGGAAACATTATTTTCTTATGAACTATACTCTCATTGAGCTCCTTTAGCTCACCATTTTTTCAAATGTTTTATAAAATGTTTTCAAGGGCAGAGACTGACGTGTAGTTCGAGCATCCTCCGGGCCAGTGACACTCCACCTCACGCGACGACCACTTTTTGAACATATATAGTTTTTGTTGTAAATAACAACTTGTGCACCTTTCTTTTGTGATATATATATGTTTTAAAAAAAAATGAAGCTACGAGAAACTCGATCCTTTGTTTGGTATTAGTGAGTCGTAGGCGGTTGGGTGTAATTCGAGCTCGAGCCAGTTATAGAAAAAAAAAAAAATTGTTTATATATCTATAGTGTTCAGAAAATGATTTTAAAGTTTGATAAATTGTTGTGGAGGACTTGATGTCCCATTGTTGGATGTGGAGTAAATTAAATTGTTTTATTATAGGTGTTGTAAATTAGGACATGTCTGAAAAATAGAGGAAACTCTACCCGATTTTCTATAAAGGGTTTAATGTTTAAAAGAAAAAACAAAATTTTGTTCCACCATGTTTCATAAGATTTTAATGGAAGCGTGGCTTGTATAAATGGGTTAGCTCCAGTTCACTGAAAAAAGGTTTAAAAGAAATGAAAGGTTTTTTTCGAATCCATAGGAGTGCCGAGAGGGTCCCCCAAGTTAGGAAAAGGAAACCCGGGTTGGGTCCCTTCAACTAAATTATATCGGAGGGTTGACCAATAAATTTTGAAATTGAAGATTGTCCAATTAGCTTTCAAAAACAAAAATCTTTTGTTTTGGGAATAGTTTTTCATACATGGAAAATGCATGTGCGAGGGAGTCTGTCGGGACTCGGGGTATGGCAGGAGGAGTCACATCTCATGCATGACATAAAATTATTCCATGACTAAATTGCCTTGTATGGAATGTGAATGATCGTTGTGTGCCATTGCATGCACATTTAGGTGGGGAGTAACCCTTGTAGGAAATTTCAACTACTGGGCGTGTGACAAGGATTCGTGCACGGCGAAAAGGATCAGCGTGCGGGCTAGAGAGGTCGTGGACTGTTGTGACAGAGAGGCTTTGTTGCGACAGACCACTCATGCTGCTTTGTCGCGATAGAGTTGACCAGTAGATAGAAAAAAAAAGAAAAAAAAGAAAAAAAAAAG
The DNA here is from genome assembly GCA_016808115.1 of Tetrastigma voinierianum. NCBI lineage: Eukaryota > Viridiplantae > Streptophyta > Magnoliopsida > Vitales > Vitaceae > Tetrastigma > Tetrastigma voinierianum. Next base: position 1,595,560 of record JAEQBH010001219.1, read on the forward strand.
AGATTAAAAAAAAAAAAGAGTCCAAAATTTCGACCCTAGGGAATTGGGGTGTCACAATTATAAGCAACCAATTATTTGTCTTCTCATCCCTTTTTTGCATGTAATACCACGTATGTATTTTTGTTGCAAGTATCATTTGAAATCAAATTTTGTATCAATTTAAATCCTACTGTATGATGGAAAATAATCAAATCCATGTTATCATATTGAAGAGAACTATGATTGCATCTTTCGATATAACATTGATGCATCCTTTGGTTGATCAATGTAAGTTATATAAGTTTGTTCCTTTGCTATAGTTGTACTAAACTATTTTTACATTTGTATATAGTTATATTTTTCATTAGGTAAGTGAGCAAAGTATCAAATCAAGGGATTTAATTTTCTCCTTTAATGATAAACATGCTATAATTATTTTGCATGAGTCTAAAATTAATAATTCTATATATATATATATATATATATATATATATATATATATATATATATATATTTTTCTCGAATCGAGGAATACGTGCAAATTTGGCATTATTGTTATGGAACTCTATCGGTACCATATATCTACTCTAAGAGGTTTGACATTAATGCTTCTCTTTGCTCATGTCTTATTCTTAAGCTCTATTTTCTTTTTTATGTAAATTTGTTTGTCCATTTTTCTTTTATGTACTAGGTATATGTTTGAAATTAGGTTCAGTTCATTTTATTTTATGATAAGTCTGTTCACTTACGTAAATTTTTCTCACATTGATTTTAAACATTATTGGAAATTTAATTTTTACTTTTTTAGAAAAAAGGCTATATAATTACTTAACAATAAATTTTACTAATAGCCTTATGTTATGGTTGTATATTTGATATTTTTCATGATTGCTAAGTGTTTTATTTCTCTATGATTGAGGTATGTGTCATAATGAATATAATTGGAGCTATGAAGATCATGTTTCATCTCTCTAATAGACCCTTACTTGGTGGATACCAAGAGTGGATCCTTCTTTCATACCCTATATTCACCCCCTTACCTTTTTTTCCTTTACTTATTTTAATCCAATTTGATATTGTTGATTTTAAATATGTATCAATGTAACTTAATACAATTTTAGGTTGGTAACTATTTAATATTTCAGGCAATAACATCAGCATATCACATCATGTCATCTCTTGATCTTGTAGCATGAGCAATTTACAATGTGTGCAATGCACTTGTTCTACTTCAGGTTGGTCATTGTTTTGAAAAATAAAAATTGTTTGTTTTGATAGTGATCTATCCGTTGTTGCATCAAGTGATGCAACACTGACTGGATTCAAATCTACTAGTGCGATTTTGACAAAAATAAAAACGTGAGATTAACCCAACAAACATGCACAAACACAGGACATTGTTTACATGGTTCGCCAAAGCCTATGTTTACGGGGTTAAGCCCAGATACAAGAAATTCCATTATCTATCAATTAGGTTACACGTTGGTCTTATGTGAGACAAGACTCTCTCTTTCTCATAGATGTCTTCTCCTAACTCTCTCTTAGTGAAACATGGAAATAAACTCCCCTTATTCCCTCACACAATGACATCTGGACTTCTAAACACCCACACACTCTTTCTCAAAAGGAGAATAAACACTGCTCATCATCAAGGCATAAAGCGGTACTGCAACAACTATTTCACAAGCGAGTAGCTTCTCCAAACAATCTCCTTTGTCAAAAACATATGTTTGCATGAATGACCCCTTTTCTATTTAACATTCTATAGGAGATCTTCTCTCAATATTCCGTGGCTTTATGTTTCCTAATTTGTTTCAACAAGCCTATAGGAGATCTAAACGCAATATCTTCCTCCCATGGGAATCTCACCGAATAAGATCCAATCTTCCAGATTTGATTCACCCAATATTATTCTATAGTCTTCCTTATTCATCTTAGAGAATATTAGCTCCCAATCTTCAAAATATTCACAAATATTGACCCAAAATCCGTGTTGACCAAATATGGTAAGTAGTGTTACACGACTTGTTCAACCATCACGTGCGACACCAGTTGTGACATACCAAATAAGGTTAGTTGTGTCACACGACTTGTTCTACCATCTTGCTCGACACCATTGGAAAAAACATGTGATTTTATTTTTGTCTAAGACTATGACAAAAAATATCTTCGACAGTTTTCATTCTTATATAAAGTGCTTGTGCACACATTATACACACACACATATGATCATGTCTTTAATGCATGCTCATTATGTTATGTGCTTTAATTTTTTTTCTTTTTTTTTGCACCACAATTTTTCCTTCATATCAATATTATTTTTTTGACATTCAATTGTGATTTCATTTTTGTTACAGTGTGTCGCTTCTCATCCAAATATGAGGATGAATCTTATTAAAGGTAATCAAACTTAATCGTTTCAATATATCAAGATCTTACGATCCCTTGGACAAGGTAAAAGGTTAACTGATAAATTAGTTATTCTTTCGATAAAATAACATTAAGAAAGGTATCACCCACCTTCAAATGAGGGTCATATGTAAAATTTAAGAAATTGAAGGAGAAGACAAAATAATGACATTAAGCCTCCCCAAATTATAAAGTTCAAGTTTATGTTTTCTTTATTTTTTCAAATGAAGTTTGTCATTATGAAAATACTTTCATTGCATTGCCAAAACTTCATATTTGTCATTTCATTTGCAATTCTTTAATTTATTCCTATAAACACATTATAAAATATAAAATCATAGGGAATATTCACTACAAGAAAACATGTCTTCCCCAACAAAAATTTAGGGACAAATTACAAATTCATCGCTAAATATCATTTTTCCTAACAAAATTCTAAATTTTGTTATTTAAAATAGTTTATTGAAAACTTTTTTCCAATGAAATTGATATTTTCGTTGAGAAAAACCTTTTGTGATAGCATCTTCATTTTATCAGGCAAAATTTATGGCGACAAAATATGAATTTTGTCACTATACTTTTAACGACGGGTCTAGGGTGACGAATGTGGTACAAAACTATTTTTGTCAAGAAACATTTTTGCAGATAAAATTTAGACTATCGGTGACAAATTTCTTTATCACTGAATATCAATTTTCTTATAGTGATATTAGTCAATGTATTCTATCATTTTCAAAAAGGGTCATTAAAATGAACTCTTTTTTTTTTTTTCATTTCATTGGCCAAACTAGAAGTTTTCTTGATAGAGAAGATACATGAACACTCTATTGGTAATATTTCATTTCACGTGGTTGCATTTGTTGTTTTTTTGTTTTTTATTTTATTTTTTGAAAACTTCATAAATGTACATAGGGGAACTTTTCTAATGGCATCAAGAAAATTTCATATTTTACAGCTAATGTACCATATTACCTATATCCATTCCTCGAAGCCAAGAACAAAAAAAAGCAATATGAATATTTGAGGCTCACTAGCTTGGGTGTTATTGGTGCCCTTGTGAAGGTATTTCTTTTTTAAAATTAATCTTGAATTCACCATATCGTGAGTTTAAATTTCTTTATAGTTAGTATATTTTGATTTATGATTTATTTATGTATTAAACAAGTATAATATTTGGATTTTAGAATGTGGGATATTGATAACTTCATAAAATCGTGATATTCTAATGTGGTTCTTTCCTAGATCCTATTGAATTTATTACATATGACAAAGTTTTTTTGTGCATACATCAAGTCAATGAGATAAAACAAAAATATAAAAATTTTTTACAATAATTAATTGTTTGCATATTTTGACCTATGATATGTTAATGTGGTACTGTAAGTATGATGTCTAGAATTTGTGGTGCAAGACATTGTAACTTCACAAAAATCTACATATTTAAATGTAAATATTTCCTTCTAAATTTATTAAGATAAAGTTTTCTTATGCATGCACTCCCTATAGAATAAAACAATATTGAAATTGTACAGTTTTTAAACTTATCTATGTCACAATGGTAAAGATTAAACTCAAAACGCCATGAAACTTGATCTCGAGTAATTTATTAAATAGTACTTATATAGTTTTTCTAATAAGAGATTTCTAAAGAATTTATATCTTTCTTACTATTTAATGAATAAAGTTCCTATGTTGGATTATATATTTCACATTGTTCCAAACTAAGATACATCAAAACTTAATGAAACATGATCTCTAGTCTATAAAATTATACTTTTATAGTTTTTCTATAGATTTATATATTTCTTACTATTTAAAGGATAAAGTTTCTATATTAGATTATACAATTTACATAGTTCCAAACTAAGATGCCTCCTACTATATATAAAACAAATAAGCTTTTCAAAGAACTTTACATAGTTCCAAATGCTCTTCCCAGCTATCCTTGAGATCAAGGACGCATGTTTGTAGCATTTCCTTTAACGTCTTGATGGTCTTGTTGATGAGCTTAAAAGTCATCTATTTTTGATCCATTTTTCTGTTTGATTTTCATCTGAAAAGGAATAATTAATATGCAAAAATATGAAGAAACTCACCAATTTGTTATTAGCAGGGAGTGTGAAAGAAAGAAGAAAAAGCAGTAGAAAATGCAGCAATCAGGTGGAGTAAAATGCGTAAATGGTAGGGCGTAAATGAAAGCAATTTGGTTAACTAATGCTTGCAAAGCTAGTTGCACAAATTGTTATGCAGTGTCGCGACATCAGAAAAAATTGAAGGAAATTCATGCGTGTCGCGACACAGGATCAAGTTCGGCAACCGAGGATTAACTGTAGACTTAAGGTTGATGTCGCGACAAGGATGGAGGTCGCACAAAGAGAAGCGCCTCGTTAAGCAGAGAGACATGGGCGTTTGAAAGACAAATCGTTAGACTTCAAAGATGTCACGACAAGAGATTGATGTCGCGACACAAAAGCAACCACGAAGCCTCCAGAGACAAGACGGCTCGCTGAAGGTTGCGCCTTGTTGATGTCGCGACAAGAGATCGATGTCGCTGACGTCGTGTTCCCGCTGAAAGTTGCAAAGACATGAGTCGATGTCACGACAAGAGATCGGCGTCGCGACGCCGAAACCCCGCTGAGTCGCAAGACATGAGCTGATGTCACGACAAGAGATCGATGTCACGACGTCAGAAACCATCAGTTGAAAGCTACAAAGACATGAGCTGATGTCACGCTAGATCGACATGTCGCGACGCCGTAAACCATCGGGCCGAAAGTCGCAAAGACATGAGCTGATGTCAAGACAAGAGATCGATGTCACACGTCAAACCACGCTGAAAGCCGCAAAGACATGAGCCGATGTCACGACAAAGATTGATGTCGCGAGATCAGAACGAACGCTTGAAACCTACGTAGCATGTGCGATGTCGCTACAAAGGATCGATGTCGCCATAAGAAGACACCGCTCAAAGTTGCGCTCGAGTTGATGTCGCTGACAAGAGATTGATGTCGCTGACATCGGGAACCATCGGGCCTAAAGTCAGAAGACTTAAGTTGATGTCAGCGACAAGAGATTGATGTCGCACATATGATGCCTTCAGAAAACAAAGGAATGTCATGACTTATTGATAATGTCGCAACAAGTGCCAAACTAATCCACGTCGCGACATGGATTCGAGGTCGCGACTAACAAAGAATACGGGCTAGTCCACTTGAAAATCCACAAAAGAATGCATTGGAATTAGGGCCCAACTGAGAAACCCAATAAATAAGGTACTACCCGTAAGAAGAAAGGCGTGCTCCGAGGTAATGAGGTAGCTAACTAAGAACTGGCAATTTAAGGCTTTCATTTTATTTCTTTTCTTTTCTTTTCTTTTATTTTTCCTTTTCTATTCCTCGCATTATAGATTAGATTATTTTCATCTTTCTTTATTTTTATTTTATTTTCTGATCCGGATGTTATCGTTTGAGCAGTAAGGTCGAATGCGTGAATTCTATCTTTCTAAATTACTACCTGAATGTTCTCAAGTTCGCATAAATTTCCGAATCTGACTTTTCCAGCTTCAATTTGGCAAATTGTTCCTAAGGATCGAGGAATGTCGAGGTGTAATCCACAATTGGAGAAACTCGCCTTCCATTAAGTGAATGTTATAGTCATAATTTATCTTTCCTCAGAAGTTGTTTCCAATGCTCAGAAATTCATTATGAATTTACTGTTACGGGTTTAATGTTTTCGGATCTGAATTATCGCTTTCTTATAATCTCGATTTAAGATTTGTTTCATTGCTCGATTTCAAGGAGGTCCTCTCGAAAGACACGTAGAAGACATTCCTGAGAGTTATGAACATTTCCTTGAAGGTATATTAGCCTGTTATTAGAGATCTAATGAGCTTTGTAAGTTTACTTAGATAAATCCTCTTCTCACTTGAAATCAAGAACGAGTTGAATGAATTATCAATTTAAACAAGCAGAGAGTTCACCTCTATTCGAATAGTGAGTTTCAATCCCGTGTTAGCAAGGATCTAATCAAGGAGAGGGTGATCTATTTTAATTTAGAGGAAGAGTAACCGTGAAGTTGTATATCCTTGCTCGACCGATAACTCGGGAGCTAAGGTTTACAAAATTCATAAAATGGGTATGAAGTATCAGAAAAGAAAATAACCCAGATTAAGGAAACTTTATTAAAGTAGTCATCTAATTCCCTGTCTTCGAAAGAATCAGGAAAATTAGATCATGAACTCAGTGGGAGTGTGGAGAGATCCAATTGCATCGCTAAACGCCTTGGACTGATTTTAAACTTGAAATACACAAGCAATTTTATCAGTGTTAACTACATGAATTGATACTTCACAATAGCAGTGATCTTGATGTGTCCTCTAAAAGATAACTATTCAGTTTCCATTTATTTTCTTCACTATTCATTATTCTTTATTCTTTAGATTCCAGTTTATTTGATTGTTCATTTTTTTCCTAATACTTGTATATTTTGGCAGCCTTCTTGCTTCGGATCACAATGTCATGTTATAGTCCAAACAAGATGGAGCTTAAGTAGTCGTGTAGTTGATTTAGAATTCTTGAGATCTCTGTGGGATCGATATCTGGACTTATATCCATTTTATTACTTGTCGACCTGTGCACTTGCAGGATATTAGGCCAAAGCCAAAAAAAAATGATTTACACTAGGAGATTTTTGGTTTATATAATAGAAAGTTTACAAGTTTTTTTGGCGTCGTTGCCGGGGATTAGATAATAGTCCTTGGTAATAACGTCATAAATTTGTATATGTTCTTTGGTCTTTACAAGTTTTTGGCGCCAAGAATGGGACAGGACAATAGTCCTTTGGTAATAGTGTCATAAATTTGTATATGTCTTTTGGTCTCTTAACAAGTTTTTGGCGCCGTTGCCGGGGATTAGATAATAGTCCTTGGTAATAACGTCATAAATTTGAATATGTTCTTTGGTCTTTAAACTTGTATGACTGACCGTCCGTCTGGGGATGATTGAATATGTTCTTTGGTCTTTAAACGTATGACGGTAGTCGATGGGGATGTGCTGTCGTCGGCGTATCCATGACTGGATTTGGTAACTCTTCCGAAATAGACTACTCGCAACTTGGGATCGTCAGATGCTGCGGATGCGGCACTCCATGCGGTGGACAATTTCGCATTATGTCTGACCTCTGAGAATTCCTGCAGAGTGAGGTCATCGATCCCGGCTAAAAATTAATGAACTACGTAAGTTGGTCCTTATCACTTACACGTCATGCCTCATGGTGCTCGTAGCCGTGGATACAAAATCCATGCGATGGCCTCCCCTTCTGCTCGGCTACCCGAGAAATTTGGAGTAACCACGGTAACGCTGGTGCTCGTGCGCCTTGCGGACATGGCTGTGACGTGTCGGCGAATGCCCGATGTGTTTCTTCATCCCCTCGATGTCTTTGGTGATGGAAATATCATGGTACATCACCGTGCCACGGGTGCATCAGCGAACAATGGAACTCCACGAGGATCTCATCTCCCCAAATCTGGTGGCAGGGAACCCTATTATCCTATCTTAGAAGACTACCATATGTGTGAATGGCCCAACCTTCATCACCTGTATCTGATCGTACACGGTCCCTGATGGACAATATCTTTGTGTCCTGTCCTTGGAACTCAATCAATCAGCTCAGTAGGGAAGGCGTAGCCACTAAACTCCCTAACGGACCTTGAGCTTGATCCTTATAGTATAGCTTGAACTGTCCCATGTAGCCTTATCACGCCTCACAGGGAATCCCTGCTATGCTTACTTCTGGCTTTTAGTGAGTGCATCGACCATACATTCTTACTAGGATGGTAATGCAAAATGAAGTCTTAGTCCTCCAAGTATTCCATCAACCTGCGCTGCCTCATGTTGAGGTCCCGCTATGTAAAAATGTATTTCAGACTCTTGTGGTCTTAAAACACCTCGAATTGCTCACCTTATAGATAGTGGTGCCAAGTCTTTAAGGCAAAGGCAATGGCTGCCAACTCCATATCATAATAACCAGATAACTCTGATCATGGTTCTTTGTTGTCGGGAACCATAGCTACTACTCCCAGCTTCATCAAAAACACATTTAGAGCCTCTGATACGCTATATACTTTATCCCTTTAAGACTATCGGAATAGAGTGATAAACAGCCTTCTCTTCAATTCCACCAGAGTACCCTACCAGTCATTCGCTCAAACTTGACCATCCTTGGACTGTAGCTAATCGGGAGAAATCCTCAATGAACCTCCTATAATACCTTGCCAATCCTAAGAAACTGTGTATCTTGAAGACTGACTTTGGTCTCTCCCAGTTCATAATTGCCTCCAGCCTTCTACAGTCCTTGGATACACTTTCGAAGCAATACCCACATTGCCCCGAATCTGCCTCAGATAGCGAAATTCACTTATTGAATTTGGCGCCCAATGATGGTCTCTCGAACACGGAGTACAATCCTCGGAAAATGATCCTCATGCTCCTCCTTAAACTTAGGTGGATCAGATTGATCAGAACCACGACAAGCGAGTCTGAATAGGGTTGGAATACGCGTGCATGAGATCCGCCGAATCTTGTAGAGCATTAAATCGATTCGAAGAGCATTACTATGAACTTCGAATGCCACGTCACGTATTGTCTAGAAAATTCGCGTGCCCAGGGATATGCTCTAACCCTCGGTGATGATAATCGGATGAGATCTATCTTGGAATAAACCCGCGCTCCTCTTAACTGATCGAATAAGTCATCAATCCTCGGCAATGGGTACCTATTCTTTGTGGTAACCTATTCGCTGTTATTAATCTATATGTGGCCCGAAGGGTCTTGTCCTTCTTCGCAGCAGCTTCAACAAGACACCCAGTGAAGTGCCGATGAAATAAAACCTAAACCAGCGAATTCCTATAATTGGACGCGCTGAGTTCTTCCGCGACAGCGGCGCCATTGCGAAGCCAGTTTCGAGTCCATTGATAACCCGTCAACCTTCAGAATAACGTGGATGTCGGGTAACGTTACCACTCACGAAAATCGGGCGAGTCTCCTTTGTGCGGGGCTCTGCAATCTGTGTCCCGATATTTTTTACAAACCACGGGTCCACATACGGATAAAATGAGTAAAATGACCACTTGGGCCCTTACATCGGTGCTCACAAAATATATCCCAATAACTATGTTGCATGGTTGAAGGCTAATAAATCTCTTAATTCCAGCATATATTAAAGTTAAGTTTCTAGCCACATGTTGTATAAAAGTATCTACCAAAGCCACATACCCAGGCTTCTTCTCAAAGCCTTTGGCCTGTGGCGCCGTCCTCTATTGCACTCCTGTGAAATAATGATCCACCGACCCGAGGTGAGCAATTGCTGTTAGTGATAATTTTAACATGGGCTACTCCTTTAAATTGCACATGTCATGGCAACCAATCACCTCAAAACGACCCAGATCCTATTTGAATGTGTCTACATGCCTAATCCATGTCTCAGTCTCACAAACTCCCTCCACACATGCCTAAGCCAAATGGGAAAAGCACAGTTTAAAACAAAGATTTTCTTCTTGAAACACACTACAGTTTGGTAATATATTGGACAACCCTCCAAGGCGGTGCTGGATCATTTCCGACGAGTCAGCAGGTATATGAGATGGCTGTTGAACCACTCTCGAGGCAATTCTTGAAAAATCTTTAGCGAAATTCCTTTCACAACCGTTCCCATTTTTCTTTCAATTCTTTCATATCATGCACTCACACTACCATCAGGCCATAAATTTTATATAGATGCATTATGTCATTATGCCATTTTGTTAATGTATATATTAACAAAATTAATTCTATAATTCATATTTATTCAATTCTAATCAATAACACCAAAAATTAGCTCTGGGTAATTAAAAAAATCAAGCAATTCATTTTGGAATCACCCAGGCCACACAGAAAAATCACCTGAGATTCCCGTGAACGGTGAAACCCTCGGGTGACGCATTCTGAGCCACCTAAGTGGGGTTTCTTTTCGGTTAAAGGTTTTGGGACCAGAAAACAACCGCGATACAGCAGGCCTCAACAATCCCCATCCATAAAAATGGATCATGAAAAAAAATAAACCAGGAAAAGATCCTACCTCTTGCGGTTATCGGAACTCTTTAGAAATAAGTACCATCGTGCTTTATAAATCACGATAGAACAACTTTTCTTCTTGCTCCGACGAGAACTAACGGTTTGAACGTTGGAAAATCTAGAGAGAAGTTACTATTTCTCTCTCTAAAATCTACAGCACAACTGCTTTGCACGTTTTGTGGCTCAAAATGAAGAAAACTGTTGCTTCTTTTTATCTTATTCATAGCATTTCAATTAATTCCATTTGCTGTCCTTTCATTTTAACTTCTTTGACACATGAAACCCAATCTAATGTTATATATCATCTCTAATCATGCAACATGTGTCACATAGTACATGTAGTAGGTGACTTTGTCATCATATCTTTCTGGCGTTTTAAACTTCAGTTAGTTGCCTCGAAAAGCGTGAAATTATTATCTCGGGGTGTGAAATTGATGTAACTAAATTTACATGAGACGATTCTTGATGGTCGTTTGTCATAGGATCTAGAAAAAATTTGGATTTTGACCATTATCATTTACTGCTTTTCATAAAATTAGATTTTCTCGGGTTTATAGCCATTACATGCAAGTAATAAGCCGGCGATGTACCAGTTCAACTAATGGTGAAATACGTGGCGATCCCGAGGTCAGTTGACCACCGTCAACTGCGTATTAATCTGTCGTGAGACTCAACGGCATAGTAAAATAGCCACCTTCGGCCCATACATCCATATAAAAAATATAATCAAACTATATCCTTAGTTTCAGGTTGTTACATATAGCACAAACATATATCAGAATTGATGGTATTTTAGCCACTTAAGTAACCGGCGATCAGTAGTATCGCGAAATCCCAGTTATAACATTGAATCATTTTTCATGAAGCGGCGTGTTAACATGCCGCATGCGTAAAGGTACGGCGCATTTTCTAACCCAGATTTGAAATGATCATGTGGAAAACCGATGTGATTTTTGCGCGGTCGGGGTTCGAAATCTGTGCCGTGATTTACTTTCTCTCCAGTACTGTAAACGAGCTGCGCGTTCCGCCGCGAGAACTGCTCTAACTCTTGCGTGGCCACGCCCATGTCGTTGTCTGGGTTCGGGAGAGTGACGCCATATTAATGTTCTTGAAATTAAACCTGTGATGCCGTGGGAGAACTCCACAATATGCTCGGCGTCAGGTATGCGCTTCTTTGAAACCGTTTTCAAAATACAAAAATAATAAGTGCGTAGGCTCAGTGAGTTATATCACTCACTTTTTTATAAAGGTTTTGCTTTTCGAAACATCTCAGTAACTCTTTTACGATATTTTCTATAAATCTTGCACAATTTTCTTGCTTTAAAAGTTTCTAAACTTTGCTGCCCTTGCCCAGCATGCGTACTTGCTTTGGATTATAACCTCGTTTTCTCTTTTGCCTTTGCTTTCTTTGTCTGTTTGAAAAGTTCACCGACACTGCAGAGCCTTTTCGCTTTTGGATTTTATCTTTGCCATGAACTGGGCTCGACGCATTCTTTGAAAATAAAGCGGGACACGAATGGCGGTTTATACAAATCCAGGGCTTGAAACCAGGCCAGATGATTTTGAATCTGGCGGAACGTCAGCGGTTTTGGCAGCTCTCAGAGCCTGAGACCGGGACGGATTTTTCAGAAGCGTATGGTATGTATAACCTCAAACCACTGGGGCTCTTTTTATGTACGTACCACAATTGGGCCAGGCACGGCGACAAATCTTGGGTGGAAGGACACACTTTGTCTCCGCATCACAACTGGTGAATCTGTTGATTGACTTTGGTTGTATCACCATCGACCGGTTGATCGACGCCCGCCATCACCATCCGTTTTGCCGATCCATGATCCGCGATGTATCTCGTTTGCCAACCGGGATGAAACTTCCGTCGCATCGTGGATCTTATTCTGATAAATCGCGAATCGCATCGGTGGTTTCGCCGTTCGGGGCTGTTCTCGACCGTTAACCGCCGCGCGGCGAGCTCAACGTGGTTCGTTGAACCGTTAACGCTCGCCGAAGATCGGTTAATTATTCGAATCGACCGCCGCCAGCGCCGGATCGGTTGAATCGTTCGCGCGCGCCAAAATGGTTAATCCGAACGTTGCGTAACGAAAAGTCGTTCGTTCCGTGTTATAACGTGCGAAGGGCGTTGCGCTCGATAACCGATGGTTAGCGATTTATAATCGGCAATAATATTTTTCGGTGGCGGAAGAAGAATGGTTTAGAAACAACTGCTCTTTGTTATAGCCGACGGATCCGACGCCGTGTTTGCGGCGCCGGCCTGCGCGCTGAATCATTGCCGGATCGCGCAAAGACCGATGACCAAACCGATTGCCGGACGTCGATTAAAGTGCCGGCGACCGAACGTGATTTAAGTGATCGCGTTTGCGACGATTCGATTGGGACGCCAGATCCGCGCCGAAAACATTCGAGTCATCGTGGTTCGTGCGAATGATCTGGAAGGTACCAACGACGTTCAAAAACGGATCGAAGTGGATGGTTCCGTGATTACGAAGTTTCTAAAATTCTTTACAAACAGATTTCGGGGACGGACGTGGTATCTCAAAATATTCCGAATAATGCGTAAACGTGCGGGCAAAATAATCTGAGTGAAAATTTTACCTCGCGAGTTTGACAGCGAAGATTTTGGTGTCCACGCAGTGGCTAAATCCCGTGATAGAGTAACTTTAAACTTTGGTCCCAGAAAAATTCGACCGCACTAGATGGCCCGTGAATAGAAAAACTAAGAGTACAGGTTTCGTATATTTATAATTCTCGGTGAAATCCATGTTTTTGGTACTCCTGCTTTGTGCCCTCGTCGCGTAGAGCACTTCAGTGTTTATCGAATGAAATCCGGCGGTGAATTTTTATTAAATATGAGAAAGAAAATAAAGAAGAATAAAGCTCAAAAATCGTCCTTTCTCTGCCCTCACCGTCCACGCACTGCCATCCCCTTTTGGATTCTTATTTTTTTTTTTCTTTAGGGTGGGACCCACATGTCCATGTTCCAGCACCTTTAGTCGTTTATTTCAAAACAAATTATTTTGTCCCGGTTTCAATTTTATTTATCCTAATTGAATATTCTTTATATACTTGCAATTTTTCGAGATTTTTCTAAAATCCCGGTTTCAGGTTTCACTCTAAACCCTCCTTTAAAGTCGTAAAATGTTCATTGTCTGGAATTAAGCGGCTTTACAGATCCTTTAGATTGAGACAAAACTTAGCAGCGCGATCAGTTTCGATAAATCCGAGATCTGAAATTTTCGAACTTCCCTGAAAAATTCTGACAATTCATTATTATTAATTTACTAGCCCCAACTTTATTAAATGCTGCCCTCAACTTTCCTTAATTGCAAATCCAGCTTGAGAATTTCCCTACTATGGCCCATCAGCATTTATGCCTTACACTTATCCTTTTGCTTAATGACCATTGTACCCTTGGTTTAATACCACAATTCGGGTTCCATAAACTTTCATTTCCACTTTAGTCTCGAATACTATAATGTGACACCTTGGTACTCTTATACACCCCTACGGTATCATATGCGCACACTCTCTCGGGACCAGGGTGTTCTGAAATCCTCCCTCCTTAGGAGCAGACTCAGTCATCAGAATGAATAAACTAAACTCGAAAGAAGGAAGCGAAAATACCTCATTCGGAGAAAATAAGTGAGGGTGCCGACAAGCGCCATGAGCCTGCGGCTCCCAAATGCGCCTCCCTCTCCTTGATTCTTCAACAAGACTTTAACTAATGGAATCACTTTTGCTTCTCAACACCTGTTCCAATCACGCGCAGTATCCTCATAAGTCAGAATTTTCCTTTAAGCGCCTTGTTGCTCTCTCGATACATTTGAAGGATCGGGTTCCTCGGCTGTCGATCGTGGAATATGTGAATCATGATATCTGGGGTAACTTCAACTTGTAAACTCTTGCAGCTCCCTTTACTCCTCATCTCATAGGTCATATATCTCTCGAGATTAAGGCTTCCTCGTTCCCAAATCTATGCTGAGGTGAAATCTTGAACTTGGTCACCCTATCTCAGTGCAAGTCTCTCTGACGGTTAATCGCATAGCACTGTCTATCTCTTGCTATCTTTAGGATTATGCGAACAACTTTGCCTGCTCTGGGAAGTGATCTTTGCGCAGTTCGAGGCTGCTGGTGCCTCTCCACCAGCCTCATCGACTGCACAAGGTCACCGCATTTCTGTATACGATTACTTTCCAGGTGGAGCCATATCTATGCGGCAGTAGTTGTGTGTGAGCAAACTCATTAGTGCTAAGTGAGTATCCCAACTTCCTTTGAATTCCATTACACAAGCTCTCAGCATATCCTCTAACATCTGAATAAGTCCTCTGACCATCCGTCTGGGATGAAATGCTATTAACTAAAGTGTGAAGCTACCGAGTACCCTAACATTTGTTTGTAAACTAGGCCCAAAACCTAGATGTGAACACGGGTTCTCGTCTGAAACTATCATTGGAACCCATGAAGTCTCACTATCTCATCTACATCTGACTTGTGACTTTTTCTAAAGTCCTCAACATTAATTGGTAGAAAATGGGCGGATTTCGTCGGTCGATCAACTAATACCCATGTAGCGTATATTTGCCTGCGGGTCGAGTGGAAGACTGTTGCAAAATCCATAGTGATCACTTCCCGTTTCCATATTTGGAGCAGGGGAATGCTAATATCTTCCCATGAGGCCTGCGATACTCTGCCTGCTGTGAGTTAGGCACCTAGAAACAAAACTGCAATCTCACTCTGTCATTCCACCGTTAATGTTCTTTCAAAGTCTTGTGTACATTTTGAGAGTGCTTTACTGGATGCATAGCATGCAGCAGGATGAGATAACTTCCATAATGTCTCTCTTGAGTTCGCCGTACTCGGCACACCGTTCTCTGTCGCCTTTCATTATCATGCCATCATCTCTGATTTGAAGTCTTGCTTTCTTTCCTTTTTCTATCTTCCTTAAAGCTTAATCATCTGTGGATCCGGTGGCCATACTGCTGAAATCGGTCACGCTCATGATAACATGAAAGCGTGGCTAATAAGGCTCCACCCGAATCCTCGACCTCGATATCACCCACAATGCTCGGATCCATAGCGGTGGAAGATAACGTCATATAGGACAAAGAACTCTCTGTTCGCCTACTCAAGGCATACGCTACGACATTAGCTTTCACTGGATGGTACTCAATAAATGGTGTGTAGTCCTTAATCAACTCAAGCCATCTTCTTTGCCCCTCGGGTTTAACTCTTTACGGGTGAAATTATGTTGAACTCTTATGATCTGTAAAGATCTGCGTAGGAAGCACCATATAAGTAATGTCTCCATATCTTCGAACAGCCTGTATTCTTGCAAGCTCTAAGTCATGTGGTAATTCTCCTCATGCTTCTTCCAGACATCTGAGGCATATGCAAATCACCACATCATTAAATAAAGCTCCTGACAAGGCACGCAGCGAAGCATCATAAACCAAGCCATCTTTTCCATTGGGTAAAGCTAAAGCGGAAGTGAAGTCAATCTATCTTTCAACTCCTCAAAACTGCGTTGTGAGCTACTACCCAATCATGCCATAACATCTTTCTTGTCAACTTGGTCGATTGGGGTACATGTCTTGGAGAACCCCTCGACCAAACTTTCTGCTCTTACCTGCTAAACCAAGGAAGCTTAGGCCTACGACACATTCTTTAGTGGTTTCCAATTTACCCACTTTGCTTCTATTTTTACGGGGATCCACACTCACCCCTCAGGCGAAATCACATGACCTAGGAATGCCACCTTGTCAGGCAATTGACCTTGCTCAACTTGGCATACAAGCCCCATCCGCTCCCTTGGGGTCTGCTGACCCGATCCTCGGGTGCTCAGATATTCCTCTTGAACTACTGAATACACAGGATATCATCCAATAAAAACTATG
Organism: Tetrastigma voinierianum; assembly: GCA_016808115.1. NCBI lineage: Eukaryota > Viridiplantae > Streptophyta > Magnoliopsida > Vitales > Vitaceae > Tetrastigma > Tetrastigma voinierianum. The sequence continues at coordinate 1,611,965 of JAEQBH010001219.1, forward strand.
TGAACCTATCAAATCTGGTACCAGAACTGGTTAAAATCGATGTCACTGTTCGCGGGACGATCTAGTGATGGCGCCGCCGGAAACGCTCGCGAAGGCGACCAGCGGTAGCGTATGCGATGGATCGCCAAGGCATCACCCTCTGCACCCTCAGCGATGATACCCGTTTCGAATCTATCTTGAATTTTGCCAGGACCCTGATGATCGAATAACTCATCGATCTAGGGAGTGAGATCTTGATTAACGGATGGTAACTTTGTTGGTACGCATGTCTATGCGCAACCTGGCTCCCGTCTTTCTTTTTCACGAAGAGAGCGGAGCTCCACAGTGGGGATAATAACCGATTACAATAAATCCTGCATAACAATTCTTCTAGCGGGCCTTAAAGCTCTCGACTCTGTAGGAGCCATCATAGGAGGAATGGAAATGGGCTCGGTCACGGGATCAAATCAATGGTGAACTCAACGCTTTCTCTCTGGGTAATCCTCCAATATCATCAGAGATACATCACGGGAACTCTCTATGGCGGGATCTCATCGATGTAGTCCCTCATCCTTGTCTCCACCACATAAGCTAGATAACCACGACGACCTTTACGCGACATTTTACGTGCTTGTCATGGCGGAGATCATACGGAAGATAACTCTTTCACGTAATCCTCACGAACTTTACCTCAAATTTCCACTGGCACATTTAGCTTTACTTTTCTTATAACAATCGATGTGGCTCTATCAAGCTGAGACAACGATCCATCTGAGAACCACACATCAAAGTCCCTCATCACAAAGCTACAAGATCCGGCACAGGAACTCTGTCCCTCAATCGAACTCTACTATCTCGACTACTGCGTACTGGCCGCGGATCTCCAACTGGAAGGGAAACTCTCATACGACCCTCTAATGGTTGGGTCTCTATATGAAAACGATCTAAAAATGGCTTGGATGCAAATGAATGCGTATCACAGGTCCCACTAATGTATATGCATCATGATCGAGATAGAAATAATACCGGTGACCACATGCAGACTGCATGCATCTTCTTTGATCACGACATACTCTCTAGCCTGAGTGCGAGGCTCTGTACGTATCCACAGAGACACTACGCCTCTACCTGCCTGACCTCTACCTACGTTTGTGTTGGCCCCTGCGCACGGGAAACCTCTCCCCGACGACCTCTGTGTGCTCATCTCTGGTACTGGGGTAGCTAGACTGGCTACTGATGTTTCCGCACCAATCAACTGAGGACACTCCCTAATGAAATGGCCTTCCTTGCCCTGATACCGACACACATCTTTTGAATCTCACATTCCCCAGGTGTCGTTTCTTACATATGACCAGACAGGAGAATACTGGTGCCACTTGCTAGCAAGCGGGGCCTCGGCTGATCCTGACTAGAGATAGCTCCTTGACACACTTTCGGCCTCTAACCTACGCTCTTGCTTTTCTTTCTCTTTGTCTTTATCTGGCTTTGTTGGGGCGTGCACGGTGCACTCCTCTTATCTTACTTTCTACTTTGCATACATTACGCAGGCATGGTACTTTGCTTTCGACTCTCGAAGCGGCTCTAGAATCCCAATCTATTACGAGAACTCTTGCGATAAATGCACTATGATCTTGTCTTGTAGTCTGATAAAAACCTTTTGCACTTGAGGACTTCATCGCTTGAATGGGGAACCAATCTAGCTAATTAGGGAACTTCTTCGTATTCGACAACGACATGTTCTTTTTTGTTCTAATTTGAAGAACTCCTCAATTTTGAATCCGCACTGGCTTTGAGGAAAGATCGGTCGGTGAATTCTTGTTGAAATTGGTCCCATGCTATTCCATCGGGATACACCTTCTTTCACGGCATCCACGATCTTTAGCCACAATCTTCCATCGAGCGGAAAACAAGACCCTTTGCTCATCCGTGCAGCCCGTAACTCCATAAATCTTGTTTGCTGAGTCTAGCCATAACCAAAACATACGGATCTACTTGCCGTCATATGGCTTGGCGCCCGGTTTATACTCTCTCTGGCATTGACCTCCCGGGTTCTTCGGAACCACCTCTCTAGGGATTGCGGTGGAGGTTACTTGTTGTGGTCGCTATGAAAACACTATACGTACCAATCTGTGCCACCTGCTCTACCGTAAACAATCTTGGCACTTGAGCTCCCCCTGGTGGCCTAGATGGTCAGGCTTTGACTTCTTCTTGGAGGCCATTATAGAAAGCGGTAGTGGAACACACTACGTGCTAAATCTCTACAGTATTCGGAATGTTCCGAAACGTGGAATGACTCTCCTAGGACGACCTCTACGTCCTCTTCCTGACATAGTGCTGTATTTACCAAAACTCAACTATTGAATCACTTGATATGTATGTACTTTGAATTCGAAAATGCATGGTTGCCAATACTTATGCTCTGATACCACCTTGACACACCCCCACCCCCTTCCGGCGGCGAGCGTGCCGGCCACTCCACAGAAATCCCCAACCGTTACCTCTAACGACTAGAAATCCCTGTGAAGCGAAGCCGTATTGCTTGCTTATACCTCCTATAAAAATTTTTCTTTTATTTTCTTAGATTTGATGCAAATCTTAGCGAAAAACGACAACATGACGGCTTTAGTCAAATTCCAAATCTGTATACACATCGATTTACGCCTGTCAAATATGGCAGCAATGACGACACATTCTCCGCAAACTACTCATGTACATACATATGCTCCATTATACAAGTTCAAAGTATTTCCTTACAATATTCTTAATTACGACGATATAAATGGCCAGGAGAATCTAATATGTGCTCCGGCGTCGATGCATGCACGGAAAATAGTTTTAAAAATACAAAATAATGAGGCTAAACGAGCTCGATGAGTGTATGCTTTTATAAGGTTTGCTTTCGAGGAGAAAACATCTAAAATGTAAAACTCTCTTTTACAAATATTTTCCATAAGTCTTACTTTGTTTTGCTTGCTTTAAAAGTTTCTAAAACTTTTCTTTGCTTGCTTGCTTTTGTACTTGCTTGCTTTTAAAAGTTTATAAAACTTCTCAAATTTCTTTTGCTTGCTTTCTTTATCTTGTTTGAAAAGTTTCTTAAAACCTTTCACAAACCTTTTTGCTAAAGTTTCTCAAAACTTTTCATAAAAGCAGGAGCACAGGCTTGACCGCATTCTTGCAGAAAATAGCGGGGCACAGGCTCAACGTTTGCTTTTAAATCCGCGGGAGCCCAGCCGGCCCGATGGATTTGAAATCTAAACGGGATCTTGGCTCCAACGTTTGCTTTAAAACTCTCGGAAGCACAGGCGGCAAAGACGATGAATTTTCAAAAGCGTATATTATGCTTATAACACATCAACCCTTTGGAAGCTATTTTGCATCTTTGCAGTGAGCCTTTGGAAGCCTGGGCGACGTGCCGGTGGAAGGACACGTGTCGCATCACCTTTCCGGTGAATATGGTGGAATTGACGGTCGCCATCACCGCAGGCTGGTTGACTCATAACCTTACTACTCTATGCGTGCCGCGATGCTCGCTTTAAATGCATGATGTATGTCCTACGTTTGCCGACCAGGCAAAACTAAAATGCATGTGAGATCCCTAACACCACCGTGCACGTGCGGAATACCGGCGGTTTCTTGCTTAGAACTTAAGGGAAGGCACAATTTCACAAAACATTCTTTGCTTGCGCGCTTGCTTGCTTGCTCTTGAAGTAATGGTTTCACAATTTAAAACCATTTGCCTTAACGAAAAATGGTTTAATTAGTGAAACCATTTGCCTTTGCTTAAGTGGTTTACAATTTAGAAACCATTTACTTACTTTTCAAAAATGGTTTAACTCAAAACCATTTACGCTTTGCCCAGCGAAAAATGGTTTAATTATTCAAAACCATTTACTTACTTGCTTGCTTGAAAGATGGTTTGTACTCAAAACCATGAAAATACCGGTGCAAAGCAGGTTATAATAATAATAATAATACTAGTATTTGGAAATGAGTTTAGAACACTCACCTCTTTGCTTGCTAAACGAGCACGGTTCGCGACTTTCGCCTTTGCTTTTAGCCTACACACTCGATGTATTCGTCTGCGTCGCACAACCAAGCAATTTGCACACTTGATTCTACAATTAAAATTTTCGACAAATATGGGCCCCAAATGCCATTCTGAGCATATGACTTGATTCTAAACTAAAGGGACTTTCTATATAGTCTAAAGCTGCAGAAAACATTCACGAAAAGTATGTAGGATAATACGAATAAAATCCTGAAATTTTAACCAAAAGCGTCAACAGTCGAGAAATTAAGCATTTGTCAGAAAATAGTCGAAATTTCCTAAAAATTCCTAAACTCAGTCTAAAAATTTTGGGACTGAATTTATGGCCTCTAAGAATATTCAACAGCCATTATATAGCCTTTAGGCTCGAAATAATACAAATGGAAGAATTTCCCACCTCTTCAAGTTTGACAAAAGCCAAGATTTTGGTGTCCACTAGCGTAGCTCGCCTCGTAGAGTAACTTAAACTTTGGTCGAAAAATTCACAGTACTAGAATGGCGTAGATGCGAGAAACTAAATTTTGGGTTTTAATATTTACGGTCTCGGTGAAATCTGTGTTTTGGTACTCAGCGTGGCCGCCGTCGCGTAGAGCCAGCACCGTGTTTATCACGGCCAATCAAATGGTCGAATTTACCATCAAATATGAAAGAAGATAAAGAAAATAAAACTCAAAAAATCGTCCTTGCCTCTTGCCCTCCTGATCCACGCCTTGCCATCACCTTTGGATTCTTATTATTTTTTTTTTTTCTTTGGGGGTGGGACCCACATGTCCTTTATTCCACTTCTTAGTCGTTTCAGCTCGAAACAAATTATTTTGTCAGTTTCAATTTTATTTATCCTAATTGAATATTCACTTCCTCTCGCACAATTTTTAAAGTTTTCCTAAAATCCGGTTTGAGTTTCACTCTAAACCCCATCGCCTAAATTAGTAAATATTCCGACTGTCTCGGAATTACGCAAACTTTTCTAGGTCACTAGATTCGCGAGGCAGACGCAGCGTGATCCGTTTCGTCATCGAATCTGAAAATTTCGAGACTTCACACGAAATTACGGCAATTCATTATTATTAATTTACTATTTAAACTTCCATTAATTATACTTTCACCCCTAAACTTACATGAAAATTGCAAATCCAACTTTTGAAATTCCTACTATGGCCCATCTCTAACTTAATTATGCCTTACATATCCTTTTGCTTAATGACCATTGTACCCTTGGTTTAATACCACAAATTCCGGGTTCCATAAACTTTCATTTCCTACTTTAGTCTCCCAGGCTCTGATGTGACATGGTGCTGCACTGGGTGTATCTTGTACACTCTCTCGGGACCCGATTATTTTACAAATGAATTCTAATACATATTTTACAAAAAAATATAGAATCAAAGCCACACGTCGGCTTTCTTCTCAAAAGCGGTCTCTAGTAAGCGTCGTCTTCCTAAATACTCCTTGTACTAGAAAGGGGGATCCCACGACGAGGTGAGCAAAGTCTAGTAGTGGAATTATCACCATGGGTTGCACTCCTTTAAGTGCAATGCAATGGCCACACACATTCAAAGTAATTCATGACTCCTACTCGAATGTCACATGCCAATCCATGGCTCGGGATCCTCACCGACTCCCTCCCGCATATGCACTTACCGTATGAAATGGTTCCAAATAAAATATTTGTTTTAATTGTGGGCAACCCTTCGATATAAATATGTTGGACAATCCTCCGAGGTGAATTTGTTGGATAACTCTCCGAAACAATTCATGGGCCTCTCCGACGTGAATTGTTAGACGGTCCACCAGCACAATTCTTGATAACACGATAAAATTATTATTTTGGAAAACCCTCCGATTTATTTCATGTCATGCACTCACTCCTACAGTCTAGGATGCCCCAGTGCATATGAAATGCAATGTGTCATTTCACCATAAATCATGTTAATATATCACGCATGCATATATTAACAAAAATCATACGCAAACAACAAGTTATTCATTCATAACAATAACATAAATTAGCTCACTTGGGCTAATAAACAATTCGGCAGCCCATCTTGGAACTACCCAAAGCATCACACAACAACACAACATGTTATTCAAATATCAAGACATAAGCAACTCATATAGTTCACGATCAGTTTCGAGACTGTCCAAAACCACTCTAAGGATTTCGCCACTCGGTCCAAATCTTTTGAAACCGAAAACACGGCCATTCTGGCCCTCGAACATCCCTAACCATTAACAAGGTCCTTAAACAAGGACTAAACCAAGTAGGAGAAAACCCCTACCTCCCGGAGTTTTTTGAAACTCCATAATATCGATGCCCACACGTAGCTCTTGTAGCGGGGATCAACTTTGCCTCTTGTCTCGTCGGGATTCGATGGACCGATCACCGGGAATTCTAGAGAGAAGTGAGAGCTTCTCAATCTTAGAATTTCCCATCTCTCTTTCCTCTTTCTTTTCTCTCTCTATTTTCCCTCTCTTTCCCCCATCCAATCCGGTTGGGTTAAGTTGGGTCAAGACAACTTGTCCTCTCATGCCACTTGTCCACTTCTAAGTGGTTCTTTGGATTTCCCTTATCCTCTTATTCATCTACCATGGATTTCCTCAAATGGCATGATGCCATGTGTCTCATGTGAGCCCCACTTGGCTCATTGTTTTGACCGATACGCGCCCCGGGACACGTGGCATCTCTGGCTCCTCATAAAGTGCCAAATTCCCTCACTCTTCACCATGCCTTGAAAGCGTGAAATTAGACTATGTTAAATTCTATGAAATCGACATATTAACTAGATTTACCGCGAGGCGATCTCCCGTGGCTGAGAAGTCAGTTCGTATCGAGATCTGAAAAAGTCGGGTGACCCGAAATGACCATTTTACCATTTTTGAGGAAAGTGCAGGTACTCTCGAGTTTTTTACAAAGTCTACATCCCTATATGGAGGTAATCCTGGTAGTTCATCCGAAAAAACGTCCTCATACTCACAAACAACCTGAGGTAGACCCAACTCCTGTCTTGCCTTGTCCTCTAGGACAAGGCTTGCCAGCCAACCCATTAACTGCCCGTGCCATCAAGAGTTGTACACATCTTAGGGTAAAGCATCATGCTTATCCCCTTAAAACATAACACAAATACCCTCCGGTGTGTAGGCAATAACCCTCCTACGATCACAATCAATGACGACTCGGTGTGCCGTCAACTAGTCCATCCCAAGGATGACATCAAACTCAGACATGTCCATGACCCTAAGGTTCACATTGAGTAGAATCCCCAAGACCTCTAACTCACAATCCCGACATGTCTGATCAACGCTCACCCTAGTTCCTAGGGGAGTACTCACATGCAATGACTCTTCCAAGGTTTCAATCTCTAAGACCAAACCTTTCACACATGATGCAGCAATGAATGAATGAGATGCGCTAGAATCAAACAACACTCTTGCCCATAAGCGAAAGAGTAGAAATGTACCCTGAATAACCGACTGATTTGCAAGCTCATTTTGAGGTGTGTGACACGCACTTGGGTCCTTGAAGTTCAGGCTTGTGAGCCTTAGCCTCAACCTCGACCCAGCCACCACTGGCTGTTGGCAGTTAGGAAGTAGTAGGGGGCTTTCAGGTGCCTTGAAGCGATATTGATTCCCACACAGCCCATGGTGGGGTGGGAGGAACAAATTGAGTATGTGCGTCCAACGATGGTTGGAATTTGGGTTGTGTCCCATAACTCTAGGATACCTACCTTTGAGGACAATCCTGTCTCATGTGTCCAGGCTGGTGACAATGGAAACATGTCCTCTACCCTGGCTGGCTAGTAGCCCTGTAGTGTCTCCCATCTTGGGATGATTGACCCTGGCCTTAGCCTTGATAGCCGCGACCCTGTCCCTAAAACCCTTGCAGAGTAGAATTCTTTTGCTTCTTCCCTGAGCTAGAAGAAGAAGGCTGACCTTCCCTTATCTTATCTTTAACACATGTAACTCGGATGCTCCGTGCGTCATCCACTTTCCTCTCAATGGCCAGAGCTCTCTTGACCATCGAGTCCAAGTCTTACAGGAGGAGTCCCATAATTTTAATTTGGATGGAAAATTTCAGACCATCCTCAAACTTTCACTGCCATGAACTAAAATAAACATAATCATCTGGTGAAATGGGCTTACTCTACGAGCTAAGAACGATTCGACATCAAATCACATCATCGTTCTTGTTTTAGTTCTAGGAACTCCGAGCTCTTGGGCATGCCGAGTGTGACGGGCTCGGAAGAGCCTCCCATGAAGAGTCATGAAACTCTTCCATGTCATTTACTAAAGTTCCTTGAGGGTTTAACCCAATCCCACCATATTTGGGATTCGCCACCTACTGAATGCAATGGCAATTTTTATTCAATGGTAATGGAGGCAGATCTCCATAAACTTTGAGATCCCTCTCCTTGTCTAACTAGTAGCGCATGTGCCAACCACTAATAGACCTCAACATTCCGAACTATCCCTTTGGTAAGGTTATGTTTTCTAACCCTAGCATTCCTCTTTTTCCAAATACACTTTACCATGTATATCTTTCACACAACACATAGCATGCAATCATGTAGCATATTAAGCACTAAACATGAAATGCACAATGAATGCAATGGTCTAGACCCATGCCCATCAAGCCCTAGGTAATCGCATACCTATGCTCTGATACCAAGCTGTGACACCCTAAAATCTGAGGGTTCGTTGATTTAACCATCAACCCACGGAAATACCCGTGGATATCGTGTAACCTGATACCACCTACTGCATCATTTACCGATCCATTTATCCAGCATACAAAACTTGCAGATATATATATATATATATATATATATATATATATATATATATATATATATATATATTAAAAATAGTTCACATGTTTTTAATTACAATTCTTTTACACCAAAAATACATGTTAAGCAAGTTTGCTCAAAAGATTTTACAAAAAGAATCATTAAAGCGACATGTCGGCTTTCTTCATCCTTAGAGTTTTGAATGAGAGTTGCTCATCGATGCATATCCCACACCTGAAATGTTTTTCCCATATAGGGTGAGCCACGCCTAGTAGAGAAAATTCCTACAGAGGCTACTCCCTACCTAAGTGCACATGCAATGTTCACCTTACATTCACATCAACAATCCCAAACAAGAATATGCCAATTCTAACTTGGAATCCTACATGCCATGCCATGAAATGAGATGAGACCCACTCATGCACCATGCTTGAGTCTTTATTGACTCCCATACCCAATTCTTTACCGACTCCCATACCCGAGTCTTCACCGACTCCCACCACAAAATACGATGCCCATGTGTGATAAAAAAACGTCATTGATGGATTACATCCAATGAATTTTTTTTTTTTAAAACAAAAGTCATGTTTTTGTAAACCAAAACTTTTGGATGTCATTCCTCGAATGAACATTTTATATACCAAAACCATTGTGTCTTTTGTGGGTAGGGGATTTTTGGAGTCCCACCGCCGGCTCCGCACAACGTCTACACTTTTTGGACTTTCACCGTCGGAGTGTAGTAAACCAGTCCGAGTCTTTCACCCGAGGGAGTGTCTATCCTTTCTTGCTATTATCCGACACAAGTTTTTTCGTTTCATGTAACTGTGCGACTCTGTTGGACTTCGTCCAACGGTATCGAGCCCACTCATCAAATCACCAATTTCGGTGTTTAATCATAACCATGCACCCGTACCCATGAAATGTGATATTCCTGTGCATATGCAATGCAAGTTAATGCCATGTCCCACATGTAATGAATGTCATATGGACAATATAAACCATACAATTTACCTTGTATCCTGGACAATTATATCACATGCATATAATTTCCGAAACAAACATTCATTCCAATGTGTCAATATATACAAGTATACACATATCAACATTTCATTAAGTCAATTATCCACACACATGGCGGCGCGGTAAGTAATAACACCTCGATCATCAAACCAATTGTGGCAATGTCACAGCCACCCATTACTAGCCCCCAAAGGCCACATGTGCCCCAAACAAGCCACACACTCCGAGACTCTCAAATAGTCCCCAAGAGTCTCAACATGTAGGAACTCTCGGTCACTTAGGAGAAGCCCCGCCTAGGTGAGTCTTCCTTCACTGTCACACATCGTGAACTCGAAAACTCATTCTTCTTCACCTAAACAGACCCTAAAATGAAAAACCCATTTTTCTTAGCCCAAAGGTGGACAATAAACCAAGGTAGGAAGAATCCCTACCTCTTGGAGTGTAGAAACATCGATAGGAAGACTCAAAAACACTTCCTAACCCGAAGATTTCGATTTTCCCCAAATCTTCTTCCTTGGATCTTCGGTGAAATCCCTTGTTCTAGGTACTCACACGTACCCCTCGTCTATGCAATGAACTTTGGTTCCTACCAGCAACCGACTAACTGAGCTCGAGGATCAGGAGCAGCTTGGCCCTCTCACTTTCTCTCCCTCCCACATGGCCACACAAGTGCCCGCCAGCCCTTCTAATCCCCCTTTTTGTTATATTTTAACTTTAAGTCAAGTGCCTAGCCCATGTCGCACCACGTGTCCTTGACTTGTTCGGGTATGTTTCTGCCCCAAAATTTTTTATTTCATCCTAATCCAAGTTCAAATTATTTTAAATGAATTTTACTTAAATCATTTCCTAAAATCTCGTTTTTGGGTTTTATAGGACAATCTGCTACTCCTCGAAAATCAAAAACTATCACTCCTAACCAATGAAATTCACCTGGTAACTGGGATTCGCACTAATCCAACTATGGAGGGTAGAGGTTTACCATCCCAGATTCAGAAATTTCGTGACACCTCAATTGTGAGCAAGAATTTACTGCTTTACCATTTTTTCGAAAATTTCAAATTTACTGGGTTTTATAATTAAGAACAAAATTTTGTTCAAATATATATTTGATAGTTTAAACTAGATATAACCTACCAAATAAATAAATCGTTTTCTAAAGAATTTATGTATTTCTTACTATTTAATTAATAAAGTTTTTATGTTGAAATATATATTTACATAGTTCCAAACTAAGATGCATCCTACTATATAAAAATTAAGCTATCTAAAAATTTATAACTTTCTCACTATTTAATGAAAAAAGTTCTTATGTTGAAATATATATTTCACATAGTTCTAAAATAAGATACATCACATATCATATAACAATCAAGCTTTCTAAAGAATTTATACCTTTCTTATTATTCAATGAATAAAGCTTCTATGATAGATTATATGACACATTGTTCCAAACTAAGATGCATCATGACATATAACAATTAAGTTTTTTAAAGAATTTATACATTTCTTACTATTTAATTAATAAATTTCCTATGTTTTATTATATATTTCACATAATTTCAAACTAAGATATGCACCATACCATTTAACAATTAAGCTATGGTACTAGGGAATTAAAATCCAAGAACTCTTAACTTAGGAAGTTTTTTTATGCAACCCTTTCTAAGTTATGAATTATTTTTTAGCAACCAACTAGGATATTCTTTCTTTACCAAATCCGGGGGTCCCGTTGTCAACCCGTCAACCCACGAAATTCCTGTGGATTTCGGGTGACCCGATACCATACTATTGTGTCCCATTTATCGAAATCCATATTTTCACAAAAAATCGGGTAGAGTCTCCTTTGTTCGGGGAGTTCTACCTAACATACAACCTGTATCACAATAATTCATAAGAGTTTACTACAACACTCTTATACAAAACATATGTTAAAACTAGATTGTTCTAATATCTTACAAAAATACTTCTCAAGGCCACAACCCGGCCTTCTTCGTACTCACGACCTCAAAGGAGTGTCGTCTTCTTGTGTACTTGAAAGGGTTGGTCCCACGACGGGGTGAGCAAAAGCCAGTAGAAAATTTTCCTACAAAGGTTACTCCCCACCTAAAATGCACATGCAATGGTGTACATAAAACATTAAATCATATTACATATAAATCATGAAATCCTATGTGGAATGTTTTTGAATCATGCATGAGATGAGACTCCTCATGCCCACAACCCGAGTCCCGATCGACTTTACACCCTGCAAGAATGCCAAGGTGAAAACTAGTCACTGTGTCTCACCCATGACTTAAACTATTGACAACCATCCAGTCATTCAGCCTCAATTCTTTTTCATCAAATCCCGTATGTTATTCATTTGCGGGCCACAAATTTCCGGGTTCTCATCGCAGGACGCCGCACACCTATTCAACATTTTTTTACGGGCTTTCACCGACGGTTTTATGTCTAAACCATATAAATTTGGGTCTTTCACCATGGGGGAATCTACCCCATCTTGCTACACCCAAACACACGTGATTTATATTTATTATTGTTTTATACAACTGCAGCCTTGGATTGACGGGGTCCCATTTCCGAAGTTCACTCACACATTCACCAAGAATGGTGAATAAACATGACCATGCACCCACACCCGACTCGACGCGATAGACTGCAGGTATATGAAATGCAAATATGTCATTTCCATGCTATGTCATGTTATATGCATAATAAGAGCTACATGCAATATTATCAACACATGGATAATTATTTTTTTTTCTATATATAATTCACATCCATCAACAATCCATGTTATATATATCAACACAATATTTTCACACTCAGCATGTTATTTGATTTAAGCAATAACACACAAAATGACCCCAATCTCGGACCCACTAAATCAGGCACCTCACCGTCCCTTCACAGACATGAATTTTTTTTTTCCATTCATCAACAAATCAATGTATCACCAAAACATGCAACAAAACCCAAAGACATCAGTCTCGGGATCAAAACCAATTCTTAACACAACAGACTATCCGAACTAGCCCCAAAATTTCCAACAATGTCTGGGCCCCAAAATTTGGGCTAAAACCCACGGCCGCTTGTCTAAGAACGCCCATGCCATTAAATGGCTTTTAGGCTAGAAATAATCCAAGTAGTAAATTTTCTTACCTCATGGAGTTTGACGAAACTCCAAGATTTTGATACCCACACGTAGCTCTCGATGCGTGAACCAACTTTACCTCTTGCTTCGATGAAAACCGACGACCCGTTCCCCGTAGATCTTAGAAAGAAGGTGGAAACCCCTTTTACTCTCTCTCTCTCTCTCTCTCTCTCTCTCTCTCTCTCTCTCTCTCGCACGCCCTCTATTTGTTTTCCTTCCTCCCCTTTTCTTTTCTTTATTTTCTTTCCTTTTCTTATCCGAATTCCTCTTTTTGCTCCCACTTTCATTTCTCTTTAATTTTCTTTTTTTTTTCTTTTTCTTTCTTTTCCATTTTTTTTTTGTCTCTATCCCATTTGAGGGCCCCACCTTCCACCTTCCACCTTCCTTCCTCCTCAACTTGACACATGGCTCAACATGAGCCATCTTATCCAGCCATGGAAACCATGCATTAAGTGTCACCCAACACCCGGTCAAAATGCGAATTCCGACCGTCTCGTATCACGAACGGGACGTATCTAAATTTCAAAGACGATTTCACGCATAAGCCAGTTTCATTATTCAGATCTAGAAAATTCCTAATTTTTAATTAAATTACGCTTACCTTTTTAAAATCAATTTTCTCGAGTTTTACATAATATTATTGGATGTAAGGTTTTCATCTACTATATAACAAGTAAGATATATCCTAGTGAATCCAAAATCAGGTACTCTCTACTCGAGAAATTTTTTTATGCAATCCATCTAAATTAAAACTTCTTAGAATTAATTTTAGTTTTTACCGTTTTCCTTAAAAAAAAAAAAAAAAAAATTGGACAACACAAACAAGTACTGCCTTCAATGTCAATTTCTTCCTTAAAAGACTTGCATGAATTTAATTTCTCTCTATGTTAAACTATAATTGAGACCACTAGTTTACTCAAACATTTATTGACTTTTATGAAAAAAATTATTCTCAATGTATTATAGAACATTAAGCCTTTTTTTAATTGAATTTGTACACTTAAATAAATCACTAGTTCTAGTTGTTTATAGTCCTCCTATGATGTATTTGGTATGAAAATTAAAACGATTTATTTCTTATTTTGCTAAAAACATGAATAACTTTTGGATCTTTTGTTTTTCCATGGGTTGATAACACAAAATGATTTCTTTCTTGTTTTGTTGATCAAAATAATAATAATAATAATTAAGTTTTTAATCTTCTACTTTTTATAGGTTGATAATGCAGAAATTGTTCACTTCACTACAAGAAAGAAGCAAATTAGAAACGGTCAAATCCGTTTCTAATTCCATAGTTATTTAAAAATAGCTTATTGTACTAGAAGCGGACTATTCTCGTTTCAAAAGGTCTTTCTAAAAAACAATTTTGTCCGTTTTTAATTTTGACGAAAATCTTGCTTAAACATAATGACGGAATAGAAACTCTATTTTCCGTTTCTAAATGTAAAAATAGAAAGGGAATTTCCGCTTCTAACTGACACTAAATAGCAACGACTATTAGAAACTCTATTTCCGTTTCAAATGTGAAAAATAGAAGGGAATTCTCTGCTTAATCCGATTACTAAAATAAAGCAACGGAATAGAAACCTATTCGCTTTCTAAATTTTGGAAAATAGAAAGGGCATTCCCGCTTCTAATCCTCGATACTAAAATAGACATAAGATTGATACAAAATAGAAACTAACTTCCGTTTCTAAAAATAGAACGTGAAATGATTCCGTCTATATTTTGTCGAATTCAAAACCATTAGAAATGAAATAATTCGCTTTCTATTAACTAGAAAATAGAAACGAAATTTCGTCTCTCATTTACACCCCAATTGTTTATAATAATTTATTAAATTGTTTATTTTTGGTACTTTAATAAATATTTTATTAATTACACCTTTTGATAAAATTTTTCATTTAAAAATAAGTTTAAATACGCCAATCTTAATATTTTTCATATTATATATATAAATTCCAATAACATACAACAAGCTTTAACCATCTGTATTGCATATAGATTACATACATAAATTGTAATATCAAACAACAAAGTTTGTTACACAAAAGTTTAACGCAAATAATGTTTAATAAAAAAAAGCCTATCACTCGTAGCCGCATGAGTAGTCACCTCTGAGATTTGGATGGATCTTCACCGAGGTTGCATAAATAGATGAACCGCTGAATTTACACATAATTTGCTCCATATGTAAAATCTTCTCGTTGCATTTCATCCTCTCTTTTAGTCTTTTCTTCTTCTTTTTTTCTCATCTTCAATTTGTTTTTGCATCTCTTCATTCTTCTCGTCAGATCTCTTCATTTTTTCGTGCAAATTTTCACTTCAGAATCCTCACCCCGCAACCGCTCATCAAATAAAGTATTGTAAATGGGAAGAGGCAGGGATGAGCTCGAGATGTAACTGATAAAATGTAGATGAAGGTACTAAGATCCATACACTTCGCCGCTGGGCTCCACCCAACGGTTTGAAGGTAAATATGAGCAAGATCAATTCAGAGCCTCCAGATTCATCTCGACAACTGAGAAGCAATTGCAACCATATTCTCCACAAATTTTCCTACAATTGTATAATACAATAAGATATAGCATAATAGTAAAATATATATAAAAAACAAACACAAGGCATGGCTATCCTATAATTTTTATTTAAAGGGAAAATATTTTAGTAATTCACATGTAATATCAACAATTATATGTACGGATTGTAAATACAAAATTCATTTGATAAATAATACTAATTAGCCAAACCCCATATTAGAAGAAATCACATGTTTATATAACAAATTGACAAAAGTTTAAATTCATCAACGAGATTCCATATAAACCCTAATAAAGAACAAGTAACTGGTAGTCTGTAAATTTTAGTCAAATTATCTACATTAAACAATCAATCAAAATAAACAAAAATATATAAAAATGAGAATTCACACACATTAATATAGAAAATGATACCATATGATATTCTCTCCACATCTTCCTATAAAATTCAATATAATAAAACTTGTAGATATAACAAAAATAATACAAATTCCATCAACTGATGTCAAAGAAAACTATTAAAACTCTAAATGCAATAAGCATTTACACCCTCCAATTCAACATTATGTGTGACACCCCAAATCTTTGGTTTATCGACAACCCGTCAACCTCGGGATAATTTGTGACGTCGAGTAACCCGACACCACCCATTGAGTCCCTTTCCCAGACCCAAGATTTATCGGAACAAGCGTAGTCTCCTTGTACCCGAGAGTCACCCAAAATACAACTTGTGTAATTTCATGGCAATCTGTCCATATTATACAACGACCACACAGCCACATAAGATTAAAAATGACCACATGTCTCTATCTATATAAATACAATCATATATTATGACCCTTCAATCCTAACATAATGGTAAATACAAATTCCCAACATATGGGAAGAAAATACTGGGTTTCTCCTCCAATTCCAGCAATATTCAATAAATTCTAAATGCAATAAAACATGCTAACATCAACATACATAATGAAAATAAATATTGAAAAACTTACATTAACATCATTTGACCGCTTGTCTAAATGACCCATCCTTCTTCTTGTGCATGCTTAAACACCTCAAACAGCCAGGACGCCCTAACTCAGCCTCCTAAAAATAACAATATTAATATTATTATGTACATGACATATTTTGATGATTAGTATTCTTTGCATAAGACAAAGTTAACAACAAAATTAAATTGGAAAAAGACTTTACCAAATCTATAGAATGTTGGATGGCCGCTTGAGCCACTAATATGTTTCAAGGTCCCGATCCTTCACCCGCTTTCTCTGATCGACGATTTTGGGACGCCTTCTGGGATAAGGCCTGAACTCTTCGCTGTTCCAATATTCCCACCATTTGTTCCAAACTTCTTGAGGAACACTATTTGGCTTTTGCATCTTTACCACTTCTTTCTCCATTTTCCAAGCTTTTCATTGTATTCACACCAGCCACATGTTTCTATGTATCCCAATGTAGATCAAACAAAGCATGCGAGACGCCTCAATCCCGAGGTGTCCGTCGACCAATCTGGCCAACCCGCCGGAAATCTACATGTCGGAGACCCATACACGTAAAATATCTATTGGGCTCCGTATATCCATTCAACACAATTATATATTTTATACAAAATGATTTATTTACACTCAGGTTGAATTACAATTTATAATGTAAAAAAACGGGTCTCTACCCAAAATTTTACAAAACAGAAAATACGCATAAGGCCATTCGCCGTTTTTCGTTTAAAACCCTGGGATAAGGTCCCATCCCCACTCGCCTCTTCAATACCCGAAAAAAATAGCCTCGACGGTGAGCAAAGCCCAAGAGTGGAATTTCCCTACTTGGATTACTCCCCACCTAAGTGCAATGCAATGGCACACAAACATCCAACACATGCTAATATATCACTCATGCATATATTAACATAATTAAATCTCTACATCATGTTATTCAATTTATAATAATAACATAAACTTAGCTCACATGGGCTAAGGCACAATCCGCGGTCCATCTTGGAACTGCCCACAAATCACACAAACATGTTATTTTCTCATGGCAATAACACAACACCACAATCGCCAAATTGCGGATCGCCCAAACACTCAGTGGATTTCTTCACTGTCCAAATCTTTTGGAATCGAAACCCACGGCCATCCAGGCCTCAACAAATCCCCATCCATTACATAACCCTTGCTAACAAAGTAAAGCAAGTAGAGAAAAACCCCTTACCTTATGGAGTTTTGTCGAAACTCCCCAACCGGCATCACATAGCCCGACGTGTGTACTTCAATCTCACCCATACGCGAGCCGACATCCGATTTGTCAGAGATCTTAGAGAGAAGCCGTACTTTCTCTCTAAACCCCCATCTCAGCCACTCGCTCCGTCAAACCACCAGCCAAGAAGAATGAAGGAGAAGATGATGTCTTCCTAAAATTACAAGTTTGCCCTCACTTCTTCTTTTCGTTTTCTTTTCCTTTTCCTACTTCTCATCTCATTTCTTTCATTTTCTCCCATTCTCTCCTCCTTTTGGAGCATTCAACGATAGTCAGCGAGAAGCTTCCTCCTCCTTCCCAAAGACAATTGTGTGGCTATCAAATTTCCATCTTTTCTTTAATTTCTTACCCCTTCTTTATGACATCACCAGCCTCATGGCTTCAAGGTGAGCCATGGATCTCCCTCGTGCCATGTGTCCTCATGAGGAGGCGTAAATGGTTGGCATTTGTCTCCACGTGGCAGCCCTAATCCTGCCACTTGGCATCCCCTTACCTTGCCATGTGTCATCCGACACCCCACGCCGAACGCGGAAATTCACCACTCTAATTCAACGAATTAACGTAGTAGCTAGATTTCACAGACATTCAACGGTGAATGCCACTATCCGAGATCTAGAAAATTCGATTTTGACCGAAATTACTATTTTATCCTTCCTTAGGAAACTGGATTTTCCGGTCTCACATTCTCCTTTTCCCCTTAAAAGAATTTCGTCCGAAATTCCATGCAATACGCATCCAACCAATGCATACGCGACCCTACACAACCCACCTGCTTAGTGTGTAAACGCTGACCTTCCCAAGGCCACAATCACTGACAACCTAACGGGGCCGTCAACCGACCCACGCCCCGACGATATCCATTCACCGAACCCTTGCCGGTTCACCAACACCCAAATGAACACAGACCCAAATCCGAGTCACTCCCGACTCCCACTCAACTCTAAGTCTACGTGATAACCACAACCGTGATGTCCTCATCTCGAGTCCTCCCGACCCCACTCAACTCTAAGTCTGGGTGATAACCATATCCGTATGTCCTCATCTCGAGTCTCTCCCGACTCCTATCACTCAACTCTAAGTCCTGCGATGTTCCATGTCCTGTGTTTTCCCGGTATTAGAACTTTCGGGCCCACTCGCTTCCATAATCCATAGTTCGGGATCGCCTCCCTGGGTCTCTTACACCCTCACGTAAATTGTGATAGTTCTGCCCTACACCCACGTAAATCGTGATCACTCCCGCCCTTAC
This sequence comes from Tetrastigma voinierianum, assembly GCA_016808115.1. Lineage (NCBI taxonomy): Eukaryota > Viridiplantae > Streptophyta > Magnoliopsida > Vitales > Vitaceae > Tetrastigma > Tetrastigma voinierianum. The sequence goes on from JAEQBH010001219.1 coordinate 1,630,995, forward strand.
ACCCACACGTAAATTTCGTGACATCTCCCCGGCCTCTTACACCCACACACAAAATTTAGATTACTCTCCCCGGGTCTCTTACACCCAATAATGCAACTCAGGGACATCTCCCGGTCCCTTACACCCAATACGTAAATCCGTGGATCGCCTCCTGGCCCTTACTCCCACACAGAAATTCGTGATCACCCCTGTCTCTTACACCCACACGTAAATTTCGTGGACATCTCCGGTCTCTTACACTCCACACAGAAATTTCAGATATCTCCTGCCCTTACACCCACACGTAAATTGGGACATCTCCCGGTCTCTTACACCCAATACGTAAATCTGTGATCGCTCCTCGGGTCTCTTACACCCACACAGGATCTTTCGGATACTACCGCGGGTCTCCTTCACCCACTTAGGATCTTACACATTAATTTCTCTTCATTTCCTGATTCGTCCTATTAGTCTTCATTAGACGTAGTCCCAAAGACTAACTCAACCCACACTCACCAAGAGTGGTGAACGACCATACCGTGCACCCACGCCTGACTCAACGTGATGTCACCGTGCATATGAACGCAATCCCGACCTATCCGGTCAACTCTCACCCTACCTCCTAGGGAAGAACATCCACATCTGGCTTCTCTAAAGGTCTCAACCTCTAAGCCCAATTCCATCACACAAGATGCAACAATGAATAAATTCGATGCATCTAATTTAAACGCTACTCTAGTCAACAGATGCAAGAGTAGAAACGCATTCCTGCATATCCGGGCTATCCGAACGCTCACCGGATTAAGGACCTCATTCCTAGGACAATCTCGCCTCATATGCCAGTCGGGCGATAATGGTAACACGCCATCCGCCCAAACACCCGAACTTCTACCACAGAACCCCGTGGCTCGACCCACCACGCTTCCGGCCTATGTGACCCGGGCCCGCGGCGTATTAGGCCGGTGGCACTGAACCGAGATCGTTCCCCGACGCACTAGAGGGTGGAGGAACAACCGTGTCCCCTTCGTCTCTATCGCCGAACAATCAAGGCTGTTCAAACCCGGGATCTCGTCTCTCGAGGGCCTCCCATATGTCCGGCCGCCGGGCCAACACACCATCCGGGGCGAGTCCCGACCGGCAACCCTAACTCGTCTTCACCGGGAGCACTGGGACCGAGGTGTGTCCCATAGCGCTGGGATTCTGGCCTCCGGGCAACTACCAGTGTCCAGCCATTCGCATAAATAATATCATCCACCACCCGACTAGTGGCCCCATCCCGGCTATGAACTGATAATCTGCCCCGTCCCGATTTCCTTGCGAAACAGGTCTTCGGGGCTTCTTTCCCGGCCAAGAAGAAGATGGATCTTCCTTCCTCTTAGTACCAGCACCTATATCCCGATTCAGATGCCTACTCTTCCTCGGCTGCCCGTCGCACTAGTACGTAATAAAGAAGAAAGAAATCACACTCCCTACAACCTCATCAAAGGCCTGCTGGTCAAACACTGGAAGCTTAAGAATCTCGGACGAATTTACTTCTTCTCCTCGACTAGCCATCTACATATGTCAAATGGGCAACAAGATTCATCTAATTTTCATTTCAAAGATTCATTTCCTAAGGTTATAGTTCCTAACCTTAGCATTCTCCTTTTTCCTATACGCATTTTATCATGCATATAATTCCCTATGCAATAACCGTACAACCATAATCCTCATATACATCATACTATGCATATGTCCCTAACGCAATTTGAAACACAAAATCGCGCAATTAAAAAAATGCAACAATAATAACGTATCTCAAAGGGTGTAAATACAGCCCCGAGACACTATTCACACACTGAAAATTTTTTAAAAATTTTCACATACCACGCACGCATTTATAAGAGAATTTCCATATAAATATCTTATATATTAAATCATACACAAGAAAATTTTTAAAATTTTTGTTTTTTTTTTTTTTTTTTTGAAATCCCTGTGAACAGTGTCAATGAACAGTGATCCAAACAAAGGACTGCAAACAAGCAGAACTCGGTCCGTAACCGGCTGCGCACAAAGGCGCACACCTGCAACCTGTGTCGCAAGCTCACCGCGCAGCGTCTGCCAGGCGCTACACGACAACGCCCATGGTAACGAGCGCGATGTCGCGCGCGACAACGAAGCGCCCGTCGCACACAACAGGCGAGATCGCGCGCGCGATAGCGCCTGTGTCGTGGCGCATGTCGCACTCTCCCCGCCTACCAAACCGCCGAGGTCGCGACGCCGGGCCTGTGTCGCTAATTCTCCGAGTTCCATCCCATGTCGCGACACATCACCTTGCGTCGCTGACACCGCTTCTAACGCCCAAATTTCGCCGTGTCACACCCTATGTAAATGACATCAACCTACGTCGCGGATATCCTAAAGACTAACCCATGTCGCGACATCGCCTTTCTTGTCGCCACTCCTTGCATCGATGTCCATGTCGCATCGCTAAACGAACGTCGCGACATCAAGCCCGCCTTACCACGCCCATGTCGCGGATCCACCGATGTCGCTAATTCTCCCCGCGACTCGCCCATATCGCGTGACACCAAGTTCATGTCGCACCGCTTTCGCCGCCCATCGCCGCCGCTTCATGTCGACTCCTCTCAACGATGTCGCTGACATCAAGCCCGCAGACAAATTCGTTCCTCGCTTACGCCGCGACGCCATGTCGCGAATTCCTCGAATCATCTCGAAATTTCATCCCCGCTTACGTCAGCGACGCTTGGCGTCGCGACTTTGCCGCCACCATAAACGCGATTCACTTTGATGTCACGGCTACCGCTTCCACGCCACTTCCTACGTAACTCAACAGTCGCGACATCCATTCTTTCTCGGTCGCGACTGAATACCCAAGCACACCAAGTCACGACCAAACAAATGTCGAACCCGCGAAGAAAATTTTTTTCATCCGAAGACCCTTCTTTCTGGTTCATCGATGCAAGAGCTTCCAACCCAATCGCTTATACCTAAACTTCAAAATCGAAGAGTTGAATTTCAACCTTCTTTCCATGTGCGAAATCGAACAACCTCCCGTATCCACAACACACGCCTAACGCTATTCCAAAACTCGAACACGCCTTAAAAATCAAAATTTTTTTTTTTTTTCCTCCAGTAGCCTTCCCTGCTACTCCTAAAGATGCAGTATCTTGTACCCTGCTCTTTACCCACTTCTAAATTTCTAGAATTTAATTTCAATTCTTTCCCTTGTGCAAAAACTGGAATAATTTTCCGTAATTCCATTAAAATCCTCATTCTCGCTCATGTTCAAAAAAACCTGAGCACCGGCCCAGAATTTTTTTTTTTCGTTTATTTCTGGACTGTTCTGCCCATGAATTTTAGAACATAACCGTAGGTGTTCAACAATTTCTCCTATGCTACTCACCAAGCATACAATTCATACAATTCATAACAAACATGTTATACACCATCACACATCACATTTAATTCACCAAAATGCACACTAATGTATGATCTAACCCGTGCCCATCAAATCCTAGGTATATCGTATACCTAACTCTACACCCACCGAGCTCCCAAGGTAACCGTTTACCTTAGCTCTGATACCATGCTGTGACGCCCCAATCCCGGGGTGTCCGTTGACCACCAACCGGGCCAGAATCTACATGTCTCACGTCAGAGACCATACATCGTGTAAAACAAATTCCACTAGCCCATATATCCATTCAACACAATTATATATTTTATACAAAAATGATTTATTTACAATTGTGTTTAATTACAATGATACAAAAAAATGGGTCTCTAGCCCCAAAATTTTACAAAAACGTAGTATTGTAAGATAAGGCCATCTTGGCCGCTTTCTTTCGCTCTAAAAACCCGGATAAGGCCCCATCCCCACCTTGCCTTCAATACTCTAAAATAATCCGACTGGTGAGCAAAGCCCGCAGTGGAATTTCCTACTTGGATTACTTCCCACCTAAGTAAAATGCAATGGCACACAAACATCCAACACATGCTATATCACTCTACGCATATATTAACATACTAAATCTCTACATCATGTTATTCAATTTATAATAATAACACAAACTTAGCTCACACGGGTTAGTGCCAATCCGCAGCCCATCTGAACTGCCCACAATCACAGCAAACATGTTAGTTTTCTGGGCAATAACACAACACCACACAAATCAAGCAACAGTCCGTGGATCGTCTAAACACTCTAGGATTTTCATCTCCAAATCTTTGGAATCGAAACCCACGGCCATCCAGCCTCAACAACCCTATCCATTACATAACCCTTACACAAAGTAAAAGGCAGGAGAAAACCCCACCTTTTATGGAGTTTTGTCGAAACTCCCCAAATCCAGACCACATCGTAGTCTCTGCGACAGACCAATCTCGCCACACAAGCGAGCCGACGTCCGACGTCAGAGATCTCAGAGAAGCTCGACTTTCTCTAAACCCCATCTCTAGCCATCAGTTCCACAAACCATCGCCAGAGCCAGAAAATGAAAGTGGAGAAGTGATATGTCTTCTCCTAAAATTACAAGTCTGGGCTCTCACTCTTTCTCTCTCTTTCTTTTGCTTTTCTTTTCCTTTTCATTTCTCATCTTATTCCTTTTCATTTTCTCCCATTCTCTCCTCCTTTTGGAGCATTCAACGTACGGGTCAAAGAGAAGCTTCTCCCTCCTTCCCACAATTGTGTGGCTATCAAATTCCATCTTTTTTGCTAATTTCTTAATTTCTTCTTTGCTAGACATCACTCACTTACATGGTCACTATTTACGGATCTCCCCTCGTTGCTGTGTCCACGAGGGACATGCAAATGGGCAGACACTCAGGCCTTCAATCCCGCCACTTGCACCCTACCACAGTCATCTCGACACCCCACGCCAAAAACGGAGTCTCAAATCACTTAATCAACTAAATTAACGTATAATAGATCACAGACGATTCCAACAGAAACTGCTTCGTCATCCGAGATCCAGAAAATTCCGGATTTTGACCGAAATTACTATTTATCCTTCCCAGAAATCCTGACATTTTCCCTGGTCTCACAAAGTTACATTCATTTATATTTTTCCAACAAAAGCAAAAAAAAAAAAAAAAACAAATTTTGCAGAAAATACTATTAATCATTAATAATTCAACACTTATCAAATAGGCTAAATGCATTAAATTGTACTTCAAATTCTTCCCATAATATTTTTTCGTATTTGAAGTTAAAATTTGCTCCACTTAATATTCCCAACTCAAGTTTTCCAAATATCTTCCCGATTCTACGAGAAGCTGAAGGAATAAACCTGTAAATAAAATAACATATAAAAGAAAAAAATGACTTTTGTTAATAATTTGATATAATTTTCATTTTTATTATTTTTTAAAAATAAAGTAATGCAAACATAAATTAACATGATATTATTTTTTATTCTTAATGATAATGATGGTGCAATAAAAAAAGAAAAGAAGTAATCACAAATTATACAAGATTATGAACTAAAAAACTACATTTACAAGATAATCAACAACTATAAAAATAATAATCATGCATGAGGTAATAAATTTTGTAAAATACGATCGTTTATTGTCGAGAAAGGGTCGACAAAGATTTCATCATCAGTTTGCATGCTAGATATTTGATTGTGAAAATCCCACCATGGTTGATGTCGCAGTAGGCATCTGGATGTACCTCCCAAGATAGGTGGGATAGAGCTAACACACACTGGTGCGTAATGAGATGGAAATGGAATGTCACTTCAGCGCATTAACACGTGTGTGTCAAGAGGGAGGTGATGCCAACGTATCCTCGTACATGTAGTGAAGAAACATCGGTAGTATTATTCTAATCAAAATTTGTTGAATTCCTCCTCCACGAACTATTTGTTGACTTCCTCTACCTCGACCTAGGGATTGAGATCCTCGACCACTTGAATGGTTACCTCTCATACCTAATACAATTTTCATAAACATCCAAACATTCAAAGACAACAATTATAGTTAACTTCAATACATACTAACAAAAGATCAATACAAACACATTAACAAATACATAAGTTCAAAACAATTGTTATTCAATAACTGAAATACCACAGTTAAAAAAAGAAAGAAATATAACATAACATCCAAGTTAATAAAGTCTAATCACCACCTTTAAATATCAAACAAACACCTGACTAACTCTTCATCCTCATCTCGATTCTACTATTAATTCTTGATCATTATCTTCTTCAACATGTGCATCATCAATGCCCAAATAGTTTCCATCTTCACCAATCAATGCTTGAGGTCCATCATCCGCTGCCAGGATTAATTGATGAATTTCCACAATATTCTTGAAATGCGTATTTATATGGTATCATATTATCTGTTTAGGAACTTCACAATTGATCTAGCTTTTTATTTTACAAATAGCCCACCGGGCCACCGTGATTTCTTCAGTCGATATGGTATAACACACTTGTTCTGCTTGCACCGCAAGAATTTAACGACCACTCCGATAAGATTTCTTATGGTGCACATCCACAATGTATCGCTGATAATCTAGTACTCCAAATTGAACTGATCAAACCATTCACACTTAAAAAGAATTGTCCTCTGACTGCAAAGCAGATTACCCAATTGTAGAATTTCAACCAATCGACCATAAAAGTCTAGTATTATAATTTTAGTTAGACTCTTAATGCATACACCACTGCTCATCAGAGCTCTATTCAACCATGTTTTAAAGTGTGAAATTTGTATCCATTTATGAGTAATGTATGATATGTCTCAGAAACTCAGAATGCCTTCTAAGATCCTTTATTTGTCTATTAGAGATATTTGATGACGGATTATGTGCCTAAAGAAGGAAAAAAAAATATAATCAAACTATAATACTTAGGCAAGTTATTTATTTAAAGGACAAGTCAAAAGTTATTTACTGACAAATTTCTGAAACCAAGAAGCAAAATCTTGGTCAAGCTTAGCATCAATCGAGCATCATCATTATGTTGTTCACTTGTCTTAATTGCTAGCATAAATTCTAAGTAAAACAAGATTGAAGTAATGGAATATTAGAAATTAAGGTATATACCATTATAAACAGTGCTTATGTAAACTAAAATTAAGTCTTACTCAATATATGGTTTAACTTCCTCACAGTTCAATAAGATATATGTGTGAGCAGCATGATACTCCTGGTCATCTGAATAATATCTTGATTTTGCTCTACCATATGATCGACCCGTATTATTGAAAATGGAAAGCATACCTTCTTGTTCAAGAAAAATACATTTACACGACCTTGCATCCAATTTGCTAAGAGAAGGATCGTGTAAATGTACAAAGCGATCTATCGAAAATGCAGCGGTCGAGTTTAGAGAAAAATAAACTTCGGGAAATATTTTGCTGTAAAGTTTGTAAAGGAGTTTGAAATTGTAATACCTTAGATGGCATCGATTAATAAGAAAACATGCAATCAACAAGGCGTCACCCCCAACGTTTAGGAACATTTAATGCAAATGTAATAGAATCTAGAAATTTCAAGAAGATGGCCGATTTTCGTTCGGATACGTTTTGCTGGAGTGTTAACCTGAAAACTTTGATGTAGCATGCCCTTTTTTAAGAGAGATTGTTTAAAAGTTTGTTGAAATATTCGGTTCCATTATTGGATTCGAAGAAATTGAATCTTAGAGTCATATTGGGGTAGAAATCATAGTATAAAAATTTTCCAAACATCATGGCAACTTGATTTGTCATGCGAAGATAAATGACACACTCTTAGTATGATCATCGATAAATGGAATAAACCATCTTTTATTGGAAACTGAATTAACTCGGGATGGACCCCATAAATCACTATGAATAAGTGAGAATGGCGAAATGGCCAATAATGTTAGTGGAAATGAGACTCTTTGAAGAGTCATTATTGGAAATTAAGTTAGGAAATAAGCGATGCATATAAGAGAGGCTGAGATGGCCTGGGCGATAGTGGAGAAGTATAACAACGACGATCGTGGAAGAACTAAATTTACAGTCACATTCTGACACACTTCCATGGATAGATCACACATAAAGTAGTAGAGTCCGGAGAACACCTTAACACGCCTAATCATCCGACTCGAGTGTTGGTCTTGAAAAATACAATAAGGAGGTGAGAACTTGACAAGGCGGCGGAAATTCGACTATTGCTTTACTAATAGATAGCAGATTGCAAGACAAACTCGACACATAAAGAACATTAGAGAGACAAAAAAAATCATTGAGCCAAATAGTGCCATGTCCGGCAACACAAGTGAAAGAGCCATCAGCAAGCTTAACACGACGATCACCATGACACCTTAGGGTTTTTCATTTTTTATTTTTTTAATAAAAGTGTTGATTTTGTCAATGATGTCCCCATAAAATATTTCATTCCATGGAATTTTACAGCATATCATACAAAAGAACATGATATCAAGAAAAGCAAAATATACACTAATACCATCCAGAGATGCGAAGAGAAGGCACAATTACAGTCCTCTAGTAATTTCTCTAATGGGTTGAAATCTTTCCTCAAGCATAGGCAAGGTAGAGCGTGACGAGGCAATGAATGGATTGAGAGTGCAGAACAACCACAATGTCCAAACCCATTTCCATTGACAACATGAATTTTCCATGAGAACTTAAAGAAAAAAAAACAGCAGGAATTTTCCATTTCCAGCAATCAAATACTAAAACAAAAAATAATTCTTAAAGAACTAAAACGCCTCCCGATCAAATTCATCATTTCCATGTCCATCAATCCCACAAAAACAAAAGGCAAACATAACCCGATCTGGTAAATTAGACTATCTCATCATACTAGACTAATTTAAATATGAAATATTACCTCTTTGTTTGGTCATCCACTTCACGGGAGAAATAGATGGAATGGTTACTCTATAACTCTTGTAGCGAAACAATTACACACACATTTCCTTTTTATACGTAAATCAAGATAATAGTTACATATCGAAATTTGAGAAGATTTATGCGTTTCCTCCGCTATAGCGAAACCACTAGTTTTGGATCATCCACATGAATAACTAAACTTGACTTGCAGATAGTTTTAGGCAGTGGATTTCAAGCCATTAGAACCTGACACGAGCATGAGTTTGATAGCATCTCAAATTTAAAACAACATCCAAAATGGATTATCCCGACCATGAGGAAGAGGTTATTGGCATAACTCATCTTATACTTGAGCTTTCTTGACCACCGGGTTAGATAACCAACCCATATCAGGAAATGCTATTGCTACAAACCCGAAACAAAATCAGAAGGAGATAACATAAAACTTTTTGTATTTTTGTATTTTGGTAACTCTGAAGGAGTATTTGACCTTAATGTGGACAATATTAAATTACTCGAGTATTAATATCATTGGAATTAGAGGCGGCCAATGAGAGATTAAAATGCCAAAGGTCTCAGATGATACTTTCAATCTCCTAGGCCACAGTTTGAAACCCTAACCATAATACAAATGTAAATACATTCCAAACTGTGGTGGATATCTATTTTCTACATTGTTCGTGGGTTGCTCTAAGTCCTAAGTATCATATATATCAAATTTCCCACACATCGATCTGAGTTAAACAATATTCTCATGGCATTCCCTTTGAGTCCAGGTTATAGATCTTTGGGCATTCCCATGTTTCTAAGTCACATGTATAAACATAAACACCCTTTGTTTTAGGTTTTTCTTAATCTGAGTGCTGTCTCTCAAATTAAATAAATGAATAAACAAAATTCAATCTTCAATAGAGCATAGTCTACGGCGTATTTGCCTAGCTAAGGAGTTTCATAGTTTAAGCGATATTACTACCTTTTTGGACTATAAACAAACATTATAATGGAAAAAATATCTGATGTTTACGATATATGTTCTAGAGTGATACTAGAGAACAGAAGAATTATATGAAATTTATGGGGAAAGATGTAAAACCATGTTAATAATCTATTGAAATCAAAGCAAAGTCATCTCAACATAACAACATCTATGAATCCAATTGATAAATCAAGCAAAACACAAGATTGAGCATGAAAAAGCGAAAAGAGTAAGGCTTTGCCAAGATTTGAAGAGAATAAAGACAAAGAAATACAAAAATTAGGGCTTTGAAACTTTCAAAGATGTAGAGGAAGAAAAATAAATTTACCTCATACGATGGTAGAGAGTGGAACGGAAAGTTAGGGCGGAAAGTCTAGAATGACGAAACCACAGAATTTGCGAAATCGGAGATGCAAACGACGAGGAGATGTGGTTGGATTAAATTCTGACAAAACCCAGGTTTGGGAGCTGAGAGAAAGGGAGAGAAGAGGGATACGACTGAAAGATAGTGTGGGGAGAGAGCGAGCTTTAAGAGTGAGGGGTGAGAGGGAGAACATGCTCGAGAGAGTTGGGAGGAAGAAAATAAGATAGGGTTAGGGTTTCTGCATCTGTATAAGAGCACTTGGAATAAAATCACATATTTTTCTTAAAATTGCATAACCACCCCTAATTTTTCAAAACTAATCTCAGGTTTATAATTTTTTTTGTTAAGGAAATATGATAGCAACTTATTCAACTAGTTAGCAATTTATTTTTGTTTCGGGGGCTCCGCCGATCCCCCACGCAAGGGCGCGCTGACCCCTGTGGCCAGGTCGGCTAGACCCGCACTTGAGCGTTGCCCCTTGGACCTCGCCCGGGCGCGCCTAGGACCCCGCCGGCGGCCTTGTTATGCCCAAACGGTCCAGCTTCTAGACCACCGCCGAGCGCCTGGACCCATACGGTAGCCCTTTAGGACCGCGAGCATTGCCCTGGACCAGCTTGTTGTTTTCTACAATTCAAGTAGTAAATTTGTTTCTCATCTAAAATTCCCCTCGAATGTAACTTCGAGAGTTGTGTAATGTACGATTAGAATAGTATTAGATTAGATGTTTGGACCTTTAAGCAGACCCAAAATTAAAGCCCGTTTTATCCCTTTTTGTGTGCCAGTTTGCTACTTAATTAGGTGATTAGATTAGTCTCTCCAAAATCATTTTATCGAGATAAGACTTGGAGGTTAGTTGGGTTAAACATCTTATCTAATAAGATAATGTTAGCATAATCTTTGATAGAAACACATCTTATCGAGATATAAGATCATGTTTGGTTTAACGATTAATGACACATCTTTTTAGATAGAAGTGTGTTCAAAACCAAAAGGAGTTTTGAGGATCGATTAAATACAAATGGAATCGCTTACAAAACTACCACTTCTAACACTTTCGTTTTGAACACCAATAAGCAAAAGAGGTCTCCCAAGGTTTTAGAAACGGGAGAGATAAAAAACGAAAAATAAAAAATGAGCTAGATTCGATTTGTGCAGGTAAGATGAGTAACAATGAAGATACGTTCGTGTGGATACCGCTGACACGGACGGGCGTACTATTAAACAGAATCGTTCGGAATCAAAAATTTTATGTGCTACATGAGGTAAAATCCTTGTCCAACGTTTAGTTGTATTCACTTGAGATCCCGCAATTTCATTTCTATTTTAGAAACGGAATTTATTCGCACTACATTTTACACGTAACAAATTAATATTTATACTTTATAACAAAATATTCAAATAATTTTAAATTTTTAATATAAACAAACATTAAGATAAGTCACTTAAATTGAACATATATATATATATATATATATATATATATATATATATATATATATATATGATGAAGGTTTTAATATTTAAAAAATCCATTTTAAAATAATAATTCATATGTAATATTTAAATTGAACATTAATAATTTTAATAAATTCATTTCAAATTATTTTTCTGTTAAAATAATCAATGTTATCAAAATCAAAATTTTACTTATTATTAATAATTAAAATTAATAATTATAAAATAAGTTTTTAGTTAATTTTACATTCGCAATAACATTTATAAAATATTGTTTCTAAAAATATCGAATTTTGTTCTATAAAATCTAGCGAAAATAGAAAGCGGAATTAATTCACGTTTCTAAAATTAGGAAAAATTAGAAAGCGGAATTCCAATTCCGTTCTAAAGTAAAAAGTAGAAACGAATTCAATTCCGTTTCTAATTCAACGAATTCAATTCCGTTTCTATTTTAAGCGGAATTCAGTGCATTTCTATTTTAAGCGAATTCAATTCCGTTTCTATTTTTACATCTAACAAATTAATTTTTATACTTTATTTTTTTTTAGAAAGCGAATTTCCATTAAGCTAAAGCGACTATTTTTACCGCCAATGTTCCCGCGATAAATTTGCGACGGAAAATTCGACCGTTTCAATTTTCGTCTCTAATTCCGTTTCTAATTCCGTTTCTATCCTCCCGCCATTTACTCCCACCAACAATTAGCGACGGATTTTTATTCCGTTTCAAATTTTTGTAGCAATATTTGCTTTCCGTTTCTATTCCGTTTCTATTCCGTTTCTATTCCTTTTCTAACTTTAGAAACGGAAATGGCCGTTTCTATTTTCCATTTCTATATTCTTATTTTCTTGTAGTGTTTTTTATTCAATCCGAGATAGTTGCTTTATGTTTGCGCTGTATGCAAGTAGGCAATGAAATATAAAAAAACAGTAAGTTTCTTTAGTTTCATGATCTACCACAACCACATAGTGGTTTTCATTTATAACACATTTTCGCCAACAGCACCTCTGTAATTCAATATTTTGTTTGATTATAAACATGTGGCCACTTTTATAATTCAAAAATTTTTGGTGCAGGACGAGGGTTTGAGGTACTTTTGGCTCATTTGCAGGACGTTTTTTTCTCATTAACTCGTGCCATGGTTGACAAACTTGTCGAAGAACCTTCATCGAGGCTACTAAAACACATAATCCGTTGCTATGTTAGGTTATCTGATTATCCAAGGTTAGTTAACATTTATCATTACCAAATCTAAAATAGGAGGGAGATCTAACAATATGGTTCGAAATTCATGGGTTTAATGTAGGGCTTGCGATGGGTTTAAAATTTATCTTCCTTCAAAGTTTAGAGATGTTTATATTCTTAACCTTTTTCGAGTATATATTATAAGTTTCTTGTAACGCCCTGTCCCGGGAGAGTGTACAGTACATGAAACTGTAGGGGCGTATAAGAGCATTAAGTGTCATTGTCGTATTTTGGAGATGAAATTATAAAATGATAAATTATGGAACCCGGGATTGTGTATGAGAATAAGGGTACAATTGTCATTGAGCAAATGGGACATGAAGGTTAAAATCAAAGTAGAGATGGGCCATAATAGAAATGTCAAAAGTTGATGTTGCAATATTAAAAGGATGGAGGACTAACTTATAATTTAGGTAAATATGAGACTATAAATGTGGGAGACAAACAAAATAATTCATTTTGGTCTCACAAAAGCTAGGGTTCACGTTTGTTGAGGAGAAGAGAGAAAAGAAGAGGAAGAAGAGGAAGAAGAGGAAGAAGAAGGAGAAGGAGAAGAAGTCCAAAATCAGGTATGTCTTTGCCTTGGAATCATGGGTCTTTTGATGTCTAGGGTTTTGGTATGGATTTCCATGGAGAATAGTTGGTCCTTTGTCTAGGGTTTTTGGAAGAGGTCACCCAAACCCTAGACTTTTGTTGAGGTTAGGAAGGTAGAACCCTAATTGGTGTAAAGTAAACATGGAATCATCAAAATTATTTGGTTTATTGAAGAATTGGGGGACCTTAGGTTGAGTTTTTGGATTTTCACCTAGGGTTTTGTAGTATGAGTTCCAAACCACCAATTCAAGTGTTGTGAAGTTGTTTTGGATGATTTCCATGTTGGTTTTTGAGGTATTAAGGAATGGGGAAGTTGTATGAAGAGAATTGGTACAAAAAGTGGCAAAATAGAGCAATTATAGGCAAATTTCCGAGGTGTGATGCAGTGCGAGTACATCTTGAGTACATTTGACCCACGAAGGCAAACTGTATCGGTACAAGTCTGACTGTGCCAAGTGCAGGCCAACAAGTCTATTTGTGATGCAGGTCGAGGTGTGGTACAAGTGTGCCCAAAATGCCCAGAATGTTGTGTTTTTGTATAATTAAGCCCGAATTCGTACACCGGTAGTTTAGGAACCTTACTAAATAATTAAGAGAGGTTCAAATAAGATTGGACGGAAAATGTAGCATACCTCGCTGCCTCGGCCGGCCGGCCGCCTCGGCGATATTCGTTGAGTATGAATGATTAACTAGGAAGTGCGTGAAGTTTATACGTTATACGTAGGCGATTAATATGTCGTCGTATTCGTTTGAGTGTGTAGGCTAAAAGCAAATGCGGGAAAAGTGTGGAATCGTGCTCTCAAGTTTAGCAAGCAAAGTAGTGAGTGTTCTAAACCTTTTTCAAATACTAGTGTATTATTATTATAAACTGTTTTGCACTGGTATTTAATGGTTTTGAGTTGTAAACCATTTTCAAGCAAGCAAGCAAGTAAGCAAATGGTTTTGAATTATTAAACCATTTTTCAAGCAAGCAAGCAAGTAAGAAAATGGTTTTAAATTATTAAACCATTTTTCAAGCAAGCAAGCAAGTAAGCAAATGGTTTTAAATTGTAAAACCATTTTTCAAAGAGCAAGCAAGCAAGCAAAGAATATTTGTGAAAACAGGCCTAACTAAAATCCCTAGTTCTAAGCAAGCAAACCTGTCATAGGTATTCCGTACGTACACGGTGGTGTTAGGATCTCATACATGCATTGTAGTTTTACACTTTGGTCGGCAAAGCTTGGGTCATATATCATGCATTTAAAGGGGAGGCCAGGTGCTTGCGTGTCTGGGAGTATATAGGAGTTAGGCTCTAACTAAATTATGGTGATGGCGACACAAGGTCAGATTCCACCATATTTACCGGAAAGGTGATGCGAGACACAGTTCCTTCCAGGCACGGTCGATGCCGCAGGCTCCCGTGTTCTTTGGGTGCAATGACGAGTATAGGCCTCCAGTGGTTGATGATTTTATAAGCATGATATACAGTTTTGAAAAATCAACCATTGATGTACGGTCGCCCAGGCTTCCATAGAGATTTAAAGCAAACGGTTGAGCCCAAACTCCTGTTTAGATTTCAAAATGATTGGTTGAGCCCAGGCTCCCGTGGGATTTTAAAGCAAACGGTTGAGCCCAGGCTCCCGTTTTATTTTTCAAAGCATGCGGTTGAGCCCAGGGCTCCGTTTTATAAAAAGTTTTAGAAACTTTTTAAAGCAAGAAGAGATTGTGAAATGTTTATACATTTTTGAAGCAAAGTTTATAAAAAGTTTTTATAAACTTTTAAAGCAAGCAAGGTAAAGCAAGCAAGCAAGAGAATTGAGAAAGTTTTCTAAACTTTTAAAGAAAAACAAAGCAAAGCAAACAAGTATTGAAAGTTTTATAAACTTTTAAAAGCAAGCAAGTACAGAAAAGTTTTAGAAACTTTTAAAGTAAGCAAAGCAAAGTAAGCAAGCAAGGCTTCTGGAAAATAATTGTAAAAGAAAGTTTTACAGTTTTGAGATGTTTTCCGGAAAAGCAAAATATTTATAAAGCATACACTCACTGAACTCGTTTAGCTCATTATTTTCTATTTTAAAAACTATTTTCAGTCTGGATACACAAGGCCATTTGGAGCACAATGGATTTGTCACGACATCGATATAAGTGCGTATTAGTAATAATATTTTGTAAGAATATACTTTGAATTTGTATAATGGAACATATGTATGTACATAGTGTAGTTTTGAGGAAATGTGTGGGATTGCTAGTTGTCATATTTGGATAAAGTATAAATTGTATATACAGGATTTGGAATTGTTCTATATGCAGCCATCATGCTGCCGAGGTTTTACCGCTGCCAAGATTTTACCAAATCCTAAGTTGGAAAAAGAAAGAAAAATTTTTATATGAGGTTTAAGCAAGCAATACGGCTTCACTTCCGCGGAGTCTTCTGGTCGTTAGAGTAGCGGTGGGGATTTCTGTAAGAGTCTTTTTGTTTCTCCCGCTTGATGGTAGGGGTGGGGGTGTCATTTCTTATCTTTCTTAGTGTACACAAGTGTTCATGAAATGTGTTAGTAACAAGAATTGCATGAGTATACTCACACCAAAATTTCTTCTAGGCTAGACATTTTTATAAGATATATAATTGATAGTTCTATATTTTTTATACAAGATACTTGAGTGGCTAAGACAATTGTTTGTCAATATTGCAATTGGAAACCGTGTTTCACCATCGCTCATTGAAGAAACACTAAGCTTACATCCAAGCTAGGCACGGTGTACAATTGTGTCATCTATCTCTAAGGTGACACCTAAAATAAATACTACCTACATAAGTCTAAGTTGGCATATGTAGTTGTTATATATGTTTTATGAATGTTATAAGACTCTATTGTTAGAGTCATGGAGTTTGTTGTGAGTATGCATGATGAACCTTCATGTCATTTTCTAGTGTCTTTGTTGTGTTATTGTTATATTCCAATATTGACTTAGTTGCGTTTTACATTGATTGGATTGTTTGTGCAATGACCTATTTTTATAGAGTTTTTATGAAAGTTATAAGACTCTTTTGTTAGAGTCGTGGAGTTTGTTGTGAGTATGCAGGATGCACCTTCATGTCATTTCTTATGTCTTTGTTGTGTTATTGTTATATTCCGATATTGACTTAGATGTGTTTTACATTGATTGGATTGGTTGTGCAATGACCTATTTATATCGAGTACTTCCTAAATATATAGTGGAATCACATACAACATGAGCTTGGGCATAACATATGCTTCTACTTTGTGATAAATTTTGAGGGAAAATGAATGCTTAAATTCATGTCAATGATATTGGCTCTCAGACAAAGGAAGACGACCTTATACTGACAAAGAACGTAGAAAAAAAAAGCTAAAAGTTTGAGAAAAATCAATGCTACTCATTATAAGTAGTTTCTTAAATGGATACTTTGACACCCCTATCCCGAGGGTCCCGTTGACAACCCCTCAACCTGTGGAAACTTGTGGATATCGGGTGTCCCGATATCACACTCATTTGTCTCATATATTGAGGCCCATTTTTGCATATTTAATTCCCAAATATACAAAAATATATGATAGACTATTTAATCAATAGTTCATTTACCAGTCCTTTTATACAACAAAAAAGTATACATGTTCTGCTCGAATATAATACGTGAAAAAAACAAAACAAAATGAAGCCTCATCCGGCTCTCATCCCTCATGCGGTCCCATATGCGGGTCAGACACCTACACCGGACCTGTACCTAAAAGGGGGGTCCCACGACGGGGTGAGCAAAGCCCAGTAGAGAAATGGCTCCTACAAGGGCTACTTCACATCTAAGTGCATATGCAATGGTCGCACAACAAATACACATCCACTTAAATGTCTACATGAATGTCATATGTCATGCATGAAATGTCATCATGCCCATATCTCGAGTCACTCACCGAGCTCCCTCACACATGCACATATGCCAAGTGTGAAAACCGTCTTGGTATTACCCGATGACCCATGTATTGAGCCCTCATGATCCAGCACCCAATACTTACTAGTGCCAATGTTTAGCCAATCCCAAGTCAATCCCGACTCCTATCACACAACCCGAAGTCTATGTGATAATCATGACTGTCTGTCTTCTTTGAGCAACAAAACTTTTTGGATCACACCGCAGGTCTCTTACACCCATATTCTAGGCTTTTCACCTGAGGGGGTTAACGGTCCCCTTTTTGCTCTGCCCAACACACATTATTTATATTTATTTATTTTATTTTATTTTATTTTTGTAACCATGAGACATTTATTGGACGTCGTTTAAAGTACGAGCTCACTACCCATTCATCAACAATGATGATGGGTGACCACACCCATGCACACACACCCAACATAATGCGATGTCCCTGTGCATATGCGATGCTAATGCCACTGCAGGTTCTCATGTTACCTGTATGATGCACACTACATAGAACATTCTACTCAATCGTACTTCATGCTAAGTACCATGTAAACATATATAATTCACATCCATTATGTTAGTACATTTAAATACACATATATTAACATATCTGACACATATTCTGCATGTTATTAAATTGTCAACCTTAAAACACAAAAAAAAAACACTTCACATAAAATAACCATTCCCTGGCCATAATAAAAAAATCTAGACTTAGTCCATAAATTTTAGTCTCTGTTTTAAAGGATAAAAATTTAGCCACAAACTCGGCCCGAAAACTGTCTCGAAAAATAGTTCACTATAAAATCCATAACAGTCCAGCTTCGATCTCGGACTGATCACCCATGGCTACGGCAACCCCCAACACCGGAATACTTTTTTTTTACCAATTTTATCAATTTTACCAGTTCCGGACATCAGCCCCGGAATCAAAACCAATCTCAAAACCCGTCATGCTCGGTTCGAAAACCAGCCACAACAAAGTCCAACATGCATTTTCCAGCGATCAGGTACCAAAAATCGGCCGGATCACGACCTTGAAGCCCGGTCCGGGTATCCGAAAAACAGTCTCATGGTTGAAAAATCAGTCCTGTGATCAGTTCTAACCCACATGGCCATTTACGGCCCTTAAATAAAAAGGAACCCGAGTAGGAGAAACCCCTACCTCTTGGAGAGTGAAGCACCGAATCCTTCCGTTCTTAGTACCTACTCGTAGCTCTAGTCGAGTAGACCAACTTTAATTCTCGGGCTATCGAACTTTGGCCGCCGGAACACCGTAAAAAAAATTGGACAACTTTGCTTTTGTTTTTGTTTTTGTTTTTTTCTTCTTTCTCCACGCCCCATTTGTTTCTCCTTTCTCTTCCTTTTATAATGTTTTTTTTTTCTCCTTTCCTTTTCTAAGAACTCTTTTCTTTCTTTTTTTGCCTTCCTTTTTCTATTTCTCTTTTCTCATCTCATTTCCCTTTCATTTTCTCTTCTCCTTTAACATTTTCTCCCATTTAATCATTATTATTGACCGTATGGATCAAGGCAATTCCTCCCCATTTCCTCAAACTATGTGTGGCCATCAATTTTCCTTCTTTTTCTTTTATTCCTTATTCCGCTTTTATGACATCACACTCCCATGTGGCTCATTGTGAGCCATCCCTTCAAGTGCACCACATGGCTTTGCCAAGTTTCACTCTCTTGGGATGCGATGTGGCATCCCCTAATTACACCATGTGTCATCAGGCCATACATACCTCCGAAAAAGCGTAAATCCATTTGTCGAGATTTGTGAGAATTCCAGTGAGTAGCTAGATTTTGTGAGACGATTCCAATGGTGAAGTCCACTTCATCATCCGAGATCTAGAAAATTTTCAGGTTTTAGCTTGTACTATTTCGGCAAAATTATCGTTTTGCTCTTTTTCAGAAAAAATGAAATTTTCTCGGGTTTTACAGATGCATAATATAATAGGTTTTATTTATTTTTTGTTATTTGGTCAATAATATTATTAATGCCTTTTATCAATTATCTTTTTTTTTTCTACAAATGCTTTCCTTTATCAGAACTTAAGAAATAAAAATTTTATGAAACTTTTAACAATGAGATTTTCATCACCATATCACATATACAACTTGTCAATTATAATATATATATATATATATATATTGAAAGTTTAAATCGTCGTTCTTGTGGAATAAAACTTATATTGTTGTAACATGCAACAAATTATAGAGAAGAATAAAAAAAGAAGAAGAAGAATCCACACACATATATTTCATGTGGTTCAACAATGTGCCTACATCCACAAGAACGACGATTCAAACATTTTACTATCACCAATTAAGGATATATACAAGGGTATTTATAGTAACCATAGGTATGATAGAATTTCAATATATATATTTTAAATTTTTTTATACGTAAGGTTATTATAAATATGCCATATATATCTAATTGAATGATAGTGGATACAAGTCGTCATTCTATAACATAAAAGCATATTGTTGTAAGCATGCGAAGTGTAAGGAATAAAAAGTGAAGAAGAACCCACACGCATTACGTGGTTCGACAATATGACTACTTCCATAGGAACAACGATTTAAACAATATATATATATAGTCATATTTAGGGTCATCATAAATACCCTTTTATATATTCCTAATTGGTGATAGTGAAAAGTTTAAACCACTGTTCAAGGGGATGTAGGCACATTGTCAAACCACATAAAATATATGCGAGTGGATTCATCATCATTGGGTTTTTTTTTTTTTAATCTTCTTTATTAATTGTTGCAGTTTATAACAATATAAGTTATATATATATATATATATATATATATATATATATAACTTATATTTTTGTAACCTCCAACAATTAATAGAGAAGATTAAAAAAAAACATAAAGAAAAAGAATCCATATGCATAGATTTTACGTGGTTCGACAATGTGACTACATCCATAGGAATGACAAATTAAACTTTTTACTATCACCAATTAGGGATATATAGGAGGGTATTTATGATAAACCTAGGTATTAAAAAATATAAAAAATACATATATGTATATGGGTACTTTTGAAAATTTTTCATACCAAGGGTTATTTTATTTAAATAATTAAATAAATAAATTAATTAAAATTTTGTCATACTTAGGTTCATTAAAAATAACCTCCTATATATTCCTTATTGGCGATAATGAAAAGTTTAAACCGTGGTTTCTATGGTATAGAACCTATATTGTTGTTGCAACAATTAACAGTGAAAAAGAAAAAAAAAACACAAAGAAGAATCAACACGTATAGATTTTACGGGGCTTGTCAATGAATTACCAACATCTACAAGAACGACAATTTAAACTTTTCACTATCACCAATTACGGATATATAGTAGGTTATTTATAATAAGCCTAAATTTGACAAAATTTAAACAGTACCCATATCATATCGGTATTTTAAAATTTTGTGATACCTAAGGTTATTATAAAACTGCTCTATATATCACAGTGTGATTGAAAAAGTTAATAAGATCCTTTTGGATGTAGGCTCTTTTTTTTTTTTTTTTTTTTTTTGTAAAATCTATGCCTATGGATTCTTCTTATTTGTGTTTTTTTATTCTTCTATATTAATCCTAGAAAGTTACAAGAATATAAGTTTTATACCAACTAAGTAATATATTCTTCCTTCAAAACTTCTCTAATTGTAATAAGTTGATTTGTTTTTTTTTTATTCTTCTCTATTAATCGTTGCAGGTTACAGCAATATAAGTTTTGTACCAACCAACTTGTGTATTCTTCCTTCAAAACTTCTCTAGGGATATATATATATATATATCCCTAGAGAAGTTTTGAAGGAAGAAGCCACAAGACAGTTCATAAAACTTTTATTGTTTGTAACACATCAACGATTAATAAAAAATAATTAAAAAAAACTTCGAAAGAAAAAATCCACACACACATAGATTTTACATGGTTCGACAATTTGCCTACATTCATTGTTTAAACTTTTCACAATCAACAATTAGGGATAGATAGGAGGGTATTAATAGTAACCTTAGATATGAAAACATTTCAACATATATATATATATATATATATATATATATATATATATATATATATATATATATATATATATATATATATATATATTGGAATTTTGTCATATCGTAAGGTTATTATAAATACCCTCCTATGTATCCCTAATTGATGATAGTAAAAAGTCGCCGTTTCTATGGTATGAAACTTATATTGTTGTAACTTGCAAAAATTAATAGAGAATAATAATAAATAAAAAAAGAAAACAAAGAAGAAGAATACATGCACATAGATTTTACGTGGTTTGACAATGTCTTTACATCCACAAGAACGACGGTTTAAACTTTTCACTATATATAAGAAGGTATTTATAATAACCCTAGGTATGACAAAATCTATATATATATATATATATATATATATATATATATATATATTGAAATTTAATCATACTTAGGGTTATTAAAATACATTCCTATATATCCCTAATTGGTGATAGTGAAAAGTTTAAACCGTCATTCCTGTGGAATAAAACATATATTGTTGAACCTGCAACAATTAATAAAGAAGAATAAAAAAACACAAAGAAGAAGAATCCACAAGCATAGATTTTATGTGGTTCGAGATGTGCATACATCCACAAGAACGACAAATTAAACTATTAATATATATATTGAAATTTTGTCATACTTAGGTTCATTAAAAATAACCTCCTTTATATCCTTTAATGTTGATAATGAAAAGTTTAAACCGTCGTTCCTATGGAATAAAACATATACTGTTGAACCTGCAACAATTAATAAAGAAGAATAAAAAAACACAAAGAAGAAGAATCCACAAGCATAGATTTTACGTGGTTCGACAATGTGCATCCACAAGAACGACGAATTAAACTATTAATATATATATTGCAATTTTGTCATACTTAGGTTCATTAAAAATAACCTCCTTTATATCCTTTATTGTTGATAATGAAAAGTTTAAACCATCGTTCCTGTGCTATAGAGCATATATTGTTGTAACTTGTAGCATTTAATAAAGAAGAAGAAGAATCCACATGCATACAATGAGCCTACATCCACAAGAATGTCGGTTTACACTTTTCATTATCACTAATTAGGGATTTATCAAAGGGTGTTTATAATAAGCCTAGGCTTGACAAAATTTCAAAAATACCCATATCATATTGGTATGGGTATTTTGGAAATTTTGTGATACCTATGGTTATTATAAGAACTCTCCTATATGTCCCTAATTGGTGATTGTGAAAAGTTTAAGTCATCGTTCCTGTGGATGTAGGCTCATTGTCGAACCTCATAAGAACTATGCCTATGGATTGTTTTTCTTTGTTTTTTTTAATTTTTCTATATTAATCGTTGCAGGTTATAACAATATAAGTAGCAGGTTACAACAATATAAGTTTTATACCAACAGTTAATAGAAAATAATTAATATAACCCAAAGAAGAAGAATCCATACACATAGGTTTTATGTGGTTCGACAATTTACTTGCATTCATAGTGTAAACTTTTCACTATCACCAATGAGGGATACATAGAAGGGAAATTATAGAAACCTTAGGAATGGAAAATTTTCAATATATATTGGAATTTTGTCATAGCTGTTAACCCTACCCAGCAACAGGAATCAACATACATTCCAGGAAACTGGTGCAATATTTGGAGTTTGATGTTGCCACCAAGTATCAAGTTATTTCTTTTGCAAGCTTGTATGGGATGTCTCCAAGTATTGGAAGTGTTGAGGAGTAGAGGTATGCCTTAATTCTATGTTTCCGGTATGTAATCAAGAGTCGGAAACGGTTTGCCATGCCTTAATCTCATGCAGTAAATTTAGCACATATTTTGTTAACAGCAACCTAGATGTCAATGCTATCGGAACAGGCTCTCTAGAAGATTTCTTCCTTATAAGAATTTCCCATCTAAGCAAGGAGAAGGCTAGTACTTTTGGGATGTTATTATGGACAATCTGGAAGCAAAGAAATGCTAAACTGTGGTCTGGCAATAGTCTTCCACCCTTGGTTTCCATCCAGCAGGGTCTCCTTTTTGTTTAAGATTGGTGATGGGCTAGGGAGAGTCACCTTACTATCAATCATACTCAGTTGTCAACTCCTTCCCGATGGGTTAGACCCGACCGTGGTTGCCTCAAATGCAACATTGATGGAGCAGTTTTTACTAAATCACTCAAGGTAGGTTTTGAGTACCTTATACGTGATGATTGTGGAAAGTTAATACAAGCTTCATCTAGAACTATCCCAGGTTGTTTTTCTCCCGCAATAGTGGAAGCCATGGCCCTTCGTGAAGCTGTTAAATAGATCATACTGTAACGGCCTGTCCCGAGATGGTGTACGGTACGTGTAACTGTAGGGTCGCATATGTGCACCAAGGGCTTCCTTAATTATTTGAGTGCCATAGTAGTATTTTTTTTTTTCAAAGAATTGTGGCACTGTAAAACCCTAAAAAAAATTATTAGAAATTTAAAAAAAAAAAATCAAAAGGATAATAATAACAATAAATTGTCATAATGGTTCAGGGAAGCCTAGAAATTCTCTAGATCTCGGATGACGAAACGGACTGCGCCTTTAAATTCGTCTCGCGAAATCTAGTGACCTAGAAAAGTTTCATTGAATTATGAGACAAGCGGAATATTTTTATGATTTTCTGGGTGATAAGCCGCTAGTGACTTCAAGGACGAGATTTTTACGAGAATCTCGAAAGTTAGGAAATGTCTTGAGCTTAGTTCATTTAAAATAAATAAATTGTTTAGAGGCTAGAAATAGGCCGAATGAAGCGATATAGTATGTAGCCCCTGGCTTAGGGATCGTTGACTACCCGTCAACCCGCGGAATACTCTTGAATGTCGGGTAACCCGACATTTTTCACGAAAATCGGGCGAGTACCACATGCGGGGAGGCCTGCGAATCTAGCTTTGTATATAGCACGTCCGAACATCAATATCATGAGTGCAAACTGACCACTTGGGCCCATTACAACACTACTCATCAATATATATATATCCATTATATCCGATAGTTTTTCGGAGTTCAATTGTTTTTACTCTTAGACAACATATATTAAAATTAAAACAATTCTAATACATGTAGAACCATCAAAGCCACATTTCCGGCTTTCTTCTAAACGGCCTCTATGATGGACCGTCTCCTCGCACGCTCCCTGTACCTGTAAAATAGTATCCCTCAACAGGGTGAGCTAATGCTCAGTAGTGGAATCACCCTAAGTGAGCTACTCTCCACCTAAGTGCATATGAAATGCTCCAAAATAAACACACATTCAAGCAAATGCATGATCCTACTTGAATGTCTAACTAATCATCTCATATCCCGAGTCCTCCCAGGCTCCTCACTATTACGTATGAGAACCTTAGTTTTTATTTTTTTGTGGACAACCCTCCGATGTATATATCAATTGGGTCGTCTCCAACGATTGATATTTTTAGTATGGACCACCCTCCGATAATTATTATTATTTGACAACCCTACGAAACCATTCTCTCAAGAATCACCTCATGCACTCACTCCTATTGTTCTAAAGGGTGCCCCAGTGCATATGGAATCCATGATGCCAATTCTAATACAATTATATAACACATGTAAATATATAATAATGCATATATTCACATAATTTAAATCACACAAACATGTCATGTAATTTCACCATCAATTACATCAAAATTAGCTCACGTGGGCTAATGATCAAACACGAGCAACTTGATTTGAATTACTCAACCAAACACATTATTTCCACGAATTATTTTGCTGAACACTATTCTGGGAATAATTAGAGAGCCCTCGATTTACTATTCTGACAATCCTGATCATCAGTTCACTTAGTGAACCCGAATTTTACGGCCATTCCAGGCCTTATACACATAAAGTATCATTTAATGCACAATTTATCACATAATGCACCTAAACAGTCCATACCCATACACGGACTGCCCAAAAATAGTGCTCTAATTTTTCACAATTAGGTCGAAGCTTTGGGGTAGAATCAAAGCCCCTCTGGAAGCCTCATTCAACTGAAGCATCAATAAAGTACTTAAACAAGAGTAAGCCAAGTAGGATGGGGCCTCCTCTACTTTTTTCCTGCTTTGCATCTACGCACCTTGCCTGCTTTCTTTACCTCAAGGAGTTTCGACAAACTCCTTAAATCCAGAGGTCTGCGAAGCCCTCTTCGTAGGCAACTCCTTCTTGTCTAGGCCAATTTGGTCTAGATCTTCAGGAATGCTTAGAGAGAAGGTACTCTCTCTCTAAAAATAAAAAAAAACCAGCAACTACTGCCGATTTCCTCCTCTCACGTTTTGGTCCTCCCCCTTTTGAAGAAGAAGGCACTATTTGCCTTTTGTCTCATTCACTTCATTAAACTTTCCAAAAATGACATTTATGTCCTTCTTTTCCCAGTTTTGACACTCGACACTATCTCGGCCGTCCATTTTTATCATTTCTCTACTCATGCCACTTATGGCACATGAGTACGTGTTCTATGTGATTTTTTTCGCATCAAATATCGTCTTCTATGACACGGAATTATGATGCCTCGAAAGCGTGTCAACCGGTGTCTCGAGATTGACCAATTCGACGTGCTAGCTAGATTTTGAGACGATTCCAACGATTGAAATTAAGTTTAGTCATCAGGATCCTAGAGAATAAATTTTGGATTTTTAACTTAGAGTACAGTTTTTAATAACAGATTACAATTTTACCCTTTTTCCAGAAATTGGAATTTCTCGGGTCTTACATTCTCCCCTCCTTAAAAAGAATTTCGTCCCGAAATTCTGGGCAATCACAATCACTCACATGCATATCACTCTACCATGCATGTAAACAGTCATTTAAATCTTAAACGACTAAACCACGTACCTTCATCCCTAAACAAGAAGGGATAGGTGGCCCACATCGTGTCATCGCGCTCCCACGTTGACTCCTCCACTCCATAGTGCCGCCATAGCACTCTCACTAGCCTCAAGGTCTTGCGTTTGCAAGAACGATCCTTGGTATCTGAAATGCACACTAGTCCCTCCTCAAAGGTCCATCAATGTCAACCTACACTCGTACGATCCTTGCATGGTGTTTGGATCTGGCGTATATTTTCGGAGCATGGAGACGTGAAACACCTCGTGGACACCTAACGTGTTGGGCGGTAAAGCCAACCGGTACGTTACAACGCCTATCATCTCGAGCATCTCGATAGGCCCAATGAATCTCGGCGATAGCTTCCCACGCTTGCCGAACCTAACCACTCCTCCCTTAGGCATCACCTTCAAAGCGTGATCCACAGCGCCGAACTCTAAGAATTCGACGCTCTCGTACATCTTCGCAGCTCTTAAATCGATACGGCGGAAGTGAGAGAACATTTGTCATATCAAGCTCACCTTCTCAGTTTCTCCTAATCGAGTCGGGACTAGTAGTGGAACCGCTCCCGTCTCGATCCAACATAGCGGTGACTGCATGGCCTCCCATACAATGCCTCATATGGTGCCATACGTATGCTCGCACAGTGCCCATTGTTGTAGGCGAGTCCACTAAGAGCAAGTGCTTCCTCTGCCCTTATGACCAAAAGGCATTATGCTCGCAAGCGTGTCCTCCCAACATACGTATATAGTCTACACAACGTGTAACCCTACACAACCCTTACTTTTTGTGTAAACGCTGACCTTCCCAAGGTCACAATCACTGACAATCCAATGGACCGTCAACCTAATCCATGTCATGAATGACATCCATATCTAGAGCCACTGCATTCAATGACACTGATACGATTTCCAAGGTGTCGAATCTCGAGTCCTCCTGGAGCTCTTATCCTCTAAACTCTAAGTCTACGTGATAACCTGACCGTGTGTTTTCATCTCGATTAACCTAACTCTTCGGCTCACACTTCGAGCCTCGCTCATTCCTACAGAGGGGTCGGGATATCTTCCACGAGTCTCATACCACTAACTCGAGTTCTCACCTTAGGGATTCTTGGCCTTTTGCTTTGCAACCTCCTAATTACTCTTCATTTCTTGAATCAGACTATGAGTCTTCATTCGATGTAGTTCTAAAGACAAACTCAGCCAGCATACAGAGTGGTGAATGGCCGTCTAGTGCACCCACACCCAGGCTCGACGATGTTAAGTGCACACAGAACGATAATGCCATCTTGTGACACCCCGATCTGGGAGTCCACCAAAGCGAGAATCTGGAGATCTCTCACTCATAATCCCGACCTATCTCAATTCGACTCTCCTACACCTAGGGAAGAACATCCATACACAGCTTCTCTAAAGGCCTTAGCATAAAACCCAAAATCCAAGGCATGGGTGCAAACAACGAACTAAGGTCGATGCGACAACCGATGGTTGTCGGCTCATCATCTCCAAACATGACATCCTTGATGATATGTCTACCCTAAGGTCCTGCGCTTAATTTGCCTTGACTGCGATACGTCACGCTTGACTTCGGCCCACACTCGGCCCTCGGCCTATACTGTCTTCTTTGGGAGTGCTTGGCATATAACACCAGCTGGCTGGATTCCTCGACCGGGTACTAAGGTGTGGAGGAATGAACCGTATACTCTCATGTTCTACGGCTAATTGGGGCTACTTGTTGTCCCAAAGTCTTGGGATCCACTGTCTGCAGGGAAATCGATCTCACATACCCAATCCACGGCCTTGAGGTCACAGGCTTCGTGTGAACGAAGTCTTACCTCTTACGGCCCAGAAGGTGATCCTCCCTCTTGCCACCCCAGCACCGCATCGAGTGCTCAGGTATCCTCGATCTCTCTCTATGGTCGGGGTCATCCCAGCCATGAGTCCATGTCGATAGGCGAGTCTACATCACCTTGAATGGACAACTTTAGCCCGTTCTTGAATCTCTGTAATGCTCGACGATCCCGGGGAACTACGTATCTCGGGTGACGTTCGGTCTCTCGACTCATTCACGGCCTCGACCTTCTGCGGAGTCGTGACACTCCGATCTTGACACCACATGTCACAAATCTCACCTCAGTAAGCCAAAACTCGCACTTCTTGGGCAGCGTCTGGTGATGGTCTCTCAAACAAGCGTAACACAATCCTCCAAGTGATACTCATGCTCCCTCTTGCGGGAGTAGATCAAGATGTCATCCACGAAGACTACGACAAGCTGATCTAGATAGGGTTGGAATACCCTATGCATGAGGTCCATGAATCTTCTTTGGCGCATTCGTCGATCAAAGGGCATCACGAGTAAGCTCAAAGTGCCCATAGCGGCGTCCACTGGCAGCTGTCTTAGGGATATCTATCTCCACAACCCTCAGTTGATGGTAACGGTCACGAGTCTATCTTAGAGTGGAGCTCGCGCTCCTCTTAGCGATCAAGCAGATCATCGATCCTCGGCAATGGAGTCAGATTCTTGATTGTAACCACTGTTCATTTGACAGTGTCGATGCACGATGAAGGGTCTTGTCCTTCTTCTTCATAAGCGAGCCAGGGCCCCATGGTGAAGTCTTTCTGTTTGATGAACCCCTTATCCGAGTAACTCACGTAGTTGAACCACGAGTTCTGACTCAGTTGGTGCCATCACATCTTGGTCGTAGAGATGGGTGAAGTACCGGTGTAACTACGTCTTGAAGTCTACTACCCTCACGTGGAGGTAGTCAGGTAGCTCATACGAGGAAAACATCCACATGCTGCTGCTTACTCGGGGTAGATCTAAGTGCAGTCTCACCTCATCCTCTGGAGTAAGGCTTGCTAGCTAACATGACTGTCCTGACACTGGACTCATTATCTTTGTGCGGGGAAAAATATCATGTGTCCCCTGAAATACCACAGTATCGTCCTGCGTGTGGCGAGTAACTCTCCCTACGCTCCACGTTCGATGCGACCTGTGGGTTGTCAGCTTGATCCATCCCGGGATGACCTTCGAACTCTGACGTATCCGTGATCCTCGGGTCCAGCTGTGGGTAGAGTCCCGAGATCTCCATTTCGCAGCCACGACATACCATCATATTCCTCGCCTAATCCCTGAGGGAGAACTCACATCTAATGGCTCCTCTAAGGTCTCGAGAGGTCTTGCCCATTTCCACAATATTTGGGCCCCTCACTCTCTAGATTTGGAACACGGCTTGTCTAATCTGGTAGTGTCGAGGAGGTAATCTCGCCAGCCTCCCCAACACCTTCTCAATCTGCGCCCAGACAATGGTGCGCCGCCATGGGACCTCCTCCTTGTGAATGTCGGAGGATGATGCGCCCCAAACCTCACGGAGGTTACTAGGACCTCCACGACTACCTGCTTCTGCAGCATCTGCGATCGCGGCCTTGCCGCGATACCTGCGGCCACCTGACAAAGGCACATCAAATCTTGGTGGTGACCGGTGCCACCAATGCTGGGCGCCCTCTCGTCCTCGTCCTCAACTAGCCATCTACACAGTTTAAATGACAAGTTCAATCTCAATGCAGTATCTCTACGGCTCAAACACAGCCCCGAGACACCATTCATACACATAAATCAATGTATACACATTGTCCTTGCATTTACAGATAATGCAAGAGAATCAATTATACATTTAAAACATTTTTTTTTCAACAAAAATTTCATTTTTGAAAATTTTATTTTTCGAAAATTTTGTCTAATTTTATTTGATTTTATTTTATTTAATTAAATATTTTAAAAAAAATTCAAAATTTTTTTTTCTTTCACTATTTTTTTCACACATTTTTGGCTACTGGAGAAAATGTCCCAAGATATATTCATCCAAGAATTTTTTTTTCATCAATACACAAATAATTTTATAAAATTTGCTCTTCACATTTTCTTTAGTTTTCACACTATAAAACCTTAGAAATGATTTTCTTCTCTAAATTTTTTATTTTTCAGAATACTCAAACAAATTTATAAAAATTTATTTTATTCACTTTTCTTCAGTTTTACACCTTGTAAAACCTCAGAAAATATTTTCTTCATCTCTAAACCAAAGAACTTTATTAAAATTTAGTTCATTTTCTTTTCTTTTTCCAGTTTTACTCACTGTAAAACTCTAAAATATTTTCTAAGATATTTTCTAACACATCAATGTGCTAATTACTAAGCGCACATAAATAATCTCAACACATCACAACCATGATCACACATCATTCATATAACATACAACTCATGTTATACACGCAATCACACCTCAAACACCATGCATGCAGTGTTCTATTCCCGTGATTTCCTAGGTAATCTCATACCTAAACTTAACATCGAACCACACCTAGTGTGACGTTCTTACACCTCAAAGACTATGGCCTAAGCCCAAGCCCTCATTCTCTAGGTTTTCATATACCTATACTCTACATCAAACCACCCAAGTGGTGATGGATACCCCGAACTGGCTCCACAAGGTATTATTAATACCTAAGCTGCGATACAGGCTATGACCTTGGCTTAGGGGGTCCGTTGACTACGGTGACCGGAATACCCCGTGAATGTCGGGTAGCAGGCATTTTCCTGTCAGGTGATCTCTTTTATGCGGGCTCTACCCCGAATACAAAACTTTTGTATATAGCACATCCCCGAACATCAATATCATGAGTACAAACAAGCTGCTTGGGCTTGATACAACACACTACTCATCAATATATATATATTCAACTATATCCAATAGTTTCTAGAGTTCAATTATTTTTACTCTTATACAACATATATTAAAATTAAAACAATTCTAATACATGTAGAACCATCAAAGCCACATTTAGAAGCTTTCTTCTTGACCTCTATGATGGGCGAGTCTCCTCACACGCTCCTGTGCACATGAAATATTATCCCTCAACAGGGTGAGCTAATGCTCAGTAGTGGAATCACCCTAAGTGGGCTACTCTCCACATAAGTGCATATGCAATGCTCCAAAATAAACACACATTCAAGCAAATGCATGATCTGCCGAATGTGTAATAATCATCTCATATTAAAGTCACTCTAGACTCACTCACTCTTTTAATGCATTGTAAGGAACGCTTGGATTTTTATTTGTTTGTGAACAATACTCAGATGCATATATCAATTGGGCCGTCTCAGGTGATGATTGATATTATGTATGGACTACCCTCAGTGTATATCGATTGGATGGAGTCTTGACGATTGATATTTTTAGTATGAATTTACCCCTCAGGTAGTGTATTATTATTTGACAACCCTCATAAACCATTCTCTCGAAATCACATCCACTCCTCCTATTGTTCTAGGGTGCCTGGTATAACCTGGAATGCATGGTGCCAATTCTAATACAATTATATAACACATGTAAATATATAATAATGCATATATTCACATAATTTAAATCACCTGAAACATGTCATGTAATTTAACATCAATTACATCAAAAATTAGCTCCGCGTGGGCTAATGATCAAACACGAGCAACTCGATTTGAATTACTTAACCAAACACATTATTTCAAAAAAATTATTTTGTGAACACTATTCTCGGGAATAGTGAAACCCTCGGTTACTATTCCCGGCAAATCACCAATCATCGGTTCACTTAGTGAACTCGAATTTTACGGCCATTCCCGGCCTTATACACATAAAGCATCATTTAATACACAATGTATTACATAATGCACCCAAACAGTCCATACCCATACACGGACTGCCCAAAAAAGGTGCTCTAATTTTTCACAATTCGGTCCCAAGCTTTGGGACCGATCAAAGCAACCTCATTTCATTCGACTCAAGCATCAACAAAGTACTTAAGCGAAAGTAAGAATCCAAGTAGGATAAATCCCTACCTCCCGAGAGTTTGGCAAACTCATAATCCGTACCCACCTTGAAGCCCTCTCAGCGTAGAGCTGACTTTCTTTCTTGTCAGAAGGCAATTTCGAAGGTCAGTCTTAGGAATCTTAGAGAGAAGGTACTCTCTCTCTAAAAATAAAAAAAACCAGCAGCTACTGCCGATTTCACCTCCTCTCAAGTTTTGGTCCTCCCCCTTTTGAAGAAGAAGGCACTATTTGCCTTTTGTCTCATTCACTTCATTAAACTTTCCAAAAATGACATTTATGTCCTTCTTTTCCCAGATTTGACACTCGGCACTATCTCGACCGTCCATTTTTATCATTTCTCTAATCATGCCACTTGGCACATAGTGCGTGTTATATCGTGATTTTCATCATCAATATAATCTTCTGACACGAATTACGATGCCTCGAAAGCGTGCCAGCTCCGACTATCTAGGGTCGACGAAATTAGGCGTGCTGGACTGATTTTCTTGAGGCGATTCCATGATGAAGTCGTTCGTAATCAGAGATCCAGAGAATAAATTTTGGATTTTTAACGAGTACAATTTTGTAACCAAAATTATGATGTTGTAATTTTGAGAAATTAAGATTCACCAAGTGCTTCTGGTATGTATCGAATAATAATAATAAGAAAAAAAGGATAAAAACAAAAAAAACAAAGAAAAGTCAAAAGGGAGGTGGGAGAGAGTGTGTAGAGTGAGAGAAAAATATATTTTTTTTCTTCTATTCGCTTCTCTCTAAGATCTACGGAAATCAAACCATAGGTTTTCGTCGAAGCAAAAGGCAATGTCAGTCCACGCATCGAGAGCTACGCGTGGGACCAAAATCTTAGTGTTTAGATCAGCTCAGAAGTGAAATTTTCAACTTATGTTATTTAATCGAAAGGTCGTACAATGGCTTGAGATTTTCTTGAATCTTGTGAGGAGGCGTAAATTTCGAGTACAAAATTTTTTGAGGTGGGTTAGAATTTTGAGGCTGTTTTCGGACCGATCCAGGGTTGAATTTTGGGATATTTTAGGAACAATCGGGTTGAGATTTTAAGATTTGTTTTAGGATAATCCGGGGCATGAGATTTTGAACTATTTTTGGCTGATCGGTGTGTTGAGAGGTTTAGTTTTGATCTGGGAGCGATGTTTCGGTTTATTTTCCACCTAGGAGTCATTTTGGTCTTAGTTGAGCCTTAGGGACTATTTGAATGTGTAGGGTAAAAGCAGAGGTGGAGAAATTGTGAAGTCGTGCTCAATTATTGTAAACGGAAAGGAGAGTGTTCTAAACTTTAGTTTGCAATGCTAGTGCATTATTTTATAAATCGTTTTACGATTTCAATGTTATGGTTTTAATTGTTAAACCATATTTTAAAGCTTATGGTTTTGATTTGTTAAACCATATTTTATAAAGCAAGCAAGTAAGCAATATGCTTTATTAAGCGAGCAAGCAATGACTTATATTTTATAAGTTAGGCCTTAAAGAAATCCTAGTCTTAAGCAGAAGCATTGCCGGTCAAAGGTATTCGTGCGTGCGAGGAAGTTAAGACATTATTGCATTTCATTTTATATTTGCCTAGTATGCAAACTTAACTCATGCATTATGGCATATTAGAGGGAGGGATCGTGGCGCGTCTTTGGGTATATGAGTTAGCAGCTTATTATGTGGTGATGGAGCATTCCACCATATTTACCGGAATAGGTGATGTGGACACGAGGTCCTTCCATCAGCACGGTAGAGACATGGGTTTCCTATGTTTACTAGGGTACAACAAGCAAGAAAGGCCTCAAGTGGTTTATCATTATATTTATAAGCATTTTACATCTGACTTAAAATCGACCAGCGATGTGACAAGCATTTTTATGAAAAGTTTTAGAAACTTTATAGCAAAGCAAGCAAGGTTTTAAAAAGTGTTTTGTAAGATCGTTTTTGCGGTTTGGACATTTTAGAAAAAAAGCAAGCATTTATAAAGCATACACTCATTGAGTTCTTTAGCTCATTATTTTCTGTTTTTAAAAATTATCTTCTAAATGCAGTCGTTTGGACAGGAAATATCGGGGATCTCACGATTTCTAAGTTATATGTGCTATATTTACTCACTATTGTGTATATTTGTAAAGAAAGTGTAACTAAATTTTGTAAGAAAATACTTTAAACTTGTATAGTTGTGCATATGTATGTACATAGTTTTATTTTGTGAAAATGTGATGAGCCTGAGGCTCTTTTGAAGAAGTGTTGTTGGTTGCCATATTTTAGAAGTAAAAATTGTATTTACAGGTTTTGGAACATGTCCTATATGCAGTTGTTAAGCTGCCGAAATTTTATAAAATCACAAGTTTAGAAAAGCAAAAAATTTTATACAGGTTTTCAGCAAGCAACACGGCTTAGCTTCACAAGATTCTCTAGTCATTGGAAGTATCGGCTAGAATTTCTATGTGTGAAGCACATCTCTGCTGAAGCTAGGGGTGGGGTGTGTCACATACAGTTACAACTAAGCCATGTGGTGTTCGAGACAGACAAAATAGTAGTGGATACCTTTCACTCCCAAAGAATTGATCAATCTGAGTTTGGGTGTTTGGTAAATGATTATAAGGCTCTTTTTTCTTTAAATGCCAACTTATCCCTTCGTTTTATCAAAAGGCAAGCCAACAGAG
Source organism: Tetrastigma voinierianum (assembly GCA_016808115.1). NCBI lineage: Eukaryota > Viridiplantae > Streptophyta > Magnoliopsida > Vitales > Vitaceae > Tetrastigma > Tetrastigma voinierianum. Next base: position 1,665,784 of record JAEQBH010001219.1, read on the forward strand.
TAGCTCTCATTGTGGTTAGAGCTGCTTGTTATAATGCTAGTCCTTCTTACTGGCTTGAGGCTCATCTTTTCATTGTGGAAGCCCTTGCAATTGATTGTTCTTCCTGTTGATCCTTAATACAAAGGTTTTATTAAAAATAAATAAATAAATAAATACCCTCCTATGTATCCCTAATTGGTGATAATGAAACATTTAAGTTGTCAGTATAAAACTTAATTTGTTGTAACCTGCAAAAATTAATCGAGAAGAATAAAAAAAACAGAGAAGAAGAATATGCAAGCCTAGATTTTACGTGGTTCGACAATGTGTCTATCCACAGGAACTATGGTTTAAACTTTTCACTATATCCAATTAGGGATATATAGGAAGGTATTTATAATAACCCTAGGTATGAAAAAATCTATATATATATATTGAAATTTTGTCATACCTAGGGTTATTATAAATACCTCCCTATATATCCCTAATTGGTGATAGTGAAAAGTTTAAACTATCGTTCTTGTGGAATAAAACATATATTGTTGAACCTATTGCAATTTATACAAAAGAATAAAAAAAACACAAAGAAGAAGAATTCACATAGATTTTACGTGGTTCAACAATGTGCATACATGCATGGTAGCGAAAATTTAAACTATAATAAATATATATATATATACTTTATCATACTTAGGGTCATTAAAAATAACCTCATATATATTATCCCTTATTGGTGACAATGAATATTTTAAACCGTTGTTCATGTGGTATAGAACCTATATTGTTGTAACTTGCAACCATTAATAGAGAAGAAGAGTAACCTACAACCATTAATAAAGAAGAGGAAAAAAAAAACATAGAGAAGAAGAATCCACACGTACGTGGTTTGCCAAAGAGCCTACATCCACAAGAACGATGGTTTAAACTTTTCACCAATTAGGGATATCTAGGAAGGTATTTATAATAACCCTAGGAATGAAAATTTTTCAAAAATACCCATATCATATTGATTTTTTTTTTTTAATTTTCATACATAGGGTTATTATAAATACTCTCCTATATACCCCTAATTGGTGATGGAGAAAAGTTTAAATGTAATAGGGTGATATACATATATATATATATATATATATATATATATATATATATATATATATATATATATATATATATATATATATATATATATATATATATATATATATATATACTCTCATTATTACAATTGGAGAAGTTTTGAAGGAGGAATACACAAGTTGGTTGGTATGAAACTTATATTATTGTAGCTTGCAGTAGTTAATAAAAAATAATTTAAAAAACCTAAAAAAGAACAATCCACACGCATAGATTTTGTAAAACCTAAGAAAATTCAAATTTTCTGAAAAATGGTAAAATGGTAATTTCGGTCAAAATCCGGAATTGTTCTAGATCTCGGATGATGAAACGGACTTCACCATTGAAATCATCTTGTGAAATCTAGCTATTACGTCGAATTTCGTTGAATTCCAAGATAGTCGGAATTTCACGTTTTTTGAGGCACGGAAGGTGGTGCAGGACACTTAGTGCATTTTGGTGAAACCGAGATGCGGTACGTGTCAGGGTCGAGCTAGTCAAACATGAGCTCAAGTGGGACCCATGAGACATGGCAACATGTGGTGGGTGAAATCCTATGGTAGATGGATAAGGGATAAGGTGTAATCCATGGTGGCGACTTAGAATGTGACATGTGGCAAGTAAGAGGACAAGTTCTCTTGACCCATCTTGACCAAATTAATTGGGAGAAGAGAAGGAGAGAGAGAAGAGGAAATCGAAAGAGAGAGGGAGAAAGAGAGCTTTTAGAGTGAGAAGCTCTCACTTCTCTCTAGATTTTTCGACGATTGGTCCATCGAATCACGGCGAGACAAGAGGCATGGTTGATCCCCACTACAAAAGCTACGCATGGGTATCGGTATTATGGAGTTTCGACAACTTCAGGAGGTAGGGGTCTTCATCCTACTTGAGTTAATCTTTGGCTAAGAGCCATTTTAATGGTAAGGGATGTTTGGGGGCCTGAGTGGCTGTTCATTCGGTTCCAAAAATTTGAATTTGGAGTGGGTAAAATCCCAAGTTATTGTTGGAGCGGAGTCCCGAAACTGGCCAGAGGACTATTGTGTGGCTTTCACGTGTTGATATGTTATTGCTATGATTGAATAACATGTTGTTATGTGTAAGTGTTGTTAATATATGCATGCTTGATAATATTTAACATGTATTGTATGAAATGGCATAATGCATTTCATACGGAGACAGTAGAGTACTAGGTGTAAGTGCATCTGGCATATTTTGGAAAAATATATCTGAGGGTGGGCCAAAATTAATTATCGGAGTATGTCCAATATATATGAGTCGGAGGCTTGTCCACAAAATTAATTATCGGAGTATGTCCACTATATATGCGTCAGATGGTTGCCCACAAATTAAACAAATAGATTTGTTTGGAAACAATTTTCATACATGGCACAAGCATGTGTGAGAGAGTCGATGAGGACTTGAGGCATGGGATTGGGCATGGAGCAGTGGTAGGAATCATGGAATTAACTTGAATGTATTATTGTTTGCCATTGCATGACACATAGGTGGGAGTAACCCAATGTAGGAAAATTCAACTCTTGGCGTGCTTGCCGGAGTCGTGGAATAACGATTTTAGGTCTTGAAGATGCACAGGGATAGGACGCATCGAGGGCATTAAAAGCAAAGAAATGGCCAGATTTGGCCTTATTTCTGTATTTTGTAAAAATCTGGGTAGAAAACCCAGTTTTTTGTAATTTGTAATTAAAAACAAATTGTAATTAAACTCCTTTTGTATAATAAATACACTTTAGTGAGTTTTCTAAGTTCCAGAAGCCTTTGTAGTAATAAGGCATTTTGTTGGTTTTGATGTGCGAGAACATAGAAAAAAGTCACGGGGACTAAAATGGGGTGAAATTTCTTTGCCCGTTTCAATTACGGGTGCGTGACTTAAGGGGTGTCGAGATAAGAGGTGTGGCGTCTTGGCGGAACACGCTGTGCGAATGTGTGAGAGAAGGCGCGCCACGTAATCGCGGCGAAGACAGCAGTGTCGCGACAAGGGGTAGGGCAATGAGGGCCTTAGAGTGTCGCAACACAGTTTTGATGTTGCGACATGGAAGCTGTGTTAGGGGCAAGGTTTGTGTCGCGACCCAGTTCTGGTGTTGCGATAGGGTTGGCTACCTTAGGGGACCCGGCCTTGGAGTGTGACATGAAGCGCATCGCGGCGATGAGTCTTGGGCGTGCTCCGGTATGACTAGTGTCCTACGTGCGCGGCGAGGCTTGCGGTAGGGGTGATAGAAAGTCTGTCCTTTGTGTGATAGTTGTGACGCCCCAAAACCCGAGGGAGTCCCAGTTGACAACCTTGAATCCAACTGCGGAATACTCGTGGATATTAGGTTACGAAACACCACCTCATGTCCCGAGCAGATCTTTCTCCTTTGTACGAGGGCTACTTTCAGGGTATAACTATCCCAATAATCAACAATGACCACACAAGGTCTATATGCGAGTAAAATAATGGCCACTTAGGCCCTTGCATCAATACACAAACATATAAGCACATGACTATAAAACCATAGTCCATAAGAGTTTAAATTACATTACTCTTATCGAATAGTACAACATATATTACAAAATATATATTAAAGCCCTAGTGGCTTTCTTCATATGTGGGTCTCAAATGCGGGTTAATGAAATGCATGACTTATGCGAAGGGGTCCACGGCGGGGTGAGCAAAGCCCGGTAGTGATAATCTCCTACAAGGGCTACTCACCTAAGTGCACATGCAATGGACCGGATGTCGAACACACATCCAAGTCTGACATACACGTGGCATCTACGGATGTCTACATGCCTGGATGGGGACTCGACTCACCATGCCCCATGTCACAGGAGCTCGTGGCTCCATCACTCAATATGTCATTGAGTAATATATTAGGAGTCACTCAGGCTCGTCTCACATGCATAAACTGGCTGCAATGGCTAATCCTTTGGTATTACATAATGACCCAAGTATCGAGCCCTCACGGCTCCATTACCCAATGCAAGTGTCGATGGGTAACAAATCTAGTAAATCCACGACTCCTATCACACAACGAAGTCTATGTGATAAAAATGACGTGTCTTCTTTGGGCAACATAACTTTTAGGGTGATCTCTGCGAATCTCTTGCAATACGAACTATGATGTCCTTGAGTCTCTTACACCCATACGCCTCGGAGTTCTCAGCTCCCTCAAACGCATTCTCCGCGAATGAAAACCATTTCCAATCAAAGGTATTTGTTTTAACTAGTGGACAATCCTCGGATATAAATAGTGGACGAACTACGATAATCTATTTTGTGGACCCTCCAGATGTATATCAATTGGCGAGACTCAGCAGTTGATGTATATAAGGCAGCAATACCGATGTATATCGGGTGGGCGGACTCTAACGATTGATATTATATGGACAACCTAGTGTATATCAATTGAATGGACTCCAACGATTGATATTATATGGACAACCAGCCGATGTTGTAGTGGACATACTCAGATACAAATAATATTGTTGGTCGACCCTCAGGAACAATTCTCTCAAAAAACCGCCTCATGCACCTCCTCCTATTGTTCACAAGATTGCCCGGTGCATATGAAAATCTAATGACCATTTCCATTTTCTTAACCGTGCGACTCATTTGGACGTTGTCTTATTAGTCAAGCCTACTAATCAACACACTACGCGGTGTTGATCCACAACTGTGTACTCACAACACACCATCAAACACCTAACACAATGTTAATCTCAACTATGCACTCACACCTAATTTCTAGGTTACCCCAGTGCATATGGAATGCATGATGCCAATTCCAACACATTCATGCTAATATATTCACATGCATATATATTAACATAATTAAATCACATAAACATGTTATGCAAATTCACAATCAATTACACCAAAATTAGCCTCACATGGGCTAATTACAAACACGAGCAATTTATTTGAATCACTCAACCATACACATTTTCACACAAAAATAAATTTTTGTCACTATTCATGTTACTATTCACATTACTATTCACGTATTCATTTTCTAGTAATAACACAATAAAATGGCCCAAATCAACCCATATAAAATGTGGCACCTCTGTCCCTTCACGCACCATCACCAAATATCAGATACCAAAACACACCACAAAACCCGAAGACATCAGTCCCGGGAGTAAAACCAAACCTCAACATAGTCCGGATCGTCTGGAATAGTCTGAAAATTTACCATGACCGGTTTAGAAATGCCCTAAAATTCAACCCGAATTGTCCGAAAACAAATTCCAAATTCAACCCGACCACAAAAATAGTCCCGAAAATTCCTAAAAATCTACACCCAGTCCAAAATTTGATGGATCGAAATTTACGGCCTTTCACGACCTCTAAGCCAATTTCCAACCATTAACAATTTTTAGGCGAAACACAAGTAGGTAAATCTCCCCACCGTGCAATCTCCACGAAACCCAAGATCTGTGCCCACGCGTAACCCTGGCCACATAGATCAACTTTGCCTCAGCCCCGATGAAACCTATGTCCACTTTCATAGATCTCAGAAGTTAGAAAGAGAAAAAATATATTTTTCTCTCTCCAACGCTCCCTCCTCCCGACGCCCTCTCCCCCTTTTTGATTTTTTTTTCCATTTTATTATTATTATAATATTATTATATTATTATTATTATATTATTATTATTATATTATTATTATTATTATTATTATTATTATTATTATTATTATCATTTTGAATGCATGGTTCATATCATTTCATCGGGTCCGTTTTACCAAACAATTTTATTTCTTTTAGTTCACTTTATTTTAATGAACTTAGCCCAAGCCATTTCCTCGACTTTCGAGATTTTCAGAAAATCTCATCCTGAAATCATTGGACGGTTTATCAACTAGAAAATCGAAAATATTCGCTTTGTCTCGTAATTCGGATGAAACTTTTCCGTCACTAAATATCGCGACAAATTTAATCTGCGCAGACCGCTTCAATATCCAAGATCTAGAGAATTTCGCCAACCGAATTACCGCTTTACCTTTTTCGTAAAAATTGAATATTTCTGGTTTACAATTTGCCATGACGACGCATCAATATTTTCAGTCATACGCAGGTTTCCCTATCGTGACAAATCTTACCCATTTGGTGTCGCAACATGGCCTCTTGCGTCACAATGTGGCCGGGTTGATCGGGCGGTCGCGACCGCTGTGCGCGACAAGGATCGCCTGGGTGCGAGTGACAGAAAGGCGCAACTCACGCACGCAAGAATCGCACACCCAATGCTCGCGAAACCGTGCGTAGTGTGTGTGTGTACTATGCCTATGACAGGGCCTGCAACAGTGCACTATGTTGTGCACTATTTAGGGTCACTATTCATAGACATTGCTCACGAACATTGTTCATGGACACTATAAAATAAAAAAGTAGAACAAAAAAATGACCCCTGGGTTTTAGGGCGTCATAGATTTTACATGGTTCGATAATTTGCCTACATTCATAGTTAAAACTTTTCACAATAAACAATTAGGGATACATATAAGGGTATTTATAATAACCTTACATATGACAAAATTCCAATGTGTGTGTGTGTGTGTATATATATATATACACACACACACACACATTGGAATTTTGTCATACGTAAGGTTATTATAAATACTTTTCTATGTATCCCTAATTGGTAATGGTGAAAAGTTTAAATCATCATTCCGGTGGTATAAAACTTATATTGTTGTAACCTGCAACAATTAATAGAGAAGAATAAAAAAAGAAAACAAAGAAGAAGAATACAAGTGCATAGATTTTACTTGGTTCGCCAATGTCTCTACAGGCACATGAATTATGGTTTAAACTTTTCACTATTACCAATTAGGGATATATAGGATGGTATTTATAATAACCGTAGGTATAACCAAATCTATATATATATATATATATATATATATATATATATATATATATATATATATATTGTCATAGTTAGAGTCATTAAAAATTGCCTTCTATATGTCCCATATTGGTGATAATGAAAAGTTTAAACCGTCTTTCCTGGGGTATAGAACATATATTGTTGTAACTTGTAGCAATTAACAGAGAAGAAGAACAAAAAACACAAAGAAGAAGAATCCATACATGTATATTTTACGTTGTTTGCTTCGCCAATGAACCTACATGAACAATGATTTAAACTTTTCTCTATCATCTATTAGGGATATATAGGAGGGTATTTATAATATCCCTAGGTATGATAAAATTTCAAAAATACCCATATCCATATGTGTATGGGTAGTTTTGAAATTTTGTGATACCTAGGGTTATTATAAGTAACCTTCTATACATCCCTAAGTGGTGATTGTAAAAAGTTTAAGTCATTGTTCCTATGGATGTATGTCCATTGTTGTACCACGTAAAATCTATGCGTGTGGATTCTTCTTCTTTGTGTTTTTTTTACTCTTCTATATTAATCATTGTAGGTTACAACAATATAAGTTTTATACCAACTAACTTTTATATTCTTCCTTCAAAACTTCGCTAAGTGTAATAAGTGGATTAATTGTTTTATTTTTTTTATTTGTTTTATTTTTCTATATTAATCGGTGTAGGTTACAACAATATAAGTTTTATACCAACTAACTTGTGTATTCTTCATTCAAAACATCTCTAAATGTAATAAGTGGTTATATATATATAATTTACTACACTTAGAGAAGTTTTGAAGGAAGAATACATAAGTCAATTGGTATAAAACTTATATTGTTGTAACCTGTAGAAGTTAATAGAAAAGAATTAAAATAACCCAAAGAAGAAGAATCCACATGCATAGATTTTAAGTGGTTCAAAAAATCCACATGCATAGATTTTACGTGATTAGACAATTTGCCTATATTCATAGTTGAAACTTTTCACTATCACCCATGAGGGATACATAGAAGGGTATTTATAGTAACCTTAGGGTTATTATAAATACCCTTCTATGTATCCCTAATTGGTGATAATGAAAAGTTTAAATCATTGTTCCTGTGTTATAAAACTTATATTGTTGAACCTGCAACAATTAATAGAGAAGAATAAAAAAAAACAAAAAGAAGAAGAATCCACATACTTAAATTTTATGTGATTCGAAAATGTGCATGCATCCATTGGAACGACGATTTAAACTATATATATATATATATATATATTGAAATTTTGTCATACTTATGGTTATTAAAAATAACCTCCTATATATCCCTTATCGGTGATAATGAAAATTTTAAACCATCGTTTTTGTGGTATAGAACCTATATTGTTGTAACCTACAACAATTAATAGAGAAGAAGAAAAAAAAAACACAGAGAAGAAGAATCTACGATAGTAGATTTTATGTGGTTCATCAACGAGCCTATATCCACAAGAACGATGGTTTAAACTTTTCACTATCTCCAACTAGGGATATATAAGAGGATATTTATAATAACCCTAGGTATGAAAATTTTTCAAAATACCCATATGGATATGGAAATTTTTGAAATTTTTTCATACCTAGGGTTATTAAAAATACCCTCATAAATATCCCTAATTGGTGAAAGTGAAAAGTTTAAACCAAAGTTAATGGGGATGCAGGCACATTGTCAAACCTCGTAAAATCTATGTGTGTGGATTCTTCTTCATTGGGTTTTTTTTTTTAATCTTCTATATTAATTATTGCAGGTTACAACAATATATGTTTTATACCAACAAACTTGTATGTTATTGCTTCAAAACTTCTCTAGGTGTAATAATTGGATATATATATATATATATATATATATATATATATATATATATATATATATATATATATATATATATGTTAACTTATATTGTTGTAATCTACAACAATTAATAGAGAATATTAGAAAAAAAAAAGACAGAAAGAAGAAGAATCCACATGCATAGATTTTATGTGGTTTGATAGTGTGATTACATCCACATGAATGACAGTTTAAACTTTTCACTATCACTAATTAGGGATATATAGGAGGGTATTTATCAATGTTTTGAAAACCGGACCAGACTGGCCGGTCCGTCCGGTCGGACTGTCAATCGGCCACAAAACCGGTCTAGTTCAATGCTAAAAACTGTTTGTGAATAGAACCGAATGAATCGGCGTTCTCAGCGAACCGAGTGGTTTGCTCCCATAATATTTTTTTTCAAGTTAAATCAACGTCGTTTCGAGATGTCGTTTTGATGTTTTTTACATCGAAACGACGTTGTTTTGCATAGGGTTAGTGTAACGCCCTAAAAATATCTTAATAATTTTATAACATGTTCAGGGTGTAAAATGAATTAAATTATATTTTCCGGAGTTTAAATGGCTAAAAACGAAAAATGATAAAAACCTGGAAATTTTACAAGAGCCAAATAAATTTCGTAAAAATGTCAAATGAGGACCTAAGGGTCATAAATGAGTAATGTAAGTGCCAAATTATAAATGAGATTAAATGAAGACGAAATGAAAGTGAAATGTAGCTTTAAAATGAAAAAAAAATGAGAAATGACGAATTAGTGTGTAGCCAAACATGGCCTTGAATATAGACGGACAAAGACCAATTTTTGGTCTTTTGAATGTCATAACTCATATTTGTGCAAAGGGGGGAGGAGAGCTAGGGCACACTTCGGTTGAGGAAGAAGAGAAGAACTTGGTGATTTTCCTCCATAGGATCAAGGATTTAGGTGATCAAAAAGAGAAAGAAGAAGATTGAAAGAGATATGAGGTAAGTAAACCAAATCCTAACCCCGATTTTCTTGTGTTTGGGTTGGGGAAAACCCCAAATTTGAATAAAAGTGTTTTTATTGGTTGCTCTAAGTTGTTTTTGGTTGTTTGATTGGTTGTGGTCCTCAAATGAGGAATTTTTGTATAAAGGAAACATTGGGTTTTTAGTGGAGATGCTATCAAAATTTTCCCAAAACCCATGTTTTTGTTTTGGCCATAACTTGGTCATCACTCATTCGAATTGAGTGATTCAAATTCTTAGGTAAACTATACTTCTAGGAGAAAAAATATTCCTGAAATAAGTATATTCAATTGACCTATTGCACCCAAAAATTTGTCAAAAGTGAGGCCTGCTGTGTTTAATTTCCGGTTCAATTTAATATAGTTTTGTGTTTGGAGGCTTCAATATTTGTGTTCTTACGCGATCACTCATCCGAATTGGAGCGATTCAAATTTTTTGCAACTAGATTTAAAACAAATCTTTCTCAAATAAATGCATCTAAATTCGACCCCACTGAACCCAAAAATTGGCCAGCGGGAGGGGTTTCATTGCAGGTCAATTTGTTCGGGCCTATTACGCTTTGGTGTTTGGAGCAAAGGTGATTTAGGCCATAACTTTGACATCATTCATCAGAATTTAGTAATTCAAATTTCTAGGTAAACTAGACTTCTAGGAGAACAAATATTCCTGAAATAAGTGTATCCAAATTTGAATCCCATTGAACCCAGAAAATTCATCAAAATGAGGAATATCGATGCCTAAAAAAATGATAAGAATGTCTAAGGATGAGGAAATGGGAAAAATGAAATGAACAATGTACCGGAAGGGAGTCAGGTAGAAATAAGACCTAAATAAAAACCTTAGAATACCCAACTAATATATGATTGTCATTTTTATGGATTAGGGGCTAATGAGGAGAAAAGCCCAAGTTGAGGTCGAGATTTCGAGGACAGGAATCGAAGGACGACAATCTTTATGGTTTGTTCTCCACTTCTCTATCTAATTCCAGAGTGTTTGAATGATTATAAAATGATTTGAATTGCTGAAATGATTTATAAGAAAAAACATATTGATTTGTTTTAATTGATTTGAGGCAATTGATTGTGAAATGATTTGCATATGAAAAATTGCATGAGTACTAAAAATGAATTGTTTGTATAAATGTACATGCTATACTAGCTTTTCTATGAATGATTTGAATGCCCTTTAATAATGTTAACCTTTAAATTCGAAAGTTGATGATAAATCGGGTATACCACAAAATAAAATTAGCAAGACGCGAATGAACGTATTTGAGGTTACCCGATCCGTAGCTCCAATGAGACAAGACGTAGTGTTCACATTGATTTTTAATAACCACGCAGCCTAAAGTGGGAATCGCATTTTGTTATAGAAAAAATGCTTCTTATACGTACTTGCAGCCTAACGAGACCGTGCCGGTGATTTCATTATCTTGTTTACCGAAAGCATAGGTTAAATTCGTTTAAGGGCAAATTGAAATGTTAAAAAAATTGTGAAATATATCACTACAAAAAAAAAAAGCCAAATAGCTAGGGAAATTTCCCTAGCTATTTGAAGAAATTCCATCCCTAAAATATAATAGCGACGGAAATAATCCCTAGCTAAAGTGTCATTGCAAAAATTAACGAAAAATTTTTCCTAGTTATTTTTTAACTACGTAAATTCCTAGCTAATTATATTTTCGCCAATTTTGGTCAGAATTCAGATGACTAATTAATATTTTTCGATTGAATAGCGACGAAAAATGCCCTAGCTAAATTAGCTAGGGAAAATTCCATCACTATTTTTTTTTTAATTTTAGAGAAATAGCTACGAAATTGACCCTAGCTAATTTAGCTAAGGACAATTTCGTTACTATACTTGTCTAATTTTAAAGAAATAGCTACGAAATTGTCCCTAGCTACTTAGCTAGGGACAATTCTCATACTATTATTGCTTCGAATTTTGAAGAAATAGCTGATGAACTGTCCCTAGCTAATTTATCTGTGGATGTTCTCTACTATTTTTGCTGGTTTTAAAGAATAATAAATTGTCCCTACCTGAATTAGTTAGGGACAATTCCGTCACTATTTTTGTCAAATTTTGAAGAAATGACTACGAAATTGTCCATAGCTAATTTAGCTAGGGACAATTCTGTCACTATTTTTGTCTAATTTAAAAATACTACGTAATCGTCTCCTAAATGCAATTTAGCAAGATAATTCACTATTCTTGTCAAATTTTGAAGAAATAAGACAATTGTCCCCACAATTTAGCTAGGACAATTCCCGTCACTATTTTTGTCGAATTCCAAAGAAATATGTGACGCTTAAAACCGTGTCCATTGACAACTCATTAATTCAAGGAATACTGTGGATGTCTGCAATCCTACCCGACATTCACGAAAAATCGCAAGTAGTCTCCTTTGTACAGGGAGCTATACCCAAATACAAAACATGTCCCAAATAATTCACAATGACCACATTGTAATTCACATGCGAGCAATATAAACGACCACTCAGCCCTTGCAATCAATACTACAAAATATATCCCAAATACATCAACTATCTACAATAGTTCAAGAGTTAATAAATTATTTCTTTATACAAAACATATATTAAAATTACCACATTCTAATACATGTTATATTAAAATCAAAGCCACAAGTCGGCTTTCATGGTAAAGGGTCCAATGCGAGTCAGCCTTTCGTGACTCCGACTCAGACTAAAGGTCCCACGACGGCGAAAGCAAAGCCCAAGAGTGATAATCTACAAGGGCTACTTCCCACCTATGCACATGCAATGGTCGATAATCAAACACACATCCGCGCAACATACCCATGTCTACCCGATCGTCTACATGCCATGAATGAGACCACTCACCATGCCCCATGTACCAAGCTTCCGCCGGCTCCATCACTCAATACGCCATCAGCAATATATCCCGAAATACTCACCGACCGCCTCTCACATGTATACGCCTAACAAAGGACAACTGGCCACCGGGGTATTACCAATGACCTGCACGAGCCCTCACCGGCTCCATTACTCAATGCAAGTGCTAATGAGTAACAAATCTCAAGTCAATCCTAACTCCTATCACACAACCCAAAGTCTATGTGATAAATATGACCGTGTCTTCTTCAACATAACTTTTCTGCAATACCGCAGTCTCTTCTTACACTCATACGCCCTCGAGTTCTCAATGACTCCCCAACATGCATTCTCGCCATGAATGAAAACTATTTCCAAACAAAGGTATTTTGTTTTTAACCGTGGACAAACCCTCGATATAAATATGGACGCATCCGATAATCTATTTCGCGACAACCCGATGTATATCAATCGGGAAGACTCCACGCATTGATATTATATGGACAACCCACAACAATATTGTTACGCGTGACACCCTATTCCCGGGGTCCGCTGACCACCACAACCCGCTGAATGATTGCGGATGTCGGGTAACCTACCCGACATTCATGAAAATCGGGCAGAGTCTCCTTTGTACGGAGAGCTCTACCTAGATACATCACCTGTAATATAACCTGTCCCAATCAACATCAATCACATGATATCTATATCTGAATAAAAACGGCCTCTTGAGCCCATACCATAATACTCATCATCAATATAAACTAACTTTATCCAATAGTTTCAAGAGTTCAGAGTTACTCTTATACAACATATATTAAAATACTAGAATTCTAATACATGTAAAACCATCAAAGTCACATTCCGGCTTTCTTCACAAACTCGGTCTCTAGGATGATCGCCCCCGAGCGCCTCCCGTACCTGAAAATAATAATATCCTCGACAGTGGTGAGCTTATCGCTCAGTAGCAATCACCCTTAAAATGGGCCATCCACCTAAGCGCATATGCAATGCTCCAATAAACACACATTCAAGCAAATGCATGATCCTACTTGAATGTCTTCCTGAACAACTCATACCCCGAGTCCTCACCGACTCCCTCACACTTGCCTAAGCCACGTATGAGAAACATTAGTTTCAACAAAGATATTTGTTTTTATTTGTGGACTACCCTTCGATATATGTAGTGGACCGACTCCGATATTATATTTAGTGGACTACCCTCCGAGATATATCAATTGGGCCGACTCCGACGATTTATATTTTATATATGGACTACCCTCTGATAATTTTTATTATTTAGTCAACCCTCCGAAACCACTCTCTCGATGAACCATCTCACGCACTCACTCCTATTGTTCTAAGGTGCCCCAGTGCATATGGATTGCATGATGCCAATTCCTTTACAATTCTATAACACATGTAAATATTCACATAAATTAAATCACACAACATGTCATGAAATTTCACAATCCATTACATCAAAAATTAGCTCACTTAGACTAATTGTCAAACACGAGCAATTCAACTTGAATTACTCGACCAAACGCCTTTTCACACAAAAATTTATTTTCGTGTCACTATTCACGTGAACAGTGAAACCCTCGAGTCACTATTCACATCCAAATACCCAATATTGATTTCACGTTGTGAACTCGAAATCCATGGCCTAAACTGGGCCTCATACACACCAAATCATGAATTAATGCATAATTCATCACCCAAAATAACCGAATAGTCCGTGGACTGTACAAACCGCTCAAAAATTTCAACACCCGTCCAAAGATTTGGAATCCATCAAACGCCACTCACTACCACGTTCAAACATTATAAATACACTTAAACAAAGTGTAAAACCCAAGTAGGAAGAAACCCCTACCTCATGGAGTTTGTCGAAAATCCTTAAATCTGGTACCCACGCGAAGCCCTTTTCGCATAGAGCAACTTTCCTTCTTGTTCCGATGAATTCCGACGGTTGGATTGCCCGAAAACCTAGAGAGAAGCCACACTTTCTCTCTCTAAAACCAAAATATCTAACCTCTTGTCAGATTTTTCTCCCCCCTTCAGCACGTTTTCCTTTTTCCTTTTTCAATGTAGGAGACGGCACTATTCACTTTTGTCTTTAGTGTCATTTAAACTTTTCCATTAATACCAATTATGTCATTCTTTTTCGCGACACTCTAAGACTATCTCTACTGGCCCATTTTCATTTATTTACTTATTCCACTTATGCCACATGAGTACGTGTTATATGTTACTTTTGTCACATCAATTATTGTTTTACGGCACCCGAAACGCGATGCCTCGAAAAACGTGCCAACTCCGACTATCTTGGAATTCGACGAAATTCGACGTGCTAGCTAGATTTCGTGAGACGATTCCAACGGTGAAATCCGTTTTGTCATCTGAGATCTAGAGAATAAATTTCGGATTTTTTTAACCGAAATTACTATTTTGCCCCTTTTTCCAGAATTTGGAATTTCTCGGGTCTTACAGGTCAACCCTCCGAACAATTCTCTCAAGAAACCACCTCATGCATTCACTCCTATTGTTCTATGGTGCCCCAGTGCATATGAAATGCAATGAGCCATTTCCATTTTCTTAACCCGTTGGACATTGTCTTATTAATCAAACCCACTAATCAACACCCTACGCGGTGTTGATCCACAACCGTGTACTCACGACACACCATCAAACACCTAACACAGTGTCAATCTCAACTATGCACTCACACCTAATTTCTAGGTTACCCTAATGCATATGGAATGCATGATGCCAATTCCAACACATTCATGCTAATATATTCACATGCATATATATTAACATAATTAAATCACATAAAACATGTTATGTAAATTCACAATCAATTACACCAAAATTAGCTCACATGGGCTAATTAACAAACACGAGCAATTTATTTTGAATCACTCAAATTCATACACACATTTTCACACAAAATATTCACGCCATTCATTTCTAGTAATAACACAAATGGCCCAAATCTCGACTCATATAAAACAGTGGTACCTTCGTCCCTTCACGGTCTATCACCGAATATTGTGATACCAAACACACCACAAAACCCAAGACATCGGGCCACTGAGCAAACTAAACCTCAACACAAATCGATCGGTCAAAATAGTCTTGAAAATTCTCGGCCATGACTGCTCAAAAATGATCGAAAAATTCAGCCCGAATCGCTCAAAACACCCAAATTAAGCCCGGACTGTCCGAAAACAATCTCGAAAATTTCTAAAAATTCATATTGTAAAACCTGAGAAAAATTCAATTTTTCTTAAAAATGGTAAAACGGAAATTCCGGTTGAAAACCGGAAATTCTCTAGATCTCGGATGACGAAACGGATTTGCGCCAAGTAAATTTGTCTCGGGCGTAAATCGAGCGACTTGTAGTGCTTTCGTCAAATTCTAAGATAGTCGGAATATTTTACGAATTTCTGGGTAATAAATTGTCAGTGACTTCAGGGACGAGATTTTTAAGAAAATCTCGGAAGTCATAAAATGTCTTGAGTTAAAGTTCATTTAAAATAATTGAACTGAAAAGAAATAAAATTTTTCGGGAAAGAAATGGACCCGAATGGGGCAATAGAAATCGTTTATCCAAATGATAATAATAATAATAATAATAATAATAATAATAATATAATAATATAATAATATTATAATAACAATAAAAGGAAAAATCAATCAAAGAGGGGGCGCTGAGGAGGCGCTGAGAGTCGAGAGAGAATTATTTTTATTTTTTCTCTCTTCGCTTTTCAGATCTACGAAATCGACCGTTGTGTTTTCGTCTGGCCGGCAAAGTTGACTTCGCTGGCGAGAGCTACGCTGTGAGACACCAAAAAAGTTGGAGTTTCAATAAAACTCCGTGAGGTAGGGGTTTATCCTACTTGAAGTTACACTTTGTTTAAGTGTTTTGTAATGTTTTGCTGGTTTGAGCTCAACGGGTCAAAGGACTTGGCCCCAAAACTTGGGACCTAATTGTTGGAATTTTTGAAGAATTTTTAGAGCCAATTTGGACAGTCCGTGACTGTGTAGGGGCTGTTTGGGGGTGTTTGTTTCATAATTTATTGAAATATTTTTGAAATGAATGGCTTGAGTCAGGTGAATTAATAGGTTAATACAAGCTTGATGTTAACATGATGTCACAATTATAGTGAACATAATGTGTGTATAGGCCTTGGAGATGAGATTGTGATTTGCTCAATTATATAGAATATAATTATGTGTAAAGGCCATTGAGATGAGATTGTGGAATTGCTCAAACGAGCCAATTGGGGTGATGCTCGATCATTATCAATAGCTCAAGTGAGCTAGTTCGGGGTGATGGTTTGATCCACGTTAAATTACATTCGGGTGTGAATGTAATTTGTGAATATATGCATAATTGATATATTGTATAAAAATGATTGAAATGGCATAATGCATTTCATATGCACCGGGTAACCTAGAAATTAGGTGTGAGTGCATGGCATGAATTTTTCAAAATTCAACATGGCTGGCGAAGAATTTCACAGATGATTTTTCCCGAGACTGGTCAGACGGGCCAACAGATCATTTCGATGAGGACCATGACTGCTTCGAAAGCTCACCAACCAATTCGCCGGAGGGTAGTCCTATTTTTACCGACACTTCTGCAAGATATTTCAAGAACAACAAGTTTTGTTTTGAAAATACTATTTCACATGGCTTGTGCAAGTGTGAGTGAGCTCAAGTGGAGGACTGAGACATGGAACGCACAGACATTCAAGTAGGATCACGATTACTTCGAAAGTGTGCTTATTTTGGAGCATTTCATATGCACTTAGTGGAGAGTAACCCATTTAGGGTGATTCCACTACTGTGCGATAGCTCACCCTGCCGAGAGAACATTTTTTCAGTAATAGGTGTTCGAGAAGACAGCTTTCTTCTAGAGACCGATTGAAGAAAGCCAAGTAATCGTGATGCTTTTGGATAATATGTATTAGAATTATAATTTATAGATTTTAATATGTATTTGTATTAAGAGTAATAGAACAACTCTTGGACTATTGGAATATAGCTGCATATGCTTGATTTAGCATTATGCAGCCCGCGGCCATTTATCAGTATGAGTCTCGCGATACGAGACACATAGATTTTGTGCTGACTCAGAATAACTGACCCCTGGGTTTTGGTGGCTTCACATATACTACCCAAAATTTGATATTAATCGAAATTTACTAGCCTTCACTACTTTAAGCTAATCTCAAGCCATTACATGGCCTTTAGCTGGAAATAACATAGGAAAATTCCCTACCTCACGGCCTGGCCAAAACTCCAACTTCGTGTCCACACAGAGCTCTCGTCGCTAAGATCACTTTGTTTTCACCCCAAACGAAACCTACCATCCGATTCGAGATCCAAAAAAGAAACGAAGAAAGAAAAACAAAAAATCAAATTCTAACTCCACCGCTCTCTCTCTCCGTCGAACCAAAATGGCATCCCCGCCGACTTTTTTGTTAATTTTATTTTATTATTATTATTGCTATTATTTTGGATACTTATTCATATTGCTTCATTCGGGTCCATTTCTTTCCCGAAAAATTTTATTTCTTCATCAATTCTTTTAATGAACTTTAACTCACGCTATTCGACTTCCGAGATTTTCGTAAAATCTCGCCCCCCGAAGTCACTAGCGCATTTTATCACCCAAAATTGCAAATATTATGACTGCCTCGCACTTGACGAACTTAGGTCACTAGATTTCGCGAGACGAATTTAATCCGCCTGTCCGCTTGGCCATCCGAGATCTAGAGAATTTCGTGTTTTCAACCAAAATTACCGTTTAATTCCTTCTAAAAAAATTGAATTTTTCTCGGTTTTACAAAAATAGCTGCTACCAATTGTCCCTATTAGGATCATTCCATAGCTATTTTCACTATTTTATTTTTTTAAAAAATTAGAATACATACTTTTAAAATTTTATATTAATAATGAATAAAAACATATACTAAAAGCAATTTTTTTTAATTAACCATAAGTCAAAGTAAAGATTTAAATTAATCTGATACAATAGTGTTTAATAGTAAAATAAAAATAATAAATATAGGTTCCTAATCATCTAAACCCAAATCATCCTCATCATTAGCCGGGTGGATTCTGGTGGTAAATGTCCGGCGGGTGGGTGCTCTACTAGAACTCGGTGTCCCATCTGTCGCATCAAGGCCGCTAACTGTGACTGCATATTGGTCATCTGCTGTTGCATTGCATTCTTCATTTCTTTCATCTCATTATTCACTTCTTTTATTTGTTGCATTTCATCCTTCAAGAGTAACTGTTGATCCTTCTTCATCACTCCATAATCGCAATATCGCTCATTTATTTCATTACTCACCGTCACCGCCCTCATCCACTCCGCCGTTGTGATAGAGGAACCAGGAAGCACCCAAGCAGAATAAAAGCCACTCCCTTCGAGCCGATGCCGTACACTCACGCTTCTTTCACCTACTATGGCCTTCGAATAGACAGGATCATAGTCAATTACTAAAGATCAATAGAACCTCAATCGGCCAGGTACCGCCACACGTTCCTCCACGAGGTCCTGTGATAAAATAGAAAATAAATTACAATGCTAGATATAAATAAATTAAATATTCTAATATTTTTCATGCCACACTTAACTTTCAACATTTACTGTAGTAGTCAAATAGTTTATTAATATAAGAGATACTTATAGCAATCATCTGAGACTTGTTGTCAACAAAATGGCCATCTGCTTTCTTCACATGCATCTTCTTGAAGATCTCATAAAAATTGGGATCTCGACCCAATTCTCTAGCCTAAAGTATGAATTTATTAAGTCAAAAAATAACATATGTTACAAATTAAAGGAATACATTATTTAAAAATTTGTAAGGCTTAATAACCACAAAATGTGTTATCTATAAATTTTAAGTCATATTTTTAAAAAAAAATACAAGAAAAAGAAAATTTTATCCAAAAATTGGTAAAAACCATGCAAAGGTTTGAATTTTTTGACTATTAGCCAACCTAAGCAAATATTTAAATGTTTTAAGTTAAAATGTTACCACCAGCGTATTCAATGGTTGACTTCGACCCTCCCACGTGGCGAGACATGCCCGTATTCCGGTCCAATTTACTTCAAATCACGGTTCTTACCGGGCTATCTCGATTTTTCTTCACTCGCTCCTCCCGCATCAAGCCACTCTAACCCACTCATCCTCGTGCATAAAATCAGGCCTATCTCTTACAATCTTCAATTTATGGACAAAGTCTGAGTACCGCGGACGCTTTGCTCTCCCACAATGACTTTATCTGTCCATTAAATCGGTGCCCATGAACACTGATTCTATATATAAAAACACAAAAAGTGTATTAATAACAAGGACATCATACTTTACGCTTGAATAAGAACTAACTTAATAGTCGAACAAATTAGATAATTAATTTAATGCTTGCTTTCGCTTATACCTAAAAGTCGCAAAGTAAGTCTTTTAGTCGATGAAACTCTTCCACGAGAATGCTTGGAATCAACCATTTTCAAAGACTTCAGAATAATAAATTTAACACTTCATTGGTGAGATGGAAAGAAACCCAAAATAAACATACAAATATTGAAAACAAGCACCATAACTATAAAACAAAAACCACTAACAGGACATCATATTTTTTATTAAAGTAATAATATGTATCAGATATGTTATACCCATCCACAATCTCTATTACTAACTTAAGAATCGCTATGAGGAACCAACAATGATGATGATGTTGATGGTGTCAGAAAAGGGGAACAACATCTGATGATGTAGAATGTGGTGTAGATGATGATGATGGATCAGAAGTGTAGCGAGGAGGACAACGGGCGGTGGCCTTATATCCGACAAAGGTGATGGTGGTGGTGCCACCAGATGGTGATGGTGATGGTGATGTCCGGATGGGGTGGTGGGCAGAGATGGCACCGACCGTATAAACATGACGTAAAATACTAGATGAATCTTGTCCATGTTCGCGTCCACGTCCACCATCTCCTCCACCTCCACCTCCACCACGCCCACGTCCTTTATGCGCCATCTACTGTACACAAAGTAAATACATAGAACATATAATAGAGATACTAGATTACTTTCTAATTGGAGCTCTCTTGTATCTTTTAAGATTCGATCTATATCTGCATCTTGTTTCTGGCTGTTCTTTGTGATCTCTGTTATTCTCTCAATATAGGATCTCCTAGAGGGCGCTTTAGGGCCGTCACGATTCGCATAGTTTAGAATGTTCTTCCTCCCTGGAAAAAGCAAACACCCTATGAATGATATGATCCATCGATATACCGATATACCGAATCGCTCAGTCATTTCATCAATTACAAACACATGTCACGGAAAATAGCTAATGCATGCTCACTCTACACTCCCATAAAAGGCAAGAAACAAAGAAGTTTCACATTTCACAATGGCACAACAAAGAATGTAATAATATTCTGACATATGTACAAATCAAAATAATTATTGTCCGTAATTACCTCTTTTTAATTTCATAAAAGATGGATTGCTTTTCCTGCTCAAATTCTTTCAATTTTTCAAGTTTTTCTTGAGCCCCTGGTACTGTGGCATATACAGACTCTTCGAGACTTCTCTTTTTCTCTTCTAAAGGCTTTCTTAAAGTCTCCCTGTCATAGATGTAACAAGAAAATCAGTTCTCGCATTTCTAGCAAAGGCGGTTTATATTGTTCGACAAGAGTTACATCTTGTTCATGTAAGCATGGTTGAAAAGATGTCCTTCACAAATACAATAAAATTAATGTTGATTAAAACTGTAGAACATTTATATCACCATCGTGATTCTAGTTCCACAAGATTGTGTTTTCTGCATTCTACTTCATCGAGTCACCATGGAAGTCAACAGGATGTTGGTCATCAAACACCATTTCAATTGATGATTTCAACAAGTTATATTCTTCTTCTAGATGTTGCAATTCTAAACTTTTAGAAGTCATCTCCTTTGTGAGTAACTTTTCTTGATTTCGTAACATTTCAATCCTGCTTTGAGCACGTGCATATACTGTAAACAGGAAAAACAAACCAATGAAGAAAATCATCAATGCATTTGAGCACGTGCATATACTGGAAAGTATTTATAACAAATGAAATTTCATTTGTAACAAACTTTTAGAAGTCATCTGGGTTCTCTTAAAGCTTTTTTAGTTTCCCGACAAGCTCCTTAGTTGACATTTGCTTTAAAAGAAGATAGGTTGACTTTATTGTTGGTCAAACATTCCCTCTAAATCGGTTTTTCTACTATATAAATTTCTCTACAGATTCACATTGGGATCACGAATCTTACTCTTGAGTGATTGCTCTAGAGAGAAGTCAAAACATTTATATCATATATCCGAATAGACATTTCTTCCGCCTGGGATGCATCTTTTCTGGGTGACTCAGATTTTTCGACAGAGTCTCTACCATTTTCCAAGCTATCCGGCTTCACTTCACTTACATCTTGTGTTCCTGGTATTGAAACATCAACAACTGCCCACCCATCTATCTTTTGATGAGTCGAATAAGCTTTATTGGCTCTAGTGCCAAACTCATTTTCAGCCTCATCATCCAAGGACTCTTGCACTTCACTCTTCTTTTGATTCGTCCAACATTCTAGAAATGCTGATCCACCCTTGATTATCATAGGCTCTCCACCGCTGCTCGGGAAGTGCCCGAAGCCCTTTATTTTCTCTCTAGCCCTGATTTCATTTTCTCCTGCACTTATTGCTCCTTCAGATGATTCAAGCAGCTTCTCCACCAAAAATCTTACCAACTTATACAGGTCCTCTTCGGGATGGATACACACAAGAATCATGTGGGGCAACACATATATTCTTGCTTCAAGAATATTTCGTAACAATAAGAAATCAAAACCAGAACAACATAAGCAAAGAACCGATGCATCATGTTCAGATCAATTGGAAAAGTAAGGGGATGAGAAAGAAGATGAGTCCAAGCATTTCAAAAGGGTTTTCAATCTCCTTCACCTTAGTTTAAGCTCATATGATGCATGCATCAAAAGATAACAAATACAAAACACTTCATACATTGATAGCTTGCACAAATCATAGTACTTCCTCTAGCTTCTACTGTTGTTGAACTAGATCTACTGTGGTTGTGATTCAAGAAGAAAATCAATTGAACACACTCCGAACAACCAAATCATGGCGTTTTGGACTTAGGCCGATGTGTGAGAGTTCCATGTCTATAATATATATTCCCAATTTTTTATCAACAATTTCATATTTTGCTACTAATATCTACCATATTCTGAAAGCAACACCATCAATCCAACTGCTACATTCATATCTTCATAAACTGAGTAAGGTGGTTGTTAATGATATCTTATTTCACTGGAGCAACAGAAATCAATCCATTTCTAATAAAAATGTACACAAAGTTATTCAAACTGTAAATCACACCAATGATGGTATCAGAGCCTAGGTATACGGCTACCTAGGGCTTGAGGGGATTTGGGCTTAGGCCATAGTCTTTGAGGTGTAAGAACATCACCACTAGGTGTGGTTCGATGTTGAGTTTAGGTATGAGATTACCTAGAAAATCAAGGGACAAAACTAGGACACTGCATGCATGTGTTTGGTGTGTTTTGTGTGATTTGATGGATTTGTTGTGTGAATGATGATTATAACATGAATTGTTATATGTTATATGATGTTGGGTGCTTAGGTAAGTAGCACTTATTATGTTGGAAAACAAAACTTAGGAGTTTATGTGTGTAATCGAGATGAAATAAATGCCAACAATGATTTGGTTATTTGATAATGAAATCAAATTTTAATAAATTTGAGGTTGAACACTAGGTTAGTGTTATAGAATGAGGCTTGAGGAAATTTCGACCATTTTAATTAAATGAAAAAAATAAACAAATAAAATAAATTTTAAGCAATTTATTTGGTTTATTGAGAAATGGAAAAATAAAAAATAAAATAAAATAAAATATAAGGTGGAGAAATTTTTTTCAGTGTAAAACTGGAAAAAGAAAATAAAGAAAATAAATTTTATAAATTTATTTGGGTATGAGGAGAAGAAAATAATTTTCTAAGGTTTTACAAGTTGTAAAATTGAAGAAAATAGTAAAATAAATTCAGATAAATTTGCCCAGTATTATGAAAATGAAAAAATAGGTGTATATTTTTTATTTTCCAAAGGGTTGTAAATAAAATGAAAAAATAATAATAAAATAATGAAAAAAATTGTTGCAGACCTGGTGAGCTCCAATTGTATTGTGAAAAAATATATATTGTATTGTAAGGTCAAATTGTGGATTATGAAGAGGAGGTAGTTTCGTCGAAGGTTGTATTGCAATACAGCAGATTGTATTGCAAGAGTGTGTAGTTGGTTGGGAAGAAAAATTGTATTGCAAGACAGGATATTGTATTGTGACTGAGGCAGCTAGGGGGATTGAGTAATCGTGACGCAATACGCCTAGTGTATCAGGACTGGAAGAGCCGGCCGGAGGCCGGGCATTGGGCCACTACAATGCGCAGCCCAAGACGCCGGCACGGGCGCTGACGCGGGCGGGCGCAGAGGCGGACTCAAGCTCGCGGGCGTGACGCCGGCACGCAGAGGGGCGTATGGGCGCCAGCAGCCGGGCACGCTGCCCGTGTGCACCTCGGCGCGTTGTTGGTCAGGTCGCACTTGCGGCATTCACCGTTGACCGGCTTGACTCAAGACGTTCTCGAAATAATTTTTGACAATTTTCATGAACCCGGTTCATGAACACTGTTCATCACAAAAAATTTTTGAAAAATTTTTTTTTAATTAAATTAAATAAAAATCAAATCAAATGAAATCAAATTAGACAAAATTTTCGAAAAATAAAATTTTTAAAAATGAAATTTTTGTTGATAAAAATATTTTAAATGCATAATCGATTGCCTTGCATTACCTGTAAATGCAAGGATAATGGGTATACACTGATTTATGTGTATGAATAGTGTCTCGGGGCTGTGTTTATGCCTTAGAGATACTGTATTAAGATTTAACTTGCCATTGAACTATACATGGCTAGGGGTCGAGACTGGCAGGACGAGGACGTAGAGCGTCCACTGCACGGTCAGCACCACCAAGATTTGGATCATAGGCTTCTTACAGGTCAGAGGTGTTATAGCAAATGCTATCGCATAGGTCGGTATAGCAAGTAGACAGAAGATCCCAGTAACCTCCAGAGGTTTAGTGGCGATCATCCTCCCATTCACAGGCTTAAGATCCGATAAGGCAAGACCATTGGTCTACTTAAATCGAGAAGGTGTTGGGAGGCTATGGAGATTACCTCTGATCTTACCTGATTAGACTAGCCATGCTCCAGCTGTAGGTGAGGCCCAAGCATGGTGGAATGTGGGCAAGGACTCCTAGAGACCTGTGAGGCGATGACATGGGCAGAGTTTCAGAAGCTGCTCATGGGTAAGTACTTTCCGTGAGATCATATGCTCAGGAGTTCCTAGAGTCGGGCTAGGGGGCGTAATGACAGATGGATTATATGACTAAACCACAGAGCTAGCCCGCGATTTATTGATGATTACGTACACAACATGGCCAAAGTTAGAGATTCGAGATCACAAAGTTGTCCATTCAGCTGTGTCAGGATTTCGCCTACCGCATATGGATTCCATGGTCAGGGACAACCCTGACCATAGAGAGAGAGTTGGCTAGAGGTTGAGACCTTAAAGGAGCCTTTGTACGTGAGTTCTCCCCTAGGGATTAGGCAAGAATAGGGATGATATGTCGCAGCTGGCGAAGCTGAGATCTCGTGACTCTAATTACAAAGGGACCCGAGGATCATGGACACGCCGAGTTCTGATGTCATCCTGTGGATGGATTTCACGACAAATTACGTAGTCGCATCGACACGAAGCGAGGAGAGTTACCGCCACACCAGGCGGTACTCGCTATGGTGTTTCGGGACAAGCATGATATTTTGCCCCGCACAAGATATCGTGTCCGTGTGTCAGACGCTTGATTCGTCATAGCGAGCCTTTACCCTTAGAGGACGAGGTGAGACCGTGACTTATATTTACCTTTTGAGTAGTTTGCTAATGGCGGATGTTTTTCCGTATGAGCTACCTAAACTACCTCCACATAGGGGATGTAGCCTTCAGATTGAGTTACACTGGTACTTCACCCATCTCTATGACTCCGCATGATGGCAATCCTGGGCTGAGTTACAGAACTCAGAGTCCAACTACAGGAGTTACCGACAAAGGGCGAAGAGCCAGGACCGAGCACTTCACCATGGGGCGCTCCGTCCTATTTTTGCAAAGAAGAAGGATAGGACCTTCTGATCAGGCATTGATTACCAATAGTTGAACAGGGTGATGATCAAGAATCGGTACCCATTACCGAGGATTGACGCATTTGTTTGATCACTGAGAGGAGCAAGTGAGTCTACCCCAAGATGACCTTTCGTGACCGTTACCATCACCGAGGGCTAGGAGCCGTATATCCCTAAGACGACGCTAGAACGCTGCTATGGGCACTTTGAGTTTACGGTGATGCCCTTCGATCGACGAATGCACCACAGATTCATGGATCTCATGCATAGGGTATTCCAACCCTATCTAGGATCAGTTTGTTTAGGCTCCTCGTGGATGATTTTGATCTACTCCCGCCGAGTGTGAGCATGAGTATCATTTAAGGATTGTCTTACAGTTGTTGAGAGACCACTGTACGACTGCCCGCAGCGAAGCTTGCCATCGAGGTGAGATTGGGACACGTGGTGTCAGCATCAGGCGTGTCAGCGGACCCTGAGAAGGTCGAGGCCGTGACGTGGGTCGGGAGAGACCGTCGGCCGAGATAATGTAGTTTCTAGGATCGGGTCGGGTATTACAGGAGATTCATTGAGGATTTCTCCCGGATAGTAGCACCAATGACAAGGTTGACCCGGAAGGAGGTTAAGTTTGATTGGGATGACCGATGCGAGGAGGCATTCCAAGAGTTGAAGAGGAGACTTACTTCAGCTCCTATCTTGATAGTCCCGGACAAGGGACAGGGGTATACGATGTATTGTGATGCCTCGAGGGCCGGACTGGGATGAGTTTTGATGCAGTCCGGGAGGGTGGTAGGTTATGGTTCCCACAATTGAAGAATCAAGGAGCGTAATTACTCTAATAAGACATGGAGTTGGCGCCATAGCTCGCTTTGAAGATTGGCGCCACTACTTATATGGCAAGGAGTTCGAGGCGCACTGCACTCATAAAAAGTCTGAGGTATATTTTCAATGCCAGCCAGACCTCAATATGAGGCAACGCGATGGATGGAGTTCCTAGAGATTATGACTTCCTTTGAATTACCATCCCGGTAAGGCAAATGTCGGGCTGATGCACTCACTGAAGTCACGAGGAGAGTTGGCTAAAGATAGCTCTCGAGTGGCGGATGCTCGAGATCAGGACGCCAAGGCAAAGACAAAGGAGTAAACTCAAAAATGCTGGGGAGCTTAGCGCTACACCTCTCTCGCTGAATAGAGTGATTGAGTCCCGCGGCGTGACGCAGAGATAGTGTCTATCGTGGACCGCACAACAGTACAGTGACGAGGGTTGACCATTCACGCCGATGGTAGTCTCAGATAGAGGACGGCTAGTGGTTCCCTGGCCGACCGATTCGAGAGGGAGATTCTCGTGGAGTTTCATCGCTTCTCGATTCGTCACTCGTGCGGCACTAAGATGTACCGTGATCTTCGCTGTCAATATTAATGAGCTGGATGAAGAGACACGGGACTTTGTGCGACGATGTCTCACGTGTCAATGTGTTAAGGTCAACACCGTAAGCCAAGAGGGGCTACTTCAACCATTAGAGGTGGTCGGCGGGCGGAGCATGTCACGATGGATTCTAGACCCACTCCGCCACGTATTACGCAGGCATGACGTATTGGTGATAAAGGGACCGCTCACGAAGTCGGGCATTATTTTCAGCCGTATGGATGACCTCGCCTTGAGACTTTTTTTCCCGTTGTACATTCGATAGTCCTGGCCACATGGAGTACTAGTATCCATAGTGTCTGGGATAGTGGACTCGAGGTTTACTTTCGCTGCGACTTTTGGAAGAGTTTCTAAAAGGCTACGGGCAATAACGGGCCGACGATGTAGTACAGCTTTCCAATCTCTCGCACAAATGGTCATCTAGAGGACTATATTGTGTGTTAGAGGACATGTCACAGCATGCATCCCGGATCTTAAGGGTAGTTGGGAATAACACTTGCCCTTAGTGGAATTTGCCTACAACAACAGTTATCAGGCGAGTATACAGATGGCACCATATGAGGTATCAGACAGGAGGCCATGTGTCATCGCATGGGACCGGCGCTGGGAGAGCTCACACCACCGGTCCCGACCATTAGAGACACCTCCGAAAGGTGAGCTTGATATTGACAAATGTTTTCTCACCCGCCGTGTTCTATGGTAAGAAATACAGATGCCGACGCCGACCCCAGAGCTCTCAAGGTCGAGATCACGCCTTCAAGGTGATGCCTAAGAGAGGAGTGGTCGTTCATAGCGCAGTGAAGCACGCCGAGGCACCGGACCTTCGAGATACCAGATGACAGCAAGGCTGCGCACGGCTAGCTTTACCGCCCCAAAGATGACAGTGTCCACAAGGTATTTCACGTCTCCATGCTCGAAGTATACCGCATCCGCCTGCCATGTGGTGGATCAGACGTGATCGAGGTCGACACCGATGGAACCTCGAGGAGGACTAGTATGTATTTTGATGGGCCGTGGATCGTGCCTTGCGACGCAAGACCGTGAGGCTTAAAGTGAGAGTGCGATGGTGGCACTACGGAGCCGAGGAGTCAACGCTTTAACGCTGCGACACGACGCGCCACCCATCCCTTCGCAGGACAGCGTGACGCCATACTGGCGAAGATTTAAATGACTAGCTTGGCGCTGCATGGTGAGTGCACGTTGCATATGCATGTGAGTTGATTATGATTGTCCAGAACGGATGAAATTCCTTTAAGGAGGGAGACAAGACCCGAGAAATTCCACTTCTCGAAAAAGGGCAAAATCGTACTCGTCACGAAATTGTAATTCGGGTTAAAAATCCGGAATTTATTCTCTAGATCTCTGATGATGAAATGGATTTCACCGTTGGAATCGTATCGCTAAATCTAGCCGCACGCCGACTTCACAAATTCGAGACACGGAAGCTGACACGCGAGGCATCGCCGTGCCGTAAAACAATATTCGATGCGACAAAAGTCACATATAACACGACTCATGCCATATGGCATGAGTAGCGAAAGTATGAAAATGGATGGTCGTAGATAGTGCTCGAATGTCAAAACCGGTGCTAAGGACATGTAAAGGTTATTTTTTGAATTCTTGTTAGATAAAACAAAATAGAGAATAATAGTGTTCTTCTCCAATTAAAGGCAAAGTGAAGCAGAAAGCGGATGAGCAGCAGAAAATGGAGTTTTTGGGTTTCTAGAGAGTAGAATAAGCAACTTCTCTAGATTTCTGTTACAAACCGATCGTGCCTAATTCGCCTGAGCAAGAAGGAAAAGCCGCCCACGCACGAGGCTCACTGCGGATTCCGACTGGGAGTTTTCGACAAACCCGTGTGGAGGTAGGATTTTTCCTATTCGGGTTTTACACTTTGTTTAAGTGCTATATGATGCTTCATGGTAAGGAGGCCTTGAATCGCTAAAGTGATCTGGCCCCAAAACATGACCCTAATCGTTTTGAATTTATGGAACCCAAATTTGGTGTCCGTGGCCGTCACTTACCGTCAGGTTAATTGCGGCATGGAGGTCATAAATCACGTTTGTGATTTGTACAGGCCGGGAATGTCGGAAATTTGGGTTCACAAAGTGAACCGACATTGGTGATTTTTCCCAGAATAAGAACTCGAGGGTTTCCTAATTATTCCTCGAGAATAGTGTTCGCTAAAAATAATTTTTTGTGAAATACTGTAGTTGGTCGAGCAATTCAAAGTTGAATTGCTTCGCTGTGTTTACTCACAGCCCATGTGAGCTAATTTTTAGTGTATGGAAATGTGAAATTACATGACAAGATTGTGTGATTTAAATTATGTGAATATATGCATGATTATATATTTGCATGTGTTATAGAATTGAAATGGAAATTGGCATCATGCATTCCATATGCACTGGGGCACCCTAGGACGATAGGAGTGAGTGCATGAGGTGATTATCGAGAGAATAGTTTCGGAGGGTTGACTAAAAAATAATGAATATCTGAGGGTAGTCCAAATAAAAACATCAATCAGCCGGAGTCGGCCCACCTCAGGCACCTGAGGGTAGTCCACACATAATATCTAATCGTCGAAGCCGGCCCAATTGATATATATATTTCCGGGAGGGCTGTCCACAAATAAAAAACTATGGTTCTCATAAGCACGGCTTAGGCGTGTGTGAGGGAATCGGGAGGACTCGTGGATATGAGATGATTAGTTAGACATTTGGCAGGATCATGCATTTGCTTGAATGTGTGTTTACTGAGCATTGCATATGCACTTAGGAGAGTAGCCCATTTAGTGGTGATTCACTACCGAGCATTAGCTCACTGTCGAGGGATATTATTTTACAGTAATGTGGAGCGTGCGAGGAGACGGCCTATCCTAGAGAGATTGAGTTTTGTGAAGAAAGCCGAATGTGGCTTTGATGGTATTAGAATTCCTAGTATTTTAATATATGTCAGATAAGAGTAACTCAACTCTTGAAACTATTGGATATAGTTGGTTTATTGATGATGAGTATTGCGGGTATGGGTCAACAGGTGCCGCTTTTTACTCAGATATAGATATCATGTGATTGATGCTGATTGGGGACAAAGCTATATTACGTGATGTATCCGGGTAGAGCCTCCATACAAAGCGAGACTCGCTGATTCGTGAATGCTCCGGGTAGGTTACCCGACATCCACGAGCATTCCGCGGCCGATGGGTAGTCAACCCGACCCCAGTGGAATCGGGCGCGCGTATAAAACCAAAAAGAAATCGAACTTTTTGGTTCTATTTTTAATTTTGATCACATAGTCGCTAGATTCCGCCTTCACTCGCCTTATTCGCGAAGATCAAATTTAGCAAAACAATAAAAAAGGGCTCTAGACAAAACTCACTTATGTTCGACATTAAGAAAATGCGTAAAAAATAATAAATCGAAAAATTCTAAAGCCTTTACCTTATGGAAGCTCATATCCCCAATGTAGCTCTAGACTTTTGATGTACGGATGCGATTCAGACAGACTCAACCTCTTCGCCATGGAATCTGCAAAGAGGAAACGACGTCAGACATCGATCGTGAGAAATAGATTGGAGCACAGATAGAGTAAAGAGAAGTTGGCGTGAGGTCTTGATCAAGAAACTGAGCTCTAATTGAAACCCGGAGTCGCAAGAGAACCTCTGTAATCTCTGAGATTCCTCCATGAATCTTTCTTTCTCTATGAATTCCCTCGTATTGCTAGTGTTTTGTGTGGTTTCGATTTTGAGTCTATCGATTGTTGAAGACTCGTTCTCTCCCGAATGGTATCGCTTCGAGGGTTAAACGACGACGCTTCTCCCTCGCTTCATTCGCGCATGGCTCCAAGGATGAAATGAAACTGAGAATACTCAAAAAGATGGGATTTTTGATAAATTTACCAATAATTAAATAAATATTTTTCAAAATATTTTTGATTGAAAAATAATTTCAATTTTAAGATAGCTTTGACATGTAAGGGATGAAATAGAAATTCTCTTACAATTAAATCGTGTCTTCAAAACACGATTTTACAATTTTACTTTGAAATCATGTCTTTAAAACAAGACTTTATAATTTTACACTGAAAATCGTGTTTTTAAAATACGACTTCACGAATTTACACTGAAATCGAGACTTCAAAACACAACTTCATAATTTTAAAAATTTACATTGAAATCGTGTCTTTAAAACACTATTTCATATTTTTTCACTAAAATAATATCTTCAAAACACAACTTCACAATTTTATAATTTACACTATGATCATGTCTTTAAAACATGATTTCACATTTTAATAATGAAATTGTGTTTTGAAGATATGATATCTATATGACGCTTAGTTGACAATAAGTGTCATAGATTTAGAAATTTTTTTTTTATATTTAAAAAAATATTTTTTCTCTGGTATTATTTAAAAAAGCCCCAAGAAGTTGTCAGAACTATGTTATCTAGATATTACTCATTTAGGAATTTTAGTAAATGATACTAGTCTTTCTCTTTAGTTTTTTTTTCCTCATAGCGAAATCAAATATGATAAGAAAATGTATTTATTTATTATTATTATTTATTATTTCTTCTTTCCCTGCTATTTTGGAGAACCAAATACAGTTTTATGAAAATGTTGAAAGCAAAATCATAATTTCAAAAAACTTTAAAGGACAGCTTAATTGATTCAACCTTAAATTTGCTCTTCAATTGTCATCAGTTAAGACCTTTTAGGATCACTAGAGAATTTCCCCATTATTAAATTCAGGAGTCTATGGAATTAATTGAGGTGTACGCAAGCTTTCTCGAACACCCACAATTATAAAAAATAAATAATTACAAAAGATGAATATTACAAAAATGTTTTTAAACATGAAATTGCTTTTTGCATAAGCTAAACAAAGCTTCTAGAAAAAGCAACACTTTGTTGTTTCCACTTTTAAGTTTTTTTTTCTTTCTTGAACATAATAACATATGCAGCAATCAAAATGAAATGATTTGGTTAATCCCAATCCCACATTTCTTTAAACACCAACTTATTAGGGAAATTTGTTCTTTGACGTTCCCTTCAAAATAATTAGAAAATAGGAATCTAAGAAAGCTATCAATTGTTCATTTAATAAAAAAAATGTTTTTTTTCAAATAAGAATTTTATTTTTTTGAAACGCCCTTTTATTAGAGGTAGAACTTAAGATTGGTTAAGGTAATGCCTAAGGAATTACTTTACTGAAAGATATTTTAGGGTGATTTGATTAAAAGAGCTAAATTTCTTAAATCTAACCCTTCATCAATTTTTGCCCTTTTGTTTCTTTGTTTCTTTCTAAAATTAAAAAACCTAACTTTCTGCACCTCTCCTCTCACGTCCAAATGACGCCTTTGTTTCAAAATAGAAGACAACACTATTCCAAATTTTGTCTTTTCCTCAATAAACTTCAATTTAATTCCCAATGTGTCCCTTCTTCTAGATTTTTGACACATTGTGAGACCCCGAATAAAGTAAAATGATAGACACGGGTTGCAAACCCGTGAACTTCCCGTGCCCTACGACGACGCCGTGGCATACCGTCAGTTCATCTCGCGAAATCTATAATATAGTCGACCCTCACAAATTCCGATAAGGCTCCGAATTAACGTATTTCGAGACAAACTGATTTAACGAGAGGTGACACGTGGCGCGGAAGATGCATGCCATGTGGAACTATGCGAGCAGGACACTTTGGCACTTAGGTGGAAGCCAAGTGTCACACTTCTATCTTGCATGAGAGGATAGTGGTGGGAAAGTGGGCATGAATGACATGTGGGATGCTATGTGTCATGAGAAGAGAAAGAAGAGGTGTTCAACACCTAGATAAGTAATCTCCACCTAAAGCAAATTTGTTCGGTGGGAAGAGGAGAAGAAAAGAGAAAAAAGAAAAGAAAAAGAAAAGAAAGAAGAAAGACAACGGAAAGGAAGAGAACCGCTAGCCTCGATTAACAAACAGGAGTCAAGTAATAGCTGAACTAGACCCCGCACTTCCGAGAGGCAGGGCGTCTTCCCTACCTCGTTAGTCTTGTTTAAGAGCCATGAAATGGCCATGATAGTTAAATTCTGGTAGTGGGTCGGTTTAAAAGAATAATTTCGATAGAAATTATTGTTGGTCAGGGACCGGCTTTCTGGTCCGAGTAGTTTTTCGTGAACTCGCGCTGAACCGATCGTGGTATTGTAGTTTGGGGATCTTAGTAGGATGATTTTCGTTGTGAGTCAGTATATGTCGTTCTCCTGAGATCGGGAGATTGAAATCCAATTTTTGTGTGTTATTACTTGTTTGAATGACATGCAGATTGGGTGAGAAAATGATGTTAATATATACGCATGCTTGTTATATATTAACGTGATGCTTGGTGTGAAGCATGTATTATGAGTGTTGCATGTAGTTCCCATCATGCATGTAACATGAAATATTATGCGCGACATTCATTGCATGTGCACTGGGTCATCGAAAGTGAACTGGTGTGAGTGCATGGATAAAATAGATATTTTGGCGTTAATCCAACAAATTATTTCTGAGGGTTGTCCATCAAATTATATTCCGGGAGGGTTTGTCCAATGAACCTACTCCGGGAGGGTTGTCCAATAAGGAGTTCTAGATGGTCCAGCACTTTGATACTGAGGTTGTCCAAAGGGTTTACTATTCCAGAGGGTTGTCTCAAGTGTGCAAAATATTTGATATCAAAAACAAAAAGATTTTGTTTGAATTAATTTTCATACATATAGACATGTATGAGAGTCGCATGGACTGGCATTTATTACAGACACTATATAGAGATATGCATATTCATATGAATGTGAGTGTGAATGATTTTGTGGATTGTGCCATTGCATGTGCACTTAGGGTGGGGAGTAGCCCTTGTAGGAGATTTACCGGGCATAGCTCACCCCTGGCTGGGGAAACATTTTAGTACCGAGGTACATCAAGAGAAGGCACTTCATGAGGTCTTAGTTGAGAGGAAGATCTAAGATGACCCATCGTGTTCTTTTGTAAAATTTATGGGTAGAAAACCCAGTTTTTGTTTAAAAACTGAACTGTTGTCAAAATTTTGTACTAGTGATATAAATAAATTGTAATTAAACTCAGATTATATGTTTAATACAATTTGGTAAGGGTTGTGTCTTGCCTTTAGAGGATATTTGGTTTCGTCTGAACCATAGGAAGTTGCTCTGTTTCGATCCTATGTATTAGCCGAACTTTAAGATTGATTTTTTGTTGGAAATTAAAGGGAATTTGGTCCTGTTTCCTTCTGGTATATTGTATCCCCATCAGTAAGCTTGATGTAGGCTTTCGAATCACCAAAATCGGACCTCTACAGCCCAAGTTAGTGCCTTTAATTTAAGGGTCTAAGAGGACGAGCCGTGGCTCGAGCCGACTTCTTTGGTCGAGCCGAGCCTCCTCGCATGAATTGACCTTCGTCAAAGCCGAAATTCCCCCCCGATGAGTCGACCTTCATACAGAAATAATCGACCTTTGGTCGTGAAATAGCTCTCCCGCATGAGGTGACCTCTTTGGTCGAGCCGAGCTCTCCGCATTTAGCCGACCGCAGAAATGGGTACGACCTCTTGGTCGAGCTGAGCCTTCGATGAGCCGCCTCGCGCAAACAACCAATTCTTTGTCGCAGCCGAGCTCTCCCGCATGATGACCTCTCGGGGCAATGCCGAGCCTCCCGCATGAGCCGACCCTCGCAGCTGGCCGAGCCGCCCGCATGAGTCGACCCTCGAAAGCGCTACCGAGCCTCCGCACGAGCCAACCTCCTTTGAGCGTTGCTGAGCCTCCCCGCATGAGCCGACCTCTCGCGCGTAGCCGAGCTCTTCTAGCCGAGCCCGCCAGGAATGAGCCGTGTGAGTCGGGAAATGACCTCCTGGTCGGGCTCTTCCGCCGAGCGAAGGTGGAACGAGCCTCATTGCGCTACACCGATGACCATAACTTCCTCATCCGAAGTCCGTTATATGCTTCGACTCTACTTAAATACCTTTTGAGTCTAGAATCCATCCATAAGCATGATAAATATAATATGAGCTCATATTGTGTTCGAAAGATGAAAGACAAGAGGGTAATTTATCTCTGTTTCGTATGTAGTTAAGCGCCGCGTGAAGCGCCAATCTCGGAGCGACCATAACTTCCTCGTCTGTCCGTTCGCAGAGTTCGACTCTATGGAAAAGCTCTCGAGTCTAGAATCTAACCATGGGGCATGTGGATGGAATTTGGTACTCACATAGTTTTCCAAAAGTTGGACTATTGCACTATGCACTAATTACTGTGAATCTTGAAGAGGATCATATGTGTCATTACTTAATAATCGAAAGGGACACGTGAATATGCATGAATGAGCTATTATGGTATAGCTTGTTGAAGGTTACCTATGGAAAAAAAAAAAACCCCGGATTTGGGGTGTCACGCTGGTATCGTGAGCATAGGTTTATAAATACTTAACGCCGATACTAATAAAGAATCATCGTGAAAATTTAGGTACATGATTACTTCCGGGGCTAAATGGGCATGGGTTTAGATCATGCATCCATTGTGCATTCTGATGAATTGTTGCATGATATTATGCTATATATTATGTGAATTATATGCTTGGTGAATAGTATATAGGAAGTATTGAACACTAGGGTGAGAAGTTAACCTTAGGGGTTCGGAGAAAATAAATAAATAAATAAATAAATTGCTATTTGATATATGTAGATGGCAAGTCAAGGAAGGACGTAAGGGTCGCTCTTGCACGAGGCACACTAATTGCTTTTATCAACAAGCCTTATAGAGTGCCATGGTGCCGCAGCCTACCGCCATTGCACAAGCCGGTGCAATGGGGATTGGAGGACGTGTAATAACCTCCAAAGGTTTATGGCACATCATCCTCCAGCATTTAGGGGAGGAGGGGACCCGATGGTAGCGGACCATTGGTTCCGACAGGTTGAGAGAGTTTTGGAGGCTATGGAGATTACCTCCGACGTTACAAAGATCAGGCTAGCTACATTTTTGCTGTGAGGGGCGAGTCCTGCGTGTGGTGGATCGGGTTAAAGCCTCAAGAAATTTGGAGGCAATGACATGGGAGGAGTCTAGAGAGCTCTTCATGGGCAAGTTTTTCCCGGCATCTTCTAAACATACAAAAGCCCGAGAGTTCCTTGAGTTGAAATAGGGGACGATGACAGTACTTGAATACATGGCTAAGTTTACAGAGTTAGCGCATTTTGGGGATGATTATGTGGCCTCATACATGGCCAAGGTGAGAAAGTTCGAGGATGGTTTGTGCCAACCATCCGCAAGATTATGGGATCTCTCCCAAGACATGGATTCATGGTCGACAACTTCACATGTAGAGAGAGATGATAATGCCCTGAGCACTGAGACACTCCGTGCCGTGATAAGCAAAAGGAGGGCCAGTCTGCTTCGAGCACGGAAAGAAGCAAAGGACTTCTATTCCACAAGGGTTTTCAGATTGTGGTCAAAGGGCTGTACAAAGCCGCATCAGCGTCTTAGCCACAGACCGATGACATGTTATCATCGCGCATCGCCTTGAACATATGAGACCAGATCGCCTTAATAAGAGGCAAGGATCCCCAAGGTCACGTGGACACACGTCCCAACATCAAGTGGGACATACTTAGACACAGTATGTTCCTTCTTAGCCTAGCATGGGCCAGGAATCAGATATCGGCCCCACGGGTGCGACACACGGCACCTAAGAGCTTCTCACGTGATAGGCCGCAGGAGGCCGTGAGTTATTGGTCGAGGTCGAGGGCGTGGACCACGTGTCGGACTCGGGACCCAGTGGGGCGTGTTTACACCGCTAAGCATCACGTCATCGAGCCCATAGATCTGTCGGTTATACAGGGTATGTTTCTACTCTCGCACCTATGTGCAAGAGTATTGTTTGATTCTGGTGCATCTCATTCAATTATTGCTACATCTTGTGTGAATGTTCTGGGCTTAAAGGTTAAATCCTTGGAAAAGTCGTTGCATGTGAGTTCTCCCCTAGGAATTATGGTGAGGATTGATCAGATATGTCGGGATTGTGAGTTAGAGATCTCTGGGATTCTACTCATGGTGGATCTTCGTTGGCGGACATATCTGACTTTGATGTCATTCTTGGCATGGTGATTGGTCGACGCGACACCGGTCGCCATTCATCGCGGATCGGTAGTGAGGTTACCGCCACACACAGATGGTATCTAGACATCTTTCTCAAAGGGGATAAGCATGATGCTTTACCCCACTCGCAGTATGACTCTCATGGCACTGGGATAGCCATTAGGTCGGGCTAGTAAGCCTTAATTGAGACGAGGCAGACAAGGTTTGAGTCTACCTCGAAAGTGGTATGCGAAGCCTGAGGATGTTTTTCCGCACGAAAGTTACGTGGATTACCTCCCTAGAGGGATTAGACTTTGTCATTGAGTTACACCCCGGGTATCGCCGCTTCATTTCTATGACTCCGCATAAGATGGCGCCAGTTGAGTTGTAGGAACTCAAGGTCCAGATACAGGGATTATTGGACAAGGGTTTCATTAGACCGAGCACTTCACCTTGGGGCGCTCCGATTCTGTTTGCTAAGAAAAAAGATAAGACCCTTCGATTGTGCATTGACTATCGGCCTGAACAGTGGTGATTTATCAAGAATCTATGATTCTCACGAGGATTGATGATTTGTTTGATCAGTTGAGAGAGGCGCAGGTATACTCTAAGATAGATTTCTGCACCGGGTACCATCAGTTGAGAGTTAGGGAGACAGATATCCCTAAGATAGCGTTCAGAATGCCAGAGTGAGCATTTCCAAGTTCACGCTGATGCCCCTTCGACGACGAATGCACCAACAACATTCATGGATCGTGATACAGGGGCCTCCACCTACTTAGATTAGTTTGTGGTTGTTTTCGTGGGATCTATATCTCGATCTTACCCGAGACGCAGGAGGATCATGAGGATCACTCGAGGGTCATTCTCCGTACTCGAGAGACCATCAAGAGTATGCCAAATTCAAGAAGTGTGAATTTTGGGCTTAATGTGAGGTGAGATTTCCTCGGGACACGCTGTGCCTGCCTTCAAAGCCGCAGGGATCTCAGAGAAGGATGAAGTCGTTATGAGTCGCGGGAGAGGCCGAAGCTCCGGGCTCTCTCGAGATACGCAGCTGGGATTGGTCTGATATTATAGGAGGTTCATTGAGTGATTTCTCCCATTTAAAGCATCTATGACTAAGTCACCCCTATGAGGTCAAGTTTGAGCGTGGACCACTCGTGTGAGAGGGCATTCCAAGAATTGAAATGGAGGCTTACTTCAGCTCCTATTCTCGTAGTCCCAGAAGGGGACAGAGTACCAAGGTACCCCAGGTGGATGCCTAAAGGATCTGGGATGGGATGTGTTTTGATGCAAATCCCAAGAGGTGGCAGTGGCTTATGGTTCCTCGATGGCCGGAAGAATCACAAGCGTGACTACCCCACACATGACATGGAGTTGGCAATTCATCGCCTTCGCCTGAAGATTCGCGCCACTACTTATACATAGGAGTTCGAGGTGTACCACTCACAAAAGTCCAAGTATATTTTCACACAATGGGACCTCTCAATATGAGCAACGCAGATGGATGGAGTTCCTCAGAGTATTATATTTACCTCAGATTACTATCCCGGGCAAATGTGGTGGCCGATGCACTCGGGCCGAAGTTACGTGGAGCACGCCAAGATAGCTTCCTCGCGAGTGGCGAATGCTCGAGACCTGCGGGGACGCTTTGGGGCTACAAAGATAAATGAGTAGGCTCAAGGTGTTACGGGAAGCTTATATGCCTTCCTACTGAAAGGTGGTGATTGAAAAGTGTCGTGATAGACATGCAGGTAGTGTCTACGTGACCAAGTACACCGTGTGTATGGGTGATGAAGGTCGGGCTATCCAACACCACGGCATTCTGCGACAAGGGACGGGTCATGGGTTCCCGCCTGATGTAGTCAGAGAGGGTTATCCCCAGTGAGTTCCATCGCTTCCGGCTTCAGCGATCCGCGGTGGCAAGAAGATGCATCGAGATCTCTGCCATTATCGAGCGGGATGAAGAGACAAGTCAGGGATTTTTGCTCGACCTGTCCTCACATGTCAATAGGTAAAGGTCGAAAGCACCGTAGGCTCCACCGGGCTACCCAAATTACGAGGTAGCTGAGCAGCTCGTGAGTATTACGTATGACTTTGCAGACCACTTACCACTTAACATCACGCAGATACGATGCAAGCAGGGGTCGAGTGGACCGACTCAATTAGGTCGGCACATTTCCTAGTCACCAGGCGATGACCTTAAACTCAAGGAATTCTCAGCAGCCGTGGCGGCTAATGCAGAGATTGTTAGGTTACATCGAGTACCAATATCCATCGCATCTTACGCAGTAGATCCTGCGTTCACGGCACACACCTCGAAGAGTTTCCGTGGTTATGCAGAGCTTACACTGGATGACTTGGAAAGCACGCTTTCATCAACAAAACGATGGTCGGGCCGAGAGGACTATACAAAGCGATAGACATGTCATGGTGTGTCCTAGATTTCAAGTAGCCGGGAAAAGAAAGATTCGCTCTAGTAGAATCTCGCTCTTATAACAACAGCTATCGCAAAGGCTGCATGGCACCCTAGCGAGGCCTTATACGGGAGGCGCCATGCTCGATCTCCGATTTGTTGGACGGAGATGGGAGAGAGCTCCACCACAGGTCCTGACTTGATTCGAGACACCACCGAGAAAGTGGGTCTGATACAGAAACGCCTTCCTCACCGCCTGGCCGACAAGAGTTACGCCGACAAGCGCGACTAATCTCTGTAGTTCGAGGCCGGTGATCATGTCTTCTTAAAGGTGATGCCTAAAAGAGGAGTAGCTCGATTCAAGAAGTGGGGAAACTATCGCGAGGTTTACTGGCCCTTCGAGGTACCCCTCGAGAGGGGACAACTTGCATATCGATTAGCATTACCGCCGGAAGCCGCCCAGTGTCCACGAGGTATTCCATGCCTCCTATGCTCCGAAAGTACACTTTAGATCCAAACATGTAGTGGATCACAGCTTGTTATTGATGCAAATGGAACCTTCACAGTGGACTGCGGCGTATTATGGATAGTCAGAGCAGTTTTGCAAATGCAAGACCCGTGAGGTTAGCAAAAGTGCTCGTGGCAACAATGCAGGAGCAGAGTGAGGCATCACGAACGTGGAGGACACAATGCGCACTGTGACATCCTTTCCTTTCGAGGACGAGGTACGGCTTCAGTCATTTGGCATTTAAATGATCGTTATATGCATGATTGTATGTATATGTGTGTGAATTTCCACACAATTCCTGGTGTGGGTGGAGAACTGAGACTCCTGACAAAGTAAACAGATAGACACGGTTGCAAACCTAGGAATTTCTATCTCTGATGATCTATCGTGACATACCGGGCTGAGTCTGCCTAGCGAATCTATGACATAGTCGACCCTCACAAATTCCCAGAAGGCCGAATTGCACTATTTCGAGGCAAACTGATCATCGAGAGGGAGGACACGTGGCATGAAGATGCATGCCATGTGGAACTGGAGGAGAGACACTGCACTGGGCGGAAGCTGGTGTCACACTTCATCTCGCACGAGAGGAAAGTGGTGGGAAAGTGGGCATGAATGACATGCGGATGCTATGTGTCATGAGAGAAGAGAAAGAAGAGGTGTTCTTACACCTAGATAGTATTCACCTAAAGAAATGAGACTGTGATAGGAGAAGAAAAGAGAAAAAAAGAAAAGAAAAAGAAAAGAAAGAAGAAAGACAACGGAAGGAAAGAGAACCAAAGAGGCTCGATTAACAAACGTGAGGAGTCAAGAAGAGTGAACTAATCACTTTGAGAGGTAAATTCTTCCTACCTTGTTAGTCTTGTTTAAGAGCCATGAAATGGCTATGATAGAAGCTACCAGTGTGGAGTTGAGCGAAAGAATAATTTTTATAGAAATGGCCACGTTGGGATCGCTTCAGTCCGAGTAGTTTTCGTAATCGCAGCTTCCTCGGAACCAATGTGCATCAGAAGTTCGGGATCCGGTAGGATGATTTTGGCTGTGAGTTGTATATGTCAAGCCCTCGAGATTGGAGACTTTGAAAATCCAATTTTTGTGTGTTATTACTTGTTTGAATGATATATTGGGGCGAGAAAATGATGTTAATATATACGATGTTTGCTATATATTAACGTGACGCTTGGTGTGAAGCATGTATTATGAGTGTTGCATGTAGTCTCCACCATGCAGCGTAACATGAAATATTATGTGTTGATACTATTGCATGTGCATGGGGTCATCAAGTGAATCTGGTGTGAGTGCATGGATAAAATAGATATTTCGAAGGGTTGTCCAACAAATTATTACTTTAGGTCAAAGTCAACAACCTTCCTCTCTCTTCCTTCCCCTCCATAATCAATTCCGGCGTTTGTCCAATGAACTCTATCTCGAGAGTTGTCCACCTTGAACTCTATCTAGGGTTGTCCAATAAGGAGTTCTCAGATGATCCAGCGGGTCTAGATACCGGAGGTTGTCCGAAGGTTTATTCGGAGGGTTGTCCAAGTGTGCAAAATATTTTGATATCAAAAACAAAAAGCTTTTGTTTTGAAATTAATTTTCATACATGGTAGATTGCATGTATGAGAGAGTCAGTGAGGACTGGGCATGACATAGACACTCATATAGAGATATGCATATTTTATATGAATGAGTGTGAATGATTTTGTGGATTATGCCATCAAGATGTGCACTTAGGGAAAGCAATTCTTTGTGGAGATTTTATCTACTGTATTAGCTCACCCCGTTGTGGGAAAAACATTTTCAAGTACTGGAGGTACATCAAGAGAAGGCACTTCATGAGGTCTTAGTTGAGAGGAAGATCTAAGATGGCCTATCGTGTTCTTTTGTAAAATTTCTAGGTAGAAAACCCAGTTTTTGTTTAAAAACTGAACTGTTGTCAAAATTTTGTACTAGTGATATAAATAAATTGTAATTAAACTCAGATTAAATGTTTAATATAATTTGGTAAGGGCTGTGTCTTGCCTTGAGAGGATATTTAGTTGCGTCTGAACCATAGGAAGTCGCTCTATTTCGATCCTATGTATTAGCCGAACTTTAAGATTGATTTTTTGTTGGGAAGTAAAGGGAATTTGGTCCTGTTTGTTTATGATATATTGTAGCCCCATCAGTAAGCTTGATGTAGGCTTTCAAATCACCCAAATCAGACCTCTACAACCAAAGTTATGGCCTTTTTACTC
This sequence comes from Tetrastigma voinierianum, assembly GCA_016808115.1. NCBI lineage: Eukaryota > Viridiplantae > Streptophyta > Magnoliopsida > Vitales > Vitaceae > Tetrastigma > Tetrastigma voinierianum. Next base: position 1,708,447 of record JAEQBH010001219.1, read on the forward strand.
AGAAGGGTCTGAGAGGATGAGCTATGGCCGAGCTCATATGGCCAGTTGACTCCTCTTGGTTGTAAGCTCAGTTTCCTCGTATGAACTGACCTCTTTATCAAAGATGAGCTCTCCCCAGATGAGCTGACCTCTGCTCGTAGCTGAACTCACCTCTTGCTCGTGAAATGAGCCTCCCAAAATGAGCTTGACTCCCTCGCGCAGAGCCAACCGGCCTCGTCGTGAGCCGCCTCCTACATGAGCCGACCTCGCGCAGAGCCGATTTGACCTCTTTGGTCGAGATGAGCCTCCCGATGTGTTGGACCCTCAAGGCAGAGTCGAATCCAACCCTTGGTTAGAGTCAGCCTCCTCGCATGAGCCGACCTCTCGGGCAAAGGCTAAGCCTCCGCACAGCTCGACCTCGGGGCGGCCGAGCCTCCGCATAGCCGACCTTTCGGTGGCAGCGCCGAGCCTCCCGCATGAGTCGCATTCCTCTTTGGGCGTAGTCAGCCTCCGCATGCTCGGCCTCTTATGCAGAAACAGCTCTTCCGCCGAGCCCGCCAAGGAATGAGCCGCGGTGAGGCCGAGCCGACCTTGTCGGGTTTTTCCGCGCGTAGCCAACAAACAGCTCTACTGCGCCGCATTCGTATGACCATAACTTCCTGATCCGGTCTGCTTTGTGCTTCAGTCGCACGGAAAGACCTTTGAGTCTAGAATCCATCCATACATGGCTCAATATAACTGAAAGCCTTTCATATTGTATCTCAAAAGAGACGAAAGACAAGTAGTACCGCTTGCCTTCGCGTCGGGCCATGCCGTCATGTGAAGCGCCAACTTCGGATGACCATAACTTCCTCGTCTGAAGTCCGTTTTGCACGTTCTTAGACTCTATGGAAAGCTCTCTGAGTCTAGAATCTAACCATATGCATGTGGATGGCATTTGGTGCTCACATAGTTTTCTGAAAAGTTGACCATTGCACTAAGTGCAGTAATTACTAGAATCTTGAAGAGAGGGATTGTTATGTGTCTTTGCTTAATAATTGAGTGACATGTGAATATGCGTGAATGAGGCTATTATATAGCTTGTTGAAGGTTACCTGTGGAAAAAAAAAGCAATTTCCTGGATTTGGGGTGTCACACACATACAATCTAAGCCATTCATTTCCATCCCCCCACCATGCAACATGTGTCACAAGAAAGACACGCTATGCGCCGACCACACATCAAGACAAAGCCGTTTACTCAAGACCGATACTTGTCTCAAAAACATGCAAATTCGACTATCTCGTAATCTCACCCAAATTCGACGCGGGTAGCTATTGCGGAGACGATTTCAACTGAAACTGCCATATCCTAAATGTCTAGAAAATTTTCGGATTTTTACCAAAATTACGATTTTCCCCTTTTTCAAAATTGAATTCTTCTAGTCTTACAACATTGAATTAATATTTTATAGTATTTAATGAAATAATTTTTTTAAAAACATATAAATTAGTTTTTAAAATTTATTAAATTATTTTGCTAGTTAGATATAAATAAATCAATCCTATTCAAATAATTTTTTTGCTCTTTCTTCTGCAAAAAATTAAATTTTTACTCTTTGGTATTTATTAATTAGTGAATTAAAATATAGTTTATCAAAATAAATTTCTTTATTATTGATATAAAAAGATTGAATCAGCCTAATCTAAAAATAAAATAAAAATTATCGAATCAATTTGATTAAAAAATTATGAGGAGCTTAATTAAAAATTATTAAACATTGACTATTTATTGACTTATAGATTATCTATGAATGTTCTATTATGAACAAGATGAAATTTTTTTATATATGTCATTGGTCTGGGCTACAATTTGAATATGTCATAATTATTCATTGAAATGTGTAATATTAACATATATTACCATAAGTCAAGATAATATATGTCAACAATCACCCTTTTTCTTGTAGTGAGAGTAAATGCGTAGATATGCATAAATAAACAAGCATCAAGAGTAAATCTAAGACACACCATCATATGAACTAAAGAACCGCTAAAAAACAATGAATGGTAAAAGAAACTATTTCAAAGAAAGAACACCAAAGAATACACAAGCACAGAAAGACAATTGAGGGAAAAGAAAGGCCGTAATAAGGATTAATTGAGAATACAAGTTTCAAAAGTTAAGTACAAGAATGGTTAAAATCACCATAAATAAATATGAAACAACTGGCTAGACACAAGAGAATACAAGCATGAAAACGAAAAGAAAAATCACATAGTTAAAAATTCCAAAAAGAAAAACAAAATGAGTAGTAAAACTTGAAAATGACCGCTTTGCCGTTAACTCCCTCTCGATTCACAAGTGAATGGCTTCACATAAGGAAAACGACCAAGTAAAGAAATCTATCGGGTCGATGTCAGACCCCACTCAGAGCAACAAAATTCCACACCCTATTGTGATTCCTGCAAAAAGTTCAATCTCAATATTAAAGTTAATGTATTTCCACCAATCAGATGCAGTTAGATTGAACCATCCAAATTGAATAAAAAATTTGTTTTCAAAATAAAAGTTATTTCTTTAACAAAAAAGCACCATTTAGCTCACTACCGATTTAAAAATTGCAAAACTCATTACCATTTTCTCATGAAATAAAACAGAGGGTCGCAAAGGAACATGCAAAGAGAGAGAGAGACAGAGTGGCAAGCAACGGGTCTTAAATCATAAATCGGCAGTGTTCAAATGGAAAAAGGAAACAATAAGCCCAAAGTAAGTAATTTGGCAATGTCTCTCGATTGTGTTGATTCACTACGCGAGTCAAAATCATATAAGATGGAAATGCATTTAAAGAAGAAGAAAATTGAGGGAAATGAAAAAAGAAAAAAAACCCAATAATCTTGAGAACCAAACTTTCACAAAGGAAATCAAATTCGAGAGAGAGAGAGATATGTAAGTAGTATTTTGAAGGAGAAGAGCAGTGAGAATATTACTTGGTAACAAGAAGAGTTAGAAATGGAGGGTTCTAGTAGTGGTAAAGAAAGAACCGAAAGAGAGAGAGAGAGAGAGAGAGAGAGAGAGAGAGAGAGAGAGAGAGAGAGAGATGTTGTTTGTTTGGTTTGGTGCTTCAAATGACGCTATGACTCACAAGGCCAAGTGTTCGAGAGACTAACAAACAGGTAATTGGAAAACTGAAAAAGAGACAACTGCGAGAGAAGGAACAAATCTAATTAGGTCGTAGACTCGGTGAAAGAAGGAATGGTTTCTTTGTTTTCGTGAGACATGAGAGAAGAGAAGACAATCGTAAGCTTCTCTAAGTATAATGTAGAAGGAAACGATGTCGTTTCGCTGAAGAACCCAACGACTTTAATAATAATCCCTACCTAAGTTTCAAGGGATAAATCCCTTGCTAGACATATAGAGCCAAAAAAATAATTTCAGGCATACTTAACGATGAATACCATCCCTAGCTAAATAGCTAGGGAACCCTTGCTAAATCAGTAAATTTGAAAAAATAATTTTTGAGAGAAATATAAAGTGACTATTGAGTTCCTCTAGCTATTCATCTAGGGAAAAATCCTAGCTAAATACAAAGAGTAAAACATAAGGGTTTCTGAAAAGCCTAATCTACAAGTGTCCCTTATCTAAATAGCTAGGACATTCCAGGTTAAATAGCTGTGACATATCCCTAGCTAAATACATAATTTCCCTAAAGTTCTGTTGAATTTAGAGGGCAAGAATAGCGATGGTTTAAATCTCACTATTTAGCTAGAACAAATCCTCACTAAATGCATACATTTTGTGAAATACAAATTTAAGGGCACCAATAGCGACTAATATTTTCCTTAGTTACTGAAGGTAATCAATCCTCAGCTAAATATATAAAATAAAAACAAAATTATTAGCTATAGACTTAACGTATTCGACAATTATCCCAAGCCAAAATAGCTAGGAAAAATCCTACTAAATGCATACAATCGGGCATAAATAGCGATGGATCGTCCTTTAGCTATTTTAGCCAGTGGGATATGTCCGTCGCTAAATATATAAATAACAAAAATAATTCGGTATAGACTTAACGACGGACATAACTTTAGCTAAATAGCTGGAAAATCCCTAACTAAATGCACACATGCATAATAGCCAATTAAGGGCACCAATAGCAACGGATCCCCACAAATATATAAAAACAAAAATAATTCGTGATAGACTTTAACGACGGAATAATCTCGAAGTTAAATAGCTAGGGAAAAATCCCACAAATGCATATGGTTTTGTGAAAATAATTTAAGGGCACCAATAATGACTTTATTTTGCCCTAGCTATTTAAGCTAGGGACTAATCCCTAGCTAAATACATAAATCAAAACAAAAAAAAATTTCGGTATAGACTTAACGACGGACGCTATCCCTAGCTAAATAGCTAGGGAAAAATCCCCAGCTAAATGCATACATTTTGTGAAACAACAATTTAAGGGCAATATTAGCGACGGATTTTTTCCCTAGCTATTTTAGCTAGGGAAAAGTCTCTAGCTATACATATAAAATTGTAAAAAAATATTTCCAGATCATGATTTAGCGATGGATTTGTTCTCTAGCTAATTAGCTAGGGAAAATCCGTCTCTAAAGTTGTTGCTAAATTTGCCGCCAAAATCAACGACAATATTAGCTAGGGACTTTGTCCGTCGCAAATTTCCATCTCTAATCCGTCGTAAAATTGTCATTAATTCCAGAATAAAAAATCTCTTGCTATTCCGTCGCTAATCCCTCGCAATTTAGATAGGGATTATTTCCCTAGATAATTTCCATAGCTAATCCGATAATTTCTTGTAGTATATTATTTGTGTTTTGAATGATTTATTGCATATGAAAGTGAATATTTTGAATGATCAATAAACTGTAAATGAATGTATATGAAATGAATATATGTATTGTACTACATTGATCATTCAAAAAGATTCAAAAGCATGGTTTAGAAAAATTGCATGATTTGACTTAAACTGAAATGGAAGAGAGTACTATATAGAACCACTAAGCATGAAAATGCTTAGTGCATTGCTTTTATCATCGCATAGGTACCGAGTGAACAGGTACGAAGATGTATACCGCAGTGAATCAAAGTCATTGTCAAAGTCACACGGAGGAGGGCAAAAGTCTGGCTACATGTACATGAAATTTATGTTCACTCATTTTGTACAAACGTCATTATGAAAATTAAACTCTTTTTATGTTTTTATAAATATTTAGATATTGAAAACGGCTAATAATGCCACATTGTATAAAGGTGGGAAATGGATCAAATGGGCATGAAATGTCATATCTAATGAAAAAGAGTTTTGTGATCAAATGATGGGCCCCCTTTATGTTAAAGTGGTATTTACATATACATATTTTCATTAAGTATTTGAAATGTGTTTAGAAAAGTAATTGTATGTGGATTATTCGAAATGATTCAAATGAAATATATATATATATATATATATAAGATATATATATATATATATATATATATATATATATATATATATTAAGAATGAGGATCACAATTTCTGTTCGTGTGAAAACCCAAGTGAATGAAATAATGATAGACTATCACATAAAGATAAAGTCAAACTGAAATTTTTGTATTTTGATACTTAAATACGACTCATGATCATCAGTTTGTCTCAATAAACGAAAAGATACACTTTAATTGAGCTGAACTCAAACAATAAGATTTCATCTATTTATGCAAATAATGAAATGATCGCAAGCCTTCGGTTAACGTCAAACATAAATTACTACTTATAATCACTGTGACAAGATGTCACACAAAAAGATACATGGTAATCAGTGAGATTGACATAAAGTGTCAAAAAATGACACCTGGCTGAAAATGAAGAGGCATCAATAATGAACCCATGTGTCACTAGAACTATAGAGCAGAGATTGGAAAGAACCCCTCTCATAGATCATCATGAAAGTGATGGAGGCAAAAAAAACATCCCAGATTTAAAGCATCACGATGGTACCAGTTCCAGGTTTTATAATTACCAGAGAGCGCTGGATATTGATCGTTAACATTTTTAAGCATCGAAAAAGTGAGGGTACCACTTAGTATTGATATACTGGGTCAGATCATGCATTCAACGTGGGCATTCATGAATTCATCATATGACATGGTATTGTAATATATTGTGTTAGAGTACATGCAATACATGATTAAAATGAACACAGAAATGTTAACGTTAAAAAGGAATGATAACTTTGCAGGTCCAAAACAGTTGAATTAGCAATAATAAAAGATTTGATAGAATTACTGGGAGGAACATTATTACAACGCCAATTATTTCAATTTCGCCGGCCTCGCCGCCATGACAACGAAGAAAAGACGGTGTCTTCATCGCATACCATTCGTTTTACCAACAGCCTTGTTATATTACGCATACGCGCACAACGTCGCCATCATAATATAATAGCCGAGTACCGTGAGAACCAATAAACTCCGCAATCATACACACATCATCCCAAAACATCCAGTGAGAGGAACCCACAACAACATCGGTCTTCAATGTCAGAGTGGTTCGAGGCCATGAATGATTCACCCATGCCACGAGATCCGCGTCACGCCGGTTGAGGCGAACCGCCACGGTGGATCGGACGGTTCCGATGATCCAGATGATTACTACCGTCGGAGAGTCCCCGGCGAGTCTTCCACGAGCGGCGCTTCCCGCATCTTGCAACGTGTCGAGATTCTCAGTCAAGAAAACATACAACACGGGCACGGCCGGTTCGCCAGAGAGTTAACACGACGGTGGATAATACGCGGGGCCATGCCATACGCGCAGTAGAAAACGACGGTACGCTGTCCATCCGGCGGCGATTACGTATCCTCCGACCCGCGGTCGCGATCAACCATGCCGCAGATGATGAGCAGACGATGACGTTACATCCAAGACACGCATCAGCGACAAAAAAGCAAACACGAGGCCCGCCTTCGGTCTGGCAGAGTTAAGACAAGATTCGTTCATGGTTATTTTCACGACGGTATCACACATCAGCGTTTCAGCACACGGCAACAAAGGTCGATCGATCCACCACGATATACTCTATATCACATCACCCGATATATGACGATCGCCCATTATAGATCTCGCGCCATGGGACAACTTGTTCCAATCATCAACGGACGCGGCATGATGGCGATCTTTCCATCCGGCGATGGTCGGGCGAACGATTTCACCACGTTGTAATTCGAATATAACCGGCCACGTCACGTGGGAACGAGATGTCGAGGCCGGCCCGGTGAAGATGACAGCAGGCTATTCACAGTTTCACTGGCATCCATGAGTTATTCATTGCTAACACAAAGATCAGATCATGATCACAGATGCCATACAAATTCTTCTTCAAAGATAAAGATTATAAGAACAAAAACGAAAAACACCCGTTTCAATTTCTGACCTATGGGAAAAGTGTTGTTTGATCCTGATGCGTACCATTTATTCGTCAAGGCCTTCAGGTGAATGTTTCGACTAAAGGTTGAACCGGGAAATCGCCACATGTGAGTTCCTCAGGATCAGTGAGGATCGATCAAATATGTCGAGATCAGGAGTTAGAGATCTCGTGGATTTCTACCACGAATTATCTCCTGGTTACTTAGATATATCGCACTTTGATGTCATTCTTAGCATGGATTAGTTCAGATCACACTGTCCAGCCACATCAGGATCAGGAGTGATAACGCCACACACTCCAGACGATATTCTCGTGACCTTTTGTATACAACATGGAGATTTTACCTCAAAATAAAATTTAATTCTCTGCTGGCACCGACAGATGATATTTATCGGTAAGCCTACCCTGAGGATGAGGAGGCCGATTTTGTGAGTTCACTCGGTAGTTTACGAGTACGAGGATGTTTTTGTTGATGAGCTATCGATTACTTCTCTCGTGAGTGAATGTAGACTTATGATCGAAGTTATACCTGCACGTCATTTCTTACTTTGCACTCCTCATGATGGTACCCTATTGAAGTTGCATGAACCTGGCATCCAACCGCAGTAATTTATTGGACAAAGGTTTTATTAGAGATCTAGCACTACCTCATGGTGTGCTCCGCTCGTTGTGAAGAAAAAGGATAAGACTATTCGATCGATATCACCACCATAATTGAACGGTTATGCTCAAGAATTGTATCCTTTACTAAGAATTGATGATCGTTTGATCAATGAGGGGCGCTGCCATCATATGACCAGACAGGTTATCATCGCTTGAGGATTATGAGTGCAGATATCCCTAAGACATCATTTAGGATGTGGTATGGGCACTTCGAAAGTTCACAAGGACGCCTTTATCGACGAATATACCAAATATTCACGATTCATGTGGCAGGGTGTCTAACCTCTATTTAGATTAGCTTGTTGTGGTCTCATTGACGACATCTGACATATACCAAGAAGAGAGGAGATAATGAGACTGGTTTGAGAATTGTTCTCTAATCCCTCGTGAGAGCATCTAAGAGTATAAGTTTAGTAAGTGCCAAGCTTGACTGAAAGTAGGATTTTAGGCATGTAGTGTCGCCTGGTGTCTCCAGACCAAAAAAAAAAAAAAGGTCAACGCAGCTTATGAGTCGGGAGAGACCAAGTCGCTTCAGATACGAGTTTTAGGATCAAGTGTGGAAGCACAAGAGGTTCACGAGGACTTCTCCTAATTAGCCATAATTTATGATTATAATAATCAGGCAAATGGGTTTAAATAGATGACTGTGTGCTAAATCATTCCGTGAATTGAAAAGAGGTCACTTCACTCCATTCTCAAGGTCTCTGAAGGGACCCGATGTACACAAGATGTCACATGCTTCGAATGTGATTGACTTTGAGATGTTTCACGCAACTGAGGTTATAGCTTCATGTCTCGCGCTAAAGAATCCATTTGTTCTTAATTACCCCAATAATACGACAATACTGAGTTATGTTTACGAATATTTAAAGATTTGGCACCACTACCTATATGGTGAGTAGTTTGAGGTGTTTTCAAAATCACTTCAGAGTCCTGGTTATACTGGACACAAACGGATTCCAATATGAGGCAAGGGGCAAATGACAATATCCTGACGATTATGTTTTCACTTTGTAATACCATCCTGGTAAGGCAAATGTGGTGGTTGATGCACTCACTGTTGGTCAGAGCATTGGAAGGTGGTAGCTCTGGAAAAAGGTATGCTCGAGGTAGTGATAGTTCTGGCTTCATAGTACAATGATTGGGACCTTAAGGTGTTTCTGGGAGCCAGTAGCCACGCCTTCCTTACTGGGCAGAGTGGATTGGAAGTCCCAAGGGCAGACACAGTCGGGTGTCCATTAGGGACTCTGCACAATGTGCATGGGTGATGAAGGTCAAGCATCCAAGAGCAAATGGTAGTCTTCGTGACGGGAAGGGTCAGGGTTCAGTCTATGGGATTCGCATAGAGAGATCCTCGTGGAGTTCCACCGCTTCGATTTGTCGGTATCCAGTGGCACGAAGATGTACAAGTGATTCGCCGCCGTAGTAATCGAGCAGATGAAGTGACATGTCGAGATTTTGTTCGACGATGTCTCGACAAGGGTCGCTTAGGCTCCATCGCACTTATCGAAGCAATGTAGCGGGAAGGAGCACGGGCCACAATAGACTTTGTGACTCACTTACTACGCGACACTGCGACATGGGTGGGCAAGTGGACCTGGCCACTAAATCGGGCACATTTTCTAGTAAAGTGATGACCACACTGTGAGAAATTCTCGCAGTTATGCTATGAGAGATAGTATGGCTACATGGAGTGCCAGTCTCTATTGTATCAGATAGAGATCCCAAGTTTACAACTCACTTTTAGAATAGCTTCTAAAAGGCCATGGGTACGTAGTTGATGATGAGTACTGTGTTTCATCCACAGACAGATGGTCAATTGGAGAGGACCATACATGTTTTAGAGGACATGCTGTGAGCATGTATCCTAGATCTTAAGGGTAGCTGGGAGGAGCAATTACCCTTAGTGGAATTGGCCATAACAATAGTTATTTGCGAGGCACATGGCACCCTATGAGGTTTTATATGAGGCCAAGGCTTCCATCCTCTATTTGTTTGATGTAGGTAGGAGAGAACCACACCGGGTCCGTATTTGAGCAGACACCCTGAGAAGGTGGAACCGATGGGCGTAGCTGCCTGCCAGCCTTATGCCCATAGAAGAGTTATGCCGACAGGTGACGATGTTCTCTAGAGTTCGAGGCTGGTGATCACGTCAAGGTGATGCCTAAGAGAGGAGTGGTCAGTTAGTGTTTAGGAAGCTATCGCCGAGGTATCGGGCTTTCAAGATACTTCAAGAGGGTGGGAATCAGCTCTTCGATTGATTGGCTTTTACTACCAAGTTTGTCACAAATCATGAGAAGTTCAAGGTTCATGTTCCTATACACCCGATTTCCAATCGATGCGGGCAGACGCAGAGAGTTTGGTTATTATGCAGTGGGACCTTCTAGAGGGACCTTCAGATGCCATCATGGATAGCCGAGACAAGTTTCGCGACGCAAAGATCAGAGATCGGTGAAGGTGTCGCAGCGCACGAGAATGAGGAGGTAACATGGGAACGTGAGGACACGATACGTACCAAATATCCTTTCCTCTTTGAGGACGGAGATACGTGGTTTAGTCATTAAATGATAAATGACTATTGCATATGCATGTTATAGTGTGTATATGTGTGTGAATTTTGGGACGAAATTCTTTTAAGGGGGGAAGAATGTGAAAACCTGGGTAATGTGAAACGATAGCCTACCGTTACAATACAGGTTGCAAGCCTGGAAATTTCTCTAGATCTCGAATGGCGACATGAACCACACCGTTGAGTTTGTCTCATGAAATCTAGGTACACAGTCAAATTGCGTTGAATTCTGAAACAATCGAGATTTCACATATTTCGAGGCAAAACGAACAAGTGATTGGGTGACTTTTGGTTTAATGCCACATGGCACCATTGCATGAGGACCATGTGGATGGTGGATGCCACATGGAAAAGAGCATTGGGACCATGTGGAGGCTTTGATGTTGTCGCGGCTGACACTTTATTAAGGGAAACAGAGGATGACACATGGAACCCATGTGTCACTAGAATTTATAGCAGAGGAGTGGAGTATGAACCTTGTTAGATCACCGGGTAATGGTGAGGTAAAAACCACCGGATTGAGTATCATATCAATCAAATCTTCTGTCGAAGCTCAAATGCACTGTAATATACCAAGGTTTGTAACTAAAAAAATTCAATCAAATATCATGAAACATGGATCAACATGGAGGGAAAGTTACAAGGAACCACTTACCACTCGTATTGCAATTGTGATTATTTTAGGATGTTAACAAAATTGTATATTACTACTAATTAAGTATATATTTATATAAATAAGTTTCTTCCATTTTTAATATGTTTTCATATATAATATTATACATATTTTTAAAATACTTTATTTATATTAAAAAGTGAATAAATAATATCTTAAATATTATTAATTATATATTTTAAAATTCTAAATAAAATATAAATAATAGATTATTACGCTATCGTTCAACCGCTGCTCACCGCTACCAACTAAGGAACCGTGAACCGATAACTTTCCTGTCACTAATACCAAATTCTTAAAACATCGTATTTATAATAACCCTAGGTATGATAAATTTCATTATATATATATATATATATATATATATATATATATATATATATATATATATATATATACTTAAGTACTTTAGAGTATAATTTCCTAAGTATATATACTATAAGTACCCTTGTATATATACTTAACTGGTGATAGTGAAAAGTTTAAACTGTCATTCCTGTGGTATAAAACTTATATTGTTGTAAGCTATTAATAGAGAAGAATAAAAAAAAACTAAGAAGAAGAATACACACTAATAGATTTTATGTGGTTCGACAATGTGTCAACATAAACAGGAATTAATGACAATTTAAAATTTTCACAATCACCAATTAGGGATATATAGGAGGGTATTTATAATACCTTGGGTATGAAAAAAATTAAAAAATGCCCATATCCATATGGGTATAGGTATTTTTGAAATTCTGTGATAACTAGGATTTTTATAAGTACCCTCCTATTTATCCCTAATTGGTGATTTTGAAAAGTTTAAGTTGTCTTTCCCGTGGATGTAGGCTCATGGTCGAACACGTAAAATCTATGCGTGTGGATTCTTCTTCTTTGTATTTTTTACTTTTCTATATTAATTGTTGTTGGTTACAACAATATATGTTTTATACCAACTAACTTGTATATTCATCCTTCTAAACTTCTCTAATTGAAATAAGTGGATTTGTTTTTTTTTATTCTTCTCTATTCATCGTTGCATTACAAATAATATAATATATATATATATATATTTATATTAATATTTGTATATCCACTTATTATATTTAGAGAAGTTTTGATGGAAGAATTCTCAAGTTACTTGGTATATATAAAACTTATATTGTTGTAACATGCAGCAGTTAATAGAAAAGAATTAAAAAAACCCAAAGAAGAAGAATCCACAAACATAGATTTTACTTTGTTCGACAATTTTCCTACATTCACAATTTAAACTTTTGACAATCAACAATTAGGGATATATAGGAAGGTATTTATCGTAACCTTAGGTATGACAAAATTTCGTATGATAAAATTTCAATATATATATATATATATATATATATATATATATATATATATATATATATATATATATATATATATATATATTGGAATTTTTTCATACGTAAGGTTATTATAAATACCCTCATATGTATACCTAATTAGTGATAATGAAAAGTTTAAATCATCGGTGGTATAAAACTTGTATTGTTGTAACATGCAACAATTAATAGAGAAGAATAAAAAAACAAAGAAGAAGAATACACACATATTTTACGTGCTTCGATAATGCGTCTACATCCACAGGAACCACAATTTAAACTTATCACTATTACCAATTTGGGATATATAGGATGATACTTATAATTACCCTAGGTATGAAATTTTTTTAATATATATATTCATATATATATTGAAATTTTTTCATACCTGGGGTTATTATAAATACCCTCTCGTTTATCCCTAATTGGTGATAGTGATTAGTTTAAACCGTCATTCCTGTTGTATAAAACTTATATTGTTGTAACATGCATCAATTAAAAGAGAAGAATAAAAAAAACAAAGAAGAAGAATCCACACTCATAAATTTTACATGGTTCGACAATGTGTCCGCATCCACAAGAACGGCGACTATCACCAATTAGGGATATATATAGGTGCTTATAGTAACCCTAGGTATGACAAAATTTCAATATATATATATATATATATATATATATATATATATATATAATCTAGAGTTACTATAAACACCCTCCTATATATCCCTAATTGGTGATAGTGAAAAGTTTAAATCGTCGTTGTTGTGGTATATATTGTTGTAACCTGTAATAATTAATAGTGAAGAATAAGAACATTAATAAAAAAAGAAGTTAATTCACTGTTATTGCATTTATCCGGTTCGTATTAATGTGCTCACACTCCATAGGAACGACAATTTAAACTTTTCACTATCACCAATAAGGGATATTTAGGAGGGTATTTATAACAACCCTAGGTATGAAAAAATTTCTAAAATACCCATATCTATATTACAAAATTTCAAAAATACCCATATCCATATGGATATGGGTATTTTTGAAATTTTGTCATACCTAGGGTTATTATAAATACTCTCCTATATATACCTTATTGGTGATAATGAAAAGTTTAAACCGTCGTTCCTATGGATGTAGGGACATTGTCGAACCACGTAAAATCTATGCATGTGGATTTTTCTTGAAATTTCAAGAATTTAAAAAATCTATATGGATATGGGTATTTTTTAAAATTTGCCACACCTAGGGTTATTATAAATACCCTCCTATATATCCCTAATTGGTGATAGCGAAATTTTTAAACCGTTGTTCTTGTTGTGTAGGTACATTGTCAAACCACATAAAATCTATGCATGTGGATTCTTCTTGTAAAACCCCAGTAAATTTGAATTTTTCTGAAAAATGGCAAAACTGTAAATTGTCACCGTGGTATGCGTCGCAGACCAAATTTTTTAGATTCGATTTATTTAAACTGACTCACCGCTGATTCGCCTCTTGTAAAATATAGTTACCTGCATCGACTCGTTGAATTCTGAGATAGTCGGATTTTTCACAAATTTCGGGGCAGTTGCATGGATAACTTGAACCTGGTTCTGAACCTAGTTGTCTTCCTACGTGGAAAATACAAGCCTATGTGGCAAAATACAAAACAACGTCGTTTTGTACCATTGGAAGAACCAAACCAAGTAAGCAAAAACAACGTCATTTTATGGGGGAATTTAAATGCTTTGAACGACATCGTTTTCTTCATTCTAATTAAATCAAAAGCAAATTTTCCCTTTCTTCTTCATTCATTTGGGGATTAGGGTTCAGAGGGTTCGTTGAAGGCTTTGTAATGGTGATTCTTTGTTTTTTTTAGTCCAGATTAGGTTCATTCAATCAGATTCGATGTTGTTTTTTTCTATTTCAATAAGGTGTAATGCTTTATTTCCTCCTTAGCGGTTTTAATATTGGGAATTAGGATTTGTCCCAATTGAAAGAATAATGGGTATTAGGGTTTTTTGTTGTTTCAATTTATTCTTCTTCTTTCAGTTGTGATTGCTGCTTGTTTCCCTTCTAATTGTTTTGATTATTTCAAATTGATTAGTGAATTATTTCCTCCTTAGGGATTCCATATTGAGAATTAGGGTTCATCCCAATTTATTGATGTATTTCATCTTCGTGCCACTACTCATAGCACAACCACTTTAGTATTCAGTTAGAGATTAGTTTAGTTTCTGTCCTGCAAGTTCTAGAGTCTTTCATATATTTGTTGAATGCTCCGTGTGACTATATAAAGTCTTTGGCTTCTTCAATAAGAATTGAATTCTTATGATGAGTTCCTGATCATTACATGATGAGTTCATTATCACATGAAAATTTGGAGGTGGTAAGCCATTCTGGTTTGATATTTTGCAAATGTGGGAGACCTGTTCGACTAAGGACGTCATGGATAAGGAAAAATCCAATGAGATGTTTTTGGAGTTGCTCTCAAAAGGGGGTAAGTTGTAAGTATCATATGGTACTTTGGTTTGGTGCATTCATTTTTCTTATGCTAGTTGTCCAATTGAGAATACATGCATGTGTTCTTTTTGTGTTGATTGCAAGGAAATCAGTGTAACTTCTTCATATGGAATGATGATCCAATGAATGAATTTTCAGTCAATGTGTTGAATGAGTTCTTAAGAGAGGCACCTCATCTGATACCCAACTTTCAGGAAGGATGGAAACATTTCATCCACATTACTTTATGAAGTGGAGGCAAATTTAACAAAGGTAGGGAAGGAGTGTGACAAACTTAAATTGAAGTTGTGGCAAACGAAAGAAAGTAAAAGCATTATAAAGAGGAAGGCATTGTGCTACCATGTTGCTTGTATTTTATGTTTGGCAATTATTGTATATGTGATGGCTATAGATTGAGATTGAATGTATCTTTGGAATAGGATGTAACAGATTTAGTTGTTGTATGGACAACTCTAATATTAATGTAAGCAGTTAACATTGTCTTCAACTTTGTCTTTGTTTGCTTGGTGTATACTACTTTGTTTCAGCCAGCAATGAGTCTAAATGCAATATATGTGGTTTTGTGGTTTTGGGATGGCATGTACACCATTTCTCCTGTTATGCATTTGTATCTCTTCATATCTATAACTTTTTGCATTACAGTATTACATGGAATAGAACTAACTGTTACAAAAATAAAATGCTTATGCTAGTTATTACTTTATGCTTCTAGATTAAGTATGGTAACTCTTAGTCAGTTTCCACATATCATGAGACATTAGAAATAGTACCTTTTAGTGAATAATGTGGCATGTAATACGTGATGAGGCAATATTAACCAGAAAATGAATTCCTTGAATATTCCTCTATCTGTTTGAACAAAAACTGGTACTACTAGTACCCAAATTGTATACAATTCAAAAAAATGATCATATTAACCAAAAAACTTATTGTTCCTCAAAAAATTCACAAGAAAGCTAATTGTGCATACAATTCAAATTATATACAACTCACAGGTTTTAGCTTCAAAGAAAGCTAAATCTAAAGCTATTAACCATTATAAAAATGTGCAAATTAACCATTACAATTCTCACCCAAAAATCAGGCAATATTCAACTATACCAATTGTTTATCATCAACCCTTTGTACTTACAATATTCAACTATACCAATTGTTCACCATAAACAAAAAACTGTTTTCATAAACAAAAAATCAGTATATATTTAGAGTGGGATGTCTTTAGTCATCTTCAAAACGGTTGACTGCCCCCAAAAATTTTCACAAACAGTATCATTAACTTAGGTTGATTCATTCCTCCTTCTAACTTGATTATTTGGAACACTTGTTGAAATAATCTTCTTTGGTCTTCCTCTCTTCCCCTAAACAAATTATGAGTAAAACATTAAATTAAGATTTAAATGTGCTATTCGATTATAAAATAACATGATTATACGATTGTTAACTTATTGGAACTTTAACAGGTTGTACAAACTTCAGATTATTTTTTCCTTGCACAACTTAAATGTCTCCTTCTTTCTCTTTTTAACAAACACCTCGTCCTCATTAGTACTTGATGGTGTCAATACTCCATCATCATCGATGTCATGATATTGACTACATTCACAAGCCACCTTTACACTCTCACCCTCACTTTCTACCACCTCATTAATATTGTTGTCATTGCCTTTCTCTATAAAACATTCACAACAAACATCAATTTTACCTTCCCTCACCCATTTTAGCATATCCCAACATCCATGGTCATCATTAAAAAATGTAATGCCTTCACTAAAATCCATCCCTAGCTTCGGATATGCTACCCTCCTTATACTAGCATATATAATTCTTACATCTCTCTCCAATTGAAATTATGAAAAGGTGTCCAAGCTATAGACATCCGGGTAGCCTGTACTTCCACCAACATATGACCAAGTGACACCATTCTGTATAAACTTCCCACCATGGTGGAAGTTTATGGTACATGCATCCATTCAAACAACTTGTAAAACCAAACTTTTACCAAACAGTCCGAACAAACCTCATTACCAGATTTCAGAATCAATTTCAATAGAGAATAATCCAAATAAACATCCTAAACATAATAATCCTAACAAACATCCCCAAAATAAACAAATTCTCATTGCATGGAAATGACAGTATAATCCAAACAAACATCCCTAAATAAACTGATTCTCCTTGCATGGAAATGACATATAATCCAAACAAACATCCCCAAATGAACAAAGTGTAAGACCCGAGAAAATCCAATTTTCTCAAAAAGGGCAAAATCATAATTTCGGAAAAAATCCGAAATTTATTCTCTAGATCTCGGATGACGAAGGATTTCATCATGGAATCGTCTCACAAATCTATTAAACATTGAATTTCGTCGACTTCGAGATACGGACCACATCGTTTTCAAGGCACCGAGAATCTGCAGCCGTAAAATGATTCATATGTGACAAAAGTCACCTATAACATACCATGACACATGTTGCATGAGTAGAGAGAGGATGGAAATGGACGGCCAAGATAGTGCCAAATGTCGGAAATCTAAGATTTCAAGGCATTTGGTGAATAGTTAAATGATAATAAGACGAAATAGTGCATAGTGTTGTCTTCCCCAATTTGAAGAGTATCTGAAAACGTGGGAGAGGGAGGGACAGAAACAGGATTTTTTGAACCTAGTGAGAGAGAGCACTTTCTTAAGATTACAGCATTCGATCATTTAATTCGCTCTGGACAAGAAGGAAAGTCGTTCCATCGCAGCGGGAGGCTCACGCGGCTCCTCGCTTAAGGAGTTTCGACAAACTCCATGAGGTAGGGGTTTTATCCTACTTGTTTTACACTTGATTTAAGAGCTTTGTTGATGTTTCGGTTGGTTTGAGGCCTTGAACGGTCGTTTGATCGATTCCAAATCTTGGAATCGAGGTGTAGAAATTAGACACCTTGATTTCGGATGCAAAGCCCGTGATCGCTCACTGACCGCTTTGGGTTGCTAGTGTTGGAATTTCATGCTATAAATTCAGGCCAGGATGTATATGAGGTCAATGCCACTATGAATTCTGATTCACAAAGTAATCCGATGTTGTAGGCTTCAACAAGAACCTCAGGGTTTTACTGTTCATGTGAATAGTGTTCACAAAATTAATTTTGTGAGAAAATGTGTTTGGTTGAGTAATTCAAATCGAATTGCTCGTGTTTGTAAATTAGCCCAAACGAGCTAATTTTTGGTGTAATGGATTGATAATACACATAACATGCTTTGTGTGATTTAAATTATGTGAATATATGCATGATGATATATTTGTATAAAGAGATATATATCAGGTAATATATAATACTTCACATATAACTGGGGTAGTCAGAAATTAGTTGAGTGGCGATATGAAAATTGAAAGAAAATGAAAACGTTTTTTGAAAAAGGAATTTCACAGCATGAATCTCCGAGAACTACTGGGAGACTACCCAACACTTCATTTCTGATGAGGACCATGACTATTTCTTAAGGTTCTCCAACACATTCGCCTTGAGGGTAGTCCCATATTTTTACCTGATATTTCTCAGGTATAGTTTCGAAAAATTGTTTTGAAAATGATGTTTTCTCATACATGGCTTAGGCAAGTGTGAGAGTCGGTGAGGACTCGGGACTGATGAGGTTGGTCATTTAGACATTCCAAGTAGAATCACAAATTTTCTTTGAATGTGTGTTTACTTGAGGCATTGCATATGCACTTAGGTGGGAGTAACCCATTTAGAGTGATTCCACTTGGGCGATGGCTCACCTATAGGATATTAATTTTCGAGTGCAGGGAGAGCTCGAGAAGACGACTCTTCTTAGAGACCGATTTTGAAGAAAGCCGGGTTGTGGCTTTGATGTTTTTGGATAAGATGTATTAGAATTATAGATTTTAATATGTATTTGTATCAAGATTAATGTATAACTCTTGAACCTTGCGAGATAGTTGGTTGGTAATTTTGATGAGAAATGTTATAACTAATGAACTATTGGAATATAGTTGGGTATATATTGGGATGAGTATTGGTTTATGGGCCCAAGTGGCTGTTTTACTCATGGATGTGTCGCATATTGAAGCTTGTTTGGGACGGGTTTGTAGTTGGGTAGAGCTCCCAGGTACAAAGGGACTACGCTGATTTTCGTGAATAGTGTCGGTTTACGGACCGTTCTTAGGTATTCCACGGGTTGGCGGGTGAGTGCGGACCCCGGGTTTGAGGCGTCACGGCTTGGTATCGGAAGCTTAGGTATGAATGCCTAGGGCTCGGGTTTGGGTATCCGGCACCGCTTAGCGTGGCTCGATGGGTTTAGGTGGTATGGGATTACCTAGGAGGCCTGAGAGCAAGCTAGGACCTTTGCATCATGTGTTTTAGGCGATCGTTTGATGTGTTTTATGTGTGAACATGCGAATTGATGAATGGTAGTGTAAATGGTGTGTATACCATGTTATGTGTTGTCATTGTTTGTGTGCTTAGGTAAATAGCACATAATTGTGTTGGAAAACAAATTTTGGAGTTTACAGTGTGTAAACTGGAACAAAGAAAATAAATGAAATAAATTTGAATAAATTTATTTGGGTTATTGGAAAAATAATAATAATAATAATAAAATTTTAATAAATTTTAAAGGTTGAACACTAGGTTTAGTGTTGGATCAGGAGGTTGAGGAAATCTTGGACAAAATGTCCAAAATTAAATGAAAAAAAAAAATGAGATGAAGAAAATCATTTTCTAAGGTTTTTGGTAGTGTGTAAAACTAAAGAAAATGAATAAAATAAATTTTTATAAATTTATTTGAGTGTTCTGGAAAATGAAAAAAAAAAGTATATATGTATTTTTTTTTTTGGCCCGACCTCGGTAGCTAAATAATTAAGATGAAAAAAAAAATAAACGAAAAAAAAAAAAAAAGAAGGTCTGCGAAAATTAGTTTGGGCTATTTAGCGATAAAAATTAATATTATGACATAGCAGTGGGTAGAAGTGTATTGCAATATGGTGGGCTTGAAGAATTTGTTTTTGTATTGCAATACACATAATAATATTAATGGCTAAGAAGGGACTTGGGGCTGAGGATTGTATCGCAATACAATAGGGTGTATTGTGACATAGGGAGCATGGCTGCTGGAGAAACTGTATTGCAATACAGTTTAGTGTATTGTGACCATGAGGGGTTTGAGATAAGGCATTGTATTGCAATACACCATAGTGTATTGTGACCAGGAGGGGTTTTGTGATAAGGCATTGTATTGCAATACACCATAGGGTATTGTGACAGGGGGCAGTGTATTGTGACTCGATTACCATTTTAAAAGTGTTTGGACCTTTGTTCATGAACACTATTCACGAGATTTTTTGAAAAAAAAATTTTTTTTTTTGAAAAATAAAATAAAATAAAACCAAATAAAATGAAATACAAGTTTGTAAAAATTAAATTTTCAAAAATAAAATTTTTGATGTTAAATATGAATTGATATATTGACTAAATTGTCTTGCATTGCTTAGAAATGCAGGGACATAGTATATAAAATGTATTCGGTGTATGAATATTGTCTCGGGGCTGTGTTTATGCCTTAGAGATATTGCATTGCATTTAACTTGCCATTGAATTGTGTAGATGGCTAGTCGAGAGCGAGGACGTAGAGGACGTCCACGGGGTACTGGTCAGGAACCGTCGGCTTTTGACCAGCGCGTAGGGATTGCAGTCGCCACTATCGCACGAGGCGAATTCTGATAGTGAATCAGGGTGGGTCAAGCGACCTCAGTGGTTAGAAACTCGTCGTCCTCGATGGATAAAGGAGGAGTGGACTAGGGTCGGGCTGACTATGACCCTGAGAAGGGAGAGATAGATGACATACGAGGCATCCAGGATATGGGTGTTGGTACTAAGAGGAAGGAAGATCTATCTTCTTCCAAACCAGGAAAGAAGCAGAAGACTTTTGTTTCTCAAGGATATCCAGGACGGGGCTAAGGTCATCAGGACCAAGGCCAGGACGAGACATTTAGTCAGGCAAGGCAGATGATGTGTTATTCCTGCCGACAGCCTGGACACTTTCAACGGGATTGTACGGAGCGAGAATCCGAGATTATGGGACACCAGGTCCCGATCATCGAGTGGGCGAGTTGGGGTTCCTAGTCGGGATAGGCAGTGGTGTCTTTACCATTGCGGCTGGCCGGACATGAGGAGGGATCCACGAGAGATAGGGATCCCGGGGTTTTGGAACTGTACTTGATCCCAGTCGTGATAGGACGGGAGATGACACGGTTTATTCCTCACCCCTTAGTATATGGGTCGGGAACCGATGTCGGTCTGAGGGGTGCCACACCGGCCACTGGTACGCCCGCGAGCGGACCACATAGGCCAGGGTCAGAGCGTAGGTCGAGGTCGACCACAGGATTTGTAGGCCGAGAGTTCGGGTCAGGCTAGGCAGATGACGTGTTACCATTGTCGACAGCCTGGGCATATGAGGTGAGATTGTCTTAGGAGGCAGAGATCTCATGGTACAGAGATTGGCGTCGGATTAACTGATATGAAGAGATGCGTTTCCTCGCCTTGTTGACTAGAGTAAGCGTTTGAATTGGATGCATCATGTTCATTCATTGCTGCATCTTGTGTGATGGGTTTGGGCTTAGAGGTTAAGGCCTTTAAAGAAGCCAGGTATAGATGTTCTTCCCTAGGATGTAGGGTGAGAGTTGACCTGATAGGTCGGGATTGTGAGTTAGAGATCTCCAAGATTCTGCTCAGGGTGGACCCCCAGGATTAGGGTGTCATAGTATGGCATCATTGAGTTCATGTGCACGGTAACATCGCGTCGAGTCAGGTGTGGGTGCACGGTATGGTCATTCACCACTCTTGGTGAGTGTGGGTTGAGTTTGTCTTGGGACTACGTCCAATGAAGACTCAGAGTTCGAATCAGGAAATGAAAAGTAATTAATGTGTGTTAGGCAAAGTAAGAAGGGGGTCGTTAATCCCCTAAGGGGAGAAACCTGGAGTTAAGGTGAAGGAGACCCGCGGTAGTATCCGAAAGGTCCTGTGTGGGTGTAAGAGACCCGGGGAGATATCCCGAATTTCTGTGTGGCTGTAAGAGACTCGGGGAGAGATCCAAAATTTCTGTGTGGGTGTAGAGACCCGGGAGATCCCAATTTACATTGTGGGTGTAAGAGACCGGGAGGTATCGAATTTACGTGTGGGTGTAAGGGCTCGGGGAGGTATCCCGAGGTCTACGTAATGGGTGTAAGGGCTCGGGAGAGATCTAAGGATTTACGTAGTGGGTGTAAGAGACCCAGGGAGAGATCCCAAATTTCTTTGTGGGTGTAAGAGACCCGGGGAGCTATCCCAAATTTCTGTGAGGGTGTAAGGGACCCGCGAAGTTATCCTAAATTTCTGTGGGGGTGTAAGAGACCTGTGGAGATATTAGAAATTTTTGTGTGAATGTAAGAGGCTCGCAGAGTAGGCCGAGAAGTTTTGTTGCCCGAGAGAGAAAACACATGATTATGTTATCATGAAGACTTAGAGTTGAGTGATAGGAGTCGGGAGTGACTCGAGATGAAAACACACGGTTATGTTATCACGAAGACTTAGAGTTGAGTGATAAGTCAAAGGAGTGATTTCGAGATGAAAACCTACGGTCAGGTTATCACGTAGACTTAGAGTTGAGTGATAGGAGTCAGAGTGACTCGAGATTTGGATACCCCTTTGGAGATTGCATTAGGTGTTGTTAGTGCGGCAGGCTCCGATTATATGGATGTCATGATGAGACTAGGTTGTGGTCGGATTGTCAGTAATTGTGACATTGGGAAGGTCAACGTTTACACACCAAGCAGGGGTTGTGTAGGGTTACATGTTGTGTGGATTATATACATGTGTGAGAGGACACGATGCGGGCCACCTACCCCTTCTTGTTTAGGAATGAAGGTACGTGGTTTAGTCGTTTAATAATTAAATGATGAGTTTACATGCATGGTATTGTGCACATTGCATATGCATGTGAGTGATTGTGATTGTCCAGAATTTCGAGACGAAATTCCTTTTAAGGAGGAGAATGGGCAGAAAATCCAATTTTCTCAAAGAAGCGAAAATCGTAATTTGTTAAATCCAAAATTTATTCTCCTAGATCTCTGGATGATGAACATATTTCAGATTGGAATCGTCTGCATGAAATCTAGGTAACACGTTGAATTTCGTGAATTAGAGGCAGTTAGGAATTCCTGCGTTTTTGAGCCATAGGAATCGGGTGGAATAAAATGACCTGCGATGTGACAAAAGTCACCTATAACATGTACTCATGTGACACATGTTGCATGAGTAGAGAGAGGATGGAAATGGAAGGCCAAGATAGTGCCAAATGTTGGAAATCTAAGATTTGAAGGCATTTGGTGAATAGTTAAATGATAATAAGATGAAATAGTGCATAGTGTTGTCTACCCCAATTTTAAAGAGACCAAAAACATGGGAGAGGGGAGGGGATGCAGTAGGTTCAGATTTTTGAAACCTAGTGAGAGAGAGTGTGACTTCTCTCTAAGATTACGGGTGATCCGATCGTCGGAATTCGTCAGAACAAGAAGGAAAGTAGTCCCATTCAGTGAGGCCTACGCGTGGGCTCCGGTTTTAAGGAGTTTTGACAAAATCCATGAGGTAGGGGTTTTATCCTACTTGTTTTACTCTTGATTTAAGAGCTTTGTTGATGTTTCGGTTGGTTTGAGGCCTTGAATGGTCGTTTGATCGGTTCCAAATCTTGGAACCGAGGTATAGAAATTTAGACACCCATTTGGACAGTCCGTGACTGTCCACGGACTATTGGGTTGCTAGTGTTGGAATTTATGCTATAAATTGTATTGTGATGTGTATGAGGCCGGAAATGGCCATGGAATTCGGATTCACAAAGTGGAATCGATGTTGGGTAGTGGCCTTGAACAATAACCCAAGGGTTTTACTGTTCATGTGAATAGTGTTCACGAAATTAATTTTGTGAGAAAATGTGTTTGGTTGAGTAATTCAAATCGAATTGCTCGTGTTTGTAAATTAGCCCACGCGAGCTAATTTTTGGTGTAATGGATTGATAATACACACAACTTGCTTTGTGTGATTTAAATTATGTGAATATATGCATGATGATATATTTGCATGTGTTATATATATATTGTGTGAAATGGCATAATGCATTTCATATACCTTTGAGGTAGCCTAAATTAGGTGAGTGCATGACATGAAAATTGAAAGAAAAGCGAAAATGTTTTGAAAGGAATTTCCACGAGAATGAATTTGGAGAAATGGGGTTGGGAGACGGTCCGGCCAAACTCATTTAGGATGAGGACACGTGGCCCATTTCGGAAGGGTTCTCCGACACATTCGCCTCGGAGGGTAGTCCCATGTTTTTTTTTTTTTTTTTTTTCACCAGATACTTGGTAGTATAGTTTCAAAAACAACGAGAATTGTTTTGAAAATGATGTTTTCTCATACATGGCTTAGGCAAGTGTGAAATTCGATGAGGGACTCGGGACGTGGGTTGGTCGTTTAGACATTCAAGTAGGATCACGAATTTGCTTGAATGTGTGTGTTTACCCAAAGACATTGCATATGCACTTAGGTGAGGGTAACCCATTTAGGGTGATTCCACTACCCTTACCTGCAAGAGCAGCTCACCACGTGAGGATATTATTTTTCGGGTGCAAGGAGCGTTGAGACGACTCTTCTTAGATAGATTTTGAAGAAAGTCGGGTTGTGGCTTTGATGTTTTTGGATAATATGTATTAGAATTATAGATTTTAATATGTATTTGTATCAAGAGTAATGTATAACTCTTGAACCATGCGAGATAGTTGGTTGGTAATTTTGATGAGAAATGTTATAACTAATGAACTATTGGAATATAGTTGGGTATATATTGGGATGAGTATTGGTTTATGGGCCTAAGTGGCCGTTTTACTCATGGATGTGTCATATTGAACTGTTTGGGACAGGTTTTATAGTTAGGTGAAACTGTCTGAAAGGCTGCCGCGATTTTACGTGAATAGTGTCGGTTTGCGTTCCACGAGAGTATTCCGCGGGTTAATTAGTCAACAGACCTCCAGGTTTTGGGGCGTCACACAAACTATCCTTGCATGCGAATGATTGTATAATACAGACAAACATCCCCCAAAACCTCATTACCAGATTTTATATACGAATGCAAGAACATTTTGTAAACAAGCAATCAATCCAAATATTTCATAAACATGTAACATTTGAGAACCATTTTGGTACCATTTCCTAAACATCTCGGAAAGAATCAGAAAGCAAATATCAATCCCTATATTTCAAAAATCATTAAGCAAATTTGAAGCAAAAAAACAAAAAACAAGATTGCATAACACAATACCAACAATTTATTCATTTTAAAGAAAACAATCAAACCAAAAACTGCCAAAAATCCTAACATTTTAAAAGTATGGGGCAACACTAAAAAAATGAAAACCAGTTATTAGAAGAACTCACTTGAGATTCGTTCTCAAACATCGAAGTTTTTGTCATCAATTTCACTAGAAAATCATAGAAAATGATGTTGAGAGGGAAGATGTGTCGGAGTATTTCATAGAAAGATTGGGATTTTGGTAATCAAATGGTATGTAACTTAGGCTTTTTTTACCAAACAAAAAAATAGGAAAATTCTTTAAAATAAAAGCATTTAAATTCTCCCCAAAACGATGTTGTTTTTGCTTGCCTAGTTTGATTTTTCCACTAGTTCAAAATGACATCGTTTTGTATTTTGCCACGTAGGCTTGTATTTGTCACGTAGGAAGACCACTAGGTTCGGGTTATCCGAGGCTAGAGAATTAATTAAAAATGAAAGTTGGTATATTTAAATAGCTACTTTTATTTTTGTTCAGGATATATTTGCAAAAAGTGCAAAAAAACCAGGATTTAAACAATATTTTTGTTTTTGTATAGCATGTGGCATAGGTATAAAAACACTTTTATATCATAAAAATTTAAAAAAATGACATTTAATTTTTTTTGGAGGAAAAAAGGACATCTAATTTAATTACAAAAATATATAATACAAATAAAATTTTATATTAACAAAACCTAATATAAGTATTTTTATGATTGTAAAAAAAATTTAAATATTTATCAAAAGACTTTAATTAATGAATAAACATATATAGATATTTGTATTAATAAAAACATAAAATACTTATTTTTAAGATTATAAACATTTTTTATAATATTTACCCAAAGATTTGAATTAATAAATGAACATACATTTGTATTAATAAAAATTTAAAATAATTATTTTTATAAAATAGTTATTTTTATTATTATAGAAATTTTTAAAATATTACAAAAATATTTGAATTGTTTGAATTTTAAAAAGTATATCATATTATTCAATTATTTAAAATAAAATACATGGATATTCTAAGGATAAATAAATAGATATTTAAGGATAAATAAATAGGTATTTTAGGTATATCCAAAAAAATTTAAAGTGATTTTTAAAAACAAAACCTCTCCCAAGTGCTTCTTAAAAATTAACACTCCAAGTGTTTTTTTTCTAAGTTTCAAAAGCATTTTTGAAAACATTACCAAACACCTTTTTGTCATAAAAACACTATAAGTGTTTTTAGGCTTAGAAACACTTTTGAAAAGTACTGCCCAAAGTGTCCCTACTTTTTCTAGTCCATGTAAAACCCGAGAAAATTCTAATTTTCTGAAAAATGATAAAATGGTAATTTTGGTCAAAACTCGAAATTTTTCTAGATCTCGGATGTAGAAACAGACTTCACCGTTGGAATCGTCTCGTGAATCTAGCTACCACACCGAATTTCGTCTAAGTCCGAGACAGTCGAAATTTCACGTTTTTCAAGGCATCGGGTGTCGGGTGCCGTAAAACGGCTTGTGAAAGACATGTGATGTGACAAAAGTCACCTACTACATGTACCCATGTGACACATATTGCATGATTAGTGAGAGGACGGAGATGAATGGTTTAGATTAAGTCATGTGTAAAAAATAAAAATTAAGGGACAATGATGGAAATTTTGAAAAGATTAAATGAATAAGACAAAAGAAGAAATAGTCTTCTTCTTCTCCAAATAGAACAAATCGTGCAGTGAGTGGCCAAACCTAGTTTTAGAGAGAGAAAGAGTGACTTCTCTCTAGATTTCCCAGCTTTCGGACCGTCGGTTCTCGGCGGGCGAAAGCAAAGTTGTTACATGCGGCCTGGGGGCTTCTGGCGTGGGCGCGATTTTGTGGAGTTCGACAACTCCAAGGTAGGGATCTTTTCCTACTTGGTTTATTCTTTGGCTAGAGCCCGTTTTGTGGATAGAGTTTGATTTGGGGCCTGGATGGCCATGTTATCGGTCTCGAAATCTTTGAGCAAGTGGAGAAAATCCCACTGTGTATTGAGATTTGTGAGCAGTGTCGTGCCGACCAGAGGGTTCTTGTTCCGCGTGATATGTTGTGTGATTTTGTGATGGGTGATTCAAAATAAATTGCTTTGATTGTGTGCCCATGAGCTAATTTTGGTGTTATTGATTAATGAATTGAATAACATGAATTGTGTGAATTAATTTTGTTAATATATACATGTAAAATATATTAGCGTGAATATTTTGGAAATGACGTAATGCGTTAAAGTATCTTGTGCAGGAACCCCTAGATGAGTAGAGTGTGAGTGCATGACATGAAAGAAATTGAAAGAAGTGAAAGCGGTTGTAGAAAATTTCAAGGAGAGATTTTAGAAGAATTGCCTTGGAGAGTGGTCACGGTTCATCTCGGAGCGGACCCATGACCCGTTGGATGGTATCCACCAATTCACCTCAGAGGGTAGTCTAATATATTTACCGAAACTCGGTAGTGTGTTTTCAAGAACAAAAACCTTTTGTTTTGAAAACTGTATTTTGCTCGCATTTGGCTTAGGCATGTGTGTGGGAGTCGGTGAGGACTTGAGACATGGGATTGGGCATGTAGACATTCAAGTTGGATCATGTAAGACCCGAGAAAATTACAATTTCTGGAAAAAGGGCAAAATCATAATTTCGGCAAAAAAAATCCGAAATTTATTCTCTAGATCTCGAATGATGAAGCAGTTTCCTTTGTTGGTGTCGCGAAATCTAGATAACCACTTGTCAATTTCGCCGAATTCAGAGGCAGGTTGGAATTGTACGTTTTGGTATCGCATATTTGGTGCAGTAAAACTAAATATGATGTGACAAAAGTCACATATAATATGTACTCATGTTACACAAGTTGCATGAGTAGAGAAATGAAATGGAAAGCGGTATTTAGAGATAGTGCCGAGTGTCAAAATAGTGGAAAGAAGGGACATAGATGTCATTTTGGAAATTTTAAATGAGGAAAATGACAAAATAATGCATAGTGTCATCCTCTTCCAAATTGGCTTGAAAATGTGAGGGGAAAAGCGTGAATGCGGTGGCTGTGGGTGGTTCGTTTAGAGAGAAGGACCTCCTTCTCTCTAAATTTCAACCAGTGGTAAGTGAAATTTTCCGAACAGAAGGAAAGTTGTTCTAGCGGCGAGGCCCTACGCGTGGGCTCCGATTTTAAGGAGTTTCGACAAACTCCGTGAGGTAGGAGATTTATCCTACTTGGTTTATTTTCGATTTAAGTGTTTTGGTTGATGATTCGGGTGATTTGAGGCCTTAAACGGCCGTTTGATTGGTCCCAAAACTTGGGACCGAATTGTTGGAAATTCTTTAAGCTCATTTGGACAGTCAATGCAGTCCACAGATTGTTTTGGGGCTGCTAGGATACAATTTGTGCTATAAATTATCTTGATGTATAAGGCTAGGAATGGCGCGCCCAGATTTCGGGTTTCCGCAGTGGAGATCGATGTTGGATAGTAGTGAGCGACTGGCGAGGGTTTCGCATTCCATGTGAATAGTGTTTACTAAATAAATTTTGTGAGAAAAAATGTGTTTGGTTGAGTAATTCAAATCGAATTACTTTAGTGGTTGTAAGTGCCGTGAGCTAATTTTTTGTGTAATGGATTGTGAAATTGCATAACATGTTTGTGTGATTAAATTATGTAAATGTATATCATGTTATATATATTTGCATGTGTTATATAAATTGTATTGGAATTGGCATCATGCATTCCATATGCATTAGAGCACCACAAATGATAGGAGTGAGTGCGTGAGGTGTGGTTTCTTGAGAGAATTGTTTCGAGGAGGGTTGACTAATAATAATAATTATCAGTTGTGTCCATTACAATATCGATTAGTCCGTATAAATATCTGTCGTCGAATTATTGATTGATAGACATCGGGTTGTCCACTAGATGATGGATTAGCCGGTCGGTCCGGCTTTCTACTTATATCGGAGGGTTGTCCACAATTAAAAACAAATACCTTTGTTTTGAAAATAATGCTTCTCATACATGGCTTAGGCAAGTGTGAGGGAGTCGGTGAGGACTCGGGACATGGGTTGGTCATTTAGACATTCAAGTAGGATCACGCATTTACTTGAGTGTGTGTTTACATAGGATCATTGCATATACACTTAGGTGGAAGTAACCCATTTAGGGTGATTCGCTCTGGGCATTAGCTCACCTGTCGAGGAATATATTTGGTACGGGGGCATACGAGGAAGCGGCCCTTCTTGAGGCTGATTTTGAAGAAAGTAGGGTTGTGGCCTGATGTTTGGGATAATATGTATTAGAATTGTAAATTTTAATATGTATTTGTATTAAGAGTAATGTATAACTCTTGAACCATGTGAGATAATTGGTTGGACATTATATTGTGAGTATTGATGCAGGGGCCCAAGTGGCCATTATTTTATTGGCAATTGGACCCTTTGTGGTCATATTGAACTGTTTGGGACAGGTTTGTACTTTGGGTAGAGCTCCCAGGTACAAAGGGACTGCGATTACTCATGGTGGTGTCGGGTTCTGAGCATCCTGAGTATTAAATGGTTGACGGGTTGTCAACGGACACCGGGATTGGGGCGTCACAGCTTGGTATCAGAGCATAGGTATACGAATACCTAGGGCTTGAGGGGCTTGGGCTTAGGCCATAGTCGGGTAAGAACATCACCACTTGGTGTGGCTCGATGTTAAGTTTAGGCATGAGATTATCTAGCAAGGCACGGGACAAAACTAGAACACTGCACGCATGTGTTTTGTGTGTGATTGTGTGATTTGATGAATTGTTATGTGAAGGATATGCATAACATGAAGTATTATGTGTTGTGATTGGTTTGTGTGCTTAGTAGGTAGCACATAAGTGTTAGAAAATTTTGGGAGTTTTACAGTGTGTAAAACTGGAAAAAGGAAACAAATGAATAAATTTTAAAAAAAAAATTGATTTGGTTTATTGGGAGAAAATTGTTTTCTAAGGTTTTACGAAGTGTAAAAGCGAAAGAAAATTGAATAAAATAAATTTTTACTTAATTTATTTGAGTGTTTTGGAAAATGAAAAAAAAATTAATTTTTAATTAAATTAAATAAAATCAAATAAGATAAAATCAAATAAAATGAGACAAAATTTTGGAAAAATAAAATTTTCGAAAATAAAATTTTTGTGGATAAAAAAAATGATTTGACATGTAAAAATTAGTTGTCTCGCATTGCGTATAAATGCGGGGACATCGTATATGAATTGTATTATTTGTGTATGAATAGTGTCACCAGTGCGTGTTTATGCCTTCAGAATCTTGCATTGGCCTTTAAACTTGCCATTGAATTGTGGTGGCTAGTCGAGGGCGGGGCGTGGGGGCGTCCACGGTGCTGATCGGCTTCACGGTATTTGGTCGACATGTCTTTGTTGAGGCTATAGGTATTGCGGCAGCGGCTATATATATTTGGTATAGCGGTGCTCGGGGAGGTCGGTAACCTCCGGAGGTTTAGGGCGCATCATCCTCAGGCATTCCGCGGGAGATCAGGTGGTGACAGACCATTGGTTCATGCAGGTCGAGAAGGTGTTAGAGGCTATGGAGATTACCTCTGACACGACCAGGATCAGACTAGCTGCATTCCAGCTAGAGGGTGAGGCCCAAGTATGATGGAAATGGGCAAGGACCTCTAGAGACCTAGAGGCTATGACATGGGCAGAGTTTCAGGAGTTGTTCATGGGTAAGTACTTTCCAGATATTACGAGGCATGCGAAGGCTCAGGAGTTCCTAGATTTGACGGGGTGATGGTGTGACGGATTATGTGGCTAGATTCAACATTGCTTTGTTGTGACAGTTACGTGTACATACATGGCCGAGTTAGGAGAGATTTGAGAATGGTGAGTTGTCCATTCGGACCCGGGATATGGGACTTCGCCTACGGGATATGGACTCGTGGTTGGGACGGCCACGACCGTAGAGAGAGATAGAGGATCTTTCGAGCACTCGAGATGTGGGTGTTAGTAGCGAGATGAAGGAGGTGGTCTTCTTCTAGTTTGGGAAAGAAATTAGGGCTTCTAGTTCCACGAGGGTTCCAAAATGCGACCATCAGACGAGGGGACATATGAGGTTGCCGGTCGGGCAGGGCGAATGGTGTGTACACCATTGCGTGACTGGACACATGAGGGATTGCCCCCAGAGACAAGGATCGGGGTTTGAGCGGCCACGGAGTCCCGGTCGATGGTAGAGACGAGAGAGGATCTGATACATTTCTCCACGACCGGTGCAGGTCGGAGGAGCGGTCTGATTCGAGGGGAGCTGGGAACCTCCCATTTGCAGAGCGGGCCCGAGAGGCCCAAAGTATGGAGTAGAGAGGCGGAGGATGAGGCCTGGGCGGGACGTCGGGAGGTTGAGGGCGTGTTTGCCATCACACCGCGAGGTTGAGGTTAACGGATCAACTTGATTATACGAGGGGGTACGTTTTGCTATCTAGCCTATGGGCAAGGTGTTATTTGATTATAGTTGCCCGCATTCATTCATTCTTTTGCATCGGTTGTGATAGAGTTGGGCTTAGAGGTTGAGACCTTGGAGGCCTTTGTATGTGAGTTCTCCCACAGGGTTAGAGGCGAGGAATAGGGATGATATGTCGTGGTTGCGAGTTAGAGATCTCGGGGACTCCTCACGGTTGACTTGAGGATCATGGACATGTCGAGGAGTTCGATGTCATCCACAGGGATGGATTGGTGGCTTGACTTATAGGGTCGTTATCGATTGTGAGCATAGGAGGTTCAGCTACACGCGAGGATGGTACTCGTGTGGTATTTGAGGAATGACATGATATTTGCCGAGACGGTATCGAGTCAGTGTCAAGGACAGTTAGCGGGTTGGCTAGCAAGCCTTACCATAGAGGACGAGGAAAGACCAGACTTAGATCTACCTCGAGTAGTTTGCGAGTATGTGGATGTTTTTCCG
The DNA here is from genome assembly GCA_016808115.1 of Tetrastigma voinierianum. Taxonomy (NCBI): domain Eukaryota; kingdom Viridiplantae; phylum Streptophyta; class Magnoliopsida; order Vitales; family Vitaceae; genus Tetrastigma; species Tetrastigma voinierianum. Next base: position 1,740,886 of record JAEQBH010001219.1, read on the forward strand.
GATGAGCTACCGGGATTGCCTCCATAGAGGGTGGTAGACTTCGGTATCGAGTTACACCACAGTAGTCGCCCTATCTACATATTTCCGTAGGATGGCACCGGTTGAGCTACGGGAACTCGGAGTCGATTCACGGGGGCTCTTGGACAAGGGTTCGTGGAAGCCAGGAGCACTTCACTGCATGGGCGCTCTGGTTCTATTTGCAAGGAAGAAGGACAAGACCCTTCGTGCATTGATTGCAGACGGTTGAGCGGGGTTCACGATCGAGAATCGGTACGGATTCTTGGGGATTGATGATTTGTTTGTCAGTTGAGAGGGCTATGAAGTCTACTCGAGATAGACCTTCGTACCATCGGTGAGGTTAGGAAGATAGATATCCACTAGACGGTGTTTAGGATGCGTTAAGGACACTTTGAGTTTCTGATGATGCCTTTTGGATTGGCGAATCTTGTTAGCATTCATGGATCTCATCGTAGGGTGTTGTTCCCCCATCTAGATCGATTTATCGTGATCTTCGTGGATGACATCTTGATCTACTCCAGTCAGTGGGAGCATGAGTATCATCTGAGGATTGTATTACAGTTGTTGAGAGACCATCATTTATCACGCTAAGTTCGATGGGTCACGAGTTTTGAAACTGCGGGGTGAGATTTTGGGACATAGTGTCGACCATCGGGCGTGTTAATTGGACCCGAGAAGGTCGAGACGTGTGAGTTGGGAGAGGCCGAAGTCAGTCTTCGAGATATGCAGTTTCTTGGGATTGGCTGGGTACTACAGGAGATTCATTAAGGATTTCTCCCGAATAGCAGCACCTATGAAGAGGTTGACCCGGAAGGAGGTCAAGTTTGATTGGGATGACTGATGCGAGGAGGCATTCCAGGAGTTGAAGAGGAGACTTTGCTTCGTTCTTATTCGTATGCTGAATTCTATTCCTAAGCGTAGGAATTAAGGTTGTCTAGCATTGTAATACTGTGGGAATCCACAGGTCATCTCCACAGGGAGTGGTCTAAATTTGTTGATCCTTAGGAGCTATTCTCCACAAAGTGTGTAATTTAAAAGGAAATGATGGGGTTGTGTTTGTTTGATTGAATGATTGATTGATTTGAGTATTTTAAAATAGAAAGATGATTGCTGGGATTCTTAGGTTTCCACTCACTAATGATCACGTACTTCCCACCTCTTAGTTTTATAGTCTCATCTAGGAGCCATTGATAAATGGTCTTCGATGGAAGATTTTTCTTTAAATGCTCTTTTGAAAATAAGGATGATTGAATGATGTTAAACACTTGTTCCCAATTAATTCAGACTCTTAGCTTGCATTTGTAATCAAGCACAACGTGTACCGAGGATCCCCAACTAAGGTTTTTACAAAGTTTCTACAAGCGAATAACATCACACAATCCATTGAAGTATAAAAGAGGAATTGAGGGAATATACCTTGATCAGGGTGAGTTTCCACCGTAGAACCCCAGCATAGAAGTTTAGAACTCCATGGAAATTATAAGGGAAATCATAATTGAAGAGAATTTATTCATAAAAAGGAACTTTGAGAAAATCAGAATTCAATTGCAAAACCTAAGGATGAAAAATACAGAATACTGAGAATGGAAACGAAATATGAGTTCCTACTGAAAGATTACATGTGCTTGAATAAAAAATCTCCAGAGAAAATAAGTCTTCAACCCTAATCAATAAAACTTCACCTCCAACTATGGAGGAGAACTCTTCTCCTATGAAAACCTAACCCTAGGAATCAAAAAGCTCCCTTCTCCTTGTATCCTATGGCTTTTATACTCCTCTCCAATGTGATCACGCATTAAAAGTTGATTGACAAGTGTGCCCCATTGCTAGATCGAATTTCGCTCAATTCCCGTAGCTACACTGTGCACCAAGATAAAGTTACAGGCACGGCGACATGTCGCTTCCTCTCGCCACTTTTCTGCATAGGTGTACCGGTACATGTTGAAGGTGTACCGGTACATGTTGCTCTCTGGTGCTTTTCCAGCATTGTTGCACTTCCCGAAACTTCACCAATCGGTTGCCATCATCCTCAATGATCCATATTTGCTTTCCGGACATAAATCCTTGTACAATTATGCATTAGACCTGAAAAACCTGTACAAGTCCAGAAACATGAAAGCAATTAAAAGTACCTATTCTCATGCAAAATGTGAGCAAAATGTGACTTGAAGGTGCTAAGTTCTGTTGTAATTATTGCTCAATTATGTATTCAACACACCCCCCAACCTGCATCTTGCTAGTCCCTAGCAAGATTTGCATCGAGATACTCAATGTTATGAATTCCAACAAGTTTCAGATAATTAAGTTTTTGTAAAAGCTAAAAAGGGTGATATTAAACATAATATCTAAATCTGGACATAGTATAAAATCTGTGACTCAATTAAAACTAAAACCACAGTCACAAGCAGTGAACATAACAACAAGCTAACACAAGATCGAACTATTCATATAAAGGACCATGGAATTGAGGAAAAGAAAAGTGGCCATGCCAACATTGAACTGAAATGATCGATATTATAGAAGCAACCATTTAACATAAACACACAACTACTATGCATAAAGTCAAAAGAAACAAACAAATAACCTGAATCAAAAGGTCTTAAAGGCTCAGGAATGACCATGCTACTACAAAAAAGGGTAAAATGAACAAATCGGGGTGTTGCATGACATGGCCGAGGTCCACTCCACTACCAACACCAGATCTCTAATCTAGCCTAATATGCTACTACACAGTGTCCTCCTCATCGTCTGCAGAAGAAAATGCGTCCTCATCGACGCAGTCATCCAGCTCCTCCGAATCTCCCTCCAAGTCGTGAGCAGGGCACCGCAACGCAGCTCCTCCAGGAAAACATATCTCCCCATTTGGAGAGAGCCCAGATCGAACCCGCTTCGTTTCCCAAAAATGCATTTGAACCACCTTTTAATTCGACGCTCCATTCTTTTCAACGGGGAGGAGCTCATAGGTGCAGGTGCCGTAGATGAAGAAGCCCCGGGAATAGCCACCGTAGATGAAGGCCGGGGTCTCATAGGATGCAAATTTCGGCTCTGGCCCGCCAGGTCAACAGGGCCCCAGCCTAGGAAGAACCCTCTTTCCTTAGCCACTCCCCCTTCATCCCATGGCTTCCATGCCAAGACCTCACACAAGAGATGGGAATGGAATATGTCTATTTTTAATGCGAGAGGATCAGAAGTCCCTCATCACGCACCACATGACAAAGACACGATAAGCTTCCCTGGCCATCACCTCATATAAAAACTCGGCGTTTGTTCTCTACTGGAGGATTACTGCCCTGTCCGATTCATCATGAACAATCTTATTCATCAATGCATATTCCGGCCGAGCTTCTCTCGCAATAAATTTTTACGTATAAAACACATCGCACGCAGACGAAAAATACTCAAATAATAAATGGGCGGTCGAAGTAGTTGATGGCCCTAAGGTATATCGACCAATGCAAGGCTTAACATAACGAGGAATGAGCTATCGAACTGGGGGTGATCTCAGACCGCTTACCCATCATAAGGGTCTCTAAGAAGGTCTCACCTACTGATTTTCTTTCATATTAGTATAAACCTCCCGAACTACAAGAGGTAAATATCTCTAATATCGATAATAATAAACCGCAAATTTTGTTACTGAATAACTAACTTCACACCCTCCTCACAAGCGTTGAAATCCCCCCCTGCTCGCAATCGATCGTCCATTTTTCCCGTTTCCGACCTAACCTCAAAGAAACATAGCCTCTATCTCATCATCATCACTCTCTGATACTTCCTCACTCTCAGAAGATGAATCTATTTGCTTTCCTTTTCCTTTCTTTATTGGCTGTGAGGAGTCAGATTTTCTTTTCTTCACGGCCCGCTCCATAAAGGAGCTAGGCGCTTTTCGCTTTCCAATATTATTAGATCTTACCATAGATATGGCAAGAATGGCAATGATGGCACAGATGGCCCACACATATAAAACAATATCCCAAAAGCCTGTCTCCAGAAGTACCGGGTCATTCCGCGACGTATTGCAATTTCTCCTGATGGCACTCATCAACCAAACCCCAGTAAACCACCAAGAGAAGAACACCACCAACCAAAACCAACTAAGCAAATCCATGTATACTAATGAAGTATCACAGAAAAAGCTCTCAGGGAATTGCAGGGGCTTACCATCATTCAGACATGAATGCGTAAGAACTGGCCTAGCCATAGAAATATCGGGCAGGAGCAGACAAACTCCTGGGTCATTTGTGTGAGAGGGCAAAAAGGGCTAGGGTTTGGTCTATTAGAGAATGGATAGGTTGTGAATGTCAAAGGGCACAAAAAAAATGGGGTTAAAAACCCTATTTCCCTAAAAACCGCCCGCATGTACCGGTACATGTTAGTGGTGTACGGCACATGTCAAGCCTCTCGCCTTTTATAGAATATGTGTAGTACGGCATACGTTAGACCTCGTTCTATTAATCTGCTCCAAAAATTTTTCTTTTTCATCATTTTTTTTTTCTTTGACTTCCATATATTTTTGCAAATTGGGACGTGAGTGCCGATGTAAATCTGGTATCCTTGTCGACTGCTCCAACTCGGTTCCTCCTGCATGCTCACCACTTCTTCCCCTCGCTCATATTCTCGCCTAAACCGACTGCTTTCATGGAGTTGACAATCAGATTTCCTTCTTTAGACACTTTCAATCTTCCATGGGGCCCATCAGATTTAGTGATCAGGGTTCCTAGGGTTCAAACCAACTTGGCAACTTAAGGCTCATAGGGTAAGGGGTAAGACAAAACGATTCCACAAAGTGTAACACATAAATGATGGCCTCTAATCATTTTCCAGCTTATAAGATGTTCTCAAATACTATGATGCATGTAGTTACGCTTACGCCAAATTAATGCACGTATGGGAGCACAAGTGCAAGACAAAAGTATGATCGTGAGGGTCCGTGGGTTTGTGTAAGGAATTATATGCAATGCAAGGGATAAAGTCCAAAAGATGAATATAAAGATTTTTTGTGCATGTTTGTTAAAGTGTACACGCATCGACGATGTGGAGTGTGTATGAAATCATGCGTCTATATACATTGCAAGTCAAGTATTATACCTAAAAGAGCCACAATTCGAAAAATTTTGCCATACACTGAACATGTAACAAGCGCATAGTTAGGTTCAACCAAGCAGATATGCCTACTCCTCACAATGTAAACAAGCATCAGCCCTCAATGCATTAACCCAAGGAACCCCCACAACAGAATGGGAGGCAACATAGAAACTAGGGCCCTTTTTTTTTTTTTTTTTTTTTATTGAAAAGAAATGAACAGACAAAGAGAAATAAAATGCAAGAAATCCAAAATAAAACAAAATCAAAACTATATGTCGCTGAGAACGAAATTACTCAGTGGGTATCCCCGGGTAGGCTGGGATCTACCAAGTCCTCACTATTCTCTTGAAGATTGAAATGCTCGAGGAATGGCTTTAGGCGTTGACCATTAACTTTGAAAGACTTTCCGGTATCAAGATTTTCAATCTCCACGGCTCCGTATGGATAGACTACCTTAACAATGAACAGGCCAGTCCAACGAGAGTGAAGTTTTCCTAGAAATAAGTGCAACCCTGAGTCGCATGTTAGCACCTTTGGTTTGGTCTGAACGCTTCTCCGAGCAATAGCGTCTTGTCATGGAACAACTCGAGCCGCTCTTGTAAATCCGGGAGCTTATACGACTCGCCGCAATTCATCAAGCCTCATTTAGCTGTTGTCAAGCGCATGCACCGCTGAAGCAAATCGTAATTAAAAGTTCTAATAGCCCAATAAGCCCGGTGTTCCATTTCGAACAAGAGATGACAAGCTTCCTTCATAAACAAGCCTATAGGGAGACATACTAAGAATAGTTTTAGTGTTGTACCCAGAAATTCAAAGAGCATCGCAAGTCGAAGTGACCAATCTTTGCGATTTGGGGCAACCGTTTTTTCCAAAATATGTTTTATCTCCCTATTAGCTAATTCATTTGACCATTGGTCTAGGGGTGGTATACAAAACTTTGCGGGTGACTCTGCATATTTTTTACCGCATTTTCAAAAAAGATCGACATAAAAGTAGAGTCCACCATCACTAATAATTGCACGAGGTATTCCAAAACGAGAAAAAATGTGTTCTTTTATAAATTTCAAGACAACCTTGTGGTCATTAGTTCTCGGGCTGAATAGCCTCAACCCACTTTGACATAATCACCGTATAATGTAATGCATGTGCATCCACAAGAAAGGGAAAGGCCCCAGCCTATACCCCCAACAATAAAGATTTCAATGATTAAACGTAAGAGGCAATCAACCATTTTGTGACTCCTCTAATTGTCACACCGAGCACAAGTTTTGCAAAATTCGAAACAATCTTTAAATAGGGTAGGCCGCAAGAAAACCAGCTTGCAAAAATCTTATCCGGCCGTTTTTTCGCAGAGAAATGCGCCCACAAACTTCGGGAATGGGCAAAAAGGTTAGATCCTAATCTGCCATCATCGGGCACACATCTTCTCATTAATCGTCCGACAGATTTAGATAAGGATCATCAAAGTAATATTCTTAATGTCTCAAAATTTCTTTTCCTCGTTGGAGAAGTCCATCAGTGGAATTCTGGGACCAGCTTACTCAGGTAATTTATTTATGTCGGCGTACCATAGGCAATGAACAAGAGAAAAAAGCTGCTCATCAGGAAAATGGTCGCCTATGGGTACGCCATGAGAATTGGATTCTGGAACTAATCGAGATAAATGGTAAGCTACCACATTCTCGACCCCCTTTTTATCTTTAATGGTCAGATTGAATTCTTGGCATAGTAGAATCCACCTAGTTAACCGAGGCTTGCATCCTACTTGAGATGTGCATCAATGCCATGCGGGATTCGTGAATATGGTTACAAGAGAGCCTACAATGTATGACCTGAACTTTTCTAAGGCAAAGACGACAGCTAAAAACTCTTTTTCCGTGGTTGTGTAGTTTGCTTGAGCGGAGTCTAGTGTCTCACATAGTGATTACAAAGCCTTTTTGTCTTCCCTTTTTCCTAAAAAACAATTTCTATAAAGATAATCACTAGTGTCACACATGATCTCAAATGGAAGGTTCCAATTAGGAGACCGCATGATAGGAGGCGACACTAACATAGTTTTGAGTTTAGCAAAGGCATTTTCACAAGCCTATGACCATGCGAAAGGGGCATCTTTAGCAAGCAAAGCACATAAGGGACGAGCTATAGCACTATAATCTTTAATAAATCTACTATAGAATCCAGCATGTCCCAAGAATGATCTTATGTCTCTAACACATTTAGGAGTAGGTAAATTGGAGATCAGCTCGACCTTGGCCTTATCAACTTCAATTCCATTTTTTGATACTATGCCTAACTCTCAGGTCACCATGAAATGACACTTTTCCCCAATTTAACACAAGGTTCTTCTCTTGACATCTCTCCAAACCTTACGAACCCTCCAAACAACACCAGATGAGTCACTCAAAATCGAGAAATCATCCATGAAGATTTCACGATTTCTATCATGTCATCAAAATTCCCATCATGCACCGTTGGAAGGTCTCCTGTGCATTGCATAATCCAGGGCATTTTCCTAAAGGCAAAAGTACCAAAAGGACAGGTGAATGTATTTTTCTCTTGATCTTCCAAAGCTATCTCAATTTGATTGTACCCTGAGTACCCATCGAGAAAACAATAGAATTCATGCCCTGCAACTCTCTCTAACATTTGATCAACAAACGGAAGAGGAAAGTGGTCTTTCCTAGTACCCGCGTTAACCTTCCTATAATCTATGCACACCCTCCAACCTGAAGTGACACAAGTAGGAATTAGCTCATTATTTTCATTGGCGACCACAGAGACTCCAGATTTTTAGGAACTACCTGTGTTGGGCTAACCCACTTGTTGTCCACAATAGGTAAATAACACCTACATCCAAGAGTTTTAAGACTTCCTTCTTTACCACTTCTTTCATTATTGGGTTCTGTCGTCTCTGTGGTTGCCTAGAGGGTTTAACATCCTCTTCTAAGTGAATTCTATGTGTGCAGATCAAGGGCCAATTCCTTAATATCTCTGAATCGTCCATCCTAGGGTAGTTCTGTGGGTTCTCAATATCTCCAAAAGTTGATTTTCTTGATCCATCTCTAAGGAGGAAGATATGATTACCTAAAAAGTTTCTTTTGCTCCTAAGAAGGCATATTTGAGGTGTGATGGTAAGGGTTTCAACTCAAGTTGAGGTGGCCTCTCTTCAGAAGGCAATGTCATTCTCAATCGCGGCAATGGTTCAAATTTAGGGTGCCCACCCATTCACTCTAAAGCATCTCATTGTGTTCAATTATGGAGCGTAGGAACCCGATTCGAGTGTGGTCACTTCTCATCCCAACTCGGGCTTACCAAACATGAGATATAGAGGGTCATCAAGTGTGAGACAATATCCAAGTATTTTCAGACCACATAATCAACCATTATGTCGACCTCACACACATCTTCTTCATCCCATTCCCTGGATAACATTAAAGATATTCAGATTATCAAATATGTTACCAAATGAGTGTCATTAGCTCCCTACGCTGTATAATGGCATTAGCGCTGCCAAGAATGGTCTACCAAGAATCATCGGGAACCTAGTTCCTTGGTTCACACAGGCCGAAAGGCCGAGCACAACAAAATCCACTGCGGGAAGTAGAACTTGTCCACTTGTACCAATACATCCTTCACTATCCCTCTAGAATTTTTACACTACTACGTTTAACGGAGGGGTGATATCGATGGCTCTAATTCTCCTAACCCTAGGTCCACATATACGAGTAAGGCAACAACATACTCTGCCCCAAATCCACTAGAGCATGTCCGAACTTGAATTCCCATTACTATAGAAATAGTAGGCTTTCCTCGGATCTTTGTATTTCAAAGTTGTTTCACCGTTGAGGTAGATCGTCACCAAGAATGCCTCCTGTTGACACCTGCTTCTTTACCGCACAAACTTTGTGTTCTAGCATATGACGAATTTGCTTAATGGCATATAGTAAAGGAATGTTCACTCACTTGTTTGAATAACTCATAGATCCTTTAATGGTTATTCACTTTCGGTTCTCAAATCTACGAGGATACGTGGAGCCGAGGGATATGGGTAGCCTTATCTTCCTCTGGCTCACCATCAATAACATTTGTCCTAGGGACATCACATTGTCCGACACCTCATCATCCCGACGATTCACTTTGAGACTCTCAGATTGGGTTCTTTGGTTTGAATGGTTTTGTCAATTACCTTACCACTCAAGAGTAGCGATGCCTTTACAATGTTCAAAAGTACCTCACTGACCTGAAATTCAAATTATTTTGACCTTGGAGGGTTTTGATAGGTTGAGATGGGAGTTTCCCTTTTCTTGCTGAAAATTACCCATGGAAGAGGTTAGTTTAGTTATTTGGGATCCACATCATTCGTGAGCAGCCTCAAATTTCAGGTTTCGTGGGATTGGCCGGGTCCTGCATAAACTGTGTTACTATATCCTCCAAACTTCTCTTATGTGGAGGTTGACAAGGCTGTGGGTTTGGATTCCCTTGATTCGACAGATGAAAACCTTGATTAGGGTTCACAGGAAATCCTTTGGGACCTTGATTCTGAAATGGAGGAACTGAATTTGTAAAACCTTGGCTTCATAATGGGGCCTGGTCAGCTTAAGTAAGTTATGTGGGCCTCCCTCATTTCTCCAACTAAAATTAGGGTGCTTACCCCATCCAGGATTATATGTTTCAGAATATGGAGAATTGAAAGGCTTCCTTTGATAGTTAAGGGCATTTGCTTGCTCAATTTCAATTGCTCCCTTAACTTGAGGAAGGCTCAAGTAAAGACAAGTGAGGTAGGCCATCGTATACATGCACGGCTCCTCCACCCTAGGTCCAATAGGTACCGAGAGGGTACTGAGGTACACCTAGTTACCTGCTCACCTTTTTCATCTCTATGGCCTCCAACTTCCTTGTTAAATTGGAGGATTTTTGCTTGCACTATCATTCTCTTTAAGTGATGGATTCCTCCCATATAGTGTATTATGCACTTTAGCAAAGGTCTACGAGGTGTTAGTCTCCCATGTTCGAGCATTTCACAGGCAGTCAAGAGTTGAATTGCCTCCTTAGCACTCTTTCATAAAATTCGCCGCACACACATCATTTGATGTATTGTTTATTATTCAAGGATAGTCCCTGATGAAAATACGCACGTATTTGTCCCACATCCAAACCATGATTTAGGATAAGATGGAGGAGATCCTCAGATCTCCCATATCGCAAAGAAAGGTTCACTCTGGCCGTAAAATTCTGAATTGCTCGCATTATGTTTTTTGGTACGTGCGGGAGGGAAGAATTTGTTAAGGAATTCATTCCTCATGTCTTCCCATGTAAAGATTGAATTAGGTGCAAGAGAATGAAACCAAAATTTGGCTTTCTCCTTTAAAGCAAAAGGAAATAAAACCAAACAGATTATGTGGAGAGGTGAGCCAATAGAGAAAAATGCAATCGTAAACATCCTAAAGTCTCTCTATGAATGAGTAGGGTTTGATTCGACCCCGCGGATATACTGCAAAAGACGGATCATTTCGACTTCACGAGGAATTGATTGGGCCTCTTCGTGGTAAAGCAACACATGAGCTCGCTGCGGGTTCGTTGAGGTTGCAAGATCTCTCGAGAGTTCTTTCCACATTAGGTAAGGGGACAGGGGGAACCCTATATTGATTTCGCTGGAAGTTAACATTTCCCCCTCCTATTACTGGTGCTACTGGGAGTGTAACACCATCTCCATGTTGTGGAGGTTCATGGAGTCTCAAGGGTTAACAGAATCCTCGAGCATGTTCATTAAACAGAGGTTACTGATTCCCAGGATGATCCATTTGAGGTATAATGTTATCTTGAAACAATTGACTTATTATGGACTCCTCAGAATTTCGTGAAGTGCACTCTACAGCCTGGCGTTGCTCGCTATGAGCCCAAACCGACATGCACTAAACCTATCTGGCCCAAGAAAACACCCACCTAGATTTCTCACAAAAACAAATTAAAAGAAAAGTAGAGAACATACCGGATTTGCAATGCAATTGCAAATACTTAACTCTCTTCGTATCAACCTGATTGGTCACCATCACTTAACCCGCGCCAAAAATGCTTCGCTCTTATTCAGATGCTGAATTCTATCTCAAGCGTAGGAATCAAGGTTGTCTAGCATCGTAATACTCGTGGGAATCCACGTGTCATCTCCACAGGAGGTCTAAATTTGTTGATCCTTAGAGCTATTTCACAAAGTGTGTAATTTAAAAGGAAACGATGGGGTTGTGTTTGTTTGATTGAATGATTGATTGATTTGAGTATTTTAAAATAGAAAGATGATTACTAGGATTCTTAGGTTTCCACTCACTAATGATCACGTACTTCCCACCTCTTAGTTTTATAGTCTCATCTAGGAGCCATTGATAAATGGTCTTCGATGGAAGATTTTTCTTTAAATACTCTTTGAAATAAGGATGATCAATGATGCTAAACACTTGTTCCCACTAATCTGTGACTCTTAGCTTGCATTTGTATCAAGCACAACGTGTACCGAGGATCTCTCGTTCACACGTTGTCAAGAGGATTCCTAACTAAGGTTTTTACAAAGTTTCTACAAGCGAATAACATCACACAATCCATCAAGATAAAAGATGACTGAGTAATATACTCATCAGCGGTAGTTTCCACCGTAGAACCCCAGCATAGAAGTTTAGAATTCCATGGAAATTATAAGGGAAATCATAATTGAAGAGAATTTATTCATAAAAAGAACTTTGAGAAAATCAGAATTCAATTACAAAACCTAAGGATGAAAAATACAGAATACTGAGAATGGAAACGAAATATGAGTTCCTACTGAAAGATTACATGTGCTTGAATAAAAAATCTCCAGAGAAAATAAGTCTTCAACCCTAATCAATAAAACTTCACCTCCAACTATGGAGGAGAACTCTTCTCCTATGAAAAACCAACCCAGAACCAAAAGTTCTTCTCCTTGTATCCTATGGCTTTTATACTCCTCTCCAATGTGATCACGCATTAAAAGTTGATTGACAAGTGTGCCCTTACGTTAGGATCGAATTTCGCCTCACTCCCGCATTCATTACAAAAATGCAGACAGTTAGTGGTGTAAATTCGGCATATGTCGCTTCCTCTCCGCTACTTTTCGGATAGGTACCGGTACATGCTGAAGTGTACCGGTACATGTTGCTCTCTCGCGCTTTTCCAAAGATTGTTGCACTTCCGAAACTTCAATTAACGTTCGCTTACCATCTCAATGATCCATATTTGCTTTTCGAACATAAATCCTTGTACAATTATGCATTAGACTAAAACCCGTACAAGTCCAGAAACATGAAAGCAATTAAAAGTACCTATTCTCATGCAAAATGTGAGCAAAATGTGACTTGAAGGTGCTAAGTTCTGTTGTAATTATTGCTCAATTGTGTATTCAATAGACTTACTTCAGCTCCTATCTTGATAGTTCCGGACAGGGGACAAGGGTACACACATATATGATGCCTGTAGGCCTGACCGGGATGTGTTTGATGAAGTCCGGAGGTAGTAGCTTATGGTTCCCGTCAGTTGAAGAATCATGAGCAGAATTATCCCACGCATGACATGGAGTTGGCGGCTGTAGTCTTTGCCTTGAAGATTTGGCGCTACTACTTATATGGTGAGGAGTTCGAGGTGAACTCAAACCACAAAAGTCTGAAGTATATTTTCACGTAGTGGGACCTCAACATGAGGCAACGCAGATGGATGGAGTTCCTAGAGGATTATGACTTCATTTTGCATTACCATCCTGGTAAGGCAAACGTGGTGGTTGATGCACTCCGTTGGAAGTCACGGGGAATATTGGCTGGTATAGCTTCCTCGACGCGGATGCCTCGAGACTCGGGACAATTTAGATTACAAAGACAACGAGCGTGCGCTAGGGTACGCTAGGAGTTTAGTAGCTACACTGTCTTTGTTGAGCAGAGTGATTGAGTCCTAGGGGCAGGACGCAGAGATAGTGTCCATCAGGGATTGGGTACAATGTATGGGTGATTTAGGGTCGGACCATCCACATGTATGGTAGTCTTCTAGATAGAAGACGTAAAGGGTTCCCTGTTTGACCTGACTTGAGGAGTAGGGATTACTCCCAAGGAGTTTCATCGCCTCGACATTTGTCAGGCATCCAGTGGCATGAGATGTACAAGGATCTTCACGCCAATACTATCGAGTTAGATGAAGAGACAATGAGGGGAATCTCAGGCACATACAACAAGCCCATTTTGATAGTTAAGTGTCGAGCAATCTTATTACTGTGGCTATCAGCCGTTAGAGGTGGTCACCAGTGGAAGTGGAGCATCGCCAAGATGGATTTTGTGACCCATTTAAGCCAATGGGACACCGTGAGAGACATGATAATGCATAAGGAGCAGCTGATCGGCTCACGGTCGCAGACATTTTCTGTTCGCGCGGATGACCTTCACATTGGAGAGATTCTACCGGTTTTATATTCGAGAGATAGTCCGGCTACATGGAGTACCAGTATCCATAGTGTCGGATAGAGACCCGAGGGTTACGGCACACTTTTGGAAGAGTTTCCAAAAGGCTATGGGCACACGGCTGACCATGAGTACAAATTTTCTCCACCCTCATTGCATGGTCAAGAGGACAGACTATACGCAGTGTTAAAGGACATGCTACGAGCATGCTGTCCCGGATCATAAGGGTAAATGGAGGAGCATTTGCTCCTAGTGGAATTCGCCACAACAACAGCTTATCGGGGGCGAGTATACTGTGATACCATATGAGGCATTGTATGGGAGGCCATGCAGATCACAAGAGGTTTGACCGAAGCTGAGAGCCTCATCGTCCCGATCTGATTAGAGACACCTCCAAGAAGGTGAGCTTGATACGACAAATGGCCTTCTCACCCGCGAACCGGCAGAAGAGCTATGCTGATGTGCTACGTCGACCCTTAGAGTTCGACGCCGTGATCACAAAGCCAAGGTGATGCCCAAGAGAGGAGGAAATGTTCTAAGCAGTTACAGAAGCTATCGCCGAGGTTCATCGGGCCCTTCGAGATACTCGAGGGTAGGAACCGTAGCGCACCAGCTTGAGTTACCGCCAAAGATAGTCAAAAATCCACGAGGTATTTCACGCCTCCATGCTCCGGCATACTCCGATCCAAATTTCATGTGGTAGGATCGGGGACGTGACGAGGTTGACCGATAGACCTTCAAGGAAGGACCGGTGCACTCGGATAGCCGTGATCAAGTTTTGCGACGCAAGACCGTGAGGCTAGTGAGGGTGCTATGGTAGCACTATGGAGTGGAGGAGTCAACGTGGGAGCGCGAGGACACGATGCGGGCCACCTATCCCTTCTTGTTTAAGGATGAAGGTACGTGGTTTAGTCGTTTAATATTTAAATGACGAGTTTACATGCATGATATAGTGCACGTAGCATATACATGTGAGTGATTGTGCGTGTCCATAATTTCGGGACGAAATTCTTTTTAAGGAGGGGAGAATGTAAGACCCGAGAAAATTCCAATTTCTGGAAAAATGGCAAAATCGTAATTTCGGTAAAAATAAATCTGAAATTTATTCTCTAGATCTCGGATGATGAAATGGATTTCACCGTTGGAATCGTCTTACGAAATCTAGCTAACACGTTGAATTTCACACCCACGTCTTAATTAGCACGCTTCGAGGTATCACATCTAAGTCGTGAAACTGAACATGATGTGAAAAAAGTCACATATAACATGTGCTCATGTTACAAAAGTTGCATGAGTAGAGAAATGATGGAAACGGACGGCCAAGATAGTGCCAAGTGTCAAAATAGTGGAAAGAAGGGACATAGATGTCATTTTGGAAATTTTAAATGAGGAAAACGACAAAATAATGCATAGTGTCATCCTCTTCAAATTGAAAAAGGGGCAAAAACGTGAGGGAGAAAACGTGAGATGCAGTGACTGTGGCTGGGGCTGGTTCGTTTTTAGAGAGAGAAGGACCTCATTCTCTCTAAATTTCTGGCTAATTCGACCGTCGAAATTCTTCGGAGCAAGAAGGAAAGTTGTTCTACGTGACGAGGCCTACGTGTGGGCTCTGGTTTTAAGGAGTTTCGACAAACTCCGTGAGGTAGGGGATTTATCCTACTTGGTTTATTTTCGATTTAAGTGTTTCGCTGATGATCTCTGGGGTGATTTAAGGGCCTTAAACTAAGAAGTTGATCGCCCCAAAATCGGGACCGAATTGCTGGAAATTCTTGAGCTCATTCAGATTAGCCAGCGCGTACCACGGACTGCTTTAGCTGCTAGATAATTTAGCTATAAATTATGCTTCGATGTATAAGGCCGAAATGACCATGAATTTCGGTTTCGTTAAAGTGGAATTGATGTTGATAGTGACGAACATTAAACTGAGGGTTTCTTTACTGCTCACATGAATAGTGTCTACTAAATAAATTTTGTGAGAAAATGTGTTTGGTCGAAGTAATTCAACTAATTGTTGTGGCTATAAATTAGCCCACGTGAGCTAATTTCGTGTAATGGATTGTGAAACGTATAACATGTTTGTGTGATTAAATTATGCGTAAATGTATATCATGTTATATAAATTGTAATGGACCGCATCATGCATTCCATATGCAATCAGGCACCCTAGAGCAATAGGGAGGAGTGTATGAGGTGGTTTATTGAGAGAATTGTTTCGGAGGGTTAACTAATAATAATAATTATCGGAGTGTGTCCATTACAATATCGGAGGGTAGTCCATATAAAATATCAATCATCGGAGTCGGCCCAATTGATATACATCGGAGGGTTGTCCACTAATTAGATTATCGGAGTCGGTCCACTACTTATATCGGAGGGTTGTCCACAATTAAAAACAAATACCTTTGTTTTGAAAATAATGCTTCATACATGGCTTAGGTGAAGTGTGAGGGAGCCTGAGGACTCGGATACGGGTTGGTCATTTAGACATTCAAGTAGGATCACACATTTACTGAAAGTATTTACATGTGATCATCGCATATGCACTTATGTGGAGAGTAACCCATTTAGGGTGATTCCACTACTAGGCATTAGCTCACCCCGTCGAGGGAATATATTATTTCAGGTACAGTGAGCGTGACGAGGAGACTGCGCTTCTGTGAGGCCGATTTTGATGAAAAGTCAAGTTGCGGGTTTGATGTTTCGATACTATGTATTAAAATTGTAAATTTTAATATGTATTTGTATTAAGAGTAATGTATAACTCTTGAACCATGTGAGATAATTGGTTGGACATTATATTGTGAGTATTGGTGCAGGGGCCTGGCGACCATTATTTTCTTTGCAATCGGACCTCGTGGTGGTCATATTGAACCTCCAAGCTGGGGATGTGTTTTGTATTCGGGGTGTAGCTCCCGTACAAAGGAGACTCTGTCGATTTTCATGAGTAGTGTCGTTACCCAAGATCCACGAGTATTCGCTGTCGACGGTTGTCAACGACACCCC
This sequence comes from Tetrastigma voinierianum, assembly GCA_016808115.1. NCBI lineage: Eukaryota > Viridiplantae > Streptophyta > Magnoliopsida > Vitales > Vitaceae > Tetrastigma > Tetrastigma voinierianum. The sequence goes on from JAEQBH010001219.1 coordinate 1,757,439, forward strand.
GGATTGGGGCATCATGCATCATGTATTTGCTTGAGGTGATTGGGTTGCCATGACATGTGACTTAGGTGGGGAGTAATCCATGGTGTACTATCACATCAGTACACCACCCCGTCGAGGATCATTATTTGTGCACAGGAGTGTACAGGAGGACATCGCTCACTAGAGGCCACGCTTTTAAGAAAGCTAGGTCAGGGCTTTGCATTCATTAGTGTATAACATGTATTAAACTCTAAATTTTGATATATGTTTCGTTAAGAGTAATGTAATAACCTAGAACTATTGCTTATATAGTTGATGTATCTCTTATGAGTATTGATGTATACCCAAGTGGTCGCTTACTTCATGTACATGTCTCATGATATGAGACACGATATTCCAAGCAGTCGATGGGTGGTCAACTTACCTCGGGATTTGGGGCGTCACAACTTGCACGTAGCCAAGGTAAACGCTTACCTTTGAACTCGGTGTATCCATAAGTATGGTTTTGATACTACCACAGCCTTGGCATCGTAACTTAGGCATACGAATACCTAGGAACTCAAAGTTGGGTATCCATAAGTTTAGTCCTCGATATCAAAATTTTTCACACAAACATACATGATTTAGATAAATGATTACCTAGGGCTCGATGGGAAAGAGGTTAGATCATGCATCCATTGTGCATTTTGATGAATTGTGTGCATCTTGATGTGTGGTTGAATTATGTGAATTGTGTGCTTGGTAAATAGCACATAGGAAAAATGTTGAACACTAGGGTCGAGAAGATATAACCTTAGGTGTTCGAGAATTTTTGGGCAAAATGGTCCCAAAATAAAGGGAAAAAAAAATATATGTGTTGAGGAGAATTTTTTTTCTGAGGTTTTACAGTGTGTAAAATGGGAAAAAATATTTTTGGTTCTACTGAAGACATGAAATTTTTTTTTTTTTTTTTTTATGGTCTTACAGTAGCTGGAACAAAAGAGAAAAAAAAAATTGTGCAGGAGATTGGATGGGCTACTGCCCATTGTCCAGTTTGAGTCACGCTACAATGGATTGCATCGTGACACAAGGCGTTGGGGCATGCAGTAGGGTGGCCACGACACGACCAAGAGGCCTTGCGACACAGCCCCATGACACGGCTAGCAAGAGCCACGATACACGGCCGCTGCAGGGGGAAAAGTGGCGACATAGCGCCAGACGGTTTACATAGGTGAGTCACGATACAAAATTCGTATCCCCGGGGCTAAGGGCAACGACGCGAGCGTGCCACGAGCACGACAGCAGCCATGGCCGACACGCAACAACGCAGGCCGCGACACGGAATGCGCGCCGCGCGACACTACCGGGCTATAGCCCGGAGCGAGCCGGCATCGATGCAATACGCTGGGCGCGCGCAGGACCAGGCTCGATGCGCTTTTTGTATCATGATCGGCTAGAGTGGGTCAGACACGACAGACATGCCTACGCATGGCCGGAGGGCCAATGATAACGGCCCGGGCATGCGGCCGCGATACGTTGCAGCGACGGCTTTGCAAAGGTTTCGCTACGCCGTGCGCAGCCAGTCGTGGTGCACCGTATTGTTCGACCTAGTTTCACTCAAGGCACCGCTCGAGTCATCGTTGAATCATTGTTCATGAACACTGTTCATGAGGTTTTAAAAAATAAATAAATAAATAAATTATATATATATATATATATATATATATATATATATATATATATATATATATATATATATATATATATATATATATATATATATATTGCATATAATTTAAGATATGGAATTATTGGGTTCTGGTATTACCTATGAATGGCTGGACATAGTGTGTGTACCTACGATGTGAATAGTGTCTTAGTGGTTGTGTTTACAATTAGAGATACTGTAAAACTTAACTTGCCATTTGACATGTGTAGATGGCTAATGAGGCGAGGACGAGGTCATCCACGATATCACGTGCACCATTGGCTTTGACCAAAGAAAGCCTCGTTGAGGCCGTAGGATTGGTAAAGGCCACGGCCATCGCACAAGTGTGTGCAACCAGCAGTCAACACTTCAAATATGAAACACATCATCCTCCATCAATTATGTAAGGAGGAGTAGATGACATACGAGGCATCCAAGATATGGGTGTTAGTAGCAAGAGGAAGGAGAGTCAGTCTTCTTCTAGTTTGGGAAAGAAGCAGAGGGCTTCTAGTTCATGTGGTTCTGTCGCACCACCGGGGCAAGGGATGTATCAGTGTTGCCAATGTCAGGGTAAATGGTGTGCTACCATCACAAGAATTTTACATATGAGGAGGGATTTCCCCCAGAGACAAGGATCCCAGGGTTTTAGGACAACGCAGTCCCAATCAGCGGTGGGATAGGAGAGAATACAGTATATTCCTCCATAGCCCAATACAGCCGCAGGAGCCGCATCAGCCAGAGATGCACAAGCACCTCCCGTAGCCTGCAGCTAGTGAGGCTGTGCCAGGGTCGAGGCAGAGGATGAGGGCCCACAAGGCAGGACGCCAGTGGGTTCAGGCGTGTCTACGCCCATAACACCACCGGTCAAGCCGTGATCAGCCGCTTATACAGTGGTATGTTTTTGCTATCTCGCCTATGCGGGCAAGAGTGTTATTTGATTCGTGCTTCGCATTCATTCATCGCTACATCGCTGTGACGAGTCAGCTTGGGAGGTTAAGGCCTTGGAGGATCCCTTTTGTACGAGCCCTCCCTAGGATTTCAGAGCAGGATGTGGATGATATGTCATATATGAGATCTCCAAAGATTCTACCATCGTGGAACCGTGGTCATGGACATGTCGAGTTCGAAGTCGCCCCGTGGATGGATTGTCACACAAGAGCCGCCATTAATTGTGGGAGCATAGGGCTACCGCCTACACGCAGGATCGCACTCGTGTTGTATTTAAGGGGACAAGCATATTTTTCCCCGCACAATGTAATGAAACCAGTGTCATGGACGCTGGCGGGTCGGGCGAGCTTCACCAGGACGAGGTGAGACCTCGCATCTAAATCTACCTCGGTAGTCCGCGAGTATGAGGATGTTTTTCCTGATGAGCTACCGGGATTGCCTCCGCAGAGGGTTGTAGACTTCGCATCGAAAGTTACACCCCGCACTTCGCCATCTTTATGACTCCACATGTGATGGCACTCCAGTCGAAATAAGTAGAACTCGCAGTCCAAATGATAGTGAGCTACTAGATAAGGGGTTCATTGTGACCGAGCACTCACCATGGGGCGCTCTCGATTCATTTGCGAAGAAGAAGGATGCAATATCTGCTACGATTGATTATATAGTTGAATAAGCCACGATCAAGAATCCACTCCATCGATGACATGTTTGATCACTGAGATGAGCGAGTCTACCCAAGATAAACCTTCGCATCAAGCTACCATCGCCTAAGGGTCAGGAGACAAGATATCCCTAAGACGTCAGACACGTTATGGGCACTTAAGTTTACGATGATGCTCCTTGATTAATAATGGGCAGCAACATCTATATACCTCATGATGTAGGTATTCCAACCCTATCTAGATCAGTGTATCGTAGTCTTTGTGGATGACATTTTGATCTATTCCTAGTCAGAGAGGGAGCATGAGGATCACTTGAGGATCGTTTACGCTGTCGAGATCATCGCCTATACACCAAGTTCCGCAAGTCTGAGTTTCTGGGCTTACTATGATTTTCGCACACGTGGCGCCAAAGATCAAGCGCACAAATGACCTGCAGAAGGTCGAGGCCGTGGATGAGTCGGGAGAGGCCGGTCGCCTTTGAGATAATGAGTTTTTGGGATTACTGGATACTACAGGAGATCTCACGAGGATTTCCTCCGATTAGGCGACACCTATGACGATCAACTATGAGGTCAAGCTGACTGGAGTTTGACCATGCTAGGAGGCATTCCAGAGCTGGCGCGAGGTCACTTTTACCCTATATTGATAGTCCTCGACAGAGACAAGACACAAGAATGTGATGTCTGAGGCCACTAGAATGTGTTTTGATGCAATCCAGGAGGTATTAAGCTACGGTTCCCGCGCTTGAAGAATCATGAGCAGAATTACCCCACACACCACGGAGTTAGCAAATGTATTCACCTTGAAGATTGGTGCCACTATTTGCGGCGGCAAATACCATGTACTAACCACAAAAACAAGATATTTTCACACATGCTGGGATCCTCAACATGAGGCAACGGCGGATGAAGTTTGAGGATTGATGATCACTTAACATCCAGAAAAAAAAAAAAAAAGCAAATGGTGGTCGATGCACTACTAAGTCACGGAGTATCACAGTATAATCCGAGTGGCGTATGCTCGAGATCGGGACAAGCCACATGCACGAGCAAACTTAGGGCAATGCCAGAGTTTAGGTAGCTACACCGCCTCTCGCGGAGCAGAGTGATCGAAACCAAGGACAGATGCGAGATAGTGTCCATCAAAGGACTAGGCACTGTGTGACGGGTCGGACCGGCCCAAGGATGGTAGTCTTCTAAGATAAAGGACGCAGTGGTTCCCGCCTGACCGACGGAGAGAGGAGATCTGGGAGTTTCACCGCCCGATTTTCCATGCATCCATGTGGCACGAAGATGTACCGTGATCTTCGCCCCGCACTATTTGAGCGGGACAGAAGAGACACATAGGGACTTTGCTTAACGACAACTTCACGTCAAGAAGCTTAAGTACCGTGCACCGGCCGCAGGCTACCACCCATCGATTGCGTAGCTCGGCCAGCCGAGCACGCCACGACGGATTTTCAGGACCCACTTCTGCCACTTTAGACAATCGCAAGAACATGATGCAAGATTAAGATAGGACCAAATGACAAAGTCAAGACATTATTTAGCCGTGTGTATGACCTTCATTGAGATTCTAACGGTTGTGTATCCGAGAGACTGTTTCAAGAGACAGAGTCCAATATCCATAGTGCCTGATAGGAGACCTAAGGTTTACGCGCACCTCGAGGAGTCAAAGGCTACGGGCACACCTAGCTGACCATGAATACAACTCTTCCACCTCGCATGCATGGTCACCGAGAGGACCATACTGTGTGTTAGAGGACATACGCGAGCATGCCTTGAATCATAAGGTAGCCGGGAAGAGCACTCACTTAGTGGAATTCGCCTACAACACGCTATCGCGAGCATACGATGGCACCATAAGGCATTGTATTAAATCTCGCATCACCCGATATGTTGACCGAGGTGGGAGAGAGCCCATCACCGGTCTTAATCATTAGAGACACCTCCGAGAAGGCGTAGCTTGACACGACAAATACCTTCGAGGATCAAAGCCACAGAAGAGCTATGTTGATGTACGACGTCAATTTAGAGTCTAAGGTTGAGATCAATGCCTTCTTGAAGGTGATGCCTAAGAGAGGAGGGTCAAAGTCTCTAAGAAGCTTACCCGCCGAGGTTCATTGGGTCTCTTCAGATACTCAAGAGGACTGAAGTCGCTAAGTAGCTTTACCGCCCCGTACATGTCGTGTCCATGAGGCATTCCATTTCCATGCCTCCGGAGGTACACTTCTGGATCCAACATGTAGTGGATCGAGAGATTAAGGTTGACAATTCGATGGGGACCTTTCGAGGAGGGAGACCAGCATTATGGATACCGGATCGCCTTATGGGCAAGACCGTGAGGCAGTGAGAGGGTGCTATGGCGCATCGCGGGAGTGGAGGAGTCAAATACGGGAGCGAGGACACGATGCTGGCCACCTATCCCTTCTGTTTAGGATGAAGGTACAGGGTTTAAACATATGAATAATTTAAATGACTAGTTTACAATAATAATGCATAGTGCACGCTGCATATGCATGTGATTTGTTAGATTAAATGAATTTCTACCCAAATTCTTTGGGAGGAGAAATGTAAACCCGAGAAAATTCTAATTGTTTGAAAAATGGTAAAATGGTAATTTCGGTCAAAACCCGAAATTTTCTAGATCTCGGATGACAAAATTGACTTAATCGTTGGAATCATCTCGCGAAATCTAGCTACCACGTCACTCATCAAATTCCTGATAAATGTAATTTTCACTTTTTCGAGGCACTTAGGGTGTCAGTCTTTGTAAAGCGACTTGTGAAGACATGTGATGTGCCAAAGATGACCTCTTACATCTTCCTATACTTGACACGTATTTACGTGATTAGTGAGATGATGGAGATTATGTATTAGATTAAGCGTGTGTAAATCAAAATGAAGGGATAAGGATGGAAATTTTGAAAAGATTAAATAAGGTAAGACGAAAGAAGAAATAGTCTTCTTCTTCTCCAAAATAAGAACAATCATCTGAGTGATGGCCAAACCTGGTTTAGAGAGAAAAGTGACCTATAGATTTCCAAGCTTTGGACCGTGGTTCAGCGAAACAAAAGCTCAAGGATTGTTCCCTCTGCTTGTGAGAAATTTGCGTGGGCACCCGATTTTGTGGAGTTCCGACAACTCCAGTGGGGATCTTTTCCTGCACTTGGTTTATTCTTTAGTTCAGAAACCATTTAATGGATGGGGATTGTTGGTCTGGATAGTGTAGTGTATCGGTCTCGAAAATCTTTGAACCGAGTGGAGAAAATCCCCTATTGTGTGGAAGTGAGACTAGTATGCAGGCCGAGGGCCTCTTCATTCACGTATGTTGACTATGATTTTTGTGATGGGTGATTGAAATGAATTGCTTGGATTGTTATTAGCTATGAGCTAATTTTTTGGTGTTATTGATTGTGAATTGAATAACATGGTGTGTGGTGTTTGTTAATATATACATATAAAATATATTAGCATGAATATTTTGGAATTGGCACATGTCACGTTCCCATATATAAGACACCTTAGATATAGTGAGTGTGAGTGTAGCATGAAAAATTAAAGAAAAATGGCGGTTGGGAAGAAATTTGAGGAAGATTTTCGAATTGCCTTGAAGTGGTGCGGTTCATCGGAGCGGACCTGTGGCTGGCCGGAAGAGTATCTGATGCTTGGAGGCGATCTAATATATTTACGGCTTCGATGGTTGTTGAAGACTAAGGCCCTTTGTTTTGAAAGCGTATTTCGCATTGACTTGGGCATGTGAGAGTGGTGGGGCGAGACATGGGATTGGGCGTATGGCGTTCAAGGCCGGATGTATATTTACTTGAAGGTGTGATTGGTTGCCCTGCATGCACTTAGGTGGGAGCTAACCATGTAGGAAATTATCACTTCTTGGGCGTACTCACCTTGGCCGGATCATTATTTCGAGTCTGAAGGAAGTGTATAGGGACCGGCGCTATTTAAGTAGCGTTTTTAGAAAAAGAAAGCACAGTTATTGAACATGATTAATTCATTATGTATATAACATGTATTAAAACTCTAGATTTTGATATATGTTTTGGTTAGAAATAATGTAATAACTCTTAAACTATTGTTACATAGTTGATGTATTCTTTGTAGTATTGATGTATGTTGCCCAGTGGCGTTTCCCCTGTATACATCGCGTATGAGACACGCAGATATTCCCGAGGTTAACGGGTGGTCGCAGAGACCTTTTTGAGATTTCAGGCGTCCACAGTCCATAGCACATGATCATCCTAAACTTGCAAATTTCATCTTGAAATCATTCAAAACCCGCCCTTTTCTTTATCAGAAACCACCCCAAATTATTGCTAGTCTAATTAACCTTACCTTAGAAAAAGCCAATCTGTTATAATAAGAAATTGTTTCGTAAGTCAGCTGTGAACCTTCCGAGCTTCAATCATACATTACAAGCCTTAATTCCACATCATCTCGACCCCTAAATTAGTCCTTTAACCTTTGAGACCAGACTTAGCCTTTACCCACCACAATTATACCCTATAACCCTAAACTACTATAAACTCATTACCTAACTTATATAAACCCCTTTCATCATCCATCACAGTCCGTCCCCATATCACACTTTATGGGAAGATGGGGTCTTTGAAAATTGCCATAAAAACTTTTGATGGAATGGTGGCCAAAGTGGTCTGCACTTGGAATGCAATGATTTCTTCGCTAGCATGTAGTGGCAGAGAGAAGCAGGCTTTGAACTTATTTGAGAAGATGAAGATGCAAGGCCTACGCCCAGATGAAGTTACCTTCATTGCTGTTATCACTTCTTGTGCTCGTTCCAAATTTGTGGAGCTAGATTTGGGATTTTTCAGGTCAATGCGGCGCGACTTTGGGGTTGTTCCCGGGATGGAGCACTATGGATGTGTGGTTGATCTTTTGGGTCGTGCTGGGCTACTGGAAAAGGCAGACGAAATTATATAAAAGATTCCTTTTGAGCCTGATGCCGCTGTTCTGGGGCCTCTTTTGGGTGCTTGCAAGTTTCATGGAGCCATTGAGTTGGGAAATGAAGTGGGTAGAAAGCTGTTTTCAATTGCAGCCTCATCATTGTGGTCGATATGTGACATTGCCAAACATTTATGCAGGGGGGGAGATATGGGACCATGCTGCTGATTGGAGGAAAGAAAAGATAGAGGCTGGAATTAGTAAAATTCCAGCCTATAGTATGATTGATGCTATGTAAACATTTAGTGCCAATTTCTTCCCCAACTTCAGACATTTTAGAAAGAGTTTAGGTCTCATTTCTAGAGCATTAAGACAACAAATTCTGATTGAGAAAATTCGGAGAGGGATTATAAAGAGATCTTGATCAGAGATTATTCAATTTGTGTAGCGTCTGGTTCTTGTTAAGTGGGGATAAGGGAGTGAAGTACTAGCAAGAAGGATGAACTCAGGATAAATTATTATGTGGCAGTGCAGTTGCAGGCTTTCATCAACTTTAGTCCAATTCATGATCAATGGCAATTATGTGACTGTTTATAACCATTCCTTTGATGGCATTCAGCTTGCCATTTCAGCTGCTTTAGAGTTTAGATAAAGTGAACTTTACGTGGCACTCACCTAAGAATCATGTTGCCGAACTTCACTCACTGGTACAACTACTTTGAAGTTTGAACCAGTTTAAACTTCCAAGTTGCTATGTAACTTCACTTACTGCAAATAATCCCTTATCTGCATTATGCGTCCAAGAACTGTGAAATGTGGACCAATCGATCATTAATTTATTAGTATGGTTGCAGGCAGTTTATGACCCCTTTGCCCCATCCGATGTCATGCGGGTATCTTTCAAGCTGCTATGACGTATGGTTGTTTAAATAAATCGTAAATTCTTGGGTTTAGGTTTGGGTTTCTTCAGTTGGTCCTGATAACCATACAGGTCCTAACACTGTTGTAACTTCCTAACTACTGTAACATCTCTGCTCCAACAGATCAGTCCTCTCTGTCATCTATAAATTCCGTGTCCTCAGTATTCGGTGTGTTGAGATAATAAATCACCCCTACAAGAAACAAAGTCTATGGCCGTGGTCAGCGGGATCATGACTAAAAGTAATCCTTAATGCTATAGGATATAGCTGTGGGCAAAAGAAACCTCAGAACAGTATGGACATAGGTAGCATGGATAAATGTTATAGTCACGGTCAATGCGAATTCCGCAGCTATAATATCCAAGATCTATGGTCAGTTTATAGCCACGATCAAAGTAAACCGCAGGCGCCATAGAATGGTTTTGTAACACCCCAACTCCGAACTAAGGGCATTATTGTTCATTCACATATAGGGCTCTAAAATCTTACCTTTAAACTACACTTTCAAAATTTCTGTTTAGGAATCTTGTTTGTCCTAAATATGTCCACAAGAAGAATTAAATTAATTTCATAAAATCAAAATGTCATTGAACCAACGTCTTCCAACATTATAAAATGTAACATTCTAGCAACATAAAATCCTTCCAATTAAAGTTTGCAAACATTAATTCTCAAAGCATTAAAGTAGTCTAACAATCCTAAGTCTTTCCAACAAATACCAACTCAAAAATAGTTCTCAACTTCCATCCATCCAAAATCACTCTTTGCCAGGTTTAGGAGCACCTAAAATGATCAACAATAACTTAGTGAAATTTAAAAGCGCAATAAAGAGTCTTGTCGTTTTTTAAGTAGATGAATATTTTAAATTCACAAAATTAAAGATATAACATTTTTTTTCTTTTCCTCACAAATCTCATAAAATCCTTAAGTACAAATAAATAATATATATAAATATATTTAAAACTGATGTTCATCATATTTCTTGTTTCTCAAACAATTCCATATCATAATCAAATCCACAAATATTTTAAAACACGTATATTCATGGTTCTCAAAAGATTTGTTTCAAATAAAATGTCAACTATTCGCCCTTTGACAGAAGCACATTTCAGAAATACTTACTCTTGGTTCTCAAAACATCTTTCTGCTTTCAAATAAAAGGTCAACTATTCTAACCCGTTGACAGGGCCATTTTATCGCTACTATAACTATGACTAGGAGTCGGATTTAATAAAGTTTATGCCCATTTGACCGGAACTCATGTTTGCTCAAGTTTATACCCATTGACAGGGGTTGTATTTGTCAAGTTTATACTCATTGACATGGGTCATATTTGTTAAGTTTATACCCATTAACGAGGACCATAAAAACCAAAGTCAAATATTCTATTCATGTTTCCAAATTCATAAAAATACAAAAATATATCTCCATAACTTTCAATCCCTACCATGAACATTTTCAAATCCATTTTCCAAACAAAACTTGTATTTGATCTATGCATATAATTTAAACAAATACAAATTATCAAAACTCATAATCACATATAATAGAAAAATATGTTGTTTTATAGGAAAAGATGCATTAATCTTCCTTACCTCAAAGCAACTCCAAGATCTTCAGATGATACCACTTCCACATTCTGGCTTTCGAGTTAAAGACCTACGTCACTGAAGCAAATAGCGAAAAAAAACTCATTAATTATACGAACTATTATTTATTTTCTTCAATGTTATTTTAATTTTACTTATTCATTATTTTTAAAAACTTACTATTAGTATTATTATTATTACTCTTTTGAATAATTTGCCCTCAATTACTACTCTCTTTTTCAAACTAATTTTAAATGTAGTTTGATCAACACATCATAGTTTTGCTCAATATCTCCTTCCTCAAGTCATAAATTCCGATCTTCTGTTCATAATTTGAATCAAAGTCTTATGTAAAACATATCAAAATTTCCAGCATAATCCAACAGTTGAATAAGGAGAACAAGGCTACCTTCAAACTTACAAAAGCTGAAGCCCGTTCAAAAGCGCACATTACGAATAATTATAACTCTCATCTGAACACTAAAATAATCCTGAACCACTAAAATCATAGATCAGTGTCCTATATAAATATATCAAAAATAAAAATGATACGCGATTGAATAAGGAGAATTAAAAACATCTTGATCTTACCAAAACTAAAACTAATTTCCAAAACTGTTTGCTTCAAACAAGAATAACTCTCAACTCAAACCTTAAAACACGATCTCCACCGTTTTGATTGTAGATCATTCTCTTATCTCAATCATATCGAAATTCTAAAGCAATCCAACGGTTGTATAAGGAGATATCATAAATCTCCCAAAACAGTACAAAACAACACTATTCTATTCTTCTCTCAAGATTTTATTAAGCTCTAAACACATCCATGCTTCAAACTGAGAGGGAGAAAGAAATACTTACTTGAGGTGAATGTTTCTTCAAGCTTGGGAAATCCCTTTTGAAACCTAAGCTCACCTATCCTCTCATTGAGAGAAAGAGTGAAGGTTAAGTTATTGTGAAAACTTTGTTGTTTCTTTTTAGCAAAACATTTCTATTTTTTCTTTTAAAGCTTTTTCCAACTTTGAAAAATTGCATTTTAGCTCTTCTTATTTTGGAAATTTTGTTTTTGTTCTTTTTTTTTTTTTTTAGGGGTATTACATGTTTATAGCCGCACCTACAAGGTATTCTATTAATGTTTATAGCCGTGGTCAAAGTAAACCACAGACCATAGAAAGGTTTATAGCCACAGTTTTGGGGCAACCTTATTCATAGGGTATCCTACTGATGTTTATAGCTGCGGCTACACCCAAACCGTGGCTATAGGTTCTACTTATATACGACCCTGGCCATATACCCTAACCAGGATGTTAATATAAGAAGGCTCTGATTTGTTAGAATCCTCTCTTTCAATAATCCTTTTTAATGTCTTTTTCAAGGAACAAATCAAAATAAGCACTTAAAAGAAAATATAAATTGATATGAAAATCACATTATATAAATCACAGGCGCCATTCCACTATTTTGTTTGTCCTTTGATATATTGAGTAAACAGAAATTTAATCTAAGTGGAAACACTAAAAGTTTCAATAAGAATTAATGCTAGACTTTACATTACACACGAGGACTTAATGCTTCATAGCACTTTATATTATTGCAAAGTTCGAAAAAACATGAGCAGATTAACTTAAACGTTTTGGGATGGGAGAAAAGTGTATTTGAGAATGGCTACAACGATCCTCCTTTTTGTCTCGTGTTGGAAATGGTGTATAGAACCCCGTCTCCGTAGAAGTGGAAGAGGGGCACTGCCTGCAGCATTATTATCAGTTCAGGCTTACCGTCTGTAGAACACAAACTAGTAAAGATGAATAATCAACCAGATGTCATGGGAACTTGATATGACAAACTCAAATATATGTAATCTCAATTAGGATAGTAAGGAACGGTACTTTCAGAATTTAAAATGAAGGAGAAACATGGACCAAAAAGAAGAAAAGAATGTCTTCCACTTTTAACACTTAGATGAGACTTGAAGAACTTATGAACAAATATTAGTCCATGTTGATTACCTTGAACCTCAGTCGCCTGGTTGTGGGATCAAAGCTCAGCTGGGTCACGTAGTTGTCAATAAGACTACTTGGCTGGTCAACTTCTACTAACAATTTCATTTTCTGGTATTCTAACAACCATGCAGATTTAGCACTCACATACAATTTAAGTTTGGTCGTTGATAATCTCTTTTGGATTTGGATAATCAGAAGGACGTCAAATGAACTGAAGGAAAATCCAATTTTCTCATAAATGCTTCTTGTTAATTAGCCATTGTTCAAATGCAGTTCACAGTATCAAATAAATAAATAAATAAAGAACCTACAGGGTTACCCATAAGCAGCTGCTCTGCAACCATCAACAACCATAACTTACTTGTTTATGCGCTCCAGTTTGCTGCAATTGCATGAATCCGCTTTAAATATTGCAGCAAAATACATTTAGTTCCCTTTGTTTCACTAATCCAGAAGAATATGTTTGCAAAATACATTGAGGAATATAACTAATATTTATACCAGTTGGCCAACAACCAATAGGATTAGCATTGTGTTGAGAGCACGGCTGGAGGCCCAGCCCTGAAGGTCTACACCAGAACAGAAGACAAAAGTCAGAGACGTTGGTAACTAACTAAGGGTTGTTTAGGAAATTGTCTCTTTTATTTAGTGTAGTGGTCCCTTTTGAGGAGTTAGTTAGCATTTTCTGAAGGGAATATTTGGCTGTGAGCCTGGGCAGGGGGATGTCTCCCCTGTACTCTCATTGCATTATTTGGGTTACTGAATTGCTTGTAAAGAAAGTTATTGGTAGAATACTTATCTGAATCCATTTTTCTGTTAATATTGAAGAACTTTTCAGAGTTCTTTGTTTTTAATTCTTAATCTTTGAAAGGCCGAATGAGCTTTGACGTTAAGTATTTATTTTAAAATTTTACAAGCTTAATCTTAAAATTTTTTAAAGGTTTGAATAGAAGTAGAAAATATTTGGTTTTTACATTGAGAAAAATCATTCTGTCCAGAAAAACGTCGTTGTGCGACGGGAGAAGAGATAGCAAATCTCATTCTTGGGATAATGATAGGAGGGTTTGGGACGGGGCGGCCCCATCTATTTTGGGCTTATTATTTTAAAGTCTGGCTAAATACCGTTTAAAATTAAGCAGGCGGGGCGGGGATGAGAATATTTTGAAATACGCCTCGTTTACATTTTGTTTTTTATTTTTATTTTTTATATTATTTGCTTTTTAATTTTATTTATATTAAAATTAATATATTTTATAAAAAATAAAAATATTATGAACCTATAAATTATTTATTAAAAAACATTCTAATTATTATTATTGTATATTTATATTAAAATTAACTAAAATAAAATAATAAAAAATATTTTTAAATATAATGGGAGAGGAATTTGGGGGTAATACTTAGGCAAAGCTCGAACTGTCTCGGATTTAAGAAAATAAGCTCTCTATTTAAAAGCCGATTCTGATTCGCCCGAAACCATCTCATCCACTCTCATTCACACGTGTTAAAAGCAAACATCTTATCTGTCTTTGTCGTCTTATTAACATTAAAGCTTAAAAAAGAAAAAATTATATTTAGCGTTAAGTGAAAACGTCGCGCTGGTTTGGTCACCATCAGCATTGACAATCTCACCCAGTTAACAGGAGCAAAAACTAGTGTGTCACATGGCCGCTCTGGCTGCTCTGTTGTGCCACCTAAAGATTGGAATGTTAAAAAAAAAACTGATTACCTGAGGGAAGCCCCTTGTGAATAGATCAAGACCCACAACACCAGCTTAGCTTTGGTACAAGAACAATTCTGGACTGGAATCTGGAGGGAATGATAACGAGGAATAAATCGAAAGCAGGGCCAAGAACAAAAAAATGTGGACATAGGCTGCAGCCAGGCTGTAAAATCCAAGGGGTAATCATATCTCAAGAATATGAGAGAATAAATTAGTGCTTGGGGAATGAGATATAGTCAGTTCCCCATCAGAAAGAATCAAATTACACCATTTATTCAGATTTACATTCAGAAATTAGACTTCAAACGTGAAATTGCTCATGGACTCCTTGGGGAACATTTCCACTCACAGCAGCTTCATCATCACCTTTCAGTAAAATATTCTTAAGCCCTAAGGTGAGATATTGTACACAGCTTTTGTATTAGATTTGTTATAATTTTTGTTTAATCATTATCCTCAATGACTATTTATAAATTTAAACCCTTTTCATAAAATAAAATCGAGTCCTTAATATTTATAAAATAATACTGAAGAAATAATATTAAGAAAAAGTAAACCAAAGGCAGTTCTCTTCTAAACTATCAACTCCTACTTTAAATAGTGTCAGAAAGCCTTGAATAATATAGTTTAACACATTTAAGCACAAGAAAAACTACTAGGTTAAGGATACTCATTCTGTTATGTACCTCATTAAAAACCTTATCAGAAAATTTAGGTCCTACCGGATCAAATTACCAACATGCAGTATAAAGTGACTCACTAGTTTTGTGGCTAAACTCTCTTCAAGTCAGAGATGATTGATATGAAGACCAACTGCATCAATCCATGTCTTTTTCACTAAACAAAATGTCCTAAGAGATATAAGCATACTTTGATTCAGCTAAAGTTCTGTTTGCTTTGTATACATAATGTGGTGGGAGTTATCAAAATAAAATATCTGGAAAGAGTAAGGTTGGAGCACTTTAAAAGAAAATGAAAGAGCCTGTGGACTGTAACTGAACATAGTTAAGTAGAATCTCATGATCAAGACCGGATATGTCACTGCATAATAATACCCATATCTTATTCATTTCTGTTTCATAAACATACACTTTCTAATCTGTATTTTTTCTCATCCTCACAGCATTACAGACATGACCATTAAATGGATTGTCTCTATCATGGTATCAGAGCAGCAACACTGACGAGTTTTCCCTCCACTGTTGATCCTCCCATATTCTCTTATCAATACCTCAGTCTTCCTTTATCATCTGCTGGCCACATAGTCACAAGAAACTGACACTACCTCTCTGCCTCAATATTGAAATTAGTTGTTGGTTATTAACCACATAAACAGATATCAGGCAGTTGTTAAGCTTAGTGTCTGTTGCATAGGACATTAAATTTCGTTAGATGACAGTTAACCCAATTATTAAGATCTGAGAAAAGGCTGAGGCTGTTGAGTAGAATCTTCTCTGTACTGGGGATTAGGGGTTGGTCTATAATCAACTCTTGCGTTTCAAGGTTTAAGTTCACAATATTATTTTAGAGATTGAGAATCTCAGTGAAAAATAAAACAACTTGAGAAAGAGAGAGAAACATAAACTGTAAGGTTTCAGAGTGTTTTTTAGATTAACCTTTTAGTTTCTTTTGTGATCAGGTGCGCCCAAACTCAGATTTGTCACGTAGAGAATAGTTTGGAAGGTTCTGTGGATTCTAGTAGAGATTTTCTGCACTACTACAGGTTAGTAATGGGTGATGAAAATATATCTATCATACATTGTATTTAATCGTAATTCTGGCTTCCTGTGAGATTCCGAATTGGTATCGCAGTTAAAAAAATGTAAAGGGGCGCCGTGTTGTCGAATGGGCTGATTTTGTAGGGTGGTTCCTCGCATAAAGGCACTACCTCACTATAAAATTTTGTGACAATCCAAGTTTTGTGTGGCGGTCGGCGGCCGTTTTGGTGCTCGGGTTCAATAGGGGACATGTTAGGTTTTGTGTTTTTTGGGCCAAAAACCCTAAAAGCCAATTCTAACTTGGTCCACACCCCATGGACTTGCTGGACTCAAGAAAAGAAGAAGCACGGGCCGACATCAAGTTACTTGGCCCTATTGGAAGTTTGTAATTTTCTTTTCTAGGAAACCATGGATTAGGGGCCTATTAGTTATTCTATATTTGTAATTGTTTAAATTGTGCGATATAATATGTGATATGTGCTTAATATGCCATTTAGAATAGGTGGTGCCATATAATTGCATCATTTGATATATACATGTGCTTAATAACATTTGTTTTATCTAGATAATATTATTATGGAAAACCCTAATTAATTAATAATAAAAGTATTGAATGAGGAAGGTTAAAAACAATTTTAATTCGACCAAAACTCAAGGGCTCCATTAAGGGTCCACAATAAAATAAGGCGTGATACCCCAATGGAGGGCATGGCCGGATTTTATTGGATTGGATCTAAAATAATTTCAAATTTTAGCGTTGTACTACCTAACGTCAACAATGCTGGTAGATATTAAAGATAATTTTGAAATTAAATTAATGGTTATTACATTCAATTTTAATAATATTAATAACCCTCCTAACGAGGCTCTGTCAATGTTATTAAAGGCCCAAAAAGAATATTGAAACAATGGTTGTTTTTTTAAAAATCAATTTTGAATGGTGTGTGTTAGTGTTGTCTAGAAGGCTCGTTTCAAGGAGGTAGCTAAGGAGTCCGAGACCCACCACCTTCCTAGAGCTAACTTTAGTAGACACTGACATACATGTGGGCCCAGAGTCCGGCCCAATCCATGGACGCGCTTAAAGCCGTGAGGGCCCCGGGTCCAAAGCGCCACATCTACATGGTTACCGGGTCGCTACAATGGTACCCGTAGCCAACCCCCGACCCCGATGTGGGGGTCTGTTTCGTTTGGCCCCGCAATCCCATGGGACACAACGGTGACATCAGGTCTCGCATGAGGGTAAGCTTAGTTGAGAGATCTGATGACGGATGGTGGGAGAGCACTGCAGGTAGTGAGCTCTTCTCGTCCCAGACGCCATGCAGTCGTGAGGGTCCCAGCCCAAAGCGGACAATATCTAGCGGGTTGGGCTGGTCGCTACAATGGATACGATCCTCACCCCAATGTGGGGATCTGTTCGCTTGTTCGTTAGTTCGGCTGAGACACACAACCTGAGACGCGGTGTCCGCATGGGGGGTGTTTGTAACGACCTGGCCCAACCATGTAGATATTGTTCGCTTTCGACCCAAGGCCCTCACGCGGTTTTAAACGTGTCTACAAGGCCGAGGAGCCCATACTCTATATGGGGCCAGGAAGCTTCTCCCCAACCGGCGTGGGATGTGACAAACACCGCCTCATGCGACACAACGCCCCCGCTGTGTCTCAAGGGATTGCGGCCAACGATAGATCCTGCCATCGGGCCTGGATCGCTTTGATACCATTTGTAACAATCCGGTCAAACCATGTAGATATTGTCCGCTTCGGACCCAAGGGGCCCTCACAATTTTTAAAACGTCACAAGGTCAGAGAGGAGCCCATACTATATGAAGGCTGGGGTTTCTCCCCTATCCTATAAAGTGACATACCATGTTCAAAGTCATTTATTACAAACACCTGGGCCTTAATGAAGTATTTGTGTTTTGAAACTAAATTTTTTATTGTCAGAATAAACATTATTAATACAGTTTTTAAGGGATCTACATATTTGTTTCGTTTGCTGTGTGGATTATTGAGCAATAAGGTGTTTTTAAATTTCAGAAATGGTTATAATCCTTGAATCCTCTAACTACAATTTTGAGTCAAAAGCCATTGATGGAAATAACTACTAATTTATGAACTAATCTCATATCGTCCTGATTTTGAAAGAATAAAATTCATTACAACACTCAACCCCAGGAGCCACCATAATGTTTCGTGAGTGGAAACTACAATACTTATATTAAGTAATCAAAATACATGTACCGTCATATATTCTTGCCAAATACAGATCATCTACTTAAAAGCAAATTAATGATCTAGAGAGTGTATTAGAAATAATTCCTAAGACTGGGATGGGATGTTTTCTAAAAAGTAGCAAGATCAAGTAAGACAAGTAGCCATAGGGGCACTTAATGAACACTGTGATGATTGGAGGAAACAAGTGGACCATTGTCTAAAATGACAGGCATGACCAAGATCGCGAAGGTGATGAAGTAAGCCGGATCAAGAGATGGAAGATCGACATGATCCTAGGAATCCTTTCACCCAATAGCTTGGTCACCAAAATTGAATTATAATATGAACAAACTCGAAGCTTACTCCCACAAACTCTGGCACCCAGCTTGAGAGGCCGAAGGTCTCTGTGGAAGGTGGAAGTGCTTATCATGCTGAGCCCTTCAAAACCTAAAGTGGAAACCAGCTGGGTAAAGAAATAACAAAAAGCATAAGGAAACAGGTCCAGCTATCAAACCAACTGCAATGAAGCACAGTTTTCGAAGGCGTGCTGGCGCGATTAAAGGTCACTGAAGAAGGATTGCTCAAAACCGTATGGTGAGTATAAATGTTGTTGAGGCTTGCTTAGGTGGAGAAATCACAAACATAAATGGATTCACAGACCAGAGCCACTAACCATGTTTGTTACTTTCTGCAAGGTTCAACGAAGCAGCCCACCAAGAAAGTGACAAAAGAAGCTTGAAGTTGGGAAACGGGAATATGTTCCGTAATTTATACAGGACTAGTGAGCATGTTTTAATAATAAGACTCTTTATGTTTATCGTACTATTTATTTGTTCCGCATTTTAAGAGGAATTTGGTTTCTTTAGCTGTTTAGTCGAACATGGTTTAATAAAGGCAAATGAATTCCTCGCTTCAATAAAGAGTAATAACGCTTTTATTTGTTCGATATTGATAATGGTATATATTTTTAACTCCTATGTCCTATAGTATTAATGCTATTGAAAATAATGATG
Organism: Tetrastigma voinierianum; assembly: GCA_016808115.1. NCBI lineage: Eukaryota > Viridiplantae > Streptophyta > Magnoliopsida > Vitales > Vitaceae > Tetrastigma > Tetrastigma voinierianum. The sequence continues at coordinate 1,776,805 of JAEQBH010001219.1, forward strand.
ATGAGCAATTTCCTTTATCTAAGAAAAGGAAGGTTGCAAATGAAACCTATATGTGGCATTTACGATTGGGTCATAGTAATTCTAGTAGAATTTATGGTTTGGTTGGGTGCGGGAATCTTAAATTCCTTGATCTTTGAACCTATACTAGTATGTGAATCATGCTTAGAAGGTAAATGACAAAGAGGCCCTTCAAGGCCAAAGAAATCGCAAGCCACTATATTAGCTTGGAATTGGTACACACCGCATGTATGTGGACCATCGAGCATTCAAGCCCGAGGCGGGTATTTATAATTTATCACATTTACCATGACTACTCAAGATATGGTTATGTTTACCTAATGTGCCATAAGTCTGAAGCTTTTGATAAATTTCGAGAGCATAAGGCTGAGGTAGAAAAGCAATCGCGTCCATCAAGCAGCTTCCGGTCCGACCAAGCAGGAATACTTGTCCGAGAGTTCAAGTCTTACTTGGCCCAAGAGGGATAATATTCCAATTATCATCTCTGAATGCCTCAAGAAATGGAGTCTTTGAAAGGAGAAATAGAACCCTTTTAGATATGGTGAGGCCGATGCTCAGTTATTCATCATTACCTGAATCTTTCTAGGGATATGCCTTAGAAACAGCTGCATGCATACTAAATTTAGTTCCGTCTAAACTGCTTCTAAAGACACCTACGTAATTATGGAAAGGGCTACAAGCCCACTTTGAACAGGATTTGGGGTGCTCGGCTTACATCTTGAAATGTCTGAGAAACAAAAAAGTTGGAATCTCGAGCAATGTATATTTATTAGGTACCACAAGGGAACGAGAGGTGGAATATTCTATAATCCAAAGGAAAAGAAGGTGATAGTGAGTACTCATGCCACTTTCTTAGAAGAGGATTATATGAACAATTTTAAACCTAAGAGTAAAGTGGTTCTTGAAAAGCTTGACTCAGTTCGAGATCCACCACAAACTCTATTTTCCACCCACATTTTTCACAGTGATGTTCCAAGAGGGGAAAATGTACAAAATGTACGAAAGGTGAACAAACACAAAAACGACTCGGAACAAATTCAAAAACTCAAGAACAAGAACATAATGAAGAGATTGGTAATCCACCTGAACCCTGAAAACTTGGATCATACGTACATGTACCTTGACCAATGCAGCAAACTCGTAGTGGGAGACTGATACTTAAACCTGTAAGGTATGCCTTATTAGGAGAGACTTATCAAGTCGTTTTGGATAATCCTGATGACGACCCTACCACATACGAAGAGGCATTGGAGGATGTTGATGTGCAAGAGTGGAAAAAGGCAATGGACTGTGAGATGGAATCTATAGGTTCCTAACTTCGATTTAGTCTCTTGTAGAAGCACCTAAAGGGTAAAACCAATTGGGTGTAAGTGGATCTACAAGAGAAAGAGAGGACGGATGGGAAGGTTTAAGAAACAACTAGAAGCTAGATTAGTAGCAAAGAGTTACACCCAAAGAGAATTATAGATTATGATGAAACTTTTATTGATAGCCATGCTTCATCTGTCCAGTTCTCTTATTTGTAGTATGTGTGCTGTGTACTTGACTCGTCTGAGATTTGGCAAATGGATGTCAAAAGCGACTTTTCTAAATGGAAATTTAGAAGAGGATATCTATATGCGACAACCGAAATTCATAGCCTTAGGTCGAAGACACATGGACACTTGGGTTTCATAGGTCTATTTATGGACTTCAGCAAGCATCAAGGTCATGGAGCATCAAGTTTGATCAGAGTTATCAAATTATATGGATTTGAAAGTCTGATGAACCATGTGTGTATAAGAAAGGAATTCAAGAGATAATTGGTAGTCTTTTTGGTACTTCACGTAGATGATACATTAATTGGAAATAGTGTAGAAGTGTTATCGAGACGTAAGGTTACTGAAAAGCGAGTTTGATGAAGGGCTTGGGTGGAAACTAACTATATTCTAGGAATCAAACTTTCTGAGGCCCAGGAAGAATAAGGTGTTAGCTTTTATCCTGACCTCACATTGATAAAATAGTGACCATGTTTGGCATGGAAAATTCCAAAAGGGGACTTCTACCCTTCAGACATGGAATTCATCTTTCTAAGGAGCAATCGCCAAAAACTCCTGAAGAGAAAGAACTCATGAGTAGGAAACCTTATGCTTCGACTGTTAGTAGTCTAATGTATGCTATGCTATGTACCAGGCCAGATATCTGCTATGCGGTGAGAGTAGTAAGCCGATACCAATCAGATCCCGGAGTAGAACACTGGATAGCAGTGAAACATATACTCAAGTATTTAAAGAGAACGAGGGATTATATGTTGGTGTATTCCAGTGGGAGTCTTAAAACACTTGGTTATACGAACTCAGATTTTCAAGGGGATATTGACTCGAGTAAATCAACATCAGGATATGTGTTTACCCTAAATAGGGGAGCTATTTGTTGGAGGAGTGTTAAACAGACTTGTGTTGCTGACTCCATTTTACAAATTTGAATATGTGGCTACATGCGAGGTACATGAAAATTGTATGGCTTAGAAGTTTCCTTTTGGATCTTCATGTGATACAAGTGCAGTCGGTATTACCCTTTCTTTGTGATATTGGTGGGGCCGTGCATAGTCAAGAGACCAAGGTCTGCAGCGGAAACACATATTAAGAGGAGTACGCCCGGTCAGTGATTTCATTGATACAGAGGAGATCGAGTGGTTACTAAATCGACATCTAGGAGAACCTAGTAGACCCTTTTGCTAAGTCTCTTCACGACGTGTGTTTGAGAAACATGTAAATTGTATGGGTCTTAAGGGTCCCCGAGCTTACTTTAGGTAGGTGGGAGTTGGTTACATTTGTGTGAGGAAGCAAGATAGTTGTAATTTCATTTTTCTGATATAATAATATGAGTTTTGCACATTATATTTCTGTAAGGTCAGGATTAATTATGTAGTATATGATCGTATGGATACGTCCAGAAGGCAATGATCACGAGGTTCTCATAATTAATGGGTGTCTCCACAGATTGTTAAATAAAGTTGGGCACTTTATTTGGAGACTGCAATATTTATGAAATGATCAGTCTTGAACATTATAAAATATTGGAATGAATATAGTCCATTACGAGAGGATCGGGAGAGATTTAATCAAGGATAAATTCTATGAAAGGAATTAAATCTAGAATGATATTAGATATATTTATTTTTCTTAATCCACACAGTATATTATAAATAGATAATTAGAAAGTTACTATGGTTCTTTGAGTTATCAATAAGTGAGGCATATTTTAACTGACCAATATCTTGATGAATTTGGGGATTATGGTATTTTGATTAATAAAGTATTTATGAAATATAAAATGGAATTTGTGTAAGAATATCCTCTTGACATGTTTTGGTACTCGGATATTGAAAGTCACTAGCCAGTGCATGGGATCCGTTAAGAGAGCGATAAAGTCGAGAATAAATAGTAGTTGATTCTGAAAAATTATCAATTAATTATTGATATTATTTAAGAGGAAAATACATTGTGTAAACATTAGTAATATTGGAATTCACATCTGGGCTTTTAGTGGAGAGTAGCCCCGGATAAGGTGCGATCAGGACTTGCTTCTAAGCAGGTAGAAAATGTCAGTCTCTCAAACTCTAATCTAAACCGTTAATCAAAAGAAACCTTAAGTAAATAATAGGCCTGAATGGATCCCAAGCTAGCTCGTGGAATGTGAGCCCATTGCTTGTTTATTAAGATACAGAAGAGGCCCATTTATTGGGCTGAGGTGTTATAAAACCTAGGAGGATTAAGGTTGCGGGTCATAAATACCAGCGCTTACTAGCCACGAGGGTTTTAAGTTTACGTATTATTTTAGAGATTGAGAATCTACGGTAGAAAGGAAATAAAAAACTACCCTTGAGAGAGAAACATAAGCGTAAGGTTTCGGTGTTTTGATTAACCCTTCTAAATTTCTTTTTGTGATCGGAGTGCGCCTGCGCAGTCTGTCACGTAGAGAGAATAGCTTGGAAGGTTAATGGATTAAGTAGAGATTTTACGCACCTAATGAGTTAGTAATCGGTGATGAAAATATATCTATCCTTCATTGTATTTACTTTATGCGATTCTAACTATTTTATGTATGATTCAATCGGTCGTTACCATTAACACTGTCTACTCAACTTCCTCTTAAACTAACCCCACCAATTTTTCTTCCTTGAAAACATAGTTTGAAACTCTCATGATTGGCTATGATCTGGATGGCTACCTTAATGTTTTAGTCCCATGTCCTCCAAAAACCATACAACAAGCAAACCAAATTATTCAAAACCCAAACTACAGAAAGTGGCTCCGTCAAGTTGTACTCATACGCCATGCAATCTTCTTATCTTTCTCTTTCTCTGTACAACCCTTGCTGAATGGTACTACAACAGCAACCCAGGCTTGGACAAAGCTAAATAAGACGTATGCCAATAGATCTCGCACAAAATTTCTCACAGTTTGAGATGTTCTATCCAATATCAACAAAGAAGGTAAATCTATATCTGAATATATGCAAGCAATCTAGATGGTCACAAATGATCTGGCTTTGATTGGGCATCCGCTCATAGAGGATGAACTGGTTCATCATGTCCTCAAAGGACTCACCACTGAATTCAAAGAAATTAGTGTTCGTATATAAGCTCGATCTGAACCCATATCCTTTATAGAACTTCATGAAAAACTCTGACCATGAAATGTTCTTAAGGGTTGATGATGATCATAAAGATATATATTTTTTCACAGCCCAGTAGACCATGGTTAAAAGTTGCGGTATCGATTACCTACTCGGACGGTCTCAAGACGTATGGTCGCGGGGTATCGGTCGCATATCGGCCGATACGCAAATTAAGATGATTAAAATATTTAAATGAATTGTGAAATGAATTATTTTATAAAATCATAAATATTAAAAATAATTTATCCATATAATAGTAATAAGAATTATTGTGATCACGAAAAATAAGCTTAAAAAGAAAAGGTTAAAATCTAGTTTTAACTTTAGGGCTTTTTAATATAAATAAATATTTATTATATTCATATATTATATATTTAATCGGTACTTTCGGGTTGAGGCCCGAATAGGATATACCCGGGGACCAAGTCATCAGGCCAGATTACGAATATTTAATTGGATCTAAAATATTTCTTTATCACACTCTTATTTGGATCGGGGTTCTTCATTGGAGTTCGGAGAAAATTATCACCGACATGATTAATTACATTTTATGATTATGATAAATATATTAATATTATATGTTAATCCTTATATATATAAAAAAAATTATACTTATCAAAATAAATTATTTATCAATCTTAATATTTTGTAAACATATAAGTATTTTACTGTTGATATTTAAAATATTTTGTATTTGTTAGATATTGCTTTAACGAGTTGCTCTTTTGAATAAAAAAGGAGTTTATCTTTAAATTTATCTCTAAATTATTTCAAATAAACATGATATTTTGTTTATCAAAGATAAATTATTCAATAAAATTTGTTATTAAGTATTACAAAATTAAATTAGTTTCCTTTTGAGAAAATAAATTAATTAAATTAATTAAAGGTAAAATTGGAGGTAAAAATTAAATTATTTTTAAATTTAATAATATTTTTTGATATAATGACTAAACATAATTTATATTTTTTTAATAAATATTATAATTACAAATAATTTATGAATTATATAATCATAAAAATTTATCAAAAAAACCTACCGTCCCCACTTTCGCTTCATCTTCCTTCACCTTCCCTTCCCTTCACATATTTTTGTTTTCATCCTCATGACCAGTCACCATGAGTTGCGTCACCATGAAATTTTTGATTCAACATTGAGGCTAACGTATGGTTAGAGAACTTAGTCACAAGGTCGGGAATTTTTTTATTTTCTCTTCTTTTGAAGAAGAATCTACGGTGCTACGAAATTTTTTTATTTTGTTGTTGCGGAGTATTAAAGAAAATATAGTGAATACATGGAATCCTGTTTTTCTTTTGATCGAGTTAACTCCTCTGAGATTTTCCATTTCAACTATGAGATTTTTCGATTCGATCTGAGTTTATGTGTATATCGTATCAGATGTCGGGTCCCGGTGCGTACATTCGAGCGGAGGCATTTCGAGCGCGGAATTTAGACCATACGATGGAGACTTAATGAACTAGCCACTATATGGGAGACAAAAGGAACAATCAAAGGCAACAACAGAATCGGAACTACACCAACAATTTGGGACAACAACATAATTCCTTCCAGTCTCAAAATAACTATGGTGGAAACATCAATGATGGTTTTAATCAAGGCAACAAACACAACTAGCCTCGACATAATCAGTATGGGCGCTCAAACAACACTTCAACAAAACCAGTATGTCAATTGTGTGACAAACCTGGGCCTATTGCCAAATTTTGCTGATCCCAATCTCATACCCACTTTGCAACCAGTGCACCTCCAAACAACACCAACTGGATCATGGACTCTGGAGCTTCCCATCATATCGCCTAGGATCTCCAAAATCTAGCCATTCATTCGGATTATGATGGGAATGACGGTATTACTATTGGAGATGGTTCAGGTATTCCATTGACTCATACTAGGTCTGCTACTCTTTCATCTTGTGATTCTCACTTTCAACTAAATAATGTTTTATATGCACCCTCCATAAAAAGGAACCTCATCTTGGTCTCTGATCAGTTTTGCAAACATAACAATGCTTCTATTGAATTTTCCCCTAATACCTTTGTTATGAAGGATCTAATCACGAAAGCATCATTGGTCAAAGGCCAAAGTAAGGGTAACATTTACGAGTTGCAACAATCAACTCAACCCTGACCTCAACTCTTCCTATCACGCCCCGAAACCAGATCCAAGGGCATGACTGTCATTTCACATCTCAAGCCCAAAGGCTTGAAGTGCGAAATGACACAAACCTTCATTTCTTGTAACTGGATTGAGTCTAATTACCAAACACCTGTTCAGAGTAATGCGTAACTTTCTATATCACCAATTCCCATATCCAAAATTCTATATAAACAAAAATTCTCTAACTCTCAACATTCATATATGAATTAACATAAATGTCTCAAGAAAAATATTCATATCCTTCTAACCAACTCTGAGATCAAATAATCCAAATGAACATAAACTCATTAATTAAACAAGGTCCATAATGGATTCCATAATCAAATTCCTAATAATGATATACTTCTCATCCTAGCCAATCTCTCGTTACCATATTAAATGCACCTGAAAAGATGTTAATGATGGGAATGAGCTTAAAGCTCAATAAGAAACACTAATACAGTTTCATGGATCAAAATGTTTTCAATCATAAAATAAATAGGAGATATTTTTCTTTCCACAAAACCTTTGTATTCAAATATGGTTGATCATTCAAAAAAAAATTCCATCAAAACATTCTCAAATTCATTTCAAATCGATTTCATATGAAATATGATCAAAATAATTTCATATCAAATTCAAATAGAACATTTTCATATCAATCCCAAAATTAAATACATTTTTCCTTTGGTCAACAAATATTAAATGGTGCCCAACCATGTGGGACTTTTTAAAGGGTGCCTAACCATGTGTGACTTTCAAATGAGTAGTTAGCCTTAAATTGTTCTTTTTAAGGTGGACGGAGCCAAGCACTGCTATTACTAGTAACCTCTAACTAAAACCTCTAGAGGTTGGGTTTAAGTCAATTACATAACCCACCAAGGATGTAAATGTCAACTATTATTCTCGTTAACAAGGGCCGAATAATGTCAACTATTATTCCCGTTGATAGGGGAACGAACAAAAGTCAAAAACATAATTTCAAAATTCAATTCAAAAAATGTAATATCTCCACAATTTTCCACTTTCATAATAAAACAAATCTCAAAATACTTTAATGCAAAATCTCTATTTGATCCATGAAAAATCAAAGGAATAAACACAAATAAAACTTTTCCTCATTCAAATTACATAAAAGACAAATAAATATACTTTTCGAAAATACTATATAGATTATCAAAACATATAAGATTTTTTTTTTTTTTTGTTGCAAAAGTTGTATTAATATCCCTCACTTCAAATGAGTACTCAAAATCCTTGAAATATCTAATCTGAAGAATTTCACCTCAAAGAAATATTTCCCCTAACATGGTAAGGAAGAAACTATCCATTAGTTATTTATCTAAAATTATAAGTTTAGGGATCCTAAAACTTTCCTAATTTGATATTCTTAGCAATGATATTATTTTTAACTTTCTAATCCATAATAATAAAGGCACTACAAGAAAAATCGGAATTAGAGATGGAAAATAGAGACGGACACTTATTCGTCTCTAAATAGAGATGGATTGCATACAATTTAATTAGAAACGGAATTTCCGTCTCTAAATAGAGAAAGAATGATTTCCGTCTCAGATTTGAGACGGATTTTATTCCGTCTCTTATTAGAGACCGAATTTGAGACGGAATAAAAGTCGTCTCTAATTAGAGACGGAATTCATTCCGTCTCAAATCAGAGAAGGAATTTGAGACGGAATTTCCGTCTCTTATTATTGACCTCTTGAAAAAAAAAAGAGTATGAGACTAAAAAATTCAAAATCTCTTTGTCCCTCAAAGCAATCTAGGTTTTATCCCTAATATTTGTTTTATTTTAGAAAATATCCTGTTGTCCATCTATCTTTAAGGTCTATATAATATCTATGTATTTTTTCTACTTTTTTATAAGTAATGTTTGTAAAAAACATAAAATGAATAAAAGAAATAAATAATTTGTTTTTAAATAGAAGTCTAAGAATACAACATATGCTAGTTGCTTTCAGTTCAAAACATACCCTAATAACAATATTATAAAAGTATCAAAATTTTCCCACATCATATCCAAGGAAAAAAAAACTCTTGCAAATATGCACAAATAAATAAATTAGTCCTTTTAGTTTTAAAAAATTAATTAATTAACTTTCTTAATTCAAATATCAATACTTGGGTTTTTTTGTCTACTATTGTTGACTATGAATAATTTAAAATTTGTTTCATTTTTAACAAATGTCAAATTTTCCCAACAATCTTTATATATATATATATATATATATATATATATATATATATATATATATATATATATATATATATATATATATATATATATATATATATATATATATATATGTTGAAAAAAGATAAAATGAAGAAAAGAAGCGGAATAATTAGTTTTGAAATAGAAATGACAGTGGTATTTACTCAAATCTGAACTTTATCTCTTTTTAAAAATAAAATAAAATAGAAAAACTTCAATAAAGGGACATATATTAAACATAATTAGAAGTATGGGCAGAAAATCCAATTTTCTGAAAAGAACAAAACCGTAATTTATTTAAAATATAAATTTATTCTCTAGATCTCGGATGAAAAAGCGGATTTAGCTATTGGAATCGTCTGCATGAAATCTAGCTACCCACGTCGAATTTCGGTAATTAGAGATAATTAAAACTTTACGTTTTTCGGGCCTTCAGTATCGAATGCGAAGTAAGCAATATATGAGGTGACAAAAGTCACCTATAACATGTACACGTGTTACACATGTTGCATGAGTAGAGAGATGATGGAAATGGACTGCCGAGATAGTGCCAAATGTCGAAAATCCAAGCTTGGGGACATCGATGGCATTATAGAATTTGTTTTAAATGATAATAAGACAAAAACTTTAATAGTGTTGTCTCCTACCTTTTGAAAAGCCAAAAAAATGTGTGAGATGTAGTGGGCATTTCAGATTTGGTTTTAGAGTGAGAGAGAGAGACTTCTCTCTAGGTTTCTTGCGATCCGTAGTCGAGTCGTTTCGATGAGAGCGATGCGTAGATCTGGTTTAAGGAGTTTCGACAAACTCAGAGTGAGGTAGGAGTTTTATCCTCTTGAAGTTACACTTTGTTTAAGTGTTTTATAATGTTCCCGGTTGGTTTGGGGCCTTGAGCGGCCGTTTGATCGATTGAAACTTGGGGCCAAAGTGTAAATTTTAGAAATCATTTGGACGGTCCGTGACCTTTGCACGAATTTGTTTTTCAAATATTTGAGTTAAGAATTGTTGAATAAATTGTATTGTGATGTGTGTATGGCGGAAATGGCCATGGAATTCGGGTTCTAAAATTTGAACCGATGTTGGATAATGGCCGTGAGCGATAACTTAGGGTTTTCTTTATTCACGTGAATAGTGTTCATGAAATATTTTTGTGAAATAATGTGTTTGATTGAGTAATTCAAATCGAATTGCTCGTGGTTGTTAATTAGCCACGTGAGCTAATTTTTGGTGTAATGGATTGTGAAATTGCATAACATGTTTGTGTGATTAAATTATGTAAATGTATATCATGTTATATATATTTGCATGTGTTATATAAATTGTATTGGAATTGGCATCATACATTCCATATGCACTAGGGCACCCTATAACAATAGGAGTGAGTGCATGAGGTGGTTTATTGAGAGAATTTTTTCGAAGGGTTGACTAATAATAATAATTATCGGGAGTGTCCATTCTGATATCGGAGGGTGAGTCATATGAATATCAATCGTCAGTCGGCCCCGATTGATATACATCGGAGGGTTGTCCACTAAATAGATTATCGGAGTCGGTCCACTACTTATATCGGAGGGTTGTCCATAATTTAAAAAAAATACCTTTGTTTTGAAAATAATGTTTCTCATACATGGCTTAGGCAAGTGTGAGGGAGTTAGTGAGGACTCGGGAAACGGGTTAGTCATTTAAGAGCGTTAGTAGGATCACGTATTTGCTTGAATGTGTGTTTTACAGAGCATGCGTATGCACTTAGGTGGAAGTAACCCATTTAGGAATTGTTGATTCCACTACTGGGCAATAGCTCACTTACACATCGGAAGGGTTATGTTATTTCAGGTACGGGAGCGCACGGGACGGCTCATCCACAAAGCCAGATCTTGAAGTCGGGTTGTGCCTTTGGTGTTGGATGATGTAGTACGTGTATTAAATTACAGAGATTTTAATATATGTTGTATAAAGTAAATTTAACTCTTGGAACTATTGTATATAGTTGGTATATGTTGATGAGTGCGTGTATGGGCCCGATTGGCGTTTTACTCATGTATTATGTATTATATTGGATTGTTTTGGGACGAGGTTTTTGCGGTGACTCCTCATTGCCGAGGAGACTGCGCGATTTACCCTTTACGTGAGAGATGTGGATGCCCAGAGCATTCACTAGTGTTTCCGCGGGTTGACGGGTAGTCAACGGACACCCCGGTTTTGGGGCATCACAGAAATAGCAATTGAGGTAGTTAAATGATTAATTAGGGAATTGTAATTAATTTTTGACAAAACAAATGTATTTTGAAATAGTTAAATAAAAAATAAAGACTCTTTATTCTCTTGAATATAGTCAAATCCTATTATTTGATTTGAAAAGAATAATGAGGAGGAGGGTGAAGTAGAAATAACATGACACACCTTTCTCATAAATGCTAAAAATGGTTCGTGAAATCTACTCTTAAAATTATAGAATTCTAAACTTGATATCGAGTAAATTATAAATTAAGCATTTAAGTTTTGAAAAACAAATCAATAAATTCCATATATTTCAAAAACTAATTAATTAGTTCCTATATTTTTAAATATACTTGTAATTTAGTCCATTTTGATATTTTTCAATTTATTTTGATTTTTTTTAGAACTAGTGTGTGACTAATATATAATTTATTCCTTGATAACTCATTAATTTTTTTCCTAACCAAAAACGAAAACTTTTTTTGTGAAGATACAATAATATATATAGTTTTCAATATCACTATTTATTAGACAAAGATAATCATTTTTCATTTTTCAATATCAAGAAACTATTTTTCATTATTGTTGAAATAATCTTATTTATAGATAATCAATTGATGTGTAAGCTTGAAAATAAGATAATCAAAGTTTTAATTTATAGATTGACAAATATAATATTAAATTTCATAATTTTTCTTTTTAAGTTAGCTTACACAATACTACAAGAAAAATCATAATTAGAGACGGACAATTCGGTCTCTAATCCGTCTGGAAACGGAATTCCGGACGGATTAGAGGCAAAATTTTCGGTCTTTAAAACATCTAATTGTATCCGTCTCAATTCCGTCTCTAATTAGAGACATAAATATTCCATCTCTAATCAAAGACATATCAGAAACGGAATTATTTCGTCTCAAATTAGAGACGGAATAGAATTCCGTCTCTGATCAGAGATGAAATTTTTCCGTAACAAATCCATCTCTAACATGATAAGATATTAAGATTTCATTTTAAAAATAATTGATTCTCATAAAGTTGATTAAAATATATTAAGAGTTCAAATTTTTGCATGGTAATTGGTAAGTTCAAAAAAAAAAGAAAAAAAAGAGATTCATGTTTGGGAATCTGAACCGTCCATGTTTTTATTTCATCTCCACCATTCATTTTAAAGAAACCCTTAGACACCACACATTTCTCTTCCACTTCTCTGCTGCCACTACCTAGCCTCCTTCTCTCTTCATCGTTTTTTTTTCTTTCCCTGCACTTCAAATTTTGTGCAAATTCTATGGTTGGTAGTACTGAGAACTCTAATTTTAGGATAACTATGAATTGTGGTTGAGGCTTCCCCAGGTTTTCACTATCCATCTCCTTCCGAGGACCACTGAATCCAAGCTTGAAGGTAACGAGGATATATTGATGCGCCAAAGGAAATTGAAAACACCTTTGGTTCTAATAATAGTACAAATATATATGTTGAATTCCCACCTCATTGCATTGCTATACGATAATCACCTTTAGGAGCCTGAGATCCTCTCGATCTCTACCTCTATTTCTTCTTCTTCTATTTCTCTACTCTTCTATATATCTCTTCTGACTGACTTTGATCGTAGATAATGGATGGGCGAGTCAGCTCGTGATGGAGCCCGAGGATCTTGGTGACCTTGAGCTACGATGGTATCGGCCACGTTGCGAGAAACTAGTTCAGGTTTTGTTTCCGCAATCTATATGAGGTTCTTGTCATGCTTTGATTCATACGTGCTTTACCCGTTTTCTTTTTCATGATTATCTGCATTCCTTGAACACGAAAATCATGCCCAGTTTTGGACTAGTTCCGATCGATTCGAAATATATCATTATGGATGTTGAATTGCATTTGCAAGAATTGCCTTGTACAAATAATCCTCATGTCATTTCTTGCATGCTTGTTGCGTTCTTTTTTCTTCTTTTTAGGGAATAGTCGGCTGTCAGTCATAGTATTACGTGGCGTCGTGCTCTTGCCAGTGAAGCTAGTAGACATTGAGGGAGCTATAACTTATACAGTTTCTCGTTTGTGAAATTATTCACATTCCCCCCTACTTTTTGGTTTGAACTTCCTGTGCTTTATCCTAGTTTGATTCTCTTACATAGTTTAGACCTTTGGACAAATTATGAAAAGTAGTTGTGTTTATTACTTTATCTTTGTCTTTGGTGTTGCCATGGAAAGATAATACTGGTGTTGATATCTGCAATGAAGCTTATGGTAAGACATATAAGGTTTGAGGGACATTAGATGTTCATACCACATGTAGAATGCATATATTTCTTTTTACGCTATTGTTTTTGTCTAAGGGATGTCGAAACTCAAAGCGGAGTATTGTCCATATTATACATGACTTTTGGTAATTAATACACCAGGGAGAACAATCTCAATAAGCAACTAATTGTTAATCTTGTAATTCTTCTAGATGCTTTTAGAAAGCAATATTTTCTGGATATATTCTCAGGTTCTTGAAAAAAGACATTGATTTTTGTTTTCCTTTTCCCCCAAGCATCCTTAAATAATTATTACAAATGATTTACTCTTTGGGAATTTTAGAGAAAAACTATTGAAGGAAGGATAAAGAATGGAAAAGATACTATTTTTGAACTATTAGACATGTCCGACTGACCACATGTCCTTAGCATTAACACTAATTGCAGATCTAGTTTTCAGCCAAGCTTGCCTTGCTTAAGACTTATTGAATACTCAATTGTCAGGAAAATAACATTGTTTGGCCCATTCCAGTGTGGATAAAACCACCTCTAAGATTTAGAATTAAACACCCTTCTATAGTCTATACCATGACCATATATTGATTTGCAGAGTGTTTACTTCTTAAGTTACCAAATTAATTACTTGACAAAAATCCAAGGCCCAGATATTGATCTTCTAACTAGTTGTGTCCTAGCCCAATTAGTTCCATTAAGTAGAGAGCTTACCTTAGAACACTTTTAACAAATTTAAAAAGTTGATATTCCATTACAAATGATGCAGCTTAATGGGCTTCATTGATTCTTACTGATATACAATGACACTTCCTAGATCAAAGTTCTGGTGCAAATCATGGACTACGGCACTTGTTGTTCTTGAAATGTTATCGGTCCCAGCTTGTTTCATTTCTAATGCTGAAAATCAACTGAATTATTATCTTTCATTTGTATGTTAGATTTGTCAGGATTATTTACTCAAGGAAAACACTATTCTTTCTTGTAATAAAGAATTGTGCATAAAGAGCCAAATTGTGTTATGGAGGTTGTCATCTTTAATTGCTTGATTGGTTGATTGAAATTTATGATTGGTATGATTTTGTTTTGTAGGATGATGATTTGGTTAAAGGAAGTGTGAGGGTCTGCAAATGTGTTTCTTTTCTTTTTCCTGATGGTAATAATTAATTGGCCTCTGATGTCGAAGCTTTTGGTCTTTGCGATTATTTGTATAAAGTCTTTTTTTACCGACGATATGGTATTTGTAGGTTGTGCACTTCCAAGTTGTCCAAATTCAAGCAATCTAGTGGTTCCACTATATTGTTCACTCAACATGCTTGAAGGAGGCATTGCGTATGCTTCGTATTTTATGCCTTTTCTTGATTTTTTTTGTCTCTGAAGAACATAATGATTATAGATATATACTTGAAATCATCTATATCTCTATGTTTATGGAGAGCGATCTTGATGTGTGATTCTATAGGAGCACTCTCTCTTTTTCTTGCTTTTAGCGTATGACCAAAGGACTTGGCCACCCTAAAATAATTACTGTTGTAGAAATATTTCTCCTCCAATTGTAATTAATTTGCTTGCACCCACGGATAATACTTAGGTTCCATAAGTATACTAATAATCATAATTATGAGTCAACAATTTCTTATAATTTCTTTAATATTAATAAATGCTTTTGATTAATTATAGATAAACAACTTTAGTTTTGCGGTTGTGCATTTCATTACCTTTTATTAAAATAAAATACAAAGTTTTAATGATGGTAATTTCACAATAACTATAAATGTAATTAACAAGAAAAGTAATTTTCATCATAGGTTGATACCCCATGAAGAATGCTCATAGAAAGCCACCAAGATTTTTAAGGAGCGACTTCACAAGGATGAATATACTTGGAAGAATATTAAGTTAATGGGTTTCTAAATATTTGATAAAATCCATGATTTATAAAGTTTATTCTATCGGCATGATTTTATTGTTTGCCTCAAACATATTGACAACTTTTCAAAAGATAACTATTTAAATTAGGTAGTTTTTCAAATTTTTAAAAAACTCATATTCCTTTCGGTTCTTATTTCAATAATTGATATATTTATTGTTTTTTTGTACTCTTAATGTGAACTAAATCTCTTAGTAGAAAGAAATAATATTAATAATTTTTTTATAAATTATATTATTACCCAATAATCATCTCAATCTTATTACCTAACAATTATCACGACAAGTATTTTTAACATATATTATATTCTATAATCAGGGTTCAAAAAATCGGCTTAGTCCGGAACGACTCAGCCGATTCGTAACCGACTAGAGCCTAACCTCGTCGATACTAATACCAGATACGAGACGAGCATTGAATCGGTTAAAACTCGGTATGACTCAGTGAAACTCGGTGAACTCGGCCGAGTTCCCAAGATGACTCGGTCGACTCGGTGAAAATAATAAAATCGAATCCCTCAGTACAAAGAACCAAAAAAGCGGAAAAAAATTTCAACTTTAAGAGATTCCTCTGAATAGTCAAAACACTCGTGATCTAATTTCATATCACAACAACAACAATACAAAAAATTTGATAGGTTTTGAACCCCTACCCCTCAAAAGCAAACGGCAAAACCTAACAAAAGAACCGTTCTTCTTTTTCCTGGATATGAGATTTTGACATTGAAATTTCAAGAAGAAACGAAGAACGAAAGAAGAGGAGGAAATGAACAAGATTAAAACCTAACTTACCTTCTCAAGCTCGCTAGCCGTCGGCTCACCGCTGGCTCCAAAACCTCAGGGGCAGGACTCAGGCTCGAAGATCTCCATTCTCTAAACTCCAAAGGCGCGCCATCTAATTTAAATTTCTTGAAAAATAAAGAACTTATTATGGGTGCCTCAGGCTTTGGCCCAAGCCCTCTAGTCAGTAGGCCAAGTACAACTAAAGGCTACAATTGGGTCGGGCCAGACGAGCCGAACTTAGGGGCCAACTTATGAGCCCGGGTCCAGATATCCTCTCCTAGCCAGGAAGGGGTTGATATTCCTCGGATGCCATATCCCGGAGAGGCTTTACTTAACAAGTACTAATGGATGGACTCCCCCGGAGAGAGCTTGCGCCTTTCCATGCCTTGCCGTGAATTCAAAGTAGCCAAGCGTTCTCGAGGCCCTGTATTCGGGAAATATGTCCACTTAAAAGGTGTCCACTTAAAAGGAAGAACTAGTCTCCACGTGCAATATATGCGCCACCTTCTCCCTCCTATCCTCCCTTTAAAAGGAAGAACTAGTCTCCGAATGTGAGATATGTGCCACTTTCCCCTTCCGATTTGGGAGGAAATTACACACTTTCCACGTAAAGTGGATCCCTTTCTTCTCTGATAAAGGGAGGTCACTTCAGAAAATAAGGTATGCCCTTTAGACCGAAACATAGGGATGTTGGAGAGAAAGAAAGGATCTAACTTCAGCATCGGAGCGGCGCGGAGACATCCCCACCCAGCTTTCTTAGTTTATGCATTTTTTGCGAGGTTGTCGCGAGACGGTGTATGATCCGGCGATCCAGTGACTCAGAAGATTTTGGAGACTACAATTGGCGTTGTACGTAGAAACCTGCTTGATCTCGAGGCGATACGTAAGGCACAGGTTCATCCAGCTCCTAGTGATCTCCCTCTACGAAGTTACGGTAGTTCCGTTCATCGGACCGTGGGGTTGTCGCCATGTCCTAGCAGCCCGATTCTTCCCGGCCATTTGAGGTCCGATTTCTCTGGCTGGCGTACGGGAGATGGAGCGAAGCAAGGAGCGGGGCGAGACCAGGATGGCGAGACTTCATTGAGACATGTGAATCGCTTGCAGCAAGAGAACGAATGCTTGTGGATCCGTCTGGAGACCAACCAAGCCGAGAACCTACAAGAAGCTCCCCTGACATGTACTTTAGGCCGGACGAATAAGGGGCGAAGAGGCCAGCCTGCTTGACCATGATCCATTTGTGGGTGGGTTATCTCGGGTGGCTCTCCACTCTCTATCCTCTCACCTCGGAGCAGTGTAGGCCAGGAGTCCAAAGAGACCACCTCGCCATTCCAGTCGGGCTATCAGTGGCACCCATCGCCGGATGCGAAGAGAGGCTAACAAAGATAGGCTCCATTCGGAGTTAGCCCCCGAGCATATGCCTACCCGGGTTGGAGGTAGCCATTTACAATTTCTATCTACACAACGCACCGTCACGAGTGCCGTGCCGCCCGCAGTCGTCGTCTTATCCCCACATCACGGGGGCCGTCACGACCTGTTGTCTTCCCCGCCCAGGCCCGACACATTTTGAATTATGAGCCCCCTCGCAGATTTCTCATTTTACCGTTTGCTATGTACGACGGCTCCTCTAATCCATGTGATCATATGTTGCACTTTAACCAAGCAATGATCCTTAAAGCCAGGAACGATCGACTTTGTATGTATTCCCACACTTAAAAGGACCCGGGCCAGTCTGTTCCATAAGCTTCCAAGAGGATCCCAAACTCATTCATGAACTATGGGTCGCCTTTATTCCTCAAGATCATGCTCCATTCGACGTAAAAGGAAACATTAGCTCACCAATCCATCTTTCTGGGTAGGAAGATTTAATCCATCCTGACTTCACCAGAGATTCGCAAGCCGTCCAACAAATCTGATACATAAGATGGATGCAACTGGCGTAACTTCAAGAAGCTTAGCGACTACTCCTTTCTTCCAAATCCTTCCTCATCCACCCCGGCAACCACGGAAGAACAAAGATCGGCGAGACAACACTCCACTCCCCGGAGGACAATATCCGGCCGCCTCACAAACAAGAATGATAATCGCCGTAGCCAGAAAGCTACCACAAAGAGCGCCTTAAAAGAAGGGCCAGAGTAAGGTCAAAAAGTCGCCTCAAGAACAAATGATAAGAAAAGGATCCTCCCCACCATCCTCTAACATCTCCCCACGACTCACTTACTTCCCTCTATTCCCGATCACCTCGGTTAGAACTACTTCACCCATGCCGCAACCCGACCAACGAATTCCGTCAGCCGAGGTGACTATCACGTGAGATCGCCACCATGAAACAAATCATCGCCAAGGCCCAAGTTCTCGTGGAAGATTAATCCCGCGGCACTTTTGAAGGTTCGCTCGAGCGCCCGCGGAAGCAAATCTCAGCTTCGCAACTCGACAGAGTTATTGTTACACCGAAATACGCCAGGCCCCGCCCCACCATCAAATTACTAAGAGGCCTGGGCCGACGATCAACAGTTTTCAGTCGGTAGCTGTGACGTAAAAATGCTCGCAGCCTCGCCGAGAGCGCAGTAAATACCATCAATACCTTAGAGAGCAAAGACACCGGTTAGCCGATCAAGGCCCTGATATCCCCTCTCCTCGTAAACCCGACCCAGGTCATCACTCCCTATTATGATGCACTTATACTCACCTTATGTATTAACAATTTTGATGTGCATAAAGGTCCTCATGATCCCGGCAAATACAGATTGAGTTGTTACACCTCATATGCTTTATGCGTGATGAAAGTCCCGCTACCATCTCGGGCCGACCAGAGTCTTATCTGGATTTAATGGATCCACCACACTAATGGTGGGTGATATTGATCTTTCTGTAAAGGCAAGACTAGTAACTCAACAAGTGCTATTTTCATTAGTTGAAGATTTGGGCCCATACAATGCTATCGTAGGCCGAACCTGGCTACATACCATGAAAGCAATCCCCTCAACCTACCACCAAACTATTAGTTATCTCACTGCATCCGGCAAAGTTAGACCTCCAGAGCCATAATTACGCACACATGTTATTCACTGCATCGTCAAAAAATATTCTCGGAATTTTTATAATAAAATCTATTATATATTCCGTATAATCAGCTTTCAACTCGGTATTTTTCTGGGTCTGTTAATAATATTGATTAAATGATTATTGAATCGGAATAAACCCAAAGTGAAAAAGAGAAAATATGGAAATTGAAAAATGGGAAACCTATAGTCAATTGTGAAGTTAATATGTCTAAGTGAAAATAGGGAGACTTATACAAAACAATGTAGAAATGGAGGACCTAAATATAAAAACACAAAGAAAAGAAGAAAAATCATGAAAGGCGTAGTTATGTAGGAAAGTGGGAGGAAGTTTTCCTCCTTTTTAAAAGACGATTTAGAGCATCCATAAGAAAAAGAAAAAGAGAAAACGGATAGACTTAGAGTGAGAAGCTTCCCACTTCTCAGATTCACCATTCGCCATAGGTCCAAAGCGGCTAAAGAGGAGTCCTTCCTGACAAGAGCCGTGCAAGTAGAGATCTGAATCGGGAGTTTCGACAACCCAGGTAGGTCTCTCCCCATTTTGGTCATTTTCTACCCTAAGCTGCCACTGTGATACAAGACAGTCCGGGATCCTTAGAGCCGAATTTGGGCAAGAACAAAGAGAATCCCGTAGTGAGTCCTTCTGGTAAGCCAGCCACATTCATCAGAACTTTGACGTTAGATTTTTTAATCATCACCTTTAATCTCCCGCAGACCAATGATACCTTTAACATGCCATTCAAATTAACTGGTCTGTCATTTTCCGTCAATCGGGGTCAACTACCCTGACCTTAGAACTGCTTTCGAAAGAAGAAACAAAGGAATCGAAGTAAGTCCTCTAGGAAAGTGTAGCTATCGTCCGTGAACTGATGTTAGCTTTTTAATTTCAATTAGGACCCATGTAGACCAAGTTATGGTCTTTACTTCCGAATTAATAAACGGGTAGAAGGTCAGCCCATAGAGTGTCGCCAATAGAGGTCAAGCAGCACCCGTCCCGAAGAGCTCAACCCGCCATGAAGAGCTCAATCCCGTCATGCAGCTCAATCCTCCTGCCATGCGTAGAGCCAGCTCTCCCGTCCCGAAGAGCTGCTTTTCGGGCCCTGTAGGAGCTTCGAGCTCGTCACTTGGCGGTACTGCCGCCCACAGTCACTCGTCAAGATCGACTACGCATGACCTCCAACTTGGCGTCATAAACTTCTTCGTCTCTAATCCATTCGAGTGTTCTTGACCGGTGGAAAGCTTCTATTGAGTCAAGCAGAATCCATCCATGCCTGAGGGAAGATATTATATGTCAGACTCCAAAGGTGTTAGACTGAGCTCATCACTTCAGTGCAACCGCCGGGCTCTCTCGCCACTGTCAAGACCGACCGCGCATGACTCCAACTCGTGAGCATCATAACTTCCTTCCTCTGAACTCCGGTCTGCGTTCTGAACTCATGCAAAGCCCATCGAGTCAAGAATCCATCCATATGCCTGAAGTGGTGAAGATATTAGATGTCAGACCACACAAAGCAGATCGAGCTCGCTCACTTCAGTGCAGCTCGTCGCCTCAGGTCGTAGCTCGTCGGGCGATCGACGCTTACGGACTCCAACTTTTGGCCAACTTCTCTGGCCCGGGACCTATCTTCAGGCTCTTGACCTCATGAAAGCCCATTGAGCAAAGAACCATCCGATATGCCTCGCAGAAGTAGTTGATGTCAGAACGAGGTGTTAGATTGAGCTCGTCATCAGTGCAGCCTGTCATTCCAGTCACTGTCAAGATCGATCAAGGCATGACCTCCAACTTCTAAGGTCATACCTCCTTCGCTTGGAACTCCGATTCGTATCTCGACTCTATGGAAAGCCCATTGGAGTCGTTAATACATTCATATTCTGAGGAGTGATAGGAAGATGTCGGAACGAGGTGATGACTGAAGTCGTCCAGGTCAGGTCAGCTCGTCATCGTGATTTGACCACATGACCTCCAACCAAAGGTCATAACCTTCGGTCCAACTCCCGTTTTCGGTGTTCTTAGACTTATGAAAGCCCATTGAGTCAAGAATTCATCTATATATAGCTTGTCGAATTTGGAAACTATATTAATTCTTGAAAATCAATCTCAACTTTAAAACTACTAGTACGATGAATAATATTGTTCTTTAATGGTTTTGGAATGACTAACGTAGGAGGAAAGCCAACCGAGATTTGAGATTCTGTGATTGGAACTCAAAGTGCAAAGATTTTTGGGGTTTGTTTTACCGAATTCTATTCGTCGTTTCAAGTTTTTGATGGTTCTAAAAGATATTTGGAATTTGATTTAATGATTCGTAAAAGCCGATTTTAAATGTTTGCATGATTATTGAAACAAACTGCTTACATAAGCGCATATATTGTACTATATTGTTATAAAGGATTTGAACGCTCTTAATAGAATGTTAACCGCTTATTTCAGATTACATAGAGATCGATACTGGTTGTGGTCAGCCAGTTAAAGACGCGAACTATTGATGTGCGCCAAATTATCACACCAACAGGATCAACAGACAAGAAGGTTCACTATTTGACGGTTATAACCGTCAAAGAGCCCACGGACTGTGAGATCAGGTTATAAAACCACGCTGATACTTACCAAGTAGCTTCTCACGGATCGTGTTTGACTCGATATCTGAGATCGGAATATATAAAGCGTCTATTAGCGTCATAATCAACGATTGGGATAATCGAATTGATTACATGTCCAATTCATTCGCATAACTGGAATTGATATGTACAAATCGAATCAACGGAATCGAATCGAATTTGTATATAATTGAATTGATTTGAGACGCTAAAATATCGTATTATGAAAATGTACGGCGGATGATCAATGAACTATAATTTGTTTGATGTTATAACAAAGTATATGTGATTGTATTATATTGATCATCCAAAAGACTGGTGCCTCAATTTACAAATTGCAGCGAATCACGGTTTGAAACCTGGTGAATGATTTAGATAGAACCACTAAGCATGAAATGCTTAGCGATTATTTTACCAATGTGCAAGTACGAGATAGATAGTGATCGTAAAGTTTTAATTCAAGATCGAGGAGCCGCCGAGTCATAGAAGAAGGAAATTTTTGAGTATGTCTCATGATGTGCATTCATTTTATGTTTTCTTTTTAGGATATTGATATTATGTAAAACAATTTGAACTCGAACATCTATTTTTGTAAATCAATAGAAAAGGCTTAATGCCTTCATTGTAATGTATTTATTAAATATAAATGTTTACGGGCTTGCCCAAATTTTGAAATCGCTCCGCAAAGATATGATTTTGAAAGATCTGAGGCACCTAAACCCTATCCCAGCCCGGTCCTAAACTGGCCTGACGTAAGGTGGCGCCCACATATCGCCTCACACCCACCAGCCTCAAAAGGCAAGGTCCCGATAGTTCGCCCTCCGAAACTCACACTCCTCATTACAAGAATTAAAGCCTTATGTTCTGCCACTTCCATAAGACAAGGAGCACCGGGCTGTAGATCCTCCGTAATCCATGCCTGCGCATCGCCTGCATAGGTGCAACCCAAGGTGGTTCCTCCCACTCAAGAAGAAAGGGCACGGCTGCTAGAAGTACTAAAGGCTAACGCCGATGTGTTCGCCTGGGTCCATTCAGCACACAGGAGCGCTTCCTGAATGCTTCCCACAAGTCGCAACTGCTCTCCCATCCGACAAACCCGTTTCTGCGTGGTGGAGAGTACGATGCTTCCACTCGAATCGCCATCAGATCATCCAAGCCATGGTAGACAACCTTTTGAAGGCTGGTTTTATCAAAGAAGTGAAACACCCGGAATGGCTTGCTAACATGGTGGTAGTCCCAAAGAAAGGAGGCAAATGGGCGGTGTATGCGTAGATCATGACTGATCTTAACGACGCGCATGTCCCAAAAGATAGCTTCCTTTGCCCCAAGATTGATCAAATCAATGATGTACCCACCTGAGCATGGTATGTTATCATTCTGCACGATTCTCCTGCTTGCTACCATCGCATCCCCATGCACCCGCCCGACGTGAGAGAAAAAGTTTCACCACCCCTCACCCGCCATTATGCTGGCAACGAACCCTTCGTTAAAGAACGTTCCGGGCCACTCCCATCGAGATCGATAACTAAGATGTTTCACCAACGCCGAAAATCATGAAGCATGTTATTGTATGTTTGCGCTATTAAACTTTTAAGGAGTGGCCTGATCATGTCAGCGTGATTTACAGGTATTTGACCTCCTCAAGACCTATGACATGAAATCCAACCCAAAATGCACCCTGGTTACTACCGGCCTGCCCTCGGGATCTACGACGACCAAAGGGATTGGAGGCCAACCCCTCCAAAGCCTGGAAGCCATTCTAGAGTCTCCCACCAGCCTAGAAAAAGAGGTGCAAACTATCTGGCTGCGTCGATTTAGTCGCTTCTCTTATTCGCTTATACAGTATTTTGTCATTGCATCAAGCTTTAAAGCCATTTTTCAGAACCCTGGGCGGAGCTGGGTGTGGCTCGATGGAATGAAGAATGTGATCGGGCTTTTCTCCAGATCAAGCAATATTTAGCCAATCCCACCCGCAAGTCCAGACATCTACAGACTCCCTTCGTCTACTGGGTCGCCCTCGTAAAACAAAGGCCAGGCCAGCTCATCGCTCAAAGAGAATGAAGACGGAAACAAAGGCCTCAGATTCTTCGTCAAAGAAACTTGAATGATGCGTAGACCGTACAAACACCTCAGCAGTCGCCTTAGCCCTTCGGATAGCAGCCAAGAAACTCCGCCCCTACTTCAAGGCACATCCCATTGTCGATGCCAACCGACCTCTCTCTCGAGCACCACATAAAGCTCGACTTATCTGAAGAATGGCTCACCGCGATCGAACTAAGCAAGTATGGCGGATCCACACAAGCCGGCGCGCTCTCAACAAGGGAATGTGTTGGTCGACTTCATAGCGGAACTCCCATAGTCAGAAACACGCCTCGACAGCTTGGATTAGTGGACTCTTAATATTGACAGGGCGTCCAGACAAACCGGTGCGAGCGTTGGTTTACAATTAAAATCTCCATCCGGGGATAATATTGATAGGCAATCGCTTCGCCCGAAGGCTCGACAATGAGTCTGAAACAGGCCATCCTAATGACTAACTAGCAAACGCCTGTCGCTTCAGCAAACTCTCGATCCAAAGTGATTCTAATCAAAGTCACAAGTTAATGAAGAATTCGAATCCCGAGACCCCCGAATGGCGAAATACGTCTCCCGGGTGAAACAACGCTTGAACAATTTTCCAGCATGGAAACTGGAACATATTCCCAGAGGCTCTAATGAAAAGGCAAACGCTCGCTTCGTGGGTCGCCTACCAATCAACAAACTATACTTCCGCCTATCTACCATCGCCAAATTCGCTGGGCCAGATCCCACAAATAAAACCAAAGGACAAGGACTCCTCATGATGGACCCCATTATACCCAGACAAGCGCATGTAACAATTTCTAAATGAATGGACAAGGCCCACAAACTTCAAGTCCAAACATACCTAGATTCTCGTCAATGGGAACTATTCAAACGATCCGCGCCAGACTGAACTCACGCCCAATCAGAGCCAATAAGTGTTCATGGCTACATGAAGGAATATGTGGAACGGGCGGCAAGAACCTGGGCCTACCCGCCCACGCCATGTGATATTATTGGCCAACCATAAGAGCTGATGCCACCAATTATACTAGAAAGTGTGACCGCTGCCAACGACTTGCTCCCGTCCTGCAATCACTGGTGCAGGATTTGATATCTATTTCGAGCCCTTGGCCCTTTTCCCAATGGATCGGAGAGGTTCGACCATTGCCGATCGTCAAAACTTAGTGAAAGCATGGTTGCCACCGACCATTTCAAAGAAATGGGTCGAGGTCAAGCATTCCTCTCAATCAAAGATAAGGACGCCACCAATCTGATCCGGAAGAATATCAGATGCGGTTCTAAGATCCCCAAACCACCGTAGGCGACAACGGCCCCAATTCGATGCCTGTGCCCATCGAAACTTCGTTAAGCACCAAGATGTACCATACTCCACCCCCACTGCATCCAGAGTTAAAATGGTCCTGGCGAAGCCTCAAACAAAACCCTATTAATGTACTCTAAAGAACCGCTGATTCGGCCTAAAGGCAATGGGTAGATGAACTCCCGGTACTAAAGCTGAGAACTATTGCCCGCAAACCCATCTAAGATATCCCTCGTTGCAATTACTTAAGGATGGCTATAATCCACAAAATCGGGCATGCCTACCATCCGCATTGCATGTCCCTTAGTGAGGAATACAAATTCTAATGGTTAAGGATCTGTGACACACTGACGAATACGAGAGTCGGCCGGCACCGCATAAGATCCTACCAAGACCTGCTAGCGAATTCTTACAACAAAAGGGTCAAGCCTTGAACGTTCCAACTAGGGAATCTGGTCCTAAGAAGAGTATTTGAGAATACAGCTGATCCGAATGCAGGAAAGTTCCAACCTAACTGAGAAGGACCATATCTTGTGACACGTGCCAGTCAATCCAGATAATACGCATTAGACAAACTTGATAGGACCCCTGTACCTAGAATGTGGAATGCTACATATCTTAAGAGGTATTATCAATAAAGAATGATTCAATATACAACGTACATGTCGTCTATTTTTCTTCTCTTACAAGGTCAAATTAAAGTCCGAGTGGCACAGAAAATGACGTGCCCGACTTAGTTAGATAACATCTAACTAATCAAATTAAAGTCTGGGTGGCGTAGAAAATGACCTGCCCGGCTCAGTTAGATAACACCTAACTGGTCAAATAAAAGTCCAGATGGCGCAAAATGACGATCCTACCGGCGATAACATCTAATCAAGTCAAATAAAGTCCTATGGCTCAAAAAATGACTTGATCCCGCCGCTAGATAACATCTAACCGTCAAATTAAAGTCTGCGGCGTTAAATGACTAGCTTCCCCGCTTAGATAACACCTTAACTGACAAAATAAAAGTCTAGATTTGCGCAAAAATGACCTCGTCGTACTAAGTAGATAACATCTAATTGGTCAAATTAAAGTTTGGGTGGCGCAGAAAATGACCTGCCCGACTCAGTTAAAAAACATCTAACTGATTAGCCTAAAGCTGGCACAATAAGCCCTATCCAATCCTTTACGTGGCAGCATCTGATTCGACAATGCACCTTGATAATAGCACAATCCTCATAAGATCCCGCGATCATCACATAATAAGATACCCGTCCACCTGGATAATTAGAGGTCCCCATCGGGCTAAACCGAAAGAAAGTATTTTTTCCAAAAAGTAGGAGATAAAATTCCTTTCAAAACATCAAGTTACAAAAACGAGGAATAAAATGTTTGGCAAATAGAGTACGCTTAACCAGTGAACGACAATTTCTAGCCCTGGCCCTATGAAACAACCTCGGGTTCCTTATCCAATCTAGTCGATGGGCCCGGGCAGAATATCTACTCCTTCCTCAGCAGTCGGGAGATCTTTGACTAGAAAATCTTCCCCAATAATCTCACTTTGCCCAATAAGAGCTAAGACAGACGAAGAGGTCGGGCATCGAGACCACGTGTTCTTATGGTGCTTGATGTGTCCGTATCCTGGCCAGATCACGGGCTGTTCTAGAATGATATCATGCGCAGAAAGGCCAGCAGCCTATAGCCATAAATAAAATCATCACTACTACACAATTCTCCAAGGTCGACTTCCTCCGCCAACTTTTCCACCTAAAGCCGCAAAGTCCTTTGATGGCCCCTAACCTCCGCGGCAAGGACTGTCATCCGCTAGGGCTACTTCATTTTCTTCCTCCGCTCCAGCAGGCCCTCATGCCACAAGGTTTGGTCGCAACAGGTCGTCTGATCACCTTCAACCAGCCATCCAACAGCTGGGGCGCATTGACTCGAGACAGCCTAACTCCACCCACGCCGCACCGCCCGGCTCCCGCCTAATCGCACCATCACCGCTTTCAGGTCGCTTTCTGCGATCCTTTCCGCCTCTCCCGAGCCACCCTATCCGCGCCTTCGGGCCTCAACTCCTAGCGCTACGGTCGGGCTTGAACCTCCTTAAAGAGGCATTCAAGCTCTTTGCAGAAGACTCCGACCGAACATACAAACAAATCCCCTCGCATCCCTTAGCCGATCACTAACTCACGCGCTTCGAGACATCTTTCGAATCGGCAAGATGCCCAAAGAAACAGATGGGCAAATGGAAAACATGATTCTAGAGTTTTTATAAGAATTACTTTACTCAACTCTACCGACCTGGGACGAAATTGTTGCTCTCTAATTTGGTATCCCATCCTATCATCCATTAATGATCCTCTTCTATAAAATTCACTAAGAACTCAGTATGGAATACTCTTCACTCCAAATTTCTAAATTTTCCCTGACTACATGCATCCCAGCGCCTTCGCAAGTAGTCTAGACGCATCGATCACTGGGCCCCTGACAACAAAGGCTTCCAATCGGCTGAGATGGAGCTTATGTCATCAGCCCGGGCATCACATTTCCTCCATCACAAGCAAGGCCGCGAGGGTGATAAGAGTCACAAGATCCGATCAAATATGGCCTCTCGCACCCGGCAGAGCAAGCTTAGTACGTTCCCGCCGCTTTCTTCCAAAATTAGTCAGACGCACCCAGAAGGTGGTGGAATCGTAGCAAGCCCCTTTACTCTCGCAGCATGTCCCGCACCCAGATGTCACAACCTGCCTCAGAGAGCCCTAATCACGATTGTAGATCTCCAAACTCATCCGGGGAGCCATTTGATCCTTCAACCCGATCACCTCCATCCTCCCGCCGCTCGGCCCCAAGGCTGCGATCAAGTAACCCCGTCATCTCTTCCTCCTCTTCTTCCTCTTCCAAAACAGAAGGCCGACTAGGTTTAGGACAAACCCAAGGTATAAAATCTTCCACTGAGCCCCCGAGTACCTTCACCCACTCGTCCCTCTTCCGATTCAGGATACTCCTGGGCAAACCCGCTCCCTTTCTGGTAGAGGAAGCCTCACCAGCTGAAGAGCAAACACCCTCGTCCACTGTGTCCCGTGAGGCTGAAATGGGAACCCCGCTTAGCAGAGAGCCAGGTACACGAGGCCCATGACGCTTGTCTCAAGTAGGATGCTTCACTTCAGTCCCTACTAGATGGCCACGCCCACTGAGTAAACTCCTTTACACCAGGTAATCTATGTTCCCCCCATCCACAATCTCTAAGGGCACAAGACGAGGATAACCCAAGACTTTGTGGAGGCCTCACCTCATACCTCAACAGCCTTCTCAATGAGAAGAACCTCATAATGTACTCGGTTCGGTAAACCCCACGCCGACGACCTCGAGGCTCGCCTCTCACCCACTGCACCAATCCGCCTCCGCTCCCCACCCGCAATTC
The DNA here is from genome assembly GCA_016808115.1 of Tetrastigma voinierianum. Taxonomy (NCBI): domain Eukaryota; kingdom Viridiplantae; phylum Streptophyta; class Magnoliopsida; order Vitales; family Vitaceae; genus Tetrastigma; species Tetrastigma voinierianum. The sequence continues at coordinate 1,805,494 of JAEQBH010001219.1, forward strand.
AATCGGGCCACGCGAAAGATGTATCCAAACCGCCCACTTCCTAGTTTCACAATAACCCGGAAAAGACGACAAGTTAATATCAACTAAGAGGTCTGAGAGCCCAGTCTCATCCCAAGGCCCTCTCTCACTAGAATAACTTCGCCCCCGCTTTAAAGGAACCTGGAGTCCATTCACAAATCGCAATGAATCTGGTGATCACACAAACATCCCGCCGCGCTTCAGTCAAAGAGTAGGCAAAATGAAATCTCGACCAGCAAAGGTTAAGCCGGCGCGCAGCTTGAACCATCCTGGGTTAGGGAACCGACAGCAAGATGAACAAGGGCTGCGCGCCAGCCAGGTAAATGAAAAAACTGGCGTAGTCAAGGGCGCAGGCGTAATCGGAAAACGAAGTCCGACCACGTTGTTTCCAAAAACACGTGATCGTGGTTCCCACCGAGAGTGGACTCGCCCGGGCCTATCCATTAACTTCAAAGTCAATGTCACTGGGATCCAAGAAGTTCAATTCCTCCATTGCTCGACGACGAGCAGTGGCTTGCAGAACACGCCACCTCGCTCTCAAACCTCGTCTCACAAACTCCGCCTCGAACCGGTGGAAGCTTCTTCCCACCCTTCGCCATCTCTACAAACAGATCATAGAGAGGAAAGAGAGCGAGTATCAGCCCCAAGCCTCGCATCAAAGGAGTAAAAAGGCAAAATCACCAAACTTAGGCAAAACCATCCTGCCTGGGTGAAGCCCCGACCTACCTCATACAACACAACTTCCTGCATCTGACAGTCTAGTAGCAAAAGGATCAACACACTTACAAGGGAGAAAGAGATTTACCCAAAAGTGAAATCAACAAACGATCGGGAAGAGCGATTGAAAACAAACACTAAGTCGCAAAGAAGGTATGGCGCAGAGGGCTTCGACTCAGAAAGGAATGTAAACCCAAGGATGATAAGAATGGGGAAAGGAAAAGCCCAATGATGACTCCCCACATACCAACCACCTAGGCCCTACGGGGGCATTAAATGCGACACTAACCTATCATTCCACCAGTCGCTTCGCTTCCTGGTGACGCTCCAACTCTTAGGGCACAATAGGGGAATACGGGATAGATTAGTGGGCCCTCTTATTATCCTAACCTGTTGGGCCCCCACCCAGCATCGCTCCATTAACTAGATTCATCGAATATCACAACCGATGGCCAATGGATTAGCCCATGCCTCGAGATAGAAAGTAAAGTACAAGGACATCAAGGTAGAACAAAGTACTTAAATGTAGAAAAAAAGTATGATTTTATCACTTACGCCAAACTACATTCATCATTGGCATTCATATCCTGTATGACTTAAATCTGAATCATATTAAAGTTGGCTGGGCATAGTTCATCCAAATCAAACAACAGCCGCACCAAAGAAGAAGGTGAGGTGAGTCAAGAGGAAGACGGTTAGTAAAACTATGAATAAAGGAGGTGAAATATGAAATGGGGCTTAAGAAGGAGAAAAGCCCGCCGATTGGGCAAGGGGGTCCCTTGTCAAGAGAGATTCCATTCCAGCTTCGTAATCCACCAAGGGCCAACCACTACGAATAATCTTTTCCGACTCTACTCAAACCATGCAATCTTTGGTCTGATTCACACTTGGAAAGCTCGCTCAAATGGTCGACCACAATCATCCTTCCTGTAGCAATCCACCAAATCTAATTCTCGGCAACGTTCAATTATCCAAGATGTCGAGAAATGTATAAAACTGCAGTACAATGTGACCCATCATCCCTCCAACAAAAAACTTTTATAGCCCATCATCCTCGTGGTCTTCTAAACTACCACTCACATCTAATGTAATAATCAAATAGAAAGAATCTTTGATCTGAATGATACCCAACATTGATTGCCAACTGCTCCCACATATGACGATTAAGGATGCTCTGTATTTTTTCCAACAGGGACGCCGCCCCCCGCAGGAAAGCAATGCAGCCCTAAGCTGTGCCCAGCCCTAATCACTGTGCCCAAAAGACAACTAAAGGCCACACCAGCTATCCCATCCACCCTACCGGTACCCTAACTTAGCTAAACTTAGGAGCCTGGTCCAAATATCCCTCTCCTGTGACGAAGAGGCTGATATTCTCCCATTGCAAATATCCCGAGAGGCTTTACTTCTAATGCTAATTAACTAAGAACCCCCGGAGAGAGCAGCCCTTCCATGCCTTGTCGTAATCTCAAAGTAGCCAAGCATTCCAGTACTGCTTATTCTGAAATATGTCCACTTAAAAAGGTGTCCACTTAAAGGAAGAAGAATTTGAGACAAAGGCTGATATATGCGCCCACCTTCTCCGTCCGATCCTCCTTTAAAAGGAATAATCAACTCAGATGCTAGACACAAGCCACCTTCCCCTTTCCGATTTGGGAGGAGATTACCCACTTTCCATTTAAAGTTTTCTGATCCCCTTCCCTTCATAAAGGAGGTCACTGTAAAACATGACGCCTCTGGTGAATGGAAACATGGTGGATTTCGAGTTGAAAGACTAATCCCAACATCGCAGAGGCGATGCATGAGACCATCCCCGCCGCTTCTTAGCGACTTGTTTACAAATGCCGCGCATGTGCATCCACTGATCTAGCACTTAGAAGACTTTCTGGAGACTACTAATTCTAATAGTGTCAAATCGAAAAACAAGGAACCATTCGTCCTTTGTCAAATGAAAGTTGCAACTTCCTTTAATTTATCTAAGTGAATTTTCAAACAACCTCTTGAAAAAATCATGACAGGATTTCTATGGGACCCGCCTTATTTCCTCTGACAAGATTTTAAATATTATAAATCATAATAGACATATTTCTCTATATTCTCACACGCATACCAAGAAAATCTGATTTCTTTTTACAATTTGTTAAATCACAAAACTTCAATCATTTATAAGAAAATTAAGATTTTCCAAAGTGATGGGGTGGAGAATTTACTTCAAAAGAATTTGAAGCTCATCTACAACAATGTGGGATTCAACAACAATTTTCTTGTCCTAACACTCCCGTGCAAAATAGTGTAGCTTAAAGGAAACACCGCCACTTTGTTGAGATGGGATTGACATTACTTTTTCAATCAAAACTTCCCATGAAATATTGGGTTGATGCATTTCTTACTTCTGTTTTCATTATAAATAGATTACCTTCGAATAAACTAAATATGGAATCACCTTTCTTAAAGATTTTTGGTACTAACCCTAATTATGAAAATCTATGGAGCTTTGGATGCAAGTGTTATCCCTATCTTTGCAATTATGGAAAAGACAAGTTCTCTGAGAGAACATATCCTTGTGTTTTTATCGGGTATAGTTCAATGCACAAAGGGTACCATTACCTTGATATCCAATCCAATCGGGTTTATATCTCCAGGCACTAGGTATTTGATGAAAATCAATTTCATTTTGATAAAAATACAAAAAAAGTCACTATTGGCTCTCCAAAGTTAGTGTCTTACATTGATCAAGAAACTTGGATTCAAAAAGGGAACCATCAATTAGCCTCTTCAAAAGAGCCAATAGAACAATGTCATATAAGAATTCGAATTCTTGATGACGAAGCAAAGAATCTCCCGACATTGTTCAAACGACAACAATAAGAACTGATCTTTGTGTGCCAACAAAGATGGACGATTTCACAAATAATTATCAAACTAAGGCAGAGATACCTCAAGGAGCAGATAATGATCACACCGAAGCTAATATTCAACAATGAGTGAATATCTAGATCAGAATACTCAAATTGAAGAAAACAACTCACTTGACATTAATCAAATAGACGCAAATCAACAACAAATTGATAACCTCTACACCTACTTGAATTGATTTCACGGACTAAGCAAGATGGCTCAATTACAAAATTTGTCTCCTTCATCTTTGTCAAATGACTTTCAAGAATAACAATTCTGTGTTACATCTCTCATATTCCTTGTATAAGAATGAGCAAGAACATAAGATGATAACACGGCTTCAATTGGCTCAAAGGCCTGAACTTGATCCTTAATTAGCTATGAAGACACATAATAAGAGAAAGGAAGAATTCTAATCCTAAGGTTCTCACATGTACTACTGATATACGAGAACCCACAACATGGAAAAAAGCTATCTCCATACCCCATTACTACAAGGCAATAAAGGAAGAACTTTTTGCATTTCACTGACAAGACATGGTCACTAGCAGTTAATTCGCTCACACTAATGCTTAGATCCAAATAATCTCAAGAATTAAACTGAATAATGATGGTACCTTGGATCGCTATAAAGCCTGATTAGTCGCTCAAGGCTATGCTCAAATACCAGGTGTTGGCTACAATAAGACCTTCAGTCCTATAGTAAGATTCACTACCATCCGACTCGTTCTTGCCATTATTGTGACATCCAAATGGATGTTGAGGCAGCTTGATGTGAAAAACGCATTCCTCCATGGAAAATTGAGTGAAAAAGTCTTTATGAAACAACCACCAAGGTTTGAGGATCCTCAACTCCCTCACTTTGTGTGCACTCTACACAAATCAATTTATGGGATAAAACAAGCCCCAAGGGCCTGGTTTGACAAATTATCAAAATTCCTTATTCAATTTGGTTTTAGTTGTAGTAGTGCATATTCCTCATTATTTATTTTGTGTGAAAATTCAATTATTATAATTATGCTAATCTATGTTGATATTATGATAACAGGAAATAATGACTCTCTCATTCAATAGTTCATTGAGGCGTTAGGACTAGAATTTGCTATCAGAGACTTGGGGTGTTTACATTACTTCTTGGTATTGGAAGTACAATACACAAATACATACATAAATCTCTCTCAAGGAAAATATGAAAAAGACTTAATTATCAAAGCTGGTTTGGAAGCAAGTTCTCACTTTAATACTCCTATGGCTATGAAAGTGCAACAAACAAACAAATATCATATGGAATGTGATGCCAGAACATATCAAAGTCTAATTGGAGTGTTCCCGTATCTTACTCACACCAGACCAAATATTGTTCATGTGGTACACAATATATGCCAAAACTTACAAAACCCAATGATTGGTGATTTCAAAGCAATCAAGTTGATAATAGGATATGTGAAAAGAACCCTAAATTTCGGCCTCCACTTCAGTCAAAAGTTCTCCCAATCTTTATGGTTTTTGTGATGTTGATTGGGGTGGGTGTCCTACAACAAGCAGAAGTACTTTGGTTACCGTGTGTATCTTGGTCTTCAAAAAGTAAACCAATTGTTTTTAGGTCCAGTTCTAAAGCTGAATACAAGGGCTATGGTCAGGCTACACCCGAACTCACGACCATTCATTCTATTGGATATTGGAGTTAGATTGCATCAACCACCACAATTATTCTCTAACAATTTAAGTGCATTATACATGAAAATAAATCCGGTTTTCCATCCTCAATCTAAACATATTGCCATTGATTATCACTTTATAAGAGAGAAAGTGGCTCTCGGAAGCTTACAAGATTTGTGCGCTCTTCTAAACAAATAGCTCACATCTTCATAGTTGCCTTTCAAAATTTATGTGACCAAGTTGGAGTTCATGCTCTCCTTCCCTCCAACTTTAAAAAAAGTGAAGAAGCAGAGAATCAAAATAACCTTTCGATTACCAAATATGATTCTTATCAATAAGGGAATATTGATACAAGGCAATCAGCTCAAATATGAGTAAAGACGCAAAGAATCAAAATAACCTTCCTATTACCAAATATGTATCCCATCAATAAGGAAATAATGATACAAGGCAATCTGCTCCAAGGGCTAATAGGCAATCTACTCCAATAGCTAATTTCCTAATAACTAATATTTCTTTAGCTGATTTTGCTTTTTTTCATTTTAGTGGCCTAGATTTTTTGTTATAGCTTGTAACAACCTCTCTTAGTTACCTTGTTGACTATTTCTTCTTCCTAAATTAACTCTTGTGTGTACATATGTTTATTGGAGAGGATTCATCTCTGGTTGCTAAAAGGAATGAGATTTTAATTTTTCTATAATCCTCTTTTATAACTTCCCCTCCTTACAACCCTAAGATTATGGGAAGTGTTGAACGTCGCCACCGTCATATAGTTGAAACCGGTCTTATCCTCTTTCATCAAGCCTCTCTTCCCCTGTTTCTTTGATATGAGTATTATAAATGTATGTCATGAATGACTACCTATTTCATTAATGTATTGAAATATTGATATTTCACTTTAATTCTGACAAACTTGGGTTTTAGGTGTTTATGTTATCCCTAGCCTAAATCATAAGTTACAACCGATCCAAGCGTATCTTCGCCCAGATTTGCTCCACACCATAATGTATACAAGTGTTGCCGAGTCCGAGATTGCCAAAACTTACATCTCCTGTCATGTTGTCTTTATTGAGGATGAATTTCCTCAAATCCAAACCATGTATCTTCCTTGGTTACTCCCAAAGATGGAAATATCGGTTTTGACAGATATATCGGTACTTGTATTTTACGGATATATCGGTGGATATTTTTACATGAGTATCAATATATCATAAATTAACAAAAATACTTTGAAATTCATGGAAATGCTTTATAAAAATGTAAAAATGACACTAATAATAAAATATACACATTGAGATTACATTGCAATGAGATTTTAAAACCATAATGAAGATCGATGTGGCTCCATTGCAACATTTGATGAAGGGATCCCATCTTGGTGAAGACAATACTCATACCAGGACATGGTGTTTCAATAATCATCGAACATGTCATTCATAAATGTCTTGACTTGTACCCACAACCTCTCTATGGATAGGAAATTTGGGGTTCACCCACATGTTCATTTGAAATCCTTGTTGCATTTTGTATGGAATGTGGAATGGCATTTGTTCAGCATGAGGATAATTTATCATTCCATATTCTTCATTAATGGAAGCCGAAGGATTTAAAGAAGGCTGACCATAACTCATTGTGTTAGGAGGAAAAATGTTGTCGTCATTGGATGAATCACTGTATTGAGTGCCAATGCTCATAGACTCAAAACTAGTTGACAATGAATCCTCATTGTGGTGTTCCATCCTTTGTTATCGGCCTCTATATGGCTCCAATACCTGGACCAACTTTGCTAGACCAGTGGTCTTCATCTTGTGTAGCATGTGTGAAATCATCTTCATCGGTGAATGGACTCAATGGATATTGACTTATTTGTCGATCTGCAATATCCCCACCAACATATCCAATATCACTACCATCATTGGTCCCCTCTCATCTTGAGCCATCATAACCTGTAGTAGAAGTACCGGTAAAACTAGGTCTACTACTATGTTCAACACTTGAATCAAATAAGGGTCGAGAAGTAACAGTGGGCTGAAATGAGTCTCTAGTGTCTTGACTAAAACTTTCACTATGAACTTCTTCAGATAAAACACGGTCAATATCAACACCTGCTTCTCGAACATGTGCAGCAATCAATTCGTGGATCAGGATTTCCATCTTCATCATCCAAATTGAGAGGTCTAACCCATTGGAATAATTGATTATCCTCTTCTTCATAAAACTCGACTGAAATGTCAAGTAAATCAAGGTAATTCTTTTTAGCAACTTTATCGGTCTATGCTTGCATATCACGTATCTTTATTTTCATGTTATAACAACAAAAAACTAATTGTTGGAGCCTAGAGTAAGCAAGCCGATTTCTTTGTTTTGTATGTATTAAAGCAAATGTGCTTCAATTTCTCTCACACGTTAAAGAAGATGTAGTTTGGGAAAGAACCTTAATGACCAAATTCCTCAATGTGGGAGTGTGGTTTCCATACATAAACCACCATTCAACTGCAATAAAAATAAGTAACATTCAAAATCTAATAATAACATGATAATAGACTTTACTTTTAAAGTTTTAATGATAAATAACATTGACCAGGAACCATTAAATCTCTTAAGGCTATTGCTGCTCTATCACCGAATCCTCTTTTCACATCTTGAAACATTATAAGCTGTGAATTGAAAATGTACTTGTCAAATCAATATAAGTGTAAGTGTAACCAAATAAATTGAATCAATTAATTAGAATTGTAACCTATTAGTAGTACTCATTTCCAAAATTACCAAGGCTGCGGTAGTAGAAGATAATCTTGCAAATGCCCGTGAATAGCTTGGAGTAACTTAAGGAGTCACTACTAATAACTCGGAGTCTATATTGAAATCTTAGATTCAAATAATATGCTATAAAAGTGATTTAAAATTAGTATGTGATAAAAGGAAGATAATATACAATAAATGTGATTATGATATCGCTTAGTTACTTGTTGAACGCGGCGTCTACCCAAAAAGACTTCGGTAACTGAGCATTAGAGAGCATGCATCTGACCTTTTCCATTAAAATCCTATTCATATGCTCCGCTACACCATTCTTTTGTGGAGTATGACGAACTATACGATGTCTAACAATTCCCTTTTTCTTGCATAGATTGTTAAACTCATCAAAACAAAACTCTAATCCATTATCAGTGCGAAGACACTTCACCTGCCCCTGTTTGCTTCTCAATCATTGTCTTCCAATCCTTGAATGTTGAAAACACATCACCTTTTTGTTTCAGGAAGAATACCCATACCTTATGTGAGAAATCATCAATGATTGTCAACATATAAGTAGTACCTCCCATAGAAGAGACTTTTGCAAGTCCCCAAAGGTCTGAATGTAGATAGTCAAGCGGCTCCTTTGACTTATGAATGCCCGAAAAGAATCTAACTCGCTTATGTTTCCCAAAAACGTAGTGCTCATAAAACTGTAACTTACATGTTTTCTGCCCATCTAGAAGTCCTCTTCTACTTAACTCTGCCATACTGTTTTCCCTCATGTGCCCAAGATGCATGTGCCAAAGTTTCATAATATCATCCTCTGATAATAAACAAAATGCAACAACATCTCCTATAACAGTAGCACTTTGTAGAACATATAACATGGCAGTCTTTATATGACCCTTAATCATAACTAAGGCTCCTTTACTAATCTTCAAGACTCCACCTTCACCAGTGTATTTGTACCCTTTTGCGCCAAGAGTACTCAAGGATATCAAATTCCTCTTCAAATTAGGAACATGTCTGACATCACCAAGAGTACGAACTACTCCATCAAACATCCTAAGCGAACTATCCTAATGCCTGCTACCTTACAAGATGCATTGTTACCCATCAAAACCGTACCTTTATGCACAAGTTCGTATGTAGAGAACTAGTCCTGATTAGGAGTCATGTGAAATGTACAACCATAATCTAAAATCCAATTCTCACCAGCCTTCAAATAGCATCTCACGCAACCAAAAGTTCTCCATTTGTCCAATTTGATTCTACAACACTCGTCTCACCAGATTTCACAGATTTCTCTCCTTGTTTGTTCCCGAATTTTTTATTCCTATTCTGCAGCTTGAAACACTTCTTCTTGATTTGGCCCTTTTTCTTATAGTAATTGCAGATTTTATTAGAATTCTTGGATTTTGACCTTTTCCTCTGTTTTTCACCAAAATTCTTCTCTTGTGGCCTACCACGTACAAACAGGCTATCTCCATGCGCTTCCAACTTCAGCCATAATGCATCAGCAGTCTTCTCCTTTAGAGCATCTTGCATAATCTAATTTGATAGATTAAGGTGAATCTGAGATAGTGTTTTATGATCCTTACGTTCTTTCTCCTGCTAGCCGATGATGACGGCATCTTGTCAAGCCCTAGCAACGCTTCATCCAGATCCATCTGCGTGAGCACAATGTACATCTTAACTTGCCACAACGAAAATCTAGTACTACGATCAAACAAGGGAATTTCGAATTTCATGGTTGCCATTGATAAGATCGGAAAAACCTAATGGCTTTAATACCACTTGTTATGATTAATGACATAATAAAGAAATACGAAATAAAGGAAAAACACAAGATTTACATGGAAACCCTTGCGAGAAAAAACCACGACTAGAGAAGAAAGGTTAACTTTCAATTTGAGAGAGATTACAAAGTACGATGAATATGGAATAAACCCTAATGTGTTTATATAAAGAAAATACTTGAGTATAAAGGTTCATACTGCAAGGGCAAGCCCCACACCCCCCGAGATCAGGTGTGGGCTACTGGCATGGGCCTAACGACCCAGCCCCTCTACTACCACAACAGATCCCTAATTTTTTTTCTCAACATTTTCTTTTCACAAAAGTCACACCGTGGGCCTTTGGGTCAAACATAAGCCCAAAACCAAATTCGGGTCACAAATCAACACCTTTTCTTAGTTTCCTCTTCCTGTTTAATTATGTAGTTACCTTTTCTTAGTTTCATATTCCTATTTAATTACATTTTCTCTTCTTCCGTTGTTTTGGTATTTATACCACAATAATTATCAATATCAAATAACAAAAATTAATTCCTCGATATGGTATCAGAGCTAATGACTTGAGGTCTTAGGTTAGTTTCTAAATTAGAGTTAGTAGTTGCAACCAATTGCATACAAGGACCGAATTTTCCTTACATCTCAGTCACCTCTGTTCAGTTGCTTAGAAAACCAAGGAACAAGATATTGAATTGTGTCAATTCTACAATAGATTAAGGCACCGTCAGTTGAATATCCAATTTTGCATTGAATTTTCTCTTGATTTTCTCGGAAACTAGAAGGAGATAAGATGAACGCCTACTTGAAAATTCTTTTATGTCGAACCTGAAGCGGTGAGACTTCTTGACTCCTCTAGTGGCAGGAGCCAACTTCCACTAAAAGCAAATCCTACTCCACCAACCCCATAATTCTCAAATCCCCGGACTCGAATCCGGGGACTAAAGTAAGATCCTCATCTACAACCAAGGTTGATGAACTACTACAAGAGACTGTGGAACCTGCCTACGGGACCAACATCATCCAACCAATCTTCATGCCCTTGCCATCACTAAAAGCGGCTGCCACTAGTAACCAACCAAAATCCGAATACAATGGTGCAAAAAGTGGCAACACAATGCCTCTAGATTTGTCCCCTCCTCGATCCCCTGCATTCTAAGTCTTCAACCAAAAAGGGAAGTAGAAAGGAATGATGGCCACCATTGTGTGCAGGAACAACATTTGTTTTTCTCTTATTTTGATCTTTTTGTTTTGAATGACCAGACATATATAAAAGGTAGACAATTATTGAAATGAGAATCTTCATCTTAAAGATGTCAAGTGCCTCTTGTCTTCTCCTCGGTACATCTTCCTGTCTCATTCTTTAAGGGATGTTTTTGACAAAGACATAGACAAAAGGGGAGAATGTTGGATTTGAAAATGTCCATATCTTCTTTCCTAGTATTCTACAAGAAGATGGCTGCTTTGAAGATTGGAATTAAAGAGGACTTGAAGGATCAAGCATAAAGTTCCTAGAGGAACCAGGATGAAGTCTGGACTAATTAAGGTCGTCCCCATAGTGTAAGGACGTGTGAGACTCGGAGAGTCCAGACTAGGATTAGAGCTATCGTGGGACAACGGTAGTCTACTAGCTTGGAGGCCAAGGAACTTGAAGAGCAAGTAACTAATGGGCCCGTGATCTATGTGGAAAGAGGATATAGATCAAATCTCAAAAGATATGGATAAGCTATCAAACCAAAATCAGAAAAAATTTATGATTCTATTCTGATGAGGATACTTGAGCAACAAGTTTCCTATTTTTATTATGATAGCTTAAAGGAAAGAACATAAAATAAAAGGTAGAGTTGGAGTCATACTATGATAATGATCTAACCTTATCTAGTCTTTCAAGACTGAATCCACAAGGCTATAAATTTTGGGGTTTAGAAGATACTCGGCATCAGTTTGGGAGCATAGCTTGAAGAACAGCCCGGGATTCGGAGTGCTAAAGGAGTGCAAAGTGCAGATACTCAATTGATGTATTGCACATTAAAATCCTTTCACCTTTGGTGAAAAATGATGTTCTCTATTTTCTTGATATTTTATTAATGTATTATGGGATTGGGTGTGAGTTGCTATAGAGAGGGAAATGAAAGGAGTTCATTTTGAATTCCACTAGGAGTGATTAGGTTTAAGGAAGGGTCATGGGTAGAGAGGGAGTCTCGTACCACATAAGACTAATTGTAAACCTTGAATCATGTCAATGGAAATCCTTACATCTAAGCATAGTCCCATGGATGTAGGCAGGTTGTCGAACCATGTTAAAATTGTTTGTGCCTTTACTTTATTGCAAAATATATCACATTTGCTCTGCACACAATAAGTCCCATAGGGGGAGTTCGGACACATTACAACATAGTTTGAACGAGATCATAGTCCTAACATTAACAACTGTGATCTAGAACACACTTATATCTGCCAATTAACATTCAGTAAAACCTGAAACCCTAAAAGAGCATCATATATTTATAGAAATTTTAAAACTAAACATGCCTAAATCCTAATGAGATAAATAATGGATGGCAGGCCATCCACTAATCCCTAAAACATTCTTGATGGCGCATCTAACATGAAACATTTAGGGTCAAATCAAATGGAATTCGGGTTACACAACTCTAACATTTTTGTTGTTTATAAGTCACGATGACTCTATGAAATGATGCCATGGAATTGCTTTTAAGTTCATAAATTTTTCATTGAAAATAATGTTTGAACTATAAATCTTATTTCTAGGTTAAAGTTAGATCATCTACAAAGTAGTTTTGAATTAAATTCTATCAGGATCATAAAATGTGCAAATCCATGCTTGCATATGTAGGTTGAGGAACCATCTCTCTTGATTCCAGTAGCTTTCTTTGTGATTTACAACCTTCACTCTTTACTTGAACACCTTAAAATGGGTTTTCATTATGAGGTGGAGCAACCAGAGAAGATGAAGAATAATCACCATCTTTGCATGGTTCTTCAGATTCTTAAATTTCATATTAAAGCTTCTAGGCTTGTTTGAGACTGTCTTTGAGGTTACACAGAAGGACCAACCTAGTACTTCTGGCGAAGACAATAACAAGGATGTTGGTCAATTCACATTAATGAATCTCCAATTTTTGTTCCAGCCACTACTTTTTTTTTCCACCTAGTGGCAATGGTTAAGGCCTTGTCAGACCTAACTCATGGAAGCCATGAATTAAAGATAGTAGAGTTGGTATGTAATGTGTGGATATTGTTATGCATCTTACCTTTTCTAAAAGGGTTGTTCAAGAAAGGAAAATATGGCGTACCTTCATCCATTATATGTAAATCAACAACTTTAGCAACAGTATTTGTGTATTTGTGCAAAATGGTCTCAAAAGCTTGAGGATAATGATAGAATATCTTGAGATATCTTTTGTATTTTCATGGTATCAAAGCTTAGTCTTGCTGAAAGTCATGGGTTCAAGATCTCTCTCTGCAATTTGAATATTTGATCCACATTTGTATATTTAAAAGTTCAGAGTGAACTCTATTTGATTTGTTTGACTTTCCATGTAAGGATATGGGACTGTACGTGAGGAAGGGTGTGGTCATATAATTCATATTAAATCCAAATCTTATATGCTTGAATTTTTAGGAGAGTCGGTAATTAGTTTAACAAGCTGGATTTAATTTTACATCATGGAATTGAAGTTTCGTGATTGATGATTCTTTGTTAAGTCCCCTTATGGCTAGACATAATTCATGTTTTAGAATGTGTCTCAAATTCCTAATTAGTATGTATTCCTTTTTGTAAAGAATTTTGTATCAGATATTTCCTAGTTACATTATTGTAATATTATGTTTCCTTATAGAATAAAGAAAGTTGCTATGAATATCCCTATAAATATTCTAGGTCATGAGGGAAAAAAGTTACGAGAGAGATAGGCTTGTAAAGGCTATTCGGTGTGTGGAAAGATGTTTTTTAGTCCTTCGGGGAAGGAGGGTTCTCTCTTGTTGGACATCATTCCTTCATTGGGGTGATGATTGAGATAAGTTTCTCTATTCATGATCGCGTATCAACATCGCTTTCTTGATCCGCATAAAGTTATGAGTTATAGCATGATGGTAGGAATTTTTATGATGGAGACAAACCGTTCAAATAGCTTCTGCATAAATATATCTTTTTCTATTAAAGCTTTCTCCTCCTTCTATGTTTGTTAGGTCCATAAGTAGCAATTTCAGCACACTGGTTGATGAATTAAGTTGGAACTTGAAGTATGTAGTCCTTTCATGTTCCCTTAGTTAGCTAGAGCTACTTATGTGACTTAGTTACACTACACGAATTGTAAATTATCATCGATGATAGTATCTTCAAATTTGCTATAGATGTTAAGTGTCCATTTGTGATACGAGTCCTGATTGTTGTTGATGATGATGTTCCGATGTTTCTTGTATCGATGATGAGAGAGAGATGATCATATTCATCATCATCATCATCATCATATATATATATATATCATTATTATATATATATATATATATATCATTCATCATCATCATTGTTCCTTCTTCATTTCATTCATACATGGGCCTGGTGCTAGTTAGTAGATAGCAGTTGTCTAAAGACCTTACTTCTTCCATGGTATGATAGTAGTTTTGATTTCATACTATGCACTTATTTTTTGTGAATTGTACAAGTAGGTCTTCATTACACAGTTGACTCACACCGATCAGATTCACTGTGAGTCCTTCAATGAGCAACACATTCTTCATCTTTCACAACCCTAGAATGATCAAGGATCCCGTCCCTATGACTCTTCCTCTAGCACAATCCTCGAAGATTACATTGTCCTGACTTGAGGGTTATAGATCAATAAATATGTGCTTGTTTCCACTCATGTGCCAAGAACATCCACTATCGAAATACCATTCATCTTTTATCATATTTCTGGTGGAAGGGAAGACACCAAGACTCTTTGTTTGTTCATCTTTAACCATTTTTGTTCGAGAAGAATCCTTTTTCATATCTTTCTTAATACCTTGTACATCTACTCTAAGTACTTTCCATTCTTTCTTGACTTGGAGAGTCTGGTTCTTGCACTAGTTTGAACTATCTTTCTTGATCCAAAGACTTTGCACGGTTTTCAAAACTACAACTTTTGACTTGGAAAGATCACTTGTCTGACCTTTACACATTCTTTCCTTGTACTACTAATGTGAACTATCAAATTATCATGTGTTGTTACTATCAAGTCCGAACGATCCTAACAATCTAATTACTTTGCTATCTTTCTTTCTGCCTTTTGTGAAGTAGCTCCTTCTGTTACGACAATTGCTAATAGAGCTCTAAGACATTTGATACTTTCTTGATCTCCATGATCATTTCCGTTTGAGATCTTAGATTGAGCCCTTTTCAAGGTTCTGTCGCTTTCTTCCTTCCTCATATTTTTGCATCTTGAACCCTCAAATATTTTTTAGAGGATGTCCCACACTTCTTTTGCGGATTTTGATGAGGCAATAAGTCTAAACTTCATGTCATCCATACCACATTGAATATCATGAAGAGTAGTGAAGTTTCTTTAAGTTGCTTTTCTTTCTTCATAGTTCCATTATGATTCAAGCTTGATCATCATCTCCCCATTTTTAATTTTGGTTGGGACGATCCATCCCGATACTACAGTTTTCCATACTTCCGTTTCTAGTGATTTGATGAAAGTACTCATATGTATTTTCCAGTGTGCATAATTTCCATCACCAAGAAGTCTAGGGCTTTTTATAGACATTCTATTCTTCACCAGATCTGTTAGGTGTGAATCTAATTAGCATTAAGCATGTTTTATCATGCAAATTTATGATAAATCCCTTTCCGGTTGTCTGAAGAATTATGATGACGAACGAAAAGGAAGCTATAGTCGCGAAAAATAGGGCACTTGTTGCGACAAGCACACGGTTTCCACAACAAGCAATGGAAACATTGGAAATCAACTTCTAACTTGTCACGACAATTAGACACTTGTAGGGACATTTGGAGAGTCTTAGAATGATAATTCACTGACTTGTCACAACAAACAATCACATGTCGTGACAACTGAAGGCGAATTTTGGATTGCCACATACACACTTGCAGCAATAAGTATTGTGGGCTTGATGCAAACTTACTATATTTTGCCCATTCTTTGGCCCAGTTCTCAAGGCAGTATAAATACATTTATTTTAGACTTTTTTAGGGTTTGAATTTCGAGGGTGACTACCCCATAGGGTTTCTCTTATCTTGATTTAGAATCACATAGGGTTTTGATTTAGAGCTTATCCTACCTTGGATTGGACTTCTTTCTGACTATGTGATGGGGAACTAAACTACTCTAGGGTTGATTGTTGGATCTTGATGTTTGATTTATATTATTTTTGGTAGTTTTGTGGAAATATGCTTGTATTGATGTTGTTGATGTGAATCTTTGACAATTATGATTTCTTTTAATTAAATCATATTGGGAATCTTGATTAAGACCTCGTTTTAAAGGCATTGATCTAGGGTTTCCCTAGTGATAGCGGGAATAGAACTCGGGGGCTTGTCTATTTCATGCTAGTGTGATTTAATTAAGGCAAGTCTAATTAACCTAATTAAAGAGGTTTAGGAAATCAAAAATGTTTGGTACTAAATGGATTTCATTAGGGTAATACATCAATTAGCATTATGTAGGGGTCGTATGGACTTAACAATGATTGATTCTTGCATAGTCCAGGTTATTCTTTTGTATGAACATGAGTGACCAATAGAACACCCTAAGGAAAAGAATTGCCTTAGAAAGTACCACTCTAAATGCACGGATGGACTTATCGGTGAATAGAGTTGGTGTGAAATTGGGGGTTGCAACGAGTAGAAGCCCATTACCTTGTTTCTTTGGACAAATATAAGTTGTATTTTTCACATGGCAGGCTTAATGTATACAAATGAAGAAGCATAAGAACAATCAACCCTTGTATTTAGCACATTTATTGTAATTTCTTCTAGTTGACCTATGACTTATTAGTTGAGCCAACATCATCCTATGTTATCTTGATTTCTTTTATTTTTAAATCTCGAATTCTAATCGTTTGATTAGCAGATAGTGAATAACTTGAAGATGTCCAGGGTACTTGATCCTTATTGAGCGCATACTTGATCATAGTCCCATGTTAACTGCTCCTGTCTGGATTCTCCAAGTCTTGCATCCACTTGCAGCTGTCTAGTTGACCTTAGTCGAGAAATACTTCTTGGATCTACCAGTGACTTCATCTCTATTTCATTAAATCTTCATCAAACTTGATCTCTGAAGTAGCTATCTTCTTGTAGAACCCTTGAGATGAATATGGATAATTTCAAACCCAATAGCCATCTCAGAGCCTTAAGGTGGAACGATTGAGCTGGTGCCAATCAGATTTAGAGTTCGAACCACCGCCTTTAACAACTACAAAAGATGACTGCTACAATTGGAGAAGATGACATGACTCAGCAGGTAAGTCTCTAATCTCTATTTGCACATTTTATATTCTGTGGAATATTTTCTTCATATCTATATTTTATTCGTATTCTATTTAGATATTTTTAAAAGAAAACAAGATAATAGTAAATAACAAAGCATAATGGTAAAATTTTCTATTTAGATATTAATAACTAAGCATAATGGTAAATAAAACTCGCTGGATAAAATTTTTTTAACCTGAAACTTTTTAAATAGACTATTTTTAGAGTTGAATCTTTAAAAAAGAAAGATAAAATGATTTAAGAAATATTATGCATAGCATTTTGCATTTATCTAAATACAACTTGTCTAATTCAACGAGACATTCATTATCTAAACATAATTTGTTTCTAAAGCTCAATTATTTTGTAGTTGTTTTTGCTTAGTTTTACTTCCCTTCTTGTTGTTAAATTTTGTTGTATAATATATAATATTAAGATAATAGGTAGATATTAATATCTTAGTAAAACATAATCGAGATATTATATCGATATTTTAATTTCTAGATATGATAAGATATTAATATACATTATCTTAGTAAAATATTATCTAGATATTTTTAGATATTCAAAAAATGTATATGCAAATTCAAAAACCCTATTAATATTATAATATTAATAGGGTAACATATATTACTATTGATTGATTAATTAATCTGATTGTATTAATATTAATATTAGTGAGAATGATTTTGATCAATATTCAATTACTGAAACACGATCTAGTGATTCCTATGGATATGATCAATCTTCTAATAACAGCAGCATTGCATATGGTGTTGAGCCCAAACACCCTCAAAGGTCATATTTTCTTGATTATGGATTATCAAGTCAATCATCTTAGTCAACACATTCAAGTAATGAACAATTCTTTTAGACATATTCTCATTATGCAAATTATCGTCTTGATTTGTATGCTAATCGTAGGACTAATTATGAGGATGATTTTAAGCCCCTTCATCATTCAACATGGTATTGATTGATGTATTCGATGTTATTTTGTTAAAAAGTTGTCATGTTTGATAGAAATTTTTTTTTTTTTTTGCTAGCATTATCATAAAACATTTTTACTCAATGCTTCAATAACTATTAAAATAATATTAAATATAAGAAAATTTTGTTTCATTAATTTTTTTAACTCACTTAATTATATATATATTTCTAATAATCTACATAATTTTTTAATAACTTTTTAACTTTTTAATTATCTTGGCTACAAGCACATTGCCGTCTGATACTACGATATGTCTCGGAACCGTCCAAGTTAGTGACTGATATTGCGACTTTGAATCATAGTAGGGTTGAGGAGCTTCCTTTAGTGGACATGTTTGTGACGACTGCGGATCCGATTCTAGAACCACCCATCATCATTGTTAATATCGTCCTCTCCTTACTAGCAATAGACTATCCAGCTATCAAGCTTGCCTGCTATGTATCTGATGATGGCGGTTCATTTCTTACCTTTTATGATCTTCTAGAAGCATCCAAATTTGATAAGCTTTGGTTCCCTTTTGTAAGAAGTATGGTATTCAGAACAGAGCTCCATTTCAATACTTTTACGACGAAGAGGAATCACCTCATGATAATTCTACTGAGTTTGTACGAGAATACTCAAATATGAAGGTAACTCAAACAATTACATAAAGGAAGACAAATCATTTAACAAAAAAGTAAAAACATTTATGAGGTTCTGTATTGATGAATAAAAGTTCCTTCAAAGTATGTCTTTTTTTTCTTTTATGACATATAGGCTTCATTCTTCAAAGTATGTTGTTGGGTTGGTCCAATTAAGATCAATAGAGTGTTGGGCTGAGAAAATGAAAAAAGACTTGGAGGCTTGGTACCAGAATTAGGTAAGTTGTTTTGCAAGTCGTTTCTTGTTTAAAAGCGGGAAAACATAGACTAAATAAAAAAGGGGTTTTTCTGGGAGTTTGTTTTGAGGGTTCTTCCTTGGAAAAGAAATAGCGTCTTCTACTCTAAGAGAGGGATTTGAAACAGAAATAATAAGAGTGACTTCCAGATTTCTGTTGAATTTTGATTTCTGATATTCTTCCATTTTCTGGTATGGTTCTATTCTTAAGAATTTAGTTCATCTGAAAACCTAGTTTCTTATTTCACAATAAATTGGTATTAGAGCTTGGCGATGATGGGGACGACGAAGTATGACATAGAGAAATTCACTGGACAGAACGATTTTGGCCTTTGGCGACTGGAAATGAGAGCTTTACTTGTACATCAGGGATTGGATGATGCCTTGAAGGGTGAGAAAAATCTACCTGAGACCATGGATGAAACAGGCAAGAAAGAGCTTCTTCAAAAAGCTCACAGCACTATATTCCCGAGCCTTGGTGACAAGGTTCTTTGATAGATGTCAAAAGAGAAGACAGCGGCTGGAATCTGGTCTAAGCTTGAGAGCCTCTACATGACAAAATCTCTGGCAAATCGTTTATATCTGAAGCAAGCCCTATATTCCTTTAAAATGCAAGAAGAGAAATCTATTGAGGAACAAATGAATGATTTCAATAAAATCATTATGTTTGAGATATTTCTTATCACAATCTTAGGCAAAAATAAATCACATGTTTTGCAGCAGCAAAATTCGATGTCACAGCTGTTGTACCACAACTTGGTGCATCAAGTTGTGTGACATAACATACAATATTCAGCCAAATAATATTTTGGAGCAAATATTCTGCAAATGGGTCAATATTCACTATGGCGGATAAGGAAGAGTAGGGAGTGCTATTAGGCAAATCAAATCTGGAAGATTGGATCTTATTTGGTGAGATTTCTATTAGAGGAAGATATTGCAACGAAATAGTGCAAAGGTGTCTATTCAAAAGACACTTTCAGTGTAAAATGAAAATTTTCAAAATTATGAAGGTATGGCACAAAGGCAATTTAAATTATGAAAGTAATCAAATTCTCTAAAATTGCAGAAGGTGTCAGCCGAAGAAGCGGCTTTTAGTATGAAGTACAAAATTTTCAAAATTATGATGTCTTTTGAAGAGATACAATTCCAGCGAAATAGTGCAAAAGTGTGTCTCTTGAAAAAGACACTTGTCGATGTAAATTGAAAATTTTGAAATTATGAAAGTATATAACTCAAAGACACTTTTATATAAATATTACCAAATGTGTCTCTTGAAAATACCTTTCGGTGTAAATCGAAATTCTCTAAAATTATGAAGTGTCTCTTGAAAGAGGCAAACTTTCGATTATAAATTACAAAATTTTCAAAATTATGAAATTGTCTTTTTAAAAGACACTTTCCAACTGAAATAATCTGAAAGTATGCATTAAAAAAGCGCTTCCAGTGTAAAATTGGAAATTTTAATAATTATGAAAGTGTCTGGCAAAACCAACTTCAGCGAGAAATAGTTTGAAGTGTCTTCAAAAGACACTTCGATATAAATTAGGTACCGAAATGGTGTAATGTGCTTCAAAATGCACTTTCGACAAAATAGTGCGAAGGTGTCTCTTTAAAGACACTTTCGGTGTAAATTGAAATTTTAAAAATTATGGAGTGTCTCTTGAAAGGCGGCTTTGGTGTCTCTTGAAAGAGGCAGAGCTTTGATGAAATAGTGCGTAGGTGTGTCTTGAAAACACTTTCGATTATAAATTAATTTCATAATTTGAAAGGACGCTTTCAATGAAATAGTGCAAATGTGTCTTTTCAAAAGACACTTTTAGTATAAATTCAAATTTTTCATCATTTTAGAAAGTGTCTCTTCAAGATACACTATCTAGGTGGCACAATCTACATTAGATTTAGGAATATTTTTAAACCTATTATATTTTAAGGATTTTTAAACTAGTTCTCTAAAAACCCCCCCTTTTCTTCTTCTTATCTTTCCAAGGATTAAAAAATATAATTAATTAATTTTTTAAATATAAAATTTTTATAACAATTAAATATTATTCTTTTATCCTTGGAGCCTTGGCTCAAGTGATAAAGGAGCGAGATGGAAAACAAGCGATAAAGGAGCAAGACGAGAACGAAAAGTTCTAAGCTTCAATCCTTATAAGAACATAATACTATAACAATACTATAACTTGATGTGCAAAATGAATAGATGTTAAACAAAATTATCCTTTTAAAAAAATTGATGCCATATTATACGATTGTAAAACTATCTAATCACTACTCTAAAGTTATTAAGTTTGATTTCAAAAAAGTATCAAATACTATCGATATATAAAATAATGAAAATTGTTTTTCTTTTCATATGTAATGTATTATATAAATTAAAATTAATTAAGAACTTATTAATATTTAAGTTATTTAATTTTTATATAAAAAAACAAATATATTTTAAAGAAATATATAAAAACAATGATCAATTTTAATATTTATGTCACGTGTAAAGCTCAGTGGTAGAGAGCGTTTAATCTTTAAAAGGCGGGGACATCCAGGAAGGAAGGGGCTGTTCGAGTCCCATGATAGTTTATTATATTGTAACAAATTAAGTGCATGCCAAAATTTATTA
Organism: Tetrastigma voinierianum; assembly: GCA_016808115.1. Lineage (NCBI taxonomy): Eukaryota > Viridiplantae > Streptophyta > Magnoliopsida > Vitales > Vitaceae > Tetrastigma > Tetrastigma voinierianum. The sequence goes on from JAEQBH010001219.1 coordinate 1,827,294, forward strand.
GAAAAGTAAAAGAAAATAAATAATAAATTTGATGTCAAAATTTATTTTTATAAACCACTTTAAAGCTATTTCACTTATTTTTACTCTTCAATATAGAAGTAAAATAATTTGAGGATATGTAAATTTTTTTATTAAAATTTATTTTTAAACATTTTTTTTGCTTTCATTTATATTTTCAAGTAACCTTTACATTTGATCGATAATCACGGGAATGACTAGGTTATAAATTATAACTTATTCTAAAGTTCTCATCATGTTTATTGTGAGGTCCACACCCTTTGTGACCTCGAGGAGTGCCGCCGGTGGGAGCCCACTCATGGAATCTTGTGCAGTCCTAGTGGCCTTTTCTTTCGCCTCCATGAGCTGCGAACCCATGTAAAGGGAGGCTCTTGCATAGCGATAGGGGAGCGGCTACCCATTCTGTGGTTCGATTGGTAGTGAAGTGCTTTCCCCATTACTATAAATCCCACTGCACATCAATTCCATTTCGCGAAAAGCCCGAAAGAAAAACACGATTAAGGCACAGGCGTAACGCTGTGGTAGGCTGAGCCCACTACTGAATCGCGAGTGTGGACCCTCACAATAAAGCGCCTTTATTGTGGAGTCCACACCCTTAGGCGAACCCCTCGAGGGACTCTTCGGTGGGAGCCACTCATAGGTATTATTCACCTTGAGTCCCAGCCCGGCACTTTCTTTCCTTTCCGTGGTACAGGCCCATTAACAAAGGGACTCTTATAGCAATGGGGGCTGTTCTATTCTCCCCGTGAGCTACTTGGCTCCGAGTTGGTAGTGAGTGTCTCGCTCTCAATTTTGTTGTGGGGTCCACACGCCGTGACCCCTCGAGTACCCTTCCAGGTGGGAGCCCACTCCTTGATCTTTGTACGCCCCGGGTCCCAGGCGGCACTTTTCTTTCGCCTCGTGAGCTGAACCCGTCATGAAGGGACTCTTTATAGCAATGGGGCGCTCTGCCGCTCTCATGTATATTTCGATTGGTAGTGAGTCTTTCGTGCTATAAGAGCCTCACTATCTTTTATGGAGTCAATGTGAAACTTAGCAGGCTTGATTGGGACTAACAGCAGTACCTATGAGGCAAATACGCTGAAAAGGCTACTGCAAAGAGTCACGTGGTTCTCACAATAAAGCTTTTTTGTAGGTCCGCACCCTTTGTGACCCCTCGGGGGTACCCGCCCGGGTGGGAGCCCACTCATAGAGTCTTATTCGCCGATTGTGGCCTTTTCTTCGCCTCAGTGAGAGCTCTAACCCGTACCTGAAAGGGACTCTTATAGCGATAGGGCGCTCCTCTTTACCAGCCATTTGCGCTTTTTGTAGAGTCCCGCACCCTTCGTGACCCCTCGAGTGCCGCTGGGTGCGGGCCCTCATAGATGTGGCTGCGCCGGAGTCCCAGCCCGGCACCTTTCGCACTCGTGAGGCGTACCGGGCCGCATCTGTAGGCTCTTGCCACTTGATAGAGCTTTCTCGCCCGGCTGACTCACCCAGGCTCGATTAGTGAGTGAAATCTTCACCCCATCTGCCTGGGGAAGTACAAACTCAGCATGGTCATCGCAGTAAGGCGATTGGGCTGGCGTAACGACCACCTATGGTGAGCTCCCTTTGAAAAGGCCTACGAGAATCGCAAGTGAACTGCAAGGCGCCTTTTGTTGTGAGGGTCACGCCGGCGCCTTTTTTTTGGCGGGGTCCACACCTTCGTGACCCCTCGGTACCACCGGTGGGGAGCCCACTCCGAAACAGAGTCTTGTTCGCCGGGTCCCAGTGGCCTTTTCTTTCACCTCAGTGAGGCTGGGCCGTGCGCAGGCTCTTATAGCAAATGGGAGCACTCTCACCACCCTAAATGGTGATTGGGACTTTGGCCAGGCAGTACCTATGAGTGAATACACTTTGAAGGGTACCCTGAGGGGTCACGAAGGGTGTGGACCTCACATTTATCTCATATGGTACAACACTCAATGATTTCAAAAAGACAGGCATAAGGCAAATAGAAGTCCCGGGTGTTCGAGTCCCAATGACAACAGTTTACTATATTATAATTGAAGTGTTTAGTTATAAAAAAAACATATTCTAAAGTGATGAGAGGTTTCAAAATTTCTAAAGATTTTAGGCAAAATAATTATATATTATCAACCCTTAGAGTCTAGTAAATCGTAAAAAGAATATAGTGAATATCTTGAGAAAATCATGATCGAATCTGTATAAGAAGCAGTATTTTGCATCATAATATACAAAGTACATAAAGTAAAAATCTACATTACCAAGCTCAGCAATGAATTAAGCCTAAATTATCTCACTCTCTTGATTATATTAATTAAAAAAGACTAATAAAATATCATGCTAAATAAGCTTAGGATTTTGATGATGACATCCAAACACGTATCAAGTGGATTAACATAAAATAAACCTCAAGAGTTGAAGTCTTCAAATATTAAATGGATCACCAAGATGATGGACAATTATTAAATTTTTTTTAAAAAAAAGAAGATTAATTTATGACTTAATTATCATTATAAAAGATCATGGATGGAGCGTTAAACTAGGGATGTACTTGGGTGACAGCTTGAAAGAAAGAAAGAAAGAAAGTAAGAAAGAAAAAAAGGATACTTTTCACACAGATTTGATTTCATGTTATAAACGAGGTGCCAACATGTATGTATCTGTACTGTACATATATCAACCACTAAAGTTAAGGCATCGTTTTCAACAATCTTGTAAGCTTTGATTCAATAAAAAAATTTGTGACATATCTGATATTATAATAAGAATATATTGATCAATAATTCAGCCACTTTTGTCAAAGTTCAACCCCATTTCTTTGAAGATTCAAAGTCAGTTTGATGACCCAATTAATCAATTGCTTTAAAAAACAGAAAATTGTTCCCAGAAAACACTTTCCGGTGTGGATTTCTTCTGCCATCTTTTAGTCAATGCATATATAGGGAACCCCATCATTTTGTTGTCAATGCTGCGACAAGATTTTCCCTCGCTATTTATTTTCTTTTCTTTTTTCAATTTTTTATGCAGGTTAGGTTTGAGGGTGGAAGTATTCCAATTTCCAAACGAGTCAAGAGAAGAAACCCTTCAAGAGATGCAACTCTTGATGCCCTAAGGTTTTGGATGGAAAAAGGAAAAAATATTTCATTAAGAAAACATTTTGAGCACTATTATATTTCGATTATTATTTTTTTATCATATCACTTAATTGATTGAATGGTCATTTAAGTTAAGTTAAATAGATATTTGATAGCACTTGATGTCCCACTCAAATGATAAAGTAGGATGAGGAATGAAATGTTTGTTAGCAATTATGTGCTCTTGGGTCCCACTTAGTATTCTCAAATATATGTATAAATTATAAATTTATAATAAATATAATTTATTATAAAAAACCGTTCATATAATAAATTATATTTTGTAATAGGCCCAATTTTAATTTTTTAGGAAAACCATGGATTAGGGTTATTTAATTAATGCTTTTGTGAATGGTTTAAATTATATGCTTATAACATGTTTTATGTGATAACATGCCATATAGAATAGGTGGTGCCATATAAATTTGCATCAATGATAATTACATGTGCATAATAATTTATTATGATTCTATTATTATCTAGTTTAATAATTATTATGGAAAAATTATTTTATTTTTTTTGAAATAATTTTAGAAAATCCCTATTATTTAAAATATTGAATGGTGAAGGTTTTAATTAATTTAATTAATATTAAACCTAAGGGCTCCATTGTGGGTCTAATAATAAAATGATCATGTGATGCTAGCGGATAAACATGGTTGGATTTATTGGATTAGACCTCAATTAAGTTTCAAAATTTTAATAAGATTGATCGGCCCAACGTGAAAGACGATGCCCGGATATTAAAGATAATTTTGAAGTGAAACAATGGTTAAAAACATTCAAACTTAATTTAATTATTACCCTCTACATGAGGCTATGATGTTTTTATTAAGTGCCCAAAGTTTGAGAAACAATTAAGAGTGAAATGATTATGTATTATCTAGGAAAGTTCTGTCTAAGAAGGTGCAAGTTTAAGTAGTCCGCTTGTGACTCCCCATCTTTCCTGGGAACCAACTTAGTAGGATACTAATCATTTCATGATCAAATTTAGTTTGTTATAAATATCTTGCCCAGCGTAAGTGTTTATAATGGAAACCAAATAATTGTTTACAATAAACAGAAAATAGTTTTTAAGGATTAACTAAAATTTTAAGATTATGTTTATTGTAAGATATTACGTTTAATACTAGTGTGTATTTTTCGAGAAAGTAATCATTTAACCCACTTGCAATGATTTTGAGTCAAAAGCCTATGAGATGGAAATAATTATAGTGAATGGAAAACCAACTGTACATTGTTACGGATTTTGGCTTGAAGTTGTCTAACCACACCAAAGCCCATGTTTGCGGCAAATGCATCGACGAGTCGAAAAGTATGAGAAGCCCGGGACAAGGCAAATATATAGGTTATTTTGCTATATTCTTGCCGGTGTTGCTAGTCATTTGAAAGGACAGATATCTCATCGAGAGTGGAGCGAAATGATCCGGGGCTCTCCGATAAGATGTTGCACAATCAACAAGTTCTTTAAAGGCGGCTGCGATTAGGGCTATAATGAACACTAGAATGACGGGGGAAGTGTGAGGATCGTGTGAAAATGATGTCACATCTCGATCAAGCTGAAGTGTTGGGGATGAAGATGGAGCAAAGGTCCCAAATTGATTTCATATTTGAATCCCTACCTGATCGTTTTACTCAGTTTAAAGTTAATTATAATATGAACAAGATGGATCTAACTCCTACAGAGTTGATGCATGAACTTGAAAGTGCCGAGGCTTTCGGAAGAAGTCGAGGCGGTGTTAAGTATGATGAGTTCTTTCGAGCCGAAGGAAACCTAAAGGGTGGGAAAAAGAATAAGAACAAGCGGAAGGGTCGGTACGATTAAAACCACCGCTATGAAGCGCAGTAGTGCAGTCTTGGACCCGGAAGATCAGCTGAGCGGAAATTGCCCTCTCAGTTGCCAAAAAGCAAGGTATGGAAGTAAATTTAAAATGTGGTTGAAGCTTGTTGGTAAGGAGAATTATAATGATAAATGGATCATTGATTCGGGAGCCACTAACCATGCCATTTACTCTTTTTCCAAATTAGTTCGAATAGACTGGCTTGGTTGGACGAGACGAGAGGTTTTGAGGCTTGGAAATGGAGAACATGTCTCGGGTAAAGCATTAGGACAAGTAGAATTATTTTTCAATAATGATAGGACTTTATGTTTAGTATTTATATGTCACAAGTTTTAAAAGGAATTTAATTTACATTAGTTGTTTATTTGAACAAGGTTTAACGAGTGGAATTTAATTCCTTTATTATAATAAGTTCAACTTCAGTTATTTGTACCGATGATTTGATAGATGGTCTTTATTATTTAAGTCCTATGTCCTATGATGTTTTAATTACTGGGAAATTGATGATAAGCATGATCACCTGGCCAGAAAAGGAAAGTTTCAAATGAAGCCATTACCTTTGGCACTGCGATTAAGGTCATATTAATCCTAATAGGATTCATGGTTTGGTAAAAGAAAGTGGGATCTTAACTTCCCTAGACTTTGAACCTATACCAGTATGTGAATCTTGTTTGGAAGGTAAAATGACCAAAAGGCCCTTTAATGCCAAAGGATATCGCCTTGACAAACATTTGGAATTGGTGCATCTTGATGTGTGTGCGGACGATAAATGTCCAAGCCAGAGGAGGGTATAGGTATTTTGTCACCTTTACAGATGACTACTCCAAGATATGGATATATTTACTGTCGCCCGAAGTGCAGAGCTTTCCTTAAATTTCAGTATAAGGCTGAGCGGAAAAGCAGTGAACCGTATCAAAGAGGCGGTGCGGCCAGGGTGGTGAATACCTATACGGAGAGTTTAAGTCTTACTTGACTCCAAGAGGGGATAGTTTCACAACTATCGGCCTGGAACACCCCCGACAAAATGGGTTAGAGAAGAAGAAATAGAACTCTTCGAGGATATGGTGAGAGTCAATGTAGTTATTCATCTCTACCTATATCGTTTTGGGGATATGCCATAGAAGCTACAATGTATCTTAAATTTAGTTCCTTCTAAAAAGCGGTTCCTAAGACACCTGGGGAGTGCTGGAAAGGGCGCAAGCCTAGTTTAAGCCATATCCCAGAGATATGGGGTGCTCTGCATGTCTTAAGAAAAGGATCCAAATAAGTTGGAATCGTGCGAGAGGTTTGCATGTTTGTTGGCTACCTAAGGCAGAGGTGGACTATTTTATAGTCAGCCGGATAAAGGTTATTGTAGTACTCACGCAGCTTTTTGGAGGAGAGGCCCCAGCATAACAATTTCAAACCCAAAGAGTAAAATGTTGTAGAACATTGACTCGGGGGTCATTGGGCTCCTGAGTGTCTTGGCCTCTAATACCACGATTCCTATGCATGTTCAAGAGGAAAATGTGCAGAAGGTGAACGAAGCACGAGTGGAACAGTGGAGCAAGAGATCAGATCACGTGTGGGCGGAGCCCGAAGCGGAGTCTGAGAGGAGCTAGTACCTTTACAGGCTCGGAACAATGGGCCACAGCCGGTGGAGCTTAGTCGTGAGTGATAGAGTAAAGGCGGAAGCACAACGAGAGATATGTCTTGCTAGGCGAGTCTTACCAGGATTATTGCTATTGGCCGGTGAAGATGATCCCATCATTACAAGAAGCATTGGAAGAAGATGTGGATGTCACGAAGGGAGTGTAAAAAAGCCATGGACAGTGAAATGGAATCTATGTATTCAATTCAATGAAGTCTCTTAATAGAGAGGCACCCGAAGGGGCTAAAACCAATAGGAGTGTAAGTGGATTTACAAGAGAAAAAGATGACCAGATGGGAAGGTAGAAACCTTCAAAGCTAGATTAGTGGCAAGGCTATACCCAAAAGAGGATGGTGTATGAAGAAACCTTTTTAGCCGATAGCCATGCTTAAATCTATCAGGATTCTTTTATTTGTATTTGCTAGTCTCGATTACGAGATTTGGCGAGATGGATGTCAGCGACCTTTTAAATGGCAATTCCGTAGGGGCGTCTACGTACGGCAATGAAGAGGGTTGAAGCTAAAGGCAAAGAACACATGGTATGCAAGTTGCAAAGGTCCATTTATGGACTTAGCCAACATCGATCATGGAACATCGGGTTTATTCAGACCATTACTTCTTTTGGTTTTGAGAAAAGCCTGATGAACCCCTTGTGTTACAAAAGAATCCAAGCACATAAGGTAGTTTTCTAGTCGCTACGTAGATGACATATTGTCGGAAGCGACAAACAGAAGTATTTGTCGGTGTAAAGATTGGTTGCATAAACGGAGTTTGATATGAAGGAGCTGGGAGAAGCCAACTATATTCTTGGAATCAAGCACTCAGGAGATAGGAAGAATAAGTTGTTGGCACTATCTCAAGCCTCTTATAATGATAAAATTCTTGTCGGGTTTAACATGGAAAATTCCAAGGGATCCTTACCCTTTGGGTATGGAATTCATCTTTAAGGAAGCTGTCCTTAAAAACTCACGAGCGGAAAGAGCGTATGAGTAGGATATCTTTTGCTTCGGCAGTAGGTAGTCATGTATGCCATGTTATGTACGGGCCGGTCTCTGTTATGCGTGGGAGTTATGACCCGGTATCAATCGATCCGTGAAGAACGGATTGCGATAAAGCATATACTTAAGTATCTAGGGGAAACGAGAGATTATATGCTATTATATTCCGGTGGGAGTTTAGAAACCATTGGTTTCCGCAGGGCTCGAACTTCGAGAGGATATTATTTCAGGAAACTCTACCTGGTTATGTATTTGCCCTATATGGTGGGGCCCATGCATTGGAGGGTATAAATATGAGGCGTGTGTGTGAATTCCACCCGCAGAAGGCTGAATATGTTCTTTACATACGAGGCGGTAAGGAAAGGCATGTGGTGAAGTTCATTATGGATCTTCGGTGATACCCGATGCAGTCGGCCCGTTTACCGCTCTTTGGCGGCAGCCGGTGGTAGTGAACACGATCCAAGAACCGCAGGTGTCACAGAAACAAAAACACATTGAGAGGAAGTACCGCGATCAGAGACATCATTGACGAGAACACGGTCGTTCACAAAAATAAGCGTCGGAGAAAACCTAGCGGACCAAATTCCTTTGGCTCTGCATTCGAGTTTTGAAAGGCGTGTGAGATTCCTATGGGTGTTAGGAGATTCTGGGAACATTACAGGACTGAGTGGGAGTTTTTTTGTTGAGCTTTTGTAGAAGACAAATAAAATTTATTGTATTTTTAAATGTTAATAAAATTTCAATGAGGCTATTTGTGGGGTCCACTGCCCTTAGTGACCACGGGGTGCCCTTCAGTGTGCTTGTGAGATCCACCCATGCGTAACCAGGTGCCAGCCAGTGGGTCGCTCGCGGGAATATCATGCCTCCACTGGGGCATTTTTCTTTCGCTCCGTAGGGCTCGAACCCGGGACCCCGGGGCTTAGGTCGATGGGGAGCATCTACACTGGTAGGCTAGTAGCTCGGAGTTGGTAGTAGAAGATGCTCGTCGGAACATAACTGTCCACACGGGACCCGTGCTACGAGGCGCTGCTGGGAAAGAGCATGATATTTGCGTGAGTGGGTTACCCGATGATTGCTTGCAGTGGAAGCCACTGGCCTCCCGTGATCACGAAAAGTGTGAACTCCGTCAAAACACTTTTTTTATCAATATGATTATCGGCGACTGTGATGGCGAATCGACCTAAATTTAACCTTTACGCAGTAAGAGGGCTCACGGGTTTAGGACTCAGTTATCGGACCCCGGTCGGATCTGTGCGGAAGCGCTTGTCGGGGCTCTTGGTTGTTGTATATGGTGGAGGGTTTGCAACGATAGTCACTTCTTGCGGAAGGTGTTGCCCTTTGGCTTCCTAATAGTTTGGGCGTAAGCGGAAATGGCCAGGAAAAGAAAGAAGTATATTTTCAGGATGCCAGTTCGATATACGGGATAAGAGAAATCCAGTGGCGATTCTGACGATGATGCCCATTGGAAGGTTATTAGAATATGATCCTAGGACCGGGCGAATGCGCTTGTGTTGATGAGAGAAGGACTTACGGGGCGATTGGGTTCTGATTAGTAAGGATGGTTCATTTATACTAATCGGTCGCCGGACGCGGAGCTTAGCGATATTTCGCAGTGCCTTCTTCCGTGTGCGGAAGATCGGGCGGTCTGGTCGCGTCACGGCAAGTGGGCGGTGTAGATCGTTGGTTGCGTCTTCATTCTTTATGCGTCAGCGGTGTAGGTGGCCCGGTTGGTGGCGATCTAGAAATCCCAGTTGACGGATCTGCAAATCTACATAGGTAATTTTATTTAATATTGAATTTAGATACGATTCTCATGTTTTAATCGTATTCTTTAGATCGTCTTATTGTGTTTCTTCAATGTTCAAGACTCAAATCCTTATAAAAATAAAGTATTATATACATTATGGAAAGTGAATATATGTAAATAAATAAATAAATAAAATAATGTTAAAGTAAATTATTTTTTTAAGATTGCATCATAAAATAATAGAAAAACCTATTTTCTAGATCTATTGTCTAGAACACTTCTCAAAGCATTGAAAACCAATGTTTTAAAAATCAGACTAATGACTGAATTAGAAAAGTTACCGATTCAGGGTTCACCGGTTAAACCGATGGTCGAAACGATTGAAATCGATGACATCATAAATAGATAATTAATATATTATTAAAAATAAAAATAATTATAAATAAGTTTAATCTAGGTTGCTTAGTCGGTTCGTCGGTTCCAATCGTCGGTTCGTCGGGTTTAAGCGATTGGCTTGATTGCCCTTTTCATCAGGCCCGGTTTGTCTGGAGTGGCGTGGCCCGATCGGGCCGTCGTCCGTCAGGTTTTAAAACATTGTTGAAAACATGTTTTCCAATTTTCATAGAATGCTTGTTAGACCTAGCCAAGTAACCTCTCTAGAAAGGAAATCAAAGAAAAAAAAAAAAAGAAAAGAAAAGGAACGACAAATATATATATATATATATATATACTTTTATTTTTTCATATATATATATATATATTTGTTGTTTGAATAGTGTTGGATCAAATCAATACATTGCATCGTGCTTTATCAGATAGAATCGATCAAATCATCTATCCGTGCGATGTCTGAATTATGAACCGAAAGGTTACATCATTTACTTTATTATAGTGAGTTGTTGCTTTCAGAACTGCCATCTACATTTCGTTTGGTTTGCACTTCATTCAAATTATTTGACTTTAATGTGGACTGTTTAAGCTTGCTAAACCCCAACAAATCTTCACTTTTCTTCTAACAATACTCACTAAAATTAGAAGAAAACACAACTTATTTAGGTCCTACTTGGTAATGATTTTTTTTATATTACTGTAGTCTGTTTTTATAAGGATTCAAGTTTTAGATCTCCCTAAAACTTATTCCACCATTTTATCACTTGAGTTCGATCTTAAGAGTTAGAACATTTTTTTAAAAGAAACATGTTTTTAGAATAATTTTAAAAAATTATACTTATATTTAATGAAATAAAATATCTCTTTGAAATTCTAAGACATTTTTAGTTATAATTTTTTTTTTCAATGATCAGAAAATAAGCACAAATATTAAATGAAAAAACAACTAAAAGATGTTATTTAAAAAAATTATTATTATTTTTTCCAAAACTACTTTTGGAAAGAGTAGGCCGATAGGTTAAGCTCTAATCCATTAGGCAAAAATGACAGTAAGAAAAAAAAAATTAGTCCTTGAAACCTACCTCAAATGGAAAATAAGGGATGGGTATTTGAGAAGTCCAACTCGAGTCACTCTAAATATATAATATTACAATGATATAATGTAAAGTGAATAGGTTTTATAAAAAAAATTATAAGGGTAGGAATTCGTATTTATTGGGATATGAATACATGCTAGAGTAATACAAGCATCATCGTATTTATTGGGATATGAATACATGCTAGAGTAATACAAGCATCATGTGTTTGGTTTCGAAATTATTTTCTTGAATTTTTTCTTCTTTGAGGCAAAATCTTTTAGGTGAGATTTGAAAATTTGTTTAGGAAGCAGGTGGGGAGAAGGGTACTTTGTGATGATAATGTGTAGAAATTAATGTGAGGATGAAGTAGGGGTGGCTGATAGGTTGACAGGAAAATCTCATACCACAAGTTTGTATCATATGGGACAAGCTTCATTGTTTAAGATATCAACTTCCACAGAATCGGACAAGCTTCATATCACCTATCATTTATAATTACAACATTTAATTCCACAAGGTGGAGTCAAATTGTCAAGTCATCATCCATATGCAACCATCAATTTCCAAAGAAGATTTGGATGTTAGCCGACATCACATGACCCAATTGCCAAAAATTATAAACATTTATATTTATTTTTAACTTACCATTCATCGCATTTATATATATATATATATATATATATATATATATATATATATATATATATATATATATATATATATATATATATATATATATTATTTTTACTTATTTTTATTAAAATTATGAATTTGTTTTCGATCTTTGAATTTATTAAAAAGCCAAGGGTCCAAAAAGTTGAATGAAATTAAGAGTGTTATAATTTGAGATGAGATGGAATTGGTGGGATGATTGAGGCATGTGAATAGGTGGTCAAGCCACGTGAGTTGGTTCAAACTCATAAATCAATATTAAGAAAAGAAGAAAAAAAATAAGGCGTTAGAATAAGGATGACTTTCAATTCTACTTGATTTGAAGGAATATTCAAATAAATGAGGATGGAAATACAAGTTTGATGAAAAAAAACCCTTGAGGTCCCGCTCAAGTGATGGGTTTGGCATATGGGAGAACGAGATCAAATATAAAACAGGGTAATACAATATAATATATAAAATGAATAAATGTAAAAAAAAAGTTGGATGAAAATAAAGTAAAGTTAATATTAAAATTATAAATTAAATTTCTAATCACATATATTTGACTTTTCTAATAGAAACCTATAATAAAAATAATCATTGTTTTATTGAGTCTTTTAAGGACTTGTTAAGTTTTTCTTTTTGTATTACCCCAAATAACACTTGCATAAAGAAATATTTTCACAAAACTCCCCTTAATCTTATTATTTACTATTATTGTTGTTTTTTTTTTTTTTTATTTTGTCTTGTAAACAGCTAAACTTAACATTAAGATGATTTATTAATAAATATGAGTGTCAAGAATGTGAAAGAAGGCAAGAAAATCTAATTCTAGTTTTTACAAGTTGAGTTTCACATGGACCTCCCAAGTTGAAGGGGCCATTCCTTTTTGTAGGGTAAAGTTTGTAGAAATTCCATATGAAAAAAGCAAAATGAAAGTGGGGCAATTGATTATAAAGGAGATTGAAGGAAACTCCAAAAAGTAAGTAGAGGAAGGGATTAGTTAGACCGTATGATTCCGAAAAAGTAGCTCATGCCATCAAATTTGGGCTGCACCTCTTGCAGAACTCTCCTCTTTGATCTACTTCACATTAAGTAAGTAATAAGGAAAAAAAATCCTAACCGTTTCTTTCTTTCCCATCTTATTATTTCTAGTCTATTTTCTTTAAGAAATATTAATGATGCATCACCATTAATACCCTATCCAAAACATCAAGGCATGAAGAAGATGAGTGAGATAATAAGAGTTCAACTCAATTACTCCATGCATGAACATGATGTATCTAATATAGTTTGGGAAAGAAAAATATGTATTATGTTACTCTGATTTGGAAATAAACACAAAAAATGTATAAAGAATAGAAAATACATATTGAAAATAAATAAATAATTAACTTTTAGATAGAAATACTACATTAAGTAACTATAGATATACTATATGACTTAGTAATTTAAGGTAGTGCTTACCGTTAGTCAAGGCGATATTTTAAGTGATTAAGGTCATATCCCCAACTTTCTTCGACATGTTTTGAATCATTTATTTTCCATTCCTCCTGTCTTATTTGCCTTCGTTTCCAAACAGATAACATGACACATACTTTTCTCATTTTAGGGATAAATGATTAATGTGAATGCTTCACATTGTGACAAAAAGAAAAGACTTGGCCATCCCACACTCTTTCTTTACCATTCACGCTCACTATCTTCTTGGAAGCGACTCGATCCCCTGATTACCAAAATGGGGTCACCGTCCCAGTTTAAATGCTGAGCAGTGTTTGGCACCTTAACATTTTTGCTCACGTTAATTAGGTCACAAAATGGGGTGCCATTTAATAATTAAATGTTTTTATTAAAAAAATATAATTAAACAACGGTTATATTTTAGCGGGTATATTTTTACATGCGATCATTAATTTAACGGATATATTTGTATATTAACATTTCAAATTTCAAATTTCAAATTTTGTCATGAAATTTGAATTTCATTCAGTTGAAATTCAAATTTGAAATTTTAACATCAAAATAAAAATTAAATATGGCTAATTCGTCTATAAATATGATAATTTTTCTCATGTTTTCATCCATCTATCTTTGACCTACTTTCAGTTTTAAATATACTATTTCTTTGTTTATTTATCACTTTCATTATTTTAGGATTCGTAGTGATATGAATCGTTTTACTGTATTTTTTAGGAGAGATCATGATATTGAAGAAGAAGATAATGATGATTTGGATGTGGTAATAACTGCCATTCCCAGAAGGTCACGAAGGTTTAGTGAGGGCGTTGAAGGCATCGTGGTTCCCAGTTCAGGCCGCGAACGGGTTAATCGTGGTAGAGTTGAAGGTCCGCGAAAGACTCATCGACTATTTGCTACCTTGTGTATATGGTTTTTCGAAGGAGGTTCCGAATGAGTCGTCCTCTTTTTCTTCAAATTGTAAATGAGGTTGAACAATATGATCCATACTTCATTCAAAGAACAGATGTCGTTGGAGTTCTCGGTTTGTCATCCCTTCAAAAGATAACGTTTGCTTATAAGTGCTGCCTCTGAACCGTGATTACGTAGATGAATACATCAGAATTGGAGAAAGCCACCTGACCATAGAAAGTGCGAGAAGGTTTGTGAAATGCTGTTGTGCAATGTTGCGACCATTACACGAGTGCGAAACAATATCGATATTAGCGATTGCTACAAGCGGGGAACAAGTAGCTTTCTGGCATGTTAGGGAGTATTGATTGCATGCATTGGAAGTGGAAAAATTGTCTTCTGGCGTGGCAAAGGTACGCTATCTTTAGTCATTGTCATGAACCCGACAATCATTTACATTTGTGGCATCTGAATCTTTGGATATGGCATGCATTCTTTGATCTACGGTTCGTTGAATGACATAAATGTTCTAGATAGGTCCCCCTGTTTTACATTGATAGCAAATGGTCATGCTCCTCGATTAACTATATAATTAGCGATTCATGAAAGCAGGTATAGAATGGGATATTATCTAGGCGTGGTATTTATCAGCGGTAGAGCATTTGTAAAAACAATTCCACTGTCCACAAGGTTTGAAGAAAAAACATTTTCTTTGAAACCTGAAAGTCGGCGAAAAAAGATGTAAATGGGCATTTGGGGTACTTCAAGCCCGTTTTGCAATTGTGTGTGGACCAGCGCGTTTTTGGGATGAAGAAAACGCTACGAGATATTATGAAAGTGTTCATAATAATGCATAAATATGATGCATTGAGGGCGAAGGAGATATTGTGATGACTTTGATGGAAGTGATGCAAAATCCGCTGTGGTGCCATGGTATACACCGCAGTGAAACACCATTTGACCATTGCTCGGATCGGGGACGGTGTTACTCATTCTCAACTGCAGTTAGATCTTATCGACATTTATTGGCAGGCGTAGCGGTAATAACCTCATCAATTTGAGTTGAAGTTGTATTTTCAATTCATTCCAATTTCGTATTTGTATTCAGTTCAATTCAATTTCATGTTATATTTTAATTACATTTCAATTTCATGTTGTATTTTAATTTCAATTAATTTCATGTTGTATTTTTAATTCCAATTTCAATTTCAAGTTATATTTTCAATTCGATTGCAACATAATAAATAATGACTACAAATTAAAAATAATAGCAACATAATAAATAACAACTAAAATTAAAGCCACTTTTTCATAACCTCTATCTTGATTATTTAATATATTTCTGAAATTGAGTCCATGCGGTAGTAATAGTTTACATGATTTTCATCTCATTTGCATTTGAATTTCTTGCGCTGTCTTCTTGATTTAGCATTTGCGATGTTGCTCAATCTTTATCTCACTTTGTTGAGCATAAATTTTGTCTTGTATTTCTGACTTTTTGTCGTTCCACTTAGATTCTTTCACATTTCAGTGGTGATAATCTAGTGATCTTTCAACATCGGTTTCTTCTCTTTGTTTTTAAGTTGTTTCTTGACCTTTACGCTTGATGGCCTGCTCCCGAGGTTGGGAGTGGGCCAGTTAGTGTCATCTAATGGAGTTGAATAGCCGAGGATTCAACGCCAGGTTGATTCGAGCGGGACTACCGGTTGAATGAGTTTTGCTCTTATTCTTTGGTCAAATTACGGTCCATTTAAAACTCCATTTCAATATATTCGACAATGCTTTCGTATTGTGGTTTTTTCAATATCTTAGCAAACATTTCTTTAGCCGTCAACTTTGACAAACATATGAAATTCTTGATTATGGTTCAAATGTCAATCATACTAGTGTCTAATTTAAAAGTTTATATACAGATATTTTGCCTCGATTATTGTGGCTTTGTAGTCTCAATTTGATATAAAAAGCAGTTTCAATTTGCATTTGCGTTACATATCAGTCGATGACTTTTAATAGAAAGATTGAAACGCTCTTGATTGCCTCCATGAAGTTCGCGTATTAGAGATTAACACGAAAATCGCAGCGCTTGTTGTTAGTTAGATGCGTCTTTGCTTTCGTGAGTATAACCAGACACCATTGAAGTTATCGCCCTTCTGAAGTTCTTTGTCCTTCTTTCCGATTTTCTCAATCTTGGAGGCGACCTCATTTTGCAAAGGCGCGATCTTGTGGGATTACTACGAATAGTATCATTATATAATCGATTAATGGATTCGTATGAATCGATTAAAACGTAAATGTGCGAATCCGTCTAAATAAAAATAAAATTATGTCAATTTAAAAAATGAGCAATTTATAACGTGCAAATAAATCTATCCAATTATAAAATTTATAATCAATTTAAATAATGAGAACTTGATTTATCGATTAAAGAAATTATCAATTTATCCAATTTAAATTTTAAAAATTCAATTTGTCATCTAAGGCTGTTTATCAATTAAAAAAATATAATCAATTAAAAGAATAGGCATTTGTAACATATACAAATCAATCTACCAATTATAAATTTAAAATCAATTTAAAGGAATGTGCAATTTATTAATTAAAAATTATCAATTTGTAATTTAAATTTAAAAAATCAATTTGTCAATTCAGAATGGAAACGTTTATCAAATTAAAAAATTATAATCAATTTAAAAAATAAGCAATTTATAAAATATACAAATCCAGAATTTACCAATTATAAAATATTTCTAATGAATGTAAAGAATTAATAATATAACAATTTTGATTTAAAAATCAAAATTTCATAATTTAGGAGGAGGCAACTCATACCCGTCCTCTTCCCCTTCTTTCTTCCTCTTCCCCTGTTTCTTCCTCTTCCTCCAAACGGCGTTCTGCTGCACTTGAGTTATTCTTTGCTTGAATCTTTGAACCCGATTGTTCAAGGCGGGGTCGAAAAATTTAGGGTTTTTCATAGCCAAAGCAGGATTTTAGTTTGTGTTTTCCTTTCATTCTCATAATTTTATAGGGTTTGAAATGGAATATAGCCATTGAAGTAGTTATTAGCTTGATGTTCAACCATCATGTTTATTTTGCATCGTCTTCTCTACTCCCAAAGGTGCCAAATATGGCACCATGCTTCGGATGGCATTTGCCTCAGATGCAATCTCCATTAGACTTGTTTTATGGTTTGGGTGCCATTTAGCGGTCAGGAAGATACTTCCCCCGATACCAACCACGTTGGAGTTGCTCTTGCGTCAGGATGAGGGATGTCTGTCCGACACTCCTTCCGCGATTAGATTTTTGCTTCCATATTAGTGTTTGTTTCGAGGAGAAAGAGGGGCGCTTGATTCACTTGTCTGCTCATGATGAAAGGGCATTTACCATTAAAAATGTGAGCTTCAACGGCATAAAACTTAAATGACCGATAACTTGATGGAGCATACATCATAACTCTATTCCACCTTTAACATACCTTTATGTTAGAAATATTGTGATATATCGTCAACATTTCAGGTATTAGGATATCTTAATAATAAATTGATCCACGATAGTCGGATGGAGGAGAAATCGGGAAAAATCAGGAAAAATCGACCGTCGTCGATATATATCGGTATAAAGTATATCGGCGATTGGCTAACGATAACGATGGCGTGGAACTGGCTCACGGCGTGTCTGCGTGTTTTTAGCATTTTTATTGATACATGATGGTGCCGACAATATATCTCCGATGCTCGATGATAATTTTGTGACAATCAAAGGTTGGGTACAGGACCGTGGAAGGCGAGATTTTGTTTGTTTTTTCAAAACCTCAGCGGCTTCTGCTGAATCAGCGACGAATTCGATTTGTATTGATCCAACGACCAGTATTGAATCTGGCAATTCCATTTGTTTCCAACGGTCATATTTTTTATCTAATGGTGGATTTTGAAAATTTGACTTGATTTAACGGCCATAATTGATTTCTAACGGTTAGATCAAGATCTAACAATCATAATTGATTTCTAATGGAATGATTAACTAGCCTCATGATCCACTAATGCCATTCCAGATTTCTTATCAAATGCAATAAGGATTTCAAAAGAGCATGCGGGTGAATCCCGAATTTCCTATCCATAGAGAGGTTGTGGGTATAAGTTAAGACATTTATGCATGACATGTTTTATTATATAATCAATATTATCGGAAATATTTGTCTTGATATGAGTATTGTCTTCACCAAGATAAGATCCCTTCGTCAAATGTTGTAACTAAGCCACATCGATCTTCATTTTGGTTTTTAAAGACAATTGCAATGTAATATCAATGTGTATATTTGATTATTAATGTAATTTTTATACTTTTACAAAGTATTTTTGTTAATTTCCGATATATCGATATTCAAGTAAAAAATATCCACCGATATATCTGTAAAATCCAAGTATTGATATATCCGTCGAAACCAATATTTTTAACCTTGATTATACATATAACTCCTATTTACTTTTTTTTTAAAAGAAAAAATAATATTATTGATTCAAACTTGTAATAGATCGATAGATCAAAGATACAAATATCTAAAAATCATACAAAATGAAACAATGTCTAGGTTAATGGTATAACAAATAGGCATAAAGCCTATAAATTTGATAAAATAGTAACTAGAATATATGCAACTTCAGTTCTTTAACATACTGATGATCATAATTTAATATCTTCGACTGATCAAATCTGTTTTGTTTGTCTAAATCGCTCTACACAGATAAAACGTTGCAACAAGATGACGACCAACACTATATTGTAACAAGCCGAAGACAAATCAAACGCCGATAAAACGACGATAACACAAAAATAAAAAATAAAACCTAAATCTTCATGGAAGAACCACTTTATTAAACAAAAAAAAAATGAAAGAAAAAGATTCAGTTGAGTGATTTTAGGCCAAGAATGACAAAAAAAATCATCCCTCATTGCTTGAGGAAAATATGCTACAAGAGAAAAATATGAGAGAAAATGACAGAATGACTACTATTTCAGATAAGTGATTCCAGGCTAAGAATAATAAAAAACAAACCTATTTACTTATATTGGTGTAAATATTTACATTTGCAGCTCATGTATAGTGAATATATTACAGCTATTTCAGGTATGCCCATTGACTACCCTTTGCTTTTTGAGACTAATCTTTCTGCAAACATAGACAAAATCAATCCGGAAAATAAGGACAATTTTTTCAAACAATTAGCTTGCCAGTGAGTTGTTGGACAGATATAATAGATTATTATTTTCTTTTTGGGGAAATATCATGATTCCATGGTTGAACCCTCGGGTATGTGGTAACATCAATTTGTGTCTTTTCGATAACAAGGTAACATAAGTTATAAAGGTAATTTGGGTATTTATTGTAACTAGTTGGTAGCCTTTTCAAAAAGAACCTTGTCTTACATAGAAAAAAGACAAGAATATTTTTGAGTTTATATATTAAAACTCATTTATGGGCTTATATAAGGCTTGAGAAGGAAGTTTCCATCAAGAAATGGGCAAATGTCACACCAGAAACCCACCACACAAGGCATGACTGTCAATTTACACCCTTAAGCCTTATTTGAAGGTTTGAGAATATTAGAAACTGACATAACCTTTCTTATGGCGATTTAAATAGATTACCAGCCTTGTTCAAAAATAAATGCACAACTTTCTAAATTAATCAAATTCTCCAAATTCAAAATTTCATGCGATAAAATTATTTAAATATAGAATCTGATTGAATCTCATATAATCTGTTGAAGCTTAATGTTGAGATCTCCCAAATCCCAACTTTATACTAATATAAAAGCGAATGTTATTATCAAGTGACTTTCTCAATTAACTTTCAAAACCTGACATTTCACATAAACATGAACTTATAGTTCAGCATGATCCAAACATAAAGTTATAATCAAATCCTAATGATGATGTATCCTGACACTGTATCTTTCCTCCACGAAAACTAAAGTACTTGAAAACATGTCAACGAATGGGAGTGACAGCACAATAAAAATACTAATATATTTTCATGGACAAATTTTCAATCATATAACAAATAGGAGATGTTTTCATCAAAACTTTTTTGATTCAAAAAATAAGTTGGAACATTAAAAGTTCTTCAAAACATTCTCAAATCCATTTCCGTCAGGTTTCGTATCCAAATGTGATCGAGCAATTTCACTATCAAATTTGATTGGCTTGACTTTAAATATCAAAGTCTAAAATCAAATACATTTCAAATATATTTTTCTCTGATCATCAAATATCGAATAGTGTCCAGCCATGTGACACTTTCAAATGGGTGGCTAGCCGCAAATTGTTTATTTTAAGGTGGACGGAACCAATCAATACTAGTACTAGTAACCTCTTATCGAAACCCCTAGAGGCTGGGGTTCAAATCAATTATATTTGTCACCAAGGAATGTAAATGCCAATTATTATACCCATTGACAAGGGTCGAATTGTGATACGAATCCAGGGGTCCCGGGTTAATGGCCGTCAGCCAGGCGGAATATTTGTGGATAATGCGGTAACTGGGCCTGCATTGAATCCCTTTTCAAGACTTCCGGGACTTAACGAAAATCGGGCAAAGTCTCCTTTGTACGGGGGCTCTACGAATCTGACCTATCTGACATTGTCATCGACCGCATGGATTACCATATGAACAAAATAAGTAAAAATGGCCACTTGGGCCCATGCATCAATACTCACAAAAATACATCAACTATATTACCATAGTTCAAGAGTTAATACATCACTCTTAATACAAACATACATTAAAATTTAGAATTCTAATACATGTTTTACAAAGAAAATGTCAAAGCCACAATCTTGCTTTCTTCTAAAAAGTGGCCTCTAGTAAGCGTCGTCCTCCCGTACACTCCCTGTACCTGAAATAACGATCCCTCGACAGGGTGAGCAATGCCCAGTAGTGATAATCTCCTACATGGGTTGCTCCCCACCTAAGGCCCTGTTTGATAAACTATTGAAAATGTTCAAACCATTGAAAATGAAAATTTTCAATGGTTTTAATTTTTCAATATGTTTGATAACAAAATTTTAGGAAGCTCTTACTTGAAAATTTTAAATGAAAAACTGTTGAAAATTATAAGTAGGCAAAGACCTACTTAACGTGGAATGTAGAATACGGTCAACAAAAAAAAATTAAATGAAAATAAATTGGACCAAAAAACCCTTATAAATAATATAATATTTTGCAAATATCTCTTGGTTAGTTTGGATAGTTTTAAAAGTTTAGAATTCTATTGGTTATTTTTTTAAACATATTTATGTCTTTTTTTGGATAATATTATTAGAATAAATATTTTTTAAACATGTTATTTACAATAATTAATAATTGTAGTGAAAAATAAAATATTATTAGAAACTCTATTTATTTTGGATAATATGTAATTTAATGATAATAAGGGTAAATATATAAAATACATAATTTTCAACGACATTTACAATTATCAAACAATATATTTATCTTCAGCATTCAATTGTTAGTAAGTTATCAAATTTTTTTCACGATCTGATTCAATACTTATGAAATTCGTGCTTAATTTTCTTATTTTCAGCAATTTTTTCATTTTGTATCAAACGAGGGCATAAGTGCATGAAATGGCAACGACTGCTTCAGCGAATACGCAGTCTACTTGAATGTATGCGTATCCCGATATCACATGTCTGAAGTCATAAACGACTCCTCGCACATACTAGTAGAGATGTGAGAAAATACGGTTTTCAAACAAAGGTTTTGACTCTCGAAAACTTCTCTGAAACTTTAGAGGTAAATATGTTGGATAACCCTTCGGGGTGAATTCTTCCGGGTAATTCTCAGAAGCAGTCATGGGTCGCTCCCGAGATGAAGCTGTTTAGACTGACTCTCAAGACGATTCTTCGAAAAATCTTCCTTGAAATTCCTTTCACAATCATTTTCATTTTTCTTTCATTTTCGTGTCATGCCTCTGTATCGTTACAGGGTCTTGCGATGCATATGGAATGCATTATGCCATTTCCAAACAATTCATGCTAATATATTTTACATGCATATATTAACAAAAATTAATTCACATGCATCATATTATTCAATTCATAGTAATAACATCAAAATTAGCTCACACGGGCTAATAACAATTCAAGCAATTCATTTTGAATCACCCAACAACACAAAAATTCACACCTGACTCACGTGACGGTAGAGACCCTAGCCTGCGTAGCGTTAGGCTGACCACCTGATAGGGATTTTCTCAACCGATCCTGATCGTTAAGAAAGTGAAACACTGCGGCCCGTTCAGCCTCGGAACATCCTAATAAATTGCA
Source organism: Tetrastigma voinierianum (assembly GCA_016808115.1). Taxonomy (NCBI): domain Eukaryota; kingdom Viridiplantae; phylum Streptophyta; class Magnoliopsida; order Vitales; family Vitaceae; genus Tetrastigma; species Tetrastigma voinierianum. Next base: position 1,849,468 of record JAEQBH010001219.1, read on the forward strand.
TAATCTTGTGAAGACAAAGCATGTAGGAAAAGATCCTACCCCTCTTGGGTTGTCGGAACTCCCTGAGAATCGGTGTCCAACGTGTAGCAGCGGCGTAGATCAACTTTGCTTCTTGGCGAAGCGAGCGAGCGGTTCGAACCGAGGGTAGAGATAAAGTCACGCTTTCTCTCTCGAAAACCAGTCTCCCCACCTCCATTTCGCCATTTCGACAATTGGAGAAGATGGTGGTCTTTTTGTCTTATTTTTAATCTTTTTCATAATTCCTTTGTGTCTTGATTGATTTTCAAAAATTTTGACACATGGCTTAATCTAAGCCATTCATCTCCATCCTCTCACTAATCATGCAACATGTGTCACATGGGTACATGTAGTAGGTGACTTTTTTCACATCACATGTCTCTCACAAGCCGTCATACGACACCAGACACCCGGTGCCTTGAAAAACGTGAAATTTCTGATTGTCTCAGAATTCAACGTGGTAGCTAGATTTCGCGAGGGCGATTCGCGATGAAAGTCGTTTCGTCATCGAGATCTAGAAAATTTTGGATTTTGGCCAGAAATTCTTAATTTCTCACTTTTTTAAATAAGATTAGAATTTTCTTGGGTTTTATATTCTCCTCGCCCAAAGAATTTAGTCGAAATTACGTACAATCACAACAAATCATGCACCATCTGGCGTGCACTATGCCATGCGTATAAACTAGTCATTTAAGTATTAAGCGACTAAACCACGTACCTTCATCCTAAGCAAGAAGGATAGGTGGCCATACATCGTGTCTGAAACCACATTGACTCTTCCTCACGGATGCTGCCATAGCACCCTCGCTATACCTGCGGTCTTACGTCGCAAAAGCACGATTAAATTATCCATAATGCACCTTGGTGTTACGCCGAAGGTCCCATCTGTGTCAACCTCGATCCCGATCCGCCCCATGAAATTGGATCACGGGTGTACCTCTGAGTATGGAGGCGTGGAATGCCTCGTGAACACTGACATCTTGGGCGGTAAAGCCAACTGGAGTGCCTTCTGATTGCCTACCCTCGAGTATCTCAGAGGTGATGAACCTCGGCGATGAAACTGTCGTGACATCGAGCGCGTGCTCCTGTAGGCATCGCTTGAAGAAGTGATCCTCCGACCTCGAACTCCTAGGGTCGGCGTCATACATCGGCATAGCTCTTATGGCTGAGAGGCCATGAGGAAAGACGTTCGCCGTATCAAGCTCACCTTCTCGGAGAGTGTCTCCTAATCGGTCGGGGACCCGGTGATGGAGCTCTCTCCCACCTCGGTCCGACTATATCGGTGATCTCTGCCAGGCCTCGCGTACAATGCCTCATATGGTGCCATCTGTATACTCACCTGATAACTATTGTTATAGGCGAATTCCACTAAAGGCAAGTGCTCTCCCAAGCTACCCTTATGATCCAGGACGCATGCTCGTAGCATGTCCTCTAACACCTGTATGGTCCTGTAAGACCCGAGAAATTCCAATTTCTGGAAAAATGGCAAAATCGTAAATTCGATTACAAAATTGTTAATTTCGGTTAAAAATCCGTAATTTATTCTCTAAATCTCCCGGATGGCCAAAGCGGTTACCGCAGATTGGAATCGTCTCGCGAAATCTAGCTAGCACGTAAAATTTTGTAGAATTCCGAGACAATCGGAGTTGGCACGTCTTACGAGGCATTGCGTTTCGGATGCCGTAAAACGAATTTCGATGGGACAAAAGTCACATATAACCAGTACTCATGTGCCGTAAGTGGTATGAGTAGAGAAATAATGAAAATGGGCGGCCGAGATAGTGCCGAATATCAAATCTGGGAAATGAAGGGACATAATGGTCATTTAGAGAAAAGTTTAAGAATCCTTTAAATGACAAAAAAAAAAGCATAATTATTTGTCTTCTCCCAAGATCTTTAAGGGGAAAACGTGGGAGAAGGAAAAAAAGATCCCATGATGATTTTCTTTTCTGGTGAAGGAAATCCAACTTCTCTCTAGAATGGAAGTGGGCGATCAGTCGGCGGTCTTCGAGCGAAGAAGGAAAGCTGCTCTACGCGGAGAGGGCTTCGCGTGGGTACAGGATTTAAGGAGTTTAGACAAACTCCTTGAGGTAGGGAGTTTCTCCTGCTGGGTTTGTCTTTTGTCCCGAAGTGCGAAGTATAAATGTTTCGGTTAATTTGAGGCCTTGAACGGCCGTTTGATCGGTTCAAGCCTTGGAGCAAGAAATTGTTGAATTTGAAATTTCGAACAGTGAATTATGGGTTCTACGATTTGTTTGGGTTCATGTGTGATGAATTGTTCCATAAATCATGTATTGAGTTTGATTGAGGCGGAAATGGCCAGAAATGTCTGAGTTCCGCAAGGTGAGCAGAAATTTATGTTTGATAGGAACGATGCTTGAGGGTTTATTGTTTTAGAAGCATTAACTTCACAAAATAAAAATTGTGAAAATATGTTTTTTGGTCAGTAATTAGTCGAGTTGCTTGTGTTTGATCATTAGCACAGTGAAATTTAATTTGATGTTTGAAATAGAAATTACATGATTGTGTGATTTAATTTTATGTGAATATATTTATGTTTATATATTTGCATGTGGATTAGGCTTGTATTAGATTAAGCGTCTGTACATTCATATGCAAGCACAAGAACACCAAGAATATGGAGTGAGTGCATGAGGTAGTCTGAGAAAATGGTTCGGAGGGTAGTCTAAAAATGTTAAATTATCGGGTGAGTGTTATAAATATCAATCGTCGGAGGCGTGATTGATGTCATCGAAGGTAGTCCACGAACAAATATATATATCCAATGCGTCGGGCGGCCCAGTTGATATATACCCTGTCGGAGGGTTGTCCACAGAGCTAAGCGATAATTCTCATACAAGGCTTAGGCGAGTGTGAGAGAGTCGGTGAGAACTCGGGATCTGAGTTGGACATGTAGACATTCAAGTAGGATCATGCAATTGGTTGGATGTGTGTGTTTTTTTTTTTTTTTTTGGAGCATTGCACTTAGATGTTAGCCGTGAGGCGATTCCCTTTAACGACGTTAATACTTTGTCGAGGATATTATTTCTGGTCTGGGGGAGCGTCTGAGGCGACTAAATCTGGGCGCATTAGAAGCGGGATTGTGGCTTTGGATTTGAGTAATGTTTACATGTATTGAATTTGAGTATTTTTAATATATGTTGTATAAGAAGTAAAACATTTGAACTCTTAGAACTATTGGATATAGTTGGTATGTTTTATGGGTATTGTAGTATGGGCCGAAGTAGTTTTATCCATAATTGTATCGTTGTGATTATATTGAATTTGCTTAGGACGGGTTTCATGCGAGTAATGTATTTAAGGTGAAACTCGTGCGAGGAGACTTTTGGCTGGAATTTTGAGTAGTAAGGAGTAGCTTGGAGCATCCGCAGTATTCCGCAAGGTTGACAACGGGTTGTCAGCGGACCCGAATGGGAGCGTCACAGTCTCTACGGCCCGACCATCGGAGTGCGTGGGTGGAAAGTTGTACTCATGGTCAGCTAGTATTGCCCATAGCCTTTGGAAACTCTTCCAAGTGCAGTAAACCTCGAGGTCTCTATCAGATACTATGGATCTTGGTACTCGTGTAGCGGACTAATCTCTCGAATGTCTGGCCCGGTAGGAATCTCTCGATGTGAAGAAGGTCATCGCACGGTTAGAAAAATGTGCCGACTTCGTGAATCGGTCCCGCCTCCCCGCCCATCTGCATCACGTCCTTGCGATTGTCGGTGGCAAGTGGATTCAAATCCTGTGGCGTGCTCCCACTTCCATTCAGCCACCTCCCGTGCATTTGAGTAGTCTGTAACCGGTGCCCGGCCACAACACCAGCACGACACGTGGACATTGGCGGAACAAAGTCCCTACGTGTCTCTTCATTATGCTCAGGTAATATTGGCGGCGAATCTGATGCATCTTCGTACTTTGGATGCAATAATCGAAGCGATGAAACTCCTAAGAATCTCCTCTCTCAAATCGGTCGGCGGGAACCGCTGCGTCCTCTATCACAAAGACTACCATGCATGGATAGTCCGACCCTCGTCCGCATACACAGCGTAGGTCCACGATTGGACACTATCTCGCGTCACGTCTGGGACTCGATCACTCTACTCAGCTAGAGGCGGTGTAACCACTAAACTCCCAAGCGTACCTTGGCACACTACGTCTTGCTTGTGGCCCGTCAGTAGTCTCGGCGTAGCCACTCTAGGAAGCTATACTGGCGATGCTCCCCATGACTTTGGAGCTTGGTGCATCAGCCGCACATTTGCCTTGCAGGGGTGGTGTCACGAGGTAAAGTCATAGTCCTACAGGAACTCCATCCATTTGCGTTGCCTCGTGTTGAGGTCATTGTGTGAAAATATACTTCGGACTTTTGTGGTGCAGGTACACCTCAGGCCTTTCGCCATATAAATGAGTGGCTCCCGGATCTTCCAAGAAGAACTCAGTAGCCAACTCCATGTCATGTGTGGGAGTAATTCGCTCATGATTCTTCAGCGGCAGAGAACCTATAGCTACTACCCTCCCGACGCATCAAAACACATCCCGATCGGCCTCGAGGGCATCCTGACCTACTTATGTACCCCAATCCCTGTCTGCTTTGTCAAGGTTATCAAGATAGGAGTTGAAGTAAGCCTCCTCTTAAACTCCTGAGATGCCTCCTCGCATTGGTCATCCCAATCAAACTTGACCTCCTTCCGGGTCAATCTCGTCATAGGTCTTAGCTAATTTGGAGAAATGTATCAAATCTCTATAATACCAACCCGATCGAAACTACATATCTCGAAAATGACTTGGAGCCTCTGTCATCACGGCCTCGACCTTCTCTGGGTCCACTGACACGCCTGATGCTGACACCACGTGTACCAAAAATCTCACCTCAGTAAGCCAAAACTCGTACTTACTAAACTTGGCGTATAGTTGATGATCTCGGCCATTGTAAACAATCTCAGTGATCCTCATGCTCCCTCGTGGGGTAGTGAAATTTCATCCACAAAGACTTCAATGGCCGATCTAGATAGGGTTGGAATGCCTATGCATGAGGTCCGTGAATCTTTGTTGGTGCATTCGTCGATCGAGGCATCACTTGTAAACTCAGTGCATACTTGGCGTCACGAATCTTTGTCTTAGGGATATCTGTCTCCCTAACCCTCGGTGATGGTAAGCTAGTCTGAGTACATCTTGGAAGTAGACTACGTGGCTTCTCTCAGCGATCAAACAAGTCATCAATCCTCGGCAGTAAGATGCAGATTCATTGATCGTAACCATTCAAGCTGTCTGTAGTGATACAGTCGAAGGGTCTTGTCCTTCTTCTTCGCAAATAGAACAGGAGCGCCCCATGGTGAAGTGCTCGGTTTAATGAACCCCTTGTCCAGTAACTCCTGTAGATGGACTCTGAGTTCCTGCCCGACTCAGGCGGGTGCCATCTATGCGAGGAGTCATAGAGATGGGGCGAAATCTGAGGTGTAACCTGTCCCAAAGTCTAACCCTCTGCGGAGGCTGACCGGTAGCTGCATTCGAAAAAACATCCTCATACCATAATCTACTCGAGGAGATCTAAGTCCGATCTCACCTCGTCCTCGAAATGGGAGGCTTACTAGCCAACATGACTATCCATGACACTGGACTCATTACACCTTATAGGCCAGAAATATATGCTTGCTCCCCTGAAATACTACACGAGTACCGTCTTGCGTGTAGGCGGTAACCCTCTTACGCTCACAATCAGTAACCCAACTTTTGTAGTATCGGCCCGATCCATCTAGGATGACGTCGAGACTTCGACATATCCATGACCCTCGGGTCCCGCGTGAGTAGAATCCCGAGATCTCTAGCTTCCGAAACCACGACATATCATCCACATCCTTGCTTGCAATCCCTGAGGAGAACTCACATACAAGGGCTCCTCCAGGCCTCGAAACCTCCCCAAGCTAACTTCTATCCTGTGATGCGGCAATGAATGAATACGGCGCTGTAATCAAATAACACTCTGCCCATAGGCAAGATAGAAAAAACGTGCTATGTTGGGTGATCTCTTAGCTTAGATTTGGTGGTATAACGGCGTGAAACAATTTTGAACCCCTGGCGTCCACACTTTTGTGGGCCTCGTCCTCTGCCTTGGCCCATAGCACAGCCTCTACGGCCTGCACATTATGCTTGGAGGTTCATGCGGCTCCACGAAGCGATATTGGCTTCTACGCTGTATAGAGTGTGGAGGAATCAGACGCTATCCTCTCACATCCCTACCATTGCTGGGATTGTATTTGTCAAGAAACCACAGGATCCACTATGCTTTGGAAATCCTCACTCATATGTGTTCTGTGGCAGTGGTAGCACACCATCGACCCGGCGGTAGCAACCGATCTGCCCACGGCAGGATGGTCACGGCTCACAGAACCAGCGTAGACAAAGGCTATGCCTTCTTTCGGCGGAAGAGGCCGCTCTCTCCTTCCCTGCTGCTACTAACACATATCCCGAGTGCTCTGAGCATCTCGATCTCTCTCTCGATGGTCATGTGGTCCCGACCATGAGTTCATGTCTTGCAGCGAAGTCTCTGATGCACCTCGAATGGACAATCTCGGTCCATTCTGAACTTGACCTTGGCATCACGGCCGCCCTATGTCGTCGACAAAAGCGAGCTAACCGAACACGGCCACGTACTCAATCACGTTATGAATTTACTTTGGCTCTGGGAATTCCCTAAGCCTTTGCATAATACGACGATAATGGGAAAATGCCCATGAACAGCTCCTAGAACTCTGCCCAAGTCATTGCCTCTAGATCCTAGGGTCTTACTTGATTCCACCATACTTGGGCCTGCGCCCTGTTTGGAATGCGGCTAGTCTAATCTGGTCATATGGGTGGCTCCATCGCCTCCAAATATCTTCTTAACCTCGCAAAGCTTGATAGTGCGCCACCCGTTGGATCCTCCTCCCTATGAATCGGAGGATGATGTGCCGTGAACCTGCAGGTTACTCGGACCTCTGGCTGCCTCTTTGCGCTAAGCGCGATCACTGAGCCTCGGGAAAGGCCTTTGTTGATCAAATGATCGCCTTGGCTGTACCTCGTGGATGACCTACGTCCTCTCAGCGACTAGCCATCACACCACATGTCAAATGGCAGTTAAGTTTTATGTGACATCTCTAAGGGTGTAACATAGCCAGGAACCTTTATTCACATATGAAAAAAATTTCATACACCGTGTCAATGCATTTCATGATGTCTGAGACAATAATTCCTTTTATTAAATCATACGCAACAAAAATTTTATTTTATTTTATTTCATTTTATTTTATTTTATTTCATTTGATTTGATTTTTTTTTAAGCAGTGAGCAGTGTTCATGAGATGACCAACCAGTGACTTAGGCAGTGCAACGAGTGAAACTAGGTTAAGTCACCTGAGGTCTGGACCACTGAACCCAGTGTCTTCTTGACGCGCCTACGTAGAGGCGACCGCTGCAGTATGATGTCGCGACACCTGGCAGGCGTAGATTAATGGTGGCCCACGTCCATTTGTGTCTTGCCTTGTCCACTTAGCGCACACCGCGCACTAGGGTGCCATGTCGCGGCGTGCGGGCTGCCGGTACGGCCCGGGTCGCGACTGGGGTGTAATCCGCGATACAGCTCTTCTTGTGGCCAGGTGTCGTTGTGTGGCTATACCTTTGTCGCGGCCGTTCCTCTGGCCCAGTGTTGCGGTATTTCTTCTGCCTTGTATTCGCATTCTGGGTGCCCCGACCCTGATAATTTGTATGTAGCTCACAACTAGGACATGCTGCAGCGTTGGCGCTCGCCTCGCCGTGGAAGCGGCGGAGTGTCGCAGGGCCTCCTTGCCATATCGTGGTCGTGTCGTGACGCACTGCTGGTCGTGTCGTGCTTGGCCATGGGCGCCCCTGTGCGCCTGTGTCACGATACAATTTGTTGTATCATGACTAGCACAAAACAAAAATGGGCAATAGCCCATTCCAGTTTCCTGCACAAAAAAAAAAAATTTCTCATTTTTTTTTCCTTTGTTCCAACTATTGTAAGACCACATAAAAAAAAAAAAAAAAAAAAATATATATATATATATATATATATATATATATATATATATATATATATATATATATTCATATCTTTAGTAGAACCAAATAAATTCATAATAATTTATTTCATTTTTTTTTCCTGTTTTACACACTGTAAAACTAATAGAAAAAAAATTTTCCCTCCACATTTTTTTTTTCCTATATGCTATTCACCAAGCATACAATTTCACACAACATACAACACACAACTTATTCATCAAGATGCACACCATTCATCAAAATGCACAATGGATACATGATCCCAGCTTGGGTTCCCGGACCCTAGGTGTTTGTATACCTAAGCTACGATCTAAATTTGTGGCGTCCAGATCAGGGTCGGGTGACAACGTCGACCGGCCGGAATATTCGTGGATCGAATCGGGTAGCTTGGAAACACCACTCCATTGAGTCCACTTTTAAGACTTGAAAATCGACGAGTCTCTCCGCTGTACGGAGAGAATTTTTCTGCAGATCCTGACTTGTCCCAACATTTTGAGCCACACCGAGTAGGGTCCACATACTAACAAAATGAGTAAAAATGGCCACTTGGGCCCATGCATCAATACTCACAAAAATACATCAACTATATTACCATAGTTCAAGAGTTAATAAATCACTCTTAATACAAACATACATTAAAATTTAGAGTTCTAATACATGTTTTCTCGAAAATGTCAAGCCACAATCGACTTTCTTTAAAAGTGGCCTCAGTGAGCGTTGTCCACTCCGTCTGGCTCACTTGTCACGCAGAAATCGCGTCTGCCCAGTGGGTGGTATTTGGTAGTGATAATCTCACCACATGGGTTACTCACACCTAAGTGCATGAAATAGCGGCTTAAACACCTCAAGCGAAATACATGGTCCCTACTTGAATGTCTATATACCAATCGCATGTCTCGAGTCCTCACTGGAGCTCCTACTTTATGCCTAAATGAATGTGAAAATACAGGTTTTTCAAAACAAAGGTTTTGTTCTCAAAAACTTACTCACAGGCTTTCGGTAAATATGTTGGACAACCATACGGGGTGGTGTTGGGTAATTCTCAGAAGCAGGTCATGAATCCGCCTCGAGATGAGCTTTGTTGGACAACTCTCAGGCCCGATTCTTGGAGAATCTTCCTTGAAATTTCTTTCCAACCATTTTCACTTTTCTTTCATTTTCGTGTCATGCACTCACACCTATCGTTCTAGGGTACCCCAATGCATATGGAATGCATTATGTCATTTCCAAACAATTCATGATAATATATTTTACATGCATATATTAACAAAAATTAATTCACATACATCATGTTATTCAATTCATAGTAATAACATCAAAAATTAAACTCTGCAGACTGTAACAATTAAAGCAATTCATTTTGAATAATGACAATACAAAATTCACACCTGACTCACGTGACAGGTGAGAACCCTAGGCTCGGCCATGTTCACGGCCACACAATAGGAGTTTTCTCCTCCAATCCCAATCGTTGGAACTAAAAACACCACGGCCATTGACTCAGTATCTCTATCAATTCACATGGCTCTTAGCCAAAGAATAAAGCAAGTAGGAAAAGATCCCTCTGCTCTTGGGTTGTGAATTCTACAAATTGATGTCCATAGCGTAGCCATAGTAAGCGTAGATCAACTTTGCTTCTTGGCGACGAAGCGAAGTGTCGATCGGAAATCTAGAATAAGTCACACTTTCTCTCTACAAGTCTCCCCCCTTTCCACTTTATACGTTTCATAGCAATTGGAGAAGATGGTGGTCTTTTTTTCTTATTTTTAATCTTTTCACTTAATTCCCTTTGCATCATTTAGTTTGATTTTAAAAGCTTTTGGACACATGGCTTAATCTAAGCCATTCATCTCCATCCTCTCACTAATCATGCAACATGTGTCACATGGGTACATATAGTAGGTGACTTTTTTCCTCACATGTCTCTACTGACCGTCATACGGCATAGACACGGTGCCTTGAAAACGTGAAATTTCATTGTCTCGGGTCGAAGTCGATGTAGTATTTGGGTTCGCGAGACTGATTCATGATGAGAGTCGGTTTCATCATCCGAGATCTAGAAAAATTTTGGATTTTTACCTAAATTACCATTTTACCATTTTTCAAAAAATTAGAATTTTCTCGGGTTTTACACAAATAATGTCAACTATTATTCCTGTTGACATGATCAAACTAACCAGAGTCAAATATTTCATACAAATATTCAAACCATAAAACATCATATCTCCACATCTTCTTTCATAAGCATAACAAATCTTAAAATACTTTCATGCAAAATCTCTATTTGATCCATGGACAATCAAAGGAATAAAACAAATCAAACTTTTCCTCATTCAAATTACATAAAAGGAAAATAAATATATTTTTCGAAAAAGACTATATAGATAATCTTTACGCAAAAACATATAAAATATTTTCTTTTGCAAAAGTTGTATTAATATCCCTTACCTCAAAGGAGTACTCAAAAGCTTTGAAAGAGCTAATCCGAATAATTTCACCTCAATGAAATATTTCTCCTAAAATAATAAGGAAGAAACTATCATCATTACTTATTTATTCTTAAACCTTTCCTAATTTGATATTCTTAACAATACAGTATTATTTTTAATTTTTAATCCATAATAATAAAGTTAATATGAATATTTATAAAATTTGTGATTTATAAAGTTTATTCTATCAACATGATTTTTGTTCACCTCAAGTATATTGACAACTTTTCAAATGCTATCTATTTGAATTAGGTAGTTTTTCAAATTTTATAAAACTCATATTCTTTTCTGATCTTATTTTAATAATTTATTTTTATGCTCTTAATCCGAAATAAATCTTTTACTATAAATAAATAATATTAATAATATTTTATAAATTATATTATTACACAATACTCATCTAGTCTTTTTACCTAACAATTATCATACTTGACATGAAGTATTGTGAATCTTATTTTCTATAATTGCTCGATAATTACTCTAATCATATTCCCTTATCTAAATAGAATTCTCAATTCTTAATAAGATTTTACTTGCCAAAATACATATATCTTAAATGATGCTGAAAACCAAGGTGTTAAGTTGACAACTTGAAACAACCGATCAGCACGGAATACTCGTGGATGTCGGGTAACCGCTACCACTCATGAAAATCGGTAGTCGACACACCCCACCTTCTAGCCGCGGTGTGCGGCCCTCCTGAGAAATGCCCGGTAGTTACCTCACAACAACTAGAAACTCCTGTGAAGCGAAAGCGTATTACTTGTAAACCTCGTATAAAAATTTTTCTTTTATTTTTCTAACCTTGGTTTTGAAAAATCTTGGCGAGTAAAACCTCGACGGCATGAGCTGCATATAGGATGTATTCAAATCATATGCTCCTTTACGATTTTCAACTTTTTAAAATATGGCAACTGACATTATTCTCTACATTTTCACAAAACTACACTATGTACATACACTGTCTTCCATTATACAAATTGAAGTATATTCTTACAAAATATTATTAGTACAGCTTGCACATGTCGGGAGAATCTACTACGCGTGTCAGGAGTGCCTATACCTGGAAAATAGTTTTTAAAACACAAAAATAATGAGCTAAACGAGCTCAGTGAGTGTATGTTTTATAAAGTGTTTTTCTTTTTCGGAAAACATCTCAAAACTGAAACTCTCTTTTACAGAATATTTTCCAGAAGTCTTGCTTACTTACTTTAAAGTTTCTAAAACTTTATGTACTTGCTTGCTTTTAAAAGTTTATAAAACTTTTAATACTTGCTTGCTTTGCTTTGCTTTTCTTTAAAAGCTTATAAAACTTTTCTCAATTCTCTTGTTTGCTTGCTTTACCTCGCTTGCTTTAAAAGGTTATAAAACTTTTTATAAACCTCTTGCTTTAAAAATGTATAAAACATTTCTCAAATATCTTGCTTTAAAAAGTTTCTAAAACTTTTTATAAATACTGGAGCCTGGGCTCAACCGCATGCTTTGAAAAATAAAACGAGACCCTGGGCTCAACCGTTTGCTTTAAAATCACCACGAGAGCTTGGCTCAACTACTCGTTTTGAAATAAGCGGAGCACATGCTTTCAGCCATTGCTTTTAAGAAATCTCCTGGGAGCTGGAAACCAGCGGGTGCACCAGTGGTTGATTTTTCAAAACTATATAAACATGCTTATAAATTAGCAACCACTTGAGGCCTTTCCTGCTTGTTGTACCCTAGTGAACACGGGAGCCTAGGCATCGACCATCTTGCGTTGGAAGGACACGTGTCGCATCACTGGGTGGAAGGGCTTTGGGCACACTTCACTCCAGTTCAGGTAAATATGGTGTAAATTGACTGGGTCTCCATCGTATAATTTAGTTAGAGCTCTTAGCCTTATATACTCCTATACGTGCCACGGTCTCCTTTAAATGCCATGATGCTTGACCTAAGTTTGCTTGAGCCGGGAAAAACTAAAATGTAACATAGTATCCTAACACCACGGGTGCACGTACGAATTTTCTCAGCCGGTTTGCTTGCTTAGGGCAAGGTTTTAATTTAGGCTTTGTTTTTCCACAAATATTCTTTTTGCTTGCTTGCTTGCTCTTTGAAATATGGTTTAAAAATTTAAAACCATTGCTTGCTTGAAACATGGTTTAATAATTCAAAAGCCATTTTCTTGCTTGCTTGCTTGCTTGCTTGAAAAATGGTTTAATAATTCAAAACCATTTGCTTACTTGCTTGCTTGCTTGAAAAATGGTTTAATAATTCAAAACCATTTGCTTACTTTCTTGCTTGCCTAAAAAATGGTTTTACAACTCAAAACCATTAAATACCGATTAATAAGCAGTTTAGAATAATAATACACTAGTATTTGAGAAAAATAGGTTTAGAACACTCACCTTTTCTGCTTACTAAACTTGAGCACAATTCCACAATTTTCCCGCCTTTGCTTTTAGCCTACACACTCAAATGAATACGGCGAACATATTAATTGCCTACGTATAACGTAAATTTAACGTACTTCCTAGCTCTTATTCATACTTAACAAATATCGCTTCGCCTCGGCGGCGAGGTACGCTATATTTTTCATCGAGTTCCAATCTTATTTGAACCTATCGTAATCATTTAGTAAGGTTCCCATACTAACGGTGCATGAATTTAGGCTTAATATGCGAAAATACAACATTCTAGGCATTTTGGGCACACCTCTGACCTGTACCGGTACAGGTTGCATTTTGTTGGGGTGTCTGGGGTACAACTGGACTGTCTGCCGTGCAGGTTAACTCCTAACGGGGTGTCTGCGGTATAACACATTCCTATAGGTACGACTTCAGTACTTGAGGTACTTCTTTTGCCACTTTTGGTACCAACTTTCTTCATACAACTTCCCCATTCCTTAATACCTCAAGAATCATCATGGAATTCATCTCAAACTACTCCATAACACTTGTATTGGTGGTTTGGAACCTCATACCACAAAACCCTAGGTGAAAATCTTATGAATTCAACCAAAGGTCCACCAATTCTTCTAAAAACCATATAAATATGATGATTCCATGTTTATTTTACACCAATTGGGGTTTTACCCACATAACCCCAACAAAAATCTAAGGTTTGGGTGATCTCTCCACAAAACCCTAGACAAAGGAGGAACAATTCTCCAAACCAAAACCTTAGGAAATCAAAATACACTTGATCCCAAGATGAAAACATACCTTTTTGATCTTCTTCTTCTTCTCCTCCTTCTTCCTCTTCTTCCTCTTCTTTTCTCCCTTCTTCTCCTCTCCTACGTTTGCCCTAGCTTTTGTGAGACAAAATGAGACTTTGGTTTGTCTCTTCCCATTTTTATAGTCTCATATTTTACTTAATTATAAGTGGGTCCTTAATCTCTCAAAAATTGCACATCAACTCTTGGAATTTTTATTATGGCCCATTTCTACTCATTTTATGATTTTCATATCCCTGATGGAAATTACAATTTTATCCTTGTTCTAATACAAATTCCGGGTTCCATAAATTATCATTTCATATTTTTCATCCTTAATAACAACTCCCAAAAATATTACTAGTTCACTTGGTGCTCTTATCGCCTACGATTACATATCTTGTACACTTTCTCGGGACGGGCATTACAAATCTCCTTTGTATAGAGGCTACACCAAAATTTATAACCTACTCGCAACCATATACACTTGACCACAGGTCCAAATTCGAGTAAAATAATGGCCTCTTGGGTCCTTGCATCAATACTCATCAAATATATCTGACGAAGAATATATATCATAAGTTCATGGTTTACATTACTCTTAATACAACATATAGTAAACCTTAAATTTTAATACATGTATAAAAGATAACTACCAAAGCCACAACAGGCTTTCTTCTCCAAACGACCTCGTGAATATCGCCTTCCCGATTGCTCACCATTACCTAAAATAGTGATCCCTCGACCCGGGGTAAGGCAAAGCCCGATGAGAAAATTTCCTGCAGGTTACTCCCGGCTTAAAGTGCGCATGCATGGCAAAACAAATAGCATTCAGAAGTAATTACATGAACTCTTTCGAATGTCTATGATAACCCATGTCTCGGGTCTCACGACTCCTCACACACTTGCCTAAGCCATGTATGAAATACCCAGTTTTCAAAACAAAACTTGTTGTTCTCGAAAACACACTTCAGAATTTCGGTAAAAGTATTAGACTACCCTATGAGACGAATGTGTTGGAGAACCTTCCTAAACAATTCATGGGCTCCTCAGGCGTGTAATTGTTGGACCATCTCTGACACAATTCTCAGGAAAATCATCCATTGAAATTCCTTTGTAAACATTTCGTTTTTCTTTCATTATGTCATTCACTCTTTTTAATTTCTAGGATTTGCCCGGTGCATATGGAATGCATGATGCGGTCCAAGCAACGTTAAATACTTAATATATTCGCATGCATATATATTAACATAATTAAATCACATAAAACATGTTATACGGAATTCACAATCAATTACCAAAAATTAGCTCACATGGGCTAATTAACAAGCTCTGGCGATTCATTTGAATCGCTCGGCCAAGCAGCATTTTAACGAAAAATAATTTTGTGTCCCTTTATTCATGTGAGCATTGAAACCCTCGGGGTTATTATTTCACGCCACAAAAGCAAAATTTTCTCACTCGGTTTAAAGCTTTTGAGGCCGAATTTACAGCTAAAGCAAGTATCGAGCATTCACATAAACCATAGCTCTTAAACAAAGATTAACGCAGTAAGGAAAAGATCCCTACTCTTGGAGTTGTCGAGCTCCACCCAAATCTATGTCCCACGCATAGCCCATGCGTAGAGCAGCTGCTTTCTTGCTCAGTTAAAAGCCCAGACGGTCCAGTCAGCTTGATCCTAGAGAGAGAGAGAGTGCTCTTCTCTCTCTAGCCTCAGAAAATTCCAGCCACTGCACCAACCTCCAGCCTTCTGCCCGTTTTGGTATTCAAATTTGAGAAGATGACACTATTGCATTTTTTTGTCTTATTCATTAAACATTCTTTTAATATCATCCATGTCCTCAAGCCTTGGATTTTTGACACTTGGCACTATCTCGGCCGTCCGTTTCCATCATCTCTCTAATCTCGCAACATATTACTGTAAAATTACATATTATAGGTGACTTTTATCGCATCCTTTGTGTCGTTTCTGACACGAATATATTCTTTCAGCGATGCAAATTTCGTCTCGAATTTAAGTAAAATTCGACATGGTAGCTATATTTGGCGAGCGATTCAACGGTGAAGTCGTTTCATCATCGAGATCTAGAAAATTTCTGATTTTTACGAAGCCAATATTTGCCCTTTTCAAAATTAGAATTTTCTAGTTTTACATCTTCAAATACCTATCAAATACATATATTTATACAAATTTAGCCTTTTTAAATTTATCTTATTTGTTTATTATTATTTCCTTTCAAAACTTATCCTCAAATATTTGTTTCTTTTTTTTTTCTAAAATAAATCTTGAATATCTAACATTATTCTTTTTTTTTTTCAAGCATCCGTCATTAATTGAATTTCCTAGATTTCTTATACCTAAGTTTTCAAAACTTATTTTATGAAGGTTTTTAGGTCTAATAAATTATGTATATCACTACTACAAAAATTTAAGTTTATGACACCATATATGTTATGACGCTTTTTAAAAAATGCCATTGTTTGGATAAAATTTAAGGGCCAATGACACTTAATTTAAAATGTCATTGTCTTATGTGAGTAATGTTTATGATGCTTATTAAAAGTGTCATAGTTAAAAGTGTTATGTGTAGTTAGCTTTACGTAATGAAATAATTCACAACTTGAACCATGGCACTTTTAGAATGTCATTGAAGTAATACTAAGAATTTTGTAAATAGTGTCATAATCTATTCTTAAGTTATACTCTCTTTCTTGATTAAAAAAAAAAAGTGACTCTCTTTTTATAAAAAAATGAAAAAGGAAAAACTTAAGTGATACTCTCAAACCCTACCTTTCTAATCCCACCTTCAAACTCCATACCCCTTAAGCCTTCCATGGAGTGGATTTTGGAGAAGAAGCAACTCAGAATATGAGGAGAATAAATCTAGGGTATTCATGCCGATGATGTAGAGAAGGTCATCAACAAAGGAAAAAAAACTAGAAGTTACTTTTTGGTTGTTCATGGAGTGTATTTTGGAGAAGAAGCAACTTAGAATATGAGGAGAATAAATCTAGGGTTTTCATGTCATGATGTAGAGAAGGTCATTAGCTAAGGAAAAAAAAACGCAGACTTTACTTTTTGGTCGTTCAAGAGAAGAGGGTAAGTTTGGGTGAGAAAAGATTGGATCTTTTATGCCACGTGATTCTCATCTTGAGAAACATTGAAAGTTTTGAGGATAAAGCAAGATTTAAGAGAAAGTTTGGAGCTTTTCAACTTTTCTTTGATTTTAAGCAATACATGTGATTTTTAAAATCTTTGATGCTTAGGAGGATTATATTCTTGATTTTTGTTTTAGAACATTGTTGTGGGTTTCTTGGTTTGCTGCAAATTATTAATGCTAATTTGGGAAATGCCCTTAATTTAGAAAATAAACTTTGTTCTGTTTCCGTGGGATGACTCATTTGGTGGGATTTGCCTCTGGTTTTTTAACTTATGTGGATTGTTTCTTCTTTGATTTCATCTGTTGATTTTATTTTTTTTTTCATATTTCAAGTGGTCTTGGAGTTGAGTTTTAGCTTAATTTTCAGTCTGCTATGTTTCTTGTTTCATGTGTTGGGTTTGGTTTGGATGAGCTCTTAACTAGAAAGATCATAATAAGGGCAGTTATCCTTGGAAGCTGGAGGTAAATGTCTTGTTTCCATCATATGTACAAAGATCTGTACATATCACTAACTTTATGGTTTTTTTTAGATAAGTTGTTATTTGGAAGTTTATGGTGTATAATCTCTTTTGTTTCATCTATGTTGCTTGGCATAACCTATTGCTATTCGATAATATATTTGTTGTATGTCATAGTGTTAGCAATGGAGTCTATGTAGGTGGATTTTTTTTTCTTATTTTTTTTGGGTGGTTCCCAGGTAGTACCCCTTAGGTTGCCAATCTGAAGCAATGTAGGACACCGTTAGAGGAGCTTGATTCTTGAATGAAGAGGAAGCGAGATAGTTATAGGATCAATTGATGATCTTTAGAAACTCCCGGGATAAATCACGGTGTAACAAAAAAAAAAAAAAATCATAGCATTCCACTGAATTATATATGAAAGAATGGTGGATAATTTGTAGGATACGTTTAAATCAACCTAGATTACCATGTTAGAACACAAAGCATAATAATGGAGAAAAGTTGAAGTGCATGCGATTTGGATCCATGGTCGGCTTTGATGCGGAATCAATAAAACACACAAAGAAGCGATCGATGATCAAAAGATCTTCTCCCGAATGGCCTTGATGACAACGGCAATGAGAATGCCTCTCAGCGATTAAATAATTCTCTCAATCACAGCCCATGTGAGAATAGATTATCACGCATCCTTAGGGTTTGGGAGGGACTTGAGCCTTCTATTTATTGAGTTCGACCGGGCCCTCTCATTGGAGTAGGGCCATGCCTCGACCCACACTTGCCAACCCCATATGATTTATTAAACCTTATAATCTCGATTAATTAGACGAATAAATCGATTAATTCCAATTAATAAGCCCACTTTATGAAAATCTTACATTCTCCCACTTGGCGATATTAGTGAAACAAAATAATGCGCACCTTTATATTGGTCTGAGATTATTCTTGTAATTAATCCGATCCATAAAGTCTCGAACCTTTGAATCATGGCGGTAATTGCATGTACTCAAGCGAGGCCCCTTCCATGGTCACAAATTCTTTTCAACTTTACTAATGGATTCAATATGGTAGTGTGTTTAAATGGACAATACCTCATGAGTACTTCATGTGTTATCCATTTTGTTAGTCAAATTCTCTCTCCTTAAGTGTCCACAAAAACCTAGTGTGTGTCATCGGAGAATATCCATCATGGTTCCAACCGAGCACGTATATGTGTTACCTTGATAAGCGACTTTACTTTATGTGTAACAAAACATGTTATTAAAGGAAACCAATGCCAAGAATGCTCACTTTGTACTCAAGGTTTACACAATGCCTCGAATTTTCAACAATTATTTGCTAAACTCAGATAACTACATTCACAAATACCTTATTGAATGCAAAAGAGTTGATAAATTCAATTATTAAAATGTAATAAAATTGGATTGACAGCCTTCATAAAAGCGACATAAAAGGAAACTTAATAGCTCCACACTAATTTGGTATCCGTGATATTCAGCCCATGTTAATGACATGTCGATCAAATACACAAGGGCGAAGGCCTTTAGTTAGCGGATCTGCAATCATATCATCTGTTAATATGTGCTCCACTGCAACGTCATCGGTTTGAACTTTTTCCTTTATAGTCAAGTACTTGACCTCCATGTGCTTAGACCCCTTGAGACCTGTTGACAATAAGCTTAACCGCTGAAGTTATTGTCCTGCAAATATAAGCTGTATGGGCACCATCCACAAAATGAGAACCGATTTAGCCCTTAATGAGGTTTGAGCAATTGCACAGTGGATTCTTTGAAAACGTACTCTGAAACTCGCAGCTTGCATGGTAGAGGATCTGAGATTGATTCTGTTTCTCACTTTTCCATGATACTACACCTCCACGCTGACAAGATGTAACACGTTGTTGACTTCTTTTCATCGGCGAAGCCCATTGAAAGTCACGAATCGAATACCCGACTAAGCATAGGTCTGAACATGTTTATAAATCAACATATAGTACTTTTGTCCTCTTTAAGTGCCTCATATATTAGCCTTCTTGTGACAACCTGATGATCGTGTCACGGGTTGGTGATATCTACCTAGGGAATCTGTTGCAAAGGCAATATGCGGCCTAGTGCATACTTGAGCATACATAATACTCCCGAAGTGCACTAGCATAAGATGCAATTCTTCTTTTGGGCTTTCGATATCGAGATGAGGACATTGTGGCGAGACTCAACTTATCACCTTCTGAGGCAGGGAGCAATTCTGGCTTACATTGTGCATATTGAATCTTTCTAAATACGATCAACATACTTACTATGAGATAAACCCGATAGTCTGCGAAGCGATTCACGTGAATCACCGATGCCCGGCCTGGCGCCTCGCACGAGTCCTTCATATCAAGTTCTTTGACATTATGTAGCTTTGTCTCATCTTGTTAAGCCAAGGTCCTTTACTTGGCGGATATCCATCCATAGAGTATTAGGAAAATGAATTTCCTCCGCACGGCCTTGCGGTATATACATTGATCTACTTTGTTTCTCAGCAAAACCATGTAAAAGCGACAACACTATGAAACTTTCTCGTACCATTGTCTAGAAGCACTTGAGACAATAAATGAACTTTTCAGTCTACATACGAGTTTACACAGATCATTTGCCCTGAAAACCTTCGGGTTACATCATATAGACTTCTTCATTAAGGTCTCCATTGAGAAGTAGGTTTAACATCCATCGGTGTAACTCCATATCGAAATGAGCAGCTGTCACCATGATCACTCTGAAAGAATCTTTAGAAGAGACCGAAAGAGTTGCTTCATAGTCTACTCATACTCTCTGAGTGAAACCTTTGGCTACGATGCGAACTTTAAACTTCTCGATCTTTCCTTTAGAGTCCTTTTAGTTTTATACACCCATTTGCGACTGATAGGTCTATGACCTTCAATTAATTCAATAAGTTCCCAAAACTTCCATTATGCCTCATAGATTGAATTTCATCTCTGTTGCAATGACCTGATTCGGCGGAAGCCCGAAAGCGGCTTCCTCATAAGTTATTGGATGGAGTCACGAGGCAGATATCGTGATCTTGCTCTCTTATATAAGATTTAAATAGTCAGGTGGTATTGCTAATCATCCTCTCCTGGTGGATCTCATGTTGGAGTATCAATAGTCACATCTGTACTTAGAGCCTTAGTGGAACTTCATCAGGCCCATCTTAACAAGATCAAGTCATGAGTTCAATATGGTGTGTGGGTTTCCTGATTATACGTATGGGAGGAATGGTGTGCCAGCGTCTGCTCGTCCTCGATAGTGCGTGACTGGCTGCTGTGACCACATCAAACTCAACTTGTTGTCTGTGATTCCACAATTCTTGTGCCTCCTTGGAATTATAAAGCGGAAATATCCACTTGAATATCTGGGTAGATACAAAGTAACATCGAGTGGTTACGGTCGACTTACTTAATGTTGGATTGCTTTCTGGCTTCGCTTTCTGCGGGACATCTGACCTTAGATGGTTTGGCTAGGCTTACGCCAGTCCATAACTTCGAGGTCGATGGAGCGACTTTTGTAGGTACCACGATTCAAAATGTACAAAGCTGTTTTCAAAGCTTCACCCATAAGCAAGATGAAATTTGTCCTACTAATCATACTCCTTACCATTTCCATAAGAGTGCGATTCGCGCCTTTAAATATACCATTTGCTCAGGACTCCCGAGGCATATTAAAGCGTATACTATCACAGAATCTCACAAGTATTTGTGAATGGCCTTAAGTTTTGTCAGGCATCGCCATGCTTATATAATACTCTCCCACCTCGGTGAATCTAACAACCTTTATGACTTTTTCCCAATTGTTCCTCGGCTTTAATCAGAAAAATCTTGAACTTGTCAAAGGGCTGGAACTTTCTTTAATCAAGTACAAATAACCATATAGAATAGTCATCGATAAATGTGATGAAATAAAATTTCTACATAAGGTTTGCGTATAAAGTCCACTTATGTCGGTGTGAATGACTTCAGCAAGTCGAGCTACAGGAGGCTGCGATTTTTCTTTCTTATCTTGGTCATTTACCTCTACAACCGGTCTACATATCTCTAAGTCATTTTTAAGACGAGGCGGATATTAGTCTTTATCAGCCTTTCTATATCCTTAGAGATATGGCAGGAAGTCGTTATACCATGTCACGTAAGACTCTTCCATAGGTAATGGTCTCTTAAAACAACCTTTTCCAGCCGTATAGCGGCGTATGTCATTGGGAGATAAACTTAATCTGTATATCAGGATTGGACATATGACAGCACCCAACCTTATTTGAATTAAGAAATATTGAAGCAACATTACTTTTAATTTCAAAGAGTAATCATATGAATCCAAACGTCACGGAAACTAAATTAGTGCAAGGAAAGGTACATAAAATGTGTCTTTCAACATCGATTTAAAGCCGAGAATCTGAACTAAAGATTACATCTCCCACCGAACATGACATCAGCCTTCTCGTTGTTTCCTGATGAGCTTTGATTCATCCTTGTTTGGCTTCCTGGGTTTATGAATCCACAGCCCCTTAGTGTCTGACATGATTAGTTGCTCCCTTGTCGAGCCACGAAGCGGATGTTGAAATAGGTTAGTTCCACGAGCAAATTAAAGAATCATTACAGCCAAATGACGTTTGGACATCGAGCTTTAAATTTTGCACACTCCTTCTTCATGTGATATATTCCTTACAAAGAGACGTGATCACCATCCTTTTTCAGAATGTCTTCTTTGGACCCATTATTGTCAGTTATTGCATTAGTTTCTTGAGCACCTTTATGAGTTGACTTTTGAACTTCTTATTTTTTTCTTTTATGGGAACTAGCAGCATACCAGGCCTTAATACTCTTTTCTCCTTCTTAAGTTTCTCTTTATACACTTTTACACTTACAGTTAAGTCATTAATGAGCGAATCTCATCTTGGGAATTGTAGTTTGTCTTTATAATCCCAATCGGGTGGAAGGGTGTTTAGGGCTTGATGCAATCGAAACATCAGGAATGGTAACATTAAGAGCTTGGGCTTCGTCTTTAGGTCTACCATCCTCGGGACATAATCTCTGGCTCGGTTGTACCATCATACTTCATGTTAAAAAGAGCTTTTGAAGAAGTGTTTCAACCTCGACATTAGATGAAACTTCATTCTAACCTCTATGGCACCATCATTTCATAGCGGTCACCGGTCGGTAGTAAACCACTTTTCAAGTGTTCTTGTATGGATTTCTTCATTGTCGATAAGCGATCCTATTGCTCCTCGGTAGCATAGTCCATTTTTTAAACCGATGCTAGTGGTTGTGATATCTGCTTGAAACATCCTTTGTAAGCATGATATGAACATCGCCGGCTCATTCAAATAGAATCTCTTGCATTTCTTAAAAATTCAATCATTAAGGACCTCGATTGAAATGGAATTGCTAGTTCCGCGGGGAAAAATTGGCGAAACAAAACAAAACAATCACAATCCAGCATCATGAATACTCATACAGAGAATTACGCCCACATCATCACATAATCACCTTTGGCGAGAAAATATGACATGCGGTTGTACCTTTCTCTCCCACATGGCGGCCATGAGGTATATTACAATCTTTAGACAATCACCACCTTTGGGTGTATGAACGCCCACTTAGATCAGTCATTTCTCGAAGCACATCATATTACATGTATCCCTCCGTGAGCTAACCGCAAGGGATCACCTCCTTTGGGAGTATGATCACGTAATAAAACGGAGACATCCCGCCTGATATGGTGATATTTCTCAAACCCAATCAAGTGTGCCACTTTGGCGGTCACAACCCAATTGAATCCTTGAAAATCTCTCATACCAGGGATATTGACTTTATGTATCACATTCAATATATATATATGTAATGCCAAATAACATTTAATTCATTAATAATTGATAGACACACTACATGAGTCCTTAAGCGAGTGATATACATGTTAGCTACCATATGTATTTCCAAAACCATAAGAAATACAAGAAAACACCTTAATGCCCGAAAATCTTAGCGTATGAGTTCTTTCTGATTTTGAATGCAGCATGCGGCAGGCATAGCAAAATAAATATACCACGGTAGCCCAGAAATTTCGATATGAGTTTGCGAATATCAAGATTGCCCAAAAGGACCTCACAGCGCCCTCAGCGCCACGAAAAACTCGGCGCGTGTGGCGGCTCGTGGCACGACCTCTTGGTGATTGTGGTCGGCGTTGACGGTCGGTCAAAACATCGGTCGGGTCGTTGATCGGGTCGGGTGAACATCGGTCGGATAGTTAATGGGTGGGTCGGGTGTTGGCCGGTCGGTCATCAGGGTTGGGTCGTTGACGGTCGGGTCGACATACAGGTCGGGCGCAAGCCGGGTTAGAGATGGCGTACATCATCACGTCGACATCCGTTAAGCGAGCAGAGATTCAGCGGATCAGTGAGCAGGTTGGCCCAGGGTCCGACCATTGGCAGGTCATGATGGCGTCATCATGGCGTCATCAAGCGTTCGACCACCTCGGCGGCGATGCCACCCGCCGTCACGATCGTCTCGTCAGTAGATTCAAATATGTAAAATATTCATTTTGGATTTGTAGAAAATCTCCGCTGAATGATGTTAGATTTGAATAAAACCCTAAAAAAAAAATTTCTCCAATTCTTTATGTTTTGAATTCTAATCCATGGTTGGCTCTGATACCAACTGTAGGATACGTTTAAATCAACCTAGATTACCATGTTAGAACACAAAGCATAATAATAATGGAGAAAAACTGAAATTGCATACCTGATTTGGAATCCATGGTCGGCTTTGATGCGGAATCAATAAAAACGCAAAAGCGTCGATGATCTGAATCTTCTCCCCCGAAATGGCCCATGATGACAGCGAATGCCTCTCGCGATTGAAAATAATTCTCTGAATCTGTATGTGAGAATGAATTATACGTATCCTTAGGGTTTGGGAGGGACGGAGCCTTCCTATTTATTGAGTTCGACCACGGGCTCTCATTACCGAGTGGGGCCATCTCGGCCACACACTTACCCGACCCATATGATTTATTAAGAAACCTTATAATCTCAATTAATTAGACCGAATGAATCCAGTTAATTCCAATTAATAAAGCCCACTTTATGAAAATCTTACATAATTCTCTTATATTAACCATCATTAAGGTTATTACACAATTTTCCCGTATCACAAATTCTGCATTTGGAAATTAATTATTCAATAAAATGTTTCTTACTTCTTATACTTTTGAGTTTACAAATGAAAATTTATTCTTCAATACTTTTTCATGCATTCCGCATGAGGGTGTGTTATCATTCAGCCAATCCAATGCAATGACATCTGGTTTGCTTATGAAATATTAATAAATCAGTCATGCAAAATAAGGTATAATGAAATATACCAATATCATTGTTTGAGTACGAGTCAGGAAACTCTTCTTCTCATTCTATAGGCATAAATGTTATATGGGAGGCAATACTGTCCATATTATCACTTGATAGAAAGGGAAAAGAGGTAAATCATGCAGAAATAGTAGTTTTGACTTGAGTTTTTGTAATTTAGGATGGCCATGGTGCTGAGGAGGACAGATTATGAAAATATTATAGTTTTTGTTTTGACATGTGGCTTAGTAAACTTTATGGGCAAACGAGTTTTTCCATGTATTTTATTATGCAAGAGAGTTGTCAGGAAACCCTTAAGGGGTTGTTTTAAATTAAAACCTTGCATGTTTTAAACGAAAATGGATAAATGGACCCGGGGTGGCTATTTAGTTGTTAAATTGTGATCCCAATAAATGGGACACATGGTGTGAAGTATCCGAGGTCACGGATATTCAGGTACTACTTGGCGAGGTTGATTGTAGGTCGAGCGGATGTTTCGGGTTTTAGGGCATCAGCGAGTTTGATTGCTTTACTACTCATTTTATGTAGATTTTGAATCTTAACCACCGTGACAAAAATAAAGATATTTAAATAATGATTGAAGTTGATTTATTTCTAGTACTATCATTGCCTCTTTTAGATCAATTCCTTGCCTCTTTGGAGTTTATTATCTTATTTTAACTATTTTCGAAATGCATGAATTTTATTTTGGGAAGCTGAAAAATCACGTTATGGTAGAATCAATAATCGGTGTTTTTTGGTTTGATACTAAGTGTATGCAAGATATCTCATTTTCATTGAGCATTAGAAATTTTATGTCTTTCAATCGGCTGTTGGTTCTTAAGATTTTTGGTTCACATTCATGTGTTTTATTATATTATTTTATAAGTATAGCTTAGGATTTCCTTTATGCTACTAATATTAATCCATTTTTTGTATATTTTTTATTTGAAATTTCAATTATATTGAAACCTTTTAGAATAAATTAAATTTCACTTTGTTTAGACTTTAATACTTTACTTATTTATAGTTTAGAAAGTTATACCCAAGTATATGGTTATATATCCTATAATTCTTGTTATTGTGAAGTACTTTGTTATTTTTCAGATATTAAGAATGTACATAATGTTAGGTCAACCTTTTTGTTTTATGTCATTCTCTTTTTTGTACAAGTTAGTTTGCATTATTATTCTAATTTAAGTTCAATGTTCATTTAATACCTTGAAAATTACCACACTAGCACTCATCAAAATAATAAATCGATGTCTTAGTCTAGTTGGTACTCTACAAAAAAAATTTTCTTGGTTTTCTATATCTAAAACTTAATTTCCACATTTGAACAAAAACAGATGGACTCATGTGGTGATTTTGATGGGCTTAGCACTGTCCCATAGAAAGATCCTTCACTTCCAACAAATTAAAGAACATTTTGTACTCCTACCCATAGAACTTATGAAACTTGGGAATATTTGTTGTAATTTTGGATTATTGTATATATCAATAGTTTTGTAGCCTTATCCATATGACTTTGATATTATTTTTCTCCTTTATATTACTTTCATATTATGTGTACATTTTCAATAATTATATTGTTATATAAGGATTTATGGCCAATGAAATTAATGAAAATAGGATTTTTAATGTGATAAAGATGATGACACTTGTAATGACTGTCATGATTCTAAAACAAAAACATATAAAAATCAATGACACTCAAATAAGTGTCACAGTTAAGATATTAGATTGAAATATTACGAGTAGAGAATTACACTTTAAATGAATGTCATAGTTTTGATTCACAAAAGATGATGCTCGAAATAAGGGTCATTGTATGTAAACTTATACAATGACAGTCAAAACCATGATGCTTTAGGGAAGCGTCATTGTAACTCTTTAATATTATTCATAACAAGAACTTTTTGGTTTTTTACCACATTATCTTTATTTTATATTTCACTTACTTGTCAAATCGTGCGAAAGATTTTGACTTTTGACTACTTTACTTTTGATTCATCTCTAAAATTCCCACTTATATAATTTTTTGTTTGTTTTTTTTACTTGTGTGGTCCCTACTTTTTTTTTAGGTTAAATTATTCTGCATTTTTAATTCCCTACAAACTCAAAGCCTACGATTTACTACTTTTTTTTTTTTTATTCATTCCTGAGCTCATAGCTTATAATTGGTTTCCTACTCTTTTTTTCTTTTCTTTTAATTCTCTACTCAAAGCAATTCTATACAACACCACTAACCATTATTTTGTTTTATTTCCTTTTTTAAGAAAGTGAGTGTAATATAAATTTAACTTCTTTAGGCTTGACCTAAACTTAAAGAAAATTAAAAAAAATCTACATAAAATAATTCTAAAAAATAATAAAGGAAAGATCTTACCTTTCAAATTCTTTTCTTCAACCCTAGATTCGAAGTCTTAGGTTTTCCGATTCTCTTCAAATCCTAGATTTTACAACTTTTGATTTCCATCGTTTCATGATCAAGAGATGGAGGCTATGCAAAGAACACAAAAAGGGTTTATTAATAATATTTTTTTTCTATTTATACTTAGGGTTCCTTAGGAGAATTACCCTTATACCCTTAATTTAATTTTAAATAATTATATTTTTTCTACCCTTAAAATTAATTACGGGGTATCACACCAAAAGCCTAGTTTTTGTGAGAATTGATGGATCCCCCTTATGCATGATCTTTTTCATTAGAAAAATTGGTTTTGCTCCAAATCATTTTGTTTTGTTTTGCCTATATGAAAACCTTGGTTTTTTGTTGTTTAAAAATAAAAACGGTTTAGGTCTTAAAATCTCAGTAAATTCAATCAATGTTCCTTGACAATGATTTTGAATTCAATTCCTAACATCCAAATGTCGTTTTAATGGTAGCCTTAATTACTAACAGTCAATTTTTTTGAAACTTAAATAATCAGTTATGATTTATTCTCCTATAAATTCAATCCTTCTCGTTATGAAATTTATAGAAATCCATATTCTCCAAACTCCCCTATTGTTCTTGGTTCCAGAGTCTCTCTAAAGACCTGTTTGATCATAAGGAGTAAAATTCCTAAGGACAATGTTCTAAACCACTGACTGGCCCCTTTTGCTTCACATATGTTCTTCTGCCTTAGACATTCCACCATCTCCAACATTTCAGGTGAACTCTCGGCGATGTTTTTAGGAGTGAGCGAATCCACTTTGGCGAAAAGTTATCGGTTTAAGGTTCACTAGTTGGACTGGTGGTTGAATCGGTAACGTCATAAATATATATTTTATAATAAATTAATAAATTAATTTTATATAAATTTTGATAGCATTTCATCTGTTTGTGAAACTTTTCACTAAATTTTATAGTTGTAGTAGCTATCATATATGATTTTTTAAACAAGATATAAGATGATATATATTCATAATGACCAAATTAAAAACAATAAAGGAAAAAATAAAAAAAAAACTTTTATTACTGATTAGATATCCCATATGTATTCATATTTTTAATTATGTACCGGATGAATGAATGATAGTGAATTATCTCAAATTCAATTAATCTAAGACGGTCTTTGTATTGGATGATGTGATGTGAGGCTATGTTTTCTAGGTTTTTTTTGTATGATTGATTGTGTAAGGTTAATTAATTCAGTGATTTTAGTTCTTCAGTTCATATGAGATCATCGACCTCATTGAGTATTTAAGCATTTCCTCTCCTTTACTTAATATTTTCTTAATCTCCTTAAAGATCTAAAGAAAACCCACAATGATTTCCAACTTGAGCTTTGCAAACTAGAGAGGATCATGTGTCATCCTCACCCCCTTGGATATTCCCTTTCTCCACCTGTTTTCCCAAGCGAGAGAAAGTTATAGAAAAAAATGAAAGTTGCATATACGACATCCTAAACATGTTTCTAATATGGAAACATGAAAAGAAATAGGATCTTACATACCTCCAGCCATTAATTTTCTGAAAGCTTGAAAATGGATCACAAAGAACCAACTCATAAAACCTTTTTGCTTTCCCTTACTTTGCTCTCTCGTCTTGATGGAATTCTCAAAGAATGAATGAAGTTTTTGATGTGATAGAGCAGTAAGAGAGGACCCCTTTATATAGTAGTTCTTCCATCAAGAACTACAGTTGTATTAACCGAGAAAGGGTTACCACTTTAAACTTTCAAATTTCAAAGTTTCAAAAGTTGAAACTTTTCAAAAGGGTTGCCCCATTTCATAATCTTATAAAACCCTACATTCTCCCACTTGGTGCAATCATTAATAAAACCTTTAAGTTAAGAAAATACATGAATCATATAGATAAGTCCTCAAATAATGAGTATTATCAACTATGTATCACAATGCATTTTGATTCTTAATTACTTAATGAGGTAACAAAAACATAATGAATAAACCGATGTTTATTCTGGGTCCAAATATGAAATATACTTTCTCGAATGAATAAAGTGCACATAAAAATGAGAAAATAGCTGTATGTATAAGAGAATTTCATGAACTAAATGTATTTATACAATTACAAGAAGAAACAATCCCCATTACGTTTTACATGATCCTTGAATTTCGTAGATTTGGCATGCCTTTAGTCAGAACGACTATCATCAACTCGGTATAATATGCTTAATGACCACTTGTTTTTTCCTTAACATGTTCTCTAATATTAAGTATTTGATGTCGATGTGCTTTAGCCGACTCTCACTCTTGTTATTCTTGGCAAGAACACTACGGCTGAGTTGTCGCAAATCCTCTCGATGGCCTAGAAATAGAATCCACAACTCCAAACCATCAAGTAAACTCTTAAGCCATACACCTTGTGAGGTAGCCTCAAAACAAAGGCGAATTCAGCTTCCATGGTAGGGAGTGGCAATCAAATTTGTTTGACACTTATCGAAAACAAACTCATAGGCCATGATGAAAATGTACCCATATGTTGATTTACGAGTCAACATAGCGGCCAGTCGAGTTATTAAAGTGCATTACATGCATAAGCATATAATCTTTAGTTCCTTGTAGATATCTCATGACTTTCTTTGCGACTCTCGATAGTCCATGCACGGATTGCTGATATTGCTCTAAGCGTGACGCCCCTCACGGTGTCAAGGGTGTCATTTTACTATAAACTTATAAACTTTAAGCTTGTTTATTCATATAATGTTAAACATTTAACTTGTAATATATTCTGTAGCAGCGGATTACAAAATATATATGACACACCGCCCCTACCGGTAGCGGTGTCTTGCGTGACCACTCCCGCGAAATCTAAGCGGGTTACCTCCCAGCGACCCGGAAATTCCTATGAAGCGACGGTATTACTTGCTTAATCCTCATTATAAAAATTTTCCTTTTCTCCATAGGATTTTGTAAAATCTCGGCCGACATATCCAGTTGCATAGGACATGTCCCCAAAATCACTGTATACCTGATTTACGGAGTTTCCTAATATGGCAACCAGCAATATTCTTACAAAAGAGCCTCAGGCTCACACATTTCCACAAAATACACTATGTACATACATATGTTCCATTGTACAAATTCAAAGTATTTCCTTACATAATATTTATGATCTGACACTTGTACAAATTTCGGGAGAATCCTAAATCCTACTCGCGTCAGGAGTGCACACATTACTGGAAAATAGTTTTAAAACACAAAATAATGAGCTAAAGCTGACTCGGTGAGTGTATGCTTTATAAAGTGTTTTGCTTTTCGGAAAATATCTTAAAATTGTAAAACTTTCTTTTGATATATTTTAAAAGCCTTGCTACTTACTAAAGTTTCTAAAACTTTCTGTACTTGCTTGCTTTTAAAAGTTTATAAAACTTTTCTCAAATCCCTTGCTTGCTTGCTTTACCTTGCTTTACTTTAAAAGTTTATAAAACTTTTTATAAACTTCTTGCTTTAAAAGTTCTAAAACTTTTCTCAAATCTCTTGCTTTAAAAAGTTTCTAAAACTTTTCTCAAACCTCTTGCTTTAAAAAGTTTCCAAAACTTTTTATAAACACGGGAGCCTGGGCTCAACCACATGCTTTAAAATAAAACGGGAGCCTGGGCTCAACCATTTGCTTTAAAATAAAATGGGGCACTGGAGCTCAGCGTTTAACTTAAAATCCTACGGGGCCTGAGCTCCGGCCAGGTCGTTTGAAATCAAAGCGGGAACTGGAGCTCATGGGTTCCTTAAAGCAAACCTGCGGGACACGGGTAGATGCATGAGTGGTTGATTTTCAAAGGCGTATGATCATGCTTATAAATCATCAACTTCAGAGGCTTCTTTGCTTCTTTGTACCTAGTGAACAAGGGCACGGGCATCAAGCGAGTGTAGGTGGATGGACACGGGTCGCCACCCCAGGTGGAAGGGCTGGGCACTTCCTCCACCTTTTCAGTAAATATGGTGGAATTGACTGGTCGCCATCCATATAATTTAGATAACGCGTTAACCCCATATACTCTGTCGTGCCACGATCTCCCTTTAAATACCATGATGCACGTCCTAAGTTTCTTTGACAGACAAATCTAAAATGCATGTATGATATCCTAACACCACGCATACGTCTGAGCCCTCACAGCCAGGTATGCTTGCTTAGAAGTGAGTTTTAGTTGAACTGTTTTTTGAAAATACTCTCTTTGCTTGCTTGCTCTTGAAATATGGTTTTACAACTCAAAACCATTTGCTTGCTTGCTTGTTTGAAACATGGTTTAATAATCAAAACCATTGTTTGCTTTAATTATGGTTTTATAATTCAAAACCATTTGCTTGCTTTTCAAATATGGTTTTAAATCAGCCCATTAGGGTTTGGAAAATAGACGCCACCGAGCCCTTTCGCGGACCGAGAGAAGACGGGGCGGTCGTTGAGGCCGCTTGAGTATTCGAGATTAGCGGCTACGGCGGGTTGGGGGCCCCGGTCGCTTAGAGGATAGCTTTAGCGACCCGTGATCATGACAAACCAAGGTAGGCGGAGCAATTATGGGAAAGACTCCCATGCGATGCAGAGAATAGAATAACCCTTAACCATATACTATCCTGGATTGACCAAATCTTGCTAATAAGGAAGGGAAAATAATAACGAGATCATGTTCGATTCCCCCAATAAGGATTATCTGAAACAAAACGGCTCCTTATATCATCTGGCCAGAATCGATACGAACTAAAATAAGAAATATCCCACGTCTAATGGGAAGGACTCCTATTACCATCAGTAAAATTTGAGCAATCGCGTAAATATAAGACCACCCATCCGATTGAAGATACGCCCAGTGCCGCATACACTCGCCCTCTAGCGGTATAACCTGCCGAAAGCGACTTGGCGTGGACGACCGGGCCTGACCCTCGCCGACCACCGCCTTGCTGCTTTTGCGGAGTTCGTCGGGCGAAGTAGACCCGGCGGCGTCACGGCGATCCGTGCCCACCTGATCGGGCGCTGCGTCCGATACCGAAGCGATCGGGTCGGCCAGCGACCACGCAGCGCTCCGGCCAGTTACGGTTGAAAAACATCATCGATTGGCGTCGATGCATTGGGAGCGATAGTTCCTTTATAATATAAGCGATTTCGATTCTTTGATGGTATCAACAAGGAACCTGGCGGGAATGCGCCCGGTCCAGCCAGGGATCGCGGGGATCCGCAGGGCAATGCGAGATAGCGGACCTGCGGGCGGTGGAAGCGATGCAAACGATACAAAGCGAAGTGGAAGCACTTTGTCGTCGATCAGCGCGATAGAAGAATTAGGAGCAACTTGCAGGGCGGTTAGCATCACGAATCTGACGGACGGAAGGCCGCTGACTTCCTCCGCGAAGGTAACTCGTCGCGACATTTCCAGCGTGAAAGCGAAGAGTCAAGCCCAGGTTAGAGGCACGAGCGGTGGCTGCGGAGGAAACTCGCAATACTCCCAGTGCGACGAGCGTTACATCACCCTCGACGGGAGGCGGGAGAAGCGGTCGTAGGGCGAGAGGTTCGAGAGTCTTCAACGGGGAGCTCGGCCCCGTGTAAGGAGGTGGTTAAAGGGACCAGCGCCCCGGGACACTATGGATGCCTTGAGTACATGGCGAATCACCCTTCCACGCCCGGGGTGTTACGTTATCGACCGTGAGTGAGAATGCAACGAAGTGGAAACTTTCTAGATGGAGCAAGATCCAGGTGATGTCTGTTGTGCTGAATCAAATGGAGTTGCGTAGTATCAAGACCTGTGCGGTCGCGGAGCTTTCGCCTTACACTAAGGCGAGCCTTAGCTGGTTTAATCGAGTCCCCCGCTGTCTATCTAGCCCATTCGAGAGAACTATCTATTGCATTCGTGTCCATTCGCCAGGCAGAGAACGTACGAGGCTAGGGTTACCATGCGTTAGTCGACGGGGCTCGCGGGAAGCTTAAAGTCATACGTCGCAGATTCATGGCAAGGTCCACGAAGATAGGCGTGCAGATGAAAAATTCGCCATCACGGCATTTATTGCGGGTTAGATCTGATCAAAAAGAATCGATGTTTTCCATCTCGAAGAACCCCGAGCAAGCATGGCAGAATTGCTCATGGCGGAGAAATGTATAAATGGCCAGAGCACCGTATCAGAAGGAGAGCTCTTCCACTTTGTGTTAAAGAAGTCTGACGGGATAAGCCGGCGAGGCGAAGCCACACAAAGACAAGGCGGCAGGACAAATCCCCACGAGATGAAACGATCCCGGAGAATCGAGGAAGCATGCAGGCCGCCTGTCCCGAAGGCAGCGGCGTTACCGCTCAGCGCTTCCCACTCGCGGCCTCGGTGGCGGAGTCACGCACGGTATGAAGCGGCGGTTCACGAGATGGCGGCTTCGAATGTCGAGATCCCATGAGGAACGACACGGAAATATTCACGAGTTCCACTTAGGGATTATGGGCATCTCGTCGCGGACAATTGTATTCAACTAAAGAAATAGAATGTAGCCTGGCGGATGCAGGCGTTTCGCTATCTCAGGGAATCAAGCCGAGAATCAAGCCGAGAATCGGGCTGAAATCGGGCTGAGAAATCGAACGGGCTCGACTCGACAACGACGCCTCGGCGGCAATGACTTCGGCCGCGAAGCGACCCGCGGAAATCGCGTGATCTGTTAGCGGGAAGAATAGTTCGACTCAGGCCACGAGTGGCGATGGGCCAGCGAAGCGGAGAATCTGGCGTTAACTAAGCGGCCGTGACTACGACACTACCATCGTGCTCTTCCGGACACGGAGGGATACCGGCACCCCGTGACGACTTCGTTGGTAGTCCGTAGCGATTGTAGCCAACCATATTTGTTCTTCGGGTTTTAATTGATAATGGGAGTTCCGCTGACATCATCTTCGCGTCAGCCTTTGACAAAATGGGCATTGGGAGAGAAAAGAGTTGTTTCAAGTCAGCCACACATCTGCCCGGGGGTTTTCGGGAGAAAAGGGTATTCTGGATTGGGCTCTATTCGGCCCGGGTGCTCACCACACAGGCCGAGCCCCTTGCCCGACGACGACCCGCAGCAAGGTTCCTTATAGTAGACGCCCATCGACATAATAACATGTTGCCCCAGCGGACCCTCTCTCAATGCCGCCAAAAGCCATCCCTCGACATATCACATGATAATCAAATTCCCAGACCTTCGTGGAGTGGGGATGGTCAGGAAGATATTCGGGTGGCGGGAATGCTCTGCGACCTCCACGTGAAACAAAGCGGTCGACAGCGTGAGTGTGGCAATGGCTTGACATGCGTGACGAGTGCTCACGAGCCGAGCCGCCGGAGGAACTAGAGCGGTGTCGCGTGCGACCGGGAACATCTAGCCTCATCGGCTCAGCCCGGCGGAAGACCTCGAAGTCTCCTCACGGTTTTAAGACGAGAATAGAGGCGTTTTTCGCATGGAAGCGAGGTAGACATGGGAGAATCGACCCTCGATGTCACTCGCCGTCGAACACCAATCCGTCCCTTTAAACCGGTCCAAGCAAAGCGCGAGAGCTTTGCTCGTGGCGGCCATCAACGAGGAATCGGCCAAACTTCTCAGCGGGAAGCGATTAGAGAGGTAGAATATCAGTGGTTGGCTAATGTTGCCTCGTCAAAAAAAGCAAATGGCAAGTGGCGACCTCATATCTACTTCAGCGTAAACAAAGCGTGCGAAGGGCGGCTTCAGCGCGGTCGACGCCTCATTATGAACGCCGCGGGCCTGAGCTTCTGATTTATGGATGCATTTTTATTTTGGCTACAATGAGGGCCGGCTATGGACGCGGGCGACCCGAGAAAAGACCTCTTTAGATCACTGACTCCGGGGAACTTTATTGTTATCATGCGATGCCATTCGGTTTCGAAGCGCGAGGAAGCGACTACGGAGGTTAGTAAGCCGAATGTTCCCGAAGCGAGATAAGCGCGACTATGGAGGTATCACGTGACGACATGCTGGTAAATCCGCCCCATGACAATCTCCACCTTCGGCTCATCTCTCGGGCGTTCCCGGATCCTAAGGAATTACAACATGAAATTTGAACCCTGACCAAATGGTACGCCATTATCGGTCGAAGGAAATTTCTAGGCTTCGCTGATCGGCCATATAGGGGGTGAGGCAAATCCGGACAAAATATAAAGCGTACTCGATATACACGTCACCATCGGGAATAAGGAGGTCCAGCGCGGTACGGGAAGGATCGACTTTAAGCAGTTTGTATCAGGGGCTGAGTGACAAGTGTCGACACTTCTTTAAAGATACTGAAGAAGGCCTTCAATGGGGCGAGAAGTGTGAAGAAGCAATTTACAACTTACATTAAAAACAAGGTTCTCCACCCATTCTAGTAAGTCCGTTGAGGGAACTTCTCACTCATGTAGTCGTATCGGACTTCTGACATTGTGATTGCTAAGTCGGAGACAAGGAATAGTCCTGACACCAGTTTACTATTGTGTAGAGCTACGAGAGGAGAAGAGGAGAGTGCGGATGGAGAATTAATGCGGCGCGTAACCACATTTCCAGCTTCAGTCCCTATTTCAAGGCTCATACCATAGAAGTCAAACAGAATATCAGGTAAACAAGTATTGCCTGAAGCAGAAGCCTCGGAAGGCGATGAGTGGGCAAGGCTAGCGGTTCGGCATGCGGGTACAAGCGCGCCTATAAAGAACGAGGTCTGGCGACTTCATCAGCAAGAATTCACTCAGAAAGCGAGAACTTGCTGGACCTCACGAAAAGGGCGACCTCAGTTTGGAAACTCTACGTGGTGGAGCCTCAAATCTTGTAGAAGTGGAGCGAGTCTAATTCTTCTCACCGGAAGGATAGACAGTGAATCTGTACTCAGTTTGGGTTCATGCGCTGACGAAGCGGTATGAGGCGGGTAATAAGCGGGGCCTCAGCCTCGCCCATTCATTTAGAAATCGACCGATGAGAATTATCTGATGACTTCCAGTGGTGGTGGATAAATAGAAGATACCTCGAGGCCAAAGGGTGAAGCGATGATTCTATACCTCAAAGGTCATGATCTATTAAAGAAATTTGTGTTGGTTCGGTCGAGCATGTCACAAGGCGGAGAATTCAGACGAGGCAGGCGAGGTTAGCCTGACCTCCTGAAGACTCCGGTCGTACATTGAATACTTAGCGGAACCTCTGCTCGATCCTTATAGCATGGTCGCGGTAGAGAGTCAGTCTTGAAATTTGGATGGACCCCCCGGATTATCTGATAGACGAAACCTGCGGATGACCCCGAGACGGCCGAAAATAAAGAGCGGGTCGGCGGGTTACGCCATCATAAGGAAAGCCTCTGGCGAGGGATTTTCACACCCTTTCTTAAATGCATTGCGGAGAGGACACCAAGTACGTCTTTGAAAGAGGTGCATGAGGGTATATCACGGGAATCATATCGGGCAGGGCATTAGCGGGGGAAAAGTCTTAAGGGGATCTTTGTGACCCGTACTCGAGGATCTGGTGACCTGGTCGAGAAATCACCCGGATCTTCGAGGAGCACGCGAGATCTCACGCCTCGTCGGAACCCTTAACATCAATCCTAGGTCCACGGCCTTTCCAACAATGGGGTTTGGATATGTGTGGGACCTACCCATTGGTAAGGGCGGTCTGGAAATTCATAATCGTCGCGATGGATTGCCGCCCAGTGGGCGAGGAAAGCGGGAGCCTCACAGCCCACGATTACGAGCAAAGATCGCAATTTCGTTGTGGCGATCCATCATATGGGTTAGCATCCAGGCCACGGTATCCCGGACAACGGAAGCGAGTTCGACGATGCTAGAATTCGAGATTTTGTCTTAGAGGCTCGGGAGTAAAGTATTACTCGTCCCAAGCACATCGCGATCAAACGGACGGTGAAGTCACAAATCAAAACCATAAGCGGCCTTGAAGACTAAGTTAGAAGGCCTTAAAAGTGGGTAGAATGCCTCACGAGTACTATGGGCTACAAGGACAACACAAAAGTCAATGACTTCGGGAAACCCAGTTCGCACAGCCTTTGGCAGGCGATAACCCGAGTGGAGGTCGAGATCAAGTCTCTAGGATCGAGTTAGCATCGGAGGAGCATATTGACTGGAGGCTCGTCTAAACTTAGAACTCATAGACGAAGCGCAAGCGGGACCCAGCGTCACGGAGGAATATCGAGAAAACGGCGAATCTTATGTCAAAAAAGTCAACCCCCCGGGAGCTACATCTTAGGCGACTTAGTCTTAAGAAGCTCACGCGAGGAAGAATCCGGCGCATGGAAAACTAGGCTAGCCCAGGAGGGATCCTTACATCATATCCGGTCGTCGAACCAGGCAATTATGAACTCAAAACAGAAGAGGGAAAAATCTTGCGGCATACATGGAATGCGGAACACCTTAAGCGTTTTTACCAGTAAGCATCAGTTTGTAAAGTTAAATAATGCCTTATCGGATCTTATGTGTCGAGTGGAGCGTTCATTGATTATTTGGTTAGACATCTCAAACAGTTTATAAGATACAGAAAAAGGCACCGAAAGAAGATATATAGACATAAAAGGAAAATTTCTCTTTATTTCAATTGAATTACATTCAGCGGTATCATGATTACATCTTGAGAAATTATCGGTACAAAGCGGTTCCCTCGAAAAAAAAAAAACGAAGTGGAAATAAATGAAAAAGACCGAGAAAGGTGGAAAATAGGAGAAGAAGAAAAAGAGGGTGATAGGGAGAAAGAAAAGAGACGAAAGGAAAGACAAAATGAAAGGAAAGAGAGAGGAAAGAAAGAGGAGGAAGAAGAAGAATAAAAAGCGAGAGGAAGCGTATGAGAGATCGCCACCCTCTCAGGACGTTCACCTTGCGAGCTGGGGAATAGCTTGTGACTCCATAAAGGGGGGCTGGGGAGAAAACACAGCTTCCACATGCGGAAAGGCGGTAAAGGCGGCGGCCCCCAGAATCTTGGAAGAGATCTTCGGCGGGCGATCAAACTTGACTCTTCATCTCCATGCGGATTTCGGTGGCTGCCAGGAGAAGCGAAAATCTGAAAAGTGACCTCCCACGGCAATGAAAGCAGCTATTTATAAAGAAGGTCGGAGTATTCGAAAGTTCGATGCAATCGTTCCAAATTCTCCATAAATCGCATTAAAGGCTCGCCTCTTTCGAGGTGAAAATTAACTAGCAACACGAGCGTTTGACATATCAAACCTCTTGACTAACGAGGCCACGGTAGCAGGGGAGCTGGCTTGACTCACTTTAATGAAGCTCTCCCCATCAATCTGTATCAACGAGCTCTTCCCAGCAGTTCACATAGTCGAGCTCTGTTTAATAGTTGCGGGTGATGAGTTGACAATTCGGCCGCCAGGACCCGAAAATAGGTCGACGACCTAAGGAATCAGCTGCACTTGCGTGCGAGTCGACCCGATGGAAGTCGGCGGCTCGCGTAGACGAAGCTGCGCGTTACGCCGGCGAGCTCCTCCCGGCGAGTTCAGCTCAAGCAACTCGTGACGGGCCCGCGGCGCTCGATTTAGCGAGCGTGCACTGCGCGCAGTCCCGCGAGGAATTCGGATCGCTTCGGGCTATATTGCCACGAAGGCCCTGGCGCCGGGCAGCGCTTTCGATTTGGCGAGCGGAGTCTACGCGCAGTCCGCGTACACGGGGAGTCGGATCGCTCAAGCTATGTGCCACCAAGGCCCGGCGCGGAGCCACGCTCCTGATTTGGCCGAGCGTCACACTCTCCTGAATCACGCTGCACGGTCGGATCAGCTCATTTGCGCCACAGAGCCACGGCGCCGGAACCACGGCCTTTCGATTGGCCAGGCCCATCTACTCTACAGGTCACGCTACGGGTGTCGAGATCAGCTCGGGCTATGTGTGCCGCAAGGCGCGGCGCTAGAGCCTTTGTTGCTGATTTGGCGAGCAGTCTACTGCCTGGTCACGCTACGAGGAGTCGGATCGAAGCTCGTACTCTGAGCGTAACGTTCTGGCGCGGGACCCGCCATTGTTGATTTGTGAGCTCACTACTCGCCTGGGGCGCGTTTGCCTCGGGGTCGGACCGGCTCAGTACACGTGCCCGCTCGGCTACATACGCGCGGTACGGAACTACCATTGGCGAGCTCACTGCCGCGAGGGCGCGCGCCTCCGGGTCGGGGCCGACTTCGGTACACATTGCCACTCGGCTACATCGCCACTTTCGGCTAGAAACGCCACCATTGTGAGCTCGCTACTCGCCTGAGGAACCCGCATTGCCTCGAAGTCAGTTAAACACCGGTACATTGCCGCTCGGCGCGCCCGCTCGGCCAGACGCCACCATTGGCGTGAAGCTCACCTGCCACGAGGCCTGTACGCCGAAGTCGAGACCCATTTCCGGGATACATTGCTACTCGGCTATTCCTGCAGCGAGCTCTTTCATACCATTTCGCTCCGGATGAGCTCACTCGGCCGATTCATGTTGACGGGCTCTTTATAGGATCACTTGGGCGAGCTCTACTGACTATTATAGCGAGCTCTTCCGTGACTCACTTTCCGGAGAGGCTCTGCTCGGCGCTAATTCATGGCGAGCTCTTTCTCTCGGATCCTGGTGAGCTCTGCTCGGCCATTCACTCGTGACTCTTGCTCTGGATCCTTTCGAGGACGAGCTCTACTCGGCGAATTCACCACGGCGAGCTCTTCCCTCTGACTCAACAGGACGACTCTCAGCCAATTCATATCGGCGAGCTCTTCCTCTCGGATCCTTTCGGACAGAGCTCTACTGGTATTCACCACGGCAGGCTCTTCCTCTCGAGATCACTCGGATGACTCTGCTCAACTATTCCTCGTGAGCTCTTCCCATTCGGCTCACTCGGACGGCTCACCTCAGTAATTCATATTGTGAGCTCTTCCTCTCGGATCCCTTTCGGACCGAGCTCTACTCATTATTCCCACTCTGTGAGCTCTTCCCATCAGTTCTCGGGCCAGGCTCACACTCAGTAATTATAGTAGCTGAGCTCTTCCTCTCGAATCACTCGGGCCGAGCTCTACTCGGCCTATTCCTGCGGCAGGCTCTTCCCGCCAATTTTCGGACCCGAGCTCTCTACTCAGTAATTCATATTAGCTGAGCCTCTTCCTCTCGGATCACTTTCGGACGGGCTCTGCTCGGCAATTCACCACAGCGAGCTCTTCTCTCGGCTCACTTTCGGACGAGCTCACTCGGCTGATCCTGTCCGGCGAGCTCTTCCTGCAGGATCACTCGGACGAGCTCTGCTCGGCTATTCACCACTGACCAGGCTCTTCCTCTCGGTTCCTTGGGCCGAGAGCTCTACTCGAGCTATTCACTCAAGCGAGCTCTTCCTCCTGCGGTTCGAGGGCGGGCTCACACCCGACACGTTCACATGGGCGACCTACACCCCGAGAGCGAGGACCGCGTGACCTAAGGAATCAAGTCAACTCGTGTGAATTCAGCCCATGAAGGTCAACTGACTTCGAATCGGCGAGCTACACCAAAAGCTCAAGTCCACCATGACCCCGAGAATCCATCACCACTTTCGAAGCGAATCGTGACGAGGCCACTACCTGCGCTCATTTACGGCCTCACCATTACGCACACGCCCGCATTGCATAAGTGCTTTCGTCTCGGCACCGTGAGAATAGCCAGCATGGCGGCCAGTTGGGCGAGCTTGTTTGCTCGACCCAGGCTTTCAATTCGGATCGTTCAAAAAGGAAAGCGTGGAAATCTGCAGGTAAAACATAAAAATAATAATAAAAAAATAAAAAAATGAATGAATATATTTGTGAAGTAGGGGCCATATATGTCTCGAGCTCGAGCCCAAAACAAAGACAAACAAGTATACATGAGAGGAAAGTATGAAATTAATCGGGTGAAGCCCAGTCTGAGTTTAGGCGTCGGCGGGAGGAGACAGACGGAGAAGAGAGGAAGTCGGCTTCGCGGGCGTCTGAGATCTTGAGATAATTTGCGAGAAAAAGATTCCTCTACCTCCACCGTCCTTTGGGAAGATCGAGTTGAAGTCACAAAATTACCATAAGCATTAATTGCCTTCTGGCCCGAAAGGCGGAGGCCACGAAGCCCATTGGCGGCTTTGGTCTCGATCGCCCGGTCAACTTCGTCCCACCCGAGCAACGAAAATCTGTGATGTAGATCCCATCTGTCAAGTGACACTCCTCGCCCGGCCAGCTCGCCAAGCTACGGCCACGGAGCTCAGACGAGCTACCTCTGCCGGCACCTTAGCGCCGGAAGCCGCATGACTAAGCGCGTCGCTGTGCGAAGCTTATCACCCGATTCGGCATTATTTGCCGCAGCTCCTCTGAGACTCCCATGACTCACCGGGATGAGATAAGTTCTTCCCTTACCCGTTTGAACCTCATCTTTGGCGATTGCGTACATCGGTCTCAGCCAAGTAGATCTTGCGCAACCGCGGCTTCGCCACGAACCTCCGGCTTCGCCCTCAGCCGCCATCGAGGCTATTAGAACCGTCCTCTCACACTTTGCCCGAGCACGGGCCGACATGGTGTGCTTTAAATCGGACTTGAGCCTCTCTACCTCTTCAGTAACATGCTGCGCTCGTTCTTGTAGCTCGATTACACTCGGAAGTAAGCGCCATGCTCTCATCAGAGCAATTTTCACATGTTTTTCATTCAGTTTGCTTCTCGGCCAAACCCTTGTGAATAGTGGCTACACGCATCAAACATGGGGTTAACATCCTACGAGATTAGCATGGAGATAGGCCTTAGCGAGACACGAAACTTCTGAAGCAACACCTTGAAGAGACAAAGCCAGAGCCTCGTCGACAGGCAACGCTTTTGACCTCCCAAGATCAGAATCCCTCAAGATGGACGATACGGCACCTACCGCGAGCTAGGCATTAAGAAGCAAGGAGTCCCCATCCTGCATTCGGTTTTTCGATTAGGGGCCTTTTCTTGACCCTTAGCCGTAGTTCCCCGATCCTCTGTCGACGACCCAGACGGTGATGGGTCTGACCTTGACAATTGTTCGTGATTCACGAGGTTTTAGCACTTCCCGATAGGCGTGGAAGAGAGTACGCGAGCTCAAAACTATAAGACCTGCCCGAACTAGCCCTGCTCGAATCTTGGCTTGAAACAGGCCCAGAGAGGGCGAGGATGATCTTGGAACCTTGGCCCGAAGTCGGCCTATCTTTATCAGCGGCCCGGGTTTCTTGACTTCACTCGGGACTGGGGCGGGTGCCAGTGAGGCAGAAGCCTCTCCCCCAGGGTGGGGGTCGGCTGCGGAAGGCCCAGACGGGAGAGATTTTCTTGGAAGGAGGCGGCAAGGGCCTCAAAGCAACCGGGGCGACGGGCCTGATTCGAGGCGGCAATGTCAGGTTGGTGGGTACCGCGTAGGGGCGAAGGGCGGGAACATTCGGCTGATCTCGACCTTTCGACATCATCTTCGACAGGGTCCGTCCAGGAGCACTAGAAACGAGAAGGACATGCGAGTGAAGTATTCGACAACCTCGCCTGAGTCATACCAAAAAAGCGACCACAAACACTTACGGAGATTCTCGAGGGGGTGGTCAGCCCGCCGGAGCAT
Organism: Tetrastigma voinierianum; assembly: GCA_016808115.1. Lineage (NCBI taxonomy): Eukaryota > Viridiplantae > Streptophyta > Magnoliopsida > Vitales > Vitaceae > Tetrastigma > Tetrastigma voinierianum. The sequence continues at coordinate 1,892,124 of JAEQBH010001219.1, forward strand.
GATTAATGTCATCTTTGTTAAGAAGGTCGTACTCCTGACCCTCGACCACTAACAAAAAATGCTGACCCTTCCATGACCTATGAGAAGAAAGGAAGTCGGAAATCGCAGAGGAGATCCGGGGCCTAGAAAAATAAAGGGAAGCCCTCGGTGGTATCCTTCGAGGTAAAAGATAAAGAAGCAAGCTGCTTGGGAACAGGAGTCACATCCTAAAGGCCAATAGGCAGCCAAAATACCCAGCCAGGTTGGGTGCGAGTTGGGAAGGCGGTTTGTATTGAAATGTTGTAAAACCCCTTTATAAAGGGGTGCGAGGAGCGAAGACCATTCAAGGCGACTTCGAAGAAGCACACCATTTTGGTACAGGAACTACGTAAAAAGTCGAAACATCGAGGACCACGAGCGCGAAGGAGGTCGGGGCGTTCAGCGAGTGGCCCCATAGGAAGGAGCAGGCCTTGCGGGCCCTACGGTTATGGCGTCTTTGAACGAGCGTGAGATAATCGGATCATGGGATAGTCAATCGAGGCTCACCCTCCACGCTCCCTTACCTAGAGGAAGGAGCGCCGGAGTATCTCGGAGTTCGACCACGGCCAGAAGCGGTCGGTCACATCGATCCATATCGCAGGCAATGAGAAGCCCAGGAGCATCTCGGAGTTCGACCGGTAGGCGGTCGGTCAGCTCGGTCCGCTATGCGCGTGCAGAAGAATCTGCAATCCATGAGAAGAAGAAGCGACACGGACCCATGACGGGTGGCGATAGAAATAAAAGCGATGGTTGAACTAACGTTTTGTCGTACCAATCGAAAAAAGCAAAGTAATCTGAGACCTGACGGACCAAAGATACAACGGAGAAAGGCTATGGCGCGAAACGAAGGCTAAGAAAAAAAGGGTCCGGGAGGCAGTAAACCAAAGAGCGAGAAAGATATCCACAAAAAAGAAATAGAAGGAAAGCTGGAAGGAATGAAAAAGCGGCGAAAACACAGAGTCATCATTACCCCAAGACATATGGCGCCAAGGCCTTATATAACCCGACCCGAGCAGGCCCAGCGTGGGAAGCATCCGCCGTCGAGAAGACATAGCCGCCCCTTGCGCCCGGCGTACGAGGGCGGGCGTGATAGGGTTTGGAAAATAGGCGCCTGAGCCCACTCATGGACGAGGAGGCCGGAGAGGCCGTCAGTTAAGTGGCCCGCTTAGTATTCAAATTGCTTAATTCTGGCCCGGGTTGAGACTACGATTAGAAACAGAGGATAGCTTTAAGCGACTCATGATCGCGAAGACGAACCAAGGTAGGCGGGCAATTATGGGAAGACTCCCGTGGAGATGCAGAGAATAGAATAACCCACAACCGTATACTATCCTGCACGATTGACCGTCTTGCTAATAGGGAAGGAAAATAATAGAGATCATCGCCGGTTGGATTCCCCGATAAGGAAGGAGGATTATCTCAGCCAAACAACTCGCCACATATCATCGCGCCCGAATCCGTCTGATTTAAAATAAAATATCCCATCCAATGGGAAGGACTCTAATTACCATCCAATGGCCGAACATCTCTTATAAATATAAGACCACCATCGATTGAAAGATGCATGATTCTAGCATACACTCGCCCTACAAGCAGCCTCTCTTTTCTCTGAAACTTAGGCATCGAAAAGCTGACGCGGGCCTGGCCACCAGCCAAATTGCTTCTTCTTGCTTTGCGAGAGAGGTGCGTCGAGCCCACAAACCAGCGGCGTGCGGCGATCCACGCCCGCACAATCAGGCCTTTGCATCCCGGCCCTCGAAGCGATCGGGTCGGCCGACCCCACACGCGCTCCGGCCCGATTCAGGTTGAAAAAGCATCTCAAAAAACCATTTACTTGCTCTTTGAATTATGGTTTTACAACTCAAAACCATTTGCTTGCTCTTTGAATTATGGTTTTACAACTCAAAACCAGTAAATACCAGTGTAAAACAGTTTATAATAATAATACACTAGTATTTGAGAAAAATAGGTTTAGAACACTCACCTTTTCTGCTTACTAAACTCGAGAACAACTCCACTCTTTCCCGCCTTTGCTTTTAGCCTACACACTCATCTGAATATGGCGAAATATTAATTTCCTACATAATCACATAACTTAACGTACTTCTTAGACTTAGTCACACTCAAGGCGAAGCGGCGAGGTACGCTACGTTTTTCGTCAAGTTCCAATCTTATTTGAACCTCTCTTAATCATTTAGTAAGGTTCCTATGCGATCGGTGTGTGAATTTAAGCTTAATTATACAAAAATATAACATTACGGGCATTTGGGCACACATGTGCCGTCGACTTGGACTATCTGGGAATGCAGTTTGCATTCTTTAGGGTTGTCTGCGATGCGGCTTGGACACAATAGATACGGTTGAAGCCCCACGTTTGGGGGTGTCAGAGTGCGACCACCGTGCACCATCTGCGTGCGACCGGAGATTGCCCTTATTTGCTTCTTTGCCACTTTTGGTACCGCTCTCTTCATCTGACTTCCCATTCCTTAATACCTTAAGAATCATCATGGAATTCATCTCAAACCACTCTATAACACGTGTATTGGTGGTTTAGAACTCATGCCACAAAACCTAGGTGAAAATCTTATGAATTCAACGAGGTCCACGATTCTTCTAAACCATATAAATATGATGATTCCATGTTTACTTTACACAGGTGGGGTTTTACCCACATAACCCAGACAAAAATCTAGGGTTTAGGAGTGATCTCTTCACAAAACCCTAGACAAGAGGAAACAAATTCTCACGAACCAAAACCAGGAATCAAAACACCACTTGATTTCAAGATAAAGACATGCCTTGGTTTGGTTTTCTCACTTCTCCTTCTTCTTCCTCTTAACTTTCTCCCTCCCTACGTTTTGCCCAACCCCGATTGAAACAAAAAAAATGAGTTTTGAATTTTGTCTTCCCATTTTTATAGTCTAAACTTTTCCTTAATTACACATAGATCCTTGATCTCTCAAAATTTTCACATCAACTCTTGGAATTTTTATTATGGCCCAACTCTACTCATTTTATGATTTTCATATCCCTTATGGCAATTACAATTTTATCCTTATTCTAGTACCACAATTCCGGTTTCACTAAATTTATCATTTCATATTTTCATCCTTAAAAACAACTCCCAAAAATATTACAATTTCACTTGGTGCTCTTATACTCCCCTACAGTTACATGTACTGTACACTATCTCGGGATGGGGCGTTACAATATACAAGCTCCATATATGGAAGTGTTCAACATTTACAATATTTACATTGCCTACAAAAGAAACAAAAATACATATACATTAGACCAAATGTGCTTTTCGGTAGGTACCCTAGTGATGTGTTAACTTTGATTGCTGATGCGGATTGTCCTGTCCTCCAGTTTTCTCTTCTGTACCTACACAGATGAAACACCCGTGCTAAGCTTATAGCTTAGGGGGAATAATACGCGTGGACGACCCTTAATAAGGATCATCTCACTATAGATACATGCATATTCTTATGATAAATATAACATTTACATATACTTATCCATTTCTCATATCTACTTTTTCATAACATGTTTCATTTCTTATCATATGTCATATACTTTTCGTGTCATCTTACACTTTATTTATTGTTCACTTGTAAACACTATCATCACATAGCAATGCTAGCTACCATATCATGTCATATATCCTATACATCTCATTTGCGTATACTTGTAATTTTCTTTTATGTTTCATGCCTGCATAAACCTTAGAAGTGGATCTGAGGCAGAAATGTATGTACCGAAGAGTACTATTACTATACGAAACGATGATTTCTATACAGTATATTAAGCGGGATCTATGTCATCGACCCAAACAGGGCCTCGATATTTGTAAGCTATACCCACAGCAAATGCCTATCTGTCAACTCTTGATTACTTAAGTAGACAATCAATTTTATTATGTTTTCACCAACAATCTTTCAAGTATTAGAAAAGATATCTCGCTATACATGAATAACTATTGATATCATGTATACTTACGAGATATTCATTATCGAAATAATCTCTTATATAAGCATTTAGCGTAATTTTTCATATAACAAAATTATACTTGTATTCTCTTTGACTTTCATAACACATGTTATCATGATCATATTATTATGATGCATTATTTCATATAACAATACAATTATATAACCTTTATACAATTTCAGTTTCCATATGAGTGCACTGAAAAGTTCTAAGCGTCTGAGTCCATTTCAACTACAATTGGTGACCCACATGCTTGGGATGGTTAGAAAGTGATATTAACTCAATATACCATGTCTTAAGTTTCTTATGGTTCAAACATCATATATTTGGACTTTTAATTTGGAGATATAGTCTAAACATTCGAAACTTGGACAATTTTCAAAGAACATAATGCAGGTGTGTCTTATGTTGAAATTTTTAAGAATATTAAAGACATAATTTGACCATACTTTCTTCATTAAAGTTATTCTCCCAGATGTCTAGTTTGTACAAAAATTTGAATCACCTCATTTGGACCAATATAACTCAAGTTATGATTTAAACAACCAAAATTACTCCAATTCTAGGGACTGTTTTGAGACAGATTTCAGGGACCGAATTGTTCCCTTACTTTGACGAATTGTCTAGGTCCAATGGGGTCCAAATTTGGATATATGGAATATTTGTTCTAGAAGTCTATTTTAACCAAAAATTTGAATCACTCAATTTGGATGACAAACTCGACATATGACTTCAAAATATCTAAGCCTTTCAGCAAGCTGTATCAAAATTGACCAGAAAACAAAAACTCACTTTGACGAATTTTCTGGGTACCCTGGGGTCCAAATTTGGAGACACTTATTTCAAGGAGATTTGTTTTTCTAGATGTCTAGTTTACCCTTAATTTTGAATCACTCAATTTTGATGATTGATGGTGAGATTATGTGAAACAAAATATGGGTTTAAAAAAGAGACTGACATCTCACAAACCCAACATTTCTATACTCTAAATTTTTACTCAATTAGGGACCCTGACTGAGCAAACAACCATTCCAAACAAGATTCTACACACAAAAAGAGGTATTCCAAACCGAAAACAGTATCATACAATTAAATACAAAAAAATCAATTTTAAAAATCCCTAGTTCTAGCAGTTCCATACATAATCTCTTTCTTCTTCTTCCTTTCTTCCTTCTTCTTATCTTTCTTTTCTCTTCTCTTCTCCTCTCCTCTCTTCTCTTCCAGTTTTCCCTAGCCAAGACAAAGCAAAAAATGAGTTTCTCTTAAAGCCATGTTTGCCTTTATCCAAAATTTGGCTTACTTTTTTACTTTTTCTATTTGGTCCTTTCTTTTCCTTTTAATTGCAATCTAACTTATCAAAATCCTACTTTAACATGCAATCGTTTCATCTTATGTCACTTGGGTCCTTAATTGTCAAATTACCAATTTACCCTTGAACCTCAAATAATTTTCGAGTTTTGCTTATTTTTCTCACTTAGCTTTGAAATTCTGGAAAAATATACATATACTTTATTATACCCTAAACATGTTATAAAACGACTAGGGCATAATTTGGGGTATTACACTAACACTCCAACTGCATATGCAATATCAGGTCTTGTACAAACCTTAGCATACATAAGGCTGCCAACTGCTGAAACATATAGAATATTCTTCATGGATTCCTTTTCTAAATCATTTTTCGGGCATTGATTTAAACTTAACTTATCTCCCTTCATAATGGGAGCAACACTTGGTGAACAATCCTTCATTCGAAATCTCTCAAAAACTTTGTTAATATAGGTTTCCTGTGATAGACCTAAAAAACCACGAAATCTATCTCCCATGGATCTTAATGCCAATGACATAAGATGCCTCACCCATATCTTTCATCAAAGTTTTGGAGAGGAATTGTTTCACTCCATGCATCATTCCTTATCACTAGTTGCAAGTAAAATGTCATCACGTATAAAACAAGGGAAACAAGTTTTACTCTTGGGCCTTTTTGGTATATACATTTGATCCATGGGGTTTTTCAATGAAACCAAATGAAGTAATTACTCCATGAATTTGTAATACCATTGAAGGAGGTTTGTTTCCAAGCTAGTATATGGATTTCTTAAGCTTACCAAACCAAATGCTCACCTTCCTAGAAAGTAACGGAGTTGTTTCATGTATACCTCCTACTCCTAGATCAACATTAAGAAAAGCCATTTCACATCAATTTGTTGCAACTTAAGGTCGAAATGTGCAACTAATGCCAAAATATCTGAGAGAATCTTTCTTGGATATAGGAGAAAAAGGTCTCCTTATGTCGAATTCATATTTTGGTGAATCCCATATGGCGAGTCTCACCTTATATCTTTCAATGTTGCCTAATGAGTCTCTTTTGGTCTTACATACCCATTTACAACCAATGGCCTTTGCCCCTTGAGGCAAGTCTACAAGATCCCAGACTTCGTTGCTCTACATGGAATGTAACTCATCCTTCATAGCATTATACCATAGATTAGACCCTTTACAACTTAAGGCTTGTGAAAATGTTTTAGGATCATTTTTAGCTCCAATATCAGTTTCTTGTAAATACACAATGTAGTCTCTAGGAATCGCCGACTTCCTTTCATGAGTAGATCGTCTTAATGTTGGACCATCTTCTCCTTGAGGAGCTTGTGGTTCAATTGTTTGTTCAAGATTATGTGGTAATTCCTGAACTTGTTGATCCTCTGGAAGATTCTCAACTACTTGTGGAACTTCAATGATTGGTTGTTCAACACTAATTGGAACTTGAGGAGTGTTATGAACTATAACCAATCTATCATATGATGTGGAAGGTTGAGTTTCTATATGATCGTGAATAGGAATTAAATCCGTGAATCAATCCCTCCCATTGATCATGTCATTTTCAAGAAACTTGATTCCACAATCCTAGTTGAATGAGATGGACAATAAAATCTATAATCCTTAGACGTTTCAGTGTAGCCAATAAAGAAACAACTAAGTGTCCTTGGGTCCAATTTGTTCTCATGTGGATTATATATTCGCACCTCAAATGGACAACCCAAGCAGCATATGTGCAGTGATTTCAATTTTTTCCATAATTCAAAAGGTGTCTTTGGGATAGCCTTAGTTGGAACACGGTTTAATATATACACTGCCGTCTTAAGTGCGTCAATCCACAAAAATTTAGGAAGATTGGAGTTGCTAAGCATACTCCACACCATGTCCACTAAAGTTCGATTTCTTCTTTCTCTAACAGCATTTTGGTTTGGAGAACCGGACATAGTGTGTTGGGCAACTATCCCATGCATGCTGTTGAAGAAACTTTGCAAAAGGACCAAGTGCTTGTCCATTCTCAGTGTACCTACCATAGTATTCACCACCTCTATCAAATCTCACTATTTGTGTTTGCTTCCCGTATTGGCTCTCAACTTAAGCCTTAAAGACTTTGAAGGCATCCAATGCTTCATACTTGTTATGAAGCAAGTACACATACATATATCATGAGTAATCATCCAGTAAGTAATGAAATATTTTTACCAAGCATATCCATATGCGGGCGGCATATGTTGGTATTGCAATTTCTAATATGTTTTTGAACTCTGATGGCATTCTTCTTAGACTTGTTTGTGCTTTCCCTTAATCAGGTTCTGAGTCTCAAGATCGATATAATCTAAAGTACTAGGCCAACCATCTTTTTAATCATTTAATTCTATCAATGGAGATGTGACCTAATCTCCGATGCCATAACATAGAAGAATCCTCATTAATATTACACCTCTAAGTACCAATATGAACATGCAAATAATTATTAGTAAGCTGAGTAAGCGAAATTCTATATAGACCATCTGCTAAAATACACGTTTCCAATATGATTTGATTCATAAAATAAGTTAAATACATTGTCTTGAAAAGTAAAAGAAAAACCTAATGGAACAAGTCTAGAAACATAAATCAAGTTTCTTGAGAAACTTGGTACATAAAATATCCTTTCCAAAACTAAAACAAAGCCATTGCTTAGTGTTAACATGCATGTCCCGATAGCATCCACATGTGAGCCCATCTTGTTGCCTGATAAGATGTTTAGCTCACTTCCCACTGGCTTCCTTAGGTTTTGCAAACCCTGTAAAGAGTTTACAATATGGATTGTAGAACCATAATCAATCCACCAGGTGTTAATATTAACATTAACCATATTAGATTCATAACAAACAAAGGATGATAGATTACCTTTCTTCTCAAGCCACTTCTTAAATTTAGGACAATCTTTCTTCACGTGTCCATTCCTTTTATAGAAGAAACACTTATTTTCCTTCTTGATATCAGCCTAAGGTGGCACTCTACCTTTCTCCTTCTGATTTGATTTAGAAGTGTAAGTCTGAGATGTGTCATTCCTTTTGTTCTTCCCAAAAGTTGTAGCCAACATCGTACTTTCACCCAATTCTATCATGAGCCTCTCTTCTTCTTAAACACACATGGTCATTAATTCATTGATTAACCATTTGTCCTTATGTGTATTATATGAGATCTTGAGGCTAGTATTGATGAGGAGAGAGTGTTCGACATAAAATTGCCCTTGGAAGGACTCTGACATATCTATCCTAAGTTTCTTAAGTTGAGCCGTGATGTCCCTCATCTGCATGATGTGCTCACGCACACCCCTAACGCTTATGATACGAATGGAAGAGAACTTCATTATTAAGGTACTTGTCAAAGCTTTGTCTGAAGTGACGAATGTTCGCCAATGACTTTTAGCAAATCTTGGACCTTATCGTATTGCTCAACAGAACCCCTAATACCAATAGTGATTTTTGTCTTAATGAACATTATGCTAAGTCGATTGGATCTCTCCTATCTCTCAAATAGCACAACTTTAGCAGCTGTGCTTTCTTCTGTCACTTCTGGTGGTTCCGATTTCATTATTACATAATCGATGTCCATATACCCTAAATGAAGGAGAATCCTTTCTTTCCATATTTTATAGTTGTCACTCCTAAGTTCTGGAATGTCTAGGTGCATATCAGTGTAACTAGCAGATTGAGATACTATAAAAAGTCCAAAAGCTTATGTTAGATTTGAGGGTTATATCACTAATTGCATGTGTTACTAATGTAAAACACGCACTAAACTATATCTAATTTAATAAAGAGTACCTGTGGGAAAAATATTTATTTAATTAGTTATCTTTAACTTTATGATAGAAATTTCAAATTATTTAATTTTGATGGGTGAACAATAACCTAGAAAACGGATAGAATTTTATGCATTTATATACACTAGGAAAGTCCGGAGTAAGTGGAGGGTCACAACGATCCTATATCATAATAACCCACTGTGGAATATTATGTGCTTTTGTCAGGACTTTCTAGACATGTATAGTCCACCTGAGTACCACTTAATGTTCCAGGCTCCCAAAACACTGTATAGTTTGCATTTCTATCCTTAAAGATAAAACTACCAAATTATGTATCAATTCATAATTCTGACTGGGTAAATTAACTGAAAATAATCAGCACTCCTATCTTAATTAATTATATAAATATAACAAAATTTCCTATGAGATAAATTTTATTATATTAAGTATAATTAATTACAAGTTTATGTCTCATTCTTTATGTGATCTTAACTTAATAAATAATTTTAATTAATTAAAGCTGTTGTGGCTATTCCTAACTAACAAAATTATATTGATTACATGGACATTTATACGTGGATTGTGCTTTCTAACCAGGCACTAAACTTAAGTTTTTGTATATAATATCAAATTTTATTGAATAGCATAATTAAACCATCCTATTATGCTATAAAGGTATAATTAATATAATCATCACACACAATTTGATTTCATACAAAAGAATCAAAGCATAAATAATACATTCATGCATGAGAAAACCTTAAAAATTGTAAATTTTATTAGTATTATTCTTAAATAAACATGATTTGAGCAATTAATAAATAATGCTTAAGCACATAATGAATACGGAAGCGTATAAGAATTAAACATATAAATATTTTACTACACAAGCCAAGTTAGTTTGGTGGAAGAGTCATTTTTAGTTGAACCTTTGGTCGTAGGTTCAAATATCATAAGTAATACATTTTTAAGCCAATTAAAAGTGGCCCGATTCAAAACCAAGCCCAAACCTTTTCATATGGGCCCAAATACTATTTATATATATATATATATATATATATATATATATATATATATATATATATATATATATATATATATATATATATATTTTAAGAAGTTGTCTTCTTCGTATAGGACCTCCACGAGAACCAGAAACATGAATTTTTATTTTTATTTTAGTAGTAGTTTGTTGTTATAGAATCATAAAAAAAAAACACATTGAATCAAATATAAAAGGTGATTTAATGATTCTAAAACAATTAAAAAACCAAAACTAGAAGATCCAGAATTCTGGAAAAATGAGATCCTATACTGTAAATTTTTTTTTTCTTGGCAGTTTGATGTTATAGAATCTTAAAAAACACATTGAATCAAATATAAAGGTGATTTAATGATTCTAAAACAATTACAAAACCAAAACCAGAAGATCCAGAATAATGGAAAAATGAGATCCTGTACTGCAATTTTTTTTCTTGTAGAATAAATATCTAGGGTAGAGGGTCAATCATGCTCTGATACCAAATGAAAGTTGCATTTACGACTTCCTAAACATGTTTCTAATATGGAAACATGAAAGAAATAGGTCATTTCATACCTCCGATACATTGATTTTAAAAAGCAGGCGGATTACAAAAGAACCAACAGTATAACCTTTTTCTTCCCTTTGCTCTCGTCTAGATGGAATTACGAAAATTAGATAGAGTTTTTAATGTGATAGAAGCGTAGAGACCTTTATATAGTAGTTCTTCCATCAAGAACTACATTTGTATTGATTCTAAAAGGTTATCACTTTAAACTTTCAAATTTCCAAGTTTCAAAAGGGTTGCATCATTTCAGAATCTTATAAAACCTTACAAAAAAAAAAGAAGAGGAAAAAGAAAACCAAAACAAATAGAGAGAAGAAGAAAGAAAAGAACCCCCTTTTGAGAGGCTGTTTGGTTCTCCAAAATCCATCAACCCTCTCTTTTTCTCTCCATCTTCCTCTCTATCTATCTATCCCATTTTCTCTCTCCTCAAAGAAACACCATATATTGAAGGAAAAATTTGCAAAGAGAGAGAAGATGAAGATATTTGAAAATTCTAGAATTCTATTTCTGGAAATTTCTAGGCGTGTGTTAATGGACTTGGATAACATCGAGTGTGTATCATTGTTGGACGACATGGAAGAGGAGGAAAGAAACATACACCATTATCATAGAAGAAACTCTTGTTCAACTAAGCGAAAATAAAAAATCCCCAAATATTCATGCTACATGGGAGATGAGACTGCAAATCGAAAATCGAATACAATGAATGACTTGCCTGAACCTGAAACCAAGTTGGAGATGATAACGACAACAAATTAGGGTTTTCGTTGAAGTCGAGAAGGAGCTTAGGGCTAGCTTAGAGTAGGGCCAACAAAGAGAGCCACAAGTCGCAAGGGAAGAAAGGTTAAAGGGGTTTTTTTATGTTCTTATATATGGCATCAAAACGACGTGGTTTTGAATTTATATATATATATATATATATATATAGAAAGGGAGAACCAAACAGAAATTTTTTTCTAGATTATTGCATGAATTTCAATAAACTGTTACTCTTCTTCAACTATGTGATAATAAACTAAGGCTAGGTTCCAGAAATGCAAGAGAAGTAAAGTAGAAGGAAATACAAAATTAAAGGAAAATAAAAATAAATTTAAATTTCATATATTATTTTTATTTACTACTTCAAACAAATTTTATTTGTTTTAACCAAAAGTCAAAATATCGGTAAACATGGATATATACTTGGATTTCATGGATGTATCGGAAATATCGGTGGATATTTTTATATAAATATCGTTATAACATAAATTAACAAAAATATTTTAAAATTAATGGAAATACTTTGAAAAAGTGTAAAAATGACATAAATAAACAAAAATACATTTATTAAAGATAATATTCACAATAATTTATATAGATATTAAAGATAATTTATGCTTCATCTTCATCTTCTTTCTCATTTTTTCCCTTTCTTTCCTCTCATCTTTTTATGCTTCATCTTCATCTTCTTTCTCATTTTTTTCTTTTCTTTCTTTTCTTATTTTTCCCAAATATGATGGCCATTTTTTCAAAAAAAAAAAAAAAAAAAAAAAAAAAAGACCATATATCAATTTATAGCTGATATATCAACAAATATCGTTGACAATTATGATATTTTGCTGATATGATATCATTGCCGATACATGATAAATCGATGACATGTCGGTTGATATATCCGACATTTTCATTTTTAGTTTTAACTTTTCAATATAAAAATAAAATAATTTAAGAATTAGTATGTTTTCAAGCAATTTTATTTATATTTGATTCAATGTTTTAAAAATCGAACATGATTAGTTGGCTTTCCGGCTGGAACTAGTGGTTCAACCACTAAATCGGACGAACCGAACGATTTTCAACGAACCAAGCGATTGATAACTAGCTTAAAACAGTCTTTCCTATCAACTAAGTTATAGAAAGGTCTCTTTAGCTTTCATTCGGGAGGCGGCCACAACGGGTGGGTGAAAGAGGCGGTCGCGCCGGGACTACATTCTGCCCAAAAATAAATGCTTGAGACCATTCTGCTTAATAATTTAGGCCTCTTAAAAGCCTCCAGCTTTTAGTACTCCCAATATATGATTTTATTGATAAAATAGGTTCTTTATTATTGTTATAGTATTTGTTTGATATATTTTAGTGTAGTGGTGATAGGAGGTTCGAGGTGAGCCAATCAAAAACCCTCTTTGTGAATTGATTGTTGTAGTATGATTTTAGGTTTTAACATAATAAAAACTAAGGTTTTAGGCTTAATATTAATATTGAGAAGTAAAAAAATTTATACGCGATAAGTTTGCACAGAATGCCGCCTTAGGCCCAGCGCCACGGGGCCGATACACATTTATTGAATGATGTAGTATGATACGGTAGACTCAAAACCAGATCATGAATTCACATTTAGCTACTTCCACTTATTATTATTGTAACATGTAATATATACTATTTTTTCTATTTTAATATTTGATATTTTATTTAATAAAATTTTTAATATTAAAAATATTTATATAAACGATAATAGATATTATTATTCTTTTTTATTTGAGATATTATTTATATTTTATCTAATAAAATTTAAAATACTAAATATTTATATAAATAATGAAATAGATATTATTATTTTTAATTTAAAAATTATTTTAGATTTTAATAAATATAAATCATATTTTTTACGTCATTGGTTTAACCGTGATTTGATCACTGAATCGTGAATCAATAACTTTCCGATTAAAATATTAATTCGATTTTCTTTAAAATTATTCATTAAACAATTAAACATGAGAAAATAATTTTTCTTTCTGCCAGTGTTTGGAGACCAAACTCAATAAAAGCGAGAACATTGTCAGGACTTGTAGTCTTCGCTAAGCTCCCATGCGGCACTTAGGCAACTCGTCCTCGGATGTTGCTAAGGGTGACCCTCCCCACTTACCTTTAACTTCTTCCCAGCTCTGCTTCTCACCACACGGCTTAGGCGAAGATAACTTGAGAGAAACAGCTTGAAGAAAAGCTGCTTTATTGAAGGAGCTCTTTCTGATGCTTTGAAGGCTCGGCACTGTGGTTTTGCAAATGAGGCCACCTCCTCATATATGCATAACCATGGAAGTGTAATGAGACCTTTGGGGTTCTCTACAAGCTAGAAAATTACAGAGTATTCTACTTATGTCTGCGTATTTCTGAGGAGTGCCAGAAGAGCTGGGGATGATCTCCTCTTTTAATATTGCCCACACAAGTGTGGACTCTCCGGGAATCTTGGAACATTTGTGTATTCTTCTAGCAAAGGTCTCTGATCTCTCCAAGATCTTCCCACCTCCTTATATAAGCCCCCATAGGATCATTTGCTCTATATAATCAAGAGAGGGGCTTTCCATGAGTGAGGGAGTGACATTATGCATACTTTCTCTCTCAAAGTAGAAAATGACCCGAGGAAATTGAGATTACCTTTGCTGAGTTCAACACAACCAATTATGCAAATTCCACATTATCTTCTCTGAATTTTCCCATCAATGTATCTACGCAAGTTACCCAAAATCAAACAGAAAGTTCCTAATTCATTCACACCACCCAAAGAAATAGATCTTTTCCCTCCTCCTCCTCCAGTTCCAGATCTATTCTTATTCATTCAAACAACCTAGACAGTCCAAAATCAATTCCATCACGACTCTGCTTATTAAAAGTTTAGGAATTTGGAATTTATAACTTCAGACTTGTCAACAGTTCCACATATCTCTAAGCGTAATTGTTCTGTTCAAACAGGAAGAAGTTTCCGTAAAGAAAAAATGTACTATCACTTTCCAGAGATATTAAAGGGCATTGCAACTTCCAAAAAATATGAATCACTTTCCATATGGTTAGCAAAATTGGTTAAAGAGTTAAACCGTTCAATGTTTAAAGGCATGACAAGACATGGAAAGAGAAGCGGTTGTAGTCCCAATTATGATAATTTATTATATTGTATTAAAAGTAATTAACTTTAAAAAAAAAAAAAATGAAACTAAGACCTAAATCTAATGATTAAGAGCTCAGGGTAGAGGCAGTGGCAGAGGCAGGAGCAGACCTATCCCCCTGAAATTTTGAGATTTTTTTTTATTAGAATTTGAATCCATATGCTTTAAATCAAAATAATATTTTATTTTTATTAAACAATTTAAGTGATTTATTCTTTGATTTACCCTCATTAAAATTGATCTATGTTATGTTTGGTTTACATAAAATATTAAAAAAAATACAAGAGAAAGAAAATATGAAGAAAAAAATAAAAGAAAATAAAAATAAATTTAAATCTCATATATTATTTTTACTTGCTACTTCAAACAAAATGACAAAAATCTATTAATTTAACTTATTGTATAAAAGATTAAATAATTTAAAAAATTGATAAGTTTTAAATAATTTTTATATATATATGAGAAATAAATTTTATTTATGTTTGATTTTCTTTAGGGCTATATTTGGTTCATGGAAAATCAACTCATCATGACTGCTAAAAAGTTTAGGAACTTGGAATTTATAACTTCAGACCTGTCAAGGGTTCCACATATCTCTAAACCTAAAGGGTCTGTTCAAACAGGAAGAAGTTTCCGTAAAGAAAAAATGAATCACCTTTCATGAGGGCATTGAAAGTATAGCTTAAGCTGATGTTAAGAGCTAAGATTGACATAGGGAAATGAGGGATCCAAGTTCGAGTCTTAATGAAGATAAATTTATGAGGAATAGAATACTATGAGTTTATGATATAAGTTTATGATATAATTCAAAATGAATAGATATAAAAAAAAGTAACAAAGGGAATAGGAACTACGCTGCATCTGCATCTATCCGTAGAATAGTTTAAATTCAAAATTATTCTTTTATTCATTATAGACATCTCAAGGCCAAGAACAAGTTCCAGTCTTCAAGTTGCATCAAACACAACCAAGAGTCACAGAAGCATCAAACCTTACAACCCAGAACATTAAGGTAGAGGCACAAGTAGTATATGATGGATGGCTGCATGGAAGAGCAAACTCCAGTTCAATTAAGCAGATAAAAATGCAGCGACTCATCCATGCTGCGGAAGCGAGACCATGCAAGCTCAACTGCAGCTTCATCTTCATCAGGCATTCCCATACCCTTCCTCCTCTGAATACCTTCAGGAGACCTGTTCATGAAAGCATGGCCATTGCCTGGATAAATGTGCACCTCATATGGAATCCCTGATGCTTTCAGCTTTTCCTCCAACGCTTTAGCAGCCTGACATATAGAGGAGGCTGAATGATTTTCCCAGGAACTTCATTTTCACCATTAAAAAGAAACCTAAAATCAAATTATATCTAACAGTCAGAACACAGACTGATGAAGGTATTATCCTTGATATCTAAACAATTTGGTTCCCACATGTGAAGAATTCTGCAGCTCCAGAACCTGAATATTTGGAAGTGCTTTATTTAGTGGTGAAGTTATCAGCATGATGACAGCATTATTCATCGCATTCACTTTACATTATTACAGGTTACACCATATTGGCAGGGAGAAGGGAGAAGGACATGGTATAAAAAGAACATCTTCGCCAGTGCTACTTTGTAAAGAACAAAGACTTAACTAATTTTGATAGAGATCGATCAAAGCATTTAACTTGGGAAATTCTGTTACGGTGATTCACTCACAGTTTTCTTGTCCAGAAACAATTTGATAGGATTAAACAAGGAGAAGAGGGAGCGCTTCCCAACTGAACCCCTCCATAAATGATGATCCCACTTACTCGCTTTCATCCACACCTTTTCTAATTCCAGACAACACCTCACAACCTTCTTCACTTTTGGTCAATTGACCAGCATCAAATTTTGTTCAATAAGATTTATTTTGAACCACAAGATGAAACTTAAGCATGTTAGGAGCAAAAATTTAAAGGCTACTGAGAACAAGTCATACCGTCACATCGGCGAAGCCAACAAAACTATCAAGCTCCCCAAAGTGAGCCTGCTGGAATAGCCTTAGCGGGATCTGCCAGCGCTGATGATGGGACTCCATAGAATGCAACAACGGCATCAACCTCAGGAAGCAAGACAGAACTTGCAATAGAGAGAGCACCGCCCATGCAATATCCTGTTACACCAACCTATTACAAAGAGATCACAAGCATGTTTAGTGAATCCATTTCAATATTTGAAAGTAAAACCTATCACAACTCCATAACTTCTACCTACCGTAAATCACAGGAAAATTCAGTAGAACATGGGACCATTTTTTTTCTTTTATAGATAAAGGCACAAAAGTCTATTAATAAAAAGCCCAAAGGCCTGTATACAGAGAAGTAGAACATGGAACCAAATATGAAATCTTAGTAAATACCATGACCAAAAAGTCCCCTGTAATTTCTATTCAAGCTATATGACGATTTAAATGTTAAAAGACCATCATGGAAAGTGAAGGAATCAAAACCTAATGCCAATTATTTCTGTTAAAAATTTCTGTGATGCCTTGACGATCTGCTGAATGGTCGTATGAATGAGCTACGACAACATAAGACCAAAGTCTCAAAAGTGGCAGTGCCCTCTTTCATTCTGGAGGTAAGGTAGAAAACACAAGGCTTAGCTTTAAGCATCGTGAAATTAGATCAGAAAAACAAGGAGTAATTAAAAAGGAAAAAAAAATAACATCAAAGATTAGAAAAGTTCTACATGAAGTTAAACACAATGCATACAATAAGTGTTGAATAAAAGGTCAAGCACCAGTCATATGCAAAGTGCTTTTACAGAAGTTCATTGAAAAAATAAGTTTTCAAAATTTTAGTTTCATTTTTTGGATAGGCAATTAGTAAAACAAAGGATAGGGAAAACTCGTGATTTAGAATAAAGTATCAGAATGTCATCAGTGTTGTGTTAGAAATATAAATACATGGATACACTCAACTCTCACACCTTAATTATTGGACTTCGTGGATTGGTTAGGCTCCCCATAAAGTGTGTTTGCTTATTTTTGTGTATTTCTACCTTCGGGTTTTTCTTGCTTGTATGCACTGTGTATGGTTCTTAATTCCTTTTTTTTGCCTATATACATTCATGTTTCATATCTATGAGTAGATCCAAGCACATTGTGGAAATTCGAAAGGTTAGATTCTCAAAGACTCTAACTAGATAACCAAAAACCAAGTTAACCCAAGCACCCAAAAGCTATGTTACACCGGATCATGTATGGGTGTTGGATTTAGTTATGTGTCAATGTTCGATTTGCGTATTCGTCTAGATGTCTAGTCCTTCTTTTGGGGGTGGGTGGGTGGGTAGGGTGATAATGAAAGAAGAGATTGTACTAGAAATGCCAACAGGCAGAAAAAACAGAATACACAGGGAATACAAACAAATCCCTCATAAAACTAGACCAAAAGGCGGAAAAAAAGGTCATACCTTACATGGAAAACAACTAACCTATAAAATCAATCATAGACAAAGTATGATAGCCTACAGACTCCCTTTTTTTTATAGGTAAAGAAGTATATTAGAAAATAGACACGAAAGAAGTATGATCCCCTATAACAACCTCGTCCAATTCATAAAAGTATGTAACAAGATATTTGAAGAGCCTAATTGGGAGTGCTCAATGTTAATTGAATGCTCTCCATTCCTTTCCTTCCATAAAGTCCATAATAAACATAAAGGGGCAACCCTCCAAGCCTTCTCCCTTTTTTTAATCTACAAAGGAACTGAGCCAAGTTAGCAAATTCCTCCTTTCTAAAGACTGCAAAACCCATTGAACACAAAAAAAGGAGTAACTCAAATTCCACAATATTCTAGCCTTATCATAAAATAGGATTCAGTTATCAGATTTTTTCTGTTTTTCTTTGCACAAGTAGAATTGACTTGGAATAATATTCCATCCCCTCCTTTCCAGCTCATCTATGTCAAAATTCTGCTCCACAACACTTCCAACCAAAAAAAAAAAAAACTTACCTTTACTAAAGCCTAAGATCTCCAAATAATGCTCCATGGAGAAGGATCATTAGAAACCCTCATATAGAAGTGATACAGGGATCTAATTGAAAACATTTTTACTTTTTCTCCATCTCAAACCGTCCTGATCATCTCTTCTCACAACCAAGAATTGTATACTTTCATACTAAAGACACCATTTCTCCTATCTCCCTATCTCTAAGATATCTTGAAAAGCAAGGACTCCAGCTGCCCAAAGTCCTAACCTCCTCCCAAACATTAGACATCCAACCATCTTTTTTTTCAAAGGTTGATCCTCACACCACTAATCTTTCTAAAGGTTAACCCTTGCCCCATCCCTTACAAGAAAGCATGATCTACATCTTATACCCTCATGCTCATTTTTTAATGGCTTTCTACAACCCCACACTTTTCTCTCACACCCCCACCTCCTCTACTCTAAACTTCTAAAAAATGATTTGTTTCACAAGAGGATGCCTTTCTTTAGCAAAACTCTAGCCCCACATCTCCCGCAAAGCTTTATTTAAAAGCACGAGACTATGAATACCTAGGCCACCCTCCTCCTTATCTGCACAAACTAATTTCCAATTCACCATATTAGGACTCTTCTCAAGTGCACCACCACCCCATAAAAGTGTCCCTTTGAACTTTCGTAAGTCTTGCACACAACTTTCCACGAATGACATGAAGCGAACATAAAAAAAAAAGCCTCCATGTCTAATTCTTCACAACTCAAAGTAAATTTGGAAGTTTCTAACGCTCCCATCTTTTCCCTCTAGTCCCTCCCTTTTTCCCCTTCTTATTGCAATACACTGTTAAAAAGAATTCACTTTTTAGCTAACTTTTCTTTTTCTCCAATGTAATTATTACCTAGAAAGTTTAAGAATATAAAGATATCAATGAAAAATCAAACTGCCACACCTTAAGTAAAGTGGGAGTGTCCAGCAAGGATCCCATGGTCACACCCATGTCATCTTGAAACTGTAGGATCTAGACATCACTACCCAAAAGAATCCGCAGGGCAGTCATCATCCAAAGCTAAACAAGTAAAATATTACTCAAAGCAAAGGTTTCATTTTAGAGAATAAAACAGTCAATACACCTTTTTCGAGCCATTTGCCTTAAGCCAGTTAACTGAAGCACTAATGTCCTTTACAGCACCTTGCCAGTCAAGACCATCCATCAAATGCTGTGCTTCTGCGACATCTAACCCAACCTTGCCTCTATACAAACTGAAATAAGATGGAACAAATAAGCATATTTAGCATTCATATGTTGTAGACAAATACGAATAAATAAATTTATTATTACTCTGGGATAAGTATATGTTTTTTTTGAAGGCTAAACACTTTAGTACATTAATGAGTGGCCTAGAACTTGAACTACGTGACCCCACACCCCATTCCCCACCACCCACCACGCCCCCTTCCCTTATGCCCTATATGCATTTGAAATGATGAACGTTCTACCACTTGAGCTAGGAATGATGAGTTGGGATAAGTATATGTTAACATTAAATATTTGTATAGAGCCAGTATATCTTACTCTGGGATAAGTGCTTTAAAACCAGGATCCAACTGTGAAATTTTCAAAGCATGGTTCTTGACCTCATAATCCACACCCCACCACTCTTGAACCACGACAATCCCAGGTGCATCTTCTTTGCCAACCACATATGCGTCAAATGTCTGTTTGTTCAAATGAGGATTCAATAAGCATAACAAACTCAGAAGAGGCAATCTAGTTCATAATAGCAATAACACCAACAAGAAGCATTAGGATGTTGCCTCCAGCTTTGAATACAAGCTGTCATTATAATTAGATTCATTTGAAAAAAAATGAAAACTTCAGAAGAACATAAATCTAACATAGGCATTCATCCAATTTACATTTTTGTTACTTCTATGCACACATCAACTAGTTCTTTTTTTTTTCTTTATAAGTATATAAGTACATCAAAAAAGAGGCGCCAAAATAGCAACCCAAGTAATACATCAACTAGTTCTTCTATACCAGTGAATAGAGCAAGTGTATCTAAGTGACTAGCAAAACTCCCAGAAGATCAGGGTATGTTTGGGAGTAATCATGACAGGACTACAAGTACTTCTAATGATTGAAAAGGCCTTTTACAAAAGTGAAGGATATTTAGCAACATTTTAAAAATCTAAAGAATTACTTGATTCCTGAACTAGAACTTGGCAAATGCTCCTTCAACACACCACCAAAAACACTATCAAATCACACTTTTTGCCTAATATCCAAAACTAATTAATTCAGTATGTGCTACTGACGAATTGGCCACAGTTTAGAGACAAAAGCACTCCTCAACTGTTTATCACAGTTGCATAATCTTTATATCTGGACATTCCATTGTTGGATAAATTAGCTCTTCAATCAAAGGCATTTCTAGCTCAAATTCTGTGTGGAGGAAACCCTAAGTCCTCCACTCATCAGTAATCAACTCAATAAATTAATCAACACACGCATGGTCACTCCAAGGCCAAAAATTCCATTGAACCGGCAGAGACCCATTAATCCTAACAACCCCCAAAAAACCAA
Source organism: Tetrastigma voinierianum (assembly GCA_016808115.1). Lineage (NCBI taxonomy): Eukaryota > Viridiplantae > Streptophyta > Magnoliopsida > Vitales > Vitaceae > Tetrastigma > Tetrastigma voinierianum. The sequence continues at coordinate 1,913,285 of JAEQBH010001219.1, forward strand.
AGCCACTAAATACTCTCAACCAACGCAGTTACGCAGAATCCTATAAAAAAATCTAACCAAATCATAAAAAGGACCCAGTTGATTCACAAAGCGCAGCAAAATGGACATCTCAAAGTCCGACCCAAATTCTCAAAAACGTTTGGATTTTTCTTTACTTTCCAGAGAAGCAAACAAACGAATAGTGGAATAAAAGTATGAAACTCACAGTATCGTCTCTCTGAATCTGAATTTTCTTGAAGGGCGAAGAAGCAGATTCCGCCATTGACCGAACTTGCAGGCGAGAGGACGAGACAGAGAGCGTCCGCACAATATGAAGCGAGGGGAGGGTTTTGGTGAAGCTTCTAGAAAATGGGATGATAGCTACCATTTTTATACGGTGAGGACTTGGTCAATTGCCTTCGGCAAGTTTTGTCTGTTTTTTTTTTTTAACAATACCACACACACCCTACGCGAGAATACCATCTCAATGCGACGCCGTTTTGGGCAATCTAAGCCGACACTTTCAAAACGACAACGTTTGGTCGATCCAATTTTCTCCTCTTTGGTGCCTACAACGTTCTCGTCCTCAAAGGGCCTTTTGCCTCAAAGAAAAAGCCAATGAGATCGCCATCCGGAAACGCCCTGGATTTTGATCTTTTTTTTTTTTTTTTATTCTACAGTTTCTGAATTTATTTATCAAAATTTTTATCTGAAGATTCCTCGGAAATTCTCAGAGAAGTCGCGAAATCCTTTTCTTTTTGCTGTAAGATGTTCGATAAAATGCCTGAAAGAAGCTCCGCTTTTCATACGGACATGTCATGATTAGGTTCTGTGTATTTTAATGGTGAGATGACCGTGAAGCTTCAACACTCGTACCCACAGTCACCTGAGTTCCTATTACGAAAACTCCAAGGTTTAATTAAACATCCCAGACAAGTCAAACAAGTCCACTCCCTCCTAATCACCAACGGTCACCTCCTCCCCAGTTCAAATGCTTCAAATCTGAAATGGATGGCAACTCTTCTCTATAACTGCCTGATCAGAGCCTATCTCAACTTTGAGGAGCCTCATAAGGCTCTTTTAATCTACACCCACATGCTTGCCCATCAAGCTCCACCTAACGACCTTACCTTCCCTTCTATCATAAAGAAAGCTGCCACTTGTTCACCTTCTATAGCTTTCATGATAGGTACACCCCTCCATACCCATGTCATCAAGCTCGGGTTATTGCGTGATTTATTCACACAGACTTCTTTGGTTGTGTTGTATGCTCGACTTGGCAATCTTTCTGATGCTTGTCGTGTGTTTGAGGAAATTGCACAGCCATGTGTTGTGTCTTCCAATGCAATGCTTGATGCCTTAGGCAAGAATGGGGATATGGAGTCTGCTCTTCTTCTCTTTGACAGCATGGCTGAGAGAGAAGTGGTTTCATGGACTAGTATCATTAATGGTTTTGGAAGGAATAGGCGCTTTGGGGAGGCAATTCAGTTTTTTGTGAAGATGATGGGGCATGAGGATGTGAGAAGATGTTTAGTAAAACCAAATGAAGCTACATTCGTTAGTGTTCTGTTTTCATGTTCTAATTTAGATGGGGTTGGAGCTTTGCATTATGGAAAACATATACATGGGTACATTATTAGGAATGAGGTTGAATTGACTGTTTTTATGGGGACAGCATTGATAGCTCTTTATGGGAAGATGGGGTGTTTGGAAAATGCCATGAAAACTTTTGATGGAATGGTGGTCAAAGGGGTCTGCACTTGGAATGCAATGATTTCTTCGCTAGCTTGTAATGGTAGAGAGAAGCAAGCCTTGGACTTGTTTGAGAAGATGAAGATGCAAGGCCTACGCCCAGATGAAGTTACCTTCATTGCTGTTATCACTGCTTGTGCTCGTTCCAAATCTGTGGAACTAGGTTTGGGATTTTTCCAGTCAATGCGGTGTGACTTTAGGGTTGTTCCCAGGATGGAGCACTATGGATGTGTGGTTGATCTTTTGGGTCGTGCTGGGCTACTGGAAGAGGCAGCCGAGTTTATAAAAAGGATGCCTTTTGACCCTAATGCCACTGTTCTGGGGCCTCTTTTGGGTGCTTGTAAGGTTCATGGAGCCATTGAGTTGGGAAATGAAGTGGGTAGAAGGCTGTTGGAATTGCAGCCTCATCATTGTGGTCGATATGTGACATTGTCAAACATTTATGCAGGGGGAGAGGTATGGAGCCATGCTGATTGGAGGAAAGCAATGATAGAGGCTGGAATTAGTAAAATTCCAGCCTATAGTATGATTGATGCTATGTAAACATTTAGTGCCAGTATCTTCCCCAACTTCAGACATTTCAGGAAGCATTCAAGTCTCATTTCTGGAGCATTAAGACACCAATTTGAATTGGGAGAATTCAGAGATGGATTATAAAGAGATTTTGATCAAAGATTATTCAATTTGATGGTTGTGTAGTGTCTTATTCTTGTTAAGTGGGGATCAGGGACTGAAGTGCTAGCAAGAAGGATGAGCTCAAGATAAATTATTGTGTGGTAATGCAGGTGCTGGCTTTCATCAACTTTAGTCCATTGGATGATCAATGGAATTAGTCGACTGTTATACCATTCCTTTGACAGCATTCAGCTTGCCATTTCAGATGCTTCAGAGTTTTCATCAAGTGGGCTTTAAGTGTCACTCATCTAAGAATCATGCTGGCTTGTTTGGTTCCTGGCTTTGAAAGCTGTTTTTGAGAATAGTTTTTCAATACAGAGGAAAGCGTCGTTTTAATTGTCTTTAGAAAACTATTATTGTTATACGAGATTTAGTGTTTTCTATATTAACTTGTGTTTTGAGCAAAAAAACTAGAAATAAATGTATTCTTCTCTTCCATTATTCTCCTTGTTTTTAAGAACAAAAAACAGTTTTCAAAAACAAGAACCAAACATACCCTTACTTACCGGTACTATTTCTTGTTAGCTATTGTATAAAACGTGGCCTTATCTGATTGTTTGATTGAGCATCCAAAAGTCTTATGTAATAAGAAAAGTTATGAAAGGGAGTTAATATTCATTTTATGAATATAATGTTACAAATTCTATAACTCCATCATAATGAGATTCATTGAATTCATAATACATATGAGTGATGGAGGATAAATGCATAACCTATGAAATTTATGATACACATAATGAATAGGATATATGAAATGCATAACCTATTTGTAACTCCATTATGAGATTTAATATATGTGCATAATGCATGATAGTAATGAAGGATGAATGCATAACATATGAAATTTAAGTGTATGCATTCAAGGTTGTAACCCATCATTACAAATTATTCATATTGATGATGAATAAAGGTGTAACTCCCATATGATCTTTGATGGGAAGACAAAGAGTTTTTCTTTTCTTTAAGTAAAAAGTTAAGGTCCCAACCAACACTTTTCAAGATTTTATGTCATTAAACGTTTGCCCACAACTACATACTACACAAGCAAGTGACCTATCCACTTTTGAGAGTTGTGAGTTGAAGATCTTAGTTAGGAAGAATTCACAAAGGTAATCAGCTCATTTTAAGTGTCATTCTCTCATGGATTAAGGTACGGAGAACACCATTATTTTATGTTATCTTAAGGATTGAACCTATTATGTTTTATGCATCTAAAATTGGTTTTAAAACTAAAGATATTTTCGCATAAGTTTTCTAACAATTGGTATCATAGTCAACAATTTTTTGGATCTTAAAACATAGTTTTGGATTTTGGTTGTTACTCAGTATTATTGGCAACTAACATATTAAGGTGTGTATTTGAATGGTTTGTTAAATTATGAGGCAAGTGGTGATCCATCCAACGGAGGATCATCACCATGTTTGTTTGTATGATAAAAGATTGATGAGGTTTTTTTACCCAACGGTATTAAACTTCTTTATGGATCAATTCTTTTATTTTTATTACATACATATAACTTATGAATTATAATTCATCCCAACGGAAGGATTATAATATTTTGAATTTTGTGATTGTAGTTTGGACAAACGAAAGAACTATAATCTCATATGGTTATGATTAATGAAATATCTAACTCTTTTATCAAGTTAGATTATTATTAAGTGTGGTGTTAAATATTTTCATGACATAAAGTAATTTACCTTTACATCACTTTTATTTTGCAGCAATGAATCCTACTGTTATTATTGGTTATTTATCTAGCATTAAACAATTAAGTGCGGCAAACTTTAAAAAATTGAAGGAACAAAATTGAAATTGTTCTTGGATGTATGGATTTAGATTATGCCTTAAGAGAGTATGAATTCACTAAGCCTAACTATGAAATCACTAATGAACAGAAGGTTTTATATGAAAAGTGGCAGTGCTCTAATCTCATGAGTCTAATGATTATGAAAGACTCAATCATCCCTACAATCCGTGGACTTATCTCAGATTCAAATAATGTAATGAGCTATATGAAATCGGTTGAAGAACAATTCTTAGCGATTTCCAAGTCCTTGGTAATTACTCTTATGATTAAAATGATAACAATGAAGTAAAATCGTCATAGTGGTGTGCATGAGCATATTATGAAAATGAGTAATATATATGGCTTCTCAATTGAAAGGAATGGACATGATAATTTCTGAAGGTTTTCTTGTTCACTTCATTATGACTTTCCTTCTTTTAAAATTAGTTATAATACTCAAAAGGACAAGTGGAAGATGAGTGAACTAATTGTCTTGTGTGTTCAAGAAGAAGAGAGTCAGAATGTGAAACCTAGGTAAATTTGAATTTTTTTGAAAAATGGTAGAAACGGTAAGGTATGCGTTCTGATTACAGCATTTGCGACACAAGAAATTTCTAGATCTTAGGATGACAACGGACCCACCATTGGATTCATCTCATGAAATCTAGTTACTCAGAATTAATATCGTCGAATTCCAAGATAGTCGGATTTTTTACAATTAATTGGGTGTCGGGCGTCTGGCTGACCCTAAAAACGAGATTTTAAGAAATATATCTTGAAAGTAGAAAATAAATTAAGTAAAGTTTATTTAAAATAAATTGAACTTGAACCGGAGCGAGCCAAGAGATTCTTTCGGACGAAAGCGAACTGAACGGAAATCAGCGGACTAGGTAGTGCGACCAGGCCTGCAAACTTAGAGTGAGGGGCTTGGAATAAAAGGAAAGATCTCATTTCTTTTCCTATATTTTTTTCCCTGGTTTTTACGTGAGGGAGAGGAAGGGGAAGAATAAGAAAGAGCTTCCAAACTTCTCTCTTCGATCCTCGGAGTTCTGCCCGGTCGAATTCGTCGAGTCCAGAGTGAAAGTTCATCTACTCAACGAAGGCTACGCGTGGGTACCAAAAAGGGAGGGGTTTCATCGAAGATTCAAAGGAGGAGATTTCGGGAAATCAAAGATTTTGGGCTAGGGAGGCTTCCCACGGTAGCTACTACGGCTTGGTAGTTCCACTCACGGTTTATTTCCATCATAAAGTGATTTTAGGAAAGTAGTGATATAGAGGTCCTGGGCTCTGTATTGGCCGATTGAAACATTTAAAGCGAGTTTTGTGAAAAACTATTTGTGGCGATTTCATGGCCTAGTTTGTGAAGTCCATATGCTCAAGCATAGATTTGAAAATTTGTTTGGTTGGAATCTTGCCCTTAGGGACTGTTTGACTTGTTTTAAACAACTTAAATGATCGTTTTATGGCCTAGTTGTGGACGATTTTGTGGCTTGGTTTGTGGAGTGTTCATGGCATGCTCAAAGCATGGTTTAAGGGCTGTTTGATTGAAATCATTGCTCTTAGGGACTGTTTGGACAATGCTAAAACGACTTTACATGTCGTTTTGTGGCTTGGTTGTAGCCGGTTGTGTGAATTGTATGTAATATGTCCCAAAAAGTGTTTAGGGATTGTTTGGACTGAAAAGAATTAATCTAGACGGATAAGGGCCTGTTTCGCCGGAATTATGACATGTTTAAAGGCTTGTTTGGTTGATTTCATAGCCAATTTAAGAGCCCGAGTTAAGGGGTGGTTGGGCTGTTGTTGTGGGCACCCTATATGCCACATTTTGTCTTGAGGATTAAGTATGTTATTCATTGGCGATAACATGCTTGTTGTTGTGGTTGATGAATATTAATATATGTGTTCTAATGTATTAACATTATTATGAATGTTTAATTGGAAATTATATGCATGTAATATAATTGTCCATGATGCATGGTTGAATGCATGAGATAAATTGTCCATATGACATTCATCACATATGTGGCATGACATAAACATGCAAGGGTGCATCAAACATCACATTACATGGGTGTGAGTGCATGATTAAAATTAATCACCTAACTTGGTTATTGGTGAGTGGGCTCGGTACCGTTGAGCGAAGCCCAACAGAGTCGCACTGTTGAATAAAATGGTAAAAACTTGTGTCGGGTAATAGCAAGAAGGGCTAGATACTCCCTCGGGTGAAAGACCCGGACTGGTTCAGACACTCCAACGATGAAAGTCCAAAAAGTGTTGGAAGGCGTGTAGAGCCTACGGTGAGACCCGAAAATTTGTTGCCCTGGGGACATGGTTTTCCAGTAAGTGCTCATTTGGTGTAACATCCAAAAATCTTTTGGTTTATAAACAAATGAATTTCGTTTGAAAATAATCATTAGATGTAATCCATCAATGACAGATTTTATCACACATTTGCATCGCATTGTGTGGTAGGAGTCGGTAAAGACTCGGGTATGGTGCATGAGTGAGTTTCATCTCATTTCATGGCATGACATGTAGAATTCCAACCTTTGATTGCATATCTTGCTTGGAATTATGATGTGAATGTGAAAATTGTTAAGTGTAAGCATTACATGTGCACTTAGGTGGGGAGCGGCCTCTGTAAGATTTACTCTACTAGGTTTGGCTCACTGATTAGTACCCAAATAGTGCTATTTTTAGCCCTTGTTATTGTAGGTTTTAAACACTTTTTGTGTACTAATTGCTTTTCATCTTAATTGATACATTGAGGTCAGAAGCTGTGCGATCACACATTTTTTGTAGCTATTTTTAGTAGTTTTGTAGGCCAAATGCCTCGTTATCTTCAATCCGATTCAAACACGATGAACCCGAGCCGAATTCGAAGATGCATGATCAAACCAAAGGAAATTTAGAGCAAAAATGCTGAAGAAAAGGAGGGCTCAGTGAAAATCTTGCAGGGTTGCGAAAATTCGTAACATCTGAAATTTCGTAGGTTCGCAATTTTTCGCTACGAAATTAGCGAGTGCAATTAAAATCCTTGAGTTCTGCGAGAAATTTACATATACTTCTTCCTACACTATTTATTGGCCTTTTTGACCCACTTTTTGTTTGGCTTTGTACAAATTTGCCCTTGATGTAATTTTGGTTTCTTTGTACATAGTTGTAATTTCCTTGTTACTGAGCACCTATATAAACTCAGTCAAGCTTGTAATTTGAATCAATCTTTTCAATCCATCAATCAATCAAGAAAATTTGGCACGAAGCTTCCTCTCCCTCGGCTGGTTTTGTGATTTTCTCTCCCTCCCCTTCATTTTCTTGCATTTTCTTGGTAGCCAAACACCCTTTGATGATGACAAATCAAGGGATGTTCGGCTAAAACGGCACTCCTTGGCGAAGGCCACTAGGTGTTAGTTTTGAATAAGGCGCATGTTCTCATGCTTTTCAAGTAATACTGATTAGTATCTCCTATTAGTCTGTAGGGTAGGTTTAGGAGGTGTGTTCTTACCATGGAAACATTTCGCTCATTGAATGCCATTTTCAAGAGGAAAACTTTTAGGGTTTTTAGACTTTAAAGCTAAATGAAGAGAATCCGGTTCGAGGAAATGATATATGTCTGCTCCTCCCCCAGCCTTGAAAAAGGCACGAGCACATGTTAGCTTACTTAGAACCCTAAGCCCAGTGGCCCGAGACTTCAAGGAGTTCTCCTTTAACTTTTATTTTAATTTGTTTTCAGTTTCAAACATTCACACATTGTTTTTACACAAATCCTAAAATCCAAAGAGTAAACACCATTTTCAATCCACTATAACTCTTCTCTCACGAAGAAAACCCATCCCCGTGTTCGACCCTAGACCACTATACTGCAGTAGCTGCACTACGGTAGTAGGAACCCTAGGATACAAATTTTGTTGATTCTAGTACACTTAGCTCGCCACGAATCAAATGGCATCGTTACTGGGGATGGTGCCCTAGTGCGAAAAAGAAGCTGTGAACTTGTGATCCACATCACAAGTATTGGTGAATTCTCATTTCTTTTTATTTGTATTTTTCCCCACTTGAGTTCCTTTTGCTGGGAGTTGAAAATTTTACTATGCGAAATTGTTTTCCCACATTTTTGATTTTGGCTAATTTTAACCCTTTAGGTAGCCTTGTTTTTGTTGGTTTCTTGTTTGTGTTGTATTAGTGGCAGCGTATGCAGTGGGATAGAAACACTGCAGGAAGACTAAGTGCTCCAGTTGAGCAAGGTTGTGAAATTAGTTTGCACACCAACCGGATGGAGACCCCGCGAAGACGGCGGGACGATAGGGGTTGAAAGGGAGCCCGATGCCTCTGGTCAATGAGGGATCACACTCCTTGCACTGGTGAAACTGCACCCTCATGCATTATACCCCCTGGGATGTAGCGGTGAGGCCTTATACGGTTCCCTTTGCTCCCGAACTTTCATGGTATGGAAAACAAAAATCCATACACACACGTCCGAGATTTTGAGGAAGTTTGCACAACTTTCAAAGAGAGTGCAACTGATATGGAGATGCTGAAGTTGAAAGCTTTCCCATTGACTCTCAAAGACAGAGCCAAAATTTGGCTTAATTCATTGAGGCCAAGGACCATGGGAGGCAGGCGGAGGCACTAAGCGGGGTACAGAAGAAGTTCTTTAGTACCACAAGACCAACAATTTAGAAGAGAGGCAAATCTACACCTTCTGACTCATGACGGTGAAAATTTTATCAATGCTTCAGGAGAAGGTATATGGAGATTATCGGTGCTGCCCTTACCATGGTTTTTGACACATGGATGCTAGTAAACCACTTCTCTGATGGAATGTCCCACCATGAAACAACTCTTGGAGACCCGTGTGTGGAAGAGGACTTCCTCGGCAAGAATATGATGAAACCATGGACTTCCTCAATTATGTCATTTGAAACACCAAAGGGATGGACAGAGCCGAACCCGAGGAGGTAGAGAGAATGAAGCACCTGATAAACCGAGGGAGGCATTTATTCGGCGAGGATGTGTGGAATTAAAGGTTAAATTGTCCACCCTAACCAAAAGGATGGAAGAACTTGAACAGAGAAATCGGCGGGAGGCAGCGTGTGAGAGGCATCTATGCGGAGCTGACCATGTTTCAATTGTCAATCTACCGGTCCTTGAGAACATTGTCAATTTCTCCCTCATTAAGGGATTTGATGGTTGAAAATCCTACGAATGTTGTGGGCCAAAATAGGCCTGACTGATGCCCGATATGTGACACCCTCTGATGTTGGAAGAACCACCTCGACCTTGGAAGCCTAAACCTCCAGGTATATGTTCCCAAGGGAGCACACCGGCGGCAACCGCAACCTCATCACACATTGAGCAAGCTATCATGAATTTGAGCAAGGTGGTGAGAAATTTTATGAGAGGGCGAGAAAACTATTAATGCTTTCGATTGGATAAGAATAGAGATCTTTGAAAGCTCATAGTGAAAGAATTTATGGGCTCACAAAAGCCTCAATCGGAAGAAGAATTGATACCTGTGGTCATCCATGATGTGATGTCGGCAACGAGGTGCAGGAGCAAGGAATTCCCTTCCCGAGACCACGGCCCAATCCCCAGGGGAGTGCATGAACTAAGCTATGCCGGTGAGCACACTTGCCAAAATGGATGAAGTCCAGGCCATTATCACATTGAGGTGGTAAGGAAGTGGCGTGGTGCCCCAGGCCTGCGGGAAAGACCGGAGAAAAGAGGACGTGAGACGAGGAACACATATTCATTAAAGAGGATTCGATGAAGAAAAGCATGCCTTCTCCGTTTCCCACGAACGAGAGGCGAAAGAGGCCTACAGAAGGCATCCTGGAAGTGCTGAGGTAGGTAAAGGTGAACATCCATTGTAGCGTGATCAAAGCGGGTTCCGACCTATGCTAAATTTCCTAAGACATTTTGATCAAGAAAGGGTTGGGCATTTACAAGAAAGCCTTCCTGACTGAACAAGTCAACTCTATCATCCATGCAAAACCTTAGTGAAATACAGATCCGGGATCCCCCACCATCGATCCCGACATTGGAGGGATCTGCATAGATAAAACCTTTGCTAGATTTGGGAGCCAGCGTTAACCTATTACCATACTTTTCAGGTGTCTGACGAGTTAGGTTTGGGAGGCGAAGCCTACCAACATTGCCACATCAACCAGGTGAATCGTCGGTGAAAATACGAAAGGGAATAGTGAGGATGTCTTGGTGAAAGAAGTAGATAAATTCTACTACCTCCCTGTGGATTTTGTAGTTCTTGATCTGAGCCCGAGTGGCGAGGGCATTAACTAGGAGTGCCCATCATCTTAGGGAGGCCAAAAATCTAATCGCCATAATCCAAGCTCTTTGGAATGGAGTCATGCGGCTCACTAACCGGCAACGGCATTGGAGCTCAACATTTTTCACTTGGCGAAGCGGATATGCGAGAGGATGAGGAAGCGGCTCGAGGAAAAATGCACTTGGCCCAGCCTGTGTAAGGAAAGCATAGTCTTTAAAAAGCTGGGGAATAATTAGCCAAAGAACAAAAAAACAGTTAATGAAGAATCAACTGCATCAGTCACCCCTGCATCAGTCATCCCACCAGCACCACTAGAGAGCAGGATGCTTAACACAAAGGAGCAGAAGCTGAACTCAACTGCAGCACACCTCATTGCAAGCAAGGAGGAGCTTCTCCTCTTAGACCCTCCATGAAACCTCTTAGGTGCTGGCGGGAATGGATCTGGGTGAGGGCAGAAACCACTCCCAATTTTATGGGATTTTGCTTTACATTATTTAAGTTTTAAATTAGAATTTTCCTTTATATCCTTAAATTTTCAACATTTACAAGCTTATCTTCTCATAATTTTTGGTTTTTGTGTTGTTGCGAGGTTCTAGTCATCTTTGGGGAGAACAAAATTTGCTGAATTTCCCGAGTTGCGAGAAATTTCGCATTAGCATCTTGTTCATTGTCACGCACGCGCTCTCCGTTTGCCTGCCTCATGATTTCACGCTCTTATAATAAATTTTTATAATTTTTTGAGCCATCCAATTTATGACCACTAAAGGCCATTAATTATCCATGTCTTCTCACCTACCCCCCTCCCCTATATAAACCCCTTTTTCGTTCATTTTTCATTTCATATTTCCCATGGGTTCTAAAACTCCCTCTCCCTCTTAAATTTGATATCCTCCAAGCTCAGCAATGGCGAAGACTCGTGGGGCTCATTCCTTCCAGCCACGGGTGCGCCGGAGCTCCACTCCCCCTGTCGGCACCTCCACTTCAGGAGCATCCGTTGTCGCCGGCCCCAGCACAGCTGCCGCACGCCTCAGCCCAGGCCTTATGCAGCCTCCCACCTTACTAGTTGCCGTCAAGGCGATGGCTAGCGATCTTTGAGGGCTCCTCCTCTGTGGCCCCTTCAGAGGAGATATCATACCCAGGTTGGCCCCACTTCGCCTGCTCCATCGCATCCCAAGCCAGCCCAGAGGGCCCCACCGCCCAAGAGGGCCCGGACTTCAGGCCCAAGGGAGTTGTCCACCTCGAGACCTCGAGCGCCACCCTTACCACCTAATCAAGGCATTGCTGGAGCCCTAGACCTATCCCCTGCATCCATTATCAGGCGACCCTTTTTTCCATTGCGGCCCATCAGGGAATGTTATTTACTTGATGGGAGGCTACGGGGAGGTTCCTACGATTTCTGGCATTTGTAGGGCCGGGCTCCCGAGACTCCATGCTCGTGTAGAGATACCATCACAGGCTGTTCATGGCCGCGTCGATATTTTTATCCTCGGGTAGTCGCTCGAGGTTTTATCACGATGGCGTGGCGAGAAGGCTAACCCGGTGCTGCGCATTTTCCATCGACGGCCCGGCCCGGGGATGCCAGACCTCACGACGCCCTTATTTGCTCTCCATCTGCCCGGTGGTCTCGCCCAGCGCGACCCGGTATAGGCGATGGCCCCATCCCTCGACCAGGGAGATGGTCCGGCTTCTCTCCATGGACGCTACTGGTGGGATTATATTATTCAGGCGGCACCTCCCGCAGCACATGCTTTTGATAGACCATTTGAAGTTAATACGTTTAAAGCTCCCGACCTTATCGTTCAGAGGAGAGGAGCTATTTTGGAGGCTTTATTGGAACAATCTATTTCTAACTTGTAATTTTATCATGCACGAGAGTTGTAATTAAACCCTTATAGGATGTTTTAAATTATGACCTTGCATGTTTCAAATGAATATGGATGAATAGTTGCAATTTACCGTTTGCTCTTTTTCAAAAAAAAAAATCATCAATTTTACTCGGGTTTTACAAGGCCAATTCTGAATTTTGCTCTAATACCAATTGTTGTGCCAACGGAAGCTTTAATGCAGATAATATAAATTCAAGAACAAAAAAGGTAAAATAACTCACACAAAGATGCACGAAGTTTTAACGTGGTTCGGCCAACCACGCCTTACATCCACGGATGAGAGGTAATCTTTTCACACTACTAGAAATTTCATATTCCGTGACTACTTTATTCATCCCAAAAACAAAATTTCTGATCACGAATAATAATCTGCAACCAAAAAATGTTGGTCGCACAATCGTCATAGTATGTTCGTCGGGGAATGTTTTTTGCGACCATTCCTTAACTTTGTCGTACATAATTTGTTTGTGTGATGGATAATATTGGTCATTAATGTAAATTTTTTATGTCCAACATCTTGGTGGCTGATTTCACTTTCTACCATCAATAGTAATTGGTCGTAAATTTTATTTTTTTGAAATGAAAACATTTGATCACATTTGAAATGTTTCTCGATGATTCCCACATTACTCGCAATTTAATTAGTTTCTGATGAATTAACATGGTCATAAATTGGTGTTTCTACTGGGTAATTTACATGGTTTCAATTTCATTTTTCTACAATGAATTTACATGGTCCCAATTGTTTGTTTATATAATGAATTTACATGATCACAAATTCATGTTTCTATGATGAATTTACATAGTTGCAATTTTGTGTTTCTACGATGAATTTACATGGTCACGATTTTGTGTTTCTATGATGAATTTATATGGTCGCAATTTCGTGGTTTTACGATGAATTTTCATGGTTTCAATTTCGTGTTTTATGATGAATGCTTTTATGATGCAATTTCGTGTTCTATGATGAATTTATGTGGTCACAATTCCATGTTCTACGATGAATGTATGTGATTTGTAATTTCGCATTTGCACAGATGAAGAACAACAGTATGGTTTATAATTTTCCATGATAGAAAAAAAATTAGACATAGTTTAAATATTTCTAGGATGAAATTAAATGGTCACAATTGGTCATTTCCATAGCAAAAAATAAATGGTCTAAAATTAATCTCATTGCAACACCAATCTCACTAGCAAATTTACAAGCATAAGCACATAGCGGTCTCCCTTTTTCTTCCATAAATGATATAAGAATTCTCTATCCATTCTCTAATAGTACATCTAATCCTTTTCCTCGAGATGGGTTTCGCCTCTTTCTTGTTGTTGATGAACCTCCTATATGACAATGACAAAGAGATTATATTGATTGAAACAAGCCTATCATAACAATTACCTTTGATAGTTTTACAAAAAATAATACCTTGTGCAATCATGTTGGATGATGGACAAACAATGTTGGTGATAGATTGATACCACCTGGGAGCCATGTAATCTGCTTTTGCAATATAATATGATACAATAATATGACAACTAGTTGAGATTATAGATTTGAGATACTCCATATAATTTATTTCAAATGGTGAATAAGTCATGGACATAATATTATTATATAACTCAAATAATATTGAGTAGTAGGAACAAATTAATTTAATATAAAGACAACCTAAATAAAGAGGCGAAAAAACATTTAAATTTTTATAATACATTTAGAATGATGCTTTGGAGTTTACAACTCGTTGCTACAAAATTTATTCTTGCAAGAAAATTACCAAGAATAGTTTGTCTCATGTTCAAATCTATAGAACATCTTTACTATTACCAGAGGCAAATATTTTCTAACACTCAAAGATAAAAATGACAATTAATCATATTCACAACCAAATAAATGCTTCAATGGAATTAAAAATTATGGGTTAATTATTATATTGGAGGAAGAAAAAAATTAAGTAAGATGATAAGAATAGCAAACAAAATTTCTTTCACTACTTATAATGGTTTGGAATCAGAAAAAGTTTAGCACAACTTACACTTTTTGAATATTATTTATAGATAAAAAAATTTCAATGATCCATTAAAATTAGTTAAAATATCCAAGAATTTTAGGAAAAGTCAGTAAATATATTAAAAAATTCAAAACCCAATTCTAGGTCACCTTGAATCCATATGTATCGAGTAATAACGTCTAGATGCATGTTGGTTTAAAATGTACTTCCTTTACCAACAAGTGTGCTTCTTTGGAATATCTAATGTTTGCCAAGTCCAACCTTACATAATGTTTATCAATTTTCTACATGTCCATTGTGGCTATTGGTTCTACATGTATAACAATCAACAAGGAACTCTATCACATCCGGGAATGATGACCACCCTTGATAAAAGCAATAATGATAGCGTTTGAGTAAGCGTAAATTATTTATTAGTATGTAAAGTTTTTGGAATATAGATCAAGAAAGTTTCAGCAGGCGATAAATAATGATGCTCATCACAAAAACGTAAGATAAATATATTAAATAATGATAATTTAATAAGTATCCTCGTATACGTCTTTATGAAACAATGTTTTACGAAAGTGCAACGGAATGAACAAAAAAAAAAAAAAAAAAGATAGTGTCTTCATATGCTGATACAAAGGAATTCCAATTGTCTTTCTAGCTTGTTTCATTTTAATCATGCTACTATCAAACAAAAGAATTTCTTACAAATCAAAGCTTAACTGCGAGAAAGAATAATATTAAAGTAAAACAAAAATTAAATAAAACTAACCCAAAAAAAATTGTGAGACTTACACTTGCTTGGTTTGAAAGGCCAAAGCAACGTCTGCGTTTGTACATATTTTTGAGAGAAAACGTGAGAAAGAAACTAGGCCTTGTGTCTCTTTATATTTCTTTTAATGATAATAATATTAATAAATTATTAAAGATAATTTACTTTTTTTGAAGAGTGATAATTTAAATATTTAATTTAGAGATAATCTAAAGTAAGGGTCTTCATTATTACGAATATTTATATTTAAATTTAATTTAATAAAATAAAATTTTAATTTTAAGCATTCTTAGGACCAAATAAAGTTATTTGTTTTTCATGTAATTTTTATTGAATTTTTTTCTTTCTTTTAACTTTTATGATTTACGTTTCAAAAAAAAGCTTTTATGATTTGCGTGTAACTTAAATGGAAGTGAAAACCATAAAATTTAAAAGATAATAATAATATTATAATTTTAATTAAATATAATATTTTTGTATTTGAAAACAAAAGTTACTAGTAATAAGATTATTATAAGATTTTAATTAAATATTTAAAGATAAAGTATTATTATAAAATTTTAATTAATTATAATATTTTGTTATTTTGAAAAAGTAGTTCTTAGTAATAATAATATTATAAAAGATTTTAATTAAATATATATTCTAAAAGTTATTGATAATAATAATTTTATAAGATTTTAATTAAATAAATATTCCAAAAGTTACGTACTAATTTCAATTTGAAAAAATTCAAAAATAAAATAAAATCATAAGGACCAATTACAATGCCTCCTCGTTATTGTTATATTAAAAATCAAGTCACGTATTGAATTTTAGGAAAAGTGAATGAAACTTCAAAATCATGTTATTTATCCTTAAAATCCAATTAGCAATTACCAATATAATTTGGGTTTATTAATACTTTCAAATCCAACCATATTTATATCAATGCACTTAAAATTGATGTTTATCGAGCTTAAAACATGCACTCTTTTAATTACATGTATGGTATGAACAAATAGTTACTAAACTATTTTAATATAAATATAGTTTTTCAATCATTATCTATTGTTCTCTTTACTTAATCAAGAATTTTAAATTATCTTATAAATGAAAATATTAATAAAACACTTGGATATGATTTAGGAGTTTAAGATAGTTTAAAGGTGTTAATATAAACTTTCATAAAAATTTAAAAACCCAATTTTATATCATTGTCTAACTAAAAATAATAAATATTTTATAGATGTTTATCAAAATAATTTGAGTAATATATATATATATATATATATATATATATATATATATATATATATATATATATATATTATTTATACAATATAAATATAGTTTTCCAATCATTATCTATTGTTCTCTTTACTTAATCATTAAATAATTTTTAAATTATCTTATAAATGAAAAATATTAATAAAACATTAGATATGATTTAGAGCTTAAGATAGTTTAAAAATGTGTTAATATAAACTTATATAAAAATTTAAAAACCCAATTTTATATCATTGTCTAACTAAAAATAATAACTATTTTATAGATTTTTATCAAAATAATTTGGTAATATATTTTATCGATTTAATTATTACAATGGGTCAAAAGCTCATAAAAAATTGAATTATTTTTAAATTATAAGTACATGAAAGAAACATAATTAATTGAAAAATTATAGAAATAATTTTTTATAAATATTTTTAACAAAATTGGTTTATATTAGAGAGTAATATTTTAATGTGTTTAAAGTCTCATGAAATTAATATTGTATTTTAAGAAGGTAACTTTTAATAATAATATTTAAATTGTTTAAAGCTAAGTGTATTTTGAAAAATTAAGCAAAATAGTGATCCCAAATTATTAGACATTTTACCTTTCTGATTATCGGTCCTCAAAAATACTAAAATTTCAAGGTGAATTAATTATGGATTTTCTCACATGTTAAAGTCTTCATGTGATCCAATAGAAAAGTTGTTGTAAATAATAAAGATTTTTAGGCCAACCAATGTTATAACATATGATAAGTATCATAATATGTATAATCTTAATAGCGAAATAATATAACATTTTCAACTGAGTATCTTTCAGTTCTTTACTTAAATATATCAGAAATAGGGATAGGATTAAATTGTATAAATAGAATATATAAGTTTTTGCCAGTAACATAAGATTAATATTGTAAATAATACCTTTCTACTTGACCGATGCATTGGTGATGGCCCCAGATCGGCTGGGAATTATCTTTGCGACCGATTTTAACTTTTCTCGCAAAATGTCGTACTTTTAGAGCGTATTTATATTTCTCATTTATTATATATTTTTTGAATAACATAAAGTTTAATCACAGAATTTTATTACTTTTCTCACGACTAATTAATAAGTAGTCATAGATCGGGAGTATCTTATGTGAGCTTTTCAGTCTGCAAAATGTCATACTTTTAAGAGATGTGTTATAATATTTCTCAGATTTTTTTAACATAAAGTTTCGTCACGAATTATTATACTAGTCTATGGCCAATCGATGAGTGATCGTAAGGTCATGGGACATTTGTGACCTGGCTTTATAAACACCACAGCGAATAAGCCGTACTTTTAGAGGCGTGTTCGATATTTTTAAGTAAATTATAATTTTTGAGACTAACATAAAAGTTCGATGCGTAATTAATATCTTCGTCGGCGACTGATCAATAAGTGGTCGTGATTATGAATGCTTTGAGGCCCAAATAACTAGTCCATAGCAAAATATCAAACTTCAGGCGACTATAATATTTTTATATATCTTAGTATTTTTTTGTGACAATAATATAAGATTTATCATAGAAAGTACTAATACATTTTACAACCAATCAATAGCTGGTCACAAGTTATAATATCATATTTGACGATAGTTCTTTATAAAATAAAATTATTGGTTGTAAATAAATAAAATATTTAAATTGTTTATCTATTAAAATTAGCGACCAATTGTCAAAGTTCATCGTAGAAAATTGGAATCAATGACTAGTATTAGTTGATCGTAAAAACTTTGGACACAGAAAACCAAATTTCTTGTAGTGTCACTATACGATATAAAATATTACAAAATAGAATAACATACAATCGGGTTCCTGAAACATCCCATGTTTCCCCATTCCTTATATTAATACCCTAAACCGCGAAATCCACCGCTCGCGAGAATTTATCTTGTTAACCTTTACGTCTGCCTTTCGTATTACGTTTACAGGTTCATCTCTCACCTCTTTTTCTCTATCATGACTAGAATATTTACGTTGATATTCGTGACTTTTAGCTGTGTAAGGAAACACAATAATACAATAATATATTTGAGGCTAAAATTTATCATAAAATATTCTCATAGTATTGGATGCTTTAAAGTACTTGATGTCATATCGTTTAGAAATTGGAAGGTTTATGAGTATATAAGCATGGATAATATCCATGCTAATTTGTATGAAGTCTTTTGGGGAAAAGTTCGAAAACAAAACCATGAGGGCTTAGGTTCAAAATAGACAATATCATATATACCAATATGGATATGAGAACTAGAAGAGTCCTGTGATTTCCCAACAAATTTTGAATAAAATTTAAATTTAAATAATACAATAAAATAAAATAAAAATATGTTTTATTCTTATTTCCAATTTTAATTAATATTAAAATGAGAATAAATTATCAATGTTTTAAAAGCACGATCGGTGAGTTAGGCTAAAAAGTTATCGGTTCGCGGTTCGTTAGTCGGGACCGACATGTCCAAACTTGATGTAGTCAGTCAGTAGCATCATCGTATATAATTTAAAATTTTTAAAATTATAAAATTATTTTAAAATATATAATTTAATATTTATAATGTTATTTACTCATTTTTATATAATTCTATCAATATTTTATCAAAAAAAAAAATTTCAAATACTATAAAGGGAGAATTTATTGAAAACATAAATCTTAATTGAAAGAAGAATTTTAAAATTTTTGTTTAAAACATAATGCTTATTTGAAATTTCACGAAAACATAACATTTTAAATATTTGAAATTTAAACTCTTTTATATTCTCTTTTCAAATTCTCAATATCACAATAGAATGCAATTGGGCTGGGCCCAAGACACGTGGGCTAGAATTTACTTCACCCTCTTAATTTTATCATTGAAATTTAAAGGGCTAGATGGGTGAATGGTTACCGAAAGAATCGTAAGTTGTGCAATCCATCCATTGAAATAGCTCGGTTAAAGCGGGTCTTAATTGGTTCAAAAATGTTTCTTTACAACCAAGGTAAAATCAGATCGGAGGAAAAATCCCCTTGAGTCGACGGTTCAACCGACCAGTTCAATTCAATTTTTAAAACATTGTAAATTATTATTTAAACTAGTTGAGATCATCAAATTTATTACTTTTTTAAGAGAGAATATAAATTGAAATAAAATATTCATTCGCATTTGCTATTTCGGTATACCAAACGTACACGACTAAAAATTATGGCAGAATTCATCTTGAAAATTATAGAGTTTGGCCCATTTTGATCAAAGAAACATCAAAGAAACGATAACCCTCAATTCTTTGAAAAAGTAATTACTAATTCCTTGAATCCCACTCCCTACTAAGAGACAGTCCCAACCAATCGATAGAGGCTACAAAAAGTTATGGGTGAAACTAAATTTTAATTTATATCATAAAGATTTGAGAGGACAGTTCCATTAAGATGATTACCAGGATGGGAATATGCGTAACTTTAGTTCAACCTGACTGTTGTCCAACCAAAAAAAAATCATATATAAACACTTGATGGCAGATGCACGTGATATAGAGTTTTTGTCCAAAAGCATTCCTTTAAAAAAAAATCCACAAGCTAATACCTGTTTGGATATAAAAACCTTCTATTAATTAATGTCTTTCATCGTATGAATCTAGGTTATAAATCGTAGTTGATGATATAGTTTTAATTTTTTTTTAAAATAGTTAAAGCAGTAGTTAGCAATTTATAGTTTCTGTACCCAAAGTTAAAATCGCGAAACATATTTATGGTTTGAAAATTTTTAAATGATTAAAACCGTGTCATCTGACCAAAGAATAAGACTTTCCTTTCCTAATGTTTAAAATTTTCAAAATCATAGTCGTGACTATGGTTTTGTGACTGGAATTACATATGGTAGTGATGGGTGAATTTGATCATTCTTTCAGGCGTGTATTAATTTTATTACGTTTTTTTTTAAAGGGTTATTTTTAGAGAAAGCTTTGTTATACACCCTTGGCAGCATAAATGTAGAACACTCTCCTTGTTATTGATAAAAATTGTTAGTCATGGTTTGTCTCCATAGGAATCCCACTGAAGCAAAAGCAAGAATCGCTTTAGCTTATTTGGACTTTGCTACCATACATATGTAACTTATATGTACTAGTCTTTTTTTCCTATGAGTACTTTTGAGTTCTATTTAATATCAAATTGCTAGTTTTACACAGTATTATATATTGATTGTTGCTGTCGGGGTAAGTATAATTATATTCTGATTTTAATTATATAATTGTCGCATGTTAATTATAGTCGTTTATGAAATTATTTAATATTAATTGGTTATAGGTGTGGATTACATCTTTATGCTACTTTGATAGAGTACATTGGTAAGCGTGTTCCCTCTTTATGTTATATATATATATATATATATATATATATATATATATATATATATATATATATATATATATATATATATATATACTAAATAAGCACAAAATATATCTGAAGGTTTGGTATAATATATTTAGAGTAAGGAAAAATTAAGTCTTGATATATAAAAAAATAAAAATAAAAGAAAAGAATTAAAAGAGAAAAATAAAACTATGATTAAATTTAATATATTATTTTTATTGTTTCTTCAAAATCATTTTATTTATTTAAACTCATCAACGTAATCATTAAATAAAACAACCTTTTAAAATTCAAGGGTCTATGATTCTAGCATCCCCTATGAATTGTCATGTCAAAGGACCACTCTCTTTGTTGTCTCACAATGGCATATATGAGGCTATAAATGAAAGGACAGCCCTTGGACTTGTCAATGTATGCTAGATATCTTGTCCTTTCCTAAGCTCTATTATTGATTCATCTATGCACATTTATTTAGGTATAAAAAGGTGTACTTATTTTTATTTTTTTTCAAACTTAGTCCTTTTATTTTAACAATTTTCTATTTTTTACTTAACCTCCATATTTAGAAATTTGGATCCAAAAAATGTTCTAACCATATGGAGATATGAATAATACATCTTTATATTTGGAAATATAAATAATAACTACTATCCTTTTATTATCTTAATATTATATTACTATTTTCTTATTATTTTATTCTTATAATAATAAAATAATCATTTTATAGCATACTTTTTATTTTTTAAGATATATTTATTTTTATTATTTATTATTTTATTAATTTTGAATTATTTCATGCTCTGATATCGTAAAATGATTTTAATAAATTTGAATCTTAAAAGGAGTTAGAAACATTCTGGAGTTTGATGATCTTCTGAAGCTGAAAATGAGAAGCCAGATATGAGTTGAAAGTTGGAACGTGAAAGACAAGAAAAAGAAATTATGCAGAAAAAAAAACTTGATTCCATATATGATTCATTCGAGCGTGAATATTTTAAGGTAAATTATTGAAAAATAACTCGTAAATCCCAAGCAAAATGATGGTAATTTTAATGAATATTATGGTGGAATTTATGGAGATGATATACCACCATATTAGTTTTTATATTGTATTTTTATCATTTATGTAACTTTTATTAATGTTGTTTTATTTTCTAATGTAATATGATGTTCTATAATATAATATTTATTAGTTTAAAATGCCTTTTTAGGTTTTTAATATATTTTTATTTATTATAATTTTATTTATTTAATATAATTTCATATTTATGTTTAAATAAAAATAAAAACATTTCATATATAATATTCTTAAAAATATTCTAATTTGATAAAATAAAAAAGATTTAAGAATGAATAGTGATTTAAAGTTAAAGTGATATTGTTCGACTAGAGTTGGGCGTTTCCAAAAGTGGAGTGTCGTCTACAGAAATATGAAGAAGAATATGTCAATTTGGAGTTGGAAATGGACATTTATGGTTGGAGATGCTCTTAGATAAGATCTTAATCATAGAGGTAGCACATGGAACTAGCTATTCATTATAAATTAACTTGTAGTTAGTTCTTATCTATGGAATGAACTATTTTAGAGTTTGGTTTTTCTTCCAAGAGACTTCTAAAGAAAAATTCTTTGTTACCTTGCTAATACTAGTGTGATTGTTATTTGATTTTTTTTATTATCCTATTTCCTTTTATTAGTACCGGATTCATATCAAAAGTTCATGATATGAAATTTAAATGATTCTTTCAAATTAAAAATAGTAGAGGTAACAAAGAGATATGTTTAATTTGAAAAGTCTTCTATACATAATAATAATCAATAATAATTATAAACGCAACCACTTTCAACAACATTCCAAATCCAACGAGCTAAAGAGGACTGATAGCTGAAAAAAGTTGGCATCCAACTCAAAAATTTGTATATCTATTTTATGAGACCCGTAACTATGTGTCAGTTTGGTCATATTTTTAAAAACTGTTAATGAGCATAATTTTGGATAACAGAGAGAAAGGTATTTTTAAAAACTGTTTTTGTTCTTTAAATTTAATGTTATATGATGTTTTTGTGTCTTTCGGAACAAAAAGATTTGAATCAAACATATTTTTTGTGTTTTCCTTGTTTTTCAAAACAACCGGTCATACGATCAGTCTAATCTCCAAGGAAGGATCAGTGCTGCAGGGATAAGTAACCCCAAGCACAACTATATATGGAGCCCTGAAAATCCAACTTTTAGGAAGGCCAGCCTTAAGCTATTATTATCCATTTTGCAATGGCCAAACCAATCTCTCTCCCTCTCTATGAAAAGCTGCCCCTGAAGAATACAGTCAGAAAATGTGGACACCACCATTTCTTCTTCCTCCTCCTCTCTCCTTGCTTATCATTAATCTCCCTCCACAGCAATGGCCTCACTTTTCTCCTTGCGTTATTCTGTGAGTCATGGTTCACCATTGTTTGGGCTCTCATACTCAGCTCCAAATGGAGCCCGGTGGAGTACCGGACTTATCCGGAGCGCCTTTTACTTCGGTACCTGAATTATTGCCTGACTTCATATATTATTAGACTATTTTATTATTATTTTTTAAAACTGTTCTTGAAAATTGTTTTTAGAAACACTGAGAACACATTTTGGTGTTGGTATTCTTTAAAAACTGTTCTTGTTTTTTAAATTTAGTGTTTTTTTGTGTTCTTTATGTTTTTCAAAACAAAAAACAATAGGAATCAAAGTGTATTCTCCATGTTTTCCTTTTTATCCTTGCTTTTTAAAATAAAAAATAGTTTTCAAAAACTGTAATCAAACATACCCAAGTCTTGTTTTGATTTATGTCATATTTTCTATTGTTTATCCAAACTTAATTTATACTATGATTTTCTCAATAGGGTTGATGAGCTTCCTCCAGTGGACATGTTTGTGACGACTGCGGATCCGATTCTAGAACCGCCCATCATCACTGTTAATACAGTCCTCTCTCTGCTGGCAGTAGACTATCCAGCTAACAAGCTTGCCTGTTATGTGTCTGATGATGGCGGTTCATTTCTTACCTTTTATGCTCTTCTAGAAGCCTCCAAATTTGCTAAGCTTTGGGTTCCCTTTTGTAAGAAGTATGGTATTCAGAACAGAGCTCCAAATAGATGCTTTTATGATGAAGAGGAATCACCCATTGATGATTCGGTGGAGTTCTTAGGGGAATACACAAAGATGAAGGTAAATCAAATAATTACTGAAGACAAATCATTTAAGAAAAAAATAAAAATTTTGAGGTTCGATATTGATGAATAAAAGTTCTTTCAAAGTATGCCTAAAAATTACTTTTTTATGTTTGGCTTCATCATGGAAAAGTCCTTATATAATAGAGATTTAAATAATTAAAATAAGTTTGAATAAACATATATAATTAATTTATTAAATTGAAACCTAAATTTTATTTTCCTTCAAATTTCTTTCTTTGGTACTTTTTAGGGTTTCAAATAGAGCCATATAGAGATAGTTAAATAAATTCTTGCACTTACAATTAGTATTTTGCATATTTGTAAGTTGTCTTCATCTCTTTGTAGGATGAATATGAAGTGCTCGGAAGAAAAATTGAAGACGCAACCGAAAAGTTCGTACCATTGGATGTTGGTGCTGAAGAGTTTGTTGCTTTCTCAAATATAGACAAGAGAAACCATCCCACTATAATCAAGGTACATAAAAATCTCAATTATTGATCTTTATGACTCATTGCTACTTTAGATGGTCATGATGCTATTTGATTGTGAGCTAGTACCAGGTGACTTTTGCACAAAAGGACGATTTTTTTTGTAAAAACCCGAATACTTATAAAACAAGTTTGGATTATTTAGCTACTATGTTTGTAGAAGCAATAACCATGAAATGCAGAATGGAACCTGGAAAATATTCAAGTACCTAAAAAATTCATTAAAAAAAAAAAAACAAATCTAACTCAAAATAGCCGGTCAATGTAGTTAATTTGGATATTTGCACAGAAAATTGAGTTTTCCATCATCTCCAAAACACACTGACATTTTCAGTGATTGTGTTTCTTTTTTCTTTTTATTGGAAGATATTGTTAGATAACTTATGCATAAACAACTTTATTTTTAAAACCAATTTTAGATGTATAAAAACATATTAGGTTCAATTGTTAAGAAAAGATAAAAGAATGGTGACCTCCATACCTTGATTTATGAGAGAATGACGCTCGAAGTGAGTTGATTACCTTGTGAATTCTTCTAGCTACGATCTTCAACTCACAACTCTCAAAAGTGGATGAGTCACTTGTGTGGTGTGTCTGTAAGTAAACAACAAAATGACAAAACTTGAGAGTGTGACTTGAGACCTTAACCTTTTAAAAAAAAAAAAAAACTCTGTCTTCCCATCAAATATCATATAGGAGTTACACCTTTATTCTTCATCAATATGTGCAAATAATTTATAACCATGGATTACAACTTTGAATGCATAAACTTAAATTTCATAGGTTATGCATTCATCCTCCATTACTAATATGCATTATGCATATATATTAAATATCGTAATGGAGTTACAAATAGGTTATATTTCATTTATCCTATATATTATGTGTATCATAAATTTCATAGGTTATGCATTTATCCTCCATCACTCATATGCATTATGAACACAATGAATCTCATAATGATGAAGTTATAGAATTTGGCATTGTGTTCGTGAGAGATGTTGATATATTTTATTGGCGATGGCATGACGTAGGACTTTGGATGCTCAGTCAGGCAGTCGTATAAAAGGCCACATTTTGTAGAATAACCGTAATTAGCTAACAATCTCCCACTTGGCGTATATGATCATATTCAAACATAAAATGACCATAATAATTTCTCAAAATTGGCATCTCTTTAGTAAATTTAATATTTCATGGAACTACCAATATCAAACCATTGGAATAATGGATCACACAACGACCCAATATTCATCAAGGATTATAGTACTAGAATAAAGTAATGGATTTTATAACATAATACTAATCCATTCATGTAATGGTCATTTCAACTTTTAAACATATGGATTGTGCACAAGATCAATGTCTAAAAGTAACATAATCAATATCAAGAACTTTATTTTCATTATGTGATCACATACATTCCACTCAATCTGTCTAAATTGACAAAGATGCCACCAAGCCCATGCACACTTAGGTGGAAGAGCTTTAGTCAAAGGATCTGCCAACATAAGTGTATTATCAATGTGTTCAACAGAGACAACTCTATTTTATACTCTCTCCCCTACATCCAAATACTTAATATCGATGTGTTTTGATCCTCCTGTAGTTTTAATATTTTTGGAGAATTGAACAGTAGCACTGTTATCACAATATATTCTCAATGGTCTCATTATCGAATCGACAACATGTAAGCTTGAGATAAAGTTTCTCAACCATATTGCACGACAAATGGCTTCATAACAAGCTATATATTATGCCTCCATTGTAGAAGAAGCTACTAGTGATTGCTTATGGCTCTTCCAAGAAATGGGTCCATCAGAAAGCATAAAAACATAGCCATATGTAGACCTTCTATTGTCCTTATAGCCAGCATAATCAGAATCAGAATAACCAATTAATAATCTCTAGATTATTTGTTCTTCTATATGTCAACATGTAGTCCTTAGTCCCTTGCAAATAACACAATACTTTCTTGACTGCCTTCCAATGCTCAATACTTGGATTGCTTTGATATCTACCAAGCAGGCCTACTACATAAGCTATGTCTGGTCATGTGCAAACTTGAGCATACATGATACTCCCTATTGCAGAAGCATAAGAATTTTTTTTCCATTTGATTCTTTTCAAGATCACTTTTAGGACATTGAAGTTCACAAAATATGTTCCATTTCACAACAGGAACAACACTATTAGAACAATTATGCATGTTAAATATTTTAAGAACTTTTTCAATATAGATCCTTTGGGATAATCCTAATATTCCACACGATCTACCTCGATCAATTTCAATGCCTAATACATAAAAGGCTTCACCAAGATCTTTTAGATCAAAATTTTTAGATAGAAATTGTTTGGTTTCATGAATCATTCCCATTTTGTTGCTAGTAAGAAACATATCATCAACATACAAAACTATAATACAAATCTTGCTCCCATTGATCTTAAGGTATATACATTGATCCACTAGATGCTCTTTGAAACCAAAAGTGATGAGAATTTCATGGAACATAAGTACCATTATCTAGATGCCTGCTTTAAACCATTTATAGACTTCTTGAGTTTACATACCATATGTTCCTTGCCTTTGTTTTGGAAACCCTCAAGTTGATCCATATAAACCTCTTCATGTAAGGCACCATTCAAGAAGGTAGTTTTAACATCTATTTGATATAACTCTAAGTCAAAATGAGCTACTAAAGCCATGACTATTCTTAAGTAATCTTTCTTAGAAACAAGAGAAAATGTTTCCTTATAGTCGATTCCCTCTTTTTGAGTGTATCCTTTTGCACCATTTGATTGTTAATTGGCGAAAATATCACACCAAATCTTCACTTGCTGCTACCAGAGGGGCTATACATTCCGGGCATAACGGCCTTGAAAACTTGTTAGACTTATGCCTTAACATAGACCAAAGCCGGTAATTATTGAAGACCAATTAACTAGTAGTGAAGCGCCTCCTAAGACTATTGGTCCCTTAACAACGACGCCAAAAACTTAGTGACCTGCAAATATGTGATTAGCCAAATTGTTGGGCTGCCACAGACCACAAAATATGTTGTTTGCCTTGTATGGCTTCATTCGAAAATGTGTTTTGAATTACAGTTCATTGCAGAATTCTTACGTCCTTACAAGTAATAAAAGTGGATTTAAGTCCAGATATTGTTCTCACGAGGATTGATTAGAAATCTAAATATCAATTACCCCATCTACTCAAGATCCTTACTATTTGAACTCCAAATTAAAAAGTGATTTGGTTTAGAACTAAATGAAATGTAAAAACTAAATAAAATTCTATAACTATATATAAAGAATTCAAAATAATTGAGCTGAAAAGTTCACTGGGTAAGATAACAATGGGAGATAGATCAGTGTACAATTATAAATTTCTACATCATTTTATAACATAGTTCAAGTTCAACCATTAGTTTGAAATTTGAACTTGTCAAAGATGCAAGGGAGTATAGTTTGGATTTCTCCATACACCACACATTTCACTAATTTAAGGTCCAAGTTCCTTTCGGATACATGAGTCTATAATCAGTTACTTGTAAAATATAATCCTCTTTCTAAGATCTGGGTATTTTTCCTTTTCAGTACTTCATACCTAATTCATGGGCGAAGAATTCTTCTTGCTATAGACGAGTTATAAGCCTTCTCGATCTAATTGGTATCTCGACCTTCAAATCTAATAAAATTTTATATTTCCTTGATTAGATCTCTGCTAACTCGAGATCAAGATCCTTTCATCAGACTAAGGAGAAACCTCTGATCAACTAAATTGATACATCACCTTACTATTCTCACACTATGAGTAAATTAGTGATCTATCAAAGTAATCTTTCAGAGTTCATTAGTTCCATAATATTAGTCTAACATACCCCCAAGTAACTGCTCCATACTTTTAGGAATCTCTATCTCTGTGTCACTCAGAGGGCCTTCTGAAAATCAGAAAAATATACAGTCCTTTTTTAGGTACACGCTACTAATATTATGAACAAGTGACTTTAAGAACAATACCAATTAAATAAATTCAAGATTTCGAACTATGACTTTCTTTCAAATTATACAGAAAACAATAATTAACATGATCATTCTAGGGAGCTTAGTATTTCATGAGATTAAAGAACAATATTCTTAGATCGGGAAAATTCTGAGATTGCAAGTGGCGAAATAAATGAAATCATAAGAGTTTAATTTAATTCAAGATCAAGATAGTAATGAAAACTACAATTTTACAATGAATCAAGCTCGAAACTTTGCATCAAATCACTCTTCAATCCCAAAAGAAAATAAAAATAACTAAAATGCTAAGGTAAAACTAAATTGACGAAAAAAGAAATAAAAAATAAAAAAATAAAAAATCATATACAAAGGAGTCTCTAGCTACCTAAAAGTTCCCTAGTTTTTCATGGCTTGCATCTTTTTGTTTCGACATAGTTTCATGTTTTCTTCTTGAATTTTGTCGTGATAGACTTTGAAAATGTCGCGACAAAGTTCTACTGAATTTGTCTTATAATTGTTGCAACACGAGTGTCTTGTGTCACGACATAAAAACTTTGTTGCAACAACGTTTCATTCTTTGCTTCTATTGAAAAATGTCACGACATAAAATTTCTTTGTCGTGACAAAGCTTCTTACCCTTTAGCTTTGTTTTTATGTTGCGACATAATTTTGAAATGTCGCGACATAAAATACTTTTTTGCTCACACTATGTCGTGACAGTCTTCTGTTCTCTTCCAGGTATTTCTCTTTAACTTATGTCGCGACATAGCTTTCCGCTGTCGCGACATATATTTTTTCCTTCAGCTATTCATCTTTGTCGCGACATAAATTACTGTGTTGCAACATTCTTTCTATGGTTCTTTTCAACCTTTGTCGCAACAGAGTTCCTTACAACTGCATGTTGTTAGTTGTTGTTGCGATATACAACTTCTATGTCACTGCATAATCTTGTTGTCTTGCACAGTTGAATTTGAACTTTATGTCGCGACAAACTTTGAAAATGTCATGACCTATATCCTTCCTTTATCTTTGTCACTAAATGAATTGTTTGTTACAACATTGAAATCTTTTTTGTGACCAAATTGTCTTGACTTGTCTCATTGCTCTTCTAATTTCTATCGTGACATAATTTTCTTTTGTTGCGATAGATATTTTTTCCTCTGCAGCTCTTTATGTCGTGACATAAATTTGATTGTTGAGACAAAACTCTATTGCCATTTGCTTGATCATTGTTGTGATAGAGCAAAATAATATTGTGACATCCTTCTTCAAGAACTTCTCAATCAATGTCACGACACAAAAATCCATTGTCGCGATAATGTTCTGTCTTCTGATTACCATTATGTCGCAACATTCACTTCTTTGTCACAATATTTATCATTCAATCCCTCTCATTTTGTATCACGACAAAGTTGTGAAATGTCGCTACATTCTTCACTTTTAGCTTAAGTTCAACTACTTCTTTGTTGTGACATAGTATCTACTGGTTCCCTTGAAATTATGTCGCGACATTTTTAAAGTATGTCACAACATTTCTGCCTTAGCCAATTTTCCTCTTCTTTTCTTGTTGAATTTGCTTCTTCTACATTCAAAACTTGCAAAACACAAAGTTGGTGAATATTCCATAATTAAGCATTAAAATGGATCATAAACTTCGAAAAATATGCCTGAAAAATGGACTAAAAATAGATGAGTTTAGAACTCATCAAATTCCCCAAAACTTAAAGTTTTTCTTATCCCCAAGCAAAGAAAATAAAATTTTGTTTGTCCTCAAACAATTTAACTTTTATTTTTAAGGACATTTTTTTGTTCTGCCTTAGACATCTTTTCTATTGAATCCACAATTTAGCAGGAAAAATAAGTCAGTTGTAAAATTATGTTTGAACAAGTTTCCCATCCAGAACAAGGAAGATTTTCAAGTAAGTTCACTAAACAGGCAAATAATTCCTATAGTATGAACAGATTAGTTATTGAACCCTGATATGTGAGTGTGTGACGGTATTCTCTCTTTTTCATTAGCAGATTAGTTAATCTTCTGAGACAATACTCAAATAATAAACTCCTCATTGATTTTTCTAAGTCTCATATGCTTGTTTGTCATATTAATCTCCACTAATGTAGGCATTTACCACCTTTAAGATCAATTAGATCTTTTAAGCTTATAATGTGTGCCTTGTGTAATTGGGTAGATAAATGGACAATTAATTAAGCTCAATTTTACCCAGATTCCACTTACAATTCAAACTTATTGCCTTCATTATGCATCCTTGACTTTTTCCATTGATATCAACTTTCGAACATACCCAAACTTGTTTTGGTGCATCTTTCTGCATACTCTCTATTGTGGTATTTTCTGACCACTTTCTGCATCAGATTTTCTTCTCATATTGAAGCTTTTTCTACTTTTCATTTTCTATCATTAAGGTTTATGGAATTAAGGTAAATGTTTTGTCTTTAAGCTTTCTACCACCCTTAACAAACTTTTGCTAGTAACTTCCATATCGGGCCAAGTATTAGGTTACTAGGTGTTGAAACACCCCTAAGAACTTAATTGTTTAAGGGAGGAAGGCTACAAGACAAAACTCATTCCACCTTGATACTTTATCTTTTCACAACTTGTTTTCTTCATTCTTTTCATCTTTCCTCATCTCAATTGGTTGTCCTTTCTCAACCCTTCTTCTCCTCTTTCACAATCCAAAATACTGCTCCCCCCAAACTTGTCCTCTTCTATTATTGATGTATTTGTCAGTGCACCCAGGCAAATATGGAGCCATGTGACTGTAGATTAGATTTAAGGGAGGATTTAGGCTTTTAATTTACTGGTTGATGATGAAATTGGTTGTTGGCTCAAATAAGGAACTAAGGTATGTGCATATGCATATTATAAGGGGGGGCTTTGAAAGGTTCAAACTTCCAAGAATGACCTATATCATTTCTTGTTAGTGGTATTGCTTCAGATTTCGCCTCGACACACCTAACAAGTTCTAGGACTTTGGGGAGATTAAACTATGAAGGATCCCAGAAGATGTCCATAATCTTAGCACAATTTGTTTCAGATGTACTTTTAACCATTTGCATTGTTTATCGTGATCTTACATTAAATTCAAATCATTTACAAAATGTAATTATAAGTCTTATTTGTTCCATCATTTGTTTAAATCTTCCTAAGTCTTGAAGTTCAACATATTCATTAATAATATTACAACTTCCTTTTTCAATTCATTTCATTCTACCCCCAATTGGTTTCAGAACTATGTATTGTTTGGTCTCTGGACATGTTACTATGTTGTTTTACAACTCAAAGGCTTACACAAATCAAAACATTCAATTCAGAAAAATTTTACATAGCCACAATTCAATTCAGTCATCATTCAAATTCCAACAAACAATTCACAGGTACTTAGCATATAAACCCAGGAAAACTGATTTCTCCATCATTCAACAAACCTATACAACTAAAAATTCATCAATCTTTATTTATTTAAAATCAAGAAATGAAAAAATAAACACAAGAAAAATGCAAGGGGAAAATGGACACAATTGTTTGCAACTGAGTTTTCATTTAAGTTTTCAGGTACAGGGGATTTAATTACAAAGAGAGAAATAAGGGAGGAAGGACATGGTAATTCATTTGTTTCTTCTATCATTCTTATTAGGACAATTCATATTCACTGGTTCAAACTTATAACTAGCATATGAAGGAGAGAATTCTAGGAATTGGACTGGTGGTCTTTTAGTCTTGCTACTTTCTTCTTTGTTAAATACAGACCACTCCATGGAAAGAGCCATTTGCTTAATGAGATCATCTTGTCTCTGCCCAATAGAGTTTAGGATTCCCTCAAACTCACCTTAGGCAAAACACATCTTGATCAAATTATTGTTAACCATATCTAAACTCTCAGTCCATAACTTTTCTCTGTAATTGAGGGTTGCCTCCATATCTCTGTCCTTCTTCTCTATCAATCGCTTGATCTCCTTCTGATGCTCCTTATATAGATATCCAAAAGCATCTGCCTTTTGCATCATATTCTACCCATTGCATCCTTTCTCTCCTTCAATATCTTCAACAACTCACTGTCCTTTTTCAGTTGGTCTGAAATGAATTCTTTATCCCTTGTCCTAAGTTATCCTCTTAATTCTTTTTCTCTTTGTTCCAGTTTACTCTTCCATTCTTCATCCCTTTGTTTGAGTGCATCCTCTAAATTTTAATCTCTTCTTCTCAGCTTTGCATCCATTTACTCATCTTTCAATTGTAGTTGAATCCTTAATTGTTTGTCCCTCTCATGCATCTCTTACCTCATGACTTTCAGCATTTTCATCACTTCTACATTGTTGCTTTGCTGCCCTAAGCTCTCAACTGGCTCCTGATGAATTTCTCTTAATTCTAGGGATACACTCAAGATAGGGCTCAAGATTATCTTCCTCTCTTGATACTCTTGAGTTGGGCTCTCAAACTGTACTTGTTCAATTTCTCTAGTATCCCCTTCCTCTTTTTCAACTTCTACTTCCTTTTCCTTTCCTCTATTCTTTGGCCCCTTAGTTATTCTTATCAATGTCAAAGGAGAAACTTTAGGACATGTTTCTTCTTCTTCCCAATCTCCTTCCACACCTCTTAAAATGCAGAGTTTTGTGATTGTAGCTGGGTGTGGGATCAGTCCCCTGTATTTTCTTTTGTAGTAACTCGTAATGGAATTTTCAATGATCTTGCCCACATTGATTTTATACCCTTCAGCAAGGCATACAGGAGTATTGCTTCATTTTTTCTCACTATACTAAGATGCTTTGATGGCAACAAGACTGAACTAGCAAAATAAAACCATACCTTAGCTTCCTCTGTCAAAGAACCTTTGGCAATGGATTCATGTAGGGTTTTCCTCGTAGCCTTCCATTTTCCTTTTCCATTTGTTTGCAAGTCTACAATTTTTTGATACTCTGGCTCCTTTAACATTTTCTTGAACTTGGAACCATATTTTTGCTCCTTCAGATTAAAAGTTTAATTTATCTTTTCTTTGCTAAAAGATATCCACTTTCCTTTGACACATACTGTCTTCCCTTTTACTCCCACCATGTTAGCATAGAACTCCTTGACCAATGCAACAAAGCCAGGTGCCTTGTGCTCTCCAAGTAATTTCCATCATCTATTCTCAATCATTTCAATAAAGGGTGAGATAAGCTTGTTGAATCTTCTTTCGACAATGAAACCCCTATCCTTTATATTATTTTCCCATAAAACAAAGGTTTTATCTGAAACAAAATCTCTTACTTTTCCATTCCTTTGCTCAACTCCAGCTTCTTCAGCTTCTATGTTTCTTCTTCTGCTTTATTCAGTCGGTTGTTTAGTCTCTATTCTTGCTTTAGGTCTTTCTTCCTCCTGCACTGCTCTTGATTGAGTTTCTTGAACAACTTCTTCCTCAACTTCTGCGTATTCTTCCATCATTTTATTCAAGTTTGGAATCAGCTTTGATGAGTCAAACATGGTTGAAATACGATTTTGGGGATCTAGGGTTTTCGAAGGAAGATGAGAGAGAGATTTGGTGAAGGTGGCTGAGTGGCTTGATGGTTTATGAGGAAGGTGGCCTTTCGCTTTCAAATCCTTGGCGATAGCCAACCGATTATTCGCGGCTTTCTAATCTTTTACAACAATAAAAATTTATGTGTCGCAACATAAACCTTGCAATCGCTCCTTGATCGAGTTTCAACAACTTTCCCTCAACTACAGATTCCTTCCATCATTTATTCAAGTTTGAATCACTTGATGAGTCAAACATGGTTGAAATACTATTAGATCTGTATTTCAAGGAAGATGAGAGAGATTTGGTGAAGGAAGATGAATGGGTTGATGGTTTATGAGGAAGGTGGCCTTTCAGTTTTCAAAATCCTCTATTTATAGGCCAACTGATTATTTGTGCTTTTCTAATCTTTACAACAATAAAAATTTATGTCGCAACATAAACCTCTTGCACTGCTCTTGATTGAGTTTCTTGAACAACTTCTTCCTCAACTTCTGCGTATTCTTCCATCATTTTATTCAAGTTTGGAATCAGCTTTGATGAGTCAAACATGGTTGAAATATGGTTTTGGGGATCTAGGGTTTTCGAAGGAAGATGAGAGAGATTTGGTGAAGGAAGATGAATGGGTTGATGGTTTATGAGGAAGGTGGCCTTTCAGTTTTCAAAATCCTCTATTTATAGGCCAATTGATTATTTGTGCTTTTCTAATCTTTACAACAATAAAAATTTATGTCGCAACATAAACCTTAGGTTTTTAGGCTTAAGTTATGTTGTGACATAACAATAATTGTTGCGACATAAAGTTCACTTAGAGTTTTTGGAACTTATGTCACTACAAAGAAGTTCACTTAGGGTTTTTGGAACTTATGTTGCAACAAAGAAAATGATGTCAAGACATAGTTCATTCTGCTCTAGGTAAAATAATGTCGCGACATAAAAAGTATGTTGCAACATAATTTTTTGTAGCTTCAAAAAGAATAATGTCGCGACATAAAAATTATGTCACGAAATAATTTCCTACAATTTGTAAAATGTTAAACCAATCTTTGTCGTGACAAAGAGCAATGATGTTGCGACAAAGTAGAATTAATGTTGCGACATAGAAAGGTTTGTCGCGAAAATCCCATGCATTTTCCTTAAAATTGCACAACTAACATTCCTTCAACCAATCAACAACCAAAATCGTATGCAATACATTCATACCACTCAAAACATACTTGTGAAAACACATCTAACATCACAACATCTCAATTAAAGTATGAACATAACATCTCATTTCTTCACTCAATATAATTCAACATGGTGATGATAAAAATATCCAAGGAATAGGTACAAACAAAGATACTATTCATTTTTGCTTTATAAAAATGCATTCCCCCAAATTTCAACTATGCATTATCATTAAAGAACAAGTTAGGGAAAAATAAAAACTCCCCCTTTGTAGCACTTTCTGCATAGTGATTCTAAGAAAGAATGCTTCCAAATAAATTCCATCTCTAATGCAGCTTCATTGTCCAGAAAAATCAACAAAATTACAAAATAAAATTTCAAACAAAATTAAAACTAAACTTCAAACACCCAAAATTTAACAAAAGCAAGCTAACTATGAAAATTAAAATTTTGCTTGGGTTGCCTCCTAAGAAGCTGCTCAGTTTAATGTCTTTAGCTAGATATTTGCTACAAATTGTTGTCCTTTCATCAAAATTCTTCCATCTCGTCACAATTTTGGATCTAATCTTCATTTATGTTCCCTCCAAGATAATGCTTTACCCGCTGACCGTTAACTTTAAACTCATCTCTAGAATCAATTTTCAATGTTACTGCTCCAAAGGGTGTACTTGCTACTACTGTGTAAAGCCCACTCCATCTTAACTTTAGTTTTCCTGGAAACAGCTTGAGTTTTGAATTGTATATCAGACTAGCTCTCCTGCTTTGAATTCTTTCCTTATAATTTTCTAATCATGCCACTTCTTTGTCTTATCTTTATAGATTCTGACATTATCATAAGCTTAATTCCTCAACTCTTCCAGTTCATTCATTTTGAGTAATCTCTTTTCCTTGGCAGCTTGGAAATCACAGTTTTAGTTTCTTGATGGCCTACATAGCTTTATATTCAAGTTCTAGAGGGAGATGACAAGGTTTTCAAAATACAATTTTCTATGGAGACATTCCAATAGGAGTTTTGTAAGAAGTTCTATAAGCCCACAATGCATCATCTAGCCTTATAGACTAGTCTTTTCTGCTTGAGTTCACTGTTTTCTCTAGAATATTCTTAGCCCTCATCGGAAATCTCGCTTGCTCATTTGATCGAGGGTGATAAGCCAATCTCATTACATATCTAATTCCATATCTACTCACGCTTGCAAAAACCTTGTTAGGCAAATGGCTTCCCCTCATCACTAATAATGATTGTTCCGGGGTGTCTAAATTCGCTTCAAAATATTTCTTTGAATAAACCCAACCCTTATCCTGACATCATTTATGGGACAAGCTATTGCTTCCACCCATTTAGATACATAATCCACTGATAGGAGAATGTATAGATTTCAAATGAGGATGGGAAAGGTCCCATGAAGTCTATCCTCCATACATAAAAAATCTACACCATCAGGATTCCTTGTAGGGCATCTCATTTCTTCTGCTTATGGTGCCCATTCTCTGACATTTATCACAATGTTTTACCCATTCAAAACAGTCTTTAAATAGAGTAGGCCAATAAAAACCTGATTTTAGAATTTTATGGGTTGTTATCTCTCCTATAAAATATCCTCCATATCGTGATGCATGACATTTATCAAGAATTCCACCTTGTTCTATTTTTGGTACACAAATCCTAATAATCATATATGCTCCTCTTTTGAAAAATAGTGGGTCATCCCAAATATAAAATCTTCTATTAGTTCTCAACTTCCTTTTCTACTAGTGGTTGAACTCAGGTGGCATAATTCCACAGGCTAAGTAATTCACAATATCATCATACCAAGGTACTTAGACTGATAACAAAAAACAACTGCTCATCAGGAAAGTTTTCTGCTATTTCGATTTCCTTTTCCTCTTCAGCAGTCTTTTCCATTCTAGACAAGTGATCAGCTAGTACATTGTCACTACCCTTTTTATCCTTTATCTCTAAATCAAACTTCTGCAGTGGTAATACCCATCTGATCAGTCTTGGTTTGGCATCTTTCTTTGCCATCAGATATTTAATAGTAGCATGATTAGTGTGTATTATAACATGGGACCCTAATATATAAGGCCTGGATTTTTCATAAGCAAGCACCATTTCCAACATCTCATTTTCTATGGTAAAGTAGTTCTCTTGTCTTCATTGAAGGTTTTGCTGGCATAGTATATGGCCTTGAATATCTTCTCAGTTCTTTGTCCCAATATTTCTCCCATTACATAGTCACTGACATCACACATTATTTCAAACTCCTTATTCCAGTCAGGTGTTACCAAGATGGGAGCTGTAGTTAATCTGGACTAAATTTCTTCAAATGTAGCCTTGCAGGGTTCATCAAAATTAAACTTCGCATCTTTTTCCAACAATGTGCATAATGGTCTAGAGGTTTTTGAGAAGTCCCTTATAAATCTTCTATAAAATCCAACATGTCCTAGGAAACTTCTTATCCATTTAACTGTTGTAGGTGGCAGAAGAGTCTTTATAATATCACCCTTTTTCGGGTCTACTTAAATTTAACCAAGTGTAAATCTTGCGGTCTCAAAACAAGCATTCTACTACCATGAATGGCATTTTTTCTTAATTCAAAGCCAGATTCTTATTCCTAACACCTAAGTAATTTGCTTTCCAAATTTCAAGCATTTCTCAGAATTGATCCATATACCGAAGTCATCCATGAAGATTTTACAACCTCTTCCACCAACCAAAACATGTATTATTATCATACATCTGAAGGTATGAGCATTACATAATCTAAATGGCATCCTTCTAAAAGCAAATGTGCCATAAGGACATGTAAATGTAGTCTTGTTCTGATCATCAGGGGCTATGACAATCTGGTTATATCCAGAATATCCATCAAGAAAACTGTAATGGGGGTGTCCTACTAACCTGTCCAACATTTGGTCAATGAAAGGTAGAGGATAATGATCCTTTCTTGTAATAGTATTTAGTTTTCTGTAGTCTATACATACCCTCCATCTTGTCATGATCCTTATAGGAATCAATTCATTCTTCTCATTTCTGATACAGTGAATCCACCCTTTTTGGGAACCACATGAACTGGGCTCAATTAAGGGTTGTCGAAGATTGCATATATTAAACCTGCATTTAGCCATTTCAGTACTTCCTTTCTAACAACTTCTTTCATTACTGAATTCAGTCTTCTTTGATGTTTAATGGAGTTCTTTGCATGATCCTCCAAGAGGATTTTGTGCATGCAAATAGAAGGACTGATTCCTTTCAAATCTTCTATTGACCAAGAAATTGCTTGCTTGTATTTTCTAAGAATTTCCAGAAATTTTTGTTCTTCATGCTCAGTTAATGTAGTTGATATAATAACATGTCTTGCTTTTTCTAGTTCTAAGAAATCATACTTCAAATGACTGAGCAATTCCTTCAAGGTTAACCCTGCTAAACTCATTTTTGTTTCTTATACCTTATCCTCATTGCTGCATTTTTCTAGGCTATTCTCATTAAAACTAAAGACTGTTTCTTTTAAATCAAAACTGGAATTTAACCATTCACAATCAAGATCATCAAGATACTAGAAATTCATCTCATTTTCATTGATTGAATTCTAAAAATTACAATCAAATATCAGCTCAGGACCGATGGGAACCATTGTTTCTATAGTCTTACAATCTGTATTTTCACAATCAAACTGTTTTTGTGACGCCCCAATCCCGGGGTGTCCGTTGACCACCCGTCAACCCGCGGAAATCTACATGTCTCATGTCATGAGGCACGTATATGCAAAACGGGCCTCTGGCCTACACATCCTACTCATAAAAATGTACATTTTATAAAAAATGATTTTTATTACAATTGTATTTAATTACAATTTATACAAAACTGAGTCTCTTGCCCACAATTTTACAAAATATAGAAAATACAAGATAAGGCCATCTTGGCCGTTTTTTCGCCTCTAAGGCCCCTGCTGCCTCCATCCCTGGGCACGCCTTCTCGCATTCGAAAAATATATTCCCATGACTCGGGTGAGCATAAAGCCCAAGAGTGGAATCTCCTCACTGGGTTACTCCCCACCTAAGTGAAATGCAATGGCACACAACATTCAACACATGCTAATATATCACTCATGCATATATTAACATAACTAAATCTCATACATCATGTTATTCAGTTTATAATAATAACATAAACTTAGCTCACATGGGCTATATAAGTAATAATCCCATTGCCTCTTGGAACAACCCACAATTTCACACAAACATGTTATTTACCCATGGAAACAACACACACACAAATCACACAAACAATCTGTGGACTATCCAAACCACACCAAGGATTTATTCACTCGGTCCAAATCTGAATCAAATCACGCCGTCTCTCGCCTCAACAAACTCCCACCCATTAAGAAGACCCTTACAAAGTAAAATCAAGTAGGAGAAAAACCCTACCTTTCTTGGAGTTTGTCGAACTCCCCAACCGCATCACACGTAGCCCCCGACGTGCATTCAACTTCTTGCCTCAATAAGCGAGCCGACTGGTCCGACTGTCGAGATCTTAGAGAGAAGGAAGACACTCTCTCTAAAATGGAGATCCAAGCTTCCCAGGCAAGACTCCCTTCTCCTCACGTTTTTTCTCTTTCCTTTTCTTATTTCATTTTCCGTTTGTTTTTCTTTCTTTTCCCTTTCCCTTTCATTTTCTCTCAATTTCTCCCCCATTTTCTCATTTCTCTTGCCTTCTCTCCCTTTTGGAGCATTCAACGATAATAAAGGATAAGCTTCCTCCTCCTTCCCAAAGACACTGTGTGCTCTCAATTTTCCATCCCTTTTTCTTTTATTTCTTTATTTCCTTGACATCATCCACTGAATGATCATCAGCGGGAACACGACGACGCCACCTACGCTACTACGCGAGCCATTTTTTTATTAAGTGTCACACCTTGAGGTGCCATGTGGCATCTCCTTTAATCTCTAGTACTTCACGTGTCAATCCGACACCCCACGCCTAAAACGTGAAATCCCGACCACTGGAATCCAAATCCAAATTTAGTTACTGCTGTTAAATTTCACGACGATTTCAACTGGTGTTCGTTTCGTCATCCTAGGGAGATCTAGAAAAATTCCGAATTTTCTATCCAAATTACCATTTTATCCTTCCTTAGGAAATCTGGATTTTCCGGGGTCTCACATTCTCCCCCCCTTAAAAGAATTTCGTCCCGAAATTCCATGCACATACACATCCAACCACGTGCATATGCGACCCTACACAACCCAATTCCCCGCGTAAACGCCGACCTTCCTGTTGTCACGATCACGACAAACCCAACGGGTCACAACCGAATCCATGTCCCGAATGATATCCATTCACCGAACCCCGCGCCACCAACACCCAAATGAAATTTCCATCAAGTATCCAAATTCCCGAAATCACTCTCGACTTATCACTCGACTCTAAGCCTCCACGTGATAACCACGACCGCTTGTTTATCTCGAGTCACCCCGACTCTATCACTCAACTCTAAGTCTAGGTGATAACTTATATCCCCTTATGTCCTCACCTCAGTCTTCCTTAATTCTATCACTCAACTCTAAGTCCGGGGTGATAACCATATCCATATGTCCTCACCTCGGTCTCTCCCGACTCCCATCACTCAACCCTAAGTCCGTGATAAATCCATATCCCGTATGTCCTCACCTCGAAGCCCTCTCCCGACTCCTATCACTCAACCCTAGGTCTGGGTGATAACCGTGTCCTTGTGTTTTCCTCTCGAGTCACTCCCGACTCCTATCACTCAACCCTAAGTCTGGGTGATAACCATTTCCAAACAAAAGTATTTGTTTTTAAACTGTGGACAACCCTCCGATATAAATAGTGGACATACTCCGATAATCTATCTTGTGGACAAACCTCCGATGTATATCAATTGGGCATACTCCGACGATTGATATTATATATGACAACCCTCCGATGTATATCAATTGGGCATACTCCGACGATTGATATTATATATGGACAACCCTCCGATATATATCAATCAAGTATACCCGACGATCGGAGCACATGCTGACAACCCTCCGACGAGTATCAATCGCATACCCGACGATTGATATTATATGCGACATACTCCGATAAATATTAAGCTGGTCAACCCTCCGAAAAATTCTCTCAAGAAACCCCACCATGCACTCACTCCTAATGTTCTAGGGTGCCTCAGTGCATATGAACTGCAATGAGTCATTTCCATTTTCTTAACTCCATACTGTACTTCATTTGACGTGCTATCCCGCTTAATCGAGCCCACTAATCAACACCCTACGCAGTGTTGACCTACAACCGTGTACTCACGACACACCATCGAACACCTATCACGCTAAGTTTATCTTATCTACGCACCACACACCCACGCATGGGATGCTTGTGTACGTGATAATGCAATTATAAGCATACCGTGGCACCCAATCCTGTGGTCCACTATGAAGCAAAATCCTGAGATCCTAACTCCCAATCCCGACCTATCCGGGGCCAACCCTCACCCTACATCCTAGGGAAGAACATCCATACTTGGCTTCTCTAAAGGCCTTAACCTCTAAGCCCAAATCCAATGTCAATCTGATATCAATAACCAATAGGTCTACCACCTTAAAGTCCACCACGCTCGCAACTCCGATCCGTCCCCTCGACTCGACCCCACACTCTAGCCCTCCGGCCCATCCTCGCGGCCGCCGAAAGTGCTCGGGATAGCACCCCCGAAACCGAACCTGCTCCTCTAACTCAGATTGGGGGAAAGAGGAGGAACAAACCGTGTCCTCCCGGGTCCCACTACCGAATGTGGACCGCGTATCCCAAAACCCCGAGGATCCCCGTCTCCTGGGGGCAATCCCCTCCTCATATGTCCGGTCGCAATGGTGCGACACCATCCGCCCATCCCGATTGCAACCCTAACTCTGCCTCACCGATAACTAGGACCTGAGGTGTCCTATAGCTTTGGGATTCCCCGCCGCGGCAACCCGGGCGAAAGTGTCCAAAGGTCGTCAAGCAGTAAATAACACATGTCGTGACGCCCTAATCCCCGGGTGTCCGTCACCACCTGGCCAACCCGCGGAAATCCTTACATGTCTCATGTCATGAGGCACGTACATGTGCAAAACGGCTCAAAATTTTACACATCCTACTCATAAAATGTACATTTTATAAAATGATTTTTATTACACTGTGTCGATCATAAATTTATACAAAACTAGCCTCGCTTCACAATTTTACAAAATATAAATAAAAATATGCGATAAGGCTATCTTACTGCTCGCCTCTAAGGCCCCTAAGCTGCCCATCCCTGGGCAATGCCTTCTAGACTAAAAATATATTCCCACGTACCTGGGTGAGCAGCCCGCAAGAGTGGAATCTCCCTACTGGCTACTCCCACCCAAGGAAATGCAATGGCACACAACATTCAACACACGCTAAATATATCACCTTACGATATATTAACATAATCCAACTTCATACATCATGTTATCTCAAGCAATTTTTATAATAATAACATAAATTTAGCTCACATGGGCTAAGGCACAATCCGGCGGTTCCTCTTGGAACAACCCACAATTTCACACAAACATGTTATTTACCCATGGAAACAACACACACACAAATCACACAAATGGGGCCTCAGGGATCGTCTTAAATCACACCAAGGATTTATTCACTCGGTCCAAATCTTTGAATCAAATCACTACTGCCTACCAAATCCCCCACCCATTACAAGACCCCAAGCTAAAAAGTAAAACAAAGTAGGAGAAAACCCTTACCTTCCTGGAGCCACACAAAACTCCCCAAATTTGGTACTCACACGTAGCCCTCGACGTGTAGACCAACTTTGCCTCTTGCGCTGAAGCGAGCCGACGGTCCGATCGTCGTAGATCTTAGAGAGAAGGAAGACACTCTCTCTCTAAAAATGGAGATCCAAGCTTCTTGTGCAAGACTCCCTTCTCCCTACGCTTTTTCTTTCTCCTTTCTTATTTCATTTTCCCCGCTTGCTTCTTTTCTTTCTTTCCTTTCCCTTTCTTAATATTTTCTCTCAATTTCTCCCCATTTTCATTTCTCTTTGCCTTTCTTTCTCCCCGGAAAGATTCAACGATATCAAAGTGGAGGAAGCTTCCTCCCCTCCTTCCCAAAGACAATTGTGTGCTCTCACCTTTCCATCCCTTTTCTTTGCTTCCTTTATTTCCTTTTGACATCATCCACTGAGTGGATCATCAGGAGCCAGCGGATCATGTTAGACCCATGTGGCTCAACAACAATGTGAGCCTACTTTACGCCAAGTGTCACACTCGATGCGGCCATGCCGCATCTCCCACCTACCACGTGTCATCCGACACCCCACGTTCCCGAAAACGCTGAAATCCCGACCACCCTCGAATCCAACTAAATTCGACGCGGTTGCTAAATTTCACGACGATTTCAACGAGAAGTCCGTTTCACATCCGGTGACTTAAAAATTCCGAATTTTCTATCCAAATTATCAT
The DNA here is from genome assembly GCA_016808115.1 of Tetrastigma voinierianum. Taxonomy (NCBI): domain Eukaryota; kingdom Viridiplantae; phylum Streptophyta; class Magnoliopsida; order Vitales; family Vitaceae; genus Tetrastigma; species Tetrastigma voinierianum. The sequence continues at coordinate 1,956,921 of JAEQBH010001219.1, forward strand.
TTTATCCTTCCTTAGGAAATCTGGATTTTCCGGGGTCTCACAGTTTTAGGCTTTTGTTCAAGTTGAAGTGTACTGCTTTTTCTCCCACCCTGAAAGTGAGTTCTCCCTTTTTAACATCTATCAAGGCAGCTCCAATGGCCAGGAAGGGTCTTCCAAGTAGTAGTGGAACTTATGTATCTTCCTCCATATCCATGACTACAAAGTCTACAGGGAAAATGAATTTTCCCACCTTGATTAATACATCTTCAAGGACTCCTTCTGGTTGTGTTAGTGTTCAATCTGCCATTTGCAAGGTTATAGCTATGGATTTGCCCCAAACTAAGCGCGCTGTTCGCTTTCTTCACTTAACGCCGGCTGTAACTTTTTTCAGCCTTAACATTAATAAAGACTTAATAAAGATGCGAGTTAAGTCGCCGTTATTATCATGCGAATAGTACTTACGATAACGAATCCGGATTATTTTTGCCTGCCCGTCTCGCCTTTAATAACACATGTTTAATTTAATTAATCAGCTTAATCTTACCAGCTTATTCTTCTCAAATCCCAAGACGGTTCAAGTATTGTTACTCTCTCAGAAACCCAAGAAAATTAAAATTTTCAAAAATGGCAACAAGAATAAAATAATAAATCATTATATGTCAGTGGAAGTCATAAAATTTCGATATCTGATGATTTAAACGATTGCGCTCAAGTAATCTGCCTCTCAAGGTCTAAAATGACTCTAAAAGTTTCTCATCGACTCTCGAGACAAGCCGAAAATTTTCCGATTTTCAAGCCATGTTCTGTCAATGATTCGTATACTCAGATTTCTACGAAAAATCTCGTAAAGTTAGAAATGACTTAATAAGTTAATTCCTTAAAACAAAGCCTGAACCCGTTAAATAAATTATTCTCAAGGTGAACTTTAATTCGAACAAAAGTTAATACGAACCATATATTTAAAATAATATCAATGTTCGCCGATTATATTTTAAAAAAATACCTTTATTATTTCTATTTTTATACTTTAATATAAATAATTATTATTATTTAATGTTTTTTAAATAATATATAAAATTCATATAATATTTTTATTTTAAGTAATATTAATTTTAATATAATAAAAATAAAAAATATAAAAATTAAAATTAAAAAAATAAAAACATAAAATAAATGTAAACGGTGAGTTCTCTGAGATTCTTCCATCTCTCCGCCTGCCACTCTTTAAATGAGACAAGTTTTGGAATTGAAAATGTAAATGTCGTCGATGATCGCCTGCCCCAAACCCCTCCTGTATCCCTAAGAGCTGATATTACTAGCTACTCTTTTGTTGGGCAATGATTGAGTTTTTCTTATTTTTGTGAATGATTTTTTCATTTAAAAAAACAATATTTTCACTTTTTCTATTCGTAACTTTTTTAAAAAATTTCCAGCAATAAGTCGGAAATTTTAAAAATTAGTCAATAATGTCAGAAAATGCCTATTCTTAAATGCAAAGATTGTCAAAACAAACACCACTCAAGTCTCTTCACCACTAACAACCGGCATCAAGTTTGCGCGTTCCCGAGTCACATAAAGCCTTTTGAATCTCAAAATTCTAATGGTGCAAAGAATGGTGAAGTCGCTGTGATCTTCCATATCTCCAGCTTCCGGATCTGGATCGTGATGTTGTCATGCAATTCAGCACCATCACCCTTCAAAGAAATTTTCTTCTTATTCAAAAATGTCCTTAAAAACTTGGCATAGTTGCATCTAAGTCAATGCCTCTCTACAAAGGGTAGATTAATTCATCTTCTTAAAAGACACATCCAAGAATCTAGAGAACGTTTTTCCATTTTGCTGTTTTCGCTTCCGAGGAAAGGAATGCGAAGCATGTAGGCTTGTTTTTCTTCTTTCTTTTTTAATTCTCTTTCTCCAATTGTCAGCCTCCGCACTCTTCTTTTCTTAGCCTTTTCAAATAATTCAACTACTTAACTTAGTCAGCTTCATTTCTTCTTTCTTCTTTTAGTTTTTCTTCTCTTATTCTTTTCTTCTTTCTATCTCTCTTCCACTTCTCAGAGTCACCACCATACAATCCTTATGATTCTTCTTTGTATTGCTTGGGAAGGCATCATTAGGCTGATTTTACATTGATAGGGTCGTATGTCCTACTTTTGTCACTAGATTTTTAAGAGAGACATTCAGGTCGCCTTAAAACATATTTGTGTTACCTAAAATGTCGTTAGCTCAAATTTTGCTCATGAATATTCAAGAGCTCCTTATTTTCTCCCATGAACGCGCATCTCGATCTCTTCAATGATCGAGACTTCCTTTGCTCCCCGATTTTCTACTCTCTGACTTGCTTATTGATGCTATCCTTGGAACCCATGTGAAGCATACTGTCATTGAAAGTTCTGCATCGGTCTTGTACCATGCTGCACTCCACTCCATGCGAGAAATTCCTCATGTTCTGAAAGTAATCGGTGTGTAGTGAGTCACAAGTCGAGGTTTTGCTTAAAGTTGCAGCTTCTAATAGCATTAAGAAATCATAGCTCTCGGCTAGGTAGGGACCTCATGGATTAGTGTCCTCTTCATCACTACTTTTTTGCTTATTTCTTTCAATTGTTTCCACTTCATGTGCTAAGTGCATTCTTCTATCTTGGTTTCCCAGCTTGTTCATCAATGCATCACCCTACCTTTCTGACCATCGTCCCGGTTTTAGATGGAGCTTTATAGCTGTATCTGCAAGATCTTCAATCGCTGTCTTACCTCCTCTCACAATGCCCATAGTAGGCTACATCTATTATGAGTTATAATTGATAGGAGTGGATAAAAGATTCCATCCGGCAGAAGTTAGATCAATGCCACACTCACAATCTTTCAATCTCTCTTGAATCTTCCCATGCAAGAGATAGAGACTTCATCATGTCCTTTGTTTGAACACTATGATTTCCCTCTCCTTTCTAAAGTGAGGGCGGGGAAGAATCCGTCATGTGTTTTCCACCAACTCTTCCCCAATTATTCACCGATCCATATGGTAGTGATTCAACTGGCTGCCACTACATCTCTCAATGAAAAGGGAATAGTTGCAACTTGATTACCCTTGGGCTCACCCTATCTCAACCCTTCACCGCATTTTCCATCCGTAAGAATCTTCCCATATGCTAATCGGGATCTCTACTTCATTCCTCATTGATTAGATGCTGTTGCACCATTATGATCAAAGCTAGCTTTAACTCAAAATTATTGGCTTCATAGTAAATATTCACAAGAGAATATCTATCTTGAATAACTAGGCCCCAAATATCTCCCATAGTCATCGTTTGTCTCAAGCACTCTACTTTCACCGCTATCCGGAACTCCGCTGTTGTCGTGATCTCTCTCATTATGCCACAGCTGTTGATTCACATTTTCACTCTTATGTTTTCAAATGGTGTCTAAAGGCATAAAGCCTAGCTTTCTGGTTTTCTGGTGGCTGTAGGATCTTCCTGAAATAGAAACACATTAAGATCAAATGAAATATATATATCCATTTAAGCTCATAAAAGATTTTCATAGCTTTTTGAGCTATTGCTGTTAAAATTAATTTTGTAATTTTCTGAAATTTTTGATAAAACAGATAAAAATGTTCAAATTAGAAATTCTAATCTTTAGTTAGAATATTGATATTTAAATTCTCCTTTTAATCCTGATAATGATGCGCCAAAACTTGTTGTATAATGGACCAAATATATCAACACTTTAATATAAATACTGTAGGCTATTCATTCCTCAAAGAATTACTTTACTCAAAAATTTGTTAGACTTATTTGTCTTTAACATAGATCAAACAATCAGAATTGTTGAAGATTTAATTAACTAAGCACTAGAACTCCGCTCCCCAAAGACTATCTAATCCCTAAAAAGGTGCCAAAATTAAGCTGACACTAAATATGTGATCAAAACTAAATTTAATAGACCACCATAGATATAAATATGCTGTTTGGTTCTGTATGAGAAGGCTCTTATCTAAAATGTTTCAGCATAGTTCCATCTATAAGTGCAAGTCATACAAGTAATAAAAGAATTTAAGTTTAGATATCGTTCTCATGAGGATTATTGTGAAATCTAAATATCAATTACCCCATCTACTCATATCTCCATTATAACTCCAATTAATAAAAAGTAATTTGGTTTAGAACTAAATGAAATGTAAAAACTAAATAAAGTTCTATAACTATATATAAAGAATTCAAAATAATTGGATTAAAAATTTCATTGGGTAAGCTAACACTAGGAGATAGATCAATGTACAATTATAAATTTCTGCATCATTTTATTACATAGTTCAGCCATTAGTTTGAAATCTAAACTTGCCGCATAAAGGTAGGTGTGGCTTTGGGAGCCTCCACACACCACATTTGCACACTCAAAGGTCCAGCTGTTTAATACATGAGTCTAATCGCCATTTGTAGAATATAATCCTCTTTCTAAGATCAATATTTTTCCTTTTCAATACTTCTACCCACTTAGACCTAAAAATTCTGCCTTATAGATGGATTATGTGTTTTCTCCAATTCATTTAGTTTCAGTTCCTTCAAATTAAGAATCAAATTTTCTATCTCTGATTAGATCTTTTACAGTACGGATGATCAAGATCATTTCATCAGACTAAGGAGAAATCTATGATCGACTAAATTGATACATCATCCAACTATTCTCACACTATGAGTAAATTAGTGATCTATCGAAGTAATATTTTAGAGTTCATTAGTTCCATAATATTAGTCTAACATACCCCCAAGTAACTTCTCCATACTCTTAAGAATCTCCATCTCTATGTCACTCAGAGGGCCTCCTAGAAATCAGAGAAAGACATAGTCCTTTTTTGGGTACACGCTACTAATATTCTGAACAATTGACTTCAAGAACAATACCAATTAAATAAATTCAAGATTTCAAACTATGACATTCTTTCAAATTATGCCGAAAATAATAATTAATATTGATCCATTCCTAGAGGGAGCTCAGTCTTTCAAAATTGGATTACAAAGAATAGTGACTAACTGATCAGGAAAATTCATTGAGATTACAAGCGAACTAAAATAAATGAAATCCAAATATATTTCCAAATTCCATTCAAGTCAGACAGTAATGAAAACTACAATTTTACAATGAATCAAGCTCGAAACTTCCCACCAGATCATTGTTCAATCCCAAAAGAAAATAAAACTAACGAAAATGCTAAGGTAAAACTAAATTGTAGAAAAAATAACTAAAAAATAAAAAAATAATATACAAGAAGCCCCATTTACCTAGAAGTTCCTAGGTTAGACTAAAGTTGAGCACAATGCCCCAGGTGCTTCTATTTATAGATTTTCAAATGATACATTTTACCTCTCAAAGTTGAAATTGTGGATCCTGCACCGCCCAAAGAGGTCGCTTATCGCGACATTGAAAATTATGTTGTGACATAATTTGTCATCTTTGTTCTCCATCTTTGTCGTGGTTTCGCAGCTTTCTCAGGACATGAGTGTTCAGGTTCACATAAAACTTTGTTGCAAACAACGTTTTTATCTCTTTACTTCTCTTGGAAAATGCTGCGACATAAAATTTTTGCCGAGACAAAGCTTACTCAGCTATTATGTCACAGAACATAATTTTTAAACGCCGCACATAAAATACTTCGTTGCTTAGCACTGTGGCCGAGATAGTCTTCTGTTCTCTTCCAAGTGCTTCTCTTTAACTTATGTCGAAACATAGCTTTCCGCTATCGCAATAGATATTTTTGCCTTCAAATCATCTTTGTCGCACATAAATTAATGTATATAATATTTCTTTCTGATGGTTCTTTCTCAACCTCCCTTGTCGCAAATAATATTTTCTTTTGTCATGGCTGTAGTTCCTCACAAACAAGACGCTATTGTTATCGCTATTACAAAACTTCTATGTCGCTACATAGTCTTGTTGTCTCACACTGTTGAATCTAAATTTTATGTGGCAATCAGAATTTGGAAATGTCGTGACAGACTTTGAAAATGTCGCGACCTATTTCCTTCATTTATCTTTGTTGTTACCGAATTGCTTTTGTCAGAACATCAAATCTTGTCAACCAAAATTGTCTTTGACTTATCTCATCGATTTTCTAATTTTCACAAGGAAGATAATTTTCTTTTGTCACAACATATATTTTTCCCTCTATAGCTCTTTATGTCGTGACATAAATTTGATTGTTGAGACAAAACTCTATTGCTATTTGCTTGATCATTGTCGCGACAAAGCAAAATAATATTGCGACATCTTTCTTCAAGAACTTCTCAATCAATGTCACAGCACAAAAATCCATTGTCGCGACAATGTTATGTCTTCTGATTACCATTATGTCGCAACATCCATTTCTTTATCACAACATTTATCATTCAATCCTCCTATCATGGCCAGCGACAAAAGCCATTAAACGCCATTTCTAGCTTGTTTAGCTCTTTTCATATGACATAGCATCTCACGATTCCCTTTGAAATTATGTCGTGAACATTTTTAAAAGTATAGTCGCGACATTTCGCCTAGCCAAATTCCTTCCTCTTTCTTGTCAATGGTTTATGCATTCAAACCTTACAAAACAAAAAGTTGGTGAATATTCCATAGTTCAACATTAAAATGAGTCATAAACTTCCAAAAATATGCCAGAAAAATTGACTAGAAATAGATGAGTTTAGGACTCATCACTCTTATATATTTCAATATTTCCCTTAGAATCATGTTTGGTTTTTAAAATCCATTTGGAACCAACATTTCTAATTTCAAGCAATTCTATAAGATCCTGCACTTCACATCTTCCATTAATTTTAACTCTTCTTTCATAGCATTAAGCCATGTAGTGGAATTTTCACCCTTGATGGCTTGATCATAGAAAGAAGGATCATTTTCCAAGCCAATACCATAATCACACTCATTAAAATAAACGTCATAATCACTTGAAATAGTAGCCCTTTTTTCTCTTTGTGATCTTTGTAAAGGTACTTCTATAGTTGGGATTGTTTCATTTCCCTCATGAGTAACCACTTGAGTCACACCATATTCCCTTATTGATGTTGCTACTCCATTAGAGGGATCTCTAGGTTCAATTCTCCTGCTGAAAGCTTCGTTTTCTAAAAACATAACATTTCTAGATTGAACAATTTTAGGGCCTTGACCATGACAATATAATGTAAAACCTTTTGATCTTTTAGGATAACCAATGAAAGAACAACTTATGGTTTTAGAATCCAATTTCTTTATTTGTGGATTAAAAATTTTAACTTCAGATGGACATCCCCATACATGTAAATAATTGAAGGTTGATTTCCTATCTACCCATAACTCATAAGGAGTTTTAAGTACAGCCTTAGTAGGAACACGATTGAGAATGTGAACAATAGTTTTCAATGGTTCACCCCACAAGAATTCAAGCAATGTTAAGTTACTTATTATGCTTCTCACCATGTCAATTAGAGTACGGTTTCGTCGTTCTACTATATCATTTTGCTCTGGTGTTCCAGGCATTGTGTCATTTGCAACAATACCATACTCTTTTAAAAAAAAAAAAACACTTGGATGTTGGCTCGTGAATCTACCATAATATTCACCACCTCTATCGGACCTTACACTTTTAATTCTCTAGTTAAGTTGATTTTCTACCTCAGCTTTATAGATTTTGAAAACATTTAGTGCTTCGGACTTTTCATGAATAAGATACACATAAGAATACCTTGAAAAATCATCAATAAAAGTAATGAAGTACTTGTGTCCATTGTTAGTTGGAGTAGGATATGGTCCCCAAATGTCGATATGGATACATTCTAACAATTCAATAGCCCTTGATTTCTTAATCTTAGTGTATTTTCCCTTGATGCATTCAACACGAATGTTAAAGTTAGAAAAATCAAGTGAAACTAAAACTCCATCTTTCACAAGACGTTCCATCATTTCTCTTGAAATGTGACCTAATCTCTTATGCCACAATATGGATGAATTTTCATGCACTTGATTTCGTTTTCTAAAAGATTCATGTACATGATAGGATAAAAGAAACTGCGAGTATTTGTAATCTAAATTCAAAGAATAAATATTACCACGTAAAGTGCCAGACCTAACTAAACAAGAATTATAGAACAAGGAAACACTAATATTTCCAAACTTTCATTCATATCCATAAGAATCAAGTTTTGGAACTGAAATTAGGTTTCTTGTAAAAACGGGAATATAAGTTGTATCTACTAAATCCATAATAAAACCACTGTCCAAAATTAAACGTATAGTGTCAATAGCCTCAATTTCCACTTATGTTCCATTTCCCAAAGTGATGGTTTGCTCTCATTTACTTAGTTTCTTGCTTGTAATGTATCTCTGCAAAGAATTTGTTATGTGAATGCTTACACAAGATTCATAAGACACTAAGCATTGAGTTTTACCTTTCTTTTCCAACAAAGCCTTAAAACTTAACAATCTCTTTCTTTGTGACTCCTTTCAGGGAAAACATTATCCCATCTTATTTTTCTTCCTTTTTCCCATCGGGTGGAGATGCATCATTACCTTGTTTTCCTTCTTCTTACCTTGCCTTCTCAAGGGTTTCGCTTGAACTCGCCATAGTGAGTTGAGCCATATTAGGCTCTTCCACTTCTCAAACTCCCCTTCTTCAACACACAGCTTAAGTACCTTAGTTCACTAATCTTTCACTTGTCCTTTTTAGTATTATAATTAATTTTTAAAGGGCCAAATTGTGAAGGAAGAGAAGTCATAATGAAGTGAACAAGACAACCTTTAGAAATTTCCATGTTCATTCCTTTCAATTAAGAAGTCATATCATTCATTTTCATAATGTGCTCACGCACACCACTATGACCTTCACTGTTATCATTTTAATCATAAGAGTACTTGCCAAGGACTTGACAGACTTTAAGAATTGTTCTTCAACTGATTTCATATAGCTCATTGCATTATTTGAATCCGAGATAGGTCCACAGAGTGCAAGGGTGATTGAGCCTTTCGTAATTATTAGACTCATGTGATTAGAGCTCTCCCACTTTTCATATAAAACCTTTTGTTCATTAGTGCTTTCAAAGTTAGGCTTAGTGGGTTCAAACTATCTTAAGGCATAGTCCAAATCCATACATCCAATAAATAAATCTTATTTGCTCTTCAATTTTAAAGCTCATTCCACTTAATTGTTCAATACCGATAACAACCAATAATAGTAGGGACCTATTTCAAATAAAGTGATGTGCAAAGGTAAATTATTTTATGTCATGAAAATATTTAACACCACACTTAACAATAATCTATCTATGACAAAAGAGTTAGATGTTTCATTAATCATAACCAAGGAACAAAATATCGAAAATATCGATCGCAATATCGGCAATATTTCAGTTATCGATGGAGGTCGATAGGATATCCCTCCTGCTGATAGCTTCCCATCACTGGAGTCTCTCCCGCCTTACTCTCTTATCGCTGATTTCGTTGATATTTCGACAATTTATTGGATTTTTTCCGATAATTCGATGATTTATCCATTATTTCAACCCTGCTTGTTTTAAATCTGCAACATGTATTATATCTCTATAGTTAGGGTTCGAACCCACCCAAAAATTAGGTATGGTGCAAAATGCATCCACCATGCTAGTGGTTGCACTTATTACATAAGGTGCAAACTATTTTTATATTCTCTTATTATTTATGAATATTTTTACTATTTTAGATTATTTTTACATTATCACTTCATTTTATTTTTCCATAAAATCCTTTTACTTTTTCAAAAATTTTAAAATTTTAAAATCAATAAATTTACAATATTTTTAAATCAAAATTAATTTGATATGAAAAGAAATAAAATAACATGTCTCTATTTAAAAATTTTAATATTATAATATACAATATTTTGAATCTTCTAGTTATCTACATAATATTTGTAACAATAACATAAACAAATAAATAATATATCTTTAACATTATAATAATATATTAAAATATAATACTTTAATTTAACAGATTTAATGAATCCATTTTATTTTAATTCCGCATCAAGATATGAATCATTTCACTATCTATATAAAATAATTTTATAAATGTATACATTAAAATAAAAAAATCATTAATTTAAGAATAATATTAAATTCGTATATTCAATTTAATAATATAAAACATTGTCCAATTGAATCTATATATATATATATATATATATATATATATATATATATATATATATATATATAATCAAATCGAGATTTTTAGTAAAATATCAAACTGATATATCTTATATATCCATAAAATCCGATTACCGATATATTTATATCTACCGATATTTTGATTCTTGATCATAACCATATGATATTATAGTTCTTTTGTTGGTCCAAACTACAATCACAAAATTCAAAATATTATAATTCTTTCGTTGGGATGAATTATAATTCATAAATAATATGTATGTAATAAAAAATAAAATTATTGATCCATAGAGTAGTTTAATACCATTGAATAAAAAAACCTCATCAACCTTTTATCATACAAACAAACATGGTGATGATCCTCCGTTGGGTTGATCACCACTTGCATCATAATTTAACAAACCATTTATATACACACCTAGCTCAATATTTTAGTTGTCAATAATATTGAGTAATAACCAAAACTCAAAACTATGTTTTAAGATCTGTAAAAGGTTGACTCTGATACCAATTGTTAGAAAACTTATGCTGAAACAACTTTATTTTTAAAACCAATTTTAGATGCATAAAAACATATTAGGTTCAATTCTTAAAAAACAGAAAGATAAAAGAATGGTGATATCCATACCTTGATCCATGTGAGAATGACACTTGAAGTGAGCTTATTACTCCGTGAACTTCAGTAGGTATGTCTTCAACTCATAACTCCTCAAAAGATGGTCAGCTTGCTCCGATACCAATTGTTAGAATTTGATATTTAAAACAACTTTATTTTTAAAACAAATTTTAGATGCATAAAAACACATTAGGTTCAATTCTTAAAAAAATAGATAAAATAATGGTGATCTCCATACCTTGATCCATGTGAGAATGACACTCCAGTTACCACCTAGTGAACTTTTCCATAAGGTCTTCAACCTCACAACCTCAAAAGTCATCGGGTCACTTAGCGGTGTGGGCCAGGCAACAACCAAATGACATAAAACTTGAGAGTGTGACTTGGGACCTTAACCTTTTAAAGAAAAGAAAAATTCATTGTCCTCCCATCAAAGTCCATATGGGAGTTACACCTTTATTCTCCATCAATATGTGCAAATAATTTGTAATGGTGGGTAACAACTTTGAATGCATACACTTAAATTTCATAGGTTATGTGTGACGCCCCAAACTCGGGGGTCCGTCACTACCCACAACCCGCGGAACACTTCTCGCAACGTCGGGGTGACCCGACATTTTCATGAGGTAACCCGTAGTCTCCTTTGTACTTCTACCTAAATACAATACCCGCATATCCCGGTCCCAAACAAAGGCAATATAATCCAATATATCCAATCACATGAGTAATACGGCCACTTGGGCCCATAAACAATACTCACTATACATACCAACTATGAATCCAACTATATACCCAATAGTTACAAGAGTTAATATGTTTTTACTCTTACACAATACATACATTAAACTTAAAAGTTCTAATACATGTATACATCAAAGCCACAACCCGCTTTTTCTAATCCTTCTGGCCTCAGACGAGCCGTCCCCCGCACGCTCCCCGTACCTGCAAATAATATCCTCGACAGGCGAGCCAACGCCGTAGCGTAATCGTCTAAGCGCTACCACCACCTAAGCGCAGCTGCAATGTTCCAATGAAACACACATTCAAGCAAATGCATGATCCTACTTAAATGTCTACATGACCAACCTTGGGATCCCGAAGTCTCACTGGACTCTTCTTACACTCGCTTAAGCCTTCATGAAATTATTATTTTGCTTGTCAGGGACAACCCTATGTGTATATATCAATCGTACCGTCCGACGATTGATATTATTTGTTCGCGACCACCTCCGATTTATCAATCAGCAGTCCACTTCATCGATATTTTAATCTTAATTACCTCCGATAATTGTAATATTTTGTACAACCTCCGAACCGCTTCTCTAGACTCATCTCATGCACTCACCTCATAATCCCAGTGTTCCAAACAGACATTTAACGATGTATGCTAGCCCAATAGCGCTCTAATCACACGCAAATATATATAAGAATGAATATACGTGATAATCTAAATCACACAATCATGTTATGTAATTATACATTTTATCACATCAAAATTAGCTCATCATTAATGATCAAACACGAGCAATTCAACTTGAATCACCTCGAATTAAACACATTTTCACACAAAAATATATTTTTGCGAACATTCATTTAATAAATAAACCTCACTTACTCATTCCAAAATCATTAGAATCGTCTGGCTCACCTTGTGAACCTGCAGATTTCCCTCCTGCCATTCTGGCCTTATTTCACACCAATTCTATGATTTAACATACAAACATACAACTTTAAGGCCCAAAGCAGCCGTGGTCATCACTACCGCACCTTTAGGATTTCAAAATCTCCATATTAATTCATCCTGGCCGCTTCAGATCGATCAAACTACCTCAACTACTTCATCTCACTCGAAACATCTTCGTGAAACACTTAAAACGAGAATAAACCCAAGTAAGGGAGAAACCCCTACCCCTAAGCTCTGTCTAAACTCACAAACTTCGGCACTCCACGCCAGAGGTCGCCTTACCGAGCAGCTTCTCCTTCTTTGTCCCGAAGACCGCCGACTGTCTGATCACAGGATATTTAGAGAGAAGCTTCTCTCTCTAAAGAAAATCTCTCAAAAATGGCTGGTACTGGACATAAAAAATCCGCCTCCTGTCGTTTTTCATTTTGTTGGAGAAGCCAGCTAAATTCCTATTCGACACCTTTGTCTCTTGTCAGACTTAAAACAAACTCTTACAACGATTCACATTACGTCCTTCATTCTCCCGCTGATGACTGCAGACTATCTCTACTGCCCATTTTCATCATTTCACCATACCACTTATGGCACATGAGTACTTGTTATATGACTTTCGTCGATCCAAATTCGCTTTACTAAGACCCGAAACGCGATGCCTCAAAACGCGGCCGACTGAATCGGGGCTCTCAATTCGACGAAATTTTACGTAAGGTTATTAGATTTTCATGAGACGATTCCAACGGCTAAACTGCTTCGCCATCCGGCATCTAAGAGAATAAATCTCGATTTTTAACCAAATTAACAACTTTATAAATCAAAATTACGATGGCCATTTTCCGTAAATCAATTTCAGTCTTACATTCTCCTCCTAAGCGAATTTCGTCCCGAAATTCCTGACAATCACAATCACCACATGCATATGCAACGCGTGACTCTATCATGCATGTAAATAGTCATTTAAATCTTAAATGACTAAATCCATTTAATTTCATCCCTAAACAAGACGATAAGGGCCCGTGATCGCGGTCCTCGCTCCCACGTACTCTCCACCCATAGTGCCTCCATAAAGACTCCTCACTAGCCTCTACTCGCCTCGCTACGCAAAAACCCGATCACGGCTTATCCGTACCCACACCGGTCCCTCCTCAAAGGTCCCATCCACAGGTCAACCTTTCTATCCGCCCCAATCCACCACATGAGCCGGATCTCGGTATACTCGTGAGCAATGGAGACGTGAAATACCTCGTGACACTGACATGCTAGGCTAGTGAACGCCTAACCAAGACGCTTACGGCTGGCCATCCCCTCTCGAAGATCTCAAAGGCCCAATAAATCTTTGGCGATACTCTTCAAGGCCACAACCTCGACTTACTCCTCTTGCATCACCTTCAAGAAGACATGATCCCCAATCTCGAACTCTAAGGGTCGACGTCAAGATATCCGCATAGCCTTCCGCCATTCGAGCCTGAGAAGATGTCGTCGATCAAGCCCACCTTCCTGGAGGGTGTCTCTTAGACCTCAAATTAGGACCCGTGATGGAGCCTCTCTCCCACCCTCCAGATAACTGCGGATTCATGGCCACCCCATGACAATGCCTCATGGTGCCATCTGTATACTCACTGATAACTAATATTGGGTCGAGGCGAATTCCACTAAGGGAAATTGCCCTCCCAATACCCTTATGATCCAGGACGCATGCTCGCAGCATGTCCTCTAACACCTGTATATAATCCATACAACACATAACCCTACACAACCTCGCTGTGTAAAACGCGAACCTCCCTTAAGTTCACAATCATCGACAATCTAATGGATCAAGCCAACCTAGCCTTATACATGAATGACATCCGTATACTCGAGCCCTTGCCGCCTCACCAACACCCAAACGAAATTCCAACGCATCCAAATCTCGAGTCACCCCGAATTCTAATACTCAACCCTGGGTCTACGTGGATAGCCTCGACTCAGGTTTTCATCTCGATTAACTTAACCTTCTACTTACACTTCAAGCCTCTGGCATTCACGTAAATTCGAGATATCTCCCTGCCCTTACACCCTAACCTGTGGATTCTCACCTTAGGGGATTAATGACCCCTTTTTTGTTTTGCCCAACACACTCTAATTACTCTTCATTTCCTCGGGACTAACTATGAGTCTCTCATCGATGTAGTCCTAAAGACAAACTCAACCCACACTCACCAAGAGTGGCGAATGACAAGCATCGGCGGCACCCAATAATCTCGACTCCTCGACGTGGATGTTATCGTGCACATGAACATTAATGCACACTGCGACACCAACCAGGGTCCACCATGCTGCAGAATCTCGTAGATCTCACCATGGTCCCTCCACCTATCAAGTCAACTCTCATCCCACATCCTGTGGAAGAACATCTATTCCTCGGGCTTCCTCTAAAGGCCTTAACCCTAAGCCCAAATCCATGTCGGCCTGGGTATGACAACCCTGCAATATAAGGGGTCCCACCATCGACAACCCGATGGCTGCTAACCTATCCATGTCAAGCCTGATGATCAACCAAAATCCAATATGTCTACCACCCTAAGGTCCATTACGCTCAATACAAGAACTCGACTTGTCTCGACTTCGACCTACACTCGCCCTCCGCCTATCTCAGGCCACTGGAAGTGCTTGCATAGCACCTCGAAACCGGGAACCGGTTTCTAACCCGCATTCAGGTGTGGGAGGAATGAACCGTATACTCTCCTGCTTCTACGGCTTAATCGGGATCACACACCAAAGCCCCGTGGGATCCCTGTCTCTAGGGCAACCCGCCCTCACATGCCAAATCCCGCCCCCGATCTAAAACTCGTGGTGAAGCAAAAGTCTTCATTCTTTTCCTCGAAACTAGAAGGCGAAGGTCATCCTCCTTCTTGTTACTAACACCTATGAGATCTCCGAGTGTTCCGAGCATCCTCGATCTCTATCTCTATGGTCACCGTCCCAATCTACTCGGAAAAAGTCCACGCCCGTAGGGCGGTCCCACGATCCCCGCTTCCAATGGACAACTCTGCACCCATTCTCGAATCTCCTATTATACCAAGCCAATCCCAAGAAACCACGATTCAAGATTGACATCTTAGCCTCCTAACTCATCACGCTCAACCTTCTAGTCCACCGACACGCCCTCGATGCCGACAATCTCACGTGTCCCAAAAATCTCACCCAAGAAGCCAAACTGCGACTTACCGAACTCGACGTGATAATGATGGTCTCAACAATCGTAGTAACTCAAGTGATGCCTATGCTCCCACTTTGACCCGAGTATATCAAAAAATGTCATCCACTTAAGACTACGATACTGATCTAGATAGGTTTAACACCCATGTATGAGATCCATGAATGCCGCCGGGCGATCAATCCAAAGGGCATCACCAGAACCCACGTTCATAATCGTCCCACGCCGTCATATCGATGATCATCTCTTAACTCAACAGGCAATCATATGTTCATTCGATGCACTACACCTCAACTATCAACAACATCAACTTGACCGGCACCACTGATCGCAACTGCTCAATCGCTATAATAAAACTCAAACGGCACCTTGTCTCTTCTTCAACAACTGTAGAGATGCCCAATGCTGAAGGTCTATCTAACAAATCTAACCCATGAGTCTCTGAATGACTCCAGTCTCCACATCCCAATCCCAGATCATCTCTAACAGAACATATAGACTTAAGATGTACCAGTATAATCTATACCTGAAGTCTATCATCTTGCTGGAGGTAACCAGCACATTTGGAAATGATCCACACGCTCACAAACATCATGTAGATTGGTGTTCTGTCTTCTCATCTTAGTATATGTTTCATTAATAACCTCCTGAACTGTCTCCATTATCTGACTGATAATATTTGGGGTTGCCACGCCAATTTCTCAAAACACATATTTGTTCCATAGGGCAGAATCCTCCTACGTCATTAATGATAATAACGATATCATTTAAACAATCACTGCAAACAATATTTTATGATTTAACATGATGTTCATTGAGATCTCAAACACCCAAGAATAGATCCTGATCCACCTCCGCAATCCCACATCCATCCCCACCACCCCCTAATCCCTAGAGAATCTCACATACAATGTGCTCCTCTAAGGTCTCAAGAGGTCCTGCCATTTCCACCATATTTTGGGCCTCACTCTAGCTAGAACACACCAACGACCCCGACAAGGTCGAGGTAATCGATAAATCTTTAACACCTTCTCGATTCAGATGAATCCACCTGGTCATTACCATCTGATCTCCCCGTGAACGCTTAGGATGATGCGCCTCTAAACTCTCAAGGTTACTAGGGACTCCTCGTCTACTGCTATACCAGCCGTGATAAGAAATTGGTCGTAATACCTAACCCCTCGCAAAAGCCCGCTGATCAAACACCGGTGGTGCCTAACTAGCACTCGAGGACGCCCGCACGCCCCCTCGCCCTCGACTAGCCATCTATAGTTCAATGGAAAATTAAAATTCAATACAAAGATTCTACGCGATAAACACGTACTGAGACACTAATCATACACATAAATCAGTGTATACACATTGTCCTTGCATTTACACGTAATGCAAGACAATAAATTTTGCATTTAAAATATTGTTTTCAAAAAATTTATTTTCAAAATTTTTATTTGAAAATTTTATTTTTGAAAATTTTGTGTTTCAAATTTTATTTGGATTTTATTTTTATTTTTCAAATATATATATATATATATATATATATATATATATATATATATATATTTTTTTTTTTGAGAATTTTCCCCAAAAATCGACCAAGAACAAGACCGAGTCGAAATCGGGTCAAAACAGCCGCCGAGTGCACCGAGCACACCCCACGCCCCGGGCCCATCACGCCTGGGCGCGCACACAGCCACGCAGCCGCACCGCCGCGCGGGCGCCCCCGCCCGCACGCCGCCCTCGTGTTTTTGCCGCTACGATCTCAATCAACTGGGCCAAGGCATGCGCAGAGTCCGCATCAGATCTCACACGATCCCGATCAGCTGCGGCAAGACACCTGCGGCGCCCCCCCCGCGCGACCTAACGCCCGCGTCCCGTCGTCGTCGCCCACCGCCGGCGCCCTCGGGCCCCTGGGGCCGCGGTTTTCGCGCGCCCGTCGCACCAGCCTGCCTGCCAAATGGGCAAAGAGCTCCACTTCGTGCTCTCTCGCTCAAATTTTTCCTTGTTTCCAACTACTGGAAAATTCCAAAAAAAAAAAAAAAAATATTTATACATATATATATATATATATATATATATATATATATATATATATATATATATATATATATATATATATATATATATATATATATATATATATATATATATATTTTATTTTTTTTCATTTTCCATAACACTCAAATAAATTTTTTTATAAAAATTTATTTCTCCCATTTTGTCTAATTTACACTCAGAAACCTTAGAAAAAATCATTTTCTTTCTAATTCCTCATCCCATAAATTTATTAAAATTTATTTTTCTTCATTTTCTTTTCCATGTACACTCAAACACTCCAAATATTTTTCTAACATATTTCCTAACCCATCCAGCGCGCTAATCAACAAGCACACATAAACGATCTCATCACACAACATGGTAAGCATACCATTCACACAATAATTCATCAAATCACACAAAAACACT
Source organism: Tetrastigma voinierianum (assembly GCA_016808115.1). NCBI lineage: Eukaryota > Viridiplantae > Streptophyta > Magnoliopsida > Vitales > Vitaceae > Tetrastigma > Tetrastigma voinierianum. The sequence goes on from JAEQBH010001219.1 coordinate 1,975,016, forward strand.
AATAAAACATCGCACGTAGCTAGTCCTAGTTCGTCCCGTTGATTTTCCGAGGTAACTTTGATACCTACACTTATCATCAACCACACCTAGCGGTGATGGATACCCAAACCTCGAGCTCCCTAGGTATTCGTGATACCTAAGCTCGATACTCAAGCTATGACTTCAAACCCGGCGGGCCCGTCGACCACCGCCAACCCGCGGAACACTGGAATGCTCCAGTGACCACATTTTTCATGAGTAACGGCAGAGCCTTTCAGGACGTGCAGAGCTCACCCAAATACAATACCTACATATCCCTGGTCCTAAACAAGGCAATATAATCCAATATATCCAATCACATGAGTAATACGAACCTCACTGCAGCCTATAAACAATACTCAATATACATACCAATCCATTTAATCCAACTATATACCCACAGTTACAAGAGTTAATACGTTTTTACTCTTATACAATACATACATTAAACTTAAAAGTTCTAATATGTATACATCAAAGTTCAATAAACTGAATTTCTAACTCTCTGGCCTCATGACGAGCCTGGTCCCTCGCACGCCTCCCTCAGACTGTAGAAATAATATCCCTCGATGGGTGAGCCACGCCTCGTATTAATCGCACTAAGCAGCTTACCACCACCCAAGTCAAGAAGGTAAATGTTCCACGAAACACAAATTCAAGAACGACGATCCTACTTGAATGTGTCTACGACTAACTCGCATCCCGAAGCCCCACTGACTTCCTTCACACTCGCCTAAGCTCGTGATGAAAATTATTATTTTGTTTGTTTGTGGACAACCCTCCGATGTGTATATATCAACTGGGTCATTCCGACGATTGATAGTATTATTTGTTTGTGGACTACTCCTCCGATTTAATATCAATCGGCAGCCTTTCGACGACTGATATATTTTTAATTTGACTACCCTCCGATAACACATTTTTAGACAACCTCCGAACCGCTTCTCTAGATCTCATCTCACGCACTCACTCCTTATAATCCTAAGGTGTTCCAAAGGTATATGAATGGCTGTAATGCCATTCCAATACACAATAACCCAATTATATATATACGAATATACTCGCATAATTCAAATCACACAATCATGTTATGTGTAATTATACATTTTATCACATCAAAATTAGCTCACTTATTAATGATCAAACACTCCAGCAATTCAACTCGAATCACTCGACCAAACATTATTTTCACACAAAAAATATATTTTTTAGAATACTATTTTCTGAGAATGTTGAAACCATCGCTTACTATTCCCGAAAAACTAAATCAGCTTCGCTCACCCAAGGCGAACTCGCATTTCCTACCATTCTCACTTATTTCAATCAATTTATGATTTAAATTACATAAACATACAACCATAAGCCCAAAGCGCCGTGGTCACCACTACGCACCTTTTAGATTTCAAAATTTTATACACTGTCCTCTGCCTGGGACCGGAACAAACGCCCCTAACTAGCTTTTATCTACCAAACATTCAGAAACACTTAAAACGGAATAAAACTCAAGCAGTGGGTAAAACCCCTACCTCTGGAAATTTCTTGTCTTAAAACTCACAACCGGCAGACTCCATCGCGCAGTCGCTTTCGCATAGAAAGATTTCTCCTTCTGTCCCGGCATCGAATTATTTGATCGCAGATATTTAGAGAGAAGTTTCTCTCTCTAAAGAAAATCTCTCAAAAATGGCTAATGGACATAAAAATCTGCTTCCCACGTTTTTTTTTTCTCATTTTTGTTGGAGAAGAAGCACTATTGATAATTTTCGTTTTGTCAGGACTTAAATGAATCCTATAATGACTCATTACTGCCCCTTCATTTCCCGCTTTAACATTCAAGACTATCTCAGCCTTTCATCATTTCACCGCACTAATTTATGGCATATGAGTACTGCTATATGTGACTTCGTCATGATCGAAATTGCTTTACTAAGACCCGAAACGCGACGCCCTAAAAACGGCCAACTCCTACTGCCCTAATTCGACGAAATTTTACGTACAAATAGATTTTATGAGACGATTCTTAAATCTGAAATCCGTTTGTCAGTATCGAGATTTAGAGAATAAATCTCGGATTTTAACCTCAAATTAACAACTTTGTAATCGAAATTACGATTTTGCCATTTTTTCATAAATTGGAATTTCTCGGGTCTTACATTATGCATTCATCCTCCATTACTAATATGCATTATGCATATATATTAAATCTCATAATAAAGTTACAAATAGGTTATGCATTTCATTTATCCTATTCATTATGTGTACCATAAATTTCATAGGTTATGTATTTATCCTCCATCACTTATATGCATTATGAGTTATTGAATTTGTAACATTATATATATAAAATGAATATTAACTCTCTTTCATAACTTGTCTTATAACATAAGAATTTTGGATGCTCAATCAAACAATCATATTGCCACATTTTATAAAATAGCTAATAATTAACTAACAATTATTTCTCAGCCTTTGGATTATTAGTCAGAAAAACACAACAAATTTAAAGCCATAACCATTGGTTGTTACGAGAAACCCAAACATTATAGAAGGTAGAATCATTTGGAAAATTAATGGCATTCCATAGACATTGGATTAGTAACTAATGCTGGTACACTTGCAGCCTTAAATGAGATGCCTACTAAATGAGAATTAGATTAGTTATTGTTCATACAAGCATGAGATCTTACAAAGTTGTTACCTTAAGTTGAAAGTGACATATATCATTCTCCCTTATCAATTAATTGATAGATTATTTTGTAAAATCAAGAGTATTTATTGAACCCAAAAACAATTTATCAACAATCAAAAGACCCAATAAACACATTACAAAATAATAACTTTATTGAACAAAGAAGCATATCAATCCGTACTGGGTAGAAAAACATACCTGGCATGGATTCGAAATTGTTGTGTGATGCCCCAAACCCCCAGGGTCCCGTTAACCAACCGTCAACCTACGGAATACCTATGGGTATCGCATACCTCGATACCACACTATCGTGTCTCATTCACCGAGACTTATTTATGAGTAAAAGCAGCCCCACCAAGCCCTTTCAACCATACTCAAAAAATTAACCAAGACTATGTCACAATAGTCCATAAGAGTTTATTACAACACTCTTATACAAAATCATATATTAAACTATTTTGTTCTAATATATTTTACAAAATGAATATCAAGGCCACATGTTGGTCTTCTTCACAATTACGGCCTTAGATGAGTGTTGTCCACTGGTGTCTATCCTGCACTTGAAATGTTTTTCCCATAAAGGGTGAGCCACACCTGCAAGAGATAACCCTTTACAAGAGGCTACTTCTCACTACACATGTAATGGTCGTGACACTCACCTCACAATCATTCCATGTAAAATGTAATTTCTACCATGGAATCCTACATGCCATGAAATGAGATGTGACTCAATCATACCATGCCTCGAGTCCTCACCGACTCCCTTTAATAATGAATGTGCCACGTGATAAACCAACATCGATGTTCTCATCCAATGATCATTTTCCAAAACAAATTTTTTGCTTTATAACCAAAACCTACTGGATATTGTACTCTATTAACAAAACACGTGTCTTTTTATGGTAGTAAATTTCTGTGGTCCTTACTCACGTGTGCTCGTACGCCTTCCTACACTTTAACGAGCCACTCGTTGAACACATATGTATAACAAAAATACCCGGGCTTTCACCGAGGGGTATCTATCCCCGCTACTACTACCCGAATAAAGTTTTCATGCTCAGGAATTGAACTCGTTGAACTCGCTCAACGTATCGCTTCCACTCATCAACCACTGCTGATGGTGTGATGGCATCTATGCACTTACACACATTCAATGCGATGTCCCCTGCATATGCAATGTATGCGTCATTGCCTATTCTGGCATCTACGTCACATATATGATGAATGCTATATGGACAATTTTATCAAACATGCATATCACCAATGCATCCTGGGCAATTATAACAAACATACATATAATTTCCCTACATTAACTCATTCATGTCAATGTATCACACAAGCATACATCAACATCACATACAAATCATTACTATTTCAAGTAATGAAGCACTTTATCCTCTAGGCTAAATTACGACATAACATGTCCACAAAATAACCTACAACATCCCATGTAATGGTCATGTCTACACATACAATTCATCACATGTCAATATATTAATACACATCAACATTTCATCAAACAAGCATGTCATACCATGCAATTAGTACACTTGGTGTTATGATCAAATTTCAAAGAATGATGTGAGCACCAAATGCCAATCATTTCGCCTATGGCTAGATTTTGACTCAAAGAGCTTTTCATAAAGAGTCTAAGAACGCACGAACCTGAGTGTCTCACTGAGAAAGATACTTTTGTCATGCTTGGAAGCTCGGAGTACACCAGGAGCCACGCTATTGCGCAATCCATGCAATAGCGTGCCCGAGGGTTGCAAGAGCATTTTGGAAACTCCCTTAAATGAAAATTTTCAACCCAAATTCACTTTAAGTAGCCCTAAACTGCTTCACAAACCCGCACTTCATTCCATGAAATGGTACAAATATAGTTCCAAATTAAATTTCAAAACACAAACAAAGGCTAGAAATAAACCAAAGTAGGAATAATCTCTACCTCTTGAAGCTTAGCCCCTCGTCGAATCTTCGGACTTACTCCTATCCAACGAGCCCAAATCGTCGAAATGTTAATTAACTGCCAAGAAACCACACCTTCCTCTTTCTCTCTTTATTTTCCTTTTCCTTTCTTTTCTTTCTTTTCTCTTTTTCTTTTCTCTCTTCCCTTTCTCTCCTTTCCTCTCTTTCTCTTTTCCTTTCCTGCTCTCCCCTCCTCCTTCTATGAACACATCCCATTTATAGGCATGTCCATTGGCATGCATGTAGACACTTGGCTTGCCATGTGTCACCCAACACTTGTTGCCTCGAAAAACGTGAAATTCTGATTATCTCGGAATTCAACAAAATTCGCATGGGTAACTGTGATTCTACTTAGACTGTCAATCTGGTGGAGGTCTATTTGTCATCCAATATCTAGAAAATTCAAAGTTTTCAACCTCAGATCAGAGGCAAGTTCAATATGTTTGTCTCTATTTTTTTGGAAAAGTTCAAATTTACCTGTGTTTTATGTCACATCAATAGTCTCCCAAATCTACAAGGGATGAGATCAAAGAAAAGCTAGGGTTAAAGATGGATCTTTCCTTCTCCCCAAAGTGATTTCTACCAAACCCTTATAAAATTCTATGACTCTATTTACTTATATATTTAGCGCATAGAGGAAAAATTAGGCTTTGGTCTAATGAGCTTAGCAAAGCAAGGGAGAAAATAGAACCATAGGCCCATAGCTAGTTAATATTTAACCATCCCATAAATGGCCCATAATTAACATGCACAATTATACAATTAAAATTTTAATATGCTTAGTCCATGATTAATAAATTAATCTAACAATCTCCCACTTAGACGGCATAATCATAACTCAAATGCTTTCTCAATAGATTTACATAGCCATAACCAATCATATACAATTAAAGCATTGAGATGATGCATAAATCGTACATAATCAGGTGCTACTAATCAAAATGATAACTCAAATGCTTCAATAAGAAGCTTCCATTGCCATAACCAATCATATACAATTAACACATTGAGATGATGCATAAATCGTACATAATCAGGCGTTACTGATCAAGATGCATTTCAATGACAAGAGTATTGATTCAATAGAAAGAAAAACATCATTCTGTCATTCATTTAGTCAAAATGACACAAAATCATAAGATAATGATAAACGTCAAAATGTGCATGTAATAATTTTAAAAACATGAGAGCTTTCCTTGCACAAAATACATGAAAAAGGCAAAAGGCCACTTAAACAAAGAGTCTAGGCTCCTAACAATCCCATGCTGGCACGTGTTCTTGAAAACCCACACAAATGTAAGACTGTTAGTAGTTCACAACATGCTAGTCGTAGGAAAAGGCCAAATGGAATGAGGGACTCTACAACTTTCTCTTTCACAAAAATGAACTTCACATCAATGTGCTTGGAGATAGAAGTGCTCATAGTGTTCCTAGAGAAAGATACAACTGTGGAATTATCACATAACAATTTTAGTGGTCTAGAAATCGAAAGTGGAACAACCCCAAAGTCGAAAAATGCAGTTTTGCAACCATCACATGACAAGTAGCCTCATAACACACCCACATACTCTACTCCATAAGTAGGTTAAGTCAGAAGTGTCCTGTTTCGACACTTTTCCACAAACAACTCCTTCAACCATCATAAAGACAGGTAACCGTATGGGATTTTACTGATCCATGCAGCTTGCATAATCGTAATCACTAAACCAACCACTTCAAGAGTGCTCAAAGACGCTGATATGTCAACATAAGACCTCGTACCTCGAAGATACCTTAAAACTTTCTAGCCGCTTCCCGTAGCTTTGACCAGATCACTCATGTACCTACCCAAATACCGCCCAACAACAAAAGCAATATTAAAAGGCCGCGCACGCTGGAAAGATACATCGTTACCATAACTAAAGAATAAGATATCGCTTTCATCTGATCTCTCTCAATATCATTATGAGGACATTCGCCTTTAAAAAAATTTGTCACCTCATAATTGGTGCCTTTACTGCAGAACATGATTGGTACAGCTGAACCTTTTCGCATCGTGTTCAATCTTACTCGCTGAGATAACATCAAAATGCCACTACTTCACTGCGAAGTATCTATATGCCCAAGACATAAGATTCCCCAAGATCCTTCATATCAAAATGACTAAACAATAACTGTTTTGTCTCAACCAACATATCAGTATCATTGGCTGCAAACAAAATATCATAAACATATAAAACCAAGAATATGTATTTGCTCCCACTGACCTTCATACATATGCATTGATCAACGATGTCCTCCTTAAAACTATTGGTAGTGACAACTGCATCAAACTTGAGATACCACCACCTAAAAGCCTACTTCAAACCATAAATGGATTTCTAGAGTTTACAAACCATGTGTTCTTTATCAAATTCCTCAAAACCAATAGGTTAAGACATGTAAAAATCCTTAACTAAGTCTGCATTTAAGAAAGTTGTCCTCACATCCATTTAATGCAACTCTAAATCAAAATGAGCCACTATAGCCATAATAATACGTAGAGAGTCTTTAGTGGACACGGGAGAGAAGGTTTCCTTAAAATCAATACCTTCTCATTGAATGTAACCCTTAGCCACTAATCTTGCTTTATATCTCTCTACCTCTCCCTTGGCATAGCGCTTGGTCTTGAACACCCATTTGCACCTACTAGGTCTGTAAACATCTACCAAGCTCCACACTTTATTATGTGACATGGAAGTCATCTCATCTTTCATTGCATTGATCCAGAAGTTGGATTGAGGACTAACAGTGGCTTCTTTGTGGGTAGTCGGATCTGATACATCACCCACATCATACTCATGCTCCTGCAAGTAGACAATGTATTCATATGAAATTGCGAGCCTACGTGCCCTCTCTGACCTCCTCAAGGGTATATCCATGGCTACATTTAGGGCTACTGAATCTACATCCTAAATTGGTTCATCATCGGTAGTGGCTACTAGATGCTAGTCAACAACAGAGCTAGAGATAGGAGTGGAAGCAATAAGCACAGGAATAAAGTCTGGGTGTTCCTTGAACACAATTTCTCTTTGCCCTTGGCTTGTAACAATATTATCCTCAAAATAGATATCTCGATCTGACTCAATCACTCAGGTGTTGTGTGATGAGCAATAAAACCTGGAACCTCTTGATCCTACACAATAACCAATAAAGTACCCACTAATGGTTTTTGGATCAAGTTTCTTAGATTCACGGGTTATGCGGTCTCTGCACTTACGGCCCCGAACATGGAAGTTACGAAGACTAGGAGGCTACTTCTATGACCATAGCTCATATGGAGTCTTAGGAACAAACTTACTAGGAACTTGATTCAAAATGTAAGCTACGAGTTTTCAAAGCTTCACCCCATAAGAACTCAAGTAGTGAGGAATAAACAAGCACGCATCGCACCATATCAAGAAGTATGCGATTTCTCCTCTCATTTTGTTGAGGAGTACTAGGCATTGTATACCAAGCATCAATGCCACATTCCTGAAGGTACTTCGCAAATGGTCCAAGGTTGCATCTCATCTCATCATATTTACAGTAATACTTAACACCTCTGTTAGAATGAACCACTTTGATCTTCTTCCCTTGTTGGAGCTCAACTTTTGCTTTGAAAGCTTTAAAAGCCTCTAAAGAGTTAGACTTCTCATGAATGAGCTCGACAAAACCATAACGGGAATAAACATTAATGAATGTGATGAAATGTTGCTTGAACATCCATAAGCGAGAGAGTAGATGCCCCACAAATATACCGTATGAATAACTGAGCAACTCGATTGCATCTATCAATCTTGCATTCTGCGCGGTCGGTTACGCTTTGATGCAATCTACATAGGTATCAAAATATGAGAAATCAAGATCTAGAAGAATCTCATATTTAATTAATCTCTACATTCTTTGTCTAGAAATATGACCCAAACGCTTATGCTAAAGAGCATAAGACTTTTCATTCAATCTCAAATGTTTGGAGCTACTAGTAGTATTAATAGTAAGGATAGCAAAAACATAAGGCAAGGCAGATAACTTTAATCTGTAAAGACTCCCACAAAATACTCTAGTGCCAATCAATAGTGAATCTCGTTATAGTTTGACTTTTCTAGTTCCAAAAAGAAAAATATATCCAAGTCTATCCAAAATAGGTATCGATATCAAATTTCTCCTAATCGAGGGTATGTATGTCACATCTTGCAATTCCAAAAAATTTCTTATACTAAGCTACAATCTAACAACTTGCAGAAAATCAACTTGGGCTCTTGTAGTCTCCCATGTACACGTACTGCTCCAAACTAGTTAGGCTTCTTTTGTTTATCATTGCTTGCATAGAATTGAAAGCGTGAATGGTAGCACCACTATCTAACCACCAAGTATCAGATGGCACATCAATGATATTAGATTCAAAGCGAGCATTCACGAATGATTATCAGTAATCTATTTTCCCATTTTTGTAGTTACTCCCATTGAGTTTCGTAATGGAAAAGAATAGAGGAAAGCTCAAAGTTGAAGAATAAACAAGAGAGCAATGTCAAGTAAAACAAGGACATGAAAATTGCTCCATTATTCGGCTTGCCAAATGACCCGCAAAGTGGTCGCTGAATCTTCGTCTTTAAAATACGATAAATAAATAAATAAAACTCATATACATGTAGGAAATGATTAATACGTCGTCATGACCGAATGCGTCGATTTCGCGTGGGGCGTTAAAATTTAATGCGATCCAGTAACATTAATAGGAAATTCTTGTGGCTAGCGTCACTGCAAATAATAAAGTCATCGATAAAACCCCGACTTCACTATCCGTGTGGATCTTGCTTGAAATTGATGCGAGAGCGGGAGAAATTACGATTTGTACAGCATCGATTAAAAAATCCGACGTAGCGAGACTCACGAGTCAGAGTTCATAAACATTCAATATTTGCCAATTTTACCTAATAAATTAATCTAACAATTGAAGGCTTGGTGCGTCGATTTCTATACTTTCCAATTCATAATAGTCAACTACACTAAGCCTTTGTAGATTAACGAGCCTAAAACATGAAGACCTTGCATCTCGTAAGACTAGGTCTCCAAATCCTGAATCAAGGGACAACTTGATATCAGTTTAGGAACTGATGTTCATCACAACGGCATCATCAATTCCAAAAATATTCGGCATGTTTAGACTCACAAAGACAGTTCATAAGCATTCAATATTTCTTAATTTTACCTAATAAATTAATCTAACAATTGAAGGCTTGGTGCATCGATTTCTATACTGTCCAATTCATAACAATGAACTACACTAAGCCTTTGTAGATTAACAAGCCCTAAAACATGAAGACCTTGCATCTCGCAAGACCAGGTCTCTAAATCCTGAATCAAGGGACAACTTGATATCAGTTTAGGAACTGATAGTTCATCACAGTTGCTGCGTCTTAAACACAACTTCCGCAACGTCGGGAGATGTATATTTCCACGGATTTCCAATCTGAAGCCCTCTAAAGAGAGAACTTCCTCTCAAGAGAAGTGTCAATCCACGAGTCAATCTACGGTGGCGATGATCCGATGAAATCGAAATCCGGAAAGAGTCGGATTCTAGAAAGGCTTAAACCTTTCTAATAATGGATTTTTAGGGAGGAATCGATGGAATCAAGGAAGGAGGAGATAGTACCATTGTAGTGGCGAGGCTGCTCAAACGTCAATGGCGGGACAAAGGAAAATTCAGATAGGTTTTTCCATGCCTTTGATACCAACTTGGCTCGAGCAATTTCTTCAACAAGAAGAAAACTCAAGATTCTTATCACTAAGTCATCTGGCAGTTCCGATATCCTATGAATTTGCTCCTCCTCCTCCACCTCCATTATTGGAATTGAAGAATAACAAGAAGAAGAAGACGCAAACTTCACCAAATAATTATCCCTTTCTATCAAAGTAAAATAATTATTTTTTTAAAGAAAAAAAAAATTCCCTAAGATAATTAAGCACAAGAATAAACCAAAAAATACGGAAAAATAAAATTGACAGCTTCAATGCCAATTAAAGTGACTTTGATATCAATTCCTAGATTATTTTGTAAAATCAAGACTATTTTTTAAGCCCAAAAACAATTGATCAACAATCAAAAGACCCAATAAATACATTACATGCAAAATAATAACTTTATTGAAAAAAAAAAACATATCAATTCATATTGTGTAGAAAAACATATCTAGCATGGATATGGAATTGTTGGCTGTCATTAGTCTCCCAAATCTATAAGAGATGAGATCAAAGAAAAGTTAGGATTAAAGATGAATCTTTTCTTCTCCTCAAAGTGTGTTCTATCAAACCCTTATAAAATTTTAGGGCTCTATTTACTTATATATATATATATAGCACAAAGGAACAATTGGGTTTTGGTCCAATGAGCTTACCAAACCAAAAGAGAAGATAAAACCATAGGTCTATAACCAATTAATATTAAACCATCCCATAAATGACCCATAATTAACATGCACAATTATACAATTAAAATTGTAATATGATTATGCTTAGTCCATGATTAATAAATTAATCTAACATTAATATCACAATCTCTTGTATCTTTCTTCATATAAACAAACATATATAAGCCTTGCTTCCAGAAGTCCAATCAGGTGCGGAGCTAGGCTATATGCCCTAGGGGAAATTTTTTTGGACAAAAAATGTCCTTTAGGAGACACTACACCTCTAATCCAGGACATATTCCATGTCCCTACTGAAATTTTGTGATACTAGATCACTGGGCTATAACTCCACATACATTAATTTTTGCCCCAGTAACCTTAAATCCTGCCTTCGCCCCTAACCAATTCACACTGATTTAGATTGCTTCTTTGTAGGTTATATTGGAGAACAAGGAGGGCCTTGTGGATGGATTACCACATCTTATCTATATATCCAGAGAGAAGCGCCCAAATTATCAACACCATTATAAAGCTGGTGCAATGAATGTTCTGGTAAAGATTTTCCTTGAACTACTATAGTACTATTCATACTATGTCTAGTTTCTAATTGTTTCTTTTTTTTTTTTTTTTTTTTTTTAACCAGACTAGAGTCTCCGGAACTATGACAAATGCTCCTTTGATCTTGAACGTAGACTGTGATATGTATGCCAACAATTCACAGGTAGTTTTTCATGCAATGTGTTTGCTCCTTGGTTCCAAGAATGAACAAGAATTTGCATTTGTTCAAGCTCCACAAAGCTTCTATGATGGAATAAAGGATGATCCATTTGGAAATCAACTAGCAGCTTTGATAAAAGTACGTTAAATATTCCAAATCTACAAATTAATAATTATTTTTACTGATGCAGAAACTTTGGGTATGTTTGGCTTCTGTTTTTTAAAATTGTTCTTGATAAAATTTTTTGAAACTGTTCTTATTCTATTAATTTAATGTTTTTTTGTGTCTCTGTATTATTCAAAACAAAAAAAGAACCTGTTTTCTTTGTCCTTGTTTTTTAGAACAAAAAAACAGTTTTAAAAAACTGTAACCAAACAAGCCTTTTCTTCTTTTCTCTTATTGATTTATATGTTTTCTTCTTTTTTCTTATTGATATATGTGTTTTAATCAGTATATGGGGGAAGGAATATCAGGGCTTCAAGGATCTTTCTATTCTGGTACTGGATGTTTTCACAGGAGAAAAGTTCTCTATGGGCTATGTCCAGATGGCTGCATGGAAACCGGGGGAAGAAATCCCAATTGGATTGGCGGTATGCAAATGATCTTCTTTTTACAATTACCCATCTTTTATTATATTTTCCTTTGTTTTGTTTCTTATGTATAAATCAAATTAACTCTTTGTTGGGGATCATAATTGTAGAGTTGAAACTCTGGATGACAATTTTTCTACTTTTTGTAGGCAAATTAACTGATGAGGGATTACTAAAATCTTTTGGACATTCAAAGGAATTCACTAAAACTGCTGAAAGGATTTTAACCGGGTTGAGCGGCAAGGCTGATTGTCCACACGATCTTTCAAGTTCTGCAGAGGCTGCAAACCAAGTTGCAGATTGTAGCTATGAGTGTGGCACTAGTTGGGGTACAAAGGTGAGTTGTAAAACAATTTGAAAATTTGAACGACCAAAATTGCTTGAAAGCAGAATGGTTTTGGGACTTAAAAAACAAAGGGTGATTAGATTAAAAGACCTTTTGAAAACTCAATTTTTAACCTGATTTTGATAAAATGTCATTTTTATTTTCTTGCAAAAATAATCCCTTATTTTAAGAGACAATGTAAATACATGAAATGGAGAAGGCCATTTTTGTCCAAAATAGGTTATTTTTCATGGAAAGTTTTTTTATAGCTAAACATTTTAATTACAATATAAGTAAACTGTCATACTGGGACTTGAACTTTGGACCATTTCCCTTCCTATGTCCTGCATTTTTTAAACTTTGAACGCTATAGCACATGAGTTAGGCATGATGGGCCACATGGGAAATGTTAGATTCACAAATTTTGGGTTATTTTATGTCTTTGAATCAAATATTTCTAAACAAAATGAGAGTTTTAAACCTTTTTTTTCCTTTTCTCATATGAAATAGCAATTACTTCATTTCATAACTTTTCTCTAGGAAAAGAAAATACACAATAGATAAAAGTTTGTTAGAGTTGAGTAACCCAATTTTGGTTGGACTTGACCCTAAAAGTTTCACTTTGTGAGATATTGAATTATTTAGGGATTTTAATAAAGGATCCATGACCTATTGCCAGCAATTATTTCATACCATAACTTTTTTGTAGGAAAAGAAAATACACTATTGATGAAAGTTTGTTAGTAAGGAGTAACTCGAATTTGAATTTTGTTCGATTTGACTTTTGTTACTGTTTGATATCATGGACTTAAGAGACTGTAATTCATTGCTAATTATTAGGGTATATATCCATCTTCTTAATTTTTGGATGTGGTGAGGGATTGAGAGGTATTAATAATTCTAGGGTTGTGTTTTGCATCTTAGCCATAATACCCCAATGCTCCAATCGTGTATCTGTATTTGAAATAGTGAATTTCTCCACATCCATCCGTGATTCTCCCTTTAATCAAGTTTCATCAAGTATTTTCTTTGTTCTCGTCTTTTATTTCTTATTGCTTATTGGGCCATTACCAAACTCAGATTGGTTGGGATGTACGGACTAATTGAAGACATTCCTACAGATCATCGATTCATGCAAGAGGTTGGAGATCTGCCTTTTGCAAGCCTGATACACCTGCATTTATGGGCTGTTCTCCCTCAGACATACCTTCTACATTGATCCAACAAAAGAGATGGGCCACAGGCCTCCTCGAGATCCTCTTCTCCAAGAAGAGTAACCCATTCATTGCCACCCTCACTACCAACCTCCAATTCCGCCAATGCCTCGCATACATTTGGATTCTTTCATGGGGTCTACGGTCCATACCTGAGCTTTGCTATGCTGTTTTGCCAGCATATTGTATCATCACCAATTCACATTTCCTACCCAAGGTAAGGACAGCCTACAACCTTCCAATTTCCTCACTTGATCATAATTAGTTCACTAATCACCATAGCATATATATATGATTATTACATATATCTCATATTTGTCTCATTCTTGATCTGATAATCAAGTCCATTACTCTATGTTGACATATTCTTTGCCCTATATATTTATGCGTATCTATGAAATGATGTAATGGTATTACTTTTCATTGGAATGGCCATGCCAAGGCATAGAAGTTTTATGTGGTGGGGCTAAGATTCAATTTCAGTAGGGCATGATTAAGTAACGTAGGTTTCGCAAAATTCATAAACCGTGGGCTTTCTTAGACATTTCAATGTAGAGAAAATTTTTGTAGAAAAACTTCATTGGGGCACCTACCCCCACTAAGCTTTAACTAAATCCGCCCTTGGAAGTTTCATTAACTGAAAACTTTTAATCTATGTTTGGTTTCGGAAAATTTGAGGGGAAATGCAAGAAAAATAAAATATAAAGGAAAATTAGAAGGAAATAAAAAATATAAGAAAATAAAAATAAAATTTGATCCAGTATCTTGTTTTTATTTGCTATTTTAAACCCAATTCTTTATTTAACTCATCAATATAAAGTTTACATAATTTAAGAATATGTAAGTTTTTAGGCAATTTTATTTACATTTGATTTTTCTTGAAGAATTTTATTAGACAACCAACATAATAAAATCATATTCCTTTTGCATTTTTTTTTCTTTAGTACTTTTCAAGAACGAAACAAAACCTTTGTGTAATATGTTAACTAATAATTAAGCATCTCTGGTTCCAAATACGTGGAAAATAGTTTTTGAACTATGAATCTTATTTCTCGTTTGAAGTATACAATTAAAGATCATCTGCAATTAGTAGTTTTAAATGTGCAAATTCATGCATGCAGGTTGATGAATCAACCTCTTGATTCAGAAAGTAGCCTATTTGCCATTTACAACCTTCACTCTCTACTTGAACACCACAAAATTGGGCTTTCATTCCGAACATGGTGGAACAACCAGAGAATGGGAAGAATAATCTCCACAACTGCATGGTTCTTTGGAGTTTTAAATGTGATAATGAAGCTCTTGGGTTTGTCCGAGACTGTCTTTGAGGTTACTCAAAAGGACCAACCTAGCACTCCTGGGGAAGACAACAAGAAGGATGCTGGTCAATTCACATTTAATAAATCTCCAATTTTGGTTCCAGCTACTACTCTTTTGTTTGTGCACCTGGCGGCTATGGTTAAAGCCTTGTCAGACTTAAATCATGGAAGTCATGAATTAAGGATAGGAGAGGTGATATGTAATGTGTGGATGTTGCTGTGCTTCTTACCTTTCCTGAAAGGGCTGTTCCGGAAAGGGAAATATGGCATACCTTCATCCACTATATGCACATCAGCAGCTCTAGCAGCAGTATTTGTGCATTTGTGCAAAAAGGTCTCAATAGCTTGAGATAATGATAGAATATCTTTTGTATTTGCATGGTATCGGAGCTTGGTATGGCGGAGGTTAAAGGTTCTAGATCTCTGTCTGTAATTTGAATATTTGATATTCTCATTTTATGTATTTGAAAGTACATAATTGTTAAAGATCTCTAGAAGAACTCATAATGACGGTACAGTGCCACAATTACACCCAATACAAACACATGTAACTGCTCTTGTTACAACAAACTCACACATATAGAATGATCAGCAAATTTTCTAGATTTATTCATTCTCTCTAGAATCTTCCAATCGTTGTGTATATATGTGTGCATTCGCTCTTAGTTCTCAATACTTTTCGTAACAAACTATCAAGCACAATGTAGGCGATTTGCACTATTTACTAATTACATTCATACAACTACCTCTTGGTACACGTCAATGGTAGATTGCTGCCATCGCCATTAAGAAAGTGTGGTCTATATACAACCACACTTGGGATACGTCGACAGTTGTGTATGGAAACATGATCATTATCCTTTACCATTGTGGCAGTATTCAACTTCCTGTAGTCTATGCAGACTCTCCATCCTGTCACTGTTCTTGTGGGTATCAGCTCATTCTTCTCATTTCTGATCACTGTGAATCCACCCTTCTTGGGAACCACATGAACTGGGGCAACCTAAGGTTTGCCTTATATCGATATGAACCAAAGATTCAACCATTTGAGGACCTCCTTCTTCACTACTTCTTTCATCACTGGATTTAATCTCCTCTAGTGTTCAATAGAAGTCTTTGCATTCTCCTCCATGAGGATTTTATGCATACATATTGATGGGCTGATCCCTTTCAGATCTTCTATTGACCAGGCAATAGCCTCCTTGCGCTTTCTAAGAATTTCCACAACTTTCTGCTCTTTTTCAGTAGACAAATCTACTGCTATTATCATTAGTTTTGATCTTTCTTCTTCTAGGAATACATACTTCAGATGCTTAGGCAATTCCTTCAAAATTAGCCCTTTAGAGATCTTTTATGCTTCCTACACCTTCTTTTCACTGCTCATATCATCTTCACTTCTTTCATTTAAACTCAAAGTAACTTCTATCAATTCCTAACTTGCAGTCAGATTTTCCCATTCTAGGTTTTTTTTGTACAGTGAGTTCAGCATGCATTCTTCAAGTAGAATTAGGTTCATATGCTTATCATCCTACTTTTTATTGACAGGAATCACATTCTCAACCCTCATGCACTAAGCTTTCTCAAAGTCATGTTGCTTCAAACTCTAGTTCAAGTTGAAGTGGACTTCTTCTATGCCAACTCTTAAAGTGAGCTATCCCTTCTTGACATCTATCAAGGCAGCTCCTGTGGCTAGGAAGGGTCTACCAAGAAATAATGGCACTTGTTTGTCTTCTTCCATATTTATTACCATAAAGTCCACTAGGAAAATAAATTTTCCAACCTTGATTAGTACATCTTCCAGAATGCCTTATGGCTGAGCCATTGATCTATCTTCCATTTGTAAAGACAATGTAGTGGGAGTTAAGTACCCCGAACTTAGCCTTTTAACTACTGACAAAGGCATCAGATTTATGCTAGCTCCAAAATCATATAGTGCCTTCACAATTCATATTCTCCAATCATGTATGGTATAGTGAAATTGCCTGAATCTTGCATTTTCTGTGGTAGGTTTTTCTTAATAATGGCACTACAGTTTGTAGATAGACTCACCACCCCTCCTTTATCTAACTTCCTCTTCTTGCTAATTATATCTTTCACATATTTTGCATAATGTGGCATTTAAGCTAACACTTCAACAAAAGGAATGCTGATCTCTAACTTCTTGAACACATTCAAGAACTTGGCATACTAACTATCCAGCTTTGACTACTTTAGTCTTTGAGGGAATGGGATAGGAGGTTGATAGGCTCTCACTTCATTCTTCTTCTTTTGCACTACCTCTTCAGTTTGCTTTCCAGTCTGCACTTGCTCTTTCAACTACTGATTCTCATATGATAACTCATTTTTGCTTTGTTCTTTCTCATTGCTTGTTGAATTATGATCTTTACTTTCAACTACAACAACAGTATGATTTTCAACTTCATTTCCGCCTTACAATTCTTTGCCACTCCTCAATGTGATGGCCATGCAGTCCTTAGGATTCTTCTTAGTATCACTAGGGAAAAAATTCCTATACTGATTCTGCATGTTAAGGGCTAGCTGCCCTACTTGAGTTTCCAAGTTTTTTAAGGAGGCATTGGTATTAGCCTGAAACACAGTTGTGTTTGCTTGAAAAACTGCAAGTCCAGCAAACTTCTGGTCATGCAGGATTAGTATTCTTTTATTCTTAGCCATATAATTCAGAATTTGATCTTCAAATGACTGAGATCTCCTATGTCCTTGATTTTCTCCTCTCTTAATCACTTGATTCTAACCTTGGAACTCAGGTGGAGCATAGTTATGATAATTCTGAACTGGTCTTGGACCTTGCTGCACTCCACCTCCTCCATAAATACAAGTTTTCTAAGTGGTTCCCTAAGGTCGTGTGCAGCGTTCGAGGTCGTTGTCGGGCTCAAGTTGGCAACTCCTATTTCCATTAATATACTAAGCTTCCTCCACCTGATATGGACCTTCATGTGCAAGTCCTTGATCATCTATATTTTTCTGCTCAGCACCTCCCACAATTCCCACTTCATTATAGGAATGACCTCCTCTTTCCTGGTAGTTCATCATGTTCATAATAGCATCTAGCTTAGCTTCAATACAACTGATTGTGGTAAGACGAATATAGAAGATTGCTTCCCACTCTTCAAAATCTTGGCATTGATTTTCGACATCCATGTCCTTATGTTCACCAACAAAATGGAAAAGTAGAGTGCAAACATAGAAGTATTGTTGACATTGGACTTACTCTCCTAACAAGGGCCTCTATGCACTTAAAATCTTGGTGGGAAGCATTTCAATCAACTGTCTACTTACTAAATCAACTCCTCACACCTATCCTGGACAATAACTCTCCCTTTGAAAAGTTGTTCAACTATTCTCCTGATTATACATTCTCCAAGATTAAGCTAGCATACCCCAATTTACATCCTTACAATTCTCACAAGTTCTAATTCCGAACCTCTAAATGTGTATTCCTTGGCTATAGTCCCTGCCACAAAGGATATCGGTGTTTGCATTCATCAGGTCACATTTATATATCTTGTACAATAGTGTTTAATGAAACTCAGTTCCCTTATAGTGCGTTGTTTGAGCGGTGTTCTTCTTTTGTATCTTCTGGTATCTCCTTAGTGCCTCATTTTCCTATTCCTACAGTCTCTGTATCTTCTCAAAATCAGATTTCTATTCGTGCAGTCTATTAATCCCCTGATCCTCTCCTCATTTTTCCTCTCATTTCACCACTTCTATAGCAGCTACAGACATCTCAGCTATTCCAGTCCCATTTATTTCCCCAACAATGTCTATTATTTCTGTTATTCCCTCATTGACTATTAGCTTAAAGTCACCTCCTACGACTGTTGTTCCTCCTCTTGACTCCCCCCCTTCTCATCCTGATTCTCAGTCCCTTGTTTTAGCACCCACATGTTCTACTCATCCTATGTAGACTTGTGCCAAGTTCGGCATTTGTAAACCAAAACTTTATACTACTTCAACTCCCATTACAGTAGAACCACTTACATTAGTTGAAGCCTTGTCTAATCCCCACTGGAAATTTGTTATGCAATATGAGTATGATGCTCTCCTGTAAAACCACACTTAGGATCTTATAGCTCCTCCTTCCAATCATGCTATTATACAATGCAAATGGATCTTTCGGGTTAAGTATCATGCCGATGGTACACTTGACAAATATAAGGCTAAGTTGGTGGCTAAGGGATTTCAACAAGTTCCAGGCATTAATTTTTTTATACATTCCGCCCAATGGTGAAATCCACTACTATTCATTTTTTTCCCCCTGGTTATTACAAGAGGATAGGACATTCAACAAGTGGATGTCAATAATGCCTTCCTTAATGGCGAACTCCATGAGACTATTTTAATGGCTTAACTAGAAGTGTGATGCCCCAAAATCGGAACTGGGTCGACAACCCGCCAACTCCGCGGAATACTCGTGGATGCCTGCCACCCGACACCATGAAAATCGGGCAGTAGCCCCTTGTGGCCGTGTGAGCCTACCCAAGGTACATAACCTGTCCCAATCATATACAACGACCACACAGAGTCCAAATGTGAGTAAAATAATGGCCACTTGCGCCCCTGCATCAATACTCACAAAATATCCAACCAACTATCTCACATGGTTCAAGAGTTAACACATTACTCTTAATACAAACATATATTAAAATTATAAGGTTCTAATATATGTCATACGTCATAATACCCAAAGCCACAACCCGACTTTCTTCCTCAAACGGCCTCTAACTGGGCCGCCCCTCGGCCCGCCCTCAGACTAAATGGTGATCCTCTCGACAAATACAAAGCCCAAGAGAGATAATTTCCTACATGGGTTACTTCCCCACCTAAGGCACATGCATGACAAAACAAACACATTCATACCATATGAACTCAATTAATGTCTTAAGGACTCGATCCCTGTCCCGAGTCCCACCGACTCTCACACATGCCTAAGCCGAGATGCGAGTAAATAACCGGCCAAAACAAAAGTTTTTGTTCTGAAAACACACCAATGAAGCCGTAAAATATTGGATCATTCATTTAATGTTGAGAACCTTCCAAAACAATTCATGGCTCCGATACGTGAATCATTTATTAACTTCCAATAACACCATTCTCCTAAAACTTCCGCTTAAATTCCTTTCACAAACATTTTCATTTTTATTTTCTTTCATGTCATGCACTCACTCCTAATCCTCTAAGGTGCCCCAGTGCATACGGAATGTATGATGCCAATTCCAATACATTCATGCTAATATATAAAACATATATATTAACATAATTAATCACACAAACATGTTATGCAATTTCACAATCAATTACACCAAAATTAGCTCACATACACTAATAAACGTACACCATTTTGAATCACTAATATCATGTACCACAAAATTATTCATTATCGATATTCACTGAATAAGAAACCTCAAGTTACCGTTTCACGCAATTACACAAAATAGAATTTTCTACTTGGGTTCAAAGCTTTGAGATCGAAGCTTACGTGCTAAAACAAGCCTCCCTAACATTCCTAACCATTTACATAATTCTTAAACAAGGACACACAAGTAGGAAAAGATCCCTACCTCTTGAGTTGCTCAACTCCACTAAATTGGTGCCTACGCTGCAATTCTCGTCACAGAGAGAAACTTTCTCCTTCATTCGTCGAAACCGATTACCGATCTACTGAATCCTAAAGAGAAGGCACACCTCTCTCTAAAATCACCATCTCCAGCCACCTGCTTTTCCCGCCATTCACGTTGGTCGCAAAAGGAAGAAGATCACTATTCCCTTGTCCTCATTAATACTAAACATTCTCAATTCCCTATGTCCCTCTTCGATTTTCGATTAATTCTGACACTATCTCGGCCCGCCCAATATCATCTCTAATCTTGTAACATGTGTCACAAGAGTACATGTAATAGTGACTTTTGTCACATCATATGTCGCTTTCTTACTAAGATCTAATAATCGCTACCAAAATACGCAAATTCGACTCATTCCCTGAATTCACGTATACGGATTCGCAGATCATCTCCTGCAATGGTGAAGTCCGCTACATCCGAGATTCAGAAAATTTCGGATTTTTACCAAAATTACGATTTTGCCCTTTCTAAAAATTCCAATTTTCTCGTGCCTTGCAGCAAGGCGATTTCGATCCATCACATTTGTATTCAAACTAATAATTTATATGGACTTAAGCAAGTCTAGAGCTTACCAATTAACTACGCCAAACATCATACAATGTAATACCAATTTATATTAGATTCTTCACTATTCTACTCTCATAAGAATGGTGAAATGCTCTTCATCCTAGTTTATGTGAATGATATCTTAATCACTAGGGACAAGACTATATATTCATGCTCTCATATGATCTCAATAAAACCTGTGCTCTCAAGACCCTTGGATCGGTTAATTACTTTTTTGGATTTAAGGTTCTTCACTGTGATGCCCCAAAACCCGGGGGTTCTTTGCTATACCTAAGCTTTGATACCAAACTGGTATCAAATACTTGTGGATATCGAGTAACTCGATACCACATCGTTATGTCCCATTTACTAGTATCCATTTGTCCATATTTAAGTTAAAAATATGCGAAATTACATTTAAAACAGTCCGTAAGAGTTCGATCACGACTCTCTCACCAATATTACATACCGGAACTAGATTGTTCCAAAATTTTTACAAAAAGATTTATCAAAGCCACATGTTGGCCTTCTTCACAATTACAGCCTCGAATAAGCGTCATCCACCGGTGTACATCCTGTACTTGAAATGTTTTCCCATAAAGGGTTAGCTATGCTCAGTAGAGAATATTTCCTACATAGGCTACTCTCCACCTAAGTGCACATGCAATGGTCATGTTCCACACATTCACATTCACATTCCAAGTAAAAACATGCAATTTCTACTATGCAATCCTACATGTCATGCCATGAAATGAGATGAGACTCAATCATGTGTCATCTCAAGTCGCTACTCGACTTCAACATTCCCAGTCCCACTGACTCCATCAAGACAATGCCTAAGCCCATGCGTGATAAAATCCATCATTTACAAATTACATCCAATGATCATTTTACAAAACAAATTCATTTGTTTTCAAACCAAAAACTTTTTGGATGTCATACCTCAATGATCATTTATATACAAAACTCATGTGTCTTTTGTGGGCAGCGAATTTTTGGTGTCACACCGTAGGTTTCGCACACCTAGACACTTTTGTGAGGCTTTCACCATTGGAATTATGTCTAACCACAAATACCGAGTCTTTCACCCCGAGGGGGTGTCTATCTCTGCTTGCTATTACCTGACACAAGTTTTCTCTTACCGTTTCATGTAACAATGCGACTTTGTTGGATGTCGTCCAACGATACCGAGCCCACCCAATCAAACACCAAACGCAGTGTTGATTATAACCATGCACTCACACTCATTCAATGCAATGTCCTCGTGCATATGCAATGCAATGCACCATTGCATGTTATATCATGCCACATGTATAATGAACGCTACATGGGCAACACAAGCCATACAATTCACCATGTATTATGGACAATTATGTTATGAGCATATAATTTCCAAACCAAACAATCATCTCAATGTCAATATATTCAAACACATATATATTAACATTCAATCAAGGAACAAAATATCGGTAATTACGGATATATCGGTACTTGGATTTTACGGATATATTGGAAATATCGGTAAATATCGGTGGATATTTTGACAAAAATATCGATAAAGCGAAAATTAACAAAAATACTTTGAAATTCATGGAAATACATTATTGAACTATAAAAAATACATAAATAAACCAAATATACACTTATTGCAAACAATATTCATTATAATTTATCGAGAAATTACATTACAATAGTAATTTAAAACTAAAATGAAGACCGATGTGATCCATTACATTATTTGATGAAGGGATCCCATCTTAATGAAGATAATATTCATAATAAGATCTTCAAAATATTGAGATAAATCACAAAGAAAAAATAATTTGAGAGTTAAATGGAGTTTGAATGTGTATAGATGAGTTTGTAAAGAGATTGTATGATTTTAGGGGTATTTATAGAATTTTTTTGGAGTCAAAATAGTCATTACCGATATTTTACTCGAAATAAATTCAACACATGAGCGCGTGAGAAAGTCTCTAATTCGACCAACATTCGAATTTCCGATATTCAAGCTCGATTTTTGGCCAACCGATTATCGGTTGGCAATTTCGTTTGGGGCTCACCGATAGCCGATATTTCGATCGAAAAAACCGAAATTTTGTTCCTTGCATTCAATCAATTACCACCAAGCATGTCATCCAAAACTCAAGCAATGACAACCTTGATCCACAAGACCAACTGTGGCATAGACATGCCCACAAAATAATTTACATAATGGCCTCAAGGCAAGCCATAAACAGGCTGGAACTAAACCACACCACCAACCATAACTGGCCACAAACTAGCCATACACAAAGGCAAGAGTTCGAACTTAAATTTCACAAAATCGCCTCTAAATATCCCAAAATACGGCCCAAACACCACAAGACTGATAACAACCAAGCCATGAAACTAGCCACAAATCCGGGCCTCACATAGGCCATAACAGTCCCAACAAACCACAAAACAGCCATAATTCCGTCCCACAAACTACAACAGCCTGGCCGTGATACCCCAAGAAAGAGACCATAACTCGAGTTGTAGATGTCCAATTTAGGTGATTCAAAGGCCTAACATCAAGTTCACAGATGCAGATATGATTTATATGAAGAACGTGAGTCCGAAATCACTCCTTTTCCCAACCAAAAACCAAGCCCAAAATTTGGACACGTGACCGTTAAAATGTTCTGCCAGGCGCCCCGCAAAAACGGAGCACAACTTAAGCCATGTATACCTAATTGGGTGATTCAAAAGCCTAACATCACATTCACAGATGTAGCTACAACTTCTATGAGGGACATAAGTCCAAATACCCTCCGTTTTCCAACCAAAATCTTGACGGTGTATAGGGTCAAAACAGGGCAGCATTCCCAATAGTCCCAAATCACGGCCAAACAAATTCTTTACTGTGGAAATAAACAGTTTATGTTAATCTATACCTCTTAGAAGATGGGACCCGCCGAGTGTATCGGATTCTTACTTCTTAGTCCAACAAGTTTGACACGAATACGAAGACGAGGAAGAACAAACCGCTTTTTTTCCTTCCTCTTCCTCTCACTCTCTTTCTTTTCTTTCTTCTCTTTGTTTCCCTTCTTCTTTTCTTTCTTCTCTTTGTTTCTCTTCACGGCCAAGACTAGTATGAGATTTCTTCTCTCATCCACCTTCTTTCTATGGGCTTGACACATGGCTCTCACATGCCATGTGTCACCCACATGGCTTTCCTCATGCCATGTGTCACCCACATGGTTTGATCATGCCATGTGTCACCCACAGGGCTTGCATCATGCCATGTGTCACCTATTCATTTGAGTTCCTTTTTAAGCCAAAAAACATGGAAATTATGTTTGTCTCGAAATTCGACAAAATTCGTCGAGGTAACTAGATTTCGTGAGATGAATCCAATGATGAGGTCTATTTCACCATCCGAGATCTAGAAAATTTCAGGTCCGCATCTTGTACTGTAGAGGCAATTTACCATTTTTGCTCTTTTTAGAAAGAGTTCAAATTTACCTGGGTTTTACATTCACACTCCTTGTGGACTTCATCTTTGTCAAACAAAATATGCCATTGATTTACTTAGAAAAACTACTATGAGTAATGCTAAGCCAATCTCTACTCCAATTAATTCTGCTCACAAGCTTTTTCTTAATAACCGTCCTCCTTTCGCTCAACCATCCTTATATCGTAGCACTATTGGTGCTCTTCGATGCCTAACTCATACTAGACTCGACATTTCTTATGTTGTAAATAAGCTTAGTCAGTTTCTTCATGCTCCCACTACATCTCATTGGGTTGCTTGTAAGAGACTACTTTGATATATAAAGGAATCTTGTTGCTAAACACAAACTTGAAGTCAGATAAATTCTTCTCTTCATCAACCTGCTAACATATTTACTAAACCTCTTCCCCTTCAGAGATTCTCCTTTCTTTGTCGCAAGCTATCCCTCTGCTCTCCTCCGATCAGCTTGAGGGGCCCTATTGAAGATGTCTCTAGAATAACTCATAAAGATGGTTGATGAATACACATTTGAGCAATAATTATAGTAGAATTTAGCACATCCAAATCACAATTTACCCACATTCGGTATAAGGATAGGCATGCTTAATTTCAGGTTTTTAGACTGGTGCGTGCCCTTTCTGCCCAAACATATACGAGATTTATGTCCTGGAAGTCAATATAAGAAGCACTGAGGATGTAAGGAACAATCATGAAGTCTCGAACTCTTGCAAGGTTAGAAAGCACTGTAGGATCAAGTGTACCAGACATCAATTATGCGTAATGCAGACACCTTTCAAGAAAGCGGCAGGTAGTGTACCGTACACCCACAGTGTACCTGACACTGATTAGGAAATCGACAGAAGGAAGTACCTAAGACAGACCATTAAAGTGTACCGGTACACATGTATGAGAAATGCGGGAATGGAGTAGAATTGTGATCCTAACGCAGGGCATACTTGTCAATCATCCTTGAGCACGAGATGGTATCGAAAGGAGTATAAAAGGCGGTATGAGGAGAGCGCTAATTTCTAGGTTAGGTTTTCATAGAAGAGGAGTTTTCCTCCATTGTTTTGAGTTGGAATCAGAGACCCGCATTGAAGACTCTTCATTACTTTGGTGTTTTTACCATTCAAGCACTCAGAATCTTTCGCAGAACTGGGTTTGTTTTCCATTATAGTATTTCACATTTCACATTCCTAGATTTTGTAACCGAATTATGATTTTCTCAAGTATTATTTTTATGATTAACATCACTTCAATTATAAATGTTCTTATAAGTTCCATGGATTTCTAAACTTACGTCGGGATTCTAAGGTGGAAACTCACCTCGACCAAAGTACTAACTCTCAATTCTTCCGTTGAACTCAATGGATCAAGATGTTATTCATCAGGTAAATGATTTATGAAAAACCTACGCATATTCTGACAACGTGTGAACGAGATCACCTTGGTACACGTTGTGCTTGATTACAAATGCAAACTAAAGGTTCGTGTTAATTGGGAACAAGTGCTAAACATTATTCAATCATCCTTCTTTTCAAAAGAGCGTTTAAAGATAAATCTTCCATCAAAGACCATTTATCAATGGTTCCTAGATGAGTTGTAAAATAAGAGGTGGGATTTATTTGGTCAAAAGTGAGTGGAATCCTAAGAATACCAGCATTCGTCTTCTATTTTTCTAAAACATTCAACCAATCAATCAATTTGGATCAAACACAACCCTGCCAATTTCTTAATTTACACTTTGCGGGAGAATAGCTCACGTCAACAAAATTGCACTTCACTCCTCGTGGAAATGACCTCGTGGAATACCACACATACAATGTCGACAACTATGATTCCTACGCTTGGGAAATAGAATTAGGCATACTAATCCAGGACTACATTTTTGAGGCCATGTCGATGCGACTAACCAAGTCGACCAAGAGAGTTAGAGGTAATTTGCAATTGCATTGCAAATCCCACGTTTCTCCATTTTTTTCTTTTTATTTTTATTTTGTTTTTAGTGAGAAATCTAAGTGGGTGTTTCGATCGAAGTAAGCATATATGCCTGGGTTGGGTTTCGGAGAACGAAAGCAACACCGACTAGTCGAGTTATATCCCTAGAAACTTTGAGAAATCCATAATAAGCCAAGTGTCTCAAGATAACATTTACCTCAAAATGACAATCCCGGGAATCGCAACATGTATTTAATGAACATACTCATGGGATTCCCGTTAACTCACAAGATTCCCATGAACCTCCACAACGTGGAGGTGATGTTACACCTTAACCCCAAAGACTAGGAGGTGGAAATGGTAACCTTCAAAGAAAATCAATATAGGGTCCACCCCCGTCTCTTTGCTAACATAGAAAGAACCCTTCGAGAAATCCACAACCTCAAAGGACCACAACTAATTTCTTGCATTCGCCTTCTCGAAGAGGCCAATCAATTTAATGAAATCGGAAATGATCCGCTTTTACCGATATATCAAGGGTTCGACCGAGAACCCTTATTCATTCATGAGAGATTTTGAAGATGTTTGCGCTTGGGCATTTCTACCTGCCTACCTCCACATAACTGCTTCGTTTTATTTTTGCTTTAAAGGAGAAGGCCAAAATTGGGTTTCATTCCCTAGCACCTAACCCAATCTTACATGGGAAATAGCGCGAATGAGTTCTCAACAAATTTTTCCTCTCCCGCACGTACTAATGTTCTCATGCGAGCACCGTAATCCTTCCGAGAGTTCAGAACCAGCTTGCTGCGCATGGGAAAGATATATGATCTCCCATGCTATCCTCACCATGGATTGATGTAGACAAATATGTAAGGCATTTTCATCAAGGATTATCCTTGAATAATAAACAAAGACATCCAGATGATGTGTGCAGGCGAATTCTATGAAAAGAGTGCTAGGGAAGCAATTCAATTTTTTGACACTATAGCAGAGAATGCTCGAACTTGGGAGACTAACACCTCCATAGACACTGCTAAAGTGCATAGCACATCAGCGGGTGGCGGAATCCATCACTTAAGAGAGAATGATGAGTTGTGCTAAAATTGCCAATTTAACAAGGAAATTGGAGGCCATAGAGATGAAAAAGGTAATATGAGGTAACTGTGCCTCAAATAATTTCTGGCACCCATCGACCCCGCACGGAGGAGCCATGCATCATATGTATGATCCCGCAGATTCAACCATTAAGTGCCCAAACCTTTCTTCAAGTAAAAGGTAAATTCAAATAGAGCAAGCCAATGCTCTAATTACAAAGGAAACCTTTCACTTCCATAACAAACATATAATCTCGGGATGGGGGTAAGCACCCTAATTTTGGTGGAGAAATGAAGGAGGGCCAAATAACTTGCCAAACAACCAAGGTCCTCATTACCAAAACCATGGCTTTACAAATTCCATTCCACCATTTCAAAATCAAGGCCCCCAAGGGTTTCCTGTGAACCCTAATCAAGGTTTCCAGCCACCAAATCAAGGAACTCCATCACCACAACCATATCAACCTCCACATAAGAGAAGTCTAGAGGACATAGTCACACAAACAGATAAAACCCAACAACTAATAAACACGTAACTCGAATCGCTCTCGAATGATGCGAGATCTCGATAACCAAGTTAACCTCTGCCTATAGGCAGCCTTCAACAAGAAAAAGGGAAACTTCCATCTCAACCCATTCAAAATCCACAAGGTCAAATAAGGTAGAAGTTCAGACCAATCGAGGGTACTTTGAACATCAGAAGGTCACACATCCAAGTGAAAGGTAGTTGACAAAACCATTCAAACTAAGGAACCAACTCAAGAGTCTCCAAGTGAATTGTTCAGAGAGGATGAGTTGGCAGACAAATCTCATGTCCCTGATACGAATGATATTGATGATCAACCAAAGGACGACAAGTCTACCCATATCCTCCGTACCCATACCATAGACTGAGAGCATCGAAGAAAGTGAATAACCATTCGAGATTTATGAGCTGTTCAAACAAGTAAAATTGAACATTCCCTTGTTAGATGCCATTAAGCAAATTCCATCATATGCTAAATTTTTAAAGGACTTATGCACGGTAAAAAGGAAATTAGGTGTCAACAAGGAGGCATTCATGACTGAACAATCCACTTCCCTAATTCGGAACAACTTGCCTCCAAAATACAAAGACCCAGGAAGTTCTACTATTTCTATAGTAGTGGGAAATTCAAAGTTAGGGCATGCTTTAGTGGACTTAGCGCAGTTAACTGCTTCCTTATTCGCATATGTGGACCTAGGGTTAGGAGAATTAGAGCCAACCAATATCACCTCTCCAATTACCGACCAGAGGTAAAATCTCTAGGGGAATATGGAAGGATGTTTTGGTACAAGTGGACAAATTTACTCTTGTGGATTTTGTTGTGCCTACACTCAACCTCGTGGCGAATCAAGGAACTCCGCTCTCGCAATTCTGGTCTAATTCATCTCGCAACCGCAATGCTAATATACATTGTAGGGAGTCCTAATGACACTATCGCTTGGTAACATGGATCGTTAATCTGAATATTTTCAATGTAATCAAGGGAATGGGGATGAAGAAGATGTGTGAAATTAACATGGTTGGATTCCATGGTACAAAGATACCCGGATAATGCCTACATGATATCCTCTCGTCATGCTTGGTCACTTGAGTTGGGATGAGGAAGTGACTACACCGAGTCGTAATTTACACTGCACTGAGCATAATGATGTATTGGAAGTTAATGGGGCGGACACCTACCAACCATTGCCACTAAATGAGGACAAGGCATTGCCTTCTGAGGAGAGGCCACCTAAGCTTGAGCTTAAACCCTACTAACACACCTCAAATATGCATTCTAGGGGAGTGAGGAAACTTTTCCCCAGAATCATATCTTCCTCCTTAGACTTTGACTCAAGAAAATCAACTGGAGATATCAAAACCCATTAACTCGCTTCAGTCGACAATTGCAGATATTAAGGGAATTAGTCCCTGATTCGCACATAGAATTCACTTAGAAGAGGATGTTAAACCTTCTAGGCAGCCACAGACGTTGAACCTAATAATGAAAGAAGTGGTGAAAAAGGAAGTGTTAAAACTCGGGATGTGGGTGATTTACCCTATTGCATAGTAAGCGGTTAAAATTTCAACACGTAGTCTAAAAATCGAGTCACAAAGGGGTCCCCAATGCACAATGAACTCATTCCCACTCATGTCACATCAGATGGAGGGTGTGCATAGATTATAGAAACTCAATGCGGGTACTAGAGATCATTTTCCTCTTCCTTTGTCGATCAAATGTTAGAGAGAGTCATAAAGATGAATTCATTGTTTTCAAGGTACCAGGATACAATCAAATTGAGATAGCGTTGGAAGATCAAGAGAAAACTACATTCACTTTGTCCTTTGGTACCTTCGCTTTAGGAAAATGCCATTCGGGATTCGGCCAATGCACCGAACCTTTCAACTGCATGATGGGAATCTTTAGTGACAAGGATAGAAATCATATTGGAAATTTTCATGGATGATTTCTCGCTTTTATGACTCATTTAAGAATCGCTTAGAGAACTTACGTAAGGTTTTCTGAGAGGTGTCAAGAGAAAATCTTGTGTCAATCGGGAAAATATCATTTCATGGTAACATAAGGGACGGCTTTAGGCCATAGTATCAAAAGATGGAATTGAAGTTGATAAGGCCAAAGTCGAGCCGATTTCAAACCTACCCACTCCTAAGTGTGTTAGAGACATAAGGTCATTCTCGGGTCAGCGCCGGGTTCTATGTAAGGTTTATAAAAGATTTTAAGCATAGCTCGCCCCTTGCGTACTTTGCTTGCCAAAGATGTCCCTTTCACATGGTCACAAGTCAGGATCGCTTTCACTAAACTCAAAACATGTTAGTGTCACCACTCCATCATGCGGTCCCCTAACTGGGACTCCATTTGAGATCATGCGACGCCAGCGATTACGCCATAGGTCAGTTAGACAAAGTGGAAGACAAAAAGGCTTTGTAATCTACTATGCCAAAGAAGACACTAGATTCCACCCAAGAAACTACACAACCACCGAAAAGAGTTTCGGGCCGTTGTCTTGCACTAGAAAATTCAGCTCATACATTGTAGGTTCTCCCGTGACCATCTTCACGCATCATGCAAAACAAGTAATTTCGCTTCTGCTGCGATACAAAACCCCTAAGTAACTAGGTGGGATTTTATTATGTCAAGAATTCAACTTGACCATTAAAGATAAAAGGTTTCAGAATGTGGTCGCTGACCATTTATCTAGATTAGTTCCGTAATCCAACTCCCTATGGCACACCCATAGGTGATAGTTTTCCCGGTGAGCAACTCTTTGCTCTGCTCACGTCTGTGGTATACCGACATTGTAAACTACCTAGTAACCGGCCGTATTCCAAATTTCAACGGACTTCTCATCGTAAAAGAAATTTCCTCGAAGCGTATATTAAGAAATACTACTTTGATGATCCGTATCTATTTAAATACTATCCTGATCAAATAATGAGAAGATGTGTACCCAATGATGAGCAGTGAGGATTTTAACTTTTTGCCATTCATCTCGAGGACATTTCCGCCCGAAAGTTCCGCAGACAAGATTTTGCAAGCCGGGTTTTATCGCCCACCTTATTTAAAGATTGTTTTCTTGATTTCTCGCAAAACTTGTGCTCGCAACAAGAACTAGGGAGGGTCGCAAATCCAACATGATGCCTCTTACTCCCAATTTTAATTATCAAATTTTTTGAATACAAGTATGCACTTCATGGGCCTTTTCCCCTTCAGGGTATCTTTACATTCTTATCTGCTGATTATGTGTCTAAGTGGGTCGGTGCGATTCCAACGGTACGACCAAGGTTGTTTTGAAATTTATAAAGGAACATATTTTTTCTCGCTGGGAACACCTCGTGCAATTATTAGTGATGGTGGGCTCCATTTTGCAATCGATCTTGAAAACTGCAAAAAATATGGAGTCACCCATAGCATCAACAAATTACCACCCACAGATCAACGGTCGTCGAGCTAGCTAATAGGAGATAAAACATATTTTGGAAAAACGACATTGCCTGAATCGCAAAGATTGGTCAATTGCCCGACCGATGCTCTGAAAGCCTACCGCACGCCTTAAAACTATTCGTATGTCTCCCATAGGCTAGTTTATGGAAAGGTCGCCATTTGCCAAGAGAGATGGAACACCTGCCATCGGGCTATTAGAACTTTTAATTTCGATTTAACTCAAGTGTGTAAGCACATTTGTTGCAATTAAATGAATCCTAAGAATCAGCGGGAGAGAGTCGTATGAAAGCTCCCGAATTTACAAAGAGCGCCAAGTTATTCCATGACAAACATATCGCAGAAAACTTTCAACCCTACCGTAAGGTACCGGGCCAGATAGCTCCCACAGATCTATTTCCTGAAAGCCCGCCATTGACTGCCCGCTCATCGTTAAGGTAGTTTATTCCATACTGAGCCGTGGAGATTGAAAACTTGATACCTGAAAATCTCAAAGTGAATGGCCGCCAAACCATTCCTCGTTATTTCAATCCTCAAGAGCGTAGTGAAGACTTGCAGATCCGCCTACCAGACTCCCTTCCCAAGTAACCTCGCTTTCCACTTGTTGTATATAGTTTTGATTTTGTTTTATTTTCGTTCTTGCTTTCTATTTCTCTAGTTTTCACTTCATTTGTTTTTCAATCAAATAAAAAGAAAATATATATATATATATATATATATATATATATATATATATACGTGGGCTCTTGTTTCAGATCGCTTTCCAATTCTGTTGTGGGGGTACTCGTAGTTTTTATGCATTGAGGACAATGCTTGTTTCTGTTGTGGGGGTAGATGTACACTGGTTGAACGTAACTATGCGCTCGTTATATGTTCAGTGGGTCAAATTTTTCCAAATACGCCAGTATTATGTTTCACCTGCAATGTACATACCCGCATGATTTCATACACTCTCTACATCATCTTATTGCATGTACATCCTAACAAGCATACACAATAAGCTTTGTGGTCTTCTGTGGATTGTCCCCTTTTGCATTCTACCTTACTGCTCACACAAACCACAGACTTATGGTCAAATTTTCTCCGATCTAACCTGTTATTGCTTCCAATTGTGCATCACTTTAGCTGGTCATGTTAACTTCATGCATCATAGTCTTTATGGAACATCTTGCATAATTGGAAATGATTAGAGGGGCTATCATTTCCTTTGCACACCTGCGAATTCGTATTGTCTCAATCCCTGCACCCATTTTGAGCTTAGAGTTGTCAAGTCCATTCAACCCTAGAATCCCGACAATGAACAGTTATGGGATCTCTATGGAGAGATTGGAGGTATCCCAAGAATGAATTACAGTGACTAATTCTACAAATGCAGTCAGTGTGGAATCTGAACAAAAATAGTGAACATGTAGTGAAGCCCAGGAGGAAAGGCAGTTGAAAAGATCAAATGATATAACGGAACCATCAAGCCTAGTAAAAATATATACATATATATTCAAAAAAAAAAAAGAAAAAGAAGAAAGAAGTCGGGCTTTGAACATGTACCCGGCATACCCTAAACGTAATCGCGACAACTTGCTCAGTGAGTAGTTGGCTAGCGTACCCCAGACACCAAACGCAGTACCGTACAACTTACTCAAAGTGGACAGTATAAATGTGTACCGGCACACTACTAACGCTGCACGGCACACCCGATCGGGATTTCTCGCGCATGGGCTTTAAACCCCAAATTTCGCGGACCTCGACATTCCAAACCCTTCTCCACTCATACAAGCCCCAACCGGTTGTATCCTCACACGCTTCACAAGCCCGGCCGTTTCGCCGTGGCTCGCTTCGTCCAGCCGATTCCGTCTCGCAAACATCGCATCTGATTCTGGTGAAGCCACCTACAAATCCTGCTAGCATTTCGGGGTCTTCTATCAAGTTATATATGGATTTGTTTTGTCAGATTTGGGTGATGTTATTTTGTACTGTGGTTTGGAGACGCCTACGGTATAAGGTGAGTGTCACTCGATATGCACCTGGTCACCTTGGTGATTATTCGAAACAAAGTTTTTGGGATTTTATATATATATCCGGGGCCATCTGGGCCATTCTTGCGATCTTTGCTATTTCTATGGCACGATCCAAGAAAATCGGGAAAGGAAAAGGGCCTAGCTCCTCTATGGAGCGGGTCGTGAAAAAAAGGAAATTAGATTTTTCCCAAATGGGCTAAAAGTGGAAAGGCAAGGTGATAGAATCTTTCGTAAAGTGAAAGCAAATATGATGACGGTAGATAGAAGCGATGCTCATGGAGGACTCGGAAGCCGACCAAGAAAAAACGGGCCCGGCCAATTGCAAATAGGGTTTTCACGCGGGCAGGGGCGTAAAATTGGAGACATTTTGTATTCTCATCCCATCAGGGAATTATTCAGAGTTGCATTATGCACTTCGTAAGTAACACCGATGTTCGTTTCCGGATATTTACCTTCAGCAGTTCGGAGTTTTATACCAATCTGAAGGAGAATCAGCGGCGAGACCGTATTAGAGACCTCAGTTATGGGTAGGCAGCTTCGGATCACCCCTGATTCGATAGCGCATGCCTTACAATATGTCCGCCCTGATGCCTCAGACCGACCATATCCACTCAGGGCTATCACTGACTTTGATGCCCAGTTGTTCACTGAGGCTATGTGTACTCGCCCGGTACCCATGAGTGGATTTGTGAAAAAAGAATTCGTACCTGGAAAGCTCAAACCAGAATATGCCCTGATGAACAAGATCATTCACGATAGAATTGGGCCTAAGGGAAATGAAAAATCCCCCAGCCGAGAACAGATCCAGTTTTTGTACGAGGTCATGACTGGGAAACTCATTGACTATGCATTAGTCATATGGTGCGTAATGAGAGATTTCTTACAATATTCACATGAAAGCCGGCATATTCCGTTCCCTTCGCTTGTGACTAGTATTGTGGAAGAAGCGGGAATGAGGGGAGCAGTTAAAGAAAAGAGGGTGTTGATACCTGGGGTCGGGGCCTATCACTAATAAAACCGAGGCCACATCGAAGATCCACTGCACCACAGCCTCGTTCGCAAAGTGTCTCCTCCCGATCACATCATCCACACTCAAGACCATTGAGCACACGCCATTGAAGAGATGGAGCGGCGATAAAGGGGTGGTTCAAGTGCATTCTGGGAAAGCAGAAGCAGCTTGATCGACGTCTCTCGAGGCTTGAGAGTCAAGATTTGCAAGAGCCACGATGATGGATGCTACTGCATTTAGAGGTGGATTAAGAAGAATTAGATGATCTGTGGTGGACGAGGACGCACTTCTTCTCGGGTCGAGGACGAGGATGACGCCGCATAGTTGTTTTTAGGCTAGACTAGGGTGGTGTCAACACCCGCAGTAGACCCCAAACATGTTACGCCAACAACACCCATTTTGGATCATTCGCTCTTTCTTTCGCGAGGCCTACCTGGGTCGTTACAAACTTCTAAGTCCTCTTGATTCCACTATGTCCGTTGTTTCTTCCGACACAGACAAGTGGTTAGCGTGTTCCATGTTAAATGATTGCTTCCCCATTGATCTCACAAGCCACTATTTGCATGACTGCCTTACATTCCTTAAATTCCATAGTCTTTATTTAAAGAACTGATTTTGTGTTAGCCTCGTTATAATGCCTATCAGGTAAGACTCCGTGGGTTGGTTTAATGAGTCATACCGTGCATACTAAGTAAAGGAAGTATTTTATTCCATAATTGCTACTTTGAGATTCTGCAAAGTTTAACTATACTGAAATACTTTTGAGATCTGTTTCCAGTGGGTAGTTCAACCAAATCTTGCTAGGGACTAGCAAGACGAGGTCAGGGGTGATGAATACATACTGAAAGCAATAATTATAGTAGAATTTGTACATCTAAATCACAATTTACCTACATTCGTATAAGGATAGGTATCTTTAATTTCTTGTGTGTTTTTAGACTTGTGCAGGTCTTTCAGGTCTAAAACATAAGTGTACGAGATTTATGTCCGGAAGTCATGAAGTAATCGAGATGTGGGCGAACAATCGATGAAGTACTCGGGAACTCTTGCAAGGTTAGAAAAGCACCAGAGATATTAAGTGTACGAGACATCAATTATAAAAATTTCCAAGACAATCTTCAAGAAAAGTGGCAGGAAAGTGTACCCCAGAATCTAATAAGTGTACCAGACACCCGATTAGAAATCGACAGAATAAAGTGTACCTAAGACACCATTAAAGTGTACCCAAGACACATGCATGAGAAATGCGGAATGGAGCGCACTGTGATCCTAACTAGGGCATACTACAATCATCCTCGAAAGCACGAGATGGTATTGGTAAAGGAGTATAAAGGCAAGATAGAGGAGAGCAGTTTCTTGGACTTCTAGGTTAGGGTTTTCATAGAATAGGTGAGTTTCTCTCCATTGTTTTGAGTCAATCTCTAGAGATCCGTATTGAAGACTCTTTTCATATTTTGGTGTTTTTACCATTCAAGCACTTGTAATCTTTCAGCAAGAACAGTTGGTTTGTTTTCCATTATAGTATTTCACATTTCACATTCCTAGATTTTGTAACCGAATTATGATTTTCTCAAGTATTATTTTTATGATTAACATCACTTCAATTATAACCGTCTTTATAAGTTCCATGGATTTCTAAACCCTTAATGCCGGGATTCTAAGGTGGAAACTCACCCTCGATCAAAGTACTAATCCTCAATTCTTCCGTTGAACTTCACGGATTGGGTGACAGTTATTCACTTGTGCAATGATTTATGAAAAACCTTAGTTTGGCATATTCTTTGACAACGTGTGAACGATCACCTCGTACACGCTCGTCGATTACAAATGCAAAACTAAAGGTTCGTGGTTAATCGGGAACAAGTGCTAAACATTATTCAATCATCCTTCTTTTCAAAAGAGCTTTAAAGATAAATCTTTCATCAAAGACCATTTATCAATGGTTCCTAGATGAGTTGTAAAATAAGAGGTGGGATTTATTTGGTCAAAAGTGAGTGGAATCCTAAGAATACCAGCATTCGTCTTCTATTTTTCTAAAACATTCAAATCAATCAATCACTTGATCAAACAACACAACCCTACAATTTCTTAATTTTACACTTTTTGTGGAGAATAGCTCACTGGGTCAATAAAATTAGACCACTCCCTCGGTGGAATGACTCAAAGGAATACCACAAGTATTACTACAATGTGTCGACAACTGTGATTCCTACCCTTGGGAATAGAATTAGGCATACTAATCAAGACGAAGCAATGGTACACCACAATTACACCCAATACAAACCCATGTAACTGCTCTTGTTACAATGAATTCAATCACAAGAAGAGAATGACTTCAACAACTTCTAGATTTATTCCTTCTCTAGAATCTTCCACCGTTGTGTAAATATGTGAGCATTCGTTCTTAGTTCTCATTACTTATTCTGTAACAAACTATTGCTAGAATAATGAGATTAGTCTTTCGTTCTATTTCTTAATTTTCTCTCTGCATCATTCTCAGATAATAATGGACTCCATTTAGTTTGTTTGACCCTTCATGTGCAAAGATAAGGTCACACGTGAGGTAGGGTCTGAAGCATAACATTAATATTAAACTTAAATTGTACTAGATTGAGTTATTAGGAGAGGTAATAGTTTAAATAAATGGATTTAATTTTGTATCGTGGAATTGAAGTTTTGTGTTTGATGATTCTTTGTTGAGTCCCCTAATGGCAAGACATTAATACACGCATATTAAGGGAATGCATCAATACATGCATAATTTAGGATCAAGCCAAATCTCTTTTCCCTCCCATGTAATAATCCCTGATCACTATTGATTCCTAATCATCATGTGATGGATGAAGATTGATGTTTTCTCCATATGAACTTTGGTTTAGGATATGTTGAGGGGGTGTTATCATTTATTACCACATATACATGATTGATTAGTTTACTATTTATTATTATTATTATTCTGGATGTTATATGTCGAATGTCTCAACACACTAAGATAAATTACTATTTGTAAAGAATATTTTATAGGATAATTCTGAAGTCATTTTATTATTGTAATATTAGGTTTCCTTATTGAAGTCATTTGATTCGTGAGCGGTAGGGTATCTGGAATCAACAAAATTTATACCTATTCCCTCCTACTGCCGTACCATGGCTACTGCAGTATAGTGGCTCTAGGGTTGAACACAAGGATGGGTTTTCTTCGCACAAATGACTTACAGTGAGGTCCAAAATGGTGAATTTGGTTTGGATTCAGGGTTTTGATAAAACAAGGGCAGATGTTAAACTGAAGATAAATGCTAAAATGTGAGACCTGAAGCATCGTGCCACCGGGTTTGGGTTCAGCGTAACTAAGGGTCT
This sequence comes from Tetrastigma voinierianum, assembly GCA_016808115.1. Taxonomy (NCBI): domain Eukaryota; kingdom Viridiplantae; phylum Streptophyta; class Magnoliopsida; order Vitales; family Vitaceae; genus Tetrastigma; species Tetrastigma voinierianum. The sequence continues at coordinate 2,013,302 of JAEQBH010001219.1, forward strand.
CGGGCCTTTTTCTCGCCAGGAGGATGACCTATAGTCATCTCCCAAACTGGATCTTCATTTAGGTATAAAAACTGACCCAAAATAACTATCCTTTTGAAAATGGTATTCACTGAGCATTAATGGTCTCAGCAAAATAAAAACAGCAAGCTCCTCACTCACCATCCAACGACTAAATATGATAACTAATGAATCTCGGATCTAACACCAAGATCCAATCGGACCCAAAAGATTACTATCAAATACTCTGATCATTCAAGGTGCATCAAAGGGATCTAAACCTAGAGTTTAAGAAAGAGCATTAAAAATAAAGGGAATACCGTTGAAAAACCATGAAAACCTCCATTACCTTTGTGATCTTGTTCCTGCCAAATTCTCTCACCCAAGAAGAGTTGTTTTAACTGCTCATCCCCAAGTCACATCCCGCAGGGTGTTTGGCTAGTGAGAAAGGGAAAGTGAGAGAAAATGAGAAAAGAGTGGGAAGAAATTTGAAAGCTTCCATACAGCTTATTAATGAAGAAGATCCTTTGTTACAATGATGCTTAGGACTTATATACTACCCAAAGCCAAGAAAAATTACAAAAAGGTATGAAAGAGTCACTATTACATGAGAGACAATTTAGGAAAAACGAAAAATATAACAAAGAAGTCAAAAAGGCAAAAAACGAGGAACGATTATCATGACTGCGAAAATTCGCATAGAGTACGCAAAATTTGCGACCCATAGTTGCCAGCTATAGCCGAAATTGCCATGTGCTGCTTGTCGCCTTGATCTACAGCTCTGAGTTGAACTTGGATTCTCCATGGCTGAGATGATTCACTGTCCTCAAGATATATAGTCCCTAAAACAACTAAACTTGCCACAAAATTTGATTAGTAGCCTTGCTAGGTCCTTAACATGCCAATTGGGTTAATTAGGCTTATTAGTGCACAAAAAGTGCTCAAAACCTGTATTAATAAGGGTGTAAAATAGCACTTTTTGGGTAGTAATCACTCCCCCCAACCGACACATTGCTAGTCCCTTAGCAATGGAAGAAGAAGAAAGCAAATAAAGGCAAGATTGGCTATATATATATATATATATATCCAAAAAATTGATGTTTCAAAAAATGAAGTGATAATGCCCAACCTTCAACAAGAGTTACCAAAACTTTGCCCAATAACTATCTCAGGAAGAGTGTGTGCTATGAAAAGTCAAGTATCAAAATAGTGTCAACTCCTAGAGAACCAACCTGACACCTTCCATAAAAACCTAAGTGTTTGATTTGATTAGGTTTCAAAAATAAACTGTCAAACTGTTCTCTCCCCCCAACCTAGCTCTTGTCTAAACCTAGTAGACTAACCAACCTTAATAAATCAGGACCCAACTTTATTTTATAACTTTATTTTTTTTTTTTTTGTAGGGGTGCAATGCTAAGGGTATTGAACTCACAAGTGTCCATGTAGCGGGGATCCACCGATGACTCCCAACCAATTAAGGTTTAGGGCATCAAGTCATAAGGATCTTTCGACCACTAACTCTTCAGGTTTCACCTCGGACTCTTAATGAGTTCAAAACTCCAACACCTACAATTTGCTAAACTCTACCTATTCACCCATGCTAGAGCACAAGTGGTGACTCTGACCAGTTGACAGGGCACCATGCTTTAAAGACTTTCACCATATACCCCTCGGACTCATTGGCCTTTTTATTCAAGTGGGTCCTAACCTATTAAAGGTGGTCAAAGGTACTAGGCCGGACTTTTGCAGGGCTTAGAAGGCAAGATAGTTTTTGCAACTTTATAAATGAAATCATGTGCCTGGTGTGGTTGGTTCGATGTGGAAAAAGGTTGAATTCAATAAGAATTTCAATGGGTTATCAACTTAACTAAGCATAACACCATTCTAACATCAACAACATTGGAACAAAATTTCAGTTTCTTATATTGTAAGCTGGCCATTACAAAAAAAAAAGGTTTTTTGAAAATGAGAAATTGAAAGCATGAACTAGGAACTAAAAACATGAATTATATTGTTAAAAAAAAAAACTGACTAGCAAGTCATTCAACTTAACAAAACAGACTTGCTCAAAACATAATTCAACACTTCCTTCCTTAACTCTCCCCCCAACCAAATTCTACATTGTCCTCAATGTGGTTGTGGAATGGAAATTTAAGGGAGGAAGTGATACCTCTTAGGAGAAATGTAGCCGGTTGTAGAGAGGAGGAACCACCTGAAACAAAAACAAAAGAGAGGATAAGTGTTAAACAAAAATATTAACAAAGCAAAATATGATTATGTTACAAGAATGGAAATAAAAAAGATAACAATATGCTTCCCAAAGAGGCCTTATTCATCCCATTTGGGCTTCAAATGATCAAGTTGGAAGAAGAAAAGAGAGGTTAAAAGGGACGAGTGGAGCATTTTGAAACTTATCGCACCTTATCATAATCTCAAAAATGTTTTTAAGTATATTTAGATTACTGTTTCTCTTACAGAGGCACCAGGCGATAATAAAATTACCTAAACGGTCGGATAAAGTTATGGCCAAAAGAAAATGGCGTGGGGGCTGCGGTCGTAGCCTGCAGATCGCGGGGTTGCGAGAATGTTTTTTTTTTTTTCAGGTTACAAAAAGAATTTTATTTTAATATATATATATATATATATATATATATATAATTATAGAAAGTTTTTTACTATAGCATTCCCTACTACGAGTGCTGCACATTCTGATGCTTTGCTTTTTTATTTGTTTTCCCCAAGTATTTCTTTGTACGAGGGTTGCGAAATTCACTTTGGAACTCCCCTGTTTTAGAATTTAAGCACAAACCTGCAAAAATAAGCTAGGAAAAATTAAAGAAACATGAAGGAAAATGAAAAAAGAGCTAAAAACAAGGATTAAATTAATATTAGAGGAAATCTAAAGAGAAAAACTAAATAAATCAAAATAAAATAAAACCAAAAAAATCAAAACAAAAAGTGGGGAGGCCAGGTCCCCGAGACCCGGACTCTCGAACGCTGAAGGCTGTTGGAACTGGTAGGTGGGTGTAGTGCGAGATCGAGGGTGCTCCAATCCCCGAACCTAGATGGTTTCGGTACATGAGCAATCCCGTGCCATACAATATGAAGATGCCACTAATGTACGTGATGTAGTGGGAAAGTTTGAACCAGAGGCCACTAACTTCTAAAAGTATTACCTGAGCAATGCGAGATGGGGATAATATACTTGATGAGTGTTTCAGGTGTTAGATGTTCTATAGATGTGGCGGGATGTGCAATGGGTCGGAGGGGTGTTGTTGGCAATGGAAATTTATTGGTGGCTTGGGTGAGTGTACTTCAGGATTCAATTTAATGAGAAGTGTGGTTTAGAATAGGCTTTTAGGGCTCTTCCACTACTTCCTTTCCATTGTCTTCCTCAGTCAGTAATGGGGAGATTGCTTCATTTTGTTGTTTACAATGCTCCTCCACTGTGGTGTCAATCAGACACTCTTCCTCTGGATTCTCTTCCTCTTAGTGAACATTATGCTAATTGGTGAGCCTTGAAATGGCGTACTGCAGGTTTTTGAATTTCTGATCAATTTCGCTCTGGAACCCATCTAATTTATAGTTCAAAGAGCTCTCCACAGTGTCAATTTTTCCCTCCATTGCATCAAATTTCTGATTGGCCTAGACATTCACTGCTCTCTTCTTCTCTATAAAAGTACCCACCAATTTGCTCAAGTTCAATATTACTTGCTCAACTGAAGAAGTTAACAGTGGTGGTTGTGGTGGCTGAGGAGTTGAAGCATAATGTGGAGGTGCAGAAGGTGCATACTGTGGAGGTCTTGGTCTCCATGAGAAATTTGGGTTGTTCCCCCGACTATGGTTGTAAGTACTGCCATATGGTGCATTAGTTGGAGGGTGTCCGTAATCCCTCATGGACATATATGCATTAAGGTCTTTCTCCATTGGATACTGACTGTGTTTCTCTCCCTCTAGATGTTCCATTGAGTTCAATATTCAAGTTCAGTCCATAATCTGGTTCCTATGGGAAATTGACTTTGACTAGCTGCCTTAATGTTTCTAACACGCCTTTTTGCACCCCTGTTGGAAAAAAGCAGGGGCAAACACAGCTTGACAAGGAGCAGTCCTAGCTAAGGTTTTAGTTTTTTTTTTTAAATTAGCCACAATGAAATGAAACTAAAAAAAAAAAATGACAGTAAAAATACTAAAGAATGATAAAGAAATTCACGAGAACTTGTGTGATAGGGATCACAAGTGTTCGAATTATGTTGTCATGCGCCAGGCACCATCGAATCAACGATGCCATTTGATTCGTGGCGGTAGGGTGTCGAGGTGCAAAATTTGTACCTATTCCTTCTACTGTAGTACCATAGCTCTTTTTGCTGATATAATGGCTCTAGAAATTCGAACATAGGAATGGGTTTTCTTCGCACAAATGACTTACACTGAGGTTCAAAATGGTGAATTTGGTTTGGATTAAGGGTTTTGATAAAAACAGTTGGTTGTGATGGTTAAAACTTGAAGATAAAATAAGTTAAAATGTAAAAGAGAATTCCTTGAAGCATCAGACTACTGGGTTTGGGTTCTAAAGGTAGCTAAGGGGTCCTTGGGCCCTTTTCCTCGAGTTGGGGAGGATGACCTATAGTCATCTCCCGAACCGGATCTTCATTTAGCTATAAAAACTGACCCAAAATAACTATCCTTTTGAACATGGTATTCATTGAGCATTAATGGTCTTAGGCAGTGAAAAACAAGTCTCCTTGACTCACATTCCAATGACTAATAGATGATAATTAATGAATCTCAATGGATCTAACAATAAGCATCCACTAAACCCTAAAAGATTATAAAATATGGATCATTCAAGGTCATCAAAGGGATCTAAATCTGGAGTTTAAGAAAGAGCATTACAAACAGTGAATACCTATGTGAAAACCATGAAAACCTCCAGTTGCCTTAGGATCTTGTACCCAACAGCCTTTCACTTCAAGGAAGAAAGGTTTCTAGCCGTTCATCCTCTGAGTTGTCATCCTTAGAGGGTGTTTGGCTAGTGAGAAAGGGAGGGAAAATGAGAGAAAATGAGAGAAAATGAGAAAGAGCGGGAAGAGCTGAAAGCTTCCCGCCCAAAAAGTTTATTAATGAAGAAGATCCTTTGCTATAGTGATGCTTGGGACTTATATACTGCCCAAAGCCAAGAAAAATTACAAAAATGTATGAAAGAGTCACTATTCCATGAGGGACAATTCAAGAAAAACGAAAAATATAACAAAGAAGTCAAAAAGGCAAAAGCGAGAGCAGTGTGAGCTGCGAATTAACAGGGGTTGCGAGAGATTGATGGAGTGCTGCAGCTGTACGCAGCCGATCTGTAGCTGAGTTGAACTTGGTTCTCCATGGTTGGAGTTGATTCACTGTCCTCCAAGATATATAGTCCCTAAAACAACCAAACTTGCCACAAAATTTGATTAGTAGCCTTGCTAGGTCCTTAACATGCCAATTGGGTTAATTACGCTTATTAGTACACAAAAAGGGCTCAAAACCTGTATTAGTAAGGGTGTAAAATAACACTTTTTAGGTAGTAATCACATATAGAATAAGAAAAGTTGTCAGGAATATCACTTTAAATATTCTGGGTCATGAGGGGAAAAATTTATGAGACATATGGGCTTGTAAAGGCTATACGGGGAGTGTAGAGAAGTGAGAAATAACAGGATACTTGATGGAATAAGGGATTTCGCGGTTCAGGGTATGGATAAAAGAAATGGAGAAACATAGGGTGTTTGGGTTCACTCAATTTTATGTTGTTCTACCTCTATAATATTTTCTATCGTATAATGGAAAGATTCTCTTATCTATGGATGTAGGCATGATTGGTTGAACCACGTTAAAACCTTGTGCATTTTCATATGATTTATTCTTTAATGTAGATGATAAGAATTCAAGAACAAAAAGATAAAGAATAATGGTTGGCCATGTAGGTGAAATCCCCAGATGCAAAACATGTGTTGTTGTTCCACGATGAAGAGGAGTTGTCCTAGATAAGAGCAAGCTCTCAAGGCAAGTGGTGCTTCATGTAAGGCTTGTAGTGATAAGCCTTGATAGAACGAGAAAAAAGAAATCTTGGGGTCCATGAGAGAGTGGATGGATGGATAACTGTTTGAGAGGAGGTTCAATGGTACTTGTTCGAGGGGAGGAATGTGAGAGCTTCATATTGAAGATCAGTAGAAAGGACACAAGATGAAGACAAAAAAGAATTTCAATTTAAAGGTGAGTCAATTGCGAATTTGATCGAGTGGAATTATTGAAACCTTATGTAATTCCTAATTAGTATTATTTCCTATTGTAAATAATATTTTATAGGATAATTCTGAGGTCATTATATTATTGTAATATTAGGTTTCCTTATAAAATAATTAAGGAAAGTTGTTGAAAATATCACTATAAATATTTTGGGTTATAAGAGGAAAAAATTATGTGAGAGATGAGCTTGTTAGGGCTATACAAGGTGTGTAGAGATGTGAGAAAGGAAGGGATACTCGGTGGAACAAGGGATACAAGGAATGGGAAAACATGAGATATTTGGATTCACCCAATTGTATGTTGTTCTACCTTTGTAATATTTCTATCGTATAATGGAAAGATTCTCTCTCATTTGTAGATGTAGGCATGGTTGGCTGAACCACGTTAAAACTTCATGCATTTTTGTGTGAGTTTTTTTTGAAAGGATTTTTGTGTGTGTTATTCTTTAGCTTTTTGTTCTTTAATTATCATCATCTACATTAAAGCTTCCGTTGGCACAACATTATAATATTTTGTTTAAGTTAATACTTTATTTTCTATGCTCCTTTTTTTTTTTTGGAACTTATGACATTTTTCGAATGCTGATAATGATCTTTTCTACGTTCTTTTTTATATGTCAATATTGTAATGCATTATTAATATATTTATTTACCATATTAAAATAATATATATTTTATATATAGTGCTTCCGAGGGCTGCCTCTCTCTGTGACGCCCCAAATCTCGGGGGTCCGTTGACTACCCTTCAACCCGTGGAAACACTCGTGAATGTCGGGTGACCTGGGCATCTCATGGCATCAGGCGATTATCTTTAATACGAGGGCTACTTGCAGTACATAACTTGTCCCAACAAATCCAACGACCACATGGATTCCCGAATGAGAGTAAATAATGGCCACTTGAATTTGCATCATCACTCAACCAATATATCCCAACCAAATACATATCTCATGGTTGAGAGTTGTTAATTCCGCTCTTATACAAACATATATCTCTAAATTCTAGAATTCCTAATACATGTATACATAATAATAACCAAAGCCACAACCGGCTTTCTTCTCAAACCAGAAACATAGGAATACTTAGTCTCACCAAATGCAGCTCTGTACGCACCAAAAAATATGTTCTATCGGCCGAGGGTGAGCTAATGCTTTCGATAGTGGAATGTCACCTAAATGGGCTACTCTTACTAAGTGCAAAATCTGATGATCGATGAAAACAAACATTCAAGTAAATGCGTGATCACTACTTTGAATATGCACATCTTTCGACTCATATCCAGGAGTCCTCATAGGCTCCCTCACACTTTGCCTAAGCCACGTATGAAACATTATTTTTAACAAAGATATTTGTTGTGTTGTGGACTACCCTCAGATAGGTGAGTGAATGAGCTCCCGATGTTATATTTAGTGGACTACCCTCGAGATATATATCAATTGGGCCGACTCAGACGATTGATATTTTATAGCAGACTACCCTCAATGTATATCAATTGGGCCGACTCAGACGATTGATATTTTATATGGACTACCCTAGATGTTATTTTTAGTCAACCCTCCGGTAATTTCTCTCGAGAATCACCTCTGCACTCACTCCTATTGTTCTAGGTGCCACAGACGCATATGGAATGCGTATTTACTTAATTCAAATACTGAGGTTCATATAACACATGCAAATATATATAACATGCATATATTCACATAATTTAAATCACACAAACATGTCATGTAATTTCGCAATCATCCATTATCTCAAAAAAGTACAACCGTGGGCTGTGGTGGCTTGAGCAATTCAACGAATTGCATAGACCAAGCAGTTTCACAAAAATATTTTCGTATCACTATTCATATGAACAGTAAAACCCTCGGGTTTACTATTTTCGTCCACTCATCAAATTATCGGTTCACTTTGGGAACCCGAATTTCATGTCCATTTCTGGCCTCACACATCAAAGCATCATTTGTTTCACAAAATTTCACTAGTGCTACAACAAACAGCCAGCCAAAGCTGTTACGGGCTGCTCCATGGCTCCCAAAAATTTCAATAATTAGGTCCAAGTTTTGGGACCGATCAAACGGCCGTTCAAGGCATAATCGACGAAAACATTATAAAATACTTAAATAAAAGTGTAAAACCAGAGTAGGATAAATCCCCTACCTCCACGAGGTTTGTCAAAAACTCCCAAAACCAGTCTTACGCGTAGATCGATGCGTGGCGGCTTTTTCCTTCTCGTCTCGGCGAATTCGGTGTCGAATCTCGAAATCTAGAGAAGTGGCTTACTCTCTCTAAACTCCATTTCCAACTCTGTATCTCCTTTCTTCACGTTTTCTTTTCCCCTTTTTAGTTGTAGGAGACGGCACTATTTGGACTTTTGTCCTATTATCATTTAAACTTTCCATTAATGACATCTACGTCCCTTCTTTTCCTAGTTTTGACACTTGGCACTATCTCGGTCGTCCATTTCCATCATTTCTCTACTCATGCCACATTAGTAGCATTAGTACATGTTATAAGTGACTTTTGTCATATCACATGTCATTTTACGGCACCCGAAACACGATGCCTCGAAAAACATGCCAACTCCACTGTCTCGGAATTCGACGTGTTAGCTAGATTTTGCGAGACGATTCCAACGGTGAAATCCGTTTCGTCATCAGAGATCTAGAGAATAAATTTTGGATTTTTGATCGAAATTACGATTTTGCCATTTTTCTAGAAATTGGAATTTCTCGGGTCTTACATTCTCCCCTCCTTAAAAGGAATTTTGTCGAAGTGCAGACCGATTCTAAATCACTTACTCACATGCATATGCAAAAGTGCACTCTACCATGCATGTAAGCAGTCATTAAATCTTAAGCGACTAAACTACGTACCTTCATCCACTAGCGAGAAGAGATAGGTAGCCAAATCAGTGACCACTCTCGCTCCTTGGACTCCTCCAGCTCCATGGTACCGCCTGCTTTCCCTCTTGCAGCCTCACGGTCTTGCATCATAAGCACGATCGCGGTATGCGAAAATGCCTTTGGTCCCTCACTTGACGGTCCCATGGTGTCCAACCTCAATCTGTCCCCAATCCCACCACATGAGCTGGATTTGGGTATACTTCCGGTGTGGGCGTGAAATACCTCGTGGACACCCTATCATCTTTGGGTGGTAACGCTAGCCGTGCATAGCGATTAACACCCTCTCGAGTATCTCGAAGGGCCCAATAAACCTCGGCGATAGCTTCCCGCGCTTGCCGAACCTGGCCACTCCTCTCTTAGGCATCACCTTCAAGAAGACGTGATCACCAACCTCGAACTCTAAGGGTAGACGTCGCACATCAACATATCTCTTATGCGGCTCGAGGCCATGAGAAGCGTTATGCATTATCAAACTCACGCTTCCTCGAGGTGTCTCTAATCGGTCGGGGACCCGGTGATGGAGCTCTCTCCTACTCGGGTTCCAACATAATGGTGATTTGCATGGCCTCCCATTACAATGCCTCATATGGTGTCATCACGTATGCTCGCACAGCTGACATTTGTGTGAGAATTCCACTAAGGCATTGCTCTTCCAGGTTACCATTTTATGATCCGGGGCGCGTGCTCGCGACATGTCCTCCTAACACTGTATAGTCCTCTGGTGACCATGCGTAGGGGGTGGAAAGGCCCATACTCATCGTCATTTGTGTGCCCTGTAGCCTTTGGAAAACTCTTCAAAGATTACCGCGCGTAACCGCAGATTTTATCCATTGATGCGAGTTTACTGTGGTATGAGTCGCGATCACGAGACAACGTTGATATTCGTAGGTTGACGGTCTTGGAGGTTGTCTGGGGTTGCCCATGCGTTGTTGGATGCGTATGTGCATGGAATTACCGAGGTGAAATTCTTTTTAGAAGGAAGAGATAGCGAAACCGAGAAAATCATTTTTCTCAGGGCAAAATCGTAATTTCGGTAAAAATCTGAAATTTTTCTAGATCTCGTATGATGAAACAGACTTCACCGTTGGAATCGTCTCGCGAAATCTAGCTTACACGTCGAATTTCGTCGAATTCCGAGAATGTCGAAATTTGCACGTTTTTCGAGGAAACGAGCGTGTGTATGACACATGGTGAAATTTGAGTGGCACACAATGTGCCACGTGTCGAAACTCAGTTCAGTCAGCAGGCTCGGGGTGGGACCCCACGTTGACACATGGCATGATGCCATTGGGTAGAAAAATCAAAATAGTGACAAAAGAGGGACCTTAGTGGAATTATGGGAAAAGAATAAATGAGAATAAAATATTTAGAATAGTTGTCTTCTAAACAAAAAGGAACCAAAATGTGAATGAGGAGAAAAGATGCAGAAAGTTAGGTTTTTGAGATTTTGATATTTTTAGAGAGAGAGAGAGCACCTTCTCTCTAGATTTTTTACGCTGTCAGACCATGATTTCTTCGGACGAAGGAAAGCTGTTTTCACTGGCGAGCTGCATGTGGGCTCATTTAAGGAGTTTCGACAAGCTCCCAGTGAAGATCAGGGACTCATCTCTTTGTTTTGTGCTTGGTTAAATCGCTTTGTTGATGTTTGTGTTGGTTTGGTCGTGAGAAGCTGGTTGATCGGTTGATATCTTGGGGCAGAGAAGATGTGAAAATTTGGGACACACATTGGTTTGTCAGTGACGGTGTAAAGGCTTTGATTTTTGGGGAGATGTTTTCATAATTTATGCAATAAATTATGTGTTGGTGTGGATGAGGCCGGGAATGGCCATGGAAATCGGTTTCAAAAAGTGGAACAAATGTTTGATGAGTGGGCTGCCCATGGACAGCCCACATGCTCTGTTTTTAGAACTATTAAAAATAGTCTCGGGTTTGTGTGAATTGGACCAAAATCGTCCATATGTTGTGATGGCGGTGTTGAAATGAATGGCTTGAAACATGTGTGAAATAGACCAGGTTAAGATATAATTTTAATGTGTAACACAATGACACGATTATATGGAATAAAATTGTGTTGTAAGCCATTGGAGATGATATTGTAAATTATTTCAAAGTGAGGCTAATTTCAGGAGTTGGTTGATCAAATAAATTAATAGGTTAATGCTTGATGTGTTAACATGGGGTCACAATTATATGAAATATAATTATGTGTGTAGGCCATTGGAGATGAGATTGTGATTTGCTCAAGTGAGCTAAATTGGGTGATGGTTGATGTGTTGAATTACATGTGTGTAATTGTAATTATGATGGTGAGAATATACATATTGACATATTGTATAAATGGTTTGAAAATGGCATAATGCATTTTCATATGCCTTTGGGTAACCTAGAGAGTTAGGTGTGAGTGCATGACATGGTTTTTGTAAAAACAGACATGGTTGCGAAAGGAATTTCACAGGATGATATTAGGAGAATTGGGGGAGATGGGCTGGCAGTCATGTCGGGATGGGGACCATATTGTTTTAGGAGGAAAGCTCGCAAACCAGATTAAGCCTTGGAGGGTGAATCTCATATTTTTACGAATATTTCGGTAAAGTATATTTTCAAGAACAACAGATTTGTTTTGAAAATGATTATTTTCTCATACATGGCTTAGATACAGAGATGTGAGTGAGTCGGTGAGGACTTGTGGCGTGGGGTGTCGTGTAGACATTAGTAGGATAGCGTATTTACTTGAGTGTGTGTTTACTTTGGAGCATTGCATATGCACTTAGGTGAAGTAACCCATTTAGGGTGATTCCACTGCAAGCATTAGCTCACCACTGTGCAGAGTTATATTTTTGGTGCGAGGGCGCTCGAGACGACTCATCATAGGCTGGGTTATAGAAAGTCGGGTTGTGGCTTTGGTGTTTTAGTGGTATGCATGTATTAGAATAATTTTTTCATTTTAATTTGTGTTGTATAAGTAATTGTAACTCTTTGGCTTCTTGGACATAATTTGGATATATTGTGATGAGTATTGAATTATGGGCCCAAGAGGCCGTTTTTACTCATGTTTATATCTTGTGATTGATGATTGGGACAGGTGATGTATTATGAGTAGAGCTCCTTGTACAAAGGAGACTGCGGAATTTTAAGTGGTCGGTCGGGTTACCCGACATTCACAGTATTATGAGTTGGGTTGTAAAACCTTCGAAAAAATTCAATTTTACGAAAAAGGGTAGCGTAATTCGGTTGAAAACGGAAATTCTCTAGATCTCGGATAATGAAGCGGTTGGCCATTAAATTCCTCGTGGAATCTGGTGACCGAAAAGTTTCGTCGAATTACATGAACGATGAAGTATTTTATACCAATTTACGGGTGATAAATCGTCGGTGACTTCGGGGCAGAGATTTTGAAAATAGAAGTCGAGGAAAAATGGCTTGAGTTAAAGTTCATTTAAAATAATTGAACTGAAAAGAGAATAAAAACTTCCGGAAGCTTGGACCCGAATGAGGGTAATATAAGTTATGTATCAAAACTAATAATAATAATAATAATAATAATAATAATAATATAATAATAAATGAAAAAAGAGAAGTATAAAGGAGAGGAGGAAAGTCTCGGACGGAGGGAGGGGCGTAAAGAGAGGGAGAATATTTTTTATTTTTCCTCTTAGTTTCTTTCTCAGATCTATGAAAATCGGACCATCGGATTTCGTCGGGGCTGAAGGCAAAATTGATCTACGCGATGAGAGCTACGCGTGGACACCAAAAAGTTGGAGTTTTGACAAACTCCGTGAGGTAGGGGTTTTATTCTACTTGTTTTACTTCTTGTTTAAGTGTTTTGTAAATGCTTGTTGGTTTTGGTCGTGAGGGACCGTTGATCGATCCCAATGCCCAGGGTCAAAAGTGTGTGGAAATTTTGAAATTTTGGAGCCCATTTAGACTGATCCATTGATGTAGAGTTTGTTGTTGAAGTGTTGTTTAATAATTTATAAATAAATTGTGTTTTTGGTGTATAGGCAGTTAGGAGATAAAATTGTGATTTGGCTGATTATATGGAATATAATTGTGTGTATAGGCTCCATTGTAGATAAAATTGTGATTTACTCAATTATATAGGTCATAATTGTAGTATAAACCATTAGATGAAATTGTGAATTGCTCAAGTGAGTAATTTAGGTGTTATTTGATCCATATTGAGCTTTTAGAGATACATGTGGTGTAGTGCAAATTTGAGAATGTTGCATAATTAATATATTGGTATATATATTGTATAAATGGTTTTGGAAATGGCATAATGCAGTTTCATATGCCTTTGGGTAACCTGATTAGGTGTTGAGTGCATGACATAGTTACCTACGAAAAAGCGAACATGGTTCGCGAAGAATTCCGCGGGATGATTTTCCGGAGAAATTGGGTTGGGAGATGGGCCCGACGGATCATTGCCGGATGAGACCATGGCCCATTTGGAAGCTCACCAACGGTCGCCTCGGAGGGTAGTCACGTATTTTAGGCACGTTCGGTGGTGTATTTTCAAGAACAACAAGTTTTGTTTTGAAAATGATTATTTCTCATACATATGGCTTGAGCGGTGTGAGGTGAAAGTGAGTGAAAGGACTGGCGAGACATGGGAACGGGCATGTAGACATTCAAGAGTAGGATCACGTATTTACTTGAGTGTGTGTTTAGAATTGGGTATTGTATATGCACTTAGGTGGAGAGTAACCCGTTTAGGGTCAGTTCACCTCTTGAAACGATAGCTCACCTTTGTCGAGGGGAATATATTATTTAGGGATCCACCGGGAGCGTGCGAGGAGACAACTCATCTTAGGGCCAGATTTTGAAGAAAGCTGGGTTGTGGCTTTGATGGATTTTTGGAAAATATGTATTAAAAATGTTAAATTTTAATATGTATTTGTATTAAGAGAAATTTATAACTCTTGGACTATTGGAATATAGTTGTGATATTTATTTTATGAGTATTGGTTTATGGGCCCAAGAGGCCATTTTTACTCAGGTATGCGTCTCGTGATACGAGACGTATAGAATTTCCATAGGTTTATGGGTAGTCAACGGACTCCCGGGTTTTGGGGCATCCATGGTATCGAGGCCTGAACAAATGCCTAGAGCTTAGTGTTGATAGTTGGGTATACGATTACCTAGGGCTTGAGGTTGGGTCAAGACGAGGAGTTATTAAGGTGTAAGAACATCACCACTTGGTGAGGCTCGACGTTAGAGTTAGGTATGTCATTACTGAGCAATCACAGACGAGTTAGAGGCTGCTTGCATGCCTTGTGTTTTTATGCGTGATTGAATTAGCACAACATGTTGATTGTCATGTATGTGTGAATGGTGTGCATAACCTAGAGTGTTATGTGTTGTGTGATTGTGTGCTTAGTGATTAGCACATAGGAAAAAAAAAATGATGTGTTGGAATTTTTTTTTTTTTGGAGTTCTGATGTGTAAAAAAGGAAGAAGAAAATAAATAAAATAATTTTAAAAGAAATTTATTTGGTTTATTGGATAATAAAATAAAAATGAAATAAATTTTGAACAAAAAATGAAATTTTTGTTGTTAAAAATGATTTAATAAAATGGAATTATGTCTTGCATTACCGGGAATGCATGGGCATTGTGTATGAAACGTTTTCTGTGTATGAATAGTGTCTCGGGGCTGTGTTTATACCTTGAACCTGCGTTGGGCTAATTTGCCATTTAACACATGTAGATGGCTGATCAGGGGCGAGGGCGTGGGGGCGTCCACGGGGAGTGCTGGTCGGGCACCCCCGACTTTGACCCGACGAGGGCCTGTTTGAGTGAAGTAAGGGATTCTTGATCGCCCATTGTGCCTGAGCTTGTCGCAGTGGTGAACGGGGTCAAAGCGACCTTCCTGGCAGCTTAGAAGCACCTCATCCTCTATTAGGCAAGGAGGGAGAGGTAGATGTTATGCGAGGCATCCAGGATAGGGATGTTGGTACTAAGAGGAAGGAAGATCCATCTTCTTCCAACCCAGGAAAGAAGCAGAAGACCACATTTCGCGAGATATCGGAGAGTGGGTAAGCGGGACCAAGGCCGGGATCAACGATTAGTTAGGCGGGGTAGATGATGTGTTGACTCTGCCCGACAACCTTGACACTTTGAGGATTGTCCACGGAGCGGGAATCGAGGTTATGGGACACCTCCCGGTCGATCATTAGTGGGCGCAGAAGTTAGGGTTGCGGTGGGATGGGAAGATGGTGTGCACCATTGCCTGTGGCCGGGGACATGCTGAGAAAGTTGCCCCCCGAGGCGGGGGATCTCGGGTTTGGGAGACGGTCGGTCCGGTCGATTGAGGGCGGAAGCGGTCTGATTTGTTTCTCCATACCCTAGTGGGTCGGAGGACGATATCGATGCGAGGGTGCACAAGCTTTCTAGTGCCGGACGCCACATAGGCGGTCGGAGCGTGGAATTAGAAGTCGACCACATGATTTGCGGGCCGAGAGTTCGGGTCGGTACGGGCGGTGAGCGTGTTACCATTGCATGACTGAGCATATGAGGCGAGATTGTCCTAGGAGGCGAGATCTCGAGTGGCGAGGCGTTCAGGATTAAGCCGGATATACGGTGCGTTCTACTCTTGCATTTGTTGACTAGAGTAGTGTTTAAATTGGATGTTGCATCTTGTGTGATAGGTTTGGGCTTAGAGGTTGAGGCCTTTAGAGAGATGATGGGAAATTCTTCCCTAGGATATAGGGTGAGAGTTAGTAAGATGTGTCGAGATTGTGAGTCAGGGATCTTAGTGATTCTGCTCATGGTGGACCTTAGGGTGGTAGACACATTAGGTGTAGAAGTCATTCTTGACATGAATGAGTTGACAAATACCCAAGTTGTCAATTGGGACCTTAATCGAAGGCACAATCTGACACGGTCTTGGAGTTGTAGAAGGTAGTATATGCATGTGAGTGATGCTAGATGTATGAATTTCGGGATGAAATTTCGTTAGTGGGTGAAGTTAGGAATGAACTCAGAAAATTCAATTTTTCCAAAAGGGTAAAACGATAATTTCTATGAAAATCGAAATTTTCAGATCTCTGATGACGTAAATCTGATTCCGCCATTAAATTGCCTCTCGTGAAATCTAGTACCTAGAAAAGTTTCGTCACTCGAGACAACAAATATTTTACGACTTCGGGTGATAATCGGCCGCTGATTCTCGTGGACTAGACACTTTTATGAAAATCCTTCAAGTCGAAATGGCTTGAGTTAAAGTTCATTTAAAATAATTGGAACTGAAAAGAATAAAATTTTTCGAGAGAAACAGACCGAATGAGGTAATATAA
Source organism: Tetrastigma voinierianum (assembly GCA_016808115.1). Classification (NCBI taxonomy): domain Eukaryota; kingdom Viridiplantae; phylum Streptophyta; class Magnoliopsida; order Vitales; family Vitaceae; genus Tetrastigma; species Tetrastigma voinierianum. The sequence goes on from JAEQBH010001219.1 coordinate 2,029,778, forward strand.
GTTATGTATCAAAAATAATAATAATAATAATAATAATAATAATAATAATAATAATAATAATAATAATAATAATAATAATAATAATAATAATATAATAATACAATAAATGAAAAAATAGTATAAGCGAGAGAGCCGCCTCGACGGAGGGAGAGAGCCGTAAAGAGGGAGAATATTTTTTTTTTATTTTTTCTCTCTTAGTTTCTTTTCTCGATCTACGGTAACCTGGACCGGGCCTGATTCGTAGGGTCAAGGCAAAATTGATCTACGCGATGAGAGCTACGCGTGGACACCAAAAAGTTGGAGTTTTGACAAACTCCGTGAGGTAGGGTTTCATTCACGGTTCTATCCCTTGTTTAAGTGTTTTGTAAATGCTTGTGTTGGTTTGAGGTCGAGGGGCCGCTTGATCGGCCCCAAATCTCGAACCGAAGTGTGGAAATTTTGGAGAATTTGAGCCATTTGGACAAAATTCGTGACTGTAGGGGCTATTCAGGTGTTTGTTTAATAATTTATAAAATAAATTGTGTTTCTGTGTATATGCCATTGACATAAAATTAGGATTTGCTCAATTATATGGAATATAATTCTCAGTACAGCCATTGAAGATAAAATTAGATTTACTCAATTATATGGAATATAATTATGAGTATAGACCATTGGAGATGAAATTGTGAATTGCTCAAGTGAGCTAATTTGGGGTGTTGTTTGATCCATATTGTTGAATTACATGTGGTGTGAATTGAAAATTTAAGAATGTTGCATAATTAATATATTGGTATATATATTGTATAAATGGTTTTGGAAATGGCATAATGCATTTTCATATGACTGCAACCTAGAGACAGTGTTAGCGCATGAGACTTGAATTTTCTGAAAAACGAACATGGTTAAGTAAAGGAATTTCATAGGATGATTTTCCCGAGAATTGGGTCAGGGGAGATGGGCCAACAGATCATTTCGATGAGGACTATGACTGCTTTAAAGCTCACTCAACCAATTCGCCGAGTGTAGTCCCCATATTTTTACCGACACGTTCGATAGTGTATTTTCAAGAACAACAAGTTTTGTTTTGAAACGATTATTTTCATACATGGCTTAGGCAAGCGTGAAAGTGAGTCGAAGAGGACTGAGACATGGAAAGGGCATGTAGACATTCAAGTAGATCACGTATTTACTTGAGTGTGTGTTTAAATCGAGCATTGCATATGCACTTAGGTGGAGAGTAACCCATTTAGTAGATTCCACTATCGGGCAATAGCTCACCCTGCCGAGGGAATATATTATTTCGTGCATGTGGAGCGACAGGAGACGGCTCATCTAGAGACCGATTTTGAAGAAAAGTCAAGGTGGTTTCTGATGGATTTTTGAAAATATGTATTAAAAATGTTAAATTTTAATATGTATTTGTATGTTATAGAAATTTATAACTCTTGGACTATTGAATATAGTTGTGATGTTTATTTTATGAGTATTGGTTTATGGGCCCAAGAGGCCATTTTATCATGCCTCGTGATACGACGATAGAATTTCTAGGGTTGGACTAGTAATAACTCATTTAATAAGATCAGAAGGTCACTGATTCCATTTCATATAGCTGATTTATTTTTATGAGAGAGCTAGAAGAGTAAATTCTGAATTTTGAAACTATTGTATATAGTTGGAAATTATTAGATGAGTATTGGTTTGGCCCCAAGTGGCCGCTTTTACTCATGGATTGTTATATTGGATTGTCGGGACAGTTATATATAGGGAAAGAGGTATAAGGGGTAGAGCCCCGTACAAAGGAGACTCTACCCGATTTTCGTCAGAGAGGTCGGGTCACCCGACATCCACGAGTGTTTCCGCGGGTTGACGGATAGTCAACGGACCCCCGGGTTTTGAGGCGTCACACTCTCTCTCATTTACTACCCCTAAGGATTCTTAAGGGGAAAATAAAAGACTAGTGTAGACTGATCACAAACCCCCCAACAAGCCTTCAATCACTATCCCCTTAAGCTCTCACACCCAGGGTAGGAGTCACCCCATCCATAAAAAAACAGGGAGAAAAGTTAACAGACTGGTCGACATTATATATATATATATATATATATATATATATATATATATATATATATATATATATATATATATATATATATATATAGTAGAAATTTAACATTTTTTTTCAAATTTTTCATGTTCAAAATTCACGTACCTAGTCATGACTATAGCAAAATGTGACCCTCAATTTACCTACAAAAATTTGCCCACATAGACTACATACTTCATGAGCTTCACCTCATTATGAATACAAATGGCACAAATTTAAAGTTTGTCCACACTATTAAATCCTTACCTTTGATATGTACAAACCACTCTACGACCATTGGGGACTTAGAAAATGGCTTTTGGAGGGTAATAATTGAGTATTTAGTTCAGAGGCATTTATCACCTAAAAAGAGATGCATGCAAAACATAAAATAAGTCCAAAATTATTAATATATCATTTGATTTATTTTTATTATACATCATTTTAATATATACAAAACTAATTAATGTTGTGATTTTCACTATTGATGAAAGTTAGAGTTTTTCATAAAATCTATACAAGAAAAATATATGAATAACTTAAGCATGGGCATAAAATGTGTTATATTTGTAATAATTCTTCTCCTTCAAAATAATGAATTAATAAATAAATTCAAAGTTAACTTGACTCAATTTGGTGTTCCTTCAACCTATAAATTTATTAGCAACTCATGAACATTTAGATGAAAGGTTAAAAGTATTAGAGTATTATCGTTATTTAAGTAGTTTCCTTTTGTTAGAATATGTCTCAAATCCCTATTTAGTATTAATTCCTTTTTGTAAATAATATTTTATAAGATAATTCCTATTTGTTATATTATTGTAATATTAGGTTTCCTTATAGAATAAGGAAAGCTTTTAGGAATATCCCTATAAATATTCTAGGTCACAAAAAGAACAAGTTATGAGAGAGATTTGGTGTATGCAGAGATATAATGGTTGGAGAGATGGGAGTTTTATGAGGTATTTTTTCAGTATTGTGGGCATCCTAGGGTTTTGTGATTTTGTGATTTTTCCGAGTCATCGCAATACTTCGATACTCCAATCTTGTTCTCCGTGTTTTCAAGAATAGGGGAAATATTCTCTCTCATCCATGGATATAGACATAATTGGCTTAACCACGTTAAGATTTCTCGTGCATTTTTATAATGATTTCTTTATCTTTGTGTTCTTGAATTCATATTATTGTTCATCAAAGCTTCCGTAGTTATAACAATTTGTATCAAAGCTTCAAGTTGAAGATATTTGGAAGAACAAAAGATTACGAAATACGCAAGATGAAGATAAAAGGAATTTCAATTCAAGGTGGAGTCGATTACTCTCTTATCAATATGTGATGGAATTTGATCCAAGGTGAAGATCAATCTCCACCTTGACACGAATTCCCACCATAAGAAGAAAAGCACCAACAAACTCTATATATCTCAAAACAATATCAAAACCATACTCCTTTTCCACAACAAAGCCCCATAAGGAAAAACTCAAGAATAATCCAGTTCAAGTTTGAACAATGCACAAATCTTGGCTATGAAGCGACTAAATATCATATGTAGGATTGTCTCGGGTTCCAACTTTACTCATAACAGTCACCACAAGGCGCTAACTTCACCATCGTGTAAAATGATACCTCACATTGATATGTTTCGTCCTCTCATGAAACTTCTTATCTTTGGTGAGAAATATAGCACTCTAGCTATCACAAAACAATGTATTGATTCAACTGATCACTTAGCTCCCTAAACAATCCCTTTAACCAAAGGGCCTCTTTACAATCTTTTGTAACTGTCATGTACTTTGCCTCTGTAGTTGACAAAGCTATTATTGACTGAAGAGTAACTTTCCAACTAATAGCATAACCTCCAATGGTGAACACGTATCTTAAGGATCCCCTATCGAGATCTCCAAAAGATAATCGAATCAACACATAATCTTTACAACTTCATCCCAATTCCACCAAACTACAAACAAATGCTACTGGATCCATGCAAGTATCACATAATCCACTAAACTACTTTCCAATGTTCCTTGCCAGGTTTTGCCATGTACATGTTGACTACACTGACTGCATAGGACAAATCTGGACGCGACCACACAATGTCATACATCAAAGAACCCACATAACTAGAATATGGTACTCTAGACATGTAGTCAACCTCCTCATCTAACTATGGACATAAGACAAATTAAAGTCTGAAATGAGCTGCAAGTGGAGTAGCACAGTTTCAGATTCCCAGATGTTGAACTTGCGGCACCTTTCAATATATCCTTTCCGACTCAAGGATAATCTTCACAATTCTTTATCCTCATAATCTCCATCCCCAAAGATCTTCTTGGTCGCCTCCTAGATCTTCATCTCAAACTCATTATTTTGGCGCTCTATCTCTTCTTTACTCTTGGCTACTAATAGTATGTCATCAATATATAAAAGCAATACGTAAAGATTAATCATCAGATTGTTTAAAGTGCATTAATAACTATCAAAGCTACCCTTCTTAAAATCATGAGAGATCATGAATGAGTCAAATCTCTTATACCATTGTCAAGGAAACTGTTTCAAACCATAAAGAGACCTCTTAAATAGGCAAACATAGTCCTCCTTACCTGAAGCTGTAAAACCTCTGGCTACTGCATATAGATGTCCTCTTCAAGCTCCCCATGTAAAAATGCAGCCTTCACATCCAAATGTTCAAGCTAATAATCATGAAAAGCCATAATACCAAGCAAAGATCGAATTGAGCTATGCTTCACTACTAAAGAGAATACATATGTGAAGTCAACACCTGGAATCTAACTGTAACCTTTAACAACTAGTCTTGACTTGCACCTTGCATTCTCAACTCTTAGTGTGCCTTCTTTCTTCTTGAACACCCATTTGCATTAAATGGCTTTCTTCCCTTTAGGTAGCCTCACCATGTCCCATGTCCCATTTTTATGAAAGGACTCCATCTTTTCTCGCATAGTAATCATCCACTTACCCGAATCGCTACAACTTACTGCCTCTTCATAAGTGGATGGCTCTTCACTGACCATATTATTCCATTGCGATTCAGCGCATATGCAACCGCACGCCTTCATATTTCCGCTGTGGCTTAATAGTCCTTCTCTCTCTATCTCTAGCAATAGAATATTGTTGCATTGGAACTAAAGCTGTAGGGACACTCTGCTCATCTAAATTAGGAACCAAACCAATCTCAAACTCCACCTGTTTATCAACTCTCTACACGATCTCAACACCAGACTCTTTAGGAGCCAAGATATGAATCATGGAAGTCTCATAAAAAAGAACATCTATGCTAATTACCAATTTCTTGGTTTCCGGACACCACAATTTATAGCCTTTCACACCAAATTTATAACCAAGAAATATACACTTCATTAATCTATGTTCTAACTTCCCATTATCAACATGGGCATATGTAGGGCATCCAAAAATTTTCAAATCTAAATTAGTAGGAGAACTACCAAACCATACTTCTTGAGGAGTCTTCTTCTCTATAGCAACTAAGGGAGAACGATTGATCAAATAACATGCAGTGAACGCGGCGTCTACCCCGAAAAGACTTGATGGCGGGCATTAGAGCACATCGACCTTTTCATTAAAAATCCTATTCATATGCTCTTGCTACACCATTCTTTTGTGAGTATAATGAAGCTATCTGATGTAACAATTCCCTTTTTCTTGCACAGAGTGTTAAATTCATCAAAACAAAACTCTAATCCATTATCAGTGCGAAGACACTTTACCTGCCCCTTGTTTGCTTCTCAATCATTGTCTTCCAATCCTTGAATGTTGAAAACACATCACCTTTTTGTTTCAGGAAGAATACCCATAACTTATGTGCGAAATCATCAATAATTGTCAACATATAAGTAGTACCTCCCATAGAAGAGACTTTTGCAGGTCCCTAAAGGTCTAAATGTAGATAGTCAAGCGGCCCCTTTGACTTATGAATGCCTGAAAAGAATCTAACTCGCTTATGTTTCCCAAAAACGTAGTGCTCATAAAAATGTAACTTACTTGTTTTCTGCCCATCTAGAAGTCTCTTACTCGACTCTATATACCATTTTCCCTAAATGTGCTAAGATCATGTGCGAAGTTTCGTAATATCATCCTCTGATAATGAACAAGATGCAACAACAACATCTCCTATAATAATGCTTTCCTTAGAGACACCTGCGCCAGTCTTTGTGACCATAATCACAACTAAGGCTCGCTACTAATCTTACGAGAACCACCTTCACCCGATGTATTTGTCTGCTACGCGAAGTGCTCGGGGATATCAAATTCCTCTTCAAATTAGGAACATGTCTGACATCACCAAGAGTACGAACTACTCCATCAAACATCCTAAGTACTCCATCAAACATCCTAAGCGAACTATCCTAATGACTGCTACCTTACAAGATGCATTGTTACCCATCAAAATCGTACCTTTATGCACAGGTTCGTATGTAGAGAGAACCAGTCCTGATTAGGAGTCATGTGAAATGTACAAACCGTAATATAAATCCAATTCTCCTGACTTCAAATAGCATCTCACGTAGCAAGGAAGTTCTCCATTTGTCAGGTGCGATTCTGACCATAGTCTCATGAGATTTCATGATTTCTCTCCTTGTTTGTTCCTGATTTCTTATTCTGTCTGCGACTTGAAACACTTCTTCTTGATTTGTACTTTTCTTGATGATGCAGTTTTATTAGAATTCTTGGATTTTGACCTTTTTCTCTGTTTTTCACCAAAATTCTTCTCTTACGGCCTACCATGTACAAACATGCTATCTCCATGCGCTTCAGGCCCTACAATTAATTACTTCATTTTCTCATTAGAAAACAAAACCTCATAAACTTCTTTATGGTTAGGATATCACATCTATATAAAATCGTATCTCTAAAACTCGCATATGAATTAGGAAGCGAACATAATAACATTAACCCTAGATCTTCTTCTTCCTATCTAACCTCCAAAGTTTCCAGATCTGCAACAATTTCTTTAAAAGGTTGTAAGATGCTCTTTTAAAGATGTACCTTCCACCATATGGTGCAAATACAATCCCTGCTTCAAGTGCAACTTATTCGTAAGACTTTTCATCATGCACAACTCTTCCAACTTCAGCCATAATGCATCAGCAGTCTTCTCCTTTAGAGCATCTTGCATAATCTAATTTGATAAATTAAGGTGAATCTGAGATAGTTCTTTATGATCCTTACGTTCTTTCTCCTCTTTTTTCAACGATGGCGGCATCTTGTCAAGCCCTAGCAACGCTTCATCCACATCCATATGCGTGAGCACAGCATCTTAACCTGGCGAAAATCTGAATCTTTGCGATCTGACTTTGCAGGGAATTTCGAATTTCATGGTTGCCATTGATAAGATCGGAAAAACCTAATGGCTTTAATACCACTTGTTATGATTAATGACACAATAAAGAAATACGAAATAAAGGAAAAACACAAAATTTACATGGAAACCCTTGCGAGAAAAAAACACGACTAGGGAAGAATGCTTAACTTTCAATTTGAGAGAGATTACAAAGTACGACTAATATGGAATAAACCCTAATGTGTTTATATAAAGAAAATACTCGAGTAGAAAGGTTCATACTGCAAGGGCAAGCCCCACACCCACGCCCCACAAATCAACACCTTTTCTTTGTTTCCTCTTCCTATTTAATTATGTAGTTACCTTTTCTCAGTTTCATATTCCTATTTAATTACCTTTTCTCTTCTTCCATTGTTTTGGTATTTTATACCTGATATTATCAATATCAAATAACAAAAATTAATTCCTCGATATGGTGTCGAATTTGTGGCAGGAGTCTTAGGTTAGTTTCTAAATTAGAGTTAGTAGTTGCAACCAATTGCATACAAGGACCGAATTTTCCTTCCATCTCAGTCACCTATGTTCGGTTGCTTAGAAAACCAAGGAACAAGAAATTGAATTGTGTCAATTCTACAATCGATTAAGGCACCGTCAGTTGAATATTCGATTTTGCATTGAATTTTCTCTTGATTTTCTCATAAACTAGAAGGAGATAAGATGAACGCCTACTTGAAAATTCTTTTATGTCGAACCTGAAGCGGTGAGACTTCTTGTCTCTGATGAGCAAGGTAAAGAAAAGCGCTAACAAATCTACTCCGCTGACCCAGTAGTTCTGAATCCACGGTTCCGAATGGGGGCCCGAAATAAGTCTCATCTACAACCTAGGTTGATGAACTACTACAAGAGACTGTGGAACCTACCTACGGGACCTGACATCGACTGACCCGATCTTCGTGCCACTTGCCCGTCACTAAGCATTTTGCCGGCTAGTAACGACCAAAGTCCGAATACAATGGTGCGAAAAGTGGCAACACAGTGTCTCTAGATTTGTCCCCTCCTCGGTCCCCTGCATTCTAAGTCTTCAGCAGGGAAGTAGAAGAATAACGTGCCACCATTTGTGCAGGAACAACATTTGTTTTTCTCTTATTTTGATCTTTTTGTTTTGAATGACTAGACATATATAAAAGGTACAATTATTGAAATGAGAATCTTCATCTTAAAGATGTCAAGTGCCTCTTGTCTTCTCCTCGGTACATCTTCTTGTCTCATTCTTTAAGGGATGTTTTTGTCAAAGACATAGACAAAGGAGGAGAATGTTGGGTTTGAAATTGTCCATATCTTCTTTCCTAGTATTCTACAAGAAGATGGCTGCTTCAAAGATCGGAATTAATGAGGACTTGAAGGATCAAGCATAAAGTTCCTAGAGGAACTAGGATGAAGTCTGGACTAATTAAGGTCGTCCCTATAGTGCAAGGACGTGTGAGACTCGGAGAATCAAGACTAGGATTAGAGTTATCGTGAGACACACGGTAGTCTGCTAGCTTGGAGGCCAACGAACTTGAAGAGCAAGTAACCAATGGGCCCGGGATCTATGTGGAAAGAGGATATAGATCAAATCTCAAAAGATCTGGATAAGCTATCAAACAAAAATAAAAAAAAAATTTATGATTCTATTATGATGAGGATACTTGAGTAACAAGTTTCCTATTTCTGCTGTGATAGCTTAAAGGAAAGAACATAAAATAAAAGGTAGAGTTGGAGTCATATTATGATAATGATCCAACCTTATCTAGTCTTTCAAGATTGAATCCACAAGGCTATAAATTTTGGGGTTTAGAAGATACTCGGCATGGATTTTAGGAGCATAGCTTGAGAAGAACAAGCGAAGTTCGGACGTGCTAAAGGAGTGCAAAGTGCAGATACTCAGTTGATGTATTGCACATTAAAATCCTTTCACCTTTGGTGAAAGATGATGTTCTCTATTTTCTTGATATTTTATTAATGTAATATGGGATTGGGTGTGAGATGCTATAGAGAGGGAAATGAAAGGAGTTCATTTTGAATTCCACTAGGAGTGATTAGGTTTCAAGAAGGGTCATGGGTAGAGAGGGAGTCTCGTACCACATAAGACTAATTGTAAACCTTGAATCATGTCAGTGAAAATCCTTACATCTAGGCATAGCCCCATGGATGTAGGCAGGTTGTCGAACCATGTAAAAATTGTTTGTGCCTTTACTTAATTGCAAAATATATCACATTTGCTCTGCACACACTAAGTCTCATAGGGGGAGTTCGGACACACTACAACATAGTTCGAACGAGATCATAGTCCTAACATTAACAATTGTGATCTAGAACACACACTTATATCTGCCAATTAACATTCAATAAAACCTGAAACCCTAAAAGTTCATCATATATTTATAGAAATTTTAAAACTAAACATGCCTAAATCCTAATGAGATAAATAATGGATGCTTGGGCCTCCGTCTAATCCTAAAACATTCTTGATGACGCATCTAACATGAAACATTTAGGGTCAAATCAAATGGAATTCGAGTTACACAACTCTTAACATTTTTGTTGTTTATAAGTCACGATGACTTTATGAAATGATGCCATGGAATTGCTTTTAAGTTCATAAATTTTTCATTGAAAATAATGTTTGAACTGTAAATCTTATTTCTAGGTTAAAGTTAGATCATCTGCAAAGTAGTTTTGAATTAAATTCTATCAGGATCATAAAATGTGCAAATCCATGCGTGCATATGCAGGTTGAGGAACCATCTCTCTTGATTCCAGTAGCTTTCTTTGTGATTTACATCCTTCACTCTTTACTTGAACACCTTAAAATTGGGTTTTCATTCTGAGGTGGAGCAACCAGAGAAGATGAAGAATAATCACCATCTTTGCATGGTTCTTCAGATTCTTAAATTTCGATAAAAGCTTCTAGGCTTGTCTGAGACTGTCTTTGAGGTTACACAGAAGGACCAACCTAGTACTTTCGGCGAAGACAATAAAAAGGATGTTGGTCAATTCACATTAATGAATCTCCAATTTTTGTTCCAACCATTACTCTTTTGTTTTTCCACCTAGTGGCAATGGTTAAGGCCTTGTCAGACCTAACTCATGGAAGCCATGAATTAAAGATAGTAGAGTTGGTATGTAATGTGTGGATATTGTTATGCATCTTACCTTTTCTAAAAGGGTTGTTCAAGAAAGAAAAATATGGTGTACCTTCATCCACTATATGTAAATCAGCAACTTTAGCAACAATATTTGTGTATTTGTGCAAAATGATCTCAAAAGCTTGAGATAATGATAGAATATCTTGAGATATCTTTTGTATTTTCATGGTATCAGCTTATCTTCTTGAAAGTCACTAGGTTGAATCTCTCTGCAATTTGAATATAATTTGAATATTTGATCCACATTTGTATATTTAAAAGTTCATAGTGAACTCGATTTGATTTGTTTGACTTTCCATGTAAGGATATGGAACTGTACGTGAGGAAGGGTGTGAAACATATAATTCATATTAAATCCAAATCTTATAAGCTTGAATTTTTAGGAGAGTCGGTAATTAGTTTAACAAGCTGGATTTAATTTTACATCATGGAATTGAAGTTTCATGATTGATGATTCTTTGTTGAGTCCCCTTATGGCTAGACATAATTCATGTTTTAGAATGTGTCTCAAATTCCTAATTAGTATGTATTCCTTTTTGTAAAGAATTTTGTATCAGATAATTCCTAGTTACATTATTGTAATATTATGTTTCCTTATAGAATAAAGAAAGTTTCTATGAATATCCCTATAAATATTCTAGGCCATGAGGGAAAAAAGTTACGAGAAAGATAGGCTTGTAAAGGCTATTCGGTGTGTGGAGAGATGTTTTTTAGTCCTTCGGGGAAGGAGGGTTCTCTCTTGTTGGACATCATTCCTTCATTGGGGTGATGATTGAGATAAGTTTCTCTATTCCTTAATCGGATCAACATCCTTTTCTTGATCACATAAGGGATTATGAGAGTTATAGCATGATGGTAGGACTTTTCATGATGGAGACAGACCGTTCAAATAGCTTCTGCATACATATATCTTTTTCTATTAAAGCTTTCTCCTCCTTCTATGTCTGTTAGGTCCATAAGTAGCAATTTCAGTACACTGGTTGATGAATTAAGTTGGAACTTGAAGTATGGAGTCCTTTCATGTTCCCTTAGTTGGCCAGAGCTAATTATGTGACTCGGTTCTGCTACCTAGTTGTAAATTGTCTGTCCAGTGATGGTGTCTTCAAGTTTGCTATAGTTTAGGTGTCCGGACTGTTGGTGCCAGGTCCCTTGATTTTGATGCATTTCATTCATACATGGGCCTGGTGCTAGTTAGTGGATAGTAGTTGTCTAAAGACCTTGCTTCTTCTATGATATGATAGTAGTTTTGATTTCATCTATGCACTTATTTTTTGTGAATTGTACAAGTAGGTCTTCATTACACAGTTGACTCACACCGATAGGACTTAATGTGAGTCGCCCAGGCGGAAACTCCAACACATTCTTGGCTTTGAAAGCGAGCCCTAGAATGATCGAGGATCCGAGTCTGTGACTCTTCCTCTAGCACAATCCTCGAAGATTACATTGTCCTGACTTGAGGGTTATAGATCAGTCAATATGTGCTTGTTTCCACTCATGTGCCAAGAACATCCACTATCGAACTACCATTCATCTTTTATCATATTTTTGGTGGAAGGGAAGACACCAAGACTCTTTGTTTGTTCATCTTTAACCATTTTTGTTCGAGAAGAATCCTTTTTCAGATCTTTCTTAATACCTTGTACATCTACTCTAAGTACTTTCCATTCTTTCTTGACTTGGAGAGTCTGGTTCTTGCATTAGTTCGAACTATCTTTCTTGATCCAAAGACTTTGCACAGTTTTCAAAACTACAACTTTTGACTTGGAAAGATCACTTGTTTGACCTTTACTTTCTTTCCTTGTACTGCTAATGTGGACTATCAAATTATCATGTGTTGTTACTATCAAGTCCGGACGATCCTAACAATCTAATTACTTTGCTATCTTCCTTTCTGCCTTTTGTGAGGTAGCTCCTTCTATTATGACAATTGCTAATAGAGCTCTAAGACATTTGATACTTTCTTGATCTCCATGATCATTTCCGTTTGAGATCTTAGATCGAGCCCTTTTCAAGGTTCTGTTGCTTTCTTCCTTCCTCAGATTTTTGCATCTTGGACCCTCAAATATTTTTTAGAGGATGTCCCACACTTCTTTTACGGATTCTGATGAGGCAATAAGTCTAAACTTGTCATCCATACCACATTGAATATCATGAAGAGTAGTGAAGTTTTTTTTAAGTTGCTTTTGTTTCTTCATAGTTCCATTAGTTAAACGATCATCATCTCCCCATTTTTAACTTTGGTTGGGACGATCCATCCCGATACTACAGTTTGCCATACTTCCATTTCTAGTGATTTGATGAAAGTACTCATATGTATTTTCCAGTGAGCATAATTTCCATCACCAAGAAGTCTAGGGCTTTTTATAGACATTCTGTTCTTCATCGGATCTGTTAGGTGTGAATCTAATTATCATTAAACATGTTTTATCATGCAAATTTATGATAAATCCCCTTTCCATTTGTCTTGCAAGAATTATGATGAAAAGCAAGCAAATTGAGCAAGAAACAAGAAAAGCGAAGCTAAGTGCAAAAAATAGGGCACTTGTTGCGACAAGCACACGGTTTCCACAACAAGCAATGGAAACATTGGAAATCAACTTCTAACTTGTCGCGACAATTAGACACTTGTAGGGACATTTGGAGAGTCTTAGAATGATAATTCACTGACTTGTCACAACAAACAATCACATGTCATGACAACTGAAGGCGAATTCCGGATTGCCACATACACACTTACAACAATAAGTATTGTAGGCTTGATGCAAACTTACTATATTTTGCCCATTCTTTGGCCCAGTTCTCAAGACAGTATAAATACATTTATTTTAGACTTTCTTAAGGTTTGAATTTCGAGGGTGACTGCCCCATAGGGTTTCTCTTATCTTGATTTAGAATCACCTAGGGTTTTGATTTAGAGCTTATCCTACCTTGGACTGGACTTCTTTTTTATTATGTGATGGGAGGCCCAAGCTTCTCTAGGGTTGATTGTTTGGATCTTGATGTTTGATTTATATTATTTTTGGTAGTTTTATTGGAAATATTCTTGTATTGATGTTGTTGATGTGAATATTTGATGATTATGATTTCTTTTAATTAAATCATATTGGGAGATCTTGATTAAAACCCTCGTTTTAAAGGCATTTATCCGGGTCTCTAAGTGATAGAATAGAACTTGGGGGCTTGTCTATTTCATGATAGTGTGATTTAATTAAGGCAAGTCTAATTAACCTAATTAAAGAGGTTTAGGAAATAAAAAACGTTTGGTTCTAAATGGATTTCATTAGGGTAATACATCAATTAGCATTATGTAAGGGTCGTATGGACTTAACAATGATTGATTCTTGCATAGTCCAGGTTATTCTTTTCTTTATGGACTTACTTGTTGACCAATAGAACACCTAAGGAAAGAATTGCTTAGAAAAGTACCTCTAAATGCACGGATGGACTTATCGGTGGATGGGAGTTAGTGTGAGAAATTGGGGTTGCTTGAATAACCCCATACAGATTGTGGACTGTTATAGTTGTATTCTGCATAACGAACGTAACTATACAAATCAAGAAGCATCAAGAACAACAATCAACCCTTGTATTTCGCACATTTGAGTAATTTCTTCTAGTTTGACCTATGACTTGTTAGTTGAGCCAACATCATCCCTATGTTATCTTGATTTCTTTTATTTTTAAATCTCAAATTCTAATCGTTTGATTAGCTTAGATAGTGAATAACTTGAGTAATCGGGGTACTTGATCCTTATTGAACTACGTACTTGATCCTCGCGTCCCATGTCAACTTTGCTCATAATCTGGATTCTCCAAGTCTTGCACATCCTTGCACTGTGGGACGGCCTTAGTTCGAAATACTTCTTAGATCTACCAGTGACTTCATCTCTATTTCATTAAATCTTCATCCAACTTTATCTCTGAAGTAGCTATCTTCTTGTAGAACCCTTGAGATGAATATGGATCATTTAAACTGATAAGCCAATCTCGAGCCTTAAGGTGGAACGATTGAGCTGGTGCCAATCAGATTTAGAGTCTCAAACCACCGCCTTGAACAACTAGAAAAGATGACTGCTACAATTGGAGAAGATGACATGACCCAGCAGGTAAGTCTCTAATCTCTATTTGCACATTTTATATTATGTGGAATATTTTCTTCATATCTATATTTTATTTGCATTCTATTTAGATATTTTTAAAAGAAAAGAAGATAATAGTAAATAACAAAGCATAATGGTAAAATTTCTATTTAGATATTAATAACTAAGCATAATGGTAAATAAAACTCGCTGGATAAAAAATTTTTAACCTGAAACTTTTTAAATGTGGATGTTGATATGACCATAGACTATTTTTAGAGTTGAATCTTTAAAAAAGAAAAGATAAAATGATTTAAAAAATATTATGCATAGCATTTTGCATTTATCTAAATACATGTCACACCCCGTTTCCCGGTCCGACCCGATTGTGAATCGGCAGGTTTCGGTGCGAAACCATATCTTTGGGACACTCTTTACTTTTTTTTTTGAGCTTAACTTATACATGTGGGTATACAAACAATTTTTGTAATAACCAAATATCATTTACATATACAAAAGAACTACCACCGGAGTGGTGTCCATCAAAATCTATACACATACTTATCCCATTTACTTATACAAGCCTTGTATATACATATCTAATACAAATCATCGAGAGATCGTGGAATAGTGCGGGTGAGCACACCTCCTGCGAGATGGCGTCTTCTTGATGTGCAGATATCACATCCTCTTATCTCTCCTCTTGATTACCTACACGGATTGAGCACTTTGCGTGCTAGAAGCTACATTGATGGGAACATATAGGCGATAACGACCAATAACAATGTCGCGAATCACAATCTTTTTACATTTACTTTTCCTTATGCATATACTTGAAGCCTATTCTTATGTGACTTCTAACTCATCTCATATTATACATGTAGATTTTTATCCTTTTAGATTCATATCATTATCTTATTATTATTACTTTCATGTGTCATGTCATTTTACAAGTTTCACTTCATCTCTTCTACATACTGTGGCATGTCGGATCATAAATCAAACAACTTATACATATAAAATGACAAATCGGAACATATCAAAGTCATATCAAATGCCTTCAGATCAAATTGAAATGATTTACAGCTTAACATTCATTTTAGTTATCGTTTATTTAAATTTTCATTTTCAAAGTGTCGACCGAGTCCCGAACTTGACCGATTGGTGGATCCAGCCAGGAACCAGGTTCTTTCAGACATTTTCAAATTATCTTCTCAAAACATTTGTTTTTATGTTATTAAATTCGTTTTCAAAAATTAATAGTGACTCCGAATCTGACTTGACCTAGATTGGTGGATCGAGACGAGCGGTTTACTCCTGCACGACGTTTTCAATTATCATCTCAAAACATTTGCTTAGTTTTTATTAAATTTTCATTTTCAAAAGTGTAGGCAAGATCGAAACTGGACTTCAGGCGGATGCGACAGGAGCCGGTTTACTCAGAGCATTTTCAATTATCTTCTCAAAACATTTTGTTTGATTTGTTCCATTATAAGTCTTTTTAATTACGTGGAAACATTTCATTTGGGCAAGCCCGTAATTATTTACAATTATCAAAATGCATTTACAATTAATGCTTATATCCACATAAATCTTGCTATTCATTTTCACGTAACTTTCATTTTACATCATTTATCATATCACAACATGCATTTTTCAATGCGATAATTCAATTACAATTCAATTTATGAGATTTAAGCATATACATAAAAATCCATTTACACTTTCGTCAATGTTGATTATTTCACTTGCGACTATTCAATTCACATTTCACGTGATTCGAATTCATGAATCCCGCCTTATTATCATTCGGTAATGTGCCTACATTTTACAATTAGGTCTCCCGTCATGATGGATCTTTGTTTGGTGCATCCGACCGCGTGGTATCACTTGTCGGTCTCCTTCATGCGGGATCTTGTTTGGCGCATCACGACGCGTGGTATTACTTATTTGGATTCTCTCATCATGGCGGATGCCGCGTTTGGTGCATCGACATGTGGTATCACTTATTGGTCTCCCATCATGCAGGATGCCGTTTGGCAGCATCGGAGCACGTGGTATGCCAACCGGTCTCCCATCATGCGGGATCTTTGTTTGGTACATCCAGAGCCGTGGTATCATTTATTCGGTTCTCCATCGTAGCCGGATCTTTGTTTGGTGCATCCCGGGCATGTGTTATCGCAAATGTCATACGCCATCAAGGCGGATGCCGATTGGTGCATCATGATGGGACATTTCTTCAATGCCATACGCCATCATGACGGATGGAATTGGCGCATCCGCGAGTGGGACATTGGATAATTTGGGGTGCCGCCGTGGCGGATGCGTTAATTGCATCCGTCGGGCGGTTCATTCTTCATATCATTCGAATTCACATTTCTGAGTTAGTTTAATGAATCCGTCTTTATTATTATTCGCGTTCATTCGGTTTTCGAATATCACATTTCGATTTCATATTCACTCTCGTATTCACATTTATGATGGATTGGATTTGATGAATCCGAATCCTTATTATCATTCACATTCATTCGGTTTGCAAATATCACATTTCAATTCCATATTCACTTCGTATTATCTTTTCAAAGATATACTCAATACTCATTCATGTGATCATTTATATATGCTCATTCCTTATGCTCATTCCACGTATACTCATTCATATACTTATTCAAGTATACTCATTCATATACTCATTCATATCTCATTCACATTATACTCATTCATATCTTGAATTTTACATATTCAATCATGTGCTCATTTCATATACTCATTCACGTATACTCATTCATGTATACTCATTCATAAATTCATTTACTTATACTCATTCACATATACTCATTCACATATTCTTGTCCCTTAATGAATCTATTTTAATTAGAAATTGGAATTATTCCAATTGGATCATCCAAGATAAAGTTATGGAATTTTCATGCCAACTAGTCAATCTACCGATTACACTAGGGACAGTTTGTATTACTCATTTTTCCGAGGTTTTAACTTCATTTTGACACTGAGTCTTTGTACTCATTTAAACTAAGGTGCTAAGGGTTCTATTCCAGTGGAATCTGGTCGAACAGAAACTCAAGTTCGTCGGCTCTTGGGGCTACTCTATGTTCAAAATTGAATCGAAAGAATTTGGCTTGCATGGCCCCACTTTGGGTGAATATTTAGGCCACTTGAGCCAGATTTGACGATGCCTATTTCTTTAGGTTTGATTCTCATGAAGTCTATTTTAATTGACCGCTTGAATCACTCAATCGGATAAAATGAGCGAGTTATGGCCCAAAATCTGGCTTGGTAGCGGAAAACATAACGAAGTGTCTTAGGTACACCCACAATATGCCGTACACATTGGAGTTCTGGAAGGAATGTACGGTACACATTCAAGGTGTGCGTACATGTTTCTAATGTCAGAATGTGTATTTTCTCCCTTTTCCATATTTTTGATGCCCGATTCAACTCTATACTTCATCACACTTCAAGACCACTCCCAAGTCATCTTAAATCTCTATTTTTACTCAAATTCACTACAAGATTCGGCCCTTTAGCGTAGTTTTCTGTCCATTAAATTAAAAATCGTCTACAAAAATCCTTTAGCGGTTGCGAGAGAAAAATTCAGTAGATTAGCGCTCCTCGCTAAATTTAGCGACTAAAATTTTCAATCGGAATTAACTAAATTTAAGCGGCCCGGTATTCAGTCTCGTCGCTAAAATAGCGGCATAATCATCCGGTCATTAAACATGGCGGCGAATTGAGAACCACCATGTCGCTAAACTTGCTTAATTTAAGCGGCAATTGAAAGGGTACTAAGTCGCTAAACTTAGCGGCGGATTTTTAATTTTCGTAGCTAAAATAGCAGCATGTCTGTCAGCCGCTATATTTAGCGACGGAATGAATTACAATCGCTAAACGGCGGCGGATATTAATTTTCGTCGCAAAATAAGCGACATATGCAACAATCCGTGGCTATTATTAGCGGCGGAATTCAATCCATCGCTAAAATAGCGTCGGTCATTTCAAATCATCGTTAAATTTAGCGACGGAAGAGGTAAAATAGTCCTCGATACTAGCGACAGTTTGCAATCCGTCGCTTAGTTCATTTCTTGTACACTTTTCGAGTTATTTTAGCGACGGATTACTGCAATATATTTAATTTTTAAATAATTAGAAACCATAATATTAAAAAGCACACATTCATTGGAAAAACAAATATTAATTTAGTACATTATTGAAAATAAAGCGGCCCAATAACTTACATTAATTATGTTGCAGCCGGTAAAAAACTCTTAACACGATAACTAGTTCCTTATCATCGTCACAAAAAAACTAACTCATAATCTAAAGATCATGATCACGACCTAGAGATGGTTGAGGGTGTAAAAGGCTGGATTGGTAGGATGCGGATCTTTGGGCATTGGATTGAGCGTGCGTTAACTATGCGGTTGAAGCGCTCCATCTTTGTTGAAATTATTTGTTCTAATTGCTCTTTATACAATCTCATCTTCATTCATTTTGAGTTGAAGTTCTTGAACTTCTACTCTCACCCACCCTCTACTTAACCACTTCATTCACACGTTGTGTGAAGCGTTCATCGAATGTAAAATCATAGCGCGAGTGGTAGAAGATAGCTGAAAGTCTCGGGGTAAAAAAATCTGCGGATGCACGAGGCGAGGCCATACCTGCCTCTTTTTCTCACCTCCAACCGCTTGTAGATATAAGCGGCTCATGTTAGCCTCCACGGGCTCGTTCAGATCCTCCTCGGGCGAAGCCGAGAGAGGCAACCATGGTTTCATATGACATCTATATTTATTCATTATAAAATTAATAATTATTTAGAATAATTGTTGAGTTATTTTAATAAAGCAAAGTGAAATCTTACATTGATGTCCTTGAATCTTTTGTCAGAAAGCACCATCTTTTTGGTGTGCATCTTCTTGAACACTTCAAATGGCGTGGGGCGTTTCAATTCCTTTCCTACAAAAAATTAATTGTAAATTAATTGGATTCGAATGAATGATGAGGAAATGTTATTTAAAAAATATTCTTAAAATTCTTACCATGATACAATGTTGAATTGTGGATCTAGACCACACATGTGTGGAAAGAGCCCGGTGCAGGTCCTCCCTTTTAATACGTGATTTTAGCGGCTTGTTCACGTTTCTTTTATATTCGGGAGTACTCCAATGTTCTTGCCGGCTTTCCCGCCATCTTCTAGTATATGTTCTTCTTTTTCCTTGATTAACATCTTGCACAACCAATCCCATGCTCGCTTTCACTGCCACCTATAAAGCGTTCTCTTGACTAATGCATCATTTGAATCATCCAGGTACATGCTTTACAGAGAAGAAAAAAAAAATATTTCAACGAATAAAGTATAACCACATACGTTAGTAGTTGCCTGATGTGATTTTGAAATAACACAATATTAACAAGTTTGAATGATCTTAAACCATATCTGATGAAGTAGTTGCACATGAATCTTAAATTCTTAATGAAACAAAAAAGCAAGAAGACAATACATACCTTGAATACTTTGCAACACTCTAGGCAAAGAAGGGCATGAATATCCTTCGTCAATCATGAATGAAGGGCATCCATCATATCAATATCCTTACATGAATATCAATAGCTCTGACCAGAGATATGTGTCTCTTTTTGCTCCATTTATAGAAACATTTTAGGTTCTTAAACAATTTTTTTCTTTCCTCACAAAAAGCAGGTTCTCAAATAGAATTTTTTAAAACTATTTTAAAAGCAGTTACCAATAAACCTTCAATCTAATTTATTATTTAAATTTGATATAATTATATAATTATTTTCTTTAAAAATACTACTTGTCGTAGGAATCAATTTGAGTAACACGATCCTAAATTTAAAATAATCAAGTAGTTTGATTTAGTATTGACCTAGATTGGTATTAGTTGAATTCTTTTTCTAATTTGAATACAATTTTTATATTGAGTTTTCACATTAGCCATCAAATTTGTTTAGAAGTAAATTAAGAATTGAAGATTAATTTAAGTTCTACATGCAGTGTCTAAGTAAAAAAACCTATATTTATCTCATAGGATCCTGAGTTAATAGCAAGGTAAATCATTAAATCCTCCACGACCTAAGGAGACTCGGCTTTTGTGATCCTCCTAGCCATTCCCATCGGTTATATGCACTAAAAAACATCCCACATCCACATCGATGGTATAATTTCCTCAGCATCTCATCCATATTTGTTCACATTCTCGAAACTTTTCCTTCATAACTTTGATAATATGGTCGATTTTTCGGAGTAGACAAACAACAAAAACAAAGAAAACTTCACGAAACAATCTGCGAACAAAAAAAAACACCTGTGTTCATTACCAACCAATATAGCTTTTCCTCCGTGCATTCCTGTCGGAGTCGAGCTCGAAAACCATACGATCTCTTTTTTTTCTTTTTCTTTCTTTTTTACCGGACCTTTTGCCATAGATTTGAAATCAAAAACCAAATCTTTTCTAGGCAACAAGTTTTGAGCAACAAAAGCAGATAAAGAAATAAATAAATGGAAAAGATGAGTTACACTATCTGAGAGAAAAAAGACTACTGAAAAAAGAAAAAGAAGAAAATATATATACGAATGCGTACGTCCACAAATTCGAGTCTCAAAACCTCACTAAGAAAAGAAAGATAATTTAGATTGGTATTAGATTTTTTTTAAGTTCTAGTCATCATTGGAATTTGAATGTACATATACAAATACAATTGTGTGCTATCTCTCGAACAATGTAGTTGATGGATTAAAAATGCTACCATTATAATAGTTATAGTTTATAACAAGAACAAGTACATATGAAATACCTTAAATTCGTCCCAATAGAACTCCTTAGTGTTGGCGAGGCACCAACCTCCATGTTGCACCCTCCTTTCTAGTCATGCTTGAAAATCTTAGTAATGTCCGTTGAAGCACTTGAAGAAATCTATTCCAAAAATTACAAAGAATATTGAATGTTAAATCTCATATGAAAATAAATTATCTTGTAAACAAGCAACGAAAACAATAAGTTGCATAATAAACATTTTAAGCATCGTGGTCTCCCATCAAATTGTTTCCATATTCTTTCTCGTGTGGTACCACATGTGGTTGATGACATTTAGTGGCGTGCGGTGAAAACTCGAATCGGTTGTGGGAAGGTGGTGATAAGTTCTCACATTGAAGGTAGGTATGAACTTATAGGCTAGTGGGGCGGAGTGCTTGAGAGTAGAATGGTGGTGCGAGATAGTTCGATTGCCCGACTGCGGGAATTTGCTTTCTGCTCCTTCTTGAATAGCCACCTCTCATACCTTGATAGACATAATTACAAAACAACACATTATAATGAAAATGACTACTATAAAGTACATACATAAACAGAAAAAAATACTAGTAATTGAAAACAATATTATAACTATATTCATAAGATCACAATAATATATAAAGGCATCAATCTTCAATATTGGTCACATTATTATCATCATCATCCCCTATTATTCATATTCTTCATCGACTCTGTTCTAGTTCCACCTCCTCATTTCTTCAAGTTCTATATCATCAATGTATCTACGAAAAGGACAAATGTGATCAACTAATGATTGAGTTCTTTATGCATTTGTAATATCAATATAATGGTTTTCGATGACATCCTCTTGAAATGCTCCTGCATTTGATAGCAAAGTACCCCGATGTCTCGGCTTCTTGACCCTAGAGCTTTATCTTGCAAGCAGGCCCACGATTACACATGTTTTCTTGTGCTTGGATAAGATGCATAATAGACACATTGCTTGCTCCGCGAGGAATAAATGGTTCATATCTATTAGATCGCTTCTCGTGTGGTTCACATCAACAAGCTTATACTCAGGGTGACTTCTTGTACCTATGCTTGGTGTCGGATGAGCCAACGGCTTGATTGAATAATATGACTCTTCGAGTGGTATCGGGTATTCCAAAGCGTAAAACCTCCATTAGTTAAACCATAAAGTCGGTCACATTTGCCCAAGAAATTAGAACCCTTTATGCACACTCCACTATTCATAGTTTGCTTTATTTGATCCATGTCCCCGAAGTGGCAAACTTATATCCATTCACATAATATCCAGGAAAGCGTCTTAACACCTCGTAAAGGTCCTTTGCAAGGTCCTTTATGAATTAGGCATTTGGAGAGATATTAATCGGGTCATGAGCCTATAAGAAAATTGAAAGTTATAAGAATTATGGGTAACTAAATCCAACAATATATATATATATATATATATATATTTATATAGTTGAATTTTTATTACTCACATGTGCCTCAAACCAAGATGCAAAGTCTTTATCAAGTTTAGCATCAACCCGGCTTCTTCAACATGGTTGATGTTCTCTTATCTAGCCCTGAAATAATCACATGGCAAATGACCATTAGTTTATTGATTACATAAACATTTTTACTTATATAAATTGGTTTCAATCATTTCTTTAAGAAGTCGGATACTTACTCAATATAGGGCTTTACTTCTTCACAATTCAATAGAATATACGTCTGTTTGCATGACGATATTCATCAGGATGGAATCTCCAATTTTCATACTTGAATGCTCTGCCCCCATGCTTAAATGGAAACTTCATCCCCTCATGTTCTTGAGTTTCATCTCTATCAACGACAATTAGATTTCATTGGCACTCTTCGATGTCTTGTATTGACTTATGGCTCAAAATAATGAGCCTGAAATGAGATCTCCTCAACCAAATATGTATTGCATATAGAACCTTGACTTTTGCTTTATTGCACATTATTTTCAACCTTCGAAGGAGTACCTAAAGATAATCTTTGATAAAGCTACATAAAATAAGTAGTCATTTTAAATTGGATTGACATATCAAATTCATATGATTTATTTTTGGTGCTAACCTCTCAAAAGGGTACATCCATCGGTATTGAACAGGACCTGCTATCCTTGCTTCATACGGCAAATGGATGGGGAGATGCTCCATACAATCAAAAAAACTTGGAGGTAATATACGCTCAAGCCTACAAATAATAACAGGAATTTCATCTTCAAGTCGCCTCATGTCTTCCTCCGTTATTCTTGTAGATGTAAGATCTTTAAAAAGTTGCTTTCGGCTACATCGAAGATGACCACATTCTCGGCAATAGTTCACGAAATGCTATTGGGTTAGCCTTTGCATAACACATGGCAATCATGGCTTTTCATGCCAAATAATTTGAGCTTATTCATATCAACACATCTTGCCATGTTCGAGGCATACCCGTCAGGAAATCGAAGTTCTTTCAACCATTCGCACAAAAAATTTTTCCTCGACTTATCCAAAGTATAAGTAGCTTTTGGATATTTGCCTGTGCTCTCATTTTGGTGCAACTCTACTCGTCGACAAAACTCTTTTAAGTCAGCCCTAGACTTTGCATTGTCTTTTGTTTTCCTTGACAATGCATACTTGATGTGAAGACATTATCAAAGACATTTTTTCAATATGCATGACATCTAGATTATGTCGAATGAGGTTTGATATCCCGATAAGGTAAATCCCAAAGATGCTTCTTTCTTCCATCCACATTCGCAACTCTTGAAAATCGAGCATTAGTGGACTCGACATCGATTTATGACACTTTCTTCAACAACCCAATTGCTCAATTTATATCTTCCTCCACGATTGGACATGTGTGCAACTTTTCTCCAACTGTTTTACCCTTGAAAAGAATTTTATTCCTTGAGGAGTGATGATGTCTTGGTAGAACTTATGATGATTGTCAAACCCGATGTCTTGCCCCCCTTTACTCAATGTAAATGCATCTGAATCTTCCATCTGTGAGAATGACAAAGCTTCCCTGCGATTACTCCATCCAGGTAACATTGAGTATCGCGGGAAAAATCATTAATTATTGTCCACATTAGAAGCGACCTTCATTTGAAAGTGCTTCCTCGAAATTTCATATGTACATACACCCACCTCCCACAATGTTTTCAACTACGTAATTAAAGGTTGTAAGAAAACATCCAATTTTCCTTTGGATTCTTTTGTACAGCACGATTATAGATAAAAACATATATTCATCTTTCATGCACACATCCATAGAGGGCAGTGTTGTAAAGGCGTCAATATAGCAGGCCATGAAGAATATTGTTGTCGGATTGACCAAATGGATTAAAGCCATGGAGTGGAGCAGACCCGGTCGAACATTTTCGGCTTTCGGTTACTGCAAATCGAGGATGAGTTTGATTGAAATGTTTCCAAGCTTGAGTACGAACAATGACGCGCAACACCATCTTAGGACTCATGCTCGGCATGCCACCTCATATCTTTGGGTGTGGCATTGGAGTGCAAACAATCTCTGTGTCGAGGAACGAGGGAAAGTAAAACATTTTTTTATAAGGAACATTTGTTTTCTGCTTATGAGATCCACACATTGGTCTCCTGAAACGGGGATGGTGACAAAACTTGCAACTTGCAAGTTCACTATCTTCACTCCAGTATATCATGCAACCATTAATGCAACAATGAATCTTTTCAACGGGTAGACCCAAACCACGAACGCTGTACAGTGGCGCGGCTATCAATCATCACATTGTCAGATGGTAGTAACTTTCGGACGTCAATTGACAAATATCATCATAAGCACGTTGGATAAATGGTGTTTAGATTTAATGTTCAACAATCTCGCAACAGCAGATAACTTTGAATGATATCTATTGCCAGGCGGATCTCACGATTGGTACGCTGACATTTCAAATAATTTTGCAGTTGTTGGGTTTGGGTCCTCTTCAATGTCATTAGGATTAAAGGAAGGGCGGACAACATCAATTAGCATTGTATCAAAAGCATTGTATGGTTGAGGATTGACAAATCGTCTATGACTTCATTGAAAAATTGACATCGAGTTCCCCCGTTATCTTCCTCGATAGGCTCACCATGTAGATACAGGAAGTATAATAGTCACGGACAAGTACTTTGCTAGATGATATCTCCACCCGGTATCCGCCTCTTGAAAATTTCGGTCGACACTTCACAGGTGATCGCATGGACCGCAAAGATCTACTCAGGTCCATCAGTGCAGGCGACTCAGTGAAAAATTAATGAATCCCTCAATGCCAACCGAACTCCTTAGTTAAAGCACCATCACTTTCATCAGATAATCAACCCCTTGTCGATCTGGTCTCATTTTCTAAACATGGATAAATTCGCAATTTAAGAAATCAAAATCAGGTATAGATGAATCAATCCATAATCTAAAAGAAAATCAATGCTTTAACTGTTACACACGAAAAAAAAAATTCACACTACGTCAATGCATTTTATAGTAAATCTGATATGAATATTTCATATACTAAATCACCCTCGAAAATTTTTAAAATTTTTGTCACTCTTTTTTTACCTATGAGCGGTGCTGTAGAGCGATTGTCCATGAGCAGTGTCGGCAGTGACCCACTAAGCAGTGCATTGTCGTTGGGTTAAGGTCTTGCGGTCGCACACCCGTAACCCAGTCGCGCGCGCGCGTGCGCGGTGCCATGTAGGTAAGAGGAGGCGGCTGGCTGGCATTTCGCGACGAAAACAGCCATGCGCGTAATCGTGCGACCCGGTAGCGGTCGCGAGCATCTTCGGGGCGTGCACTTGTCGCGACACGCCCGGCGACCTACCGAGGCCCGGTCGCGACATCGTTCCGAGTCACGACCTCCACGGAAGCTAGCCACAATGTCGCGACATCGAGTGGTGTCAGCGACACCGCGCCGGGGACAATCCAGTCGCGACCTCCCGGCGAGGTCGCGACAGCTCGCCCTGCATTGCCCGTAATCGACATCAAAATGATGTCGCGACATCCTAGCCTAACCACTGCCACCCATGTCGCGACCTCGCAATGATGTCGCGACGTCGGCTTTTTAACTTTCGGCCCGAGCGCCGCCCCGTAATGGCGACATCAGAATTCGAAGTGGCTGACAGCCGTTTCCTCTAACCAAAAGCGGGGCAGTGTGACCTGCCACTTCTGGTGGCGACCTGCGCCCTGACGAACTTCGGTCCTACCCTCGGCCCCAGGTCGCGACACCAAGGATGTCGCGACACCCGGCCCCTCCTCGATCCGATTTTGCCTTGCAAATTTTTTTTTTTTTTTTTTTTCTGCTACTCCTTTGATGCAGTAGCCTAACCCACTGCATACATACAACTTCCAATATATTTATAAAAATTATTTTATTCAGTAACTATTGATTTTACATTTAAAACCTTAGAAAATTATTTTCTTCATCTCATGACCAAATAAATTTATAAATTTTTTTTTTTTTATTTTTTACGGACCATGTTGTCCCAAATTTTCTCAAAACTTCCTGATCTAACACTAACCAAGTAAAATTTATTACAGTTTCATTTCATTACTCAATAAACCAAATAAATTTCTAAAAATTTATTTCTTTTATTTTATTCTTCCAGTTTTACTCACTGTAAAACTCCCAATATTGTTTTCCTATGTGCTAATCACTAAGCGCAAAGTTTCTGACTCTTAACATGGTACACATACCATTCATTAAACATTCATACAACATTTCATCCAAATCACACAAAACACCAAACACGTGCATGTAGTGTCCTAGTTTTGTCTAGTGATTCCTAGATATCTCATACCTAAACTTCGACAGCCGAACCACACCTAGTGGTGATGTCCTTACACTATAAGACTATGGCTGGCGAATCCTGAGCCCCAGGTAGACGTATGCAGGCTGATACTGGGCGCGGCGCCCCAGGCAGGGGTTCGTTGACTGCCGCCCGACTGCGAGGAATACGAGTGGAAGTGGGGTTGCGGCACTCGCAGAGAAAGGGTGGGCGAGTCTCCTTTTTATGCAGGGGAGCTCTACCTAAATCGGCACACACGCAAACACATCCCCAAGCTTGATCCCGATATATCACGATATATCTAATATGTCACTTGGGCCCATAGGTACTCAATATGCATATCGAACTATATCCAGTAGTTTGAGAGTTAACAAACTACTCTTATACAATACATATATTAAACTTAAGGAGTTCTAATACATGTAAACATCAATAAAGCCACATTAGGCTTTCTTCTAGCTCAGCCTCTAGGACGATGTAGTCTCTCGTAGCGCTACTGTGCACCTTAAGGGGGGATCCGACGAGGTGAGCTAAAGCTCAGTGGGAGAATGTCGCCCTAAGTGGGCTCTCACCACCCTAAGTGCGAGTGCAATGTTCCAAATTAAACACATTCAAGCAAATGCATGATCCTACTTGAATGTCTGCATGATAACTCGGATCAGGAGTCCTCAGAGCTCTCACACTAGCCTAAGCCTCGTATGAGAATATTAGTTTTAATAGTGGACAACCCTCCGTGTATATATATCAATTGGCGCTAGACGTTGATATATAAATTGTTTGTGGACTACCCTCAGATGTATGAATATCGATTGGGTAAAGCTCAGACGATTGATATTTTTAAGTTTAGTACCCTCAGATAAGCAATAATTTTAGACTACCCTCAGAACCATTTTTCCTCTAGACTCATCTGTGCACTAACTCCTAAAGTCCTAAGATGTTCACGAGTGCATATGGAATAAATGTGTCTTACATCATTCTGATCGAATTCACATGTAAATATATAAACATGCATATATTTACAAAAGCAAACCAATTCACACAATCATGTCCATGTAAGAATTAATTAATTCACACATGTGAAATTAGCTCACTTGGGCTAATGATCATACCGCAGTAATTTAATTTAAATCACTTTGTATAACGATATTTTCACAAAATATATATTTTAGAACACTATTAGGGAATAATTGAAACCTGGATTTACTATTCAGAAAAATCACCAAAACATCGGTTCACTTAGTGAACCGGGATTTCTCGACCATTTAGGCCCTATGCATACAAAGCGCAGGATTTATCGTAAATCGACACCGATATCGACCCAAACAGCCCCTACGTGGGGTACATGCAGAAAGCGACCTCTCAAGTTTCTAAAAATTTCCAATAATTCGGTCCCGTGTTTTGAAATTAGATCCAGTGACCCCTGCGACCTCATTAATGAAACATTAGTAAAACACTTAAATGGGAGTAAAGCCAGTGAGGAGAAAATCTGCTCTTGGAGTTTGTTAAAACTCTCTAAATCCAGGTCCATAACGTGGCTGTTTAGCGTAGAAACGTTTTAAAACTAACTGGCTTAGTCGAATCATTTGTCAGATTCTTAGGGATCTTAGAGAGAAATGGCCTTTATCTCTAAAAACTCTCGCGAAATAAAGCCACTGCATCTCCAATGAAAAGCCTCCACGTTTTCTCATTTGAATTAATGATAGGAAGAAGACTATTCCCTATTTAGGTCCTCTTGTGACTTAATCGAATCTACAAATGACCATTCGTTACTCTTTTACGGTTGATGTCGGCACTACTCGGCGTCCATTTTATTCCATTTCTCTACTCATACCACTTATGGCACGTAATTACGTGTTATATGTGACTTTCGTCGCGTCGGAAATCGTTTCACGGCACGGCTGATGCCTCGAAAAGCGATGCCCGACTCCAGTTGTCTCGGAAAATTCACGAGAATTTGCGTGCTTCAACTAGATTTACGCAAACGATTCCAACGGTCTGTCCGTTTGTCATCGAGATCTAAATTAATTACAGATTTTTAACCGGGTTACCATTTTGTAATCAAAATTACGATTTTCCTTATTCCAAAAGTGGAATTTCTCGGGTCTTACAAATACAACGAATCAAAAGCGGAATTATATCGAAAGAAGAACAACATACCAACAAAATAAAATCATCCAGCGTGTCTAGTCGGACATCCCACGATTAGGTAACAACGAGTGGTCGCTGCGATTTACATTGGCGCGGGAGTTTTGCCAAGCAAAACACGATACTTTTTTGAGCAAAGCGAGAAGAAAATGACGGTATGTAGCTAGCTGACGATGATGACCGAAGATGGCGGTGATGGATAGCGGTGGGGGGCGGTGATGGGGCGCGGTGATGGGCGACAATTACTGGATTAGGTGACTTGGGAATTTAGGCTGCTGTCTAAAGGCGAAGAGAATAAGGTTTTAGGTTTGGAGTTAAAGTGACTTGAGAGTTTCGCAAAAAAATAAATAAAGTGACTTAGTGGAAGCTCAAAACTATTTAGTCACAGGCGCCTAAAATAAACAGGCATTGTTTTTGGAAAGTAATGATACCAAAGTTATATTAAAAATATAAATATATCTAAGTGGCATGTTGTATAATTATTTATTTATATTTTTTTGTAAAATATAAATAATATGGTCTATAGAAAATTTTACATTTTCAGAATAAAAGATTTTATTTTTTAGTAATACTTTTCTATTTATTTTATATATGTTTTATTGTTATTATTTTCATATTTATTATATTATATAATTATTATTTTATAAATAATTGTTTCACAAAAAAAAAATAACTACTAACTATTATAATACATTACAATAAAAAGTTAGCATAAATTTGCTTCGTTGTAAATACAAAACAGTTAGCAACTAAATTTTGTTCTGATTAATTCAATAAATAATATTTTTGTAAATTCTTTTATTAAAAAGTTCCATTAATTGTAAGGAAAATAATTATAACCATATGAGAAAAGGATTAATATATAAACTAAAATAGTTTAAAAAATATTAATATCTCGAACATTTTATCATGCTATTCTTGAATCAAAGCAATATTCATAAAATATAAATAGCTAACATTTGCTAAATTTAGCGACGGATCTGGCCTTTAGAAGCAGTCATCGAAAAGTTCTAGCGAGCAGAACCGATAACTGGTTGCTAATATAACGACGGAACTGATAATCCGTCGCTACCTAATAGTCACCAACTTCCGCCCACTACCGAATTAAATATCCCGCCAGAACTGTCGCTAATATAACGACGGACCGGAGCAACCGCCACCCAATAGCCCCGCCAACTTCCCGCTTTATTTTGGCGACGGAATATTATCCGTCGATAAATCGGTCGCTAAGTTGGTTTCCGCCTTAACTGGCCGCTAATTTCTAACTGGAGCAGTAATCCGTCGCTAAAATCCATCGCTAAATCGGCTGTTTTTTGTAGTGATTCATCTTCCAATACTTATCTTATGCCCTCTATTGAACTCAAACATGTTTTCTATTCATCTCTTATACAAGGTCTAGGCTATCTAACCCTTAACCCCAAGAAATTCAGGGATCCCTATCAAACCTAGAACAAGAACAATCATATTAATACTTTACATAACCCCCCTTACAACCCAAAACATAAAATCGGAATTCTAGGTCATCTCTATAGCAAAACCCTAGAGAAACAAAGGGATTTGGTGATGATTTCTATATTACAAATTCATTCTGTGGTTAGGGTTTCCTACAACCAACAACCCACAAACACATATCTAAACAAGAAATCCATACAAAACCATATAGTTCCATCCCTTTTTTATCTTGGCTTGAACTTCCCCTTCTCTTTCTTCTCCTTCCTTTCTTTCTCTCTCTTTTCCTCTTCCCTCTTCTTCTCCATACCCGGCCCAAGTCCCCCCTCCCTCAATGAGACCAATTTTTTGGTCTTAAATCCATGTTTTGTTAAGGCTATGTTTCTGGCCTTTATGAATTTTTTAAATATTTTTCATTTTTGCACTTAAGCCCTTTTTATTCTCCTATTCTCAAATTTAACTTATGAAATTTCTATTTTTGCATCCAATCTATTCCTTTATTATTTCAACCAAATCTCCTATTCAATTTTATACTTTGCATCCCCTCTTTTCATCTCTATGACACTCAAGTCCTCAAGTGGTAAAAGACTAATTTACCCTTGGCTTTATTATTAATTCCGGGTCTCTAATTTTATTTCCTAAAAATTCCATTTAGCTTATAATATACCCTAAACAAGTCCGAAAACTGTTAGGGTATATTTCGGGGTGTTACAATACAACTTGTCTAATTCAACGAGAAATTCATTATCTAAACATAATTTGTTTCTAAAGCTCAATTATTTTGTAGTTGTTTTTGCTTGGTTTACTTCATGCTTGTTGTTAAATTTTGTTGTATAATATATAATATTAAGATAATATAGTAATTTTTAAATAGGTAGATATTAATATCTTAGTAAAACATTATCGAGATATTATATCGATATTTTAATTTCTAGATATGATAAGATATTAATATACATTATCTTAGTAAAATATTATCTAGATATTTTTAGATATTCAAAAAATGTATATGCAAATTCAAAAACCCTATTAATATTATAATGGTTAATGTGGTAACATATATTACTATTGATTAATTAATTAATCTGATTGTATTAATATTAATATTAGTGAGAATGATTTTGATTGATATTCAATTACTGAAACACGATCTAGTGATTTCTATGGATATGATCAATCTTCTAATAGCAACAGCATTGCATATGGTGTTGAGCCCGAACACTCTCAAAGGTCATATTTTTTTGATAATGGATTATCAAGTCAATCATCTTAGTCAACACATTCAAACAATGAACAATTCTTTTAAACACATTCTCATTATGCAAATTATCGTCTTGATTTGTATGCTAATCATAGGACTAATGATGAGAATGATTTAAGCCCTCGATTCAAATACAGATTGACAATGTATTCGACGTTATTTTTGTTGTCATGTTTAATAGGAAATATTTTTTTTTGCTAGCATTATCATAAAACATTTTTATGTATAAATAATATTAAATATAAGAAAATTTTGTTTCATTATTTTTTTAACTCACTTAATTATATATATATTTCTAATAATCTACATAATTTTTTAATAATTTTTTAACTTTTTAATCATCTTATTTTGCTTATTGACCGATACAATACTACCGATATGTCTCGGGACCGTCCAAGTTAATGACTGATATCACGACTTTGAACCATAGTAGGGTTGAGGAGCTTCCTTTAGTGGACATGTTTGTGACGATCGGCGATCAGTGATTCTGGGGAATCGCCCATCATCATTGTTAAATATCGCCCTCTCCTTGCTAGCGTAGGACTATCCAGCCTATCGCTTTCCGCTATGTATCTCGATGATGGCTGCTCATTTCTACCTTTTATGATCTTCTGTGAAGCATCCAAATTTGATAAGCTGTTCCCTTTCAGAAGAAAAGTATGGTATTCAGATCATAGCTCCATTTCAATACTTTTACGACGAAGAGGAATCACCCCTTGATAATTCTACGGAGTTTGTACGAGAATACTCAAATATGAAGGTAACTCAAACAATTACATAAAGGAAGAAATCGCGTCTTCTACTCTAAGAGAGGGATTTGAAATGTAAATGATGAGTGACTTCCCGTAGATTAATTTTGATTTCTCGATATCATCCATTTTCCGGTATGGTTCTATTCTTAAGAATTTAGTTCTATCTGAAAACCTAGTTTTTATTTTACAATAAATTGGTATTAGAGTTTGGAAATGATGGGGACGCACGGCATGACATAGAGAAATTCAACGACAGAACGATTCGCCTTCGGGCTCGACAAGATGAGCTACTGTGACATCGTGGATCGATGATGCCTCAAGCGTGAGAAAAATCTACCAGAGACCATGGATGAAAAAGACAAGAAAGAGCTTCTTCAAAAAGCTCACAGCGCTATATTCCTGAGCCTTGGTAACAAGGTTCTTTGATAGATGTCAAAAGAAAAGACAGCGGCTGGAATCTGGTCTAAGCTTGAGAGCCTCTACATGACAAAATCTCTGGAAAATCGTTTATATTTGAAGCAAGCCCTATATTCCTTTAAAATGCCAGAAGAGAAATCTATTGAGGAACAAATGGATGATTTCAATAAAATCATTATGTTTGAGATATTTCTATCACCCTGAAAATAAATCACATGTTTTGCAAAGGAAGAAATCTCGATGTCACAATATTGCACTACAACTCGTGCATCAAGTCAGGTGGACATAACATAATATTCAGCCAAATACGATTTTGGAGCAAATATTCTGCAAATGGGTCAATATTCACTATGGCAGATAAGGAAGAGTAGGGAGTGCTATTAGGCAAATCAAATCTGGAAGATTGGATCTTATTTGGTGAGATTTCTATTAGAGGAAGATATTGCATTAAGATGGATATGGTATGAAATTAGAATCTTCTAATTGACTTGTTGAGACAAATTAGGAAACATGAAGTCAGAATATTGAGAGAAGATCTCCTAAAGGCTGTTATTAAGGGGGATAAGTCGTTCATGGAGAAGATGAAGAATACAAACGAAGGAGATCAACTGTGAAGCTATTCATGAGGTGAAGTAGCTGCTACCGGTACTACCCTTGTTCTTGATAATCAGCAAGGTTTATACTTCTTGTTGAGAATGAGTGATTGGGCGTACATGAGTCTAGATGTTGTTGGGGAAATAAGGGGAGCTTATTTGTATGCTTAATTATGAGAAAGTTAGGTGAATAAGGTTGGGAGAAAGGGGGATCCTTGTCTCACATAAGACCAACATGTAACCTAATTGATATATAGTGGAATCCTTTGCATTTGGGTTCATCCTTGTAGATGTAAGTTTTTGCTGAACTGCGTAACCAATCTTTTGTCACCTTGTGTGTGGTGATTTTTTCCTACATCTCCTACAGTTTTATTTTCATGATTAATCATTGATATATATCTTGGTAGACCTCAGTCTTGACAATGTTGCATTACTTGATGCAATAACTAGTAGATCACTATAAAAAAAAACAGTTTTTTCTCTTCACATTCTTCATCCGGAAAATATAGATGTTACAATTGAGGATGAGGATCAGGCTCTGTTGTTGATTAGTTCTTCGCCAAAATCATATGATAATTTTACAGAAACACTGCCATATGGGAGAGAGACCATGACTCTTGATGAGGTGCAAGCAGCGTTGAATTCCAAAGAACTGAAACAAAAGAGTTAGGCTAAATCCAATAAAAATGGTGATGGTTTAATTGCAAGGGGGAGATCTGAAAAAAGAGATAACAAGAATTGATCTAAAACAAGATCAAATTCAAGAAATAGGCAGTCCAACCAACAAGGAAAGGTGCTGAAATGCTATCACTAGCATAAGGAGGGCCATTTTAGGAAGTCTTGTCCAGAAGGCAAAAAGAAAGTGTTAATAAGAATAAGGAAGGTGGAGATGCAGCAGTGGCAAGTGATGCGTATGAATCCTCTGATGCACTTGTGGCCTCAAGCATGGATTCAATATCAGGATGGGTAATGGACTCAGGGTGCTCCTTCTATATGTCACCTAATAAGAAATGGTTTGAAGATCTTGAATTGCAGAATGGAGGCATATTTCTTCTTGGAAATAATAACAATGGAAAATTGTTGGATTTGGGTCTAATAGAATAAGAATGTATGATGGGAATGAAAGGTTGCTGAAAAATGTTAGAATCATACCAGAATTAAAGAGGAATTGTATCTCACTGGCACTCTTGATCAACTTGGATATGCTTTTAAAGCAGAAAATGGAGTCCTTAAGGTCACCAAGGGAGCTTTGGTAGTAATGAAGGGTGAAAGAAAAAATGGTTTATACACTTTGCTAGGGAATACA
Organism: Tetrastigma voinierianum; assembly: GCA_016808115.1. Classification (NCBI taxonomy): domain Eukaryota; kingdom Viridiplantae; phylum Streptophyta; class Magnoliopsida; order Vitales; family Vitaceae; genus Tetrastigma; species Tetrastigma voinierianum. The sequence continues at coordinate 2,064,957 of JAEQBH010001219.1, forward strand.
GTGATTGGAAAAGTTGCAGTAGCTTCAACAACTGAATTGGACAAGGTGGTTTTGTGGCATAAGAGGCTTGGACATGTAAGCAATAGAGGTTTGAATGAACTCTTCAAACAAGGCCTGTTGGGTAAAGATTATGTTGATCATTTGGAATTTTTTGAGCAATGTGCCTATGGTGAAGCTAGTAGAGTCAAGTTTGGGACCGGTGTATATAGAAACCAAACGGACTTTGGATTATGTACACTCAGATTTATGGGGTCCAACAAGCGTTCAGTCACATTCTGGTTCAAGGTACTTTCTTTCTATAGTTGATGATTTTTCTAGAAGACTTTGGGTTTATATCTTGAAGAACAAAAGTGCAGCCTTTGAAAGATTTAAAGATTGGAAAGTTCTAATAGAAAAACAAACTGACAGGAAGGTTAAAAGATTGAGGACTAATAATGGATTAGAGTATTGCTCAAATGAATTCAATAAATATTGTACTCAATAAGGAATAGCAAGGCATAAGACTACAATTGGTACTCCACAACAAAATGGTTTGGCTGAAAGGTTCAATAGAACCATTTTGGAGAGAGTTAGATACATGCTACTTGATGCAGGATTACCCAAGGTATTTTAGGCAGAAGTTGTAACTACAGTTGTTTTTTTATAAATAGGTGTCCATCTACAGCATTGGGTTTGAAGACTCCTATGGAGGTGTGGTCTGATTAGCCTACAAGTTATGAGAATTTAAGAGTGTTAGGGTGTATTGCATATGCACATGTGAGACAAGATAAACTAGAACCAAGGGCCTTGAAATGCATTTTCATTGGATATCCAGAAGTTGTGAAAGGCTACATATTATGGTGTTTAGAACCTGGCTATAAGAAATGTATAATAAGTAGGGATGTGATCTTTAAGGAAACTGAAATGGCAAGTTTGGTTTCAAAGGATCATGATAAACAGGGAAGTTGTAGTCAAGGCAAGTTAAAACCAGAAGCTAGTGAACTACAGCTTGAGGTGGAGCCTATAAATAAAGAAACAACCAATAAAACTCAGGATGAGGTGGCTGAACATTGGCTGAACCTGAGTACACAAGAAACAGAGGATCAATCAGACCTACTGGATTATAATCTGACCAGAGATTGAACTAAAAGGGTGGTGAAACCTCCAGAAAGATTGGATATGCTGACCTTATGGCTTTTGCTTTTGTAATAGCAAACCATATTCAAGACGAAGAACCCAAGTCCTTCAAAGAAGCTGTTGAGAGTGGTGATAGGGATCATTGGCTAGCTGCAATGGAGGAACAACTCAAGTCCTTGTATGAAAATCAAACATGGACTTTAGTTGAAAATCCAAAAGATAAGAAGATAGTTGGGTCTAAATGGGTCTTCAAGAGGAAGGAAGGGATACCAGGTGTTGGGAAACCGAGATATAAGGCTAGGTTGGTTGTAAAGGGATTTACTCAAAGAGTAGGAGTGGATTTCGATGAGGTGTTCTCACCAATGATCAAGCATAGGTCAATTCGTTTATTATTTGCAATGGTTGCAAAGTTGGATCTTGAACTTGAACAAATGGACGTTGAAACTGCTTTTTGTATGGTGAGTTAGAAGAAGAGATTTTGATAAAACAACCTGAAGGATTTGAGGTGAAAGGAAAGGAAAATCTGGTTTGCTTATTGAAAAAGTCATTATATGGCCAAAAACAATCACCAAGGCAGTGGAATAAAAGGTTTGATGAGTTCATGATGTGCAATGGTTTCAAGAGGAGTGATTTTGACCCTTGTATTTATTTTAAGTGTCAAGTAGCATACAACTATTCTTGATGTTGTATGTTGATGATATCCTCGTTGCAAGACAAAGCATGCAGGAAATTGCTAAAATGAATAACATGTTAAGTGGTGCATTGGAGATGAAAGACATAGGTTCAGCTAAAAAGATTTGAGATCAAAAGAAAAAGGAAGGACCGATTGTTGATTTTAAGTCAACCAGCATACTTGAAGAAGGTTCTTGAAAATTTTGGAATGAGAGATTCAAAACCAGTGTCAACACCTTTGGCACAACATTTTAAGCTCTTAAGTGATCAAATGCCTAAAACTGAAGAAGAAGAAGAGGCTTACATGAGGAAGATACCATATGCTAGTGTTATAGGCTCTATCATGTATGCAATGTTCTGTTCAAGGCCAGATTTAAGCTATGCAGTAAGTATGCTAAGCAGATTCATGTCTAACCCAGGAAAGGAGCATTGGTTTGCTCTTAAGCGGGTGTTGAGGTATGTCAAAGGCACTGTTGAGAAGGGCTTGGTTTATGGTGGAGCAACCAGTGGTTGTGATGAAGCAAGTGTTATTAAAGGATTTGTGGATTCAAATTATGTTGGATGCCTTGACACTAGGAAGTCCTTAACTCCATTTTATATCTTGACCAGATATTGACTACAATGCTCTTGGAAAGCTGACTCAAAAGGTTATGGCTCTTTCAACAATGGAAGCAGAGTACATGGCTTTAACTGAAGTTGTCAAGAAAGCTTTGTGGTTGTTGGGGTTGGTTTTTGAACTAAATGATGCCAAGCAAAGATTTATCAGAGTGTTTTGCGATAATCAAAGTGCTTTGCAGTTAACCAAGAATCAAGTTTTCCATGAAAGAATAAAGCATATTGATGTGAAACTACATTTTATCAAAGATATCTTAGCTAAAGGTTCAATGAAGGTTGAAAAGATCCAAACCGAAGAAAATCCTTCTGATATGATCATGATTAGTGCCCAAAAAGTGCTATTTTGAACCCTATATTAGATAGGTTTTGAGTGCTTTTTGTGCATTAATCATGTCATTTATACCAATTGAAGTGTTCTAGTCTTCTTAGTAGCACTTATGCCATTTATGGCATTTTCGTTGTTTATATTCGAAAGCACCCCCTCGAGTTCAATCTCAATGACTAAAGTGGATGAATCATGGTAAGTTGAATTCAAGTTCCCAAACATCAACCACCAAGTAAGAATCAATGTGAGAAACAATGGCAAAGGGAAGAAAATTGAGCGCTGAAGGCGCATTGCAAAGTTATGCTGAAGGACCAATAATGTAAAGAATTTTCGCTAAGCTTATAAAATTTTCGCTTAAGATTGCGAAAAATTTCGTAACCTTAGCGAAAAATTTTCGCAAATTCTGCTTAAATGCCAAATTTCGCTATTCACCCAAATTTCTCACAAGAATCGCTCCTTAGCGGAAAATAATTGATTTCTGCTTTTGCCAAGAATTGCTTAGTTTACGAAATTTCGCTTAGCTTAGCGAAATTTCCTCGCTAGCTAGCGAAACTGCCCCACCCCATGGAATTTTTGTTTCACAGACCTGTTGATTTCGCTAATTAGCGAAATTCTTCAGCCTAGCGAAAATCAATGCCTCATCATGCTTTGTAATTAATGCCAAACCGCCTCCAAACTTGGGTATTACTTAATTGTCCCATAACTTAGCCACCCTCATAGGTTTTTGGTATTTTCATGCCTCGAGGTGCCTATATAAGCCCCTTTGTTTCGTAACCTAAGCAAATAATTTTGGGGGAACAATTTTGGAGGAGGAGAAGATATTTTGTAAGTTTTCATTTTTGTAAATAAAGTCTCAGATTTTATTTAGGGTTTTGTTCTCTCCTCTCTCTCTCTCTCCTCTTTCTTACTTTCTCGGCTGCCAAACACCCCCTGAGACAGACAACCTAAGAGATGTCGGCTGCCTCCTCTTTGAAGATAAGGCTAGCTTGGTGGTGGGCAAGCAATGTTATCCTTTGTACTAAAAGCTACATGTAGTGTATTTATGGCCCTATATTTCAAAAACATGGTTGCAGGCTAACATTGAATGTCATTAATTTGGCTAATACCTCCATGCTTTAGAATCCAGCAAGTTCGTTGAGAGAGGTACTGGGTGGATTCTTAGATGGTCTTTGTATGAGCCTCTAAAATGATATTTATATGTTAGGTTTCCTCAAATTAGGGTTGCATAGCATTTAATGTTATTGATTTTACTAATACTCTATGCTTTAGGGACTGGTGGATTCTTTAGATGGTCTTTACGAGCCTCGAGATGATATTAAATGTTGTGTGGTTTTAAACAAGAAGGGGCCATAACTGCATGCTACCCAGATTACTAAATAGAGTTGTTTCATGGGTGAGGTTTGGCTACTTCTTAAACATAGATCCGTTATGCCATGGACTATAGGTTGCAGCTGTCATAACGTGAGGATAAACCCGAGGACACTTTGTCTCGGGCCTCTAACTCGCTGCTAGTGACCCACCCTTCAAAGTTAACTTTTTCACCTTTTACTTTCAGTTTTAGCAATTATCAGTTTTCAAACCATTCCCACTGTTTTTGAAACACAACCAAAGTCCAAATAGAAAGCCTTCCACCCTTCGTGCTTATGCAAACCATTTCTAGGATGAAACAATCCCCCGTGTTCGACCCTAGACCACTATATCGGGCAGCAGCTCCTCGACTACTAGCAGCAGTGGGGAACTTAGGTGTATATAAATTTTGTTGACTTCGGCTGCCGTTACAGTTTACATCAATGTGGGAGGCCAATAGGAATCACTCACATTCTCCCCTCCCACCAGGTCCCGAGCTCCCAAATAAACCCCAGTCCTGGGGCCCCGCCTCGCTGGATCACACCGCGCGCCGACTCGCTCCGAGCCCCACCGGCGAGTTCGTGTCCGCTGGGGACCGAGCCGCCAGCCCGCACCCCGTAAAGCCACCGGACCGAGTTTCTAGTAGCCAACCTCTCACACGCACGCACCACCCGACCGAGCTCTTGAGTGAGCCCCACCACGCACGCCCGAAAGGCCCTCGATTGTTCACCGCCCCAAATTCGAGCCTTCACTACCGTGATACCCGTGTCCTCTGCTCAGCCTTCGTGCCCCGTCCCAAACAGTGATCGCTTATCGAGCCTTGTTTGGTTAGTCTGGGGTGGCCATTTCATTTACTGGGCCAAGTGAGCTCCCGGGTTCGCTTTGCTTGCTTCGGTGGTTCAAAGAGTCTCCCGCAGAGCTCCGGGTTCGCACAAAGTGGTAGCAGCTTATATTTCTTTCTATGAGTCGAGCTTCGGAGTTTTAGTCATATCTGAGTATGGTTCGCACTCGAGGTGGGTCCTGGGTCTCGCCGGTGAGATTTAGCACGCCCGAGAGAGGGCCCCGGGCCCGGTCCCCCCCGTGAGCCCATCACCGGTCCCAGAGGCGATCTCGAGGAGCCCCCAGTGGATTCCGATCGCAGTCGCAAGGACGCTGACCCCCGGCCCCATCGCCCGTACTCCACTGGGAGGAGAGTTGGGAGGGCCCGCCTCCAAGCTGGCCCGCACATCGGCCCAGCGAGCCATCATCTTCTCGGGCCTCCCCGTCACTCGCACAGCCGCCGGTGCAGGGCGACTTCCATCACCACGCTTGTCGCCCGCCCGATGATCTCGAGGCCACTATTCGTAGGGAACCCCATTCCTCGGAAATGTGCGACTCCACCGCAGAGTTTCATCAGAGTCATTTCGCGACATCCCCGTATCGAGGGCCGACCCCGCATAATCGAGTCTTTGAGGTTGATCGAGGAGTATTCTCTTCTACCTTTTATGACTCCCCGGCAGTATTATTATCCGAGAGTGGTGTTACAGTTCTACCACTCCATGACATCCAGGGAGACAGACGGTCCACTAGATTCAAACAAGATAGATGACCGCCTCGTGTACTCGTATCAAATTCGATATTTCAAGAAGATTGGATTGCGATATCACCGCAAGTAATTCGGGAGGGTTACAAGAAGCCGCCCAATTCGCCACGTGGAGATGGTCCGAAAGACCGGTCAGACATCACCGCTGGTCCAAAGATTCTACGGGGAGGCAATGCCTTCCGCCTCGATGTCATTGGACACCACTTGCTACGCATCAGCTTGTTCCTCCGCAAAGATATAAAAGTGCAGGAGGAGCCATCCCGGGAGGCACTCTACCGGATCTCAGGGGGATTTTGGTTCAGTCCTCCGAAATGGGGTGATGGCCTCCTTTTTGCATTTTGAGAGAAGGTCCATCTAAGGACTCTCGCCCGAGCGAGCATCCCACTATCGATGCTTCAGACTCCTCCGTTATGTTCTCGAAAATGGGAGCCTGCAGGAGCCCAAAGCTGGGATGAGAGCCAGATGCCCACTACGTAGTGCCAGACTGGTTATGACTATGCCCGTCTCATTCCATATACGATCACAGGACCAGGAGGAGGTACCGGGTCAGGAGGCTGAGGACCACCACACAGATGATATGCCTGCCCCTGAGCCCGAGGTGCAGAGGACTCCCATTCCAGATCGTTCACCTCCATCTCCTCCACACACTACATCAAGAACAAGTAGCAGATACTCCTGCCTTCCTATTCAAAGACATCATTCAACGGAGTACATCCATGCTAGCCGAGAGATAGCCGGGAAAAGTGGATGCCATCCGCCTCACTGAGCCCCACCACAGCCGCCCCAGATCGAGGTCGCCCGCTGCCATTCTATCGACTCGACATGACCCATCCGGGTCTCTCCTCGTGATCCCGCCGCAGAGAGGAGCCCCACCGCCGATGCAAACTTCATTGATGTTCCCAGTCAAGAAGTATGTTAGCCAGCCCACTCACCACCACCACCAGCCAAATAGTTGAGGTGGTTGAAGTTTCTTTTTGATTTTTTGTTTATTTACCAGCTTTATCAACTCGCCTACCAATTTCATAGATTTATGTATTAGCCATAGTAGCAAAGTGATAGTTTTGTGTTTAGCTTTGTATTCATGTATTAGCCACTTTGGCTATATCAAAAGCTATTCGGGCTTTATATATATACAAATTTTTTTGCGCTAAGTATCATGTTTTGTGCCCACTATGTTTAAATGTGTTTTTCTTTCACCGAATAATGAATTGCTACAATTGGACAATTGAATTGCTTCATGTTGGAAAATTGAATCACTATTTGTCACTTATATGCTAGGACAAATTCCATGCTTGAGACAGTTTGTGGTCAGTTGAAGTTCCAGCATGCTCAACTTGAAAATTTCCCCTTTATGCTAATTCACACACCGCACCTGTGATTGTTCCAATAGTCGTGGAAATTGTGTGCCTTCTTTCGCTTTGCAAAGCCGCCTTAGGTATGTTGGCAACCTAGATAGAAGAAGCTACCCGCCAGCTTGAAGACCAATGTTGTCTTCCAAAAGGAAAAGAAAAGAAAAAGCAAAAAGAAAGAAAAGAAAATAAGAAAAAAGAAAAAATAAAGTCGTGAAGTTTTCAGCTTGAAACCCGAGCACGGTCCGAGGGGTATATGACGAAGTTTGAAACCCGACATGCCCTAAGCCTTAATTACCGGGAGTCATCGACATTTAGTGTTCGCATGGGTGGATAGGTGAAGTTTAATGACTTGTGGGTGCTTAATTTTCGAAGTCATTCCCGAGTCCGGGGCGGCCTTTAGAGTTAGTGGTCAAGGATCCTTTTGGCTTGATGCCCTAAAACCTTAATTGGTTGGGAGTCATCGTGGACCCTGCTACACCCGACTTTGGTGAAGTCGAATTTAAGCATTGCATCCTACATTTTAATTGGAAAAGAAGGAAAAGTGTAACTAGCCCTATCTAGGTTTGCTCAAACTTAAGGCCATGTCGCAGTCAGAGGTGGCAATATTGCAGCTTATTAGCTTAACTGCTACATAAAGAATCATTAGACTAGGTGGAAATTCAAGTTGAGTAGAATTATGGATCCAATTCTCTGGCCTAGAATTGTTCTTGTATGGTTTTGATTCTTTCCATCGGCTTGCAACTTTGGATTTCACTTCGCTAGCGGTATTGTTTATATGTATATAAACCCTTTTGAATCATAACCTTGCAAATCACCACATGCATCTCTCCTTTTTCTTTTTTTACTGCTAAGGGACTAGCAACGCCGTTGGGTGGGATTAGTGCCCAAAGTGCTATTAACCCTATATTAGATAGGGTTTTTGAAAGTGCTTTTGTGCATTAATCATGTCATTTATACCAATCAAGCTGCTTCTAGTCTTCTTAGTAGCACTTATGCCATTTAGAGGGTATTTTTGGTTGTTTTGCAGGTATTTGAGCACTCTTGGAGTTCAATCTCAATACAAAGGATGAATCTTGAAGTTGGAATTCAAGTCTCAGCCATCAACCAGCCCAAGAATCAATGAGAAAAACAATGGCAAAGGAAGAAAATTGATGCAAATAAGGCGTGGATGAAAAGCAAAGGAAGGATCAACAATGTGTGAATACCGCTTGTTGCGAAAAATTTTCGCTAAGATTGCGAAAATTTCGCAACCTTAGCGAAAATTTCGCAGCCTAAGCGAAAAATGCCAAATTTCGCTGCACTAACTCCAAATTTCGCTAGCATCGCTCCTACGAAAATAATTGATTTCGCTTCACAAGAATTCGCAGCTTACGTAAATTTCGCTTAGCTAGCGAAATTGCTCCACCCCTTAGTTTAAATTTTTGTTTTCGGGCTAGGACTGCTTTGATTTCGCTTAATTAGCGTAAATTCTTCAAATTCTAGCAAAATTAATGCCTCACATGCTTTGTAATTAATGCCAAACCGCTCTAAACTTGCATATTACTTAATTGTCCTATAACTTAGCCAATTTCATAGGTTTTTTGGTATTTTCATGCCTTGAGGTGGCCTATATAAGCCCCTCTTGTTTTGTAACCTAAGTAACAATTTTTGGGGAACAATTTGGAGGAGGAGAAGATATTTTGTAAGTTTTCATTTTTGTAAATAAAGTCTCGTATTTTATTTAGGTTTTGCTTTCCTCTCTTCTCTCTCCTTTCTTTACTTTCTGGCCAAACACCCTCTGAGGGATGACAACTCAAGAGGATGCTTGGCTAAGCTCTCCTTTCTTTGAAGAGGAAGAAAGCTAGCTTGGTGAAGGGGCATACGCATGTTATCCTCTGTACTAAAAGCTACATGTAGTGTGTATTTATGGCCCTTATATTCTCAAAACATGGCTCAGATAACATCAATGTCACACTTCCACAATACTTCCATGCTTTAGAATCCAAAGGCATATTCGTGAGAGAGGTAATTGATTCTTTACGGTCTTACGAGCCTCTAAATGATATTTATATGTTAGGTTTCAAATTAGTGGTCAGATAGCATTTAATGTTATTGATTTGGCCAATACTCTATGCTTTAGACTGTATTCTGGGGATGGTCTTTACGAGCCTCCGAGATGATATTAAATGTTAGGGTTTTAAACAGAAAGGGACATAACCGCATGCCCGTATTGACTCAACAGAGCGTTTCACGGGTGAGGTTTGCTAGTTAAATGATAGTAGATCCTGCTATGCCATGGACTATAGGTCGCATGTCATAACGCGAGGATAAAACCCGAGGACACTTGCTCGCCTCTAACTCTGCCAAGTTAGTGACTCCAATTCTTCAAAGTTAACTTTTTCACCTTTACTTTCGCTTTAGTGAATTACTGGGCCAAACCATTCCCACTGCTTTTGAAACACAAATCCAAAAAGTCCAAATAGAAAGCCTTACCTCGTGCACTTATGCAAACCATTTCCCTGTGATGAAACCAATCCCCGTGTTCGACTTGACCACTATATCGCAGCATCTTGACTACTAAGTAAAGAGTAGGAACTTAGGTGTGAAGAATTTTGTTGATTTTAGCTCAGCCTACTGTGGCACGAATCAGATCACCAACCACTACCAAGTAGAAAGTTTCTTCATTGCTTGGAGTTGATCAGGATGAAGTCTAGTTGAACTTGAGGAGGGATGATGGTGGAAGTCATCAGGACTTAAATAACTGAACCAAGGTGGAGAGTTGTTGGGTTGGTCCAATTAAAATCAATAGAGTGTTGGGCTGGGAAAAAGAAAAAAGACTGAGGCTTGGTAACACAATTAGGTAAGTCGTTTCTGGTTTAAAAGGGGGGAAACAGAGACTATAAAAAAGGGGTTGTTTTGGGAGTTTGTTTTGAGGGTTCTTCCCTATAAAAGAAATCTCATCTTGTACTCTGAGAGAGGGATTTGAAACAGAAATAATAAGAGTGACTTCCATATTTCTATTGAATTTTGATTTCTGCTATTCTTTAATTGTCTGATATGGTTCTGTTCTTGAGAATTGAGTTCATCTGAAAACCTAGTTTCTTATTTCATAACATATGCCTTTAACTAGTTATGACATACAGGCTCTGTTTGGAACCCAGAAAGTGCTGGGGAAAGAAAAAAAAAAGCTAAGTAAAATGATTTTATTATGCTTGGTCTCACCGTGGAAAGGTCTTTATATAATAGAGAGAAACAAATAAAATGTATTTGAAGAAGATTGATATTAGCATGTAGTTCAAAGATCAAATGCGAAAATTGGGGGCAACAGTTAGTAACTGTGCCACATTCAACACAAGCTTGATGTTACAAAATTAGCCTTTCACTAAGCTCATATGCGACACTTAGACAACTCAAGCCCGCCTAGAACAAAGCATCACATTGAGCTAAAGGGGACAATTTTCTTTATTGACACTACCTTATTTAAATTTGCAGTCAAATCGCTAGGTGTTAAACTACCTTCTTTCCTAAAAGTTCAAGTTTGTAGGATTTGAGTTTAATATGAATATTATGTTTCACACCCTCCTTAAGGTGCAAACCCATACCTACATGGCCTTTTTCTAGACTAAGCTCTTATACCATGTTAAATTACCAACTTTTTTAAAAGCTCAAGATTATGGGATTTAGGTTTAATACGAGTATCATGCTTCACAGTCTCCTTTAAATGCGAACCCATTCCCGCACGACATCCTAATATCCTATCAGACCAAGTTCTAATACCATGTTAAACTACCAACTTTACTAACACCTCAAGTTTGTAAGATTTGAGTTTAATATGAATATCATGTTTCACACCCTCCCTCAGGTGTGAACTCATACCCGCATGACATTCTGCTAGACCAAGCTCTAAACTGCCAACTTTCCTAAAATCTCAACTTCATAGGATTTGTGTTTAATACGAATATATGTGATTGTTATTGTGATGCCCCGAAACCGGGGTGTCCGTTAACCACCGTCAACCCGCGGAAATCTACTTGTCTCACTTCATGAGGCCCATACATGTGTAAAACGACCCAATAGGGCCCACACGTCCATACAACAAAAATGCATATTTTATACAAAAAGAGTTTGTTTACAATTGTATTTGATTACAATTTACACAAGACTGGGTCTCTTGCCTAGAATTTTACAAAAAAATATAAGATAAGGCCAGTTTAGCCATTTCTTCGCTCTGCCAACGAGACACACATGAGCAAATGTCATATCGCTCACGTCATACTCTTCAAAATATATCCAACCAATTATATTATATGGTTCAAGAGTTGATTACACTCTTAATACAAACATATACTAAAATTTAAAGTTCTAATACATGTTTTACAAAAAGATAACAAAGCCACATTCCGACTTTCTTCTCAAACGGCCTCTAATGAGTATCACCTTCCCACGCCTCAGACTGGAATAATATCCCCGACAGGCGAAATCGGTCTAAAAGAGTGGAATTACCCGAATTTGGCATTCTCACCTAAATGCTCATGCAATAAACACCAAACATTCAACACATGTTATACAATCCATGTTAATATACTAGCATAAGAGAAAGAATAAAGCCACATGTTATTCATTTATAGAAATAACACAAAATTAGCTCACATGGGCCAATATTCAATCCGACCATTCATCTTGGAACGACCACCAAACCATAATCAGCATGTTATTCACCCATGGAAACAACACAACATCACACAAGCCACACAAACAGTCCGTGGACTATCCAAAACCACTCTAGGGATTTCTTCACTCGGTCCAAATCTTTTGGAACCGAAAACACGACCATCCATGCCTCAACAAATCCTCATATATTAACATGGGCCCTTAGCCAAAGAGTAAAACAAGTAGGAGAAAAACCCCTACCTTCCAAAGTTTGTCAAAACTTCCCAAAACTGGTACCCACGCGTAGCCCTTATCGTGGGGAGAAACTTTGCTTCGCCACCAAAATCACCACGCTCGATCTCTGAATCAGAGAGAGAAGGTAGAGCTTTCAAAATCCCACTCTTTCTCTCTTCTGCCAGTTTCTCTCTCTCTCCCTTCCTTTCCCTCCCAAACCAGATTGGTCTAGATGGAGGTCAAGCAGAAGTCTCTCAATGCCACTCACTCACCCATTAATTAAGCCACGGGATTACACCTTATCCCTTATCCATCTACTATTGGATTTCCCTAAAATGGCATCATGCCATGTGTCCACATGGGCCCCACACTTGAGCTCAAGTTGACTACACCTGCGCTGACATGTGGCACCTCTTTGAGCCACTCAAAATGTGCCAAGTGTCCCGCACTACCCCCGTTGCCTCGAAACTCGAATCCGACCGCCTCTCGACCCGACGAAATTCGACGCAGAAATGGGGATTTCATGAGACGATTCCAACGGTTAAGTCCGTTTCGTCATCCGAGATCTAAAAAAAAATCAGGATCTTGACCGAAATTACTATTTTGCCCTTTTTCAGAAAATTAGATTTTCTCGGGGTTTCACAGTTATAACCATTCCTTTGATGGCATTCAGCTTTCCATTTTGTAAATGCCAGTTTCACTGCTTAGCTTTATGAACCGACCTAAGAATCATGCTGTCGAACTTTAATTATCGTATCACTTCAATCCAGCGAGATCATACTTCATGTAACTTTTAATTGTCAATGTAACATATTTGCAGTTCATTTTACACACAGGTCCACTTGCTGCAAATAATCCCATATCTGCATTATGCGTTCAAGAACTGTTAAATGTGGAGCCGTTGATTATAAGTATGGTTCCGAGCAGTTTAATTATGATGATCCCTTTCCCCCATACGAAGTCATGTGTTGAAGCTGCTATGATGTATGGTTGTTTGAATAAACTGTGAATTCTAATGTAAATTAAGTAGTGGTTAATACATTATCTGGTTCTTAAATTGGTGAGATGTTTAAAGTAGTCATGCTCTAAGGTTTTAAGATCTCCATTGTCAATATAGTAGTTAATGTTATATATTTTCATATATTGTTGTTTAAAAATAAGTATAAAAGAGTTATACTTTTTATAATATTATAAGTGTAAAAAGAGTTACACTTGTGATGATATTTTAAGTGTAAGAAGAGTTACACTTTTAAGTATGTAATGTGTAAAAGGAGTTACACATTCAATGGTGAATTAAGATTGTAACATTTGAGAATAAATCATTTTTAATGAGTGGATTAAACCAATGAAATGTTACAAAACTTATAGGTTGAGGAAGACCAGGAGTTTGAAACATATGAGAGTAAATCATGTTTAATGTGTGCATTAAACATATGAATAAAGTATTAGATTGTTACAAAACTTTCGGGAGGTCGATGACGACGTGTCAAATGATTTAGTTAAATATATGTTTAATGTGTGAATTAAATACAGACATGTTTTAGGATGTTATAATCTTATGAAGTTATGAAGACAAAAGTCTTCTTCTCTTTGTAATCACATTTTTCTATTTAAGAGTGACTTTTTGTAAGACCCGAGAAAATTCCAATTTTCTCAAAAAGGGCAAAATCGTAATTTTGCAAACCAGAATGCTTCAGATCTTACATGTTCATTTCTCCTGAAATCGTCTAGCGAAATTTAGGTACCACGTTGAATTTCATCGAATTCCAAGATAGTCGAAATTTCACGTTATTCGAGGCGCAGCGCCTGGATTTAATATTATTGTCACGTGACAGCAGCTGCCACATGGCATCCTAAGAGAGTGACACTTGGCAAAACCATGTGATTCACTTAAAGGGATGGCTCACAATGAGCCACATAGGTGTGTGATGCAATAAAAATAAATAAGAAAGCCACAGCATGAAGGAAATGTGTGACCACAATAAATGGTATAGAGCTTAGGCAATGAGGAGGAGCTCTCCCTTCGACCCATACGGTCAATAATGCTCCAAATAGGAAGAGAAATGCCAAGAGAAAAATGAGATGAGAAATAGGAAGAGAAAAAGGAAAGCAAAAAGGAAAAGAAAAAGGGAAAGAAAAACAAAAGGAAAGGAGAAAAGAAAACAAAGAGAAAATTAAGAAATAAAAGAAAGGAGAAAAGGAATCGTTGTCTTCCATTTGAAAAGGAGAAAAAAAAAACGTGCAGGAGGAGGAATTCGGAAAGTAGACTGGAGAATTGATTTTCTAAAGAGAGAGAGCCACTTCTCTCTAAAATCCCGGCTAATCCGACCGTCGGATTTCTTCGGACCAAAAAGAAAAGTGGTTATACACATCGAGGACTACACGGGCACTCTGGCCAGAGTTTCGACAAACCCGTGAGGTGTGGGTTTTATCCACTTGAAGCTGGCTAATTGCTTAAGTGTTTTGTAATGTTTCGTTGGCCTGAGGCCTCAACTACCGCTTGATCGGTCCCAAAACTGGACTAATTATAATTGGAGCCCATTCGGGACAAACTGCGATCGAGGTGTTTGTTTCCATAATTTTCAAATGAATGGCTGGGAGTTTGCAGGAATTAATAGGTTATGCATAAGCTTGATGTGTTAAGATGTCACAATTATATGGAATATAATTGTGTGTATAGCTCTTGGAGATGAGATTGATTTGCTCAATTATATGGAATATAATCAGGTGTGTAAAGCCATTGGAGACTAGATTATGAATTGCTCAATGAGCTAATTCGGGGTGATGTTTGATGAATATCGAATAGCTCAAGTGAGCTAGTTCAGTGATGGTTGGATCCATGTTAATTACATGTGTGGAATGTACTTGTGAATATATGCATAATTGATATATTGTATAAAATGATTGAAATGACATAATTACTCTTATATGCACCGGTGGTAATCTAGAATTAGGTGTGAGTGCATGACACGAATTTTCGGAAAATCAACATGGCTGCGAAAGGAATTTCACAGATGATTTTCCTGTGAGAATTGGTCGAGATGGGCCAACGTATCATTTCGAATGAGGCATCACACTGCTTCCCGAAAGCTCACCAACCAATTCCGCCTGAGAATCCCATCTTTTTACCGATCTGCAGAGTATATTTTCAAGAACAAATAAAAGTTTTATTTTGAAAATGATTATTTTTCTCTCATACATCGCTAGGCAAGTGTGAGGAGTCGATGAGGACTCCGAGACATGGAATGTGGGCATATAGACATTCAAGTGTAGATCACTGACACTTGAGTGTGTGTTTAAATTGGAGCATTGCATATGCACTTAGGTGGAGAGTAACCCATTTAGGGTGATTCCACTACTGGGCAATAGCTCACCCTGTCGAGGGAATATTTTTTCAGGTACAGGGAGCGTTCGAGATGATGGCCCACTTTAGAGGCCGATTTTGAAGAAAGCCGGGTTGTGGCTTTGATGTTTTTGGATAATATGTATTAGAATTGTAGATTTTAATATGTATTTGTATTAAGAGAAATGTTATAACTTCGACTATCGAATATACGTGGTGGCTGACAGTAATAGTTTAGTGGGTCAAGAGGCTATTTTTACTAGGTATGCGTCTCGTGGATACGAGACGTATGGATTTTCCGGCAGTCGATTTGCAGTCAACGGACACCCCGGATTTGGGGCGTCACACTTTTCTTCTTTTAAAATCTTATACAAAAAAGTGAAAAGACTTGATCAATCCCAAGACTACTTCTATCTTAATTCCCTAAAGATTTCTTGAGAGAGGGAGAAAATAGAGTCTTTGGAAAAAGTTCCAAGAACTTGTTTGAGCCTTCTTCTTGTATTCTTCTTCTTCTTATTTCTATTTTTAAGAGATTGTGAGTGCTTTTGTAATTTCAAGAGTCTATCGCATGTAGGGATTTGAGTGCGTTTTCTCTCTCCCATCAGAGTTCATCTATTTTTTCCAACAATCAAAGACTATTCTTCATTGAATGAGACTGTCAAGATCATGAAACAAGACTCAGGAGTTGATCGCTTTTGATATCCCACTTCACTAGGGTAGACAAGGTAAGATCTCCTTCTATGAAGCCTGGGCTTATATCCTTAATCCTACCTTGGCACACCATTACATGAACTAAAACGAGGATTCACAAGAGGTTGCGGAAAGGAAGGAAGCCTAATATAATCCTACTTCAAAGTGTGGGGATGTCTTGCTTATTGCAAGAAAACGGATCCAAATGAAACAAAATTGGGTCCAAGGGCCACTAAGTGTACATTTGTAGGTTGTGCCTCAACAGAAATCAGAGACAAGGTGAATAGGGACTTGGAGTCTAATGTGATAATTGAATCAAGAGAGGTAGAGTTCTTTGAGAATTTGTTGAGTGATAGCAATTCTCAAGTACCTACTAGTGTTGGAGATTCCCAAGAGGAGACAACTCCAAAAGGTTGTTGAGCGACCCATTGTGCCGCCGAAAAGTCAAAGACTTAGAAAATAAAAATATTGGGATCAAATGAGATTGATTCTCAAATAATTTCCTTTTACTTAGTAGAAGGAGATAGAGGATATATTATAAAGAAAATTCTTATAGTACTTCAAATAGAGTATGATCCCAAAACATACAAAGAAGCTATAACTTCTAGAGATGCTAGTTTTTGGAAAGAAACTATCAATGATGAAATTGATTCAATTATGTCCAACCAAATATGGGAATTGGTAGACCTTCCATTGGGCTCTAAACCAATTGTGTACAAGTGGGTATTTCGAAGGAAATATCACACTAATATATTGATTCAAACCTTTGGGCATCTTTAGATTAGTAGCTAAAGGGTTTAAACAAAGAGAAGGTGTTGATTATTTTGATACATAAGCGCTAGTGGAAAGAATAACATCAATTAGAACCAAGGAACAAAATATCGGTATTTACGGATATATCGGGTACTTTATTCATGGAAATATCGAAAATATCGAGACATCGGTATTATTTTGACAAAAAATATCGGTAATGCAAAAATTAACAAAAATACTTTGAAATTCATGGAATACCTTGTTTAACTATAAAAAGGCATAAATAAGAAAATATACACTTGTTGAAGATGATATTCACAGAATTTATCGAGAAATTACATCACAAATAGCTATTTAAAACTAAATGAAGACCGATGTGGTCTCCATTACATTATTTGATGAAGTGGATCCCATTCATGAAGACAATATTCATAAGCCAAGACAGTGGTGTTGCAATAATATCGATTGTAATCGAACATGCCATGCATAAATATGCTGACTCCTACCCACAACCTTCATGGATAGGAAATTCGTGTGCTCACCTTACATACTGCTAAATCCTTCGCATTTGATATGGAATTTAACGTACTCAGGGATCATGATAGAATGATCATTCCATATTCCTCTTACCAATTGAACTCGATGATGCGAAGAAGGCTGACCATAACTCATTATATAAGGAGGAAATATGTTGGCCTCATTCGATGAATCACTGAATTGAGTTCCAATATCACGATCTCGTAAACTGGCCGACAACGAATCCTCATCAGATGGTGTCATCCTTCGTCATTTTCCTCTATATGGCTTCCCAATGGCTCCAACACCGACCATTCTCCTAGACCCGTACCTCATCTCCTGTGTAGCATAGAGTGAACTATCTTCACTGGGTTGAATGGTCAACGGATATCGACTTTGTCATTGCGGATCCGCACATCCCCACCATCATTTCCAGTGATCACTACCATCATCAGTCCCCTCTCCTCGTGAGCCATCATAACCTAGAAAAAGCACCAAAAACTTGGTCTACTACTATGTGTTCAAATACTTAATCAAAGGAGGGTCGAGAAGTAAATGTGGGGTTGAAATGAGTCCCTGGTGGCTCGACTAAAACTTCACTATGAACTTCTTCCCAGATAAAACCCGCCAACATTAACTCCCCCCGTCTCGACATGTGCGCAATACGCGGGATCAGATTTCCATCTTCATCATCTAAATGGAGAGGTCTAACTCCATTGAAATAGTTGATTCTCTTCTTCTGCTACCGAACTCACCGAATTTCTAGTAAATCGAGAGAAAATTATTTTCTGAACTTTGATTTCCGCTCGCTCCATATCACGATCTTTAGTTTCATGTTGTAATAACAAAACCAATTGTTTGAGTTTCAGGATACAAAGCCGGTTTCTTTAGTCAGGCGAATTAGAGCAAATGTGTGCTCCGCCTTTCTACAAGTCAAGATGATGCGGTTTGGGAAAGAACCTTTAAGGTCAAACTCCTTAATGTTGGAGCGTGATTTTCATACAAACCATCATTCAGCTGCAATAAAAATTACTTATATTCAATATATAATAATAAAATAGTTATAAAATTTACTTATAATGAGAATTAACACTCACCAGAAACCATTTTTTATCTTGACGCTATTGCTGCCCGATCACCAAATCCTTTCGCATCACGAATAGTATAAGTTGTGAATTCAAATGTCAAAAATCTAAAATACAAAAATAATCTAAGAAATTGAATCAATTAATTAGAATTAGAAACTCATTAATTTACCTCGCTTTCCAAAATTAGAAAGGCCTTCAGCGATTAGACTCAATTTAGAAAACATCATGAACAATTATGAGGTTTCAGTAGTTAACCTTCAATTCCTGTGGTTCTGATGAAATTTTGGATTTAGATAGTATGCCGCAATAGTGAGCTGAGAATTATATGATAATAATATAAACATAAAATTATTAAATGTGAATACTTATTAAGAGGATATACTAATTAGTTACCGTCACATAGTGAGATGAAGTAAGAGTTCTATCTCAACGATTCTATATGATAAAGCTTCACCTAATTTTTTAGCTTAAATGTTTCTTAAATTTGCCTTCATCAACCTAATCACCAGAGACAGCCAAAGGTTAGACTTATTTCTGAATCAACAATGCGGTTAATCGCGTATAGTGCCTCATGATGGACACTACTTTCCACCTTCTCCCAATATTGATGATCAAACATGAGTCTTTCGACCTCATGCCCAACTACAATCCGACTGGGTCAGGAGATGACCACCGCCACGGAATAAAGACTTTCTGGGCCCAGCCTCTTTTTTTAGAAGACTGCTGAACATATTATAGTTGCAGTAATTCGTTGCCCAGACGCTAACGGCACTTCAATACACGTCGCATTTTTACAAACAACCAACCATGATTGTAAATGAAGTTGGTTATCTTTCGGCCATTCCCGATTAACTGAGCGCAACACTATCCCTTTTACTAATGTCTTCAAACATTAAATCAATGCAAGAAGCCGCATTGGCTGGAGTCCAATACGTATCAGATTTCTTCATCAACAACTTTCCTTGCCACAAATGCCGATCCATTATCCGTTACACCAACCACATTTGTTTCTCCAACTTACTTTGATAACGCCCTTCAACAAACTATAAATAATATTGTTGTCTTTAACTGTCCATGCATCAACAGATTTGAGGAAAATTGAAGCTCTTTCGAATATATACCATGAAATTAATTATGCTCAATTTTAAGAGGCTCTACCACGCACATGTAATTGTGTATCCAGTGTCTCCCATTTCTCCCTAAAAAGTTGACATAATCTTCCATGTCTTTATACTCCATTTCCAAAGTACTTGCTTTGATTTCATACGAGTAGTCTCGATGCCCATCCCTACATATACCCGAGGAAAGCTGGTTATTAAAACATATTTCATAAGGGGATCATATCGTAAAACATATTATATAATTAGACAAAACCTGATTGTTGTGCAAAGAAAATCATAATGCAAAATGGTGTGATCCTTTTGAGGTGGAACACTTTCATATATGAAGAACTTGCTAATTAATCGTCCTATTGAGTTTTGATTGAACCACCTTTGAACATATTTTTTAGGCTTTTGTTTTCCACCAAGACTAGATAATGACGGTGCAATTTGTGGTGATGGATCCGTATGCCGAACACACTGTGATCTTTGCGTATACGCCTTGATGGATCACCTGCTGTGAAGATTCAGCTTCTATTGTAATTATGCAAAATAAAATCACCATATATTTATATATAATTATGAAAAATGAATTAGGTATAAAGATTTACCTATTTTCTTTGCCTCATAAACTCGCAACCCGATCTCTGCTCCATTCACTAGCTGATGCATCGCATCGCTCTCGATATTCATCTCGCCATCGCGTATGTTAGCCGATACATATGCTCATCCCCATCACCCTCCTCCTCCTCCTCCTCCTCATCATCAATGATAGTGATGTTTTCCTCTCCCATCGGCAGGCTCCTCGTAGCTCAAATTTCTTCCATATCACCGCTTTTTCGCTTTTGCTTTACCTTCCTGGGTCTAAAAGTTGCTTCATTTATCGCTTTACTCCTAAGTGGCACATTTGGACACTTAGTATTTGAATGGGATCCGTGATGTGACATGAAACTTCAAGCGAGTAATTCCACCACTTTATGCTTAAACCACAATAATTACAACAGCTCCATTTTTATGTCCCTCCAAAGGTGCCTAATGCCTCCATGCGTGATCCTCGCTCCACCCCTACTAGCCATTCTATAATTACATGTGATTTTATTGAAAATAAAATTCAAATCAGTGTCATCTTTGTATATGATAGCTTGATAATAACATTATATATATGTAATTCAACATAAAAGTAAGACCTAAGTTTATAACATGATATCTAGCTTAATAATATCACTAAATATCTAAGAATACCTAAACACATTAAATTTCTAAATTTCTAACTAAATAAATAATATAATAATTAATTAAAATAAATTATCAAATTATAAAACTATAATATAAAAATATAGATTATAGTATCAAAATACTTCAAACATTACATAAGTAGCCATTCTATTATAGTAAATAACTAAGTTTGGAAAATTATATATCAAATAACTAAAGTCTTAAATAAATAATATAATTAATTAACTAAAATTAAATTATCAAATTATAAAACTATAATATAAAAGAGATTATAGTATCAAAATATTCAAACATTACCAAGTAGCCATTCTATTATAGTAAATAAATTCAAGTTTGAAAATTATATATCAAATAACTAAGTTCTAAAATAAATAATATAATTAATTAACTAAAAATTAAATTATCAAATTATAAAACTATAATATAAAAATATAGATTGTATAGTATCAAAATATTTCAAACATTACCTATGAGCTGCCTTCTATTATAGTAAATAACTAAGTTTGAAAATTATATATCAAATAACTAAGTTCTAAATAAATAATATAATTAATTATCCATAAAATTTTAATATCAAATTATAAAACTATAATATAAAATATAGATTATAGTATCAAAATATTTCAAACATTACATAAGTAGCCATTCTATTATAGTAAAATAACTAAGTCATTGGAAAAATAATATATCAATAATCAAAAGTTCTAAATAAATAATATATTTATTTAATTAAAATTAAATTATCAAATTATAAAACTATATAATTATAAAAATATAGATTATAGTATCACATAAAATACTTCAAACATTACATAAGTAGTCATTCTATTATAAAATAACTAAGTTTGGAAAATTATATATCAAATAACTAAGTTCTAAATAAATAATATAATTAATTAACTAAAAATTAAATTATCAAATTATAAAACTATAATATAAAAATATAGATTATAGTATCAAAATACTTCAAACATTACCTAAGTAGCCATTCTATTATAGTAAATAACTAAGTTTGGAAAATTTATATATCAAATAACTAAGTTCTAAATAATAATATAATTAATTAACCAAATTAAATTATGTCAAATTATAAAACTATAATATAAAAATATAGATTATAGTATCAAAATACTTCAACATTACATAACACTATTCTATTATAGTAAATAACTAAGTTTGGAAAATTATATATCAAATAACTAAGTTCTAAATAAATAATATAATTAATTAACTAAAATTAAATTATCAAATTATAAAACTATAATATAAAATAGTAGATTATAATATCAAAATATTTAAACATTGCCTGGTAGGCCATTCTATTATAGTAAATAACTAAGTTTGGAAAATTATATATCAAAGAATTAAGTTCTAAATAAATAATATAATTAATTGAATTAAAATTATATTAACAAAATTATAAACTAAAATAAAACTATAATATAAAATTATAGATTATAAACTACTTCAACACAAAATAAACTAAATCAAATATGCATAAAAAACAAAATTAATGAACAAAGAAACATATTTTAATTCCCAATGATCTTCAAAATAATTAGATAAAGAACAAATAAAAATTATTTGAGAGAGGAAATGGAGTGTTGATGTGGATGGATGAGTCAATGAGGCAAGATTTAGGTATTATAGAAGCTTGGAGTCAAATAGCCGTTGGGATTGTCAAAAAACTCTGTGATTTATTTCTAACCGTTGGATTTGATTTTTGTTCAAATATGACCGTTAGATCATCATATATCCGTTAGAAATCATTCTAGATCGTTAGATCAAGATTCAGATTTAAAATCGACCGTTGGATCACAAAAATTGCTGATTATCAGTGGCGGATCGAAATCGACCGTTGGATCAAAACCAGACAACTGGCGCCAGAAAGCTACCAAACGCCGTATCACGATAAATCGCCGATAAATCGGCGATTTTTTCAAATTATCGCCGAAAAATCGGAGAAAAATCTCCTCCAGACGCGCTCCTCCGCGCGTGCTTCCCAGACGCCGAAAAATCGGCTAAATGTCTAATTTTTCGATGCTCAAAATCGCGACTACCAAATTTTTTCAAACGCATTTTTTATGGATTTTTTTTCCACTCCAAATCGATAACCGAATCACGGAAAATCGCCTAAATTTCCGATTTTTTTTCCTTGATTAGAACATTGTTTGCTTTGACATCAATTCATAATTTTTTTGTTCATCAAATTGATGTTAAAATGGCATTCTTGAATTGAGATTCATTGTGAGAATATCTCTGTCACTCAAATCCTTCCATACAACCTGAAGGTTTTTTCTAAAGGGGAATGAGAATAAAGTGTGCAAGCTTGTTATATAGTTATATGGTTTAAAACAAGTTCCCAAACAATGGCATGAAAATTTTGATCATGCTATTATTTCAAATGGATTTAGACAACAATGTGGACAAATGCTTATATTCTAAGACCTGTGGAGACTATGTGGTTATAGTGTGTTTATATATGGATATATGTCACGTCCCTACCCCAACCTGGATGAAGAGAGGGGGTGCGTAACGGGACTGGGACTCCTTAACCTATTTTTGACACAGGGTTTTATTTATATATATATATATATATATATATATATATATATATATATATATATATATATATATATATATAAACTATAAGAAAATAAATCTTCTTGAAACTACCACTGTAATGATGTTTAAAATGTCTCAGAGCATATACATGTGCCTCGAGTCTCATTTACTTGTACATAAACAAATTCCATTATTACAAAACTCGTACATTTACATTACAAAATCGATTCAAAGACCTACATCGTGGACTTTCTTACTATTGTGTCAGTTCTGCTAATGAAGTGAATGCCACAGATGTTCCTTCGCACCTACTTATTAAAATGATCATGCTGCTTATAAATTAAGGGGAAATGTGATAATGTATATGACAACTCGAGTGTCCACATTAACAAGATACATGTAACATAATTCTTATAACGAAATTTCATATCTCCGGTTGGAGTTTAGAGCAGAGGTCTTGTACAGAAGGTACTTGTAGGTACATTACAGAATAGAATTGATTTCTTATACTTTTTTATTGTTCATTATTCAAATTCTTATCATATAAATGTTTGCATATGTCATATTATTCAGATAGACATGCATGCATAGATCAAAGCAACAATGAATGATAGGGACGCAACACAATAGGGTGCACCAAGGTACTGCACGGTACCTAAGATTGGAACGTAGACGTGCCTACCCACGCAACGTAAGTGTCATAAAGACTTCAGCGTGAGGCCGGCATTAATCGAGACGGCCCGCCTGGGCAATGTACGCCGTGAGCACCAGCGTGCGTGAGGCGGCGACTGGACGAGACGTGCCCGCCACGTAATAGAAGTGTCGTAGCACAATCGGGAGCCGGCACAAATTGGGAGACGGCCTACCCACGCAATGTATGTCATAGCACCAGCGTGAGTACCAAGGCACCGGACAGGGAGACGGTCTCGCCCAATGCGCAGGCGTGTCAGAGCACTAGCAAGAGGTCAAGCACTGATGAGACTTGCTTGCCCACGCACGTGAAGTGTCGTGAGCACTAGCGTGGAGGTCGGCTAATCGAACAGTGTCATTCATTCCAGAATCTTGGCCTTAAGTGGGCATATAATTATATGTCTTATTGAGCTTGTCATATTGTTCTTAAACACATTAGCAAATGAGGGCAAGAAATAATATTTTCCCAACTACCAGATCTCTGAGGTGAAGCTTCGCTTCGCCTCAGCGGCAAGGTACAAAGCATTTTCCATATATCTATTATACTTGTACGAACACTTTCATTCACTTATTAGAATCCTCATTAATCCAATGGATGATTGTTAGAATTAATGGAATGAGGAAACTGTAAAACAGACTTACAGTACGCCAGTAAGTAAATGCCACGCCAGCGAGAATTGCTAAACGAGCATTGCTACTCCAAGGCGTGCACTGTGAAATGCAAATTGAGTCTTCTGCCCGCTAGGGCGTAGCGACCGCCAAAGTGAGCTCCACACCTAGGCGTGCACTCCTGTGCCTATGCATAGGGGTGTCGAGCAGAATGCAAAATTAACCAGATTCTAGCTCTTTTCACCGGAATTTCCTTCCAAACCAAAACCAACTCAATCAAAACTCAAAATAAACCATAAAACTCATCTTATACTAACTAACAACACTTCTAATAGGATTTTGCCTATACAACTTAGACAAAGAGAGGTTTATGATAGTTCCAATACCAAAGTTCCAAACATCACATAAGAAGTTTCCATACAAGTTCCAAACTTCCAAACAAGAATTCCATACCTTGATTTCTTCTTCTTCTCTTCTTCGTTTTTCCTTCTTCTTTTTCCTTCTTCTTTTTCTCTTCTTCTTTTTCTCTTCTTTTTCTCTTCTTTTCTTCTCCACCGTAAAACCTAGCCAAATGAGAGAACAATCCCCCTTCTCTTTAAGACCATGTTTGGTCTTATCCAAATTTGAGTCAAATGTCCCTTTTTGCTCTTAACCCTATTTCATTTTTATCTGTAAACCAATTTATTAAATTTCTTTAACTTTTAAATAGTATAAGCTTATTATCATATGACCTTTAGGTCCTGGATTGGTAAATTACTAATTTACCCTTGACTCTTGGATTAATCTCGGGTTTTTATCATTTTTCTCACTTAGCATTTAAATTCCCAAAAAATGCAAATTTTACTTATGTTATACCTTAAACATGTAATAAACTACTAGGGTATAATTTTGGGTGTTACATGACATGTTAATCTTAATTGATGACATGAAAGGAATAATAGAAACAAAGAGGTTTCTATCCTCAACTTTCAAAGATGAGTTATCTGGAGAAGTTGATACCATCTTGGGTGTATCAAAATAAATAAATGGTGGGGGTGGGTATGCTTGAACCTAAACTCACTATATTGAAAAAGTAGTTAGTAAATTTAGTCACCTTAAGATTAAAGACGCTAATACTCCATTTGATTCAAGTGTGCTTGGAAAATTGGCAGAGAGCTACGTCAACTGAGGCATGCAAGTGCAATTGGAAGTCTTATGTGTGATGTGCAATGTACTATGACTAGCATTTCATTTGAAATTAGTAAACTAAGTAGGTTTACTAGCAACCCAAGTATAGAACATTGGAAAGCTATTGGTGGAGTTCTTGGTTATCTAAAAAATTCTAAAAAACTAAGCCTCCAATAGTCAAAGTTTCCTACTATACTTGAAAGGTATTCAGATGCAAGCTGGATATCAAGTATGAGAGATAATATATCTACCATAGGTTGAGTGTTTACACTTGGTGGTGGGGCTGTCTCTTGAGGATCCAAGAAACAAACTTGTATATCACACTCAACCATGGAGATAGAGTTTATAACCTTAGTTTCAATAGGAAAAGAAGCTGAGTGGCTTAGGGATCTCATGATGGACATCCCTTTTATTACAAATAGTATGTCAACGGTATTGATACATTGTGATAGTCGTGTTTAATTCCTCTAGCTCGTGCATACAAGTGGAGTACAATGGGAAGTCTAGATTACATGGGCATCAGGTACGAGTATGTCGATAGTTGATTCGGATGAAATAATCTCAACTCATCAGATTCAGCAGAAACTCTGACTGATTCTTTTAATAAAACCTCTTACAAGGGATTTAGTAAAGACAACATCTAGAGGGATGGGACTAAAACTCCTTAGATAAAATTCATCAATAATAGTAACTCATCTTAATACTAAGAAATGACTAATCTTAAGTTTAATGTATAAATATAATTCATTGATATGTGAATCAGGGCGTGATTAGAATTTTTATGTTCCATCCTCGGTGATGTGAATAATACCACATTGTTATCATGGAGGGTTAAACATAAAGTTTTAATTTAAATCTTATCTTTCTATGTATGTGGTGCAAGTGATTCTAAAGGCAACAATGATGATGGGAAGAATTTCAATTTATTTGAGCATAGTGTAAAAACCCCAACCTTATTGAATGTTACAATAGTAGTTATTTAACCGATTTCCAGGTCTAAATGATAATGCAGATGGATTAGAATTTAGAACGTTTCCGACACATCATTTGGGCATGAAGTGAAAATTTTCGAAATTGTAAATCAAAGTTCTAATGAATAAAGTGATTTTTTCATTTTGAACCGGGATGGAGGGGTTGCAAAGGATTTTTAAGAAAATTTCATTCTTACACTATAACCCGATATTTGTAGATAATGGGAGATTTAAGTAGTGATTTCCGGATCGAAAATTGGGAGTCTGTAGCCGGGAATTTTGAAATTGGGCCAAATACGAAAATGTCCGAATCAATCATGTAGCCCAACTAAAACTGAAACTGGGAGTGAAACTGGTCCCGCTTGATAGTTTCCAAGTCGATCCGAACGTATCTGATACAATAATACGCTATTGTCCTGATTTCCGATTTTAATAGATTTAACTTTACTTCTGTGATTTCAAAGCTCAATCCACTGGTGAAGGATTTTAATTAGAATATTTCATGGTCAATTTTGGAAGTTTAGACGACTCATAGAATATTTTGACGCTTAATCAAGATAAAGCAAAAGATAAGACAAAAAGGAATAAAATCTGATAAAATGGAGATATTTTCTGGCAGAGCCAATCAAAACATTTCTTAAGGGCTAAGTTAGGGTTTAGGACTATTGGGACTCCAGACCACTGAGGTTCCATGGAACAACGCAATAAAATAAGTTGATTGGCAATATAAAAGAAATGGAGGACCAAATTGTAATTAAAGGAAAGTTAGAATATTTAAATGGGGAGACAAAAATAAAATAATTCATTTGGTCTCTCAAAAGCTCAAGGAACCCGTAGGAGAAGATATAAGAAAGTGGAGAAAGGGAAAGGAGAGAAAGGAGGTATGGCAGAAAGGAAGGGGCGGTATGAGATGTGATTTGCCCTCATTCAAGCTTCAAGTGATCTTCAAGTGGTAATCATGAGAGAGCCAAAGAAACCTGAAGAAACAAGTTTTCACAGGTGGAAAGGTCAGGATGTTTTCCGTTTAATGTCTTAAATTCTATACATGGATGTTAAATTGATGGTATTTAAGGTTTAATTGGTGTTGAATTTAATATCAATTGAGAAAGCCATGGTTTAGGTTAGGTTTTGACAAATCAAGTGAGTATGTTAGGGGTTTGATAGTGAATTGTGTGTGTTGGTTGAAATGGGTATAATGCATCAGATTTAGCGTTAGAGTGAAAGAAAAAATGGTGGAAGAGAAAACACATTTTGGTCAATTTTTGGGCAGCAGTCTCGGTACAGGTATCATCCGTTTTCTGTTTTGACCAGTTTTGGTATTTTGCCATGAACTTGCTCAATTTTGATCCAATTTGAGGATTTAAGTGGCTACATAAAATAGACTTGAAGGAGAACAAAACTTGGGCTGAAGAAGGTATCGCCAAAATTCCCACGATCCTAAGTGGCCTAAAAATTCACTCAAAGTAGGACTGATAAAGCCAAATTGGTCTAGTTTTTGAACATAGATTAGCCCGTTATTTGACGTGAAGAGCTTTATGTTCAAATTGGGTATTCTAATTGAATAGAACCCTTAGTACCTGGATGCAGAAATGAGTATAAGGACATAGTGTCAAAATAAGGAAGTCAAGACCTCGGAAAATGAGTAATACAACTGTTACTAGAAAACTGTGCAAATGACTAGTTGGAAAGAAAATATAATTTTTAGTCTTGATGATCCGATTGATTGATTCCACTCCTAAGTGTTAGACTTAGAGGAATAAGAAACAGAGAATATGGCTGGTGGATTAAATGGAAATTATGTTAATGTGTACTGTGATTTTCTTGGAAAAGGTGAAAAAAGGACTATCTGACGGAACGGAACTCAATCCGAAGTAAGCGGGATTGAAATGCAAACTGCGGGAGTGAAATGATATTTGAAAAAAATGAGTTTTTTAAAAAGTGAATGGTTTTATTTCACAGCTGGAAAGTTTAATGGAAATGTTTATGTACATGTTATATATTATGGAAAATGTTTTATCTTGCATCAATATATATATTTATATGTATGCATATATAAAGTGTTATGAAAGTTTTAAAATGTGTGAAGAATGCATATGTGTTTTAATGATAAAGGAAAGGATATAAAATGTATTTATACATGTAAGGCGAAATATGTATGCATGATGTTAAAGTATTATGAAAGCTTTAAGATGTGTAAAGAATGCATATGTGTTTAATGATCAAGTAAAGGATTTAAATGTGTTTGTTAAATGTATTTGAAGAAATGTTTTACTGATGGTTACCCTAAACCCCATGACTCAAGTATGACCGAGTGATCGCCAAGTACTTTAAGCGTGTAAGGATTTCTAGAGGGTAAAGTTATAGGTTACTAACTGAGTGAGGGAAATAGGTGTCTAGAGTAATATACTTACACGTGATAAAGGTATGGACTGAACCCTATGCAAAAGCGTGTGAGTTTCTCCCAGCCGTAGTGGTTATGACTGAATGTGGACTGCCCTCACCGCGCATTCTAAACTGTTCTGTGTTTATTCCCCGTTCCACACGTAAAGAATGAAAGAAAAGAAATAAAGAAGAAAGGTTAAGGCATAAATGCTTAAAGCATAAAATGAATCTTAAAATGCATAAGTATCTATTAAAGAGTTACTTTATAAATAAAGTTAAACATAAATGGATTTTGAAAACGTATACATTTATTGAAAGAAAGTTTAGTATAAATAAGTTTAAAGTATAAATTGATCCTAATGGTAGGGCATTTATGGAAGAAAGTTTAAAGCATAAAATGTTTAGTAATGTATAAATGATTTTAATTGTATAAGTATGTATTATTTTGCATGTACTAAAATGTTATATTTAATTGAAAATGTACACTCACCGGGCTCCTTTAGCTCATTCTCTCTTTCCGTAGCCAAAAACATTTTCAGACCTGAAGACAAAGGCCGGGATAGATAGTCACCTCGTAAAAGAGTTGAGCCATCAAGAGATCACAGATGTGGACTGTGATTGAAAATAATTTGCATATTGTATAGTGTGAATATTTTGTCATGTTTTGATAAAATTATGCATGGAATTGAATAAGGTTTAAAATGTTTTGATGATCAAGAAATAAATGCATATATATGAATGTGTTTGATTGGGTTGTGACTAGAGTCCCCAATGATGGGGTTGATGAATCAGTTTAGAAGTACTTTAAACAGCCACCTGTGTTCAAAATTGGGAGCAAGTCCTAAAAACAAGAGAGTACTCATCACTTTTCCCTAAAAAAAAAAAATCTATGTTGGAAAGAAAAGCAAAAGAAATTTTTAGCACTGGCTCGCATTATTTTTAAAAGATATGTGAAGAATTGTAGTGCTGGGGTTCGCCCACTTGATTTTAATTTCATGGTTTTATGAAAGTTTCACATTCGTCGGAGGTGTTTATGTCCTCTCTAAGTTCAGCAGGTTAAACCAGTTCCATCCTTCAATAGGGGTGGTGCCGCCTCTCATGAGAGTTAGAGTTTCTCTCAAGAAAGTTCATGAATGGGTTAAGTACATGACCATAAAAGTGCAAGATGAGAATTTTTTTTTTTTGGATACTCATGTGATTAGTGGAAGTGTGTATGTTGTTACCGGCCAGCTATGAAGGAATAACCGGTCTAACTTATAAGCAACTCAGACATTTCAACAGCATTGTGACAATTATACTAAGATAAATTCAATTCAAAGATATCATTTTTACATTACTGATTGTAGTTGCAAATTATTTTTTTATTTTAACCTAGTGGGGATTGTTATATATTTTCATATATTGTTATTAAAAATAAAGTATAAAAGAGTTATATTTTTATAATATTAAGTGTAAAAAGAGTTATACTCAGATGATATTTTTAGTGTAAGAAAAGTTACAATTTTAAGCATCTAATGTAAAAAGTTATTGCACATTCAATGAGGAATTATGATTGTGTTTATCGAGAATAAATTATGTACAAAGGCAAAGCTGGTTTTAATAGAGTGGATTAAATTCAATGACATGTTACAAACTATAGGCTGAGGAAGACCATGAGTTTGTAACATATAAGAGTAAATCATGTTTAATGTGTGCATTAAACATATGAATAAAGTATTGGATTGTTACAAAACTTATGAGCTTGATGAAAATCATAAGTTTGTAACATTTGAGATTAAATATATGTTTAATGTGTGAATTAAACATATATTTATATTTTAGGATGTTACAACTCCACAGGTTATACACAAAAGTCTTCTTCTCTTTGTAATCACATTTTTCTACCCTAAGAATGCTCTATAAGAGTGACTTTTCTTCTTTTGAAATATTATGCAAAAAAGTGAAAAAGCTTGATCAATCCCAAGACTATTTCCCATCTTAACTCTAAAGATTCTCTAAGAGGCGGAGGGAAATGAGGTTTTCTGAAAGCACAGAAACTGTTCGGAGCCTTCTTCTTGTATTCTTCTTATTTCTATTTTCTGTAGATTGTGAGTGCTTTTGTAATTTCCAGTCTATTGTATTGAAAGAGATTTGGAGGTGTTTCTCTTCTCCATTGTATCCATCTATTTTTTTCCAACGCTTAAAAAAAATCTAAACTACTGTCATCAATATCTAGGTGTCATTGAAGTTGTTAGAGAATTAAATTCAAGAAATTTTGAGCCGAAAGCATGGTTTGTCAAAGATGGATGGTGGATGGGTATATTCCTTTTTATCAATGAATGAATGGATGATAAGCTCTTCATGATTCATGAATCAATCCACCTTTGAGAAGGAATGATGTGGAGAAATCATAACGTTAGAGAAGGTGTGGCTTTCAAGTAAACAATTGGAGTATTGATCATCTTGGAAATTTGATGGACGACATTTAACTGCAACCTTGGATATCGATGGTGGTCCAGATAAATTATTTCCTTTGTTTTTAATTCAAAATGGACTCCGTACAAAGAGGTTCTTGTTTTGTTAAATAGAAACCAACCCGACATTTTTTTCTTTTTAATTTATGAAAGAATACTACATAATAGAGATCTTATAAACACGATTGAAAGAGAACCACAATAATCTTCAAAACTAACATTAATCACATCTTTAAGAAAGTTAGACCATCAAACACTCGATTCTAAAATACTAATTAATTTTTTTGCTAAACAATATGTAGTTCTATTTGTTTCTCTATAAACATGTCAACATATATAAATATTTAGAACTTGTACCAACTTCCAAATATCCTCCGTTAATAATATAATAGAATTAGGTATATTAATCTTCCAATTGTAGGTATCTACAACTATTTTAGAGTCACATTCAATCTATAAATTTAGAAAACCATTATTCATGACAACTAATATACCATCTCTTAAAGTAATCCTAAGAGGTAGCTCACTTGGTCTAAAGCCTAAGGATTTACCCAATTATCACCAGTTCGAATATCCTTAGGGCCATTGGAAGTTTACCCGATCGTTAACTTCAAGGCCTCGTGAGATTAGTCGAATTGTGCGCAAATTGACCCAAATATCCACGATTATCATATATATATATATATATCTTAAAGTCGTACATTTAGCAATATTAAATTATGATTTAACTAGACGCCTAAAGGAAAGAGTCGAGATATACTCTGAGAAACTAGAATATTGTAAAACACTTTAGAAAATTCAATTTTTTTTGAAAAGGGTAAGATCAAAATTTCAGAATAGTACAGGTTGAAAACCT
The DNA here is from genome assembly GCA_016808115.1 of Tetrastigma voinierianum. Lineage (NCBI taxonomy): Eukaryota > Viridiplantae > Streptophyta > Magnoliopsida > Vitales > Vitaceae > Tetrastigma > Tetrastigma voinierianum. The sequence continues at coordinate 2,097,248 of JAEQBH010001219.1, forward strand.
CGAATTTTCTAGATCCTTGATGACAAACAGATTTCACCGTTGAATTGCCTTGCGAAATCTAAGTACCAATCCAATTTCACCGATTCCAAGATAGTGGTGGATTTCATGTTTTTCAAGACCTTGCCCGTGACACATGAAGTGGTACCACATGGTATTACCATGTGGATGTCATTTGTCACCTTAGGAGATGGACACATGGAATGATAGCCATGTGATGTAGCAAGTGACACATGGCACTTAGTTAAATGGCTCATGTAGAGCCATGTGTCAAGTTGTGAGAAGGAAGGAAGGTAAGAGGAAGCTTCCTCTCAATTGGGATAAGACAAAAAAAAAAATAATGAGAGGGAGCAAACGACAATTCGGTGAAAAAAAAAGAAAAAAAAAGAAAAAAAAAAAGAAAAGAGAAACGAAAGAAAAGAGAAAAAGAAAAGGAAAAATGGACAAGTGGCAGGTGAAAAGAAGAAATGAGGAAATTTCCCACTTTGATCAAGTCGGTGAGGGAGGTAAAAAAAAAGAAGGAAAACGGGGGAGAAAGAGGGGAAGACAAGGCAAGAGAGGATTTCCCGACGTTCCGACTGTCGAAGCTCAACAGTCCGAGAATTAAAGTTGGTCCATGCAACAAGAGCTACGCGTGGGTACCAAAATTAGAGCGTTTTTTTCAAACTTCAAGAGGTAGGGGTTTTCTCCTACTCGGTTTATTCCTTGCTTAAGGGTCATTCAATGGCTATTTGGTATAGCTCTAAGCGTAGGGCTGGCACCATGATAGTTCGAAACGAACTATGGGTGATTTAAGACCGACGATCAACTGTGATCGCTTTCCGGGGTCACTGCTTTAGGAATTCGCAAGAATCAGGAGGTTGGGGTTGTGTATAGCCTGAAAATGAAATTAATCGATGGTTTGAACCAAACCGCTCATGGTCGTGGAGGGACTAGTCGTATCTCTATTTTCTGCATCTACATCTAGATCATTATGTGTGTGTCATTGCTTCATTTGAATGACAAATGAAATTGAGTTGTGAATGATGTTAATATATGCTTATTTGATGTATTAACATGGATTACATGATGGATGTAATACCCCAAAATATGCTCTAACAGTTTTATAATATGTTTAGGGTATTTTATAGGTATAATTTGAATTTTTCGTAATTTAAATGCAAACATGAAAATGGAGAAACCTGGAATTTGTCCAAGATAAGCAAGGGTAAATTTGTAATTTGTCAAAATAGGATACAAAGGTCATATGATAAAAAGATATGATGCTATTATAGAGATAGGAACACCGATCGCAAATAATGGAGAGATAATGAGGACTCCAGTGTGGTCAAAAGAAGAAAATAAGACCAAAAGTGAGTTAAGCCTGTGTTAGTCTCTCGTTATTTTTGGGAGAGCAAAAAAACGTGAATAGAAGAGGAAGAAGAGGAGAAGAAGAGGGAGAAGAAGAGAAGAGAAAAGGTATGGAATTTGTTAAGTTTTGTATGGATTTTAGTATGGAAGTATGGGCTTTTATGGATTAGTTTAGATTTTGTATGGATATTAGTATGGAAGTATGGGTTTTCATGGATTAGTTTGGATTTTGTATGGAAGTCTAGGTTTTTGTATGGAAACAAGATTTTAGTATGGAATGCTCGACCTGTAAAGGGAACTTTGGATGTGTCATGTTTTGTATGGGGAAAGCAAACAATAAACCAATTTTTGATGAATTTGGGTCTAAAAGAACCCTACTTAGTATATTGGTGGTGTTTTGGATTTGGGTTGGTTGATTGTAATCCAATATTTGTATTAAGAAAATATTGGGATTTTAGGGGAGATGCTGTCAAAATTTCTCCAACTTCGGATGGTCATAATTTCTTCGTCCGAACTCCGTTTCGGATGTTCTTGGACTCTATGGAAAGAACTTTGAGTCTAGAATCCATCCATATCTAGCTTGATAATATTGGAACTCATATTAGGTCCAGAAATCACGAAAATAGTAGGCCCTGCTGGTTGCTCGTAGCCACTATTCATGGGAAGCCTCCAACTTCGGATGGTCATAATTTCTTCGTTTGAACTCCGTTTTGGATGTTCTTAGATTCTATGGAAAGCCCTTTGAGTATAGAATCCATCCATATATATATGGATAATATTGAAACTCATATTAGGTCATGACATCATGAAAACTATATAGGCCCCGGGCCGTTATTCATGCCCACCGCTCATGTGAAGCCCCAATTAACGGTCATACTCTCTTCGTCCGAACCCGCTTTAGATGTTCTGGAATTTTTATGGAAATAACTTTGAGTCTAGAATCCATTCATATATAGCTTGATGATATTGGAACTCATGGTCTAAATCAATGGGGCAAGCAGAGGTCACTGGTGTCGTCAGCCACCGCTCATAGGAAGCCTCCAACTTCTGGACGGTCATAATTTCTTTCTTCGCTCTAAACTCCGCTTTTGGGCTATTGACCTTATGGAAGCCCTTTGAGTCTAGAATCCATCCATATATAGCTTGATGAAATTGAATGATAGTAAATAGTCTTATACATACATGGTAACCATAGTCATTCATGCATATAATGAGATATGAAAAAATATGCAAAGATACAAATAAATGATTGTAAATATTGCATATGATTACCGGATGACAATAATTATTCGAATAGTGATATGTAATCGTAAATATAAAATACACATGGATTGTCTCGCTTAGAACCCGGCAGAGGATAGACGGGATGCCTATTAGTGGTGCCGTTTGGTGTATGATACCGATCAATCGTCCCGTTTGGGTCATTACATTCTTCAGCCCATAGATGTTCATTGTCTCGTACAATGATAACAGCGCCTTCGGGCTCTTATAGATGGTCATTGTCTCGTATAATGATAACAACGCCTTTCTCGGGGCTCCTTATAGACCACCGTTGCATGAGTACAGCCGCTGGGTCTCTTATAGTTTCCCTTCATCCACTTCTAAGGTTTATGGTGCATGAAACATAAAAACAAACATCGAATGATGATATATGAAATGATATGATATATAAAGAATCACAGCACACAAGCGATGACAAGTGTATTGTAGACAAGAACATGAAGTGTAAATGATAAGAAATGAAACATGGTATGATAAGTAAATATGAAATATGTATAAGCATGTTTAGATGATATGGTATGTTAGATGTGTATAATGTAGTAGACGTGTGATGACCTATTAGAGGTCATCCATATGTATTAATTCCCACTAAGCTATAAGTTTAGCACGGGTGTTTCATCCGTGTTGGTACAGGAGAAGCAAAAATGAGAAGTCCGAACACTCCACATAAGCAACTAAGGCCAACACACTACTAGGTGCCCACTAAAGGCCTTTTGGTCGATTTTTGTATATGTTTTGTTTTTTGTAAACAATGTAACTGTTGTAAATGTTGAACATCCATATGGAGCTTCAGATATTTTGTAATCCGGTCGCATTAATATAAGCATGTTAAATGTTGAATATTATATGAATGAACAAGCTTAAAGGTTATAAGTTTATAAAAATAAAATAAAATGATACCCGCCACTGATACCGCAGCCAGTTAAAGTGTCGCAATGGATGTAAATTATATGTAGAAAATGTGATTTTCCATGATTTATTGATGTTGCATGTAGCACTCATCATGCATGTAGCATGAAATGGTATTCTGCATTTCATATGCACTGGGACACCGTATGGTATTGGGTGTGAGTGCATGGTAGAGATCGACACTATGTTTGGTGTTCGATGGTATGTCGTGAGTACATAGTTATGATTCTTGGTGAATGGGTGGTGAGCTCGATAATGGGACAATGTCCAAGAACATGAGTTTCATGGTTGCATAGCATTAAAAGGCAAAATACGTGTGTCATGGAGTGTTGGGGTAGATACTTCAAAGGTGAAAGACCCAAGGTTATTGAGGTTAGAAGACATGATCATCGCGTGGATGCACCATAAAATATTTCCAAATGAGGCAAGGCTCACAGGGTGTGAACTCCAAAACTGCATGCCCATTACAAATGAATAAACATTAATGGAATTTGATCAAATCAAATGAACATTGGAGGTTTGTCCAATGGGTTATGAGCTTTAAAAACAAATAGCTTTTGCTTTTGGAAAAAAAAAGGGTCATTGGGTGAAACGCCAATGACAGGTTTTTCACACTTGGCATTTGCATGTGTGAGGAGCCTGACCCGGATGGATAGCGAGTCACATTCTCATCCATGGCATGACATTCGAGAGAATGTGCATATTTTACTTGAATGTGTGCCTACAATGCATATGCACTTAGGTAGGAGTAGCCCTTGTGGGAGAATCTTCCTATATCAAGCATTGCCTACCTCGTCATGAAAACATTTTCAAAATGGAGGTACACTAGGAGGTGGACACATTTGAGGTCTTAGTTGGGAAGAAGGCCAGATTTTGTCTTTGTTATATAATTCATAAAATTCAGGACAGTTTATCCAGTTTTGTATATGTAAATGATAAGTTTTGTAATAAAAACTTATTTAGACTTGTTCAATAATGTGTTGGAAAGTTTTCCCATGTTTTATGCTGCCTGTATGATATTTATAGAGGCAAGAGATTGGAATTAAATGGTATCAGAGAGAGTTGAGGTGCGTGAAAATGCCAAAAAATAGGCTACTACATGTTTTGGTCACGACAGGGGATTCCTGGTCACAACAGAGTACAGGAAATGCCAAGAACAAAGCATCGCTGGTTTTAGGATTGCATGCGGAATTGTGTCAAGGACAGAGCTATTGCTCTGTGGTTGCACAGAATTCCCGTGCTGCGACACTCGCTCTCAGATTTTGCTAATAAAAAGTCAGTCGAACATGGCTTTCTTTGTTGCGACAGTTCTAGCCCTCAGTGACGATGTTGCAGAGGCTCTTTGTCGCATTCAAGATGACCAAGGCGTTAGGTGTGCTGCACAGGCTTGGCTTTGGGCAAGGAATTTCATATCGCGATAGAGTATTTTATATCGCAATAGAGTCAAGACCAAGGGTTTTTCTTGTCACGACGGGGTATTTTTATGCCTCTATGTTGCGATAGAATATTCTTATGTCGTGACAGAGTTTTGGCCAAGACCAGAGGGTTTCTTGTCGCGACAAAATATTTTTAGGTCACGACAAACTTTGGCCAAGACAAAAAAGCTGTGACGGCCCAAATCCCGGGGGTCCATTGACTACCCGTCAACTCGAGGAAACACTCGTGAATGTCGGGTGAACCGACATCTCTCACGAAAATCGAGCAGAGTCTCCTTTGTACGGAGAGCTCTACCCTTAGTACATAACCCGTATATAACCTCGGCCCTGTCACAACATCAAAATCCAACATGAGTAATACGACTACTCGGGTTTCACAACAATACTCATCATAATACATCAACTATATCCAATAGTTTCAAAAGAGTTAATAATTTCTCTTTTATACAACATATATTAAAATGTAACATTCTAATATATATACACAACTAAAACGCCAAAGCCACAATCCGACTCTCTTCTAAACGGCCTCTAGGATGAGCCATCTCCTATGCCCCGTACTAAAAATGATATCCTCGACACAGGCGTAGCTATCGCTCAAGAGTGGAATCACCCTAAATGGCCATCCACCATGCATATGCAATGTCTGGGGAATAAACACACATTCAAGCAAAATACACATGATCTTACTTGAATGTCTATTGATCAACTCATACCCCGAGTCCTCATCGACTCCCTCACACCCGGGGCTTTCATGTATATGAGAAAACTAATTTCAAACAGTTATTTGTTTTAATTGTGGTCAACCCTCCTGATCTAAGTGAGAGAAAGTAGTGGACCTGCCTCCGATGTTATATTTAGTAGACTACCCTCCCCATGTATATCAATTGGGCCGACTCTTCATTTATATTTTTTTATATGGACTACTCCGATATCATCAATCAATGACTGACGATTGATATTTAATATGGACTACCCCTCCGATAATTATTAGTCAACCCTCCGAAACAATCCCTGCAAGACCACCCCCATGCACTCACTCATCGCTCTGTGGTGCCCCAAAGGCATATGGAAATGCATGATGCCAATTCCAATACAATCATATAACACATGTAAATATATCATCATGCATACAGACTGCTAATTTAAATCACACAAACATGTTATACCTCACATTCCATCACACCAAAAATTAGCTCTCATGGGCTAATAATCAAACACGAGCAATTCAATGGAATATCATCAAATCACGCTTTCACACAAAATTAGTTTCTCGCGGTCACTATTCATATGAACAAGAAAACCCGGTTTACTGTCTGGCCCACTCATCAAATCATCTAAGCTCATACTTTGTGAACCCGACTCTACGACCATTTCCGCCTCATACAAACCAACACATGAGCTACTGACAAAGACATCCAATGAAATTTAAACCGCGTCACTACTGATCGCACGACGGCTTCAAAATTTACAATCTTGGCCCCAAGTCAGGATCGATCAAACGGCCGCTCAAGCCTCATCCAACCAGAATATAATAAACACTTAAATAAAGTGTAAAACCCAAGTAGGATAAACTTCATCTGGGCGAGTTTGTCGAAACCCTTAAAACCGGAGTCCACGCGCCAGTTCTCTTCCACGGTTGAGCAACTTCTCCTTCTTGTCACAAATCTCGATGGTCCGATTCTGAATCGAGAGAGAAGGTACACCACCTTCTCTCTCTAAATCACTACAAACCAAAGAGCTAACGCCAATTCCCTTTCTCACGTTTTGGTCTTCTTTTTGTTGGAGAAGACAACCACTATTCTAACTTTTGTCTTATTATCATTTAAGACAATTTATATAATGCCATATATGTCCTTACCTCGATTTTCGACATTTGGCAATTATCTCACTTCTCTTCAATTTCAACAGTTTACTCATGCAACATGTATAACACGTGTACATGTTATATGTGACTTTTGTGAGAGATCTCAAGTCGCTTTCCTAAGACCAAACTCTATGCCTCGAAAACATGTAAATTCCGACTCGTCTCACCACGAAATTTGAGTTATGGTAGCTAGATTTACGTAGAGACGGCCTAACGGTGAATCCATTTCGTCACCAATCTAGAGAATAAATTGATTTAACCAAAATTACAATTTTGTAACCAAATTACGCCGTCCTTTCCTGTAGAAATTGAAATTTCTCGGGTCTTACATTTTCCCCTCCTTAAAAGGAATTTCGTCCCGAAATTCTGGACAATCACAACACAACACATGCATATGCAACGTGCACTCTACCATGCATGTAAACTAGTCATTTAAATATTAAACGACTAAACCACGTACCTTCATCCCTAAATAAGAAGGGATAGGTGGCCCGCATCGTGTCCTCGCGCTCCCACTTTGACTCCTCCAATTCACTTCCGTCATAGCACCTCACTAGCCTCACGGTCTCAGATCAGAAACCTGATCACTACATCCAAATTTAATATCGGGCCCTCCTCGAAGGTCCCATGATCAGTGTCAACCTCAATATATCCCCAATCCACCACATGAGCTGGATCTGGAGTATATTCGGGCTACGGAGATGTGAAACAACGTGGACACTGACACAGGCGTAACGCCAACCGGGGCACGCAGTCAAAGGCTTATCCCCCGAGTATCCTCGAAAGGCCTCGACGAATCTCTAGCGATACTTCCCACGCCAAACCCCGACCACTCCCCAGCATCACCCCAAGAAGACGTGATCCCCAACCTCGAACTCCTGCTGGTCGACGCACATCAAAGATAGCTCTCTCTCGCTCTTAGCCCAGCCATGAGAAGACGCCGTCGATCAAGCTCACCTTCTCTAAGGTGTCTCTAATCGATCAAGACCACTGATTTAGCTCTCTCCCACCTCGTCCAACATAATCTGATCTACATGGCCTCCCATACAATGCCGCCCCATATGGTTTCATCCGTATACTCGCTTGATAATCGTTGTTGTAGGCGTATGGTAAGTGCTCTTCCCAACACCCTTATGATCTTAGACACATGCCTCGTATGATGTCCTCTAAAACTCGTGAGCGCTACCCTCCCGATCGACCATCCGTCTGGAGGGTGGAAATATGTACTCATAGTCAGAAGCCTATAGCCTGAAACTATTCCAAAGGCCAGAACCTAGGATCCCTATCCGACACTATGGATACTGACACTCCATGTAGCCGACTATCTCTCGAATGTACAACTAAGAGAATCTCTCCAATGTGAAGGTCATCTGCACGTTAGAAATGTACCGACCCGAGCCGTCCACTATCACCCATACCACATCATGTCTCCGCGACGTCCGCGCGGGTCACAAAATGGTCGCGATCGCTCCCATCACCACACTTCCAATGGCCGCGTAGCCCCGCCGAACCGTGTCTCACCTCTTAACTCGCCGATACGCCGAGACGCCGCCGCAGACAAAGTCCCCTACGTGTCTCTTCATCCCGCCTGAAGATAGACCGCGACGGTCTTGGTGGCATCTTCGTACACTGGATGCACGGAAAATCGAGTAGTGAAACTCCCGAGAATCTCCTCTCAAAATCTACCAATCCGGGGAACCACTTATATCGAAGACTACCATCTCAGGTGGGATGGTCCAGACTTCGCTACCCGCACTGACCGTGACCTGGCCCCGATGGACACTATCTCGCCCCACCGACCGTAATCACTCGCCAGCCACAGACTGGAGCTACCAAACTCCCAATGTAACCGAGTTCGCCAGCAATCGCAGAAATCTAAACGTCTCTGCTACTTCGAAAGTATTCACAGCACCCGAAGCTTATAAGTACTAGCAAACGCCCTCGCGACTTTCTTTGATCGAGTGCATCAGCCACCACATTTGCTCACTGTGACAAACGTGCAAAGTGAAGTCATATAATCCTCTGTGGATTCCATCCATATGCTGCCTCATCGAGGTCCCACCGCGTGAAAAATATACTCGCACTTTATGGCTCAACATACCTAACTCATCGCCATATAAGCAAAGGGGTTTCAAATCTTGGCAAGGCGAAGACCACGGCCGCCAACTCTAAGTCATGTGGGTAATTTCGCCTGCATACTTTAACCGACGGAACCATAAGCCACTACCCTCCAGACTACATCAACACATCCCAAATCCAAAAGACTGAGGCATCACAATACATTGAGGTACCATTTCCTGGTCTCCCGGGACTATCAAGATAGGAGCTGTAGTAAGTTTCCTTTTCAAATCCTGGAATGCCTCCCCACATCAGTCATCCCAATCAAACTTGACCCCTTCCAGTCAACCCATCAGAACGCTTATTCGGAGAAATCCTCAATGAATCTCCCACAACTACCAATCCCAAGAAACTATGTGATCTCACACCCGACTTTTGGCCCTCCTGTAACTCATCACGGCCTTAATTTCCAGTCCATCGACAGTTTAATGTTGACAATTTTCAAATAGTCCAATCTCACCCGTAGTTCAAACCGCACTTAATGAACTTAGCGCATAACCGAAGATCTCTCAAATAATCAGAAACGATCCTCAAATGATACTCATGCTCCCACCGATCGAGTAGATCAAAATGTCATCCAAGAAGACTACGCATAAATCGATCTAGATGATAGGCTGGAACACCATGCATGAGATCCATGAATGCCGCCGCACATTCGCCAATCCAGCGGCATCACCGTGAACCAAAGTGCCCATATAATCACCGCCTTAACGCCTTAGATATCCATCTCCCTAACCTCAACCATGGTAACCAAGGCGAAGGTCTATCTTGAAGTAGACCTCGGTTCTCTCTCAACTCATCAAACAAATCACACCTCCCTGCAGAATGGGTACCATTCTGATCATAACTCCGTTCAACTGTCGCGAATAACGACAAATGAAGGGTTCTGGTCTCTTCTTCGCAACAGAACCGAGCGCCCCATGGTGAAGTGCTCAACCACGAATCCCTGGTCCGAAGAGGGGCCCTCGTGAGGGGCCAGACTCGGGCCCCGCAACTCAACCTGGTCATTCGGCGCGAGTCATGTAGACGGCTAATGCACTCGTGGAGCAACTCGACATCAGTCTACATCCCCGGCGCAGGTAATCTCGTAACTCATCCGAAAACGCCCTCGTACTCGAACTACTCGAGACTAAGTCCTAATCTCACCATTCCTCCGTGGTAAGGCTTGCTAGCCAACTCGCTTAACCCACCCTTACAATACTGGACTCCAGATACCGCTGGGTCTCGGGGAAAATGTCATGCTTATCCCCCCTGAAACACAACACGAGTACCGTCCTGCGCATAGGCGGTAGCCCTCCTATGCTCACAATCGATACGACCCTGTAAGTTGTCAACCAATCCATCCCCAGGATGACATCGAACTCGATATGTGTCCATAATCCTCGTGCCGTCCACTAAGGCAGTCCCCCGAGATCTCCAACCCGCAACCACCATATCATCCCCTCAGGGTGTCCCCACGCACAAAGGCCTTTGCTGTCCCAACCCTGCGCCCAATCCTCTCTCTATGGTCGTGGTCGTCCCACCATGGAGTCCATATCCTCGTAGCGGTTCTGCATCCCGCCCGACGGACAACTTCACCATTCTCAAATCTCCTAACTCGCTGCATATGGCCACATATCAACAAATCGGGCCAAATTTTCCGTGAACCTAGCCACATAATCCATCACGCCATCGCCCTCGTCAAATTTAGGAACCTCGAGCCTTCGCAGCCTGGAAAGTACGTACACATGAACAGCTCCTGAAACTCTGCCCATGTCATAACCTCTAAGTCTCTATAGGTCGTTGCCCATTTCCACCATACTGGCTCACCCCCAGTGAACCACCTAGTCTAACCCGGTCGCACGAGGTAATCTCCATAGCCTCTAACACCTTCTCCATCCCCAGATGAACCAATGGTCTCGCCTACCTGATCTCCTCCCCGTGAATGCCTGGAGGATGATGCGCCAAACCTCTGGAGGTTACTTTCAGACCCCTCCGACCACCCGATATACTAGTCCTGCGGTGATAGTGTACTACCGTAATACCTATATAGCCCTCGCAAAGCCCACACATCAAACACCGTGGTGTCCGACTGCACCTCTCGACGCCCTCTATGTCCTCACCCTCACTAGCCATCTATATAGACAACGCTCTATGGCAAGTTAATCTCACACAAAGATTCTAAGGCATAAAACACACTAGACACTTATTCATACACATAAATCAAGTATACACATTGTCCTTGCATTTATGCACGCGAGGCAATCAATTATACATTTGCTTTTATCAACAAAAATTTCATTTTTGAAAATATTTTTTTTTCGAAAATTTTGTCTCATTTTATTTGATTTGATTTTATTTAATTAAATATTTTAAAATTTTATTTCGGAAAATTTGTGATGAATAAGGAAATGATGAACAATGACTCGTAATAAGATCGAGTCCAAAACCCGGTAAAAATCGAAATGACCGAGCCAGCATGCTGCACTAATCTCTCGCCCACCGCCAGACACGCCAGCCTCGCCGCCAGAGCCGCAGTGGTCATCAGCGGGCAGGTCCGCCGCACGGCCGAGCCCCGCCATGCGTCGCAGCCACAAAGTTGTTGTATCGCTGGCCCCGCGCCCCCCTCAGGCGCCGTGCTGCGCTCCATGCCCCGCGTCTACTCCCTCGCGTGGTCGCGCGCCGACCCACACTCACGCCTGCAACAGGCTCCTGCAAATACGATCGCTCATCACAGGTCATCAGGCGCCCGCCTCGCGCCGCCCAAATTCACCACTCACACGATACAAATTTGTATCGTGACTCACCCATCAAACTTCCTCATTGGTCATAATATTAATCTCTATTGTATTGCGATACAATTTGTCTCCTTCACCCTTCCGCTTCTATTGCAATACACTCCAAAGGTATTGCAACCCAAATTCAAATCTCTCCAAGTTTTCCTTCTTAATACAATATAGTGTACTGGGTAAATACAATCTTTCCCCAAAGCCAAATACTGCACCTCTATCATAAATACATCAATTCACCTTGCAATACAACTCCTTAAACCAGCCACTCTAGGCCCCACTCCGGGTGGTCACGATACAAGGTTGTATTGTGACAGCCTTATAGCTCAAACAAGCAAGAGCTCCATTTCAGATCTGCACCAATATTTTTTTTTTTTTCGTTTTTTTTTCTCAAGAATCACATCGAAATCACAAAAAAAAAACATATCCATCCATTCTTTTTTTTTTTTTCATCCAAGATAATTCAAATAATTTGCTAAAATTTATTTTCTTTCATTTTCTTTAGTTTTCCCTACTATAAAATTTTAGAAAATGATTTTCCCTCTCTAATAATTTTTTTTTCCGTAATACTTCAAACAAATTTATAAATTTTTTTCTTTTATTCGGACTATTGCTCCAAAACATTTCTCAAAACCTCATGATCCAACACTAAACCTAGTGTTCAACCTTAAAATTTTATTAAAATTTCATTATCCTTCAAACCAAATAAATTGAACATAATTTATTTCATTTAGTTTCCTTTTCCAGTTTTACTCACTATAAAACTCTAAAAATATTTTCTAACACATCAATGTGCTAATCACTAAGCACACATAAACAATCTCAACACATAACAACCGTGTTATGCATACATTTTTTTTTTCATACAACAATCCATCAAGTCACATAACATACATCTCATGTTATACACACAATCACAGCAAACACCATGCACATGCAAGAATTTATTCCCCGTGATGTCCTAGGTTATTCCCGTGATGTCCTAGATAATCACATACCTAACCTACATCAAATCACCCAATCGTGATGATACCTAAACCCAGCCCTCAGCATTCCGTGATACCTAAGCTTCCGATAACACGCCAGACGCCCCAAACTTCGGGTCCGCTGATCACCACAACCCATCGGAAAACACTTCAGAATGCCTGGGGGACCACATCTCAGACTAAAATCGTGTAGAGTTCCCTTGTACGGAGGTTTACTCCCAGTACATAACCTCGCATTGATAACCTGGTCCCAACAACATCAAAATCCAAATACATGAGCACACATCACCTGGGGCCCAACAACAATACTCATCATAATACATCAACTATATCCAATAGCTCAAAAGAGTTACTAATTTCTTTATATTAACATGATATTAAAATGCAACATTCAATATGACATTATCAACTGCGCCAGGTCATAATCCGCTTTCTTTCTCAACCGTCCAGATGTCGCCCTCATGCCGGGCCCTCGCGACTAAAAACGATATCCTACGTGCGATTATCACAAGAGGGAATCACCCAAACGGTTACCACCGGCATATGCAATGCTCCAAAATAAACACATCCAAGCAAATACATGATCTTACTAATGTCTACATGATCAACTCATGTCCCAGTCCACCGACTTCACACCCGCCTAAGCTACGTACGAGCACTAAACAAAGCACGGTTTTAATTCAGTCAACCGATTCAAGTAGTGACCGTCGATAAGTCATATTTAGTAGACTACCTCCCATGTATATCAATCAACAACTCGACGATCATATTTTTATATGGATCATCCGATATCATCAATCAATGACTCGACGATTGATATTTAATATGGACTACCGATAATTATTATTAGTCAACTTCAAACACCCCCTTAAGACTACCCATGTGCACTTACTCCTATCGCTCTAGGGTGCTCCTAAAGGCATATGGAAATGCATGATGCCAATTCCAATACAATGATAACATTACGTAAATATATCATCATGCATATATTCATTAATTTAAATCACACAAACATGCTATGCAATTTCACATCTATCGCACCAAAATTATTCATGGCCATTAATCAAACACGAGCAATTCAACTTGAATTATCGCATCAACCACTTGCCACACAAAATTGTTCGTCACTATTCATATGAACAGAAACCTCGGCTTCATCGTTCGCCCACTCATCAAATCATCGGTTCACTTTAGAACTCGACTTACTACATTTCGCCTCATACAAACTAATAATACATGATTTATTTGACAAAGACAATCCAACACCAAACTAAAGAAAGGTTTCAGCCACGGACTCCATCGCATTTGGGCTTCCAAAATTACAACAATTCCGTCCCAAGTCAGACCACCAACGTCGTCAAGGCCTCAATCCAATCCTAATGGAGAAACACTAACAGTGAAACCCAAGTGATACCCCGTGAAATGAACAAACTCTAAACCGAGTCCACGCGTTGTCCTCTCCACAGAGATAAATTTTCCTTTCTTGGGTTCACAATTCGTGACGGTCCGATCTCCCGAAAACCTAGAGAGAAGGTACACTTGTATCTTCTCTCTCTAAATCATCAAAACCAGTAGCCACTGCCGATTCCCCTTTCTCATGTTTTGGTCTTCTTTTTGTTGGAGAAGACAGCCACTATTCTAACTTTTGTCTTATAATCATTTAAGACAATTTCTATAATGCCATATATGTCTCATTTCGATTTTTGACATTTGGCATTATTCGCCTTCCATTTCATCATTTCTACTATGCAACATGTATAACATGTGTACATGTTATATGTGACTTTTGTCACATCTCAAGTGGTTTCTTCCAAGACCAAACTCGATGCTCGAAAAACGGTAAATTCGATCGCCGGAATTCGACTAAATTCGCCACGTGGTAGTTAGATTTCATGAGACGTATTCCAATCTGAAATCTCGCTTTCATCATCTGAGATCCAAAGAATAAATTTCATATTTTTTTAACCGAAATTACAATTTGTAATCAAAATTAAGATTTTGCTATTTTCCCGTAAACTCAATTTCTGGTCTCACATGAGTGTGGGACACATTTGAGGTCTTAGCTGGGGAAGAAGCCAGATCTTGTCTTTGCTATGCAATTCATAAATTTAGACAATTTTTATCCAGCTTTAGTGTAAATGATAAGTTTTGTAATAAAACTTATTTAGACTTGTTCAATGTGTTGGAAAGTTTTTCTCTATGTTTATGCTGCATGTATAATATTTAGAGGCAGAAGTATTGAACTAAAATGCATTGGGAGAGAGTTGGAGTGTGCAAGTGAAATGCCAAAAATAGCTATCGTGATGTTTTAGTCACGATAGGATTCGGTCTAACAGCACACAGGAAATGCCAAGAACAAAGCATCAGCTGTCTTTAGTCATGGCTGTGGAATTCTCGCTACGACAGAAAGCATTACGGTGTTATATGAATTCAAGCCGCGCACGGCTCGTGGATGGCAATAAAAGTCATCGCAATACGGCTTTCTCGTTGGCGTATTACGGGTTCTAGTTCTTGCAGGACGCATACCGCATTTAGTTTCGTCGCCACCAAGACGCCACCAAGGCAAGAGCGAAAGGGTCGCGACGGGCCGCTCAAGGCGCGAATTTACATCGCCAGAGCATTTTTATAACGCCGGCAGAGCTTAGTCGGGACCAAGGTGCTGGTTAAGACGGGTATTTTTATAGCCGCTATGTTGCGAGTAGAATATTTCTATGTCGCGATGTAGTTTTCGCTAAGACTAGAGGGGCTTCTCACGCGACAAACATTTTTAGGTCACAATCTCTTGGGCCAAGACAAAGTAAGCCATACTAAGTGACAATATTTTGTGTCGCAACATGGTGTGGCCAAAGACCAAGGGGCCTTGTGTTGCGACAAAGCAGTTTGTGTTGTGATAGAGCTTGGCTGAGGCCAATGAATTTTATGTCATGATAGGAATATTTTATGTCATGACAGGATTTCATAGAGTGCTGCAACAGCATTTTATGTCGCAACCTGGGCTACAGAATAGAGATCTTCTTGTTCACATAAGGGTTTTGTGTCACGGCTGTGAGTTGGCAGTAGCAGTTTTTGTCACGACAAATGTTTTTGCGTTATGCATTGAGTCGCAGCCTTATGAGAGGGCTTTGTGTCGCGATCGAGTATTTTTATGTCGCCGACCCGAGTCATCGAGGTGCGATGAAAATTATGTCGCATCAGAAAGCACCCTACGTCGCTGGTCAGAGCTGGCTAAGGAAGGTGAGAACTATCACGACAGGATTTTATGTCGCGACGCAGCTTGGGCCATGATTTAAAGCTCCGCCAGACACGGCGAGTCATGGCGTTATGTACAAATACGCCTTGGGCACGCACGAGGCACGCCGCCGATAGGGAATCTTGTCACCCTCCCCAGCCGCGACGTGACTTGATAAAAAGCCAAAAAAAAAAAGGACCCTCTGGATTTTCAGCTAAACTATATACTCCTTTTTGTGATCAAACAAAGGACATGATTGGTCTATAAAAAAAGGTCCGAGAGCATCTCCATATTTGAAGATTTACTATTCATATCTTTAAATATAAAGATGATGAGACTCATTTAAAAAACACTAGTCCTATTATTTTATTATTATGTTATTATAATAATAAAATAATTATTTTAATAATATTTTCTTTTTATAACTTATTTTTACTTTTCAAAATATTTTTATTATTTATTATTTTATTATTTTTTAATTATTTTCATATACAATATAGTAAAATAATTTTTTAATATATTTAATAATAATTTATTTAATACTTTATAATTTTTTTTTAAGATAAAATAAATTTAAATAATTAAATTTATTTTTTTGTAAGCAATGATATGTTAAATATATTTTTATTATTTTCATTTATATTGAAATGAAGATTATTAAGTTGGAATTGATATAAAACATTAAGATTTTAATTAATAAAATACAACTTCATATTGGATAAGAAAAACATAAAGATTATATCCACATATGGAATGTTAATCAATATGACAATGGAAAATTATGAAAGTGCAATTTTTACCATCATATTAGTTTTTGCATTTTATTTTTATCATTTGGTTATAATTTTAATGTAATTTCATTATGTAGCTTATTTTAATGTTGTTTTACACACTACTAGAAATTTGATATTATGCGACTACGTTATTCATCCCAAAAACAATATTTCTAGTCGCAAATAATAATCTGCAACCAAAATATATTGGTCACACAATCTAGTAGAATATATTAGTTTTTGCGACTAACATAAGGTGTATTGCAAATAATACATATTTCTATGACTAGTCAATGAGTGATCATAGATCATAGGGCATCTTGTGACCAATTTTACGATTAATCAATGAGTGGTCATAGATCGTAGGGCATCTTGAGATCACTTATCGCTTCCCTTGCTAAAATGTCATACTTTTGTATATTACGTTATAATTCTTCTCATAGATTTTTTTTTTTTTTAGACTACCATAAGTTTCTTCAAAATTATTATACTCGCTCTGGCGACTAATCAATGATATCAGTAGATCGCAAGGTGGATTTTTATGCACTACTTCCTTTACCGCTCTCATAAAAATATCATACTCTTTAGAGACATGTTACAATATTTTTAAGTAAATTATAATTTTTTAGACTAACATAAAGTTCATCATAATTAATATACTGCCTACCTAATTAATCAATAAGGTCACAGATTATAAGATGTTTGAGAATTAAAACAACTAGTCCTCACAAAATATCAAACTTCCAAGGACAATTCATAATAATTTTTTTATATTTTAGTATTTTCTCGTAACTAATATAAGATTTATCATAAATAGTAATACATTTTACAACCAAGCACAATCCGGTCACAGTCAATATCTTATACCAAGCAATGGTATACAACAAAATTGCTTTCGGTCATAAATAAATAAAATATTTAACTGATCTACACAAATTAGCGATCAATTATTAAAGTTCATCGTAGAAAATTGGAATCAATGACTAGTATTGGCTGATCGTAAAAACTTTGGACACTGAAAACCAAATTTCTTGTAGTGACATTCTAATGTAATATTATGTTTTATAATATAATTTATTAGTTTCAAAAGAATTTTTAGGTTTTTAATATATTTTTATTTATTATAATTTTATATTTATATTTAAATAAAAATAAAGTTATTTCATATATTACATTCTTAAAATATTTTAATTTTAACAAAAGAATGAATAGCATTTGAGTTGAGGCCAGAGACTCATCATGGAGATACTCAATGAGTCATTTATTTTCCGACAAATTGATAATGAGCACGTAATTGAAAGTGATTTTAATGAAAATAAAATCTCACCAATGACCAGATTTCAATTTACTCCTAACTAAGGTATTTCTTTGATTTCCTAAAAATATTTTATTTTTCAAAAAACACTTTAAATATTAAAAAGTAAAGGATTTTTTTAGATAAGTTGCGCTTAAAAAGGGATTAATATTTCGATTTTTGTAGAAAACAAGAATGATAAATTTAACTTAAAGTGTGATGCCCTAATCCGGGGTCCGTTGACACCCACAACTCATGTGGAAGATTCCCGTGAATGTCGGGTGTAACCCAAGACCACGCCCATTGAGTCCATTCTTCCTGTGGAGCACTGTGTGGATTGACCAAAATCTCAGCAAAGTCTCCTTTGTACGGAGCTCTAAATTCCAAAATACAACTCTCATCAGTAAATTTTCATACATGGCAACCTATCCCACACATACAACGACCACACCAGTCCACACTATCGAGTAAAATGGCCACATAGGGCCTATTTACCCATACTCAAACACATAAGCACATGACTAAAGGACCATAGTCCATAAGAGTTTAAATTTACACCACTCTTATACAAAACATATATCAAAATTAAGAATTCTAATACATGTTTTATAAAATATAATCAAAGCCATAATCCGACTCTGGCTCTCATTATCGACCTTTAATGAGCGCCATCTCTACATCTCCCAGATCTGAAAGGGGTCCACAACCCAGCGAGCCAGGCTCGGGGAGGAAATCCCACAAGGGCTACTTCCCACCTGGTGACATGCAAGGTCATGCCAAGCACATTCCAACCACGCCACAGGTCAATCCTATAATGGAATCTACATGACATGAATGAGATGCTACTCCTCATGATCCCCATACCAAGTCCCTACTAACTTCTCCTCAACATGCACATGCCTTGTATGAAAAATAATTCTTTCAAAACAAAGATATTTGTTCTTTATTCGTGGACAACCCTCCGATATTAATTAGTGACATATACTCTGATAATTTTACTTTGTGACAACCTTCTCCAATATATAATAGTGATATACTCGATAATTTATTGTGTGGAATACCCTCCGATATATAATTTGTTGGACATACTCCAATATAACCGCTTATTTAAAAGCCATGTTAGGTAAACTTCCGATCATTCATTATGCAACCTTTAGGACTTTGTCCTTCAGACTAAACCAACATCGACACTAAAACATAATAATGATTTTCCTATGCACTTCACACCCATTTCATGCGATGTACTTGCATAAATGCAATGCAATATGCCATTGCCTATAACTAGGCTACATATGAGTGCTATATGTACATGCCTCATGCATTTCCAACCCCATGCATCAATTGGAAAGTTATATCAATGAACATATAAATTCCAAGTATCCATATAATGTATCTATGCTAACATATCATCATACGCATACATTATTCACATCATAAGTCATTACCACTCGAGTAAAGACATTATTTAACCCCAGCCTAATTATGATATATCAAGTCCATTAGTAGTCATAATACTGCCATGCAATGGCCTCAATCATACACAAATCCTGCATTTCCCTGGTCTCATGGATAATGATATCAACATGCATATAATCTCACCAACCAACATACACCACTTCAATATATTAGACTACACATCGGGCCATCACAACCCAAGAAATCTGAATACTTGGTGCTAATTAAATTTTCTGTAGGCCAGGTACAAAATGCTATTCACAAATATATGGCTTTATTTTCCTCAGACTCATGGTTTTTTCTAGAGTCTAGAACACAACAATCAAAGTTTGACGAGTTATGAAGGCCGTCTAGTGTTAGAGGTTTTATATGAATAAAGATTTACGTGCACCATTAGTGGGCCTACTATTTTTCATCTTTTTTTGACATAATATGAGTTCAAATTGCATTAAGCTATATATGGATGGATTCTCTAGGACTCAAGGATTTCCTATAGAATCTGAACACACGACTGGGAGTTCGACTAGAAAGCAATATCGCCCAAAGTTGAGGCCTCATATGAATAGTGACTTATGTGAACCCGGCCAATGTGTTTTCCGTTCTAAACGCCATCCAAATGCACCCAAGGCTCAACCAAGACCAAAACGAATCCTATATGGAAAATAAACCCGATTAGGAAGGTTCCTTACCTTCAGCTACGAGCACAGATCTAAGGAAGTCCTCATGATTACTTCACGGCTTTCAATTTTTGAACCTCCTCAGGTGAAACCTTGGTGAAATCCTGAGTTTTCAAGATTCATCACAGAGTCTCGTTGAGTACTTCGACTTTAAGTCTTGGCTCAACGGATTCCGACCACCTGATCTCCGTAGATCATAGAGAGAAGGAGGAGTTTCTCTTCTTTCTCTCTCTAACTCACGCCCACTACTGAAATGGGAGAAAAATGTGATTTTTCTTCTCTTTTCCCCTTTTTAAGTTTAAGTTGGATGCGGGGCCCACTTCGCTCCACGCATCCATGATCCGTCTGGGTTTTTTTCTCTCTTGAAACAATTTATTTCTTTTCAGTTCAATTCATTTTAAATGAACTTAACTCCAGTTATTTCCTAACTCTCAAGAATCTCGTAAAAATCTCGTTCCTGGAGTCATTGGCAACTCACCACTCAAAAACTCATAAAATTTTTTTGACTGCTCTTCGTAATTCAACTAAATTGGTCACTAGATTATATCATAATTTAACGACAGTCCGCTTCGGGCTATCCGAGATCTAGAGAATTTTATAGGCTTCTGAATCCATTATATAATTTATTATTATTATAATCATTTTCGCTATTTTTGAAAATTTCTAATTTTCTGGTTTACATAAAGAATGCAACAAATTTCAATTTACATCTTATTGTAATAAATTAGTTTTGCTAAAGCACAAAGCTTTAATATAGATCATATGAATACAAGAAAGAAAAGATAAATAAATTTGCCACAAAGATGCAAGAGGTTTTAATGTGGTTCAGTCAACCATGCCTACATGAGAGAGAATCTTTCCACTATAAGATAAAAAATATTATAGAGGTAGAAAAAAAATATAATTGGGTTCCCGAAACATCCCATGTTTCCCCATTCCTTGTATCCATACCTTGTATCCATACCTTGAACCACAAAATTCCTTGCTCTAGGTATCCTCGTTCTTCGTCACATCTCTACACACTCCTATAACCTTTACAAGTCCATCACTCTCATAACTTTTTCGCCTCATGACCTAGAATGCTTATAGTGATATTCCCAACAACTTTTTTTATTATATAAGGAAACCTAATATTACAATAATGTAATGACCTAAAAATTATCCTATAGAATATACTTTACAAATAGGATTAATACTAATTAGGAATTTGATACATATTTAAGCAATCTCCACCTTGGATCAAATCCATCGACTAATTCCTCGAACCGAAATTCCTTTTTGTCTTCATCTTGTGTGCTTTATAATATTTTGTTCTTATAAAGATTTTTAATCTAAAGCTCTAACAATCCTCCCCTTGAATAAGTACCATTGAACCTCCTCTTAAACGATCATCCATACATCCACTCTCCGTAATTCCCAAAGATTTCCCACTTAGGCTTCTATTGCGCTCTTACACACGCTTTCACATTAAGTAATTACTCATTTCAAGAGCTAGCTCTTATCTAGGACTACTCCTCTTCATCATAGAGCAGCAACATGTATATGAAGATCTAGAGCGCAATGCCTACTTGATAAAGCATAGATATGGATTTGTTGCCAACTAATCAGGGTTCATCATCAATGAATTTCACCAACATGGCCTCCGACACCCCTATTATCCAAATCTAGCTTCATCATCTAAGACTTAGGTAAAATTTCACAAATCTGCATCAGATGGGTAATTCTATCGTTTCCTCTCTTTGAAAAATCATCAAATTTACTGGCTTCTTAGATTTTTCTTTAAAAGAATCCTTTCCTTGAATTCTCACACACACAACACATACAACTGAAGGAGCAGTAATGTACCATTTAATATCAATGACAAAAAAATACCCCCATCCTCAAATAAGAAAGGATAATTGGTACGTATAGTGTCTTCGCATTCCCATGTTGCCTTCTCTACTCCTCGATGCTGCCACAATACCTTTACTAGCCTCACGGTATTGCTTGGAAAAACCTGGTCCTGGCTATCCATGATACGTATCGGTCCCTCCTCAAAGGTTCCATCAAAGATCAACGATTAGTTGTCTAATCCAACACAAGCTGGATTGGAGTGTATTTCAAGCATGGAGACATGGAATACCGCGATGAACACTGATAGGTTTGTGGTAATGTCAACCTGCACAACCCATCTACCCTCCGAGTACCCCTCAAGGGCCTGTTGATACATCAACAATAGCTTTCCCCCGCTCTCGAACATGACCACTTCAGCATCATCAAAGACATAATCCCCCACCAAACTCTAGAGGTCATGGTTGTCATCTGTAGCTTTCCATCGTCGGCCAGAGAAGACACCTCCCCGCATCAAATCCACATTCTTGAGGTCCCTAACCAAATCCGTATATATCGTGGGTCTCTCCCACCATCTCAACAAACCTAGATCGACAAGGCCTTCCATATAGTGCTTCATAAGGTGCCATCTGTATGCTCACTTGATAACTATTGTTATAGGCGAACTCCACTAAAGGTAAATGCTCTTCCTAGCTACCCTTGAGATCTAGAACACATGCCATGTACGTCTTCCTAAAGTCGGATGGTCTCTCCCCAGCTAGCCATCGATGCAGGGATAATAGGTATCATCATCAATTGTGTCCCCATGACTCGCTGGAAACTCTTCCAAGAATGAGTTGTAAACCTGGGATCCCGATCCGATACTATAGATACTGGTACCCCATGCAACCGAACAAGCTCCCATATATACAACCTACAGAATTCCTGCAGAGTGAAGGTCATCCGCACAACCAAAAAGTGTGCCGACTTAGTAAGCCGGTCCAATATCACCCACACCGCGTCATGCTCTTGCGATGTTTATGGCAAGTGAGTCACAAAATCCATCATGGCATGCTCCTACTTCCACTCAACTACCTCAAAGGGCTAGAGTAATCTCGCTACTCTCTGGTGCTTAGCCTTTACCCGCGGACATGTGAGACATCGACGAACAAAGTCCCCAGCTTGTTTCTCCATCCCACTCTAGTAATACTGGCGATGAAGATCATGGTACATCTTCGGTACTTTTTGGATACATAATAGCTGAGGCAATGGAACTCCACAGGGATCTCCTCTCTTATAATACGTATTCGCGGAACCTGCAAACCTTCCACTATCACAGAAGACTACCATGCGTAATTTAATGGCTGACCTTCGTCACCTCTATTCAGCGTGCAGGTCCTTGATGGACAATATCCATGTCCATGCCAGGACTCAATCACTTTTCTCAATAGGGAAGGTATAGCCACTAAACTCCCCAAGGTACCCTTAGCCTTTCCCTTGTAGTGTAGCGCGAACTGTCCCAAGCATCTACCACTCCAAGAAGCCACACTAGCCAACACTCCCCATGACTTTCGACTGAGTGCATTAAGCACCTCATTTGCCTTACTGAGATGGTAATTCAAGGTGAAGTCATAGTTTTCCAGATACTCCATCCACTTGCGTTTCCTCAAGTTAAGGTCCCATTGTGTAAAATTTTACTTCAAACTCTTGTGGTCCAAAAACACCTCAAACTGCTCACCGTATAGATAGTAGTGCCAAACCTTCAAGGCAAAGACAATGGCCTCCAACTCCATGTCATGTGTGGGGTAATTATGTTTGTGGTTCTTTATTTGCCGAGAACCATAAGCCACAACCCTCCCAGACTGCATCAAAACAAATCCAAGTCCGTCCTTAGAGGCATCACAATACATTGTGTACCTTTGTCCTCTTTCTGGAACTATCAGAATAGGAGCTGAAGTAAACCTCCTCTTCAACTCCTGTAATGCCTTCTCACACGAGTCATTCCACTCAAACTTGACCTCCCTCCAGGTCAATCTCATCATAGGTGCAGCTAATCGGGAGCAATCCTCAATGAACCTCATGTAATACCCTGCCAATCCTAAGAAACAACGTATCTCGAAGACTGACTTTGGTCTCTCCTAACTTATAACTGCCTCAACCTTCTTCAGGTCCACGAATACACCCAAAGCTGACACCACATGCCCTAAGAATTTCACCTTAGTAAGTTAAAATTCACACTTACTGAATCTGGCATACAACGGATGGTCTCTCAAGGTTTGGAGAACAACCCTCAAGTGACCCTCATGCTCCTCCTTAGACTTGGAGTATATCAAGATGTCGTCAACAAAGACCACAACGAATTGATCTAGGTAGGGTTGGAACACCCTATGCATGAGATCCATGAATGCCGCTGGAGCATTCGTCAATCCGGATGGCATCACTATGAACTCAAAATACATATCACGTCCTAAACGTTGTCTTAGGGATATCTGCCTCCCTAACCCTCAACTGATGGTAACTAGTGCGGAGATCTATCTTAGAGTAAACCCATGCCCCTCTCAGCTAATCAAATAAATCATCAATCATCAGAAAAGGGTACCTATTCTTAATAGTAACCCTATTCTACTATCGGTAGTCTATCCATAGCCAAAGGGTCTCATCTTTCTTCTTGGAAAAGAACACCTGAGTGCCCCAAGGTGAAGTGCTCGATTTAATAAAACCCCTATCCAACTATTCCTGTAATTGGACTTTGAGTTCTTGTAACTCAGTAGGTGTCATTCTATGCAGAGTCATAGAAATAGAAGATGTACCAGGGTGCAACTCAATAGTGAAGTCTACATCCTTATGTGGAGGTAATCTCAATAGTTCATCCGAAAAAACATTCTCATAGTCACAAACTGTGAAGCCCAGGAAAATTCGAATTTCTGAAAAAGGGTAAAATGATAATTTCGGTCAAAATCTAGAATTTTTCTAGATCTCGGACAACGACGCGGGAAATACCGTTGAGTTCGTATCGCGAAATCTAGGTACATAGTCGAATTTCGGTTGAATTAGAAACGTGAGAATTTCACGTATTCGAGGTAAATGGTGAGAAAGTGACACGTGGCATGAAAATTGCATGCCATGTGGCATGAGAAAGAACACTTGGCATTAGTGGGGCCAAGTGTCAGAGTTTAAATCATGCATGGAAGATGAGTGAGTCTTGCATGAGAGTAAAGGTTAGTGGATCTTCAGGTGTCTTGGATGGGCTTTGCATGAGGAATTTAGTGGGAACAAAAGTAGGCATGAATGACATGTGGGATGCTATGTGTCATGAGGAGAGAAAGAAGAGGTGTTCTACATCTGGATAAGTCTTCTCCACCTAAGATAAATCGGTGGGGTGGAATGGAAGAGAATAAAAAGGGAAAAAGGAAAAAGAGGAAAAGAGAACGGGGAGTTCTATGATTTAACAAACGGAAGAGTTGCAAGCAGTGAAGGGATCTGCACTTCAAGAGGTAGGGGTCCTCTCCTACTCTGGTTAATCTTCATTTCAAGGCCATGGCCTTGGCTATGAAGTTAACTTTGATGATGAGCTAGTTGAAAACGATTCGATAGAAGCTGGTATTGGTGAGGGCCAGGTTTTACGGAATTAAGTGTTGGTGTAGTTTCAGGAACTACGAGTTCGCGGAACTTATTTTTAACTCTTGATAGTGGATCTGATATTGATGATCTTGTTGTGTGTTATTACTTGTTTGAATAACATGCAGATTATGTGAATATTGATGTTGATATACTCATGCTTGATATATTAACATGATGCTTGAAATGAAGCATGAATATAACTGTTGCATGTAGTTTTCAGTATGCATGTAACATGAGACCTTATGCAGTGACATTATCATCGCATGTGCACGGGTGCATCGCATAAATCGGTGTGAATGCATGAATAAAATGGGTGCTCGGAGGGTTGTCCAATAAATTATATCGGGATGTAATAAATATCGATATGTCAAATTATCGTCAAATAAATTATCTTCAGTAATAATAAAAATATGGGATGATAAGTATATGAGTTTCATTAAGTATATCAGATTTATCAATGAACTATATTAGGGATCTGTGAGTTTCGGGACAGATCAATGGTTGACCATCGGGTGATCAGTGGATTTAAAACAAAAAGCTTTTGTTTAAGCAGTTCTCATGCATGAAAATGCGTGTGGGGGAGTCGGTGAGGACTCGGGAAATGGGGCATGTGCAGGAATTCATATAGAATATGCATATTTTATATGAATGTGTGTGAATGAAATTGTGGATTATGTCATTTGCATGTGCACTTAGGTGGGAGTAGCCCTTGTAGGAGACTTTCTCTCTTGGGCATAAGCTCACCCATCGTGGGAAAAACAATTGAATCTTTGGAGGTGCACCAAGAAGGCACTTCATGAGGCTTTAGTTGAAAGGTGAGCATGGCTTGTTTTGTGTTTGCCAAAAGTACAGGCGAGGAAAACACGATTTTGTTATATCTTGAAGCTGTTATCAGTTTTGTAAATGTAGTGTGAGATAAATTGTAATTAAACTCAGTTCACACGTTTAATACAATTTTGTAAAGGTTATCTCTTAACTTTGTTACTTTTAGTCTGACATTAAGACTGATTTTTCGTTGGGCAGCAAAGGAATTTGGCTGTGCGGTCCTCTAGTATATCATTAGCCTCGTCAGTGAAGCGATGTAGGCTCAGATCCACCGTCGGCCTCTACAGCCCAAGTTATGACATTTTTACTTGGAAGGTGAGAGGGGCGAATTTGTGTGTGAGCTCAACTAAGAAAATGAGTTGGGTGGCCGAGCTCTTTTGGCTGAGCTCTCTTAGGATGAGCTGACCTCTTTTGGCTGAGCTCTCCTAGGATGAGCTGACCTCTGCAGGCCAAGCTCACTTGGATGAGCTGTGTGTGGCCGAGCTCACTTGTGACAAGCTGTGTGGGAGTAGCATTCTGTTTTGGAGCCCATGAGACGTCTAGTCTTTGGGACTGAATTTCGGTTAAGAAAAATTAAGAATTTGGGCCGCATCCTTGGTAGTGTAGCCCGTCAGTAAGCGTGATGTAGGCTTTTAAATCACCAATCGGACCTCTGACCCGAAGTTATGGCCTTTTTTGCAGAAAATTACGAGAGATGAGTAGACGAAGCTCATCTTACCGTACCAACCTCTCTACGCAAACTCTTACGCGCAAATTTGCAAATCTGCTTTTATTGCCAAACTCTCTACGCAAACTCTCACACGCAAGTTGTAAACTCTCACCAAACTCTTCATAGTATAAACTCTTACGCAAACTCTTATAAGTACGCAAACTCTCATAGCTTACGCAAGCTGCGGCATAAAAGCTACATAAACTTCTACGGCATAAGCGCAAACTCTATACGGCACTCAGCTACATAAACTCTTAGCATAAACTACATAAACTCTTACGCATAAGCTTTACATAAACTCTGCATAATTTATATGAGCTACTCTTTGCATAGTTCATAGGCTCTTCCACGTGAGGCTGCATGGGCTCTTCATGAGCTCTGCACATGGTGCATGAGGTGCATGAGGCGACCTCGTCTAGGGGCCGAAGCTCGGCAATCCTGACCGGATGAAGCCATAAATTCCTGTTAAGTCGTTTTATCGTTCAAAGACTCTCGAAAAGCCCTTTAGTGCAGAATCCCATATAAATATGGCACATTATATTTGAGCTCACATTTGTTGAAAAGACGAAAAACAGTAGGTGCACAATCGGTTCGAGCGTCGGTTTACGCTCATATGGGCGCTGACTTGATTGACCATGGTTTCCCTCGTCAGAAATTAAGTTTGGTCTGCAAACTCTATAAACTCAACAAATCTAAATCATGGAAATCCCAATAAGGTGGCATTTAGTTCTCGAATCTAGCCAAGCTGACCTCTTACGGCCCGGTGACATCCTTTGGCGGGCGATCTCGATCTGGAATGAGCTCGTGATACTGACTGGATGACCATAACTTCCTAGTCCGAAGTTCGTTTTGCGCATTCTTGGACTCTATGGAAAGATTTTTGAGTCTAGAATCTAACCATATAGTGAGGATGGCATTTGATTGCCATAATTTTACGAAAAATTTGTATTTGCACTAAGTGCACTAATTACTAGGAAAAAAAAAAGACCCGAGATTTGGGGTGTCACGAAACGATATCGAGCCTAGGTTTATAAATACCTAGTGTTGAATGCTTGATACTAACAATAACGATTAAGTGTCGGAAAATTTAGGTACCGCACGATTACCTTGGGGCTAAATGGGCATGTGGGTTTAGATCATGCATCCATTGTGCATTCGATGGTGTTGCATGATATTATGCTATATATTATATGGGTGTATGCTTGGTGAATAGTATACGAAGTATTGAACACTAAGTGAAGTTAACATGGGGTTTGGAAAATTAATAAATAAATAAATAAATAGAATTACTATTGATATACCATGTAGATGTGGAGTCAAGGAAAGGGACGAAGTCGCCACGAGGCACCACTGTTTTTGATCGCGAGGCCTTTGCGAAGGCCATGGGTGCAATTGCTTGCCATTGCCTGCAGGGCTGGTGCGGTTAAGGAGTAGGGGCGAATAACCTCCAGTGGGTTTATGTCATCATCCTCCTAGCATTTACAGGGAGGAGGGGACCCGATGGTGGCGGACCATTGGTTCCGACAGGTTGAGAGAGTTTTGGAGGATATGGAGATTACCTCGGCGTACAAAGATCGGTAGCTACATTTCGGCTAGAGGGTGAGTCTCGGGTATGGTGGGGTGGGACAGGCCTCGAAATTTGGAGGCAATGGCGTGGGAGGAGTTTAGGAGGCTCTTCATGGGCGAGTTTTTCCGGCATACGCTAGACATCTGCAGGGTTCCTTGAGTTGAAGCAGGGGGCTGATAGCGATTACTCGAGTCGTGGCTAAGTTCTGAGTTAGTGCATTTCGGGGATGATTATGTGGCCTCAGACATGGCCAAGGTGAAGAAGTTCGAGGATGGTTTGAAGTTGTCATCAGGCAAGATTAATGGGACTTCTCACGCAAGACATGGATTCTATAGTCGGGACGGCTTTGGCTGGCATGAGAGAGAGATCGATGATGCGAGGAACGCGTCAGATCACGGTCGCGGTGATAAAGCGGAAGGAGGGTCGACCTTCTTGGACTCGGGGAAAGAATCAGGGACCGTTCCACGAGTTTTGGAGACGAGGCGCGGCTGGAGTCAAAGCGGATCGGGGGCTCCCTACATTCGGGACGAGGTGACATGTTATCATTGCCATCGGCTGGACATGTGAGGCGGAGTGCCAGCGAAGCGAGATCGGTTATAGGACACACCAATTGATCATCGATGGTCACACTCGGACCTGATATGTTCTTCTTACCTAGCATGGGCGAGGAGCGGTCTCCGGTCGAAGTGCGACAGGCGCCAGGTTGTTCGCGAGATAGGCGGAGAGGCGGGCATGGGTCGGTCGAGAGGGCGGGGCCACGGTAGGAGTCGGGCCTAGGGGCATGTTTACAGATTACACCACGGAGCGGGCCACGGATCCGTCGGTTATCTGAGGTTTGTTTCTACTCTACGCCCATGGGCAGAGTATTGTTTGATTCTGGTGCATCTCATTATTTTATTCTTCTGCGTCTTGTGTGCTTGAATGTTTTGGGCTTAAGGTTGAACCTTGAAAAGGCGCTACATGTGAGTTCTCCCTAGGAGTTAGGGTAGGATTGATCGGATATGTCGGGTGTGAGTTAGAGATTTCTCTGAGTTCTACTCACGATGGATCTTCGGGTGATGGACATGTCAGACTTTGATGTCATTCTTGGCATGGATTGGTTGACGGCACACCGGGTAGTCATTGATTGTGATCGTAGGAGGGTTACTGCCTACACAGAGGATGGTATTCGTATTACATTTCAGGGAGATAAGCATGATGCTTTACCTCGGGCCGTGTATGACTCTAGATGGCACGGACGGTTAATAGGATGGCTATTAAGCCTTGCCTTGGAGGCAAGAGCGGGACCGGGGTTTGAGTACACCTCGGGTGGTATGTGCGTTTGAGGATGTTTTTTCAGACGAGTTCTGGGATTACCTCCCGGAGGGATGTGGAGCTTAGGTCATTTGAGGCTACACCACAGTGCATTAAGCCCATTTACGTGAGTCCGCATGGGATGGCGCCGAGTTGAGTTGCGGGAACTGAGTCAGGATCACGAGGATTATTAGACAGAGGTTTCATTAGACCGAGCACTTCACCTTGGGGCGCTCCAGTTCTGTTTGCTAAGAAAAAGGATAAGACCCTTCGACTATGCATTGACTACCGACAGTTGAACAGGGTGACGATCAAGAATCGGTATCCTTTACAGAGGATTGATGATTTGTTTGATCAGTTGAGAGGCGCGGGTGTACTCTAAGATAGATCTCATGCAAGGTACCATCAATGGTGAGGATTAGGGAAGCGGATATCCTAAGGCGGTCGGGGCCCAGCGGTATGGGCATTTGAGTTCAAGTGATGCCCGCGCCAGTTGGCGGTGCACCAGCGGCATTCATGGATCTCATGCGCATAGGTCTTCCACCCCTACTTAGATCGGTTTGTGGTGGTTTTAAGTAGAGATATTTTAATCTACTCACGAGGCAGAGGAGGATCATGAGATCACTTGAGGTCGTTATCCGGACCACGAGAGACCATCAGTTATGCAGGTCGACAAGTGTAATTTTGGCTTGCGAGATAATTCACGGGGCCCAGCGTCGTGTCGGCAGTGTGTCGGTAGACCACGAGAAGGTGGAGGTACATTATGAGTTAGGAGGAGCCGAAGTCGGTCTTCGAGATCTGATTTCTTGTGATTAGTTTGGATATTACGGGAGGTTCATTGAGAGTTTCTCTCGCTCGCGGCACCTATGACTAAAGTTGATCGGAAGGAGGTCGAGTTTGGAGTGGAATGACTTTCGTGTGAGAGGGCATTCCGGGAGTGAAACGGAGGCTTGCGGCTCCACACATTCTAGTAGTCCGGAAAGGGACAGAGTACTCAGTGTATTGTGATGCTTCAAAGGATGGGTAGGATGTGTTTGATGCGATTCGGGGAGGGTAGTGGCTTATGGTTCTCGACCAGGTTGAAGAATCACGACGAATTACCCTACACATGACATGGAGTTGGTGGCCATTGTCTTCGCCTTGAAGATTTGGTGCCACTACTTATATGGTGAAGTTTGGGAATTATTACTCGGACCCTGGTCTGAAGTATATTTTCACACGCGGGACCTCAATATGAGACAAGCGCGGATGGATGGAGTTCTGAAGTTATGGCTTCACTTTGCATTACCATCTGGTAAGGCCGTGTAATTGGGCTGATGCACACTTTCCCGGTCGGAAGTCACGGGGCAGTGGCTAGTATAGCTTCGGGAGTGGGGTCTTTCGAGCGTGGGACGAGTTTGGGTTCTGATGCGGCGGGCTCGGGGTGTTATGGGAAGTTTAGTGGCTGCACCCTGCGACGGGGTGATCGGAGTCCCGAGGGCGGGACGGAGATGATGTCCATCGGGGGACCCGGAGTACGGTGATCGGGTACAAAGTGTGAGGCTGGGCCCGGAGTCACGCGGATAAGTGATCTTCGATTATAGAGGACGGGTAGTGGTTCCCCAATTGATTGAGTTGAGAGAGGAGATCCTCAGGGAGTTTCATTGCTCTCGTTTCACAGTGCATCCAGGTGGCACAAAGATGTATCGAGATCTTCGCCGCCCCGGTCGTGTGGAGGCGGGATGAAGAGGGCCACGTTGGGGATTTTGTTCGACGGTGTCTCACATGTCGGCGAGTGGCCAGAGGCAGGAGACTCTTGGGCTACTCGGCCATTGGAGGTAGCGGAGTGGAAGTGGGAGCATGTCGCGATGGACTTTGTGACTCACTTACCACGAACATCGCGTAGACATGATGCGGTGTGGAGTCGTAGTTGGCCGACTCACTAAATCGGCTCATTTCCTGGCCCTTACGGATGACCTTTTACACTAGAGATTACGTAAGTTGTATATCGGGTGTTAGGTTATGGAGTGCCGGTATCCATCGTATCGGACAGAGATCCCAGGTTCACGGCACACTTTTGAAAAAGTTTCCAAAAGGCCATGGGGACACAATTGATGATGGCAAGCACTCATCCCGCAGGAGCCAGGATGGTCGATCGGAGAGGATCATACAGGTTTTAGAGGACATGCTGCGAGCATGTGTCCTAGATTTCAAGGGTAGCTGGGAAGAGCATTTGCCGCCCAGTAGATTTGCCTACAACAACAATTATGGGCAAGCATACGGATGACACCACATGAGGCCTTATGTGGGAGACCGTGTCGATTACCGATTTGTTGGACGGAGGTGGGAGAATCCGCTGGTCTGACTTGGTCGAGACACCATAGAAGTGGGTTTGATCTGAAGGCTTCGATCTTCTCACGGCTCGGGGCCGTGAGAAGAGTTATGTCGATAAAGCGTGGCGACCTGCAGGTTTGAGGCGGGTGATCATGTCTTCTTAAAGGTGATGCCTAAAGAGGGTGTTGATTAGGCGAGGGGGAAACTATCGTAGGGTTTATTGGGCCCTTCGGTACTCGAGAGAGGTGAGACGGGTTGCATGTCGATTAGCATTACCGTCGAGTTTGTCGGTGTCCGCAGGGTATTCATGTCTCTATGCTCGTACACTCCGGATCCGGCTCATGTAGTGGGTAGGCGAGCTTGTTATTGATGCGGATAGGGACCTTGAAGGGACACGTGCGTAATATGGATAGCGAGTTTTCGACGCAAAGCGTGAGGCCTAGTAAAGGTGTTATTAGGCTTACGGAGGAGAGTGGAGGCAATGGGAACATAAGGACACGATCGTACGGATATCCTTTCCTCTTTGAGAAGCGAGTACATGGTTTAGTGTTTGGCATTTTAAATGGCGTACATATATCACATATGATTGTATGTATATCGTGTGTGTGAATTCAGGCCGAAATTCTTTTAAAGGGGAGAATGTGAAGCCCCGGGAAGAATTAATTCGAAAAAGGTAAAATGATAATTTCGGTCAAAATCCGGAATTTTTCTAGATCTCGGACAACGACGCGGGAAATACCGTTGAGTTCGTCTCGCGAAATCTAGGTACATAGTCGAATTTCGTTGAATTCCGAAACAGTCGGAATTTCACGTATTTCGAGGTAAATGGACTAACGAGAAAGTGACACGTGGCATGAGAATTGCATGCCATGTGGCACTTGAGGGAAAGACACTTGGCACATTAGTGGGCAAGTATCATTAATCATGTGGAAGATAGTGGTCTTTTGTGAGAGTAAAAGTTAATTGGACACTAGGTGTATTGGATAGAGCTGTGAGGAATTTAGTGGGAGCAATGGGCATGAATTGGCTTGGGATGCTATGTGCCATGAGGAGAGAAAAGAAGGAGTGTTCTACCTTTGGATAAGTCTTCTCCACAGATAAATACGGGTGGGAATTGGAGATGGGAAGAGAGAATAAAAAGGGAAAAAGGGAAAAAAGGGAGAAAGAAGAAGCGGGGAGTTCTATGATTTGCTCAGCAGAGAAGATTGCAGCGGTGGTCTGCACTTTAAGGTAGGGTCCTCCTCTGCTACGGTTAATCTTCATTTGAGCCATGACATGGCTATGAGGTGTAGCCCTGGTGATGGGCTGGATTGAAGAGCAGTTCGATAAAGCATTATTGGTGGGGACGGTTTGCGGGTCGTGTTGGTGTAGTTTCGAACTCTGAGTTCGGAACTTATTTGCTGCGTACGTGGTTCGATATTGATGATCTTGTTGTGTGTTATTACTTGTTTGAATAACATGCAGATTATGTGAATATTGATGTTGATATACTCATGCTTGATATATTAACATGATGCTTGAAATGAAGCATGAATATAACTGTTGCATGTAGTTTTCAGCATGCATGTAACATGAGACTTTATGCAGTAACATTATCATCGCATGTGCGGTGCATCGCGTAAATCGGATGTGAGAGTGCGAATAAAATGGAGTGCTCGGGTTGTCAATAAATTATATCGGAGGATGTCGATAAATTATATTGGAGGTTGTCGATAAATTACATCGGTTGTCGATAAATTATATTAGAGGAGTGTCGATAAATTATCGGAGGGTTGTCGATAAATTATATCAGAGGTTGTCGATAAATTATATCGGAGGTTTGTCGATGAACTCCTATCGTAGGGTTGTCAATAAAAGAGTTCTGGGAGATGGGTCCAATGGTTTGATACTCGGAGGTGGTCCAGTGGATTTAAAAACAAAAAGCTTTTGTTTTGAAAACAGTTCTCATGCATGAAAATGGCGTGTGTGAGGGAGTCGGTGAGGACTCGGGAAACGGGGCATGACATAGAAATTCATATAGAGATATGCATATTTTATATGAATGTGTGTGAATGAAATTGTGGATTATGTCATTGCATGTGCACTTAGGTGGGAAGTAGCCCTTGTAGGAGACTTTCTCTGGGCATATTCATTTACGTCGTGGGAAAAACAATTCGGAGTCTTGGGGTGCACGAAGGCACTTCATGAGGCTTTCGTTGAGAAGAAGGTCAAGCATGGCTTGTTTTGTGTTTGTAAAAGTCACGGGGCGAAAACACGATTTTGTTATATCTGACATTATCCAGGTTTACGCAAATGTAGTGTGAGATAAATTGTAATTAAACTCGGTTCACACGTTTAATAAAATTTTGTAAAGAGGTTGCTCTCTTGCTTTGTTACTTTTGTCTGACATTAGACTGATTTTCGTTGGGCAGCAAAGGAATTTAGCCTGTGGTCCTCTAATTATATCGTAGCCTCGTCGATTAGGCTTGATGTGGGCTTCAGATGCCCCAAATCGGACCTCTGACCCGAGTTATGACATTTTACTTGGAAGATGCGAGAGGGCGAATTTGTGTGGCTTGACTCAACTAAGAAAATGAGTTGGGTGAGCTCTTTTTGGCTGAGCTCTCTTAGGATGGGCTGACCTCTTTGGTGGGGGCATTGGCCGAGCTCACTTGTGACAAGCTGTGTGGGAGTAGCATTCTGTTTTGGAGCCCATGAGACGTCTAGTCTTTGGGACTGAATTTCGGTTAAGAAAAATTAAGAATTTAGACTAGCATCCTTGATAGAAATTGTAGCCCCATCAGCAAGCGTGATGTAGGCTTTTGAATCACCCAAATCGGACCTCTACAGCCAAAGTTATGGCCTTTTTACTCAGAAGGGTCTGAGAGGATGAGCTGTGGACGAGCTCATCTTGCCTAGCTGACCTCTCTGCCTCAAACTCTTCCGCATGAGCCATGAGCTCTTCGCATGAAGCTGCATGGGCTCTCACATGAGCTCTTGCATGGCTGCATAGGCTCTCACACGCAGGCTCTTACGCATGTTTGTATGAACTCTTACGCGCCCAGGCTCTTCGCGCCCAGGCTGCATGGGCTCTTACATGAGCTGCATGAGCTCGCGCATGGGCTGCGCATGGGCTGTGGGCTCTTCCATGAGCTGCATGAGCTGCGCAGGCTCTTCATGGTGCATGAGCTCTTGCGCGAGGTGCATGGGCTCTGCAGGTTGCCTGAGCTCTTGCGCAGGTGCCTTGGGCTCTTCCACATGAGCTCTTGCCGCAGGGTGCATGAGTGCATGGGCTCTCTGCATGAGCTCTTACGCAGGCTGTATGAGGCTCTTGCGCAGGCTGCATGAGCTGCATGAGCTGCATGAGCTGACCTCGTCTAGGGAATGAGCTCGGCAATGCCAACTTCGGATGACCATAAATTCCTCGTCCGAAGTCCGTTTCATGCGTTCAAAGACTCTACGGAAAGCCCTTTGAGTCTAGAATCCATATATATATGGCACATTATAATCTGAGCTCATATTTTGTTAGAAAAAGACGAAAGACAGTAGGTGCCTGTCAGTTCTGAACGTCAGTTTCTACTCATATGAAGCGCCAACTTCGGATGACTATAGTTTCCTCGTCCGAAGTCCGTTTCAGGTGTTCTTAGACTCTATGGAAAGCTCCTTGAGTCTAGAATCTGACTACATGCCTGTGGATGGCATTTAGTTCTCAATCTAGCCGAGCCGACCTCTTCATTGACTGACATCCTTTATTGACTGATCTCGTCTAGGGAATGAGCTCGGCAA
This sequence comes from Tetrastigma voinierianum, assembly GCA_016808115.1. Classification (NCBI taxonomy): domain Eukaryota; kingdom Viridiplantae; phylum Streptophyta; class Magnoliopsida; order Vitales; family Vitaceae; genus Tetrastigma; species Tetrastigma voinierianum. Next base: position 2,133,290 of record JAEQBH010001219.1, read on the forward strand.
TGCCAACTTCGGATGACCATAACTTCCTCGTCCGAAGTCCGTTTTGCGCGTTCTTGGACTCTATGGAAAGATCTCTGAGTCTAAAATCTAACCATATGCCTGAGGATAGCATTTGGTGCTCACATAATTTCTGAAAAATTTATCATTGCACTAAGTGCACTAATTACTAGGAAAAAAAAAAAAAAAAAGACCCCCGGAATTTGGGGTGTCACACAAACTGCCCGAGGTAAACCCAACTCCTGTCTCACCTCGTCCTCTAGGGTAAATCTTGCTAGCCAACCCATAAATTGCCCATTCCATCTAGAGTCACACAAGGCTTGGGATAAAGCATCATGCTTATCCCCTTGAAATACAAAACAAATATCATATGGTGTGTAGGCAATAACCCTTTTACGATTACAATCAATGACGGCTCGGTGTGCCGTTAACCAGTCCATCCCAAGGATGACATCAAATTCTGACATGTCCATGACCTAAGGTCACGGTGAAGCGGGAATCCACGAGATTTCTTACTCACAGCCTCGGCGCCTGTATCCCGCGCTCACTACTGGCTCATGGGGAGAACTTCCGGATCTGGTGGCTCTTACAAGGTTTCAACCTTTAAGCCCAAATCTTCCACTTATCTTTAACACCCACCTCTCGGATGTTTCGTGCATCGTCCACCTCCCTCTCAATAGCCATAGCTGTCTTGACCATCAAGTCTAAGTCTTGCAGGAGAAGTCCCATAATTTTACCTCGGATAGAAAATTTCAAACCATCATCAAACTTCCTCACTTTGGCCATGTCTGTGACCACATAATCATCAGTTAAACGGGCTAATTCAATGAACTTAGCCATGTAACACCCCAAATTATACCCTAGTAGTTTATTACAATTTAGAGGTATAATAAAAGTAAAATTTGTATTTTTCCGGAATTTAAGTGCTAAGAGTGAAAAACAATAAACCCGGAATTAATCCAAGAGTCAAGGGTATAATGGTCAACTGTAAATTAAGGACTTAAGATACATTAAGTTAAATGATGTTATGCCATATTAGAATTTGTGATAAGTGATTTTCAAATTATAAAATGAAGAGGGACTAAAATGCAAAAAGAAGAAAGTTTAACCAAAAATGAGAATTTTTTATTTTTTTGCCAAACATGGCCTTGTAACAAAAAGGGGATAAGACCAAAATTGGTCTTATGAGAAGAGGAGTTCTCATTTTGGGTGTTTAGAGAAGAGAGCTAGGGCTTACGGGTTCTTGAGGGAGAAGGAGCACATGGTTGCTTTTCTCTTCAATTTCTTTGATATCTACTTGTTCAAGGAGAAGGAAGAAGGAAGGAGAGTAAGAGGAGAAAGAGAAGAAGAAGAAGAAAGTTAGTTTGAAGTTTGGTTCAAAGTTTGGATTTCCTTCTTCTATTTTGTGTTTTTTGAAGTTTTTTGATTTTGCTTGGATCTCATGAGGAGTTTGGTGTGAAAAATGTGTAAAGAAACATGTAGGTATTTTAAGGGATTTGATATCAAATTTTTTCTAAAACCCCTGTTTTTTTTGTTTTTTTAGCTATATCTTGGCCTAGAAACCTCCAAATGGAATGATTCTAATTGGCGGAGAATCCTAAGACCCGTAACTTTAAATATTAAGAAGACAACTAGGTTAAATTTTGGTACTATGATCCATGAATTTGGAATTCAATTCCAATTCTCGGTTTTGATTGGCAACTAGACCATCCTTGAGTGTTTGAGTCATATCCTAGGTTAGGTTAATCCAAATTGAGTGATTCCAATTTTTGGGTAAACTAAACTTCTTAGAATATCTTCTATGAAGTAAGTGTATTCAGATTTGGACCAAGGTACCTAAATTCATCAAAGTGAGCTCTACTTCTCGCTATTAAGGTTCGGTCTGCATCAGTCTCTAGCTTGAGTCATATCTTGGGATAGGTTAATCCAAATGCAGTGATTCTAATTTCTAGGTAAACTAGACTTCTAGGAGAACAACTTCCATGAAGGAAGTGTATTCGGATTTGGACCCCATTATACCCAGAAAAATCATCAAAGTGGAGCTCGTTTTTTCGCCGCTTAAGGTTCGCGCAACAAACCCCGTTTAGAGAAGACTCATTTCTCCTATGTGACCCTGAGACACTTAGATGTCTCTTAAATGATTATAGAAGACCAATAAAAATATATATGTTCCTAGTTATGAGTATGTAATAATGAAAATTGTATAAAAGTTATATGAATTAATGTTGCATGATATAAGATAAATATATTGAGATGATTAAGAAACGAAATGATATGAACTCTGATCGTGTGAAGAATAGTGCATGTATTTTTGTTATATGAAGAAGCACTAAATATAGTCAAATGATCATAAGAAATATGTGAAATTATCTTACATGTTCAACAGAATAATTGACAATGAATATCCCATATGTATACAGGATATCAGTAATTATTCATGTATGTGGATATGTTTCGATATTTAAAGATTTGTTAAGAAACATAATAAAATCGAATGCCTACTTATGACCGTAGTCGATAGATAGGCATATGCCTAGGGATAACAATGTCGTTGATACAGCCATTACACGTGAGGTCTCCATTTCCGTCATAACATGGATCCCGCGCTTTGATCATTGTTGGCCCCGTTTAGTCATACAATACAAGACATTTTATAAATCACCTCAAGACAAGATAAGACTTTCGAGACATACACTTCGGCCCATTGATCCGCTTTTGGAATATACATGACATAAGATGAGATAAAAAATTTGTAATGTTTATAAAAGGCATAAAACATGGAAATTACATGAAATGAAAAATGTAATGAAATTATAAATGACAAGATATAAGACATGAAGCATAACTCATAAGGCTAAAGATTAATGAATGTCATGAATATGCAAATAAATCAATTAGTGGAATTGTTATGATTTATTACCTTATGTTGAAATGTTAGTGATAAGTGGTTAAATGTATATGTATATGTATAGTTAGATGCATTTCCAGTGTGTTTGTAACGACGTTATATCGGGTCGTCTATATTTACGGATCCCTATACTGCTATAAAGCGAAGATGGGTATTTATCCGCAGGTATCGACGGTGCGGTGATAGAAAATGACGTCCCACATCAGCAAAGGCCAACACAACATTAGGTGTCCATCAATGATGTTTGGTTTATTTTGAGATGATGTACATATATTTTTGAAAACAATGAAAAGTTTTGTATATGACAGAATTGAATATGTTGATCACTCTAATGGCGGGGTTGTAATATGATAATGTATATGTTAATATTTTTTGTAAGTTTACATTTTCAAGATAATTGTTTAGAATTATATAAGTTAATAGGTTTATAGTTCTCAATTTTGTGATACCCTTTCCTAACACGGGGTGCTGGGTTGAGGTGTCACAAGCCACGTATTCGAGCATTGTCATCGTCCCTTGTTTAAGTTCTAGGAACTCCTGAGCTTTTGCATATTAGGCAAAAGTCGTGTGACGCCCTATTCCCGAGGGTCCGTTTGACTAATTAACTCATGGACAGGGATGCTCTGCAATCCCACCCGAAGACTACGGTAAAACCCAAGTGAGTCTCCTTTGTGGCTGGAGCTCTACCCAAATATAACACCCGGCATGAAACCCGTCTCAAGCAAATTCAATATAATCATAATGATACAAATATGGATAAAACGCCCTTGGGCCCATACTACACACATCCATAAAAACATACCAACTATATCCACAGTTCTAAGAGTTCAAATGTTTACTCTTACAACATATTAAAAATACTCAATTTAATACAGCAAACATCAATGCCAAAGCCACAATCCCGCTTTCGAAAGCGGCCTCTAGGACGAGCCGTCTCGCACGTCCTCGTACCTATAAAATAGTATCCTCGACAGAGTGAGCTAATGTCGTAGTGAACGCCTGGCGGGCTACCCATCTATGCGGCAATGTTCCTTGAAATAAACATACATTCAAGCAAATGCATGACTCACTTGAATGTCTACATGACTAACTCAGATCCCGAGTCCATCGACTTTCTCTCTCACACTCGCCACTCGTGATATGAGAATTACAGTTTGTTAGTTTGTGGACAACCTTCGATGTGTATATATCAATCGGGTCAGTCCGACGATTGATATATTATTTGTTTGTGGACTACCCTCCATGAATATTAATGGTCGTCTATCATTGATATTTTTAATTTGACTACCCTCCGATAATTAATATTTTTAGACAACCTCCGAACCGCCTTTCTCTAGGACTCATGCACTCACCCTATAGTCCTAGTGTTGTTCTAATATGATATAACGACAGACGCCAATTCCATGCGCCTAATTCACATGTAAATATATAAACATGCATATATTTACATAAAAACAATCAATTCACACAATCATGTCATGTAAATTTCATTTCATACATCAAAATTAGCTCACTTGGGCTATCGATCAAAACACAGCAATTTAATTTAAATCACTCGACCAAACACATATTTTCACAAAATATATTTTGAGAACACTATTTCGGGAATAGTGAAACCCTTGGTTACTATTCCCGAAAAATCACAAATCATCGGTTCACTTAGTGAACCCGAAATTCCCGGCCATTTCCGACCCTATTCCAATCAATACATGATTTATCATGGAAAAACACAATTTTCTACTCAAACCAGCTGTGGTTGGTCACGGCTGTCACAATGAGATTTCAAAAATTCATATTAATTCGGTCCCAAGGTTTGGGATCGATCAAACGGCCCCTAACGACCTCATTCGACTCAAACATTGTAAATACAATTAAACGAAGAATAAAACCCAAGTAGGGAGAAACCCCTACCTCTCGGAGTTTGAGGAAACTCCCTAAATCCGGCACCACGCGGCCCTCTCCGTATAGAGCGCTTCTCCTTCTTGTCCCGAAACTCGCGATCGGGCCGGACATCCGTGACGGAGAAGGAAGCTCTTCTCACTAAAAAAATAAAACTGCTCATCGCCGATTTTTCTTCTCCCACGTTTTGGTCTCTTTTCTATTTGAGAATATGACACTATTCGGTATTTTGGCATTTAGCTCATTTAAAACAAATTCCAAAATGACCATTATGTCCCTCTTTTACCAGTTTTTACATTCGGCCCTATCTCGGCTTTCCATTTTCATCGTTTCTCTACTCATACCACTTATGGCACATGAGTACGTGTTATATGTGACTTTGTCATCTGAATCGCTTTTTACGCAAGACTAACCGCGAGATGCCTCGAAAACGTGTCAACTCCGACGGTCTCGGAATTTTACGAAATTTTACGTGCTAGCTAGATTTCGCGAGACAATTCCAACGGTGCAATCAGTTTCGTCATCCGAGATCTAGAGAATAAATCTCGGAATTTTAACCAAAATTACAATTTTTTAATCGAAATTACGATTTTGCCCTTTTTCCAAAAATTGGAATTTCTCGGGTCTTACAAGTCGGGATCAAGTTTAAACTTTGAGATTTCTCTTTTGTCTAACTAGTAGCGCATGTGCCAACCACTAATAGACCTAAATATCCCGAACCATCCCGTTCATTCTTTTTTCGAACCCCCAAGGTTATGTTTTCTAACCCTAGTGTTCCTTTTTTTTTCTATCTATATTTTACCATGTATATAATTCACATAACACATATCACATAATCATGCAGCATATTAGGGCACAAAACATGAAATGCACAATGAATGCAATGGCCTAGACCCATGCCCATTAAGCCCTAGGTAATCGTATACCTATTCTCTGATACCAAGTTGTAACACCATAATATCCGGGGGTCCGTTTTGTCATCTAAGATTTAGAAAATTTTGGGTTTGCAACCCGTACTGTAGTAACAATTTACCGTTTGCTATTTTTCAAAAAAAAAATCATTAAATTTACCCGAGTTTTAGATGGTCAATTCTAAACTTTGCTCTAATACCAATTGTTGTGCCAACGGAAGCTTTAATGTAGATAATATGAATTCAAGAACAAAAAAGATAAAATAACTCATAGAAAGATGCACGAGGTTTTAACTTGGTTCGACCAACAATGCCTTACATCCACGAATGAGAGATAATCTTTCCATTATACGATAGAAAATATTACAAAGGTAGAATAACATAAAATCGGGTTCCCGAAACATCCCATGTTTCCCCATTCCTTATATTAACACTCTAAACCGCGAAATCCCTCGCTCCATCGGGTATCCCCGTTCTTCCTCACATCTCTACACACCTCATATAACCTTTACAAGTCCATCTCTCTCCTAACTTTTTCCCCTCATGACCTAGAATATTTATAGTGATATTTCTAACAACTTTGTTTATTCTATAAGGAAACCTAATATTACAATAATTTATTGACCTAAGAATTATCCTATAAAATATTCTCAGAATTGTTGGATGTGCCCCCAAAGCCCCACAATGTCCCACATCGATTAGAAATTAGAAGGTTTATGAGTATATAAGCATAGATAATATCCATGCCAATTTGGGGAAAAGCCCAAAAACAAAACCACGAGGGCTTATAACAAAGCTTTAATAAATATAATATATATACCAATATGGATATGAGAACTAGAAGATTCTGCGGGTTTCAATTAAATTTTTAATAAAATTTAAATTTAAATAATACAATAAAATCATAAATTCTTTGTTTTATTCTTATTTCCAATTTTATTTAACATTAAAATGAGAATAAATTATCAATGTTTTAAAAAACTCAATCGGACTGAATCGAAAAGTTATTTGCTCACGATTCACCGGGCCTGACCGACTTAAACCACAATCGAATTAGTGTTGGTTTGCAACAGACTAAATTTTAAAAATATAAAATAATTTTTAAACTATATAATTTAATATTTATAATGTTATTTACTCATTTTTATATAATTCTATCAATATTTTAAGAAAAAGAAATTTCTAATACTATAAATAGAGAATTTATTGAAAACATAAATCTTAATTGAAATAAGAATTTTGAAATTTCTATTTAAAACTTAATGTGCAAAACCCGAGAAAATTTCATTTTTTCTAAAAAAAGGCGAAACGATAATTTTGTCGGAATAGTATAGGCTAAAACCTGGAAATTTTTCTAGATCTCGGATGATAAAACTGATTCTACCGTTGAATCTACTTATGAAATCTAGGGGTTACCCATTCGAATTAAAATATTAAATTCGAGATGATCTAATTTATGTTTCGAGGCGATGGGTATTTGGTGAATTCCAGAAACGAGATTTTTACGAAAATCTTGGAAGTAATGAAATAATTTAAAGAAAGTTCATATAAGATGATATGAACTTGAACCGGGATGAAATAAGGTGCTTCGGGGCAAAAAGGGACCCGGGTAAAAGGGGACACGTGGCTCGATGTATACAAGGGCAAGAGATATTTTGAAAGAGTAATATCTCTCATTCCCTGATTTTTTTTGTTACATTAGACAGAGAGAGAGAAAAGAGGAAGCCAAGCTTCTCTCTTCGATTCACGAGATTTCGTCGGTCAGAGTTCGATAGTTCGAGAGTTAAAGTTGCTCTATGCGATGAGAGCTACGCGTGGATATCGGAATCACAAGATTTCGCCAAGGTCTAAGGTTTGGGTTTTCATGGAAACTGAGAAAAGGCGGTGTCCTAGGAAATCAAGCTAATTGAGGTAGGGTTTATATCCTACTGTTTTTAATTTTTGTCTAAGGGCATGTGTGTGGGTGTCAAAGTGGAGAATGTTGTCTAGTTTTTTTTTTCCTTCGACCCTATGACTATGTTTCAGCCATAACTTGGCCACCACTCATCTGAATTGAGTTATTCTAATTTTTGGGTAAACTAGACTTATAGGAGAACATATTTTCTTGAAATAGGTCTATCCAAATCCCTTTGATCCATTCGACTCAAATTCATTCAAAGGAGCTAAGGTTCAAAGAAGCCTCGCTCGTTTTGAGACCCCATGACTATGTTTTAGTCATAACTTGCACATAATGCATCTAAATTGAGTGATTCTAATTGCTGGGTAAACTAGACTTATAGGAGAACATATTTCCTTAAAATAGGTCTATCCAGATTTCGACCCCTTTGAACTCGTAAAGACTAAAGGGATATGTTCAAAACAGCTTTTGGTTTTGTTTGAAAATTGAGTAAATCTTGTTTAGATATAACTTAAGTTTCAAGATCCGACTTGCAGGTGATTTCAGTTGAGAAGAACTCAAGAACCGTATATTAAAAATGAGTACAAAGAACCAGTGTCAATTATGGATTAAGCACCCCTAAAATCGGGTATCACGTACTATTTCTAGTGTAAGCAGAGTAAATCGACTAGTTTTGAATGAAAAGGCCATAACTTCTTCGTCCGAACTCCGTTTCGGGTGTTCTTGGACTCTATGAAAGGCCCATTGAGTCAAGAACCTAGCCATATGCCTGTGGAGGGTAATTGGTATCCATAACCTTGCTGAAAGTTGGTGTTGTACCAAGTATGTAGGTGGGACACAAGGGTCATTTCCTATTTTGTTTGCCTCCAACTTCGTACGACCATATCTTTAGCATCCGAACTCCGTTTAGGGTGTTCTTAGACTCTATGGAGTTCCATTGAGTCTGTGTTCTTCCATGTGCCTCGTGGAATATAAAGTAAGTGTCTACAACCATGTTGAAATCTATGTTTTTACCAAGTGTGCAGTGTTCCTTGGTTGTATCGATGTGAATAGTCAGTTTTGACATGACCCATTCATGGTATGTCAGAAAGTTATCAGATTGGGTATGAATTTCCATGAGTTAGCCTAAGGAAGGCTATATGAAATTACTTGTTTAGTCATGTATCGATGAATGCTAATATGCATGATACTACGATATTTATAAAGATTGGCATGAAATGTATTGAACTTATATGCTTGGGACATATGTTGTAATGGTACTTGATGTATATTAATTGATTAGAATGTTCCATGTAGCAGCATCATACATGTAATATAAGAATTTGGTAAAGTACATTAGCATTGCATATGCATAGGGACACAAACATATTGGGTGTGTGTGTGATATATGGGCATTCATCATCAAGTTGATGAATGGGTAGTGAGATCGCATTTCGATCTAAGTCCAATAGATGTTTGGGCAGCTTTTAAAACTAAAAATAAATAAAAATAATGTGTGTTGGGCGGAGCAAGAAGGGGACCGTTAACCCCCTCATGTGAAAAGCCTGGAACATGGGTGTAAGAGACCCGCGGTGTGATTTGAAAAGTTTTGTAACATGGGTGTAAGAGACCCACGGTGTGATTCGAAGAGTTCTATTGCCCAAAGAAGACACGCGGTCATGGTTATCACATATACTTTGAGTCAGGTGGATGAGCCTGGATTAATTTGAGATTAGCGTTCCATTGGCACTCAGAGATTGGGTATTGGGTGAGCCAAGGGCCTGCATATGTGTGTCACTAGATCACCAAGGACGGTTGTCACACTTGGCATAGGCATGTGTGAGGCATGTGTGAGGGAGTCGGTGGGTGACTCGGGATATGGGCATGAAGACATTCCATGCATGACATAGGACATTCATGTAGACATTTTCACTTGGATGTGTATTGGTTAGTTTGATCATTGTATGAGCACTTAGGTAAGAAGTAACCCTTATAGAAGATTATCACTATTGGGCTTTGCTCACCTCGTCGTGGGACCCCCCTTTCAGGTACAGGTAAAGTGCAGGCGGCTGACCCACATTCAGGACCGCACATATGAAGAAACCCGGATGTGGCTTTAGACCATACTTTGTATATGTATATTAGAACAATAAGTTTTAATATATCATTTTGTATAAGAGTGTATAATTGAACTCTTGTAAACATATCACTACATAGTTTCATGTATAGTATTTAGGGTATGGTTGAATTGGGTCGAGTGGTCGCTATGATTCATGAATTACTCGGTGTGGTATATTGAGCCCGGATGGGTCATGTGATGTATTGTTATATTAAAGATATTCGATAGAGTTTCCTATATAGATAGACTCTGGCCCATTTTTTTTTGTTAAATTATGGATCCCGAGCAATGAGAGCATGATATGTGGCGTCTGTTACCCGATATCCATTGTGTTTTCGCAGTTGACTGTTGTCAACGGACCCCCTGGATAGGGGGTGACACAATCCAGACGTTGCTTAGGTAAACGATTACCTAAGGAGCTCGAATGTTGGTATCCCTAAGTATGGTCTTCATGCTAGCTCGTCTCAACTAGGTATCAAGAGTCCAGGTACACGAGTACCGAGGGCTGATTGGCATGGGTCTAGATCATGCATTGTTGTGTGTTGCATGTTTTGTGCTTAACATCCTGTGTGATATGTGTGAATAATTTACATGGTGGATTGTATATGGAATACTAGGGTTAGAAAACATGGGTCCGGAAAACAAAATGAACATGATAGTTTGGGAACTTACGTGTATTAGTGTTTGGCATTGTGCACCACTAAGGAAAAAGGGACGAATGGTGTAGTTCATGATGTTAAAGTCTATTAGTGGTTGGCATGTGCACTAAACTCTATTTCTATTTGACACGTGTAGATGGCTAGCAGAGGAAGAGGACGCCGGGGTGGTGGGCGGAGTAATATCCCACGACCACCCGCTTTAGACTAACAGACCTTCATAGAGTGTTGTTTAAATTTGGATGCATCAGATCCATGCTTATTGCTGCATCTTGTGTGAATTTTTTGGGCTTAGAGGTTGAGACCTTGGAAAAGTCGATGCATGTGAGTTCTTCCTAGGGACTAGGGTGAGGATTGATCATATATGTCGGGGAGTTAGAGATCTCAGGGATTCTCCTCACAGTGGACCTTCGAGTTATGGACATATTGAAGTTTAATGTCATTCTTGGCATGGATTGGTTGACGGCACATCGGGTCGTCATTAATTATGATCGTAGGAGGGTTAGCCCCTACAATGTGATCTGATTGTGTTATGTCTCGTGGAGATAAGTGCATGATGCTTTACCTTAGGTCGTAATGATTCTAGTCAAATTACAGCTTGATGGGTCGTTAGCTGTGCCTCACCGAGGATGAGGTGAGTCGGGATCTGAGTCTACCTCGGGTGGTTTGTGAGTACGAGGATGTTTTTCCGGATGAGTTACCGAGATTACCTCCGCATAGGGATGTAGACTTCATTATTGAGTTACACCCTGGTACGTCGCCCATCTTTATGACTCCACATAGACGGGGCGCCGGTCGAAGGCAGAACTCAAGGTCCAGAGCATGATTTGTCGACTAGGTTTCATTGTGAATCGAACACCCCACCTTGGGCGCCCGGTTTTGTTTATGAAGAAGAAAGACAAGACCCTTTGACTGTGCATTAACTACCGATAGTTGAACAGGGTTACGAAGAAAGAATTGGGTATCCACATCGATGATCGATGATTCGCTTGATCACCGAGAGGGCACAGTTTATTCCAAGATGCATCTGCACTGCATCATTAGTTGAGAGTTTGGAAAGAGGTCGACATCCCAAGACAGCTGCCTAAAGACGCGTATAGGCATTTCGAGTTTACAGTGATGCCTTTCGGATTGACGAATGCGCCAACATCATTCATGGATCTCATGCATGTAAGTTCCACCCCATTTAGATCGCTTTGTCAGTCTCGTTGATGACATCTGACCTATTCCCGGGCTGGAGGAGGAGCATGAGGATCACTTGCAGAGATTGTTCTCCGCTTTACAGAACATTAGTTGTACGCCAACCGATAAGTGTGAATTTTGGCTGATAGAGGTGAGATTTTTAGGACACGTAGTATCAGCTTCAGGTGTCTCAGTGGACCCAGAGAATGAGGCGCTATGAGTCAGAGAGTGTTAGTTTTCTAGATACTAGCTGGGACTGGATGGATATTACAGGAGGTTTGTTGAGGACTTATCCCATTTAGCTACACCTATGACTCGATTGACCTGGAAGGAGGTCAAGTATGAGTGGAATGACCCGTGTGAGAGGGCATTCTAAGAGTTAAAAACGAGGCTTACATTAGCTTCTATTCTGATAGTCCTGGAAAGGGGACAGAAGTACAAGGTATATTATGATGCCTCGAAGGACGACCGATGTGTCTGTAGGGTCCGAGAGTGGTAGCTTATGGTCAGTACGCTTGAAGAACCACGAAATAAATTACCCTACGCATGACAGGCAGAGTCAGCCATAGTATCTGGCTAGAAGATATGGTGCCACTATTTATATGGGCGAGCAATCTGCGGCATTTTCTGACCAATAAAAACCAAGTATATCTTTACTCAATGGGACCTCAACATGAGGCAACACATATGGATGGAATATTTGGAGGATTATGACTTCACTTTGCAGTACCATCCTGGTAAGGCAAATGTGGTGGCTGATGCACTCAGTCGGAAGTCACGAGGAGTACTAGCTACTATGGCTTCTCGAAAGCTGTCGATGCCCGAGATCAAAGGGTAGTTCCTGCCTAGCGACAAAGGGAATGCACTGTGGTCTTTCGTGGAGTTTAGTGGCTACGCTTCCCTAACAGGAGCAGATTGAGTCCTAGAGGCAGGACGCTGAGATAGTGTCTATCAAGGACTGAGTACAGGCTGGTATGGGTGACGAGGGCTGGGCCATTCACATTGTAAGACCCGAGAAAATTCCACTTTTCTGAAAAATGGCAAAATGGTAATTTTGGTCAAAATCCAAAATTTTTCTAGATCTCAGATGACGAAACGGACTTCACCGTTGGAATCGTCTCGAGAAATCTAGCTACCACATCGAATTTCGTGGAATTCCGAGACAGTTATAATTTCATGTTTTTCGAGGCATCGAGTGTTGGGTGCCGTAAAACGGCTCGTGAAAGACATGTGATGTGACAAAAGTCACCTACTACATGTACTCATGTGAGTTGCATGAGTAGAGAGAGGATGAAATGAATGGCTGAGATTGTGCAAAGTGTCAAAAATCAAGAAAAGGGACACATTGGGAATTAATGGAAAGTTTAATGATGGTAAGACAAAAGCTAAATAGTCTTCTTCTCCATTTTTGAAAGCAAAAATCGTGCAATGAGGCAGTGGGCTGAGATTTTCTTGTTTTAGAGAGAGAAGGAGCTCATTCTCTCTAGATTTCTGGCCGTTCTGATCGTCAGTTCTCGACGGAGCAAGAAGCAAAGTCGATCTACGAGGCGAGGGCTACGCAAGGGACACCGAGCCTGGTGAGTTTCGACAACCCAAGAGGTAGGATCTTTTCCTACTAGGTTATTCTTGGCCAAGAGCCATGCAGATGGTCAGATGTTCGAGTAGCTGGATTAGGATGCTTTCATCCAAAACATTTGAATCGAGTGGAGAAAATCCCCATTGTTGTGGCCGCGGAATGCCAACCCGGTGGTCATTATTCATGGAATAAAGACGGGATTTTGGGTGTGAATTCCTTTATGATGTCGAGTGATTCAAAATGAATTGTTTCAGGGGTTGTTAATTAGCCCATGTGAGCTAATTTCGTGTTATTGATTGTGAATTTGAATAACATGATTTATGGTGATTAATTATGTTAGTATATACATGTTTTATATATATTATATGAGTTGCTGTGGATTAGTATAGATTGCATCCTATATGCACTGGGGCACTCTAGAATATTGTGAGGAGTGCATGACATGAAAGAAAATAACAAGGAAAACTGTCAGAAAGGAATTTGAAGGAAGATTTTTCAAGAATTGCACTGTATATCATCCAATGACTACTCGATGAGGACTATGACTGCTTAGAGCATATCTGTTAATTTTACCAGGGTAGTCTAATATTTTTACCGAAACTCGGTAGTAAGTTTTAAAGTACAAAAAGCTTTTGTTTTGAAAACTGGATATTTTACCATGATTCACTTAAGATATAAGTTGAGCCTCTATATGAATCGACAATGGATGGCATGTAGACAATTGAGTAGGTTCATGTAATTGCTTGGATGTGATTATTTGTCATGACATGTGCACTTAGGTGGGGAGTAACCTACGTAAGAAGTTATCTCTACTGGCCTTTGCTCACCCTATCGAGGGATCACTATTTCAGTACAAGAGCATCAGAGGACAATTCTCAATAGAGGTCGTGGCGAAGAAAGCCAGGCTGTGGCTTGGCATTGTTATTATTTTGTATAACATGTATTAGAAATTGTACATTTTAATATACGCTTAATTAAGAGTAATTTATTAACCTCAATCTATTGTATATAGTTGGGATGATTTGTGAGATTGATGGTGGGCCCAAGTGGCCATTATTTTACTCACATGGGACCTCAAGGGTAATATTGTTAATTGTTGGGACAGGTTTTGTAACTTAGGTAGAGCTCCCCGTACAAAGGAGAGACTCGCCCCGATTCGGAGCGTGTCTGAGCCAGCCCGACATCCATGAAGTATCTCCGCAGTTTGATGCTATCACTGCACCCCCTAAGCCTCAGCGCCACACATAGATGGTGACTGGGGCATAGGGGACTATCAGGCCCCCACCTGGAAAGCCGAGAAGATTCCTAGAATTCCATTGTTCTCGTCTTGTGGTGCATCTAGGTGGCACGAAGATGTATCATGATCTTCGTTGCCAATATTACTAGAGCAGGATAAAGAGACACATTAGGGATTTTGTTCGACGATGTCACCCATGTCAACAGATTAAGGCTGAGCATTAGAGGCCAACAGGGCTACTCCAACCATTAGAGGTAGAAGAGTGGAAGTGGGAGCATATCACGATGAATTTTTTGATTTACTTGCCATGAACGTCACGGAAGCATGATGCGATGTGGGTGATAGTGGACCGGCTTACTAAGTCGGCACATTTTCTCGTTGTGAGGATGACCTTCACACTGAAGAATTCAGTAAGTTAAACATACGAGAGATTGTAATGATTGCATGGACTTCCGGCCTATAGTATCGACCGAGATCCTGTGCTTACAGCCGCTTCTCCGAAGAGTTTCTAGAGAGCCATGGGGACAAATAGAGATGAGTACCGTTTTCATCCACACCGATCAAATAAAGAGGACTATACAAAGCAAAGGGACATGGCCGAGAAGCGCGCTATGGATCCAAGGGTAGCTGGGATGAGCATTTTCCCTTAGTCGAGTTCGCGTATAACAATAGTTATCAGGCGAGTATACATATGGTGCCTATGAGGCATTATATGGGAGGCCATGCCTATCTACAATTTGTTGGACCGAGGTAGGAGAGAGATCCACCACGAAATCCTGGGTTGATTTAGTTGAGATACCCCACTGGCTGTGGAATTGATACGTGAAACGTCTTCACACTAGAGCCGTAGAAGGAAAGCAGGTCGATACACCGCGATGACCTCTAGAGTTTGGAGGTGGGAGATCATGCCCTTGAAGGTTATGTTTAGCAGGAGGGAACGTGCTCGCGCTTTGTTTTCATCACCGAGATATATTTGGCCCTTCGAGGTACTCGAGGGTATAGTTGCCACCGATTGCACTACCGCCGAGTTTATCGCAGTACTTTGACGATCATGCCCCCAATGTCTCGAATACACTCTAGATCCGACCATGTAGTGGATTGGGGCGAGCTTGTTATTATTACAGATTTGACTTTCGAGGATAAGATTTAGATGATCATGATAACCGAGACCAAGTTTTGCGACGTAAGATTGTGAGGCTAGTGAAGGTGCTCTTGCGGCACCAAGGAGTGGAGGAGGCAACATGGGAGCATGAGGACACGATGCGTACCGCCTATCCTTTCTTATTTAAGGATGAAGGTACGTTGTTTAGGCATGTGATAATTGAATGACTGTATGCATTTGTTGTATATGTGTGCATGTAGGAATTTCGGGACGAAATTATTTTAAGGGGGAGAGAATGTAAACCCGAGAAATTTTCATTTTTTTTCTGAAAAATGGCAAAACGGTACTCTGCTGTAATAGTACAAAGAAACCTAGAAATTTTCTATGATCTCTGATGACGAACCACTTCATCGTCAATTCATCTTACGAAATCTAATTTACCCATTCGAATTTCATTGAATCGAGATGGCCTGAATTTCACGCTTCGAGGCGAGAGACGGGTATCTAGCACTTCAAAATGAGAATTTTACGAAAATCTTGAAAGTAGTGAAATAATTTATAGAAATTTCATATAAGATGATATGAACTTGAACTGGGATGAAATAAGGTGTTTCGGGGCAAAAAGGGAACCGGGTAAAAGGGGATACGTGGCGCGATGTGAGCCACGTGTCCAAAGTATAAAAGGGTAAGAGATATTTTGAAAGAGAAATATCTCTCATTCCCTGATTTTTTTTACGTTAGACAGAGAGAGAGAAAAGAGGAAGCCAAGCTTCTCTCTTTGATTCACGGGATTTCGTCGATCAGTGTTCGATAGTCCGAAAGTTAAAGCTGCTCTACGTGATGAAAGCTACGTGTGGGTACCGGAATCACAAGATTTCGCCAAGGTCTAAGGTTCTGGTTTTCATGGAAACCGAGAAAAGTAGGTGTCTCAGGAAATCAAGCTAATTGAGGTAGTGGCTATCCTACTAGCTTAATTTATGTCTAAGGGCAATGTGTGTGGAAGGCTAAAGTGAGAATGTTATCCAATTTTATTTCCCGACCCCATGACTGTGTTTTAGCCATAACTTGGCCACCACTCATCTGAATTGAGTGATTCTAATTTTTGGGTAAACTAGACTTATAGGAAAACATATTTCTGAGTTGTCTATCCAAATTCACCCTTTGGGATCGTAAATCATTCAGCGGAGATATGTTCACAAAGTGCAGCTTTCCTGTTCTATTTTGAGACCCCATGACTGTGTTTTGGCCATAACTTGCCCATAACGCATCTGAATTGTGTGATTCCAGTTTTCGGGTAACCTAGACTTATAGGAGAACATATTTCCTTGAAATAGGTATATCCAAATTCCGGCCCCTTTGAACTCAGAAATGCATTCAAAGGAAAGCTATGTTCAGGCAGTTTCTAGTTATGTTTGAAAACTCCAGTAAATTCCGTTGTTTAGGACATATCTTGAGTTTCGGTGATCCAATTTAGGTGATTCCAGTTGGAGAAGAACCCTAAGAACCGTATCTACAAATGAATACAAAGAACTAGTGTCAAATTTTGGATTAAGACCCCTAAAATCAGGTATCACAGACTATTTCCAACGTAAGCAAAGTAAACTGACAAGTTTTGAATGAAAAGGCCATAACTTCTTCGTCTGAACTCTGTTTCAGGTGTTCTTGGACTCTATGGAAAGCCCATTGAGTCAAGAACCTAGAAATATTCCTATGGATGGTAATTGGTATCCACAACATTTCTGAAAGGTTGTGTTTGAACCAAGTGTGCAAGTGGGAGACAGGGGTCCTTTCCTATTTTGTTTGCCTCCAACTTCGGACGACCATATCTTTAGTGTCCGAACCCGTCTCGGTGTTCTAGACTCTATAAAGCCCATTGAGTCATGTTCTTTCCATGTGCCTGTAGCAGGTGTCCACAACATTGCTGAAAATCTATGTTTTGTACTATGTGTGCAAAGATTTGGTTGTGTTGATGTGAATAGCCTAGTTTTTGACATGACCCATTTATGGAATGTCAGAGGCTATCAGAGCAAGTATGAATTGCCATAAGTTAGCCTAAGGAAGGCTATATGACATTACTTGTTTAGTCATGTATTGATGAATGATAATATGTATGATACTACGTTATCTATAAAGATTGACATGAAATGTATGAAACTTATATGTTTGCGATATATGTTGCATGGTACTTGACATGAAGTACGATTGATTAGAATGTTCCATTTAGTGCATCACATGTAACATGAGAATTTGCAGTGACATTACATTGCATAAATAGGACATCAAATATATTGGGTGTGTGTGCATGGATACGGGCATTCACGTGTTACGAATGGGTAGTGAGCTCAGATTGGACGACATCAATAGATGTATTATGGTTTAAAACATAAAAAATAAATATAAATAATGTGTGTTGGGCGAGAGTTAGGCGGGACCAAGTAACCCTCATGTGAAAAGCCCGAACATGGGTAAACAAGAGACCCGCGGTGTGATCCGAAAAAAGTTTTTGAACAAGGGTGTAAGAGACCGCACCCAGGATCTGCCCGAAAAGTTCTATTGCCCAAAGAAGACACATGGTCATGGTTATCACATATACTTCGAGTCAGGATAGAAGCCCAGATCGACTCGAGATTAGCGCCCATCGGGCACTCGTATTTGCACCGGTGAGCCTAGTAAGGGCCCCAGATATGTGTGTCACTTCCAGATCACCATGATGGTCACACTTGGCATAGGCATGCGAGGCATGTGAGGAGTTTGCAAGTGACTCAGATATCGCATAAAGACATTCCATGCATGACATAGGACATTCATGTAGATATTACTTGGATGTGTATTGGCTGTTTGATCATTGTATGAGCACTTAGGTAGGCAAGAACCTCAGAGAAGATTATCACTACCGGGCTGGCCACTGTCGTGTGGACCGCCTTCGTACAGTCAAGTGCAAAGCAACGACCCATTACTCCGCACCGCACATATGAAGAAAGCCGGATATGGCTTTGGACCATATTTTTTATATGTATATTAGAATAATAAGTTTTACTATATCATTTTGTATAAGAGTGTATAATTGAATTCTTGTAAGCATATCACTACATAGTTGAATGGATAGTATTCAGGTATGGTTGAATTAGTGCCGAGTGGTCTCTACTGCACCTTTCATGAATTACTCTGTGGTATATTGAGCCCTGATGGGTCATGTGATGTATTGTTATACAAAGTTGTATTTTAGATAGAGTTTCCCGCATAAAGGAGACTCACCATTTTTTTTGTTAAATTGCTGACTTTACAACGTGGGATACATGATGTGGCGTCTGCTACCCGACATCCATTGTAAGTTTCCCGCAGTCGACAAGATTCAACTGACCCTGATAGGGGTGTCACATAATGCTTATTTGAAATTTCATGAAAACATAACATTTTAAATAATATTGAAATATAAAATTTATTAAAAATAAAAAAATAACATTTACATTTATATTGCAATATATTAAATTTTCTTAGAAACATATATTATAGTTTTGTTTGCAAACAATTATCGAATGCCTAAGTAGTATAGTGATTAAATACTCTTACGTTTAAACCTAAGGACTCAAGTTCGCTTCCTACAAAATGTAATTTTTACTTTTAACCTTCAAACGCCTCTTATCACCTCTCATCCTTGTCCCACAGCGAAATGGGGGTGAAGAGTGTTTATATTCTCTTTTCAAATTTTCAATATAACAATTGAATGTAGCTGGGCTGGGCCCAAGACACGTGACCTTTAATTTACTTCACCCTCTTAATTTTATCATTGAAATTTAAAGGGCTAGATGAACCAAATGGTTCTCAAAGAACCGTCCGGTTCATGCGATCCATCGATCGAACCGTCAGTTCAAATGGTTCTTGCCCAATTCAAATGTTTCTCTAGCTCAAATGGTAAATCATATTGGAAAATCCTCTGGCCAACGGTTTAATCGATAAGTCCGGTTCGGTTTTTAAAACATTGTAATTTATTATTCAAACTAGTTGAGATCATCAAATTCATTGCTTTTTAAGAGAGAATATAAATTGAAATAAAATATTCATTCGCATTTTTTATTTCGGTATACCAAACGTACACGACTAAAAATTGTGGCAAAATTCATCTTGAAAAGTATATAGTTTGGCCCATTTTGATAAAAGAAACAATAACCTTCAATTCATTGAAAAACTAATTACTAATTAGTTTACATCCTTGAATCCCACTCCTTACTAGGAGACAAAGTCCCAACCAATCAATAGAGGCTACTAAAAGTTATGGGTGAAACTAAATTTTAATTTAAATCATTAAGATTTGAGAGGACAGTTCCATTAAGATTGTAAAACCGGGGTAAATTTGAATTTTTCTTAAAAATGGCAAAACGGTAAATTGCAGCTACAATACAGGTTGCAAATATGAAAATTTTCTAGATCTCAAATGACAAAATGGACCTCACCGTTGGATTTGTTTCACGAAATCTAGTTACCTAGACGAATTTCATTGAATTCCGAGACAGTCAGATTTTCATAATTTTTGGGGCGTCGGGCGTTTGGCAGACCCCAAAAATGGGATTTTCGAGAAAACTCTCAAAAGTGGTAAATAAATTAAGTAAAGTTTATTTAAAATGAAGTGAACTTCAACCGGGACAAAATAAATTATTTCGGGGCATAAACGGACCCGGACAAGTCATAGACACGTGGCGCAACATGGGCCAAGCATTTTAAGTTGAGGATAAGGTTAGAAGAATCAGATTTTTGAGGGAGAAGAACTCATTTTTCTGGTTTAGAAACCGTAAGAGAGACAAGGGAGATGAGAGAGCTTCCAAGTGCTTTTTTCGACGATCAACGGAGTTCCGTCGGTCAGAATTTGTCAGGTCAAGAACCAAAGTTCATTATTCGATGAGGGCTACGCAAGGGTACCAAAAATGAGGGATTTCACTGAAGATCCAAAGGAGGAGATTTCAGGAAATCGAATTTTTTGGGATTAGGAGGTGTTCTTGAGACCTCCTTCGGTTCAACTACGCTCCAAGAGGTAGGGATTCTTCCTACTTTGGTTTATTTCCACCATAAGGGTTTGATTTTAGGGGAAATGTTGTGTAGATGTCCTAAGGCCCTATCTGGATGGTTTATGAACTGTTTAAAGCCATTATGGCTTATTTGTGGTTGTGGTCTTCCAAAGATGTGAAAAGTGATATGTGAGTGGTTAAGGAGAAATTCTGCCAAATTTTCCCTAGACCCATGTCCTTGTTTTCAGCCATAACATGGCGTATGGACCTCCAAATTAGATGATTCAAGTTAGAGATGAACCCTAAGAACAAGAGATACAAATTTCGAAGAAAATGAGGTTTAAATCCGATTCTAAAAACCCTGAAAAAGAGTTTTACAGTAAGATACTGATTTTGTCCCCTCTACAAGAGTATCTCATGTTGTTTGTACCATATATTGGATTATATTGATCCAAATGATGAGAATGAAAATCCTAATGAAACTAGACACCCAATAGAGTAACTTTTATGAAGAAAGTATGGTCACATTATGTCTCTATTATTCCCAGAAATTTGTCCAATTGAGAACACAATACTGCCCCTAGAAACTATTCAAGAGTAGTTCGGAATGTTTTGGCCATATCTCTTAATTTAAAGGTCCAAATGACCTGATATGTGAGTTTTGGAAACTTAAGACATAGGTGAACATTTTGTTAGAAGATCACTTTGTCTAAAAACCTCATTTACAAGGTTAAAATTGTAATTGGAGATGGACTTGGGATTTACCTGTATTAGGGACTCCGTTTGGGACCCCGGCCTATTTAGCGCCAGGTGGTTGGCTATTGTCAGGCACTCTATATGCCTCATTTTCCCTATGATTAAGTGTGTCGCTGTTTGACGGTGATAGTATACTTGTTTTTTGTGGTTTGGTGAAATGTTAATATGTGTGTTCAAATGTATTAACATTGTTGTGAATGTTTAATTGGAAATTATATGCATGTAATATAATTGTCCATGATACAAGGTAAATTGTATGGTTTATATGGTTCAAACGACATTGATTACATGTGGGATATGGGATTAACATGCAATGGCACATTGCATTCCTCCATGCACGGGAACATCGCATTTCATGAGTGTGGGTACATGGTTAGAATCTAACACCACAATTTCGTGATTCGTGGCGGGCTCGATACCATTAGGTGCCAAGTCCAACAGAGTCTCACTACAGAAAATCTTAAAAACTTGTATCAAGTAATAGCAAGAAGGGCTAGACACTCCCTCGGGTGAAAGACCCGGACTGGTTTACTACACTTCGATGGTGAAAGTCCAAAAAAAGTGTAGACGGTGTGCGGAGCAGGTGGTGAGACTCTAGAAATCCACTACCCACAATAGACACAATGATTTTATAAATGAAATGATCATTCAAGAAATGACATACGAAAAGTTTTGGTTTATAAAACATGACTTTTGTTTTAAAAATGATCATTGGATGTAATCCATCAATGACAATATTTATCACATTACGGGCACGATTGCGGTGGTGAGCTCAGAAAGACTCCTGCATGGGAGTCGCAAAGACTCAGGGCTCGGGGTATGAGCAGTCTCATCTCATTTCATGGCATAACATGTAGAATTCCAACCTAGGATTACATATTCCTATTTGGAATTGTGATATGAATGTGATTGTTAAGGTGAACATTGCATGTGCACTTAGGTGGGGAGTAGCCTCTCGTCTAATTACTTCCCATCACGTGGGGCTCAATCCCATATAGGATAATATCCTGAGTACACAGAAACGCGCCATAGACTCGGCTCTCATCCTGAAATGTGAGAATGAAGAAAGCCTGGCCGTGGTTATTTTGTAATTATTTTTGTAAAAATGTTTGAAATAAATTCATTTTGACATGTACTAATGTATTAATAAGTTGTAACTTAACTCATATGGATTGTTTTTAATATGGTCTTACAATGTTTTTTATATGAATGTGGATAAATGGGCTTGATGTGGTCAATTTTTACTCATAAATGGACCTGGTGCGGTCATTATGTTATATTAGGCCTCAGATGGGTTATGTGATTGTATTATTGTATAGATTGAGTTTTGGATAGAGCTCCTCGTACAAAAGAGACTCTGTTCGATTTTTGTTAAATTATGGATCCCAGTAAATGGGACACAACGGTATGGTATCGAGTTACATAATATCCACAAGCTCGCCGGCCGATGGGTGATCAACTAACCCTGATTTTTAGGCATCACAGCATGATTACCAGTGAGATGGAATATGCGTGTAACTTTAGTTTGATCCTTCACTGTCACAAACTCAAAATATATATATATATATATATATATATATATATATATATATATATATATATAAACACCGGGTAGTATGCACGTGATATGAAGTTTTCATTCAAAAGAAACTTTAAAAAATCCACAAACTAATACATGTTTCGATATAAAGTCTAAACTAGTGCGTCCTTGTCATGTAAGATCTAAGCCATAATAATCGTAATTGGTGACTATAGTTTTTAATTGTTAAAATAGTTAAAATCGTAGTTAACAACTATAGTTTTACACTTAAAGTTATAATCATGACCAGTGACTACGGTTTTGAAATTTTTTAAATGATTAAAACCGTAGTCATCAACCATAGAATATGACTCTCCTTTCTAATCATTTAAAAATTTTCAAAATCGTAGTCACTGACTATGGTTTTTGTGACCTGGTTCCTACATGGCAGTGATGCACTAATTTGAGCATTACTTTGAAATATGTATTAATTTGTGCAGTTTTTAAAGGATTATTTTTAGAGAAAACTTTGTGATACACCCTTGGCAACATAAACGTAGAACACTTTCATTGTTATTGATAAAAATTGTTAGTCATGGTTTGTCTCCATAGGAATCCCACTGAAGCAAAAGCAAGAATCGCTTTAGCTTATTTGGACTTTTTATACCTTACATATGTGACATATATGCTAGTCTTTTTTCCTATGTCTACTTTTGAGTTCTATTTAATATCAAATTGCTAGTTTTACACAGTAATATATGTTAGATTAATTTATTAATCAAGGACTAAACATAATCATATCATAATTTTAATTATATAATTGTGCATGTTAATTATGAGTCATTTATGAGATGATTTAATATTAACTGGCTATGGGTTCATAGTTCTATCTTCACCCTTGCTTTGGTAAACCCATTTGACCAAAGCCCAATTGTTCCCTTGTATACTATATATATAAGTAAATAGAACCCTATAATATACAAGGGTTTGGTAAAACACACTTTAGGGAGAAGGAAAGTGTGAAGCCCCAAATCCTGAGGGTCATTTTTTTTTTTCACTATTGGAAAAGTCTGTCGTGTGACGCCCCTATCCCCGGGGTCCCGTTGATAACCAAGTAACCTCGGCAGTAATTTTGTAAAGTGGATTTCGTGCAACCCGATACTACACCGTTGTGTCCCATTTTATCAGATCCATATTTTTTTTCAAAATCGGGGCAAAATCTCCTTCGGCTCTGTTTCTACCCAACATACAACCCAGATAACAATATAATCATAACACATCCAGTGGTCTCAATGTAAGGCACACCTTGGCTGTGTCCATCCATTCCATATCCCTTCCTAATATAGTATCCCTATACGTGACCCATTAATTCACATTTAAATCTAAAATATGAAAAATAAAACGCCAATACACCGTAAGAGTCCGACCGCCCTCTTACTATACTTACATACCCGACTATTTATGCTGCCAGTCCAAGAATTTAATTACAATTCTTACATAAAATACTTTTACAAAAGCATTGTCAAGGCCATGTCGGCCTTCTTCTCAATCCCTACCATCGGAGCCGACATGTCCCTCGTACACCCCCCGGTACCGAAAAGTGGGGTCCCACTACCTGGGTGAGCGCGATGCCCTGTAGAAAAATTCTCCTACAAGGGCTACTTCCTGCCTAAATGCACATGCAATGGCATACATAAAACATCAATCATATTTCATATAATTAATGCAATCCTATATGAAATATTTCATGTCATGCATGAAATGAGACTACTCATGCCCACTTCCCGAGTCCCAACCGACTCCTCACACTTGGAATGCCAAGTAGAAAAACCAACACCGGTAAAGTACTCAATGACACATATATCGTGAGCCCCCACGGCCACCAGACTCAATGCCGCTACACTAGGCAACTAATCCCGAGTAAATCCCGACTCCTATCACCCCACTCGAAGTATAAGTGATAATCATGACCGTGTGTCTTCTTTGGGCAACAGAACTTTTCGGCTCACGCCGCGGGTCTCTTACACCCACATAGAACTTTCAGGATGACACCGCGGGTCTCTTACACCCACATAGAACTTTCTGGATGATACTGCAGGTCTCTTACACCCATACAGAATGTTCAGATAATACCGCGGGTCTCTTACACCCATACAGAACTTTCCGGATCATACCACGGGTCTTTTACACCCAACTTGCTTCACCCAACACACATGACTTGCCATTTAAATGGCTTTACACACTCGTGAGTCTCTACCTTGGGCTTTACCACATTTTCCGAGATCACAACCCATTCACCAACACCGGTGAATAAACCATACCATGCACCCACACCCCACTCGATGCGATGACTCCGCATATGAAAATGCATGATGCCACGATTTTCCTTCATGTTACATGTATATATAAGTGCTACATGAAACATTAATACCCCTTGGACCATTATAATTTTTACATATAATTTACATCCATGCAATCCATGTTAATACATTAAATAGCATATACTAACATGATACTCTACACACAACATGTTATTCATAGAAGCAATAACACACAACAAGGTCACAATCTTAGACCCATCCAGTAGGGTACCTCCCGGTCCCTCCACAAATAAGAACCGGTTTGGTTCCATGCATCCATACATCATTTCATCACAAAACAAGCAACCCAAAATGGCCAAAATCTCAAACCCATATACAACTAGGCACCTCTTGGTCCCTTCATGGTTCGTCACCGAATTATTGGGATACCAAAACACATTACAAACCCGAAGACATTAGTCCTGGAATAAAAATAGTCCTCAACATAGTTCGATCATTTTAAAACAATTTCGGAATCATGTCGATCGTTTCGAAACAATCCCAAAATTCAACCCGAACTATCAAGAACAAATTCCGAATTCAAATTTCGAACTGCTCAAAAAACAGCCCAAAAATTCCTAAAAAATTCTACACTACCCAAAAATTGGGGATTGAAATTTACGATCTTTCACTACTCTGTTAATCCCAAGCCATTACATGGCCTTTAGGCTAGAAATAACACAAGTTGGAAAATTCTCTACCTCGTGAAGTTTGACGAAACCCCAAGTGGATCAACTTTGCCTTCAGCCCCAACGAAAACCTACAGTCCGATTTCCATAGATCCGAGAATGAAACGAAGAGAAGAAATAAAAAATAAAATTCTCTCTTATTCTCGTTCTCTCTACACCCGTTTTGACTTTTCTTTTTATTTTTTTTCCTTTTTTATCCTTTATTATTATTATTATTATTATTATTATTATTATTATTATTATTATTATTATTATTATTATTATTATTATTTTGGATACATGGTTCAAATTACTTTACGTTGTGTTTGTTTTCACTTTAAACAATTCGCTTCTTTTCGGGCTTACTTTATTTTAAATGAACTTAGCCTGCCTATTTCGACTTCCAGATTTTCGTAAAAATCTCGTCCCTGAAGTCACTAGCAACTTATCACCCAGAAAATCGTAAAATATTCCGACTGTCTCAGAATTCGATGAAACTTTTATGGGTCACTAGATTTTGCGAGACGAATTTAATGGTGTAATCTTTTTCGTCTTCCGAGATCTAGAAAATTTTCAAATTTCAACCGAAATTATCGTTTTAATTTCTTTCTCGTAAAAACAATTTTTTTCTGCTTACATGTCAGCGACAAATGGGAATCTCCGCCGTTGAAAAACACTTACCAGGTCGTGCATGCCTCGGGCGTTGCGCGCGCCCGCCCCTATCGCGCACGCTAGCCGTGCGCACCGGCTATCGCATTCGCGTTAGCCACTAGCGCCGTTGTCAAGACTTAGTACCGTCGTGCGCCGCTCAGCCCCTCAAGCACGCGCATGCCTGGCATGTCGTGTGAG
Source organism: Tetrastigma voinierianum (assembly GCA_016808115.1). NCBI lineage: Eukaryota > Viridiplantae > Streptophyta > Magnoliopsida > Vitales > Vitaceae > Tetrastigma > Tetrastigma voinierianum. The sequence goes on from JAEQBH010001219.1 coordinate 2,159,905, forward strand.
AAGTATGTCACGACACACAACACTCTGTCATGACAGGAATATCCTACCTATAGGAAAAATTCTATCGCGACAGGAAACCCCAAGCACAACCCAACCTGTAGCGATAAGGAAAAAGCCAGGTCGCGACATTTCTATGGCTTAAAACTGGAGACTATGTTGCAACGTTATGAAGTCATGTTATGACATAAAAGCCGTGGAGGCTCTATCACGAGCCGTAACCCTTGCCGCTACCCAAAACTCCTAGCCTGTGCCAAAACCTCACGCACGAGGGCCACTGTCGCGACACAGGGCCAAAATTCTTTATTGTGACCCAAAACAGATATTAGGCAGTGGCCCTTTCTGGGTCATTCTGCACCTCCAGCTCTTTATTTTTTCTTTCCTCTCTAAACACCCTAAACTCAATATACAACAACCTTTTTCTTTCAAAGGTAATCAAGAAGCCTAGAAAAAAACTTGCCAAACTATATAAATCATACAAAAATGAGTTTTAATTACAACTTTAACTCATTACATATACAACAACTGGGTTTCTACCCAGAATTTACAAAAACACAAGTAAAGCCAAATCTGGCCTTCTTCCCAACTAAACCTCAAACGTGTCCACCTCCGGGTGTACTTCCAGTACCTGAAAATATTTTCCCACGATAGGATGAGCAATGCCTAGTAGAGAAATGCTCCTACAAGGGCTACTCTCCATCTAAGTGCACATGCAATGCATGTATAAGCGTTTCAAAACTCCTTGCTTTATAAATCATTCCATTGGACAACCCTCCGAGAAGTTCACTGGACAACCCTCCGATCAAGTTCATGGGACAACCCTCCGATATCAAAACATATTGGACAACCCTTCGATATCAATTCATTTATTAGACAACCCTCTGATATCAATTCATTTATTAGACAACCCTCCGATATGATCCATTCAAAACCCATGTTAATATATTAAGCACGCATATATCAACATCATTTTCACACAATCTGCATGTTACTCAATCAAGCAATCAACATCTGTTGGTTGCACAGTCTCGACCAAAACAAAAGCGACATATCCACCTGATAGAAGATCTTCATATTCAAATCCCACATATTAGTATACTCAACCTGTTCTAGACTGAAATTCTGGAACCAGGATACAACCCAAAACCCATCACAGTTTAATCCCAACTGTCATGAACCAGCTCTACTAACAAGGCTGAACCCATAGCCATTGAATGACCCTTAGACAAGAATAACCAGAGTACCTTTTGTAGTTTTTCCCATCGTCAATCAGGTTCCTCCTCCATTTTTCTTTCTTTCTTTCTTTTCTTTTCTGGTTTCCTCTTGGATTTCCCTCTCTCTCTCTCTCTCTCTCCTTGGCCTTCTCTCTTTTTGACTTCCACGCCCCTTCTCCCTTACCTCTCTTATGTTTTTGGCTTTTTCTTTCTTTATTAGTTGTTTGTTTGAATCGGTGGGGGGTGAGTCACCCCCCCACCTGCCTTCCTCTTCTAGCAGCCAACAAGGCTGCCTTTATGCAGCCTGCCAACAGCTGCTTCCCATGCAGCCTGCCACGTGGTAGGCCAGGTGCCTTGCCACCTGGTGCCACGTGGACACTAGTCCGATTTCCCTTTTTTTAAAGCGTGGAAATTAAACGGTCTCGGAATTGTGAAATTCGATTAAGTCTTTAGATTTTGACAGAAATTCAACGGTGAAATCCGTTTCTTCATCTTAGATCTAGAAAAATCTCAGCTTTTCCTCTGGGACTATTCCGACAAATTACTGTTTTGCCCTTTCTCTAAAAAATTTAGATTTAAATTTTTTCACGAGTTTTACAGAAAGATTTATCTTCAACCTTAGCATTTCTTTGATTTCATTCCTAGTATATTTGGGAGACTAATGACAACCAACAATGTTGGATCCATATTAGGTATGTTATCTATCAAATACGAATTGATATGCTTTATTGTTTCAATAAAGTTATTATTTTGTAATGTATTTATTGGATCCTTTGATTATTAATCAATTGTTTTTAGGGATCAATAAATACTCTCAGTTTTTATAAAATAATTTAGCAATTAGTATCAAAACCGCTTTAATTGATATTGAAGCTTTCAAATTTGTTTTTGTGTTTTTTGAGTTTTGTTCGTATTTTTTTCCCCTTCTATATGTAGTTCCGGTGTTTGTACAATTTTTGTTGTCCTTGGATTTAGTCTATGAACATATTCTGATTCCGATGGTATTTAAGCATCGTTACAAATTTGCCAGCTCTTTCAATTTTGGATTGATTTGCTGGAAAATTACGTTTGAAATAGGAAGCTACAAATTATTAAGGGTTTAGGGTTCCACTTGTCGGTAGATCACGTTTTTTTCCATAGAATAATAAAATTTTGAAACATTAACTCATTATCATGTTTGACTTTTGAATAAAAAAAAAATCTAGCAAAGGCACAAGTCCCTCATTGATTGCAATATATTAAAGATTTTAATATATATTAAAGGTTTTTATTATATATATTAAAGATTGCACACGTTTCCCCATATGTATTGATTGCAATACAAAAGGCACAAGTGGCATCATTGATTTCAATAATTAAAGGTTTTTTTGTTTCATTAATTGTTGGGATGATGATAGAAATTATAAACAACTAGATTCGTATTCCATAAACCATTATATTTTTTTTTTTTTGACATAATTGAATTTGAATCCAATTTTGTAATAATTTATTTATTTTTCATATATTGCTTTGGCAATTTATGTGTATGCTATTTAGATTATTTATAACATTATATTGTCAATAAAATTATTTTATTGGATTTGGGTAAAATTGAGAAATATTGAATACTTATGAACTTGCATCTCATGAGTCTTAGCATGTCGGATATTCTTGAAATTGATGTTGCAATTATTATTTCTCCTGTCTTGCACATTAATTTTACTAAGATTCATATAGATAGTAAAGTTGTCATATCGATGACTTTATTATTCGGTAGGATGCTTAGTTTGATGAAGATATTTCATTACGTGTCATGAACTGTGTAAATTTACTACCCTGTTGGTGAGAAATTGACACATTTGGTTGTGACGATTAGTGAATTGCTCTTACATGTGTATAACTCTTTTTGTATTTTAAAGACCCTAACATTTGGTGACCACTTTTGTGGGTCAATTGGTAAGCCGAATAATGGAGCAATTTACATGTCTTTGTTTTACATGTATTCTTGACATTGCTCTTTTCTTTATTCTTCGACTTTGAGCTTTCCTTAGTTCTTTGTCATCACAAAACTTAATGAGACTAATTACAAGCAATGTGTTAATTCTCTCATGATGAATTTGACGATTATGAAAATGAACTTGGTATTGAAAGTTGAAACTCCTCCAAAACTCACTGCTAATGTTTTGAATTTAATAGAGAGAAAGTTATTTCTAAAAATTGTTCTTATTCTTTGAATTTAATGTTATATGAGTTCTTTGTGTCTTTTAGAACAAAAAAAATTGGAATCAAATATTTTCCTTGTTTTCTTTGTTTTTCAAAACAACGGGTCATATGATTCTAATCTCCAAGGAAGGACCAGTGCTGCAGGGATAAGTAACCCCAAGCACAACTATATATGGAGCCTTTGAAAATCCAACTTCTAGGAAGGCCAGCCTTAAGCTATTATTCTCCATTTTGCCATGGCCAAACCAATCTCTCTCCCTCTCTATGAAAAGCTGCCCCTGAAGAATACAGTCCAGAGAATATTGGACACCACCATTTTCTTCCTCCTCCTCTCTCTCCTTGCTTTTCGTATCCACTCCCTCCACAGCAATGGCTTCACTTGTCTCCTTGCGTTATTCTGTGAGTCATGGTTCACCATTGTTTGGGCTCTCATACTCAGCTCCAAATGGAACCCGGTGGAGTACCGGACTTATCCGGAGCGCCTTTTACTTCGGTACCTGAATTATTGACCGACTTCATATATTACTAGACTATTTTATTCCTGTTTTTAAAAATTGTTCTTGAAAATTGTTTTTATAAAACACTGAGAACACAATTATGGTGTTGGTGTTTTCGGAAAACCGTTATTATTTTTTAAATTTAGTATTTTTTTTGTGTTCTTTATGTTTTTCAAAACAAAAAACAGTAGGAATCAAAGTGTATTCTCCATGTTTTCCTTTTTCTTCTCGCTTTTAAAATAAAAAACAGTTTTCAAAAACTGTAATCAAACATACCCAATTCTTGTTTTGATATGTCATATTTTCTATTGTTTATCCAAGCTTAATTTATACTATGATTTTCTCAATAGGGTTGATGAGCTTCCTCCAGTGGACATGTTTGTGACGACTGCGGATCCGATTCTAAACCGCCCATCATCGCATTAATACAGTCCTCTCTCTGCTGTGGCAGTAGACTATCCAGCTAACAAGCTTGCCTGTTATGTGTCTGATGATGGCGGTTCATTTCTTACCTTTTATGCTCTTCTAGAAGCATCCAAATTTGCTAAGCTTTGGGTTCCCTTTTGTAAGAAGTATGGTATTCCGAACAGAGCTCCATTTAGATGCTTTTATGATGAAGAGGAATCACCCATTGATGATTCGGTGGAGTTCTTATGGGAATACACAAAGATGAAGGTAAATCAAACAATTACATAAAGGAAGACAAATCATTTAAGAAAAAAATAAAAAATTTTGAGGTTTCATATTGACGAATAAAAGTTCTTTCAAAGTATGTCTTTTTTTGGTCATGACATATTGGTTATGTTGGAACCCAGAAAGTACTAAGGAAAGAAAAATAAATAATAAAAAAAATTACTTTTTCATGTTTGGCTTCATCATGAAAAAGTCCTTATATAATAAAGATTTAAACAAATAAAATGAATTTGAATAAACATATAGAATTAATTTATTAAATTTAAACCTAATTTTTATTTTCCTCCAAATTTCTTTCTTTGATACTTTTTAGGGTTTCAAATGGAGCCATATAGAGATAGTTAAATAAATTATTGCACTTACAGTGAGTATTTTGCATATTTGTAAATTGTCTTCATCTCTTCGTAGGATGAATATGAAGTGCTCAGAAGAAAAATTGAAGACGCAACCGAAAAGTTCGTACCATTGGATGTTGGGGCTGAAGAGTATGTTGCTTTCTCAAATATAGACAGGAGAAACCATCCCAGTATAATCAAGGTAAACAAATATCTCAATTATTGATCTTTATGACTCATTGCCACTTTAGATGGTCATGATGCTATTTGATTGTGTGCTAGTACCAGGTGACTTGCACTAAAGGACGAAATCTTTTTTGTAAAAACCCGAATAATTATAAAACGACAGGTGTGGATTATTTAGCTACTATGTTTGTAGAAGCAATAACCATGAAATGCAGAATGGCACCTGGAAAATATTCAAGTACCTAACAAATTCATTTAAAAAAAAAGAAGAAGAAAACAAATCTAAATCAAAATAGCCGGTCAATGTAGTTAATTTGGTTATTTGCACAGAAAATTGAGTTGTCCATCATCTCCAAAACACACTGACATTTTTAGTGATTGTGTTTCTTTTTTCTTTTTATTGGAAGATATTGTTAGAAAATTTATGCGTAAACAAATTTATTTTTAAAACCAATTTTAGATGCATTAAAACATATTAGGTTCAATTCTTAAGAAAAGATAAAAAAAATGGTGATCTTCATACTTGAATTTATGAGAGAATGACGCTTGAAGTGAGTTGATTACCTTGTTACTTCTTCCTAGCTACGATCTTCAACTCACAACTCTCAAAAGTGGATGAGTCACTTCTATGGTGTGTCTGTAAGTAAACAACAAAATGACATAAACTTGAGAGTGTGACTTGGGACCTTGACCTTTTAAAGAAAAAAAAAACTCTTTGTCTTGCCATCAAAGACCATATATATAGGAATTACACCTTTATTCTTCATCAATATGTGCAAATATTTGTAATGGTGGATTACAACTTTGAATGCATAAACTTAAATTTAATAGGTTATGCATTTGTCCTCCATTACTAATATACATTATGCATATATATTAAATCTCGTAATGGAGTTACAAAAAGGTTATGCATTCCATTGATCCTATTCATTATGTGTATCATAAATTTCATAGGTTATGCATTTATCCTCCATCATTTATGTGCATTATGAACACAATGAATCTCATAATAATGAAGTTATAGAATTTGTAACATTATATTCATAAAAAGAATATTAACTCTCTTTAATAACTTAACTTGTCTTATAACATAAGACTTTTGGGTGCTCAATCAAACAATCATATAAGGCCATATTTTATAGAATAGCTAAAAATTAACTAACAATCTCTCACTTGGCCTATATGATCATATTCAAACATAATATGGCCATAATAATTTCTCAAAATTGGCATCTCTTAAGTAAATTTAATATTTTATGGAACTACCAATACCAAACCATTGGAATAATGGATCACACAACGACCCAATATTCTTCAAGGATTATAGTACTAAAACCTCCATTAGCATAAAGTAAAGGATTTTATAACATAATGCTAATCCATTCACGTAATGGTCATTTCAACTTTTAAAAATATGGATTGTGCACAAGATCAATGTCTAAGTAACGTCAATAATAAAACTTTGTTTTCATTATGTGATCACATGCATTCCACTCAATCAATCTAAATTGACAAAGATGCCACCAAGCTCATGCTAATGACAAAATCCATAAAAAGCTTAGGTGGAAGAGCTTTTGTCAAAGGATCTACCAACATAAGTGTATTATCAATTAGGGCTGACAAAATTTGACACGACACGAACCTAACACGGTTTTTGCGGGTTTGGGTTGAATATAATCATGTTTTGATCATATTTGTGTTGACCTTCCTAACACGAATTTGACCCAATTGACCCGTTTAATTATTATATTAATTAATTAACCTACTTAATAGGTTATTTGTGTTAAATATAAATTATTAATTATAATTCCTATTATTTTAAATAATAAAATTAATAAACATGTTAAATTTAATAAGTTATTTGTGTTAAACATGGATGATTAATTATAATTTTATTTTAAATAATCCAAATTAAATAGGTCATATTCGATTGTTGACTGCCTAACACAAATAATAAATGTTGAGTTTGGGTTAATCGAATGTTGACAAGTTTATTATTAGGTGTGGGGTTTGGGTTGTGAATGTTGACACGATCCATTTTGATGACTTCAACACAAACATGACCCATAAGGCAGATTGCCTACCCTATTATCAATGTGGGCAATGAGAATGACTCTGCCCAGACTCTCTGCTACATCAAATACTTGTATCGCGTGTTTGATCCTCTTGTAGTATTAATATTTTTGGAGAATTGAACAACAACACTGTTATCATAATATATTCTCAATGGTCTCATTATCGAATCAACAACATGCAAGCTTGAGACAAAGTTTCTCAACCATATTGCATGGCACGTGGCTTCATAACAGGCTATATATTCTGCCTCCATTGTAGAAGAAGATACCAGCGATTGCTTATGGCTCTTCCAAGAAATGGGTCCATCATAAAGCATAAAAACATAGCCATATGTAGACCTTCTAGTGTCCTTACAACAAGAATAATTAGAATTAGAATAACCAATAATCTCTAGATTATTTGTTCTTTTATATGTCAACATGTAGTCCTTAGACCCTTGTAAATAACGCAATACTTTCTTGACTGCCTTCCAATGCTCAATACCTAGACTGCTTTGATATCTACTAAGCATGCCTACTACATAAGCTATGTCTGGTCATGTGCAAACTTAAGCATATATGATACTCCCTATGGCAGAAGCATAAGAAACCTTTACCATATGATTATTTTCAAGATCACTTTTAGGACATTGAAGTTCACAAAATATGTCCCCTTTCACAACAGGAGCAACACTACTAGAACAATTCTACATGTTAAATATTTTAAGAACTTTTTCAATATAGCTCTTTCGGGATAATCCTAATAATCCACGTGATCTATCTCGATGAATTTCAATGCCAAGTACATAAGAGGCTTCACTAAGATCTTTCATATCAAATTCTTAGATAGAAATTTGTTGGTTTCCTGAATCATTCCCATGTTGTTGCTAGCAAGCAACATATCATCAACATACAAAACTATAATACAAATATTGCTCCCACTGATCTTAAGTTATATACATTGATCCACTAGATTATCTTTGAAACCAAAAGTGATAAAAATTTCGGTGGAACTCAAGATGTCACTTAAGAATATTGTTCAGAAGCCTACTTTAACCCATATATAGACTTCTTGAGTTTACATACCATATGTTCCTTGCCTTTCTTTTAGAAACCCACAAGTTGATCCATATAAACCTCTTCATGCAAGGCACCATTCAAGAAGGCAATTTTAACATCTATTTGATGTAGCTCTAAGTCAAAATGAGCTATTAAAGTCATGACTATTCTTAAGGAATCTTTCTTAGAAACATGAGAAAATGTTTCCTATAGCTGATTCCTCTTTACGCATCCTTGCCACCAACCTGGCCTTATACATTCAAGATGCCTTTAGAATCATGTTTGGTTTTAAAATTCATCGGAACTAACAGCTTCTAAATTCCTCGGGCAATTATACAAGATCCCAAACCTCATTATCTTCCATTAATTTCAACTCTTCCTTCATAGCATTAAGCCATGTAATGGAATTTTCACCTTTGATGGCTTGATCATAGGAAGAAGGATCATTTTCCAAGCCAATACCATAATCACACTCATTAAGATAAACTTCATAGTCGCTTGAAAGAAGTGCATTTTTTCTTTGTGATCTGTAATTCCTGTAGTTGTGCTTCTATAGTTGGGATTGTTTCATTTCCTCATGAGTAACCACTGAAACACTATATTCCCTTTAGTCAGGTTGCTACTCCATCGAGTGTATCTTTAGGCCTGGCCCCACTAAAAGTTTCATTTTCTAAAAACATAACATTTCTAGAGTCAACAATTTTAGGGCCTTGACCATGACAATAGAATATAAAACCTTTTGATATTTCAGGATAACCAATGAAAGAACAACTTATGGTTTTAGAATCCAATTTCTTTATTTGTGGATTAAAAGTTTTAACTTCTGATGGACATCCCCATACATGTAAATAATTCAAGGTTGATTTCCTACCTACCCATAACTCATAAGGAGTTTTAAGTACAACCTTAGTAGGAACACGATTGAGAATGTGAACAACAGTTTTCAATGGTTAACCCCGCAAGAATTCAAGCAATGTTGAGTTACTCATTATGCTTTTCACTGTGTCAATTAGAGTACGGTTTTGTCGCTTTGCTACATCATTTTGCTCTGGTTTTCCAAGCATTGTGTAATTTGCAACAATATCATACTCTTTTAAAAATAAGAAAAAACACTAGGATGTTGGCTCAATTCGGTGATCTCCATACCTTGATCTATGAGAGAATGACACTAGCGAACTAATACTTATAACCTTTCCGCTGGCGTCTTCAACTCACAACTCTCAAAAGTGGATGGGTCACTGTGTGTGTGGAAGCTGTAAGTAACAACCAAATGACATAAAACTCTAGAGTGTGACTTGGGACCTTAACCTTGTGGGCAAAGAAAACCTTGTCTTCCCATCAAAGACCATAAGGGAGTTACACCTTATTTCATCAATATAAAAGTAAATAATTTGTAATGATGTTACAACTTGAATGCATACACTTAAATTTCATAGGTTATGCATTCATCCTTCATTACTAATATGCATTATGCATATATATTAAATCTCATAATGGAGTTACAAATAGGTTATGCATTTCATTTATCCTATTCATTATGTGTATCATAAATTTCATAGATTATGTATTTATCCTCCATCACTCATATGCATTATGAACACAATGAATCCCATAATGATGGAGTTATTGAATTTGTAACATTATATAAATTATATTCATAAAATGAATATTAACTCTCTTTCATAAGTTGTCTTATAACATAAGACTTTTGGATGCTCGATCAAACAATCATATAAGGCCACATTTTATAAATTAGCTAACAATTATTCCTCAGTCTTTGGATTATTAGTCAGAATAACACAACAAATTTAAAGCCATAACCATTTATTGATACGAGAAACCCAAACAGTATATAAGGAAGTATCATTTGGCAAATTAATGGCATTCCATAGACGTTGGATTAGTAACTAATGCTGGTACGCTTGCAGCCTTAAATGAGATGCCTACTAAATGAGAATTAGATTAGTTCTTGTTCATACAAGCATGAGATCTCACATAGTTGTTACCTTAAGTTGAAAGTGACATATACCATTCTCCCTTATCAATTAATATCACAGTCTCTTGTATCTTTCTTCATATAAACAAGCATATATAAGCCTTGCTTCCAGAAGTCCAACCAGGTGCGGAGCTAGGCTATGCCCTAGGGGGCATATGTACTACTAAAATTTTTTTGGACAAAAAATTTCCTTTTAGAGACACTACACCTCTAATCCAGGACATATTCCATGTCCCCACTGAAATTTTGTGATACCGGATCACTGGGCTATAACTCCACATACATTAATTTTTGCCCCAGTAACCTTAAATCCTAGTTGTACCCCTAACCAATTCACACTAATTTAGATTGCTTCTTTGTAGGTTATATTGGAGAACAAGGAGGGCCTTGTGGATGGATTACCACATCTTATCTATATATCCAGAGAGAAGCACCCAAATTATCCGCACCATTATAAAGCTGGTGCAATGAATGTTCTGGTAAAGATTTTCCTTGAACTACTATAGTACTAATCATACTATGTCTAGTTTCTAATTGTTTCTTTTTTCTTCTTTTTTTTTTATCTTTTTTTGGTTTTTTTTCTTTCTTTTTTTAAACAGACTAGAGTCTCCGGAACTATGACAAATGCTCCTTTGATCTTGAACGTAGATTGTGATATGTATGCCAACAATTCACAGATAGTTTTTCATGCAATATGTTTGCTCCTTGGTTCCAAGAATGAACAAGAATTTGCATTTGTTCAAGCTCCACAAAGCTTCTATGATGGAATAAAGGATGATCCATTTGGAAATCAACTAGTAGCTTTGCTAAAAGTACGTTAAATATTCCAATCTACAAATTAATAATTTTTTTTTGCTGATACATAAAACTTTGGGCATGTTTGGCTTATGTTTTTTAAAACTGTTCTTAATAAAAGTTTTTGAAACTGTTCTTATTATCTAGATTTAATGCTTTTTCATGTCTCCATGTTATTCAAAACAAAAAATGAATGGATTCCCAACATGTCCGTGTTTTCTTTATCCTTCTTGTTTTTTAGAACAAAAAAACAGTTTTAAAAGACTGTAACCAAATAGGCCCTTTTCTTCTTTTTTCTTATTGATTTATATGTTTTCTCCTTTTTATTGGAGAATCAAATTCTAAATATGATTTAATTTAAATCCTGTAATTATAAATATGTAATATTTAGATTTAAATTGATTCTAGTGTACAAATATGCCTAGTATAGATCTCGCTTAATAAATTCATTCTTTCATTGATTCACTCAGACTATTTATATCTCAAGTTATTCAATGGAAAATATCAATCAATTATTCATTTATGCCAATCTCTACATGGTATTTAGAGCGACTGATTCAAACCTCTCCCTCTCTCTTCTCTCTAGTCGTCGGCTCCCCTCCCCTCCTTCTCGGCTTCCACCGTTCCTCACACCCACTTCCGCCTCCTCTTCCCCCTATTCTACCTACATCATGGCTCACGAACAGAGCAAATCACCATCCCTTCTGATCCTACTTCAAGTCTCACCCTCATCAACATATCCCATCAAAACATTGTCAAACTCACATCAACAAACTACCTATCTTGGAAGCTTTAGATTGAAGCTATTCTCATAGGCTATGACCTCCATAAATTTATCGATGGATCTCACCCTTGTCCACCGACCATGACTAGCTTCTCCGACCAGGACACACCAAATCCAGACTTTCTCCCTTGGATTCGACAAGACAAATTGCTCTTTGGAGCTCTTACCAACTCTATCTTTGCTCCGTTGATTCCCTTAATTCAACAATCCTCCACCTCCTGTGACGCCTGGCTCACCCTTGCGAACACATTTTCTCATCCATCTCATGGGCATATTAAGCAAATCAAGGATCAACTTAAGCACGCCATCAAGGGTTCTCAAATAATCACTGAATACATGCAGTTCATCAAGTGTCATGTCGATCAACTAGCTGCTCTTGGTAAACCCCTTGATCATGAGGACCTTATAGACAAAATTTTGGATGGTTTAATTGATGATTATAAAACCATTACTGATATTGTCCAAAATCGTGAGACTCCAATTCTCTTTGATGAATTACATGAAAAATCAATCAATCGGGAATTGGCGCTCAAACACTTGCAGTCCAGTCACTCCTAGTTCCTAGTTACTGCCAACATGGCCTCCGGGTGTCCCATTCGTCGAACTCTCACTCTACCGACGATCATCGCTCCCAGCCCCTCGACCTCATTCTGACACCCAACGTCGACCTCCTAGCACTGCTAGCCTCGCCCATACCATGGTCGGTTCCAAGGTTGTCACACCGTTGGTCACTCAGTCAGTTAAGGCCTAATCTACTAATTGGTGTAGACCTCCACTGCCTGAGCTCCTGCCCACCCACATGCACTGCCCTCCTCGGCTCCACACCACCGCTAGTGGCAACCCATGGCTCATGTTGCGACATCCTTGGCTACGTAATCTCCACCATGGTTGCTGGATAGTGGAGCCTCCTATCACGTAACCGTTGACCTCAACAATCTCACGCTTCATGCTCCCTATGACGGTCCAGATGACATTGTCATTGGTCATCTACTCCTTCCAATTCATTTACCTTACACAATGTTTTATGTGTTCCTCATATGAAAAGAAACCTTATCTCTATCTCACAATTTTTCAAAACAAACAAAACCTCAATTGAGTTCTTACCCTCTTCTTTAAGTGTGAAGGATTTGTAGACAGGGGCAATTCTACTTCACAACGGCACTAAAGACAGTGTTTATGAGTGACTGACCAAGTCTTCCTCAAGATTACATATCTCATTAATCATCTTCCTACACCCACACTACAGATGTCCTCTCCATATCACAAATAATTCGGGACTCCTCTCAATTACTCCAAACTTCATGTCTTTGATTGTTTGTGTTATCCATGGCTTCGACTGTACTCGTTGCATAAACTTGGTCCTAGATCCAAGACCTATCACTCCCGTCATGTTCGTTTTATTGAGTCAATATTTCATTTTCTGCTATTAATCCTTCTCTCCCTTGGTCTAATGAGTCCATTGTTTCCACATGGTTTCTGGCCACTCTTGTCGACTCGGCCCCGCTATAAACACCCATGGATGTAGATCCTACATCCAACCCTGAGCATTTAGTCCTCTCGAGCCCCCCTGCCATAACCGACCTGCCTCATGCTCTAGCCCCACTGCCTCGTCCAACTACCCTTACCTCCCCACTATCGACCACCCACTTAGGCCTCCCTGCCACAGTCGACTTGTCTCATGCCTAAGCACCCGAACCCCCAACCAACCTGACCCCTGCCCGAGCTACCCGTCCCACTGCCTGTACCTCCTTGATAGTCACCTATTCTTGCCACAACATCCACAAACCAATCCAGAAACTCACTCTCTCTGCCTAACTAGCCCATGACCTTGAACCGACCTTTGTAACTCAAGCTATCAGAGACCCTAAATGGCGCACAACGATGTCGGAGGAGTTTAATGCCCTTGTTCGGAATGACACTTAGGAATTGGTTCCTCCTAATTCGGTTCAAAACATTGTGGGTTGTAAGTGGATCTTTCGAATCAAAAGCTTACCTGATGGTTCTGTGGACAGGTACAAAGTTCGATTGGTTGCCAAGGGTTTTCATCAGCGCTCAGGCCTTGATTATCATGACACCTTAAGTCTAGTGGTGAAACCAACCACTATTCGTTTGGTTCTCTCTCTTGCTACTAGTCACGGGTGGTGCCTCCGTCAGCTAGATGTCAACAATGCATTTTTACAGGGCACCCTCACTAAGGATGTTTTCATGGCTCAACCACAAGGCTTCACAGACACTGATCACCCTAAGCACGTCTACGGGCTGCGCAAAGCCATCTATGATCTCAAGCAGGCCCCTCGTGCATGTTATAATGAACTTAAACGGTTTTTACTTACCTCTGGTTTTCTAAACTCCACTACAGATACTTCTCTATTCATTCTACATAGCACTGGTGTTTCCATCTATCTCGCTAAGAAGGCCGACTTATATCATCATCATCATCGGTAACAATCCATCTCATTGCTTAGGCTAATTTTATCACCTTACTTTCCCTCGGTTCTCACTCAAGGACATGGGAGCCTTGACTTACTTTCTTAGCATTAAAGTCCTTCCTTACTCGCTTAGTCTAATCCTTTCCCAACTACGATATATAGAGTACCTCCTTACCCGAACTGTGATGAAAAATGCCAAACCAATCTCCTCCCTACTTCCAACCACGCCAACCTTGTATCTTCTGTGAAACCCCGAGAAAATCCTAATTTTCTGAAAAATGGCAAAATGGTAATTTCGGTTAAAATCCAAAATTTTTCTAGATCACGGATGACGAAACGAACTTCATCATCAGAATTGTCTCGCGAAATCTAGCTACCACGCCGACCCTCACAAATTCGAGACAATCTGAATTTACACGCTTTTTTGTGCAACGAGTTTAGCAGGAACACTCGGGCACATTTTGAGTGGCTCACAAAGGTGCCAATGCGGTCGATGCGTAATCACTAACTCGAGACAAGAGGGGCTCACATGGGCATGTGGCATCTCCTAATTGGGTAGAAAATTCAAAGTGGGTGGATTAAGTGGATAAGAAATCCAATGAGCCAATGATGGCTTGACAAGTGGCAAGTGAGGGGGACAAAAGAAGAGCTTTCTTCTCCATTTTTACCGATCCCAGAGCGGAGAGAGGGAGAGCGTGATTTTCAAACAATGGAGGGTTTTAGAGAGATAAAGTGCAACTTCTCTAGATTTCCCTACTTGACTGGCCGGCCCGCGGCTTCGTCAAGAAGGCTAAAGTTACGACGCAAGGGCTACGCTGCGGTACGGCTTTGTGGAGTTTCCATAACCTGAGGTGTGGGTCTTCTCCTAATTCTGCTATTTTCGCTTTAAGAACCTTGTAAATGGTTTCGAGGCTCGAGGTCATGAATGATCAAGTAAATTCCAAAACTCGGGACTAAATTGTTGGAATTTTTGGGACCCGCTTCGCGCCCCGACCGATCCCGGGCCGAAATGGCCTCAGGTTATAATTGTGTGTTAAATTATGGTTTGGGTGTTGTTGGGCCGAAAATGGCCATGGATTTCGGTTCCACAAAGTGAAACCGATGCTTGGTGAGAGGGCTGTCCATGGACAGCCCACGGTTTGCTTGTTGGACCGAAAATGGTCCATTTGTGTTGTAAGCAAAATATTGCTTAAGATGAACGGCTCACGGCAGTAAATTAATATGTTAATGCATGAATTTAATGTGTTAACATGATGTCACAATTATATGAAATGTATTTGTGTGAGAGCCATTGGAATTAAGTTGGATTGTTGATTAGCTCAAGGGAGCTAATTTTAATGTTATTGATATGAATTAAATAACATGTGATTAGTATGTGAATTTGTTAATATATGCATGATTGAGATATTTTAGCATGTGTTGCATGAAAATGGCATAATGCATTTCGTATGCACCGGGACAACCTAGAAAATTAGGTGTGAGTGCATGGCATGAAAGAAAAGAAAAATGGAAAAAGGGTTGTGAAAGGAATTTCAAGGAAGATTTTCCGAAGAATTGCCTTGGAGAGTGGTCCAACAGTTCATCTCGGAGGCTGACCCACATCGCTTCGAAAATGATCCAACAATTCCGCCTGAGGGTAGTCCAATATTTACCGAAACTCGGTATGAGGTTTTCAAGAACAAAAATCTTTTGTTTTGAAAACGATGTTTTTCTCACATTTGGCTTAGGCATGCGTGAGGGAGTCAGTGAGGACTCGAGAAGTGGGAAAGGGTGAGTCACATTCTCATCCATATCATGTAGACATTTAAATAGGATCATGCATTTGCTTGAATGCGTTTGTGTTGAATCATTGCATGTGCACTTAGGTGGGGAGTAACCCATGTAGGAGATTATCACTACTGGGCATTGCTCACCCCGGCCGAGGAACATTATTTCAGTAATAGGAGTGTTCTGAAGACGACACTCATTAGAGGCCGCTTTAAGAAGAAAGCTGACATATGGCTTTGGTATTCATTTTGTAAAACATGTATTAGAATTCTAAATTTTAATATATGTTGTATTAAGAGTGATGTAATCAACTCTTGAACTATTGTAATATAGTTGGTTAGATTTTTGTGAGTATTACTTTTAAGGGCCTAAGTGGCCATTTTACCATGTACGGGTCTCATGACACGAGACATAGGTTTTCCGCAGTCGACGGTATCACCCGACACCCCGGCTTCAGCGTCACATATCTCGCCGAAAGACGCCTTTTCGATCCTTAAGAGTTTCGTGACCATTGTCGACAAATTTCTTCGCATTTGTCGATGACCCGACCAGACATTGCTTATGAGGTCAATAAACTCTCTCAATTTATGCATTGCCTGACATGTGACCATTGGAATGCCGTAAAGTGTATTATCCGCTATTTATGTCGAACTATTGATCATGGGCTTACTATCCATCGTCATTCGCCTCTCCACTTACATGCCTACTCTAATGCTGACTAGGCAGGAAATAAAGATGATTTTACTTCAACCAACGCATTCATTATATAACTCGGGCGCAATCCTGTTTCTTGGAGTTCCAAGAAACAACACATAGTTGCACGCTCCTCCACTGAAGTCGAATATCGCTCTATCGCTGCCTCTGCTGCTAACCTTCGTTGGATCTCTAATTTACATGGTGAGCTCGGTTACTCTTCTACTCAAACACCAGTTATCTTCTATGACAATATTAGTGCAACCAATTTTGCTCTAATCCGGTGTTTCACTCGCGTATGAAACATATTGCACTTGATTACCACTTCATTCGCAAACAAGTTCAAAACAGTGATCTTCGTGTTACACATGTTGCCTCCACGAATCAGCTTGCATATGCTCTCAGCAAACCTCTACCCCTCTTACTTTTTCATCAGTTACTATTCAAGATTAGTCTCTCCTCTCGTAGCTCCAACTTGCGGGGGCATATTGGAGAATCGGATTCTAAATTTGATTTAATTTAAATTCTGTCATATTATAAATATGTAATATTTAGATTTATATTGATTCTAGTATACAAATATGCCTAGTCTAGATTCAGGTACCAGATTCATTATTTCATTTCTTGATTCAATTTGTACTATTTATATAAAGTTATTCAATGGAAAATATCAATCAATTATTCATTTCTGCCTATCTCTACACTTTTTTCTTATTGATATTTGTGTTTTAATCAGTATATGGGGGAAGGAATATCAGGGCTTCAAGGATATTTCTATTCTGGTACTGGATGTTTTCACAAAAGAAAAGTTCTCTATGGGCTATGTCCAGAAGGCTGCATGGAAACCGGGGGAAGAAATCCTAATTGGATTGGTGGTATGCAAATGATCTTCTTTTTACAATTATCCATCTTTTATTATATTTTCCTTCTTTGTTGTGTTTCTTATGTATAAATCAAATTAATTCTTTGTTGGGGATCATAATTGTAGAGTTGAAACTCTGGATGACAATTTTTCTAATACTTTTTGGTAGGCAAATTAACTGATGAGGGATTACTAAAATCTTTTGGACATTCAAAGGAATTCACTAAAACTGCTGAAAGGATTTTAACCGGGTTGAGCGGCAAGGCTGATTGTCCATTTGATCTTTCAAGTTCTGCAGAGGCTGCAAACCAAGTTGCAGATTGTAGCTATGAGTGTGGCACTAGTTGGGGTGCAAAGGTGAGTTGTAAAACAATTTGAAATTTTGAACAACCAAAACTGCTTGAAAGCAGAATGGTTTTGGGACTTAAAAAGCAAATTGTGATTTGATTAAAAGACCTTTTGAAAACTCAATTTTGGAAATTTGAACCTCCATCAATTTTTTTTTTTTTTTTGTCCACAAGCCTAGCTTAGTTGGTTAAAGCATTTAGCTTTTAAAGGTTGGACATGGGAAGATGAGGGCTTCCAGTCTAAATGGAGGCAGTTTACTACATTGTATTAAAAAGTAATTAGCTTTAAAAAAAAAACCTCCTTGATTTTGATAAAATGCCCTTTTTATTTTCTTGCAAAAATAATCCCTTATTTTAAAAGACAATGTAAATACATGAAATGGAGAAGGTCATTTTTATCCAAAATAGGTTATTTTTCAAGAAAAAACATGAAAAATGTTTTTTTTATACCTAAACACTTTAGTTACAATATAAGTAAATTATCTCTACTAGGACTCAAACTTAGGACCATTTCCCTCCCTATCTCCCATCTTTTTTAAACGTTGAGCACTCTATCACGTGAGTTAGGTATGATGGGCCACATGGGAAATATTAGATTCACAAATTGTGGTTATTTGATGTCTTTGAATCAAATATTTGTAAACAAAAGAGAGTTTAAAACTTTTTTTTCCTCTTCTAGTATGAAATAGCAATTACTTCATATCATAACTTTTCTCTAGGAAAAGAAAATACACAATAGATAAAAAGTTTGAATATATTAAGTGAGCCAAATTTATTAATTTTGACTCCAAAAGTTTAACTGAGTGAGATATTGAATTATTTAGGGATTTTAGTTAATGATCCATGACCTCATACTAGCAATTACTTCTTACCATAACTTTTTTCTGGGAAAAGAAAATATACCATTGATGAAAGTTTGTTGGTAGTGAGTAACTCGAATTTGAATTTTGTTTGACTTGACTTTTGTTACTGTGTGATATCATGGACTTTTTAGGGATTTTAGTGAAGAGCCTGTAATTCATTGCTAATTATTTGGGTATATATCCATTGCTTAATTTTGGATGCGAGGATTGAGAGGTATTAATAATTTGAGGTTGTCTTGCATCGTGTTTCATAGCGTTAACTCGATACTCCAATTATATATCCGTATTTGAAATAGTGTGAATTTCTCCCTCATCCTTCCGGGCTATCCTCCCTTTAATTAGATTTCATCAAGTAAATCTGTATCTCTCCCATTTACACCCTCGTCTTTATTTCTTATTGCTTATTGGGCCCGTGTGCCAATGAACTCAGATTGGTTGGATGTACGGATCCACTGCCGAAGACATTCTCACAGGATTAACGATTCATGCAAGAGGTTGGAGATCTGCTGTTTGCAAGCCTGATCCACCTGCATTTCTGGGCTGTGCTCCCTCAGACGTACCTTCTACATTGATCCAACAAAAGAGATGGGCCACAGGCCTCCTCGAGACCCTCTTCTCCAAGAGTAACCCATTCATTGCCACCCTCACTGCCAACCTCCACCCAATGCTCCTGCATACATTTGATTCTTTCATGGGGTCTACAGACGGCCACGTCCATTACCTGAGCTTTGCTATGCTGTTTTGCCAGCATATTGTATCATCACCAATTCACATTTCCTGCCCAAGGTAAGGACAGCCTACAACCTTCCAATTTCCTCACTTGATCATAATTACTTCACTAATCGCCATAGCAAATATATATGATTATTACATATATCTCATATTTGTCTCATTCTTGATCTGATAATTAAGTCCATATATTACTCTATGTTGACATATATTCTTTACCTATATTATGGAATTCATGAAAGATGTTTATGTATTACTTTTTCATTGGAATGGCCATGTCAAGGCATAGAAGTTTTATGTGGTGGGGATAAGATTCAATTTCAGTAGGGCATGATTAAGTAATGTAGGTTTTGCAAAATTCATAAAGGTGGACTTTCTTAGACATTTCAACTGGGGCAAAGTTTTGCACTCGAGTTTGATTCCCTTTGCATACAATGGTGAAATTTTTTGTAGAAAAACTTCATTGGGACACTTACGCCCACTAAGCCCTAACTGGATCCTCCCATGAAAGTTTCATTAATTGAAAACTTTTAATCTATGTTTGGTTCTGGAAAATTTGAGGAGAAATGCAAGAGAAAGAAAATAAAAAGGAAAATTAGAAGGAAAGAAAAAATATAGGAAAATAAAAATAAAAATTGATCCAGTATATTGTTTTTATTTAGTATTTTAAACCCAATTCTTTATTTAACTCATCAATATAAAGATTACATAATTTAAGAATATGTAAGTTTTTAGGCAATTTTATTTACATTTGATTTTTCTTGAAGAATTTTATTAGACAACCAACATAATAAAATCATTTTCCTTTTGCATTTTTTTCTTTAGTACTTTTTAAGAACCAAACAAAACCTTTGTGTAATATGTTAACTAATAATTAAGCATCTCTGGTTCCAAATACGTAGAAAATAGTTTTTGAACTATGAATCTTATTTCTCGTTTGAAGTGTACAATTAAAGATCATCTGCAAATTAGTAGTTTTAAAATGTGCAAATTCATGCATGCAGGTTGATGAATCAACCCTCTTGATTCCAGCAGCTCTATTTGCCATTTACAACCTTCACTCTCTACTTGAACACCACAAAATTGGGCTTTCATTCCGAACATGGTGGAACAACCAGAGAATGGGAAGAATGTTCTCCACAACTACGGTTCAGAATGGAGTTTTGTCTTATAATGAAGCTCGGCCAGGTCCGAGACTGTCTTTGAGGTTACACAAAAGGACCAACCTAGCACTCCTGGCGAAGACAACAACAAGGATGCTGGTCAATTCACATTCAATGGATCTCCAATTTTGGTTCCAGCCACTACTCTTTTGTTTGTGCACCTGGCGGCTATGGTTAAAGCCCTGTCAGACTTAAAATATGGAAGCCATGAATTAAGGATAGGAGAGGTTATATGTAATGTGTGGATGTTGCTGTGCTTCTTACCTTTTCTGAAAGGGTTGTTCAGGAAAGGGAAATATGGCATACCTTCATCCACTATATGCACATCAGCAGCTCTAGCAGCAGTATTTGTGAATTTGTGCAAAAGGGTCTCAATAGCTTGAGATAATGATATAATATCTTTTGTATTTGCATGGTATCGGAGCTTGGTATGGTAGGAGGTTATAGGTTCTAGATCTCTGTCTGTAATTTGAACATTTGATATTCTCATTTTATGTATTTGAAAGTACATAATTATTAACTCATAAAGATGGTACAGTACCGCAATTACACCCAATACAAACCCATGTAACTGCTCTTGTTACAACGAACTCATTAACAAGAAGAGTTACTTCAGAAGCTTCTAGATTTATTCATTCTCTAGAATCTTCCACCGTTGTGTATATATGTGTGCATTCATTCTCAGTTCTCGATACTTCTTCTGTAACAAACTATTGTTGGAATAATGAGATTAGTCTTTGTTCTATTTCTGAATTTTCTCTGTGCATCATTCTCTTATATATATGGTATCAGAGCTCCAGCAAAAGCCTTCAATGGCGTCTCAGTCGCCACCTCCAATTCACGATCCATCTACAACTCCTCATTTACCATTTGTGCTTCCGTCTGTGTTACCTCTGATTGGTGTATGTCTGAATCAATCCATTTACACTAGTTGGAAGTCTCAAGTTCTTCCAACAGTCAAAGCTTATGACCTTGAAGGATTCCTAATTGGTACTAAATCTTCGTCTTTTCTATCTCCTGATGATCCTGTCAATTCAGAATTTATTCAATGGAATCGTTTAGACCAGTTTCTCTTAAGTTGGTTGTTGTCTTCTATATATGAATCTATGCTTGGACACATCATTCATTGTAAAACAGCTTCAGAAATTTGGAAAACATTATAACAAATATTTTCTACAAAATCAAAAGCACGTATTCTCAATCTCAGATTTATGTTGCAATCCACAAAGAAGGGCTCCATGACCAGCGAAGATTAATTTCTAAAAATGAAGTCCCTGACTCATGAATTGATGGTTGCTGGACAACCAGTTTCAGAAGATGAATTAGTTCTCTATGTTTCGGAAGGTTTAGGACCAGAATATGAATCTGTTGTGGTTATTCTCACATCCAAGGATTCTGTTTCGATCACTGAAGCTCAGTTTCTCCTCCAAACGCATGAATCCAGACTTGAGAATTTTCATTCTGTACAAATGATTGATGTTTCTTCCGCTTCTGCTAATGTTCTTCATAAACGAGATACTACTGGATTCCAGCATGTTGGACAATATTCCTATCAGTCTTCATCTGCTACTAGACTTTAGAATTTCGGACGACATCCATCTCCGTTTTCCTCTCGAGGATCTTGGCACGGTCCTCGTGGTTGTGGTGGAAGAGGTTGTCACAATGGTCGAAGTTTCTCTAATTCAAAACCGTTGTGACAAATTTGTGGCAAAACAGGGCACTCTGCTCTGAAGTGTTATCATCGTTATGATGTGAGATACCATGGTGTTGTGATGACTAATAATCTCACTTCTCCAGTCTCTTCTTCTCAGTTTCCTCAGACACACATTGCCACTGCCTCCACTATTCACGATTCCGCCTGGTATTTGGACAGTGGAGCTACTCATCACACCACGCCCAACTCTCCTGCCCTGACTTCAAAATCTGCATATACTGGTCCTGGTGCTTTACAAGTTGGCAATGGCACATTACTTCCAATTTCGTACATTGGTAATTCCCCTTTTGATCTCTCAAAACCTCTTCATCTAAGGAATGTCTTACTTGTACCCTATATCAAGAAAATTTTGTTTACCATATCCAAGTTTACAGTTGATAACAATGTGCTAGTTGAATTTGATGCTTTTCACTGTTATGTTAAGGACAAGGTAACGAAGAAAGTTTTGGTTCAAGGCCATCTATGTAATGGTTTGTATCAACTTGATGTTCCCTCGTAGAATTTTCCTCCTGCCCTGCAGTCTTCTTCTCCAAATTCAGTCTGCTACAACTCAACTACATCTGTTGTATGTTCATCTTGCAATAAAAGCCACTCTCAAGTCTCCTTGTGGCATAACATGCTTGGTCATCCTCATCCAGCCATCCCCATGAACTTTGGTTCAGGGATATTTTGAGGAGCGTTATCATTTCTTAGCACATATACATGATTGATTAGTTTACTGTTTATTATCATTATTATTTTGGATGTTATATGTTGGAACGTCTCAAATTCCTAATTAGTATTAATTACTATTTATAAAAAAATATTTTATAGGATAATTATGAAGTTATTAAATTATTGTAATATTAGGTTTCCTTATAGAATAAAAAAAGTTGTTGGGAATATCACTTTAAATATTCTGGGTCATGAGGGGAAAAAGTTATGAGATAGATGGGCTTGTAAAGGCTATACAGGGTGTGTAGAGAAGTGAGAAAGAATGAGATACTCAATGGAATGATGGATTTTGCAGTTCAAGGTATGGATACAAGAAATGGAGAAACATAGGATGTTTGGGTTTACTCAATTTTATGTTGTTCTACCTTTGTAATATTTTCTATCATATAATGGAAAGATTCTCTCTAATCCGTGGATGTAGGCATGGTTGGCCGAACCACGTTAAATCCTTGTGCATTTTTATATGAGTTATTCTTTTATCTTTTTGTTCTTGAATTATTATCATCTATATTAAAGCTTCCGCTAACACAACAATTGCTATTAGAGCCGGTTCAAACTTGGCTATGTAGGTGAAATCCTCGGATGCCAAACATAGGTGGGGAGACTTAATTAGTTGGAAACAAATCCATGGTTATGCTCTACGAATAGGGGGGGTGTTCCAGATCTTCATATGTGTGTTGCTGCTCCACGATGAAGAGGTGTTATCCTATATAAGAGCAAGCTCTCGAGGCAGGTGGTGCTTCATGTAAGGCATGTGGTAAAATGCAATAGAAGCCAAGAAAAATCTTAGGGCTTATTAGAGAGTAGATGGATGGATGACCAATTGAGAGAAGGTTCAATGGTACTTGTTTGAGGGGAGGAATGTGAGAGCTTTATATTGAAGATCAATAGAAAGGACACAAGATGAAGACAAAAAGGAATTTCAATTTAAGGTGGACTCAATGGCGGAATTTGGTCTAAGGTGAAGATTGTTGGAATATGTCTCAAATTCCCAATTAGTATTAATTTCTATTGTAAAGAATATTTTATAGGATAATTATGAGGTTATTATATTATTGTAATATTAGGTTTACTTATAGAATAAAGAAATGTGTTGAAAATATCACTATAAATATTTTGGGTCATAAGAGGAAAAAAATATATGAGAGAGATGAGCTTGTTAGGGCTACACGAGGTGCGTAGAGATGTGATAAAGAAAGGGATACTTGGTGGAACGAGGGATTTCGCAGTTCATGGTATGGATACAAGGAATGGGGAAACATGGAATGTTTAGATTCACCTAACTATATGTTGTTCCACCTTTGTAATATTTCTATCATATAATGAAAATATTCTCTCTCATTTGTGGATGTAAGCATGGTTAGCTGAACCATGTTAAAACTTCGTGCATTTTTGTGAGTTTTTTTTTTTTTTAAAGAAATTTTGTATGCATTATTCTTTAATTATTATCATCTACATTAAAGCTTCCGTTGGCAGAACATTATAATATTTTGTTTAAGTTAATACTTTATTTTCTATGCTCCTTTTTTTTGGAACCTATGACATTTTTCGAATGCTGATAATGATCTTTTCTACATTATTTTTTAAATGTCCATATTGTAATGCATTATTAATATATTTATTTACAATATTAAAATAATATACAAGCCTTCAATCACTATCCCCTTAAGCTCCACATCCAGGGTAGGAGTCACCCCATCCATAAAAAACAGGGAGAAAAGTGAACAAACTGGACAAACTGGTCGGCATTATATATATATATTTCATCTTTTCATGTTCAAAATTCAAATACCTAGTCATGACTATAGCAAAATGTGACCTTCAGTTTACCTACAAAAATTTGCCCACATAGACTACCTACTTCATGAGCTTCACCTCATTATGAATACAAATGGCAATAAATTTAAAGTTTGTCCACATTTTTAAACTTTACCTTTGACATGTACAAAACCATCTACGTCGAATAGTGGCGGATTTAGAAAATGGCTTTTGGAGGGTAATAATTGAGTATTTAGTTCAAGGACATTTATCATCTAAAAAGAAATGCATGCAAAACATAAAATAAGTCCAAAATTATTAATATATCATTTGATTTATTTTTATTATACATCATTTTAATATATATAAAACTAATTAATGCTACATCTTTTGACTAATGAAAGTTAGAGTTTATCATAAAATCTATACAAGACAAATATATGGATAATTTAAGCATGGGCATAAAATGTGTTATATTTGTAATAATTTTGGTCCTTCAAAATAATGAATTAATAAATAAATTCAAAGTTAACTTGACTCAATTTGGTGTTCATTATATTAAGTTGCATCGTTTCACTTTATTAGCAACTCATGAACTTTCGGATGAAAGGTTAAAAGTAATAGAGTATTATCATTATTTATGAAGTTTCCTCTCCTGTTTAATTACGTAGTTTCCTTTTCTCAGTTTCCTATTCCTGTTTAATTGGCTTTTCTCTTCTTCCCTTGTTCTGGTATTTATACCACAATAATTATCAATATCAAATAACAAAAGTTAATTCCTCGATATGGAATCAAAGCTAATGACTTGAGGTCTTAGGTTGGTTTCTAAATTAGAGTTAGTAGTTGCAACCATTTGCATACAAGGACCTGATGTTTCTTCCGTCTCAGTCACCTCTGTTCGGTTGCTTAGAAAACCGAGGAACAAGATACTGAATTGTGTCAATTCTACAATCGATTCAAGCACCGTCAGTTGAATATCCGATTTTGCATTGAATTTTCTCTTGATTTTTCTCGGAAACTAGAAGGAGATAAGATGAACGCCTACTTGCAAATTCTTCTATGTCGGGCTTGAAGCGGTGAGACTTCTTGACTCCTCTAGTGGCGGGAGCCGACTTCCACCAAAACCAAATCCTGCTCCTGTAAAAGCATTAATCAAGCAATTTGATCATATGAAAAGACCAACAACATAATCACATCATATACAGAAGCAAAATGCCAGAATGTACATACTTTCAACCATTGTTGAGAAACAGAGAAACTAGAATACTGGAAGAAATGAAAATGAATTTTCTTGGTTCTTCTAAACCTTTACTTGCACAAACTTTGATGGTGAAAATTCCCAAATGGAGAAGAGTATGCTTAGGGACCAAAAATGCCTCATTGATTATTTATATGGAGACCAGGTCATCACTGGTCTCCGCAAGAGGTGTAAGGGTTGAGGAAGAGGTGTTATGGGAGATTTAAATTTGAATTTAAAATTCAAATTATATGGATCATTCTAACATTCTCCCACTTGGTCCATATAGTTAAACACCTATCAGAAGAGAAAATTAAATATATAAATCATGGCGATAGGTCCTCTTATAGTGGGTATTATCTTCCATGTATTATAATCACTACAAGGAAAAAGTTAATCAATGACACGTTTAATCATTGAAGAGTTACAATGACACTTCCAATGACACTTATTTCGAGCGTCATCTTTATGAATCAAAACTATGACATTCATTTAAAGCGTCATTCTCTACTCATAATATTTCAATCTAATAACTTCACTATGACACTTATTTGAGTGTCATTGATTTTATATGCTTTGTTTTAGAATCATGACACTCATTACAAGTGTCATCATTTTTATCACATTAAAAATCTTATTTTCATTAATTTTATTTGTTATAAAATCTTGATATAACAATATAATTATTTAAAATGTACACATAATATGAAAGTAATATAGAGGAGAAAAAAAAAATCAAAGTCATATGGATAAAGCTACAAAGCTATCGATATATACATTGATCGAAAATTACAACAAATATTCCCAACAAGTTTCAAAGATTCAATGGGTAGGAGTACAAAATGTTCTTTAATTTGTTGGTAGTGGAGTACCTTTCTATGAGAGAGTGTTAAGCCCATCAAAATCACCACATGAGTCCATCTGTTCATGTTCAAATGTAAAAATTAAGTTTTAGATATAGAAAACCAAGCAAAAAACTTTATAGAGTACCAATTAAACTAAGAAATCGATTTATTATTTTGATGAGTGCTAGTGTGGTAATTGTCAAGGTATTAAAATGAACATTGAACTCAAATTAGAATAATAATTCTCAATGTAAAAGAACTCCACCAATGATAACTTATAAGATACAAACTCGACTGATGAAACCGACTGTAGAAAAAAGAGAATGACATAAAACAAAAAGATTGATACAACATTATGTGTACATTCTAATATCCGAAAATAACAAAGTGCTTCACAATAACAAGAATTATAGGATATATAACCATATACTTGGGGATAACTTTCTAAACTAGAAATAAGTAAAGTATTAAAGTCTAAACAAAGTGAAATTCAATTTATTCTAGAAGGTTTCAATATAATTGAAATTTCAAATAAAAATTATACAAAAAATGGATTAATATTAGTAGCACAAAGGAAATGCTAAGCTATATACTTATAAAATAATTTAATAAAACACATGAATGTAAACAACAAATCTTAAGAACCAACAACCAATCGAAAGACATAAAGTTTCCAATGCTCAATGAAAAGGAGATATCTTGCATTACACTCTAGTATCAATCCAAGCACCGACATCGTGATTCTACCATAACGTGATTTTTCAGCTTCCCAAAATAAAATTCTGGCATTTCGAAAGCAGTTATAATAAGATAATAAATTAAAAAGAGGCAAGGAATAGACCTAAAAGAGGCAAGGATAATACCATAAATAAGTCAACTCCAATCACTCTTTAAATATCTCTATTTTTGTTATGAGGGAAAGGAGATTCAAAATCTACATAAAATGGAGTAGTAAAGTAATAAAACAATTGTAATGTCAAATTCATATATAAATCAAATTTATAAAATATCTTAACTCTGACAAATACAAAAAAATTTTAACAATAGTTATATTTTTTATATGAAGTTAAACTCATCAACTACAAGTAAAATGATAAAAAGTTCATAACATGTATTTTTTGTGAATGAAAATAAGAGACTCTCATTCAAAATGTAAATAAAAATAGTTACAAGAAAAAATGTTCATAAATTTATGGAGGTGACTACTTATTCTAGATATAACTTACTAGGAAAATCATTGTGACACCCCAAACCCTGGGGTCCATTGACTACCCGTCAACCCGCTTAATATACTGCGGGATGCTCGTAACCCACCCGACATTCACGAAAAATCGTGCAGTCTCCTTTGTACTGGGAGCCTACCCAAATATAGCACCCGCATGAACCCGTCCCAAGTAGTCCAATATAATCACACTGTTACAAATATGGATAAAAACGGCCTCTTGGGCCCATACTACAATATCCATAAAACATACCAACTATGAATCCAACTATATCCAATAGTTCTAAGAGTTCAAATATTTTACTCTTATACAATACATACATTAAACTTAAAAAGTTCTAATACATGTATACATCAAAGCCACAACCCGGCTTTCTTCCAACTTCAATCCCTGGGGATCTAGTCGTCCCTCACACGCCTCGTACTGAAAATAATATCCTCGACAAAGCTAGCTAATGCTCAAGAGTGGAATCGCCCTAAGTGGGCTACTTCCACCTAAGTAAAGGCAATGTTCCAAATAAACACATACATTCAAGCAAATTGATCCTACTGAATGCCTACATGCCATTCCTTACTGCCTCGAGCCCTCACCGACTTCACACTTGCCTAAGCCATGTATGAGAAAATAATCATTTTCAAAAACAAAACTTGGTTGCTCTTTGAAAATATACTACCGAAATATTAGGTAAAAATATGGGACTACTCCTTCAGCTTAAATGGTTGATGAGCTTTCCGAAATGGGCCACAGCCCCTATCCTAAACGATCCGTTGGCCCATCTCCCAACCCAATTCTCCGGAATATCATCCTGTGAAATTCCTTTCGCAACCATGTCCGTTTTTACAAAAACCATGTCATGCACTCACACCTAACTTCTAGGTTACCCAGTGCATATGAAATGCATTGTGATGCCATTTCAATAACTCATATAACACATGCAAATATATCACCATGCATATATTTACAAAATGTTCAATTCACAAAATCATGTCATGTAAATTCCACATTTCCACATCAAAATTAGTCACTGGGTTAATAAATTACAATAACGAAAGCAATTCAATTTTGAATCACTCGATCTAACACATTTTCACATAAAAATATATTTTTGTGTGTCACTATTCTAGGGAACAAAACCCTGTGGTTTACTGCCCAACACTCAACACCACCCGCTCACTTTAGAACTCGCATTTCACTGGCCATTCCTCGGCCTTTCCAAATCAAGGCATACAACACATGCTTTCACACAGCAACCTAACACTGGACAAATAATGGGACCGTCCATGGCTTAAAATCTAACACCCTGGGCTCTAAGATTCGAACCGATCAACGCCCTCACTCCGCCTCATTCAACTCAAACATTCACAAAGTACTTAAAAGAGGGAATAAAACCCAAGTAGGAGAAACTCCTTACCTCCTGAGTTTGAGGAAACCCCAACCAGACCCACGCGAAGCCCCTCCGCAGAGCGCTTCTTCCTCTTGTCCCGAAGACCGCCAACTGATCGAGCGCATTTCAGAGCAAGCAATCCACCTCCTCACTAGAAACTAGATCTGAGCTCACTGAGTTTCTTTTCCTTTCCATTTCACATTTTTGCCTTTTGAATTGAGAAGACAATCACTATGCAACTTTTTGTCCTTTAGTGACTTAAACTTTTCCAAAATGACCATTATGTCCCTTCCTTTCCCAGTTTTGACATTCGGCACTAAAACGACCGTCCATTTTCATTATTTCTCTACTCATACCACTTATGACACATGAATACTTGTTATATGTGACTTTTGTCACATCGAAAATCGTTTTACGGAACCCGAACCGCGATGCCTCGAAAAACGTGTCAACTCTGACTATCTTGGAATTTTACGAAAGTTTACAAGGCTAGATTTTCACGACTCCATTCCAACTATGAAATCCATTTCGTCATCCAAGATCTAGAGAATAAATTACGGATTTTTAACCGAAATTACGATTTTACCATTTTTCCCAGAAATTGGAATTTCTCGGGTCTTTCAATCATAGTAATGCATTATGCTTCCAAGTAACTACATCATAAAAATTGCATAGATTCAAATCATCAAGGTGAGCATCATCAAAATATTCTTTGTCAACTTCACATTAACTTTGATGAGTTATTTACCAACAAAGCAAAAAAATTGATACAAATATAAGATAATTAATTACATTGTTCCTTCAAGCAAAAGTTATCAATCCGCCTCACTCAGGATCCATTCGACCGCATTCATTTATCTCCATTCGCTATAAGACTTTTTTTTCCCATTAAACTAATAACGAAAATATACACTATCATTTAGTTGTTGATATAGTAAACAATATGAATATTCTCGAAAATTTATTAATAATTATAGATTAACTCATAGAGATGCCTTGAATCAATTATGACGCTGCTCATATCTTATAACGCCCGTCCCGAGAGTACAGACAGACGTGTATCGTAGGGCGCATATGTACCAAGTGTCATTGTATTTTGGAAGTTGTTATCAAGGATGAAATTTCAGAAATGATAAAATTGATCAACCCGGAATTTTGTACTAGAACAAGGGTAAATTTGTAATTGGCCAAAAGGATATGAAGTGTCATAATACGAGAAGAGGGTATGCCATTATAGAAATAAACAAAGGTTGATTTGGTAAATACTTGAGAGAGGGAGGACCTAATTGAAATAAAAGGAGAATTAAAACTATAGTGGGATGAGACAAAACAACATCATCTCATTTTGGTCTCATTTTTATTAGCAAACCGTGGAGAAGAGAAGAAGAGAGAAAGGAAGAGAAGAAGAAGAAGAGGGAGAAGAGAAATAAAGGTATGGATTTTTGGATTCTTGTATGGGTTTTGGTTTTGTATGGATTTTTGGCTTGTTCCAAACCTAGGGTTTTGTTAGGAGATTATCCTAACCCTAGAATTGTTGAAGTTGTGTGGTAAAACCCTAGTTGGTATAAGATAAACATGGAGTCCACTCATATTTCTATGGTTTTATATGGATTGCGGGACCTTAGTACACTCCTTAGGATTTTTACTCAGGGTTGGTTATAAGGAAGTTCCAAACCACCTCAATACAAGTGTCGCTTAGGACGCCCAAAACCTGGGGGTGTCCTATTGACCACCACACCGCTGAAATCTATACATCTCGTATCACGAGACGCATACCTGAGTAAAATGGCCTCTTAGGCCCATAAACCAATACTCAAAATAATAATAAACTATATTCTCATAGTTTCCATGCTTGTTCTACAAAAAGATTTATACATATTTACAAATATTTACTCAAAGCCACATTTCGGCTTTCTTCTCAAAAGCTACCTCTACTGAGTGTCGTCTCCCTCGGATACCAGACCGGAGCAGGTCTCATTAACCAAGGGCAGTTCCCGAGAAAGTTTTCCTACAAGGGTTACTCCCACTCTTAAAATGCATATGCAATGGCATATAGTCAATCAATCACATTCCATACAATTATTTACTATTATATGAGAACAATTCATATCATGCATGAGATGCAACCCTCATGCTCAATGAATTCCAAGTCCCAACTGACTCCCTCACACCTGGAATTCCAAGTGTGAATAAAACCAGTCACACACCATGACTAAACCATTGGAGACCCTCCAATGTTAATTCTCAAATTCTTTTTTTCCTTTCGTGGGCCACTGATTGGCTTACACCGCACGCCGCACGCCTTTTCAACATTTTCACGAACTTACATCACCGGGATTCATGTCTAACCGTGAATAACATTTGGGACTTTCACCCTGGGGGGGGATCTACCCCAACTTGCTCCGCCCAAAACATGTAATTTATCATTTTGATCATTTACACACTCGATCTCTAATTGACTTCTCATTCCATTTTCCTCCGAGTTCACGACCATTCACCAATGCTCTGAATAAACCTTACTTCCCGCACCTACACCCGACTTGGACGCGATGTGACCGTGCATATGTGTAATGCATGATGCCACGTATTCTCATGTGCCATATGCATGAATGATCATAACATGAAACATTTACACACCATGGACAATTATAAATTTTTTGTATAATCTACCTCCATGCAAACCATATTAATACATCAATTAGCATGCATCAATATCACATTTCAACACACTGCATATTATTCAAGCAAGCACTAACACACAACTGGGTCACCAACTTGGGACCATTCAACAGGGTACCTCACGACCCCTTCACAAACAAGAACATTTTGGTTCCAATCCTTGTCATCACATCAAACAACCATGACACCTAAACTTATTTCTAGTTCAAACCCTAACTCCCATACGGCGAATGTGTGGAATCGGTCATGAAATCCATACCTAATTCCAAAGTTTGAATCCACCTCACACCCCATAAGAACCCCTACCATTATAAAGCCTTTGAAGTTAAAAGTAAACCAAATAAAGAAAATATCCTACTTCTCGAGCTTTATCGAAACTCCAACTTCTTTTTCAAGGCCCACGTAGATCCTAATCACACTAACTTTAAATTCTCGAATCTGTCGGAACTGCCGATCGCCCGAGTGTTTCGGAAAATCCCCTTTCTCTTTCCTCCTTTCTCTCTCTCCTCTTTTCCTCCCCTTTTCTCTACGAACTCAGTTTCTTGTTTCTTTCTTTTCTTTTCCTTTTCTTCTTTCCTTTTTGCTTTTCTATTCTTTTTTCTTTCATCTCATTTTCCCTTCATTTTCTCCCTCATTTTCTCTTCTCCTTGGTTTATTTTCTCTCGGAAGAACCACTCATCAATGCGAGGAAATTTCCCCATTTCCTCAAACCATTTTACGGCTATCAATTCCATCCTTATTCCTTATTTCTTTATTTTCTTTTTTGACATCATCACCCACATGGTTCAATGTGTGAGCCATGGGATTCATTTCCCACACACACTAATCACAGCCCTTTCAATGCCAAGTGTCACTCTACACACGCAAGATCCCCAACTCGCCACGCCATCCGACACTCCATGCCCTCGAAAAACGTGAAACCCGACCACCTCTAATCCAAACGAAATTGACAGAAGCTAAATTTATGAGATCTATTTCAACGGAGAATTCGCTTCATCCGGCATCTGTAAAATTCCCGATTTTCAAATAAATTACTATTTTACCCCTTTTATCCAAAATTCGATTTTCCGTTTCACAAACAGGGTGTGGTTTCAAAACCTTACGCGGCTTTCGGTGTCGTTATGACGCTCGACCGTCGGACGGTTTTCAAGTGAATTCGCTTGTAAAAAAAAGGAGAACGCTGGTTTTCAAAGGAAATGCTGTCAAAATTTCAGAAAACCATGTTCTGTTGCTATAGATTAAGTTATAATCATCCAAAGGAAGTGGGATTTAATTTGGTAAAGGAACCATAAGAGATAGGGTTACAAATGTATAGAAGGGATCAAGAGAAAATTGTATATCTAAGGCTCCCCAATACGTACTTAAAGGTGAGCTCATGTAGCTCACGGGTTATGCTCTATTTTGGGTATTGTTATAGTGTTTTGGCCATAAGTTGAGTTTCACTTATCCAAATTGAGTGATTCAAAATTATGGTTAAAATATATTTCTAGGGGAATAAGTTACTTGAAGGAAGTGCATGAAAATTATAACCCCAAAGTGCCCAGAAATCTATCAAAGTGGAGCTATGTGCAGATTATGTTATGCCAATTTGAGTAATCTAGATGTAAAGTACAATAACCTAAGTTTTGGTGATCGAGTGGGTGATTTCAATTGGAGAAGAAACCTTAGAACCATAGATTCAAATAGTGAAGAAAAAATTTCCAATTTATGGAGTTAAGACCCCGAATCAAGAATAACAGTAGGTGATTCGATGAAACTAACCAATTTGGCATAAAAAATGTTGTAACTTGTGTTATGTGGTTGAGGGCCTTAGAGAAGTAATTTTAAATTGAAAATTTAAAGAGATGTCATTGGATATATAAAGGACTGATCTGGAGAGTTTCATAACTTTCGAGAAAAAAAAATTGCCAAAATGAGTGGTTTTTTTTATGGGCTTTTTGTGCTCAAGGATAATTTGTTTATTTGGCTTTATATGAATGTTGTGTGACCCTAAAGTGACTTGCGTGTGAAGTTCCGTTAAAATCCGAATCCGTTTCAATATAGTCGCTTTGTAAGCCTACGTTAAGTTTTACATGATTACGCAGACGATTAATGTTTTCGCCATATTCTCTTGAATGTGTAGGGAAAAAGCAAAGGCGGAGAATTAGTGAAGTCATGCTCAAGTTTGTAATCGGAAAGGTGACTGTTCTAAACTTATTTTTTTTAATTACTAGTGTATTATTTATAAATCTTTTTACACTGGTATGTAAGGGTTTTATAGTATTAAACCATATTTCAAGCAAGCAATGGTTTGATTGTAAACCATAATTGAAAACAAGCAAGCAATGGTTTTAATTTTAAACCATATTTGAAAAGCAAGCAAGCAATGGTTTGATTGTAAACCATATTTGAAAACAAGAAAACAATGGTTTTGATTTTAAACTATATTTGTAAAGCAAGCAAGCAATGGTTTGATTGTAAACAATATTTGAAAAACAAGTAAGCAATGGTTTTGATTTTAAACCATATTTGAAAAGCAAGCAAGCAATGGTTTGATTGTAAACAATATTTGAAAACAAGCAAGCAATGGTTTTGATTTTAAACCATATTTGAAAAGAAAGCGAGCAATGGTTTGATTGTAAACCATATTTGAAAAACAAGCAAGCAAAGGTTTTGATTTTAAACCATATTTGAAAGCAAGCAAGCAATGGTTTGATTGTAAACCATATTTGAAAAACTATTTTCTAGGTACAGGCACGCCGGACGCTGGGACACATTAGGACTCTCCTAACTTCTAGTATAAGTGTTATATTAACTAACTTTTGTAAGGAAATACTTTGAATTTGTATAGTTGAGTATATGTATGTACATAGTTTTGGTTTATGAAAATGTGATGAGCCTGAGGCTCTTTGTAGAAGTGTTGTCGGTTGCCATGTTTTAAAAGTGTAAACTGTATATATAGGTTTTGGGATATGTCCTGTATGCAGTTGTTATGTTGCCGAAATTTTATAAAATCACAAGTTTAGAAAAGAAAAAAAATTTTATACGGGTTTTCAACAAGCAACATGGCTTCGCTTCACAAGATTCTCTAGTTGTTGGAAGTAACGGTTGTGGGTTCTATGGGGTGGCCAACACACCGCTTGCTAGTAGGGGTGGGGGTGTGACAAGTTGGTATCAGAGCATAGCTATACAATAACCTAAGGCTTGAGGGGATATGATACCAACACAATTTGGTATCAGGCAGATTCTTAGACTTGTTGTCAGTATAGTTTTCTTATCCATACATATTTTAAATGGAAACATGCTTTTTCCCATTCTGAGTACATGTTTGTCATTAATTGTTTTAAAGTATATTCTAGTGGTGCTTTTTTGGATAAAGCATCATAATAGGCAGAGGAGCGTGGGACAAAATCTGGGGAGAAGTTTACAGAGAGGCTTTGGAGGTGTCACCAGTGGGGAGGTTAAACACGCGATTAGTTCTACTACCGCCTCCATGAATCAGCCTCTAACGGTAGGTCAGGCTAGACCATCTGAGCCACTAGAGGGAGCTATAGTTCCAGGATGGTTTACTGTAGAGCATGTGGCATGGTGCTCGGATAGTAGGCCCCTTAGCCGGGCTCAGGTCGTCAGTGGCGGCTAAGCCACCTCCGCGCGGGGGTTCTAAGGACACAGGAGTCTATAGAGGCATAGAAGTTGGGCTTAGGCCATATGATGGCAGTGGCAATCCAGAGACCCAGCCATTAGGGGGTAGTATGAGAGTTTCCCTTCCAGCAGGAGATCCGTTTGTCTCAGACAAAGTAGTCAAAGATAGTAGAGTTCTGATTGGGGGACAAGAGTTCCCAACGGATCTTATGGCCCTGAATATGAGGGATTTTGATGTGGTTCTCTGCATGGATTGGCTATCTCGCCATAGAGCCACACTAGATTGTTATAAAAAGGAAGTAAAGTTGCATAGGCCAGGGAAATTGGAGGTAAAGTTCAAGGGAATATGTAGAGAGTTATCTTCTAGTATGATCTCCGCTATGGTAATCTGAGAGGAATGCTACATAAAGGAGTTGTGGGGATTATCAAAGCATGTGGTGGAGAGCAGGGGAGGGGACTCTAATTGGATGGGATTGATTGTTAGAGTTTAAATGTATTCTCATATGATATTGCAGGATTACCTCCAGATAGAGAAGTGGAGTTTACCATTGATTTGATCCCAAGGATTGAGCCCATTTCCATTCCTCCTTATAGGATGGCTCTTGCAGAGTTGAGGGAGCTTAAGGCTCAGTTGGAAGAATTTTTGAGTAAGGGATTCATTCAACTGAGCATATCCTCCATGGGGAGCTCCAGTTCTCTTCATGAAAAGAAAAGAAAGATGGGAGTTTGCGATTTGTGTATAGATTACGGGTAGGCCCGAGCGGAACACCATCCACGGTGGTATCCACTCCCTAAGATTGATGAGTTATTTGATCAGCTCCAGGGGTCTCGAGTGTACTCCAAGATAGATTTGAGGTCGGGGTATCATCAATTAAGGGTGCAGGAGGGTGATGTTCCTAAGACTGCATTCAGAACACGCCACAAGCATTATGAGTTTCTGGTGATGTCGTTTGGTTTGACTAATGCCCCGGCAGCGTTTATGAATTTGATGAACCGGGTATTCTAGTCCTATTTTGATAGGTTTGTCATAGTCTTTATCGATGACATCCTAGTGTATTCAGTACCCCGAGGAGGAACATTGAGCACACGGGGATTGTGTTGCAGGACCACTGAGGAGCGCGGGTTGTATACGAGTTGAGCGAGTGCGATTTTGGCTTGGCGGGGTGGCATTCCTAGGTCGTGTGATCTCGGCGGGGGGGTTGGTGCTGGATCCCCAAAAAATAGAAGCGCCAGTAAAAATTAGAAACCGCCAAAGAATGTGTCAGAGGTCAGAAACTTCCTTGGTTTAGTAGGGTATTACAGGAATTTTGTTGAGGGGTTCTCCAGGATAGCAACCCCACTGACCAAGCTGACAAGGAAAGATGTTAAGTATGATTGGGTGAAGGCCTGCCAGTAGAGTTTCGAGGAGTTGAAAGGTAGATTAACTTCAACTCTAGTTCTAGTTTTGCCCAATGGAAGAGATGGGTTTGTGGTTTACAGTGATGCTTCCCGACAGAGCATTGGTTGTGTTTTGATGCAAAATGATAGGGTGATTGCATATGCCTCTAGACGGCTGAAGAAGCATGTGGAGAATTACCCTACACACCACTCTAGCGGCTGTAATGTTTGTTTGTTCTAAGATATGGAGGCCATTTATATGAAAGTCTGCAAGATCTTTGCATGTATCATAAAGTAGTCTTCAATATATTTTCACCCGTAAAGAGTTAAACTTGAGGCAAAGAAGATGGGCTTGGAGTTGATTATGACTACGACCGTACTATTGAGTACCATCTCGTGAAAAGCTAATGTAGCAGCAGATGCCTCGAGTAGGCGGCCAGAGCTCTTTGTCTCATATATTCAGCAATTTTCCACTCCGGCTGTGATCTGAGAGTCTTAGGGTGATATTAGAGGGCCGAGGATTCGTGGAGCATTGTTAGCCACATTTCATGTTATACCTCTCCTAGTGGATCAGATTCAGGCAAGGCAGTTGCAGGATCCACAGATGATTAAGCTTAAGGAAGAGATAAAAAAGGGAAAGAAAGCAGAGTTTCAAATAAGAGATGACGGCATGAAAGTGAAAGGGCAAGAGATCAAAAGTGAGTATGGTGAATCAAGAAAGACATTATGGAAGAAGTGCTATCATTCTGTTATGCTATGATCCAGTAGTACCAAGATGTATAAGACTTTGAAAGAACATTACTCTGTGGAATGAGATGAAGAAAGAGATCGCAAAGTTTTGTTCTCAGATGCTCAACTCGTCAACAGTGAATGCAGCATCGAGGTTCATGGGAAAGACATAATTACTCCTTATTCATTGAAATGTGAGAAGATCACTATGGATTTTGTGACAGTCCCACTGACTCGCAGGCAACACGATGTTATATGGGTGATAGTTGGATCGATTGACAAAGTCTCGGCTCATTTTCTCGCTAATTAATGTCGAGGGATTCTCCTGGAAAAGTGGACCGCAACAGAGTGTGGACGAGATAGTGCGAGACTCTCCATGGCTCTGGGGCTGATAGTTTCGCATCGAGACCCTGTGTTTTGGGCCCCAAATTTTTAAACAACTTTAGGTACTCGCCTTCATTTCAGCACATCATTTCATCCTCAAACGGATGGCCAGTAAGAGAGGACCATTAAGACGTTAGAGGATATGCTAAGAGCTTGTGTGATGGAATTCAAGGGAGTCAGATACTCATTTGGCACTCGATGGAGTTCTGCCAATAGCTTATCGCCAAGATAGAGATGGCTCCATTTAAGGTGCTGTATGGTAGGAAATGTAGGACTCCGGTGTTCTGGGATGAGGTTGGTGAAAGAAGACTTGCAGGTCCCGAAGAAAGTGCATCACTTCGTATGAAAAGTTGTTCATGATTAACTTGAAGATTAGCAAGAGATAGATGTAGTGCTTATGTTAAACCTGTCGTAGAGACTCATGAATGAGATAGGTGACCTGTCTTTGAAGATTTCCCTTGGAAGGGTGCCTTGAGATTCGCAAGCCAGACAAGCTCACCCAAGACGATGTGATCTTATGAGATCAGAAGTGCTGTGGGCCAGTAGCTTATAACTGAAGTTATCCCTGTGAGTTATCATGATTCATGACACATTCCATTATGTCGATGTTAAGTGAAGTACATCCATCCTTCACATGTGCCGAGAGAGCAAATGGCACACTAAAGGAGAATCTAATCTTATGAAGAAACACCCGCATGCATTTTCAGATCGCAAGGAACAAAGGCTTCGAGGGAGTATATGATTCCTTGCCAAGTCCCGTGGAAGAATCATGAGAGAGAGGCAGCTACATGGGAGCCATAGGCTCGATGCGCCCGCCAGATCCTCACTACTTCCGAATGAGGTAATTTTTCCTTTCAGTTTAGTTTGTTCATTTTGAGGACGAAATGTTATAAAGGAGGGATGATTTGTAACGCCTCGTCCCGAGAGGGTGTATGGTACGTGTAACCGTAGGGGCGCATATGTGCACCAAGTATCATTGTAGTATTTTGGAAGTTGTTATCAAGGATGAAATTGTGAAATGATAAATTAATTGAACTCGGAATTTTGTACTAGAACAAGGGTAAATTTGTAATTGGAAAAAAAGGATATGAAAGTCATAATATGAGAAGAGGGTATGCCATTATAGAAATAACAAAAGTTGATTTGCAAATACTTGAGAGAGGGAGGACCTAATTGAAATAAAAGGAGAATTAAAACTATAAAAGGGGGGATGAGACAAACAACATCCCATTTTGGTCTCATATTTTGGCTAGGGCAAACTCGTGGGAGTAAAGAGAAGAAGCAGAAAGGAAGAGAAGGCACAGTTATTAGAGGGAGAAGAGAAATAAAAAGGTATGGATTGGATTCTTGTACGGGTTTAGTTTTGTAGATTTTTGGTTTTTCTGTTCCAAAACCTAGGGTTTTGTTAGGAGATTATCCTAACCCTAGAATTGTTGAAGTTGTGTGGGTAAAACCCTAGTTGGTAAGATAAACATGGAGTCCATCATATTTCTATGGTTTTATATGGATTGTGACCTAGTATGAATTTTGGATTTTTACCTGTGGTTATTATAAGGAAGTTCCAAACCACCAATACAAGTGTTGTGGTGTGGTTTTGGGTAAATTCCATGTTGGTCTTTGAGGTTGTTTTGTATTGTCTTGATTGGTTGGATTGGTTTTGAGGAATGGTTGTAAAAAAAAAAAAAGGAGAATGTTGGGTTTTCAAAGGAAATGCTATCAAAATTTTATAAAAACCAATGTTCTTGTTTTGGCTATAAATTAAGTTATAATCATCCAAAGGAAGTGATTCCAATTGGTAAAGAACCATAAGAGATAGGGCTACAAATGTATAGAAGGGATCAAGAGAAAATTGTAGATCTAAGGCTCCCCAATACGTACTTAAAGGTGAGCTTATGTAGCTCACGGGTTATGCTCTATTTTGGGTATTGTTATAGTGTTTTGGCCATAAGTTGAGTTTCACTCATCCAAACCAAGTGATTCAAAATTATGGGTAAAATATACTTCTAGGGGAATAAGTTACTTGAAGGAAGTGCATGAAAATTATAACCCCAAAGTTCCCAAAAATCTGTCAAAGTGGAGCTATGTGCAGATTCTGTTATGCCAATTTGAGTAATCTAGATGTAAAATACAATAACCTGAGTTTTGGTGATCCAAATTGGGTGATTCCAATTGGAGAAGAAACCTTAGAACCATAGATTCAAATGAGTGAAACCATTTCCACTTATGGAGTTAAGACCCCATAAATCAAGAAATAACAAAGTAGTGATCCAGCTTAGCTAACCAATTTGGCATAAAAAATGTTGTAACTTGTGTTATGTGGTTGAGGGGGCCTTAGAGAAGGAATTTTAAATTGAAAATTTAAAGAGATGTCATTGGATATATAAAGGACTAATCTGGAACCCTCTCCAAAAACATCACTTGGAATGTCTATTGGTTTTTTACTTTTCGAATTATCACCATTGAACACACTCAACCATGGTGTCAAAGTTCTCGTGAGCATTCGAGGATTTTCACATTTGCTTTTTAATTATATTTTTGTACTCCTTTCTATTTTCAATTTCTTGACTTCCTATAAAAGACATAAAGTTGAGTATCTCTTTATGTAGAATTGAAACACAAGTTATGCTCATTAATTATATGTAAATATATAAAAATACTGCACCTGGTTAGGATGAGAACTGAGAATGATCAAATGAGCGGGCCACAAAACTTCATACCCAACAGCTTCTCCAATAGTAGTAATGTCATAAGGAATGGGAATTGGAACTGATGTATTTGGTCTGTGAAGTGAGCATCCACTACTACAAGGTAGTCACTGGACCACCACGTACAATTATCCCACCCGCCTACTAAATTTTCCTTCCTCGATACAGCCAATTGACATTTTCTCACCTATAAAATTAAACGACCTATAAATTAGTAGTCATGTTGAAGAAAGTTTGCATGTGTAGTATAAAGAGTTGCATTTTTCAAACTTTGACCACCTCTAAGAGTTTTAGGTTTACAAGCATTTTTAATTAACTAAAAAACTAGTTAATTAAAAAATAAATACCTTTTTTTTTTAGGTTCTTTGAGTGTTGTTAGAGGCTGATCTTCAACATGCCAATGTGGGCACTCAACAAATTCAGGTATTACAAGGTGGTTTGTTTTCAGGTTACAACTACCCATATCGTAACAGGTGTTGTTGGTGGCCACATCTCCGAAAGCTTTACAGTCAAAAGCTAACCTCAAACTAGTCATTTTCGCTCTTTGATGCTTTCACAAATCTCGCATTGCACGCATCAACCACGTATGCAGCATTTACTTTATTTATGAGTGTGGTATCGTTTCTTTACCACGTATTCGACCGTTATATTCAGGAGTTCCTAATGCTTGTGTAAGTATATCATCACTCCCATAATAACTTTGACCAGTCTCTTGAGAATCCTTCAAGAGCTCATCTTACAACAAAATACAAAGTTATAAAGTTATGTTCCAAATAGGTAAACAAATAGTTTTTGTTTAAACATACTAAGTTTAGGTTATAAATAAGAACCTACAATCCTCTCCACAACGGGTATGACAACCTCATCATAGTTTCCATCTTTCCTTTCCCTTTCTTTTTTCCACAAAATGGTTATATTAATACTTTCAGTACACCTAGATGTAACCATCTATGAGAATTATACAATTGACATCATTTATAGTTAGTTTTTTGATAAAATGTTTAGTATAATGAAAACATATATAAATATCAAAAAACCACTATTTTCACATGTATGAATTCTTAGAAAACTTAAAGTTAATATCTATTAACTTACCAATCTTCCTCGAGTCTTGCATATCCTTTTCTACTTAAATGGTGATTGTATGCATGTTTCTTCCTTCTCTCTTTTTGAACTTTCCTAAATTCCTCAAGAATTTATAACAAGATTTAATAAGTACATTTCACTAAGGCGTATTAATAAATTTCAATTCATTACATGTTAATAGAAGTAGAAGCATCGTTTAATGGTTTTATCATTTGAAATGCATTAGAGAGCCTATCTTTGACAAGGATATTCCAATTCCTCATCCCCAATGAAACTCAAAGAATTGTCCCAAGGTTTCCTTTCCAACATTTATGGCTTATCTGAAAGGGATGACAGGATTCACAATAAGTGGTTCTAAATGTTATAGAAAACTTCTTCTTATTGTTCTCATGCACTTCTCCTCGCTTCTTTATCCAATGTAAAAGAAGTCTCAAATTATTACAAAATTATTAGTATCTTTATCTTTAAGGAATAATAATATGTTAGCAATAGTCTTAGAGTATAAATAGGGTTACCTCAATTGAATCCAAATAATTTTTCCTTTAATTGAATGTGGGAACATCTCGCCGGTCTTTATATTTACTGTGCACCATTGTCCTCGCTAATACACCCAAGTAACTTGTGAGATGCACCTTAAGTATCACCAAACAAAATCCCATCTTGCTGTATTTGATGAGAAGCTATCTTCCTCCTATTCTTAATGACCATTGCTTTTCGGGTCATTCCTCGAGACTTCCTCTTTATAGGTTTTTGCCCATCATTTGCATCCATGCCTATAAGTAATGAAAATTAAGTTACATTAAAATTATTGTGAAGAAGAATGGAGGAACCAAAAGGAGAAAAGAGTTGAAATACCTTTTTCTTTGTCCTCGAACATTGTGATACCTCTATAAAAGAATGTTAAGCTCTAAAACATTTAGGAGAACAATTATAGTCAACTAGATGAAGGAGACTTACTGTAAAACAATCCAAAGTAAATATAAAACATAAAATCTCCCATCCATATATATATATATATATATATATATTGAGAAGTCAACAATGCATATATAATATTACTCATCCATACAAACATATATGAAAACACATAAATAAATTGACAAAAAGGAGTTTGGATGCATTATCATTCAAAAATATATTCTATTACATCATTAGAAAAAACTTGCAATTGAATCACATGGAATAATTGTTTTCAATCCAAATCCCTTCACTATCTTCCTGCATGCATATGGCTCGAGAGTCATCCATATCATCAAATGAATATATTTTTGGAATTGCACTAATAGAAGGATGATGTTCAGCTGGAACTTCTATAAGGTCATCAACACCCTTCTTATGTAAGAAGTCTTTCTGTGATAGGATGATTGACCATCTCGGCTCAAGTTGGTCTTGCACATAGAAAACCTGCTTTGCTTGAGATGCTAAAATGAATGAATCTGATTTATACGCCACCTTCGTCAAATCAACAATGTAAAACCAAGTTCATCAACTTTGATGTTGTTACTATTGTCAACCCAGTCACACTTGAAAATTGGAATCCTGAACTTGGTGTAATCAAGATCTCGAATCTTTGTAATAATCCCATAAAAACATAGCTCACCAAATATTGGATTCTTATCCTTTGCACTTGCAATTTGCATTGTTGATGCTACAACACTAACTCCACTGTTTTGTGTTGTGCATAAATCATCTCGTTCCTTTGTATGGTAACGACACCCATTAATGGTATATCCATTATACTCGACACATAAGTAATGGGCCATGTGCTATCCACTTAAGGGTTTCAATGCTGTGTTCTGGTTAACAATGGCAACATCAACCTACACAAATTCCTGATTGTTATTAATTATTTAAATTTCTAATGTTAAAAAATATGATTATCATGAAAATATTCTAATACCTTTCCTCAACCAATAAGTAAAAGTGCTTGCTCATCTTGTAGCCACTTTTGCCTCTTAATTGACGAGATTTTTCATTTTCAACCATGTCATGTGCTCTACAACCACATAATAACTTTTATTTAATATTGTAAATTTATAAAAATAATAGAATAAACACAAATGGGTGGTCCTTACTCAAAAATAAGGCTTGCACAATAGTTGTATTCTCCAACACATAATGATGTCTTGCAACAAAACAATGGGATCAACTTTCATGACAAAACTTCCTGGTAGAGGTGTCCCAATTTTGTGGTCAATTCTTGGATCAATAGGAATCCTAATTGTATCCACATTTGATAAGTATTTCGTGCAAAACTCAATAGCTTCCTTTGCAATGTAACATTCAACAATGCATCCTTCCGGGCGATTACGGTTAACGCACATAACTCTTAGTACTTTCATGAAGCTTTCAAATGGGTACATCCATCTAAGATAAACTGGTCCACAAAGTCTTACCTTTCTTACAAGATTCACCGTAAAATGGATCATTATGTCAAAGAAAGAAGGTAGAAAGTACTTTTCAAGCAACCACAATGTCACAACCAACTGATTTTGCAATTTTCCAAAGGTAGACATTACCAACCACTTTGCTACAAAGAGTTACTGAAAAGAAACTCAACCTACAAATAGCAAGTCAAACATGCTTTCAAGTGCGTAATCATCACAATGCA
This sequence comes from Tetrastigma voinierianum, assembly GCA_016808115.1. Lineage (NCBI taxonomy): Eukaryota > Viridiplantae > Streptophyta > Magnoliopsida > Vitales > Vitaceae > Tetrastigma > Tetrastigma voinierianum. The sequence goes on from JAEQBH010001219.1 coordinate 2,204,637, forward strand.
CCGGGTAACAATTGCCGTGATTAGTGTATGATAATCATGTGGATTTTAGGCCAAATGTTTGAATTCCCTCCACAGATACAAGGTTTCTAAAGTTTGAACACATCCCTCGTGGACTTTCAAGTAACGCTTGACAAAAATCTTCTTATATATTCTAGAGAGTGTGTAGTAAGCTGGGGGAAGATAAGTTCGTTTTTGTTCAAACCTTGGTGCTAATTCAAACCTCAAGCCCATCTCCATAAGATCTAAACGAGTATTTAGTCCATCCTTTGTCTTCCCTTCGATATTAAGTAATGTACCACGATGCTTTCACATACGTTTTCTCAATGTGCATCACATCCAAGTTATGACGAACATGTAGATATCTCCAATACTCAGGATCAAAGAATATGGACTTCTTTTTCCAACAACATGCAACATTGCCTTTAGACTTATCTTGACTAACCTTCTTATTTCCCTATGAATTACAAATATTATCCATTTTGTGCAATATAGCCTCTCCACTTAATGGTTGTGGGGGTGATAGAAAGTTTTGCTCACCATTAAATGCCTTTTTTTGGTTGCATGGAAGAAATTTCCTATGGCCAGTGTATGAGTTCTTTTTCCCATGTTTCAATCTCTGGGAATCTGTTTCTTCACCGCATATAAGGCAAGCAAAGTACCCTTTAACTGTGCAACCTAATAAGTTGTCATATGCTGGAAATCACTGATTGTCCATAATAAAACAACCTTCAATGTAAAGAATTCTTTTTTATATGCATCAAAAGCTTCAATCCCCACCTCCCACAAAAGTTTGAGATCTTCTATCAAAGGTGCCAAATAAACATCTATGTCATTGCCAGGTTGTCATGGACTGAGTATCAACAAGAAGGCATCAAATATAAATTTTCTTCTCTACTTACAACGATGGAGGAAGGTTATAAATGATCATTATAATAGCCAACAACTATCCCTACTACTCAAGGAACTATGGGATTTATACCATCACCGAAAATGGTAAGTCTAAGATTTCAGTTCACTCAAATCCGCCCATCCGTGATCAATTAATTTCCATGATGGGGAATTTGATGGATGACATATCTTCCCATCAAATCCCTCTTCTTGTGCATGCCAATTGAGATCTTTTTGCAATTTTGGAGGGAATGAACATTCTTGAATCGTGGATGGGTGGAAAATACCACATGACTTTAGCTGGAATTCCTTTTCTCTTTTTAGCTCCTGATGAATTAACCTTCCACCTTGAAGCTCCCACAGGTATGGCAATAAGATGCATTTTTTAGTTCATTCCAATATAATATGCAATCATTTGGACATGCATGTATCTTTTCACACTCCATTCCCAATGCATTAAAAGTCTTCTTTGCTTCATATATGGATAGTGGTAACTCATTGTTAAGAGGCAACATTTCACCTAGCAATCCTAATAGTTCTGAAAAGCCTTTATCAGACCATCAATATCATGCTTTTAGATTGTATAATTTAACTACTGCAGATAGCTTGGTAAATTTTCTACAACCTTGATATAAAGGTTTCTCAACATCTTGCAGTAATTTATTGAAAATTTCTTCATCAACATGAAAATCATCATGAGCAGCTTTTACCATCTCATTTGTGCAGTCCACATCATCAAAGAACTGATTTTTAGTACAACGTTTTGCCTTGGTAGTTGTTGGTCCACTACTTGGACCTGCTTCCCCATGCCAATACCATGTAAGGTAACTTTGATCAAATCCATAGAAAAATAAATGTTCTTGAATGATTTGAGGAGTGTGGAATATCAAATTCCCACATTGTATGCAAGGGCATCTAATTGATATCTTGCTTGTTGAATTTTTTATTGCAAATGAGATAAAGTATTCAACCCCATCCTCATATTCCTTAGACCTTCGGTCCTTTGAAATCTAACAACGATCCATATCTCTAGCACATAAGAAATAAATTCTTATATTAAACACATAGATAACAAAGCCTATGTTAATGGGTTGAACAAAGAACGTAAAAAGATGTTAATTATCAAGTAACTAAAAATTTTAAGGTACAATAATTGTATGAAAAAAGGTTGATTACTTTAAAAGGAAAAAAATAGATTCGCAATATCCTAAATAATAAATTGGATGGTGTGTGGGTTTGTGTGTGTGTGGGCGTGTGTGTGTAATTCAGTCTATCTATTCTTATACTTCTAAATTTAGCAACCAAAATCATAAGAAAGTAGTAGTATCCGGTTTTCAAAGGAGCCAAAATTTTCCAATTGTTTGCAATATAGCTGGGAAATGGGTTGACTAGGCCCAAATGGGTCCAGCCCATTTGGGTCGCATGTCAAAACATGCCAAGTCAAATATGTCTACTTTTATTCACTCCCACTTTTGGATAGCCTAGCCCGTCGTAGACCACGAGCCAAAATGGACCGAACAGTAAAAAATTAAAAATAATAATAATAAATAACACATTTATAAATTTTATATATTGTAAAATAAAGTTTTCTTTGAAATACTTAGAACTTATTCTTATGTTCTTAAAAGATTATATAAAAGTAAATACTATTTTTAGTTATATTTTATAAGTGTTTTATTTTATTTTTCATACTAGTATTATTTTATTAAAACTAATTATTTAATAAATATTCTTTTTCTATAAACAACTAATTTATATTTTTCATAATATAAAAAATAATATTTTTAACAATTAGAAAATATTATGTAATCATTAAAATATTTAAAATAAAAGTCACACTAGCCCAAGTGGGCCAACCCGACCTAAGCCCTAATGGGTTACGAGCCTATTCGAGTCAGGCCAATAAGGCGTAGTTCTATTTGGGATTTAGGGGTACATACGCATGCATGTACGTACCACGTACATACCTTTTTCTTATAATAGAGCATATAAATAACTAATCACGAGATTTAAAATTTTTATTCAAATGGTATAATACAGTGGGAGTTCCGAGAACATGAATGCAGTAAACCAGTAAAATTTTTAGTTAATTATGTTAGTAGTTTTTAATTATATCGATGCTTAACACTCTATTCAATGCAAACCACGGAATTATGAATGTGATTGCATGTGGGATAGGCCAAAATGCTACAAGTCAAATGTCATTTACATTAAATGCACGCTGATATAAATGTAAGTATTCCAATTTTTGGTGAATGAGATACACCAGCCTTGATTTTAGAATTCATCCTGGGGCCAGGGAAAAATAAGGCATCGGTTCCTAAAATTTTCGTTACAGAGCATTGCTAGGATATTTCTTCTTCTTCTCTAGCTCAATCGAGATGAAAAAATGAGCTTATAAGGGGTCATAAGTTATTTTATAAGCTATTTCAAACACCTATAATTTTTATTAAAAGTATTTACGTGAAAAGATAAATTCAAATAAATCAGAATAAGTTTACAAACACACCCTATATCCAAAATCAAATATTGTTGGTATGATGTCCCATTCTTATGTATTATGGGCTTTCCATTTTTAACATAAACTTATGGGCCTGTCAACAACTGTAATCCAATTTTTTAGGTAGATTTGATTCTATAGAATGAACCTAGCTGTAATAGTAATGAGTATTTCCTAATTCATCACTTTTGTCTGCCAAGTCTATCCAAAAAATACAAAGTAGAGATCAATTTTCAACTTTGATCACTATTTTATGTAAATTTTGAAATGCTGATTCTAGTCACCTACATGAAGTGGATCATTATGAATTTAGTGCAGTGTAAAAGCTAGATTCCTAAGATTATTATTATTTTTAAAATTTGTAATATTCTATTCTTACTTCTTTGTAGCCTATAAGCCCATGTGTACTCAGTTGGAACCTTATTCAACTCTTAAATTCCATTATTATTCTTAGAAATAATATATTTATTTTAATACAAATAGGTGTTTTGTACTGATGGAATAAAGTTTCTAACATACAAATCATACTCAACTCTTAAGGCAAAAGACAAATAGTTTGACCATTTTCAGCTTCCTAAGCTACTCTCTAACTTTTTGTTCTTACAAAAAGAAAATATGGTAACCCAAGGCCTGTTTGGTTCTTGTTTTGAAAATTATTATTGAGAACAGTTTTTGAAAACACATAGAACACCATTTTGGTGTTCTTTGAAAACTATTTTTGTTTCCTGAATTTAGTGATTTTTAAGAAAAAAAAACAAAACATGGAACCAAAATTGTTCTCCCTGTTTTCTAGGTTCTCCTTGTTTTTGAAAACAAAAAACTGTTTTTAAAAACTAAAATCAAACAATGTGAAACCCTAGAAAATCCAAATTTTCTGAGTAAGGGTAGAAAGATAAATTTAGGTTAAAAATCCGGAATTTTTTTAGATCTTGGATGACGAAATGGACTTCACTGTTGGAATCGTCTCATGAAATCTAGCTACTACGTCGAATTTCGTCGAATTCCAAGACAGTCGGAATTTCACGTTTTTCGAGGCACGGAAGGTGGTGCAGGACACTTGGCGCATTTTGAGTGGCTCAAGGTGAGACACATGTCAAGTGGAGAGCTAGTCAAACATGAGCTCAAGGGGGACCCATGAGAGACATGTGGCAACATGTGATTGGATGGAAATCTATAGTAGATGGATAAGGGATAAGGTGTAATCTAAGGTGGCCACTTAGAATGTGACATGTAAGTGCTTTATGACAAGTTCTCTTGACCACACCCTCGACTCCAACCGATTTTGGGGGAGAAGGAGGTGAGAGAGAGAGGGAAAGAAGGAGAGAATTTTAGAGAGAGAGTTCGGTCTTCTCTTAAATTCTCCCACATCCCGGTCCACAAATCCCTGGAGGCAAGAGGCAAAGTTGATCCCTCACGCGGTGGCTACGCACAGTACTGGATTGTGCACTTTGACAAATCTCTCGGGAGGTAGGGTCTTCTCCTGTCTGCTATTTTTGCTCCAAAATCCGTGAAAATGGCATTTTTTGGGAGCAGGAGGTTGAATAGTTATACTTTATCCCAAGGAAATGGATCAGATGCTAAAGGGGACTATCTCGATGCCCACGGCCGATACTGGATCGTGTTACACGGTCCGAAAATTTATTTTGGACTGAAATTCATCCATGTGTGTTTGGTTGCATGTTGTTGTTTGAAATGAATAGCATGTGTTATTTGTGAAGAATGAGAATGGTTAATGCATGCTAATTTGATGTGTTAACATGATGTTGAAATTATATGAAATATAATTGTGTAGAATTGAATGCATGGATTTCATATAATCGTATTCATATGTACAGGTTACATCGTGTTTAGTCATAAAATGTGATGGTTACTCACTCATTTTCGCAAATCGTGGTGATGAGCTCGTATTTTGGACGACGACCAATGATTGGCTCATGATTCAAAACATGAAGTAAAATAAAATTAAGTAAAGCTGAGTTTAAGTAAAGAAGTGGGTCATTAATCCTCCAAAGAGCAACCCAGAATTTGGTAAAAGACCCGTGGAGATATCCGAAAATTTTTGTATGGGTGTAAGAGACCTGCGACATGAGCGGAAAGTTCTGTATGGGTGTGAGAGACCCACGGTGTTATCCGGAAAGTTCTGTGTGGGTGTTAGAGACCTGCGGTGTAATTTGAAAGGTTCTGTTGCCCAAAGAGACACACGATCATGGTTATCACTAGGACTTTGAGTTAGGTGATGGGAGTCAGGATTGATTCGGGATTAGTTACCCATTTGCACTTGCCTTGGGTGTTGGTGAGCCGATAAGGGCTCGATATATGGTGTCATTGGTAATTTCACCGCTGACGGCCACATATTCGCATAGGTAATGTGCGAGGGAGCTCATGAGTTACTCAGATACGGGGGCATGAAAACATCTCATGCATGATATAAGTCATTCCATGTGTGAATTGCAAATTGTATGGAATGTGGATGTATGTGTTGTGCCATTGCATGGGCATTTTAGGTGGGGAGTATCCCTTGTAGAAGAATTCAACTACTGGGCATCGCTCACCCCATCGTGGGAATAACAATTTTAGGTATTTAAGGTACACCCGGATGGGACGTATCAGAGGTCATAAAGGTGAAGAAATGGCCAGACTTGGCCTTATTTCTGTATTTTGTAAAAATTTGGGTAGAAAACCTAGTTTTTGTAATTTGTAATTAAATACAAATTGTAATTAAATTCGCTTTTGTATAATATATGCACTTTGGCGAGTTTTCGAGTTTTCCGTAGCCTTGTAACAATGAGGCTAAATTCTAGAGGTTTTACAATGGGTAGAATCAGTGGTGGAAAAGAAAAGAGGAATGCGGTGGACAATGGCATACCCGCCATTTTTGCGTCAAGCTGCGACAAGACGGGGTCGGCCCAAGAGAAGGCCTCATGTTAGGGCGCGCTGGCCGAGCAGATGCGGTGGGATTGGCCAGAGTCAGGCGCAAGAACCCGGGCTCTGCAAAGGCACACATGGATCCCGCCCCAAGTCACGACATCAATTTTTGTGTCGCAACGCGGCTAAGGTTGGGACTTGGTTGGTCATTGGTCGGGACATGATTTTCATGTCAGCGGGCGCAGCTTGTCAGCGCCGCGAATACGGCCCTCGCGCCACAACACTGAGGCCATAGGGTGACTTGAATCGTTGTCGGCACACTTTCTCGGTGTCGCCGGCTACGGCCCCGCCTTGCTCGGGTCATGAACTGAGTTTATGTCGCCACCCCGCCTTTGTGTACGGCAGGGTTTTCCAGTGTCACGACACGCCTTAGCGTCGCGGACCAAATATGTGCAGGCAGCTTAGCTTCTCAAGCAGGTAATAGTGCGTGGGCGACAAATGGGCTAACGCTGTTGCAGCAGGCGTGCATCGTGCACGATCCACTGCTGCGCAGACCGTGGTTAGTGACCGTTTGGAACACTGCTCTAGACACTGTCAGAGACAATCATTCATTAAAAAAAGAAAAGAAAAAGCGCCCCTGATTTGGGGCGTCAACACGGTATCGTGCCAGGTATACTAATTACCCAGGCTTCGAGAGACATGGGTTTAGGCTCTGGTTGGTTATGGTGAAATTGGATACACAAATACATAGCTAGGTATCGGAGCTTAGTGCACGAAAGTACTCCAGGGACTCGATAGGAAACTAAGCTTAGATCATGTATCATTCAAAGTTCATTTGATGACTTGATTGTGGTGTGTGTGTTGCATGCATGTTTGTGCTTAACACGTGTGATTGAATTATGTGAAATGTATACACATGTTGAATTGTGTATGGAACACTAGGGTTGAGAAATATAACCTTAGGGGTTCAGAAAGGTAAACTGGACATGACACGTGCAAAAATGTTGTGTTATGCATTGTATAAAGCATATACTTGGTACATATTATATGAGAAATGAATATGGTTTAAATTCAGAAATTTAATTGAATTATGTTAGTGGTTGGCAATTAGCACCACTGAGAAAAAGGGATGAACGGGTTAGTTCATGATAACTAAGTCTATTAGTGGTTAGCATGTGCACTACTAGTTACACTGAGATGGAAATTAACTAAATTTTGTTGCCATTTGACATGTGTAGATGGAAAGTCAAGGGCGAGGACGTAGAGGTCATCCAAGAGGTGCTAGCCAAGGACCAACAGTATTTGACCAGTAGACCTTTGCTGAGGCTGTTGGGGTTGCAGCTTCTGCCATTGCATAGGCTAGTGCAGCTGGTAGTCATGGAGATCCGAGTAACCTCCAGAGGTTCAAGTCACATCATCCTCCGATGTTCACAGGGGGAGGGGATCCAATGGTGGCAGACCATTGGTTCCGGTAGATTGAGAAGGTATTGGAGGCCATGGATATTACCTCCGATGGGGCCAAGACCAGACTAGCTGCATTCCAGCTAAAGGGTGAGTCCCAAGTGTGGTGAGATTGAGTTAAGATATCTAGGAACTTAGAGGCGATGACTTGGGTAGAGTTCCATGAGCTCTTCATGGGAAAATATTTTTTAGCCACTACTAAACATGCAAAGGCCCAAGAGTTCCTAGAGCTAAGGCAGGGAATAATGACAGTGATGGAGTACATGGCTAGGTTCACAAAGTTAGCCCGTTATGTTGACGATTATGTGGCCATAGGTTTGGCCAAGGTCAGAAGATTTTAGAATGGACTAAAGTTGTCCATTCGGGGCAAGATTGTGGGCCTCCGCTTATCGGACAAAGACTCTATGGTTGGGATAGCTCTTTCCATATAGAGAGAGATAAAGGACGCATAGAGTATCCAAGCTACGGGTACTAGTGGGAAGAGGAAGGAGGATCAGCCTTTTTCGAGTTTGGGAAAGAGGTAGAGGACTTCTGTCCCATAAGTGTCCCAGGTACAGGGCCAACCAGGGCCGATGACATGCTTCTATTGCCATCAACGTGGACATATGAGGCGAGATTGCCCTCAGAGGCAAGGATCCCAAGGTTTCGGGAAAGTGAAGCCCCAGACATCAGTGGGACAAACACAGACACGATTTATTCCTCCACTCCCTAGTACGGGCCAGAGGAATCAGTATCAGTCCAAGAGTGTTGCACAAGCACCACTAATTCGCAGACGGGCCACATAGACTAGGGGATGGGTTGAGGTTAAGGGCAAGGCTTGTAGGTTGAGACTTCTGACCAAACAGGGCAGACGATATGTTACTATTGTCGCCAGCCTGGGCACATGAGACGGGATTATCCTAAGAGGTAGGGGTCCCGTGGTACCACAGGCAGAGCTTACTGATCAGTTTGGAATGCAAGGTGAGTTTACGCTCTCACAAGAGTTTCGTTTAAATTAGATTCATCATTGTTGCATCTTGTGTGATAGATTCTGGGGCTCGGGAGGTCGAGGCCCTCCGAAAAGCCGCTGCATGGATGTTCTCCCCAAGATCTAAGGTGAGAGTTAACCCTCGATAGCCTGGATTGCGGAGTCGAGATCCGTGATTCATTTTCATGGTGGACCTTCGAGTGTTAGACATATCGGATTTGGATGTCATTCTGGACATGGATTAGGTTAGCAGCCCATCGAGTTGTCAGTGATTATGACCTTAGGAAGGTCATCGCTTGCACACAAAGCAGAAATTGAGTTGTGTAGGGTTACATATGCATGTGATTTGATGTGTATGTGTGTGGAATTTTGGGACAAAATTCCTTTAAGGGAGTATGTGAAACCCCGTAAAATCCAAATTTTCTCAAGGAATGGCAGAACTGCAAATTTGCTGCACCATACTTTTCTAGATCTCAGATGACAAAACAAACTTCACCGTTGGAATCGTCTCGCGAAATCTAGCTACTAAGTCAAATTTCGTTGAATTCCGAGATAGTCGAAATTTCACATTTTTCAAGACACGAAAGGTGGTGCGAGACACTTGGCTCATTTTGAGTGGCTCAAGGTGAGACACGTGTCAAGTGGAGAGCTAGTCAAACATGAGCTCAAAGGGGACCCATGAGAGACATGTGGCAACATGTGATTGGGTGGAAATCTATGGTAGATGGATAAGGTGTAATCCAAGGTGGCCGCTTAGAATGTGACATGTGGCAAGTGAGAGGACAAGTTCTCTTAACCAATATTAACCCAACCGATTTTGGGGAGAAGGAGGGGAGAAAGAGAGAGGGAAAGAAGGAGAGAATTTTAGAGAGAGAAAGTCTACCTTATCTCTAGATTTCCCAGCGATCGGTTTGTCAAATCCCGGCAAGGCAAGAGGCAAAGTTGATCCCCACTGCAAGGGCTACGCGTGGGTACCAAGATTGTGGAGTTTCGACAACTCGGAAGGTAGGGGTCTTCTCCTACTAGGTTATTTTCGTCTAAAAAGCCATGAAAATGGCAGCTTCTTTGGGAGTTGCGGCCGAATGGCTTGAGCATTTCATCTCCAAGGAAAATGGATTAATGTCGAAGTGGGGATCGCCCTGAACAGTCCACGACTAGACATGGGACTGTGTTGCACAGTCCGGAAATTTATTTTGGATTGAAATTCGTCCATGTATGTTTGGTTGCATGTTGTTGTTTGAAATTAATAGCATGTGTTATTTGTGAAAAATTAGAATGGTTAATGCAGGCTAATTTGATGTGTTAACATGATGTTGAAATTATATGGAATATAATTGTGTAGGATTGAATACATGGATTGGCATCATTGCATTCATGTGCATGGTTACATCGCGTCGAGTCGGGTGTGGGTGCATGGTATGGTTGTTCACCATTCTTGTTGAACGTGTGATGAGCTCGTATTTTGGATGACGTCCAATGATTGACTCATGGTTCAAAACATGAAGTAAAATAAAATTAAGTGTGTGTTGGGCAAAGCAAGAATGGGGCCATTAATCCTCTCAGGTGAAAATCCTGGAATTTGGGTGTAAGAGACCCGTGGAGATATCCGAAAATTTTTGTATAGGTGTAAGAGACCCACCGCATGAAAACATCTCATGCATGATATAAGTCATTCCATGTGTGGAATCAGAAATCGTATGGAATGCGGGATGTATGTGTCGCGCTACGCATGTGCATTTTAGGTGGAGAGTAGCCCTTGTAGAAGAATTCAACTACTAGTCATCGCTCACCCCGTGGTGGGAATAAAAATTTCAGGTACTGAAGGTACACTCGGGGATGGGACACATCAGAGGCCTTAGAGGCGAAGAAATGACCAGACTTGGCCTTATTTCTGTATTTTGTAAAAATTTGGGTAGAAAACCTAGTTTTTGTAATTTGTAATTAAATACAAATTGTAATTAAATTCTCTTTTGTATAATATATGCACTTTGGCGAGTTTTCGAGTTTTTAGTAGCCTTGTAACAATGAGGCTAAATTCTAGAGGTTTTACAGTGGGTAGAATAAAAAGGAAAAGAATAGAGGAATGCAGGGACATAATGGAATAGGCTACTACCCATTTTCGATGCTGGATCGCAACCCAAAAATGGTGTCGCAACAGGATGGGCCTGGCGCGCATGAAAGGGCGCGCAGGCTAGGCGCGCGGCCGAGCGGGATGGACGACACATATCCTAGCCCCCAAGTCACGACATCAATTTTTATGTTGTGACGTGGTCGAGGCCGACTAGGCCGGGTCCTCGGGTCGAGACATGATTTTCATTTTCGCGGGCGTGGCAAAATTCGCCGGGTGTCATGACATGGACCTTGGCGTCGCGACACGGAGGCTACAAGGCGACTTGAAATTGGTGTCGCGACACACTTTCTGGTGTCCCGACATGGCTTGGCTTGCTTTGGGTCGCAACCTGAGTTTGCATCGCATCCGCCTAGGTAATGCGGGGCCTCGTGTCATGACACCCGCCCTGGTGTCGCAGAACCGCCAGCGGCATGCGCACCCACAAGGCTACAGCTAGTTGCGCGCGGCAACAGCAAGCGAAACGCGCCCACAACACCGGTGCTGGCCGCGACACAGCCAGCAGGTACGCGACACGTCACGCAACATCGCAAGCATTAACGCCCACACACGACCCACTACAGAAGGCACTCGTGCTGTGCACCGTTTGTCACTATTTGGAACACTGTTCCTAGATCACTATTCATTCCAAAAAAATAAAAAAAAATGACCCCTGGGATTTGGGGCATTACAAACAAACCCTAATATTTTGTTCTTTACTTAAAAATTGAATTCTTAGAGAAGTTATATTTATAAAATTGTTTTAGAAATGATAAGAAAAAAATAAAGCATTATGATGGAAGTAATTTAAAAATATATAGAAATAAAATTTAATAATATGATATTCTAAGTTTCAAACAAACTTTAATTACCAATATCTTGGAATAATTTTGAAGCATTGTTTTTTCTAAAACCCTTTCTCAAAATCACTTCTAAACAAAAAGCTAGTAAGTCAGCATTTTCATTTTAAGTTACTGCATTGAATTTACCTACGTGGTATGAATTTTGGATAGTAGTTGGGTTGGGTTAGTTGACGATTGCATCAATTAAAATATTCATTCTCTATGCAAAAGCACGGGCGAGACTAATATTAACTAACATGATCATAAGGCCCAAATTTCACTCAAAAATATTCATTTAGCTTACTCAAGAAAGCAGGTAAAAAATTGAACGGTTTGTCTTCTTTAAACACCTTCTTTTGCTCCTTTCCAAAACTACACTTCAGAACATCTGTTAATATAACATCACTTGTAAGCAAAAACTAAGAAAAAACATGGTTAAGACAAACAATATTCCTTGGGAGAGATAGTATAACTCCATACGATATTTGAAATCTAGAATCAGAATGAAGCTTAATTCATGTTTGGTTGCTAAGAAAATGTGCATAAAGAAAAGAAATGACAAGCATAAATCAACCTCATGATGTAAGCCTCCCTGTTTATGAAAACAATTGTTTACCCTACAAAATTCCTTTGCTTGACTCAATTCCAAAAGTAAATGAAAATTAGATAAGGAGGTTAAATTGTTAAAATCAAATTTCAAGAGTTCAAATTGTATCAGCTGTAACAACTAGAAAATTAGATGAATTTCTAGTAGATATACTTTTTTCATGTAGAAATATGAATCATCTAATTACTCAACTTTAATTCCATGTTTCTATAATTGCCTAATCTTGTGAGGGTTGTTAATAGCAAACAAATTACACATAGAACACTAGATCTTTGATGATGAAACCATAGCATTTCAATCCTTTTCAACTTACTATATCTCATTTTAATGAGTTGTTCGTGTTTCCATAATGCTGATTTTATCAATCTGTTTACTCTCTTATTCTCTTATGCAGGATTAAAATCAATATGCTTCAAGATCATCATCAAGATCTCCTATGGCGGCACTGGCCTCTCACCTACACCGACTATTGCCAGTGGCATCTTGGCTCTCTTCGTTTGGTCATACTCCAATACTACACTCATCGGTCTCCCCTATATTCATCCATGCTTTATAAGACCCACTGTCTCTGCTTCACCTAGGAATTCTATGCTAAATTATCCAGCTGGTCTTACAGCTCCTATTCGCAGCTTGCCATTCCCTCATCGAGTACTTAAAACTTCATGTTAAGATAGTATTCTATACTAACCTATTGTGTGCTAATTAATATAACGAATCACCATCCATAAAAACCTAGAGTGTCAGAATGATATCAACTAACCAGGAATTCTTTATAGCTATTTTTTTTTCAAAGAGCTTATGGTTTGAAGTTTAATACAAAAGTCGGGAAAATGTTGTTTCTTGTAGAAGCTCTATCTAGGGTTTTGCAAGAAGTTCTTTCATGTTTAGTAAAACTTTTAGAATAACAATATTACCCTCCAAAATTCATGACTTGACTTTAGCTTTCAACTAAAGCCAAAAACAGGTAACCATCCTAAATGGGCTCTATATATTAAAAATATAATAATTATTTTAGTTGTTTAATGAATTTAAGAAAATATAATTCAAGTACACCTTCGAAAACAAGGTCACTCTATTTGGAGATATAGCATGGCCAAAGAAATATCCTATAATGAAAATGTTGATGATATGTTAGTTGGAATGGACCATATGAGGTCTTGATTTGGTGCTCATCTACACTCAGAAAAAGAATAGCAACTATAAATCCACATTATTCTTCATTGTCATCTTGAACTTCATTAACAAAGAACAACAAAATGGTTTAGTATCTTTTTATGATAGCTAATATGGATTCAAATGATTTCCCTTGCTTAGATGACATCTTATAAAATCCCCAATGGTCTACCAAAGGTGCATTTAGAGTATGCCAAATCAAAACAACTATCCTTCTTCTGGTAGCCTTAAACAATTATTTGAGAAGAATTGCAACCGTATCTAACTGGGTGCACTTATGGCACCCAAACATGACAACCTTTTTTGACAGGCATATAAAAAAGTGCACAAATTAGTAAGTTCTTCAGAAAGAACAGGAGGAAAACTTTGAAATAGTTCCCACAATATCCTGCATGTCAAGTAAACTTGTTACTGGAAGAATAAGTCCATGTGATATAGAGAATGGTTATTCCTGTGAAATCGAACTGTATTATTTCTAACACACATATGTTTGACGTAAAACCTATTCCTATTCATGTGTTTTATTGTAACATTAAAATAAACTTTGATACAGTTCTGTTTCTACTTGTATTTCTTTGAAATTTATCATCAATAGGAGCTTTTTAGAGGAATACATTTAATAGAAGTCTAGTGAAGCGCACTCAACCAAACTTGGTCTAGGGTCCATTTATTTATAGGAGAAATTCATTCATTGAAATTTATCATCATTAGGAATATTTTAGAGGAATACATTTGATACAAGTCTAATGAAGCACGCCTAAAAAACCTGGTTTAGGGTCCATTTCTACATTTCTTGATAGGTAAGAAATTCATTAGGAGTCGTCACCAAAGTAGTGAATCGAGGAATACAAGGTTTACAAGATCCATACCCCTATCGAAAGTTGAAGGAGCAAAAAAAGGGGACATAAAAATAGAAAGGCCCCACCTACCTAATCGGCCAACAAAAATAGTTGGAGAAAAAAAAGATGAACATCTATAGACAACTGTCTCTGAAGGTTGACCAAAGAGAAAACATGATATGGAATTTCAGCCTATCATCACCGAAAGCTAATTTGTTCCTCTTCTTCCAAACTATTCAAGGAGTTTAGGAACTTCCATCCAATTTTTTTTTTCACACTTTTTCCCCACAAAAGATCCATGTCAGCTTGTTATAATCTTTTTAACTAAAGAAGGCAGCATCCAAGCAACCCCTGGTAGTAAAAAGAACATATTTCTTAATACTCTAGCTTTTAGACAACATAGAAGCAGATTATTTATCATCTCTTCAACTTCAAGGCACAAGTAGCATCTATTCACTAAGCTCCACCTCTTATTGGCATCATATAAAAAATTAGGGCTTTGCCCCAAGTTACCTCCCAAGCGAAAAGGCTGATTTTAGGCTGTATCCATGCCTCCTGAATGTCTTTGTAAAGGGAAGTAGACCCCTCATCCTACACCAAGATGTCGTAAAGAGACTTGATCGAGTATTACTAGTTCTAGTTTCAGCCCAAAGCACCCATCCCCCTCGTCCCATGCACCCCTTTCCCACTCAATTTGAATAAAAGAAAAAACTAATGTTGAGAAACACGCCAGACACAACTTATCACATATAATATTATTAAAACAAAAATTCTAATTTAAAAAAAAAATAGGAAATTAATTAATCTTGTCTTGAATCTTGGAAATATTCCTTTCCTATTTCAATCACTATGCAGAAATTGAAGAAAAGTAGTTTGTAACTTTTTTTCAATTGTTGATTCTGAATGGTAGAAAGATCAAATTAACAAAACATGCAAGAGAAGAATTTATTGAAGGCAATTCTTATTAAGTCTTTTTGACAAACACCTTCTCTAACAACACATGCTCTCATCTATGGTATGTTACTGCATCGTCTTCAACCTATTCCTTTACATTATACTACATGAAAAACAAAATCAAGGACAATCCCCTGTTCCCCCCTATTACATTATGTCTTACCAAGCCATCACCATAATCGGACCACTCACCCCTTTATTTCTCAAGATCTTTTCCTAGCTTGAATACATATAGAACCATTATAGCTTGAAGAAATAAGTAATTAGGTTATTAGACCTAATTCTTAACCTTCCAACAACCCTTAACAAACTGCTCTCAAAGGACCTTTACGTGAGCAGTAGGGCATATAAGAAAAGCAACTGTGGATCATTCACTTTAATACATCACATTCCTCATACAAAAAATCAAGGGAAAAAATAAAAGAAAAAGTCAATTAAGAAAACCCAGTACTCAAGCACAACAAGAATCATGAATGAAAACAACAGAGGTATACTTTGAAATCAAAGAAAATATCAATCAGAAAAATACTACTTGATTCTGATCACGGATTATGGTCACAAAGTGTTGGAGACCAAGGATAGAATGCTGGGAGTAGAGGAAATCAATAAACGTGGGCTTTATTAGTAGAGATCCACTAAAATCCACCTCTATTGCTTACGATCGAACACACCCTAAGAAAAGTTTCGAACTTTCTCCTTAAACTTGCTTTATCAACCTCTAAAATATACACTGGTTATCCTAGAACCCTTGTTCCATCTAAGATAGCTTCTTGTACATTCTATTCTCTAGAACAACCCAAACAATCTTATTATTGTGTTATCTAACAACCCTCACTCTATCATCTGCACTAATACGGAGGATCCATCTCAAAGCAGTGCAAATTCTTAGTCCAAGTGGTTCATGTAGTAGTTGCAGCAATCGGTCCAGACTGAGCTGTTGTCCGAGTTTCACTAGCAACTGACCACCTTGAAGCCATAGACTCAAACCCCCATAACATGGGCTTATCTATGATTGAAAGGCTTAACAACTTGCAGTTTGACTCAGGCTCAAAGCTCGCTTACCTTCATGTGACTTAGGCATGATACATACCGTACGAAGAGATCGAGACAAGATGACAGGGAAGCGAAGAGGAGGAAGTTGAGTTGAGGAGGGCTTATCATGGTACTTTCATATGCAATGGAGGGTTCTCCAGCAACTGAAATCGGATTTCGATGTAGGATGTAGGAGATAACCCAAATGGTGAGGGTATTGGGTCTGAAAATGGGACTAGAGATAAGGCTCCAAAGATATTAAGTTATAAAATAATCCTATTTATATACGATTATAGATGATGACACTTTAAAAAAATGTCATGGGCTTCAGATTACTTCAATGACATTCTAAAAGTGAAATATTTGTGTGGAGATTTTTAATATGCGCCATAGCAATGTAAAATTACACAAGACAATGACACTTAAATTCAAATAATATCGAACATTAATGCATAATTGAATGATGACATTGTTTTGAAAGGGTCATTAAATGAAGCGTCATAAACATTAATTTTTGTTGTAGTGAATATGTCAAGTTCTTCAACACAAACCCTTAAACTTAATGAATAAACCATATGTTTATTCAAGGTCCAAACTTAATGATATTTCTCAAAATAACAATAATAATCTGAAATGTACAAAACCATATGAGAAAATATCATATTGAATAAGAGTTTCATTAAAATAATAAATGTACTTAGGTGGAATGCCTTTAGTTAAAGGATTAGAAAGCATTGACTCAATGCTAATGTGTTCAGCTTATCACTTTCTTTTCTTTAAATGCACATTATTGTGGGTTAGTATTTAGACATAAATAAATATCGCGTACTGGAAGACACAAGACAACTTCAATGGCCTAGATATAGAATCCATAATTCTAAGCCCATATATGAAACTCTTTAACTATACACCATGCGAGCTAGCCTCAAAACAAGACACGAACTCAGCTTCCATAGAGGAAGTGGCAGTCAAAGTTTGCTTCGCACTTCTCTAAGATATAGCTCCATGAGCTAGCTTTAAAATATAACTAGATGTTGATTTACGAGAATCAAAACAACCAGCAAAGTCTGAATTGGAGTAGCCAATCACCTTCAAACAATCTGTTTGTCTATACCTAAGCATGTAATCCTTTGTTTCTTGAAGGTATCTCATCACCTTCTTTGCAGCTCTCCAGTGGTCGATACCTAGATTACTCTAATATCTTCCTAATACTCTAATAGGAAATGCAATGTAAGGTCTGGTACATACCTAAGCATACATCAGGCTTCCAATAGCTGAAGCATATGAAATGTTCTTCATGTGTTCCCATTCAAAATCATTTTTAGGGCACTGATTCAAATCGAATCTTTCACCCTTCAAAATGGGTGCTACACTCAGTGAACAATTTTTCATGTTAAATCTCTCTAAAAATTTATTGATATAGGTCTCTTGAGATAAACCCAAAATGCCTCAAGATCTTTCCCTATGGATCTTAATGCCAATGACATAAGATGCCTCACCCATATCCTTCTTCTCATATCAAAGTTCTTCGGTAAATTGTTTCACCTCATATAACAAACCCTTATCATTGGTATCAAGCAGAATATCATCCACATATAACACATGAAAACAACTCTTACTCCCACTAACCTTCTAGTATATACATTAACCCATGATATTCTGTTCAAAACCGAATGACGTAATGACTTCATGGAATTTCAAATACCAATGGCAGGACGCTTGTTTTAATCCATATATGGATTTATTAAGCTTGCAAACTAAATGCTCACCTTCACTAGGAGAGAATCCTTTAGGTTGTTTCATGTAAACCTCTTCCTTTAGATTGTCATTAAGGAATGTCGTTTTCACATCCATTTGATGTATATCAAAATCAAAATGGGCTACCAATGCCATGATTATTCGAAGAAAATATTTCTTAGATATAGGAGAAAAGGTCTTCGTGTAATCGATTCCTTCCCTTTGAGTGAATCATTTGGCAACAAGTCTTGCCTTATGTCTCTCCATGTTGCCCAGGAAGTCCCTTTTTGTTTTAAAGACCCATTTACATCTAACAACTTTTACACCATTAGGCAACTCAACGAGATTCCAAACTCAGTCAGATGTCATAGAATTCATCTCTTCTTTCATGGCATTGTACTACAAGTTAGATTATTTAGAACCCTCGTGGTTGTGGAAACGCTTTCGATCATTTTCTACTTCCAATGTTATAGTCCACCAGAATACACTATATAATCATTAGGAGTTGCTAATTTCCTAATTCTTGTAGATCTTCTTAATGTTGCTTCATCATTCTCTTGAGGAATTTGTTGATAAATCAGTTGCTCAATTGGTTATTCAACAATTTCTAGAATTTTCTCATTAGCAACTTGATCTACATGATCGCATCACGCACGCGGAACTTCTCGTAGAACCGGTCAGTTCTCACACTTTGGCCACAGATTTCGAGGTGAATAACAATCAATCTATCACTTAAACTAGAGGGTTGATCTTCATAATGATCCTTCTCAGAAACAATGTCCTGAAATTGATCACTTCTACTGACCAAGTCATTCTAAAGAAATTTTGCATTTCTGGATTCCACAATCCTAGTGTTGTGAGATGGACAATAAAATCTATACCTCTTGGACCTTTCAGCATATCCAATGAAATACCCACTAATGCTCCTTAGGTCTATCTTCTTTTCTTGTGGGTTATAAATTTTTACTCGTATCGGCATCCCCAAACGCATATATGTCGTGAAACCCTGCTTTCCAACTCAATAACTCAAAGGCGCCTTGGTGAGACAACCTTAGTCGAACTCGATTTTAATATATACACAAAATTGCCTTTAGAGCTTCAAATTCATAAGTATTGAGGTAGTTTTGTATAACTCATACTTCATACCATGTTCATTAATGTTCGGTTTCTTCTTTCTGCCACATCATTCTGATTCGGAGAACCAGGCATAGTGTACTAGGTAACAATCCCATTTTCTTGAAGAAACTTCGCAAATGTCGAGTTCGTCTACTTCCTTCCACAGGTATTTTACCATAGTACTAGACTCTATCCGACCACGATCTTAATATGTTTTCCACATTGGATTCTCTACGCCTTTAAAAACTTAAAGTAGTTTCTTAAAGCTTCATCCTGTAATGAAGTAAGTAGAGATACATGTATCATGAATAATTATCTATGATAGTGATAGCATTTCGTACTCATTTTCATCCATGTCGACAATAAATGTCGTATGTATAATCCTAATAAAGCTTGTGCTCCTCTTGCACCCTCTTATTGGGATTTGTTGGTTTGCTTGCCCTTAATGCAATTCACACAAGTCTTAAAATCAGCAAAATCCAAAGTACTAAGTGCCTCATCATTAACCAATTTCTTCATTCTTTCAATGGAGATGTGTCCCACCTCCAAGCATAACATAGAGGATCCTCATTTATAACACATCTTTAATCCAGCAAGAATACGCATAGAATTATGGCACATCATTGTGTAATTGAATATGGAAAAGACCATCAGACAATGCACCATAACCAACAACTTTGGATTTATTAGATAAACTAAAACCCAAATCTGTAAAGTTAAAGGAAAATCCTAAAGGTACAAGTCTTGAAACTGAAATTAAATTCCTAGAGAAACTTGGAACATAAAATGTCTTTTCCAATTCTAAAATGAAACCGCTGCTTAATACAAGGCTGCAAGTGCTAATAGATTTCACACGTGAACTCATCTCGCCTGAATAGATGCATCACTCACTTCCCACCGGATACCTTAGGTTTTGCATGCCCCTGTATATTTGAAACATGGATTAGAACAAGAATCAATCCACCATGTGTTACGATTAACATTAACCATATTAGATTCATAACAGATAAAAGAAAATTGAGTGCCTTTCTTATCAAGCCAGATCTTAAATTTTGAGCGGTCCTTCTTCATGTGTCCCTTCTTCTTATAGAAAAAACACTTTGACTCCTTCTTTATGCCTGGTTGAATAGGAATATTTCCCTTTCTTTTAGCTTGATCCTTTCTTTTCTTTCCAAAAGTGGTCAAGTTAGCCTTTTCGCCCTCTTCCATCGTTAACCTTCCCTCCTCTTGCACACACATGGTCAACAATTCATTAATTTACCATTTATCCTTATGTATGTTGTAAGAGATTTGGAAGGGACTGTATTGTTGGGGCAGAGTGTTCAATATATAATGAACAAGAAAAGTGTCTGACATGGTAACTTCTAATGACTTAAGTTGAGCCGCTATATCCCTCATGCGAATGATATGATCATACACTCCTCTTATCCCGGTGAGCTTGGTGGATGAAAATTGCATAATTTACTAGCAAGAGCTTTGTCAAAAGTTACAAATCGCTTCACGATGGCTTCGTATGGTTTGACTTTTTTATCAATTTGCTCAACGGAGCCACGAGAATGCCAAGAATATCTTGGTCTTCTTTATGAACATCAATGAGAGGCGATTGACCTCCTACTTACTTCCAAAGACAAGCAACTTCCACGTTGTCGGTTTCGTAATGGATCGGGTTTGTCTTTCCTTATAGCCTAGTCAATATCCATCCATCCCAAATGCAGAAGAATTCTCTCCTTCCATACCTTATAGTTACCACCCCTTAGTTCGGGAATATCACACTTAAAATCAGAAATGTTCGCAGGTTGAATAACTGCAATATTTTAAATATACATGCTTATTAATCAAGGATTGAGGCAAAAATACAATATCATGTTTTACCAATGTAAATCATGCTTTTAAATTATAATTCTAGTGACATAAAACTTGCATGTGGGCTAAAGTCTTATTCATTTAGACTTAAAGAATCTTATGATAAAACTATCAAATCATGTTCCTTTTCCTAATCCCTATGGGAAAATTAGAAAATATAATTTGATATCTCACCCTAATTAACCATACAAAATATAATAAAAATTCATGTGGGATGAGATTTATCACATTCCATATGATTTAATTACATTTAATGTAATTAAATGTGATCTTAAAACTTAATATATAATTTTAACTAATTAAGGATGTTATAGCTATTCCCTAATTAATTAAAAATTATATCGATCACTGAACATTATTGCAAAAAATTTAAGCAATTTAAATAATAAGATTATCGTTCACTTAATTTTATATGTAAAACTATACACATACAAATAATCACAATAAATTTAATATAGGAAATTCAATTCCTATATTTTAAACATAAAATCTGTTGTAGTTGACATCTAATATCAATCAGACATGCAGTTTATTAGTAGAGTGCGTCCCGATTAAGTCCGAATACTTGTGTTTAATTCGAGCCAACAACACATTTTCAAAATTTTGTTAATAGCCATAAGTTTCTATAAAGGAAACCAATGTAAAATTAATAACAACTTCACGCCTAGCCTAGTGGTAGAGCACTTACATTAAGACTATAAGATCTTGGGTTTAAATCCCTTTAGACACCAAATTTTATGAATCTAGAATTCGATGGGTATCCTTTCATCCAAACATACCAAGGGTGTCCTAAAGCCAAATATGCTATCCCAAATAGTTTTTGGATGTCCCTGCATCCAAATAATGCATTGACTATCCCTGCAGCCAAACAGGCAGATCCAGACTATCCATGTAACCAAACACAACCAGGGATCAACTATCCAAGTCGGTGCATTATTTATCCCTGCACCCAAATAGGAATTGCTATCTATGCAACCAAAATGCCCTTTCAACCAGGCAGGTACAACCATTTTTACAATTTATACCACTGTAGATGATATTTAACACCAACCAATCGGGCAGTCTAGTCTTAATAAGGCCCATCCGTCTATGGGCTTCAGAAGGCCTTATCCATAATAAAGTCTTGAGGGCTTGATTAAGAAACCCATGGACTAACCCAGTCCAAATTATAGCCCAAGAATTAGTTTTCTTCAACCTTCAACTGGGTCACTTTAACTCGGTTGACAGAAAATGGGTTTTTTTTTTTTTTCATTAGTAACCTGTTAAGTAAACATTCAAAAGGTTTCCTTTTCTAGGCATCACAGAAAGAAAGAGCAAGGAGTAAGTTCCTTCCCCGGTTGCATTCGCATCTTATGCAGTCTTCCCTTCAATTTTGGGTGTCTTCATCCAACTGAAATCTCAAGCCGACAACATTCCTATTTGAGAAACTTAAAACGACCATCTATCATTTTGTTGTCGATATTACCATATACCTTGAAACAATTATTAACAGTAAAAGATTTGGGACGAAGGTTGTTGAACAAGGTCTTCTTCATCCTTTATTAAAACTCGCTTTCTACCATTTTTTTTTTTAATTTACATCAAGAGATGCAAAAACACAATCCTTTTTATGAAGATACGTGATTCTCAGGATTCATCTAAAATCTTAAACACATATTATAAATCCTCTTTAAACCAAAAGAAGATACAAGGCAAAGGTCATACATGCCTCTGATACCAAATGTAAAAGCATTAATCAATCAATCTGATCATATGCAGATACCAACAACATAATCACATCATATGCAGAAGCAAAATGCCAAAATGTACATACCTTTAGCCATTGTTGAGATATAGAGAAACTGGAATTCTGGAAGAATTGAAAAACAAATTTTCTTGGTTCTTCTAAACCTACTTGCTCAAACTTTGATGGTGAAAATTCTCAAATAGAGAAGAGTATGCTTATGGACCAAAAATGCCTCATCGATTCTCTATATGAAGACCAGACCATCACTAGTCTCCCCAAGAGGTGTAAGGGCTGATAATATGTTATGGGATTTAAATTCTTGAATTTAAAACTAAATTATGGTGGACCATTCTAATATTCCACCCACCGTGGTTCTCACGCCGTCATTATATATTCTCGTCGGCCTCTTTGATTCTTATTATGCACATCACCGATCATGTCTATCGACACCTCATCATCTTCTACTCTCGACACCACCACACGGCCGACCATCTATATCACGATTGAACAATCGCAATCTCTCATAGCCTTCAATGTTAGCAAGCAAGCTTCGCTAAAGCTCACTGCAACAAATTATTCATCATCGCGTCTTCAATTTACTTCTCTTCTTAATGGGTAATGATCTTTTTGGCTTTGTTGATGGTACAAAGCCTTGTCCGTCAACCACCATTGCTCTACCCGATGAAACAAAGTCCTCGTCGAATCAGGCTTATGCTTTGTGGTTTCGTCAAGATCAGTAACTATTGAACGCCATCATTGGATCTGTGTCCTCCAATTTATTGCAGTTTCTCTCCACATGCAAGACCTCTCGTGATGCTTGGAATATTCTCACCAAAACCTATGCTTCCAAATCTTGTGATCGCATTACAACTCATCGGGAAAACCTTGCTAGCCCACAGCATGGCACGTGATCTATCATTAACTATATGTAGAACATTAAACAGAATATTGATGTTCTTGCTCTCATGAATGTTGTCATTGACTACGATGAATTATCCAGCCGCATCTTGAACGAGCTCAATTTGTCATACATGGTGATGGGATAAACACAAACAATGCACAACTAGAATTTTTATCCCCTCTTGTGAGAACCTAATAGAAACCAATCAAATGGGCAACGACAATTTACCCAAATCAACAAGTATATGAACACCAACAGTTTTAACGTGGAAAAAATTCTCAATGTGAGAAGTAAAAACCACGAGACCCTTAGGCCACTTAACACCTCCACTAATATAATTAATGGGTTACACAATTCTCTCTAGATAAAACTAGAGGCATACATCAATCATATCTCAAGAGATAAATCTTGGCAAATGTAACAAACTTTCATAAAACAAATGGAGAGATCTCACCAATTGGAATCATCGTTCTCTAACACAAAAACGCTACTGTTCTGAACTCCAACCCCAATCTCTACCGTTCAGAATGAAGATCAACGAGTTAAGAACGTTCTCAACCAAAAAAAACTCAATTAGACTACGGAATGACCTCAATCGGAGCTGATGATAAAAAACAATCCCAATATAAAAACTCACCAAAACAGACGCACTATTCTCAGACTAAAGAATGGCTGTCTAGAACTCTAAATCTGATCTCCACTGTTTAGATTGAAGACCAATGAGTCACAAATCTCTCCTCCAAATTTCAGGTCGATCGGACCATAGCCAAAGAGGTATCGAACCTTTGATGAAATCTAGGTAGTATAGAGAAAAACACAAATTTTCTCTCTTCTTCTTTTCCTCTCTCAAAATCCGGTGGCTCTCTCCCCTTCTCTCACTCCCTTGGTGGCTGCACTCCACAAAGAACAAAGGTTTTCTTCTTCCCTTTTATATAAAGGCCTAAAAGGAGTTAAACTTTGGGCTCATAAGCTAGGCCATCCAAATGAGGTGTGATGCCCCAAATCCTGGGTGTCCGTTGACAACCCGTCAACCCGCGGAATAGTCGTGGATGTCGGGTTACCCGACACCACTCAAGAAAATCGGGCAGAGTCTCCCTTGTACGGGGAGATCTACCCAAGAACCACCTATCCCAATCATCAACATTGGAAGATATATATATGAGTAAAACGGCCTCTAGGGGCCCATAAACAATACTCTCATAACTACCAACTATATACCATAGTGTTACAAGAGTTAAAGTTTTACTCTATACAACATATATTAAAATCTAAAATTTAATACATGTAGTACATCATATAAAACCAAAGCCAAAACCCTAGCTTTCTTCTAAAGCGCCTATGATGAGCCGTCGAACACCCCTGCACCCGACTAATATATCCTCGACAGTGGTGAGCTATCGCCCCGCAGTGGAATCACCCTAATGGTTGGTTCTCCACCTGCGCATATGCAATGCTCCAATGAAAACATACATTCAAGTAAATGCATGATCCTACCTGATCAACTCATACCCCGAGTCCTCATCGACTCCCTCACACTTGCCTAGGCCACGTATGAGAAACATCATTTTTCAAAACAAAGATATTTGTTTTTAATTGTATCAATTCCTTCGATATAAGCAGTAGACCGACCAATGATCTATTTAGTGGATCGACCCTCCGATATATCAATTCGAAATAGACCGACGACGATATTTTATATGGACTACCCTCCGATAATTATTATTATTAGTCAACCCTCCGAAATCACTCTCTCAATAAACCACCTCATGCACTCACTCCTATCGTTCTAGGGTGCCCCAGTGCATATGGAATGCATGATGCCAATTCCAATATAATTATATAACACATGCAAATATATAATCATGCATATATTCACATAATTTAAATCACACAAACATGTCATGTAATTTCACAATCCATTACATAAAAATTAGCTCGGCTAATGATCAAACACGAGCAATTCAACTTGAATTACTCGACCAAACACGTTTGCAAACAAAAATTTATTTTCGTGTCACTATTCACGTGAACAGTAAAACCCTCGGGGTTACTATTCACAGCCGCTCTCTCAACGTCGATTCCACCTTGTGAACCCGAAATCCAATGGCCATTCCGGCCTTATGCATATCACAACACAATCCATGGCATAAATTACACCATTAGTTACCCAAGGAAGCCTCCCGTGAGTTGGGCCACTGATCAGAATTTGATTCCATAAATTCAAACAATTCGGTCCCAAGTTTTGGGACCGATCAAACGGTCGTTCAAGGCCTCAATCCAACCGAAACATTATAAAACACTTAAATAAAGTGTAAAACCCAAGTAGGATAAATCCCCTACCTCATGGAGTTTGTCGAACTCCTCAAAACCGGAGTCCGCCAGCGCTGTCATTCGTCGCAGTAACAGCCTTTCCTTCTTAGCCCGAAGGAATCCGATGGTCCGATTGCCCGAGAATCTAGAGAGAATGAGGTCCTTCTCTCTCTAAAAACGAATTCCAGCAACCTACTATAAGATCCCCCTTTCTCTTTCACGTTTTCTCCCCTTTTCAATTTGTAAGAGATGACAATGTTCACTATTTTGGCATTATTATCATTTAAAACAAATTCTATAATGTCATCTATGTCCCCAAGCTTGGATTTTCGACATTTGGCACTACCTCGGTCGTCCATTTCCATCATCTCTCTACTCATGCAACATGTGCAACATGAGTACATGTTATAAGTGACTTTTGTCACCTCAGATTTCGTTTTTCGATATCCGATACTCTATGCCTCAAAAAACGTGCAAATTCGACTATCTCGGAATTCGACGAAATTCGACGTGTTAGCTAAATTTCACGAGACGATTTCAACGGTGAAATCTGTTTCGTCA
The DNA here is from genome assembly GCA_016808115.1 of Tetrastigma voinierianum. Taxonomy (NCBI): domain Eukaryota; kingdom Viridiplantae; phylum Streptophyta; class Magnoliopsida; order Vitales; family Vitaceae; genus Tetrastigma; species Tetrastigma voinierianum. The sequence continues at coordinate 2,231,086 of JAEQBH010001219.1, forward strand.
TCCGAGATTTAGAGAATAAATTTTGGATTTTTGACCGAAATTACGATTTTACCCTCCTTTTTCCGTAAATTGAATTTTCTCTGTCTACATTCTCCCTCCTTAAAAGCGAATTTCATTCCGAAATTCTGCATAATCACACCACTCACATGCATATGCAACGTGCACTACACCATGCAAGTAAACTCGTCATTTAACTATTAAACGACTAAACTACGTACCTTCATCCCTAAACAAGAAGGGATTGGTGTGGCATCGTGTCCTCGCGCTCCCACGTTGACTCCTCCACTCCATAGTGCCGCCATAGCACCCCTCACTAGTCTCACGGTCTTGCGTCGCAAAACCTAATCACGACTATCCACACGCACACCGGTCCTCCGAAGGTCCCATCGTTAAGTCAACCTCAATCGTCCCCCCAATCCACCACATGAACCTGGATCCCCGAGTATACTTCCCGAGCATGGAGACGTGAAATACCCGTGGACACCCTAACATGCTAGGCTGCAACGCCTAACCGGTATACTACAAAGGCCGACCCTCCTGGGCATCTCGGCGGCCCAATAAACCCTGCGATAACTTCCCCTCACACAAACACGACCACTCCTCTCTGTGATCACCTTCAAGAAGACACGATCTCCAACCCGAACTCTAAGGGTCGACATCGTACATCCGCATAGCTCTTCTACCGGCCCGAGCCGTGAGAAAGACTCTGGTCAGACATGCTCACCTCCTCGAGGAGTTCTAATCCGCATCGTGACCCGTGATTTTCGAGCTCTCTCCCACCTCTGGGCCCAACATAACTGATCTACATTTACCCCATACACGCCCTCATATGGTGACATCTCAGATACTCGCCCGATAACTCGGCAGGCGACTCCACTAAGGGCAAGTGCTCTTCCCAACTACCTTATGGATCCAGACGCATGCTCGCAGCATGTCCTCTCTAACACCAGATAGTCCTCTCTCAAACCCACCCATCCTGTCGAGGGTGGAAAGTTGTACTCATGGTCACCAGTGGCCCATAGCCTTTAAACTCTTCCAAAAAGTGCGCTCAGAACCCGGGGTCCCTATCCGACACTATGGATACCGGGTACTCCATGTAGTCGTGGACTTTCTTCTTGAATGTATAACCGCAAAATCCCTCCGCGCAATGAGTAGCGTCATCCTCACGACCAAATGTGTCTACTGCGGAGCCGGCTTCACTATCACCCATACCGCATCATGTCTTTATGTGTCCGTGGAAAGTGAGTCACAAACTATCGCGGACGTGCTCCCACTTCCACTGCCTACCTCCAATGGCCGGCGGTAGCCCCCGGCCGGGCTTTTGTGCTCAAATTTCTTTACCCGCCGACACGTGAGACGCCGCACAAAGTCCCCGACGTGTTCTTCATCCCGCGCTCCGCACACGGGACGACCGAAGATCCCCGGGTACATCTTCGTAAGCACTGATGCACGACAAATCGAGAGCGCTGAAACTCCCCCGAGAATCTCCTCTCTCAAATCGGGCCGAATGGGAACCACTACCCGTCTCCTATACCGAAGACTACCATCCGTGTGGGACGGTCCACTCTCAGCCACCCATACCTCGACCGTATCTCGATCCCCGATGAACACTCATCTCTCGCCCCGCCACCGGGATCAATCCTCCCGCTCAGTCATCAGGATCGTAGCCACTAAACTCCCCAACATGCCCTGAGTCTGCTCACTATACTATAGCCCAAACTATCCCACAGTCTCGAGCATCCGCCACTCCTAAGAAGCTATACTAGCCATCGCTCCTCGTGACTTTCGACTGAGCGCATCAGCCACGACATTTGCCTTACCAGGGTGGTAATACAAAGTGAAGTCATAATCCTCTAGGAACTCCATCCATCTACGTTGCCTCATATTGAGGTCTCGTTGCGTGAAAATATACTGCACTTTATGGTCCGAGGACACTAACTCCTCTCGCCATATAAGAGGCTACGCCAAATCTCACTCGGGCTAAGACTACGGCCACTAACTCTATGTCGTGGTGGGGGTAATTTCGGGCTTCATGATTCTTCAACCGACGGAACCATAAGCTACTATCCTTCCTGATCGCATCAAAACACACATCCCGGGGCCCGCCCTCAGGCATCACTACACCGTGTACTCCTGTCCCCTGTCCGAGACTATCAAGATAGGAGCTGAAGTAAGTCTCCTCTTCAACTCCTGGAATGCCTCCTCACATCGGTCATCCCAATCAAACTTAACCTCCTTCCAGGTCAACCTTATCATAGGTGCTGCTATCCGAGAGAAATCCTAAATGAATCTCCCGTGAATACTCCAACTAACTTCAAGAAACTACGATCTCAAAGACTACTTCGGGTCTCTCCCCAACTCATCACGGCCTCAACCTTCTTCTCCGGGTCCACCGGACACGCTTGATGTGCCGACACCACGTGTCCCAAAAATCTCACCTCAATAAGCCAAACTCGTGACTTACCGAACTCGCATACGCTTGAAGGTCTCAACAACTCCAGAACACGATCCTCAAGTGATACTCATGTTCCCACTCTGACTGGGAGTAGATCAAGATGTCATCCACGAAGACAATGACAAACTGATCTAGATAGGGTTGGAACACCCTATGCATGAAATCCATGAATGTTGTTGGCGCATTCGTCAATCCAAAGGGCATCACTATAAACTCAAAGTTCCCATAACGCGTCCTAAACACTGTCTTAGGGATTTCTATCTCCCTAACCCTCAGCTGATGGTAACCAAAGTGCGAAGGTCTATCTTGGAGTAGACTCGCGCTCCTCTCAACCGATCAAACAAATCATCAACTTCTGTGAATGGGTACCGATTCTGATCGTAACCTCCTGCTCAATCACTCAGACCACGTACGAAGGGTCTTGTCCTTCTTCTTCGCAAACGTAACCGGAGCGCCCCATGGTGAAGGCGTCGGCCTATCGAACCCCTTGTCCAAGAGTTTTGTAGCCGGGACTCTAAGTTCTTGCAACTCAACTGGTGCCATCTTATGCGGAGTCATAGAGATGGGTGAAGTACCAGGGTGTAACTCGATACCAAAGTCTACTACCCTTTGTGGAGGCAGTCCATGTAGCTCATCTGGAAAAACATCCACATATTCTCACACTACTCGAGGTAGATCCAAGTTTGGTTTCTCCTCGTTCTCTAGGGTAAGGCTCGCTAGCCAACTCGCTAACCTGGTCTCCCCGACACTGACTCGTATAATGCCCGGGGGCAAATGTCATGTTTGTCCCCCTCGGGTCACCATACGAGTACCGCCCCGCTGTGTAGCGGTAACCCTCCTACGCTGCCAATCGAGTAACGACCCCGTAAGCCGGCCGCCTAATCCATCCCTAGGGATGACATCAACCCTCGACTGTCCATGATCCTCAGTCCACCGTGAGTAGAGTCCCGCAGATCTCCAACTCGCAACCTCAACATATCATCCCTATTCTCGCCTCAATCCCTGTGAGAACTCACATACAAAGTGGCCCTCCATGCCTTAACCTCTAAGCCCAACTCTATCACTGTCATTGTCCCCTGCTTCAACTCTAGGAACTCCTGAGCCTTCGCATGCCTCGCAGTATATGGAAAGTACTTACCCATGAACAGCTCCTAAAACTCTCGCTCTATGTCATCGCTCAGATCTCTAGAGGTCCCCTTGCCCATTTCACCACACTCTGTCCCCTCCCCGCCCACAGAATGCGCCTAGTCCGATCTTGGTCGCGCGAGGTAACTCCCATGGCCCCTACCACCTCTCTGATCCGCATAGTCCAACGGTCTCACACCATCGATCTCCCTCCTCGTGGAATGCTCTGAGATGATGCGCCTAAACCTCTGAAGGTTACTAGGACCTCCCTGACTACCTGTTATACCAACCTGTGCTATAGCCGCCGCCGCAATACCTACAGCCCCACAAAGGGCCCGCCGATCAAACATCGTGGTCGGTCAAATGCCTGGTGCCTCGACTGGGCATTCCCGTGGACGCCCTCTACGCCTCGCCTCGACTAGCCATCCACACAACTTTAAATGGCAAGTTAAATACAATGCAACATCTCTAAGGCATAAACACAATTTCAAGACACTATTCATACTCGTAATATACAACATATTCCTTCCCATGTCCCCGCATTTAAACGCAGAATGCTTAGACAATTAATTACACGTCAAATCAATTTTATTCAAAAAATTTATTTTCTAAAAATTTTATTTTTATTTTTCCAAAATTTTGCCCTATTTTATTTGATTTTTTTATTTTATTTAATTAAAAATTCGGAATTTTTTGTGATGAATGTTGTTCATGAACAAGGCTCAAAAGTGACTCAAGAACAAGATCGAGTCCAAAACAAGTCAGTGCACCAAGTGTACTGTACTCGCTCCAAAGAAGACACCTAGGTGAGCCTGGCAAGACAAAGGGGCCGCCTGTGCGAAAGGCATGCCCGGTCAGACGTGGGTCGCTACTGCCGTGTAGTGGGCATGGCCCCTGGCCAGACGCAAGATTTCGTGTCAGATCAAGCAGTCACTGGCAGTCAGATCGTACCGAGCGTCATGGCGCGCCTTCTCTGGCCGTGTTTCAGGTCTGCCAGACCACGATACGTACCACGCCCAAGTCCTTGCTTCCCCACACGCTCCTCACCCAATATGCCCCCCGTCACGATACGCACCATTGTATCATGACACCGCTTTCTTCCCTTTCCGGTCACACACCTAGGTGTATCAGAATACTAACTCCTACCATATCCAAATTCTTCCACCCCTTTGTATCACAATACAATTTCAGCCTCCCCCAGGCCATCAAACACTCCTCTGTCATGATACACTCATTGTATCGTGACCTTCACCTAGGCCAACTATTAATCTCTCCTTGTAAATACAATTCTCTGCATCACAATATAATCAAGTAAGACTCAAATCAAATCCTCCCAAAGACCAAAAAAATTTTCTCGTTTTCATTTTTTTCCTCAAATCATCGGAAAATACCAAAAAAATATATACTTATTTTTTTTTCTCATTTTCCAGAATACTCAAATAAATTCTTTAAAATTTATTTTCATTCATTTTCTTTAGTTTTACACACTACTAAAACCGTAGAAAATGATTTTCTTCATCATTCATCATTCATTTCTTTTTTTTTCTTTTTTTTTCATTTTATTTTGGATATTTTGTCCAAAATTTCCTCAACCTCATAATCCAACACTAAACCTAGTGTTCAACCTTAAAATTTATTAAAATTTTATTTTGTCATCCAACAAACCAAATAAATTGATTAAAATTTATTTCATTTATTATTTTCTTTGTTCCAGTTTACACACTGTAAACTCCTAAAAGTTTTTCCAACACATCATGTTTTTCCTATGTGCTAATCACTAAGCACACAAACAATCATAACACATAACAATGGTATACACACCATTCACACAACAATTCATCAAATCACACAAAACACACCAAACACATGCATGCAGTGTTCTAGTTTTCCCCCGTGATTTCCTAGGTAATCTCATACCTACACTTAACATCGAACCACACCTAGTGCTGATGTTCTTACACCTCAAAGACTATGGCCTAAGCCTAAATCCCCTCAAGCCCTAGGTAGTCGTATACCTAAATCCCCGTCAACCCGAGGAGTAGTAGTGGATGTCGGGTTGCAGTACCGGCTCGAAAATCGAGCAGTAAAGCTATGCGGCTACACTTTACAAAGAACCACCTATCCCAATCATTAACATCGGAAGATATATAGATGCTTGACCTCTTGGGCCCATAAAATAATACTCATAACCATACCAACTATATACCATAGTTACAAGAGTTAAAGTTTTACTCTTATACAACATATAATAAAATCTAAAATTCTAATAAATGTAGTACATCATAAAACCAAAGTCACAACCCGAGTTTCTTCTAAAGCGGCCTCTATGATGAGCCGTCTCCTCGAACGCTCCCTGTACCTGAAATAATATATCCCTCGATAGGGTAAGCTATCGCCTAGTAGTGGAATCACCCTAAATGGGTTACTCTCCACCTAAGTGCATATGCAATGCTCCAATGAAAACATATATTCAAGTAAATGCATGATCCTACTTGAATGTCTACCTGATCAACTCTTTATAATTCTCGCGAGCTCCTCACGCACCTAGGCCGCGTATGAGAAACATTATTTTTCAAAACAAAGATATTTGTTTTAATTGTGGACTACCCTCTGATATAAGTAGTGGACCGACTCAGATGATCTGTTGGTGGACAACCCTCAGTGTATATCAATTGGGCCGACTCCGACGATTGATATTTTATATGGACTACCCTCCGATAATTATTATTATTAGTCAACCCTCCGAAACCACTCTCTCAATAAACCACCTCATGCACTCACTCCTATCATTCTAGGGTGCCCCAGTGCATATGAAATGCATGATTCCAATTCCAATACAATTATATAACACATGAAAATATATAATCATGCATATATTCACATAATTTAAATCACACAAACATGTCATGTAATTTCACAATCCATTACATAAAAATTAGCTCACGTGGGCTAATGATCAAACACGAGCAATTCAACTTGAATTGCTAGAGCGAACACGTTTGCACCTGAATTTATTTTTCGTGTCATATTCACGTAAGCGATGGAACCCTCGGGGTTACTATTCACATCCGCTCTCTCAACGTCAGTTCCACCTTGTGAACCCGAAATGCAATGGCCATTCCAGCCTTATGCATATCACAACACAATCCATGGCATAAATTACACCATTAGCCACGAGCGGTCCGTGGCGATCACGAACATAGTGGAGTTCCATAAATTCAAACAATTCGGTTCGAGTTTTGGGACCGATCAAGCTTATTAGTTCAAGGCCTCAATCAACGAACATTATAAAACACTTAAATAAAGTGTAAAACCGTGGGATAAATCCCTACACCTCACGGAGTTTGTCATAACTCCTCAAAACTGGAATCCACGCGTTGCACAGCTCCCGCATTAGACGGCTTTATTCTGGCGAAGAATCAGATGAATCCGGTGCCCGAGAATCTAGAGAATGGTCTTCTCTCTAAAAACAATTCCGACAACCTCTTGTAAGATCCTTCTCTTTCACATTTTCTCCCATTTTTCAATTTGTAAGAGATGACACTGTTCACTATTTTGGCATTATTATCATTTAAAACAAATTCTATAATGGCATCTATGTCCCCAAGCTTGGATTTTCAACATTTGGCACTACTTCGGCCGTCCATTTCATCATCTCTTTACCCATGCAACATGTGCAACATGAGTACATGTTATAAGTGACTTTTGTTACCTCAGATTTCGTTTTTCGGCATCCGATACTCTATGCCTCGAAAAACGTGCATATTCTTACTGTCTCGGAATTCGATGAAATTCGACGTGTTAGCTAGATTTCATGAGAAGATTCCAACAATGAAATCCGTTTTGTCATCCGAGATCTAGAGAATAAATTTTGGATTTTTGACCGAAATTACGATTTTGCCATTTTTCCAGAAATTGGATTTTTCTTGGGTCTTACATGAGGAAAATCCCAACACATGGAACTCTCAAATGCAATCCAAGTGTGTGACACTGACATTGAATTTGATGTGCTTTTTGAAAAGCTCCTCAACTATGAGGCTTAATTGAAAATCTCAGCTCCCTCTTCACAAGGGCCCGCTACTGCCTTTCTTGCCCCGATCGGTTTGACACCATCACTATCCTCTTTCAATCACAACTCCCATCAATCAGATTCCCAATCGAACCATAAAATTTCACGGTTCAAAGTTGTGGTATCGATCGCCGATTTGGACGATCCCGAGAAGTATCAGTCGCGGTGTATCGGCCGATATGTAACATAAGATGATTAAAATATTATATAAATTATTAGAAAATAGATATAATTAAGGAAGCTAAAAATTTAATAAATTTTTTTTTTATATTTAACATTATTTAAATAGTTAATGAAGCATTCAGTGAAATATATGTATGATAATGTTAACAAAAGAAATTATTTTATATGGCGAGGGGGCTCAAAATCATCATCATCATTAGTCCTACGATGAGCATACAAATCAGGACGATAATTTGCGTAGTGAGATTGTGATTGAAAGAATTGTTCATCACTTGAATGTGTTGGCTGGGATGATTGGGTTAATGATCCATAATTAGGAAAATATGGTCTTGGAGGCTGCTCGGGCTCAACACCATGCTGATAGTATCCAAAACCTCAATAAGTAATGCTACTGCTATCAGAATATTGGTCATATCCATAGGAACCACTAGCTCTTGTTCCAGTAGTTGAATATTGATCAAAATCATAACCACTAAAAGCATTGGAAGAATTATCACTACTTCCAAAGTTATGATAGGATCTATCTCCTCCCTGAAATGAAGTCGCGATCACAGAGCGAGTTGGGTATCATCAATCTAGTTACAATTCGATCTATAATCATGCCCATTAGAATAGTCATCATCACCAGGAAATGTAGTCAGTCTTTCCAGGTGCTTTCATTGTTTCCATATGCCTAGCCTATATCCATGATCAGTATCTTATGTGCCATGATCACTTGATTGACATAACCACTATCAACAGCACCACTTTCTCCAATGCCACCACCTGCTCCATTGTCCCTACCGGTGTCTTCACTATCTTCACTGTCACTAACAATGTTGCTACCCCCTCTATTGGCTCTATCGTCACCATCATCACTACTAGTATTTGAAACAATGTTGCTACCCCCCTCTTATGTGCCATGAACCACTTGATTGACATAACCACTATCAACAGCACCGCGCTCCTGATACCACCTCCATTATCTCCACGGTCATCTTCACTATCTTCACTGTCACCAACAATGTTGCTACCCACTCTATTGGCTCTATTGTCACCATCATCACTACTAGTATTTGAAACAATGTTGCTACCCCCTCTTATGTGCCTTGATCAACCTGATTGACATAACCACTATCAACAACACCACTTGCTCCAATGCCACCACCTGCTCCATTGTCCCCACCGGTGTCTTCACTATCTTCACTGTCACCAACAATGTTGCTACCCCCTCTATTGGCTCTATCGTCACCATCATCACTACTGGTATTTGAAACTATTATTCGAGGACCTTACCTTTCTGAGAAAGACGATGTCTCTTCCTTGGTAAATCTTTGCTTCCACGCTGCCACGTACTTGTGCCACCATGTTGACCTGACCGATTCTCTACCTTCTTTAGAGGGAAGATCTTGATCCAGCCAATCCAAATTATCATATGATAAAATAGGTTCTTCTCCTTCTCGAATCCACTCATTTAATATATCATCATCATTAAAAATATGATTCAGGTTAATTGGATTGTACAAATCTTCATCACTTCGTTCTTGTATCAAATTCTTAACTCGAAGTCGCACATTGTAATGGACATAAACTAACTTATGCAACTTTTTCATTGTCAAATGATTGCGCAACTTTGTGTGAATCAATGACCATGTGCTCCAATTTCTTTCACAACCAGAAGAAGAACGTGTTTGACTTAGAACTTTGACAACAATCTTTTGAAGATGTGGACCTTCATCACCATAATTGTTCCACCATTCAGCTATTATTAAAAAAAAAAACATATTAGGCACAAATATATATTTAATATAAAATGATGACAATTTGTATTTTAAAAAACATAAATAAATATAGTGAGTACCTGGAAGAGAGTGATTTATTGCTTTTCTGGTTAATGCATTTCCAAATTCTCCTTAGCCTTCAACAAATAATTTCACCTACATTGTAATGTTCTTTACTTTATTAATGAACATTATAAATACAAAATATATTATAAAAATAACACAAGTTATTGTTATACCTCGTTCATAGCTTTTGCACGCCTATCAAATAAATCGGTCTCTTGATAATCTCCTTTAGTCCAATTTTAACTTCCGGATGGTGGGAGAATTGCTTTAAATATTGAAACATTGGATTTAAAAAATATGCTGACATAAGTAAAAAAAAAAATTTATTAGTTTATAATACTTTGCCTTTAAATAAGATAATAATAACTGTATAAGGAATTTTTTGTATTACCTACAGCGTGCAAATGTCTATGCAATTGATTTACCCACCTTATGTCAATGACTTCCCAATACCTTTCCCAATGTTTCACCAATGCCTTTATAGTCGGTTTATCTCTATACATTTCTTCATAAATGATTGACATTGTGAGCTTTTTATCTTCATCAACCAATTTCAAAACTTTGACCAGAGGTTCCATGATGATTTGGACTTCCTTTGCCTTTTTCAAAAATCGATAAGTTAAGATAAGGTTGGATACCTTATCTCTTAAACTCTTTCTGCTCTGATCTTTGTTGAATTCACGCCACTCATTTGTTGTGCACATCATCTTGAAATCGCCCTCATAACGTATAAGACTCTAAAATGAAATAAATTCAGTGGCAAATCGGGTTATTCCAGGGCACAAGAGATCTCTATCCTTGGTGAACACTTTCATCAAATTGACTACTTTCGAGTTATTATAAATAAAGCTTATGATCATCTTTACTTGATCTAAAGTCTCCTTAATATGCTTCATGTTTCCAATATCTTCAAGCATTAAATCAATACAATGTACTGGGAGACCCGGAACAAATGCTTGCGCTTCTCCATCAACAACATACCAGTTGCTTTAAAACTTGTCTCATTATCAGCGACTACTTGTACAATGTTTTCCTCCCCAACCTCCTCAACAATCTTATCCATAAGGGAAAAGATGCAATATGCCGTCTTAGGTATGTTGGTAGTGTCAATTGAAGAAAGGTATATCATGATTCTATCATAATAAACCATGAAATTGATGATAGGCTTTCTAGTTCTAGAACTCCAACCATCACACATGATGGTGCATCCATATATAGGCCATTTGACCTTCAATGTGTTTATATATACCTCAAGCTCTTGCACCTCCTCCTCCAGATATGCATTGCCAATTTGGTATCCTATAGGACCCTTGATACCCGGACTTACTTCTGTTATGGTATCAATCATAGATTGATAGTAAGGCCCACTACTAGCTGCATTGAAAGGTATTCCATTGAAGAGAAAAATTTTTGAGATGGCTTACCCACTTTCTTTGCGCTTTCAGCAGAAAACATATTTTTTATTGATTTTTGTTTTGAAGGAAACATGTAGGGGTCAATCCCCTTTGGGGGTATGTTAGCTTCTTCTCTTATATTGAAGCTTCGTATCGGGCACGCTTGATACCGGCACCACAAGGTTGTGAGGAAGTACCACCCTCTCATGCCCATGCCTACCTTCTTCAAAAAAACGACGACTTTCTCTCATTGCATGTTTCATTTGTCTTCTTTTGAAATCAGTCATCTCGACTTCCTCAACTTTATCAAATCGGCCTCATCAATTTCATGAAAATGTTCTACATTTAAAGAACTTATAAGTTGTTCCTTCTTTTTTTTCATTTGAATTTTTTCGTTTGAAGCATTAGACATATACAATCTAATGCTTTGTGACATCTGATGCAGCGACATCCTTCTCCTTGTCCGGAGATATGTGCAATGTGTTGCTTTAATTTTGTTATACCTCCATGAATAACTTTTCCACATTACTTACATTTGGGGGCTCTTCTATTACCACCCAATGGTTCTACATGCTCCCAACCAATATCATGTTTTGAAGCCATCCCAAAATGTTCACCTAACCATGTATAAAAGTAAAACAAAAAATATCATACAATTAAATTATTTTCTAATACAATTGTTCTTCAACAAAAATTAAATTTATACCCAGTGGTAAATAAATTTACCATATTAATTTAATATTAATACAATTATTATTCATATTTTATTTATAATATATTACCATATTAATTTAATATTAATAAAATTAGATTAATTATTCTTATTTATGATTTTTTTCATAAATTATTAATTTTGAATTAATCTTATTTATGTTTGGTAAATAAATAAAATAATATTTGTATTTGTATTTTATATTGTTCACAAAAATATGATTTATGGTTTTGATACAATTATTATTCTTATTTTATTTATAATATATTACCATATTAATTTAATATTAATACAATTAGATTAATTATTCTTATTTATGAAAAAATATGTATCCATAATAATTTTTCCATTATTCTTATTTATGCTTGTTTTTCATAAATTATTAATTTTGAATTAATCTTATTAATGTTTGTGGAATAAATAAAATATAATATTTATGTTTGTATTTTATTTGTTCCGCAAAATATGATTTATGGTTTGTTAATTTATTATTCTTATATATTTATAATATTATATATTGAACTTAATTAGAAGTTGGTAAATGCAGTTTCCTAAATATAATACAGATTAGAAGCTGCTTAAAAATAGGGGTTGAAGAGGGTCTAAGGTGCTAAATACGGTTTCTAGTGATAAAGCGGCGTCGTTTAGTATTTGAGGCACTAAGGTACAGGAAGAAGAGGAGTGACTTACTTGAATCATCTGATGTTGATGAGATCTTCGAGCTTTAGCCCTGCCCCTAAGGTTTTAGAGCGAGCAGTGGGCCGGCAACTGTGAGCCTGAGCCTTGAGGAGGTAACTTAGGTTTCAAACTTTCAAACTTTAAGTCGTTTTCTTTCCTCCTCTTCTTCCGTTCTTCGTTTCATCTTGAGATTTGGATGTCAAAATCTCATATCCAGGATTTAGAACGGTTCTTTTACTAGGGGTTGAAAGGCAGGGGTTCAAATCATGGTTCAAATTTTTTGTGTTCTTGTTGTTGTGATATCAAATTAGATCACGGGTCTTTTGGCTTTTCAGAGGAATCTCTGAAAATTGAAAAAAAAATTGGCTTTTTTGGTTCCTTCGTACCGAGGGATTTGATTTTTTGTCTTCCATCGAGTTTACCAAGTCATCTCGGGAATTCAACCGAGTTGGCCGAGTTTTTCCGAGTTAGACCGAGTTTCAACCTACTCATTGAACATCTCGTATCTGGTGTTAGTATCTACACGGTTAGGGCCGAGTCGGTTACGAATTGACCGTCAGTTACTGATGTGAATCCAGTTCTTGAATCTCATTGATGATTATGGAATGGTAGGTGATGGGACTGGCAGATTCGTTCTAGGTGGGACCCCGACTGATTTGATGGTTTGTCTCAGCGTGGTGGATGTACGAGTTATAACGGACTCTGCTTTGCACTCTTGATCAGGTCACTATCTCTTGTTGGTTTTAAACCCTGACCACATTTGAGACACTCACAAATGAAGTATGTATCTATACAATCATCTCTCGCTTCACTACCGTCCTTCACCCCCAACACATAGTAGGCTTGTTTGCTCCCCATATGACTCCTTATGCCCACACTCCTATGACTTATCCGTCCAACCTTTGAGTCTCAAAAATGGGTGGTTAACTCAGGTACTTCCCATCATGTGACACCCGACCTAGAAAATTAATCGCTTCATGCGCCTTACACAGCTCCCGGCAACGTCATCATTGAGGATGGTACTGGTCTACCCATAAAAAAAAAAACACAAGCTCTTTTAACTTACTAATGAGTGTAAAACTCATTTATGTTTTGAGTTCATTTCATATGCTATTTTGAGCATTTTATATTCATATTCATGTAAAACTTATAACATATCCTCCAAACTTGGTTTTGTAGGATTCTTGATGAAAAACAAGTGATTTGGCAAGAAATAAGCAATATATTTCCAAAAGAATAGTCAACCTGGTGTCTCACAATGCGCCGCTGGGAAGATGAATTTTTTTATACCATCTGGAATATTAAATGGTTCAAATTCCCCATGGTTGCATTCTACTTTAAAATAGCATTCCAACGATATGTCACACGCCCAAATCCAAGTTAAAACGAAGAAGTTATGGCCCTAACAAGTTAGAGAAGAAAAATTGTTTGTGAAGCAGAATAAATGTTGTGACAAAGCAAAACAATGTCGTGACAAAGCAAAAAAAAGTCACGACAAAGCCAAAAACAAAGCCAGAATACTGATGTTGTGACTTAAAATTGCTAATGTTGACATCACATTACAATACCTCCAATGGCATCACACATCTTACAATACCTCCACATACACCCAAGCACAATGGCTACTCCGAATGTCGATATCGTCATCTCCAACATTGGTCTTACACTTCTTCACCAAGATAAAATGTCTCTCAAGCTAGGCGTTTATGGCACTGTACAGGGTTTGCCTCATGGAAATCAAATGCCCCAAGCCAGTGCCTATAGCTGTCCTTTTTAGAGTTTGTTTATGTTAGAAAAACAATAAGCATAATCGAACAGACAAATATAACAAATAAAGAAAGAATAAAATTATGAATATAATAATAAATCTGTTGCTAAACAATACAGTATCTTTAGATTCTAGGCTTGTGTTCCACAGTGTCCTTAAGATGAATTAAGCTTTGAACCGCGTTGCTTGTTCAATTGCAATGTTTCTTCTCGGGATAAAAGCGAATCAGCCAAAAATTCGGATAAAGGCACCTCAGGGAATTCCTCGATAAACCTTAGAAACACCTTTACTATATCTTAACCTAACAAGTTTATTTGTAATATTATCACGTGAAACATAAGAAAAAGCTCATTTCTAGGCTGAAGCTACATAAGCTATATATAGGGTCCAAAAACAAGGTTACAAAATAAAAATTAAAACTCATTTTAATTACAATTTAAAGGCCATTTAAAATGCAAAAACCAAAACTGAAAAAGGTTACAAAACAAAAATTAAAAACCATTTAATAGCAATTTAAAGGCCATTTAAAATGCAAAAAGAAAAACTGAAAATTAAATATACAATTCATTCACACTTATTATAATTGATTTAAAAACCATTACAAAAATGTTTTAAAAATCCAACAATCCCCCACATGAATGAATCGTCAAACACATAAGACTCGACCTTGGTGATAAAGCTCTGTGGTTGGAACTTGTATAGTATAGGTAGGTTTTATCCTTTGAACCTTCCCTTATAAGAATATATTTACTTTGTTGTTAAATTGAAACGTGTGTCCTTGAACCTCCTACATCGTTTATGTAAATGGTAGTATATCTCACACCACAGCATTCTTGAGTTCTCCATTTATTATGTTAGATTTGTGGCCATGGACATCTTCCTTGGTTCTACAAGAGTTTCTAAAGAATTGTGCCTAATACAATTCTCCTTTGAAGCGGCCCCTCTTCTCTCTCACATAGGTGATTCTTTAACTATGAGTATCCTCCAATACTCCTTTCGGATTTCCTGACACATTAGAATCATTAAAAGCATAACTTAACCTCATTTCCAACGACTATCACTATTTCATCATAGGAATGGTTAGGAGGTTAAACCCCCATAGTGATCCAAACCAGTCTTTACAATTAGGTTGTCCCTTTAAACCTAGATCTTAGGATCTCCAATCAACTAAGTTAGGTTTCCTTGTATCGACTTCTCATTTGATGGGCTTTAGTCCCATTCCTCTAGATGACTTCTCAACTAATTCTCTATTCAACCCTTTGGTTAGCGGATCCCTAATGTTATCTTTTGACTTTACATAGTCAACAGAAATAACTCCAGTTGTGATTAATTGTCTAACGATATTATGTCTTCGACGTATGTGTCAAGACTTACCGTTATACATTATATTTTGTACCCTGCCTATAGCTTATTGACTATCACAATGAATGGTTATAGCTAGCATAGGTTTTGGCCACCTCGGAATGTCCTCTATGAAATGGCGTAGCCATTCAGCCTGTTCACTACTTTTATCTTAAGCAATAAACTTAGATTCCATTGTAGATAAGGCTATAACAGTTTGTTTGGAGGACTTCCATGATATTGCTACACCTGCTAGAGTGAACGCATATCCACTAGTTGACTTCGAGTTTTTAGCATTAGATATCCAGTTCGCATCACAGTATCCTTCTGAATCTTCTTTGGATATCTGGCCTTGATGCGATCCATAGTCACGAGTATATCTTAAGTATCTTAATACTCTTATAATTCCTTTCCAATGATCATCATTTGGATTACTTGTGAATCTACTCAGTTTACTAACTGTGTAAGCTATATCTGGTCTTGTACAACTCATTACATGATTAATCACCTAGAATACTCAATTGAGATACACTCTCACTTTATTTTTTAGACATGTGAGAGATTTACATCTAAGGGAGTCCTTGCCTGATCTGCTTTCTTGAACTTATTCAGTATTTTATCCACCTAATGTGTTTGACTAAGAACTAGTCCATCAGAGGTTCTTAAGATTTTAACCCCTAAAATCACATCAGCAAGTCCCATATATTTCATGTCAAACCTTGTTCTTAACATAACCTTGGTAGATTTGACCATTTTATCATCACTAGCAATAATGAGCATGTCATCAACATACAGACACAGTAAACGTAGCCATTTTCTGTATCTTTGACATATACACACTAATCACACTCATTGATTTTAAAATCATTAGCCAACATAACACTATCAAAATTTTGATGTCATTGTTTTGGTGCTTGCTTTAGCCCATATAGGGACTTCACCAACCTGCAAACTTTCTTTTCTTATCTTGGAGATATAGTACCCTCAGTTGCTCCGTATGAATCTCTTCGTCTAGATCCCATTAAAATGCGATTTTTATCCATTTGATGAACTTCAAAATTCCATAATACGGCAATTACAAGTACCATTCTTGGCAAGATTTATTCTTGTCCTTGGGAGGGTAATTATCAAAGTAACCAAGACCTTCATTTTGTTTGTAATCTTTAATTACAAGTCTTCCCTTGAACTTATCAATTGTTCCATCTGCTTTCATTTTCTTTTTGAAAATCCACTTATATCCTAGTGGTTTACTACCCGGAGGAAGATCCACTAGTTCCCAAGTATGATTCTGTAAGATGGAATCAATTTCACTTTTAATGGCTTCTTTCCATAAAGGGCCTTCTGGAGAGTTCACAGCTTCTTGGAAGCTTTGAGGTTCATTTTCCAGCAAATAAGTAAGGAAATCTAGACCAAATTATTTTTATATCCTTATTCTCTTGCTGCGTCTAGGTTCATCTTCAACCTCTTGTTCTTGGTTTTGGTCCTGACATTCATAGTCCCATACATTTGCTTAGACGAACTTAGTCCCTCATTGGACTTACATGGAAAAATATGTTCAAAGAACGATGCATTCCTTGATTCCATTATCGTATTTTTGTGTATATCAAGGATTTCAGACTTATACACTAGAAATCGATAAGCACTACTATTTTGTGCATAGCCTATGAAAATGCAATCAACAGGTTTTGGACTTATTTTCACTTTCTTAGGTGTAGGTAATGCCACTTTGGAAAGACACCCCCACATTCGTAGGTATTTATAGGAAGGTTGTCTTCCTTTCCATAGCTCATACGACGTCTTTTGTTCATTCTTTCGGGGTACCTTATTTAAAAGGTAATTTGACGACAAAATGGTTTCTCCCCACATGTTCTGAGGCAACCCATAACTTATTAACATTGCATTCATTATTTCTTTCAAGGTACGATTTTGCCTTTCAACCACATAGGTTGGGTGAGAGAATATGGTGGAGTGAGCTTGTGTCTAATTCCATGTTGTGCCGCGATGTCACGACGGTGTTACATACTCACTACCACGATCAGTCCTTAACAACTTAATTTTCTCCCTAAGTTGATTTTTAACTTCAGTTTTATAGAGTATAGATTTCTCTAAAGCTTTGTCTTTGCTCTTAAGCAAATACACGTAACAATATTTTGTGCTATCGTTGACAAAAGTAATAAAATACTTATTGCCACCCCTCGTTGTTGCATACTTTAAATCACAAATATCACTGCCAGTCGAGCGTGCTGTCAAAGTTTACCATATTCCCTTTCAATTGTTTGAAAATATAACCTTGTCATTTGCACTCCAACATAAGTCTCGCACCCATAACCCATTATCAATTTAGAATGCCAAGAATATGATTTAAGTTAATTAGTCTCTTTAGAGAACCATAATTAACATGCCCTAGTCTACCATGCCATAAATTGGAAGACTCAAGCACATAAACAAAAGAAGCATTTGTTTTATTCATAATTTTCGGCTTTACAGTCATTACATTTAATTTGAACGCTTGTTGTCTTCTTCAAACCCTCTTCTCAAAATGCTTGTTGTCTTCTTCAATTCGAAGTCTAATAATTAGTTCTTTGACATTCATCTCCTTTCTCTTATGTTTGAGGTAGTTCTTGAAGTCCTTCCATGCAAGTGGTAGATTCTCAATGATAGCAGCTACTTGAAAGGCTTCACTCACAATCATCCCTTCATAATGAATTCATGCAAGATCACTTGGATCTCTTAAACTTGACACACCACAGTTTTTGAGTCCACCATTTTATAATCCAAGAATCGGCCTACCATAAATTTCTTAGTACCAGCATCCTCGGTTTTATATTTCTTGTCTAGATACTCCCATAGTTCCTTAGCTGATTTCTTCATGCTATACACATTGTACAATGGATCAGTTAAACTATTAAGCACATAATTCCAACACAAATAATTGGAACTTTTCCACATGTCAAACACCATGAGAGAATCTCTATCATCTTCATTTGCTTTCAGTGGATCCTTAGTCAAGAATCTCACAAGGTTGAGGGTGGTCAAATAGAACATCATCTTTTTTTTGACACCTCTTGAAATTCAATCCACTTAATTTTACGGTCTCCTCGTAGTTCGTAAGCAATCCTTAGTTGGGGCGGAGTGACCTTTAGTGCCATACTTGATCCACGATTGGTGGGCGCGTGGGATGATCGTTGCCTCCCACGATGGCCACATTTTCTGTGAAGAACAAGAAATTATTAATTTATTGCTTTAAAAATTACAACAAATAATATTTTAAGCAAGGGGGAAGTGTGTGTGTGTGTGTGTGTGTATATATATATATTCCTACTAATATTTCTAGCATGCATGCCGTCATCACGCCGTAGCCGATGTTGCGTATTGGCGCTCCAAGACATCACACTTTAATCGAGCCAACTACGAGCCCGCCCCTCGACTAGCGGCGTGCCTGGCGATCGGCTAGCTCATCCCCGCGAGCCCGGACCCGGCTGGCATCGACCCGCATATGGCACGACACACCAGCACAATACGCTCGCGTGACCTAACCCACGACCCATTTCTTCAATCGGGTCGGAGGCCGGCCGTTGGGCCGATTCGAAGTGCAATTCTGGCCACCGATTTCAGGTGGACCGGTGTCAATCTCTTCATCCCGACATGGGCTAGAGATCCATTTATTCAAAATGTTTAACCTAGGTCCGAAAATTATAACTAAGTCTTGGAAAAAACCAGTCTAAAAATTTACATTTTAGTTTGAAAATTCAATATTTTTTTCCATTTTCTGGCTTGTACAATTTCGAGTAAAGATCATTTTTTCCTTCGATATTACTGTGGTCTTAAGACTTTCTAAGTCAACGGCTATTTGAAGCATGAACCAGCTAGCAAATTCCTGCAAAACAAACAAGAAAAAGGCGGTGGTTGGCCTGTCACCTCTCCGATGCTTGAGTTAGATGCCTCCCCCACGATAGTGAAAAAGCTCTTTGTCTCGGTATGGAATCACCTACCTCTTTCTACCGTTCATTCCTCCTTTTTATCCCGAAGGAAGGCGATATGCTTTCCATGGAAAGTAGAAGATTTCCTTCCAAGACGGAAGGGGAAGGTGGCGCTTTTCTCGTGCGTTATGACCTGTTCTTCCTTTTTAGATAGTCGGTCGTCCGCGCTACGCCTCGAAATGTTTGACCTTTCGAGGCGTTATGAAGCTTGACTTATACTTGTTCAAGTTCAGAGAGGTCATTCGGATGCCTTTTTAAAGAGGTTATCCGGCCATGAGGGACAGTGTTTAAGAGGTATATATTCTTCCTGGATGGTGATGTATGTTTGGATCTGACTGATAGAGGAAAATGGTTGGGCCCGTAGATTGGGCCATCCTCCCATGGTCCATAGCTGGTCGGGACCTGTTAGCGGGAGTAGTTGGGCTCAAGCCCACGATACCCACAATGCCCCCATTTTTCCTGTCGGGGAAGGCGGTTGCCCTCGGCGGGAAAAAGAAAACACGCTTGACTGGCTTAGCATGGGAATCAGCAGACAATCAATGTTGGTATGTTCCAACGTGAATTTTCTAACTTTTTGGATTCACCTTTGATATGGTCTCTTGGGATACCCTTGAGACCACTATAAAAGGTTTAGAGGGTGGCGTATTCCTTTGTGCCACTGGCTATCCCTGGTTCTTTAGCAGAGAAGGTCGGTTAGGCGTTACCGGGAGTCAGACGCAAAGGGTCTCTGAATGAAGGATGGTTATGACAGACAGTTCGAACCTGATTTCTATGCATGAAGCAGATCGAAGATTGCAAGGATTGAGTGGAGTAAAAAATGAATGTCCTTGTCCTAGTTGGACTTTGGGTGGTTCTAACTCTCGAATAGAATCCTTTGCATCCAAGGACACCCCCTCTTACGCGTCCCTTTCCACTTCCATAGGGCCTTTCTTCTTCAGCTTCTGCTTTTTTTCCTCGCTTTTGGCCTACGCGCCCATAATCGCTTTTGTTTGAGCTTTGTATTTTATCTGAATGGGTCATGTAGTTATAGTACGAAATCAATGTCATGTAATTACGAACGTCTTTTGGCGTAATTAATGAATTTGTATTTCTTGAAATTTCTGCATACTTGCATATACTGTCTCGATGCCTTCCTCATTTGTTGGCTAGTGACAATGACTGACCCTCATGGCTGAAGGCCATGGTATTTGACATGCTTTGACTGAAATGGTTCGAGCTCGGGATGACACAGTTGGTTAGCATCCGTTTAAGATGATACAAGGGCCTGAAGTTGCCCAGCGTTTGTTCTTGTGCCTAACGATGAATCGTCGCCAGTCAAACTATCTGTGGCTGGGATGAGTCAACGGTGCATTTAATGCATCCGCAGGGCCTAGGCGTTTGGTATATAGGGAGCCACCATTGATTTGTGCCTTCTCCCATTTCTGTTATATTTATGTTTACTAGCTTTCTTCTGGGTCTAGTTTCTCTGTGGGTACTCTGGTGCGATTCTACGCTTTTTCATGAACCGGCTTTCCAGACGTTTGTTCATCTTTCATTTTACAGGTAAACCTCGTTTCCTCTTGTGTTGACTCTTAGTTAGCAGCCAGTTTCCTACCTTAGGAAGTTATGGGGAGAGGGTATATTTAGAACTTTTGGGTCCAGGTGACCCTTGCTCAGGCTTAGTGACTTTGCCTTCTTAGAGTTTAATTATTCGGCAGTGACTTTTGTTTTTCGCCTCGGCACTGATGCGCTTGCAAAATGGCGAGAGATCAGGAAGCGACTTCCACCCGTCAGGCGGGTCACGAGAGAAGACCTACCCGGGGGACGCCTTCTACAAGCAGTATCATCTCATCCCTTACGATGGAGAAATTGAGGGCCTACTGTGATGTCCTTGCTAACATCGACCTCAAATTGATGGAGGAGCTGGATGAATCTACTATGGGTGGAGAACACCTCAGCGGCGTGTTTTTGCGGGAGCTGCTGCCACCGGGCCCGGCTTCCCGTGCCTACCATTTGTTAGCGGTTTCTACATTTCACCGGGCGCCGCCGATCATATCCGTCGAGCGCCCATTCGGATTCTGGTGAATGTAGTGTACTGAACCTCTTGTACCAACTTGACCTTTATTTGGTTGAGATTTATTTAGCCTATTTATTGAGGTGCGGGGTGGCCAGATGTCCATGTCGGCTGAGTTCAGGCTCTGATTTGTTAATGGACTTCTGATTCACACAAATGGAGTGAGAAAGGTGTGATGCGGTCGGGGGCACTGGGATAAGACCACAGAATCATGGGCTTCCATTTGATGTCAACCGGTCACAATCTTTTCCAGGTTTATGTAGGGGGCAAGTTAAGTTTAACGATGTGTGTGCACACATATGACTTTTTATGCATACCTGACTATGGATTATTGGTACGAGGAAAAGTTCGGTTTGGTAGGTTAGTCTGTTTAGGTAGAAAAGGCAAGCCCAGAAAATCCGTCATTTGTTGGAGATTTTGAGCAGGGTATTAATACGAGGTTCTTCTCACTCCGAAGAATCTAGCCGTGTGAGGCATGGCCGACTCCTCCGGCCTTACGATTATCCGCGTTGCCTTGGAGATTGTGAGCCAGAACGCTGTCGCTTCTTGACCTTAAGTTTAGCGCGGCCCCATTAGTCTTCATCGAGCTTTCGGATGTTGAAACATCAGTCGGGGCTAGTGTCTCGGACCCTATCGGGATCATTCGCTACCGGTGGGGTTCCTATTCTACTCGCGACGCCAGTAGTGAAAGGAATTACTACCGATCGTTACCAAAAGGGACCGGGTTCTGGCATCGGGCGTGAAAGTTTGCGGGAGGGACATCCCGGTGTGAAAGTTCCGGGGCCCAAGTGAAGATTTTATTCCTTGGGGTTGTCCGAGTCCCGAGCCCGGCCGTAGTTTTGGAAGAAGGAGGAGGAAGAGATGGCGGGGCGCTGGGCCTCATCTTTGCCCGGAAGCGGAGATTTGCGGGAGAGTGTTGAGAGGAGGCCCGGTCGGGTCGAGAAGGATAGAACCGGCCCTCCAAGGATAGGGGTTCAGAGATGCAGGCGATCATTGTCAGGGCTTGCAGGATGGGGTGGTGATGGCCAGGAGTCAGGAGGTGTCACTTACTAAGAGGCGGGGAGGTCGCTCTGATCCCACCGCCTTCTTGGTGATCCGCTCTCACGATCGGGAGGAAAGCGCGTTCGAGGACACAAGCCAGGCTTGTGCGGCGGTGCAAAGTAATTCTTTGCCCAGTTGGATCTTGTTGAATTCTTATCTCCCCCTCACCGGTCGAAGCTCCTACGATGGAGGAAATAATAGTAGAGCACGAGACATCAACATATCCTCCACTTAGATTGGAAGCTTTTAATCGACGAATCTACGATTGATTATGCGGATGACTTGTACCCGAGAACGATATGGATGCCTATAACCACCCAGGCTAGTGGAATAGGCTAAGAATATTCCGTTGTTGGTCCTGTTGGTACTAGAAAAGAGGATGTTCAGCAGATAGTCGAGGAAGGGATGCAAATTCGCAATCGAAACTATGTCCAATCGACTGAGCTGGTAAAGTAGTACTCATAAAAAGTGTTGACGTCCTATCCTGTCGTATTCCTAATATGCTTCTTTGCATGCAATCACTGCATCATCAGAATGGCTCTCCAGCGTCTTGAATTCGACTCACTTTGAGGCGAAAAGCGGATGTATCTTCAGTCGGGGCTTTATGACCAGGAGAGCTTGAATGCCTCTTTGAAGGAGGCTCAATTGAATGCCCGGCATTGGGAGCTGGAGGCTAAAAAAGTTGTGGATAAGGCGGCTCGAGTTGAGGCAGAGAGGGATGTCGCCCGACATGAGAAGGCTATGGGCGCACAGAGGCCGGCGGTTGGTAGTCTTAGGGGCATAGATGGAGGCTGAGTTGACGGGGTCAGGTGTGTGACTACTTGAAAGGTGTCATTGAAGGTGGAGTATGAGCTGGGCCTTCTGTTCAGTAGGCGCAGGTGCTGCAAGGGCTTGTCGAAAGGTGAAGGAGGAGATATGTCGACTAACAGATGAGCGACTATCTCTAATCATGGAGCTCGAGGTTGGTAAGAAGGAACTCGCCGCTTTCTAGGCAAAGGCAGCTGGGGACAGGAAGGTAATGGAGGAAGAATTTGATGCTAGTAGTGATGTGATTTTTAACTATGGCTACGGCTGTTGTGCTTTTGCGCATGATATATACGAGAGCAAACCCATGATCCCAGCCAGAATGCCCGATACATCAGAGCCGTTGCCTCCAGAGTTTTTTGTCAACCCCCGATGCCCCCCAAGTGCTTCCTCCGACCCTTCGGCTACCTCTACTATTAAGAAGGAACATCCAGCTTCAAGTCCTTTAGCCGTTGTTAATGGGACAAACATGCCATCGGAGCCTCCGACCAGAATGGATGGCTAGGGTTTAAACCTTTCGCTCGCCGGCCAAGCCTTTTATCTTTTGCTGTATTTTGACATTTAATACCTCTTAATTTCGATTTTTACGAAACGTGCCGAACTTGGTGGTGAAGGAAATAACTTCTTCTTATTTAGCCAAATGGCGTATATGGGTGGCCAGCTGGGTTCTATGTGACGCCCCGATCCTGGGGGTCCCGTTGACAACCCATCAACCCGTGGAAAACCAGTGTCTCATGTCATGAGACCTACACATGAGTAAAAATGGCCGCATTGGCCTACACATCATACTCATCAAAATACATCCCAACTATATTGCCATAGTTCAAGAGTTAATTACATCACTCTTAAAACCAACATATATTAAGATTTACAATGTTAATACATGTTATACAAAATAAATACCAAAGTCACAATCCGGCTTTCTTCTGCGACCTCGAATGGCGCCGTCTTCTGAACCTCCACATACGAAATGAGTCCCTCAGCGGGGTGAGCGAAGTACTTGATGGTGATAATCTACATGGGTTCTCACGCTAAGTGCGCGTCACGATGATTCAGCGTAAACTTGTTCAAATCACATGATCTACTTGAATGTCGTGATATGGATGAAGATGTGGGCTCACCATTTCCCACTTCTCGAGCCCTCACCAACTGCCTCACGCATGCCTAAGCCAAATGTGAAAAAATATCGTTTTCGAAACAAAAGGTTTTTGTTCTTGAAAACATCATACCAAGTTTCGGTAAATATATTGAACTACTCTCCGTGGCGAATTGTTTGATTATTTTTCAAAAACAGTCATGGGTCAGCCTCCGAGATGAACTGTTGGACCACTTTCCAAGGCAATTCTTCATAAAATCTTCCCTTGAAATTCCTTTCACAACCACTTTCCATTTTTCATTTCTTTCATGCATTCCACTCCACCTAATTTTCTAGGTTGCCCGGTGCATATGAAATGCATTATGTCATTCCAAACAATTCATGTTAATATATAAATCACGTACATATACTAACATAGAATTAACTCCATGACATCATGTTATTGATTCTGTCGATAACATCAAAATTGGCTAAAGCAGGCTAAACACGGAAATTTATTTCCGATGAAGCACACACAATTATATTTTTTTATAATTCAACGTCATGTTAACATTAATTATGCATTAACAATTTGCTTTCACACAATTCCAAGCCATCAATTCAAGCAAAATTTGCTTACAACACACATGGACCATTTTCGGTCGACGAAACAAGCGAGACTATTTTTAACGAGTCTCTAAATGAAGCGATGGGCTGTCCGTGGGCAGCCCACTCACCACATATCAGTTCCACTTTGTGGAACCGAAATCCATAACCATTTCAAGCCCAAAAACACCCAAACAATTTATTGCATAAATTATCTACCTGGCTCCTGGCTTGATCTAAAATGTCGAGGGGTTGAAATATTGGCAATTTGGTCCCAAGTTTTGGGACTGATCAAACGGCCACTCACGGCCTCAAATCAACCAAATTATTTACAAAGCTCTTAAAAACCGAAAATAACTGAGTAGGAGAAGACTCCTACCTCTTGGAGTTGTCGAAACTCCTGGCCAGAACACCATATTAGCCACTTTCGCGTAAAACAACTTTATTTCTTGGCCAGCCCAGCGAGGCAAGCGGGTCGAAGCCGAAATCTAGAGAGAAGTTGCACTTTCTCTCTCTAAAAACCCTCCAATTTCAAAATCTGCACTCTCCCTTCTCCCTTCTGCATACGTCTGACCAAATGGAGGAAGAAAGCTCTTCTTTTGTCCCGCCATTTGCCACTTGTTAAGCCATCATTGGCTCCTTGGATTCCTTATCCATTTAATCCACCAACCTTTGATTTTCCTCCAATTAGGAGGTGCCACATGTCATCCATGGGCCCCACACTTAAGCTCAAGTTGACTGATTCCGCACCTGACACGTGGCATACTGTGAGCTACTCAAAATGAGCCAAGTGTCCCGCACTACGCTCGTTGCCTCAAAAAACATGCAAATTCGATTTGTTTGGTCGATGAGAGTCGACGTGGTAGCTAGATTTGTGAGGCAGTTCAACGGTGATGTCCATTTCGTCATCAGAGATCTAGAAAAATTCCAGATTTTAACCAAAATTACCATTTTGCCGTTTTTCAGAAAATTAGATTTTCTCAGGGTTTCACATTCTCCCCCCTTAAAAGAATTTCGTCCCAAAATTCCACGTACATACGCATCCAACCACTTGCATATGTAACCCTACACAATCCCTGCTTGGTGTGCAAACGCTGACCTTCCCAAGGTCACAATCACTCACAACCTAATGGTGGTCAACCTAATCCATGTCATCAATGACATCCATAACACTCAAGCCCATGGAAACAAAAGGCACCGATCTGATTTCGATGGAGTATCAAGATCTTGAATTAGCTCAGGCTCACATGCATCATTTCTAAGTCTACATGATAACCATGACCGTGTGTCTTCTTTGGGCAACAGAACTTTCGAAAATCTCCGCGGGTCTCTTACATTCATATAGAAATTCTGGATATCTCCACGGGTCTCTTGTACCCATACAGGACCTTTCGGATACTACCTTGGGTCTCCTTCACCCTAATTCCAGGCTTTTCACCTAAGTGGATTAACAGCCCCCTTCTTGCTTCGCCCAACACACATTAATTACTTTTCATTTCCTGATTTGAACCTTAGGTGCCCGGTGGGCGTGGTCCCAGACAACTGACCCGCGCTCACGAAGTGGTGAATAACCATCTGGAATTGCACCCACGCCGGCTCGTGCGATGTCACCGTGCACATAAATGCAATGATACCATGTAACCACACGAAATCAAGGGTCCTGCATGAAACGAATCTCGGATTCTGCACCATGAGCATATATCAAAATTTGGAGTTTAATACATATTTATACTGTGAATACCGTCACAATGGAAACTCTTCTAAGCGCGGCCTCTACAGTGGCGTTGTCCTCTATACACTCCTATACGAAATAGTGATCCCTCGACGGGGTGAGCAATGCCCGATGGTGATAATTTACCATGGGTTACTCCCCACCTAAGTGCACATGTCATGAAAACAATCACACTCAAACGGAAATACATGATCCTACTTGAATGTCTACATACTTGTCATGTCTCGAGTCCTCCACATGCCTAAGCCAAATGCAGAGCAAAAATACAGTTTTTCAAAAACAAAAGCTTTTTGTTCTTGAGAACCTGCTATCGGGGATTTCGGTAAATATGTTAGACTACCCTCCGGCGATTAACAGGATCGACACTTCGAGCGGTCATGCGTCGCCTCGAGATGGTGTTAGACACTCTTTCAGGAAATTCTTCGAAAGTCTTCCTTGGAAATTCCTTTCCTGATCGTTTTCATTTTTCTTTTATTTTCTTTCATGTCATGCACTCACACCTACCATCTAGGGTGCCCCGGTGCATATGGAATGCATTATGCCATTTCCAAAATATTCATGCTAATATATCAGCTATGCATATATTAACAAAATTTAACTCACATAAATCATGTTATTCAATTTACAACAATAACACCAAAATTAGCTCACATTGGCTAATTAACAAATCAAGCAATTCATTTTGAATCACCCAAAAACACAAAAATCACACAACAAATCACGTGAACAGTGAAATCCTCAGGTCGGTACTATTCACGGCCTGATGATTTCTTCCACTCGGTTCAAAGGTTTTGGTCGAAAACACGGCCGATTCGGCACCGACAAATCACGTCAATACAAAATGGCTCTTAGCCAAAAAGATAGCAAGTAGGAAAATATCCCTACCTCTTGGAGTTGTCGGAATTCCATAAAAATCGGTGTCCATGGCGTGGCCCTTGCGGCGTGAATCATTTACTTAACGCTCCATCGAGGCAAACGGTCAACGCGGAAATCTAGAGAAGTCACTCTCTCTCACAGAAAATATGAAACCCACCTGGCTGTGGCGTTTTGCTTTCAAATTCGAGAAGAAGACTATTTAACATGCTTGTCGTTTAAACTTTAATAATTCCATCCGTGTCCGCTGTTTAACTATTTGACATGGCTTGTCTAAGTCATTCATCTCATCATCTCACTAATCATGCAACATGTGTCACATGGGTACATGTAGTGGAGCGACTTTTGTCACATCATGTCTCTCACAAACGTTTTCACGACATCACGACACCGGTACCTCAGCGTGAAATTCCTCTTTGTCTCGAAATTAGATGAA
The DNA here is from genome assembly GCA_016808115.1 of Tetrastigma voinierianum. Classification (NCBI taxonomy): domain Eukaryota; kingdom Viridiplantae; phylum Streptophyta; class Magnoliopsida; order Vitales; family Vitaceae; genus Tetrastigma; species Tetrastigma voinierianum. The sequence goes on from JAEQBH010001219.1 coordinate 2,259,237, forward strand.
ATTCGGCGTGGTAGCTAGATTTCGCGAGACGATTCAACGGTGAAGTATGTTTCATCATCCAAGATCTAGAAAATTTCTGGATTTTTACCGAAATTACCATTTTACCATTTTTCAGAAAATTAGAATTTTCTCGAGTTTTACATTCTGGGCCGGATAGGCCACTAATCGTATTGCGTTATCCGAGCTTTTAGTGTTGTCCAGTTAGATGTTATCTACACCAGGCCGGATAGGTCATTTACTACGCCATCCGGGCTTTCAAGTTGACTAGTTAAATGTTATCTATACTGGGTCGGACAGGTCATTTACTATGCCATCCGGGATTTTAAGTTGACCAGTTATATGTTATCTATACTGGGCCGGACAAGTCATTTATTGCGTCATCTGGGCTTTCAAGTGGACTAGTTAGATGTTATCTATACTAGGTCAGACAAGTCATTTACTGTGCTATTCGACCTTTTAAGTTGACTAGTTAGATGTTATCTATACTGAGTCGGAAAAGTCATTTACTGCGCCATCCGGGATTTTAAGTTGACCAATTAGATGTGTTATCTATCTTTGGGCTAAGCAGAGATCATTTATTCGCCATTCGGAGTTTTAAGTTGACCGAGTTAGATATTATCTACTATTGAAGTAGACAGGTCATTTGTTGCGTCATCCGGGCTTTTAATGTTGACCTTGGATGATGAGAAAAATGGGCAAAAATGTGTAAATATTGAATCGTCTTTTATTGATAATACCTTTTAAGATGCATGGCATTCCACACATTCCGTCACGGGGTTCGTCAAGCATGCAAGCTTAAGATCAGTTGTTGCGGGCTCGTGTTACGAGATATGGTCCCTCCCAGTTGGGTTGGAACTTTCCAGTTGTAGGGTCGGCTGTATTTTTGAATACCTTTCTTAGAACTAAGTCTCCCGGTTGGAACGTCCGAGGTTTCACCCGTTTGTTATAAAAATTTGCCAAGCGGCTATGGTAGGACGCTATCGCAGATTCTTTGCCCGACTCGCGATTCATCGGCCGTGTCCGGGCCTTTGATTACCCGACTCTGTATTTTACGCTCCGGGCATATCACTCGGATGGTAGAGAAAATTTCAGTAGGGTTATAGCTTCCATCCATAAGTAATCGCAGGGATATAAATTGGATCTCTGATGTGGATACCTTAAGCTGAAAGCACCCCCGAGTTCGTCCACCCCATTTGCTTTAGTCGAATCTGTCGTTTTTCAAAATGAGTCAACGGGGTTTTGTTGAAACTACGCTAGTCGTTGCTCTGCGTATACTGAAGTGGAGTACGGGTTTTTTACTTTCAATTCTGGCGAAGTTTCGATAAGCCCATTTGTCATTAAGAGGTTGTTGTGGATACAATGATGCGGGGATGCGAAACGACAAACAATATTTTTCCAGATGAATTGAATAACATCTCTGTCCTTGATAGATGAGAAGGCATCGGCTTCTACCTATTTACTGAAATAGTCAGTTGCCACCAACAATAATTTCTTCTGAACCAAAGCGATGGGCAGCGGCCCGACTATATCAATTCCCCACTGGGCAAAGGGCCAAGGGCTTGAGATGGAGATCAGATCTTGCACTAGTGATTTCAGGATGGGAGCTAGCCATTGGCAACGGTCACATTTTTTGATATGATTGGTAGCGTCGGCTTTCATGGTCAGCCAATAGTACCCTTGAGTGTGAGCCATGTGTGCCAAAGTTCTTCCACTTGGATGGTTTCCACATATCCCCTCATGCAATTCGGCCAACACATAATGGCCCTGTTCAGGCGTCAAACATTTCAGATACAGACCGCCTAGGGATCTTTTGAACAATTGACCACAGATCAAGGAAAATCTGACTGACTGGACTTGCACCTTGTGGGCCTCATCCTTCTCACTAGGGAGCTCCCCCGTGCCGATATAGCGTATTATGGGATCCATCCATGAGGGGAGGATCTCCTCTACATGGCTCACTTGGGAGGGAGAGATAGAGGAAAACGCCTGGTAGTAGATGGGCAGGAATATTGTTTCGGCTATTGATAGAGAGGCGCCCACCGTGGCCAAGGCATATGCTTTATCATTGCAATCCCAGGGTACATGTTTTAGTTTCCATATCGAAAAACTGCCCAAGTGTTGTTTTACCCGGGAGACATATTTTACCATTCGGGGGTCTCGGATTCAAATTATTCATTGACTTGCCCGACGACTAACTAGGAGTCACTCTGAGTTAGGAGCTTGTCGGCAGATACAACGGTAGCTAGTTCAATTCTGGATAAAAGGGCTTCATATTCTGATTCATTATTAGAGGCGTTGAAGCCTAACCGAATTGCTTGCTCGATTCTTTCTCCGGTTGGTGATTTCAACTGGAGACCGATTCCCTCTCCGGTTTTCTTTAATGCCCCGTCTACATTAAGTGTCCACCAATTTTAGTTCTCGGGGTGTGTTTTAGACCAGGGGATTTTAGCTATGAAGTTGGCTAAAACCTGCCCTTTTTTTGATAACCTTGGTTTGTATTGGATGTCGTACTCTCTTAGTTCGATCGCCCAACAGGCCATCCTACCAGAGAAGTCATGCTTATGGAGTGTGCTCCCGAGATGAAGGTCGGTTAATTACCCGCGATGGGATGTACTTTGGAAATATGGCGGAGCTTGCCAGAGTTTTGCTATTCAAGGGCTAAGGCTACTTGCTCAAGGTGACTATGCAGTCTCGGTGGCTGGAATTTTCGACGTAGAACAGCCCCGACATGTCGTTGCTTTCTTTGAATAGGGCGACACTTACTGCTAATTTTAAGATCACTAAATATACAAAAAGTGTCTCACTAGTGTTCGGACTAGTAAGAATTGGTGGCCTTGCCAAGTACTGTTTGATGTGGGTGAAAGCTCAATCGCACTCTTCATTACATCCGGCCCAGTTGACCTCCTTGAGGGCGGCAAAAAAGGGCTTAAGGCAGTATGTGGACCGGGAAATAAACCACCCCAGGGCAACCAATCGGCCGGTCAGCTGTTGTATCCCCTTCTTGAAGCTAGGAGCTAGAGATTCTAAAATAGCTTGAAGCTAAGCGGGTTTAACCTCTATTCCTCTCCGAGTCATCATGAATCCCAAGAACCGACCTGCACTGACCCCGAATGCACACTTTGTAGGGTTGAGTTTCATGCCATATGCTTTGGCTTCCGAATGCACCATTGCGAGATCACGTAGTGTGATCGAACCTTGGATTTCACTAACATATCGTCGATATACACTTCCATAGTTTTTCTGAGAAGTGGCCAAAACATCTTAGTTATCAGTCTTTGATAGGTGGCTCTGACATTCTTTAACCCAAATGGCATTACATTGTAACAAAAGAGACCGTGGGGGTGATAAAAGATGTTTTCTCTACATCAGGCAGGTGCATGGGGATCTGATGATACCTTGAAAATGCATCGAGGAAGGACAACATGCCATGCCCCACTGATGTGTCAACGATATGATCTATGCGGGGTAAAGGAAAACTGTCTTTAGGACACGCGTCATTAAGATCCGTATAATCTATGCATACTCTCCATTTGCCCCCTTTATTAGGAACCACCACCACGTTGTAAGCCATTAAATTATTTGACTTCTCGATAAACCTAGCTTTGAGGAAGATTATCACACTCGACACAGTTGATTTGGTGGGTCGGAGTAGGAGCGCCTCTTTGCCTAACGAGTCGCGGATGAGACAACATTTAACTTGTGAGAAGCATGCATAAGACTTATTCATGTCATATCTAAATGGGTCCAGGCGAATACGTCGGCGTTAGCTTGTAGTATTTGCTGTAATTACGCCCTCTCTTCTTCTGTCAGGAGGGAACTAACATAGGTGTACCTACCGGGCCCGCCAATGAGTATGGACTCCAAAGGATCTACTGCCAACTGTTCCCTGTCTTCCACGGTGGCACAGGCGGCCCGATACCTTAACATTCGAGGTTGAATTTAGAGACCGGGCGTGAGGTTTCATATTTTCATCACCTTGCGATAATTTGGTAACACTAACGAGTAGCTAATTGGCTACCCTGGAGGTTAACTTGCCAGGATGGAGTCAGATAACTGATAGTTTGGTGATAGGTTAAGGGGATTGCTTTCATGGCATGTAACCAGACTCGACCCACGATAGCATTATACTATCCTAGGTCCTCAACCACTGAAAACAATACTTGATGTGTTACCGACCATGCCTTGATGGAAAGAACAATATCGCCCACCGTCAGTGTGGTGGCCCCGTTGAACCCAGGCAAAACTCTGCCGGCCAAACTAAGACGGTCAAGTGGGACTTTCATCAGCTGGAAGGCCGAAATATGCAACAAATCGACCGCGCTGCCAGGATCAACAAGAACTCTGTGCATGTCAAAATTGTTAATACATAAAGTAAGTACAAGTGCATCATAATGAGAAGTGATTACCCTGGTAGGGTTTATAGGAGGAAAGGATATGGGGTCGTCAACCGACTGAATTGTTATGATTCTCCCTGAGGTATTGACGGTGTTTATCCGGGCTCTGGCTGAGGCTCTTCTTCTATGTCGTTTGGATTGGTATTGGTCATCGGTCGGGCCTCCCAATATGAAGTTGATGGTGGGCTGAGGTTCAGATGGGTGTTCAGCACCTGCAATTGCCCTATTGGTAGTAGGGGCCATTTTTGTTCCGCGGGTCGGCTCCCGAATGTATCTTTTGAGATGCCCAGCCCGGATCAATTTTTCTACCATGAACTTTAGGCTATGACAGCGGTTAGTTTCATGGTCGTGGTCCCTATGGTAATCGCACCTCAAGGACCGATTACGTTGGTCCGGAGTTGCCCTCATTGGTAGGGGCCATTTAAAATCGTGTGGTCTCGGATGAGGGGTAGGAGGCGGTCATAAGGGATGTTGAGAAGGGTGAATTGGGGAGGATCCCTCTTTTTGTCTGCATGTTCTTGGGAGCGCTTCTTATTCTTGTTTTGGTTCCCTTTATGTTTGGGTGGGCCCTTAGTGGTTTCCTTGTTGTTACGGCGATTATCATTCTTTATGCGGCAAGCGGCAGGATATTATCCTCGGTGTGGAATACTTATGCCGCCGATCACGGTTCTTTCATTCGCGGGAGGGATCCGGGGGGATGGGGCGGAAAGAAAGGAGCGTGAGCTAAGCTTCTTGGAAGTTACAACGGGACCCCGCATCCACTTTGTAAATATCAATTTGTTGAATGACTTGCGAAATCTTGAGTGAAGTCGGATAGATTCCTCTTCAGCAGGGATGGCACGGAGTGAAGGCGATGTTTCCTTTACGTCGGATAGAGACATAAGTACTTGGAAATGAACGCTGTCCATAGATCGCTGAATGAGTTTATAGATCCTCTCGAGAGTTTGTGGAACCAAGCTAGAGAGGGTCCCTTCAGGCTGACCGGGAATACCTTGCACATGAGACGGTCATTACCTGCGCTAAGAATCATTGTTTGGTTAAAATGTAGCATATGGTCGTACGGGTCAGTGGAGCCATCATACACATAGAAATAGCGGCATAACAAGCCGTGAGGGCTCATAGCAGGATATCTTGGCCTAGGGGTGGGGACATCCTCTGACCCGGATAGCGGGAAAGAGCAGTGCGTGGCGGAGGCCTGCAGGATGGATGATGGCTGGGCGGAAGTGAGGTGCCATACCCTTGGCGGGATGGGCGCATATGTTGGGGCTGGTGCGAATGGGGTTTGTCTTTGTTGGCTTCTCTTCGTACCCGACGGCGCACGCCACTGACAGATCGACTGGATCGGTGCGGGGGCCTCTTTTTAGACTCAGCCTCACGTTGTTCTAGGGTGGTGAGCGGGCAAGGAGTGGAGAGCTACCGGAAGATAGTTCATCATCTTCCGGGGGATCACTTTCTCCCATGAGGATGGGCTCTTTACCTTTATTTGGCTGAGGTGGGGGTGCAGGATGAGCGGGCCCTTTAGAGTTGTCACCCCGGTTAGTCTCTAGACAGGTTCGCAGGCGCTCATTCTCTGGTACAGCGGTTGCGTGTTCACGTGGTCGGCCACTTGTTTGGCACATTAACTGCTTGTCGCCTCCATCTCTTGGCGCCAACGGAGAAATTGATCCTCGATAGGCTGGTTCGCTGGATTGCTAGACATGGCGATAAACCCCGACGGTTCGGTGGAATGATCGGGAATTACCAAAGCTTCGGTGAATAGGAGATCACTTGGGATTGGGTGTACCCAAGCTCTCGCGCATCGCCTATGAGATTTCTTGCTTGACGTTTCCCACAGAAGGCGCCAGTTGTGGTCTCCTAAACTTTCTGAGTCTTTGAACCGTTGAAGCATGAACCAACTAGCAAATTCCTGCAAAACAAACAAGAAAACGACGATGGTTAGCTCATCGCCTCTTCGATGCTTAAGTTAGATCCCTCCCCCACGATAGTGAAAAAGCTCTTTGTCTCATTATGGAATCACCTACCTCTTTCTTCCATTCATTCCTCCTTTTTATCTCGAAGGAAGAGCGTCACCTTTCCATGGAAGTAGAAAGATTTCCTTCGAAGACGAAAGGAAGGTGGCGGCACTAGGTGTGTTATGACACGATTCTTCCTTTTTAGATAGCCCGGTCGTCCGCGGCTACTGCGCCGAAATGTTTGACCATCCTCAGGGCGGTTATTAGCGTGACTTATATTTGTTCAAGTTCAGAGAGGTCATCCGGATGCCTTTTTAAAGAGGTTATCCGGCCATGAGGGACAATGTTTAAGAGGTATATATTCTTCCCGGATGGTGATGTATGTTTGGATCGTGATAGAAAGCAGTTGGGCTCGTAGATTAGGCCATCCTCTAAATAGTCATATAGCTGGCCGGGACTACGCTAGGCGGGAGTAGTTGGGCCCAAGCCCATGGTACCCACATTACATGTTCAACTATTGCTAAGAATTCGTCTTAAGATTGTTAGAAAAATAGAAAGCATAATCGAACAGACAAATATAACAAATAACAAAAGAATAAAATTATGAATATAATAATAAACCTGTTGCTAAACAAATACAGTATCTTTAGATTCGAGGCCTATGTTCCATAGTGTCCTTCAGACGAATTCATTTCACACAAGGTGCTTATTTCAATTACAACGTTTATCTCCCATGATACAACGAATCAACAAAAATTCCGGATACCTCCAAAATTCCTCCAACGAACCTTAAAAACATCTTTACTCTATCATTTACACTAACAAGTTTCTTTGTAATATTATACGTAAAACATAACTGAAAAAATCTCATTTCATAAATGAAAACACACAACTATATATAAGGTCCGAAAACAAAGGTTACAAACTAAAAATTGAAACTCATTTAATAACAATTTAAAGGCAATTTAAAATGCAAAAACCAAAATTGAAAAAAGTTACAAAACAAAAATTAAAAACCATTAGCAATTTAAAGGCCATTTAAAATGCAAAAACAAAAACTGAAAATTAAATATACAATTCATTTACACTTATTATAATTGATTTAAAAACAGTTACAAAACGTTTTAAAAATCCAATAGTTTCATCGTCCTCCCAATCCCCCCAAATTAAGTGTCTTTGTTTCCCATGGCTTCGTCCATATGCGTCTCACAAACTCGCTCCAAAATCTAGTGTCTTCCTTGGTTACTCACTAACTCAAAGTATCTCTGCTGTTTTGACTTGTCCACGCAAAAAGTTTTTGTCTTCCGTCACATGAAATTTGTCGAGTATATTTTCCCCTTCCCTAAGTCTCCTTAAGTGTCCCCTTCCACGACTGATTCGTCCCCCTACCATCTCCGGCGACTCTCCATTACCAGCCTTGCCACCGTGCGCCTGCCCTACACCACCTCAACCCATGGTGCCGATCCCAACCCCGGCCACCTCGGCAGTCATTACTCTGCCCACTCATACCTTCTTTCCCACGACAACCCGCGATCACCCTGCCCCACTGCCAAATTCCGCGGCACTGCTGGATTTGCCAATCCCCCAAATTCCAGCTGCAAGTCCGTTGGAATTACCTTCCCCGCCCTTGTCCATTGCTTCCTTATCATACCATAATACCCACCACATGAATACCCACTCCAAAAATTCCATCTTCAAGCCAAATCCAAAAAATGGACTAAGTACCAGGGTCCCGGATGACGTTGAACCTTCAACAGTCTCTCAAGCGTTGAAGAATCCTAAATGGGTTAAGACCATGCACGAAGAATACGAGGCTCTTCTTCGTAACAACACATGGGTTCGTGTTCCACCGAATCCAAAACAGAATTTAGTGGGAAGTAAATGGGCATAATCCCGATGGTTCTATTTAACGTTTTAAAGCAAGATTTGTTGCCAAGGGATTTCACCAACGACATGGGTTGATTTTCATAAGACTTTTAGCCCGACTATTAATCCAATAACTGATCGCACTATCCTTTGTCTAGCAATCATTCGCTCTTGGGTTATTCACCGACTAGATGTTAATAATGTTTGATTAATTTATTAATTATGAATTAAACATAATCATATTACAATTTTAATTGTATAATTGTGCATATTAATTATGGGTAATTTATGGGATAGTTTAATATTAATTGGTTATTAGCCTATGATTCTATCTTCTTCCTTACTTTGATAAGTCCATTAGACCAAAGTCCAATTATTCCCTTGTGTTTTATATATATAAATGAATAAAGTCCTAAAATTTGACAAGAGTTTGGTATAACACACTTTGAGGACAAGAAAAGAACTATCTTCAACCCTAATATTTTTTTGATTTCATTCCTTACAAATTTAGGAGACTAATAATAACCAATAATTTTATATCCACGCCAGATATGTTTCATACCTAGTACGAATTGATTTACTTCTTTGTTCAATAAAGTTATTATTTTGAAATATATTTATTGAGTTTTTAGATTATTGATCAATCGTTTTTAGGCTTAATAAATACTCTTGATTTTATAAAATAATTTAACAATTAATATCATAACCACTGAAGCTATCAAATTTATTTTTCTTCGTTTTATGAGTTCCATTCGTTTTAAAGCTGTCAAATTGATTTTTCTGTGTTTTATGGGTTCCATTCGTTTTTTGTTGTCCAGCTCATCAGATCAAGGCGCATGCCGGATCGACGCCGCACTTGAGATGAAGGTGGGGGCATTTAGATCTAAGTTTCATACATTTTTATGCATATCCTTACGTCTTATCGGTTAAAGTTTTTGCTGCTAGAAAAATTACGATTCTTAGTTTAGAGGAATGCTGATTGGAAATCTGTGGGATATAAATATAGATCTTCATTGACATGATTGGTAACAAAATAATAATAATAAAAAATTGTGATTGATTTGATCGTACAAGAACTAAATTTTTTATTCGTGGTCAATCATCCATTGATGGTTAGTCGACGGTTACAGGATGATTGATTTGACAATCGTCCATCGCCAATAATAATAATAAAAAAAAATATTCGTTTTTTTCCGGCAATCAATGCCACTTGTCATATAATAAATTTTTTTATTATTATTTTATTTAATTAATAATGGCTTGTTCAGATTTTTTAATAGAATTACAACGTATTTGTTTTTCTGGCTGAATGTTGAAAGCAATTTGCTTTCGACGTGACCCAATTGCTTCGACATTCAATCCATCATTTGTTTTTATTTTTCACTCACTTATCACTGAATTTTTTGAAAAAATAGCTGAAACAAAAAAGTCAAAAATTTTAGTTTTTTCCATTCAGAAAAAGCTCACTCCTACCATGATCGAAACCCTCACTTCGCGTCTCCTCTTATCCCCTTTTGGATCGAAAACCTCTTCTAAGCTCCCTTCCCGTTCGAAAACCTCTTCTCCCTCTTCTCCACTCCATCTTCTTGACTGAAACACAATGGAGCTACCCAACTCTGTCGCTCATCCCTCTGCTCACTTGCCCTTGGGTTCCATGACTACCCCAAATGTTCAGATTTCTGAAGGTAATTTCTTCCCCATTTTTTCTCTCTATCTCTAGATTAAAATGCTCTAACAGCACCAAGTCGTAGTACTAGCACAAGGTTGAGAAAGTACCTCCTCCTCCTCCTCCTCAACCTCCTCCTCCTTTAGCCATGGCAGACTCTGAAATTCCGATTCGGTTTTTCTTTGTTAGCCAGGGCCGACTTTAGGGATGTCGTGTGCTCGCTCATGTTTGCGGTCTTGGTTGAATTCGATCGATCCACACGTAGGATTTATTTAATACCTGGCGGCTGTTCACATCCAGTTTCTCCCTCTGCTCTATGTATCTTCTCTCTGCTGGGGTGAGATGATCATCGTATGAGGTTGCATTCTTTTCTCCCCTTGATTTGTTCCCATCCTTCGGATCTTCGGAGTTGGGATCTGTCGATGATCTTGCGCTCCCATCTACCCCAAATACTGAGTTAAGAGCTAAAAATTTGAAATGGTAATAATGTAATGGAAGAAGAAAAGAAAAGAAGATGAATTGAACAAATGGAAATTTAAGGGTCTGTTTGTTTTCGAAAATTGTTCTTGTTAAAATGCTCATGAGATGTGGAGAGTGTGTTTTTTTTTGTTGAAACTTGCTGGGTTATGGTTATTTGATTTTGTGATAGGAGGAAAGAATTCCAGTGATTTGTTGGGTTATTTGTTTGTTAAATTAGGGCATGAATTTGCTTATGAAACCAGTTATCCTATTACTTCCCCCTAAGATGGGTTTGCTTCAATTCTAGCATACCATATCCGCAACTAGCAGCATTTGCTTTGTGAATAAAACTAGCAGCATTTGCAGAAACAGAGGAGCCACGGAAATACCCAAACTATGGTTCACTGCGTACTGCGTTGCAGCTAATTGTTGAGTTTTTTAGAGCGAGGTCGTAGACCCTGGTGAGCCTCAGGCACACAAGCATGGATGTTAGGAAGAATATTAGGCACACAGCAGATACTGAGCTTGGTGAGCATCTCCTCCACCATCCTCAATCTTTGTCCTTTGCAACTTCTCTCATACGCATCAATCTCTTTCATTATCTGCTCCAATTGCTCATTCTTCAACTTCTTGGAACCTTACATAGTGAAGTGAATTTTTATAATTTTTAACCCGTTTAACCCGTTTTTCTTCTTCTCTTTAATTCCCAGTAGTTTTCAACCCCTACTCCCTTAGACCGACACATCTTGCTTTGAAAATCCTTTAGCCATTAAAGCTTTCCTCTAACGGTTCTTAGGGTAGATCGATTGATTCCATTTTAGGTTTGCTCCTCAATTTCATAGGATAACCCCCCCAGTATTATTAGTTCAGTTGATTAGGTATTGGGATTGCTCCAAGCATCTCAGACTATTCCCTTTTTTCTATCTCTATCTTCATACATTAATGACTCTTTATATATGAAAATATCTCAACAACAATTATTTGAAGATGAAATTAAAAACTGTAAGTTGAAAAATAAAGACAACTATCCTTAAATATAAATATAAAAGATGTCAAAAAATTATCTCTAAATACAAATATAAAAAATATACATAAAAAATTATAATACTATGATAATGGTACTTCATAAAGTAGCAGCTTGTCAACTTGAGGAGGTGAGTCTGCTATACAAAATATACAACAATCTTTCAATTTTCTAATGGATTTAACTTTTAAGTAGGTAAAGCTAGTGAAACTCAAACATTAAAATGTAATCCTTTTTAATTATGTGGCTCTTTGTTGAATTTGCAGTTTCAAGTGGTTATTTTATGATCCAAGTTTATGCAAATTCTTCTATTATTCCTGTAATAATTATCTTACTTTTGAAGTAATGTTTTCTCCGTCTTCAATGATTTTTTTGATAGTTTCATCTCTTATGTCCCTTAATTCATTAATGGATTGCATATTTATTTGGAATTATTTTCATTATAGGTAGAAGAATACCATCTCTTTTCCCTTTTATGTACTTGGTATGATAACCAAACAACTCTTGAATAATCATTGATTTTTGTTGGTTTTTTTTGATATTAAGTCAAAATGTTGAAACTAGTAGGGCAAATTGGACTGACCCCACCCAAAGAAAGCACTTTATTGATCTTTGTCTTCAAGAAATAAATAAAGGCTTTAGATCGGGTGGAAGTTTAAAGTCTAGTGCTTGGTCTCGAATTGGTGAAGAATTGGAGAAGTTACTTGGAAAACGCTACACATCGAAACAACAAGAATGGGTGGGGATTACATGAAAAGACAATGCTCTCATTTGGGTAAGTGTTGAATGTATTTGGACATGGTTACAGTGCATGGCAGGAAACTTTTGATTAGCGGATGAGAAATCGGGTCAAATATTTGCGAGGTAGTTTTTCTTACAAAGTTAAGTGAATCTTTAAAACAAATGTCTTATATACATGCATGACTAATTTGAATTGTCTTGTTGAATGAAATATCCGGAAGCTAAACAATTCCGTTATAGATCGTTTACACCAAATATGGAGGAATTAGAGGATATTGTTTTGGAGGAGTTTTAGCTCAGGATCTAAAAATTGGAGTTACGGAGGGAGTGATGAAAACCTTACGGGCCTGAGGAATCATCAACACATTCTACATCTATGCCTAGTGAAACTCCGATTAGTTTAGGAAGATGAGAATTTACCTAGAAATACTAGTGAAAAGTACAATGTTCTAAGAAAAACAGAAGAGGAAAAAATGAAACGAGCTCAGAAGAAATGAATAAAATAATGAATGCATTAAATTTTAGAGGACCCTCGGTGAAAATGTATGAATATTTTGAAGAAACTCACAACTTATGAGGATCCATTGTATTATGTTGCAATTAATGCATTTTGCAAGAAGAAAGAGTATAGAGTGGTGTGGGTGGAAATGGAAAGTGACCAAGAGCGAATGGGATGGCTTCAAAGCTTGAAAAAATGACTTTAAATATACTTTTTTGGATTTGTGGAATACATATACAATATTTTGCATGGATGATTGTTACATGGTACTTTGATTGACTTATTTTGGATACTTTCTGCATTTTAATATTTCTAATTATAAGACTTGTTCTCTACATTTTTGTAAGAAAGTTCATGGCAATATTAGTTTATATATTTGAAATGGGTGTGATGTGATGACACCATAATGCAGTGATATTATTCCTTATACATTGTTATAACAATTTTATTGTGATTTTATTTCACAAAAGATTATGGTTTAAATAGATGTTCGTATGGAGAATCCTTCACATCAATCGAGATAGTTCAAGTTCATCATCAAGTGAAGATGAAGATACTAAAGTCAAAGTGATAAGAGTTTTAAAAAAGATTGGTTGTGTTATTGCTCAGTTATTAAGAGACTCCTCCATTGATAAAACCAGTTTCTACATCATCATTTACAAGGTTCACTTTTCATTCAAGAAGTTTTAAAATGGCACAAATCTAGTATATGTTATGAACTGTGCGAGAATGGAAAAGCATGGATTTATTTCTCAATGTCACATGTTTAGAGAAAAAGATGAAGCTGATGACAGCAAACATTTGAGTGTTGAAGAGAAAATGGCCATATTCTTAATGACTATAAGTCATAATCTTCGAAACCGATTATTAAAGAATAGATTTCAACACTCAGGCCAAACAATTCATAAATACTTCCATGAGGTTTTAGTGGCCATGGTGAGCTTCTCAAGGGAAATGATTACTCCTCCATCATTCAATGATAATTCAAATGGTATCTCTAATCGTCGGTTAAGACAAATTTTTAAGGTATAATACCTTTTATGAGTAATTATTTTCATCATATTTTTATTATTCTTATATAAAAATAAACATCTATATTTTTAAAAATTATTTTTTGTAGGGTGCTGTTGGTGCAATTAATGGAATTCTTATCCATGCATGCATTCCCATTGAACAACAAGTACCATATCGAGGTCGTGGGAGAGGAGATTGTTTTCAAAATGTTATGGCAATTTGTGATTTTGAAATGAACTTTAAGTATGTAGTTGTTGGATGGGAAGGAAACTGACTCATGATTGAGTCTTGATGGAAACTATTCGTAACCCACAACATAATTTCCCATTACCCCGTCGTGCAATTGAATATTCTTGCTTTTATTTTGTTATTGTTATTTTATTTAATAACATGATAATATACTAAATTCTCTTTTCGAAAAATATTATTTAATGGATCACGGCATACACTCTAGAGGTTTTATGACACCATATCGTAATGTACGTTATTTAATTTAGTGATTTTTCGTAGTGGTGGAGGTAAGTTGTAGGAAGAGAGGAGATATTCAACTTATGTCATGCAAGATTAAGAAATGTCATTGAACTTGCTTTTGGTGTTGTTAAGGCACGTTTTCCAATATTGAAGAAAATGGCACCTTATTCATTTGTTGCTCAAACAAAAATAGTCATGACATGTTTCTCCATTCTGATTTCTTCGACAAGTCTCAGTTCTTGATAGTTGTTTTGAATATGACGAGAGGTGGAAAGTGATGGTGATGCTTAGAAATCAGACTCAGCTACAAATAACTTTTACGGTACAAGCGTCGAGAGTTCATCTTTACAATTTCGAGACCATATTGCAAATGAACTATTTCAAGTATTCAATTAGCTTGTCATTTTAACTTTTATCATTGTATGTAAAATGAGATATAAAATACTAGTATCAAATGTTTGTCGTTTAGCTTTTATCATGGTGTGAAATGTGATGTTAAATATTAGTATCAAATATGATGGCTTTAGATATTTGAAAATTTGTGCTTAAATTTTCATGTTTTTCTTTAGATATATATGAATATGCATTTGAATTATTATATTTTTAATTTAATTAAGGTTTGTGATTTTAGCTTTTATCATGGTATGAAATGAGATATTAAATGTGACATCAAATGTGATATCTTTAGATATTTGAAAATATGTACTTAAAATTTCTTAATATATTAAGCTGTTAAGATGTTAATTTTTAGTATATAAAAAACAAACAACTTAATCCTTAATAGAGATAAAATGTTAAAAAAACAAACGACTTAATACTTAATGCTATTAAGTACTATTCAGTATTAAACTCAAAAAAAGTTCTATTCAGCATTAAGTAAAAAAAACAAACGTCACCTTAGTCTTTTTATAATTCATTCATATAATTCTCGTGTATATGAATTGTCTTTTAAAAAAAATTGAAATTTTTTTTAAAATTTTTTTATTTCATTGATTGTTGGGAGGTTTCCAAGAAGAAAATATAATGAAATATTCTTTGATTTTGTTTATTATTTTTGTTATAAATGATTCACTGATAACTATGAATGATCACATATTTATCGGTGAATAATTATTACGGTATTAATGACTGTAACACTATATATATGGGTTTCTGAAAGAATGAAAATACAGTTTTCTTCTTAAATTATCTCTATTATCTTTTTTTTCTCTTCTTTATCTTTCAACACGTTATCAACACGAAACCTCGAACAATCACAAAGTCAAAAAGCTTAAATCCAGGAAACTAAGACCTCAAACGATATTATAAAATCATAAAAAAGGCACATTTCAATTTCATAGTCTGAAATTTGTTTTTTTTTGAAATTTTTTCAGACTTCCAATTTCAGAGTGTAAAGCCTGAAGCTTGAACTCTGTTGTAAAAACCAGCCCGAAGCCTACGTTTGAAATATTCAAACCCGATGCTTGAAGATGAAGAAGAATTATTTTCTTTTCTGAAAACAAGCCTGAAGCCTGCATTTGGAATGTTCAAGCCTGAAGCTTGAAGAAGAAAAAAAAAAAATTTCTTTTCTGAAAACAGGCCTAAAGCCTGCATCTGGAATGTTCAACCCTGAAGCTTGAAGAAGACAAAAAAAAAAAAAAACCAAAAAACAAAAAAAAAGTTGTCAATGCTACAATTACCAATCTCGCCCTACTGGATATATACCATTCCCTGAAGCCAATGCTACAATTCAAGTTAATAGACGTGGGCGTGGACGTGGGCATGGGCATGGACAAGGCCAAGGCCGTGGTCGGTAGTGCTTTACATAATTCTTGAATTCGGTGATTGCATTGGTCTCAAGAGCAAGAACAATACACTCCTTGACGAGTTGAATCGTTCGAAGAATTATCTGGAAGAAGAGCGGGGCCACACAACAAAAGGTTTATGGTGGAATGTACAAATGTGGAATGAAGGTCAACGGTCGTACTGTCTTTAAAGTCAACGTGATTAGCCTTTATCAAGCCTCCATGAAAGGAAAAGACAAGCACATTGAAACAAATTTTATTGACGGAAAAGACACTATGGATCCTGGTGATCTTTTATTTGATGATGATAGTGTAGTACCTTTGAAACATTTTGATGTTTATGATTTTTTGAAGATCCAAGTGGAAAAATTGACCATGTGATTGGGGATGGCAATGTGTGCTATGATTGAGACATATGATTATCCTGTTACTTTTTTTTATGTTATTTTCTTTTCCATACTTGTTTTCCTGTCTCTGATTTTATACATAATGCAAACTTTGATTTTCATTTGCAAGATTTCTTTTTTTTTTTTTTTTTTGTTTGACGTGTGTGGATCCCTCCTCAAGAGTGATCAGTGCTGTGCCCTGTGCGGTGATGCATGTCTTGTTGACGGCGCCCCCAGCCCACACGATCTTGCGTGATAAGTAATTTCCAGCTGCGTAAACTCGTCTAATGTTTATACTATTCAGTCACATTAACTTTGATTAAAGGCTTCGGCAAAGCCACCATTATTCTATCGAAAGGCACTAAATTGCAAATTGAAGATGCCCTTTATTCCAATAAATCTAGTAGAAATTTACTTAGTTTCAAAGATATTGGCCGAAATGGATATCATATTGAAACTATGAATCATGATACGATAGTGTTACTCATTACTTCTATTATTTAGGAAAAAAATGTATTTTGGAACAATTGTCTTTAACTATCTTGTGGGTTATAATAGGACAACTAGTAGATCTGAAGATCTTATCTTTGTCATGAACCGGAAGTTCAATGACTCAATGCTTTTTACTTTGGCATGAGCGACTTGACGCCCAGAAATTTCCATGATGCGCCGTATAGTTCAAAATTCTAATGGGCATCCATTAACAAGCAGACAAATTTTAGTAACTTATGGTTATACTTGTGCTGCTTGTTCCAAAGGCAAATTAATTATTAGACCATCTTTTACAAATGTTACATTTAAATCCCCCGCTTTTTTAGAACGTATTCAAGGGGATATTTGTGGGCCTATTCACCCACCTAGTGGACCTTTTCTTTATTTTATGGTATTAATTAATGTGTCCACTCGATGATCTCATGTATGCCTTCTTTCTAGTAGAAATGTTGCCTTTGCAAGATTATTGGCTCAAATAATTCGACTCGGAGCACAATTCCCTCATAACCCTATCAAGACAATTCGTCTTGATAATGCTGGTGAATTCTCATCTCCAACATTCATTTATTATTGTATGTCTATTGGTATAGATGTTCAACATCCTGTTGCTCATGTTGATTCTCAGAATGGGTTGGTTGAATCTTTTATCAACGTGCGCAGTGATTGCTAGACCATTGCTGAAATCAAATTGCCTTTATCGGCATGGGGACATGATATTATACATGCCGCAAATTTAATTCGCCTTCGTCCTACAGCCAATCACGATTTATCACCATTACAGCTTACTAAAGGTTATCAACCTAGTATTTCGCATTTGCGAGTTTATGTTCCAATTGCCCCCACACATCGACCTAAGTTAGGTCCTCAACGCCTTCTTGGTATTTATGTTGGCTTTCAATACGCATCTGTTTATAGGAATTATATTTGGGCCACTTTACGGGAAGTCGATTTGCAAATTGTCACTTTGATGAAAATCTTTTCCCGCCATTAGGGGGAGATAAGCCAATTCCAGAAGAATGGCAAGAAATTACATGGAATGAGATAATCTTTATCTCACCCTTGATCCTTAGTACAAAGCAATCTGAACTAGAAGTTTTAGAAAATATGTTCATTTACAAGATCTTGAATCAATTGCGATGCTTTATTGATTCAACAAAGTTACAAAATCACATATCCGCTGCAAATATCAGCAAGGATTGAAATCTGACGGGGAAAATTACAAACCAACATGACAAATGAACCTAAGCCACGATAAAAACATTAGGAAGACCTGTGGCTCCAAGACCTGATTCAGACGAAGGAAAAGTGTTATATCCTATGACTCATGAAGGCATATATTTGTTGAAGCCCCCGTAATGGAGTGAACAAGTGGCCCTGCGGGAAATGCTAGTCAAAGAGTTATCTCTTAATAATGTCTTTGGTACATAACGATGAAGAGATATCTATCAATTATATACAGTGGGGGAAAGAATATGGGATCAAATACTACCCTTATAAATAATGCTTTCTTTCCAAGTGGCTATGGACATCATAAAAAATGATAAAAGAAATGAAGAGCATAAAATGTGAATAGATATCGACATCGAAGCGATTGGTTAAAATGGAAAGAATCAATCAAAACATAATTAAGGTCAGCGTTAGAGAGGTATTTGGACCAGTGGATTGAAACACCTACAAATATACAACTTTGTTGGATATGAGTAGAGTCTTTGTCTGAAAGCAAAATGAAAATAATGAAATGAGTGCGGTATAAAGCACGCCTTGTGTGGTTTCCTCCACAGGGCTGGGGTTGACTGAGAGCATATTCTCCCATAATGGGCATAATCACATTTGATACTCGATAAGTTTGCTTGATCCTCGAAGGATGGATTATGCGTCGATGGATGTAGTCACAACATATTTATATGGATCTCTAGATGCTAATGTATATATGAAAATCCTTAAAGTTCACGTTGCACGAAGCAATGAATTCGAAACCACAGACATGTATTCAATCAAGTTTACGAAGATCTTTATATGGATTAAAGCGATGCAGTCGAATGGTATAATCGTTTAGAAGCGATTATTTACTCAAAGAATAATATGTGAATAATTCAATTTGTCCATGTGTTTTCATTAAGAAAACAGAAAATGGATTGGCAATAATAGCAGTATATGTAGATTATTTAAATTTGATTGGGACTCCTAAAGAGTTTATCAAAACAACCAACTATTTAAAGAAGGAATTTGAGATGAAAGATCTTGGGAAAACAAGATATTGTCTTGGCCTGCAGATCAAGTATTGTTTGAATGGTGTATTGATTCATCAATCATCATATACAGAAAAAGTCCTGAAGTGCTTTTATATGGATAAATCACACCCCCTAAGTTCCCCCGTAGTTTGTTGAGTCACTTATTAACTAAGATCCATTATTTAAGGAAGAAAATGAAGAGTTACTTAGTCTTGAAGTACCTCTTAGTGCAATTGGTGCACTAATGTATCTTACAAATTATACTAGAATAAACATTTGCTTTCTCATTTGAATTTATTAGCAAGATACAACTCGGCTCAACTAAAAGGCCACAGGAATGGAATCAGACATATATTGAGATATCTCCTTTAGTGGGATAAGTGACATTAAGTTAATTTTAATTTTCAGTAAGCAAGTGAACCACGGTGCCAGGCTATGCGGATGCGGGATATCTTCGGACCCTCACAAGCTCGATCCTGTGAGAATATACATTTACTTGTTGAAATCTTCTTGATATGGAGATCGATTAAACAAGCGATGTTGCCGCCTATAATCATTCGAAATACTTGCGTGCATGAAGCTAGTGAGAATGTGTTTAGTTTGAGATCAATGATACAACACATCGAGAAGAATCATGTGGATTATCTTCTATTAGAATAATCCAACATTATTATATCTAGAAAGACAATGTTATGTATTGCGCAAATCAAATGAGGATATATTGAGGTGATCGGGCCTTAAGCTACATTTTGCGAAAGTTCTTCCACATATTGAACTTCAAAAAGATGGTGACATTGATGTGCAAAAATAAAGATTATCTTAATCTAAGCGATTTATTTACTAAAGCCACATACGCAGCATTTAAAAATTTAATGTAACCAGTTGGCATCAGCTAGCAAGATCTTTCAAATTGAAGAGTTGAGACAATATGAAAGTCATGTGTCGATTTTAGGGGAGTATGAAGATAAAGATCGTTTAGATACATTGCTCTTTTCCTTCGTTGGGTTTTGGCTCCCACTAGGTTTTTCTTGTAGGAGGTTTGCGAGAGGCAATACTAACAATCTAGTGATGGTCATTCAAGTGGAAGTGTTATAAATTCAACGATATGAATGACCACATTTACAGTGAATAATTATTACGGTATTAATAACTGTAACACTATATATATGGGTTTCTGGAAGAATGAAAATACAGTTTTGTTCTTGAATTATCTCTATTATCTTTTTCCTCTCTTCTTTATCTTTCAACAATTTTCATGTTTTTGGGGATTTTTATGAGGAGATTATTTTGAAACTGAGGATTCATGTTTTGCCCTTATTTTTTTGTTTCTATCATTAAGCATTAAATTGGTTATAGAGTATGATACCCCGATTCAGGGTCTTTTTTCAATACGTCGTACATTCGGTATAAAACAATCTTTTTATTATAAGGGCATATGAAACCTGGTGAAACCTTACTAGAACTGCATTTCATATACAAAATGAGTTTAATTACAACTCTGTTCTTTTTATATAAACGAAGCTGGGTTTCTACCCAAAATTTATGGGATCTGGGAACAAAGCCAAATCTGGCCTTTTTCTCAACTAATTTCTTAGACTTGTTTCGTTTCTTGGTATACCTCCAATACCTGAAAAAATGATTTTCCCACAATGGGGTGAGCAAAGCCCATCAGAGAAAATCTCCTATAAGGGCTACACTTCACCTAAGTGCACATGCAATGCCATGTTCATAAAATTCATACCCATTTAAGTAAAAATTATGCAATTTTCTACATGAATGCCATATGCCAAGCCCCATGCCTCGAGTCCTCATCAACTCCCTCACACATGCATTTTACTTTTTGCATGAAAATTATTTCTAAAACAAAAGCTTTTGTTTTAGTTCTCGTGAAAGGACCGTTAGACGAGACTCATATAAAATGTTGGACCACCCTAAATATATATATATATATATATATATATATATATATATATATATATATATATATATATATTTATTATTTATTTATTATTTATTTATTTATTTATTTATTTGGACAAGCTCACGATATTGCTAGCCACACTGACCCTCCCGATATATTTCATTTGGACAAATTCGGAATGATGCGTAGACTGACCCTCCGATATTTTCATTTGGAGAGACTTAGATAGTACTGTGGGCAACCCTTTGATATATTTCATTTGAATGAACTCCAATGGAATCTTGTGGACAACCCTCGGTATATTTCTGTTTAGACGGACTCGATGGTGCGCTGTAAGACCTGACTATGATAATATTTTGTTGGACAACCATCTGATAAAAACTATTTGTTCAAAGTCATGATGTGCACTCACACCCGATATATACGATGTCCCCATGCACATGAAATGAAATGCTACTGCATATAATTTACTTATTTCATGCATGTATAAACAAATATTACTCACATAAAAGCTGCATGTTATTCAAACAAAAATTAATCATACCGAGCTAGTTTTTTCCTCTCATCTTTCGGAAAAGCGCATGCACTAATAACATTGTTTTCCTACATAATTTATGTTATGGCGAGGAAGGTAAACATATAATTAGTTTCTTTCGGCTTTATAACCTAAAAATAGCATGCATTACCATTTTCTTATAAACTACATGTAATCAAACAAGGAAAATGAACATATGGGCTGGAATTTTTTCGGATTTACGATTCGAAAACAACATGCAAATGAGTATTTTTCACACCAAAATCTGAATGTTATTCAAACAAAAATATAACACATGTAAACTGGAAATTTTTCCAGTTTTCTAAGCAAGAACAACAACACACAAAAATCTAGCATACCATGCATGTACTTTCGGCAGTTCAACACCGCGCAAAACAAAGTTTCAGGCATCAAAGTGCCCATAAAACACACCACGGTTTGTCCCCGACTGTTTGAATAACCCCGTGTTGGGGCTAAGCTCCATGGCCATTGAATGGCCCCTAGACAAGGGTATCCCAAGTAGGAGAAGAACCTCCTTGTTGGAGTGCAGACCAACTCCTCCTCTTTTCCTTCCTTTCCTCTTCCTTTCTTCTTCCTTTCTTTATTCTTTTCTTCTTTTCTTTCTATCTTTCTTTTCTTTCTTTCCTTCCTTCCTTCTCTACCCACCGAATTGATCTCCCCCTTCATGTTTGGTTTGAGTTAGGTGTGGGACACTAATTCCAACCACCTTGACTGTGACAAACCAATGCCATGTGTTTTTTATGCCTTAACCTCATCCACCCATGTCATGCATGGTTTGAGGGCATGACACTTAGTCCACCCATGTGCGAAGTGTCCCCGCTCTAGTGCCATGGCTTCGCCTATCATGCCATGTTTCACTCTCTAATTTGTCAAAATGCCTCGAAATACGTGAAATTCCGTCTGTCTCGGAAGTCAATGAAATTTGACGACGTACCTAGATTTCGTGAGACGAATTCAACGGAAAAATCCTCGTCATCATCTGAGGTCTAGAGAAATTCTAGACTTACCATTCGTTTGTGACGATAGTCTATCGTTTTGCATTATTTCGGGTTTTCATAGGAACAAAATCAAAATTTACCAAAATTTACAATATTTTCACTGTTTTTTCACATATTGCTTTAGCAATTTATGTTAGTGCTATTTTTGATTATTTATAGCATCATGTTATGAATAAAATTATTTTCTTGCATTTGAATGAAGTCACCTGAAATGAATCATATTTTGTCTCTTGTGAGTCTTAGCATGTCAGATATTTTTTTTGGAATTGATGTTGCAACTGTAATTTCTCCCGTCTTGCGCATCAATTTTGCTAAGATCCATACGGATAGTGAAGTTGTCCTATCGATTACTATATCATTTGATAGGATGCTTAGTTTGGTAAAAATATTTCATTAAGTGTCTGAACAGCGTAATTTTAGTATCCTATAGGTGGGAAATTGATGCATTTGGTTGTAACGGTTGGTGAAATGCTCTTACTTGTGTATGAGTTTTTTGTATTTTATAGACTCTAGCATTTGGTCATCACTTTTGTGGGTCATTTGGTTAGCTGAAAAATGGAGCAATTTGCATGTCTTTGTTTCACATGTATTTTTTACATTACTCTCTTGTTTATTCTTCAGTTTTGAGCTTTCCTTAGTTCTTTGCCATCACGAATCTCAATGGGACTAATTACAAGAATGGGAAAAATGAGCTATCTGATAATCATTGGGTGAATGTTTGTTTTGAATCCAATATCATTGTTATGCCATCTGATACTTGGTGGTTAGATAGTAGTGCTATCATTCACGCTTGCAATTCTATGCAAGTGGTGATAAGCAGAAGAAGTCCAACTAGTTTGGTCCAACTAGTTTGGAGTAGTATGTGTACATAGGAGACGGTAATAGAGTCCACGTTGATTTTTTGGGAGTTGTTAGGTTACAACTTAATACATGAAATTTTTTGGAATTGCATGATGTGGTGTATATACCCTCAATCAGGAGAAATTGGATATCAGTACCTATTTTAGATAGACTTGGATAAAGTTTTCTTTTTGGAACTAGAAAAGTCAAATTGTACCGAGATTCACTATTGATTGGCACTGGAGTACTTTGTGGGAGTCTTTGCATATTAGAGTTGTCTACTTTGCCTTCTATTTATGCTACCCTCACTGTTAATATTTAACTTAGTAGCTCCGAAACATTTGAGGATTGAATGAAGAAGTCAACACTCTTTGGCACAAGCGTCGCAGTGTATTTCGGGACAAGAATGTTAGGATTGATTAAGGATGATATTCTTCCGGATCTTGATTTCTCATATTTTGATACTTGTGTAGATTGCATCAAGGGTAAATTGACGACGAATTATGAATGCGAGGTTGTGGATGCAAGAGTTGCTTAGGGTTTAGCTATCACGAATGTTATAGGGTCATTCATCTTTTACTACTATGGGTGGCCTGATAATATTCCATCACGTGAATTGATCTCGTTAATTGGCTAGTTATTCCGTTTTGGTTTTGTTGAGCTTATTCGTGAAAAGTCTGACTCTTTGGAGGCTTTCAAAGTTTTCAAAGAAAAAGTTGAGCTCTAACAAGGGAAGAAGATCAAAGTGGTTTATTCTTATAGAGGTGGTGAGTATTATGGTAGATATGATGAGACCGGATGCAATCTTGGACCATTTTCGAAATACCTTCAGGAATGTGGCATTGAAGCTCATTTTACAATGTCTGGTACTCCTCAACAAAATGGGATTGCGGAGAGGAGAAATCGCACGCTTCTTGATATGGTGCGATGTATGCTTGTTAATTCCCCACTACCTGAATTCTTGTGGGGTAAATCTTTGAAAACAGTAGCTTACATTTTGAATCAAGTGCCTAGTAAGTCTGTTCCTAATACTCCATATGAGTTATGGTCACAAAAGAAGCCTAATCTTTGTCACTTCCATGTTTGGGGTTGCAAGATGGAAGTGAGACCATATAACCCGCAATCCAAGAAACTTGATCCAAAAACCTTTAGTGGGTACTTTAATGGTTCTTGTGTGGGATCAAGAGGTTCTAGGTTTTATTGCCCGTCACACACTACCAGAGTGATTAGGTCAAATCAAGCTATATATTTTGAGAATGATACTAGTACAAGCCAAGGGCAAAGAGAAATTGTGTTCAAGGAACGCCTAGTTTTTATTCTTGTGTCTATTGTTTCCACTCCGATCTCTAGCCTTGTTGTTGACCAGTATCTAGTAGCCACTACCGATGATGAACCAATTGAGGATGTATATCCAGTAGCCCTAGATGTAGATCCAGTAGCCCTAGATGTAGATCCAGTAGCCCTAGATGTAGCCATGGATATACCTTTGAGGAGGTTAGAGAGGGCGCATAGGCCTACAATTTCAGATGACTACATTGTCTACTTGTAAGATGTGGGTTATGTATTAGATCAGACTACCTACAAAGAAGTCATTGTTAGTCCTCAATCCAACTATTGGATCAATGCAATGAAAGATGAGATAACTTCCATGTCACAAAACAAAGTGTGGAGCTTGGTAGATTTGCTAGATGGGTGCAAATGGGTGTTCAAGACCAAGCACAATGCCAAGGGACAGGTAGAGAGATATAAAGCAAGATTAGTGGCTAAGGGTTACAATTAATGAGAAGGTATTGATTTTAAGGAAACCTTCTCTCTCGTGTCTGCTAAAGACTTTCTATGCATTCTTGTGGCTATAGTGGCTCATTTTTATGTAGAGTTCCATCAAATGGATGTGAGGACAAATTTCTTGAATGGAGACTTAGTTGAGGATGTTTACATGTCTCAACCTATTGGTTGTGAGGAAGTTGGTAAGGAACACATGGTTGTAAACTCCAGAAATCCATTAATGATTTAAAGCAAGCTTTAGGTAGTGGTATCTCAAGTTTGATGAAGTTGTCATGGCCAATGGTTTTAAGGAGAACGTCATCGATCAATGCATATATATCAAGGTCAATGAGAGCAAATACATATTCTTGGTTTTATATATTGATGATATTTTACTCCCAGCCAATGATATTGACTTATTTGTTGAGACAAAGCAGTTATTGTTTAGCCATTTTGATATGAAGGATCTTAGGGAAGCTGTAAAACCCCAACCTTATTGAATGTTATAATGATAGTTTTCAACTGATTATAGGTCCAATGATAAAAGCGAGGGTAGATTAGAATTTAGAACGCTCCGGATGTCATTTGGGCATAAAGTGAAATTTTTCGAAAATTTTCACCGGATGCCCTAAGGAATAGTGATTTTTCTTATTATATCCGGATGGAGGGGTTTGCAAAGGAATTTTAAAGAAATTTCAGTTCCTATGACTTTGAATTGATATTTAGAAGAGAATTGGGAGATTTATGAATGCGATTTCCGTATCAAATTGAGCTCAAGGTCAAATTTTTCTACCAATAAAAATACGAAATGTCCGGAAATAATCATAGAGTCTCAAACTGAACTGAAACGGAGTGAAACGGAACTGCTTTGATAAGCCTGTGCGATCCGAACGTAATTCGGATATTAATACGCTATTGTCCGGATTTCCGATTTTAATGATTTTAAATCCGATTTCGGTGATTTCAGAGCTTAGAATCCAATGTGAAGGATTTAATTAGAATATTTCATGGTCAAATTGAAGTTTAGACGACCATAGAATATTTTTGACATTTAATCTAAGATAAAAGCAAGATATGTGAAACCGAGATAAAATCACTATAAGGGAGATATTTTCAGGAGAGCCACTAAAACCTTTCTTAATGGCTAAGTTATGATTAAAATATCATGAGAATGGACCAATGAGATTCTAGCACAAGAGCCAATCAAAATTTTTTAAAGGCTAAGTTAGGGTTAGTGACTCATGAGAATGGACCAATGGGATTCTTTGGTTCAAGGGCAATTTTGGAAGTTGTGAGTCAAAAGCTAAATTTAGATTAAGTGTGCTCAAAAGAGGAGAGCACGGCTATGAGAGGAAAAGGGAGAAGAAAAGAGAGAAAAGAAAGGAAAGAAGGGAGAAAGGGAAGAAAATTGTGGAGCAAGGTGGGAGATGTGATTTTTCTTCTCCTTCAAGCTCTCCAAGTGATCTCCAAGTGGTAGCAAGAGAGAAAAGCCAAGGAAAACTCAAGAAACAAGTAAGTTTCTAATGGTGGGAAAGTTGGACTTTTATGTTTTTCATACTTAATGCCTTGATTTTCTTGTATGGATGTTAGATTTGTAGATTAAGGGTGAATCATGATGATTTTGATATAAAAGGAGAAAGAAATGGATTAGGTTAGGGGTTTGAAAATAAAGTGAGTGATTGGTTAGGCTTGATAAGGCAAATTGTATGACATGTTTGAAATTGGTTAGGATTAGTGAAATTGAGGTATAAGGCATTATGGAACAGTTGTGTGCTGAGAATGTTGTGCAGCTAACGCCGTCAAAATTCTCTCAGAAACCCCCTGCTTTTGCTTCGCTATGACAAGCGTGGCGTTTGTTTTTCGACTTAATACCGAAACTAAATAGCTAAAGATTAAAACCGTTTGTTTTTTAAAATTTCCATGACTTATTGCTGAAATTTTTAAAAAAGTTCTGAATAGAAAAAGTGAAAATATTTGACTTTTTCTATTCAGAAAAAGTCATTTTTCATAAAAATAAGAAAAACTCAATCATTGCCAACAAGAAGAAGAGCTAGCAATATACACAACTAGGAATGAATAATGGAGGTATGTCTCGAGACTCGACGGCCCCCATCCCGAATCCTAGCCGCTTATTTTTTACCCTCAAACTTGTCTCATTTTAAAAAATTAAACGCAGGCATGACAGGAAAAAATTCTCAAACTCGCCCCGTTTACATTTTATTTTTGTTTTTTATTTTTTAATTTTAATTTTTTTTATATTTGCTTTTTATTTTTATTATATTAAAATTGGCTTTTCATAAAAATAAAAAAATATTATGAATTTTTATAAATTATTTATTAAACATTATAATAATTATTATTACTTATATTAAAGTATAAAAATAAATAATAAAAAAATTATTTTTAAAATTTAATCGTGGCTACTTGCCATTATTTCGACGCATTTTCGCTCATATTATTTCATTCCTATCCGTTTCTGCCCTCGAAACAATTTATTTCTTTTCAATTCACTTATTTTAATGAACCAAGTCATTTCGACCAAATTTTCGTAAAATTCGTCCCTAGAGTCACCGGGACAACTTATCACTCGTAAAATCTGAAGTTCTTTCGCTTGTCTCGCACTGACGAAACTTTTCTAGGTCACTAGATTTCGGTGGCATCGAATTTAACTACGTTGCACCGCTTCATCATCCGAAATTCCGAGAATTTTCTAGGCTTCCCCCGAACCCCATAATTTATTATTTTTATTAACATTTGTTATTTTGAAAATTTAATTTTCTCGAGAACATAGGAAGTAACAATGCAGACACATGCCGGTTGAGAGAAAATATAAACTCAGGCAGATCAAAGGCAGATTAAATTAAATTAAACTTTGTGCCATTAAGAGCGAGGCGGGACAGAGACCCCGAAATAATCAGATCTCGTTGTCATCACTATTCAGCACCTAATGTTAAAACAAACAAACAATACTTAATGCTATTAAGTAGCATTCGGCATTAAGGTACGAAAAAGTTACATTCGACGTTAAGTAAAAAAAAACAAACATATTTCAAGTTAATATCATCCAAATGAATTGATTCCAATTAGTAAAGAACCATAAGAGATAGGGATACAAATGTATAAAAGGGACGAGAAAATTGTATCTCTGGCTCCCAATCTGGTGAAAGGTGAGCTCGTGTAGCTCACGATTTTGCTCTGTTTTGGGTAGGGTTGTAGTGTTTAGCCATAAGTGGAGTTTCACTTATCAAATTGAGTGATTCAAATTTTGGTAAATATACTTAGGGAAAAAATTATGCGAAGGAAGGGCATGCGAATTGTAACCTAAAGTTCCCGGAAAATTTATCAAAGTGGGTATGTCTGCCGGATACATTATGCGAATTAGTCATCTAGATGTAAAATACAATAACGAGTTTTGGTGATCCAAATTGGGTGATTCCAATTGGAGAAGAAACATTAGAACCATAGCTTCAAATGAGTGAAAAAACCATTTCAATTTATGAGTTAAAGATCCCATAAATCAAGGATAATAGTAGGTGATTCGTGAGTTAACGAGTTGGCATAAAAAAAACATCTTTGTAACTTGTGTTATGGTTGAGGTCCTTAGAAGGAATTTTAAATTTAAAATTTAAAGAGATGTCATTGGATATATAAAGGACTGATCACGGAGAGTTTCATAATTTTGAGGAACCGTTTGAATAATTATTAGTCATAAAGTCTATAGAGTATTGTTGGAAAAAGGTTGGCCCAAAATGAGTGGTTTAGTGCTCAAGGAGTAATTTGTTCATTTGGCTTTAAATGAATGTGTATGAATTAGTTAAAATGGAAGTTATGATTAATGTGTAGTTGTGGTTTTACTTGAAAAGGTGAAAGGACTATCGGACGGAAACGGAAGTCGACGGAAGCAAGCGGGATTGAGGCGGTGAGCGGTGAGTGTAAGCGATTTTGAAAATTGAGTTTTAAAAGTGAAAGATTTTTAATGTTAAAATGAAAAGCAATGTAAATGTTTATATATGTATATTAAATATGTATGTGCATATATTAAGGCATTATGAGGATTTAAAATGTGTAAGAATGCATATGTGTTTTAATGATAAAGTAAAGGATTTAAATGGATTTATAAAATGTATTTTGAAGAAATGTTTTTCTTGATGGTTACCACTAACCTATATAGTAATTATGGCGATATCCAAGCGGGGTACCTTAAGCGTGTAAGGATTTGGGGAAACACGATTAGGTTACTAACGAGGAGGGAGGGAAATAGATTTTTTTAGTGTAATATCCTTACACGTGATAAGTTATATATTTGGAACCACATCTGAAAGCATGAGTTTCTCCGCGACGTAGTGGTTATGGTAGGTGGTATCTCATCGTGATGCCGAGGCTTGTTCGAACTATGTTTATTCCTGGGTTCCGTCGGAAGAAATAAAGAAAGAAAGAAAGTTTAAGGCATAAATTGATTTTTAATTGTATAAGTATTTATTACTTTGATATATACTGAAAATGTTATCTTAATGAAAATGTACACTCACTGGGCTCCTTTAGCTCATTCTTTTCCATATTTTCCAAAAACATTTTCAGGACCCAAGACAGGTGCGCCGGTAAAGTATCCCCCTGCGCAGTGAGTCGAGCCATCGAGGAGACGACGTCTGTGAACTGCATTGTATAAATATTTTGCATATTGTATATGTTGAAGATTTTGTCATGTATATATTTATATATGTATATATTTGAAAAGGAACTACGTGGGCTTTGATCCTCAGTGGAAGAGAGGTACGTAGGCGGTCGGCTTAAGCCCGGCTCAAGCCCAATCTTTTGATAAAAAAATGTAAATGGAATAGAAGAAGGTTTGAATGTTTTGATGATTTGAAGTAAATAAATGTATATGTATGTCTATTGTGTTTGATTGGGTTGTGGACGAGAGTGCAATATAAGAGTGAAAATTTGAAGTTTAGAAGTGTTTTTAAATGCTTTCATCGGGTTTGTAAATTTGGAAAATTCGAAAAGCGGAGAAACTGTGGAATTTTACGAAAAATCAAGTGTTTGGAAAAAAAAAAAATTTACCACTTCACTTCCGCATTATGTTATAATGATATGTTAAGGATTGTAAAGGGGTTCGCTCCACGTATTTAATTGATGATTTTAAGGAAATGTTTCTATATCCGTTGGAGTGCCGGGAGGTCCCCTCGAGTTCATGAGGTTAATCCGGGTTGGGATCCGTCAACGTGGTATCAGAGCCACGGTTTTGAAAATGTTATAAAGATTTGAAATTTTTATTTTCATATGATTGTTTTAATGTTTTATTTTAAAATTGCATAAATTATGTATGTGATTTAAAATCATATATGCATTACATGACATATTAAAATTTTGAATTCACATAAAATGTGTCGTCGAGGCCGACCCGCCACTAGGAGAGCTCCTGAGGCATTAGTACCACCACCCGAGGAACATGTTGATGAGTTTGCGTATGTTCCTCCACCGTTTTATAGTGACCACATGCCTTGAGCCACTCTGAGGCAGGCCGCCACGCCTCCCGAGGGTCGTGGGAGGACAAATACCTTTAGACATATGGCTCAGCTTTTAGCCCTTTGCATTAAGAGCGACGAGTCGGTGGCTTCTATAGAGAGGGCGAAAGCTAGGGGAGCACGAGGAACTATGATGGATTGGGAGACCAGGAAGGAAGCTTCGTCATGGTTAGGAAATGAGCGGGTCTACTAGGTGATGCGATTATTATAGATGAGCGGATGGTCACTTTTACCGCTTTTCTCCTGAGACGGGCGTTAAGAGTGGTGGAGGCGGTTAGGAGGAGATGCCCCGGAGGAGTGTCACGGAGTGCAGTTCAAGGAAGAGTTTACGAGGATAAGTTTGTTCCGGCCCGATTCTGAGGAGATCTGCGAAGAAATTTGAGGAGTTCTTTTAGGGTGGAGCAAGGGACACTCAGTGACCAGTTATGGCGGAGTTTTACAGGCTCGTCGGACATGTCCATTTACTCGGGGATGACGGGTTTCGAAGGCCAGAGAGGTTTCTTTAGCCAGGTCTTAGTCGAGTGATTACAGGACCCGCAGTAAGCGTTAATGACCCACACGATGCGACCGGGTAGTAGAGACCTTGATTCGAAATTTGAGAGGAGCATGGTTGGAAGAAATCCCGAACTACGCCCGTCCGAGACAGCGGTGGGTCGATGGGTTCGAGGAGGTTCCGATGCTTGATTCGAGGGGAGGAAAAGATACGGTGGGCCGGTGGCGGTAAGAGCGAAGCTAGCGGGGTTTAGTGAGGCCGCAGGCGGGTAGCTCGAGGGTCGAGCCCACGGTGTGCTCGGTGTGGGAAGAACCATTATGGTGAGTGCGGTTGGCACGGACGGTTGCTTTAAGTCTTGGACAGCAAGGACACTTCGCGAAAAATTGCCTGAGATAGTTTACGGCGGTGGATCAGGAGTGGGACGAGACGGGACGGAGCGGTTCGGTCTTTGGTAGAGGTGAGTCGGAGTCGAGAGGGGCTCGAGCGAGGCCCCTTGCATTTACTAGACACGGAGGACCCACGGCGAGGTGAGGTCGGACATCCCGGAGGACGAGATGGGGCGACCTCGAGACCACGAGCTAGGGTGTTTGCGGTCACCATTAGGAGAGCGGTCTTAGCACGAGAGGTCATGTAGTCTTATCGAGTTTTGAGAGTGATGCTTATGTCTTGATAGATCAGGGTGCTCACTTTCGTTTATTTATCTGAAATTTATTGCCTGAGTGAGACATAGAGATACAGCCCGTAGATTGTAGTATGGTGGTCTCCCTTCCTACGGGAGATTCACTTATGCTTGAGATGGAGAGTATACATGGGTTGTAAGAGTGATTATTGAGGGCCGTGAGTTTATGGCGATTTGGTATTGTTGGACGTAAGGGACTTCGATGTGATCTTAGGGATGGGTGGTTGTCGACATCATGCCACCGTGGATTGCTTGAAAGAAGTTAAGTTACGTAGATCGGAGACAGTTACTTTTGTGGGGTAAGGAGAAGATGTTGTCCTTGAGTATGATGTAATGGGTGGGAAGATGCTCGAAAGTCGTATCCAGGAGTATCTAACATGTAGTTGAGGTGAGAGAGGATGATGTAGGCGGAAGACATTAGGTAATTCGAAGAATTTTGATATGTTTCAGGATGATCTTCCGGGTTACCCCCGAATAGAGATTGGTTTCGGTCGAGTTAGCCCCAAGGACGGAGACCTGTTCGAGGAAGCTACACGGGATGGCCTGCGGGGTGAAGAACTTAAGTGCGGATGGAAGGAAATGGTGTGAGGGGTTCGTCAGATCGAGCATGTCTCCTTAGGGAGCACCGGTTTTATTTGTGAAGAAGAAGGACGGAAGCATGCGATCATGTATTGATTACAGAGAGTTTAATAAGGTAACAATACGTAATAAGTATCCTCTTCCGAGGATTGATGATCTCTTTGATACGATTACGAGGGTAAGAATTCTCAGATTGATTTGGTCGAGCTATCATCGGTTGAGAGTTCATGATGAGGATGTTCCCAGAGACTGACCTTCGAACCGCAGTCACGGGCATTTTGAGTTTCTAGTCATGCCATTTGGACTTATAGATACCCAGCCCAGCTTTATGGATCTCATGAGCGGGATTTTAGGCCTTACTTAGATCAGTTTATTTATCATGTTTATTGTGATATATTGATGTCGGGCGGTGGAGAAGGAACATCACGAGCACTTGAGGATAGTTACGCAAGGCATTGCGGGAACATCGGTTATATGCCCAGACTCGGTAAGTGTCGGTTTTGAAACCGACGGTGTCGCACTTTTGGGACACATAGTTTACTGCGAGAGGGTCGAGTGGATTCACGGAAGGTGAGAAGCTACTAGAGTGGAAGCCTCCTGCGAGGTGTTCACCGGGGAGAGATAAGAGTTTTTGGGTTTGGCGGGTATTCACCCAGTAAGTTCGTGGAGGGATTTTTTGAAGATAGCCGCACCTTTGACTAGATTGACAAGGGGAAGAGGCAGTTTTATGGTCGAGCTTGTCGACGAGTTTGGTGGGCAAAGGAGATTGACCTCGACTCCGGTCCTTACACTTCCATCGAGGCGGGATGGCTTTGCGGGTGTATTGTGATGCCTCTAGACGAGCTGAGTTGTGTGTTAATGCGGAGAATGACAAGGTGATTGCATATGCTTCTAGAAGCGATTGAAAAGCATGAGCAAATTATCCACACACGACCTTGAGCTAGCGGTAGTAGTATTTGCCTTCTGCGGATATGGAGGCATTACTTATATGGAGTGCACTGTATGGGATTTTACGGATCATAAGGCTTGCGGTATGCATTTGCAGCGAAGAGGCGAACATGAGACAGAGGAGATGGATTGAGCGATAAAGGATTATGAATGTACCATTGAATATCATCTGGAAGGCGAGCGTGGTAGCGGATGCTCTTAGTAGGAGACCCATGAGTTCCATATCGCGCGAGGTCATACGTCTTCCTCGACTCATAGAATTGAGGTCCTTGGTGTGAGGCGGGCCCGATGGGTGAGTGCGTAGCCACATTTCATGTACGTCACGTGATGGGCGAGGGATTAAAGGCTTCGGATTCGGGATCCACGGATAGTGAAGTTGAGAGTGAAGTAGAGTCCCGGCCCAGCGAGGGGGATTTGTCATTGAGAGAGGATGGTGCAGGTGGTCATGGGACGAGAGGTTGTGTGTACCGGATGTAGGTGATGTGAGGAGAGAGAGATGATGGAGGAAGCCATTTCTCTCTAAAACATGCTATGCATCGGGAAGCCTGAGATGTATCATACCTAAGGAACACTCTTGGTGGAAGGAAGGGTATGAAGAGGGATATTGCGAGTTCGGTCTCCGGGATGTCTCACATGTCGACCAGGTAAGCGAACATCAGAAGCCTACAGGACTATTACAGTCACTCCCGATCCCTCAGTGGAAATGGGAGAGAATCATTATGGATTTTGTGGTAGGACTTCCACGTTACTTCCACGTTGCCGGAGTGGGCATGATACGATATGGGTGATTATAGACAGACTGACGAAATCAGCCCATTTCCTACCTATCAGGAATAGTGATTCATTGGATAAGTTGTGATTATACGTTAGAGATTATCGGTTTGCATAGTACACCAGTTTCCATTGTTTCAGACAGAGATCCTAAGTTTACCTCACGGTTTGCTGGATTTACGGAATGCCCTTGGCATGTTGCAACTTGATGCGACTTTTCATCCGAGACGGATGGCGTCTGAGAGGACTATCTGAGACTTTAGAGGATATGCTTAGGGCATGTTATGGAGTTTAGAGGAGGTACAGGACACCCATCTACCCCTGGTGGAGTTGCATACAATATGCAGTTATCAGTCCGGTATTGGTATGGCCGCTATGAAACAACTTTATGGGCAAATGTAGAAGCTAGGTCTGTTGGGATGAGGTAGGCGAAGGGAGTTAGTAGGTCAGGAAATTGTCAGTGACTTGTGATAAATTGAGTTATAAGGGATGTTGAAAATTGCACAAAATCGATAGAAAAGTTATCGCGGATAATCGCGTAGGGACTGAGTTCGAATTAGGGGATATGGGTATTTTTGAGGATTTCCCAGTGGAAGGGCGTACTAAGATTTGGGAAACGTGGAAGAGTTTGAGTCCGCGGTATATTGGATATCTGAGTTGTTGAGAGGATTGGGAGGTGGCATATCGATTGGAGTTGCCATCGGAGCCTCTGATCGCATTCACGATGTTTTCCGTGTTTCTATGCTCATGATATATGCGGACCACTTCACGTGTATTGTGAGCAACCGGTGGAAATACGGGAGAATTTGACATCTGAAGAGGAACGGTCTGGGATCCGGCCAGGCGAGGCAAAGTTACAGCATGAGACTATTCGTGGGTGAAGGTATTTGAGGGAGTCATCTGGGCAGGAAGCTACATGGAGCGTGAGGGAGCGGATGAGAGGCATTATTCCCATCTCTTTGATGCGGTACGAGATGTTTTAATTTTCGAGGGACCGAAATTTTTTTTTTTTTATAAGGAGGGGTGATTGTAAAACCCTGACCTTATTGAATGTTATAATTATAGTTTTGAATGATTAGAGGTCGATGATAAAGCGGGTAGATTAGAATTTAGAGCGCTCGGGATGTCATTTGGGCGTAAAGTGAAATTTTTCGAAATTTTCACGGATGCCACTGAGAATAGTGATTTCCCTTTATTATATCAGGATGGAGGGTTCTGAAAAGGAATTTTTAAGAAATTTCGAGTTCCTATGACTTTGTTGATATTTGAAAGGAGTGGAGATTTAAGTGAATAGTGATTTCGATTTGGGAATTTGGAGCTACTTGAGAAGTTTTTTTTTTTCGGAAGTGCCAAGGGGCGAGAAAATCACGAAAATGTCGGAAATAATCATAGAGTCCTAGCAGCGAAGCGAGGTGAAAGCGAGTCCGTTTGAGATAGTTTCCGGGGCGTCAGTAATTCGGATAATGTCGCTATTGTCAAGTTCCAGATTTTAATGATTTTAAAGTGATTCGGTGATTTGAACTGGAATCCAATGTGAGATTTAATTAGAATATTTCATGGTCAATTTGAAGTTTAGACGACTATAGAATATTTTTGACATTTAATCGGTATAAAAGCAGTATAAGGTGAAACTAAGATAAAATCTGCTATAAAGGAGATATTTTCTTGTGATTGCCAATTAAAACCTTTCTTAATGGCTAAGTTATGATTAAAATATCATGAGAATGGACCAATGAGATTCTTGGGCACAAGAGCCAATCAAAATTTTTTAAAGGCTAGAGATTCAGGGTTAGTGACTCATGAGAATGGACCGATAAGAGTTCTTTGGTTCAAGAGCGATTTTGGAAGTTGTGGTCAGCTAAATTTAGATTAAATTGTGCTCAAAGAGGAGAGCACGGCTATGAGGAAGGAAAGGGAGAAGAAAGAAGAAAGAAAGGAAGAAGAAAGGGAAGAAAATTGTGGAGCGAGGTGGGAGATGTGATTTTCTTCTCGCCCCGAGGCTCTCAGTGATCTCAGTGGTAGGAGAAAAGCCAAGGAAAACTCAAGAAACAAGTAAGTTTCTAATGGTGGGAAAGTTGGACTTTTATGTTTTTCATACTTAATGCCTTGATTTTCTTGTATGGATGTTAGATTTGTGGTATTTAAGGGTGAATCATGATGATTTTGATATAAAAGGAGAAAGAAATGGATTAGGTTAGGGTTTGAAAAATAAAGTGAGTGATTGGTTAGGGTTTGATAGTGCAAATTGTATGACATGTTGAAATTGGTTAGGGATTAGTGAAATTGAGGTATAAGGCATTATGGATATGCATGTGATTCATAGTGATTGTACAGAATTTCGGGACGAAATTCATTTTAAGGAGGAGAGAATGTAAAACCCGGGAAAATTCAAATTTTTTGAAAAAGGGTAAAATGGTAATTTCAGTCAAAATCCAAAAATTTTTCTAGATCTCGGATGATGAAACGAACTTCATTGTTGGAATCGTCTCTCAAAATCTAACTCTGTGGTCGAATTTGGTCGAATTTGAAATGATGACACATGTGTCGGGTGCGTAGCAGCTTGTGAAAAGACATGTGATGTGATAAAGTCCTTTCTTACGTGTGCCCATGTGACACATGTTGCATGATTAGTGAGATGATGGAAATGAATGACTTAGATTAAACCAAGTGTCAAAATCCAAAACTTAAAGGGACATGGATGGAATTATTGGAAAGTTAAATGAATAAGACAAATTAGGAATAGTTTTCTTCTCCAAAAATTGGAGAAAACGTGCAGTGAGTTGGGTTTTGAGATTCTAGAGAGAGAAAGAGTGAATTATCTCTAGATTTCCTAGCGTTCGGACCGTTGGTTCTCGACGAAGTAAGAAGCAAAGTCGATCTACGCGGCGAGGGCTACGCGTGGACACCGATTTGGTGGAGTTCCGAAAACTCCAAGAGATAGGGGTCTTCTCCTACTTGTGTTATTCTTTGGCTAAGAACCATGTGAATGGTTAGGGATATTCTGAGGCTTGATTTAGCCGTAATTTATGTCTCAAAACATTTGAGCCCAGAGGTGGAAAATGCTGTGTGTGACGTGAAGCAGTGCTAACCCGGGTTTCTACATTCACGTGATTTAATGTGATTTTACATTGGTGATTCAAAATGGTGCTTTGATTGTTATTAGCCCATGAGCTAATTTTGGTGTTATTGATTGTGAATTGAATAACGCCCAGATTATGTGAATTTAATTATGTTAATATACACATGAAAAATATATTAGCATGAATATTTTGGAATTGGCATGTCATTCAGTATCTTGCTGAGGCTTCCCTAGAATATTAGAGTGTGAGTGCATGACATGAAGAAAACAAAAGCAAAAATGTTTGTGAAAAGGAATTTTGACGGAAGATTTTCCGGAGAATTGTGTTCCCAGGAGGGTGTCCAACAATTCACATCGGAGGGCCCTTGAATTGTTTGAAGGGTTATCAAGCAGTTCGCCTCGAGAGGGTTGTCGATAAATTTCTGAGAAACTAGGTAGTAAGTTTTCGAGAACAAAAAGCTTTTGTTTTGAAAACTGTATTTTTACTCGCATTTGGCTTAGGCATGTGTGAGGGATTCGATGAGGACTCGAGGCATAGGATTGGGCATGTAGACATTCAAGTAGGATCATGTATTTACTTGAGTGTGATTGTTTTCCATGACATGTGCACTTAGGTGGGGAGTAACCCACGTAAGAAATTATCACTACTGGGCTTTGCTCACCTTGTCGAGGGTCACTATTTCAGGTACAGGGAGTGTACAGGAGGACGGCGCTCACTAGAGGCCGCGTTTTAGAAGAAAGCTGGGTTGTGGCTTTAGTATTCGTTTTGTAGAACATGTATTAAAACTTTAAATTTTGATATATGTTTTAGTTAAGAGTATTGTAATAACTCTTGAACTATTGGTATATAGTTAATGTAATTTTTTTGAGTATTGATGCATGGGCCCGATTGGCCATTTTACTCGCGCTGGACTCGATGTGGTGATTGATGATTGTTAGGACAAGTTTTGTACCTTTGGTTGAAACTCCGTGCAGAAAGGAGACTCTTGATTTTACCGTGAGTGGTGTCGGAGTTGCAGGCATCCATGAGTATTCCGCGGGTTGACAGGTTGTCAACGGACCCCCGGGAAATGGGGCGTCACAGCTTGGTATCAGAGCTAAGGTAAACGATTACCTTGGGAGCTCGGTTGGTGTGTTTATAAGTATGGTTCTGATACCAGCTTCATAGCTTGGTATTAGAGCTAAGGTAAATGATTACCTTGGGAGCTCGGTGGGTGTATTTATAAGTTTAGTCCTGATACCAGCTTCACGGCAGGTATCGAGGAGCTTATATCTGAATACTGAAGCTCGATGGAAATGGGTTAGATCATGCATCCATTATTACCACATTTGATGAATGGTGTATAACATGTATGTTGCTTCTTGATTGTTGTGTACTTGTATGCTTGGTGAATAACATAGGAATGTGGAAGTAGGGTTGAGAAAACATAACCTAGTTTGAGGTTTGAGGTTGAGGAATTTTGGGCGCAATGATTGAGTCGCCGAAAAAAAAAAAAAAATTTATGGGCCAGTAGTTCAGTTTCAGATATCATTGATTGTATTGTGAGTGCGGAAAAATTTTCTGATTTTACCTGAAAATAATCTCAAAATGAAATTCTTAAAATTTTTTGAGTTGTATGAATTGCAGTGGTCTAGGCTGCATTTTAGAGTAGTAGGGAGGCTAGTAGGAGAATCAAAAAGAGAAAGAAAAAAAAAGGAAAAGTTCAGCTGGGCTGAATGGAGCTCTTGCCCATTTCGTGAGTCACAATCTGTGGCTGTATTGTAGTACTGATAAATTTGTGGGCTGGCTGACTAAGTAGGCACACCGCGGGCTGAACGGGCCGCGGGCACAGCTAGGAGAGAGCCTTGGCTCACGAATTTGAGCATGCCACGATATTCTTGGCGTACTGTGTGACATCGTAGAGGCTTGCGACCTGACGATGCGCGGGTGGCCGACCTGGCGGCGGCCACGGCTTGTGACACGGCATGACACGGCTGGTGAGTGCTGCGACCTGGCCAGTGGAAGGAGGCGCGATACGGGGCGGGGGCTGCGACCGCGGTGCCTGAGTCGCCATGACACGATCGGCTTAGCGCGCAACGTGCACACAGCCTGGGCCATGGGTGTGTGTACACTGTGCACTTGACCTAGTCTTGACTCAGTGCATGAGTCACTGTTTGGGACACTGTTCATGAGCACTATTCACGAGGTTTTCAAAAAAATAAAAAAAAAATAAAAAAAAAATAAAATGAAATAAAATAAAATAATTTTTTTTTGTTGAACATGATTTAATATATGAACTTATTGTCTTGCATTACCTATGAATGCATAGACATTGTGTATGAAATGTTTTTAGTGCTTAAATAGTGTCTCGAGGCTGTGTTTACACCTTATAGATACTGCATTGAATCTTAACTTGCCATTTGACATGTGTGAAGTGGCTAGTAGAGAGGCCGAAAGACATAAGGTGTCATGCAGGTGCTAGCTAAGTACATGTATTTGACGTGAGCCTTCATTTGTAAGGTTGTGGTCTTGCCATTGCGAGCTAGTAGCGGGTAGCGGGAGATCGGAGTGTAACCTCCCGGAGGTTGAGGCACATCATCCTCCGACATTCACGGGGAGGAATGGGTGGTGGTGGGCCAAATTAGTTCATGCAAGTCGAGAAGGGTGTTGGAGCTGGAGTTCCTCAGGCAGTAGGGATCGGACTAGTGCATTCCATTAGAGGGTGAGAACTTAGAGTATGAGGTGGGTGGGCAAAGACCTCTAGAGATCTAGAAGGCAATGACTTGGGCGAGGAGTTCCATGATCTTTTCTTGGGCAAATATTTTTCGAGGATACTACCGTCTGCAGGCTCAGGAGTTCCTAATTTGGAAACGGGTGGTAGTATGATGATCATATATTCTAGATTCAGGGCTGTACTTTGCTAATCTTCGTGTGGCTGGATAAAGGCAAAGTCGGGAGATTCGAGAATGAAGTGAGGTTATCCATTTGGTAGTTAGTGGACTTCGCACATGGGACATGGACTGCATGGTTGGGGTGATACCGACCATGCAGAGAGAGATAGAGGATGCTCGGAGCACTTGGGATCGCGGGTGTTAGTAGCGAGAGGAAGGAGAGTCGGTCTTGCTTCGTTCGAAAGAAGAAATAAAAAAGGCTTCTAGCTCCGTGGTTCAAGGCCAAGGCCATCAGGACCGGGCGGATTGGGTTGTCGAGTTTGGGCGAGATGGTGTCTTTACCATTACCGGCATCCAGGACATATCAAGAGAGTTGCCCCCCAGAGACGGGGATCCTGGGTTCAGAGACAACAGTCTCAATCGGTGGGACGGGAGAGGATACAATATATTCCTCCACGACCCGATGCAGGCGGAAGGAGCGTTTCGGTCTCGGGAGAATTTGAGAGCAGCGCCTCCAGTCTGAAGCCCCGGTACAGAGGCTGGACTATCCAGCGGGAGGTGACCATACGGTACTTTAGGGGTTCGGGGGGCGTGTTACGCCATCACACCCACCATTTGGTGGCGGGATGATCTGGGTTATCAGGAGTGCGTTTTTTGCTGTATCTACTTTAGCCGGCCCGAGAGTGTTACTTGATTTTGGTGCTTCACATTCATTCATTGCTGCATCAGTTGTGATAGAGGTTGAGGCCTTGGAGGAGCACTTATATGTGAGTTCTCACGAGGATTGAATGAGATTGGGTTGATATCATCATGGTTGTGGGTTAAAGATCTAGGGATTCTACTCACAGTGGACGAAAGTCGTGGACATGTGAATTCAGGCGTCATCTAAGGATGGATTGGGCGACAACACATGGTCGGTTATCGTTGGCGTGGCGTGGGAGGACACCACCTACACGCGGGACCCAGACCTGCGTGTTATATTTCGGGAGACCAAGCATGATATTTTGCCCAGGACGATGTACGAGTCAGGTGTCATGGACGAGTTAGCGGAGGTTGGTTGTGACCTTACCTTAGAGACGAGGTGAGACGGAGACTTAGATCTACCTTGAGTAGTCTGCGAGTACGAGGATGTTTTCGAATGAGCTACCAGGATTGCCTCCGTAGAGGGTTGTAGACTTGATTATCAAGTTACCCACGGTACTACGCCCGTCTTTATTACGCCGCGCCAGGATGACACGGTTGAGTTGTAAGAACTCAAAGTCGGCTAAAGACTCTTGAGACAAGGGTTCATTAGACCGAGCACTTCACCGCCGCGCTCGATTCTATTTGCAAAGAAGAAGGACCCAAGACCCTTGAGCACATGCATTGATTACGAGGCGAGTTGAACAAGGTTACGATAAAGTCGATACCCGTTCGCTAGAGGATTGATGACTTGTTTGATCAGTTGAGAGGAGCGAGTCTACTTGAGATAGATCTTCGCCTTTGGTTACCATCGGCTCAAGGTTAGGAGGCGGATATCCCTAAGACAACATTTAGAATGGCGTTATAGGCACGGGTTTGATGATGCCCTTTGGATTGATGAATGTTGCGGCTGACATTCATGGACCTCATGCATAGGGTATTCAACCTAATCTGATCAGTTTATTAAGTGATCTTGGATGACATTTTGATCTACTCCCGGTCGAGTAGGAGCATTTGTATCTTGAGGATTGTTTACGAGTTCTTGAGATCATCAGCTGTCACCTTGATTCGGTAAGTCGCGAGTTTGAGCTTGCGGGGTGAGATTTTACCGGACAGTGGTGTCGGCTGTCGAGCGTCGATTGGACCTAGAGAAGGTCGAGGCCGTGATGAGTTGGGAGAGGCCGAAGTCGGTCTTCGAGATACATAGTTTCTTGGGATTGGCTGGGTACTATAGGAGATTCATTGAGGATTTCTCGATTAAGCGACTTTATGTGAGATTGACCCAGGAAGGAGGTCGGGTTTGAAGTTGGGATGACCGATGCGGGGAGGCATTCCGGGAGTTGAAGGGGAGACACTACAGCTCTATCTTGATGGTCGGACGGGGGACGAGGGTACGTAATTGTATTGATGCCTCGGCGTTTGGGATGTGTTTTGATGCGATCAGAGGGTAGTAACTATGGTTCTCGTGGAGTTGAAGAATCATGAACAGAATTACACCACACACGACATAGAGTTGGCGGTTGTAGTCTTCGCCTTGAAGATTTGGTGCCACTATTTATATGGAAAACAGTTTGAGGTATTTTTCGGACCACAAAGTGCGAGTATATTTTTTCCACTTGTGATGCTGGGACCTCAAATGTAGGCCAGCCTTGATGGATGGAGTTCCTAGAGGATTATGACTTCACTTTGCATTGGCATCTGGTAAAGGCAAATGTGGTGGGCCATTTGATGTGCTTTCGGTCGGAAGTCACGGGAGCGATGGGGATGTATAATACAAGGGAATGGTGGATGCTTGAGGCGTGGGACCGGTTTGAAATTTCTGATCTGTGGCCGGACTCAAGAGTACGTTAGGAGTTTAAGTAGCTACACCGTCTCACATTGAGTAAGTGTGGTCGAGTCTCGGGGGCAGGGCGCGGAGATAGTGTCCATCGAGGGTGGAGTGCGATCGGAGTCTGAATGTGAAATTTGGACCATCTTTGTGGAGTAGAGGGGCGGGCCGTGGTTCCTAGTTGGCCGATTTGAGAGAGGGATTCTCGAGGTTTCTTTGCTCGATTGCAGTGCATCAGTGTATGAAGATGTACCGGGATCTTGTAGCCAGTGTGCTTGGAGCGGAATGAAGAGAACCGTAGGGGGACTTTGGGTGACGATGTCTCACGTGTCGGAATTAAGGTTGAGCACCGAAGCGGCGAGGTCTACTTGGCCATTGTAGGTGGGCGAGGTGGAAGTGGGAGCCTTGCACGTCACAATGGATTTGTGACCCACTTTCCACGGACCTTGCGCGAGAGACATGATCTTTGTATGGGTGATAGTGGACTGGCTCATGAAGTCGGCACATTTTCTAGCCGTGCGGATGACTTCACATTGGAGAGATTACGGGTTGGCACATTGAGAGATAGTAGTCTACATGGAGTGCCGGTATCCATAGTGTCGGATAGAGACCGAGTTTACGGGCGCACTTTTGGAAGAGCTTCAGGCTATGTGCGCCAGTGACCGTAATTACAACTCTCTTTGAAATAGTTATCAGTCGAGGGGACTACTCCCAGGTGTTGAAAG
Source organism: Tetrastigma voinierianum (assembly GCA_016808115.1). Classification (NCBI taxonomy): domain Eukaryota; kingdom Viridiplantae; phylum Streptophyta; class Magnoliopsida; order Vitales; family Vitaceae; genus Tetrastigma; species Tetrastigma voinierianum. Next base: position 2,302,474 of record JAEQBH010001219.1, read on the forward strand.
GACATGCTGCCAGGCATCGTCTGGATCATAGGGTAGGCTGGGAAAGACACTTGCCCTTAGTGGAATTTGCCTGCAACAACGGTTATCGGGTGAGTATACGAGATGGCACCGCATATGAGGCATTATATAGGGAGGCCATCGAATCCGCAGATATGTTGGACAGTGGGAGAGAGCTCCGTCACGGGTCTTAATCGATTAGAAACACCTCCAAGAAGGTGAGCGATGCGGCAATGTCTTCTCACGACTCGGGCGGGGTAGAAGAGCTATGCGATGTGCGACGTCGGCCCTTAGAAGTTCGGGTTGGAATCGTCTTCTTGGAAGGTGATGAAAGGAGTGGTCGGGTTCGCGACGTGGCAAGCTATCGCCGGAGTTCAGTGGGCCGCCAGATGCTCGAGAGGGTAGGCACCTGGCGTGCGGGTTGGCTTTGCAGCGACATGTCAATTATTGCACGGGTATTTCATGTCTCGTGCTCAGGATGCGCTCCAGTCCATTTCATGTAGTGGATTAGGGAGAGATTGAGGTTGACACGGATGAGACCTTCGATGAGGGACCAGTGTGCATTAAGGATAGTTGGGAGCAGGTTTGCGACCTGAGACCGTGAGGCTAGTGAGGTGCTATGGCGACAACGTGAGTGGAGGAGTCAACGTGGGAGCGCGAGGACACGATGCGAGCCACCTATCCTTTCTTGTTTAGGGATGAAGTTACGTGGTTTAGTCGTTTAATACTTAAATGACTAGTTTACATGCATGGTATAATGCATGGTGCATATGCATGTGATTCATAGTGATTGTACAGAATTTCGGGACGAAATTCATTTTAAGGAGGAGAGAATGTAAAACCCGGGAAAATTCAAATTTTTTGAAAAAGGGTAAAATGGTAATTTCAGTCAAAATCCAAAAATTTTTCTAGATCTCCCCGGATGATGAAGCGAACTTCATTATTGGAATCGTCTCTTTCAATCTAAATTCTGCATTGATTTCGTGTTTAGTAGGTGACACGTGTGTCGGGTCTTGCGTAAAGCGGCTTGTGAAAGACATGTGATGTGACCGTCGCCCTACTACATGTGCCCATGCGATACATGTTGCATGATTAGTGAGATGATGGAAATGAATGAGCTTATATTAAACGAGTGTCAAAATCAAAACTTAAAGGGGCGTGGATTGGAATTATTGGAAAGTTAAATGAATAAGACAAATTAGGAATAGTTTTCTTCTCGAAAATTGGAAAGCGTCAGTGATTGGGTTTGAGATTCTAGAGAGAGAAAGAGTGAATTATCTCTAGATTTCCTAGCGTTGATTTGTTGGTTCTCGACAGTAAGGCGAAAGTCGTCTACCTTGAGAAATTTACGCGTGGACACCGATTTGGTGATTAGAAAACTCAAGAGATGAGGATCTTCTCCCTACTTGTATGTATTCTTTGGCTAAGAACCATGTGAATGATTTGGGGATGTCCCCGAGGCTTGATTGCGTGTTTAATCTGAAACATTTTGAACCAAGTGGAGAAAATCCACGTGTGTGGCGTGAAGCGATTGCCAACTTGAGGTTTCTCTGTTCCACGTGATTTTGTTGTGTGATTTTGTTTGTTGAGGTGATTCAAAATGAATTCGCCCGGATTGTTATTAGCCCACATGTGAGCTAATTTTGGTGTTATTGATTGTGAATTAGATAACATGAATTATGTGAATTTAATTATATTAATATACATGAAAAATATATTAAGCATGAATATTTTGGAATTGGCATAATGCATTTATATACCTTTATTTTCCCCCAGAATATTAGGTGAGTGCATGACATGAAAGAAAACAAAAACGAAAATGTTTGTGAAGAATTTCGAAGGGAAGATTTTAGGAGAATTGTGTTGGGAGTTGTCGACAATTCCGCATTCGGAGGGCCCATGAATTGTTTCGGAGGGTTATCAAACGGTCGCCTCGGAGGGTTGTCTAATAAATTTCACAGAAACTACGGTAGTAAAGTTTTCAAGAACAAAAAGCTTGTTTGAAAGCCATGTATTTTACTCGCATTTGACTTAGGCATGTGTGAGGGAGTTGATGAGGACTCAAGACATGGGATTGGGCATGTAGACATTCAAGTAGGATTATGTATTTACTTGAGTGTGATTGTTTTCCATGACATGTGCACTTAGGTGGGGAGTAACCCACATAGGAAATTATCACTACTGGGCTTTGCTCACCTTGTCGATGGATCACTATTTCTGTGCACAGAGTGTATAGAGACGACGCCACTAGAGTCGCGCTTTGTAAAGAAAAAGTCGAAGGTAGCTTTAGTATTCGTTTTAGTGAACACATTAAAACTTTAAATTTTGATATATGTTTCGTTAAGAGTATCAGAATAACTCCCTCGAACTATTGGTATATAGTTGATGTAATTTTGTGAGTATTAGATGATGGGCCCAAGTGACCATTTTTACCCACATGGACCCCGTATGGTTGTTGTTAATTATTGGGACAGGCTCGTACCTTGCAGAGCCCCGTGCAAGTGGAGACTCGCCCGATTGTGAGTGGTGCCTGCTACCCCGGATGATCCACAGTATTCTCGTAGGCTGACTCCGGTTGTTAAATAAACCTCCCAGAAATGGGGCCACATTGACGCTTGTCAGTCATTTTATGATTTTAAAATATTTTGACCAAATGAATGACAAAATAATGTTTTTCTTTCTTTTGAATCATTCGTCATTGAAATGCTTCAAATCATTGTAATCTGATTATGCATTTATGATCCTCGTTGTATTAATTCAGCATTGCATATTATAAGTCTCTTTTTGAAACATTTGAGTTATGATTTTGATTAGTAGCAGCTGATTATGTACGATTTATGCATCCCCTTGGTGCGTTAATTCAGTATGATTGTTGGGCTATGTAAATCTATCGGCAGAGCATTTTGAGTTTTCGAATTATGTCATTCAAGTGGGAGAATGTTAGATTCATTTATTAATTATGGACTAAGTATAATCATATTACAATTTTAATTGTATAATTCTGTATGTCAATTATGGGGCATTTATGGGATGGTTTAATATTAACTGGCTATGGGCTAATGGTTTTATCTTCTCCCTTGCTTTGGTAAGCCCATTAGACCAAAACCCATTTGTTCCCTTGTGCTCTATAAATATAAGTAAATAGAGCCCTAGAATTTGACAAGGGTTTGGTAGAACACACTTTGGGGAGAAGGAAAGAACTATCTTCAACTCTAGCCTTTCTTTGATTTCATCCCTTACAGATTTGGAAGACTAATGGTAGCCAACAATTCTAGATCCATGCCAAGTATGTTTTCTACCTAGTACGAATTAATATGCTTCTTTGTTCAATAAAGTTATTATTTTATAATGCATTTGTTGGGTCTTTTGATTATTGATCATTATTTTTAGGCTCAATAAATACTATTGATTTTACAAAATAATTTAGCAAATAATGCATTCCTCAATGGTCAACTCACTAAGGAAGTCTACATGTTCCGGGGTCCCCAGGGTTTACACGATCTAGATTTTTCGAATCATGTTTGTCGCTTGCAAAAGGCTATTTATGGGCTCAAGCAAGCTATTTGACCGTGGTACCAAGAGTTACATGATTTTTTACTTTCTTTGGGTTTCACTATATCACGGGAGGACACATCTTTATTTATCTATTCTCAGGGAGACACCTTGATTTATTTTTTGGTGTATGTTGACGATCTCATCATCACAGGCAATGATGATTCGGGTGGCGTACTCATACACCACTACCACTCAACCCTTTCTCCACCATGATCTTATGACACCCTTTTCTTTGTGAGCTGAGGTAATTCACGACACCAATGGGTTCTTTCTCACTCAGCAAAAATATATAGTCAATCTTCTTCCCAAGCACAAAATGCTTGATTCAAAGCCTGTTTCCACTCCCTTAGCTATGGGTACTTCCTTGACTATTCATTATGGTACTTCTCCGGTATATGCTACTATGTAAAGTCGAGTAGTTGGATGTCTTCAACATCTTCGGATGACATGTCCTGACATTTCATTTGTTGTTAACAAGCTCTCACAATTTATGCATTCTCCTTTTGAGAACTATTAGGGGCTGTCAAACGCATGCTTCGGTATTTGAATGGTACTTTGGCCTTTACGATTCGATTTCTCGCCTCATCTCCATAAAATCTTTATGGTTTTTCCGATGTGGATTGGGCAGGTAATCCTAATGATCGTACATCAATGGGTGCTTTTGTGTTATTCTTAGGTGCTAATCCAATCTTGTGAAGTTTGACTAAACAATGTACCATTGCTCGCTCCTCAACTAAAGCTGAATATAGGACCATTGCTTCAACAACAACATAATTCCAATGGGTAAAGCCCCTTCTCATTGAGCTTAGCACGCCTATCTCCAATACACCTACTCTGTATTCATACAATCTAGGCGCTATATATCTCTTTGGCAACTCGGTTTTTCACTCACGTATGAAGCATCTTTTTGTGGACTACCATTTTGTTCGTGACCTTGTGCAATTGATTGATCTTCGAGTTGTTCATATCCCTGTTGATGATCTAGAAGATGCCCTCACCAAGTCACTTTTGCGACCACAATTGTTTGAGTTATGTAACAAGATTGGTGTTTCTTCGAGCACACCATCTTGAGGGAGCGTATTAGAGTATTATCATTATTTAAGTAGATTCATTTTCTTAGTTTCCTATTCCCGTTTAATTGCGTAGTTTCCTTCTTAGTTTGGTATTCCTGTTTAATTACCTTTTCTCTTCTTCCCCTGTTATAGTATTTATACCACAATAATTATCAATATCAAATAACAAAAGTTAACTCCTCAATAAAAAGTTCATGATTTTTTTTACTATCATCATTACGAGTAGTTTATTTTAAGAATAATTCTATCAAAGTTTTTTCAATATTTATTTTTAAAAAATGATTTTTTTTAAAGTAAAATTTGAAGATAAATCGTAACACTTCATTATTTAAAAATTTTAATGTGAGAATACCAAGAAGGGATTTATAAAGATATTTATGTTAAATGTTGCTTGAAAATAGTAAAGTTACAGTATTTATTTCAGTCATTAAAACTTGTTTTGGTTTTTATCTAATCCATTTTTAAATTGAATAATCATTTCTTTTACACCTTTACCTAATAATTATTAATTTAAGATACATACTTTTTCGGTTTTTAAAATAATTCTGGGTTCACAAAAGTGTAAATTTTATGCGTTAACATTCATCAGTGTAAATTCTTAAAATGGAATTTATAAATAATTTAACAAAGCCAATTCATAGAATATACTAAACTACTAACGAAAATTAAAAATTTTAGAAGTGCTACAAAATAAATCTAAATAATATAAACTTCTTACATCATTATTTAAAAAAATTTAATGTGAGAAGCAATTAAGAAGTGATTTACAAAGATATTTATGTTAAATGTTGCTGGAACAGTAAAGTTACGGTATTTATTTCAGTAATTAAAACTCAGTGCTGGTTGTTATCTGACTTAGTTTTTAAATCACAATCATTTCTTTTACACCTTTAACTAATAATTATTACTTTTAACATATATTAATTTTATTATTTTTTAAAATATAATTCTAGATTAATTATAAAAGTGTAAATTCTTAAATGACATTTAGAAATATTTTAACAAAGCAAAATTCATTGAATATAATAATGAGTAAAGTTATTAAAAATAAAAATTAAATTTTAAAATTTTAAAATGCTACAGCACTTCAAATAATATAAAATTACATAATCATATCTAAATTGAAATTAAGGGTGTCATTGTTTACAATTTTTGAAAACAGTTTTTGTTTTTTAAAAACAAGGAAAGCACAAATAACACGTTTGGTTCATAGTTTTTTTTATTCTGAAAAATACAAAAAAATTAATAAAAACACTAAATTTAGATAATAATAACTGTTTTCAGATAACACTAAAATTGTGTTTTTTGTATTTTAAAAAACTCTGTTAAATAATAGGTTTAAAAAACATGAACCAAACATACCCTAATTTTTTTTTGCCAAACCTATTAATTCATTTTTAGATTCTTCTAGAAGTTAATTTATTTTCAAAATCCTCATGGATTGCATTGCAATGACTACACAAAGGACCAAATCTCTAAATTAAAAGCCTAATTTTCTCCCCTCTCTATAAATAGAGACTTTGGAAAACATGTTATTTCTTTGCTCACTTTCTTGCTTACTTCCCTTGTGCTAAAGAAAGAGAAATTTAGGTTTTCACTATTATCAATCTCAGCAGTAAAACCCTTAAATGTCAAATTTCTCATCTGCTGAGTGGGAAGCAATTCTAGATCAGCAAGGAAGCAGTGTTCCAGTTCCAGTCTCTTCCAATGCCGCACCACAGGCCTGGAAAACCATCTCCAAACTATAACTTCGTGGAGCAGTTGATCAAGGAAATTGAGAATCCATTGACACGAGAACATGCTCTATTTGCTTTATCAAGGGTATATATAAAAAATGAAAAAAAATAAAATATTTTTCTTCTGTAATATGTTTGGTTGGTAAGAAAATTTGGGAAAATGGAAGGGGATCAAGGTTTTCCTTTCTTATTATTTCCAATCAACCAAGAGGGTTAATGGATTTTGTTATGTAATGATCTTTGCTTGATTAAAGTTTTTGCACATGGGTTTGGAAAGATTTGGTATTGGATTAAAGATACATGGGGCTAGGGTTGGATTCAGATCTTCTTGCTTTGCTAGGAAAATGCTTGTTTTGTATTGTGGTGTTTGTGCATTTTTCAATGGAACTAAATTTTCATTAAAAATATTTCTTTTCAAATTAACCTAGATCTTTTTAGTTTGAAATCTGTGGGTTTTTAACCCTACCTCACAATGATTCATATTTTAGTGTGTTTGATGGGAAGAAAACATCCTCACTTTGAAATATAGTGTTTTAATCCTACGTCATAGTACTTCATATCTGTAATGTGTTTTTAGTGGAAAGAAATAATTGAAGATTTTATCTTACTGTGTTGTTTGACTTTCATGTTAATTTTTATACAAATTCCATCCTCTCTTTAAGAACAATGATTTTTTGAAATCTTATGGCTTCAATTTCATTTGTGGTTATTGTTCTACTTACTCCTATTCAAGAATAATTCATTTTTGTAAATTTAAACTTTATATAATGCTTAATATTTGTATAGTAAGAAAAGAAATGTCACATGAAGATTTAGGGTTGATAAACTAAGAGCTCATATAAGCAAGAATTTGTCAACTATGGTTTTTTCTTGCAAGTTTAATTACTGATTAAATGAAACTAAATAAATAAATAAATTATTTCCCATATGTGAATGAGAATACTAACAATGTGCATACAGAAGAAAGAGAAATTAATGTTGTGAAGTCATATTAGATAGAGTAAATGCGGGTGGGAGATTAAGTACTGTTAATTCCAATCCTTATTTGTATAAGGTATCTTATTTGTGAAAAATGAAGTAAGTTCATGTTTTAAACATGTATTGTTGTTCTTCCATTTGGAGCTGCTTTACATTATTAGTATGATTAAAACCTTTTTGTAATTTTAATTGCAAATTATTTTGGATGCTTTTTTCTCAAGATGTAGCCTCAATCGAAGACAATATCAAGGAAAACCATAAAAAATGTGAAATTTTAATCCATATAACTAAGGATAGAGAATATAACAATGTGACGCCCCGAACCCGGGGGTCCTGTTTGACCACCGTCAACCTGTGGAAAATCTGTGTGTCTCATATCATGAGACCCATACAAGAGTAAAATGACCCAATAGAGCCCATCATACATACTCATCCATACAGTTACAAAACCATACATTTTTATAGATCAAAGAGTTATTACATTTCTGACACAAAAATATATTAAAACCAGTCTGCTCTAATATATACACAAAACATGACCAAGACACATCCTGCTCGCCATAATCCCACTTTGCGAGCGCGCCCGTCAGACTGGCCTGCACTTGAAAGGGGGATCTCACGACCTGGGTGAGCTAAATGCCCGCAGTTGAATTTTCCCGCCACATTTCCCACCTAAGTGCTCTACAATGACACACCAAACATTCAAGTAAAACATACAAGTCCCTACTAAATATTCACATGTTATGGATGAGAATGGACTCACTCCATCCCCACATCTCGAACCCTCACCGACTTCAAGCATGCCTGCTGGGTGTGAAACACTCAGTTCAAAACAAAATGTTTTTGTTCTTGAAAACATAATACCAATTTCTGATAAAATTTTATTGGACAACCCTCCTAAGTGAATTGCTGGATAATTCTCCGAAATAGTCAGGGGTCATCCTCCGAGATGAACTGTTGGATAACTCTCCAAGGCAATTCTTCGTAATCTTTCCCATCAAAATTCATTTTGATAAACTATGTTTTTCATGCGTCATGTGCACTCATACCTATTGTTCTAGGTCGCTCTAGTGCATATGAAATGCAATATACCATATTTCACAATAATTCATGTTAATATTTCAGCATGCATATATTAATCGAAAATCATATTACAAATGATGTTATTCGTTCATAGTAATAACACCAAAATTTAGCCTCACATGGGCTTAATAAATTTCATCCGATACCCATTTTGAAACTAAATTTCAAAGGATCACACCAACAACACAATGTGTTATTCAACATAGCAATAACATATCAACACACAAGCAACACATGCAGTCCATGGTCAGTTTCGGGACTGTCTAAAACCATTCTAGGGATTTCCTTACTCAGTCCAAGTTTTGGAACCAAATGAACGACCATTCACGAACATCCCTAACCATTAAAATCGCTCTTAGCCAAAGAATAAATAAAGTAGGATGTCCACCCTCAGTCACCCAGTCCATGTCAACCAAACTGACTTTATTTGCAATCTAGGGACTAACTCGCCTCCTTGTCTCGCCGTGACTCACATGGACCGATCATCGTGGGAAATCTGTGGAGAAGGTAGACTCTCTCTCTAAAATCCTCTTCTTCTTTTCTCTCTCTTTTCCCCCATCCAATCCAGTTGGGAGAAGATAGTGGTCAACTTGGTGTCCTCTCACTTGCCAAGTGTCAAGCTCCCATTGGTTGACTTGGATTTCATTATCCTCTTATCCATCTACTATGGATTTCCTTCCAATGGCATGATGCCATGTGTCTCATGTGAGCCCCACTTGGCTCATATTTGACTCATTCTACTCATGACACGTGGCACCTCTTGAGTCACTCACAATGTGCCAAGTGTCCCGCACCACTCTCGGTGCTTCGAAAAATGTGAAATTTGATCGCCTCTAACTTCAACGTGCGCCTAGATTTCGCTGCATCGCATTCCACCGCCAGTTCCGTCATCCAAGCATCTAAAAATCCGTATTTTGATCGAAATTACCATTTTATAATTTTTTTTTAAAAAATAGAATTTTCTGGAGTCTTACAAACACAAAATTTACTCACGCATTTATCATAAAACTCTTATTTTTATTATGTGTTGTTGTTAATTTTGTTTCTATCTTAATTATATCCGTTAACTTATTGGAAGTTGTTAGTTGAACATCTTGCTTCCTTCTTCAGGCAAACTAGTAGGAAATTACAAACAATCTATTATTTGCCTTCTTATACCTTTGCAAGGCTAAAGATGCCACATATGTATTTCTCGTTGAATGTATCATTTGAAATCAAATTATCAATTTAAATTCACGTATGATGGGAAATAAGCAAACCCACATTATTATATTATCAAGAGACCTATTTTTGCATCTTCGACATATAACATGACATCCTTTTGGTTGATATATATATATATATATATATATATAGCATATATATATATATATATATATATATATATATATATTTGCTTTTTATATCATTGTACTAAACTATTTTTATATTTGTATACAGTTATATTTTTCATTAGGTCTCAAATCAAGGGATTTAATTTTCTCCTTTAATGATAAACATGCTAAAATTATTTTTGAATGAGTATATATAAAAACAATAATTCTATTTTTTTTCTCGACCTTGTGCACAAGTACAAATTGGCACCATTGTCATGGAACTCTAATGTACCATATATCTCACTCTTAGAGGTTTGACATTAATGCTTCTCTTTGCTCATGTATTTTTTAATTATAACGTTATTAAGCTCTATATTCTCTTATGCATGTAAATTTGTTTGTCCATTTATCTTTTATGTACTTGGTATATGTTTAAAATTAGGTTCATTTGATTTTATTTTCTGATAAGTTTGTTGACTTAGGTAAATTTCTCTCATATTGATTTTAAACTTTATTGGAAATTTTAGTTTTACTTTTTTCGGGAAAAAAATGCTACATAATTAATTAAGAATCAATTTTACTAATAGCTATATGTTATGGTTGTATATGACATTTTTCATGGATTGCAATATTTTATTTCTCATGATTGAGAACGTGTCATAATGAATATAATTGGAGCTATGAAGATCATGTTCATCTTTCTAGACTCCTACTGGTGGATACCAAGAATGGATCCTTCTTTTCACACAATTCTACTCACTCACTTCTACCCTTTTTCTCTCTTTACTTATTTAATCCAATTTGATATTGTTGATTTTAAATATGTATCAATGTAACTTAATATAATTTAGGTTGGTAACTATTTAATATTTCAGAAATAAATAACTGCGGTATCGCACATGTCATCTCCTGATCTTGTAGCAAGAGCAACTAACAATGTGTGCAATGCACTTGTTCTACTTCAGGTTGGTCATTGTTTTCATTCTTATATAATGTGCATGTGCATACATACACACACGCACATATAATGCATGCTCATTGTCTTGTACTTTAATTTTCTTTTTTTTCTTTTTTTTTTTACATCAATTTTTTCTTTATATTAATATTATTATTTTGACATTCAATTGTGATTTCATTTTTGTTACAAGGTGTCGCTTTTCATCCATACAAGGATGAATCTTATTAAAGGTAAATCAAACTTAATCCTTTCTTAAATATATCAAGTATAGTTGTGAAAGGTAAGGCGAATTAAGGCGTATATGCAGATTTCCTTTTTATGTAAGACGACTCCATTTTACACACACACACAATATAATAATACACACACACACACACACACACACACACATATATATATATATATATATATATATGTATATATATATATATATATATATATTAAATATAATCAAATATAAATAATCATTTATTATTATCAAATATCATCTGAATATCAATCCAATCAATAAAAACATAAACAATACCTCTAAGCATAAAATTCATAAACTTGTCAACAATCTAACAACCAAAAATCCAAAGTTTCTAAAAATCCATAGAAATTGTCAATAGAACATGTCAACATGCAAACACATATCCCTTGTCCAAATTCATAAAACATCCAAACAAAACACATTAAGATAACTAATTTCTTCACAACAACCGATCCTCATTCATCCTCCACATCCACATAATGATCATCATCATCATTGTAGCCTTCTTGATCCTCCTTATTTCCCCAATAATCCATTTTGTCATCTTCATCTATTAATGAAATAGAAGGCATGAGTCTAAAGCTTGAAGTTGTGTCATTCTCCCTTAATGATGGCAACATGCTTGAGCTTGCTCTAGCTCTAGTATCAAATCCAGGCTCCTTAGCTTTACTTGCTCTAGCAGCATCACCCCATGTCAAGTCAGCATCATCAAACACTAAATCATCATGTGCATCTACATGGTCATGAGAATCTTCATCATTCATTCTTCCTATCAACCACTCATTGCTCTCATCACCTTGCGGACGCCCTAATCCTCGGGGTGTCTCGACCACCCGCCACCTCGCTAATATTCCTCGTGGTCTCCATATCATGAGACATGTACATGAGCAAAAACGACCACTCTGAGCTCCATACATCAATACTCATAAAAAATACATCAACTATATTAAAATAGTTCAAGAGTGATGTAAGTTATTACATCACTCTTAACCAAACATATATCAAAATTTAGAGTTTTAATACATGTTATACAAAAAGAATACCAAAGCCACAATCAGACTTTCTTCTAAAACGCGGCTTCTAGTGAGCACCGTCCTCCTATACACTCCCTGTACCTGAAATAATGATCTCGATTGCAGGAGGAATGCTCGCAGTGATAATTTCACATGGGTTACTTCCTCACCTAAGTGCACATGTCAAAGTATCGTGTCAACGCACCTCAAGCAAATAAAGCACATGATCCTACTTGAATGCTCATACCCAATCCCATGTCTCGAGTCATCACCGACTTCACACATGCCTGCTCCAAATGTGCAAGAAAATACAGCCAAACAAAAGATTTTTATTTTGAAAACACACTACCGAAGTTTCTGCAGAAATATATCGACAACCGAGGTGAATTGTTGGGTAATTCTCAAACAAATATAGGTCCGCTCCTAGATGAACCTGTTAGACAACTCTCCAAGGCAATTCTTCGTAAAATCTTCCTTGAAATTCCTTTCACAATCGTTTTCATTTTTCTTTTATTTTATTTCATGTCATGAACTCACACCTACATCTAGGGTGCCCCGGTGCATATAGAATGCAATATGCCATTTCCAAAATATTCATGCTAATATATGTTACATGTATATATTACCAAAAATAATTCACATAATTCATGTTATTCAATTCACAATCAATAACACCAAAATTAGCTCACATGGGTTAATAACAATCCAAGCAATTCATTTTGAATCACCCAACAACACAAAAATCACACAACAAATCACGTGAACAGTGAAACCTTCAGGTCGGCACTGTTCACGCCCACACAAGTAGGGATTTCTTCACTCGGTTCAAAGGTTTCAGACTCGAAAATACGGCCATTCGTGCCCCAACAAAGCCCCTTATCCATAGTTTACTTAGCCAAAGAATAAACCAGAGAAAAGATCCTACCTTCTTTGGAGTTGTCGGAACTACACAAAATCGGTGCCCACGCGTAGCCTTTGCCATGTATAACAACTTTGCTTCTTGGCCCGAAGAGAACCGGCTGTCCGAACGCTGGGAAATCTAGAGAGAAGTCACTCTTTCTCTCTCTAAAATCTTATTCACACCCTCACTGCACGTTTTTTCTCCATTTGGAGAAGATGAAGACTATTTCTTTTTGTCTTATTCAATTAAACTTTTCAATAATTCCATCCGCTTTTAGCTTCTCGATTAATAATACCGCTTAATCTGTGCTCTATACATCTCCATCATCTCATTAATCACGCAACACGCTAAGTCACACTTTATATCGTAGTGATGCGACTTCATTACATCACATGTTTTCAATAAATAGCTTTACAAGACCCGACACCCAAGGTTCGAAAAATGTGAAATTCCAACTGTCTCGGAATTCGACGTGGTAGCTGGGATTTCTCGCACGATTCCAACGCGGTTCGCTCACATCATCCGCATTCGTAGTACTCGATTTTGGACCGAAATTGGCCATTTTATAAAACCCATTTAATAACAATTTAAAGGTCATTTAAAATGCCAAAAACCAAAATTGAAAAAGGTTACAAAACAAAAACTAAAAACCATTTAATAGCAATTTAAAGGCCATTTAAAATGCAAAAACAAAAACGGAAAATTAAATATAAAATTCATTCACACTTATTATAATTGATTTAAAAATCGTTACAAAACGTTTTAAAAATCCAACAGTTTCATCGTCCTCCTAATCCCCCCAAATTCCAAGTCTTTAAGTGTCTTTGTTTCCCGTGGCTTCGTCCATATGCGTCTCACAAACTCGCTCCTAAGTATAGAGTGTGTCTTCCTTGATTACTCACTAACTCAAAGGATCTTCTTCTGTTTTGACTTGTCCTCGCAAAAAGTTTGTCTTCCGTCACATAAAATCTGTCGAGTATATTTTCCCATTCCCTAAGTCTCCTAAAGTGTCCCCCTCCACGACTGATTCGTCCCCCTACCATCTCCGGCGACTCTCCATTACCAGCCTTGCCACCGTGCGCCTGCCCTACACCACCTCCCCGACCACCTCAACCCATGGTGCCGATCCCAACCCCGGCCACCTCGGCACTCATTACTCTGCCCACTCGTATCTTCTTTCCAACGACAACCCACGATCACCCTGCCCCACTGCCAAATTCCGCGGCACTGCTGGATTTGCCAATCCCCCAAATTCCAGCGGCAAGTCCGTTGGAATTACCTTCCCCGCCCTTGTCCATTGCTTCCTTATCATACCATAATACCTACCACATGAATACCCACTCCAAAAATTCCATCTTCAAGCCAAATCCAAAGTATGCACTAAGTACCAGGGTCCCGGATGACGTTGAACCTTCAACAGTCTCTCAAGCGTTGAAGAATCCTAAATGGGTTAAGACCATGCACGAAGAATACGAGGCTCTTCTTCATAACAACACATGGGTTCGTGTTCCACCGAATCCAAAACAGAATTTAGTGGGAAGTAAATGGGCATAATCCCGATGGTTCTATTTAAAGTTTTAAAGCAAGATTTGTTGCAAGAGGTTTCACCAACGACCCAGGGTTGATTTTCATGAGACTTTTAGCCCGACTATTAATCCAATAACTGATCGCACTATCCTTAGTCTAGCAATCAGTCGCTCTTGGGCTTTTCGCCAACTAGATGTTAATAATGTCAGATTAATTTATTAATTATGTCAATCCTAGCATTTATTTGATTTCATCCCTTATAGATTTGGGAGACTAATAGCAACCAACAATTCTATATCCATGCCAGGTATATTTCCTACCTAATACGAATTGATATGTTTTTTTGTTAAATAAAGTTATTATTTTGTAATATATTTATTGAGTCTTTTGATTATTGATCAATCGTTTTTATGCTTAATAAATGCTCTTGATTTTACAAAATAATTTAGCAATTGGTATCATAATCACTAAAGTTGTCAAATTTATTTTTCTGCGATTTATGGGTTCCATTCGTTTTGAAGCTATCAAATTTATTTTTCTGCGTTTTATGGGTTTCATTCATTTTTTTTGTTGTCGATCTCATCAGATCATGGCGCATGCCAGATCGACGCCGCACTTGAGATGAAGGTGGGGCATTTAGATCTAAGTTTCATACATTTTTATGCATATCCTTACGTCTTATCGGTTAAAGTTTTTACTGCTAGAAAAATTACGGTTCTCAGTTTAGAGGAATGCTGATAGTGTGAAACCCGGGAAAAACGTATTTTTTCTGAAAATGAGCGAATTGGTAATTCTTGCCGGGACGGTACAGATAAAACCCTAGATCTTTCTCTAGACCTCGGATGACGAAACGGATCATGCGGTTAGAATCATCTCGCGAAATCTAGTTGAACCAAACAAACTGCGTCAAATTCCGAGACTGTCGGTTTTGCACGCATTTCGAGACAAAACGGGCCAACCATGGGATGCCATGTGGCACTTGCATGGGAGACACTTGGCACATGGGTGGGCCAAGTGTCATGCCCTTAGGATTGCATGAGTTGGGTGGGGGCCAATGTCAGTTTTCACCTCATGCATGAGCATGAAAGTGGTTGAAATTGTGGCATGGAAAACACTTGGTCTTGAGTAGTGTCAAACAAATTGGTGTTAGGTGTGCTCCACCTAGGTCAAACCAACTTGGTAGTTGGAGGAGAGATTCCAAACAATTCGTAGACAAGAGGAGAAGAAAGAAAAGAGAGAAAGAAAGAAAGAAATAAATAAATAAATAAATAAAGAAAGAAAAGAAAACAAGAAGAAAGAAAGAAAGGAGAAAGGGAGGAGGAAGCTTTTCCTCCATTGTTTTCAGATTTTGGTGGATCAAGAACTGGTCCTACACACTTCAAGAGGTGAGGGATTCTTCTCCTTGGTTATTTCCTTGTCAGCTATGAAATGGTATTTGGTTGAGTTGATTTGTTATTACCTGAATGAATACCATGTAGAATTTTTCTGGAACTGATCTTGTTACTGCATGTAATATATGTGTTGTTTTTCTGGGTTTTAAGACTGAAAATCCAAGTTGGCTTGTTATTACTTGAATGAATGCCATGCGTAATTCTTCGAAACTAATTCGTTATTGCATGTTATTTATGTGCCGCTTTTCTCGGGTTTTAAGATTTGTGCAAACCAGTTACTTGTTATTACTTGAATGAATTCCATGCGTAAATTTCGGAACTAACTGCTATTGTATATGCCGCTTTTTCCTCGTTTTAAGACTGAAACTGTGCTGGCTTGTTATTACTTGAATGAATGTCATGCAGAATTTTCTCTGAACTAACTACCGGCATGTTATTGTATATGCTGTTTTTTTTTTTTTTGGGTTTTAAGACTGAAAATCTAGGTTAGTTTGTTATTACTTGAATGAATGCCATGTATTTTTTTTCTGGGTTTTAGACTGAAGAAAAAAAATCAGTTTGGAGTGTAATTACTTGCATGACTAACATGCAGAAATTTTCTGGATTTAGCTCTCGTTGTTTAGGTCATAACTTTTCTGTCTGAACTCCAATTCGGGTGTTCTTGGACTCTATGACAAGCTTATGGAGTCAAGAATCTAGCCATTAGACATTCAGTGGAAATAGGTGCTCACATCTGTGCTGAAAAACTGAGTGTTGTCAAGTGTACTAATTATATCATTATGGGTGTTTCAAATACATTAAGTTGTAATGTAAGAAGCCAACATGGTCATTTCTTGGCATGTAGCAGGCTGTATGACTGACATACTATGTCTCAGCCTGGGAATATGAATTATGGCATTAATTGTCTAAATAGTGGTTGGAATTATGTTAATACATGCTTGAATGATGTGTTGACATGAATGAACTGAATGATAGAAAAGATGTAGTGCATGCTTATGTGATGTACTGATTTGAATATGTGGAATATTAACATGACTGCATGTATGTTAAATATATGAAATGTTGTGTGCATTAGACATGAGTGTTCATAGCACACATAGTGTACAATGTAGAATGTCCATGTAGAGGTCTTCATACATTGGTCATGGGTTTGAGTGGCACAAATTGCATTGCATTTAAAAGTGTGAACACCACATTGGCATGAGAGTGTACATGGTATTGATTTGGCACTACGTTTGGTGTTGAATCGTGGGGCTTGGAATGGGACGAGTCAAATTGAGTTCCACAAGCAGTTAAACTAAAATGGAAAATGAATGTGTCGGGCGAGCAAGTGTGGGATTGATAGATACCCCCTCGTGAAAAGCCTCGAAAAACCCGGGTTAGACAAATGTATCCACCGTGAAAGCCCGAAAATGCCTGAGGGTGTAAGAGACCCGCTGGTGAGACCTCGAAAGTTCAGCTGCCCAAAAAGACACAAACTATTAACAAATATCACATAGACCACGGGCCAGAGACGTGGAGCCTGGACCTACCGTATTGATTCCCATTAGCACTTGCATCATGCCGCCCGAGGTTGACCCGTACATGGGGCATGTAGAGTGTCGTCCCATACAAGCATGTAGTTTTTTTCCATGATAATACAACATGTATGCACGGATTACTGGTTGGTTTGACTATGAAATGACTATTTTCATGTGCACCTAGCGGGGAGTAGCCCTTGCAGGATTTATCTCTACTGGCGGCAACCACCCCGCCGCGACCCCTTTCGCATAGGATGTGCATGTGCGGCCGGGCAGACGACGCTCCTTAGAGGCCGGGATTATGAAGCGGGCCGGACTGCGGGCCTTGATCTCGTTTTCAGGTATATATTGGGAATCCACCTAGTTTTAATATATGTTTTGTATTGTGAGCGATGTAATAACTCTTAGATTCCATAAAAATGTAATTTCATTCAGAACCAGACGGGACGGCGACGGACGCATTTTTCGGGGCCTTATCGTCATTTTACTCATGTGATGTCCTACGATACGAGACACACACTCGCGCGCGCGACTGTAGTCAACGGGACCCCCGGGTTTTGGGGCGTCACAGATCGGAAATATTTGGGGATATAAATATAGATCTTCATTGACTTGATTGGTAACAAAATAATAATAAAAAAAAATTATGATTGATTTGATCGTACAAGAACTAAATTTTTTATTTGTGTTTTTTGAGTTTATTACCGAAATAATTCATTTAAAAATAAAAATTATTAATTAGTTTGCCCTGCAAACTATTAACCGAAGTAAGGCGTAATGCTGCTATTACCAACAGCAGCAATAGAATTTCTCAAATGCCACTGTCGAGGACCACGGTAAATGATTTAAACAAATGCTGTTGTTATCAACGGCGGCAATAGGATTGCTCAAATGCCGCTGTCGGGGTCCACGGCAAATGATTTAAACAAATGCCACAGTTTGTGATGACGGGGATTGGGTCAAATGCCGCTGTCGGCAATTGAAGTTAATAAAAACACCTGGCCCATCTATGCTAGAACGGATCCTCTGTCGGCCCCATGTTTGCTAGCTTTCGGTGGTTTCAAATATGGAGGAGGGATGGCATTGTTATGGTAGTATTTTTCTTCCTCTTCAACTTCCCTGATTGATTTCCCAGTGTTTTTATTACCCTCAAAAGCACATCTCTTTCATAACTCTTAATCATCCCATCTGCTTGTGCAGCAGAAAAATCTGATTTTCCATGAGATAAAATCTCCTGGTTCTCCTTCCTAGAGACATTATTTTCTCCAACATTATGAAGCTTGTATGCACCAGCAATGCCTTCATGTCGTTTTACATGAGATGAACTACCTGATCTTACCGTCTCAGAGGCAGCAACCTTTCCAACAGACAGCTTGTGTCTATCAGCCGTGAGTTCTTGCCTGTCTTGAAATGGGATATCAGGTGCTTCCCTGCCATTGAGTTGCTGGTATAAGTTGGCAGTATGATTGCCCTCCCTGCCACCGTGCAATTTGTTCCCTTTATAAGAACCTTCATGATGCCTTTCCCTTGATGAAGCATCAGATTTATATCTTCTTAGCACTGCATCCTGAGCATTGGGTAATTTATGTTTATTATCGATCACATTAAAAGACCCGATTTTCTTAGTTTTTTCCTGCAAAAACAGTAGGAGAGTAGCAAAGAGATTAAGGTACAGAATAAATATATACAGAACACCAAGATGGATGCAAAGAAAATCTCCAAAATTACATGTAGAAAGAGTGAGAGAGTGAGTGAGTGAGAGAGAGAGAGAGGAGCATACTGGCACAGATGCAGAGGAGTTAGAAATTGTATGTTCAAAAGTCCTGGACTCCCACCTAATGGAAAATTCTGCTGCTATGTCTTGCATTACTTGGATTTTCTTCTCCTCTGTAGGAGACTTTGAAGTTAAGTTCTCAGCAAACTACCAATAAGAAACTAAGTCAGTCATAGAATTATCAATTTTTGTGTTTGATGTGGATCAATGGAGAATAACCTCTTTATTCACAAAATGTTCCACATAATTCCCATATTTCTCTTGAAATATATTCCTGAGGTCTCGCAATTCTGGTAAATCAGAAAATCTCGCAGCAGCAAACATCAGGGATGACACAGCCTCCCTGCATTCCTCAGGGCATTCACTGAAAAGAAAATGATGATACAAGAGAAAATGTCAGTTTCATACTCAGAATGCATCTGAGGTACACAAAGACAAAGCCAGAGATTCATCAGCCAAATAAGAAAATGGAAACTTTAGTCTCATGGGGGGCTTAAGGAAGAAGACCATGCAAAACTGGAACCCCATTTCACAGACAAAATCGTCTAATTAAAAAAGGGTAAAGATATGACTTGTATCTTTTTTTGCTTTTTTTATAGGTAATTTTGTTCATATTCGAACTTGAACCTGAAACTTCTTGCAAACCCTCCCCATCCCTTCCATCCCTTTACCACTTGAGTTAGGCCTCAAGGGCAAGCTATAAACTATATCTCATGCTAATTATATTGTTGTACTTGACCTTGTCTGTCCAATAAACAAGAAGATTTGTGACTGAGAAAGCACCTAGATTGAAAAATGTGGAATATGGAATAGGAATCACCAACCTGAGGGTCTCAGCAAGCATACTGTCAATGCAAAAGACATCATGATAAGACAAACCCGTTTGTTTATTGTACCAGTTTTGTATTTTCAAGCCAAGAATCTTTGTGTGCAGTTCTCACGGAGGGCCTTTGTACTAATTCAAGATTGCACATCATCACTTATCAAATGCAGAATGGTAAATATTTTCCATAAAACAAGTATCATAAGTTACCACTGTGGTCCAAATAACTATAAACAATCAATGAAACCCACTAACATACTGGAACACATGACTGTGAGCAGCTTACAGTGGGAAGGTAGGCACATCTGAACCTGTCATCATCTAAACCTAAAAACCTCAACATTGAGAAAAAAAAAAAGTCCTATGAACAAACCTTCCTAGTGGCGGCGAGGATGCTGGTTTTCAGAGATTCCGGATCCATAATCCGAACGAAACGATTCAATGCGGTATATGATAAAAAATGAAGAAACTAGGAGAAAAGAAGAAGAATATGGCTATCGCTTCCAGTGTTACGGTTAGAGAAGCAGAACAGAGGCTTTAAGAGCTCGAGAGTGGTGACTTATAGTTGAACTTTTGCTTTTGATTTCAGGGATCTTACATTGGTGTATAGTGAATGCAGAGCACCTCCATCCAACCCTTTTGGTAATTTCTCCTTCACAATAACACAGGTGCATCTACGAATGTCCAAAGGCAAAGGCCTACACAACAAGGACCTGAAAAACACAAAATCCCCACATATCAAAACCTCTTACAACACATACACATAAAAAAAATAAAAAAAATAAATTAAAAATAAATATAAATAAAAATAAAAGGCAAAGAAAATCAAAACAGACCTATTCGACGCTAGGACCAGAGGACAGGGCCATTCTAACTTAAAAGTCCCAAACATGGGAGGAGGAGTTGAAGGGAATTTCTGTCTATCTAATTGATCCACATGTTTTCCCTGTTCTCCTATTCTCCTTATTTTTTATAACAGAAAACAAACAGACGCTTAATTACCAGAGGAGCCTTGGTGAGGTAACTGAGGACGGTGGCAACTGGGTGGAAGGAATGGAACTTCCCCTGCAAAAATTGAACACCCTTTGAATCATCATTATCATACCATTTGACAGATAAATCCAAAAGCAAGAAGAGGGGGGGTCGGCTCCTATAAGGACTAAGAAAAAATAGACCTCTCCATCAGCTTTAAGATGAATGCGGGTGCTGAGCTCAGTAAGGATGACCAAATCCAAGATAATGGGAGCCGCCAAGAGTGAGTCCTCGCAGGTATTGTGCAACACAATGGTACTCTGCCCACCCATGAATATCTCAGAAGTATACTCATCCATGGCTCTCTTGCTATCTCCTATATGTCGGCTATATACTTCACACATTTTAATTAATAACATCATACAAATGTTAGTCCTAACCAGAATCTGAATTGTAATAGTAATTGTCAAACAATCACATTGTTGTACTGTAAAGACACCAGCTTTCTAATTATCAAACAATCATAACAGACAATCACACTAGCCCAGGAACACTAGCTGATTAAGACCTCCATGCATATACCAAATCATATAAATATATTAAAACATTGTATACAAATATCAATATATAAAAATATCAACATATATCAATGAATCCCACAAGATGGAGCCTTTATATTTCTCTGAGGATGGTGCCTAGAATACACAGCATGTTGGGCAATAGGGTCCCGTGCAATCTCAAACGGAGGTGCTGGAGCTGATGGAGCTGATGGAGCCGAGGGAACCGAGGGAGCTGAGGGAGTTAAGGGAGCTAATGGATGAAGTACTCGATGTATACGTGGAGCACGAGGTCGCCTAGCTGGAAATGGACCCAACTCTGATACAAGGTCAAGGATGGTGTCACCAATGGGAGGTAATGTAAGGGATGATAAAAGGTGGGATGAGAAGGTGATATCTATCGCTATGACGCCGGCTCGTCCGTTCCGGCGACAATGATGGTAGCATGCATGTGTCTGGGGGTATGGAAGGTGATGTGTAAGTGTGTGAGGGTATGGAAGGTGATGTGTTAGTGTGTGGGGGTATGGAAGGTGAGAGGTCAGTATAGGGGGGGGGGGTGGGTATGGAAGGTGAGGGATAAGTTTGGGGGGGTATTGAAGTAGGCTCAAGTGTATAATGACTGCTCTCACTATCTGGACCATGACCTCACCCACCATCTCCACCACGACCTCCGCGATCAACTCTCCCTCTACCTCAAATGGGCTACAAATGTACTGGAGTGGATGACATCAGAGGTCTAATGGATGGTCCATGTGATGTAGAAGCCTCTTGAGCGTAGCCGATGATGCGAAGGTCTTCTCTGATCTGGTGTAACACTAATCGAGCAATATGATGTATGTCGCACAACACACCGGTGGTAGCAAAACGAGACCGACTGGCTATGTCAGCCATGGTAAAGATCTGAGTGAACCAAACAAAGAATTATAAATACATAATCTATTGATTCAAATTTGGAACAAACTTTAGAAACACATGACTCTAACTTACCAAAACATGAGTAGTACCGGCTATAGTATGGAACCTTATATCCCCATGCGCAAAGTGGTGGTTTCATAAAACGCCAGGTCACAACGATGGCTTCACTCGCATGTATGGATCATGGAAGTCCATCAAACCCACCATAGGGGGTGAAGTGATGATCCTACCCGCTCGCATATCCCATAATGATATGTATGGAGCATGATACGTCGCCTAATCTTGCGGTGTTACCCACGTGCATCCACTCTGTGTAGTTGTTGCTCATAAGAGAAGGATAGAGGCATCTCCTAATGCAGCCCAAACCGGTGCAAGACTCGCTCTGGACGATGCTACTCAACAACCTCGAAACATATGAGCGGTGACATCGTGCGCCAGATCTCCTGATCAGCTAAGCATATATCAAGAAGCTGGTCAACCAACTCTCTGATGTATGGCTGCTATAACACCTACACATTTAGCATTGACATAAAAAAATTTTATGTGAATATGAATGAAAGTACTATATAACCATATACTTTTACATATAATTACCTGATCAGAAGTTTGTGCGTCTAGCTGATCTCGATATAGGAGGAGTACACCGGATGGGTTATGCACCCCGTGTCAAAGGTGCTCTCCACCTACACCCCAACGGAAGAGCTGACTCTTACTCTAGCTCTGGCTTTGGCTCAACGTCATGCTGAATTGGTAATCCATCGTCGAGAGCCTCAGCTACATCTCCATCGACGACATCGGCATCGTCATCATGTATGGCATGAGGGACTGGTGGTGTTGGATATGCTGCTGATCGCCCAAAATCGGGTCGGCCCATGTGAAGTCTCTCCCAAGACCATAACTGAATATAAAATAAACAGAAAGTAAGCAACCTGATGATGTGTTGTGTATATGAACGTGTATGTAATTTACAAAAAAAATTACATACCTATATTAGTGTAATACAACCACTAATATCGCGTCTACGATCCAAGCTAGCTCGGCATAACTCCCGATATGTATGTGCTAGTACTGCACCACCCCAACTATAAATCGTTGTATGTGTCAAATCTCGTAGTAGTGGGAGAAAGCACGGATGAACATGCACTCCCTTCTTGTCCGCAAACAAGAAGGATCCCATCAGCACTAAGATGAACCCACATGCACTCTGCTCTAAAGCGACCTCATCAACATCAGGTGCTGGGGTGGATAACTGGTCACATAACCAACGGATGGAGATAGCAGATCCTCTAAGAGCATCAGCGGGTGGGGTGACACCGAGCATCTCACCGCATAACTCTGCTACATTAAGCACACATGTCCCCGTGACCGTTGGTCCATCGATCTGAAGGCCAAGGATGATAGCAACATCCTGTAACGTGATCGTCATCTCTCCGAATGGGACATGAAATGTGTGTGTCTCGGGCCGCCATCTCTCGACGAGACAAGTGATAAGTGGCCAATCTATCATGATGTGGCCTAAGAGGTATATACCATAGAATCTTGTGCGGATCACGTATGGACGAATACGTGGATCCATCCTCCACATACTGAGGAAGGCTCTCATCTGCTGCCGAGGGTAGAGGAATTCCTTGAACTACAAGTAACGAAAAAACCAAGTTTATAATTGAATATATACAAATTAGAGGGTAAAACTGGAAGGTTAATTGATGAATAATAAAATACATACCTGCTCTGTGTCAACTAAGTGGGACCTGTGTCTGTCTTGCAATACATACCAAGATAGATGTATCCAATGGATCTGCATCATGATGCTCTCTGAATGCCATATATATAACCTGGATGTCTGAAAGGCTCTATAAATATTAGTAAAACATATTGGAGAGACTGTATCACAACATTTTAAAGCAAGTACTAATTACAACCGCAATAAATAAAAAAATACACATACATGATTGATGTCTCATTTACTTAAAGATGCCGCATTTACACATACATGATTTATTTACACATACAATACAATTTCATAATCCAAGAAACACACATTCGATAACAAAGTGTTATACAAAACAACTGCATTCATACATTTGATTTACTAAACTTGATTTCTATTCTTACAAGATCGCCGATTGTGACCCAGTTGTTTGCACAACCCATATGTGATACTTGTTTTGCCCTCCCTAATGTCCATTTCATTATGCAATCAGGTTGATTTAGGATGTCCACTTCCCATGCGTAGCATTGACTCAGGTGGTACAATCGTAGGACCATCATAAAGAGACCATTCCTTTTCATTGAATATTGGATGAAAAAGGCTTCCCCATGTATCATAGTACGATTGAGTAGTGTAGTAGCCTTCCATAAAGAAACGAAAATCAACACATTGATGCTGACATGCTGATATGATATAGCTACATGGAAATCCATATATCAGTGTCTTTCCACATGTGCATTTTTTTTCCTGTAAGTTGAGGCGATTGGTTTGACCACTCCTTGACTTCAAATGAAATAGGCCCTTTACATGATCGTAAAGCACAATTTCCATCAAACTAGCCTTAACAACATGACCCTGAATATGAGCATCAACATACGGAGTGAACTGCTCAACAGATGCCAATCTATTACCACCTAGTTCCCTTATTGCAACAAAATAACCGTTGAGACGGAAGAAGGTCAACTGTACTAGTAGTTACTGGTAGGCTACGAGCTCCTTTAAGGACACTGTTAAAAACCTCTGAAATGTTGGTTGTCATTATCCCATATCTTTGACCTCCGTCGTGTGAAAGAGCCCATAACTGGAAAGGGATTGCCTCTAGCCATTGTAGTGCTTCTGAATTAATTCTCCCAATTGTAGTGATATGCTTATTAAATTTGCGTTCTGTACTCACTAAAGCTACTCTGCATACCAAATTCTTCAAAAGTTTATCTTTGAATCGTGTCATAAAATTGCTTGCAAGATGATGCATGCAAATCCTCTGATATGTAGATGGTGCAGCCCAACCAAGATGGGGATCGGTCATTGTTGCCATGATACCTGGATGTCTATTAGATAAAACTCAAATTCCTATCCATTGAGTTACTCTATTTCTGATACATGCTAAGAACCAACCCTTAAACATCGTGAGATTCTCACCTTATGGCCAGCAAATGCCACAGGAAACAACCGATTACTCACACACCCCATAGAAATCAATAACTTGCCTTTATATTTCCCATATAAATGTGTACCATCAATACTCATTATGGGAGGACAATGTTCGAACCCTTCGATAGATGGCTTGAATGACCATAACATGAGTTGGAATATCTCAGTGCTTGGCATATTAATGTCACATGTTTTCAAAATTACAACACATCCAGGATTTGATTGCTCTATGGCCAAGAACAAACATGGCAGCTCTGTATATGACCGAGAGAAGTCACCAAATAAATGTCTAATTATGCTTTCCATCCAATGCCTTTTTGTATGATATTTCATATCCCCATTTCTCCATCACACTTGCTTGAATAGCAGTCGTAGTCAATGTGAATTGTGCCTTAATTATTGCCTTCATATGAGCAGTAACCAAGTTCGCGTCTAGTCGATGATGGTCCCGGTTCAAGAAAGGATTGACACAAGTATGCGGCCCTATATATTTGTTGATAACAAATAAGGAAGTATCTTTCACAACCATTGCACGAAGTTTCCATGGACAATGACATTCTTCCACCTTCTTACATCTTAAAACGAGTACTTTTTTTGAGGATGAAACAATGACAAACTCTTGGTGTGCTTAATTGAAAGTAAATCTAGAGTTTCTTGTAAATCAATTTCGACTAAAACTTTGGCTAATACAAATTCCACTTGAATAACCGGTAGTATGCTGTACCCATGGAGTCCAACAACTTGCAACAACATTATCTAGGTTTTCAACATGTTGAAATTGAGGTGTGGGTGGTAATTGAAAATGAAATAGGGATGACTCATCTAATGTCTCATCATCTGGGTGATTTGATACATCACAAGATGGTGCTTGTGCAGAGACATATATCCCTTGTTCATTCTCCAAGAGTTAGTTAAAAGTTCGAAAGGATGATGCATATCCATCCGCTTCAACATCCACATCCGCTTCAACATCCACATCTCCATTACATTCATCATCAACATCTTCATCATATTCATCATTACCTTCTTCATCTGCGCAGTCTTCATAATCTCCATTTGGTTCAGTATCTGGTACTAGGCTGCTACTAGGCCCACAATCATAGTCAGATTGTGCAACATTGTAATTATCGCGAACTAATAAATCTACATGGCCACAAACAGATTGGTTCAATTGTGTGTTGACTTGAACAACTTCAATATATAGTTCAATTTCCTCAATGCTTATTGTGTTAACCAGGTTCAACATTCGGCACTGGGATAGGTTGGAACCTATTTCCACTTCTAAGGGGATACTTACAATTGGGTACTAATTTGAACCTTCGTTTGTCAATGGTTGTCCTTGATTATAGCATATCAATCAACTGTTCAAATGTGCATTCAACCGGTACATCCAAAGGCACAATAACATATTTTCTCCCCTCATATTTGACATCTGTTTTAGTCCTCAATATTTGTCCATTGTAGTAACATATCACAGGAATAGGCGAAACAAACATAATTGACCTGTACAAATGGTCCCAAATGAATTAAATAATACGAGAGGTCATTATTCTGATATCACATCAACTTTATCATAAAGAAAACAATCAGAGTGTCCTCAGTTTCAAATTTAAGGTTTTAGGGTTTTAGGGTCTTAGGGTTATAGGGTTCTAGGGTTTTAGGGTATTAGGGCTTTAGGGTTTTAGGGTTTTATGTTTTAAGGGTTTCATGGTTTTATGGTTTAGGGTTATAGGGTTTTAGGGTTTTATGCTTTTAGGGTTATTGGGTTCTAGGGTTTTAAGGTCTTAGGGTTTTAAGGTCTTAGGGTTTTATGGTTTTCGGGTTTTGGTGTTTTAGGGTTTTAAGGTTTTATGGTTTTATGGTTTAGGATTATAGGGTTTTAATGTGGCACCCCAAATCTCGGGGGTCGGTTGGCAACCCGTCAACCCGCGGAAAACCTGTGTCTCATTTCATGAGATCCATACATGAGTAAAAATGGCCACTTGGGCCAATACATCAATACTCACCAAAATCTAACCAACTATATTACAATAGTTCAAGAGTTAATTACATCATCATATAATACAAACATATTAAAATTTAGAATTCTAATACATGTTTTACAAAATAATCAATCAAAGCCACATATCCGCTTTCTTCAAAACGCCTCTAATGAGCCCCTGCCTTCCGAATGGGCCTGTACTTGAAATAATACCCTCGATTGTATGAAAGCAATGCACAAAAGAGTGATAATTTCCTTTACATGGGTTACTCTCACCTAAGTGCACATGTAATGGTTTCGAACACAAACACATTCAAGCAAATACATGATCCTACTTGAATGTCTACATGATATGGATGAGAATGTGACTCCACCCTTCCACTTCTCGACCTCACTACCCTCACGCACGCGCCCGCTTTCAAATGTAGAAAATTTCGAAAATTGAAAGGTTTGTTCTTGAAAACATCATACCGAAGCTCGTAAAATCTATCGACAACCCTCTCGAGGTGAATTGTCGGGTAATTTTTTCCGAATTACTATGAGTCCGCCTGAGATGAACTGTTGGACAATCCTCCGTTGGCAATTATTCTAAAATTTCTTGAAATTCCTTTCACAACCATTTTCCATTTTTCTTTTCTTTCATGCCATGCACTCACACCTAATTTTCTAGGTTGCCCCGGTGCATATGAAATGCATTATGCCATTTTCATGCAACACATGCTAATATATCTCAATCATGCATATATTAACAAATTCACATACTAATCACATGTTATTTATTCATATCAATAACATCAAAATTAGCTCACGTGGGCTAATTAACAATCCAATTTAATTCCAATGGCTCTCACACAATTACATTTAATATAATTGTGACATCATGTTAACACATTAAATTCATGCATTAACATTTTCTTTCCACACAATTCAAGCCATTCATTCTAAGCAATATTTTGCTTACAACACACATGGACCATTTTCGGTCCAACAAGCAAACCGGGATGCAGTGGGCTGTCTTTGGGCAGCCCTCTCTCCAAGAATTGGTTCCACTTTGTGGAAATGAAATCCATGACCATTTTCGGCCCAACAACACCCAAACCATAATTTATTGCATAAATTATAACACATGGACCAATAACAATCTCAGAACTGGGCTTGACCGCCTGCAAACTAAATTTGGGAAGACTTCGTCCCAAGTTTCGGGACCAACCAAACGGCCTCACACCACCCAAAGCATTAACAAAGCTCTTAAAAAGGGATTAAATCAAGTAGGAGAAAACCCCTACCTCCCGGAGTTGTCAAAACTCCACAAAACCTGTCCAATTTAATCTCAGAGTAGATCAACTTTGCTTCTTGGCCCGACGAGAACCAACGGTACGAACGCCGGAAATCTAGAGAGAAGTTGGACTTTCTCTCTCTAAAAACCCTCAATTTTCAAAACCTGTTCTCCCCTCTCCCCACTGCACGTATAGGCCAAATGAGAGAAGAAGACGTCTTCTTTTTGTCCCATCACATGCCACTTGTCAAGTTCTAATTGGTTGAGAGGATTACCTTATCCATTTAATCCACCAACTTTGGATTTTCCTCTAATTAGGAGATGCCATAGCCCATAAATCCCACGCTTGAGCTCAAGTTGATCTATTCTGCACTTCTGATTAATGCGGCACACTACAAGCCACTCAAATGTGCAAAGTGTCCCGTCACGCTCGCTGCTCCTCGAAAACGCAAATTCGATCGCTTTCTAATTCGACGAAATTTGACGTGGTAGCTAAATTTCATGAGACGATTCCAATGGTGAAGTCCGTTTTGTCATCCAAGATCTAGAAAAATTCTGGATTTTGACCGAAATTACCATTTTACCATTTTTTCAAAAAATTAGATTTTCTCGGGGTTTCACATTTAAGGTTTTATGGTTTTATGGGGATAGGGTTTAAGGTTTTAGGGTTTTAGGCCCTTCCTCGGCCTCATGATCTTGGGCCCAGGCCTTGCTCTTGTAACATGTGGCCTTGTGTTACTAGGCCTCATGGCCTCTGCCTCAGTGCCTTGAGTAGCCTTATGGTCTTAAGGCCTTATGGCCTAGGCTTACAGGGCTCCTTAGGCCTTGGCATTTCATGTCTTACGTCTTACGGTTTTATTGGTCTTGATGACAGGCCTAATAGTCTTTAGGCTCCTTAGGCCTTATGGCTCTTGCCTCTTGGGCCTTTGTGTCTTTACTCTGTTTCTATGTCGGTCCTGTGGCCTTGATGGCCTGAAAGAATCCAAGTGTCTTAGTGGCCTTAGGTCTTAGCACATAGTACTTTGTCACACCCCCAATCCCCTACCATCGGCATGTGTGTGCCAGCCACTCCTACGTAAATCCCCAGTCACACTCCAACCGCACTAGAAAACTCAGAAGCGGCCGTATCGCTTGCTTCAATCTCTCGTGATAAAAAAATTTCTTTCTAAACTCACGATTTTATAAAATTGGCAAAGATAACAACCTGTGATATATGACATGTCCCAAAACTCAGATACACAATTTCCTACACTATATCAAAACATGGAAACCAACAACCTCCACACATTTTCATAAACCACATTATGCAGATACATATATTCCTTTATACAAGTTCAAGGTATTTCCATTACAAAATTCTACTTTATACACGCACTTATACCGATGTCGTGGGACCTCTATTGTGCTCTAGCGCCTAGCGCATCTGCACCGGAAAATAGTTTTTAAAATGTAAAAATAATGTGAGCTAAACGAGCTCGTTGAGTGTATGCTTTTAGAAAATGTTTTGTTTTTTCGGAAAACATCTAAAAACTGTAAAACTTCCGTTTACATGATATTTTCCAGAAATATTTCTTTCTTTTCTTTGCTTTACTTTAAAAGTTTCTGAAACTTTTATTGCTTGCTTACTTGAAAGTTTATACAACCTTTCAAAAATCTCTTGCTTGCTTGCTTTATCTTACTTTAAAGTTTCTAAAACTTTTCAAATCTTCTTGCTTTAAAAGTTGCTCAAAACTTTTCATAAACCTTTTGCTTCAAAAATTTCTCAAAACTTTTCATAAACACGGGAGCCTGGGCTCAACCGCATGCTTTGAAATAAAACGGGAACCTGGGCTCAACCGTTTGTTTTAAAATAAAAACAGGAGCCTGGGCTCAACCGTTTGCTTTATAACAAACACGGGAGCCTAGGCTCAACCGTGTGCAAATGGTTGATTTTTAAAAACTGTATAAACATGCTTATAAATCATCAACCACCTGGCGCCTCTCCTAATGGGATGCACTTAAGAACACGGAGTTCCGCATCGACCGTGTTTGGAAGGACTGGTCCACATCACCTGTGGAAGGGCCTCACCATGTCACCTTTCCTAGAATATGCGGAATTGACCCGGGTCTCCATCACCATAATTTAGTTAGAGCTCTTAACCTTATATACTCCAAAGATGCGTCACGCCTCCTTTTAAAATGTATGACGATGTTCTAAGATCGCGACCAGCAATCTAAAATGCATGTATGAAACTTAACACCACCGCGCACGCATGTAATACTCACCTGGATGCTTGCTTAAGACTGGTGGATTCGTTAGGGCCTATTTTTACAAAATAGACTTCCTTTGTTTGCTTGCTTGTTTTGAAATATGGTTTTATAGTTAAAACCACGTTTGCTAAACTCATTGCTTGCTTTTAAAGTATGGTTGAATGAATCAAAACCATTACTTATTTGCTTTTCTATATATGGTTTAAAATCAAAACCCTTTTGCTTGCTTGTTAAACTCATTGCTTGCCTTTCAAACATGGTTTACTATCAAAACCATTTAAATGGGCAAAACAATATAATAATACACTAGCATTTGGAAAATAGGCTTAGAACACCCACCCTTTGTTTCCCAAACTTGAGCACAAATCCACTACTTTGCCTCCTTTTGCTTAGCCAACATACTCAAACGAATACGGCAGAACGTATTAATCACCTACGTATAGCGTATAAACTTAACGTACTTCCACATCTAAGTCACTTTAAGGTCACACAACATTCATATAAAGTCAAATTAACAATTTACCCTTGAGCACTAAAAAAACCCCTAACAAAAAAACCCACTCATTTTGGTAACCTTTTTCCAACAATACTCTTTGGACTTTATTACCCAAAAATTATTCAAAAAGACTTCAAAAATTATGAAACTATCCAGATCAGTCCTTTATATATCCAATGACATCTCTTTAAAATTTCAATGAAAAATTCCTTCTCTAAGGCCCTCAACAACATAACACAAGTTACAGCATGTTTGATTCCAAACTCACCGAATCACTCATCGTTATCCTTGATTTCTGGGATCTTAACTCCATAAATTGGAAAATGGTTTCTTCACTAATTTTGAAGGCTATTGTCTCTAAGGTTTTTTTCTCCAATTGTAATCACCCACTTGGATCAACCAAACTCAAGTTATTGTATTTTATATCTAGATTATCTAAATTGGCAGAACAGAATCTGCACATCTCTCCACTTAGAAAAATTTCTGGGCACTTTGCCCACAATTTGCATGAACTTCCTCTTCAGATAACTTATTCCCTAGAGAAGTCTATTTTACCCATAATTTTGAATCACTCAATTTGATGAGTGAAACTCAATTTATGGACAAAACACTACAACCATACCCTAAAACAGAGCATAATCAGTGAGCTACACGAGCTCACCTCAGTCCGTATTTACCTTAGAGCTACAATTTGCTCTTGGTTCCTTCTATACATTTGTAGCCCTATCTCTTATGGTTCTTTACCAATTAGAATCAATTCATTTGGATGATTATAACTTAATCTATAACAAAAACAAAAACAGGGGTTTTACCAAATTTTGACAGAATTTCCTTTAAAAAACCCAACAATTCCTCAAAACCAACATGGAATTCATCCAAAACAACTCTACAACACTTGAATTGGTGCTTTAAAACCTCAAACCACAAAACCCTAGGTGAAAATGCAAGAACTCTACCTAAGGTCCTCCAATTCTTTATAATTTTTCACATCAACTTATTTTATTTGT
Source organism: Tetrastigma voinierianum (assembly GCA_016808115.1). Taxonomy (NCBI): domain Eukaryota; kingdom Viridiplantae; phylum Streptophyta; class Magnoliopsida; order Vitales; family Vitaceae; genus Tetrastigma; species Tetrastigma voinierianum. The sequence continues at coordinate 2,334,968 of JAEQBH010001219.1, forward strand.
ATTGTGGCCCATCTCTAATTTGATTTTTGCTTTTCATATCCTTTTTGCTTAATTACAATTTTATCCTTGTTCTAATACCATAATTCCGGGTTCCAAAATTTTATCAATTACACAAGTCATCTCCAAAATATCACAAGGTGACACTTAATGTTCGTGTACGCCCCTACAGTTGCATGAACTGTACACCTATCTCGGGACCGGGGTGTTACAAATCCTCCATCCTTAGGAACATTTCGTCCTCGAAATGAATAAACTAAATTCAAAAAGAAAGGAAAGAAAATACCTCATCTGGAAAATAATTGAGGGTACTGACGCACGCATCCGAGCCTCCCCGTCCCAAGTAGTCGCTCCTCTCATGATTCTTCCATAGGACTTTAACCAAAGGGATCACCTACTCCTAATAATTTTTGTTTCTTATGATCTACAATCAAGACAGTGTTTCCTCATAAGTCGATTCTCCTTTAGCCGCACCGGTCATTTCCTCAGACATGTGAAGGATCCTGATGTACTTCCTTAACACTCGACACATGGAATGTGTGCTATGAATCCTCGATAACCTCGGGGGTAACTTCAACTGTAGGTTTCACCGGGCCCCACTTTGCTCACAATCTCATAGGGTCCTATATATCTCGGACTAAGCTTTCCTTGCTTCCCAAATCTCAAAAAACCTTTCCAAGGGGAAATCTTTAAAAAGACCCGATCACCTATCTCGAACTGCAAGTCTCAACGACTGTTGTCCGCATAACTTTTCTATCTATCTCTTACTTTCTTTTTAGTACTGTTTTAACAATTTTCACTTTCTCTCAAGTGATTTGCACTAGTTCAGGGCCTACTAGTCTTCTCTCACCAACCTCATCTTAGCACACTGGAGTCCTACATTTCCTACTATACAGTGCCTCAAATGGTGCCATTCATATACTGGTCTGATAGCTATTGTTATAAGCGAACTCCATTTGTAAGACCCGAGAAATTCTAATTTCTGGAATAAGGGCAAAATCGTAATTTTGATTACAAATTGTAATTACGGTTAAAAATCCGTAATTAATTCTCTAGATCTCGGATGATGAAACGGATCGCACTGCTGGAATCGCCTCTCGAATCTAGTTAAATGAAAATTTCGTAATTTTCCCGAGACAATGGAGTCGACACGCTTCGAGGCATCGCATTTCTAAAAGTCAGAATTGTTTTCGATGACTAAAGATAGCATTTACTCATGTACCATAAGTGGTATGAGTAGAGAAATGATGAAAATGGACGGTCGGCGAGGTCGAACATCAAACTGGGAATAGAGGGACAAAATGGTCATTTTCAAGATTGATTAAGTGACTAGAAGACGAAATTTCAAATAGTGCTTCATCTCCTACATGAGGCCTAAGCAAAAAACGTGATTTTCAGTTTGGGGATGCAGTAGCTTGAGCTTCATTTCAGAGAGTCTCACTTTCTTAAATACATCGACGGACCGCTGATTTCCCGACGAGCAAGAAGGAAAAACGCTCTACGCGGAGCAAAGGCACGTGATTCCCTGATTTTGCGTAGTTTTTGACAACTCCAAGAGTAGGATTTTCTCCCTACTAGCTTTTATTCCCATTTTTAAGGTTTTTCCACGTTCATTGCTCGAGGGCCGTGAGGGGCCGTTTGATCGGTCCCAAAGCTTGGGACCGAATTGATTTGAATTTATTGAAACCCAATGTTGAAACAGTGGCTGTTACGGGCTGTTGGGTGTTTTAATTCTAAAAATTTATGATTTAAATCATGTATTGATGTGAAAAGGCCTAGAATGTGTCGTATGACTCTGGCCCCAAACATTTAGACCGAACTGGTGGGAATTTTCAAGAGGAAAATGGAGCTCGTGGATCGCTTCCACCGATGTTAGGGCTGTTTGGGTGTGATTAGTGTTGGGTCTTGTGCATAAATGTTTGCTTGGTATGCATTGGGCCGGAATGGCTTCGTGATCAAGGGTTCACTAAGAACCGATGTTTAGGATTTTCCCAGAATAGTAAACGAGGGTTTCACTATTCCTAATAATGTTTTGAAACATTTTCGTATGTGTTGGTCGAGTGATTTAAAATTAAATTACTGTATGATCATTAGCCCAAGTGAGCTAACTTTTTGATGTGTGCATTTTAATTAATTTACATGACATGATTGTGTGAATTGGTTATTTTGTAAATATATGCATGTTTATATATATTTACATGTGAATTAGACTGTATTGGAATTGGCACATATTCCATATGCACTGGAACATCCTAGGACATGTGGAGTTAGTGCATGATGAGTCTAGGAGGAAAAAGGTCTGAGTAGTCTAAAATATTAAATGGTTCTGAGGGTTGTCTAAAAATGTTAATTATCGGAGGGTAGCCCAAACTAAATAATATATCAACCGTCGGAGCGGCCCAGTTGATATATATTCATCGGAGGGTAGTCCAAACTAAATAATATATCAACCGTCGGAGCGGCCCAGTTGATATATATTCATCGGAGGGTAGTCCACAAACAATTAATATATATCAATGGCTCCGAGCTACCAATTGATATATATATTCACCTGAGGGTTGCCCACTAATAAAATGATAATTCTCATACGAGGCTTAGGCGAGTGTGAGAGAGCCTGAGGACTCGAGATTTGAGTTGGTCATGTGGTACATTCAAGTAGATCATGCATTTGCTTGAATGTTTGTTTGTAAATTGGAACATTGCATTGCACTTAGGGGGTGGTGAGTAGCCCATTTGAAGCATTCTCCTATCGAAAGCTTAGCTCACCCTGCCGATCCCCCTTTCGCCGTGCACAAAGGAGCGCATTTATGAGTAAAGGCTCATCCTAGAGACCGTGGATTAGAAGAAAAGCCGATTGTGGCTTTGGCTTTGACATATCTACATGTATTAGAATTTTCCCTAATTTTAATATATGTTACAAGAGTAAAACATTTGAACTCTTGTAACTACTGGGTGTATAGTTTAATTCATATTAGTATGTATTATGAGTATCGCTGTGGGCCTAAGTGGCCGTATTACTCATGTGTGATTTGATCTCTGGATATATTGAATATATTGACCGCTTGGGACAGTTTCATGTGTATTTTAATCGGGGTAGAGCCCCGTACAAAGGGAGACTCTCGCCCGATTTAAAAGTGGCGCCCTGCAACCCGAATCTCCACTTGTATTCCGCAAGGACGTGGTAAATAATCCACCCCGGGGGTTTTGGGGGCCACACCTTGGTATCGTAGCTAGGTATACGAATACCTAGGGAGCTCGGGTTGGGTAACCATCACCACTAGGTGGTTTGATGTGGAGTATAGGTATATGGAAACCTATAGATTGAAAATTTGGGCTTAGGCCATAGTTGAGGAAGAGCATCACCACTAGGTGGTTTGATGTTGAGTTTAGGTATGGGATTACCTAGGGAAATCACGGGACAAAACTAGGACACTACAGGCACGTGTTTAGTGTGTTTTGTGTGATTGATTTGTGAAGTGTGCTTGCATGCTTACAGTATAACATGAATTGTAGGTGTTATGTGATTGAAATTTTATGAGTTATATGCTTATTGATAGCATAGGGATGATGTGTGGAATATTTTGGGTGTTTACAAGGTGTAAACTTGAACTGTGTGAAATAAACAAAATAAATTATGAATTTATTTGGTTTAGGGAGGTGAATAGGTGTTAAATAAAATAAATTGTTCTAAATTTATTTGGAGTAAGGAAGATGAGAAGATATTTTATACAAGAAAATAAATTTTACTAAATTTATTTGATGAGAATGAAGAAAATACTTTCGCATTTTACAAGAAAATTGAATAGTAATGGAAGAAAATAAATTTGTATAAATTTATTTGAGCGGAGAAAATTTTCTTGAAATCAAATTAAGAAAATAAATTTTATAAATTTATTTGGTTGAGAAGAGGAGAAAATACTTTCCAAGATTTGCTAAATTGAAAATTGGAAGGAAAAGAGTAAAATAAATTCTTATAAATTTATTCACAGAGATATGGAAAAAATGATTTTAGTGATTTTAGAGATTTTTCCACTTCGAAATAAATGAAGAAAAAAAAATCATTTATAATGAAAAAAAAACATTTTTGTGTAGAAAATCGTTTTTGGGCTACTGCCCAGTTATATTGTGAAAAAAAATTGTATTGCAATACTGGATTTTGTATTGTAGAGATTTAGGCTTGAAAGGCTAAAATTATATTAAAGATAAATGTTGTATTGCAACATTAAGAGAAGTGGCTGATCAGATAACCTAAAGAAATTATATTGCAGGATTTAGAGGTGTATTGCAATAGGCTGGGAAGTGCAATTGTATTGCAATACAATTGTGACTGAGACAGGCTTGAGGGCTGAGAAGGATGGTGTCACAATACAAAAAAATCAGACATATGTAGGACAAGTGGGTAAAAGACAGTGGCGCCGGCTGGCAAAGAAGCGCCGCTGGGCGGCTGGGGCGCAGCAGCGCCGACGCGGCGAAGCGGCAGGCGCGCAGCGAAGCGGCGCGCGGGAACGCTGGCGGCACGCGTGCGGGCACCGGGCGCTGAGCGCGGGGCAAAGGCAAATGACGGGCACGACGCCGCAGCGAGCGGCCCGACGCCGGGCGCGGCCCGGGCGCTGGTTGGCGCCCCTGGCCGTGCACTTGGTGCACTCGGCCTATTTTCGATCCATTTTGACTCGTTTTTTTTTTCTGAGTCACTAAATGAACATTGTTCATTGTAAAATAAAGTTTCGAAATTTTTTTTTAAAAATAAATAAATAAATAAAATCAAATAAATTTGATAAAATTTCCGAAAAATAAAATTTTCAAAAATAAAATTTTTGAAGATAAAATTTTGTTGAAAGCTATATTTTAAATGCAAAAATGGTTGCGTATACACTGAGCTATGTGTATGATTAGTGTCTCTTGGGTCAGGTTATGCTCTTAGAGATACTGTATCGATTTAACTATCACTGAAATCGTGATCAAGGCAGAAGTTGCGTAGAACATAATATGCATGGTGTAATGCGTATTGGAAAATGGTGAATGGTAAGGTTATGAACTACGACCTTATGGATTCGATAATGAAATGATTGGAGCGGTTGGAATTAAGATTTTAGAAATGAACGGGTCCGTTCATGGTTATCAAGTCTATTAGTAATCAACATCTGCATTACTAGTTAGACTGAAGTGAAAATTAAATGATTTTGGTTGCCATGTTAATTGTGTAAATGGCAAGAAGAGGACGAGGACGTAGAGGGCGTCCACGGGGCACCGGGCTCGACACAATTGGGTTGTTTGATCGCCAGGACTTTGATGAGGTCGTAGGGTAAGATACCGAATGCTATAGTTAATGTGCCTAAGATAAAGAGGGTGCATGTGAAGATCCCGTAACCTTCAGAGGTTTAGGACGACATCCGACCTTCACTGTGGGGAGGAGATCCGATGGTGGCCGCACCATTGTTCATACATCGAGAAAGTGTTAGGAGGCTAGTGAGATTACCTCGACACTTACCTCAGATTAGGCTAGCTGCATTCTAGCTAGAGAATGAGGCCCGAATACGATGGAAATGGACAAAGACCTCTAGAGACCTTAGAGGAGCAAAGCCAGACGTGAGTTCTCCCTAGGATTAGGTGAGAATAAGAATGATAGGTCGAGGTTGTGAGTTAGGAGATCTCAGGGACTCTACTCACAGTGGACCTGAGGATCATGGACTTGTCAGAGTTCGATGTCATATTCAGATGGATTGGCCGACAACTACAAGGTCGTTATTGTGAGTTTAGGAAGATTACCGCCTCATACGCAGGACTCCGCACTGTGATATAGTCAGCAGCATTAAACATCACATTTTGCCCCATGGATGTATGATATTTGAGTCCAAGGGTCGTGGACATTTAGCGGGTCATTAGCGAGCCTACCCTAGAGGACGAGGAGAGACCTGACTTCTAGATCTACCCTCGAGTAAAGGTGTGAGTGGCGGATGTTTTTCCGCATGAGCTACCCGACTACCTCCACATGGAGAGAGGTGACTTCGCATCCGGGGCTACACCCTGGTATTTCACCCATCTCTATGACTCCGCATAGGATGGCACCGGTTGAGTTGGGTAGTGAACCTCAGAGTCCGGGGCTTACAAGAGCTATCGACAGTGGGTTTATTGCATCGAGCACCTCACTATTTAAGGTCGTTCTAGTTATGAAGAAGAGGCAAGACCTTTCGATCAGGAATTGGCTATAGACGTTGAACAAAGGTTATGATCTAGAATCGGTACCCATTATCGAGGATTGATGATTTATTTGATCGGGCTGGAGAGAGCGCGAGTCTACCCAAGATGTAATTCCTTCGCACCGTTACCATCGTACCGAGGGTTGCGGGAGACGATATCCCTAAGATAATGTTTAGGACGTGTTATAAGTACCCTTGAGTTTACGGTGATGCTCCTTTGATTGACGAATGCGCTAGTAAAGATTCATGGATCTCATGCATAGGGTGTTCCAACCCTATCTAGATCGGGCTTTGTCGTAGTCTTCAGATGACATTTCGACCTACTCCCAATGTGAGCGGAGCATGAGTATCACTGAGGATTTTACAACTGCTAAGAGACCATCGCTGTACGCTAAGTCTCGCAGGCGCGAGTTTTGGCCATCGAGGTGAGATTTTGGGACACGTGGTACCCGTGATCGGGAGTGTCATCGACCTAGAGAAGGTTGAGGCAAGGATGCGCTGAGAGACCGAACACCGATAATGAATTTTCGATCGGGCTAGGTATTACAGGAGATGCGAGAATGGGCTGAAGTTGTCCATTCTGGGCAGGATTGTAGGATTTCGCCTACGGGATATGAACTCCATGGTTGGGACGACCTGACCGTAGAGAGAGATTGAGGATACTGGAACACCCTGGGCACCTGGTGTCAGCAAAGAGGGAGGATCGCCTTTCTCCTAGTTCGAGAAGAGTGCGTAAGACTCTAAGCCACATTAGTTTCTGTGACTAGGGCCAGGATTGAGCATGAGTGATGGATTGCCCCAGAGACATGGATCCCAAGACTTTGGGACAATGTATCCCCAAGATAGCCGTGAAACAGAGAGTATTTACGCTCATTCCTCCACACCCTAGTAAGGGTTAGAGGAACTAGTTTTAGTTTCGGGTGCTATACAAGCACCCAAGAGCACGTATAAAGCCGTGAGGGGCCGAGTGTAGGTCAAGTCGTGACGTATCGAAGCTGGGCGACTAAGCTGCAGGACCTGGTGGTGGTAGACCTATTGGTTGTTAGACGCTCGCCACATGGATGAGCTGACAACCATCTGGGTTGTCGGGCACTGAGACCTTAGCCTGCTGTCATACCCGACACGACATGGATTTGGGCTTAGAGGTTAAGGCCTTTAGAGAAGCCAAGTATAGATGTTCTTCCCTAGGATGTAGGGTGAGAGTTGACCTGATAGGTCGAGATTATGAGTGAGTGATCTCTAAGATTCTGCTCATGGTGGACCCCAGGATTGGGTGCCACAGTATGACATTACTGCGTTCGTGTACACGGTAACATCGCGTCGAGTAGGGTGTGGGTACACGGTATGGTCATTCACCACTCTTGGTGAGTGTGGGGTGAGTTGTCTTTAGGACTACGTTCAATGAAGACTCCAGAAGAATCAGAAATGGCAGGCCCGAAGTGTGTCGAAGCTATGTGTAACGAGATGAAAAACATACTGCTAGGGTTATCACGAGACTCGAGAGTTGAGTGATAGGAGCCGGGGTGACTGAGGCTTTGATACCCTTGGAAAATCGCTGAGTGTTGCTGGTTTCGTGAGCTTTGTGCATGATGTCATTCATGACATGGACTAGTCAGACTTGGCCCATTGATCGGCTGATCGCGACTCTCGGGAGAGGTTAGCTACACACTAAGCAAGGGCTGTGTAGGATACGCGGTTTACTGATATACATTGTGTGTTAGAGACACGTCGCGAGCATACGTCCTGAGTCATAAGGTTAAAGGATTTATTGCCCATAGTGGAATTCGCCTACAACAGTAGTTATCAGGCGAGTATACGAATGGCACCATATGAGGTATCATTGTGGCCGGGAGGCCATGTAGATCACCGTTACGCTGACCGAGGTGAGAGAGCTCCATCACCGGGTCCCGACTGGACATGACACCTCTCCGAGAAGGTGAGCTTGATACGATAGCGTTTTCTCACGGCTTAGAGCCAGAGGAAGAGCTATGATGATGTACCTCCACGTCGACCCTTAGAGTTCGAGGTCAGGATCATCATTTTCTTAAAGGCGACATACCTAAGAGGGGAGGGTCGTTCTATAAGCGCTGAAGCTATCGCGAGGTTTATTTGGGCCTTCGAGATACTGAGAGATAGGCACTTAAGTGACCGGCATGCTACGCCCAGCATGTCGTGTCCACGAGGTGTTTCACGTTCCACGCCTCCCGATATATATACTCCGGGGATCCAAACATGTATGGATCGGGACGATCGAGGCTGACACCGGCGGGACCTTTCGAGAGTAAATCGCGGGCGCATTGCTCAGGCTGGAGCAAGGCCATGCATACAACATCGCGAGCGCCAGCGAGCGCTTACGGGGCACCGTGATGAGGAGTCAACGTGCGGGGGAGCGCGAGGACACGACGCGGCCACCCATCCCCTTCGTTTAGGGATGAAGGTACGTGGTTTGGTCGCTTAGCATTTAAACGACTAGTTTACATGCACGGTGATAAAGGCACGCTGCACATACATGCAAAGTGATTATGATTGTTCTGAATTTCGGGACGAAATTCCTTTTAGGGAGGGGGAGAACGAAGACCGGTAAATTCTAATTTCCTAATAAGGGCAAAATCGTAATTTTGATATAAATCACTACGGTTAAAATCCGTAATTAATTCTCTAGATCTCGGATGATGAAATGGATCATACCGTTGGAATCGCCTCGAAATCTCAGTTAGCACGTAAAATTTTGTGAATTTTTCTGGTGACGCCGAGTCGACACGCTGGCAAGATCGTGATTTCTCGCCACGAATCGCCGACGCGACGAAGCAAGATATAAGATGCACTAAGGTACCATGCAGACAGTAGGAGAACGCATTTAAAACGACTACCGGCAGGCCACATCAAACTTTAATGTATGACAAAACGGTCATTTTCAGCACGATTGCCGAATTAGAAGATTAATTTCAAATAGTGCTTCATCTCCTACATGAGGCCCAAGCAAAAACGTGGGATTTAGTTTGGGGATGCAGAAGTTTGATTTCATTTCTGTGAGAGAGAGTCTCCACTTTCCTAAATACACGCTGACGGACCACGGATTAATTCAGCCAGCACATAAACGTTTCCACGCGGTGCCAGTGCCACACGCTGACCGGATTTGCGAGCTTGACAAACCCAAAGAGTGTGCAGTGATTCTCTCACTACGCTTTATTCCCATTTTGGCCGCTTTTCCACGTTTATTATTGGAGCGTCATGAGTAAATAAGTCGATCATCCCAAAATGGATCGACCGATTCAATTTATTTAAACTCCAATGTTGAAACAATGCTGTTACTATCAAGGTGTTTTAATTTAAAAATTTACGATTTAACCATGTGATTGATATTAAAAGGCCGGAACTGCCGTATGATAGCCCCAAACATGAGATCGAACCGGGAATTTAAAGAGAAAATGGAGCAAATTCAGGATCGGCTTCCACCGACGCAGTGCTGTTTGGGTGTGATTAGTGTTATCTTGGCGTGATTAAACGTTACGTAGATGACGTCGAATCTGGCCATGTGACGCGTTCACTTGGCTAACCGATGTTAGATTTTCCCGAATAGTAAACGAGGGCTCTACCATTCTCGAATAATGTTAAAATATATTTTCGAATACGCGTTGGTCGAAAGATTTAAATTAAATTACTCGTACGATCATTAGCCCGTTGAGCCTAACTTCTCATAAAGTGACACTGTTCTATACTGACATGATTGTGTGAATTGGTTGCTCTATAACATAGCATGCATGTTTATATATTTATATGCGACTAGACTATATCGAATCGACACACACGATTTCCATGACCCAACATCCTGCGACCATGCGAGCTAGCCGCATTTGCACGGTACCTGTGGCGAAAAGCGTTCGGAGGGTAGTCTGTACCATTAAATATTCGGAGTGGTCGGCCTAAAAAAATGTTAATTATCTGAGGGTAGCCCAACTAAATAATATATCAACCGTCTGAGCGGCCCGCCTTGATACATATTCATCTGAGGGTATAAATTCAGTCCAATAATATATCAAATCATTGAAACGCCCGCTTGATATATATTCATCTGGCAGAATTACAACAATTAATATATATCAATCGTTTCCGGAAATGCATTTCAATTGATATATATTCACCTGAGGGTTGCCCACTAATAAAATGATAATTCTCATACGAGGCCAAAGTAGCCGCAGAGAAATCATGGTGACTCGACCGAATGCATTACGTAGATATCTCAAGTAGGATCATGCATTTGCTTGAATGTTTGTTTAAATTGGAACATCAGACAGCACTTAGGTGGGTGAGTAGCCCATTTAGGCGATTCTATCGAGCTTTAGCTCACCTCGTCAGGATCCCTTTCACAGTACAGGAGCGCACGGCGGGTACGCCATCCTGTAGACCATGACAAAGGTTCTGGATTACGGGCTTTGGCTTGACGACATATCTACATGTATTAGAATTTTCCCCTAATTTTAATATACGTCAGAGCAAGAAGAAAACATTCAACTCTCAGAATCATCGGGGTGTATAGTCAATTCATAGTTAGTATGTAATATGAGTATATCGCTAGCCCAAGTGGCCGTATTACTCATGTGGATTTGATCTCTGATATATTGGAATATATTGACCGTTTGGGACAAGGTTTCATGCAGGTATTTTAATTGGGTAGAGCTCCCCGTACAAAGGAGACTCTGCCCGATTTTCTAAAGTGGCGTCTGCAACTCGACCCACTTCAGATTCCGCTGCTTGACGGTACCAACCCGACTCGGGTTTTGGGGCGTCACACCATTAGTAAAAGCTAAATGAGGTGCATCCCAACTCCCTTGAATTCCATCACACAAGCTCTCAAGATATCCTCTAACGCCCTCGAATAGTCCTCTCTCGACCGCCATCTGGTCTGAGGGGATGAAATGGGCCGTGGTCAAATGAAGGCGAGTACCTAAAGCTGTTTGCAAACTAGGCCAAAACCTGGATGTGAACCTAGGGTCTCAATCTGAAACTATCGAAACTGGAACCCCATGAAGTCTCACTATCTCATCCACATACAACTGGGCCAACTTTTCCAGAGATTCCTCAACATTAACTGGCAGAAAATGAGCAGACTTTGTCAATCGATCAACTATCACCCATATAGCATCATGCTGCCTTTGAGTCCGTGGAAGACCTGTCACAAAATCCATAGTGATCTTCTCCCATTTCCATACTAGAATAGGGAGTAACTGTATCTTCCCTACGGGTCTCTCGATGCTCTCGCTTCACTAGTCGACAAGTTAGAATCTTAGAGATCTAAACTTGCAATCTCTTTCTTCATCCCATTCCACCAAGAATGTTCTTTTCAAAAGTCCTCAGATACATCTTGGTACTCACCTCGATGCATAGCATAATGCCAGATGAATGCGCTTCTTCCATAATGTCTCTCTTTCAAATGCTTATTACTCCGCACGCATTCTCCGTCCTTTCACTATCATGCCGTCATCTCTAATTTGAAACTCTGCTTTCTTTTCTTTTTCTATCTGCGACTGCCCTGCTAGAATCTGATCCACTAAGAGAGGTTTAACATGAAATGTGGCTAACAAGGCTCCTGAATCCTCAGCCTTCAATATCACCCCTAAAGCTCTTAGATCCACCAACAGTGGAAGATAACCTGATCTCATATGAGACAAAGAACTCTCTGGTCGCCTACTCAAGGCATCTGCTACAACATTAGCTTTCCCCGATGGTACCTTACTAGTACAATCGTAGTCCTTAATCAACTCGCCATCTCTTTGTCTCCTCGTGTTTAACTCTTCTCGGGTGAAAATATTGAAGACTCTTGGCGGATCCAGAAAGATCCCAAGTAACACCATATAAGTAATGTCTCCATATCTTCGTGAGCAAACACGATCGCCGTAAGCCTAAGTCATGTGTGTGGCAATTCTCCTCATGCTTCTTCAACCTGCCTAGAGGCATATGCAATCACCTTATCATTCTCGCATCAAAACACAACCAAGGCCTTGCCGAAGCATCATCAGAAACTACAAACCCATCTCTCCCATCGTGGCTACAGTTTAACCTGAGTCAAGCCACCACCCTTCAACTCCTCAAACTCCTACCGCATGCATCCACCCAATCATACTTGACATCTTTCCTTGTCAACCTTGGTCAAGGGGGTCACATTCGAGAACCCTCAACAAACTTCCCTTGCATTATCCAAATACCTAAACCAAGGAAGCCTCACCTTCCTAAACATTCTTTGGCGGTTTCCAATTTACTACAGCTTCTATTTTCTGAGGATCCACACTCACCCCTCACCAGATCACATGACCTAGAATGCCAATTATCAAGCCAAAACTGACACTTGCTCAACTTGGCATACAACTGTCGCTCCCTTAGGGTCTGCAATACAATCCTCAAAGCTCAATGTTCCAATCCACCCGAATACACTAAGATATCATCAATAAAGACTATGACGAGCCTATCCAAATACGGCTGGAATACCCGGTTCATCAAATCCATAAACACTGCCGGAGCATTAGTCAAGCCAAACGACATCACCAAAAACTCATAATGTCCGTAGCATGTCCTGAATGCAGTCTTAGGAACATCACCCTCCTGCACCCTCAACTGATGATACCCCGACCTCAAATCTATCTCGAGTACACTGGGACCCCGCTGGATCGAATAACTCATCGATCCTAGGAAGTGGATATCGACAAGGATGGTGACTTTGTTCACCAGTCAGAATCTATACACAACCACAAACTCCCATATTTCTTTTTCACGAAGAGAACTGAAGCTCCCCATGGGGATATGCTCGGCTGAATGAATCCCTTACTTAACAATTCTTCTAACTGAGCCTTAAGCTCTCTCAACTCAGTAGGAGCCATCCTATAAGGAGGAATGGAAATGGGCTCAGTCCCTAGGATCAAATCAATGGTGAACTCCACCTCTCTTCGGAGTAACTCGCAATATCATTTCCGGGGAATACATCCGGGAACTCTAACAACCGAATCTCATCCACCGTGAGTCCCTCCTTTCTTGTTTCCACCACATAAGCTAGATAACCCCGACAACTCTACGTTAAAGATTCTCTCGCGCTGTCATGGCAGAGATCATACTGGAAGATAACTCTCTACGTATTCCCCCAAACTTAACCTCCAATTTCCCTGGCCTATGCAACTTTACTTCCTTTTTATAACAATCTAATGTGGCTCTATGGCGAGATAGCCAATCCATGCCGAGAACCACATCAAAATCCCTCATATCTAAGGCCACAAGATCCGCTGGGAACTCCTGTCCCTCAATCAAAACTCTACTATCTCTGACTACTCTGTCTGAGAATAACGAATCTCCAGCTGGAAGGGAAACTCTTATACGACCCTCTAATGGCTGGGTCTCTATCTGGAAGCGATCTAAGAAAGGTCTGGATGCAAATGAATGCGTGGCTCCTGGGTCCACTAATGTATATGCATCATGATTAAGGATAGAAATAATACCAAGAACCACATCCGAGCTGCACCGCATCCTCGTCGAGTCACAAAGATAAACCCCGCCCGAAAGTATGGCCTCACTCGCATCCCCCGCACTACCGCCAACACGTCGCCCCACCTCGCGGCCGCACTGCCCCTCTGCTTGGGAAACCTCTCCTTGAAGACCTCTGAGTGCTCATCTCGGGTGTGGGGGTAGCTAGGCTAGCTACTGATGTCTCCGCACCAATCAACTGAGGACACTCTCTAATGAAATGGCCTTCCCGCCATAAAGGAAACATCCCAGACTATATCCTTACACTCCCCATGGTGTCGCTCCGACACATATGACACGGGAGGAATACTGGGTGCCACCGCTAGCAACTCGGGGCCTCATCGATCCCCGACTAGAGGTAGCCCTCGACCCGCACCCTGGCCTCGTGAACCCTACCCTTGTTCCTCTTTCTACTGTGACCGTCTGTGAGTTTCATGGAAGTGCCCGGGTGCACTCCTTCATTTCTTGCCTACTCGACACATAAATGCTCGTACTTTTGCTTAACTCTAGCTACCAACTGTCCCCAAATCTATTATGAGAAACCACAGACAAATGTACTCTGATCCGGTGCTGCAGTCCTGACAAAAACCTTTTGCACTTCAAGACTTCATCAGCTTGGAATATACGAACCAATTCGTGAACTAGCCTTAACCTCTCATAATCCGACATCGATAATGCTCTTCTCGTTTCTAACCCAAGAACTCCTCAATTTTCGAACTTATGACTTTTGAGGAAAGAACCTATCAAGAACTCTTGTTGAAATTAATCCCATGATATGCCATTAGGGGATACCTCCTCTCCACGGCGTCCCACCAATCCTTAGCCCCTGCCTTCCATCGTAAACCGAAAACAAGACTCTTTGCTCATCCGTGCAGCCCATAACTCCATAAACCTTATTTACTCGGTCTAGCCATAACCAGGCTGCTTCTGGATCACCACTGCCGTCATATGGCTTGGCGCCCAGCTTTTGTACTCTCTCTATCGACCTCCCAGGTTCTTCGAGAACTTCTCTAGGTGGCGGTGGAGGCTGCGATTGCTGACGGGTCGCTATGTCTACTATTTCCAGCACCAGGCCACCCGCTCCTCAGAAACAACTCGCACTTAAGCTCCCTCCGTATCCTGATGGTCCAAATGACCTGCTGCCGGGAGGTCGATTCATAGAGGCTGTGAGGGAACCAACTATGTGCTCATCCCTCTCGTGCACCTGGGAGCGCCGTGACACCTAGAATATTTCTCCTAGATCTAATTCTCGACGCCCTCTGCCTGACATAGTGCTGTATTTGCAAAAAAAATAAAAAAAATTCAACTATTTAATACTTTGAATCACCTCATATGTATGTACTTTGAATTGGAAAGCATTGCTGCCGCAGAGGTAAAATAGTGTATACGAAACCACGATGCTTAATAACAACTTATGCCCTGATACCACCTTTGTCACACCCCCTTATCCCCTACTATCGGCAGTAGCTCACTCACTCACGTAGTAAATCCTCACCGCTACCCTAACTTAATTAGAAAATCCTCGTGGAAGCGGCCATATTGCTTGCTTCAATCTCACATAAAAAAATTCTTTCTAAACTTGTGGATTTTTTATAAAATTTCATAAAGATAATTGTATATTAGACATGTCCCAAAACCTCGTATACACAATTCTTACACTATATCAAACATGGCAACCAACAACCTCCACATTTTCATAAACCACATTATGTACATACATATATTCCTTTATACAAGTTCAAGGTATTTCCATACAAAATTCCCATTTATACACATCACTTATACCGATGTCAGGATTCCTATTGTGCTCCAAATATTCGGGCGTAATTGCACTGGAAAATAGTTTTTAAAATGTAAAATAATGAGCTAAACAAGCCTCGTTGAGTGTATGCTTTTAGAAAATGTTTTGTTTTTTCGGAAAACATCTAAAAACTGTAAAACTTCCGTTTACATGATATTTTCAAGAAATATTTCTTTCTTTGCTTTATTTTACTTAAAAGTTTCTGAAACTTTTATTGCTTGCTTACTTGAAAGTTTAAAACCTTCAAAATCTCTTGCTTGCTTGCTTTATCTTACTTTTAAAAGTTTCTAAACTTTTCAAATCTCTTGCTTTAAAAAGTTGCTCAAAACTTTTCATAAACCTCTTGCTTTAAATTCTAAAACTTTTCATAAACACGGGAGCCTGGGCTCAACCGCACGCTTTGAAATAAACAGAACCTGGCTCAACCGCTTGTTTTAAAATGAAAACGGAGTCTGGCTCAATCGCTTGTTTTAAACAAACACTAGCAGCCTCTAGGCTCAATCGGCAAATGGTTGATTTTAAAACTGTATAAACATGCTTATAAATCATCAACCAATCGGGAGGCCTTCCTAATAGCTGCACCCTAGTGAACACGGGAGCCTGGCATCGACCGTGTCTAAAGGAAGGACCCGGGTCCACGCCACATCAGTGGAAGGGCCTGTTCATCATTACCTTTTTTCGATAAATATGGTGGAATTGACCCCGCCTCCCATCACCATACTTACTAGAGCCTCTTAACCTTATACCCAATACGTCGCCTCCTTTAAATGTGATGATGATGTTCTAAGTTTGCCGACTGTGCAATCTAAAATGCATGTATGAAATCCTAACACCACCGCGCACGCATCGGAATATCTCCTCCTCTAATCGGATGCTTCGCTTAAGACTAGGATTTTGTTAGGCCTATTTTACAAAAAATAGCTCTTTTTGTTTGCTTGCTTGCTTCTTGAAATATGGTTTTATAGTTAAAACCATTTCTTTGCTAAACTCATTGTTGCTTTTTAAAAGTATGGCTGAATGAATCAAACCATTACTTATTTGCTTTTCATATATGGTTTAAAATCAAAACCGCTTTGCTTGCTTGTTAAACTCATTGCTTGCCTTTCAAACACATGGCTACTATCAAACCATTTAAATACCAGTGTGTTCATAATAATACACTAGTATTTGGAAAAATAGGTTTAGAACACCCACCTCTTTGTTTCCCAAACTTGAGCACAAATCCACTACTTTGCCTCCTTTTGCTTAGGCCTACATATTCAAAACTACTCTTATTAACGTATTAATCACCTACGTATATCGTATAAACTTAACGTACTCACACGCAAGTCACTTTTAAGGTCACACAACAATCATATAAAGTCAAATTAACAATTTCACCCTTGAGCACCAAAAAACCCTAACAAAAACTCCACTCATTTTGGTAACCTTTTCCAACAATACTTCATGGACTTTATTACCCAAAAAATTATTCAAACGGTCTTCTAAAAATTATGAAACTCTCCAGATCAGTCCTTATATATCCAATGACATATCTTTTAAAATTTCGTTTAAAAAATTCCTTCTCTTAAGGCCCTCAACCACATAAACACACAAGTTACAGCATGTTTTTGATTCCAACTCACTGAATCACCTACCGTTATCCTGATTTATGGGATCTTAACTCCATAAATTGGAAATGGTTTCTTCACCATCTGAAGCTATGGTTCTAAGGTTTCTTCTCCAATTGGAATCACCCAATTTGGATCACCAAACCTGCTATTGTATTTTATATCTAGATTACTCAAATTGGCAGAACAGAATCTGCACATAGCTCCACTTAGAAAAATTTCTGGGCACTTTGGGTTCACAATTTGAATGAACTTCTTTCAGATAACTTATTTCCCTAGAAGTCTATTTTACCCAGAATTTTGAATCACTAAATTTGGATGAGTGAAACTCCACTTATGGCCAAAACATTTACAACTATACCCAAACAGAGTACAATCAGTGAGCTAATGTGGCTACCTTCAGTCCGTATTTGGGAGCCTTAGAGCATAATTTGCTCTTGGTTCCTTCTATACATTTGTAGCCCTATCTCTATGGTTCTTTAACAATTGGAATCATCTATTTGGATGATTATAACTTAATATAGAATCTAAAACAAAAATTAGGGGTTTTACCAAATTCTTGGACATAATTTCCTTTAAAAACCCAACATTTCCTTACAACAATTCCTCAAACCAACATAGAATTCATCCAAACAACTCACAACACTCGACCGGGTAAGCCAATCCTCAAACCACAAACCCTGTGTGAAAATGCAAGAACTCTACCTAAGGTCCTCCAATTCTTTATAATTTTTCACATCAACTTATTTTATTTGTATTGTGTCATCTCTAATTTGATTTTTTGCTTATATCCTTTTTGCTAATTGCCTTATCCTTGTTCTAATACCATAATTTTGGGTTCCTAAATTTTATCAATTACACAAGTCATCTCCAAAATATCACAAGGTGACACTTAATGTTCGTGTACGCCTTTGCTAGCTGCATGAACTCGTACACCTATTCCCGGGACCGCGTTAAGGCTGGGTTTTGTGGGAGTCAGTTCTACGCTAGCAAGAAGTCTTTTTATGGCAATTTGTGATCAACAATAACTCAATAAATCTTAATCTTCCATTTGGTTACCAAGAAAATCCAGGAAAGACTTTTATTTATCTGTAGTCTATATGTAACGTAGGTAGTGTGTGCTACTTTGAATAGACTAGGCATGTCAATCAAATCTGCCATCAAATGCAACCTAATTGTGAAACTGAAAAAACAGCATGTCACTTCTTCTACCTTACAACTACTATTGTTGGACACTAGCAGCCTAATTTTTAGTACTATAGAACTTGAAAAAAAAAAATTCAAAATTTATGTTTTCACTACTCCAAGCTAACTGAATCCAACCAAACACTTTCATTTTGGTATAAATATAATTCACATCATGGTTTTGTGGCAATTGCTTGTCTCATGTGGTAATTCATTTAAGATCTTTAACTAGTGAAAGACCAAAGTAGTGGGAACTCAAGATTGGTGAAATGGAGTTGGAGATATGAACTTGTTGTGCCACGTGTCATTTTGTCTTATTTTTCTTGTTCCTATTTAAATTTCTGCAATTTTTTTTTTCTGTCGGTGAAGTACTTTCTTCATTTTCTAACTCCATAAATAATAATTGTTTTGCTTGTTTTAAAATGTTTTTATCCAACTCATTTACCTTTGCTAGGAATTGACCCTTTCTTATTCTAGTACCATTTATAGGCTGCTACCAGTTTATAATTGAAAGGAAAAAAAGAAAAACCAGGCAACGAAGTACCCCTCTTTTTATCACACTTGTTTTAGTTTTGTATGCAACTGAGTTGGTATGGCAATAATAATAAAAAACATTATAAGGACTTCCAATTACTTATCAATTCTCCTAGCCGTAATAACTAAGGTTTAATATTGCCCATTTTATATAGCTTCAGAATTGCATGGAATTTGGTTACCCGAACACACATTATTTGCCATTGAAATATAATAAAATTTATTGTAGTCTAGAATCTTGTTTATAAACTTATCTTTTGACTTTAGGTATTTAATTATATGCGAAGACAAACTCTACTAGGCTTTCTCAACATGCATCCTCTCATTTGGATTACTACTTCTTTGCATTATTCACTTTCTTTGTCTGAAGTGCACAAAGGTTCATTTGTTTGTTTGTTTCTTTTGCTCCTTATTCCTAAAGCTTAATCCATGCCTACCAATGAAGTGTGTATGGATTATAATTTCTTGTCCAAAAGAGGAGTTTTTTTTTTGATAAGTAAAAAGAAGTGTATTTGGAGAGGGTGCCAAAATTGAACCCAAGAGCAAGTACAAGTAAGAAGAAACTCACCCCCTCTCCCACGAAAAAACCTCTATACAAAGAAGCCCCTCAATCACTTACATCCCACTCAATCAATATTGTCCAAAAGGGGAGTTATGGGACAACATACCGTTATTAATTTTTAATAATTTGTTAATAAATTATAAAATTTATGAATTTCCTACGTAATCATGCATGTAGTAATAATAGATACCCACCTGCGTTTGCAGAAAAATTATTTTCTTCCTTTTGCCATAACACCGTGATATACAAGTGATGATAAGTTGAAACGAAAGTACCATTGAAATGAGCTTTTTTAATGCCCATACCTTTGTGAGTGTAGGATGTCTACCTAATTTAATTTTTCACCAACTTCAAGTTGTTTTATTTGGTTTACATAGCATGAAACTAACTTGTTGGGTTTTATGGGGATCATTTCTGGCTATGGTGCAGGTACAAATTGGAAAACATTCCTTTACATTTGATCATGTCTATGGGAGCACCGGTTCTCCTAAAATTTTCACATGTCATCAAAAAACCATCCTACCCATTTGCCTTCACTCACTACTAGAAAATTGGAATATAGCAGCACAATTATAGTAGGGGTCAAAAAATTTTATGACTAAAAATGCGTATAATCACGTTTTATTTATTTCCTGCAGCAGAAGGAATTTGTTACCACCCTTTAGGTGGGGAAATTAATCGCCACTACTATACAAGCTAGTTTGAAAAAAATTTAAAATTGGGGCTAAATTTAAAAAATTTACAAGCCGCTCTCTTCCTCTTTGAGTTTTCGACACTGACTACCACCACCGTACGATCCGTACTACCACCACCCCCAGGGGGATCGACCGGGATCAACACGCAGCTCAGCCCCCGGTTTTCTCCCGACGACGTCAAGCCCGTGAAATTCAAACCTTCCTCGCCGCCGTCCAAAGCTCGACTCTTCCCACCGAGTACACCGGTCGCGACAATCGTGCCCAATCCAGTTCTTTTTTTTTTTGATTTGATTTTTAGTGGGGTTGATTTTGGGAACCGGGAGTTGCATTTTTGGGGCAACCATATTCTGCTTCGTTGGCTGAAAATAGACTAGAGAGAGAAGAAGAATGAAGATTTTTTTTTCGCTTGAATATCATGGATTTTGTGTTCTTACTGAATGAAGCAACAGCAGGGTTTTTCTTTCTATTTTCTTTCCTTCACGAAAAAAATAGTATGTGTTTGGTTGCCTAGTGAATGGTGGAAAGGGGGAAGGAAGCAAAGATATAGGTTATCCCTTTAATTTCCCATCTTGCAAATCCTCTCCCTCTCTCTCTCTCTCTTACTCACTTTAGCCTTCTTAAGAGTCCAAATTCTAATCTCACTAGTTATAGAGTTTTTTGCTCACGGATTGGAGAGAGTTTTCTACCCCAACTGATTTCGATTAATCGCTTCTCACCCGGCTGGTGGACCTCGGTTCACTTCCGCATCGTGACTAGGTTTTCTCCGCCGCTTAATCTTTTGAAACGAATAACTTAACCGAACCGTTCTGATCGGTTCGACTAGCTTCTTTTGATTTTCAACTAAGCGCATATACTTTTTGAATTTCCGTAAACCTGCTTGTTGAAATGTCTAAATGAATGCGCGGTTCTCATGGCAATTTTGTTTGCCGGGTTTTCTTATCGCTTGATTATTTGATGAGGAATAAAAGATTTTTTTGGACTGGTTTTTCAAATGCTATTTCTTTTGGTCAATAAATGATTTTCGCTTCATACTAATTGTAGTCACTCTACCATGATTTTCGGGCTGCTGTTATCTCCCACATTCATATCTCCGGCCACGCCCGATTCAAATCGTCATTGCCCCATGCCGTATAAGCAATTATGGAGGGCCTACGACCGCGACATTCGCATCCGATCTCACCAAATAATCTCACAGCCCAATGCTCCATCTCTCGAACTTGAGTTTTCCTGATCAAGTGAATTTGATCCCGCTTCCCATTTGATACCCCGTGATTTTCTCCTAGCTCCACCGGGATCGATAGTCGCGGGGAGAATTCATTCGCTTGTCGCTTTTAGCATTGTTTTTCTAGATAGCACACGCTTTCATATAAGTGCCTATTCGCCATGGACGAGCGATGATAGATATCATTAACAAAATTTCCTGTCTTCTAACTGCAGTTTGTAAATTTTTTTATTCAGCAATTTGTTTGCATGATTCAAACTCCATTAATAAAACTCAAGCAAATATAGCAGCGAAAGAAAAAGGTAAAGCCATGGAAAATCGAAGGTAATGTTAAACAAACAGAGAACCGCCTGCTCGCTGTTATAGCCAAATCAATGGATGCAATATAAAAGATGTTTTCTCTTCTGGGGCTTTCGTACAAGATATTCTCAAGGTCTAAGATCATACAAAACTCAAAGCCTTCTCTTTTCATGTTATTT
The DNA here is from genome assembly GCA_016808115.1 of Tetrastigma voinierianum. NCBI lineage: Eukaryota > Viridiplantae > Streptophyta > Magnoliopsida > Vitales > Vitaceae > Tetrastigma > Tetrastigma voinierianum. The sequence goes on from JAEQBH010001219.1 coordinate 2,356,756, forward strand.
TTATCGCTGTCTTTGTTTTTTAGTTGTTCTCCATCTCTTACTGATTAACCTATTTTATGTTCATTGCTTTTCTGAAATTCAGTCGGAGCCCAAATTCTTAATGATTCCACTACTAGGGTCAATGGAGCCGCCAAAGAATTATGGGGCACTTTTTTTCTCGAGCAAACATGAGAACCATTTTTTGAAGACCCCAAGACCATGCCATCTCCCATGTTACTTCATTTTTTTACCATTAACACAATTATGCAAGTTAACCGTATGTTTATTATTTTGTATTATTTGTATTAATTTCTGCTAACAGTGTAGATTTTGTTTGGTGGGTTTTGCTTAGAGAATTTCATTTGTTTATACAGAGAGGAAGTCGAATCTTTGAGACGGCCGTATAAGAATTTGAAAAATGGTTCGATGTTCCGTCTCGGGTGATGATGGTCGGTGGCGGAGACAAATTCGCCAAGTGTGTCGGCTTGATCAGATCCAAATTCGATCTTTGAATGATCAATTGTTCGGTTTCTTGGTTGTATAGTAGATAAGTTGTATTCATACATATTTAGCTATTGGATTATGAATAACTGGAGGCTGTTGAAAATTTTAAATATGCTAGTGTTAGTGAAAGATCAAACAAGTAAAGGCATTACAGCATTTGTTCCTAATATGCTAGCGGTGATGACTCCATGTTTATATAATTATTACTCCTCTTTGTGTTTCTGAATGGAGAAGAATAAGGGGGTGTTTCTGAGATATGTGATCCATTGCCACTCCCAGCAGTGGCTTCAGGTTCCATAGAAACAGTGGGAGCAACTGTAGTAGAGTCAGTTGGGTCGATAGGTAAAGTATTCGATTCTTCTGTTCCATAACCCGTGTAAAAGAATTTTCATTGTTCCTTGTTAAATGTAGACTTGGAGAAAGGGATATAGATCAGGATCACAAGATTTCTTAGATTAAATATCTTGAAGGGCATGTAATCTGCATACCTGGGAGACTTGATGAAGATATTGGAATTTAGAGAATATGACGTGTAAGGTATTAGAATTTGTCACAATATAAATCACAAGTTATTCTTCTTGAAAGCCAAGTTCCATGATCACAAGAAATCCCTGAATTCCCTCTGAAAAGTAGAAACCAAGGGTTTGTTTGGTCCTGTTTTTGAAAACTGTTTTGAGAACAATTTGAAACATGAAAGTACACCAAAATGTGTTCTCTAAACTCTCTTTGTTCTATAAATTTAGAGTTAAGATGATGCTACTTAACACTTCAATTTCCAAGACCTATGGTAATTTTAAAGAAACTTTGGCTGCATTAGGGAGAACACCAAATCAAGGTACATAGCTATTCTCCTCGCAATGGGCAACCGCAAAAACAACAATCGTCTCATGCTCCATTTTCTCGATGAGAAAAAAAGTAGACAACCGTAAAACATTCATGTTTTTAATTTTCAAGGTTCAAGAAAGTAAAAAAAAAAAGACAACTTCAAGTGGCCTCCAAACTTAATCCTTTTCTAGCACTACGTAACTTTTTATCATTGTCCCTATATTATCTTCTCCTCAGATCAACTTTTAGTCATTTTGGAAATTTGAAAGTTTATGGTGCATGAGATCCTAAAAATTAAGCTATTATGTTTCTTTTTTTTCCTTAAATGTGCATTCAACATATGAACTGGTAATAGTTTAACTAACATCCTTAGTTTAACTAACATCCTTAGTTTAACTAACCGAAGTTTATCCAAAGGTGCATTCATATTTAAGAATTAATAGAAAATTCTCTCAGATATCATTGTCCCATTATCTTCCCCCGTATCAACCTTATCCATTTTGGAAATTTGAAGGTTTGTGGTGGATGAGATCCTAAAATTAAGCTCTTTTTTTTTTTTCACTTTTTCTTAAATGTGTGATATCACCAAAGATATGAGTCGGTAATACTTAATGCATACCCTCGTTTAACTAGAAATTTATCCATAAAAGGTACATCCATATTTAATAACTAATAGCAAATTCTAATACTAATCTATAAAATGTCAATACGCTCTCAGAGCTAACAATGTAGCATCTATTTTGGGACCTTGTAGATTCTCTTAGCATCCATAAAAGTTACACTCATGTCTCTTTGCAAGAAGTTTGGCTAGAGTCTCTCATGAGTATTTTTTAACATCCAAAAAAAATGAGGATTTTTTATTTTGACAAGTTCTGGTTATTGAACTCATACTACCATAATTGATGTGTTAAAATCACTGAAAGGTAATTATACCGTTGTTTGGCCGATGAAGTCATAGCCTCCTCTTATGAGTGTAAATATCGAGCCATTAGCTTCTTAATGTTAAACTTTCTTTCGTGCATCTAAAACATTTGTTCTATATTTCAAGTAATTAGCCTGTGCAATGGATGTTTCTTATTTCGGGGCAATGTACACTGTCTCTTATGGTTTTGGTTGTTAGTTTGGCTTTCTAGAATTTCTATATATTAAGTGTTGACTCCAACATAACATCCATCTATAGCTTCCATTCAAATATGTTTTAGAACAACCGCTAAAATCATAGGACTTTTTTTATCGAATTATGCTTTTAATACACTGTAGGGAAATTGAAGAAGAACAACAAAAGCCTCAAGCAATTACTTCCACTTCAAGGCTTAATGAAAGAGATGAAGCGAGAGATCAACTACGTAAGGTACTCGAACAAGGTCATGTCGTCTAGCCCGCCAGCTGATCGGCTGGGCCTCACATCCAACAGAGAGTCCTCATGCCCACCAAGGCAAACTCCAGCATTACTCGACCCAACATCACAAAACATATAATCACCATTCCATGTGGCTCTCCCCGTTGATTCCTTCGCGGATACAAAGGATATCCCCTGTTTCAGAAGACCCTCGCGCAACATGTGCATGTTTTCGGGTTTTTGCCAAAATGATAGTGTTAAATTTAATGCAAACCACTATTATATATCAAGTTATTGCGTGAAACAATGTATAAATAATTTTAGGTATGAGGCTCTTCTACCTTGAGTTGCAAATCAGTGGTTCGATGAAGGGTAAAGGGTCAGACCATAATTCTAGCATTCGCATGTGTTCGCTATGAATTCCCCGCAAAATCAAAGCATTTGCATGTAAACAAGCATTGCAAGATAAATGGTAAGGAACCATCCCTATGGTCGGTCAATCACAAACCGCGACTATGCAACCATCCCTTTACGGCTGTGGTCAATTACAAATTGAGGCTATAAATCATCTCTTTCGGGTCAGTCAACCACAAACCGTGACTATAAACATCCCTATGGCCGGGGTCAATCACAAACCGCTGCTATAAACAATACCTATGGCCGGGGTCAATCAAAACCGCGGCTATAACCATCCCTATGGCCGGGGTCAATCAAAAACCGCGGCTATAAACCGTACCTATGGTCGGGGTCAACCATAAACCGCGGCTATAAACTATGCCAAATTATTAAATAATGAAAGAGCCTATAGCCACGGTTTATGAAGTGACCGCATATATAGGATTTCTCCACACCACCTATGGTCATGCCATGCCACGGTTGTCTTCATCCGCAGCTATATTTTATAGCTGCATTATATACCACTTTTAGCCGGGGTCGATGCCCGCGGCTAAAGGCCTTCTTCCTAGTAGTGACTTCTCCATTTCTCACATCCACCAACACAGTAAACACAAAAAACCCATAGTTTTCCTCTCCTCTCTTTTTTGTTCCTTCCCCCCAATTTTCTCAACTACCGAAGCCAAGCCCAAAACTCAAAACACAAACAATCAGCAAGACAAGTCAAATTAAAACAGAAATCAAAGAACACAAAATAACAACATGGAACTCTAAATTACACCACAAACAAAAATAAAAAACATAAGCAACCCGACCACAATAAAAAAAAAACAAAAAAACCTGATTGAATCAAATAACTACTTGAAAACGAATAAATAAATTCTACCAAGATCAGAATATACCGATTGAAATAAAGTAAACCGTGGTGATTCGGGATGAGCTAAGACAACTGAGAGGCACTCCAGCTAGGAAGGTGACGGCTGAGCAAAGAAGCATGCTGAGGGATGAAGAGGAAAATAGGAAAAAAAAGCCCTAACGCGAACATTTTAACCACCCAATTGCTGCTGTCATGGACAGCGACAAATGAAAATTTTATTTCAAATGCCGCTAACTACAATAAATGCATGGTAATAATCAAATTGTCGCGTTGTCTTCAATTGCAGTATCGCGCATGAGTTTGGTAAATATTTGCATGCCAAACTAATTTATCTTTTTATTTTTCAAATGCATCACTGCATACAAAACTCTCGTGTTTTTTTTATTCACTACAATAAATCATCGACCTAAGCAGAGATGATTGATTTGACAATCATCCATTGTCAATAATCATAAAAAAAAAAATATTCGTTTTTTGCTGGCAATCAATGCCCATTTCATCTCTTGTCATATAATAATTTTTTTTACTATTATTTTATTTGTTTGATAATGGCAAGTTCAGATTTATTAATAGAATTAATCTTTTTATAATTCATTCATATAATTCTCATGTCTAGGAATTGTCTTTTATGAAAAATTGAATTTTTTTTTTTTTGAATTCTTTTATTCCATTGATTGTTGGGAGTTTTCCAAGAAGATATAATTAAATATTCTCTGATTTTGTTTATTATTTTCATGTTTTTGGGGATTTTTTATGAAGGTATTTTTGAAGCCAAAATTTATGTTTTTACCCCCATTTTTTGTTTTCTATCCCATTAAACATTAAATTTGGTTATGGAACAAAAATCAAAATTTTACCCAAAATTTACAATATTTTCACTGTTTTTTCACACATTGCTTTAGCAATTTATGTTAGTGCTATTTGTGATTATTTATAGCATTAGGTTGTGAATAAAATTATTTTCTTGCATTTGGGTAAAATTGAAAAATATTGAATGCTTAAGAACTTGTCTCTTGTGAGTCTGAGCATGTTCTGATATTTTTTTGGAATTGATATCGCAATCGTAACTTGCCTCGCACATCAATTTTGCTAAGATCCATACGGATAGTGAAGTTGTCCTATCAATTACTTTATTATTTGATAGGATGCCTAGTTTGATGAAGATATTTCATTAAGTGTCATAAACCGCGTAATTTTAGTACCCTATAGGTGGGAAATTGATGCATTTGGTTGTAACGGCTGGTGAATTACTCTTACTTATGTATGAGTCTTTTTGTATTTTATAGACTCTAAGATTTGGCATCACTTTAGGTCAATGGTTAGCGTAAAATGGAGCAATTTGCATGTCTGCTTCACATGTATTTTACATCGCACTCTTGTTTATCACTCAGCTTCCCTCGCCTTGTCATCACGAATCTCAATGAGACTAATTACAAGAATGGGAAAAATGAGCTATATGATAATCATTGGGTGAATGTTTGTTTTGAATCCAATATCATTGTTATGCCATCTGATACTTGGTGGTTAGATAGTGGTGCTACCATTCACGCTTGCAATTCTATGCAAGCGGTGATAAGCAAACGAAGTTCAACTAGTTTGGAGTAGTATGTGTACATAGGAGAAGGTAATAGAGTCCACGTTGATTTTTTGGGAGTTGTTATGTTACAACTTAATACAGGAAATTTTTTGGAATTGCAGGATGTGGTGTATATACCCTCAATCAATAGAAATTTGATATAAGTACCTATTTTAGATAGACTTGGATATAGTTTCCTTTTTTGAACTAGAAAAGTCAAATTGTACCGAGATTCACTATTGATTGGCACTTGAGTACTTTGTGGGAGTCTTTCCATATTAGAGTTGTCTACTTTGCCTTCTGTTTATGCTACCCTCACTGTTAATACTACTAGTAGCTCCAAACATTTGAGATTGAATAAAAAGTCTTTTACTAATTGGCACAAGCGTCTGGGTCATATTTCCAGACAAATAATGGAGGGATTAATTAAGGATGATATTCTTCCGGATCTTGATTTCTCATATTTTGATACTTGTGTAGATTGCATCAAGGGTAAATTGATAGCCATGATTATGAATGCCAAGGTTGACGATGCACCGAGTTTCTTGGGGTTATTCATATAGATATTTATGGGCCATTCACTCTTCCTACTATGGGTGGCCACAAATATTTCATCATGTTAATTGATGATTACTCCCGTTTTGGTTTTGTCGAGCTCATTCGTGAAAAGTTTGACTATTTGGAGGTTTTCAAAGTTTTCAAAGCCAAATTTGAGCTCCAACAAGGGAAAAAGATCAAAGTGGTTTATTCTGATAGAGGTGGTGAGTATTATGGTAGATATGATGAGACGGGAAGCAATCCTGGATCATTTGCAAAGTACCTTCAGGAATGTGGCATTGAAGCTCAGTTTACAATGTTTGGTACTCAACAAAATGGGATTGCGGAGAGGAGAAATCGTACGCTTCTTGATATAGTGCGGATGTATGCTTGTTAATTCCCCACTACCTGAGTTTTTGTGGGGTAAAGCTTTGAAAAGTAGCTTACATTTTGAATCAAGTGCCTAGTAAGTCTGTTCCTAAGACTCCATATGAGTTATAGTCACAAAAGAAGCCTAATATTCGTCACTTCCATGTTCAGGGTTGCAAGATGGAAGTGAGACCATACAACCCACAATCCAAGAAACTTGATCCAAAAACCATGAGTGGGTACTTTATTGGTTATTATGTGGGATCAAGAGGTTCCAGGTTTTATTGCCCGTCACACACCACCAGAGTGATTAGGTCAAATCAAGCTATCTATTTTGAGAATTATACTAGTACAAACCAAGGGCAAAAAGAAATTGTGTTCAAGGGAGCTAGTTTTATCTCTATGCCTATCGCCTAATTGAATCTAGCCTGCTACGACTATTAGTATGTAGTAGCCACTACCGGTGACGAACCACCGAGGATGCATCTAGTGTTCTGCATGTATATCCAAGATCCCTGGGGACGAGATCCTGAAGAGCCCCTGCATGTAACCATGGATATACCCTTGAGGAGGTCAGAGAGGGCGTGTAGGCCTGTAATTTCAGATGACTACATTGTCTACTTGCAGGAGCATGAGTATGATGTGGGTGATGTATTAGATTAGACTACCTATAAAGACATCATTGTTAGTCCTCAATCCAACTGTTGGATCAATGCAATGAAAGATGAGATGACTTCCATGTCACATAACAAAGTGTGGAGCTTGGTAGATTTGCTAGATGGCTACAGACCTATTGGGTGCAAATGGGTGTTCAAGACTAAGCACAGTGCCAAGGGACATGTAGAGAGATGTAAAAGAAGATTAGTGACTAAGGGTTACAACTAATGAGAAGGTATTGATTTTAAGGAAACCTTCTCTCCCGTGTCTACTAAAGACTTTCTATGCATTATTATGGCTATAGTGGCTCATTTTGATTTAGAGTTGCATCAAATGGATATGAGGACAACTTTATTGAATGGAGACATAGTTGAGGATGTTTACATGTCTCAACCTATTAGTTTTGAGGAAGTTGGTAAGGAACACATGGTTTGTAAACTCTAGAAATCCATTAATGATTTAGTGGTATCTCAAGTTTGATGAAGTTGTCATCGCCCATGGTTTTAAGGAGAACATCGTTGATCAATGCATATATATGAAGGTCAATGGGAGCAAATACATATTCTTGGTTTTATATATTGATGATATTTTGTCTCCCAAACCTGTTATTAATCGACCTTATCGGGTCAGACAAAGCAGTTAGTGTTTACTCATTTTGATATGAAGGATCTTGGGGAAGCACTTATGTCTTAGGCATACTTATACTTTGCGATAGACCTAGTGGCATTCTGAGATTATCTCAACAGACGTATATTGAACGCATTATGAAAAGGTTCAATATGCTGTTATGTTCTTCTAGTAAGGCACCAATTGTAAAGGGTGACAAATTTTCTAAAGACAATGTCCTCAAAGTGATATTGAGAGAAATAAAATGAAAGCAGCTCCTTATTCTTTAGTTGTGGGTAGCCTAATGTATGATTAAGTATGCACACGCCTTGATATTGCTTTTTTTGAGGGCGTGTTGGGTAGGTACTTGAGTGATTCTGGTCAAAGCCATTGGAAAGTGGCTAAGAAAGTTTTAAGATATATTCAAGGTACCAAGGATCTCATGTTGACATATCGGCGTACCAACACTCTTAAAGTGGATGGTCTTAGTGATTCCGATTATGTAGCCTGTGTGGATGATGAAAAGTCTACTTTTGGTTATATCTTTATGATGGTTGAAGGAGTTGTTTCGTGGAAAACTGTCAAACAAACACTTACAGCTTCTTCTACTATGGAGGTAGAGTATGTGGCGTGTTATAAGGCTACTTGTCATGCAATATGGTTGTACTTCCTTTCAACTTTGGAGGGTGTTCACTCCATTTCTGCACCACGAAATCGCTTTCATGATAAATTCAGATCTTTCTCAGAACACTAGGTGCACTTCGCTCCAAGCACATCGATGTGAAGTTCTTCGTGGAAAGGGAAAGCTGCAGAGTCCTCATTTCAATTGAGCACATGCCTACGACTAGCGTGCTGGCAAACCCACTAACCAAAGGCTTACCTATTTGTGTGTTTCAAGAACACGTCACCTGCATGGGATTGTTAGAAGCCTAGAATCTTAGTTTTAGTGAGAGTTTTGCCTTTTCAAGTATTTTGTAAGGAAAGCTCATGTTTTTTCGTTATTACATGCACAATTTGACGTTTTTCATTATCTTATGATTTTGTGTCATTTTGACCAAATGAATGACAAAATGATGTTTTCTCTTTCTTTTGAATGAACACTCTTGTCATTGAAATGCTTCTAAATCAGTAGCATCTGATTATGTACAATTTATTCATCCTTTCGGTGTATTAATTGTATATGATTGGTTATGGCTATGTAAGTCTCTTGTTGAAACATTTGAGTTATGATTTTGATTAGTAGCAGCTGATTATGTATTATTTATGCATCCCCTCGGTGCGTTAATTGTATATGATTGGTTATGACTATGTAAATCTATTGAAAAAGCATTTAAGTTTTGATTATGGCGTCCAAGTGGGAGAATGTTAGGTTAATTTATTAATTATGGACTAAGTACAATCATATTACAATTTTTATTGTATAATTGTGTATGTTAATTATGGGGCATTTATGAGATGGTTTAATATTAATTGGCTATGGGCTAATGGTTCTATCTTCCCCTCGTTTCTAGCTCCATTAGATCAAAACCCACTGTTCCTCAGGTCTATAAATATAAGTAAATAGAGCCCTAGAATTTGATAAGGGTTTGGTAGAGCACACTTTGGGGAGAAGGAAAGAACTATCTTCAACTCTAGCCTTTCTTTGATTTCCTCCCTTACAGATTTGGGAGACTAATGGTAGCCAACAATTCTATATCCATGCCAGGTATGTTTTCTACCTAGTACGAATTAATATGCTTCTTTGTTCAATAAAGTTATTATTTTGTAATGTATTTATTGGGTCTTTTGATTATTGATCATTGTTTTTAGGTTTAATAAATACTCATTTTACAAAATAATTTAGCAAATAATGCATTCCCCAATGGTCAACCCACTAAGGAAGTCTACATGTTCAACCTCGTGGTTTACACGATCTAGATTTTGAATCATGTTTCTGGTTTTCGCCGTAAAGGCTATTTATGGGCTCAAGCAAGCTATCTGATCGTGGTACCAAGAGTTACATGATTTTACTTTTCGTTTCACCGTACTGGCTGAGGACACATCTTTATTTATCTATTCTCAGGGAGACACCTTGATTTATTTTTTGGTGTATGTTGACAATCTCATCATCACAGGCAATGATGATTTGGTGGTTACTCATATAATCACTCGCCTCGACTCAACCTTCTCCACCAAGGATCTTGGCGTCTTGTCTTTCTTTTGTGGAGTTGAGGTAATTGGCGATTAACTAACGGGCTCTTCTCACTCAAAGAAAAATATATAGTCAATCTTCTTCCCAAGCACAATATGCTCGATTCAAAGCCCGTTTCCACTCCCTTAGCTATGGGTACTTCCTTGACTATTCATTATGGTGCTTCTCCTGTATATGCTACTATGTATCACCGGGTAGTTGGATGTCTTCAACATCTTCGGATGACACGTCCTGACATTTCATTTGTTGTTAACAAGCTCTCACAATTTATGCATTCTCCTTTTGAGAACCATTAGGGGTCACAACCGTTGCATTTGAATGGCACTCTGGCCTTTACGATTCGATTTCTCACCTCATCTCCGCAAAATCTTTATGGTTTTTCCAATGCGGATTGGACAAGTAATCCTAATGATCGTACATCAACGGGTGCTTTTGTGTTATTCTTGGGTGCTAATCCAATCTCGTGAAGTTCAACTAAACAATGTACCATTGCCCGCCTCAACCGGTCGAACATAACCATTGCTTCAACCGCAACATAAATCGCAACAAAGCCCCTTCTCACTAAGCTGCACGCCATCTCTAATATACCGACTGTATCTCGTACACCCAGCGCTATATATCTCTTTCTGCGAATCCTGCTTTTCACTGCATGAAGCATCTTACGGTGGACTACCATTTTGTTCATGACCTTGTGCAATTGATTGATCTTCGGGTTGTTCATATCCCTTTTGGTGATCAACTAGAAGACGCCCTCACCAAGTCACTTTGCGACCACGACTATTTGAGTTATGTAACAAGATTGGTGTTTCTTTGAGCACACCATCTTGAGGGAGCATATTAGAGTATTATCATTATTTAAGTAGATTCATTTTCTTAGTTTCCTATTCCTGTTTAATTGCGAAGTTTCCTTTTCTTAGTTTCCTATTCCCGCGATCTACCTTTTCTCTTCTTCCCTGCTCTGTATTTATACCACAATACCAATATCAAATAACAAAAGTTAACTCCTCAATAAAAAGTTCAAGATTTTTTTTACTATCATCATTATGAGTAGTTCATTTTAAGTATAATTCTATCACAGTTTTTTCAATATTGATTTTTAAAAAATGATTTTTTTTAAAGTAAAATTTGAAGATAAATCGTAACACTTCATTATTTAAAATTTTAATGTGAGAAGCAATTAAGAAGGGATTTACTAAGATATTTATGTTAAATGTTGCTTGAACATAGTAAAGTTACAGTATTTATTTCAGTCATTATAACTTGTTTTGGTTTTCATCTAATCCATTTTTAAATTGAATAATAATTTTGATTCCTTTACCTAATAATTATTAATTTAAAGATACATAATTTTTTTCTTTTTAAAAAATAATTCTAAATTAATAAAAGTGTGAATTATTTTTTTTAACATCCATCAGTGTAAATTCTTAAATGGCATTTATAAATAATTTAACAAAGCCAAATTCATAGAATATACTAAAGCTACTAACGAAAATTAAAATTTTTAAATTTAAAATTTTTAGAAGTGCTACAAAATAGATCTAAATAATATAAACTTCTTACATCATTATTTAAAAATTTTTAATGTGAGAAGCAATTAAGAAGATATTTATGTTAAATGTTGCTGGAACAGTAAAGTTACGGTATTTATTTCAGTAATTAAAACTAGTTTTGGTTGTTATCTAATTTATTTTTAAATTGAATAATCATTTCTTTTACACCTTTACCTAATAATTATTACTTTTAACATATATTAATTTTATTATCTTTTAAAAAATAATTACAGATTATAAAGTGTAAATTTAAATGGTATTTAGAACATTTTAACAAAGCAAATTTCATTGAATATACTATTGAGTAAAGCTACTAAAAAAATAAAAATTTAAATTTTAAATTTTTTAAAAATGCTACAAAATAACTCTAAATAATATAAAACTCTTACATCCATATCTAAATTGAAATTAAGGGTCTCTTTGTTTACAGTTTTTGAAAACTGTTTTTTTTTTAAAAAACAAGGAAAGTGTACACACGATTATTTCCAGTTTTTTTGCTCTAGAAAATACAAAAAACATAAAAAACACTAAATTTAGATAATAATAACAGTTTTCAAATAACACTAAAATTGTGTTCTTTGTATTTTAAAAGGCTATGCTAAAAAATAGGTTTAAAAAACATGAACCAAACATGCCCTAAATTTTTTTTGCCAAACCTACTTATTCATTTTTAGATTCTTCTAGAAGTTAATTTATTTTCAAAAATCCTAATGGATTGCATTGCAATGACCACACGAAGACCAACCCCACCAAAAGCCTAATTTTCCTCCTCTCTATAAATAGAGACTTTGGAAAAACATGTTGGTTTTCTTTCGCTCACTTTCTTGCCTACTTCCTTGTAAGTGAAATAGTGAGAAAATTTAGGGTTTTCATTTTCTTAGTCAATATCAAAACCCTTAAAATGTAAAATTTCTCATTCGCTGAGTGGAGTAATCTTCTAGAGCAGTGGGGAGCAAGTTCCAGTTCCAGTTCTTCCAATGCCGACCACAAGCCTGAAAAAACCATCCCAACTACAACTTCTATGGAGAAGTTGATCAAGGAAATTGAGAATCCATTGACACGAGAACATGCTCTATTTGCTTTATCAAGGGTATATATAAAAAATGCAAAAAAAAAAATTATTTTTCTTCTGTAATATGTTTGGTTGGTAAGAAAATGTGGGAAAATGGAAGGGGATCTAGGTTTTCCTTTCTTATTATTTCCAATCAACCAAGAGGGTTAATGGATTTTGTTATGTAATGATCTTTGCTTGATTAAAGTTTTTGCACATGGGTTTGGAAAGATTTGTTATTGGATTAAAGATACTTGGTATTAGGTTGATTCAGATCTTCTTACTTTGCTAGGAAAATTTTGTTTTGTATTGTGATGTTTAGTAGATTTTTTCAAGGGAACTAAATTTTCATTAAAAAATTATTTTTTTTACTAACCTAGATCTTATTTGAAATCTAGGGTTTTAACCTTACCTCACAATGATTCATATTTTTAGTGTGTTTGATGGAAGAAAACATCCTCACTTTGAAATATAGTGTTTTAACTTAAGTCATAGAACTTCATATCTGTAATGTGTTTGGTGGAAAGAAAAAAATCAAGATTTACCCATCAGGTTGTTTGACTTTCTCATGTCAATTTTTTTTTATACAAATCTTGCATCCTCTCTTTAAGAACAATGATTTTTGAAATCTTATGGTTTCAATTTACTTGTGGTTATTGTTCTACTTACCCCATTCAAGAATAATCATTTTATGTAAATTTTAAACTTTATATAATGCTTAATATTTGTATAATAAGAAAAGAAAATGTCACATGAAGATTTGTGGCTGATAGAACTAAGAGCTCATATAAGAACTTGTCAACTATGGTTTTTGTTGTAAGTTTAATTGCTAATTAATGAAAATTAAATAAATAAATTTATTTCCATATGTGAATGACAATACTAACAATGTGCACATGTACAGTGAAATTAATGTTGTAGTCATATTGATAGAGTAAAATGCTGGTGGGAGATTAGGCACTGTTAGTTCTTACCTATTTGTAAGGTATCTTATTTAGAAACAATGAAGTGTTCTAATGTTTCTTTTAAACATGTATTGTTGTTCTTCCATTTGGAGCTAGCTTACATTATTAGTATGATTAAAACCTTTTTTGTAATTTTAATTCCAACTATTTGGATGCTTTTTCTCAAGATGTAGCCTCAATCAAGACAATATCAAGGAAAACCATCAAAAAATGGAATTGAAACCATATAACTGAGGATGAGAAGATAAAACACAAAATTCATCATGATTTATCATAAAACTCAGTTTATTATGTGTCAGGTTAATTTTGTTTCTATCTTAATTATATCAGTTAACTTATTGGAAGTTGTTAGTTGAACATCTTGCTTCCTTCTTCAGGCAAACTAGTAGAAAATTACAAACAATCTATTATTTGCCTTCTTATCCCTTTTTTGCATCTGATGCCACCTATGTATTTCTGCAGAATGTATCATTTGAAATCAAAATTCTTATCAACTTAAATTCTACGCCTTCTTATCCCTTTTTTGCATCTGATGCCACCTATGTATTTCTGCAGAATGTATCATTAGAAATCAAAATTCTTATCAACTTAAATTCTACTGTATGATGGGAAATAATCAAACCCACATTATCATATTGAAGAGATCTATGATTGCATCTCTTGATATAACATAGACATCCCTGCTTATTTATATGGTATATATATATATATATATATATATATATATATATATATATATATATATGTTTGTTTTGCTATTGTTAATCCAAACCATTTTTATATTTATATACAGTTATATTTTTAATTAGGTCTATATGCACAAACTGGTGATTTAATTTTCTCCTTTAATGGATAAATATGCTATAATAATTTTTGAATGAGTATATATAAAAACAATAATTCTATTTTTTTCTCAATCGAGGAATACGAGCAAATTGGCACCATTGTTGCCAGTGGAACCCGCACCCTGGGCATTCATATATCTACTCTTAGAGGCTGACATTACGCTTCTCTTTCCTCATGTCATTTTACTATAACGCATAAGCTCTATTCTCTTGACCATGCTAAACTTGTTTGTCCATTTATCTTTTTGGTGTACTGTATGTGTTTAAAATTAGGTTCATTTGATTTCTATTCGATAAGTCTCGTTGACTTAGAATTTTTCTCATATTGATTTTAAACTTTATTGGAAATTTTAGTTTTACTTTTTAGGGAAAAAATGCTACATAATTGGTCAAGAATCAATTTACTATTAGCTATATATGTAAAACCAGAGAAAATTCTAATTTTCTCTCAAAAAGCGTAAATGGTACTTCTTTACCAAAATATGGATTTTTTTAGATCTCGACAGATTTAAACTTACCTCACCATCGCGAATCGCCTCTACTAAATCTAGCTACCACGTCAAATTTCGCGAATTCCAGATACCGAAATTTTCACGCTTTTCGAGGCAAATTACAGGGTAACATGACACTTGGCAGTATTTTGAGTCGATCAAGAGGCGCTATGCTCATGTTCAGAATTAGTCAATCGAGCTTAAGTGTAAACACATGGACATGCATCCTCTAATTGATAAAAATCCAAAGTAGATGGATAAGGGATAAGGTGTAATCCCAAGAGCCAATAAAAGATTGACATATGGCAAGTGAGAGGACCCAAATCGACTTCCTCTCTTCTCCCAAACTAAGCCGAGGTAAATTTGAGGAGATTGGGCTGAAAGAGAGAGAGAGTGAAGATTTTTAGAGAGAGAGGCTCCTGGCCTCTCTAAATTTCTACATCTGACGCGACTCTCACAGTTTGAGAATAAAGTCAGTTCCCACGACAAGAGATACGTGTGGAACACCTGCTGTGGAGTTTCCACAACTCGATGTGGGTTTTCTCCTACTTGATTTAATCCTTGTTTAAGAGCCTCTAATGATTTGATCAGATGAGGCCGTGAGTGGTCGCCTCGATCGCCCCGAAGTTTTGGATCAGATAGTCAAATTTCAAGACCTGCTTTGGACAAATTCCGACCGATCTCGCATCGAAAATGGTCCTTGCGGTGCCTTGGTTGAGTGGGATAAATTGTGGTTGGAGTGTTTAGAGCCGAAATGGCTATGAGTTTCATCTCTGAGAGTGGATCAACACTTGAAATTTCAGCGCCTGACAAAACTCTACTTATTTGTTCTCGAGACCGTTAAAACAACCGGCTGATTGGTTGGACCGAAATTGTCCATGTGTGTTGTTTGCAAAATATTGCTTGGGGAGTGAAATGGCTCGTGTGTGTGGAAACGAATTCTGCCACTTACAAAATTTAACGTGGTTAACATGTCAGTTGGAATTTATAAGTGAAATATAATCGTGTGTGAGCCATTGAAATTGAATTGTTTATTAGCCCATGTGAGCGCTAATTTTGATGTTATTGCTATGAATAAATAACATGTGGCTGGTATGTGAATTCCTGCAATACATGCGATTTAGCATATCGCATGCACGTATGAAAATGGCATAATGCATTTCATATGCACCGGGACAACCTAGATCAATAGGTGTGAGTCCATGGCATGAAAGAAAATAAAAAGGAAAAATGGTTGTGAAAGGAATTTCAAGGAAGATTTTCCAATTGCTTTTGAGTTAAGTCCACGCTTCATCTCGGCGCGTGACTCCATGATTTAAGTTTCGGTGAATTACCCCAAGAATTTACCTCGAAGGGTTGTCCAATAGATTTTACCGAACCCTTTGGTGAAGATGTTTTCGAAAGTACAAAAAAATATTTTGTTTTGAAAACAATGTTTTCTCACATTGTCAGCTTAGGCATGAGAGAGTTGAAGAAAAATTAGAAGTGAGTGCGAGTCAGCATTCTCACCATATCATGTAGAAATCATGTATTTGTCAATGTGCTCATGCCATTACATGCACTTACCATGTAGGAGATTATCACTATTACTCGGCATTGCTCACCCCGCTGTGGATCCTTCAGTAATGGTATGTTCGGAAGATGATTTCATTAGAGGTCAGCTTATGAGAAGAAAACCGACATGTGGCTTTGACATATATTTGTATTAGAATTCATACAATTTTGATATATGTTTCATTAAGAGTGTACTAATTTCAACTGTTGTAATATAGTTGGTCGGATTTTTTTGGAGTATGGATGTATGGGGCCATTCTGGCCATTTACTATGTATGGGTCTCAAGGATATGAGACACGTGTATTCCTTAGGTCGACTGTGGTCAACTTGATAACTCTGCTCAGCATCACAATATGTTATGGTTGTATATGTGACATTTTTTCTGTGGATTGCTAAACATTTTATTTCTCTATGATCGAGGAGGTGTCATAATGAATATAACGGAGCCATGAAGATCATTTTTCATCTTTCTAATGGGATCACTGTGGTGATACTAAGAATGGATCCTTCTTTCACACACCCTATTCCACTAATTTACCCTTCTTTTTCATTTACTTATTTAATCCAATTTGATATTGTTGATTTTAAACAGTGTATCAATGTAACTTAATTAGCCTCCTAGGTTATAATCATTTAATATTTGCAGTCAACAACTGCATATCGCCGCCATGTCATCTCTCGATCTTTAGAAAGAGCAACTAAGAATGTACCAGTGCAATGACTTACCCCATGCCGTTTATTGTTTTCATTCTATAATGCAGTAGTATACACACACCTAGACATAATGCGGTGCTCACTGTCTTACGACGAATTTTTCTTTCTTTTTTTTTTTACTCTAATTTTTCGCATATTAATATAATATTTGTATTCACCGTGATTTCATTCAAGTGTGTCGCTTCTCATCCGTGATACGAGGATGAATCTTATTAAAGGTAATCAAACTTAATCCTTTAAATTTATCAAGCATACGGTGAAAGGTGTAAGGCACAAATTCGGGCACAGTATACTGCTCTCCTTTAGCCTTTAAGGCATACAGACGCACTTAAGGCGTAGTTTTTTTATGGGCATGCACTTGATTTTACACACACACACACACACACACACACACACACACACACATATATATATATATATATATTTTTTTAAAATAAGGGTTCAAATATAAAATAATCATTTATTATCAAATATCATCTAAATATCAATCCAATCAATAAAAAACACATAAATGTAATAATTTAAGCATAAAAATTCATATAACATGTCAACAAATCTAACAAATCCAAACTCTGAAGTTTCTAAAAATCCATAGACATTGTCAATAGAACATGTCAACATGCAAACACATATCCCTTGTCCAAATTTATAAAACATCTAAGCAAAACACATTAAGATAACTAATTTGTCCACAACAACTGATCCTCATTCATCCTCCACATCCACATAATGATCATCATCATCATTGTAGCCTTCCTCATCATCCTCATTTCCCCAATAATCAATTTCTTCATCTTCATCTATTAATGAAAGAGAAGGCATGGGTCTAAAGCTCTAAGTCGTGAAATATTCCCTCTGACATGATGGCAAGATGCTTGAGCTTGCTCTGTACCTAGTATCAAATCTAGGCTCCTTGGGCCTTTACTCGCTTCTGAAGAACATCACCCCATGTCAAGTCAAGATCATCAAACACTAAATCATCGCGGTGCATCTACATGGTCATGAGAATCTTCATCATTCATTTTATCAACCACTCATTGCTCTATCAATTTATTTCAAGATTATCAATAATGGTAATATACTCATATCTTCTTCAAGGCTCGGTTTATATTTGATACACCCAGATCATTCAAATCGTTGGTGCTCTAATCTGGCCTTCCCCGTATGGATCTCGCAAATTTATAATCACATAAAAACTTTATTACTCATATTTGATATTTTTTAAAATTTAAATATTTTTTAAAGTTTTTAAAGCACATAATATTACTTAGGTTTTCAAAGATATTCCAATTCCTTTCACATCCTGATGCACTACATGTTAGGCTAAGGACCTTCAAGGCAAACTTTTTCAAATTTGGAGCTAAAGCTCCAAATAAAGTCCACCATTCAGTTGTAATATATATATAAAATGATTTAGTGATGAAATTCCAAACAATTCACCTATTTTCTAGTATCTAAAATATAATATAATAAATTAGATAAAAAAAATTTTTAAGTAACAAACCTGATGCTTTTGTTTTCCTTTTCCTAATAGCCGAGTCCATTTCAAATACTCTTTGGCCTTTATATAATACTCAATTCATCCATAGCTTTTTCTCATGTATCAACGTCCTTTATTAGCCTTTCAATGCATTTATATAATTGCCTCATAATGGCTTCATCATGCTCCAACTCTAGTTTATCATAAAAGACTTCTGGGTTTAAGAACTACCCAACTGCAAAGGCCGATGAAGTCGAATCTCCCACCTCCTATCAATGATTTCGAATATCCTCAGACTTCTATTCATTACCAAGAAAATTTTCACAATAGTTTCCTACTCTAGTCATGACTCATTTATGTATCCCATAGGAGCTTTTCTTTCACCATCAACCAAGTGAAGCACGTGAACAAGAGGACTTGAAATTTTTAAACAAAATATGATAGTATTCCAAAAAGAAGGTATTATGACCGTCTTAGCTACATTCTTCCCCTTCTGCTCCTTTGCCCATTTAATTTATGACTAATTTGCACTTGTGAACATCTTCAATGTATTATTTTTCTTTTCTTATGTAAGCGAGACAATGTGATGAAAGAAAAGGCAAATTGTGTCTTAGCGAGCCTAAGCAGTTCCCTTTGTACAGTAAACTGCCTCATCATGTTAAGCAACCCTGAATGGTTATAAATGTAGCCATTTAGTGATAGATGGGTTTCTCAAAGTCCTCTCTGATGTTTGGTGGCTTTCTAATGTCTTCCATCAAGTCAATGTAGTGTGTGCGACATGGTATCCAATACAAATTAGCCAGGTTTTTTTGCGAACATCCTTCCTACATCAGCTATGGCACAATTCAAAATGTCATTCAAAATTAAAATCGCGAAAATTCACTGGTCTGGTCCCAGAAGTGTTTTGCTGCGGCGTCATCTCATAGTTTGTTAATGGCTTCTCGGTGATAACTTGAACCGCTATTTCTTCAACATCTGTCAGATCACTTGTCAAGTAGCGTTCAAACATCTTTTTCTCCCATCTTAATCATTGAAGAAGTATTAATGGATTCAGAATATGTTCCTTTAAAACAATCTACTAAAAAGTTCACCAAAGCTCTTCTTTCCTCTTTGTCCATCAATCCGGCTACATAACGGAGCATCCATTCTTTTTCCATTCCATTTCATGAGATCCTCATGGAATCTTTGTAAGTTCCAACTCTTTCTAAGGTGATTAACCCTTACTTCATAAATACTGGGCCCTTCATCCCCACACCATACTTCTAATTCAATAGCCTCAATCATGGGTTGGAAACTTGATACGTGACCACATTAAATGAATGGCAGCCTCATACATCCACCTCGCAATAAGAGAGCGCACTCTTTCTCGCTCCTTCTTATACGCTGGCCATTGATAGTAGTTTCGAGTCATTTTCCACTCTATTTTGACTACCTCTTCCTCGCAGATTAGGTGGAAAAATGATCCATCAACCTTTCTCCCTTGATCTTCACTACCTCTACCCCTATCGCTTTCCTTCACGTGGAAATATTATAAGGCTAAATTCTTCTACTTTCAACTTCATCAATGTCTTCAAAATCTTCATAGAAATCTTCATTTCTCATCTTCAATTGCTTCTTTTGATTCTTTTTCCCATTCATATAATCTTTCGTCTCTTGTCTAACATGAATAAGGCAATTCATACATTTTTTGGCATTTCTATGTCCACCAACAAGATGTTGTTTGTGTCTATAGATGCCTCCCTTGGTTACCTTATCACAAAAAAAACAAATAATTGTATTCAAATCTTGTTCATTAGGCAACCGGACGTATTTCCATCCTAGGTCTTTTATTTCACTTCCACAAGTAGTTGTGAGCTTCAACTCGGAGTCCCCATTTTCATTGCTACTGGGAACTACTTTCTTTCGGGACTTTGAAAACAAATAAACTACAACACAATAATAATTGAAAATACAAATTGGAGATACTTATTATAAAAACATTTGGAAAAATCAAATGAGTCATAAGGACTCATGTCATGGTCACATGACTTCACTTGAGTCATTTTACTACTAAAATAAAATAGATGAGTCATGAGACCCCATTACTCATTTGCGATAAGCTAATTCATGAACCAAAACCACACAGCGAAGAAAAAAAAATCTAAAAGTACGTAGTCAAGCGAATACCAATGGAAATGAGAGATTGCTCTTTTTTCCTTAAAATTTTCTCGGCAATTTTCATATTTTGGTTGATTTTTCGCCTCTTCTTCACTTCTAGCGTTGGTTTGGGAGTGTTAGGTTTTTTTTGGCTCGAATAAGGAAACAATGAGGGTCGGAACACTCAAAATCACGATTACTAGTATCAGGAAATTAAACACTGCTTTGGCTCCTTTCTAGTACAAAATGATCGTAGTTTTAGATGTTGCACTCCATTTCTTTTTTAAAACCTACTTAACATTCCAAAATCTGTTGTTTGGGACTGAATAGATTCAAAACTGACGCCGTTAGATCTGTCATAACTGGAAAATCTATGATCCGCTGGAATACTTTAAGCTCACTATCCAAACCATTATTTGATAAGATTTTTTAAGAAAACTTATCCAAAAACATTGCTTTGATGGTTGAAATCTCAAATGAGACGCTATCTCAAGGATGTCGAGTAATAATTAAAAGGTTTAAAATCAGATCACGATTATGTCCAGAGGACCAACTGAGATTGTTTTGGTTTGTTTATAAAACCATTAAACCTATTCCACAAAACTCAATCACCTGGCAAGAAACAAAACAAGAAAAAGAAGATGGTAATAATACAAAATAATATTAATCTCGTTTCAAAAGTATACCATGAAGAGGTCATACTTGTATACAGACACTTCAGGATCATCATGCATCATGTTATAAGGTCGGAGCCTGACTGAAGTGAGGTTCACATTGATTCATGTCTCACACAGAAATGAACGTTTCAAGGTCTGTCCTGATTTATATGGTAATTTAACAGGGTATCATGGTTAGCAAGCCTTCACAATCACATCAGATTTTAATGACTCAGATAATACAAAAATTCCAATTCATGTTAAACAATATCCTTTCAACAAAATTAATATTATTAAGAATTTGGAAGCCACCACACCAGGTCAGGTGGAGAACAACTAAAGAATGGAAGTGAGAATAGATAAAATAATATCCATTTCCTCCCAGATTATAGTCAGGTTAAACAGTCTGTTTTTCAAATGGAGTTTTTCATTATGAATGCTACTCTATCATATTGCCCAAACCACTATTTTTTTCAAGGTCTTTCATTTATACAGAAACCCTGGTGGAAAACTACCTTCCAAAAAAGGCAAATGGTGGCTCTTTGTCAAAATCCTCCACAATTTTCCAATATCCCCGTGACTGATCAGAACA
Organism: Tetrastigma voinierianum; assembly: GCA_016808115.1. Lineage (NCBI taxonomy): Eukaryota > Viridiplantae > Streptophyta > Magnoliopsida > Vitales > Vitaceae > Tetrastigma > Tetrastigma voinierianum. The sequence continues at coordinate 2,378,644 of JAEQBH010001219.1, forward strand.
TCCACCTGTCAACCAACTTTGGCAAAATCTGCTCAAAATTATCGAATTCTATCTAATCTGGTTAGCATATCTACACTATTGGTTAATGCTCATATTTCACATAGAAAGACACTAAAAGAATGACATTTTGAAAGGGCTCATAAGGTGCCACGCAGCCAAAAAGTGGCACTGAGTCAACTTCTGAGCCAAGGCGGGGCCCATGGATTACTGGCACCCAATTTGGAGTGAAATCAAAGGTGAAACATGTCTTATTATTTTATGATAAAGTGAACCCATCAATCAATCTTACACTGGGACAGGTGGCGCTTTTAGGACAAATGGGAACAATAAAATTGAAAGAAAAAGAGAACACTTCTCCCATTGGGTCGGTGATGGCAAAGGAAGGCACCTAATTCTTGTAGAGAGGTTCTGATCCCTTCTTGAGATTTCATGTCTAATTCATCTGCCTCATCTATGAAAGAGGTGCTGGTTTTTGACGCCTGGCAAGGGCCACGGCACCACTTCAAAGGGAGTTCTTGACAACCCAGAGTGGTGGCCCTCCCACTCCTGTCATGCCGCCTTGCGTCTCAGCGCAAATTTGGTCGAGTTGTCGAGGTCGCAGAAGATCAGCTGGGCTCGTCCCAAAACTGGGATCCAGACCGTCGAATTCGATCCAAGCTGATGGCCGATCGATCCCAAAATGAAATGGTCCCCAGCAGGCTGAAGAAACAATGAAAGATCCATGAGCTGTCGTCGGGCCCTGAAAATGGTATTTGCTGGATTTCCCTGCCCAACAAATGGAACCCATGATTTGGTGAGAGGGCTCGCCCACTTAATAATCCAACACCACGTTAGACCGTAATAAACCCTGTTTGCTTCGTATTGTCAAAATAATCCATGTGTGCCAAAAATACAGCCAAGATAACGTTTAATTGCAAAAAATATCATGCGACGCATAATTTCCAATGTGGAAGAGTCATGATGTCACAATTGGTAAGAAACAATTATGTGAGAGTCAATGGAATCTCCAAACGATTGCCGATTATCTGTTTTCCTGTTCACTATGGATGTTAACAATGATAAGAATAAAGCCAATGTTAGTATGTGAATTTGAAGCATTCTATGCATTATTTGAGATATGAGGTGAGAGTCAAGAGATGTGTTTATGAATGAACACACGTAATATATAACAACTGGCAACTGGTGAAATAGTGAGTGGCATATATAATAGAAAGAAGAAAATGAAAAAGAGGTCAGAAAAGCGTATGTCCTCAAGTGAAAGATTCCTCAAGAACATTGCTGAAACAGCTTCTGCCCAAGAGTTCATTCTGAAGCATTTCACATCGAGCCTGAAAACACCAAACAATTCACTTAGGTTGTCTCATCATTTTATCAAACAAAAGATAAAGCCATGTCAAAAACTTATTGGAAAATCCATAGCTTCCTCAACTCAAGCCTAGGTATGTTAAAAGTGAGTCTATGATAGACCCTATAAGTCGAAAAAGCAAGAGCCGTACTCTCATCCATACTCATGCAGTATATTCACAGATCGCGTGGCTTTCCAAATGAATGATTAGAGTTTAATTTGATTATAAACACGAATGTGAAGAACTATGGCAGAGATTGATCACACTATCAGATCAGTCTTGTCCTGATCAGGACTATTATTTCTCTGTAAGAATAAAGAAATGAACTGAAGACGCTGCTCATTCTGAGCCTTCCAGGCAAAACAAACATATGTGGCATTTATTTATTCATCTTGTAAAACACCAACAACTTTAATTTAATATAAACATGTATTAATATAAATACAACAACACCTTGAACTGACAATATGAAGCACGTCAAGATCATTTATATCAATGTGGCCAGTTTGGTTACTATTTATCATTGGTATATTCTAATGATATTTATTACTTGTAGCTTCAATTTTCGGCTGACAGGTCGTCACTGACAACCCTGAATCATGTCATGACCTTCCACTCCTCTTGACTGATCCATACAAATATTATTTATCATCGATAACGATGTTAATATTATCACCGCCAGGGATTCTACTCATTTTCTGAAGGTCACAAACAACTTTTTTTCACTATCATCTAAAACTATTTTCTGATAATGGAGAAATGATATAAAACGAACTTCTTTAAAATATTTCATCCGTCATCGTATCGTTAATATACGTTTTATCCTATTTTTTCTTTTCTTCTTTTTCTTTTCTTTGAAAATCATAATGTCGTCTCAATCCTTCCAATCAAGAAGAAAAACCCAGATTTTAATGACAAAATGGTTAGATATTATCTATATACCATCCCCGCTAAGAACAAAGAAACAATAATGAATATATTTAGTAATATTATCGCTTTAATTATTGGCGCTGCGTAAGGTGCATATTTTTTAAAAAATTTAATCTTAATCCACCATCTTTGAGTCACTCTTTTCGAGAACAGGTATGATTTGACTACATTTATTTACATAAACGTATATAATGCTGGATTTTAACGGATTGATACTATCAGAAACTAGATTGAGCCCATCCACGTTCTTTCTTATTCAGAATTGGCATTACGCTTTTCTGCGTATTACATCTGTCGCGAGAGAATCAAAAAAATGTTCATAATTTATAATTGGTTCATTCGATATCAATCCCAAGATTACCCGCTCCATGGTATTTGTCATACATGTCCGAACTCAAGGTAAGACATGGCACCACAAAATCTAAGATATTTAATGTAATGTCTTTCAATCTATTAAGATAAGTCCCATGCACACTTAACTGAAAACATGAATAAACATTTTTAATTTAACTAAAAACCTATAACCTGGATCTCTATGAATTTTATAAAAACACATAATTTTCTTTAATAATAGAATGATAAAACCACTTATGACTTTACAATTTATTAATGTCCCATGCTGGATACTATATATTCATATAGATCCAAACTAAGATACATATCCAAACCTAATTAAACATGTATTCAGTATAAAAATTATACTTTGATAGCTTTGTAAAGAATTTATATCTTCTTACCATTATCAGAGATAAAATTTATAGCCATATTATATATTAGATCAAACAAAAAGGCATCCTGATTATAAAAAACAACAAGATCCCTCAAAAGAATTTATATTTTGAAAAGATTTAATGGAACAAAATTCTTTGTAAACAAACATTATATTTCAAGATGTTTTCAAACAAGACATCCACTAAATACTAATATTTTCTAAAGAATTTATGAATATCATTGTCACTGAATAAAGTCTATATGGTGAATATATATTTTATATATTTCAACCAAGATGTCCTATATGAAAGAATAGTTAAGATATCTAAAAAGTACCCTGAGTTTAATAATAAAGTCTTGATGAAACGAATATATTGTTTGTTCTAATCCAAGACTATCATCCAGCAAAATAACTGCTTTTATAGAACCATTCATATCTTCTATTTTCTAATATTTAAAAGTCTACAGCAATATATGACACATAGTTCCATTCATGATTTACTTCATAAAGAACAATTTTATTTTTATGTTGAATTGTCGTCTTTCTTTATTTATTAATAACATCCGTCTTATAAATAGATTATATTAATAAACTGTTAAAAACTCAAATTCTTCCGGTATAAAATGGTAATATCTTAGTCAAACCAAATTTTTCTTAGATCCGTGATGATGAAAACGACTTCATCATCATCCCCAAAATCTAGCTGCATCACTGTCTATTTCATTTTCAATCCAGAACTTTCTGATTCACGCTCTCAGGATAATGATAATATGTCAGAAAACTGCTGTGGAGAGACATGATGCAGACAAACGTCACCCATTCTATCCCATAGATCACAGCATATTCATGAAGATGATGATGAGAGATGATCGTGTTTGATTATCTGTCAAAAAATCCAAAACCTTGCTGACAAATGGAATTAGTTGAAAGTTTAATAATTTTTCACATACAAGAAATAGTCTTCTTCTTCCAAAACAAAAGAAGAAAGTCCGTCAAAATTGAAGGCAGTCATAGCTTGAGAGAGAAAACATCTTTCTCAGACTGTCTCTGATCACTGCAATATCTGTCAACAGTTACAAAGTTGTCCCTCTGATTTTTACGTCATCGCGGCATCAATCTGGTAAGATTCCATTTAACTATGATAGATGTATTAAGATCTCTTCCCATCACTTATCCTTCGCCAAGAGTCATTTTATGGATGAGATTTGGTTCAGCCCGAAGGTCATTATTTGTCTCAACTGAAGAAACTCTCATCCATTGGTTTGAATACCATTCCGAGCGGTTTCCCGCAGATTTCAACTCGGTGTCCATACGATTACCCGTCAACCCGCGAACTGGCGCGCCCATGTTATTAATACGCTGATGCCAAACGTCACAACAAAGCCTGATATATCCATAATCTATAAAATACGGAACCAACATGTTCATACTTCTAATAGATCGTCATGTTATCCAACGATTACAATATTATCGTTTCACAACTTCCCGTCTTCTCGCGCCGCTCATCGAGTACTGTCTTCCGGATAGTCTCCCAGATCAAAGTAAAGTCCACTAATTCCAAACAGCAAAAGCTCCGGCAGGAAAGTTTTCATGGCGGTTACCTCATCAACGTTACGGTACGTTATTAGAGTAAATGAATCCATCCTGATCGGCTGTCACTATTATTGTTGATTATGAAATGTCACGCGCGAGACGGAACTCTATGCTCGTTAATCGTCCAACCACCTCACACCGGAACGCCAAGTCGCACAAGATCAGCCACACCATGACGCCAAAAAAACTATCGAGACCTCCAATTTTATTTCCGTCCCCTCGGCATACTTTATTTAAGAGTCCAGATTTGACTTTTCAATATTACGACCGCGACACGGATTCGTTCACGAACTTCACATTGTCGACCACTCCGGCAAAGGGAATCACCCAACTAATCGCTCAAAACATATTTATCATTTTTGATCATTTCGTTACTTCGGAATTCCTTCATCTGATCTTTGTCCATTCCTGTCATGACCATTCACCATAAAACGCGAATCAAACCTATCCACCCGCAACTCACTCAATGCGATGTGATCGCGGTATAGGTGGCTTATCACTTTAACGATCATCACAACTAACGATAATCATATTAAAGATTTCGTCATCATATGATTAACGATAATTTTTATATGTTAATCCATCTCCACAAACCATATTGCTACTACATCAATACGTAACATCACGCGTTATTCATTGCAACGACGTTATTCAATAAATGATAACGATAACTGAGGTCCAAGTTGGATCATTCAACACATTTCATCGTCTTACAAGATAACGATCCAGTCAACATATTATTAACAACAAGGCTGATAACAGAATTTTTCATCACACTGAAACTTATCCATATCTCACAACCATTACGAACTTGAAATTCGGTCTGGCGGTCCCGGAATCGACTTATAAATTTATAAATGTCTCTTCACATTAAATAGCTATATACAACCAGTGATGAAAGATATTCTACTTCTGAGTTGACTAACTCACCTGTAATCACACTGTAGATTCAATTATAATCAATCTTAAGGTCTTATCTGAATATAGATTGTTTCTAGTCTAACCTCCTCCCTCCTTTCTTCCTCCTTTCTCCTTTTCTTCTCTCCATTTTCTCTCTCTTACTTAATCCTTTCTCTTTTTTTCTTTTCCTTTTTTCCTCATTTTCCTCGCTTTCCTCTCATTTCTCATTCCCACCTTTCAATCTTCCACTTCCCTTCCTCACTTATTTTCTCTCCTTCTGAACCAATATTAATTGAGTTGGTCAAAGGATGTGGCCTTCCTCCCCATTTCCAAGTCCCCAAGTGGCCATCAATTTTCCATACTTATCCCCTTACTTCTTCATTCCCTTTAAAATGATATCATCATCCACATTTCACGCATCCTTATCCATTTTCTCCACATACAGCGACCATATTATCTTTCAGGCACTGGCCGCTGTCGTTAACAAACGATTCCAGGGTGCCATGTATCCTTGGTCCTTGTAATTTGAGTTTATCCGATGATCTCACGCCTCGGCAACGAACTCATCACTCTAATCCAACTAATTCCTGACACTGGTGGCTAATTTCGAGAGATTTTATCTCAACTTTGAGAGTCGGTTTCACTATCCAGATTCCAGAAGTTCCATCTTCATCCGCAATCATTCATTTTACCCTTATCCAGTAACCGATCCTCCGCCACAATTCCTTACCGTCACGGATCATCGTGATTTTTTGTATCGTCGGCGATTCAAACAATTGAAACCAGATCGTTATTGATCACTGCAGCCAATTTCGGTGTTACGATCGAACTGAATACAAATTCGCCTGCGTAGAATTAATCATGTTACTGGTACTACGCGCCGTCAAAGTACGAACGTTTCGAATTTAAGACACTGCATTCCATGAAACCACCAAAATCTTAGAACCATAGGTGAGCAAACATCACTAGAAACTGATAGAAACTTAAAAACTGTCATGAAAATGAACTCTAAGTTTAAGACTCCTTCAAAGAACTTGATATCGCTCCACTGAGTTCATCCCAACAAAAATGTCACCACGATCATTTTAAGAAATATCCAAAGAATCTGTCTGATATAACTCAATATATTCTATCTAAACTGGCAGGAGTTTGATAAACAGTGCTTTTGGGAGCTGAAACTAGTTTTACTTTATCACTGGCTTAGCATGTGTATGGAGCTCTTACTGAGGATCTATATTTCACAGATCGGGCATCTGGGAGATTATTCAAGAGATCACAAGATTTGTTTCGAAATGATTGCTCGTTACACATGTCCCACTTAGTGATAAATCCAATGTAGGGAATGATCACTGATCGCTGTTCATCCCCCCACTTTGTGATCTGGCTTGAAAAATGGTATGTGGATGAGCATCAATACCCTCACCGAAATCTAGAATGGCTTCCATCGTGGCTCATATCTGATTTTATAAGGGTCATTATATTTAAAATTTTAACTGATATGTTTTATCAAGAGCATTTTGTAATGAATCTTATCCTATTACATAAGAATGATCATCTTTTATTATTGTCGGTGGTATAAACGTTAAGTGGTCATGACTGATGTCTCAATGTCTCATGATATGAGACATGATGATCTCCACAGTCTCGAAAGGAAAATATTCATCAGACATCCAGATCAGTGTCACAAACTGGATCAGCCATGTAAACACACCTCGAGATTCATGGTGTTTGGTATGATATCATGATATTTAAATTTTCATTATCTTTGTATCTAGTCAGTTGGCAACATTCGAGCTTTGACGTCTGATATCAAAGATAAACTTTCGGGCACATGATCCATCGTTATATAATCATTTATTCGGATCCGTGCATCAAAGTCTGTTTGATTCCATTCATCAGGTATCAGCTGAATGGTGTATGATTACTGGGAATTTGGCCATGGGTGGTTGTGAATTATATGTTTGGCAATAATATGACAGAAAAGAAATGAAGATAATATTTTTTCCAGATATTCACAGTTAAAAGTAGAAACAGAAAAAAATAATTAATCTATTTGTTTCACTGAAAACTGAAAAATAATAACAAATTTTTCGTGGTTCCAAAAGAGAACAAATGAAAAATGATGAAAAAAACGAAATGCAGATGGATGGTTACCGTCTATTTAGTCCCGTGGCTTTGGTCACTTAATATAGAATCAGATGAAGACACAGTAATCGGGAGTGGTGTCTGGTACGCATATGAGGCGCGACACTACTGTCCGCTCATGCGATCAGATTTGCCACACCAAGAGGCTCATAAAGACGCCGCCACTAGGTGAGCTACGTCATTTCAACACAACGGCTCCCGTCGCTGGCACATCCGATAAAACAAACATGAAACATACAAGAGTGGGCACCCCGGTTCGTTTAGTATGATCACAGACAGGCCCACAATAAATACAGCAATAACGCTACATACTACCAAACACGCGCCACGAGTGTCTGTTGAAACAGACAAAAGATGACATCAGTGGTCATTATCAATATGGTCCTGGTTTTTTTTATTATTAATATCTGATGATGACGCCAATAAAAGGCCACATGAGGCGATAATAACGACTATTAGTCCATATCGCGATGATATTTTATCGGTCACTGACAATGTCATGTTCATCATAGTTCAATAAGAAATACAAACATAACCAAAAGTAACTCCGCTTTGATCATCGTCAGATGTTCCAACAGATCACTGGAACGTCATCAATCATCCGTCAAGAGGACCGTTTCATATATTAAAAAATAATACCAATAATAAATAAACAAAACAAAATATGTTTGACTTTTTTGATACTGATCATCCACATGAATATTATCTATTACTCGTTAACATCAATAGATCGCTGTATGGAAAAATTTTCTTCTTGCATGTGAAAATGTTCATCAGAAACTATAATCTGTAGATATTCATGTTAAAAAACTCGAATCCTTGTCATTTGACATGGTGTAGATATTAGTTTAGGCTAGACGAGAGGAGCCCATGAGGTGTTGCCAAGCAATCACCAAAGATTTGACGAAAGCAGGTTTCTTATTGAGGTCAGAGTTATTGGCACTGCACTTATCTGATAAAGAAAGGTAACAGTCAAGATATCCAGGAACTCTAGGTTCAAAGATCATCTCTCCTCCATATTCACGTACACGGAAGATTCTGACGTCATATGCAAACTCATTGATCCATATGTAACAGAATGTATCGAGGCCACTGAGATTCATCCATATCACCAGATCAGATTGTTTAATGTGATTCCAAACAGATGATGAGTGTTCACGATGAATTCGGCAAATGATCCTGATATCAGGAAAACATACGGTGGTTAGTTCACGATCCTTTCCATAAAAGATTTTCTTAAGACATTTCGCCACCCACCAGAGTTCAGAACGCGCGGAACGGCGATCCGATCGAGTACGGCGTTATCCGGGCCAACCCGTCCGAGCGACGACGCGCCGGATACGGCGGCGTTCGACGAGATTCATATCGCGTCGCTGGAACCATCTAACGATCGGTAGTGACCGCCGGCGATACTTCGATTCACGTCAGACTACCCACCGGTCACGAAGAGAGGATCGGCGACGCCCAGCACCGACGCGGCGTTCGGCACAGCCGATATCGTCCGGCCGCGAAACCGCGGTCATCATCAGGTTCAGCGCCGCACTTTTATCCCGGTCGGTGGATTAATCATGTTGGTTTACCAGATCGGGCGATGATTGGCTACCACGCCAAGAAATGCACTGAGGTGAGTGGTGATCGCCTCCACGTACGCGGCGATCCCAAAGAGTCGATTAACAGTCCCAAATTAGCAGACAGAGAGAGGATGATAAGATATTCTCCACACCACAGACATGTCACGATGAGAGCTATGATCGTCCCGCAGATCCCCATCCCTGCAATCCCTCCCCACATCTGTAGTCAGAGAAAATTTCATGTTGGCAATTGAGGCAGAGGATTGAAAGCCTTCACATAAGATGCCCACATGGTTCTAGGGCAAACATTTAACATCAGCATCACTTTAGTCTAGATCATCCACTATATGTGGTGATGTTTTTCACAGCTGGTCTCACTACACAAGTAAGAGCTATGAGTTTGATTCCCAGTGCATCGTGATCATCTTATCACTTCATTAGCTGTGTAGAGTCAATTAGTATTTGAGGCCCTGGAGAACCCTTCAGATGAGTTCCTCCGTGATTGTTGGTGGATGGTGGATTGATATGTCACACATGTTAGAGATCTCGGATTTACTCATGCGGACCAAAGGTCACCGGACATGTCAGTTCATCATCCCGGATTGACTGACGACGCCCTTGATAGGTCACTACCATCGCGGAAGCGGAGGATTTACCCGCCACGATTGCGACTTATCAGCGCCCGCACGCGGCACGCCACGCTCTTCGCCCAAACAACAGTTCAAAAACGCGATACTGGCTGTCACCAGCGTCGGTTCTGAGATCGGCGCTGAATCGATCGATTCCACCGGCGGTCCCAGAGTACGAGACGTCGGACGAGCATCATCGCCTCCCGCAGAGGTCGATCCATCCAAGCCACCCGGCAGTCCATCCCGGTCCCCGCGACCCCACAGATGGCACCAGCCAGCTTCCACGAAGAACGCAGTCCGCGAGCCGGTCCCGGATGCGCCCATTAGACCGGCACTTCAACACGCTCTCACCCATCGGCGGGCAGCGACGTTAATCCTCTCATCGTCCGACTATGGCTGCGCCGAATAAAGCTACCATCGGGCTACATCTGATACCACTATTTGAGATTGAGATCATCTGATCAGCCAGAGGTCGCAGTCTGCACTCCATGATAGACCTTCATCTCCAGCAACACCTGAGGCGAGATATATGATCCTTAACACAATACTGATTATCATGGTAATCTTGAGCCACAGTCGGGAGTTCTCTCGATCACTATCCATGTTGAGATTCACTTATCCCCATGGGATATATATTCAACCCACATCTGATCAGGCCTTTGTTTAGTCTTCAGATGATGATTTAATTCACCCCACTTTAGTGAGCACGGAGCACCATCTCAGATTGTTTTGGCAAACAGTCAAGATCATCGTCAACGCCAGCCCGCAAGAGCAACAAATCCGCTTATCGTTAGATTTGGTGACACGCCACGTCAAAGATCGTATGTCGGACCCGTATATGTCAACAGGTCGCGATGTTCGGAAACGTCGCAATCTTCTCAGATACGAAGTCTTCGGGGTACGACCGGTACATGTAAGATATCCATTCAGATTTCCTAATAGAAGACTATGACAAAGATCTTCACCCAAGCAGAGTCCCTAGATCGGGGATTAATCACACTGAGGTATCCCAAAGAGTCAAGAACACTTACTACTACTCCATTCCACAGTCTGCTCTGTATGACAGTATATAAAGGTATTTGTGGATCACTGATGGGCTCTAACTCGGGATGCCTGGATGCAAACCCAGAGGTAGTAGCTGATGTCCCACCAACAAGAACTAAGAAACATAAGAATTTACCCTGCACACACTGTTGATGGAGTCAAGGGCCATAGTCTTCGGGCTCAAGATTCGGGCGCCACTCACTTATATGGCGAGGAGTTTCAGAGGTACTCTGCACCATAAAGTCCGGGGTTATATTAATGCCAGCTGGACCCCACACATGGAAAACAGATGGATGGAGTTCCTGGGAGATTACAGGACTTCACTTTCGTGATACCATCCCGGGAAGGCAAATGTGGTGGCTGATGCACTTAGTCAGAAGTCACTGTGAGCATCGCAAGATAGCTTCTGAATGGCTGATGTCGAGACTCGTGGGACAAGCCACAAGCACATCGCGAGCAGCAATGTGGTACGCTGGGGAGTTTAGTATGCTAATCATCTCTATTTGAGCAGAGTGATCGAGTCCCGTGGGCGTGGACTAGGAGATAGTGTCCATCAGGGACTGGGTATAGTCAGGTACAGGTGACGAGGGCTGGACCATCCACACAGATGGTAGTCTTCTAAGATGAGGGACTGCAAGGGTTCCCAATCACCGATTTGAGAAGATTCTCAGGAGTTTGACCGCTCTCGATTTTCCTTATCCAGGTACTAAGATGTATCAGATCTTCGCCGCGTATTACCTGAGGGATGAAGAGACACGTAGGGGGACTTCGTTTCGACGCATGTCCTCACGGTCGCACCTAAAGCGAGCACCCCGTGGTTACAGGCTATCAAATTTCTTCGGAGGTATCGAAAGTGGAAGGGAGTAAGTCACTTATGGATTTTGTGACTCACTTGGGTTACGCAGTACACCCCGCGGCATGACGCGCAGATACATGCCGACCTACCAATGGCTCGACATTTTCTAGCCGTAGCGGATGACCTTCACATTAGAGAGATTATGCTTGGCCAGATATCCGAGAGATCGTCCAGCTACATGGAGTACCGTATCCATAGTGGCCTGATAGGGTCCCCGAGAGCCACGCTGCACTTTGAAGAGTTTCCAAAAGGCTACGGGCACACTCCGCCGACCAGCGAGTACAACTTTCCACCCACAAACATGAAGTCACGAGGGACCATACAGCGTTAGGAGGACATGCTACGAGCATGCGTCCTGGATCGTAAGGGTAGTTGAAGAGCACTTGCCCCTAGTGGAATTCGCCTACAACAACAGTTATCAAGTGAGTATACAGATGGCACCATATGAGGCATTGTATGTGAGGCCATGCAGATCACCGATATGTTAGATCGAGGTGGGAGAGATCACTGGTCCTGATCTGATTAGAGACACCTCTGAGAAGGTGAGCTTGATACGATAACGTCTTCTCACGGCTCAGAGCCAGCAGAAGAGCTATGATGATGTACAACATCGACCCTTAGAGTTTCGAGGTTGGTGATCATGTCTTCTTGAAGGTGATGCCTAAGAGAGTAGTGGTTAGGTTTGGTAAGATCGGCAAGCTATCACCGAGGTTCATTGGGCCCTTTGAGATACTCGAGAGGGTAGGTACTTTGAAGGCATCGGCTATTTTAATTCGCCAAGAAGGCTGCTGTGCATTATGGATAGCCTGGATCGCTTCTCGCACGCAAGATTATGGCGCATTCATGAGTGGAGGAGTCAACATGGGAACATGAGAACACTTATCCCTTCTCGCTTAGGACGGCGTGACGGGTTTTAGTCGCTTAATACTTAAATGACTAGTTTACATGCTTGGTATAGTGCATGTTGCATATGCATGTGAATTGTTGTGATTGTACTGGATTTCGGGACGAAATTCCTTTTAAGGAGGGGAGAATGTAAAACCCGGGAAAATTCAAATTTTCTGAAAAATGGTAAAATTGTGATTTTGGTCAAAACTCGGAATTTTTCTGTGATATCGACGACGAAACGAACTTCACCGTTGAATCATCTCGCCGAAATCTACCTACCACGACTCTCGTCGACCCGAGACAATGGGATTTCACGCCGAGGTACCAAAGGCTCCGTGTCAGAAACTGGCCAAGGAGGCACGCGGACGGAAAATGTCATCTACTACACGTGACCCATGTGGACACATGTTACATTATTAGCGACGACGGGAGATGAACGGGCTTAGATTAAGTTCCACGCTAATAAAAATCCAAAACTTACGTAATAATAAACGAATTATCAAAAAAGTTTAAATGAATAAGACAAGAAGAAATAGCTTTTCTCCAAACAAGAGAAAACGTGTAGTGAGGGTGTTTTTCAAGTTTTAGAGAGAAAATATGCGACTCTCTTCCAGATTTCTATTGTCGGAATTTCTCGCCTTGACTCATTCATAAAGTAATACAAAGTTGCTTACGCCGATAAGTATTACGCGCAGATCTGATTTTGTGGAGTTCCAACAACTCCAAGAGGGAGACCTTTTTTCCTACTATATTATTTTTTACAGAGTCATTTAAGATTAGAGATTTGTTGAGGCCTCAATATCTGTATTATCTTGTCAAAACTATTAACTGAATAAGAAATCCTACTGTGTGGCTCAACAAAGGTTTAATTCGAGGGTTACTGTTCATGATTGTCAAAGATTTTAAAGGGTGATTCAAAATGAATTGCTTGGATTTTTATTAGCCCATGTGAGCTGATTTTGGTGTTATTGATTGTGAATTGAATAACATGAATTATGAGAATTAATTATGTTAATATATGCATTTAAAATATATTAGCATGAATATTTTGGAATTGGCATAATGCATTCCATATACCTGTGGCATTTAGAACGATAGGTGAGTTCATGACACTAAAATGAAAGAAAAGTGAAAATGGTCAGAAAGGAATTTCATAAGATTTTCCAGAATCGTCTCAGAGAGTTGTCCATAGTTCATCTTGAGGCAATCACATCGCTTTCGAGAAATATCTAACACCATTTTAGGTAGTCCAATATATTTATCAAATTTAGGTGCTTTTCTATGGTCGTTTTTGTTTTGAAATCAGATTTTTGTTTCAGACGGATGGTAGAGGCAATATATTAATAATACAATAACAAATAATACAATAATATATAAGACATTATATAATACACACATGGTGGTGACTGAGTTCATGAGGAACTGAGATATGACTGGGAATCACATTCAAATAGGATCATGTATTTGCTTGAGGTGGATTTCGTTTGTCATGACATGTTCACTTAGTGGGGAGTAACCCATGTAGGAAATTATCACTACGGTGGTCAATTGAGACAACTTACATTTCTTATACGCCACATTATATATTTCACATAATTTCAAAGTAAGATATGTACCGCCATATAACAATTGTTTATGAATCAGAACGAACTCAAAGAACTTTAATTTTAAGAAAAATTTATAACCTTTTGTGTTAATCATTTCTTTGCAAACCAACTAGGTATTCTTCTTTACACTTCTTTTTGCAGCCATAACGATTTCTTCAGATTGCTATGTGTTATATGAAGTCCCTTCTTCTCCTTTCACTACCCTTTTTCCTAGTTGATCATACTATATAAATGCTAGATTATATACTAGTGAATCCAAAATCAAATGCTCTCTACTCCACAAAACTATTTATACAATTCTTCTAAGTTAAAACTTCTTAAAACTAATTTTAGTTTTTACTGTTTTCCTTCAAAAATAATTCAACAACACATACAAGTATTGCCTTCAATGTCCATTTCCTCCTTAAAAGACTTACATGAATTTAATTTCCCTATGTTAAACTATAATTGAGACCACTAGTTTTAATAATACTATAGTCTTTACAAAAAAAAACATGTCAATTTATTATAGAAGATTGCTCTTTCTTTTGGGACAATTAACCTTTTCGTTACAATGCTTTAAACTGTCCTCACTGGGATTCGAACTTGAGACCCTCCCCTTCCTATGCCCTACCTTTTTTAAAACATTGAACACTAGACTGCATGAGTTAGGCATGATGCAAAAAGCTTTCTTAAAAATAGCTTTTTTCATTCATTTAAATAAATCACTTGTTCTGCTGTTTTATAGCCTCCCAGATATATTTGGTATGAAAATTAAAACAATTTCTTTTTATTTTTCTAAAAACATTATTAAGTTTTGGATCCTTTGTTTTTCCATTGGTTGATAATACAAAATGATTTCTTCCTTGTTTTTCCAAAAACAAATTTAATTAAGTTTTGAATCTTCTACTTTTTATATAAGATAACAAACTGCTCATTTCCTTCTTCAATCGAGATAGTTCCTTTGCGTTTATACATAAGAGGCAAGAACTTATCAAAGACATGATCTCTTTTTAGCTTTTGTTGATCACCACAACATATTAATTAGTTTTGTCGCTTGTCACCTGTATTTTCTTAACTATTTTTTATTCTAACAATTCAATATTTGTTTGATTATATACAAAGGCCACTTTATAATTCAAAAATTTTGTGCAAGATTTAGGGTTTGAGTACTTCGTCTTTGCGTAACGTTTTTTCGCATTAATTTGTGTTATGTGGAACTATAAGACATAAACCTAACAAGAACTTTCACGAGGCTACTAAAACATAATACGTTGTTTTGTTAGGTTATCTGACATCAAGGTTAGCAATATTACACATTGTCAAATCTAAAATAGGCATGAGAGGTCTAACAATATGGTCCAAAACTGTTATTAATGTGAGGCTAAATAATAAAATTTTTCTTCCTTCAAAGTTTAGGAAATGCTAATATTCTTAACCTTATTCGAGTAAGTTCCTTATCTTTCTTAGTGTATACAAATGCTCATATGAATGTTTTTGTAAAAAGTCAGATGATATACTCACTACCAAATTTCTTCAGTTACATTTTTATAAGCTATATAATTGATACTTATATTTTTTTTGGTTAGTAGATAACTGAAAATTTAAAGGCTAAGACAATTGTTTGCTTAATATTGTAAACGAAACTGCGGTTCAACATCGTCATCATGAAACACTGCTTTACTTCCAAGCTAGGCAAGCAAATAAATGTGCATCATCTCCTATAAAACTCAAATAATGATATCACCACATAAGTTTAAGTTCACATCTATAGTTGTTATAATATTGTAAGACTTTTTATGAGTTTGAGTTTGTTGTGTATATGCATGATGAACCTTCAAGTGCCATTTTTTTGCGGTGTCTTTGTTGTGTTATTGTTATATTCCCATATTGACTTTGTTGTGTTTTACATTGATCGGATTAGTTGTGCAATGACCTATTTTTATTGAGGTTTTTTTAATGTTACTCTTTTGATAGAGTCATGGAGTTTGTTGTGAGTATGCATGATGAACCTTCATATCATTTTCTTGTGTCTTTGTTGTATTATTGTTATATTCTCCTTTATTAATTTAATTGTGTTTTACGGATTATTTGAGCCGTGGCAATGACCTATTTTTATAGAGTTCCTAAATGTATAGTGGAATAACATACGACATGAGCTTTGGCTTAATATATGCTTTTACTTTGTGATATTTTGAGGGAAAATGAATGTTTAAGTTCATGACAATGATATTGGTTTTCAGACAAAGGAAAACCACCTTCTACTACAAAATGCTACTCATTATAAGTAGTTTCTTAAATGGATACACCATATAATAGGTTTTATGTTTTTGTTATTGTACGATAATAATATTAATGCCTTTTATCAATTATCTTTTATTTTTCTGTGCTACAAATGCTTTCCTTTATCAGTAGTTAAGAAATAAACATTTTATGAAACTTTTTAACAATGAGATTTTCATCACCATATCACATATACATACTTGTCAAGTATACCCCATTTTTTAATCTTAAGGTCAAATTTAATGATTACGATAAAGAAAATTATGGCCATAAAGAATCGTCTCATTATTGAACCTTCATGCCATAACTAAGATCTCATTTAAGCACAAATAATAAATTAACATGATAACCTTGGGCTGTAAAATATAATAAAAAACAACGTCATAGACAACAAATACAATATTATCTATAAAAGAAACCAGAGTCATAACTAAACAACCATATCATAAAATGATGACCAAGGACCAAACCAAAACTATTAATTTATACCAGTTCTTCTCATACAAACCATTATACTTGTTAATTTACTTCTTTTTTATCACATCACTCATTTCAAGAAAGATATATTTATTGTGGGTATTATTCTTCTTTTCTCTCTAGTGGCTAGAAGGTTACAATAGGTTTACTGAGAGTTGCAGGCAATCACACTAATTGAAAGAACCTCATATATCCAATATATGTATGTTGTTAACATATCCTATAATTATCGTCACCAAATCTTTACACTTACAAGACTTCTCGGACCAAGTATGGTTTTGTGAAAAGTGATCATCAATACAATTCGGTTCCACCCTTTTTGCATCATAATTACTCACATGAACATAAAGTAAACAAGTACTTTTATATAAACTTCATTTATATGGCAAAAATATTCTTTTTAGAGTGAATTATATTATCAGAAAAGTTTTGATAAAATTAGTTACTGTATTGGTGATCATAATATTTAAAATCTTAAATAGATAATATATGGAATTATATCTCGTTATTTTTTTTTTTATTCATTTAAAAAACTTGATCAAGATACCCTTGCCATTATTTACCAAGCAAATAGGAAGAATTTTCTATTTATGAATATTTCCACATTTCGACTTCCACTAAACCCATGGTTTTCATGGAAACCCATGAAAATTTAAATTTAAATTTTTCTTAAAAGGGCAAACGGTAATTTTGGCTCTGGCATCATGGAGGAAAAAGTTAGGATTTTTCTAGATCTCGGATGAAGAAACGGATTTCACCGTTAGAATTGTCTTACAAAATCAAGCTACCCAATTGAGTTTCGCTGGATTCCAAGACAATTGGAATTTCACGTATTTTGAGGCAACGACGTCTGATGACACATGGCGAGCCATATGAGTGACACATGGTGAACCATGTGGGTGACACATGGAAAGCCATGTGTCACAATGAATGGCAAAGGCCTATGCCATGTGTCAACATGCATGGCACATTTGAAGACTATAAATGGAGCTGTTCGTACAAGCAGGGAGGGGTAAAAAGGAAGAGGAAGGGAAAAGTGAAAGGGAGGAAAGGAAAAAAGAAGGAAGAGGAAGGGAAAAGAGAAAGGGAGGAAAGGAAAAGAGAAAGGGAGGAAAGAAGAGAAAAGGAAAGAAGAAAAGAGAAGAAAAATGAGGAAGAAAGAAAAGGAAGAGAGGAAAAGGAAGGAGTGTCGCAGTGAGCAGAACCGGACGGAAAAGAACCCGGAACTACGCTACAAGAGGTATGTTTCCTCCTACTCCAGTTATTTTACGCCTAGGGGCCACGTAATGGCCTAACGGTTTCGCCCAATTTTAGGGCAAATTTAAGATGTGTGTGGTTTGGTTATTTTTGTGTGATAGTTAAAGACCGATTTCACGGGGTTTCGGGACTATTCGAGACCGAACATTGTGTTCCGAGATGGCAAAATCCCGCATAATGCGTACTGGGTGTGCCTGACTTCACACACACCTGCGACCACCGCTAATCTCGACGCGCCATAACTTTCTCATCCGAACTCTGATTCACGTGTTCTTGGATCCTACGGAAAGCTCATTGAGTTTATAATTTAATAAGATAAAGTACTCAGCCAAACCGTAGGTTGAATTACCGGCCTTCGCGGACAATTGAGAATGGTCTGCTTTTGGTTTTAACTTCGCTGGAACCCGCTTGTATCCGAATGCTCGGGACTGGGATACCCGAGCAAGGAATTGTGTGTTGAAGGCTTGTGGTATCGACGCAAGATGGATCTTCTTCGATCAATCCATTGGCTTCAAGGCAAAGTCTGGCCTGATTTATGGCCGAGAATGGCTAATGTGTGTTATTGCTATAAATTGAATAACTTGCTGAATGTGTGAAATTATTTGATAAAATGGAAAGAATTATATGTATTAAATATAATTTATCCATGACACTTGACATGTAGTGTAATAAATATGTTGCATGTGACACGTAGCGTACATGCAGGCATAAAATGGCATGCAATGACATATGCATTGCATTTATGCACGAGACATCACGACGAGTCGGGTGTGAGTGCATAGTTAGGGTCGACACTGTGTTTGGTGTTTGATAGTGGGCTCGATATTTTGGACTAAATCCAATGGAGTCTCACGAGTGCATTTCAACTATTTTTGAATAAAAAAAAATTATCGGAGATTGTCCAATGTTTTTGAATAAAATGTTTATCAAAGACTGTCCACTATTTTTGAATAAAACAGTTTATCGGAGATTATCCAATGTTTTTGAATAAAACGTTTATTGGAGACTGTCCATTGTTTTTTAATAAAACAGTTTATTAGAGATTGTCTAATGGTTTTGAAATAAATCAAATATCGGGAGATCGGTCACCGTTTTTTGAATAAAAACAATTTCATCTGAGATTGTCCAATGTTTTTGAATAAAACGCTTATCTGAGATCGTCCACCGCTTTTTAATAAAACAATTTTATCTGGGAGATTGTCCAATGTTTTTTGAAACAAAGCGTTATCTGAGACTGCCTATCGCTTTTGAATAAAATGTATCGTCAGACAGAGTGCTGCGGTCTCCGCATGCAGAGAACCCGAAAACTGCGGGCCCACAAATGCATAACAACAAAGATTGCAAGGAAATAAGCAGTATCGGGGTATCCATCGTAGTCACAGAATTAAAACAAAAGTGCTTTGTTTTTTAAAAAGGGTCGTATGACGCCACCGCTTTTCACTTCAAGTATATACAGTGTGAGGAGCCAAGTAAGGACTTAGGATTTGAGACATGAGGGGCATACTGCATTCATAACATGTAGACATTCATGTACTTGAATGCATGTGATTGTATGTATTGGCATTGCATGTTACTCTTAGGTGGGGAGTAGCCTTGGTAGGAGATATCTATCGCATTGGCTTTCACCTCTATCAGGACCAATTCCTTCGTGTACACGAAGACTCGCCCTTTCCAAGGTCGTGAGTATGAAGAAGGCAGGGTTGTGGCCTTGAGAAGTATTTTTTTAAAATATATTAGAACAATCTAGTTTTAATATATTTTGGCATGTAAAAGTGTAAAGGAGTTGTACATCAAACTCTTGTAAAATTTTATAAGAATTTGAATATTTGTAAGAAAAATATACAGAAAGGGGACCACGAATATCTCCGTGTGTTGACGGTAGCCATCGGCCGAACCCCTAGGATTTCGGAGTGTCACAAAGATGGTATTTGAGTATATGAATTTCTGGTTTTAGGATGTCACATTCTACCCGTTAGAAAATCCATCAGTTGTTCGTTTAGCTTATAAAAAATTAGAGGCGGTGATTCTCAAATGAAGCTATAGAGATAGAGAAACTTGATACCACTTTTAGATCACCCTAGAAAATTTTCTTCCAAAATTTTTATACTGGTTCCAAGCAATATACGAAGAGTTTGGCTATACTGAGCCTCTTTCATGCAAAAGAAGCTCGAGGTAGAGGAGATTCTGGACTATTTTATCTTAAGGACGACGGGGATGTTGAACTGCTTGCACAACCTTGGGCAAAGTTGCGAAATGTCTTAATGAAAGCAACTTAGTCCGCGACTCAACCCAAGAAATTTTTGTAACATCGTTATTTTATTTTTCTCGTCCCTACCCAAATAATTTTTTAGACGCTTTTCATAATGTTCAATGAGTACACAATTTCACTTAGACCAATAAACCTTTTCTGCTTTGAGGGCCTCCATTTTTAAATCAAACGATGGAGGTAGAAAATGCGTTTTTCTTAACCACAAAAGGATAACTGAAATTCTTCATCACCCACCGAACTCATCGAGACCCAAACCAAAGAGCATGCTACATGGGTTGAGAACAATTTTCTTTCAAGAAAAATTACATTTTGAATGGTTTTTCGATAATCCTATATATCACTTAAGTGCTAACAAATCAAGAAGCGAAATCTAGAATGCACTGCAAAAATAAAAAAAAATGACACTGAAGAAGCTAGTATGAAAAATAACATGCAAATACCAAGATGAAGTATCGTATTGATTGATGAAAAATTCGTGATGTAGTCACACAAGGTCCGTAAGATTGCTCCTGCGATCATCTCTAAAGGTATGTCTTGGATGAACAATTTCAAGTTGTGTTAATCGACAAGTTACCTCCTGGATGGAAGGATTTCAAAAACACTCTTAGACACAAAACTAAGCAATTTTCTTTGGAAAGTTTGACCATTGGCCTCCGTATTAAGGAGGAAACTCGTAAACAAGATCAAAAAGATGAAGTTTTGGTTGTATCAAACAACAATGCTAAGAAATGAACCACCTCTATTGTCCTAAAACCCAATGGGAAATATATGAAGAACCAGAATCGAAACGGAAACAATCAGAACAAGTATGTTCCTCAAAATCAGAATGGTAATCAACCCTCTTCGAGGAATAATACAGTACAGTTTACTTGTTATAACTGTAACAAGCCAGGCCATTTGGAATTGTCGGAACAAGCGTCGCTCTACTTTGCAGACTAAACTGACCAAAGAGCAACTTATTGCTATGATTTCATAAATCAACCTTGTTGATTCATCTGAAGGGTGGTGGGTAGACACATGCACTTCACGCCACGTTTGCTATGATTGTACTTTATTTAAGACCTATTTTGAGGCCAAGGACAAGAAAGTGTTGTTGGGTGATTCCCACTCCATAAAAGTTGTTGGTACCAGTAAGGTGGAACTAAAGTTTACCTCTAGAAAGAATGTCATCCTTAAGGATGTTCTGCATACTCCAAAGATGAGGAAAATTTTGGTTTTAGGCTACCTTCTTAATAAGTCTAGATTTACTCAAACCTTTAGGGTTGATTTGTATACCCTTACTAAGAATAATGTATTTGTGGGGAAAGGGTATGCTACTAATGGAATGTTCAAATTGAATGTTGAAGCTAATAAAATTGTCTCTTCTTCTTACATGTTGTGTTCACCTAATATTTGGCATGCAAGACTCTGCCATGTTAACAAATGCTTAATAAAAAATATGAGTAATTTAGACATGATTCCTAAATTACCTTTAAATGATTTTGAAAAATGTGAATACTGTAGTCAAGCAAAAATTACTAAAACCCCTCATAAATCAGTAGTTAGAGTAATTGAACCTCTTGATTTAATTCATTATGATATTTGTGAATTTAAAGGTATTCTAACTATAAATGATAAATGTTATTTTATTACTTTCATTGATGACTGTTCTGACTACACTTTTGTCTATCTTATGAGAATGTTAGAATTGTTTTTTAATGAAGTTGAAAATCAATTTACTAGGAAGATTAAATGTCTTCCAAGTGATAGAGGCACTAAATATGATTCTAGCATTTTTATAAGACCCATGGAATCATCCATGAAAGAACTACACCATTCTCTGAAAATGAACTGCAGTCAAAGAAAAATAGAACCTTTACTGAGTTTGTAGTTGTTGTCTTACTTAAATCTAGTGTTGCTTCTAGTTGGTGGGGAGAAATTTTGTTAATTGTTTGTTACGTGCTTAATAGAATTCCTATGTCAAAAACAAAAATTTCCCCTTATGAAATATGGAAAAATAGGAAACCAAATTTATCATACTCAAGAACTTGGGGATGTTTGACTTATGCTAGAATTCCCAATCCTAAGTGAAATAAACTAGCTTGTAGAGCATATGAATGTGTGTTTATTGGATATACTTTTACCAGTAAAGCTTATTGGTTCTTTGATTTGAAAGATCGTGTTATTATTGAATCAAATGATGTTAATTGTATATAAATTTCTTTAAACTTAGAAGAAAAGGGTGACTTCTAGTAATGTCTTTACAGAATAAGTGAACCTGGAGAGGTAAAAGAAATTGAACCTAGGGGAAGCAAATGTGCTTGTACCACTAAGGATTTTGGACCTGATTTTGATGCCTATGCTATAGAGGAAGATCCTAGTACCCTCAAAGAAGCCTTAACATCTGTAGATGCCAACTTGTGGCAAGAGGCAATAGAAGATGAAATGGAATCCCTTGAGTCATATAGAACTTGGCATTTAGTAGACATGCATCCAGGATGTAAAACAATAGGTTGTAAGTGGATTCTTAAGAAGAAATTGAAACCTGATGGTACCATATAAAAGTACAAGGCACGACTCATTGCTAAGGGGTTTAGACAAAAAGAAAATGTAGACTTCTTTGACATATTTTCACCTGCCACCAGGATCACGTCCATTAGGGTGTTATTTTCTCTTGTTGTCATTCATGACCTACTTGTGCATCAAATGGATGTTAAAACCGCCTTTTTGAATGGTGAATTAGAAGAAGAGATCTATATGGATCAACCTGAAGGCTTTGTAATTCATGGGCAAGAGAACAAAGTGTGTAAATTAGATAAATATCTTCATGATTTGAAACAAGCACCCAAACAATGGCATGAAAATTTTGATAATTTTATTATCTCAAATGGTTTTAAAGTGAATGAAAGTGACAATTTCATTTACTACAAATCTGAAAATGACATTTGCCCTATCATATGTCTTTATGTGGATGACTTGCTTATTTTTGTCTCAAATATTCATGCTATGAATAATGTAAAATCTATTTCAGACATAACTTTGATAATGGCTGACCTTGGGGAAGAAAAAGTAATCCTTGGTATTAAAATTACTAGATCTGAAAAGGGAATTTATTTGGATCAATCTCACTACATTGAGAAGTTTTTACAGAAATATAATTACTTTAATTGCAAACCGGCATGTACTCCCTTTGATCCTAGTGTAAAGTTGTTCAAGAACATTGGTGATTATGTTAGGCAATCTGAGTATATGATCACCATTGATAGCTTACGGCATGCTACTAATTGCACTAGGCCCGACATAGCTTATGTTATGGGATTACTGTACAGATTTACCAATAGACATAGTAATGAGCATTGGCATGCTATTGAGAAAGTCATGAGGTATCTGAAAAGAACCATGAACCTTGGATTACATTATCAAAAGTTTCTTGTTGTCCGAGAAGGATAGAACGATGCTAATTAGAATACCCTTTCAAATGACTCCAAAGCAACTAGGGGCTATATATTTAGAATAGCTGGTGGAGCCATTTCATGGAAGTCTAAGAAACAAACTATTCTGGCTCAATCTAGAATGGAGTTTGTAATTATTGGATTAGCTTCGGCTAGCAAGGAAGCAGGTTGGCTAAGAAACTTACTATCAGATACTCCCTTATGGGAAAGACCGATTCCAACCATCTTGATCTGTTGCGATAGTACCGCAGCTATTGCAAAAGTTCAAAACTTATATTGCAATGGAAAGAGACGACAAATACGTCGCAATCATAGTACCATTAGAGAATTTCTCTCTACTAGAGCTATGAGAGTGGATCATGTACGTTATGACAATAACCTAGTTGATCCTTTGATGAAAGGATTAGCCAGAGAAAAGGTTTACAAAACCTAGAGAGGCATGGAACTAAAGCCCTTAGAACTATGAGCCACTTATGATGGGAACCCAACCTAAAGACTAGAGATCCCAAGAATTAGGTTCAATGGGTAATAACAAGTTATAAGTGATATATAGATAATCATCCTATTAAAAAAAAAAAAAAGTCTCATCCGACCATATCTATGGAAAGGCATGATATCCTGAAGCAATGATTGAAGGATGAGTTTATAACCCTTCATGAGATCTATCTCTATGTGGAGTTGAGTATCGAGCTACATGAGTACTCTTGATGGACTCACCTAAGTGAATGTGGAAGTGAGGCCACTTCCTAAGAAATCTTGGGGCAAATTTTCTAAAGCATTCACTATACTAGGATATACGTGCATGGTCGTAAAGCACGAGCTTTCTAATTACACTCTAGTAGGATTGTGTGTGGGATGTTGTAAAACCTAGGAAAATTTGAACTTTTCCAAAAAATGGGCAAAAAACAGTAAATGCCTTTACAATACAAGGATGACGAAACAGACCTCACCATTGGATTTGTATCGCGAAATCTATTTACCAAGACGAATTTCGTTAAATTCTGAGATGATCAAAATTTTCACGATTTTCAGGGCAAAAAAGAACTCAAATGAGTGGGTGACACATGGCATGGTGCATGCATGCCATATGGGTGACACATGGCATGATCATGCATGCATGCCATGTGGATGTGTCCAGCCTATAAAAAGGGGATGAGTGGAGGAAAAGAGATGGAGAAAGAGAAGAAAATGAGAGAGAAAGAAGGAGATGAAAGAAGATCCAGTAGCTTCTTCCTCTAATTTCTGGCATTCCGACTGTCGGAGTTCGTCAGGCCGAGAGTTAAAGTTCGTCTACTCAACGAGGGCTACGCTCCAAGTGGTAGGGATTCTTCCTACTTTTGTTTATTTCCACCCTAAGGGGATTGGTTTTCAACGTTGATTTTGGGATTGAAATTCTGGATTGATGTTCAGGACTCCGTCCTGGTCGTAGCCATATGTGTCCGGCCCGAGTATGACATGTTTCAGCCCGGTTTTAGCTTGGATTTGGACATTTTTGGCTAGATTCGGCTGTTTACGCTAGGGTGGTGGCATGTTTGTGTGGCATGTTATGGCTGTATGTGTGGATTGCTTTGTGGGCATCTCTTATGCCATAATTGGTCGTGAGAACCAAGTTGTCTTTACTTGCTTTTGATTGACTCGCTTTGGCAGGATAATTGTTGTTGATCGAATGTTGATATATGAACTCTAATATATCGACATTGGAGATGAACCGCTTGGAAATTATATGCCTTGATATAATTCTTCCATGATACATGATAAATTGTCCATATGGCATGCATTACATATGTGGTAGGAAATTGACTTGCAATGGCATAATGCATTGCATATGCACTGAAGCATTGCATTCATGGGTGTAAGTGCATGGTGCCATCACACACCATCCTTGGTGGTTAATGAGTGGGCTCGATACGTTAAACGAAGTTCAGCGGAGTTCCGTTGTTCACAAATTATGAAATGGTGCCATCACACTCCATCCTTAGTGGTTGATGAGTGGGCTCAATACGTTGAACGAAGTTCAGTGGAGTTCCACTATTTGTAGAGTATGAAAACTTGTGTCGGGTAGTAGCAAATAGGGATAGATACCCATTAGGTTAAAGACTCAGTATTTTTGGTTGTACATATGTGTCCAACGATGAAAGCCCTTGAAAGTGTAGGAAGGCCTACGATGAGACCCCAAAAATTTGCCTACCCACAAAAGACACATGTTTTGTTAATAAAACGATCCTTGGAGTTGAAACATCCAGTAAGTTTTTATTTCTAAAAACTTGATTTTGTTTCAAAGTGATAATTGGATGAAATTCATCAAAGATGGATGTTATCACACATTTGCTATGCATTGTGTGATGGGAGTCTGTGATGACTCGGGTTTTTCATGCATTGAGTGAGTTTCATGTCATTTCATGGCATGACATCTAGTATTCCATTAGAGTGGCATCATTCTATTGGAATGTTGATATATATGTGAATGTGTCCAAGTGAACATTGGATGTGCATTTTGGGGGGTAATAGCCTTTATAGGAGTCTCTCTACTAGGTGTGGTTTCAGCCTTTTTATGGGAAAAAATTTCAAAAAAGTAAGGCATACACCTGGGTGGATCGACTCTCATTCGGTTAAGAGGTTGAAGAAATAATGACTGGTGGGTAGGTATAGTTCTTTTTGTAAAAACTTTGGAAAGAACTAGTTGTGGCATATGCCTATGTATGTAATAGAGTTTGTGATTAAACTCAAATAGGATTGGACAGTGTAGTATTGAGACACACGATATCCACAGTGTAATTACTACCGGTCTAATAAAGATGGTGTCAAGGCGCAGTACGAATTACCCAGACTCGATGAATGGATCCCAATTAATGGGATTAGACAGCGTGGCTACCGAGATACACGCTATCCACAGGTATTTCCTCGGGTTGAAGGTTGGTCAACAAACCCTCGGGTTTTTGGGGTGTCACAGATGTTGTTAGAGATAGAGTTCAAAACTATGAGTTACTCTAGTATAATCTGAAGCATCTTTACTATGTAATGGTTCAAGTTGAAAACATCTTTACTTATGCATGATCTTAGATTATATTGCATGAAGACTAAAACTGTTTTAAAAATTCAAGTGGGGGATTGTTGGAATATTTGAATTTAAAATAGGGATGACACTGAATTATCTTCCGTTATCTTTTTTTTTAATTAATTTTTTTAAAAACTTGATCATCAAGATACCCTTTTATTATTATTATTTTTACCAAGTAAATAGGAGACTTATTCTATTTCATGAAATAGTCTCTCCAAGTTTCGACTTCCCCACTAAACCCATGGTTTTCTACCCGTTAGAAAATCTATCCATTTTTCGTTTAGCCTATAAAAAAAACAGAGGCATTGATTCTCATGTGAAAATACAGAGACAAAGAAACTTGGTACCACTTTCAGATCAACCTAGAAAATTTTCTTCCAAAATTTTTATACTGGTTCCAAGCAATATATGAAAGGTGTGGGTATACTGAGCCTCTTCTGTGCAAAAGAAGCTAAAGACAGAGGAGATTTTGAGTTGTTTTATCCTCGAGACGATAGGGCTATTGAACTGCTTGCACAACCTTGGGCAAAGCCGCAAAACATCTTAAAGAAAGTGACTTAGTTCGCAACTCAACCCAAGAAATATTGGTAACATCATTATTTTTTTTTTTTCAGTCCTACTCTAACAGATTGTGTATTCATAACATATTTAATCATAGTAGCTAATTATGACAAGTCGTGACATTTTTATTCATGCCCAATATATATATATATATATATATATATATATATGTGTGTGTGTGTGTGTGTGTGTGTGTGTGTGTGTGTGTGTGTGTGTGTGTGTGTGTGTGTGTGTGTGTGTGTGTGTGTGTGTGTGTGTTTGTGTGTGTGTGTTTGTGTGTGTGCGTGTGTGTATGGATATGGATATTTTTTAAATTTTTTCATATTTAGGGTTATTATAAATATCCTCCTATATATTCATAATTGGTGATAGTGAAAAGTTTAAGACGTTGTTCCCATGGATGTAAGCACCACGTAAAATCTATGTTTGTGGATTCTTCTATTTTGTGTTTTCTTTTATTCTTTTCTATTATTTACTATTGGTTACAACAATACAAGTTTTATACGAACTAACTTGTATATTCTTGCTTCAAAACTTTTCTTAGTTGCTCTTATAATATTCTTAGATGCTAAGTATAATAAGTGTATATATATATATATATATATATATATATATATATATTGTGAATATTTCAATGTATAGAAACCAAATATAATTATTAGGTTAATTTTTGACTGAATAGAAAAAGTATGACGCCTCAACCCGAGGGTTCGGTTGACAACCTGTCAACCCGCGGAATATTCGTGGGCGTCAGATGATTCGATGTCCACGTTGGTCAATCCCATCCACAGGGACACATTTCTTTATTTTTTTCATGCAAACATACAACTTCCCATATTATTATACAAGAGTTTGATATACAACTCTTTTACAACCCAAAATATATCAAAACAGATTGTCCCAATATATTTTACAAACATAGTGTTCAAGGCCACAACCCGACCCTTTTCACACTCACGGCCTTGAAGGAGCATCGCCCTCTCGTGTACCTGAAAGGGTGATCCCACGACGAGGTAAGCAAAGCCCAGTAGATATATCTCCTACAAGGGCTACTCCCCACCTAAGTGCACATGCAAGGCCAGTTACACAATCACACACCTAAATGCCTACATATCATGAATAAGATGCGACCAATCATGACCCAATCTGGAAATTTCTAATTTTAATTTTCTGAAAAAGGGTAAAATGGTAATTTTGGTCAAAATCTTGAAATTTTCTAGATCTTGATGACGTTAGACTTACCATTGGAATCGCTCGCTGCACCCAGCGCTACCATGTCGGACCTCACGACCCTTGTGACAAATGTAATTTATGTCTTTCGCGCAAGACCGAAAGTGTCGTAATGTCGATGATTTCAGAGAGGCATGATGTGACAAGGGTCACCTACTACATGTATCCATGTGACACATGTCACGTGAATAGTGAGAGGATAGAGATAAATGGCTTATATTAAGCCAAATGTCAAAGAGCCCTTAAAAGTCAAACGAAGGGACAAAAAGGGAATTAAATGAAAAGAAAAAGAACATTTCTCTTCTCATTTGGCCTGGTATCCGGCAGTGAGGAGGATAAACAGATTTAGAGAGAGAAAGTCCAACTTCTCTCTAGATTTTTATCTGGACCGCTGTTCCGCCGACAAGAGGAGAAGGCGTGATTCACGCCGCAAGGGCTAGCTTCGACATCGATTGGTGGAGTTTTGACAACTCCGGAGGTAGGGTCTTCTCCTACTTGATTTATTCTTTTGCCAAGAGCCATTTTGTTTTGATGGATTTGTTAAGCCTGATGGGCCGTGAGCTTGGTTCCATTAGATTTGGACCGAGGAGAAAACTCAGTGTGGTCGTGGAATAGTTTCGGTGACCTAAGGTTTCACCGTTCACGACCAGGTGTGGTTTATGTTGCTTGGGCGGTTCAAAATGAATTGCTTAAATTGTTTATTATCCCATGTGAGCTAATTTTTGTGTTATTGCTATGAATTGAATAACATGGTGTTGTGTGTAAATTTTTGTTAATATATGCATGTTTGATATATTAACATATGTTGTATGAAATGGTATGAATGAATACATGCATCGCACCCTAAAATGGTAGGTATGAGTAATGACTAATAAAATCGAACTGCGGAATTCTTTTTGTAAAATTATTAAAATAATAATTTTATCGAAAAGTTATCCGGTTAATTAAAGCTGGGAAATTGTTCAACAATTTACGCCGATAGGCCCATGAATTGTTTCGGAGAGTTACTCAACAAATTCACCTCGGAGGATTGTCCAACGTATTTATATCGGAGGGTTGCCCACAATTAAAACAAATATTTTTGTTTGGAAATGATTTTCATACATGGCTTAGGCATGTGTGAGGGAGTCGGTGAGGACTCGAGACATGGGATTGGGCATGTAGATATTCAAGTAGGATCATGCAATTGCTTGAATGTGTTTGGTTTCCATTACATGTACACTTAGGTGGGGAGTAACCCATATAGGAGATTATCACTACTGGGCATTGCTCACCCTGTCGAGGAAAAATTATTTTAGGTATAGGAAGTGTTTGGGAAGACGTCGCTCACTAGAGGCCGCTTTTAAGAAAAAAGCCGGATTGTGGCTTTGGTATATATTTTGTAAAACATGTATTAGAATTCTTAATTTTAATATATGTTTGTATTAAGAGTGATGTAACAACTCTTGAAACTATTGTAATATAGTTGATTATATTTTGGTGAGTATGATGTGTAGGCCAATGTGGCCATTTTTACTCATGTATGGGTCTCATGATATGAGACACACAGATTTTCCGCAGGTTGACAGTGGTCAACAGGACCCCCAGGAAATGGGGCGTCACACAATCCCAAGTCCTCACTGATTCCCTCACACATGCATATGCCAAGTGTGAAAAACCGTCATGGGTGTTCCATCCATGACCCCTTTTTCAAAATTTTTTTTTTATTTTTTTGTTTTATATATTTTTATTGACAATTTCGGAATATAGTGTGGGATGGGCCCGACGCATTTTTGTCACCGAGAAGTATTGTGACACCCTATACGTACTTTGGTTAGTCTCTGAGAAGTACTGTGGACAATCTCCGAAAACTACTTCTTTCTACGAAGTAGGGACAAGCTTCGATATATATATATATATATATATATATATATATATATATATAGTGGATAAGCCTTTGAGAATCATTTGCATCTCGATGTACCATCAAAACCCTATAAACACATCGATCATTTCCATGCACTCACACCTTGTCATAGGATGCCCCGTGCATAAATGCAATGCAAGTGTCATTGCATGCCATTTCATGCTACATGTACACTAATGTCACATGCTGCAACATATAAAATCATACATTACATGTCAAGTGGCACGGATAAATTATGTCTAATGCATATAATTATTTTTATTTTTATCCCACATATATCATATAATTTCACACATTAAGATATTATTCAATTTACAGTAATAACACATGTTTGGCCCCAACATAACCACATAGCCTTAGACTCGAAAAAATCTAGACTTAGTCTAGAAATTTAGCTTTTGTAAATATCACACGAAAATTCAACACGCAATTTCCGCCGCCAGCCCCAAGCATTTCGTATACAATCCGATTCGGTAAAATAGAAGTCTGAAAACCAAAACGACCGCTCAACTCCGTCTCTGGTAACCTGTACCCAGCCTAGCCCATGTTTTGGCTAAGCACTTAATATTATTAAATTCTAGACTCAAATCGAGCCTGTGAGTCCAAGAATGCCAAATCGAGTTCGAAGGAATGCCATGTGGTCGTCCAAAGTTGGTGTCAAGCCGACCACGGGGTGGTGCGAAATTGCACACTCGCTTTCCATTCTACCCAGATTTACGACCTGAGACACGTGTTTCCTACTTCTCGATGGTCCCGAGAACTACACATCATCCATGACCATCCCACAACAAAATAATTATGGGGCCAAGTGGGAGAATGTTAGGTTAATTTATTAATTATGGACTAATTACAATCATATTACAATTTTAATTGTATAATCATAAGCATCATGGGGGCATTTATGGGATGGTTTAATATTAACTGGCTATGGGCTAATGGTTCTATCTTCTCCCTTGCTTTGGTAAGCCCATTAGATCAAAACCCAATTGTTTCCTTGTGCTCTATAAATATAAGTAAATAGAGCCCTAGAGTTTGATAAGGGTTTGGTAGAGCACACTTTGGGGAGAAGGAAAGAACTATCTTCAACTCTAGGCTTTCTTTGATTTCCTCCATTACAGATTTGGGAGACTAATGGTAGCCAACAATTCTAGATCCATGCTAGGTATGTTTTCTACCTAGTACGAATTAATATGCTTCTTTGTTCAATAAAGTTATTATTTTGTAATGTATTAATTGGGTCTTTTGATTATTGATCATTTTTTTTAGGCTCAATAAATACTCTTGATTTTACAAAATAATTTAGCAAATAATGCATTCCTCAATGGTCAACTCACTAAGGAAGTCTACATGTCTCAACCTCAGGGTTTACACGATCTAGATTTTTTGAATCATGTTTGTCGCTTGCAAAAGGATATTTATGGGCTCAAGCAAGCTATCTGACCGTGGTACCAAGAGTTACATGATTTTTTACTTTCTTTGGGTTTCACTGTATCAAGGGAGGACACATCTTTATTTATTTATTCTCAGGGAGACACCTTGATTTATTTTTATATGGTCGACGATCTCATCATCACAGGCAATGATGATTTGGTGGTTACTCATATAATCACTCGCCTCAACTCAACCTTCTCCACCAAGGATCTTGGCGTCTTGTCTTTCTTTTGTGGAGTTGAGGTAATTCGCGACACCAATGGGCTCTTTCTCACTCAGCAAAAATATATAGTCAATCTTCTTACCAAGCACAATATGCTCGATTCAAAGCCCGTTTCCACTCCCTTAGCTATGGGTACTTCCTTGACTATTCATTATGGTGTGAAACCCCGAGAAAATCTAATTTTCTGAAATAGGGCAAAATGGTAATTTCGGTCAAAATCCGGAATTTTTCTAGATCTTGGATGATGAAACGAACTTCACCGCTGGAATCGTCTCATAAAATATAGTTACCACGCCGACTTCGTCAATTCGAGACACCGTAATTTGCACGTTTTCCGTGCAATCCAGCGTGAAAAGTAATACTTGGCACATTTTAAGTGGCTCATAGTGTGCCACGTGTCAGGTGCAAAATGAGTCAACTTGAGCTCAAGTGTGGGGCCCACATGAACATGTGACATCTCCTAATTGGATGGAAATCCAAAGTGGGTGGATGAAGTGGATAAGGGTAATCCTCTCAACCAATGGGAGGTTGACAAGTGGCAAGAGGGGACAAAAGAGGAATAAATGAAAAGAAAAAAAAGCATTTCTTCTCTCATTTTGCTGGAATCCGGCAATGGAGGAGGAAAATCAAATTCTAGAGGGAGAAGCTCCAACTTCCCTTTAGATTTCCCGCCTGACCGCTGGGTTCGTCGCCTGCCAAGAATAAAGTTGCTCTACTCGTGGGGCTACGTGTGGGAGCACTTGGCTTTGTGGAGTTTTGACAACTCCAAGAGGTAGGGCCTTCTCCTCATCGGTTATTTTCGGTTTTAAGAGCCTTGTAAATGGCTTTGCGTTTGAGGTCATGAGTGGCCGTTTGGTTAGTCCTAAAACTTGGGACTTAATTGTTGGAATTTTGGGACTCGCTGACAAATCCTGCATCGATCCCGTGGATATGGTCCCCTTGTGTTATAATTGTGTGTTAAATTATGGTATAGGTGTTGTTGGGCCGAAAATGGCCATGGATTTCGGTTCCACAAAGTGGAACCGGGAGCAGTGCAGGAGAGGGCTACCCAATGACAGTTAATTACTTACGGATCATAAGAATCTGATTGTAGTTGGACCAAAATGGTCCATGTGAAATTGTTGTGTGTTGTTGCTTGACATGAGGAGCATGAATGATGTGTAAGGATAATAAAACTATAATTGCTGGAATTAAATGGCTAGAAAATGTATTGAAAATGAGATGTTAATGCATGCTAATTGATTTGTTAACATGGATGTTTGAATTATATAAAATATAATAGTGTGTGAGCCATTGGAAGTTGAATTGTTAATTAGCTCATGTGAGCTGAATAAATAACATGTGGTATGTATGTGAAATTTGTCGGTATATGCATGATTGATATATTGGCATGTGTTGGATGAAAATGGTATAATGCATTTCACATGCACCGGGGCAACCTAGAAAAATAGGTATGAGTGCATGACATGAAAGAAAATGAAAGTAAAACGAAAATGGTTGTGAAAGGAATTTCAAGGAAGATTTTCCGAAGAATTGCTTTGGAGAGTTGTCCAAAAGTTCATCTCAAAGGCGGACCCATAACTGTTTCGGAAAAATTACCCAGCAATTCACCTCGGAGGGTTGTCCAATAGATATTACCAAAACTCGGTACGATGTTTTTGATGAGTGCCTAAAGCACTCATATTATACTCGCGTCAGTCTACATTTTCCTGTTTATTTTAGAGTAATTTTATAGTTTTTTGTGACTAGAATACCGTAGTTGATGTTCCTTAGTGAATGTGTGAGCATTGGGGTGAAAAGAGCGAACGAGAAGCGCATTTTGGAGCAAACGGGAACAAGGCGATGAAGTAGCTTCGCCACGCCGCGACGCCCCCACGCCGCGACGCCCCACTCCCGACGTTCGCCACGCCGCGACGCCCCTTACCGCCGAGATTTCACGCCGCGACGCCGCCCGAGATCTGCCCTCATCATTAAAAGCAAATTAGGGCTCATAATGGAGGAGGATCGAGGCACACGCATCGCAGGGCAATGTGCTCGAGAGCAGAGTGACACCGACTCGAGGAAGTGCCCGGAATTGTAACTTTTCATTTTTCGGATATTTTCGATTTTAGAACAATGCTTCCTTTATTAAATGGGCTTTATATTTTCTTCCATTATGTTCTAGATCTCTTTCTAGGTTACATCAACCCCGTCATGTCCAATGGATTAAAATTTGATCTTTCATGTTATTCAGTTGTTATTAATTTGTCACATCTACTTTATACCTGCATTTCAATTATATGTTAATGTCTGGCCAATGTTAGCATATTCGCACTGGAGATCCGAGATTCGAGAGATGAGGGTATTCAGGGATCTAGGTAGAGTAGCCTTTAGCCGATTCGGTTAATAGAGATATTCCGAACCCGACAGAGTACCGAGGTTAGAACATTTAAGCATTTCGAACACCGAGTCGAGATAGAGATATACTCGATTCTATTCACGAGATAGGCGGATTTACCTCGAGAGAGGATATCTGTAGCCAAGATCACCTCGCTAATTGACATATTACAAATAGATTGAATAACAATATCTTTAGAAAAGTAATCCATCAACGTGGATAGGCGATTTAACCCTAGGCGCCCAACACCATTAATTCACTAAAATCGCACTTTAGTTGCGCTCTTTACTTAATTTTTACTCCTAAACTCCATTATTCAGATATTGTCTCGAAAAGAAGAACCTCCAGAGGTCAATTTTACCTTTCCCCGTGGATCGATATCCTATCTTTGGCACACTATATTACTGGGGCTACGCGTGCACTTGCGCACTTAGTATTCATTTTATACATCGCTTTCGCCCGTTAAGTTTTTGATACCATGCCAGGAACGGTTTAAATTGATATAGAGAAGTAAGCACATAGATAGTATTCGTCAATTTTCTTATTTTTGTTATATTTACAAGTGTCGTAATTGGTTTTGTTAGTTTGTGTGTTATCAGCAAAGATGTGTTTCAAAGGAGTACATGATAAAGAAATCAAATTAATCAACACTTGTGTGATCCTGAGCCAGAAAGACTTCTGCACGCATTGCGCCGAGAACAGAGAACAGAACATATTAGAACTTCAATAGTCATGGAAAACACTGGAAGAATAAGATTTCAAGGCTGAACAAACCGGGAACTACGAGGAGCAGAATAGAATCAAGCGCCCAGGCCATTTATACAACCAGACGATCCTTACATGCTATTAGATGAGTTTGTTTTACCTCCAACAGTTGTTCAGACAGCGATCAGACGGCCATCGATTCAAGCAAACAATTTTGAATTGAAGTCACCACAGAGACAAGATAAGCCAGAACATATTTGCTCCATGGACTACCCCATGAGAACTCAACATGCATTTGACTAACTTCCCTCGGCTTGCGATACCATCAACACAACGATATCGAAGAAGCCCTAAGATTGCGGTTATTCCCACTTCCTCACTCCGGGATAGAGCTGGGCATTGGCTAACCAAATACCACCGTGACTCCATTACTACATGGAACGAAATGGGTACAAAAGTTTCGACCAAGCTCTTTCCACCTTCAAGATTTCTGCACAACCTGGTGCAAGAGAGATCAATACGCTTATCAACTAGAGGGGGAGAACCCGGCAGGCATGGGACAGTTCCATGAATTATTGCGAAGTGTCCTCACTAATCGACCAACCGATGGACGCAAGTCCACACCTTCACAATGGTCCGAGAATACAACCCGAAACAATGATAGATGCCCTCACCGAGGATCATCATGAAGAAAACCACGCATCAAAGCGTATGAGATATTGGAAGATGCTGCAACCAACACTAATCAGTGGCCTAGAGAGAAGGCTACACCAGTACACACGGTGGGTGGCACAGATAATGAGGTCCTTAACAACCTGGTGAATCATGTGGCACAACTAACTAAGCAGTTGAATAGACAGCAAGGAACCGTGAACGCCATACAAACTAATCCATGGAGTTGTGTGAATTTTGTGGAGGACAAAGACAACAACGTTGTATCGTCGACAAGAACCCTACGCGAGCAAGCCTAGTAATGCGTCGAGTTTAATCGTAATCAATCATGCGAGCAAGGACCGTATGGGGGTACAGCTACTTAATCGTAACCGTGGACAAGGATGGCGTGAACAATCAACTGTAATAATCAAAACAACCAAGGGTATGGATGGCGGAATAATTTAACAATACGCTAATCGAACCGAGCTAATGAACTCACCCCCGGTAAGAGTGTCGGATTTGCAGCAGTTCTCTAGCACGCATGTTAACTTCATTCCGCGCTCATGAATGACTTAAGGCTAATACAAAAGCAAAGAATCAACCCGCTTAAACAACTGGCAAAGCATAACTAAGGAGTTTGGAGGCACAAATGGGCCAAACGTATGGTTTACTTACTAAAGGCAACCGGGTTCTCTGCCGAGCAATTCAGAGGTAAACCCAAGAAGAGATGGGAATGAGCACGTTAAAGCAATCACGCTGAGAAGTGCCTGCATGAATGAAACCTGTACGGGGAGCTCTACTCACTAACAATGCCTGCATGAAACCTGTCCCAAGCAGTCCAATATAATCACAATAATACAAATATGGATAAAAACGGCCTCTTGGCCCCATACTACAATATCCATAAACATACTAACTATATACAATAGTTACAAGAGTTAAAATTTTACTCTTATATAGCACATATTAAAATCTAAAATTTAATACATGTAGTATGATCACAAAATCAAAGCCATAACTCCTACTTTCTTCTAAAGTGGCCTCTATGATGAGCCGGCTCTCCTCAAGGCCTCCTCGCACCTGAAAGCACAAATCTCACGATAGTGAGCCACAAGAGTGGAATCGCCTCAAGTGGGCTAGCCTCCACCTAAGTGCAAAGGTAATGCTCCAAAAATAAACATACATTCAAGCAAATGCATGATCCTACTTGAATGTCTACATGACCAACTCGTAATCCCGAGTCCTCATCGACTCTCTCACACTCGCCTAAGCCTCGTATGAGAATTATAGTTTTGTTAGTTTGTGGACAACCCTCTGATGTGTATATATATCAATTGGGCCGCTCCGACGATTGATATTTTTCAATTGGACTACCTTCCGATAATTAACATTTTTAGTCTACCCACTAAACCATTTTCTCTAAACTCTTCTCATGCACTCACTCCTATAGTTCTAGGATGTTCCGGCAGAAGGCGGAATGCATGTATGCCAATTCCAATACAGTCTAATTCACATGCAAATATATAAACATGAATATATTCACATAAAAAAATAAATCACATAATCATGTCATGTAATTATCATTTCAAACATCAAAATTAGCTCACTTGGGATAATGATCAAACCCATATTTTAACGATTTATATTTTGTGAAATTATTTTCGAACAAGAAACCCTCAAGCATCGTCTTTACTCAAACACAAATCATCTGGCTCACTTGGTGGAACTCGTATTTTTGGCCATTTCTACTCAATCACACCAATACATGATTTATGGAACCATCCATCACACATTTAACCCAAACAGTCCGTAGGACTGATACGGACTGTTCGTGGGTCTCAAATCCAAACATTTCGGTTCCAAGGTTTGGAACCGATCAAACGGCCGTTCAAGGCCTCAACCAACCGAAACATTTACATGGTACTTAAACAAAGAATAAAAACCAAGTAGGGAGAAACCCCTACCTCTTGGAGTTTGAGGAAACTCCCAAAATCTGGTATCCACGCGAAGCCCTCTCCGCTTAGAGCAGTTCTTCTTCTTGTCTCGAAGGTCGTCGACGGTCGGATCGCGTGATATTTTAGAGAGAAGTTAGACTCTCTCTCTAAAACCCAAAATATCTAACCTCCTACAAGTCCCACCCCACTCCCCTTTTTCACGCTTTGGTCTTTTTCTCTTTAAGGAAGAAGAAGACTACTATTTGGACTTTCGTCTCTTCTCATTTAAACTTTTCCATTAATACCAACTATGTCCTTCTTTTCCCAGTTTTGCCATTCGACACTATCTTGGCCGTCCATTTTCATCGTTTCTCTACTCATACCACTCATGGTACATGAGTACGTGTTATATGTGACTTTTGTTACATCGAATATCGTTTTACGGCACATGAAACGCGATGCCTCGAAAAACGTGTCAACTCCGACTATCTCAAAATTTTACGCGGCTAGCTGTTAGATTTCTCGTGGAGACGACCAACAAAGGTAACCGCTTTCATTATCCGAGATATCTAGAGAATAAATTTCGATTTTTAACCGAAATAACAATTCTGTAATCAAAATTACGATTTTGCCTTTTCCGTAAATCGAATTTCTGGGTCTTACATTCTCCCCTCCTTGTGAATTTCATTCGAAATTCTGGACAATCTACAATCACTCACATGCATATGCAACGTGCACTCTACCATGCATGTAAACTAGTCATTTAAATGTTAAACGACTAAACCACGTGCTTTCATCCCTGAAAAAGAAGATAGGTGGCCTGCGATCGTGTCCTCCTCGCGGCTCCCACGATACCCTCCACTCCATAGTGCCTCCACAAGACTTCACTAGCCTCACTCTGGCCTTGGCGCCGCAAACCCGATCAAGGTCAGCCAACGATGCACACAGTCCTTCCTCGAAGGTCCCTGTCCGTGTCAACCTCAACTCGTCCCAATCCACCACATGAGCCGGATCCGGGAGATATTTCCCGAAAGCATGGAGACGCGGAACACCTCGCGGAACACCCTGCCACGCATAACGCAACTCCGCACGCAACGTGCCTACCTTCGGCATTGATGAGCTTAAAAGTCATCTCTTTTTAGTCCATTTTTCTGTTTGATTTTCAGTTAAAATTGAATAATTGATATACAGAATTATGAAGAAACTCACCTATTTGTCATTAACAGGTAGACAGGAAGAAAGAAGAAAAAGCAGAAAAAAAATGCAGAAATAAGTGGAATAAAAGTGCAGTCAATTGGCAGAGCAGAAATGAAAAGAACTGGCTGAGTCATTGATGCGCTGGGTTTACATACCATCATGAGGTCGCGACATCAGGAAATTGAAGGAAATCTGATTCAGGTCGCGACATGGATAACAAGATATTGAGGTCACGACTTGAGACTTCTCTTTAGAAAGCTGCAAGGAAATGAGCTGACGTCGCGACGTGGGATCGAGGTCGCGACATCAGGAGCAACCAGTTGAAAGCCCCAGAGAACTAAGCTGATGTCGCGACATCGATGATGTCACGACTAGAGGCTGAAGTCACGACATCGAGAACCATCAAGAGAAGATCGGCAAAGCCATGTCGGCGTTGCGACATGAGATCGGCGTCGCGACACCGCATCGCCGCTTGAAGCGGTGAAGCTTTTATGGAAGTGAGGTCGCGATAAGATATCATGTCGCGGACATCGTGAACGACCGTGATCGTGCCGCAAAGACGGAAGAGAGGTCGCGATGAAGATGTTGACGCCGCGACATCAAGAGCGACCGCGCTTGAAGCCTGCGCCGATAGCAAGATGATGTCGCGATAAGAGATTGATGTCGCGACATCCGCTGACATCGCTTGAAGACTGCAGCTGAAATGCAGGTCGCGATAAGATATCGACGCCGCGACATCAGAGAGAACAATTGAAACCTCGCCAAGACGCGGAGAAGATGTCACGATTAAAGATGTTGATGTCACATCAAGAATGACCAAATCCAAGGCTATGCAGAGTAAGTTGATGTCGCGACGTGAGATTACGTCGCACATCGATGATGTCACGACAAGGAAATCAAGTCGCGACTTCGAACAGTTGATTTGGGCCCCGATACCTAAATCCACAAGAGTTACATTGGGATTAGGGGCCCAACTCGAAAACCCTATAAATACGCAAATTATCCAACTCATGAAAGCAAATGGGCGGCCATGCATTTAGAGGTCCGGATAGTCGGAAGCTCATTTTCTTTCTTTATTTTTTTTTTCTTTTCTTTCTTTTTCTTAATTTTTCACTGGCTGCTTTAGAGTGATTATGCTCTCAGATTTTTATTTTTCGTTGTATTTCCCCGAATTGATGTGTTATCAAGCCAGCTGAAGCTGAATGCAGAATTCATTTTATTTTCAAATTACTACCTGAAATGTTTGAAGTTCAGACAAATTTCTGGAATTCGATTGTTTCAGTTTCAATTGCAGTCATTCTTATGATCAGAGGAATGTTGTATCGTGTAATTCAGTAATTGAGGAATCCAACTTCCATTAAGTGAACGTTATAGTCGACTTATCTTTCCTCAGAATGCTTTCCAGCGAAATCTTGTTAATTTCGCTAATAAATTTACTGGGTTTTGGGTTTATTTTCTTTGGATCCGAATATCATTCTTATACCCGTTAAGATTTGCGCTATCGCTTCGATTTCAAGGAGGTCCTCCGAGTGATGACAGGAAGACATTCCCCGAGAGTAATGTACATTTCTTTGAAGATATATTAACCTCGCGGCCAGTGGATCTTTTGAGCTTTGTAAGTTCACTTAGATAAATCCTCTTCTCACTTGAAATCAAGAACGAGTTGAATGAGTTATCTATTTAAACAAGCAAAGAGTTCACCTCAATTCTGATAGTGAGGCCAATCCCGTGTTAGCTGAGATCTAATCAAGGAAAGGTCAGATCTATTCTAATTTCGAGTGGTGAGAAATCGAAGTTGTATATCCGCTTGACCGATAACTTGGGAGCTAAGGTTTCATGTACCATAAAATGGGTATGAAGTATTGCAAAAGAAAATACCCAGATTAAGGAAGTCCCTTAAAAGTAGTTATCTAATTCCCTCGTATTCGAGAGAATCAGTCATAAATTAGATAATGAAATGTGGGATGTGGAGAGATCCAAATTTCGTGATTACAACGCCTTGGACAGATTTTGAAATTTGAGATAATCAAGAAATCTTATCAGATTTATCTACAGGAATTGATAGTTCACTATAACTGTTTCTATTAATGTGTCTTCTGAGGATAACTATTCGGTATTCAGTTCTTTAACTAGAAATTCATTATTCTTTATTCTATTTCTTCCGCTTTGTCGGGTTAGTTCAATTATTTCTCCTTTGCTCGCTTAATTTTCCAAGACCTTATGTCGGATCCTACTATCACTTTTGTGGTCCAAATAGTATGGAAATTGGAGTAGTCGTGGTAGTTGATTTAAAATTCTTGAGATCTCTGTGGGATCGGAGACCTGACTTAAATCCATTTTATTACTTGTCGACTGCACTTGCACATCGACTAAAACCAAACTTTGAAAAATGATTTACTCTTAAGAGATTGGTGGTTTATATAGCATAATGCTCAACAAGTTTTGGCGGCGCCGTTGTCGGGATTAGACAATAGTCCTTTTAGTGATAACGCTATAATCTTGCATGCATAACTAATGCATAAATGTGCAATATGTTTTGGTCTCAATGTTTATGAGCGCCTACGGATTAGACAATAAATTTTCGGGTGATAACGCTATAATCTTGCATGCATAACTAAAGCATAAAATGTGCAAATATGTTTTGGTCTCAACAAGTTTTATGGCGCCGCTGTTTCGGGATCGGCTAAATAGTCCTTGGTGATAACGCATAATCTTGCATGCATAACTAAAGGGAGCAAATGTGCAACATGTTTTGGTCTCAAATAAGTTTTACGGCGCCGTCGTCAGATCGAAAGAATTTAAGTAAATCAATATTCGTATGAAAGAAAGAAATACCACTTGGACATTTTTAAAAGAAAAAGAACAAAATAGCGCTTTCAAGCAATGACTCTTGTAGACACCGACTCTTAACAACCCATATTGAATATATTTTATGATTCGAATTAATCCTATTAACGGGAGTATGTTTGCTTTCGTATCAACTTTCATGCATAGAAATGTAATGACCGATCCGATTCCCACCACACTTTAAATGGGGAAGGACGCCGTATTAAACAAGAAGGCAGAAAACTCAACCATGGAAGATGAAAGGCAGGATCAGGTTGGAAACACATATAGAAAGCTAGAAGGCCTCCAGCCTACCGATACACCCGAGGATTTCTAGAGACCACCATACAGAAGAATACTCATGCCGATCGACAAATTTCGCAAAGATGCTAATAATTTTGAATTAAAGCCAAGATCGACATAATGGTCCAAAGAAAGATCGCCATCGGTCACGACCGAAGATCCAAACGAGCATCCGGGAAGATTCCTCGTGATGGCTAATACCTGTTGCTTCGAACGGGTGAGACCAAGTCATCAGAACCGCATCTATTCCCATTCTCTCTAAGAGATATAAAGAATACATGGTATGAATCTTTACCATATGGTTCTGCTGATACTTGGGAGGAATTAGTAGAGGCCTACTTAGGCAGATTCTTTCCCCAAATTTCACCACGTAAAGAAGGAGGGAAACTATTTTGTCTAAAGCAGGGAAGATGAAAGCCTGTATGTAGCTCGGTGGGAAAGATTCAAATGGTTGCTGAGAAGATGTCCAATGCATGGAATAGGATCCAAGACTCGTATGGACATTGTATCATGCCATGAATGATATATCAAAAGGGGATCATTGATGCTTCATGCCGTGGAGATCCAAACGAAAAGTGTCAAGAGGCAAAAGAGCCGACCAAGATCCAAGCAATGTAACATGAAAACTCCTTCGAGCGCTTTCAAGAGGAAACAAAGAGAGAAAGGGGATCATGGAGCTGAGCAAGATGACACCCATGGAGGCCAAGCTGGATGCCATTATGCACAGGTTAGACAAGCAAGAAAGAAAGACACACCGCTCATGAAATAGCACTGAAAGGAGTTAATGAAGGGGAGCAACAAAGAAAGAACTCGAAAGACTTTATGATGCCTAAGTGAGTTAATTATTTGGGTGAGCCAAGGAGCTACCACTTCAAACCCAATCCTGAACCTTCCAAAGACATTATCACCCAAAGACCAGAACCATGAGAACTTCTCGTATGGTGGAGGGGCTTCTCAAGGCCAAAAAGTGCGTGACGTAACCCTCAACAAGGGTATCAAGAATTAATTGCTGTTCCAAGATAGAAAGAAGCAGCTACAGCAGGGAAATGAGCAATGTAAACGACATCGTGGTCGAGAAATATTCATCTTTGAGGAACAGATGCCATAGCTTTATGGGGGATAATAAAAGTCATGAACCTCCATGAACAAAGCTTGGGAGAATGCAGCTACCGCTGTACCAATTCTCAAATTTTTCACTACCAATGCAATCCCCAAGAACCTAGAGATGGCTGTGGCAAACAACTCGACCCCGCAAAGTCGTGGCGAAGATACCTTCCCAAGTGACACAAGGAAGAACTCCAAAAGATCGCATGGTCAGGTACCGAGGAGTGGGAAGGAGTTAGAAGGAGAGGAAAGAAAAGGTGATTACAACAAAGAAGTAGCAAGACCGTAAAGGGAAGAAGACAATGGAGTAATGACAAAGGCGGAGAAAAGAAGAACATCCAAGGATCAAAGCTTGCAGTCCCATTTCCACAAAGACTGCTGAAATCAAAGATGGAGGAGCAAGCTTGCAAGGTTCTGAAAACTTTAAGCTCGTGAGATCAAGATGCCTTTTTTGACTGAAGTGGTGACTCCTCGTATGCCACCGTATGCAAAATTTCCGAAGGACATACCGAGCAAGAAAAAGAAAATAAGAAGAAGGAATAGTGACCACCGCCACTTGCAAAGCGGCAAGAATCCCAAAAGAACTATCGCACGGTAAGGACCCGTGAAGTTTCACAATTCCTGTACGGTCGAGTGAACAAATTCCGCAGCTCTCTCGACTCGTGAGCCAGTATCAATTCCGATGCCTCTTCAAGGTTGCTAAAATTAAGCTCGGGAGCGACCCTACAATCAAGTACTCTTCAAATGGCAGACGTGATCGATGGTGAAACCCGCGGGTCATTGAAGATGTGTCGGGTCATCGGGCTGGAAGTTTGTATTCCCGTGACTTCATCATTCGACAT
The DNA here is from genome assembly GCA_016808115.1 of Tetrastigma voinierianum. NCBI lineage: Eukaryota > Viridiplantae > Streptophyta > Magnoliopsida > Vitales > Vitaceae > Tetrastigma > Tetrastigma voinierianum. Next base: position 2,422,912 of record JAEQBH010001219.1, read on the forward strand.
GGAAGAAGATTCACAAGTACTCTACTCATTAGGAAGACCATTTAGCTACCGGAGCGTACTTTGGATTGACATGCAAAAAAAGGAGTTCTTATCTTAAGGGTTGAGAAGAAGCCGTGTTTAACCCGATTAAAAGTATGCAAAATATAGATGTGAGTGCGAAGGCTACAATGTAAATGATTTTGTCTCTATTCCCAACCCCGATGTTAACAATGATTGTAACACTCCGCTTTTATCAATGAAAAAGATATGGAATTCCCAAGATATCAAAGATGTCTATTGTGAATTTCCATGCAAAGCAGCTTTCATGCTATAGAAACTCGGTGTTGAGCTTGAAGCAAAACAATGTAAAAGATAATGGGGAAGATAGTGAAAAGAGGAAATTCATCAAGAGACCAAGACAGAAGGTTTATTTTGAAAGAGTTGCCAAGTCATTTAAAGTATGCCTACTAGAATTACCAAAGAAAAACCAGTTGATCATTTCAAATGCACAAGTGAGAAATGAGGAACAAAAGATTGTCGGAATTATTGCTGAAGCATAAGGAATTGCTAGCTTGGTCCATTGAAGAGCTCTAAGGGTATCACCCATCACCCTCCGCATGCATAAGTATTCTTCGCTAAGACTTCAAAACCATCCTCGTAGAACACCCAGGAGGCCGAACTGGATGGCGAAGTAGTCGTGAAGGAGGTGCTAAAATTGTTAAATGTCGGTTTTATCTTATGCTATCTCGTATACCTGCGAGCCCAGCTTCATGTGGTTCCAAAGAAAGGGGGTTAATCGTGGATCGAAATGAAAAAATGAATTGATTCCAACAAGAACAGAGACAGGATGGAGGGTATGTATTGACATGAAATCAATACAAAGAACCAGAAAAGATCATTTTCCTTTGCCTTTCATTGATCGATGTTGATAGGTTAGCAAGACACCTCACTTTTGTTTTCCGGATGGGTATTCAGATATAACGCATTGCTATCGACCGCCAGAGGATCAAGAGAAGACCACGCTCACATGCCCTTATGGTACCTTTGCCTTCGAAGGATGCCGCTTTGGGTTATAATGCTCCAAATTTTACATTCCGTAGGTGCACATGATGTCATATTCTCAGATTTAAGCGAAGAAGTGATGGAAAAATATCTTCATGGATGATTTTACCGTGTATGGATCCAGCCTTTGATCAATGCTTAAACAACTGAAACAAGTAAGGCTTCAAAGATGCCAAGACAAACAAATTTAGTTAATCGAATCGGGAAAATGCCATTTTATGGTACAAGGTATTGTTTCGGGCATAAAATTTCTGCTCTTTGGACTAGAAGTTGATCAAATTAAAAGTATCCATTATCAAAACTCTTGCACCACCTTACTACAAAGTAAAGGAGTATGAAGCTTTTTGGGGCATATTGGGTTTTTACAGAGATTCATCAAAGATTTTTCAAAATAGCCGTACCATTATGCAGACACGGAAAAGATACAAGGTTCAATTTTGATGACTCCTCGCAAGAATGCTTTCACGAAATCAAGCTCAAATCGCACAGCACTCATAATTGCCGCAGACTAGCATGGGATCGTGGATTTGAAATAATGTGTGATGCCGTTGATTTTGGCATGGAGTCGTGGTTGGGGCAAAGAAAAAGAGAAAGTATTCGTGTGGCCATATACTATGCTAGTAAGACTCTTCAACGAAGCATAGGAGAACTACTCAACAATCGAAAAAGGAAATGCTAGCCATAAGATGTTTTTGCTTGTGAAAAATTAGGCAATACATTTTGGGATCCCATGTGGTAAATTCGAAGACCGATCATGCAAAGAATCAAGCAATTACGCCGAAAAAGGAAGCTTGCCAAGATTGATAAGGTGGGTGCCGCCGCTGCAAGAGTTTGATTTGGAAATAAGGACAAAGGATGTGACAATGTGATAGCCGACCACTTGTCAAGAGTAGAAAGAAGCGTTGATGAAGAAGAAAATGTGCAAAGCACAGAGAACTTCCCGTATGAGCAATTATTCGTTGTTTCCTTCCAACTTCCATGGTATACGATATTGTGAATTATCCAAGGCTTCTTGTGGAGTAATGCCTCTCTAATTCAGCTACCAATGTAAGAGAAACCTCGAACTCCGACGCCAGATATTATATTTGGGATGACCCACTTTTATTCAAAAGAGGTGTCGACATGATACAAGGAGACGGTGCCGAAGGTGAACAAGGCAACATTTTAAATGAATGCCATGCATCACCACATATGGGGACATTTTTCTCAGAGTAAGAATACAAGACAAGATACTCCAATCAGGGTTTTATTGGCCCACAATCTTCGTAGACAGTGTGAGTGGGTAAAATTGTGTGATCGATGCCAAAGGATTGAAATATCAAGAATAGGAATGAAATGCCCCTAAAAGTATTATGGTGATACAAATTTTGATGTTCGGGGAATAGATTTTATGGGACCTTTTCTCTCACCACTGGGAAATCCTATACATACTCATGAAGCAAGATTACGCCTCCAAATGGGTGGTATTGAAGTGGCTCCGCCCAAGGAATGATGTTAATACAACTTAGAGTTTTCGCAAAGAATATTTTCTTTGGAAAGTGTGTTTGAACCCCCATAACCATCATTAGTGATGGGGGAACCCATTTTGCAAACAAAATATTTGCAAAACTCATTAGCAGTATGGGATCAAGCATGTAATGAGTTTAGCCTATCATCCCCAGACCAATGGACAAGGTAAATTTTCCACAGAGAGATCAAAAGAATACTTGAAAGATCGGCTCAAGCAGAAGGACTGTCTTCCAAACTTGATGATGCACTTTCAATACAGATCGCATACAAGACCCCATTGAATGTCCCCATACAGCTGTTTTTGGCAAACCATGTCATCTACCTTTGAATTAGAATACAAGGCAACGTGGCCATTAAAAGTTAAACTCGATTTCAAGGCTGCAAAGGAAGAAAGATTGCTCCAACTGTCTGAATTGGAAGAACTGAGAAATGAAGCCTATGATAATGCTAGAATATACAAAGACAAGACAAAGAAATGGCATGATCAGAAAATCCTTAGGAAAGAGTTCGTATCAACAGGGAATTGTGTGTCGCTTTAATTCTGGGGATTAAGTTGTTTCCAGAAAATTAAAAATCCAATTGGAGGGCCATACACAAGGGTATCGTAAGTACTACATTTGAGCAATAACACTAAGTCCGATGATGGGGAAGAAATCATGGACAAAGGTTAAAGCATTATCTCAACAGTGGAAGAGGAAAGCTTAAGAACTCCAATCGGGTACCTCGAGGAAAAGAAAGAAGAACCACAACAAAGAAGTCCAAATTTAAGGACGCAAAATCGAGCAACCTAATGGGAGGCAACCATGAGGATTTAAATTCGAATTTAAATTCTCAATTATTCTTTTCTTTTAATCGCGATAAATTAGCTTCTCAGATTTGTTTTCTAGAAGGATAGATTTAATTTTTAGAAATAGATTGTAGTTTAATTATAATTTTCTTTGAATATTGCAAAGATTTTCTCTCGAACGGGTTAAAGACATGAATAGCAAGGCACCATGTGAGTAATTCCAAAGAACTTGCAGGAGTCGCGACATGAGAAAAAGGGAGTAATCTCTCCCATAGCCCAACTCGTAGATATATTTGAATTAATTGTTAAATCCTTTGCTTAAAATATGCCCCTAAGAGATGTCTAAATCCGTTAGGAACAATAAGAGAATTCAAAGTTTTTTTGAACCATCAATAAAGGGCTTCGTCACGATAGCAAGGGTTATGTCGCGACAAAGCCGCTGGTCTCTACAAAACATTGATGTCGCGGACCACTTTGGAAAGGACAATTAGTGAGTATGGAAGAAGGGAGATGCACACGCGACGTTGAATTAAGTTTCAAAAAGAAGAAGGATTGTCGCCACATCAAACAAATCTTTGAGAACCCTGTATTGTCGCGACATATTAGGTAGGTCGCGACATTAAAGTGCGACATGTGCCAACCACTCACTTCAAAAAAGCCCTAAATTTAATGACCTAAAATAAAAAGAGGCGGAATTGAAGTCGCGACAATTCTTAATTGAATCATTAACTAGCCCACAACATTGATTGAATTGCAACTGTTGGAAACTATTTCATTCACTCCAACCCACATAACCATTCGCTTTCGTCTTCCTCCCGAATCTCAACCTCCGAAAACCCTAGCATTCCAAACCGTCGGAAAAGCTTTTCTCTTGCTTCCAATGGCTGAAATTCCCACCCTGGTTCCTAACTTAGATGAGATAATGAGGGAACACGAACAGTCAGAAGAAGAAGAAACTCGCCAAGGAGAACGCTAGGGATGAGATTCGTCAGAAGAGCAAAGGGTGGAGAGATGCCATCAAAAACGCCGTGGTTCCGACAACTTCTCAAGCACAGAGCGTAGTGGAAAGGGAAAGAGTGGTAGGCAGTTAAGAAGTAGAAGATTTCATATCCGATGAAGCTTTATTCCTCAAAGTGGAAGAAGTATCATGCTAACAAAGGTTTTGTTACGTAAAGGAGATTCAAAACCCCGTGACTCTTTCAAAGGAGATGATAGAAGCGAGAGAAGGATGGGGAGAGTCTCTGCGCACACCCGAAGCGGTATACATCCTTTGGTGAGAGAGTTTTATTCGATATGGTAGGAAGGAAGGATGGAATGGATTTATGTTAGAGGATTGTGGGTCTCATACGAAGCCAAGGCCATCAATGAGGCCTATGGGATGACAATACACAAGCATGGCTCCAAATTCGGAAAATTTGGAAAACCAATTGCAGGAAGATTACGAGCTCAGCGATGGAAGGGGCGGTTAGACCCGAGGAGAAGGAAGCCCAGAACTACGAGCAGGGAGCCTCGTGAGAGCGAGTATGGTTTACTTCCTTTAGATGCGTGTTGGTTCAACAAAACATTTAATGCCTGATGAGAGAACAAGAAGGCACAGCCCTCTTTGTATGCCATACTCAAGGGGTATAAGATCAATATAGGAGTTATCATAGAGAACTACATCATGAAGATATATATCATGAAGGGAACAAAAGTGCGCTCACCGCTGACAACAATCAGTTCTATGCTTGAAGGCTGGAGTGAAAGGAATTTGGGAGTCAGAAGAAGAAGTCCCCAGAGCTTCTGCCTCCTTCGACGGGGAGTTAGCAAGGGAGCCAAGAAATCAGAGGAAAAGGTCTTCAGTGAAACGGTGAAACCAATTTGAAGGACCGAGAAAAGAGACCAGGCCAGTCGAGGAAGCGAGCACGGTAACATCACGACCATAATGATTACATGTTTGAGATAATGAAGAGCGGGATGGATGAAGGCAACCCAATAGACTTCTCCATCCCCTTGGCGGATCTCCTCTGTACAAAACGAGAAATTTCCAAACGAGGAGAAAGTTGAGAGAGACCTGAGAGGACAATTCAGTGCAGAGGCTCTCAATTTGATGCGAGAAAGAATAGAAGAAAGAAGAGTGGAACTTAAAATGAGTCTGAGAGGGATGTATGAAAAGAATTGAAAAGAAGAGACCAACGATTAGGAAGAAGAGTTAAAAACGAAAGAAAGGGGCATGGTGGAGATCGAAGAGAATAACGAGTGGAAGGAGCGACAGAAAAGAGACATATGGGAAAAATGTTGAAGCGACAGGAAGAGTTCAAGAAGAAATGAAGGAAGAGATCAAGATCTTTTAAAACTCAAGGCGAGTCATGAAGCTTTCTATGAAAGTTTGATCGAGATGCTCGACTCTAGCATTGTTAGAAAAGAGATAAAAGAGCATGACACCAAATTTGGGAAGCGAGATAAAGGGTTTCAAATTACTATACAAATCTCTGAAATTTGGAAAACAAAGTAGAGCGATAGAGACAAAAGCAATGGGAAATGAATCCTATAGGCGAAGGAATGGAATTTGGAAAATTTAGATTTGATCCATGACAATCTTGCGAATTCTTGAAGTGATGGCCAGATTAAGGAAAACACAATGAATGAAAGCAGGAAAGGCGGGGATGAGTTGAACAAGAAGGTTGATCTCTCTAATGAGATTTTCATTGACCAAATGGAGAAGAAGCGAGAAGCGAAGAAAGAGAAATGAAAATCTGAATTTCCAGTATGTCTGAGTACATTGGACCTAGATCCCCCATTTTGCTCGGAGCTATTTCAAGAAAAAAATAAACCTTCTCCTTGCCTAACCATTCTTACCATCCTTCCCCCATACTGTGTATCATCAACAGTTTCAAATGAATCAGAAATAAAATGAAAATTTTAAATAGAAGTGTTGTGTCTTTTGAAGATTGATTGTTCAATGTTATGTTGCTTTGTGGTTGCATGATTAGAGGAAATCAAGGTAGGAAATAGTTCGAGAATAAGCTGGCGAGAGGACATTATCTTAATTGGATATAGGCGGTCGAGGAGTAGGAAATAGTGAAATGAGGAAAAATTGCAGAATAAGGACAAAATGCATCTAGTTTAATTTGAAACCTGAGTCTGAAATTACTTATTTTTAGCTGATAAGTCAGTTAGAGGAAGGTAATACAACGGATGGAACAAACATATTTTGGGTTTGTGGTATGAGCAATTAAGTCGAGGAACTTTGTTGAATATCAATTAACAACTACTCATAAATAAAATGGGTCAAGATACTCCTTATAGTTAGTCACAGCTGATAAATCCAGATTCTAGAATTTGTTAGATTATTGATTGAAGCGAAATCTTAGGTGATTCAGCTGACAAGAGATGATGCAGGCCATTCTTGGATAGTTTGAGCCATTCTAGCCATCCCTATTCATATGCTGATGCATATACAGTAATTCCAGAAATTGAGCCAACAAGCCTATTTTTCAAAAATAGACCATGGAAACCAGCTCATCTGAACGCCGATCAACCGGTAAAGAACCTAAATTGCAGGAATTCAAATAGGAATAAAGAAATGAAGTTTGGGGGAGTATATATTTTTGAGGAACTCAAAAAGGGAATGAAAAGAAAAAAAAAAGCAAGGAGCAGAAAATGTAGCAGAAAAGAAGGCTTCTAGGGATAAGTTTTATCTTGTGGCCTAACTCTCTTGAACAATTAAGTTCTTAGGGGTGTTTCAACACCTAGTACCCTAATGCCTGTCTGGTGTGGGGTTACTAACCCAAAAGTTAGCTAAGAGTGTTAGAGAAGCCTAAAAAGTTAAAACATTGCACTATCCTTAGTGGTAGCAAACTAAGGAAATTCCTCGAGTGAAATTATAAGAGTAAAATGGGGAATACGGTTACGGCTTGAAGAAATCAAAGAGATATCCCAAACACTGAAGTTTAGGGGAGTTTACTAGAGAGAAACTATAAGAAAGAAGGGGTATAGAGAAGAAAATGTTCGAGGTGATCTTAACCTAAAATTCCTTCCATCCTACCCATTACCCAAGCCTCACAATATAAGCCCAAAGACACGATTGATGCGGAAGAGTGAATTCACCTATTAGTGGAGATCGATATAAGAAAAACAAGCTTTATGGAATTTGGAAGAGCAATCAAAATTGTGAAGAAGAACTTTAGGAGTTAAATGACTACGATAATAAAATGAGAAAAGGAAAATTCATTATTCAACGGGGATCAATGAGTATATTGTTTGTAAAACAATTTCAACATAGTGTTAGTTTGCATAGCATAAGGAGTAGAAGACCAACATGAAATTTGGACTTGAAGCTAGATATACGAGAAGAATTTGCATACCTTGCATTGCAATTAAATTGAATGGCGCAGAACAAATCACCACGAAAAATGTCCTTAAAAATTATTTTGTTTGAGGACAAACAATTCTTTATTTTCTTTGCTTGAATGACAAACTTTAAGTTGGGGGGAGTTTGATGAGCTTAAAATCCATCTCTTTTTAGTCCATTTTTACATTTGATTTTCGGTTAAAATTGAATAATTGATATCTGGGGTATGAAGAAACTCACCTATTTGTCGTGGTAGACGAGGAAGAAAGAAGAAAAACGTAAAAAATGCGAAATAAGTGGAATAAAAGTGCGGTCAATTGGCGGAGCGAAATGAAAGAGCGCTGAGTCATTGATGCGATTTGGGGTTATAGTCGATCATGAAATTCGCGACATCAGGAAATTGAAGGAAATCTGATTCAGGTCGCGACATGGATAACAAGATATTGAGGTCATGACTTGAGACTTCTCTTTAGAAAGCTGCAAGGAAATGAGCTGACGTCGCAACGTGGGATCGAGGTCGCGACATCAGGAGCAACCAGTTGAAAGCCCCAGAGAACTAAGCTGATGTCGCGACATCGATGATGTCACGACTAGAGGCTGAAGTCACGACATCGAGAACCATCAAGAGAAGACTGCAAGCCATAAGCTGATGTCGCGACATGAGATCGAAGTCGCGACACCAGACCTGCTCAGTTGAAGGGTGAAGCTTCATGAAGTGAGGTCGCGACAAGATATCGATGTCGTGACATCGAAATTGACGGATCAAGGCTGCGAGCGTGAAGAGAGGTCAGCGTGAAGATGTTGGCGTCGCGACATCAAGAAGCGCGACGATTGAAGCCTACGAGTTCCATAAGATGATATCGTGACATCAGAAGGCGTCGATTGAAGGCTGCGCGGTTGAAATGATGAGAGTCTGACAAGACTCGGCGTCGCGACATCGGAAAGAACAATTGAAACACGCCAAAGGCGTCGAGAAGATGTCACGACAAGATGGTGATGTCGCGACATCAAGAATGACCAAATCGAGGCTACATAGAGTAAGTAGTTGATGTCGCGACAAGAGGCGAAGTCGCGACTTGAGCGATGTTTGGGCTGGATACTCTAAATCCCGTGACTACATTGGGATTAGGGCCATTTGGAAAACCCTATAAATCTGTGTATCCAGCTCCTTGAAAGCGGCTTGGCGGCCACGGGCGAGGAAGATGCGGATAGGCAGCTCATTTCTTTTCTTTATTTTTTTCTTTTCTTTTCTTTTCTTAATTTTTCATTTAAGTCGTTTTAGAGCGGATTATGCTCTCGTGTTTTATTTTTTAAATTTGTATTTCCTGAATGTCTGGATGTTATCGTTTGAGTATTTGAATGCGAGAATTCATTTTATGTTAATTACTACGAAATGTTTGAAGTTCGGACAAATTTACGGAATTCGATTATTTCGGTTTCAATTGCAGTCCATTCTTATGATCGGAGGAATCTTTGTATCGTGTAATTCGGTAATTGAGGAATCCGGCTTCCATTAGAGTGAGCGTTATAGTCGAATTTATCTTTCCTATAGTCGTTTCCAATGACTTGTTAATTTCGATTAATAAATTTACTTACGGTTTTGGGTTTATTTTCTTTGGATTTTGAATATCGATTTCTTAGTTAAGATTTGCGTCATTGCTCACGATTTCAGGAGGTCCTACGAGTGACCGCGGAAGACATTCACGAGAAGTAATGTGCATTTCTTTGAAGGTATATTAACTTTGCTATTAGGGATCTTTTGCAGGTTTGTAAGTTCGCCCAGATAAATCCTCTTCTCCACTTCAAATCGAAGCGAGAGTTGAATGATTATCTATTTAAAAGCGAGCAAAGAGTTCACCTCAATTCGGATAGTGAGGCTAATCAGTGTTAAATGAGATCTAATCGAGAAGGTTGATCATTCTAATTTCGGAGGAGCAATCTGGGATTATAGCCTTGACCGATAGCAGGAGCTAAGGTTTCTGGATCCATAAAATGGGTATGAGTATTGCAAAGAAAAATGCAGTTAAGGAAGTCCTTTTTAAAAGTAGTTATCTAATTCCCGTATTCGAGAGAATCGGGTCATAGAATTAGATAATGAAATGTGGAGTGTGGAGATCAATTTGCATTACAGCATGAATGATTTTGAAATTTAGAGATAATCAAAAATCTTATCAGTTTATCTATAGGAATTGATAGTTCACTATAAGCATTTCTATTAATGTGTCTTACGAGGATAACTATTAAATTATTCGAGTTCTTTAACTAGAAATTCATTATTCTTTATTCTATTTCTTCCAGTTTGTTGGTTAGTTCAATTATTTTCCTTTTGCTCGTTTAATTTTCCAGCACCTTATGCTGGATCCTACTATCATTTTTGTGGTCCAAATAGTATGGAAATTGAGTAGTCAGGGTAGTTGATTTAAAATTCTTGAGATCTCTGTGGGATCGATATCTGGACTTAAATCCATTTTATTACTTGTCGACCTGTGCACTTGCAGAATATCAGACTAAAACCAAACTTTGAAAATGATTTACTCTAAGAGATTGGTGGTTTATATAGTATAATGCTCAACAAGTTTTATGGCGCCGTTGCCGGGGATTAGACAATAGTCCTTTGGTGATAACGTCATAATCTTGCATGCATAACTAATGCATAAATGTGCAACATGTTTTGGTCTCAACAAGTTTTATGATAGTTCTTAGAGAAGGCGTTAGGCATTAGTCTTTGGTGATAACGTCATAATCTTGCATGCATAACTAAAGCATAAATGTGCAACATGTTTTGGTCTCAACAAGTATCTCGAAAGGTCCAATGAACCTCGGTAACTCCAGCGCTTGCGAGATCCGGCCTCCTGTAGGCATCACCTTCAAGAAGGCGTGATCCCGACCTCGAAATCTGGGGTCGGCGTCGCTTATGCGCATAAGCTCTTGCCGGCTACGTGTGAGAAGGCGATTTTCGTATCAGCTGCTGCCGGGGTGTCTACAATTAGATCGGGGACCGGTGATAGATTCTCTTGACCGGTCCGAGCCTGAGCGGTGACACTGCATGGCCTCCCATACGATTGCCTCATACGATTGCCATCGTATACTCGCGATAGCTGTTGTCGCGAATTCACTAGGGCAAATGCTCCTCCCAGTAGTCCTTATGATCGAGGCGCATGCTCGTAGCATGTCTCTAATACGTATGAATCTCTCCCGGACAGGACCATCTGTGTGAGGGTGGAGCTATTTATTACTCATCGTCGGTAGTGTGTATAGCCTTTTAGAGCTCTTCCAAAAGTGCCGTAAACCTCGAGGTCCGCATCCGATACTATGGATCTTGGTACTCCATGTAGTATGTAGTTGGACTATCTCAATGTATAACCTAGAGAATCTTCATAAGGTCATCCGCATGGCTAGAAAATGTGCCGACCGTGAGTCGATCCACTATCACCACCCATACCGCAGATCATGCGCTCGCTATGTCTGCGGCAAGTGGATCACAAAGTCCATCGACATGCTCCCACTTCCACTCGCCCACCTCCAATGGCCGGCGTACTCGCCGCTTCGTGTTCACCTTAACCCGTTGACACGTATATTCGGCTTCGAACAAAGTCCTACGTGTCTCTTCATCCCACTCCAGTATCAATTTCACGAAGATCCCGTTGACATCTTCGCAAGCACTGGATGCATCACCCGCAAATCGAGAGCAAAGGAACCCTCGAGAATCTTCTCTCAACCTGGCCAACTGGGAACCACTACCCGTCCCCATACGTAAGACTACCTGTCTGCGGTGGATGGTCCAAATTTCACAGACCGATCGCAGATCATCCGATCCCCGATGGACACTATTTGGTCCCGCCACCTGGGACTGATCACCGCTTCACGTAGACTCGTAGCCAATTAAACTCCCAAGGTACCCTAAGTCCGCTTCGCATCAGAAATTTCCAAACTCAGCCCTACGCCCCGAAAGCATCCGCCACTCCCCGAAGCCATACTAGCCAATGCTCCCGTGACTTCCGACCGAAAGTGCATCACCACATTCGCCTTACCAGATGGTAATGCAAAGGAAGTCATAACTTTCAGATCCCATCCATTTCCGCGCCTCTACACGAGGTCCTGGGCCATGTGGAAGCTATACTTCGCATTTTTATGGCTCGAGGCCTCGAACCCTCACAGAGGCAAGGGCACCAAATCTTCAAGGCAAAGACTACGCCGCCAACTCCATGTCGGTGCGGGTAACTCGCCATGATTCTTCAACCACGAGAACCATAAGCTACTAGCCTTCGAACTCCAGATCAAACACATCCCATTACCCGCCTCAGGCATCACAATACACCTGCACTGGGTCCCGTCTGAACTATCAAGATGGAGCCGAAGTGTCTCCTTCAACTCCCCCGAAATGCCTCCCCATCGGCCATCCCAATCAAACCTGACCTCTTCCGGTCAACTTAGTCATGTGCCGTGATCCTCGGAGAAATCCTCAATGAATCTCCGTGGCACCTGCAATCCCAAGGAAACCACGTGATCTCGAAGACCGACTTCGCCCCAACTCATCACCGTCACCCTTCTCCGCCACCAAACTCCCTGACGCGACACCACGGTCCCAAAAGTCTCACCCCATTAGTTTAACTCGTGACTTATCGAACTCATGCATATCCGATGTCTTCGAACAATCAGAAACGATCCTGCGGATACTCATGCTCCCACTTAATCGAGTGATCAAGATGTCATCCACGAAGACCACGACATAAACCGATCTAAATGGGGTCGGGAATATCCTACGCATTTAGGATTCATGAAATGTCACGCGCATTCGCCATCCAAGGGCATTACCGTAAACCCAAAGTGCCCATAACGTGTCCTAAACACCGCCTTGTGATATCCGTATCCCAACCCCGAGTCGATGGTAAATACAAGGTCTATCTTGCACTCCGCGCCCCTCTCAATCGACAAACAAATCGCTAACTGGTAGAATGGGTACCGATTCATCAGAACCCTCGTTCAACTGGTTTGTAATCAATGCATACCAAGTGGTTCTTCATTCTTCTTCTTGAAATAACCCAGAGCGCCCCATGGTGAAGTGCAAGCCTTGGCCTAATGAACCCTTGTCCAATAACTCTCAGAATCGGACTCCTCGAGTTCCCGTAACTCAACCTGCGGCCATCCTATGCAAGAGTCATAGAGATGGGTGAAGTACCGTGGTGTAACTCGATACCGGGGTTCATCACTCCTGCGGAGGTGTACCCAGTAGCTCATCCGGGAAAACATCCACATACGCATACTACCGAGGTAGATCTAAGTCCTGGTTCCTCCCTCTCCTCCTGTAAGGTCATACCAACCCCGCCTAACTGGTCCCTCGATAATTGACTCATATACTATCTCGGGGCAAACGCCATGCTTCGTCTCCTCTGAATAATACACGTAGTACCGCCCCGCTGTGATAGCGGAATTCTCCCGCGCTCACAATCGAGCACCCACCCCCAAGCCGTCGCCTGGCGATCCCCTGTGGATGACATCGAACTCCGACATGTCCATGATCCTCAGGTCCACTGTGAGTAGAGTCCCCGATATCTCCAACTCGCAACCACGACATATCATCCCTATTCTCGCCCTAATCCCTAGGGGAGAACTCACATACAAAGGCTCCTCTAAGGTCTCAACCTCTAAGCCCAACTCGATCACAACTGATGCAACAATGAAAGAATGCGGCGCCGTACTAATAACACTCTAGCCTACAAAGTAGATAAGAAAAATGTACTCCTCAGATAATCGGGCCGACCACACCCGCCTCATGCAGGTGACGGCTGCACACGCCCCCGAACCCCCGATAACCTACCCCGTGGCCTCGCCCTTCGCTCTACTTCCATATACTCCTCGCCTCTCTGCCCGCTGTGGAAATGCTGGGTGCCTGTATCTCCTCGAACCGATGACACCGGGCCTCTCTCGCTCGCACTGCGGCCGTGGGAGGAACGTATCAGATCCTCTCCTTGCCTCTGGGCACGCGATTGGACTCAGGATGTCCCAAACCCCGGGATCCCTGCCTCTACGGGCAATCCTGCCTCATGTGTCCAGCCACGACAATGGTAAGACACACCATCTGGTCCCACTGACAACTTTATCTCACTCCCGCCCGACCAATTTTCATCCGTCCCGTCCTGATGGCAAAGACTCGGTGATCTCAAGCAACGAGGGAGGCCCTCTGGCGCCTCTTCCCCTCGAACTCGGAGGAAGACCGACCGTCCTTCCGCTTACTAACACTCGTGATCCCGAGTGCTCCGAGCATCCTCTATCTCTCTCGGTCAGGTCAGCCCCAACCATGGAATCCATATCCCGCAGCGAAGTCCTACATCCCCGCCCACTGACAACTTCAAACATTCTCGAATCTCCTACCTTAACCAAAGGCAATAATGAATCACGCAACCCAAGCACTCGTGAATCTAGCCACATAGTCCATCATACCATCGCCCGTCGGGCCTCTGAACCCCGAGCCTCGCGTGCCTCGCAGCCTCGAAAATACTTACCCCATGAATGGGCCCCAAACTCGCCCATGTCATAACCTCTAAGTTCTAGAAGTCCCAACCCATCTCCACTCATACCCGGCCCGGCCTCTAGATGGAATGCAGCCAACTCGACCTCGTCGATCGGTGTGATCTTCATAGCCTCCAAGACGTTTCTCGATTCAAGATAAACCAATGGTCCGCCACCACTCCGACCCTCCCCATGAATGTAGGAGGATGATGTGCCCTAAAAACCTCAGAGGTTACTAGACCTTCCCCACTACCTCAAGCACACGGCCTGTGGCGACAAGAAATACCGCAGAACATTCCACACCGCCAAAGGCATGTCGATCAAAACACTTCAAGCACTGTCAAATGTCGATGGTGTCCGACCTTTGAAGGCCCCGTGAACGCCCTCACGCCCTCTCGCCCCCTACTAGCCTATCTACACAATTAACATGAGTTAAATCTCACATCAGATCTCTAAGGCATAAACACGACTCGAGACACTAATCATACACGAATCGCTAGAGTACACATCGTCTCGATTTTCGTGTACGTAAGGCAATTACCTTGCATTTAAAATATTGTTTTCAACAAAATTTATTCATAAAAATTTCATTTTTTGAAAATTATTATTATTATTATTATTTCAAAATTTATCTTATATGAATTTAAGTTTGTAATTCAATGCAGCACTTAGACACAAACACACCTTAAGATACTATTCTACACACCTAAAAAAATACAATATCATGCCAATTCCATTTACAAGAAATGCACATGAATATCTCATATATTAAATCACTCCCAAAGAAATTTTTTTAAAATTCTTGTATTTTTTTTTTTTAACCCTCGTGAGCAAAGTTCGTGAATGCTTGTCTATGAACAAAGGTCCAAACAAAGGACTCCTTAAACAAGGTACCGTCACAAATCGGGTTGCGCATGCTGCGCACACCTAACCTGTGTCGTGACGCATGACCGCGCGCAGCGCTCCATGTCGCATGCCGCCGCACAAGATTGTCGCTACAAGATAAACATACAAGCAAATATGAGTTCAAGCAGAGATGTCGCTGTGCACTATTGCGGATATCGCAGCATCCTCGCTTCCTCGTGTCGCGACCTCACTTCGATGTCGCGACATCAAGGCGTACCGTGAATCATGTCGCCGACATCGACGGTGGTCGCGACACAACCTGCTTACCCATGTCGCGACATCAAATCGCTGTCGCGGACATCATTTCTCCCGCCCAATCCCTGCCAGTCGCCACGCCCTTTTCCGTGTCGCCACATCGTCGCCGTCGCGCGACTCCCACACCGCCCATGTCGCGACATTAATCCACAACGCGACGCCGCCTCAACCAAAGTGCACCAGGCCGCGACTCTCCAAACCAGCGTCGCCACCTAGTAGCCGAAATCGCAAAGAGCCATTCCACTTTCCGCCTCAGACAAAAACATTCAAAACTCCTCCAATAGCCTTTCCTCGCTACCCTAAAGATGAGCCAACACCGTCGTTACCCATTTCAAAATCTCTAGAACTTAATTACAACTCTTTCCCTTATGCAAAAACTGGAAATTTTTTCCAGAATTCCACAAATCCCATTCTGTTCATGTTCAAAAACTGAAGCACTGTCCAGAAAAAAAAAAAAAAAAAAAAAAAAATATATATATATATATATATATATATATATATATATATATATATATATTTCATTTTCCACCTCAAATAAATTTATAAAATTTTATTTTTCTCCATTTCTTTCGCTTTACACTAGAAACCTAAAAATCATTTTCTTCAATTCTAACCCAAATAAATTTATTAAAATTTATTCTTTATTTTCTTTTCTAGCTAGACATCAGACAACTCAAAAATATTTTCTTCCTAAAATATTTTCTAACACATCCATGCTAATCACCAAGCACACATACAATCTCACACATGAAACATGTCATGCACACCAATACAATAATTCACCAATGCCTAAAACACTTCAACACACGTGCATGTAAAGTGGTCTTAGTTTCGTCCCGATTTTCCTAGGTAATCTCATACCTACTCAATATCGAACTACACCTAAGTATGATGGATACCCAAACTCCGAGCCCTGTGCATTCGTATACCCAGTTCGATACCGTCAGTGAAGCCCTTTTTCCGAGAGGGTCCGTTGATCATCTGGCCAACTCACGAATACAAGGACATTCGCTACCCGAATTCTTCAAAATCATGAGTCTCCTTTCAGGACGGAGCTCTACCCACTAACAATTTGCAGATAAACCCGTCCCAAGCACCCATATAATCACAATAATACAACAGGATAAAATCCGCCTGCCCCATACTACAATATCCATAAACATACCAACAATATACAATAGTTACAAGAGTTAAAATTTTACTCTTAGACAACACATATTAAAATCTACAATTTTAATACAAGTAGTACATCAAAAAATCAAATAACTCTACTTTCTTCTAAAGTGGCCTCTACATTTGACCGCCTCACACACCCCTGACTCGAAATAATAAATTCCCATTTATCTAGGTGAGTTATCAGCCAAGAGGAATCGCCCTGCTGGCTACCCTCCACCTAAGTGCAAGCAGTAATGCTCCAGGAATAAACAAACATTCAAGCAAATGCATGATTCCCATTTGAATGTCTACATGACCAACTCGAATCCCGAATCTCATCGACTCTCTCACACTCCGCCTAAGCCTCGCATGAGAATTGCGCTTTGTTGGCCGTGGACAACCCTCCGATGTGTATATATCAATCACGCCCGACGCATTGATATATTATCTGCTTATTGGATCACCCCTCCTGGCTGAATATCAATCGCCGCTTCCTGACGATCAGATATTTTTCAATCGACTACTCCGATAATTAACATTTTAGTCTACCCTCCGAACCATTTTCTGGGGATTCTTCCATGCACTCACTCCTATAGTTCTAGATGTCTTGCATATGGAATGCATATGCCAATTCCAATATACTAATTCACATGCAAATATATATAAACATGAATATATTCACATAAAAAATAAATCACAATCACGCTACGTAATTATCATTTCAAACATCAAAATTACCACTGAACGATCAAACCCATATTTTCAATGCATTTATATTTTGTGAAATTATTGCCGAATGGCGAAACCCTTGCCATCGTCTATCAAACACAAATCAATTCCGATCACTTTCGCGGAACCCGCATTTCTCGCCATACTTCCGCTTCAATCACAATTAATACATGATTTATGGAACCATCCATCAATATTTAACCCAAACAGTCCAGACTGGAGCACACTGCTTTCGTGGGTCTCAAATTCGAACATTTCTTGCTCTGCCTTGGAATCGATCAAACGGCCTGCTCAAGGCCCCAACCAACCAAACATTTACATGGTACGAAACAAAGAATAAAACCAAGTAGAGAAACCCCACCCTCGAGCTTGAGGAAACTCCCAAAACTGCACCCACGCGGTTCCTCTCCGCGTAGGTATAGCTCTCCTTCATTCCAAGCACCGTCGACTCGTCTGACTCATATTTTTGTGAGAGAAGTTGGGATTTCTCTCTATAACCCAAAATATCTAACCTCCCGCAAGCCCCCTTCCACTGCAGTGTTTTGGTCTTCTTACAGGAAGAAGACCACTATTCGACTTTCATTCTTTCTCATTTAAACTTTCCATTAATACCAACTACGCCCTTCTTTTCCCGCTACGCATCGACACTCGCTCCTCGCCGCCCATTTTCATCGCTTCACTCATACCACTTTATGTGCATGAGTACGTGTTATATGTGACTTTAATACATCGAATATCGCGATTTCAAGACATGAAACGCTGATGCCTCGAAAAACGTGGTCAACTCCTACTATCTCAAAATTTACCCTACATGCTACGAGATTTTCGCGAGACGATTCCAACGGCAATCCGTTTTGTCATCCGATAATTAGAGAATAAATTTAGGATTTTGTAACCGAATAATACCAGAATCAAAATTACGATTTCGCCTCTTTTTCCTTCAGAAATCAATTTCTGTCTTACAAAAAGGCACGAGATTGAAAGAATTAATTAGATCTAATAGAGTTCGACAAAGAATGAAATACTAATTTGGACCTTTTAAAGAAAAGAACAAAAATAGTTTTGCGGCGGTGGCTACATCGTACTTAATCTTTAACAAGCCATGTTGAAAATATTTTGTTTAAGTTTGACCTAATCTGATGTCAGGTGTGTTTGATTTAAGGAAAACCTTTAATGCATAGGAAACGAGTTCGGCTGATTCAAACGAGATCTTGAATTGGAGAGAACACCGGGGGCTTAAGGAAAACCAAGCGAGAAAGCTCACCGGTATAGCGAGATAAAGAGACATGACAGAGACAGAGCAGAGGGCGAATGACGAGAAGGCCTCCCATTACTGACACGATGGAGGATTTCTAGAGGCCTATTATTTAGGAAGAGTGATGATCCAGACGTCTCTACGTAGATGCAAATAATTTTGAACTAAAGCCGGCCTTGATTCTGATAGTTTCGTGACATCGATTTCTTGGTCATCCCAGCAGAAAGACCCGAAGCGAGGCACTGGGAAGATTTCTCAGGATGGCAAATATAATGAAGATGAACGGTGTGAGACCAAAGGTGATAAAGTTGCATCTCTTTCCATTTTCTTTGAGAGATATAGCAGCCACATGGTATGAATCATTACCATATGGTTCGGTTGATACTTGGGAAGAGTTGGTAGGAAACTGCCCAGGCGGATTCTTTCTCCGTCTCTCGCGAGGAGAAGAAGGGAGATAATAGTATTCAACCGAGGGAAGATGAGAGCCTATATGTAGCTTAGGAAAGATTCAAGAGGTTGCTGAAGAGATGTCCGATGCATGGCATAGATTTGAAGACCCAGATGGACATAGTGTATCATGTTTTAAATGATACATCTAAGGAACTGTGCTCGATGCTTCATGCTATGGAGCATTCAAACGAAAAGAAATGCGAAGGCGAGAGATCGATGAAGACCTAGCAAAATGCAATATGAAGCTCCATCGATTTTCAAGAGAAATAAGCGAGAGGAAAAGGGGTCATGGGTAAGGCAAGATGATGACCATGGAAACAAAGTTGGATGCCATAATCGTAGGATGGACGAAACAAAGAGATAAAGATGCACCTTTGCTCATGAAATAGGAGGCGGAGTGGAAGAAGAACATGAGAAGAAGTCTTGAAATTGCCAATAGAAGAAGATTCTTATGGTCTTGTGAGGAGGTTAAGTACGTGAGCGAGCCAAGAAGTTATCATTTCAAGCCAAATCCTAACACAGCACACCTTCTGATCAGCCCCAGGAACCATGGGGAATTTCTCATATGGTGGAGGGCATTACAAGGCCCAAAGGCATGGACGGGAATTCTCGACAAGGATATCGCGGCCACCCGAGTTCAGTGATGCGGCAAGGAGGTGAAAGCGAAATGAATATCGAGGTCGGAGGAGGACTCAACCATTTGAAGAACAAATCTTTGCGCGGTTCATGGGGGGGACAATGAGAGGCTATTCTGATTCCATGAGCTGAAACTATCGACTTGGAAGCTTTCAAGTCGATACTCAAATGTTTCGAGGAAGAATGCTAGTGCCTCGTAGAAAAATTTGGAGACACAAGAAGTAGGGCAAGCGGCCACAGATATGACAAATGTCAGGCAAGGGTACATTCCCTAATGACACTTTCGAAGAACCCAAAAATTTGCATGGCAATTCAACTAAGAAGTGGGAGGATTTGGCGACAAGAAAGACGAGAAAGGAAAAAGAAAGAGGGCGAGGCGAGAAAAAGAAGAGGCCCGAAAATAAGGAGAGAAGAACGACCAGTTGAGCGGTAGAAGGAAATGTGGCCAGAAAAGAAGGAAGAATGCAAACTTATACACCTTCGATTGCCGCTTTCCATAGAGACTTAGATTAAGAAGAGAAGAACAATTTTCTAAATTCTTGGACATTTTGAAGATAGAAATAAATATCCCATTTCTGAGTAATGGAGTCAAATGCCTCTTTATGCAAAATTTTTGAAAGAGATACTGAGCACGAAAAGGAAGATAGAGGAGGGAATAGTGAACTTGGCTAGCACTGCGGATGCCGTTATCAATAAAAGCTCCAGCTGAATGAAAGACCACAGCGGTTTCACCATTCCACATTCCATAGGAAATGAATTGAGAAAGCTTTATGTGATTACGGTGCTAGTATAAATTTGATGCCTCTATCGGTTGTCGCGAGACTTAATTTGGGAAACTTACTGGCAGCAATTACATTGCGGATGGGTGATAGATGATAGCGCAAGCCCGGAAGGCATTCTTAAAGATGTACTTGTCGAGGTTGGGAAATTCATCTTCGAGTGGATTTTTGTTATCATGCGGATGGAGGAAGACACCCAAGTTCCTTTGTTCTTTGGGAAGACCTTTCTTAACCGCTGGGCTGCCTTGATAGGCGTCTAGAAAGGTGAGGCCGACCTCGGGGTTAGAAACGGCTTGATGCATTTAATATTAATAAGTGCGGAGGCGTCTAATGTAGAGAGCGAGCCGAGTTGTATGGCTGTAGGAAACAATAGTTTTCTCAATGTTGAATTGAATTCTGATTGTATCCTTCAACACTCTATCAATGAAATTGAGATGAATTTTCAGTATCTTGAGAGCCTTGATTGTAAATCGCCTTGAGTTGTTTAACAGGAAAGCAGTCCTCGAGTATAAATGAAAACGGTCAAAGATGAAATGCGACGAAACAACGAAACTCATGAGCAAGAAACCGGTCTCGAAGGGCTAACATTAAAAAATTGCCAGTCATTTGAAATATAGTTTTAGAACCGAGAAAAGAAAACTAGTTATCATATCAAGTTTGCATTGACTAAAGGCAGAAGAAACCGAAGTTTACAGTAGTCGAGAAAATGAGGAAGCGATTGCATGGTCGGTGTGAAGATCACGAAGGTATCGGCCCTCCATTTGCATGCACAAAATATTGTTGGAGGATAATCTGAAACTCTATTGGCATCAAAGAGGCTGAACCCGATGAAAGAAGTTGTCGAAAAAGAAGTTCGAAATGGTTAAATCTGATTTATATATGCTATATCAAATAGTTCTTGGGTAAGCCAGTGCATGTGGTTCCCAAGAAGGTGGATTCAATGATCGAAATGAAAGAATGTCTTGATTCCCTGCAAGAGCTGTGACGGGATGGAGGTGTGTATTGACTACGGAAAGGGTGAATGCTACTTGACTAGAAAGGATCATTTTCCCTGCTCATTGATCGGATCTTTGGATAGGTTGGCGGGACACCCTCATTTTTGTTTTCTTGATGGATACTACGGATATAACCAAATTGCTGTACTTTTGAAGATCAGGAAGCTTACTTTTACATACCCATTTGGTACTTTTGCTTTTAGGAGAATGCCATTTGGTTTGTGTAATGCTCACAGTACCTTCGAATCGATGTATATTTTACCGATCTAGCGAAGAAGTTATGGGAATCTTCATGGATGATTTTACGATTATGGATCAATTTTGAACAATGCCTACATAACACAGGGGCGATTACTTCAAAGAGGTGCAAAGACAAGAATCTAGCTCTGAATTGGGGAAAATGCCATTTTATGGTTACAGAAGGAATTGTCTTAGGGCACATGATTTCTACAGCAGGGCTTGAGGTAGACCGGGCAAAAGTTTCAATTATAAGAAATCTAATGCCACCCACTACAGTTAAGGGAATTAGAAGTTTTTTAGGACATGCTGGATTTTATAGAAGATTTATCAAAGACTTCTCCAAAATTGCTAGACCACTATGCGAGATTCTTCGGAAAAGATCTTAGTTCTATTTTGATGAATCCTGCCCGGAAGCAGGAAATCAAATCGAGACTAGTTGAAGCTCCCGTCATGGCAAAACCAGATTGGAGCGAGAGAATTTGAAATCATGTGATGCAGGTGATTTTTACAATAAGAGTGTATTAGGACGAGAAAAGATGAAAAAAGTGTTCAAGGCCATCTACTATGCTAGAAAAACCTTTAATGAAGCTCAAGAAAAGTACTCTACTACTATAAAGGAGATGCTGGCAATAGTATTTGCATGTGAAAAATTTAGGCCATACATTTTGGGGTCCCATGTTGTTATACACATGATCATCACGGCAATTAAGTATCTAATGGCAAAAAATGAAAGCGAATTGATCGGTGGGTATTATTATTGCATGAATTTGATTTAGAAATAAAAGACAAGAAGGGTAGTGACAATGTGATAGCTGATCACTTGTCAAGAGTAGAAAGAAACCCAACGTACAAGGGTAAAGAAATAGCGAAAATTTTCGAGGATAATCGATTATTCCAGGTTGTCACTCAATCCTTACAGTATGCGTGTGTGAACTTCTTAGCTTGTGGAATTATGCCACGAATTCAAATACAGCCAGAGAAAAAGCTAAGGAGCGAGCGGGTACT
Source organism: Tetrastigma voinierianum (assembly GCA_016808115.1). Classification (NCBI taxonomy): domain Eukaryota; kingdom Viridiplantae; phylum Streptophyta; class Magnoliopsida; order Vitales; family Vitaceae; genus Tetrastigma; species Tetrastigma voinierianum. The sequence goes on from JAEQBH010001219.1 coordinate 2,445,497, forward strand.
ACGCTGGGATGACCAGTGTGTTTAAAGAGGAGGCGATGCGATTATAAGGTGTGTACGGAAGATTGAGCAAAGCAAGATTTTACAAGAATGTCATGCATCACCATATGGAGACATTTTGCGGAGATAAAAAGCCCACAAATTCTCCAGGTTAGGATTTTCTTGGCCTACTATTTTTAAGGGTGTTTTTGAATGGGTGAAATTATGTGATCAATGCCAAGAATGGGAAATACCTGACAAAAGGCATGAGATGCCCTACAAAGGTATCTGGTGGTACAATTGTTTGATGTATGGGGAATGGATTTATAGGGCCTTTTCCAGGTTTCATTTGGAAATATACATGCCTCTATTTGTGGATTATGTATCAAAATGGAGTTGAAGACAACGACTTATCGAAGAATGATACATACGAGTTGTGGGATTTTACAAAAATATTCTCGGCCGGTTGGGACACGGAACTATAATTAGTGATGGAGGGGCCATTTTGCAAATGGGTGTTTAATGAGCTCATGAGGCGAATGTAATTATCAGGCATTATGAGCTTGGCTTATCGTCGCCAGTGATAAGACGAGTTTGAAATTTCCAACAAGGAGATAAAGAAAGTGCGGAAAAACTGTGAGTTCCGGCGCAAAAGATTGGTCGTTGAAGCTTGATGATACTCTGGGCATCTGAGCGCCTTCGAACTCCCATTGGAATGTCCTCGCCTAAAATTGTGCTGGAAACCTTGTCACCTACCTCTTGAGCTAGAATATAAAGCTATGTGTTGCCATCAAGAAGCTTAATTTTGATTTTAAAGTACGCTAAGAAGATAGGCTACTCGATTAAATGAATTGGAAGAGTTGAGGAATGAAACTGTATGATAGTGCGAGAATCTATAAGGATAAAACAAAAAATGGCATGATCGATGAATTTTGAGGGAGAATTCAAAGGCGGGAGATCGAGTCTTGTTATTCAACTCCAGACTAAGACTCTTTCTAGGAAAATTGAAATCCAAATGGAGTGGACCATTTACAGTGGTGTCAAGCACATAGTTTGGGGCAGTGACACTTAGAACCAGCAATCATGAGGAGTTCAAAGTTAATGGTCAGAGATTAAAGCACTACCTTGGGAGAAAGCAATTGGAAGAGTAACCCTTCGTTCTGAACAAGGGAAATTGAAGAAACAAAACAATGGCAGCAGAAAGTCCAGCTAAAGACTAAAAATTAAGCAGCTTTGTGGAAGGCAATCCACACCAGTTTGTTTTTAATTTTTCTTGTGTTATTTTACAATTTATGTGTTTGAATTTCTAATAGCTTATTGTGATTTTATTCATTATTGATTGAAGAGTAGGTATATATTTTTTTATTTTTTTATTTTTAGTTTACGGGGACAATGAAGATTGTCTGCAAGGAGAAACATCTATGATCAAACTTCAATCGGCATAGAGACCAAAAGAGGCGAGTATCTTCTTAACTTCTTGATTTGATTTTAAAATTTATCTTTGATATAGCATGATTGAAAGTTTAGAGGAAATTTTTATCTTGTTTTGGTGCTTAAATTTTGAATGTTATGCATAGTGGAAGTTGTTCAAATTTTTGCATTATGAAGATGAATTGAGTTGTAGTTGTTTTGATTGGAATTGAATAAATTGAAATTGCTGTGAATTTGAGTGTTTATGTTTTGGTCGCAACATTAATCCAAAAGTTGCAACCAAGAATCGTTGGATGTGAAAAATAAAAAGTGGAAAAGAAAGTCAAAATAATGAAGCGAGGTCACGGCGAAATAAGAAGGAAAGAACATTTTATGTTACCTTGCCCAAAGTCCACTGTCGTGGCCACATTTTAGTCACAGCAAAAATTTGGAGATTTGCGACCAACGAATTGAATCCAAAATTCAATAAAAGTGGATTTTAAAACCTCTCAGTTTGGGCTTCAATGATTAAAGAAGAAATAAATTCATTAAAGATCATTAATTTAGAGCTCTCAGCATTTAAAGGTCGCGACTCCCGTAGTGCAATCCATAACATTGAATCCAGCGTCTGTTCCACTCCAAATTTCATTAAACTGCAATTCAACCCAACCTTTCCAATTCAGCATCCATCTTTTTGAGTCTTGAAACCCTAGAACCAGAAAGCTCAACCATACCCTCATGATCCTTGATCATGGCGGCAAACGAGATGAAATGGCTAATCTCGACAAAGCGTCGACAAAATCATGCGCGAAAATGTCGAGCCCATTAGAAGAAGTTTAATTACGAAAATCAGCTTTGAGGAAGAAGTAAATGTTGAAAAAGGAAACCAACCGGAGGAGGATAAGATACCCGAGAGAGAAGCAACAAAAGAAGAAAAAGACTTCATTTCAGAAGAAGCTAAAGAATTGTGGAACAAGGTGATGTTCGACAAAGAATTTGTCTGCGAAAGAGGTTTTAGTAAATTAATTTCCCCATTTTACAGTAATAAAAAAAAAAGGGAGGTTTGGGAGTTCTTTGCGAGCACAGCTTTTGGGGTTTCGAAGCTCTTCGAGAATTCTATCTGAACATGGTAGGAATGAAGGATGATTCTGTTTACGTGAGAGGTGTTTAGGTGCCCTTCGATGATAGAAGCATAAATGAAGTGTTTAAACTGAGAGATTTCAAGCATGGGTCGAAGTACAAGAAATTGTTGGAAAACCCAAATTATGAAAAAATAGTAAACCGGTTGACTAGAGGAGAAGGAAAATGGGAAGTGACGAAGAAGAATCCATATGCCATAAGGGGAGCTCTCTGGAAGAGGCAAAGGTTTGGTTTTATTTTTATATGCTCAGTAATAGTACCTACGAGACACCTTTGCAGTTAGAAGCGGAAGCCATCTGTTATGCCTTTTGAAAGGATCTGAAATAAATATAGAATGCTAATCGAAGAATCATCAGAGGAATTTATACTTCTTAATAAAAGAGGACTGATTCCTCACCCTACCACTATTACTAGACTTTGTTTCTGGGCATGGGTGATAGGAAATTGGGAGGAAGAAGAAAGATGTCCTCGAGTCTCCCCTCTAACCCTTACAGGAGTGACAAGGGGGCTTAAAGGAAAGAAGCAAAAGGAAGTGATGGTATTAGATGCGAGAGAAGACGAGGGGCGGGAGATAGATACCGAGGACGATAGAAGAGAAATGGAGGTGCCGGGACGGCGTCCTTCCCGAGACGAAGAAGAACCTCTCAGGACAAGACCAACATATCCTTTATCTCGAAGTACGGGAGCAGTGCCCGCTCGACGAGAAGCATCGGGAGCGAGGAAATATGGAAATAATGAGAAATCTTGAAAAAAAATGAAAAAAGGAAATGGAGGAAAAGAGACTTAAATGGGAGAGGCAACAGAATCAAGAAAGAATTCATGGAGGCTCATTGAAGAAAGGAGCAAATCTGGAATAAAGCTGGAGATCGGAGAAGAAGAACACAAGGAGGAGCTGAAGAAACAAGAAGAAAAGATGATGGAAAGAATAAAGACAAGCATGCAAGCTCTTTACAATAATCAATTCAAAAGAGATGCTGAATTGCTGAACATCATGAAGGAGAAGGAGAGAGAAATGGAAAATAACATGCTAAGGAAGATTGATGGGTTCAAGCATGTATATAAGGAACTGTTCAAAGAGTTTAAGAAGATAATGAAAGAAAGAGATCAGCAGCTGGAAAATGATGATGAGTATAGAAGGAAAACATGGTGGGACAGTATGGACTTAATCAATCAGAACTTATCCAAAAATTTGCTTGAATGTATCTACGAGGGTGAAGATCAATCGGTGGGGAGAGGCAAGATACACTCATTAGGTGCGGTGCAACTTAACAATGAAATATGCAAAGGCGAAAGGAATCACCCACTGTAGAAAGCAGAGAAGTGAAATAAAATTCCCTAAGTTTAATCCAGTGAGGCGGTTTGATGTAGATCCTCGACATAATACCTAAAAGGCCTTCAAAGAAGAAAGGAAAGCGAAAGTTTGTTTCTTTTAGCATGTTGTCAATATATACATTCCCAGAAAGCAAATTCTAATAAAAATCCATTGGGTTTATCCCTCACTTTGTCCCTTGTTTGATTGAATTTTTCATTTTATGGTTACTTTTGTTTGCTTGTTGGATTGATTTTCACTTGTTGAATGGGAATTTGATTGTGGATAAGTAGATGTCTACGGATTAATGAGCGGGATACATGAAATTTATTTACAGTATGTTTTATTTTTGTGCATGAATCAGATAAATAATTATGTTCTTTTCCCGAAACATTCCCGGGGAAGAATCGGTGTGAATGATTAAGCTGGAATTAGGGTATTACTGCATTGTTTAAATTCGAGTTTAGTTTTTAAAAAATTGGAAAATTTGTTATTCTTTGATGGAACAAAATACTTGGTTGAAATAATGTAAATGTGATAAATAATCTGAGTTTTGAAGAAATAATACACTTAGGTGACAAAACTTATGAAACTTTGAGAGGAATTAGGAACATCATGCAGAAATTGAGTTGAGAGTCCATAGTCCTAGAGCTTGTTTGATTATTGATTGAGGAAACGAAATCTTAGGTGAAAGCATTGACGAGTGGGGCCGTCCTTGGCATTTTGAGCTTTTCTAAGCCTACCCTCAATATATGCTTAAGCATATTCTCTAGTTCCTTGATTTAAACCAAATAAGCCTTATTTCTTCAATAAACAGCAACTGAAAACCTAAATTCCCTTCCGCTACGATAAACACGACAAGAGCCCCGAATTATCAGTTTCAGTTCGAGAGAAAAAGTTCTTATAAAGGAAGAAACAAGTTTGGGGGAAAAAATATTTCCCGAATTTTCTGATGAAGGAGGTGAAGAAGTAAAAGCGAGAAGCTAGTGAAAAGGGAATAAGTTTTGTCTTGTGGCCTATTTCCTTGAACAATTAAGCTCGTGGGGGTGAACATACCTAGTACCTTAATGCCAAGCAGTATGGGAGTTGCTAGCCCAAGTTCTATAAGAGTAATAGAAAGCTGAAGACAAAACATTGCACTATTCCCAATCCTGGAAAAACAAAAAGCAAAGGAGTTCCAAGAAACAAAGGCTGGCTTTGAATAAAGAGTATATAGAGTGAAATTCCCTAAAAGAATTCAACATGAAGATGAATCAAGCCAGATTGAAGAGAATCAGCGAAACGAGAAGAAAAAGGATGAGATTAAACCAACGAGGATAGAAAAGGGTGGGCGGGTGATTTACAACTTAAAATTTTCCATTATCTACCCAATTACCTAAGCCCAACATTACAAGCCTGCAGACCTCATTGATTTTGAAGGTTGGATTTACCTACATTAGTGGAGATCAATATGAAAAACAAGCCTATGGGACTTTGACAAACAGTCTAAGAAAACTCCCAGAAGATTAACTAAATTCAACATGAAGATGAAAGAGTTGAAGATTCACACACACAGTAAGACTTGTTGAATAAAGCATTTAAATACATTACTTCATCAAAATTTATGATAAAGTATACCATGTCTTATTCTTGAATCAAAAAATTTAAAATGATCTTGGTATCTCTTAATTCAGATCGAAGGTGGAATGAGAAGAGCGTGGTATGAATTAAAAAAATGTCCTTAAAAATTTTCTAAGCCTATTTGTTTGAGGACAAACAATTCTTTCTTTCTTTGGCAGGGACGAGCAAATTTTAAGTTTAGGGGAATTTGATGAGTCAAACTCATTAGATTTTAATCCTTTTACAGTATGTTCACGAGATAAATGTGATTTAATTGCGAGAAAAGTGGATGATTAACTCAAATTTCATTTCACGGGGAAAATCACAGCGAAACTCAAATCTTAGCAAAATCGAAGAAACCAGTACTTGTGAAGAATTAGTCGCAACTAAAATTTAGAATCACGACATGAATGCTCGGTTACCCGTGATTCCAATCCACGACATGATAGATTCGGTTCTGAAGAAGAAATAGAAAACTTGAACAAGTGAAGTCGTGACTTGAAGAAGAAGGTTGCGACAAAGAAAACGTGGTCGAGACTAAAGGAAATAATCAAGGGAAGGAATTCATGTCACGACATCACTTTGATGTCGTGACATAAGCCCGAAAAGAAATGATGTCGCGACACCACTGCGAAGTCGCAACAAGGATCGAATCTATGAAGCTAAAGGTTTTGCAAAGAAGAGGTTGCAACCGGTTTTAAAATAAAGCGACTCCATTTTGAGTGTGACACCAGCTCTGAAGTCGCAACATACAAACGGGAGGATTTAAGGTGCAACAAAGATAGAGGAAGTTGGAAGAATTCGTAACCTGTAGCCAAATAGAAGCACTTAGCGGGGCGAGACTTGCGACCTTTCACAAGTCAGGATCGAAATGATGTCGCGACCACTCATTAAGGTCGCGACACGAAAAAAAGGCGGCGAAGAAATTGATGTCATGACGTGTAAGCGAGGTGTGACTTGGAAAAAAGGTGGGAAAGAGGAAAACAATTGCAGCGTGGGCGGGGTTGCAGCTTTGAAGAAAGAAATGGGAAGGCCAAAGAGTCGCGACATCACCATGGTCGCGACATAAAATGAAAATATGAAAGCAAGACCACCCGACACGATTAGACGAGGAATCAAAGTCACCACGTAAGTCATCATACAAGCGGCCGACGTGGTGCAACCTAAAAGCGATGTAAGCGGCTTTCGGAAGTGGAAGAATAGGAAGGCTTCGATGATGTCGCGACATGTAGCGAGGTCAGCGACATCAACTAGCGAAGGCGATGAGCAAAGGGTCGCGACCACAAGCGATGTCGGCGACCCTTTGATCAAGGCATTTTCAAGACAAGCTAGTTTGCAACTTAGAGAAAGAGTCGCGGCCCGATCCACGAGCAATCAAAACGAGTCCATGTCGCGACATCAACGAGGTCGCGACATAAGCTTCGATAATTTGGGCTTTTCTTTGGATTTCCACCTGGAGCATTTTGGGGATTCAACCCAAATTCTTTTTTTTGCAGTATAAATAGATAGCCTTAGAAGAGTCAAGTAAGTTTCTCGTCTTCATTACCCATAAAAGGGAGAAGAAGAGGAACTTAGTGTATATTTTAGAGTAGATTTTTAATTTTTTTTTTAATTTTTTAATTTTTTGGTTTTGAATCTGTGAGCGTACGAAAGACAGTAAAGATTTGGATTTTTAGATCTATTATTTTTAAGCATTGCGCACGAAAATTTGCCAAATCTAGGCAAATTGGAATTCATTTCTTCGGTTTTATTGCAATTACGAGTGGTTGTGCGTGATCGGTACTCCGTTTCTTAATTCGCGTCGCGATCAATTAGAGCATGACTCATTGGATTTGATTTACATTTGATTCACGGAGTCTTTCTGCTAATTATGGAGAATTAATTTGGGTTCGGTTTTACTTGTCCCGGTGTTTGAATGGATAAGTTCCAATGGTAGTACCTAATACCAGTTGAGGAATGTATCTTACTCGATATCGAGGTTGCCTGCGTGACACGAGAGACGGAGATTCACGAGTTGAGCATTCTTTTCTGGGTATGTTCGACTACCATTGACGAACTGTTGAGCTTTGAAAGTTCATTTTGATAAATCCCCCATTCGCTCATAATTGAAGTTGGAGGGGTGTATTTAACAATATAAATAATCAGAGAGTTCACCTTAATCTATAGGTAAGTTCGATTCAGAGTGTTAGCTTAAGATCTAATCGAGGAAAGGGATAAACCATAGATACGAGTTGAACAATTAGAAGTAGTAGAAACTTTGCGAAAATCTGAGAAGGTAAAGTAAAGGTCTGCTTTATCCAGGAAATCGATTGTAGTATTGAGAAGAAAAATACTCGGATCTTGCGAGAGTTTGGAATACGGTGGCTGGTTTGATCTTATCTTCGAGAGAAAGCGAGATATCAATGAGTGAATATGGAGAAATCAATTCCAATAATTAGGAAATCTTGGACAATAGCGGATCCATACATAGAGCAGGCAATGGGTTTAGTCTTTGGGTGATTGTTCCATTGTATTTCATTGATGGTTTCGTTTCTCCTGAGGAAGCTGATTCAATCAGCTTCATTTGTATACAATTTATTTTCATTCATTTACTTTTTGTTTTAGTTTAGTTTGAACATATTCAATAGTATAGGATTTTTAATTTGTGTCGTGTAGATAAAACCTTATTTATGAGTTTTGAGTCCAAATAGTATGGAATTTTAGTAGTTGGGGTAGTTGATCTGTAGTCGCTATCAATCTACGTAGGGTAAATCTGGACTTACATTAGTTTACTACTTGTATGACTGTGCACTTGCGGTGTCTGGCGGAACACTTACACATTTAAATCATGAACATTAAGAGAAAATTATTTTATCAAACAAATTTATCCAAAGTAACATGGATGCAAGAGAAGTGTAAGGCTCTCGTAGCTATGTTAATTTGAGGGGTTTTAGTCTATATAGAAAAAGGCAAACAATAGGCGTCATTGGTAGTAGTTTGAGTCATTTTCCCACTCCTATCTTGGACTACCTCTTCCGCATTAGGGGTGAAAAAAATTATCCATCAACCCTTTCTCCCTTGATCTTTTCCCACTACCTCTACCCCTATTTCTTCCTCCACGTGAAATATTATAAGCAACTCTTCTACTTTCAACTTCTTCATCAATGTCTTCAAAATCTTCATAGAAATCTTCATTTCTCATGCTTTAATTGCTTAACAGTTATTTTCCATTCATATAATCTTTAAGTCTCTTGTCCCAACATGAATAAAGGCATTTCATACATTTTGGCATTCTATGTCCTGACAAGATCATTGTTTGTGTCTATAGATGCCTCCTTAGTTACCTTATCACAAAGATACAAATAATTGTATTCAAATCTTGTTCATTAGGTAGCGGGCGTATTCCATCGGTCTTTTATTTCACTTATGAGTTGTTGTAGAGCCAACTTAGTCTCATTTCATTGCCATTGGAATCCATTCTTCTTTCTTCCGACTTTGAAACAAATCAACTACAACACAATAATAATTGAAAAATGCAAATTGAGACATTTATTATCAAATATTTTAAAAAAAATTCAAATGAGTCATATGACTCATGTCATGGTCACATGACTTCATACTTGAGTCATTTTACTACTAAAATAAAATAGATGAGTCATGAGACTCATTACTCATTTACATAAGCTAATTCATGAACCAAAATCATCAATAATGTGAAGAAAAAAAAAATTTAAAATTAGAGAAATGAAGCAAATACCAATGGAAATGAGAGATTTTTTTTCTTTTTTCCAAAATTTTCTTTGATATTTTGGTTGATTTTCGGCCTCTTCTTCACTTCTATAGTGGTTGGGAGTGCTAGGGTTTTTGGCAAACGAAACAATGAAATTTGGAACACCAAAATCACGATTACTAAGAATGCGCAGCAAAACATCATTTTGGCGCTACGGTACAAAATGAGGTCGTTTTAGATGTTGGACCCATTTCTTTTTTAAAACCCGCGAACATCTCAAAACGACGTCGTTTTGGAAATGTTTTAAGTCACTTAGCCAAAACAACGTCATTTGGATAAGTGACTTACAACTTATCCAAAACAACGTTGTTTTGGATAAGTTGTAACTCCCAAATGACGTCGTTTTGGGATGGTTTTAAATAAATAAAAAAGGCCAAAACAACCGCGATTTATGTCCTAGATACCAAACGATGTCGTTTTGGCCTGAGTTGCAGAAACCAGCAAACCCAATTCCTACAAACTCGAGCTGGCAAGAAAACCAAAAAAAAAAAAAAGAAGAAGAATAAGAAGAGGAAGAGGAAGAAGAAGGAAGAAGACAAATTTGCTCGAGCTTGTGGAGAGCTTCGCGCCTCAGATAAGGCATGCGCCTTGGACACGCTCGTGCGCCAGCGTGAAGGCGTCACTCGATTCGGGTGAGCGCCATGGCGTGCCTGCGATGCGCCTATGCCTCGCATTGCCCTACGCCTTGCGTGCGCCTGTGCCTCGTGTGCGCCTGTGCCTAGGCGCGCCTTTCACAACTATGATATCAAGATTTTACGATTCCTTGGATAAGGTAAAAGATTAACTCATAAATTAGTTATCCTTTCGATAAAGTAACATTAAGAATGGTGCCACCCACAAACGAGGGTCATAAGTAAAACCTAAAGAATGGAAGGAGAAGAAAAAATAATGACCTTACGCCTCCCCAGATTATATAGTTCAAGTTAATGTTTTCTCACATTTTTCAAATGGAGTTGTCATTATGAAAATACTTTCATTGCATTACTGAAACTTCATATTTTTCATTTCATTTGCAGTTCTTTAATTCATTCCTATAAACACATTATCAAATATAAAATCATATGGAATATTAGTCAATGTTAGATTCTATCATTTTCAAAAAGGGTCATTAAACAAACTTTTTTTTTCATTTCATTTGCTAAACTAGAAGTTTTCTTGATAGAGAAGATATATGAACACTCTTTTGGTAATATTTCATTTCATGTGGTTGCATTTGTTGACAATAGTTTTTATTTTATTTTTTTCTTTTTTTTCTTTTTTTTTTTTTTGAAAATTTCATAAATGTACATCTTGGAACTTTTCTAATGGCGTGAAGAAAGTTTCCATATTTTATAGCCAATGTACCATATTACCTATACCCATTCCTCGAAGCCAATAACAAAGAAAAGCAATATGAATATTTGAGGCTTACTAGTTTGGGTATCATTTGAAGCTATGTCTCTTTTAAAATTAATCTTGAATTCACCATCTCTTGAGTTTTAATTTCTTTATAGTTAGTATATTTTGACTTATGAATTATTTATGTATTAAACAAGTATAATATTTGGATTTTAGAATGTGGGATTTGATAACTTCGTGAAATCGAGATATTCTAATGTGGTTCTTTTCTATTGAATTTATCACGTACAACAGTCTTTTTGTGCATACATCAAGTCATAGAGAGAACAAAAATATCAAAAAATTTATAATTAATTGTTCGCATATTTTGACCTATGATATGTTCATGTGGTATTAAGTTATATGATATCTAGAATTTATGGTGCAAGACATTGTGACTTCACAAAAATCTACATATTTAAATGTAAGTTTTTCCTTCTAAATTTATTAAGATGAAGTTTTCTTATGCATGCACTCCCTATAGAATAAAACAATATTGAAATTGTACATTTTTTAAACTTAAACTCAAAACCCCATGAAACTTGATCTCTAGTAATTTATAAAATAATACTTACATAATTTTTTTTAATAAGAGATTTATAAACAATTTATATCTTTTTTACAATTTAATGAATAAAGTTCCAATGTTGGATTATATATTTCACATAGATCCAAACTAAGATACATCAAAACCTAATTAAACATATATCTCTAGTATGTAAAATTATACTTTTATAGTTTTTGTAAAGAATTTATATCTTTCTTACTATTTAATGGATAAAGTTTCTATATTATATTATATATTTCACATAGTTCCAAACTAAGATGCATCCTATTATAAAACAATTAAGATTTCTAAAGAATTTATATTTTAGTATTTAATGAACAAAATTCTTTTGTACCAAATAATATATTTCACATAGTTTCAAATTAAGATGCATCCTACCAAATAACAATTAAGTTTTCTAAAGAATTTATACATTTCTTACTATTTAATGAATAAAGTTTATATGGTGGAATATATATTTTACATGTGACGCCCCATTTCCCGGGGATCCGTTGACAATCCGTCAACCCATGGAATACTCGTGGATGTTGGGTGACCCAACACCACTCACGAAAATCAGGCAGAGTCTCCTTTGTACGGGAAACTCTACCCAAAATACAACTTGTCCCAACATTTTACAACGACCACAACGGGTCCACGTGCGAGTAAAAATGGCCACTTGGGCCCATGCATCAATACTCACAAAATATATCTCAACCAACTATATTACATGGTTCAAGAGTTAATAAGTCACTCTTAATTCAAACATATATTAAAATTTACAATTTCTAATACATGTTATACAAAAGTATCTACCAAAGCCACATATCGGCTTTCTTCTCAAACGCGGCCTCTAGTGAGCGCCGCCCTCCTGTACACTCCATGTACCTAAAATAATGATCCCTCTACAGGGTGAGCAAAGCCCAGTAATGATAATCTCCTACATGGGTTACTCCCCACCTAAGTGCACATGTCATGGCAACCAATCACACTCAAGCAAATACATGATCCTACTTGAATGTCTACATGCCCAATCCCAAGTCTCGAGTCTTCACCGACTCCCTCACACATGCCTAAGCTAAATGCGAGCAAAAATACAGTTTTCAAAACAAAAGGTTTTTGTTCTCGAAAACTTACTACCTAGTTTCGGTAAATATATTGGACTACCCTCCAAGGAGAATTGCTGGATCATTTTTCAGAACAGTCATGGAGTCGCCTCGAGATGAAGCTTTGTTGGACCAACTCTCGAGCGATTCTTCGGAAAATCTTCCTTGAAATTCCTTTCACAACCGTTTTTATTTTTCTTTCATTTTCTTTCATGTCATGCACTCACACCTACCATCTAGGGTGCCCCGGTGCATATGGAAAGCATTATGCCAATCCAAACAGCTCATGCTAATATATTTTACATGCATATATTAACATAATTAACTCACATAAATCATGCTATTCAATTCACCATCAATAACACCAAAATTAGCTCACATGGGCTAATAACAATCCAAGTAATTCATTTTGAATCACCCAACAACACAAAAACCACACAACCAAACACGTGAGAGCCGGTGAAACCACTAGAGTTGCCTTGTTCCACGGCCTTCAATAGGGATTTTCTCCGCTCGGTTCAAAGATTTTGAGGCCCAGATAACCGCGACGTTCAGGCCTCAACAAATCCCCATCCATTAAAATGGCTCTTAGCCAAAGAATAAACCAAGTAGGAAAAGATTCCTACCTCTTGGAGTTGTCGGAACTCCACAAAATCGGTGCCTACGTGTAGCCCTTGCAGCGTAGATCGACTATGCTTCTTGCTCTGTCGAGAACCGACGGTCCGAACGCTAGGAAATCTAGAGAGAAGTCACACTTTATCTCTCTAAAATCTGAAACCCACCCTCACTGTGATGTTTTTGCTTTTAAATTGGAGAAGAATACTTTCTTTTTGTCTTATTCACTTACTCTTTTCAATAATTCCATCTTTGTCCCTTCATTTAACTATTTGACACATGGCTTAATATAAGTCATTCATCTCCATCATCTCACTAATCATGCAACATGTGTCACATGGGTACATGTAGTAGGTGACTTTTTTCACATCACATGTCTTACACAAGCCGTCATACGACACCCGACATTCGGTGCCTCGAAAAACGTGAAATTCCAACTGTCTCGGAATTCGACGAAATTCGACGTGGTAGCTATATTTCGTGAGACGATTCCAACGGTGAAGTCCGTTTTATCATCCGAGATCTAGAAAAATTCCAGATTTTGACCAAAATTACTATTTTACCCTTTTTTAGAAAATTAAATTTTCTCGGGGTTTCACATTACATAGTTCCAAACTAAGATGCATCCTATGATATAAAAGTTAAGATATCTAAAAATTTATTTAATGAATAAAGTTCCTATGTTGAAATATATATTTCACATAGTTCTAACCTAAGATACATCATCCCATGTAACAATCAAGCTTTCTGTAGAATTTATACCTTTCTTATTTTTCAATGAATAAAGTTCCTATGTTAGATTATATGACACACATAGTTCCAAACCAAGATGCATTTGAACATATAACAATTAAGTTTTTTAAAGAATTTATACCTTTCTTACTATTTAATTAATAACGTTCCTATGTTAGATTATATATTTCACATAATTTCAAACTAAGATATGCACCCTGCCATATAACAATTAAGCTATGGTACTAGGGAATTAGAATCCAAGAACTCTTAACTTAAGAAAAAAATTTATGCAACCCTTGTAAGTTATGAATTATTTTTTAGGAACCGACTAGGGTATTCTTTCTTTACAATTTCTTTGGTAGTCATATAATATTTTTGGATGTTATGTGTTATAAGTGAAGTCCCTTCTTTCTCCTTTCCACTGTCCTTTTTCCTTAGTTTGCATCTACTATATAACAAGTAGATATGTACTAGTGAATCCAAAATCAAATACTCTCTACTCGACAAAATTATTTATACAATTCTTCTAAGTTAAAACTTCTTAGAATTAATTTTAGTTTTTACTGTTTTTCTTCAAAAATAATTCAACAACACATACAAGAATTGCCTTCAATGTCCATTTCCTCCTTAAAATACTTACATGAATTTAATTTCCCTATGTTAAAATATAATTGAGACCACTAGTTTACTCAAGCATTTATAGTCTTTTACAAAAAAAAAAAATATGTTCAATGTATTATAGAACATTAAGCTCTTCTTTTTTGGGACAATTAACCATTTTAGTTACAATGTAGTAAACTGTCCTCACTAGGATTCGAACTATAGACCCTCCCCTTCCTATGCCCTACCTTTTTTAAAACATTGAATACTCTACTGCATGAGCTAGGCATGATGGGCAAGCTTTTCTTAAAAAAAGGCTTCCGGGTTTTTTCGTTTGTACACTTAAATAAATCACTTGTTCTGGTTGTTTATAGTCCTCCTATGATATATTTGGTATGAAAATTAAAACAATTTCTTTCTTATTTTTCTAAAAACATGATTAAGTTTTGGATCCTTTGTTTTTCCATTGGTTGATAATACAAAATGATTTCTTCCTTGTTTTTCCAAAAACAAATTTAATTAAGTTTGAATCTTCTACTTTTTATAGGTTGATAGCATGAAATTGTTCATGTCCTTCTTGATACGAGATAGTTCCTTTGTATTTACTTGTTTGCATAGAAGTAGGCAATGAACTATCAAAGACAATGAGTTCCTTTAGTTTCATGATCTACCACAAATACATAATTAGTTTTGTCATTTGTCAACTTGTATTTTCTTAACCATTTTTTATTCTTAACAATTCAATATTTTGTTTGATTATATACAGGTGACCACTTTTATAATTCAAAAAATTTGGTGCAAGATGAGGGTTTGAGGTACTTCTGCTCATTTGCGGAAACGTTTTCTGCATTAACTCGTGTTATACTAGAGACCATGGTTGACAAACTTGTCGAAGAACCTTCATCGAGGCTACTAAAACACATAATACGTTGTTTTGTTAGGTTATCTGATTGTCCAAGGTTAGTTAACATTTATCATTACCAAATCTAAAATAGTACGGAGGTCTAACAATATGGTCCAAATTCCATGGGTTTAATGTAGGGCTTGCGATGGGTTTAAAATTTCTCTTCCTTCAAAGTTTAGAGATGCTACTATTCTTAACCTTATTTGAGTAAGTTCCTTATCTTTCTTAGTGTATACAAGTGTTCATGAAATGTTTTTGTAAAAAGAATTGCATGAGTATACTCACACCAAAAATTTTTCTAGGCTACACATTTTTATAAGCTATATAATTGATAGTTCTATATTTTTTTTACAGGATGACCCAGAGGCATTTGAGTGGCTAAGACAATTGTTTGTCAATATTGCAACTGGAAACCGTGGTTCACCATCACTCATTGAAGAAACACTAAGCTTACTTCCAAGCTAGGCAAAGTGTACAAATGTGCATCTATCTCTTAGGTGGCACCTAAAATAACATATTCTACCTACATAAGTTTAAGTTCACATCTGTAGTTGTTATGTATGTTGTAAGACTCTTTTGTTAGAGTCATGGAGTTTGTTGTGAGTATGCATGATGAACCTTCATGTCATTTTCTTGTGTGTCTTTGTTGTGTTATTGTTATATTCCCATATTGACTTTGTTGTGTTTTTATTGATCGGTTAGTTGTGCAATGACCTATTTTTATTGAGGTTTTTTTAATGTTACTCTTTTGTTAGAGTCATGGAGTTTGTTGTGAGTATGCATGATGAACCTTCATATCATTTTCTTGTGTCTTTGTTGTATTATTGTTTTATTCTTATATTGACTTAGTTGTGTTTTACATTGATTGGTTTGGTTGTGCAATGACCCATTTTTATAGAGTTCCTAAATATATAGTGGAATAACATACGACATGAGATTTGGCTTAATATATGCTTTTACTTTGTGATATTTTGAGGGAATATGAATGTTTAAGTTCATGACAATGATATTGGTTTTCAGACAAAGGAAAACCACCTTCTACTACAAAGAACATAGAAAAAAAACTAAAACTTTGAGAAACATCAATGCTACTCATTATAAGTAGTTTCTTAAATGGATACACCATATAATAGGTTTTATCTTTTTGTTATTTGTACGATAATAATATTAATGCCTTTTATCAATTATCTTTTATTTTTCTGTGCTACAAATGCTTTCCTTTATCAGCAGTTAAAAAATAAACATTTTATGAAACTTTTTAACAATGAGATTTTCATCACCATATCACATATACATACTCGTCAAGTATACCCCATTTTCGAATCTTGGTTGTCAATTTCCTAATGATTACTATAAAGAAAATTTTATGGCCATAAAGAATCGTCTCATTATTGAACCTTCATGCCATGCAACTAAGATCTCATTTACATAAATAATAAATTAAACATATAACTTAAAGCTGAAAAATATAATAAAAAAAACAATGTCACATTTAACAAATACAATATTTTCTATAAAAGAAACCAGAGCTCATAACCAAACAACTCATATCATAAAATGATATTCAAGATTATCCAACCAAGTCTTATTAATTTACAAATTTAGTTCTTTCTCTCTTACAAACCATTATACTCGTTACTCTATTCTCTCTTTTTTATCACATCACTCATTTCTCATAAAGACATGATTTATTATGGGTATTATTCTTCTTTTCTCTATAGTGGCTAGAAGGTTATAATAGGGTTTGATGATAGTTGAATGATACAATTTAAACTATCCTACACTTATAGATTAGTAAAGTAACCGCCATTAATTAATTGAAAGAACCCTCATATATCCAATATATGTATGTTGTTAACATATCCTATAATTATCGCTACCCAAATTTCTACACTTACAAGACTTCGGACCAAGTATGGTTTTGTGAAAAGTGATCATCCATACACCAGTTCCACCTTTTGCATCATAATTAATTTCAACCATGAACATAAAGCAAAAACAAGATTTTTAGTATAAACTTCATTTATATGGCAAAAAATATTCTTTTAGGAGTGAATTATATTATCCTAAAATGATAAATTTAGTTATTGCATATGGATTGTGTTGGAATATTTGAATTTAAAATAGAGATGACACGTAATTATATTCCGTTATTTTTTTAATTCATTTAAAAAAAAAAACTTGATCATCAAGATACCCTTTTATTATTATTATTATTACCAAGTAAATAGGAGACTTATTCTATTTTATGTCTCTCCACGTTTCGACTTCCCCACTAAACCCATGGTTTTCTATGTAAAACCGGTGAAAATTTTAAATTTAAATTTTTAAAGGTAACAGTAATTTACTTGAATAGTCATGGAAAGAAAAAGCAGGATTTTCTAGATCTTGGATAATGGCAGTTTCATAGTTGGAATTGTCTCACAAAATCTAGCTACCCAGTCGAATTTTGTTGGATTCCAAGACAATCGGAGTTTCACGCAATTTCGAGGCAACGGTGTCGAACGACACATGGCGAGCCATATGGGTGACACATGGTGAACCATGTGGGTGACACATGGCAAGCCATGTGTCACAATGAATGGAAAAGGCCTATGCATGTGACGCCCCAAATCCCGGGGGTCCGTTGACTATCCGTCAACCCGCGAAAACACTTGTGAATGTCGGGCGACCCGACATTTCTCACGAAAATCGGGCAGAGTCTCTTTTGTACGGGGAGCTCTACCCGGATACAAACCTGTCCCAATATCAATCACCTGATACAAATATGGATAAAGCGGCCTCTTGGAAATTTATACCACAATATCCATCTTCATACATCGACATATATCATGTTTTCAAGAGTTAAATGTTTACTCTTATACAACACATAATAAAATCAAAAATTTTATTTCATATGTATACATTAGAAGAACCTGTGAAAACCCACGCTCTGAAACTTTCTTCTAAACTCGGCCTCTAGGACGGCTAGTCCCCACGCACACACTCACATTACTGTAAAATAGTATCCCTCGACGGGGTGAGCTAATGCTGATGGTAGATCACCCAAGTGGGCTACTCTCCACTGAGTGCATATACGATGCTCAGAAAATAAACACACATTCAAGCGAATGCATGATCTGCTTGAATGTCTAACTAATCATCTACGTATCCACGGGTCCTCCTTGACTCCCTCACAGCGCCTAAAGCCCGTGTAGGAACCTTAGTTTTTATTTGTGGACAACCCTCCGATATATATATCAATTGGGCCGACTCAGGCCGATTGATATGTGTGGACTACCCTCCGATGTATATCTGATTAGGTTGACTCAGACGATTGATATTTTATTTGGACTACCCTCAGATATTCATTATTTTAAAACTGACCCTCAGAACCATTCTCTCAAGAATTACCTCATGCACTCACTCCCTATGTCGTCCTAGGGTGCCCAGTGCATATGGAATGCATGATGCCAATTTCCATTTCAGTTCTATAACACATGCAAACATAATCATGCATATATTCACATGAGCTAAAATCCTACAATCATGTTATGTAATTTCACATTTCCATACACAAAAATTAGCTCGCTTGAAATTTAATGATCAAACCACCCGAGCAATTCAACTTGAATCACTCGACCAAACACATTATTTCACAAAAATTATTTTGTGAACACTATTCTCGGGAATAGTGAAACCCTCGGTTACTATTCCCGGCAAATCACCAATCATAGGTTCACTTTGTGAACCCGGGTTTCACGGCCATTTCCAACCTCACACACATCCACCATGAATTATTGCACAATTTATCACACAATGCACCCAAACAATCCATACCCATTAACGGACTGTCTGAAATGGGTGCCATAATTTCTCACACTTCGGTCCCATGTTTTGGGACCGATCAAATGGCCGTTCAAGGCCTCAACCAACCGAAACATCAACATAGCTCTTAAATAAAGTGTAAAACCCAAGTAGGAAGATACCCCTACCTCTCAGAGTTTGTCAAAACTTCTTCAATCACATTACCCACGAAGCCCTCTCGCGTCGACTGACTTCCCCTTCTTGTCAGAAGCCAATTCAAACGATCGAATCTCCCACGATTCTAGAGAGAAGTCTAACCTTCTCACTCTAAAACCAAAGGAAATCGGCTACTGGTTCTTTTCCCTGCTCCTTTCACGTTTTGCTTCTTTTAACATTTGAAGAGACGACACTATTCCTTTTTTTGGCATTTTTCTCATTTAATCAAATTCAAAATGACCATTTGTCCACTTAACTTCCAGTTTTGACATTCGACACTATCTCGGCCGTCCATTTTCATCATTTCTCTACTCATGCCGCCTTGACACATGAGTCGTGTTATATCTTGACTTTAAATGCATCGAAAATCGTTCTGACACTCGAACATGATGCCTCGAAAATGTAAATTAAATGTCTCGGAATTCAACGAGTCTGACGTTCTAGCTAGATTTCTACAGAACTGATTCCAATGGTGAAATCCATTTCATCATCCGAGATCTAGAGAATAAATTTCAGATTTTTAATCGAAATTACGATTTTGCCCTTTTTCCAGAAATTGGAATTTCTCGGGTCTTACAATGCATGTAGGACACATGGCAAGCCATGTGTGTGAAACATGGCATGCCATGTGTCAACATGCATGGCTTTTATTCTGAAGGCTATATATATAGGTTGTTCGTACAGCGAGGGAGGGGCAAAAGGAAGAGGAAAGGGGAAAAGAGTAGAAGGGAGGAAAGGAAAAAAGAAGGAAGAGGAAGGGAAAAGAGAAAGGGAGGGAAAGGAAAGAGAAAGGGAGGAAAGAA
Source organism: Tetrastigma voinierianum (assembly GCA_016808115.1). Lineage (NCBI taxonomy): Eukaryota > Viridiplantae > Streptophyta > Magnoliopsida > Vitales > Vitaceae > Tetrastigma > Tetrastigma voinierianum. Next base: position 2,465,389 of record JAEQBH010001219.1, read on the forward strand.
GAGAAAGGAAGGAAGAAAGAAAGAAAAATGAGGAAGAAAGAAAAGGAAGAGAGGAAAAGGAAGGAGTGTCGCGCAATGAGCAGAACTAGACGGAAAAGAACCCAGAACTACGCTACAAGAGGTATGTTTCCTCCTACTCTAGTTATTTTACGCCTAGGGGCCACGTAATGGCCTAACGGTTTCGCCCCATTTTAGGGCAAATTTAAGATGTGTATGGTTTGGTTGTTTTTGTGTGATAGTTAAAGACCAGTTTCACGGGGTTTCAGGACTGTCCAAGACCGATCATTATGTTCCGGGACGGCAAAATCCAGCGGGGGCCTAAATTTCCACACACCCTTAGTCGGCATGTCGACTTGACGACCATAACTTTCTCGTTCGAACTCTGATTCATGTGTTCTTGGATTTACGGAAAGCTCATTGAGTTTATGACATGTAGACATTCAGGTACGGCAAAGTATAGGTACTTGAATGCATGTGATTGTGAATATTTCAATGAATAGAAACCAAATATAATAATTAGGTTAATTTTTGGCTGAATAGAAAAAGTATGATGCCTGGCAGAAGTCGGTTGTGACACAATCAACCGAATATTGTGGGCATCGAGATGATTCAAATGTCCACGTGGTCAATCCATACAAGGACACATTTCTTTATTTTTTTCTTGCAAACATACAAGAGTTTGATATGCAATTCTTTTACAACCCAAAATATATCAAAACAGATTGTCCCAATATATTTTACAAACATAGTGTTCAAGGCCACAACCCTGCCCTTTTCACACTCACGGCCTCAAAGGAACATCGTTCTCTCATGTACCTGAAAGGGTGATCCCACGACGGGGTAAGCAAAGCCTAGTAAATATATCTCCTGTAAGACCCGAGAAATTCCAATTTTTGGAAAAAGGGTAAAATCGTAATTTCGGTTAAAAATCCAAAATTTATTCTCTAGATCTCGGATGATGAAACGGATTGCACCATTGGAATCTTCTCGCAAAATCTAGCTAGCACGGAAAATTTCGTAGAATTCCGAAACAGTCGGAGTCGACACATTTTTCGAGGCATCGCGGTACGGGTGCCGTAAAACGGTTTTCGATGCGACGAAATTCACATATAACACATACTCATGTGCCATAAGTGGTATGAGTAGAGAAATGAGGAAAATGGACGGCCAAGACAGTGCCGAATGTCAAAACTGGGAAAAGAGGGACATAATGAGTATTAATGGAATTGATTTAAATGATAATAAGACAAAACACTAAATAGTGTTTGTCTTCTTCAAAAAGCAAAAGAGAAAAACGTGAAAGGAGGAAACCCCGAGAAAATCGACACGATTAAATTTGGGTTGGGGTGTTTTTAGAGAGAGAACTTCATGCTTCTCTCTAGATTTGCAAGAGATCCGACTATCGGCAGTCTTCGGGACAAGAAGGAGAATTGCTCTACGCGGAGAGGGCTTCGCGTGGGTACCGGATTTAGGGAGTTTCCTCAAACTCCGAGAGGTAGGGGTTTCTCCCTACTTGGGTTTTATTCCCTCTTTTAAATACTTTGCAAATGTTTGAAATTTGAATGTGAGGCGGTGAGAGACCGTTTGATTGAGTCCCAGGCTTGGGACCCGGGTGTTAGTTTATATGGAACCCAAATTTCTGATCAGTGGCCCACTCCTGGCTTGTTGGGTGTCTAAGGGTGTGATTCATGCCATGGATTGTATTGTGGTTTGTATAAGGCCGGAAATGGCCGTGAAATGCGGGTTCACAAAGTGAACCGATGAATTGTTGAGTGTTGGAACCGTAAACCCTAGGGTTTTACTGTTCCTAGGAATAGTGACACGAAAATATATTTTTGTGTGAATATGTGTTTGAGGTCGTATTCAATAAGTGCTCGTGTATATGTCGATAGCCCAGGCTTTAATTTGCTATATAATTGATTTATTACATGACATGATTGTGTGATTATGGATATGTATATTTATATTGCATGTGGTCGCTTATATTAGAGGTGGCATACATGCATTTCCATATACCTTCCAGGCTTCCCATCCCCCAGGACATAGGAGACCAGTACGTGAGATGATCCCAGAAAATGTTCGGAGGGTAGTCTAAATATTGAGTATGGGAGGGTAGTCAGAGATAAAACAATAAATCATTCGGGCAGCTGTCGATATACATCGGGTTGTCCCCTCAAACCTTAAAACAATAATTCTCATACGAGGCTTAGGCGAGTGTGAGAGAGTCGGTGAGGACTCGGGATATGAGTTGGTTATGTAGACATTCAAGTAGGATCATGCATTTGCTTGAATGTATGTTTATTTTGGAACATTACACTGCACTTAGGTAGAGAGTAACCCACTTAGGGCTGGATTCCACTGCGGGCATTAGCTCGCCTGTCGGGGATATGGCCCTACGGTACGAGAATGCGAAGGGATGGCTAAATCCTAGAGACCGGAATAAAAAGTCGGGTTGTGGCTGATCTTCTTGTAACATATTAGAGACTTTTTAAAGTTTAATATGTATTGTATAGAGTAAAATATTGAACTCTTAGAACGTGGATATAGTGGATTCATAGTTAATTTATATTTTTTATGGATATTGTAGTATGGGCTGGAAGCCAGTTTATCCATATTTGTATCGTGTGATATATTAATTCGCAAGGACAGGTTTCATACGAGGTCTTATATTTGAGTGAGCTCCCAGTACAAGGAGGCTAGATTTTTACGAGTAGGCGTCGGGTAACTAGGTATCCACTTGTATTCCAGCGGATATTAGGGTGATCAACGGACTGAACTAATCTATCTATAAGGGCTACTCCCTACCTAAGTGCACATGCAAGGCCAGTTACACAATCACACACTGAATGCCTACACATGTGAATAAGATCACGACCCGATCATAGGCGATCTGCAAAATCCCGAGAAAATTCTAATTTTCTAAAAACGGGTAAAATGGTAATTTCGGTCAAAATCAGGATTTTTTCTAGATCTCGGATGACAAAAGCAGACTTCCACCAGATTAGAATCGTCTCATGAAATCCTAGATACCCGTCGAATTTCCGGTCGAGAGACGGTCGAATATTTCATGTCTTCAAGGCACTCTGTGTCAGGTCAGGATGACAAACATGAGATGTGATTTATTAATAAATGGTCATTACAGATGTATCCATGTGATACATACGCTATGAATAAACAGAGATAGACAATGGCTCATATTGGGTTTCACGTGTCAAAGAGCCCCTTAAAAGTCAAACAAAGGAACAAAAAGGGAATTAAATGAAAAGAAAAAGAACACTTCTCTTCTCATCATTTAGCCTGGTATCCCAAGAGCCGGTGAGGAGAAACAAGATTAGAGAGAGAGAAAAGTCCAACTTCTCTCTAGATTTCCCGAATGCCCTGGACCGCTTGCCTTCTTGGAGCAAGAGGAGAAGTTGATCTACGCTGCAAAGGCTACGCTTGGACACCAATTTTGTGGAGTTTCAACAATTCTGGGAGGTAGGGGTTTTCTCCTACTTGATTTATTCTCACAAGAGCCACTTTATCGACGGGGATTCGTTAAGGCCCTACGGCCGTGTTTTCTTGCTCCACTACATTTGGACCGAGTGAGAAAATTGTTGGCAGGGTCGTGAATGGGCCAGAGAGACCTAGGTTTCACCGCTCATGTGATCTCGTGTGGCTCAGGTTGCTCGGGCTGGCTCAAAATGAATTGCTTAAATCGCTTATTAGCCCATGTGAGCTTTCAATTCTTGGTGTTATTTCTATGAATCAATACATGGTGTCAGGTAAATTTTCCACATTGCGTATGCATGTTTGATATATTAACATAAGGCGTCGTATGGAAATGGCATAATGCATTTCTCAGATGCACCGTAAGAACTTCTTAGAATGGTAGGTGTTGAGGACAAAATCGAAGGGTTGTCCAAATGATGAATTCTTTTGTAAAATTATTAAAAATAATAATTTTATCAAAAGTTGTCCAAAAAGAATCAGGTTTCGGGAAAATTGGCTCAACAATTCACGCCTAGGGGCCCATGAATTGTTTCTGAGTTACTCTAACAATAAATTCACTCCTGAGGATCATCTTAAACGTATTTAATGAGGGGTTGCCCACAATTAAAAACAAATATTTTTGTTTGGAAAATGATTTTCAAGGCTATTTATGCATGTGAGGAGTCGATGAGGACTCGAGATACTTCGGATCACTGGGCAGCGTAGATATCCGCTAGGATCATGCAATTGATTGAATGTGTTTGGTTTCCATTACATGTGGTCGAGCTGAGCAAACCCATGTAGAGATTATCACTACTCGGGCATCGTCACCCTATCGAGATGAAAAATTATTTACTGCATAAGAAGTGTTCGAGAAAACGACGCCACTGTAGGCCTTTACAAAGAAAGCCTCTGATTGCGGTTCTTTGGTATATATTTTGTAAAACATGTATTAGAATTCTTAATTTTAATAATCGTTTGTATTAATAGTGATGTAACAACTCTCAAACTATTGTAATATAGTTGATTATATTTTCATATATGATGTAAAGCAATGTGACCATTTTTACTATAAGGGTGGTCCCCATGATATGAGACATTGCCGCTTCTTTCGCAGTCGTGACGGTGGTCAATGGGACCCTGAATTGTGGCATCACACAATCCCGAAGCCTCACCGATCTTCACACATGCATATGCCAAGCGTGAAAACCGTCATGGGCGCCCGGCCCAATATCTTTTTCAAAAAAAAATTAAAAATCTTTTTGTTTTATATATTTTTTTTTATCGACAACTTCCTCAAATATACAGGGACAATCTTAGATCAAGATTTCTGTCACCTTCGAGAAGTATCAGTGGACAATCTCCGATACGTACTTTGCCGCGCCGAAAACGGACAATATCCGAAAACTACTTATATATATATATATATATATATATATATATATATATATATATATATCGTGGACAATCTTCGAGAATCATTTGCATTCTTGATGTACCATCAAACCCCAAACACAGGGTTGATCATTTCCATGCACTCACACCCATGTCAGTGAAGCCCCGCATAAATAATGTAAGTGTCATCAGATACTTCATGTTACATGTACGCTACGTGTCACATGCAACATATAAATCACACATTACATGTCAAGTGGCATGGATAAATTATGTCTAATGCATATAATTATTTTTATTTTTATCTCACATATATAAGATAATTTCACACATTAAGATATTATTCAATTTATGCACACACACACAAACCATTCTCGCCCATAAACCCTACTCAAATTGGCCCTGAAAAATCTGTGATCACTTATACCAAAAATTATAGCTTTTGTAAATATCACACAAAAATTCAACACGCAATTTCCTACTCAGGCCATACACAACCCCAAGCATTTTAGATACAATCCGATTCCAAAAATAGAAGTTCCGGAAACCAAAACAGACAGTTCCTCAATTGTCCGTGCAACCCAGCCCACTTCCCAGCCCATGTTTTGGATGAGCACTTAATATTATTAAATTCTAGACTCAACAAGCTTTCTGTAGAGTCCTAGAATGCGCAAATCGGAGTTCGGAAGGGAAAGTTATGGTCGTCCGAAGTTGGTGCTACTGATTCATAGGGGTGGTGCAGAAATTTGGGCACACCCCCGTTTTCCATTCTACCTAGATTTGCTCAGTTCCGAGACGCCGTGCTCGGCCTCGATGGTCCTGGGAACTCATATACTCGATCCATGACCGTCCCACAACAAAATAATTATAAGGCCAAGTGGGAGAATGTTAGGTTAATTTATTAATTATGGACTAAGTACAATCATATTACAATTTTAATTGTATAATTGGGTATGTTAATTATGGGGCATTTATGGATGGTTTATATTAACTCCGCTTACATGAGCTAATTGTTCTATCTTTCTCCTTGCTTCTGGTGAAGGCTCATTAGATCAAACCGATTCTTCCCTTGTGCTCTATAAATATAAATCATGACACAGAGATTTGATAAGGGTTTTGTTGAGCTTTTCAGGAGAAGGAAAAAGAGTGTCTTCAACTCCTTCCTTTCTTTGATTTCCCTCCCTTACAGTTTGGGAGACTAATGGTAGCGACAATTCTAGATTCATACGGGTATGTTTCACTGTCACAATTAATAGCCCTTTGTTAAGGTAAAGTTATTATTTTGTAAATATATTTATTGGGTTTTTAAGTGTGATCAGAAAATTGTTTTGAGCTCGATAAATATAGCGATTTTTACAAAATAATTTGGCAAATAATGCATTCCCTCATTTAGACCGACTCACTAAGAAATCTGCATGTCTCCGGCTTCCAGGTTTGATCTAGATTTTTGAATCATGTTTGTGAAACACGAAAGGATATTTATGGGCTCGAAAGCGGCTATCATTTGTGAGTACGAGTTACATGATTTTTTACTTTCTTCGGGTTTCACTGTATCAAGGGAGGACACATCTTTATTTATCTATTCTTAGGGAGACACCTTGATTTATTTTTTGGCGTATGTTGACGATCTCATCATCACAGGCAATGATGATTTGGTGGTTACTCATGCCATCCGCTGGCACCAGCTGACCTTCTCTTGAGGATCTTGGTGTCTTGTCTCTTGTGGAGTTGAGGTGGTGTTACCAATGGGCTCTTTTCTCACTTCAAGCAAAAATATATAGTCAATCTTCATACCAAACCTGATATGCTCGATTTGAAGCGGATTTCACTCATAAGCATGGGTACTTCACGACTATTCATTCATAGTTGCTTTCTGCATATACTACCAACATGATGGGTGGTTGGATGTCTTCAATAACTTGGATAGCACGATCACGATGTTCATTTGTTTGTTAACAAGCTCTCCTGATTTTGTAAAATTCTCCTTTGAAGGCTATTAGGAAATTGTCGAAGCGTACGCCCATTATTTGAATGGCACTCTGGCCTTTACGATTCGATTTCTCACCTCATCTCCTCAAAATCTTTATGGTTTTTCCATTGCGGATTGGACAGGTAATCCTAATGATATTACATCAACGGGTGCTTTTGTGTTATTCTTGGGTGCTAATCCAATCTCGTGAAGTTAAACTAATGATGTACCACATTCTTTGATATCTTAAAGGAAAGTGAATATAGGACCATTGCTTCCAATGACATAATTGCAATGGAGTAAAGGCACCTCGAAGGCTTTTACCTTTATCTCACAATATCACCAGAGCTCACGTATTAGAACCAGTCTGGCGCCATATATCTTGTCAAACTCCAGTTTTCACTGGGGTATGAAACATCTTAGGTGGGATTCTCATTTGTTCGTGACCTTGTCACGATTAGTTGATCTACGGGTTGTTCATATCACTGACAGTGATCAACTAAAAAATTGCCTTACTTGATCACTTTTCACGACCACTACTATTTGAGTTATGTAGCAAGATTGGTGTTTCTTTGAGCACACCATCTTGAGGGAGCGTATTAGAGTATTATCATTATTTAAGTAGATTCATTTTCTTAGTTTCCTACTCCGGTTTAATTGTGAAGTTTCCTTTTCTTAGTTTCCTATTCCTATTTAATTACCTTTTCTCTTGGCACACACATTAGTATTTATACCACAATAATTATCAATATCAAATAACAAAAGTTAACTCAATAAAAAGTTCATGATTTTTTTTTACTATCATCATTATGAGTAGTTTATTTTAATTATAATTCTATCAAAGTTTTTTCAATATTAGTTTTGGCAGTTTTTAAAGTAAAATTTGAGAATCGTCATAACACTTCATTATTTAAAATTTTTAATGTGAGAAGCAATATAGAAGGGATTTACAAAGATATTTATGTTAAATATTGCTTGAAATAGTAAAGTGCAAACATTTTATTTAGGTCTATTAAAACTTGTTTTGGTTTCATCTAATCCATTTTTTAAATTGAATAATATATTTCTTTTACACCTAATAATTTTAATTCAAAGTACATAATTTTTTATTTTTAAAAATAATTATAAATTAATAAAAGTGTGAATTTTTTTTAACATCCATCAGTGTAAATTCTTAAGTAGTTTATAAATATTAACAAGGCAAATTCATAGAATATCACTAAGCTACTGTGAAAATTAAAAATTTTTAAGTGCTACAAAATAAGTCTAAACAATATAAACTTCTTACATCATATTAAAATTTTTTATTCTTGAGGAAGCATTGAAGAGATTTATAAAGATATTTATGTTAAATATTCTTTGGAGCGATAATGTTAGATATTTAGTTGATAATTTAAAACTAGTTTAGTTTGTTATCTAATTTATTTTTAAATTGAATAATCATTTCTTTTACACCTTTACCTAATAATTATTACTTTTAACATATATTAATTTTATTCTCTTTTAAAAAATAATTCTAGATTAATTATAAGAGTGTAAATTCTTAAATGGCATTTAGAAATATTTTAACAAAGAAAAATTCATTGAATATACTAATGAGTAAAGATGCTAAAAAGATAAAAATTTTAAATTTTAAATTTTTTAAAAATGCTACAGAATAACTCAAAATAATATAAAACTCTTACATCCATATCTAAATTGAAATTAAGGGTCTCTTTATTTCGGGTTTTTTTGAAAACTGTTTTAAACAAAGGAAACTGAAATAAAATACATTTGGTTTCTAGTTTTTTTTATAGAAAATACAAAAACATGAAAAAAACACTAAATTTAGATAATATCATGGTTTTTCAAATAACACTAAAAATTATATTCTTTGTATTTTAAAAGCATTAACTCCAAAGTAAGTTTAAAAAGTATGGACTTAAACATGCCTAATTTTTTGCCAAACCTACTAATTCATTTTTAGATTCTTCTAGAAGTTAATTTATTTTCAAAAATCCTAATGGATTGCATTGCAATGACCACAAGAAGACCAACCCCAACCAAAAGCCTAGTTTTCATCTCTATAAATGGAGACTTTGGAAAAACATGTTGGTTTTCTTTCGCTCACTTTCTTGCCTACTTCCCTTGTAAGAAACAGTGAGAAAATTTGGGGTTTTCCATTTTCTTTCGTCAATCTCATTGCAAACCCTTAAAATGTCCCCAAATTTCTCATTCGCTGAGTGGGTAATCTTTAAATCCAGTAGAGCAAGTTCCAGTTCCAGTTCTTCCAATGCCGACCACAAGCCTGAAAAAACCATCCCAACTACAACTTCTGTGGAGAAGTTGATCAAGGAAATTGAGAATCCATTGACACGAGAACATGCTCTATTTGCTTTATCAAGGGTATATATAAAAAATGCAAAAAAAAAAAAAAAAAAAAATTTCTTCTGTAATATGTTTGGTAGGTAAGAAAATGTGGGAAAATGGAAGGGGATCTAGGTTTTCCTTTCTTATTATTTCCAATCAACCAAGAGGGTTAATGGATTTTGTTATGTAATGATCTTTGCTTGATTAAAGTTTTTGCACATGGGTTTGGAAAGATTTGTTATAGGATTAAAGATACATGGTATTAGGTTGATTCAGATCTTCGTGCTCTGCTAGGAAAATTCTTGTTTTGTATTGTGATGTTTGTGTGATTTTTCAAGGGAACTAAATTTTCATTAAAAAATTATTTTTTTTACTAACCTAGATCTTTTTAGTTTGAAATCTAGGGTTTTAACCCTACCTCACAATGATTCATATTTTTAGTGTGTTTGATGGAAGAAAACATCCTCACTTTGAAATATAGTGTTTTAATCCTAAATCATAGAACTTCATATCTGTAATGTGTTTGGTGGAAAGAAATAATTGAAGATTTTATCTTACTGTGTTGTTTGACTTTCTCATGTTAAATTTTTTTTTATACGAATCTTGCATCCTCTCTTTAAGAACAATGCTTTTGAAATCTTATGGTTTCAATTTATTTAGAAGGCTGCTCTATTTACCCCATTCAAGAATAATCATTTTTTGTAAATTTTAAACTTTATATAATGCTTAATATTTGTATAGTAAGAAAAGAAATGTCACATGAAGATTTGTGGCTGATAAAACTAAGAGCTCATATGGCAAGAATTTGTCGTAACTATGGTTTTTCTGCAAGTTTAATTGCTAATTAATGAAAACTAAATAAATAAATTATTTCATATGTGAATGACAATACTAACAATAATGTGCATACAGAAGAAAAAGAAATTAATGTTGTGGAAGTCATATTATATAGAGTAAATGCGGGGTGGGAGATTGCTACTGTTAATTCTGATCCTTATTTGTAAGGTATCTTATTTGGTGAAAAACAATGAAGTGTTCTAATGTTTTTAAACATGTATTGTTGTTCTTCCATTTGGAGCTAGCTTTCACATTATTAGTATGATTAAAACCTTTTTTTTTTTTTTTGTAATTTTTAATTCCAACTATTTGGATGTTTTTTTTTTCTCAAGATGTAGCCTCAATCGAAGACAATATCAAGGAAAACCATCAAAAATGTGAAATTAACTATAACTGAGGGAGAGAAGCATAACACAAAATTTGTTTATGCATTTACTTATAAAACTTTAGTTTTATTATGTGTTGTGGTTAATTTTGTTTCTATCTTAATTATATCAATTAACTTATTGGAAGTTGTTAGTTGAACATCTTGCTTCCTTCTTCAGGCAAACTAGTAGAAAATTACAAACAATCTATTATTTGCCTTCTCATCCCTTTTTTGCATCTGATGCTACATATGTATCATTTGAAATCAAAATTCTTATCAATTTAAATTCTACTGTATGATGGGAAATAATCAAACCCACATTATCATATTGAAGAGACCTATGATTGCATCTCTTGATATAACATAGATCCTTTGGTTGATTTACTATGGTAAGATATATATATATATATATATATATATATATGAGGCAGTATATATATATATATATATATATATATATATATATATATATATATATATATATATATATATATATATAAGTATATATATGTTTGTTTGTTTCTTTTGCTATTGTTGTACTAAATTATTTTTATATTTATATACAGTTATATTTTTCATTAGGTCTACGAGCAAAGGGTATCAAATCAAGGGATTTAATTTTTCCTTAATGATAAACATGCTATAATTATTTTTGAATGAGTGTATATAAAAACAATAATTCTATTTTTTTTTTCTCGTAATCGAGGAATACGCAAGTAAAATTTGCGCACCATTGTTAGTGGAACCCACTCGTACTACATATATCTACTCTTAGAGGTTTGACATTAATGCTTCTCTTTGCTCATGTCTTTTTAATTATAACGTTATTAAGCCTCTATTCTCTTATGCATGTAAATTTGTCGTCCATTTATCTTTTATGTACTTGGTATATGCTTAAATTTAGGGTTCATTTGATTTTATTTTCTCATAAGTCCCCATACTCTAGGGTAAATTTTTCTTTTCTCTCATATTGATTTTAAACTTTATTGGAAATTTTAGTTTTACTTTTAGGAAAAAATGGCTACATAATTAATTAAGAATCAATTTTACTAATAGCTATATGTTATGGTTGTATATGTGACATTTTTCATGGATTGCTAAATGTTTTATTGCTCTATGATTGAGGAATGTGTCATAATGAATATAATTGGAGCTATGAAGATCATGTTTCATCTTTCTAATAGACTCTTACTAGGTGGATACCAAGAATGGATCCTTCTTTCATACACCCTATTCACTCACTTACCCTTTTTTCCTTTACTTATTTTAATCCAATTTGATATTGTTGATTTTAAATATGTATCATGTAACTTAATATAATTTTAGGTTGGTAACTATTTAATATTTCAGAAATAACAACCGCATATCGCTGGCCATGTCATCTCCTGATCTTGTAGCAAGAGCAACTAACAATGTGTGCAATGCACTTGTTCTACTTCAGGTTGGTCATTGTTTTCATTCTTATATAATGCGCGTGTGCATACACACACATGCACATATAATGCAGGCTTATTGTCTTACATACTTTAATTTTCTTTTCTTTTTTTTTTTTTAATTCAATTTTTTCTTCATATTAATATTAATATTTTAACATTCAATTGTGATTTCATTTTTGTTACATGTGTAGCTTCTCATCCAGATATGAGGATGAATCTTATTAAAGGTAATCAAACTTAATCCTTTAAATTTATCAAGCATAGTTGTGAAATGCGCATACACCGAGGAAGTGCTCCCCAGGAGCCTTAAGGCGTAAGCTTTTTATGTAAGGTAAAATTTCATTATATATATATATATATATGTATATATATTTATATTTTAAAAAGTATAATAAAAATAACAATCATTTATTAACAACATCATCTAAAATATCAATCCAATCAATAAAAAACATATAAACAATAATTTACATAAAAATTCATATATAACATGTCAACAAATCCCAAACAAATCCAAACCTAAAGTTTCTAAAAATCCAGAAATTGTCAATAGAACATGTCAACATGCAAACACATATCCCTTGCCCAAATTTATAAAACATCCAAGCAAAACACATTAAGATAACTAATTTGTCCACAACAACCGATCCTCATTCATCATCCACATCCACATAATGATCATCATCATCATTGTAGCCTTCTCATCGTCCTCATTTCCCCAATAATCAATTTCTTCATCTTCATCTATTAATGAAAGAGAAGGCATGGGTCTAAAGCTTGACGTTGTGTCATTCCCTCTTGATGATGGCAACATGCTTGAGCTTGCTCTAGCTCTAGTATCAAATCTAGGCTCCTCAACTTTACTTGCTCTAGCAACATCACCCCATGTCAAGTCAGCATCATCAAACACTAAATCACCGTGTGCATCTACATGGCCATGAGAATCTTCATCATTCATTCTTCCTATCAACCACTCATTGCTCTCATCAATTTATTTGCATTTTTATCAATCAATGGTATTACATTTGTTGTATCTTTTCTTCAAGGCTCAATTATACTTTATGTACACCAGATCATTCAAACGTTGGTGCTCTAATCTATTCCCTCCTTGGTATGGATCCAGAAAATTTATAAATCACATAACTCTTGCTTACTCCATATTTGATATTTTTTACAATTTAAATATTGCCTTTTAAAGTTTTAAAGCACATAATATTACTTAGGGTTTCAAAGATATTCCAATTCCTTTTCACATCCTGATGCACTACATGTTAGGCTAAGGACCTTCAGGGCAAACTTTTTCAAATTTGGAGCTAAAGCTCCAAATAAAGTCCACCATTCAGTTGTAATATAGATATAAAATGATTTAGTGATGAAATTCCAAACAATTAACCTATTTTCTAGTATCTAAAATATAATACAATAAATTAGATAAAAAAAAAAGTAACTAACCTGATGCTTTGGTCTTCCTTTTCCTAATAGTTGAGTCCATTTCAAATACTCTTCAACCTTTATATAATACTCAATTCATCCACAGCTTTTTCTCGTGTATCAACATCCTTTATTAGCCTTTCAATGCATTTATATAATTGTCTCATAATGGCTTCATCATGCTCCAACTCTAGTTTATCATAAAAGACTTATGGGTTTAAGAACTACCCAGCTGTGTACAAAGGTTGATGAAGCTGAATCTCCCACCTCCTATCAATGGTTTTGAATATCTCCTTGTACTTCTATTCATTACCAAGATAAATTTTCACAATAGTTTCCTTAGCTCTAATCATGACTTCATTTATGTATCCCATAGGATCTTTTCTTTCACCATCAACCAAGCGAAGCACGTGAACAAGAGGACTTGAAATCTTTAAACAAAATATGATGGTATTCCAAAAAGAAGGCATTATGACCGTCTTAGCTACATTCTTCCCCTTCTCGCTCCTTTGCCCATGTAATTTTTATAATTAATCAGACTTCAGAACATCTTCAATGTATTATTTTTTTTCTCATGTAAGCTTGGTGACAATGATGAAAGAAAAGGCAAAATCGTGTCTTAGAGAGCCTACGCTGCATCCTCTCGAAGCAGTAAATCGCTTCATCATGTTGAGCAGCCTTGAATGGTTATAAATGTAGCCATTTAGTGATATGGCTCTCCCCAAAGTCCTCTTGATGTTTGGTAGCTTTCCAATGTCTTCCAATATCAAGTCAATGTAGTGTGCGACACATGGTATCCAATACAAATTAGGCCTTTTTTTTTTTGCAACATCCTTCCTTCATCATGTTATATAATAAATTAAATGCATCATTCAAAAATTAAAATCAATAAAATTCTACTTATTCAAGTCCTAGAAGTAGTATTTATTATCTATCATCTTATAGTTTTGTGACTATCTTGTAGATAACTGAACTACATTTTCACCAACTCGGGTCCACTCACTCTGTCAAGTAGTTCAAACATCTTTCTCCCATCATCTTAATCATCAAGAAGCATTAATGGATTCCATGAACATGGTTGCCTTAGAACAATCTCACTAAAAAGCTCCTCACCAAAGTTTTTCCTCTCTGCTCATCAACTGGCTATAATGGAAGTGATCCATTCTTTTTCCATTCAATTTCATGATCCTTCATGGAATCTTTTGTAAGTTCCAACTCTTTCTTAAGGTGAGTAACCCTTACTTCATAAATACTTGGTCCCTTCATCCCCACACCATATTGACCAATAGCCTCAATCATGGGTTGGAAACTTGGATACGTGACCACATTAAATGGAATGGCAGCCTCATACATCCACCTTGCAATAAGAGAGCACGCTCTTTCCCTTGCTTCCTTCTTATAGGCGTCATTGATAGTAGTTTGAGTCATTTTCCCACTCCTATCTTGGACTACCTCTTCCGCATTAGGGGTGAAAAAAATGATCCATCAACCCTTTCTCCTTTGATCTGACTAATTCTCCCTATTGGGTTTCCCTCCACGTGAAATATTATAAGCAACTCTTCTACTTTCAACTTCTTCATCAATGTCTTCAAAATCTTCATAGAAATCTTCATTTCTCATCTTCAATTGCTCCTTTTGATTATTTTTCCCATTCATATAATCTTTCGTCTCTTGTCTAACATGAATAAGGCATTTCATACATTTTTTGGCATTTCTATGTCCACCAACAAGATGTTGTTTGTGTCTATAGATGCCTCCCTTGGTTACCTTATCACAAAAGATACAAATAATTGTATTCAAATCTTGTTCATTAGGTAACCGGGTATTTCAACCTTGCCTTTTTATTTCACTTCCACAAGTAGTGTAGAGCCAATCCTGAAATTTACTTGGCTGCTATCGAATCCATTCTTTCTTTCTTCCGATTTTGAAACAAATCAAATCCTACAACAGCTAACAATAAATTGAAAATACAAATTGAGACATTTATTATAAAATATTTAAAAATCAAATGAGTCATATGACTCATGTCATGGTCACATGACTTCATACTTGAGTCATTTTACTACTAAAATAAAATAGATGAGCTCTAGACTCATACTCATTTACATAAGTTTAATTCATGAACCAAACTATCAATAAAGTGAAGAAAAATTGAAATGTGGAGAAAGGAAGCAAATAACAATGGAAATGAGAGATTTTTCCTTTTCTCTCCCAAAAATTTTCTTTCAATTTTCTGCTATTTTCGTTGATTTTCTACTCTCTTCTGTAATTTCTACAAAGGGTTGGGAGTGTTAGGGTTTTTTTGGCTTGAAACAAGGAACCAATGAGGGCTGGAACACCAAAATCATGATTAATTGGGTACTGCAGCCAAAACATCATTTTGGCCCTCTCTGGTACAAAATGACATTGTTTTAGATGCTAGACCCATTTCTTTTAAAACTCCGTGGAATATCTCAAAACGGCGCCGCTAGGGACTCACGCGAGTCCAAAATGACGTCGTTTTGGAAATGTTTTTAGTCACTTAGCCAAAACGACGTCATTTGGATAAGTGACTTACAACTTATCCAAAATGACGCCGTTTTGGATAAGTTGTAACTCCCAAACGACGTCGTTTTGGGATGGGCTTAAAAATAAATAAAACCAAACGATCGCGGATTTATGTCCAGAGGCCAAACGACGCTGCTGGCTCGAGTTGCGTGAACAAGAAACCCAACCTTACAACTCAACGCTGGCAAGAAAACCAAAAAAAAAAAAAAAGAAGAAGAATAAGAAGAGGAAGAGGAAGAAGAAGAAGAAGACAAATTTGCTCTCAAAAGGCGGGCCTGGAGAGCTTCTCATACTGTGGCAGACATGCGCCTCGGGCACCCTTACCGCGCCCGTGAAGGGTGTCGCTCCGACTCAGCGAGGCTCCATGATCAAGGCTGAGCCCTCGCGCCATGTCTCTACGCCCTCATGCGCCCAGGCCCTCGTGTGCGCGATGTGCCCAGTGCACCTTTCTGGCAACTATGATCAAGATTTTACGATTCCTCGGATAAGGTAAAGTGATTAATCTCATAAATTAGTTATTCCTGGTCGATAAAGTAACATTAAGAATGGTGTGCCACCCACAAACGAGTCATAAGTAAAACCTAAAGAATGTGGAAGGAGAAGACAAAATAATGACCTTTCGCTCCCTGCATTATATAGTCTTGCTAATAAGTGTTTTTATTTTTTCTTTAACTGAGTTCGTCATTATGAAAAATACTCCTTATTGCATTACCTAAACTTCATATTTTTCATTTCATTTGCAGTTCCTTAATCTTATTCCTATAAACACATTATCAAATATAAACTATAGAATGATTAAAGTCAATGTTAGGATTCTATCATTTTCATATGGGTCACATAAACTTTTCATTTCATTTGCTAAACTAGAAGTTTTCTTGATAGAGAAGATATATATGATCTTATATACATTTATTTTATATTTGAATGATATTGGGAAGAGTTTTAGATTCTTTAAATTCCCTTCATAAATGTACATCTTGGAACTTTTCAATGGCGTGAAGAATATTTCATATTTTGCCTAGTACCTAATGTACCATATTACCTATACTCCATTCCTCGGCCAAGAACAAAGAAAAGCAATATGAATATTTGAGGCTTACTAGCTCGGGGTATCATCGCGCCTTGTGAAGGTATACACCAATTATGAAGTTAGTATATTTTGACTTATGATTTATTTATGTATTAAACAAGTATAATATTTGGATTTTAAAATGTGGGATTTGATAACTTTGTAAAATCGAGATATTCTAATGCGGTTCTTTTCTATTGAATTTATTACGTACGACAGTTCTTTTGTGCATACATCAAGTCATGTGAGAAACAAAATATCAAAAACTCAGTAATTAATGCCGCATATTTTGGACCTATGATATGTTCATGTGGTATCAAGTTATATGGATATCTAGAATTTATGGTGCAAGACATTGTGATTTGTTAAATCTAAGATATTTAATGTAAGTTTTCCTTCTAAATTTATTAAGATGAAGTTTTCTTATGCATGCACTCCCTATATAATAAAACAATATTGAAATTGTACATTTTTTAAACTTAAACTCAAAACCCCATGAAACTTTACACCCTAGTAATTTATAAATATAATACTTACATAGTTTTTAATAAGAGATTTATAAACAATTTATATCTTTTACAATTTAATGAATAAAGTTCCGATGTTGAATTATATATTTCACATAGATCCAAACTAGATATATCAAAACCTAATTAAACATATATCTCTAGTATGTAAAATTATACTTTTATAGTTTTTCTAAAGAATTTATATCTTTCTTACTATTTAATGGATAAAATTTCTATATTATATAATATATTTCATAGCTCCAAACTAAGATGCATCCTATTATAAAACAATTAAGTATTTCTAAAGAATTTATATTTTAGTATTTAATGAACAAAATTCTTTGTACCAAATAATATATTTCACATAGTTTCAAATTAAGATGCATCCTACCAAGTAACAATTAAGTTTTCTAAAGAATTTATACATTTCTTACTATTTAATGAATAAAGTCTATATGGTGGAATATATATTTTACATAGTTCCAAACTAAGATGCATCCTATGATATAAAAGTTAAGATATCTAAAAATTTATTTAATGAATAAAGTTCCTATGTTGAAATATATATTTCACATAGTTCTAGCCTAAGATATATACATCATCCCATGTAACAATCAAGCTTTCTGTAGAATTTATACCTTTTATTTTCAATGAATAAGCCATTATGTTAGATTATATGACACACATAGTTCCAAACTAAGATGCATCATAACATATAACAATTAAGTTTTTTAAAGAATTTATACCTTTCTTACTATTTAATTAATAACGTTCCTATGTTAGATTATATATTTCACATAATTTCAAACTAAGATATGCACCCTGCCATATAACAATTAAGCTATGGTGCCAGGGAATTAGAATCCAAGAACTATTAACTTAAGAAATAAATTTATGCAACCCTTGTAAGTTATGAATTATTTTTTAGCAACCAACTAGGGTATTCTTTCTTTACATTTTCTTTGGTAGCCATATAATATTTTTGGATGTTATGTGTTATAAGTGAAGTACCTTCTTTCTCCTTTTCACGGTCCTTTTTCCTTAGTTTTCATCTACTATATAACAAGTAGATATGTACTAGTGAATCCAAAATCAAATACTCTCTACTCGACAAAATTATTTATACAATTCTTCTAAGTCAAAACTTCTTAGAATTAATTTTAGTTTTTATTGTTTTCCTTAAAAAAAAAATTCAACAACACAAACAAGTATTGCCTTCAATGTCCATTTCCTCCTTAAAAGACTTACATGAATTTAATTTCCCTATGTTAAACTATAATTGAGACCACTAGTTTACTCAAGCATTTATTGTCTTTTACAAAAAAAAAAATTATGTTCACTTGGTCAGAACATTGCTTCTTCTTGGGACAATTAACCATTTTAGTTACAATGTAGTAAACTGTCCTCACTGGAATTCGAACTTGAGACCCTCCCTTTCCTATGCCCTACCTTTTTTAAAACATTGAACACTCTACTACATGAGCTAAGCATGATGGACAAGCTTTTCTTAAAAAAAAGGATTTTTTTTTTTCATTTGTGTACTTAAATAAATCACTTGTTCTGGTTGTTTATAGTCCTCCTATGATATATTTGGTATGAAAATTGAAACATTTTCTTTCTTATTTTTCTAAAAACATGATTAAGTTTTGGATCCTTTGTTTTTCCATTGGTTGATAATACAAAATGATTTCTTCCTTGTTTTTCCAAAAACAAATTTAATTAAGTTTTGAATCTTCTACTTTTTATAGGTTGATAATGCAGAAATTGTTCATTTCCCCTTCAACTGGAGATAGCCTTTATGTTTGTGCTGCATGGAAGTAGGCAAATGAACTATCAAAGATGCTGAGTTCCTTTAGTTTCATGATCTACCACAAATACATAATTAGTTTTGTCATTTGTCAACTTGTATTTTCTTAACCATTTTTTATTCTTAACAATTCAATATTTTGTTTGAATATATACAGGTGGCCACTTTTATAATTCAAAAAATTTTAGTGCAAGATGAGGGTTTGAGGTACTTCTCGCTCAGCTCATAACGTTTTTTCGCATTAACTCGTGTTATGGGAACCATGGTTGACAGACTTGTCGAAGAACCTTCATCGAGGCTACTAAAACACATAATACGTTGTTTTTTTAGGTTATCTGATTGTCCAAGGTTAGTTAACATTTATCATTACCAAATCTAAAATAGCACGAGGTTCAACAATATGGTCCAAAATTCCATGGTTTAATGTAGGCTTATGTAAGGGTTTAAAATTTCTCTTCCTTCAAAGTTTAGAGATGCTACTATTCTTAACCTTATTCGAGTAAGTTCCTTATCTTTCTTAGTGTATACAAGTGTTCATGAAACGTTTTTGTAAAAAGAATTGCATGAGTATACTCACACCAAAATTTCTTCTAGGCTACACATTTTTATAAGCTATATAATTGATAGTTCTATATATTTTTTACAGGATGACCCAGAGGCACTTGAGTGGCTAAGACAATTGCTTGTCAATATTGCAACTGGAAACCGTGGTTCACCATCACTCATTGAAGAAACACTAAGCTTACTTCCAAGCTAGGAAAAGTGTACAAATGTGCATCTATCTCTAAGGTGGCACCTAAAATAACATATTCTACCTACGTAAGTTTAGGTTCACATCTGTAATTGTTATGTATGTTGTAAGACTCTTTTGTTAGAGTCATGGAGTTTGTTGTGAGTATGCATGATGAACCTTCATGTCATTTTCTTGTGTGTCTTTGTTGTGTTATTGTTATATTCCCATATTGACTTTGTTATGTTTTACATTGATCGGATTAGTTGTGCAATGACCTATTTTTATTGAGGTTTTTTTAATGTTACTCTTTTGTTAGAGTCATGGAGTTTGTTGTCAGTATGCATGATGAACCTTCATATCATTTTGTTGTGTCTTTGTTGTATTATTGTTATATTCTTTTATATTAATTAGTTGTGTTTACATTGATTGGTCATGTGCAATGACTCTATTTTTTTATAGAGTTCCTAAATATATAGTGGAATAAATATACGATATGAGCTGGCTTTATTATATGCTTTTACTTGTGATATATTTTGAGGGAAATGAATGTTTAAGTTCATGACAATGATATTGGTTTTCTGTGACAAAGAAACCACTCTACTACAATAAAGAACATAGAAAAAAAACTAAAACTTTGAGAAACATCAATGCTACTCATTATAAGTAGTTTCTTAAATGGATACACCATAGAATAGGTTTTATCTTTTTGTTATTTGTACGATAATAATATTAATGCCTTTTATCAATTATCTTTTATTTTTCTGTGCTACAAATGCTTTCCTTTATCAGCAGTTAAGAAATAAAGATTTTATGAAACTTTTTAACAATGAGATTTTCATCACCATATCACATATACATACTCGTCAAGTATACCCCATTCTAACAATACTTCAATACATCCATTTATTTATTTTTCTAATATTTTCATATCTTCTTGTCATTACATTATCTCACTCCAATATTTCGAATCTTGGTTGTCAAATTCCTAATGATTACTATAAAGAAAATTTTATGGCCATAAAGAATCGTATCATTATTGAACCTTCATGCCATGCAACTAAGATCTCATTTACATAAATACAAATCTTAAACATATAACTTAAAGCTGAAAATATAATATAAAAAACCAATGCCTACATTTAATGTAAATACAATATTGTCTATAAATGAAACCAGAGCTCATAATTCAAAACAACTCATATCATAAAAATGATATTCATGATTATCCAACCAAGTCTTAGTAATTTATAAATTTAGTTCTTTTCTCTCATACAAACCATTATACTCGTTACTCTATTCTCTCTTTTATCACATCACTCATTTCCTCATAAAGATATTGATTTATTATGGGTATTATTCTTCTTCTCTATAGTGGCTAAAAGGTTATGGGTTAGGGTTTGATGGATAGGTGAATGATACACCCTAAACTATCCTACACTTATAGATAAAGTAACCGCCATTAATTAATTGAAAGAACCTTCTATATCCAATATATGTTGTTAACCTATCCTCTATAATTATCGCACCTAAATTTCTATAATTTACAAGACTTCTGACTCAAAGTATAGTTTTGTGAAAAGTGATCATCAATACACCAAGCCCACCTTCAGATCATAATTAATTTCAAGCATGAACATAAAGCAAAAACAAGATTTTTAGTATAAACTTCATTTATATGGGAAAAAAAAATTTCTTTTAGGAGTGAATTATATTATCATAAAATGATAAATTTAGTTATTTCATATGGATTGTGTTGGAATATTTGAATTTAAAATAGAGATGACACAGAATTATATTCCATTATTTTTTTTAATTCATTTAAAAAAAAAACTTGATCATCAAGATACCCTTTTATTATTATTATTTTTACCAAGTAAATAGGAGACTTATTCTATTTTATAATAGTCTCTCCACGTTTCGACTTCCCCACTAAACCCATGGTTTTCTATGTAAAACCCGTGAAAAATTTAAATTTAAATTTTTCAGAAAAATGGCAAAACGGTAATTTGCCAGAATAGTCATGGAGGAAAAAGCTAGGATTTTTCTAGAGCTCGAATAACAAAACGGATTTCATCGTTGGAATTGTCTTGCGAAATCTAGCTACTCAACAAATTGCCAGAGTCCAAGATACCGAAATTTCACGTGATTTAGAGGCAATCTGTGAAAGCCTGACGACACGGTGTTATACGGGTAATAATGCAGAACTTGTATTGCAGGATACATGGCAAGCCATGTGTCACAATGAATGGCAAAGGCCTATGCATGTAGGACACATGGAAAGCCATGCGTGTGACACATGGCATGCCATGTGTTAACATGCATGGCACATTTGAAGGCTATATATGGAGTTGTTCGTACAAGCAGGGAGGGGCAAGAAGGAAGAGGAGGGGAAAAGTGAAAGGGAGGGAAGGAAAAAAGAAGGAAGAGGAAGAGAAAAGAGAAAGGGAGGAAAGAATAGAAAAGGAAAGAAGAAAAGAGAAGAAAAATGAGGAAGAAAGAAAAGGAAGAGAGGAAAAGGAGGCAAGATCGCGGTATCGAAAGCGTAACTAAACCAAGGGCCACATAAAGGTTTAATCTGCTTTCGCCCCATTTTTTAGGGCAAATTTAAGATGTGTATGGTTTGGTTGTTTTGCGGTGATAGCTAAAGACTCGGTTTCACAGGGAGCCTTTGATCAAGCTGAACCGAACATCGTTTCAAACGACAAAATCCCAAGTAGAATGATAAACGGGGGTGTGCCTAAATTTCCACACATCCTTGCGAATCGGCCGCGTCAACTTCAAACGACCATAAATTTCTCGTCCGAACTCTGATTCGAGTGTTCTTGGATTCTACGGAAAGCTAATTGAGTTTATAATTTAATAAGATAAAGTACTCAGCCAAACCATAGGTTGAACATCATCGGGTCATGGACGCTGAGGAATGGTCCGCTATGGTTTAACTTCTCGCTTTTGGAACCCGGACAGGCGGCGAAATGCTTCAGCCGCAAGCAGACGGCCCGAGCAAGGAATCATGCGGTCAAGGTTTCAGGTCAGACGACACAAGTCGGACTTTCTGCACTAAGTTCAAATTATTTCCTGAAGGCAAAGTCCCGCCTGACTTATGGCTCCGAATGGCTAATGTGTACATATCAGAATTGAATAACATGTCGAACTGTGAAATTATGTGATAAAATGAAACAATTATATGTATTAAATATAATTTATCCATGACACACTTGATGTAGTGTGGTCAGAGCATGCTGTATGTGACACGTAGCGTACATGTAGGTAGAAAATGGCATGTAATGACATATGCATTGCATTTATGCACGAGACATCACGACGAGTCGGGTGTAGTGCATAGTTAGGGTCGACACTGTGTTTGGTGTTCGACCATGGTAAAGCGACACTGTGTTTGGTGTTCAATGGCGGGCTCGATATTTTGGACTAAATCCAATGGAGTCTCACAGGTGCATTTCAATTGTTTTTTAATAAAACATTTTATTGGAGATTGTCCAATGTTTTTGAATAAAACGTTTATCGAAGACTGTCCACTGTTTTTGAATAAAACAGTTTATCGGAGATTGTCCAATGTTTTTGAATAAAACGTTTATCAGAGACTACTATCCATCGTTTTTGAATAAAACAGTTTATCGAAGATTGTCTAATGGTTTGAAATAAAGAGGGTTATCGGAGACGGTCCACTGTTTTTTAATAAAACAATTTATCGGAGATTGTCTAATGTTTTTGAATAAAACGTTTATCGGAGACTGTTCACTATTTTTGAATAAAACAGTTTATCGAAGATTGTCCAATGCTTTTGAAATAAAGCGGGTTATCGAAGACTGTCCACTGTTTTTGAATAAAACAGAATGTTGTATAGTCTTGCTGTGAGAACCCGGAAATCCATGGCCCACAAATGCATAAATAAACAAGACTGTAAGGAAATAAGCAGTACTGGGGTATCCAATGTGTCTAGGATTACAAAACAAAAAGCTTTTGTTTTGGAAAAAGGGTCAAGGGCGGGACGCCCTTGACAGTTTTTCACACTTGGCATATATAGGTGTGAGGGAGTCAGTAAGGACTTAGGATTTGAGTCATGACATGTGTATATCTGCATGGCGCAGTATAGGTACTGAATGCATGTGATTGTATGTATCATACTGCATGTTGCTTTTGTGGAGTAGCCTTGGTAGGAGATATATATCTACCCGGGTTTCATTCCTCACTCACGTGGGACCACCCTTTTTAGGTACAAGAGAAGACGACAGCCCCTCTGGAGGTCGTGAGTACGAAGAAGGCCTGCCAGGCCTTGAGAAGTATTTTTGTAAAATATATTAGAACAATCTAGTTTTAATATATTTCATGTGTGTAAAAGTGTAAAGGAGTTGTACATCAAACTCTTGTAAAATATTATAAGAATTCTGTGTATTTGTAAGAAAATATACGTAAAGGCAACAATCTAATATTCCGCGGGTTGACGAGCCATCGCCCAAAAACCCCGGATTTCGAGTGTCAGTAGCATGGTATTTCAGCATACGAACCCTGGGTTTTGGGCGCCCATTCTACCCGCTAGGAAAATCCATCAGCTTGTTCGTTAGCTTATAAAAATTAGAGGCAAATAGAAACTCTGGAAAATTCAATTTTTCCTCAAAAATGGTAAAATAGTAATTTCAATGAAACCAAAATTTCGTATTTCTGGATGACGAAATAGATTGCACCGTTAAATTTGTCTCACGAAATCTAGTGACCCATAAAAGTTTCGTCGAATTCTGAGACAAACATAATATTTTACGATTTTCTAGGTGATAAGTCATCAATGACTTCGCGACGAGATTCAGACGAAAATCCCGTATCAGGAAACGACTTGAGCTAAGTTCATTTAAAATAAAGTGAACTGAAAAGAAATAAATTTTTTCGGGACAAAAACGGACCCGAATAAAGCAATATGAACTATGAATATCAAATAATAATAATATAATAATAATAATATAATAATAATAATAATAATAATAATAATAATAATATAATAATAATAATAATAATAATAATAATAATAATAATAATAATAATAAAAGAAAATAAAAATAAAAACAAAAGTCAAAAAGGCATGAGGCCATTTTTTGTTCGGATACAGAGAGAGCGTCTGAGAGAAAAGTTTTTATTTTTTTATTTCTTTATTCACTTCTTTCTCAGATCTATGAAAATCGGACCGCAGGTTTTCGTCGGGACTAAAGACAAAGTTGATCTACGCGACGAGAGCTACGCGTGAACACCAAAATCTTGGAGTTTCGTCAAACTCTACGAGGTAGGGAATTTTCCTACTTGTGTTATTTCTAGCCTAAAGGTTATTTAATGGTTTGGAATTGGCTTAGAGTCCGTGAAAGGCCGTAAATTTCAGTTCTCAAATTTTTGGACTAGGTATAGGAATTTTTAGAAATTTTCGGGATTGTTTTCTAAACAAACCCAGCTTAATTCTGACTGCTTAGAACGCTTTGGCCAATTTTCGAGACTGCTTGACAAATATGACACTTTTCTGACTATTTTTAAAGTGGGTCCCGACAGATTAGGTTTGTTTTGCTCCCGAGACTGATGTCTTCGGGTTTTGTGGTGTGTTTTGGTATCACAATATTCGGTGATGAACCGTGAAGGGACCAAGAAGTGGCTTGTTTTATATGGGTCCGAGATTTGGGCCATTTTGTGTATTATTACTAGAAAATGAATTGATCGTGTTTGTTAATTAGCCAATGTGAGCTAATTTTGGTGTAATTGATTGTGAATTTGCATAACATGTTTTATGTGATTTAATTATGTTAATATATATGCATGTGAATATATTAGCATGAATGTGTTGGAATTGGCATCATGTATTCCATATGCACTGCGGTAACCTAGAAATTAGGTGTGAGTGCATAGTTGAGATCGACACTATGTTAGGTTTTTTGATGGTGTGTCGTAGAGGCCATTTGCTAGGATCAACACCGCGTAGGGTGTTGATTAGTGGGTTTGACTAATAAGACAACGTCCAAATGAGTCGCACGGGGTTAAGAAAATGGAAATGGCTCATTGCATTTCATATGCACTAGGCACCCTAGAACAATAAGAGTGAGTGCATGAGGTGGTTTCGAGAGAATTATTCCCGGAGGGTTGACCAACAATATTATTTATCTGAGTGTGTCCACTACAACATTCCGGGAGGGTTGTCCATATAATATCAATAGCCTGAAATCGCCTAATTGATATACATCGGAGGGTTTGTCTATAATATCAAATCGCCCGGGCTTAGAGGTTCCGCCAATTGATATACATCGAGGGTCATTCACAAAAATGACATTCGAAAGTGTGTCCACCATTTATATTCCGAGGGTCAGTTCACGTTAAAAACAAATACCTTTGTTTGGAAATGGTTTTCATTCATGGCATAATGCATATTTGAGGGAGTCAGTGAGAACTCGAGGCATATGGGTGTAAGAGACCCGCGATATCATAGTTCTGTATGGGTGTAAGAGACCTGCGGTATCACCCGAAAAGTTATGTTGCCCAAAGAAGACACACGATCATGTTTATCACATAGACTGTCAGGTGGATAGAGCCTGGATTGACTCGGGATTTGTTGCCCATTGACACTTTTGCATTGCAATGGAGCTCTGAGGGCTAGATACCTGGTCATTGGTAATACCGTTGATGCTTGTCACAAGCCATGATAAGATGTGAGACTTAGCCTGAAAGTGACTCGATATATTACTCAATGACATATTGAGTGATGGAGCCATGGTATTCTGCATATGGGGTATGGTGAGTCGAGTCTCATTCATGGCATGTAGACATTCGTGTAGACATGGGTTTGTTGCACTTGGATGTGTGTTTGATTACGTATCATTGCATGCACTTAGCGCAAAGAGCCTCAGAGATTATCACTAACGGGCTTGCTTCACCTGGGCCGTGGGACCCCTTTAGGCAGTCAGTGCAGACTCCGGCTAACCTCGCATTCGGGACCGCACATATGAAGAAAGCCTACTTGTGGCTTTGATTTTGTATAACATGTATTAGAATGTGGTAATTTTAATATATGTTTGTATAAAGAGTAATTTATTAACTCTTGAACTATTGTGTGTATAGTTGATGTATTTGGATATATTTGTGAGTATTGATGTAGGGGCCCAAGTGGTCATTATATTACTCGCATGTAGACCCTGTGTGGTTATTGTGAACTGTTTGGGACAGGTTTTGTATTTAGGTAGAGCTCCTCGTACAAAGAAGACTCTGCCCGATTTTCGTGAATGTTGGGTAGGTTACCCGACATCCACGAGTATTCCGCGAGTTGACGGGTTGTCAAGGGACACCCCGGTTTTGGGGCGTCACAGTAGTGATTCTCAAATGAAGCTATAGAGATAGAGAAACTTGATACCACTTTTAGATCACCCTAGAAAATTTTCTTCCAAAATTTTTATACTGGTTCCAAGCAATATAATGAAAGGGTGTGGGAGATACCGGTTCTTTCGTGCAAAAGAAGCTCGAGATAGAGGAGATTCTGGGCTATTTTATCCTGAGGACTACGGGGATGTTGAACTGCTTGCACAACCTTGGGAAAAGCCGTAAAACGTCTTAATGAAAGCAACTTAGTCAACGACTCAACCCAAGAAATTTTGGTAACATCGTTATTTTATTTTTTCTGTCCTGCTCCAACAATTTTTAGACGTTTCTTTCTACAATGTCTATTGAGTACAATTCTCTTACCCCAGACGTGAACAAACCCTTTCATTTTGAGGGCCTCCATTTTAAATGATGGAGGCAGAAAATGTTATTTTTCTTAACCACAAAAAGAATAACTTTTGAAATTCCTTCACTACCTACTGAACCTACTGAGACCCAAACCAAAGAGCATGCTACATGGGTTGAGAACAATTTTCTTTGCAAAAATTACATTTTGAATGGTTTTTCTGATAACCTATATGACTACTTAAGTGCTAACAAAACTGCAAAGGAAATCTAGGATGCACTGCAAAAAAAAAAGACACTGAAGAAGCTAGTATGAAAAAATATGCAGTCAGCTGCTACAGGAAGTATCAAATGATTGACGAAAAATCTGTGGAGATGTAGTCACACAAGCTCTAGAAGATTGCTCATGAGATCATCTCTAAAGGTATGTCTTTTGATGAACAATTTCAAGTTGTGTTAATCGACAAGTTACCTCCTGGATGGAAGGATTTCAAAAACAATCTTAGGCACAAAACTAAGCAATTTTCTTTGGAAAGTTTGACCACTAGCCTCCGTATTGAGGAGGAAACTCGTAAACAAGATCAAAAAGATGAAGTTTTGGTTGTATCAAACAACAATGCTAAGAAATGAACCACCTCTGTTGTCCTAAAACCCAATGGGAAATATATGAAGAACCATAATCGAAATGAAAACAATCAAAACAATTATGTTCCTCAAAATCAGAATGGTCATCAACCCTCTTCAAGGAATAATACGGTACAGTTTAATTGTTATAACTGTAACAAGCCAGGCCATTTGGCCTAGATTTTCTGGAACAAGTGTCGCTCTACTCCGCAAGCTAACCTGATCGAAAAGCAACTTATTACTATGATTTCATAAATCAACCTTGTTGATTGATCTGAAGGGTGGTGGGCAGACACATGCACTTCACGCCATGTTTGCTATGATTGTACTTTATTTAAGACCTATTTTGAGGCTGAGGACAAGAATGTGTTGTTAGGTGATTCCCACTCCACAAAAGTTGTTGGTACCAGTGAGGTGGAACTGAAGTTTACCTTTGGAAAGAATGTCATCCTTAAGGATGTTCTACATACTCCAAAGATGAGGAAAATTTTGTTTCAAGCTACCTTCTTAATAAGGCTGGATTTACCCAAACCTTTAGGGTTGATTTGTATACCCTTACTAAGAATAATGTATTTGTAGGGAAAGGGTATGCTACTAATGGAATGTTCAAATTGAATGTTGATGCTAATAAAATTGTCTCTTCTTCTTACATGTTGTGTTCACCTAATATTTGGCATGCAAGACTCTGTCATGTTGACAAACACTTAATAAAAAATATGAGTAATTTAGACATGATTCATAAATTATCTTTAAATGATTTTGAAAAATGTGAATATCAGAAGTCACAAAATTACCAAAACCCTCATAAATCGTAAGAGTTAGAGTAATTGAACCCTGATTTAATTCCATTATGATATTTGTGAATTTAAAGTTATTCTAACTAGAAATGATAAATGTTATTTTATTACTTAATGATGACTATTCTCGACACTTTGTTCATCTTATGAGAATGTTTGAATCGTTTTTTAATGAAGTTGAAAATCAATTTAATAGGAAGATTAAATGTCTTCAAAGTGATAGAGGCACTGAATATGATTCTAGCATTTTTATAAGACCCATGGAAAATCATCCATGAAAGAACTACACCATTCTCTCTTGAAATGAATGGTAAAGCTGAAAGAAAAAAAAGAACCTTTACTGAGTCTGTAGTTGTTGTCTTACTTAAATCTAGTGTTGCTTCTAGTTAGTGGGGAGAAATTTTGTTAACTGTTTGTTACGTGCTTAATAGAATTCCTAAGTCAAAAAAAAAAAATTTCCCTTCATGAAATATGGAAAAATAGGAAACCAAATTTATCATACTTAAGAACTTGGGGATGTTTGACTTATGCTAGAATTCCCAATCCTAAGAGAAATAAAATAGCTAGTAGAGCATATGAATGTGTGTTTATTGGATATGCTTTTAACAGTAAAGCTTATGGGTTCTTTGATTTGAAAGATCGTGTTATTATTGAATCAAATGATGTTGAATTTTATAAGTATAAATTTCCTTTTAAATTGAAGAATAGTGGGGGCACGACTTCTAGTAATGTTTCTTTGGTTAGAATAAGTGAACTTGGAGAGGTAAAAGAAATTGAACCTAGGGGAAGCAAACGTGCTTGTACCGCTAAGGATTTTGGACCTGATTTTGATGCCTATACTATAGAGGAAGATCCTAGTACCCTCAAAGAAGCCTTATCATCTGTAGATACCAACTTGTGGCAATAGGCAATAGAAGATGAAATGGAATCCCTTGAGTCATATAGAACTTGGCATTTAGTTAGTAGACGTGCCTCCAGGATGTAAAACAATAGGTTGTAAGTGGATTCTTAAGAAGAAATTGAAACCCAATGTTACCATATAAAAGTACAAGGCACGACTCATTGCTAAGGGGTTTAGACAAAAAGAAAATGTAGACTTCTTAGACATATTTTCACCTGTCACCAGGATCACGTCCATTAGGGTGTTATTTTATCCTGTTGTCATTCATGACCTAGTTGTGCATCAAATGGATGTGAAAACCGCCTTTTTGAATGGAGAATTAGAAGAAGAGATCTATATGGATCAACTTGAAGGCTTTGTAATTCATGGGCAAGAGAACAAAGTGTGTAAATTAGAAAAATATCTTTATGATTTGAAACAAGCACCCAAACAATGGCATGAAAAATTTGATAATCTTATTATCTCAAATGGATGTTTAAAGTGAATGAAAGTGACAATTTCATTTACTACAAATCTGAAAATAACATTTGCCCTATCATATGTCTTTATGTGGATGACTTGCTTATTTTTGTCTCAAATATTCATGCTATGAATAACATAAAATCTATTTCGTATGCTAACTTTGATATCAAGGACCTTGGGGAAGCAAAAGTAATCCTTGGTATTCAAATTACTAGATCTAAAAAGGGAGTTTATTTGGATCAATCTCACTACATCGAGAAGTTTTTAAAGAAATATAATTACTTTAATTGCAAACTGGCATGTACTCCCTTTGATCCTAGTGTAAAGTTGTTCAAGAACACTGATGATTATGTTAGGCAATCTGAGTATGCGATCATCATTGATACCTACAAGATGCTAATAATCGTGACTTTAGCCCGACATAGCTTATGTTGGGGATTACTATACGATTTACCAATGTATCGGTGAATGAGCACGCATGCTATTGAGAAAGTCAAGTGAGGTATCTGAAAAGAACCATGAACCTTGGATTACATTATCAGAAGTTTCTCGTTATCCTAGAAGGATACAACGATGCTGATTGGAATACCCTTTCAGATGACTCCAAAGCAACTAGGGGTTATATATTTAGAATAGCTGGTAGAGCCATTTCATGGAAGTCTAAGAAACAAACTATTCTTGCTAATCTACAATGGAGTTTGTGATTATTGCATTAGCTTCGGCTTGCGAGGAAGCAAGTTGGCTAAGAAACTTACTATCAGATACTCCCTTATGGGAAAGACTGATCCCAACCATCTTGATCCATTGCGATAATACCACAGCTATTACAAAAGTTCAAAACTTATATTACAATGGAAAGAGACAACAAATACGTCGCAAACATAGTACCATTAGAGAATTTCTTTCTATTGGAGCTATGAGAGTGGATCATGTACGTTATGACAATAACCTAGTTGATCCTTTGACAAAAGGATTAACCAGAGAAAAGGGTTACAAAACATAGAGAGGCATGGAACTAAAGCCCTTAGAACTATGAGCCACTTATGATGGGAACCCAACCTAAAGACTAGAGATCCCAAGAATTAGGTTCAATGGGTAATAACAAGTTATAAGTGATATAGAGATAATCATGCTATTAAAAAAAAAAGTCTCATTTGACCATATCTATGGAAAGGCATGATATTCTGAAGCAATGATTGAAGGATGAGTTTATAACCCTTCATGAGATCTATCTCTATGTGGAGTGGAGTATCAAGCTACATGAGTACTCTTGATGGACTCACCTATGTGAATGTGGAAGTGAGGCCACTTCCTATGAAATCTTGGGGCAAATTTTCTAAAGCATTCACTATACTGGGATATATGTGCATGGTCGTAAAGCACGATCTTTCGAATTACACTCTAGTAGGATTGTGTGTGGGATGTTGTAAAACCTAGGAAATTTGAACTTTTCCAAAAAATGGGCAAAAAACAGTAAATGAAGTTACAATACAAGGATGACGAAACAGACCTCACCGTTGGATTTGTCTCGCGAAATCTATTTACCATGACGAATTTCGTTGAATTTTGAGATGGTCGGATTTTTCACGATTTTTGGGGCAAAAAGGAACCCAAATGAGTGGGTGATACATGACATGATGCATGCATGCCATATGGGTGACACATGGCATGGTGCATGGATGCCATGTGTGTGACACATGGCATGATCATGCATGCATGCCATGTGGATGTGTCCAGCCTATAAAAAGGGGATGAGTGGAGGAAAAGAGATGGAGAAAGAGAAGAAACAGACGTAAAGAGGAGACGAAGGAAGATCTAACAGTTTTTCCCATGATTTCTCATGCCCGACGGCCGGAGCTCACTGCAGAGTTAAAATCCATCTACTCAACGAGGGCTATGCTCCTAGTAGTAGGGATTCTTCCTACTTTGGTTTATTTCCACCATAAGAGGACTGATTTTCAGCACTGATTTTGGGATTGAAATTATGGATTGAGGTTCAAGACTGCTCACCGTGCTGGCCGATGCGGCCCGAGTATGACATGTTTTCGGGCCTTAATGGTGGCATGCCAGTGGCCTGTTATGGCTGTATGTGTGGATTGCTTTGTGGGCATCTCTTATGCCACAATTGGTCATGAGAACCAAGTTGTCTTTACTTTCTTTTGATTTACTTGCTTGGTGATAATTGTTGATTGAATGTTGATATATGAACTCTAATATATTGACATTGAGATGAACTGTTTGGAATTATATGCCTTTGATATAATTTTCCATGATACATGATAAATTGTCCATATGGCATGCATTCCATATGTGATAGGAAATTGACTTGCAATGGCATAATGCATTGCATATGCACTGAAGCATCGCATTCATGGGTGTAAGTGCATGGTGCCATCACACACCATCCTTAGTGGTTGATGAGTGGGCTCGATACATTGAACGAAGTTCAACGGAGTTTCGTTGTTCACAAATTATGAAATGGTGCCATCACACACCATCCTTGGTGGTTGATGAGTGGGCTCAATACGTTGAACGAAGTTCAGCAGAGTTCCACTGTTTGCAGAGCATGAAAACTTATGTCGGGTAGTAGCAAGTAGGGATAGATACCCCTTAGGTGAAAGACTAGGTATATTTGGTTGTACATATGTGTCTAACGATGAAAGCCCTTGAAAGTGTAGGAATGCCTGCGAAGCCTGCGGTGAGACCCCGAAAATTTGCCTTCCCACAAAAGACACATGTTTTGTTAATAAAATGATCCTTGGAGTTCAAACATCCAGTAAGTTTTGATTTCTAAAAACTTGATTTTGTTTCAAAGTGATCATTGGATGAAATTCATCAAAGATGGATGTTATCACACATTTGTTATGCATTGTTTGATGGGAGTATGATGACTCGGGTTTTTCATGCCTTGAGTGAGTTTCATCTCATTTCATGGCATGGCATGTATTATTCCATTAGAGTGGCATCATTCTATTGGAATGTTGATATATATATATATATATATATATATATATATATATATATATATATATATATATATATATATATATATATATATATATATATATATATATATATATTTATATGTGTGTGTGTGTGTGTGTGTGTGTGTGAATGTGGCCAAGTGAACATTAGATGTGCATTTAGGGGGGTAATAGCCTTTATAGGAGTCTCTCTATTGGGCGTGGCTCACCCTTTATGGGAAAACATTTCAGATGCAAGGTATACATTGGTGAACGACTCTCATTCGAGGTTGAGAGGTTGAAGAAAGCCGACCTGTGGCTGGTATAGTTCTTTTTGTAAAAACATTGGAAAGAACTGGCTGTGGCATTTGCCTATGTATGTAATAGAGTGTGTGATTAAACTCATAGTAATATGTTTTGAAAATAACATAAGAAGTTTATTGAATAAGATCAAACGGATCTGTAGTTGGAATGGATATTATAGAGTCGAGACACGATATCCATAGTAATTCGACCACGCTTCATAACATAAATAATGAGCATGATACGTGATTACCTGGTGACTGATGAATGGATCCCAATTAATGGGATTAGACAGCGTGGCTACCAAGATACACTCTATCCATGGGTATTTCCTCGGGTCGAAGGTTGGTCAACGAACCCTCAGGTTTTTGGGGTGTCACAGATGTTGTTAGAGATAGAGTTCAAAACTATGAGTTACTCTAGTATAATCTGAAGCATCTTTACTATGTAATGGTTCAAGATGAAAAACACCTTTACTTATGCATGATCTTAGATTATATTGCTTGAAGACTAAAACTGTTTTAAAAATTCAAGTGGGGGATTGTTGGAATATTGGAATTTAAAATAGGGATGACATGGTATTATCGTCCGTTATATTTTCTTTTTAATTAATTTTTGTTAAAAACTTGATCATCAAGATACCCTTTTATTATTATTGTTTTTACCAAGTAAATAGGAGACTTATTCTATTTCATGAAAGAGTCTCTCCAAGTTTCGACTTCCCCACTAAACCCATGGTTTTCTACCCGTTAGAAAATCTATCCATTTTTTGTTTAGCCTATAAAAAAAACAGAGGCATTGATTCTCATGTGAACATATAGAGACAAAGAAACTTGGTACCACTTTTAGATCACCCTAGAAAATTCTCTTCCAAATTTTTTATACTAGTTCCAAGCAATATATGAAAGGTGTGGGTATACTGAGCCTCTTCTGTGCAAAAGAAGCTCAAGACAGAGGAGATTTTGAGTTGTTTTATCCTCGAGACGATTGTGGTCATTAACCGCTTGCACAACTCAAGTAAAGCCGCAAAACATCTTAAAGAAAGTAACTTAGTTCGCAACTCAACCCAAGAAATTTTGGTAACATCATTATTTTATTTTTTTTTCAGTCCTACTCCAACAGATTGTGTATTCATAACAAAGAACCATATTTAATCCTAGTAGCTAATTTATGACAATTTTTTTTTTTTTTTCAAAGTGACATTTTTATTCATGCTCTAATATATATATATATATATATATATATATGTGTGTGTGTGTGTGTGTGTGTGTGTGTGTGTGTGTGTGTGTGTGTGTGTGTGTGTGTGTGTGTGTGTGTGTGTGTGTGTGTGTGTGTGTGTGTGTGTGTGTGTGTGTGTGTGTGTGTGTGTGGATATGGATATTTTTTAAATTTTTTCATACTTAGGATTATTATAAATATCCTCCTATATATATTCATAATTGGTGATAGTGAAAAGTTTAAGACGTCGTTCCTATGGATGTAAGCACCACGTAAAATCTATGTTTGTGGCTTCTTCTATTTTGTGTTTTCTTTTATTCTTTTCTATTAATTACCGCCGGTTACAACAATACACGTTTTATACGAACTAACTTGTATATTCTTGCTTCAAAACTTTTCTTAGTTGCTCTTATAATATTCTTCGATGCTAAGTATAATAAGTGGATATATATATATACATATTGTGAATATTTCAATGTATAGAAACCAAATATAATTATTTGGTTAATTTTTGGATAAATAGAAAAAGTATGACGCCCGAACCCGGGGATTCGATTGACAACCCGTCAACCCGCGGAATATTCGTGGGCGTCAGATGATTCGATGTCCACGCTGGTCAATCCCATCCATAGGGACACATTTCTTTATTTTTTCCTTGCAAACATACAACTTCCCATATTATTATACAAGAGTTTGATATACAATTCTTTTACAACCCAAAATATATAAAATGTATCGGTTCCTAATATATTTTACAAACATGTTCAAGGCCACAACCCATTTCTCATAGTCATACTTCGCCCCAAGGAGCATCGCCCTCTCGCGGTACCCGAAGGGTGATCCCACGACGGTGGCAAAGCCCAAAAGATATATCTCCCACAAGTGCTACCCCCCACCTAAGTGCACATGCAAGGCCGCTTACACAATCACACACTCAATGCCTACATGTCATGAATAAGATGCGACCAATCACGACCTAATCCTGAAGTCCTCACCGATTGTCACACTCTGATTCGGGTCCGAATTCGAATGGCGTGATCCGAACCGAGTTCAGGGCGCGAGACTATGTACTGGGACTCTTTACCTGTTTTTTTTTCCTCAAAACTGAACTTGTACCTGTGGGTATACAAACAATTTCTATAATAACAAAAATAATTTACATATACAAAAGAACTACCACCGGAGTGGTGTCCATCAAAATCTATACACATATACTGAGTCCCATTTACATATACAAACAATGTACTTTTACATTTACAAATAAGAGCACGGAACCTACATGTAGTGAACCCCTACTAGTGTGTCGCCCACCAGATGCTGGACGCTTTTCTGGACGCTCTTTCTCGTACCTACACGGATTAGAAACCCGTATGTTTTACACTTAGCGGGAAACATATTTTATAACTTATACTCGGGTATACATGCATTTATAATCGAATCACAATAAAACATATAACAAGAATGTGACATCGAATCTTCATGAATTCATATCACCAATGTAAGCTTGTTCAGATCTCTCGTATACGGTACTGAACTTATACTTATAGCAAGCTTATACTTACTCAGATCTTACACTTATGGCATACTTATTCTTATTTGGATCTTATACTTATAGCAAACTTATTCTTATTCAGATCTTATACTTATAGCAAACTTATTCTTATTCGGAACTTATACTTTTAGCATACTTATTCTTATTCAGAACTTATACTTATAGCATTCGGATATTATACTTATAATAGACTCATTCTTATTTCGGATCTTATACTTATAACAGACTCATTCTTATTCGGATCTTATACTTATTCTTATTCGAATCTTATACTTATAACATACTCATTCTTATTCGGATCTTATACTTATAGCATTCGGATCTTATACTTATAACAGACTCATTCTTATTCGGATCTTATACTTATAACATACTCATTCTTATTCGGATCTTATACTTATAAAAGACTCATTCTTATTCGGATCTTATACTTATAGCATTCAGATCTTATACTTATACTACGGAGTTTACACTTGTTCGGAGTTATCAGAGGTACTACGAGATATTACTTTAACGATAATCGGCACATGGAACTTATTCTTATATGGAAGTACTTGTAAGTACCATCGGGTTCAAATGTCCCAAAAGACACATGTCAGGCTTATATCAAATTTATATTTAATTAAAAATAATTCAGAGGTACTACTAACTTTATAATTGTTTAAGTACCCGTAGTACACTGTAGTTTCCCTTATCCGGGCTTATACTGAGAAAATCCGTGAGGGTACTACATAAATTAATCGCATACGTAGGTACCCGTAGGTACTGGCGTAACTTATACTTATTCTCAGACATGAGCATATACTAGATATAAATCTTATACTCTGTATTACGGAGCTTATTCCTATATTTCTCGGATAATTACACCCGTAGGGTACTACGTAACATTTTACTTGTACAAAGTGCACTAAGTACTACGTGAATATATACGTGAGTTATCTGTAGGTACAATCGATCTTTACCATATTCATTTTTTACACTTATTTTATTCAAAGTCTTAATACATACAAGGTCGACGTATTATGCAGCATACTCTTATTACTAGTCCGTAGTAGGTACAAATCACATCTACATATACCGAAATTCATATAGATCTCGTAAATTACATCCAATGGGGTTTGTATCGTAATCATATTCGCACTTATACATCTTCTCATGTCAAGGTATCTCGATTCGCCTCCTTTTCATGCTTCATGACTTTGTTATACAAATCTGAGCATATGAAAATTCCAAGGGTACACAAGATTTCGGCATTTAAGTATGCTAAGCATACCGGGTCTTATTCATGTACTTTTATATACATATCTATGGGGCCAAGCATCTGTGACCGAACCATGAATGAGATGGACATGGTACACCAAGAACCCAAAGGTATGGTACGATCGAACGGATACGCGCATGCTCACGCAATGCGGCGCCGCGAGCACTAGCGTGGAGTGTCGAAGCACCGATCGAACGTGCCCGCCCACGCACGTAAGTGTCGTAGCATTAGCAGGAGGCCGGCACCGATCGTAACGTGCATGCCCACGTAATGGTAAGTGTCGTAGCACTAGAAGGAGCCAAAGCAATCGATCGTAACGCCCACTCATTCATTCTTGCGGTCCTAAGTAGTCATACTATCATATGTCTTTCAGAACTCATAACCTATCTTTATCACATTCTGTGTTCATGACATATTGATTTTCATGTTCATGTTCATGTCTCAGTTCGTTTTCATATTTTATATCATATTCATGTTTCATGAACACAACTATACATTTTTATACTTGTACGTTTTTCTTATACTTTATCAGACTATCCTATCTCCCGTAGGAGTACAGAACAGAGACTCTTCCTTTGAGACCCGTAGGTACTTTTCTTATCTATGCTCCTTTACATATCAAATCTACATATATTGCTATTTCTTGTTCATATCTACATCATTTCTTACCATGTATTCCAATCAACTTTAACCAAGCGATTAGTACACTTGGTACAACAATTCAATTTTCAAACAAGATGTGGGCACCAAATGCCATTAAATGGCATATGGTTAGATTCTAGACTCAATGAGCTTTCCATAGAGTCCAAGAATACCCATAATGGAGTCCTAACGAAGGAGTTATGCAAGTTGCAAGCCGTGAAGAAAATCGCAGAACTTTATGTTAGCAAAGAAGCAGTTAATTAATCATTTTTTATCATTTTTGGGGGTCTTAACTTCAGATTTGACACTGGGTCTTGGTACTCATTTGAAGTTAAGGTGCTAAGGGTTCTTCTCCAACTAGAATCACCCAAGTCGGAGCACCGAAGCTCAAGATATGTCCCAAACAACCGGGACTACTCTATGTTCAAAATGCAACCGTAAATTGGCTCAACATACCCACTCAGTGAATTTCACAAATAGAGTCAGAATTTGAAGGTACCTATTTCAGGGTTTTTGGTTCTCCTTGAAGTCTATTTTAACCAACCACTTGAATCACTCAAATCGGATAATAAATGAGTAAGTTATGTCCAAAATACTAACACTGGTCCAAAATAGCATGGGTAGCCGATACGGCATCAGATCGCCTCCTGTTTGGGTACGGCATCACCCTTCGAAAATCACTCTAGAAAGGTGTTTTTTCTCTCATTTTTCCATATTTTGCTACCCAAATCAACTCAATAATCATTATACTCATCAAAACCACTCCATATCCATCTTGTAACCTCAATTCTACTCAAATCATCTTTCAATACATATCTTTCCTCAAAACCTTTTATGAATTACTCTCAAAACAACTCTAATATGGGTCTTAACCCATACACAAACCAAACACAAGGATTAGTTAGGGCTTGTTCTAACCCAAACTCCATTACTTAGCAAATTAAACCATGAATCCAACCTCAAATGGAGGATTCCATGTTTTTCTTATACCATTTAGGTTTTACCAACCTTACTCTCAATAATTTTTGGGTTAGGATGAAATCCTATCAAAACCCTAGGTTTGAAAACCATAGACATCCCTACCATGGTCCAAATACACATAATCTCATACAAATTTCATAATTTCCATACAAAAATCCAAAGATCCATACATTTCTTCTTGGCTTCTCCTTCTTCTTCCTCTTCTTCTCTCTTCTTCCCTTCTTCTTCTTGTTCTCCACGTTTTTCCTTCTCCAAAATGAGACCAAATTTGGTCTTAAATCCAAGATCCCTCCTTAGGCCATGTTTGGCTCCCAAAAACCCATTTTTTTGGGTTAAGTTTCATTTTATTTCATTTTAATCCTTAAACTCCTCTCTTTTTGCAAATCAAATTAGGCATAATTGTATTTTAACCCATAGCCTTTTCATCTTATGACTTCTATGCCCTCAAGTAAATTACATATTCGTCTTATATCTTGTACAAATTTCGAGTTTTCGAATTTCCATGTTTTGCATTTAAATCACGAAACATTCAAATCATGGTTACAAAATATCCTAAACATGTCGAAAACGACTAAGGTATATTTCGGGGTGTTACACCGATTCCCTCACATATGCATATGTCATGTGAAATCACATGCATGCTCATTCACGACTTCTTTTTCAAAAAACAAAAAAATCTTTTTGTTTTATATATATTTTTTTATTGGGCAGTCTTTGAAATATAGTGTGGATAGTCTCCAATCAGTACTTTTGTCAGCCTCCGAGAAGTATTGTGGACAATCTTTGATACGTACTTTGGTCAGTCTCTGAGCAGTACTGTGGACAATCTCCAAAAACTACTTCTTTCTACGAAGTAAGGACATGCTCCGATATATATATTGGACAGTCTTTGAGAATCATTTGCATTCTTGATGTACCATCGAACCCCAAACACAGGATCAATCATTTCCATGCACTCACACCCATGTCATGTGATGCCCCGTGCATAAATGCAATGCAAGTGTCATTGCATGCCATTTCATGCTACATGTACGCTAAGTGTCACATGCAACATATAAATCACACATTACATGTCAAGTGGCACATATAAATTATGTCTAATGCATATAATTATTTTTATTTTTATCCCACATATATCAGATAATTTCACACATTAAGATATTATTCAATTTACAGTAATAACACACATTAGCCATTCCCGACCATAAATCCGGCCAACCTTGACCTTGGAAAAATCTAGACTTAGTCCAAAAATTCTAGATTTTGTAAATATCACACAAAAATTCAACACATAATTTCCTGCTTAGGCCATACGCAGCCCCAAGCATTTAAGATACAATCCGGTTCTGAAAATAGAAGTTCCGGAAACCAAAACGGACCGTTCCTCAACTGTCCGTGACCCAGCCCACTGCTCAACCCATGTTTTTGCTGAGAAATTAATATTATTAAATTCTAGACTCAACGAGCTTTCCATAGAGTCCAAGAACGCGCAAATCAGGGTTCGGAAGGGAAAGTTATGGTCGTCCAAAGTTGGTGCTACTAATTCACAGGGGTGGTGCAAAAATTCGAGCACACCCCCGTTTTCCATTCTGCCCATATTTGCTTAGTTCCAAGACGCCGTGCTCGGCCTTGATGGTCCCGGGAACTCATATACTCGGTCCATGACCGTCCCACAACAAAATAATTATTGGGCCAAGTGGGAGAATGTTAGGTTAATTTATTAATTATGGACTAAGTACAATCATATTACAATTTTAATTGTATAATTGTGTATGTTAATTATGGGGCATTTATGGGATGGTTTAATATTAACTGGCTATGGGCTAATGGTTCTATCTTCTCCCTTGCTTCGGTAAGCTCATTAGATCAAAACCCAATTGTTCCCTTGTGCTCTATAAATATAAGTAAATAGAGCCCTAGAATTTGATAAGGGTTTGGTAGAGCACACTTTGGGGAAAAGGAAAGAACTATCTTCAACTCTAGCCTTTCTTTGATTTCCTCCCTTACAGATTTGGGAGACTAATGGTAGCCAATAACGATCCATGCTGTGTATGTTGTCTACCTAGTACGAATTAATATGCTTCTTTGTTCAATAAAGTTATTATTTTGTAATGTATTTATTGGGTCTTTTGATTATTGATCATTGTTTTCAGGCTCAATAAATACTCTTGATTTTACAAAATAATTTAGCAAATAATGCATTCCTCAATGGTCAACTCACTAAGGAAGTCTACATGTCTCAACCTCAGGGTTTACACGATCTAGATTTTTCGAATCATGTTTGTCGCTTGCAAAAGGCTATTTATGGGCTCAAACAAGCTATCTGACCATGGTACCAAGAGTTACATGGTTTTTTACTTTATTTGGGTTTCACTGTATCAAGGGAGGACACATCTTTATTTATCTATTCTCAGGGAGACACCTTGATTTATTTTTTGGTGTATGTTGACGATCTCATCATCACAAGCAATGATGATTTGGTGGTTACTCATATAATCACTCGCCTCGACTCAACCTTCTCCACCAAGGATCTTGGCGTCTTGTCTTTCTTTTGTGGAGTTGAGGTAATTCGCGTCAACAATGGGCTCTTTCTCACTCAGCAAAAATATATAGTCAATCTTCTTACCAAGCACAATATGCTCGATTTAAAGCCCGTTTCCACTCCCTTAGCTATGGGTACTTCCCTGACTATTCATTATGGTGCTTTTCCTGTATATGCTACTATGTATCGTCAGGTAGTTGGATGTCTTCAACATCTTCGGATGACACGTCCTGACATTTCATTTGTTGTTAACAAGCTCTCACAATTTATGCATTCTCCTTTTGAGAACCATTAGGGGCTGTCAAACGCCTGCTTTGTTATTTGAATGGCACTTTGGCTTTTACGATTCGATTTCTCACCTCATCTCTGCAAAATCTTTATGGTTTTTCCAATGCGGATTGGACAAGTAATCCTAATGATCGTACATCAACGGGTGCTTTTGTGTTATTCTTGGGTGCTAATCCAATCTCGTGAAGTTCGACTAAACAATGTACCATTGCTCGCTCCTCAACTGAAGCTGAATATAGGACCATTGCTTCAACTGAAACATAATTGCAATGGGTAAAGCCCCTTCTCACTGAGCTTTGCACGCCTATCTCTAATATACCGACTCTGTATTCAGACAATCTAGGCGCTATATATCTCTTTGGCAACTCGGTTTTTCACTCGGGTATGAAGCATCTTACGGTGGACTACCATTTTGTTTCGTGACCTTGTGCAATTGATTGATCTCCGGGTTGTTCATATCCCTGTTGGTGATCAACTAGAAGATGCCTCTCACCAAGTCACTTTTAAGTAATTCGACTACTATTCAAAGTTATGTAACAAGATTGTTGTTTCTTCGAGCACACCATCTTGAGGGAGCGTATTAGAGTATTATCATTATTTAAGTAGATTCATTTTCTTAGTTTCCTATTCTTGTTTAATTGCAAAGTTTCCTTTTCTTAGTTTCCTATTCCTGTTTAATTACCTTTTCTCTTCTTCCCCTGTTCTGGTATTTATACCACAATAATTATCAATATCAAATAACAAAAGTTAACTCCTCAATAAAAAGTTCATGATTTTTTTTTACTATCATCATTATGAGTGGTTTATTTTAAGTATAATTCTATCAAAGTTTTTTCAATATTGATTTTTAAAAAATGATTTTTTTTAAAGTAAAATTTGAAGATAAATCGCAACACTTCATTATTTTTAAATTTTAATGTCATACTAAGAAGGGATTTACAAAGATATTTATGCTATGTTGCTTCTTGAAAATAGCAAAGCTAAAGTATTTATTTTACTATTAAAACTTCTGTTTTGGTTTTCATCTAATCCATTTCTTTTAAATTGAATAATAATACCTTTTACACCTTACCTAATAATTATTAATTTAAAGATATATAATTTTTCTTTTAAAAATAATTCTAAATTAATAAAGTGTGAATTATTTTTTTTAACATCCATCAGTGTAAATTCTTAAATGGCATTTATAAATAATTTAACAAAGCCAAATTCATAGAATATACTAAAGCTACTAACGAAAATTAAAATTTTTACAAAATAAATCTAAATAATATAAACTTCTTACATCATTATTTAAAAATTTTGAATGTGAGAAGCAATTAAGAAGAGATTTATAAAGATATTTATGTTAAATGTCACTGAACAAAGAATGTTACTAGATTTAGTTCAAGCACTAAAACTAGTTTTGCTGTTATCTAATTTATTTTTAAATTGAATAATCATTTCCTTTTACACCTTTACCTAATTATTTTTAACATATATTAATTTTATTCTCTTTAAAAATAATTTAGATTAATTATAAAAGTGTAAATTCTTAAATGGCATTTAGAAATATTTTAACAAAGCAAAATTCATTGAATATACTAATGAGTAAAGCTACTAAAAAAATAAAAATTTTAAATTTTAAATTTTTTAAAAATGCTCCAAAATAACTCTAAATAATATAAAACTCTTACATCCATATCTAAATTGAAATTAAGGGTCTCTTTGTTTACAGTTTTTGAAAACTGTTTTTTTTTTTTAAAACAAGGAAAGCACAAATAACACGTTTGGTTTCTAGTTTTTTTTTATAGAAAATACAAAAAACATAAAAAACACTAAATTTAGATAATAATAACAATGTTCAAATAACACTAAAATTGTGTTCTTTGTATTTTAAAAAGCTGTGCTCAAAAGTAGGTTTAAAAAACATGAACCAAACATGCCCTAAATTTTTTTTGCCAAACCTACTAATTCCTTTTTAGATTCTTCTAGAAGTTAATTTATTTTCAAAAATCCTAATGGATTGCATTGCAATGACCACACGAAGACCAACCCCACTCAAAAGCCCTTCTCTACCTCCCTCCCTCTCTCTCCCATAACACACACGACAGAATCGAAACATAGTGGTTCTTTCGCCATCATCACTTCTTGCCTACTTCCCTTGTAAGAAACAGTGAAAATTTGGGGTTTTCCATTTTCTTAGTCAATCTCAAACTCCTTAAAATGTCAAATTTCTCATTCAAGGATGGAGTAATCTTCTAGATCAGTGGGGGAGCAAGTTCCAGTTCCAGTTCTTCCAATGCTTAATTCATAAGCTCTGAAAATAACTCAATATAACTCTGTATATTGATCAAGAAAATTGAGAATCCATTTATTATTGAGAACATGCTTTGGTTTATTTTACTATAGATATATAAATTAAAAAAAGATATTTTTCTTCTAATATGTTTGGTTTGCAAGAAAATGTGAAATGAAGGGATTCAGGGGTTTTCTTTCTATATTACT
Organism: Tetrastigma voinierianum; assembly: GCA_016808115.1. Taxonomy (NCBI): domain Eukaryota; kingdom Viridiplantae; phylum Streptophyta; class Magnoliopsida; order Vitales; family Vitaceae; genus Tetrastigma; species Tetrastigma voinierianum. The sequence goes on from JAEQBH010001219.1 coordinate 2,510,028, forward strand.
CAATCAACCAAGAGGTTAATGGATTTGTTAAAATAATCATTGGTTATTAAAAGTTTTGCAATAAGCAATAAGACTGTTATTGGATTAAAGATACATGGTATTAGGTTGATTCAGATCTTCTTGCTTTAGGAAAATTCTTGTTTTGTATTGTGATGTTTGAGTGATTTTTCAAGGGAACTAAATTTTCATTAAAAAATTATTTTTTTTACTAACCTAGATCTTTTTAGTTTGAAATCTAGGGTTTTAACCCTACCTCACAATGATTCATATTTTTAGTGTGCTTGGATGGAAGAAACATCCTACTTTGAAATATAGTGTTTTAATCCTAAGTCATAGAACTTCATATCTGTAATGTGTTTGGTGGAAAGAAATAATTGAAGATTTTATCTTACTGTGTTGTTTGACTTTCTCATGTTAATTTTTTTTTTATACGAATCTTGCATCCTCTCTTTAAGAACAATGCTTTTTGAAATCTTATGGTTATTGTTATACTTACCCCATTCAAGAATCATCATTTTATGTAAATTTTAAACTTTATATAATGCTTAATATTTGTATAGTAAGAAAAGAAAATGTCACATGAAGATTTGTGGCTGATAAAACTAAGAGCTCATATAAGCAAGAATTTGTCAACTATGGTTTTTCTTGCAAGTTTAATTGCTAATTAATGAAAACTAAATAAATAAATTATTTCCCATATGTGAATGACAATACTAACAATGTGCATACAGAAGAAAAAGAAATTAATGTTGTGAAGTCATATTAGATCGAGTAAATGCGGGTGGGAGATTAAGTACTGTTAATTCTGATCCTTATTTGTAAGGTATCTTATTTGTGAAACAATGAAGTGTTCTAATGTTTCTTTTAAACATGTATTGTTGTTCTTCCATTTGGAGCTAGCTTTCACATTATTAGTATGATTAAAACCTTTTTTTTTTTGTAATTTTTAATTCCAACTATTTGGATGTTTTTTTTTTTTCTCAAGATGTAGCCTCAATCGAAGACAATATCAAGGAAAACCATCAAAAATGTGAAATTCGAATCCACATAACTGGTGATAGAGAGTTGATAACACAAAATTTACTCATGCATTTATCATAAAACTCTTAGTTTTATTATGTGTTGTGGTTAATTTTGTTTCTATCTTAATTATATCAGTTAACTTATTGGAAGTTGTTAGTTGAAAATTACAAACAATCTGATGCTACATATGTATCATTTGAAATAAAAATTCTTATCAATTTAAATTCTACTGTATGATGGGAAATAATCAAACCCACATTATCATATTGAAGAGACCTATGATTGCATTCTTGGATATAAATATAGACGCATCCTTGGTTGATCATGGTAGATATATATAGATATATATATATATATATATATATATATATATGTTTGTTTCTTTGCTATTGTTGTACTAAATTATTTTTATATTTATATACAGTTATATTTTTCATTAGGTCTACGAGCAAAGGGTATCAAATCAAGGGATTTAATTTTCTCCTTTAATGATAAACATGCTATAATTATTTTTGAATGAGCATATATAAAAACAATAATTCTATTTTTTTTTCTCAGAATCGAGGAATACGTGCAAATTTGGCACCATTGTTATGGAACTCTACCGGTACCATATATCTACTCTTAGAGGTTTGACATTAATGCTTCTCTTTGCTCATGTCTTTTTTAATTATAACGTTATTAAGCTCTATTCTCTTATGCATGTAAATTTGTTTGTCCATTTATCTTCTTTGTACTTGCATATGTTTAAAATTAGGTTCATTTGATTTTATTTTCTGATAAGTCTCCTGTTGACTTAGGTAAATTTTTTTCTCTCATATTGATTTTTTAAAACTTTATTGAAATTAGTTTTACTTTTTAGGAAAAAAATGCTACATAATTAATTAAGAATCAATTTTACTAATAGCTATATGTTATGGTTGTATATGTGACATTTTTCATGGATTGCTAAATATTTTATTTCTCTATGATTGAGGAATGTGTCATAATGAATATAATTGGAGCTATGAAGATCATGTTTCATCTTTCTAATAGACTCTTACTAGGTGGATACCAAGAATGGATCCTTCTTTCACACACCCTATTCACTCACTTACCCTTTTTTCCTTTACTTATTTTAATCCAATTTGATATTGTTGATTTTAAATATGTATCAATGTAACTTAATATAATTTTAGGTTGGTAACTATTTAATATTTCAGGAAATAACAACTGCATATCGCGTCATGTCATCTCCTGATCTTGTAGCAAGAGCAACTAACAATGTGTGCAATGCACTTGTTCTACTTCAGGTTGGTCATTGTTTTCATTCTTATATAATGCGCGTGTGTATACACACACACGCACATATAATGCAGGCTAATTGTCTTACATACTTTCATTTTCTTTCTTTTTTTTTTACCTCAATTTTTTCTTCATATTAATATTATTATTTTAACATTCAATTGTGATTTCATTTTTGTTACAGTGTGTTGCTTCTCATCCAGATACGAGGATGAATCTTATTAAAGGTAATCAAACTTAATCCTTTCAATATATCAAGCATAGTTGTGAAAGGCGCAAGGCGCACCAAGGCGCAAAGGCCTCTTGGAGCCTTAAGGTGTAAGACACACTTAAGGCGTAAGCTTTTTTATGTAAGGCGTACCCCATTTTACATATATATTGTGAGACCCTAGAAAATTCCAATTGTCTGAAAAATGGCAAAATCGTAATTTCGGTAAAAATCTGAAATTTTTCTAGATCTTGGGTGATGAAACGGACTTCACTGTTGGAATCATCTCGCGAAATCTAGCTAATACGTGGAATTTCGTCGAATTCCGAGACAGTTAGAATTTGCACGTTTTTCGAGAGGCACCGAGTATCAGAAAACGACATGTGATGTGACAAAAGTCACCTTTAACATGTACTCTTGTGATACATGTTACAAGATTAGAGAGATGATGGAAACGGACGGCCGAGATTGTGCCACGTGTCAAAATCCAAGAGAAGGGACATGGATGACATTTTTGGAATTCTTAATGATAATAGGACAAAAGAGGGAATAGTGTTCATCTCCCTCAAAACACCAAAACCTAAGAAAGGAGCAGAAAAGGAGATGCAAGAGGGTCGGAAGTTAGGTTTGATATTTTGCAGAGAGAGAGAAAGCACCTTCTTCTCTAAGATCCCGGTCAATCCGATCGTCGATTTCTTCGAGCAAGAAGGAGTGTCAGCTTCTACGCGCGAAGACTACGCTGCGGCACTCGGTTCCTCGAGTTTCGACAAACTCCGTGAGGTAGGGTTTTATCCTACTTGAGTTACACTTTGTTTAAGTGTTTTGTTGATGATTGAGTTGATTGAGGCCTTGAATGGCCGTTTGATCAATCCCGAAACTTGGGACCGAATTGTTGAAATTTTTGGAGACGGTTTAAGCAGTCCACGGATTGTTTGATCATCTTGGGTGATGATTTATGCATTAATTCATGTTTTGGTATGTATGAGGTCGGGTTTAGGCCATGGATTTTGGGTTCACAAAGTGGAACTGATGTTGGGTAATTGACCGTGAACAGTAACCCGAGGGTTTCACTGTTCACGAAATATTTTTGTGAGAAAATGTGCTTGGATGGGTAATTCAAATTGAATTGCTCGTGTTTGTTAATTAGCCCATGTGAGCTAATTTTTGGTGAATGGTTTGAGTTAAATAGGAATTAATAGGTTAATGCTTGAGGTGTTAACATGATGTCACAATTATATGGAATATAATCAGGTGTGTAAAGCATTGAGATGAGATTGTGATTTGCTCAAATGAGCTAATTTGGGTGATGGTTGAAATTGTTGAATTACATGTGGTGTGATTGTAAAATTGAGAATATATGCATGTTATATATATTGGTATAAAATGGTTGAAATGGCATAATGCATTTCATATGCATCGGGTAACCTAGAAATTAGGTATGGGTGCATGACATGAATTTTCTGAAAAACGAACATGGTTGCGAAAGGAATTTCACATGATGATTTTTCGGAGAATGGGGTCAGAGACTCCGTCCAACGTATCATTTCGATAAGAATCATGACTGCTTTCTCGGGAAGTTCTCCAACACATTCGCCTGAGGGTAGTCCCATCTTTTACCGATCTGTGATCAGATTAACAACAAGTTTTGTTTTGAAAATGATGTTTTCTCATACATGGCTTAGGTGCGTGGAGGGAGTCGGTGGGGACTCGAGACATGGAACGGGCATGTAGACATCTCGTTAGGATCACGATCTACTTGAGTGTGTTTAAATTGATCATTGCATATGCACTTAGGTGGGAGTAACTCATTTAGGGTGATTCCAATTACTAGGCTTTATAGCTCACCCTCGTCGAGGGAATATCTTTTCAGGGCTGTGGAGCGTCTGATAAGATCGCCTATTTTAGAGACCGATTTTGAAGAAAGTCGGTTGTGGCTTTGATGTTTTTGGATAATATGTATTAGAATCTGTAGATTTTAATATGTATTTGTTTTTAAGAGTAATGAAATACCTCGACTATTGGAATATACGGTATATGTTTGATGAGTATTGATGTATGGGCACAAGTGGCCATTTTTACTTGGGTATGGGTCTTTGGTGACACGAGACGAGTAGATTTTTCCGCCGGTTGACGGATACCAACGGACTCCCGGTTTTAGGCGCCACACACACACACACACACACACACACACACACACACACACACACATATATATATATATATATATATATATATATATATATATATATATATATATATATATATATATATATATATATATATATATATTTTAAAATATAATCAAATATAACAATCATTTATTATCAAATATCATCTAAAATATCAATCCAATCAATAAAAACACATAAACAATACCTCTAAGCATAAAAATTCATATAACATGTCAACAAATCAAACAAATCCAAACTCCAAAGTTTCTAAAAATCCATAGAAATTGTCAATAGAACATGTCAACATGCAAACACATATCCCTTGCCCAAATTTATAAAACATCCAAGCAAAACACGTTAAGATAACTAATTTGTCCACAACAACCGATCCTCATTCATCCTCCACATCCACATAATGATCAGAGCCTTCCTCATCGGCCCTTATTTTCCCCCAATAATTTCTTCATCTTCATCTATTAATGAAAGAGAAGGCTTGGGTCTAAAGCTTGAAGATGTGTCATTCCCTCTTGATGATGGCAACATGCTTGAGCTCGCTTAAATGGCAGATCAAATCTAGTTCTCGCCTTATTTGCTCTAGAAGCAACATCACCCCATGTCAAGTCAGCATCATCAAACACTAAATCATCGTGTGCATCTACATGGTCATGAGAATCTTCATCATTAATTCTTCCTATCATCCACTCATTGCTCTCATCAATTTATTTCAAGATTATTGGGTCAATGGTATTACATTTGTTGTATCTTTTCTTCAAGGCTCGATTATACTTAATGTACACTAGATCATTCAAACGTTGGTGCTCTAATCTATTCCTCCTCTTGGTATGGATCTGCAAAATTTATAATCACATAAAAACTTTATTACTCATATTTGATATTTTTTAAAATTTAAATATTTTTTAAAGTTTTTAAAGCACATAATATTACTTAGGTTTTCAAGGATATTCCAATTTCTTTCACATCCTGATGCACTACATGTTAGGCTAAGGACCTTCAGGGCAAACTTTTTCAAATTTGGAGCTAAAGTTCCAAATAAAGTCCACCATTCAGTTGTAATATAAATATAAAATGATTTAGTGATGAAATTCCAAACAATTCACCTATTTTCTAGTATCTAAAATATAATACAATAAATTAGATAAAAAAAAAATTAAGTAACTAACCTAATGCTTTGGTCTTCCTTTTCCTAATAGCTGAGTCCATTTCAAATACTCTTCGGCCTTTATATAATACTCAATTCATCCACAGCTTTTTCTCGTGTATCAACATCCTTTATTAGCCTTTCAATGCATTTATATAATTGTCTCATGATGGCTTCATTATGCTCTAACTCTAGTTTATCATAAAAGACTTCTGGGTTTAAGAACTACCCAACTGCGTGCAAAGGTTGATGAAGCTGAATCTCCCACCTCCTATCAATGATTTCGAATATCTCCTTGTACTTCTATTCATTACCAAGAAAAAATTTCACAATAGTTTCCTTAGCTCTATTCATAGCCTCATTTATGTATCCCATAGGAGCTTTTCTTTCACCATCAACCAAGCGAAGCACGTGAACAAGAGGACTTGAAATCTTTAAACAAAATATGATGGTATTCCAAAAAGAAGGCGTTATGACCGTCTTAGCTACATTCTTCCCCTTTTGCTCCTTTGCCCATTTACTTTATGACTAATCAGCACTTGTGAACATCTTCAATGTATTTTTTTTTTCTCATGTAAGCGAGACAATGTGATGAAAGAAAAGGCAAATCGTGTCTTAGAGAGCCTAAGCAGTTCCCTTTGTACAGTAAACTACCTCATCATGTTAAGTAACCCTGAATGGTTATAAATGTAGCCATTTAGTGATATGGCTCTCTCCAAAGTCCTCTTGATGTTTGGTAGCTTTCCAATGTCTTCCAATATCAAGTCAATGTAGTGTGCGACACATGGTATCCAATACAAATTAGGCCATTTTTTTTTTGCAACATCCTTCCTACATCATGTTATATAATAAATTAAAATGCATCATTCAAAAATTAAAATCAATAAAATTCTACTTATTCAAGTCCTAGAAGTAGTATTTATTATCTGTCATCTTATAGCTTGAGTGACTATTTGTGATAACTTGAACCACATTTTCTTCACCAACTTGGTCTACTCACTTGTCAAGTAGTTCAAACATCTTTTCTCCCATCTTAATCATTGAAGAAGCATTAATGGATTCCATGAACATGGTTGCCTTAGAACAATTCACTAAAAAGCTCACCGAAGTTCTTTCTTTCCTCTTTGTTCATCAATCCGACATAATGGAGCATCCATTCTTTTTCCATTCCATTTCATGATCCTTCATGGAATCTTTTGTAAGTTCCAACTATTTCTTAAGGTGAGTAACCCTTACTTCATAAATACTTGGTCCCTTCATCCCCACACCATATTGACCAATAGCCTCAATCATGGGTTGGAAACTTGGATACATGACCATATTAAATGGAATGGTAGCCTCATACATCCACCTTGCAATAAGAGAGAACGCTCTTTCCCTTGTTTCCTTTTTATAGGCGTCATTGATAGTAGTTTGAGTCATTTTCCCACTCCTATCTTGGACTACCTCTTCCACATTAGAGGTGAAAAAAATGATCCATCAACCCTTTCTCCCTTGATCTTTTCGCACTACCTCTACCCCTATTGCTTCCTCCACGTGAAATATTATAAGCAACTCTTCTACTTTCAACTTCTTCATCAATGTCTTCAAAATCTTCATAGACATCTTCATTTCTCATCTTCAATTGCTCCTTTTGATTCTTTTTCCCATTCATATAATCTTTCGTCTCTTGTCTAACATGAATAAGGCATTTCATACATTTTTTGGCATTTCTATGTCCACCAACAAGATGTTGTTTGTGTCTATAGATGCCTCCCTTGTTACCTTATTACAAAAGATACAAATAATTGTATTCAAATCTTGTTCATTAGGTAACTGGGCGTATTTCCATCCCAGGTCTTTTATTTCACTTCCACAAGTAGTTGTAGAGCCAACTTGAGTCTCATTTTCATTACCATTGGAATCCATTCTTCTTTCTTCCGACTTTGAAACAAATCAACTACAACACAATAATAATTGAAAAATACAAATTGAGACATTTATTATAAAATATTTTTAAAAGAAAATCAAATGAGTCATATGACTCATGTCATGGTCACATGACTTCATACTTGAGTCATTTTACTACTAAAATAAAATAGATGAGTCATGAGACTTATTACTCATTTCATAAGCTAATTCATGAACCAAAATCATCAATAAAGTGAAGAAAAAAAAGTTTTAAATGTAGAGAAAGGAAGCAAATACCAATGGAAATGAGAGATTTTTCCTTTTCTCCAAAATTTTCTTTCAATTTTCTTTGCTATTTTGGTTGATTTTCGGCCTCTTCTTCACTTCTATAGTGGTTGGGAGTGTTAGGGTTTGTTTGGCTTGAAACAAGGAAACAATGAGGGCTGGAACACCAAAATCACGATTACTTGGGTACTGCAGCCAAAACATCATTTTGGCCCTCTCTGGTACAAAATGACGTTGTTTTAGATGCTAAACCCATTTCTTTTTTAAAACCCGTGAACATCTCAAAACGGCGTCGTTTAGGACTACCAAAGTCCAAAATGACGTCGTTTTGGAAATGTTTTGTTTACTTGTTTTCAAACAACGCCATATTTGATAGTGACTTACAACTTATCCAAAACAAGGCTGTTTTGGATAAGTTGTAACTCCCAAATGACGTCGTTTTGGGATGGGCTTAAAAATAAATAAAAAGGGACAAAACGACCGCGATTTATGTCCTAGAGGCTAAACGACATCATTCAGGCCTGAGTTGCAGAAATTGTAAGAACCAATTTTGTTCGTCTGATCTACGAGGCATCTGCGACGTAATGTGAACCTGCAAAAAGGGTGATCCGCGCGCCTGGCCGCCTCCGACGATTAAGTCAAAGAATATGGAGAGGAAGAAGGAGGAGGTTAAGATAGTAGGAATTGCATACCTTCTTCTGTGGGGGATCTTCCCAATTTATAGGGTTCGGTTCCCAAATCTCTATTCTTATTTTAAGAATAATATCTGCTTTTCCTTATGAAGGATTATCCTTCCAAATAAAGGATTTAGAAATTAGGAAATTCAGGGATAAATATATACTATGTGTATTTTCCCATTTGTGGTGAGATGGCCGGCTGGGGGGACTCGGGATCCCACACGAGGTTTTAGGACTACCTTGTCTGGTGGGTTCCCGTGTGGTTTTAGTGTAATGGGCCGCCTGGGCCGCCTACGAGGGTTAAATGGGCTTCAGGCGGGCTACTAACCTATCGAGCAGTGGGTCTGGGCCTAAAAAGCTGGTATCTAATGCTCCCTTTTCCCAACTGAAGGTTGATACTTCTTCGGTCGGGAAAAATATGGTGCTTTTAGACCTTGAGTGGAGAAAGCTGAAGGGACTGGGAGAATTAATCCGTCCATTGAACACGTGTTTGGATATAAAGCACATGTGAACTGCACGTTTCCCAACACCCGCCGATCAAGAGGTCACTGAGAGGGAGCACAATGGAGCCCCTCTCACTGAAGAACTCAGAATTGTGCTCCAAACCTTTTCCTTACATAGCCTTTGGCCATACCCCGTTTGTTACTGTGAGGTCGTTAGGTGAATATTTTGTTTTGGCCGATATTTTGAAGGAAGTCAATCTCGTAGCCTTTCCCAACGGCCACCAAAGCCTCGAGCCGAGATCAAGGCCTTATTAGATTCGGGTCCCACTGATCAGTCACCTTAAGGAACAAGACGCTGCAGCTCGCCCTGAAGACAAAGAAAGCACAAGCCAGAGCCACGTCCGCCTTTATAAACGCTAGACTCGCCAGAGCCGGTTTAGCACTAAGGAAGTGCCAGACGGCTTAGAGCTATAAGTCTGGCACATGAAGTGCGACGCTTGGGCGATTTAGCGCCATCCGACTTTAACTGAAATGATCGGAGCCAGCTATGTCGGGCCTGATAGGTATTTAGCCATCCAGACTTTAATATGAGCGGCCGGGCATTAATCACGCCGTCGCGATAGGGCATTTAGCGCCATTCGACTTTAATACGAGCCGATCGGCACAACCATGCCACCGGATAGTAGCATTTAAGGCCATTCGCACTTTAATACGAAATGGGCCGGATATTAACCATGCCAGCCTGATAAAGTCATGGTTACTGCGGCCATCCAAGCTGGCGGACCTGCGTAGATGTTGTCTATACCGCTGATAGTGGCATTTAGCGCCATACTGACTTTAATAAGAGTTTACTGATATCAACCATGTCTACGAATGCATTTACCGCCATCTAGACTTTGGAATCACCACTAGATGTTACATATGCCGGGCTGACAGTCGGGCCCCGCGCCACCTGGACTTTGGAATTGATCGTTTATAAATTATCTAAGCCGTCGGCAGTCATTTTACTACACCACTGTGACTTTCCTTTAATTCGACTAGCTGGGACAGGATCTGCGCTTCGGGCCTGGACAAAGTCGGGCCTCGCGCCACCCAGACTTTGGAATTGACCAGCTATAAGTTATCTAGGCCGGGCCGCAGTCATTTTGATCGCACCATCCGGATTCTCTTGACCGACCAAATTAGATTTGATCTATGTCAGCCGCATGTGCTCGGGCTCGCGCCACCCTGACTTTGGAATTGACCAACTAGAAGTTATCTATGCTGGCTGTGTCATTTTATCAAGTGCCACCCTGATTTTTAATTTGACCACTTTAGACGTATTCATACTGGCCGCAAGTTAGAGAACTCACAATTCTGGACACTTATAGTTGTATCAGCTAGATGTGATCTATGCCGGGCCTGGATCGGGTCAGCCAGACCACCCGGACTTGGAATCAATTCAACCAGGAGGTTATCTATGCTAGGGGCCACAGTCATTTTGTCGCGCCACCCGACTTTAATTTTACTTAGCTTGGGGACGTTATCTATGCCGGGCCGGCAGTCGGGGATAACTGCGCTTACCCGACGATAATTGACCCAGCCTTAGACGTTATCTATAGCCGGGCCGAGTAGGTCGAGAACCGCGCCACCTGCACTTATAATTCGACAAGCTAGATGATCTATGCCATGACATGTGTCATTTTCTGCGCCATCCGGACTTTTATATAGACCGGTTATATGTAATCTATACCGGGCCGGACAGGTCATTTATTGCACCATCCGGACTATTTTTTTTTTATATATAGACCGGTTAGATATACCGGGTTGGACAAGTCATTTATTATGCCATCCAAACTTTTTTTTATATATTTTTTTATTTTTTATTTATTTATGTAGATTGGTTAGATGTAATCTATACTGAGCCGGACAGGTCTTTTATTGCGCAATCCGAACTTTTATAGTGGGTTATTGCAAAGATTGATAGAGGATATTTTAAAGGAAGCTTTATTGATAATAATTCTCTAGGTTTACGGATTCGATCCGGTCCTATAATTGGTCAACATGACTTTGCAACTCCTTGTTCCTTCTTCTTCATCTTCCTACCTTGACACCAATGGAGGAATTTATCTTCTGGTGGTTAGATCACAGGGTTGCATGACATTGTGACTAATTTCGACTTTAATAAGATGGAATGGGATCGACCGAGCCCAAATGATGAGGGCTAATGGATACTGGCTGAGCCAAGCTCTGCCAATCTTCTAGCGAGACTTTTTGTTTGATTTCCCATGCATCGCGCCAATCAGAAGAACCAATTTTGTTCGTCTGATCTACGGGGCATTTGCGACGCAATGTGAACCTGCAAAAAAGGAGATCCGGCAGTGGTGGGCCGGCCGACTCTCCGATGATTAAGTCAGCAATATGGAGAGGAAGAAGGAGAAGGTTGAGATAGTAGGAATTGTATACCTTCTTCTGTGGGGGATCTTCCCAATTTATAGGGTTCGGTTCCAAAATCTTCGTTCTTATTTTAGGAATAATATTTGTTTTTCCTTCCAAATAAAGGATTTAGAAATTAGGAAATTCAGGGATAAATATATACTTTGAGTATTTTCCCATATGTGGTGAGGTGGCCGATTGGGGGGACTCAGGATCCCACACGGGCTTTAGGGTTGCCCTGTTTGGTGGGTTCCCGTGTGGTTTTAGTGTAATGGGTCGCCTTGTGCTGCTTCATGAGGCGGGCCAAGCAATGAGTCTGTGCGGGCGATGGGCCTATTGAGTAGTGGGTTTGGGCCTAAAAAGTTGTGGTACCCACAACCATCAAACCTAATTCCTACAAACTCGACGCTGGCAAGAAAACCAAAAAAATAAGAAGAATAAGAAGAGGAAGAGGAAGAAGAAGGAAGAAGACAAATTTGCTCAAAGGCGCGCATGTGGAGAGCTTCGCGCCTCAGGTAAGGCATACGCCTTGGGCACCTTCATTGTGCCCGCGTGAAGGGGTGTCGCTCTGACTCAAGCGAGGCTCCATGACTTCGCCTCGAGTGCGCTTGCGCCTTGCGTTGCCCTACGCCTTGCTTGCGCCTGTGCCTGTGCCTAGGTGCGCCTTTCACAACTATGATATCAAGATTTTACGATTCCTTGGATAAAGTAAAAGATTAACTCATAAATTAGTTATTCTTTTGATAAAGTAACATTAAGAATGGTGCCACCCACAAACGAGGGTCCTAAGTAAAACCTAAAGAATGGAAGGAGAAGACAAAATAATGACCTTCCGCCTCCCCAGATTATATAGTTCAAGTTAATGTTTTCTTTATTTTTTCATATGGAGTTTGTTATTATGAAAATACTTTCATTGCATTACCGAAACTTCATATTTTTCATTTCATTTGCGCTTCTTAATTCATTCCTATAAACACATTATCAAATATAAAATCGTATGGAATATTAGTCAATGTTAGATTCTATCATTTTCAAAAAGGGTCATTAAACAAACTTTTTTTTTTTTCATTTCATTTGCTAAACTAGAAGTTTTCTTGATAGAGAAGATATATGAACAATTTTTTGTAATATTTACTTCATAAGCTGTCATTTGTCAGACAATAGTTTTTCTTTTCTTTTTTTTCTTTTTCTTTTTCTTTTCTTTTTTTTTGAAAAGGCCTTCATAAATGTACATCTGGAACTTTTCTAATTATGAAGAAAATTTCATATTTTACAGCTAATGTACCATATTACCTACCCATTCCTCAAGCCAAGAACAAAGAAAGCAATATGAAGATTTGAGGCTTACTAGCTGGGTATCATTGAGTTCCTTGTGAAGGTATGTCTCTTTAAAATTAATCTTGAATTCGCCATCTCTTGAGTTTTGACTTTTATAGTTGTATATTTTGACTTATGATTTATTTATGTATTAAACAAGTATAATATTTGGATTTTAGAATGTGAGATTTGATAAATTAAAATCCCAGATATTGAACAGAACCAAAGTAAGACATTGTGATCACAAAATCTACATATTTAAATGTAAGTTTTTTCTTCTAAATTTTCACATGAAGTTTCTTATGATGCACTCATAGAATAAAAACAATATTGAATTGTACATTTTTAAACTTAAACCTGAACCCTATGAAACTTGATCTCTAGTAATTTATAACATAATACTTACATAGTTTAATAAGAGATTTATAAACAAAATACAGATTTTTTTACAATTTAATGAATAAAGTTCGACAAGGTTATATATTTAATATAGATCCAAACTAAGATACATCAAAACCTAATTAAACATATATTCTGTATGTAAATTATATTTAATAGTTTTTCTAAAGAATTTATATCTTTCTACTATTTAATGGATAAAAGTTTCTATATTATTTTATATTTAAGAGAAACAAACTAAGATGCATCCATTATAAACCACAATTAAGATTTCTAAAGAATTTATATTTTAGTATTTAATGAATAAAATGTACCAAATATATTTCACATATGTTTAAATTAAGATGCATCCTCACTAAATAACAATTAATTTAAAGAATTTATACATTTCTTACTATTTAGAATAAAGTTTATATAGAATATATTTTACATAGTTCCAAACTAAGATGCATCCTATGATATAGTGCCAAGACATATCATAGAATTTCATTTAATGAATAAAGTCTCTATGAAATATACTACATAGTTCAAACCCAAAGATAAATATTCAATCTATGTAAATAATCAAAGTTTCATTGGGACTTATACCCTTCCATTTTCTTCCAATTAATGTCTAAGTGTTATTACAGGACACACAAGGTTCCAACCAGTGGATGTCCGAGTAAGAGAAGAAATACCAGAGTTTTTAGCACTATACCTTTTCTGGTCATTAATTACAATTATTACATTGGCACTTCAAACTAAGATATGCACCGCTATATACCACATAAAACAGGGAATCAATAGAATCCAAGAACCTTAACTATAAAGCAAGAATTATTTTTTAAAACTGAAACCAGTGGTTCTTCACTTTGTATTGCAGACTTAGATGCAATATCAACAGAAGTCCTTTCTTCCCCATGGTCCTTTCTAGGTTTCACCCATAGATACAATGCCATGTAATTAGAACCCAAAATCAAGCACTTCCTACCTGATAAACATTTATACACCCTTCTGCTATAAAACTTCAGAATTAATTATAGGTTTTCAACGTTTTCTTAAAAAAAAAAAATCTAACAACACAAACAAGTATTGCCTTCAACAACTATTTCAAAAGACTTATGAATTTATTTATGTTAACTTATAATTATAATCAATTAGTTGTATATACTGGCAATATTGTCTTTATAAAATTTATAGTTCAATATTATAGAATATTATTTCTTGATGAATTAAATCATTGAAGCACACCAGCAACCACCCACCTGATTCAACTCACTTCCCTTCCTATGCCCTTAAATATTGAAACATCTAACATGAGTTGCAGATAGGTACTTAAAAAAGTGTTCTTTTTTTCATCAGTACTAAATAAATCACTTGTTCTGCTGGGTTATAGTCCTCCGCATGAATATTAAAAGGAAAATGAAACACTTTCTTGATTTTTCTGTTGTTGACGTTTGACCTTTGAAGCTCCATTAGTTGATAGCCTCATAAAATGGTTTCTTCCAAGTTTCCAAAACACCAGCTCAGAATCTTCTCACTGTCATAGTGAAAATACAACGTGAAAAGTCCAACATTTCTTCTTCGTCGAGAGGTTCTTCTTCATAAACAGTTTTATAAAGTAGGCAATGAACTTTTGTTTGATGATCTACCATAAATAATTATTCCATTTGTCAACTTGTATTTCTTAACCATTTTTATTTAGCAATTCATATTATTTAATATATACAGGCTATTCACTTTATAATTCAAAAAATTTGGTGCAAGATGAGGTTCATTTGCTCATTTGCAGAACGTTTTCGATGAATCCTCGTGTTATGGGTCATGGTTGATATTAACTAGTTCATTGAACTCATCAAAGGTCAACGCAAGATTGTTTTGTTATATCGGATCAATCCAAAAAGAAGGCGCAATATCATCATTACCAATCCAAAGAAAATGATAACAATAATATTGGTCCAACCATGGTTTATTGAATTTCACATATTTAAATTCTCTTCCAGTCAGATGCAATCATCTTCTGAACCTGATCTGAAAGGTCTGATCTTTCTCCCAGCATAAGTGCTCATAGAAATGTTTTAAAAAGAACTGCACGCATACCCAATAAACTTCTAGGTTATTTATGTTTACATAATTGATAGTTCTATATTTTTGCAGATGATCCTGTAGAAAACCTGATGGCAGACAAATGCTATTATATTAGTAACTGAAACCGTGGTTCACTATCACTGAAGAAACACCAAGCTTACTCCATTTGTACAAAGTGCTAAACAAAGACCATCTCAAGGTGGCACCTAAAATAACATATTCCACTCCACAGTCAGTCCCACTGGCCAGCAGGTGCCAGATCTTGCTTAGGTTTCAGAGCCTCATACAATGAAACCCCACATAGTGTCATTTTCAAAGCTCTACTAGCTACTGTTAATCCATTGATTCTACAGTCGCTACAATGACCTGATCTGAATGTCTGAACTGCTTCATTGAGTTTTGATGTTATCTTTCTTTTGAGTGAATGCAGAGTTTGCTAGAGTATGCACAGATGAACCTTCATGTCATTCCTACCTTTGTCAGCCATTGTTATATTCTTAGTAATGACTCATTTAGTTTGCATTGATTAGTTTGTGTCACTACTTTATAGAGTCTCTAAAAAAGTGAACAACATAAATGACACAGAAGTCTTGGCTTGACAGAAGAAGTCACTTTTGAGGCTTTGAGTGAAAGTAATGTTTAAGTTCATGATATGATATTCGCTTTTCAGACAAAGGAAAACCACCTTCTGTTAAAGAACAAAACCAAACTTTAGAACATCACGCCAATTACAGTAAGAGTTCTTATCAAAATGGAAACACCACACAGGTTTCCATCTTGTTTAAAAACCAGAATAAATGTTAATGTCATTATTATCCACATTTTGTACACAAATGCTTTCCAATATCACAGAAATATACTTAATGAGATTTTCATTCATTGATATCACACAGATATTATTAATCTGTCGGCATCCCATTTCATGAATCACACTCACATCCATTTGTTTAAGTCTATATACTATATCTCTCTATTACATATTATCTCACCCATTATTCTGTTGAATCTGCATAGTCAAATTCCTAATGATTACTATATAAAGAAAGGTCTTTAGTTACAAGAATCGTCTCATTAGTTGGTCTAAAGTAGTAATTAAGCATCCACTGTAGCAAATACAATAACAGTTCATGTAACTTAAGTTTGAAAAACAAAGAAATAAGTCCAACGTCAGATGAACAACAATAATATTAAACCAGTGAAGAACTGAGGTTCATAAATCAACAACCTAATTGCAAATGAGGTATCCGAGATTGTCCAAACGCAAGCCTTAGTACTTGTAGCAATTTGATAGCTCTTTCTCTCTCTACACAAACCATGAAACTGTTTATCTATTCCTCCTTTTATCACATCACCTATTTCACTGTTATATTTATTATAAATATTCTTCTTTTCTTCCAGTAGAGTGGCTAAAGGTTATAATAGGTTTGATATATGAATATGTTCCTAAACTATCCTACATTCCAGTGAGTCAGGTAACCGCTGAATAACACACTGGAAAGAACCTCTATATCCACAGGCATGTTAACTCCATCCTATAATCTATCGCCACCCAGAATTCTGCATCATGACTCTTGATCAAGTATAGCCTTTAAAAAGCATCACAATATCCACCCAACCCAGCGCATCATAATACTCTAAGCTATTAATACAAAATAAAAAATGATTTTTGGTGGTGCAAACTCATCTATAGGTAAAATACTTAGAGTGAATTAAGGTCACCACAAATATAATTAGTTATCTAGTATGGATTGTGTTGAATGACTAAAATAGAGAGATGACGACATATCCGCTATTTTTTTAATCTAAACAAAAATCCTGATTCATCCAGAGTCTTTAATACACATACTCAAGTAAATAGAGACTTATTCTTATTTAAAGAAGAGTCTCTCTCCACATTTGATCCCACCAAACCATTTATTTAGAAACCCGCAAAAATGCAAATTCTTAAATTTTCTAAAAAATAAATAACTGCCTATCGTATGAGGAAGTTGGATTTTTCTAGATCTAGATGATCGAACCAGATCCACCGGTTGAATCACTTGAAAACTGTTATCATCACTGTTAATCTAGATGATAAATAAATGTCATATTTCATGTAATACAATAACGATATAGCGGCGTGTTTATATGGTGATATATAGGAACATGGTGACACATAGCTGCAGCTAACGCAAAATATATAGACATAAAGTCTATGTGTGACACATATTACACAACATGCATGGCACATTTGAAGGCTATGCGGAACTCATGCAAGAATGGTAATGGGCAAGAAGGAAGACGAAGGAAAAGCAGGAGGAAAGGTTAAGGAAGAGGAAGGAAAGAGAAAGGGAGTGAGAAAAGAGAAGAAAATGAGAAGAAAGAAAAGGAAGAGAGGAAAGGGAAGGAGTGTCGCACAAGAGCGTGAACCTGATGGAAAAGAACCCGAATCCACGCCAGCACAAGAGGTATAAGCCTCCTACTCCACAGAGTTTATCCAGGGGTTAAAGACGGCCTAACGGTTTCACCCCATTTTAGGGCAAATTTAAGATGTGTGTGGTTTGGTTGTTTTTATGTGATAGTTAAAGACCGATTTCATAGGGTTTTGGGACTGTCTAAGACCAAACATTGTGTTCCGAGACGGCAAAATCCCAAGCGCACGGCAACACACACCTCAGGACTGCCGCATCAACTTCGGGACGGCCATAACTTTCTCAACCGAACTCGATTCGCATGGTTCTTGATTCACTGAAGCTCATTGAGTTTAGTAATTTAATAAGATAAATTACCACAACCATAGCCTGAACATTTGGTCGGGTCATGATACGAGGAATGGTCCGTTATGCGAGCCGTAACTTCGCTGTAACGGTTGAAGTGTGAAATGCTTGGGCAGATACCGAGCAAAGAATTGTGTGTTGAAGGTTTTGTGTGGTATTAACACAAGCTGGACTTTATGAACTAAGTCCAGATTATTTCCAAGGCAAAGTCCGCCTGACGATGTCGAATGGCCAATGTGTGTTATTGCTATAACTGAATTAATATGTCAATGTGAAATTGTGATAAATTGAAATAATTATATGTATTAAATATAATTTATCCATGATACCTGACATGTAGTGTAATAGATATGTTGCATGACACGAGTGCACATGTAGGCATACTAAATATGAATCATATACAGATACACTGAGACATCACGACGAAGCCTGTGAGTGCATAGTTGTTAGGTCTATTAATCGTGTTTGTGTTCGACCATGGTAAATCGACACTATGTTGTGTTCGATGGCGGTCGATATGGGACTAAATCCAATGGAGTCCACAAAGTAATTTCACCGGTTAATAAAACATTTTACTGAGATTGTCCAATGTTTTTGAATAAACGCTATCTGAATCGTCTAATCGTTACAGAAACAATATCTGAGATTGTCCAATGTTTTTTGAATAAATGTTTATCGGGAGACTGCCCATTGTTTTTTAATAAAACAAATATCTGGGAGATTGTCCAGTGTTTGAAATAAAGCTGCAACAGACGATCCAACGTTTGAATAAAATACCATTCGAGATCCAATGTTTTTGAATAAAACGCCATCTGAGAATGTCTATCGCTTTTTAATAAAAACGCCATTGATTGTCCAACGCTTTTGAAATAAAACGGGTTACGGGAGACTATCCACTCAAGCTGGTCAAAAACATATGTCAGATAGGAGTGCGAAGGCCTCAGTTTCTCCATGAGAACCCTAAATATGTGGTCCATAAATTCATGCTAACAAATAGTACTGCAAGGAAATAAGTAGGCATCATTGGGGGTCCAATAAAAATGAATTGCTAAAAACAAAAGTTTTTGTTTTGGAAAGGGTTACAGGGACGCCTGACGATTTTCACATTTGGCATATGTGTGAGGGATAGAGTCGGAGACTTAGAATTTGAGTCATGAGGGCAGATATCAGATTTGATGAGCGATTATGTAGACATTCGTACTATTTAGCATAGGGTACTTGGAATGAAGCGATTGTATGTGTTTGACATTGCATGTTTTAGCGGGAGTAGCTCTGGTAGGAGATATATATCTACTAGGCTTTGCTTATCCTTTGAGACCACCTTCGTGTATTACCTAGAAGACACGCTCCTTCGAGGCCGTGAGGCGAAGAAGGTCGGTTATTTGAGAAGTATTTCTTTGTAAAATATATTAGAACAATCTAGTTTTAATATTTAATTTTTTTTTTTTTTTTTTTTTTTTTTGTTAAATAAGAATCTATGTAAAAGTGTAAAGGAGCTGTATACATCAAATCTCTTGTGTAAAATATTATAAGAATTTGTATATTTGTGTTTAATTACTCATTCCGCTGACGGTAGCTATCAATGAACTGATTTTGAGTGTCAAGAGTAGGTATTTGAGATACGTAACTGGTTTTGGGGCGTCACATTCTACCCGTTAGAAAATCCACCGCCTGTTCATTTAGCTTAGGTGACAGAGGCAAGGATCAAATGAAGCCACAGAGATATAGTTCCGGATACCACTTTTAGATTACCTTGGAAAATTTTCACCTTTATAACGTTCCGCCAATATATGAAGGGTGGTATACCGAGTTTCTTTCGTGCAAAAGAAGTCAAGATGAGAGATTCGGGTTATTTATCCCGAGGACGACGAGGATGTTGAATCCACCTTGGGCAAAGCCGCAAACGCCTTAATGAGTTAATCATTCACTTCCACTCAACCCAAGAAATTTTGGTAACATCGTTATTTTATTTTTTCTCATTCCGTCGTCAATTTTTAGAAGTTTCTTTCACAATGTCTACCGAGTATCACAATTCTTCTTCATCTGACTCCGAACAAACCTTTTCGTTGAGGGCCCATTTAAATGATGGGGCAAAATGTTATTTTTCTTAACTACAAAAGAATACCAACTTTGAAATTCCTTCACTACTTCAACAACCCACCCAGACCCAAACTGAGCATGCTGGGCTTCTTCAGAACAATTTTCAGAAAATTACATTTTAATGGTTTTTCCGATAACCTATATGATTACTTAAGTGCTAACAAAACTGCAAAGGAAATCTAGGATGGCTGTAAAATAAAAATAAAAATGACTGTTATTAAGGAAAATACGTAGTCGCCCACTACATGGTAAATAATCATCAAATGATTGATGAAAAATCTGTGGAGATGTAGTCACACAATCTCCAGAAGATTGCTTATGAGATCATCTCAAAAGGTATGTCTTTGGATGAAGAATTTCGTTAATCGACAAGACATACCCTCCTCGATGGAAGGATTTCAAAACACCTAGTACAAAACTAAGCAATTTTCTTGAAAGTTTCACCACCTGGTCTCCAGATAGAGGAAACCCAAACGGTATCAAAAGATGAAGTTTTGGCTGTGGGACAACAACAATGCGCAAGAAATGGAATCCACCTTGTTGTCCTAAACCCAATGGGAAATACTTGAAGAACCAAAACGAGCCGTGGAAACAATCGTAGCGGTATGTTCTCAACCATTGTCATCAACTCTTAAAGGAATAATACGTACACATTAGAATCGTAGAATAAGCCAGGCCATTTGACCTAGAATGCTGTGTGCAAGCGCTCTACTCCGCAGGCTAACCTGACCGAAAAGCAACCTATTGCTATGATTTTATAAATCAACCTTGTTGATTGATCCGGCAGGTGGTACTGCATCACGCCATGTTTGATAAGGATGTACTTTGACAGACCTATTTTGAGGCTGAGGACACTCACAAAAGGTTATGAAATGTATAAGGTGGAATTGAAGCTTACCTCTCGTAGCGAATGTCATCCTTATGATGTTCGTATACCCAAAGATGAGGAAAATTTTGGTTTCAAGCTACCTTCTTAATGCAAGGTTGGATTTACTCAAACCTTAAGTTGATTTGTATAAATTCTCATAAGAATAATGTATTGTGGGAAAGGGCATGTTGTCGAATGTCTAACTACGTCGATGTTAATAAAATTGTTCTTCTTCTTACATGTTTGGCAATAAGACTTCTGCCATATGTTAATAAATCGCCAAAATGATATCATGATTCCAAATTATCTTTTAAATGATTTTAAAATGTGAATATCAGAGCACAAAAATTACCAAACCCTCATAAATTAGTAGTTAGAGTAATTGAACCCCGATTTAATTCAGATGATTGTAATTAAAGGTATTCTAACTAGAAATGTGATAAATGCATGACATTTTCATTGATGACTGCTCACTACACTTTGTCTATCTTATGAGAATGTTTGAATTGTTTTTAATGAAGTTGAAAATCAATTTATTAGGAAGATTAAATGTCTTCCAAGTGATGAGGCACCGAATATGATTCTAGTTTTTTATAAGACCCATGGAATCATCCATGAGAACTACACCATTCTTCAAAATGAATGGTGTCGAAGAAAAATAGAACCTTTACTAAGTCCTCAGATCATTTTACTTAATCTAGTTGCTTCAGTTGCAGAAATTTGTTAACTATTTACTTATTAATATAGAATTCCTAAGCTAAAAATTCTTCTTATGAAGAGTATGGAAAAATAGAAACCAAATTTATCATACTTAAGAACTTGGGGATGTTTGATTATGCTAGAATCTCAACCTAGCTGATAGTAAACTAGCAAGTAGAGCAAGTGTGTGTTTTATTGATATTCTTTAACAAGAAGCTGAAGGGTTCTTGATTAACATATCAAGGGTATATTGACCAAATGATGTTAATATGTTGTAAATTTCTTTTAATTAACTAAATAATAGTGGGGCATGACTCTAGTAATGTTTCTTGTTAGAATAAGTGAACCCGAGGTAAGAAATAACTCAGGGAAGGTCAGTTTGAAATTACTGCTGATTTTGGACCCGATTTGAGGTTTATAGGCCAGAGAAGATTCCAACACTTTGCCTTATCTGAGATGCCAACTTGTGGCAAGAGGGGCAATAGAAGATGAAATGGAATCCCTGAGTTATATAGAACTTGGAATTTATGATGCTCGTGATAAAACAATAGGTTGTGGTGATTCTAAGAAGAGTTGAAACCTAATGGCATCATATAAAAAGTACAAGGCACGACTTATTGCTATGTTTAGACAAAAGAAAATAGACTTTTATATATTACCCATCATCGATCACATCCATTAGGGTGTTATTTTATGTTGTCATTCATGACCTAGTTGTGCATCAAATGGATGTTAAACGCCACGGTGAATTAGAATCAAATTTGAAAAGGGTGTTTGTCATTCAAAATTTTTCATAGATCTCTGATAACTAAAAACTAGACTTGAATCATCTCTTTCACTAAATCTAGCTACCATACACTTCATTTCGATCGAGAGAGTTTAAATTTCACATTTTCAAGGCAATCGTATAAACCTGTCGTAGTACATGACAAGAATAAAGTCACCTACTATGTACTCATAATGATACATGCCAGATGATTAGTGTAGAGGATGAGATGAATGACCTAGATTATACCAAGTGTCAAAATCAAGACAAAAGGAATTATTGAATGTAAACGAGAATAAAACAAATGCAATATTTTCAAAAGAAAAAGAAAATTCCAGCAGCATCGAAAGGTGTGCAGAGAGTCATTCAGATAGAGAGATTCTTCTAGATTTCACCGTTTTAATTTACCCATGTTTTCGATTTATAAAGAAGAAGTCGATCTGCATGAAGCGTGTGGACACCGATTTGGTGAGTTCCAACAACTCCAAGAGTAGATCTTTTTCTCATTGGAGTTCGTCGTAGAGCCATTTATGTGAGGATTTGTAAGGCCTCAAGGGCCGATTATTTCGCTCTCAAAGAATCGAGTGAGAAATTCTAATAGGCTGAAGCAAACTGAGGATTTTCATCACTACACAGATAGTTGTGTGTGATTTTCGTGTGATTGTTGTTAAGTGATTCAAAATTGTTGTAATTGTTAATTAGCCTATAGATGAGACCTTTTCTTGTAAGGTTGATGTGAATTTAATAACATGAATTGTGTGAATTAATCATGTTAATATATATTAGCATGAATATTTTCGATCGACATACGCATTCCATAAGACCTGTGGCATCATAGAATATTAGAGTGAGTGGTGACATTTAAAATGAACAAAAAATGAAAATATGTTTGTGAAAGGATTTCGACTAATATTTCCAGAGAATTTGCAAGAGATATCCAACAATTCACACTCCGAGGCCCATGAATTGCTTCTCGAGGTTATCCATTCGCCTGAGGGTAGTCCAATATATCGAATCTTGGTAGTAAGCCGAGAACAAAAGTTTTGCTTTGAAAATTGTGATTTTACTCTAATATTCGTCGAGACATGTGCTAGAGCTAGGACTCGAGACACAGATTGGGGCATGTAGACATTCAAGTAGATCATGTATTTACTTTAGTGTGATTGTTTGCCATGATTATGCACCCGGGAGTAACTATGTAGAAATTAACATCAGGGCTTTGTCACTCGTCGAGGGGATCACTATTTTAGGTACAATGAGATATAAGAGGACAATCGCCACTAGAGGCCGCGTTATTGTAAGAAAGTCGGTTGTTGCTTTGGGTATTCGCTTTGTATAACATGTACTTCAATTTTGATATATGTTTGGTAAAGAGTAATTTATTAACTCGAATTATTATATATAGTTGATGTATTTAGGTGAGTATTGATGCAAGCAAGCCTAAGTGGCCATTATTATTTCGCACGTGGACCTCAAGGCACATCGTTGTTAGACAGGTTTGCACTGGGTACCGTATACGAAGACTCGCCTGACGAGCGTTCGTTACCCGACATCCACGAAAGTATTCCATGGTCGACGGGGCCGTCAACTGACCTCTGCTCAGAAGGCAAGAGCACCTGGTATCGTAGCCTAGGTTTATAAATACCTGGGAGCTTAGTGTCATCGTTGTGCATGCAATTGTCAAGAGACTTGCATAACATCACGATCTCAGTCCTAACATTGTTGTGTGGACAGATTTGCAGGTATATGAATTTTAGATTAAAGCTTGGTGAATAATGAAGACGAGGAAAAAAAAATATTGAACATTAGGTTTAGTGTGAAATGTTGTTCGAGGAATTTGGGCAAATAGTGCATGTAATTTAAAACGTTTAGGTTTTTTTCGAGGTTGTACAAGATGTAAAAACATGAAAAAAATTGAAATAAATATTTAGGTTCTACTCGGAAATGAAAACATTTTTTGCGGGTTTTCCAAGAGATCAAATGAAGAAAAAAAAGTAATAAATAAAATAAAATCAAATCAAATAAATTTTTTATAAAATAAAATAAATAAATGAAATTTTTTTTTATTTTTATTTTTGTTGCTTATGATTTAATATATTGGATTATTATTTTCGAGATAATATGAATGGACATGGTATGAAATATTTTTCGGTATGTGAATAGTGTCTCGAGGTCGTTTACGCCTCAGACAACGTAAGAATTTAACTGTCATCATTGACATGTAGATGGCTAGTCGCAGAGACGTGAGAGGTCATCCACACGCACCGCCATACCAGCGTTTCACACCACAGTTTTGCCAAGGCCTAGTAATACCGCACACCGCCGCTACGCACGTGATAGTGTGCAACAGTAGCCGTGAGGTTCGAGAACTCCGTATAAGGCACATAATCCGACATTCACGTGGGAGGAGATCCGATGGTGGCGTACTCAGCTCACGCACAGGCGGGAAGAGGCTGGCAGACACTCCCGACACGGTCAGATTATACTAGTCATGCCCACAGAGGGTGAGGCCCAAGTTTGAACTGGCAAAGACCTCTAGATCTAGAGGCAATGACTGGGGCGTAGTTCCATGGATTCTTTCATGGAAAATATTTTTCTGACACCGTCATTACGGTTGCTTGTATTCCTGGGAGCCGTTAGGACTATGACCAGATATTGAGTATGTGGTTGATTCAACGAAGCATAAATTGTTAACGATGACTACGCCGGCACCACATGGCCAAGGTCAAGAGATCGAGAATGGCTGTAGCTAACTGGTCCGTAGATGAGAGGACTTCTCCCTATAGGACACGGACTCATGGTTTGACTCGACCACAGAGAGAGAGATCGAGGATGTCGTAGCACCCTGATGTGTTAGTAGTGAGGAAGGAGAGTCTGCCTTCCAAGCCGGTTGGGCGCAGGGCTTCGTAGTCCACGTGGTCTCAAGGTCGCGCTACGCCGTGGACATATTGGGAAAGGCGGCCAGTCGGGCAAATGGTGTGCTACTATTTCTAATAAACAACATAACGAGGATCGCCAAAGACAGGATCCCAGAGCCAATAACGCAGTCAAACACTAGAGACGAGAGGACACAGATATTCCTCCACAAACTTACGCCGTAGGAGTTAGTTTCGTAGCCTTGGGAGCCGCACGGCACTCATACACGTGGCAGAGGCTGTGTTAAAGTGTAGGTAGAAGTTCTACAAAAGTGGGGGTAATGAGACTGTGTGTGTGTTCACGCCATCACACCACCGCTCAGGCCGCTGACATAGCCAGCGAGGCTGTGGTATCGCTGCGCCCGCCTATGGGGCAGTGTTATTTGATTCGATGCACAGATCATTCACGTTATCACAGATCAAATATAGAATCAAAGGTTGAGGCCTCGAGGAACCTCAGTGAGTTCTCCCCAAAGGATTAGGCGAGGATAGGTTGATATCGTGGTCGCGAGTTAGAGATCTCGGGGACTTTACTCACAAAGGACTCGAGGGTCATGGACATGTCGAGTCTTCGACATCATCCCTGGGATGGATCGGGCTGACGCCATGTGGTCATTATCATCGTGAGCGAGGCGGTTACCGCCAGACAGAAGATGGTACTGTGTTGTGTTTCATGTAGACAAGCATGATATTTGCCCCATAGATTGTAATGAGTCTCTAATGTCATGACGCGATGGTTATTAGAAGGTAGCCTTACTCCTAGAGAACCAGGCAGACTGCATCATCTACCTCGAGTAAATAAGTAGCATGAGGATGAAAAGCCCAGATGAGCTACCCGGATCATCCCATAGAGGGTGGTGTAGACTCAGACGAAGTTACACTGGTATCGCCCATCTCATGACCCACATTGTATTTGGCACCGCTGAGTCATAGAACTCCGTAGCCCACCATAGAGCCATCGACAAGGGGTTCATTAGACCAGCACTCACTCACGGGGCCTTCATCCGCTGCTTGTGAAGAAGAAGGACAAGATCCTTCGACCGTAATGACTACATATAATTGGAATGTGGTTGCTACCAAGAATCTGCACTTTGTGATTGACAATTTTGTTTGATCAGTTGAGAGGAGCAGACCACTCCCAAGATAAGACTTTCAGATACACACATCACCGAGGGTTGTGGAGACAAATCCCAAGACACAAGGACGCAAAGAGCGGTAATTGAGTTTGCAAAGGATGCTCCTTTGGATTGATGAATGCCAAGAATCATGGACCGCGCATGGTGGGTACTCCAACCCCATCTATCATTTTGTCGTATTCTTCATGGATGACATTTCGATCACATCTGCATGAGCGTATACGTTATCACTGAGGATTGTTTTAATCGCCGGTATCACCATCGTACGCCAGTTCGCAAGGCGCGAAGTTTTGGCTTATCGAGGAGATTTTGGGACACGGGTGTCAACATCGTCGGACCCGCAGAAGGTCGAGGCCGTGATGAGTCGGGGGAGAGGTCGTACGCCTCAAGATACATGTTTCTTCGATCACAGTACTACGGATTCATCGAGATTTATCCGCCATGCATCTATGACGAGATTACCGAATTCCGGGCGGGAGGTCAAGTTTAATCGGGATGGATCGATGCGAGGAGGTGTGTATTCCAGAGTTAGAGGAGGCTTACTTCGGCCCTGATAGTCCCCGAACAAGGGACAGGCAAAGGTATCAGGATGCTCGAAGGTCTGACCGAATGTGTTTCTTTGATGCATCCGGAGGGTGAAGCAATGGTTCACAAATAAGAATCATCATGACATTCCCACATGACAGCTGGAGTTCAGGGTCGAGTCTTTCGCCTTGGAAGATTTGGCGCTACTACTATATGGCGAAAATTGAGGTGTACCGCATCACAAAGTCCATGATTTCACGCGCAGAATCCTTCGGCAACGAATAATAGAGCCATACGCAACGGTGAAACAATGAAGGCCAATGGAAGTCAATGAGCATTAGCTAAGATAGCTTCCGTGAGTGGCGATGCTCGAGACTACGCTAAGGCGCACGAGCAAAGTTCGGGTGGTACGTCAAGTTTAGTGAAGACACCGCTCTTTGAGCTGCAGGACGAGTCCTGCAAGGATAGACGTCCAAGGGGGACCGGACATGCCGTGTACAAGTGACAAGGGTCGACCGTCCACGCAGTAGTCTTCGCACGGAGGACCAGGGTTCCCCCATTGACCGACTGGAGGAGATTCTCAGGAGTTTCATCGTCGATTATAAACATCCAGTAAAAATGGCACGCCCAGATTGCCGCCGCATCATTGGAGCCGGATGAATTTTTGAATGATGTCTCGCCATGTCGTAAACAGCAGTTGAGCACCGGCCGCCAGGTTACTTCAGTATCGAGGGCTGAGGGAAGTGGAGCACACGCTGACGATGGATTTTGGTAGACCACTGCCAAGTGGAGACCCCAAGACATGATGCAAGATAAGAGAGGTGGATCCGGGCCAGTTCAAGACGTGTAGATAGACCTTCACACTGAGAGATTCCCACAGAGTATTCGAGAGGTGGGTCCGCTACATTTAGTACCAGTCCATAGTGTCGATAGAGACCCGAGGTTTACGCACACCCTTGGAAGAGTTTAAAAGGCTAAGGGCACTAACACCATGAGTAATACCTTTTCCATCCATAGACGATGGTCATAGAGGTGACCATATGTGGTGCAGAGTGTATGCCGCAAGCATGGGCCCCGGATCATAAGGGTGACGGGCATTTTCCTTGCTGAATTCGCTTTACAAAAAGACGCGAGCAGCACAGATGGCAATCATAAGGCGAGGCATTATATGGGAGGCCATGGCATCACTTCGTGGCATGTTGATCGAGGGAGAGAGCTCCATCAATGTCCCGACCGATTAGAGACAATTTTCTCTAAGAAGGTGAGTTGATACAAATGTTTTCTTCTCACGCGCCGCAGCCAGAAGCAAAGGTGATAAAGAGATGAGTGCGGTCGTTCCAAGCACGGAAGCTATCGCCAAGGTTTATCAGCCCTTCAGACACGAGGGTAGCAATAGCTGCACCGTTGGCTTTACCCCAAAGATGTCAAGTGTCCACGAGGTTTTTACGCCTTCCATGGTCCTGCAACACCTAGATCTAGCTCATGTAGTGGATCGGGAGAGATCGAGGCTACACATGGACTTCGAGGAGGTGGACCGCAGCATTGTGATACGTGATAGCGTTTTGTGACAAGATCATGGAGATAGTGAGGGTGTTATGGCACCTGGTAGAGTGGAGAGGAGTCAACGCGGAAATGGTGACACGCATGCGCCACCTGTTTTCAGGATGAAGGTACGTGGTTTAGTTGCTTAATACTTGAGATTTGTTGTGATTGTCCAAAATTTTAGGACGAAATTCCTTTTAAGGAGGGGAGAATGTAAAACCCGAGAAAATTCGAATTTTCTGAAAAGGAAAATGGTCATTTTGGTAAAAATCTGAAAATTTCTAAATCTCAGATGACGAAACGGATTTCACCGTTGGAATCATCTCGCGAAATCTAGCTACCACGTTGAATTTCACACTCGAGACAAATAAACTTTACGCCGAGGCACCGTGCCTTAAAACTGCTTTTCAGGAAAGACATGTGATGTGACAAAAGTCACCTACTACATGTACTCATGTGACACAGAGCTGCATTATTGTTAGATCGTATGAATGGCCTAGATTGTGCCAAGTGTCTAAAATCAAGACAAAAGGCACATGGATGGAGTTATTGGAAATGTAAATGAGAATAAGAAAAAATGCAATAGTTTTCTTCTCAAAAGGAAAAGAAAAAATGAGCAGTGGCTGGAAAAAGGTGCAGAAAGTTGGGTTTTTGTAGTTTTAGAGAGAGAGAGTTCTTCGGGCCTAGATTTCCGGGCCATTCGGACCGCCGGTTCTCGATGAAAGAAGAAAGAAGCCGATCTACGCCGAGAGGGCTACGTCATGGGATCGGGACGGTGGAGTTCCAACAATCAAGAGGTAGGAATCTTTCCTACTTGGTTGGGCTAAGATCCATTTTATGGATAGGATTTGCCGAGGCCTGGCGGCCATGATATTCCGCCTCAAAGCTTTGAATCGAGTGGAGAAATCTCTAATTGTGTGGCCGTGAACAATGCCAACCCGAGGGTTTCACTGTTCATGTGAATAGTTGTGTGATTTTTTGGTGTGATTTTTGGGTTGTTAAGTGATTCCAAATGAATTGCTTGTAATTGTTAATTAGCCCATGTGAGCTAATTTTGGTGTTATTGATGTGAATTTAATAACATGAATTGTGTGAATTAATTATGTTAATATATACATGTTTTATATATTAGCATAAATATTTTGGGATTGGCATAATGCATTCCATATGCACTGGGGCATCCTAGAATATTAGGAGTGAGTGCATGACACGAAAATGAACAAAAACGAAAAATGTTTGTGAAAGGAATTTCGACGGAAGATTTTCCGGATAATCAGAATGAGATTGTCCAACAATTCACGCTGGAGGCCCATGAATTTTTTTCGAGGGTTATCCAACATTCAATTCCTCGCAGGTAGTCCAATATATTTACCTAATCTCTAAGAGTAAGTTTTCGAGAACAAAATCTTTGTTTTGAAAATTGTGATTTTACTCAGATTTGGCTTAAGCATGTGTGAGGAGCCTGGCTAGACTCTAGATACGGATCAGCATGTAGACATTTGGCAGATCATGTATTTACTTTAGTGTGATTGTTTGCCATGACATGTGCACTAACATGGGGAGTAACCCATGTAGGAAATTTTCACTACTGGGCTTTGGTCACCCTGTCGAGGGATCACTATTTCTGGTACAGGGAGTGTACAGGAGGACAACGCTCACTAGAGGTCACATAAGAAAGTCGGGTCAGAAGCTTGGGTATTCGTTTGTATAACATTTATTAAAACTCTAAATTTGATATATTTGGTAAAGAGTAATTTATTAACTCTTGAACTATTGTATATAGTTCATGTATTTTAGAGTATTGATGCAGGCGCAAAGGCCATTATTTCCACTTCCGCATGTGGACCCTATGTGGTCATGTTGTTCACGGACAAGCCAGACTGGGGGCAGAGCTCCCTTACAAAGAGACTCGCCTCGATTTTCGTGAGTGGTGCCTAAGTTACCCACATCCACGAGTATTCCGCGGGTTGATGGATTGTCAACAGACCCCCGGGTTTTGGGGCGTCACAAGAGATCTATATGGATCAACTTGAAGGCTTTGTAATTCATGGGCAAGAGAACAAAGCGTGTAAATTAGATAAATATCTTTATGATTTCAAACAAGCACCCAAAAAATGGCATGAAAATTTTGATAATCTTATTATCTCAAATGGCTTTAAAGTGAATGAAAGTGCCAATTGCATTTACTACAAATCTGAAAATAACATTTTCCCTATCATATGTCTTTATGTGGATGACTTGCTTATTTTTGTCTTAAATATTCATGCTATGAATAATGTAAAATCTATTTTGTATGCTAACTTTGATATGAAGGACCTTGGGGAAGCAAAAGTAATCCTTGGTATTAAAATTACTAGATCTGAAAAGGGAATTTATTTGGATCAATCTCACTACATCGAGAAGTTTTTAAAGAAATATAATTACTTTAATTGCAAACCGGCATGTACTCCCTTTGATCCTAGTGTAAAGTTGTTCAAGAACATTGGTGATTATGTTAGGTAATCTGGGTATGTGATCATCATTGATAGCTTACGGCATGCTACTAATTGCACTAGGCCCGACATAGCTTATGTTGTGGGATTACTATATAGATTTATCAATAGACCTATTAATGAGCATTGGCATGCTATTGAGAAAGTCATGAGGTATCTGCAAAGAACCATGAACCTTGGATTACATTATCAGAAGTTTCTCGTTGTTCTAGAAGGATACAACGATGCTGATTGGAATACCCTTTCAAATGACTCCAAAGCAACTAGGGGTTATATATTTAGAATAGCCGGTAGAGCCATTTCATGGAAGTCTAAGAAACAAACTATTTTGGCTCAATCTACAATGGAGTTTATGATTATTGCATTAGCTTCGGCTTGCGAGGAAGCAAGTTGGCTAAGAAACTTACTATCAGATACACACTTATGGGAAAGACCGATTCCAACCATCTTGATCCGTTGCAATAGTACCGCAGTTTATCGTAAAGTTCAAAACTTATATTATACGAAAGACGACAACACGTCAAAGCATAGTACCATTAGAGAATTTCTTTCTACTGGAGCTATGAGAGTGGATCATGTACGTTCTGACAATAACCTAGTTGATCCTTTGACGAAAGAATTAACCAAAGAAAAGGGTTACAAAACCTAGAGAGGCATGGAACTAAAGCCCTTAGAACTATGAGCCACTTATGATGGGAACCCAACCTAAAGACTAGAGATCCCAAGAATTAGGTTGAATGGGTAATAACAAGTTATAAGTGGTGTAGAGATAATCATGCTATTAAAAAAAAAAAAAAAAAGTCTCATCCAACCATATCTATGGAAAGGCATGATATCCCGAAGTAATGATTGAAGGATGAGTTTATAACCCTTCATGAGATTTATCTCTATGTGGAGTGGAGTATCGAGCTACATGAGTACTCTTGATGGACTCACCTAAGTGAATGTGGAAGTGAGGCCACTTCATATGAAATCTTAGGGAAAATTTTCTAAAGCATTCACTATACTAGGATATACGTGCATGGTCGTAAAGCACGAGCTTTCGAATTACACTCTAGTAGGATTGTGTGTGGGATGTTGTAAAACCTAGGAAATTTTGAACTTTTGCAAAAAATGGGCAAAAAATAGTAAATTCCTTTACAATACAAGGATGACGAAACAGACCTCACCATTGGATTTGTCTCGCGAAATCTATTTACCAAGATGAATTTCATTGAATTCTGAGATGGTCGGATTTTTCACGATTTTTGGGTCAAAAAGGAACCCAAATGAGTAGGTGATACATGACATGATGCATGCATGCCATGTGGGTGACACATGGCATGGTGCATGCATTCCATGTGTGTGACACATGGCATGATCATGCATGCATGTCATGTGGATGTGTCCAGCCTATAAAAAGGGGATGAGTGAAGGAAAAGAAATGGAGAAAGAGAAGAAAATGAGAGAGAAAGAGGGAGATGAAGGAAGATCAAGTAACTTCTTCCTCTGATTTTCGGCATTCCGACGGTCAGAGTTTGTTAGGTCAAGAGTTAAAGTTCGTCTACTCAATGAGAGCTACGCTCCAAGTGGTAGGGATTCTTCCTACTTTGGTTTATTTCCACCCTAAGGAGATTAGTTTTTGGCACTGATTTTGGGATTGAAATTCTGGATTGAGGTTCAGGACTGTCCCTTGGCTGTGTGGGGCCATATGTGTGGCCTGAATATGACATGTTTATAGCCTGGTTTTGGCTTGGTTTTGGACAGTCTTGGGGCTAGATCTAGGGTTGTTCTATGCCTAGGTGGTGGCATGTTTGTGTGGCCTGTTATAGCTGTATGTGTGGATTGCTTTGTGGGCATCTCTTATGCCATAATTGGTCGTGAGAACCAAGTTGTCTTTACTTTCTTTTGATTGACTTGCTTGGTGACAATTGTTGATTGAATGTTAATATATGAACTATAATATATTGACATTAAGATGAACTGTTTGGAAATTATATGCCTTTGATATAATTTTCCATGATACATGATAAATTGTCCATATGGCATGCATTACATATGTGATAGGAAATTGACTTGCAATGGCATAAATGTATTGTATATGTAATCGGGCGGGTCGATCTACGGGTGGTGCATAAGGCTAATACACACCATCCCGTGTTTAAGGAGGGCTCATATGTTGAACAAAGTTCAGCGGTGTTTCATTGATCACGAATTATGAAATGGTGCCATCACACATCATCCTTGGTGGTTGATGAGTAGGCTCAATACGTTGAACGAAGTTCAGCGGAGTTCCACCGTCAATGGTGCATGAAAACTGTGGCTCTGCAAGAGGCAGGATGTATACCCTTGTGTGAAAGACTCCTGTGATTTTGGTCAGATACATGTAGCCCAATGATGAAAGCCCTCCTTGAAAGTGTAGAAGGCTCAAGGGCTCTGTGAGACCCCTAAAATTTGCATACCCACAAAAGACACATGTTTTGTTTAATAAAATGATCCTCGTTCAAACATCCAAAGAAGTTTTGATTTCTAAAAACTTGATTTTGTTTCAAAGTGATCATTGGATGAAATTCATCAAAGATGGATGTTATCACACATTTTCTATGCATTGTGTGATGGGAGTCTATGATGACTCGGGTTTTTCATGCCTTAAGTGAGTTTCATCTCATTTCATGGCATGGCATGTAGTATTCCATTATAATGGCATCATTCTATTGGAATGTTGATATATATATATATATATGTGAATGTGTCCAAGTGAACATTAGATGTGCATTTAGGGGGTAATAGCCTTTATAGGAGTCTCTTTACTGGGCGTGGCTCACCCTTTATGGGAAAACATTTCAAGTGCAAGGTATGGCACCGTGAACGACTCCTCATTCGTGGCCGAGAGGTCAAGAAAAGCCACCGATGCCGGTATAGTTCTTTTGTAAAACTTTAGAAAGAACTAGTCAGGCATATGCCTATGTATGTATGTTAGAGTTTGATTAAACTCATAGTAATATGTTTTGAAAATAACATAAAAAGTTTATTGAATGTGGCTAAACAGATCCCTATGAAATAGGATCGATGAAGGTGGTATCAAGACACGATATCCACAGTAATTAATTTGCCGTCACAGCATGGTGTCAAGGCGTAGGTATGTAATTACCTAGGACTCGATGAATGGATCCCAATTAATGGGATTAGACAGTGTGGCTACTAAGATACACGCTATCCAAGGGTATTTCTGCTGAAAGTCAGTCAACAAACCTCGGGTTTTCGGGTGTCACAGATGTCATAGAGATGTAGTTCAAAACTATGAGTTACTCTAGTATAATCTAAAGCATCTTTACTATGTAATGGTTCAAGTTGGAAAACACCTTTACTTATGATCTTAGATTATATCGCTTGAAGACTAAAACCGCTTTTAAAAATTGCATGGGGACTATTGAATATTTGAATTTAAAATGGATGACATCAATTATCTTCCGCTATCTTTTTAATTAATTTTTTTAAAAAAACTCGACAAGATACCTTTTATTATTATTATTTTTACCAAGTAAATAGGAGACTTATTCTATTTCATGAAATAGTCTCTCCAAGTTTCGACTTCCCCACTAAACCCATGGTTTTCTACCCGTTAGAAAATCTATCCATTTTTTGTTTAGCCTATAAAAAAAAACAGAGGCATTGATTCTCATGTGAAAATACAAAGACAAAGAAACTTGGTACCACTTTCAGATCACCCTAGAAAATTTTCTTCCAATATATGAAAGGTGTGGGTATACTGAGCCTCTTATGTGCAAAAGAAGCTCAAGACATAGAAGATTTTGAGTTGTTTTATCCTCGAGACGACGGGGTTGTTGAACTGCTTGCACAACCTTGGGCAAAGCCGCAAAACATCTTAAAGAAAGTGACTTAGTTTGCAACTCAACCCAAGAAATTTTGGTAACATCAAAATTTTTTTTTTTCTAGTTCTACTCCAATAGATTGTGTATTCATAACAAAGAACCATATTTAATCCTAGTAGCTAATTATGACAAGTCGTGACATTTTTATTCATGCTCGATATATATATATGTGTGTGTGTGTGTGTGGATATGGATATTTTTTAAATTTTTTCATACTTAGGGTTATTATAAATATCCTTCTATATATTCATAATTGGTGATAGTGAAAATTTTAAGACGCCTTATGGATGTAAGCAATCACATAAAATCTATGTTCAGGATTCTTCTATTTTGTGTTTTCTTGTTCTTTTCATTATTTACTATCAGTTACACCACAATACAAGTTTTATAATGAACTAACTGTATATTCTCAAGTTTCAAAACTTTTCTTAGTTGCTCTTATAATATTCTTAGATGCTAAGTATAATAAGTGTATATATATATATAGATGTCCACCCTGGTCAATCCCATCCACAGGGACACATTTCTTTTTTTTTTTCTTGAAAACATACAACTTCCCATATTATTATACAAGAGTTTGATATACAACTCTTTTACAACCCAAAATATATCAAAACATACTGTCCCAATATATTTTACAAACATAGTGTTCAAGGCCACAACCCAGCCCTCTTCACACTCATGGCCTCGAAAGAGCATTGTCCTCTTATGTACCAGTTAGCATCCAATGACGAAAGGCCCACCAGATATATCTCCTACAAGGGCTACTCCCAACTAAGTGCATGCAAGGCCGCTATACAATCACACACCCGAATGCCTACATGTCATGAATAAGATGTGACCAATCATGACCCAATCTCGAGTCATCACTGATTCCCTCACACATGCATATGCCAAGTGTGAAAAACCATCATGGGCGGATGTCCATGACCCCTTTTTCAAAAAAACAAAATCTTTTTGTTTTATATTTTTTTTTTTTATCATTACTCTCAAATATATGTGGATGGGCCTCCGATCAAGACTTTGGTCACCGAGAAGTATTATGGAATAACTTCCCATATGTACTTTGGTCGGCCGAGAAGTAATCGTGGACAATTCAAAACTACTTTTCTACTTAAGTAGGATAGTTCCGATAAATATATATATATATATATATATTGGACAGTCTTCAAGAATCATTTGCATTCTTGATGTACCATCGAACCCCAAACACAAGGTCGATCATTTCCATGCACTCACACCCATGTCATGTGATGCCTCGTGCATAAATGCAATGCAAGTGTCATTGTATATCATTTCATGCTACATATACGCTACATGTCACATGCAACATATAAATCACACATTACATGTCAAGTGGCATGGATAAATTATGTCTAATGCATATAATTATTTTTATTTTTATCCCACATATATCAGATAATTTCACACATTAAGATATTATTCACCCCAGCGTAATAACACATTAGCCATTCCCACCATAACCGGCTAGCTCTTTAGCCTCGAAAATCTAGACTTAGTCCGTAAATTTAGCTGTAAATATCACAAAAAATTCACACGCACTTCCTCGCCAGGCCATACGCAACCCCAAGCATTTCAGATACAATCCGATTCCGAAAATAGAAGATCCAAAAACCAAAAAGGACCGTTCCTCAACTATCCGTGATCCAGCCCACTGCTCAGCCCATGTTTTGGCTGAGCACTTAATATTATTAAATTCTAGACTCAAGGAGCTTTTCGTAGAGTCCAAGAACGAGTAAATCGGAGTTCGGAAAGGAAAGTTATGGCCGTATGAAGTTGGTGCTGCTGATTCACATGGGTGGTGCGGAAATTCGGGCACACCCCCATTTTCCATTATGCCCATATTTGCTCAGTTCCGAGAGGCCGTGCTTGGCCTCGATGGTCCCGAGAACTCATATACTCGGTCCATGACCGTCCCATAAGAAAAAACAAGCTGCATAATGAAATAATTCGCCCCGAGGTGGGGCGAAATTGTTAGGCCCCTACACAGCCCCTAGGCATGAAATGAACCAGGGTAAGAGGAAACCTACCTCTTGTAGCGCAGTTCCGGGTTCTTCCCGTTCGGGTCTGCTCACTGCACGACACCCTTCCTTTTTCTTTTTCCTTTCCCTATCTTCCTTTTCTTTCTTCCTCATTTTTCTTTTCTTTTCTTCTTCCTTTCTGTTTTTCTTTTCCCCCCGTTTCTGTTTTTCTTTTTCTCTCCTATTCTGGTTTCCTCTCATCTCTCCTCCCCACGCACACCTTCCCTTCCCCCTTTGCTTTTCTTTTTCCCTCTTTCTCTATTTCCCCCACTGAACTCCTTTTTGCTTCCCACTTAAATTGATGTTACTTTGTTTGGTGGTGTGACACATAGCTTCCATGTGTCACCCACACTCCATTCATGCCTAACAGAGGTGATATGTCACACATGCATTATGCCCAAGTGGCACATGCCACACCTGGTTCTTCATGATGCCACTGATTACGCCACCTGCCGTCATGTCATGGGTCTATTTCTACTAAGCACCCGAAATTCCAACCTTCGCGAATCCAACGCAATCTAGCTGTGTAATCCAGATTTCGCAAGACGACCCAACAATGAAGTCGCTCATTATCCGAGATCTTAGAAAACTTCTAAATTTTTCAACTCCGTATCGTAGAATCGCAAGTTCACCGTGTTTGCCTCATTTTTTTGGAAAAGCTCAAATTTACCCGAGTTTTACATTCTTTCCCCTTTAAAAGAATTTCGTCTTGAAATTCACATTCACATATACATATAATCACATGCATATGCTGCAGTTATTCATTTTTGTTTTTCAAATGAATAAACAACGTACCTTCATCCTCAAATAAGGAAGGATAAGTGGCATGCGATCTGGTCCCAAGGGCTCCATGTTGCCTCCTTCCATGGTGTCACACAACACCTTTACTAAATTTCAAAGCTCCTATCGCCGCAAAACCTGATCCCGACTATCCATAATACATACTGGTCCCTCTTCGAAGGTCCCATATGTATCAACTGTCAGCTCGCCCCAATCCACTACATGAGTTGAATCTGGAGTGTACTTCCAAAGCATGGAGACATGGAACACCTCATGGACACTTGACAAATTAGGTGGTAACGCCAACCGATATGCAACTGTGCCTACCCTCTCAAATATCTCGAAGGATCCAATAAATCTCGATGACAACTTACCCCCGCTCACAATCCGACTACTCCCTCTTAGCATCACCTTCGTGGAAGACATAGTCACCTCGCCTCAAACTTTGGGGGTCGATGTCGCCGTCCGCGTAATCCTTCTACAAAGCCTTTGAGTCGTGAGAAGACGCCTCCGTGATCAAGTCCACCTTCGCCGAGGTGCGTCTCCCGATCTGTTTCAACCCGTGGTAGTGGCTCTCCTACCTTCGTCCAATAAATCAGAGATCGGCCACTGCCTCCCCATAGCGCCTCATAGCGCGCCATCCGTATACTCACAGGATAACCGTTGTTGTAAAGAATCTCGCCAATGGAAATGCCCTTCTCCCAAATTTACCCAGATCCAGCACGATACCCACAGCATGTCCTCTAACACCCGTGATGGTCCTCTCGATCGACCATCCGTCTGGTGGATGAAACGTGAGCACTCATTATCAACTGCTGCACTCCAGCGACCCTCTAGAAGCTCTCTTCCAAAGTGGATCCTCGCAAACCTGGGATCTCTATCCGATACAATAGAGACTGGCACTCCATGTAGTCGGACCATCTCTTGTATATATAGCCTACAGAATCCCTCTAGTGTGAAGGTCATCTGTACAGCTAGAAAATGTGCCGACTTAGTGAGTCAGTCCATTATCACCCATACTGCATCGTGCTTCCGTACCGTCCGTGGCAAGTGTATCACAAAGTCCATATTGACATGTTCCCACTTCCACTCTACTATCTCTAGTGGCTAGAGTAGCCCCGTTGGCCTCTGGTGCTCAACATTTACCTGTTGGCACGTGAGACACCATCGAATGAAATCCCTAACGTGTCTCTTCATCCTACTCCAATAATACTGGCAACGAAGATCATGGTACATCTTCGTACCGCCTAGATGCACTACAAACCGAGAGTAGTAGAACTCCTTGAGGATCTCCTCTCTCAAATCAGTCAACTGGGGAACTGCAACCCGTCCCCTATACCGATCAGCTCTCTATGTGAACGCCGTGGCCTACCACTGGTACCATTGTACCTCGGTCTCGGAGTAGACACCAACTCGCGCCCCGGTCTTCGGGGACTCAATCACTCTGCTCGGTAGGGAAGAGTCACCAAACTCCCTAACACTCCCTGAGCTTGATCACTATACTGCAGTCCAAACTGTCCCACAGTCTCGAGCATCTACCACTCTCGGGAAGCTACACTAACCAGTACCCCCCGTGACTTCTGAATAAGCACATCAACCACTACATTTACCTTACCACGATGGTAATGCAAAGTGAAGTCATAATCCTCCGACACTATCCATTGCTCGCCCATGTCGAGGTCCCACAGGTAAAGATGCTTTAGACTTTGTAACTGCACCAACCGCCACCGTGACAAATAAAGGGCTAAAAATCTTTGGCGCAAAGACTCGCCGCGCCTCCATCTCATGTGTAGGGTAGTTCCGCTTGTGGTTCTTCATCTGTCTAGAACCATAATCCACAACCCTCCCGGACTGCATCAAACACATCCCAGTCCATCTTTCGAAGCATCGCAATATACAATGTACATTGGTCCCCTTTCTGGGACGATTAGAATAGGAGCTGAAGTCAACCTCCTTTTCAATTCTTGGAATGCTTGCTCACACAAGTCATCCCACTCAAACTTTACCTAATCCTAAGAAACTACATATCTCGAAGACTGATAACTGCCTCGAATTTCTCCGGGTCCACAGAGACACCTGAAGTTAATACTACACACCTCAAAAATCTCACCTCAGTAAGCCAAAACTCGCACTTACTGAACTTTGCATATAACTGATGCTCTTTGAGAGCCTAAAGAACAATCCTTAAATGATCCTCATACTCCTCCTCTGACTGGGAGTAGATTAAGATGTCGTCAACAAAGACCACCAAAAACTGATCTAGATAGGGCTTAAACACCCTATGCATGAGGTCCACGAATGCCGCTGGTGCATTCATTAATTCAAAAGGCATCACTATGAACTCGAAATGCCCATACCGTATACTGAACGCTATCTTAGGGTTGTCTGCCTCCTTAACCCTCAACTGATGATAACCGGTGCAAAGGTTTATCTTAGAGTAGACTCGCGCCCCTCTCAACTGATCAAACAGATCCTCAATCCTCGGTAAGGGATACCAATTCTTGATCGTAACCTTATTAAACTATTGGTAGTCAATGCACAGTCGAAGGTTCTTATCCTTCTTCTTTGCAAACATAACCAGAGCACCCCAAGGTGAAGTGCTAGATCTAATTGAACCCTCTGTCCAACGATTCCTGCAGTTGGACATTGAGTTCCTACAACTCAACTAGTTCCATCCTATGTAGAGTCATAGAAATAGGCGTCATGCTAGGATGTAACTCGATGCAGAAGTCTACATCCCTCGACGGGGTTAATCTCGGTAACTCATCCGGAAAAACATCCTAGTACTCGCAAACTACCCGAGGTAGATGATAGGCTGAAAGCGTGATGTGTATATATGTACGCCTATGTGCGCAAGTGCATGTGTCGCCCCAAGTAATATAAGAAAATTAATGTACTTGATATCGACATCCACTGTGGATAAGTGCGTTGAATACTGAGATTGATTTTTGAATATTATCCGATATAAATCGCGGTGCAAGAGTACTACTGTCTCGAATTTAAATTAAACTAATCGATCTAATGAATTATCAGATAATGGAGACTAGGGCCATGTCTCCCCGCCACTTCGACATGGATTTCATGGGTCCTAAATATGATACTATTCCATTTATTTATAACTTATTACCGCTAGTGATCTGTTTACTTAAAATACCCTCTAGTGTATCCGCCTATCTCGCTTAGTAGTGTTGAGTGTATCTCTACCCTAACTCGATACTCCAAAATGCTTAAATGTTCTAACCTTAATTGCCACTCCTGGATCGACATCTCTATTTACCGACCGACCGAAGGCCGTCTACTTAATCCTCATCCTCATCTCTCGACCCCTGATTCTAGTATA
The DNA here is from genome assembly GCA_016808115.1 of Tetrastigma voinierianum. NCBI lineage: Eukaryota > Viridiplantae > Streptophyta > Magnoliopsida > Vitales > Vitaceae > Tetrastigma > Tetrastigma voinierianum. The sequence continues at coordinate 2,551,199 of JAEQBH010001219.1, forward strand.
GTCACGCTTAATGTTGGGAGACATCACCATGTAAATGATTCACGGATACCAAAGCAGATGTTAACAAATTATAAACAATTAAATAATATAAAGACTAATCTTTAATCCATGCGATCGTGACCAGGTTCAACAACACCTAGAGTATAAATCTAGAACATCTTGAATAAGAAAACACGATGTTAATCTATAAAACATCGGTGCTTCTATCGAAAAGAAGAAGAATACAAATAGCGGCTCTCTCCAAGATCAAAGTCATTGCTATTATGATTTAAGTGCCTAGTTAGTGCATACCATCAATCTCGATCCCTTGAATTACGGTCACACTTTTTGCTTTTAATGATTGAGAGGCAAAACTCGCGGTGGCCCGTCGCGGCGTTGGGACGTCAGCGGCGTTGGAGCGTCCGCGGCGTTGAGACTTCCGCGGCGTTGCGGCGTTGACTTCTATATGTTGATGACGTCGCGGCGTTGGGGCGATCCGGCGATGGGGACGTCGTGACGTTGCAACGTCGCGACGTTCCAGCCACCTTTATGCACTGCCACCCTCTGCTCTAGAATGCTTCCAAAAACTACCCTTTTCGCCTGCATTCACACAAATTGCACAAATCAGATATCGGGCTACAAAAATACGTATTTAAATATAAAATAAAGCTACAAACATAAGACAGACGGTATGATCGAGTATTTAACCCGATCACCCAGGCTTAATAACCTTGTCCACTAGCGAAGCCGACTCTAAGCGAACACACACCACATACTATAGTCACAACACGAAGATAGTGATGCATGTGATGAATGGGAATCAAATTGGGCCAGGCTCACACCACTTCTTAGTTTTGTTTGAGTTCACGGGATTCGCAAGGGTGTTCAACTTTGAAAGAACTAGGTTGAACTCGGTGAAAGTTGACTAGTGCCCTCTGACCTCCAGGTATTGATAACCTTTCCCAGAGGACCACATGTGCGTTGAATAAATGACCTCTGAGTGTATGCTTAGGTTCAGTGCCCCCCCAGACTTGGGTTCGACTCGCCCTAATTAGGAGAGAATCTAACTACGAAAGGATAGGAACGCACCGTTTTCAATTCTTAACATACCTACTCATAACAGAGAACAAAACTAGTGCCCGTAAGTTTATGCTAAGTGTTCGTATGGCGAAGTTAGTTGGTGACTCCCACCCGATTAGTTAAGGGCCTTAGGGCATTCGGTTCCTCGAGCGTCACCTGAACACTCAGCTAAACCCTAAGGGCCCTAAAATTGTGGGGAAACTTCCATCTTGTCCTATGCGAGCGGTGAAGTCGTGACTCCGGCCGGTTGGCTCCGAGAACGTAGGCTTTGAAAGGCCCCTCGGACTGTGCCCGGGATTCGGATTGGAAGCTCCCACTTATTCTATGCCTAAACTTTTTTTTTTTTTCCATTTTTTATTTATTTTTTTTTTTTTATTTTTTATTTTTTTTTATTTGGGGCTCGAAGGCAATCCTCTTTTATTTACGATTATTTCTCTCTTTGGTGTTTAGAGACTCCCATGGTTTGTTGAACCTTAGTAGCAGGGTTCGGCATCTAGGTATACCCTAGAGGTCACTGTGTGTGAGTGTGTTAGGCTCATTGAAATAGTTTCTTGAATATCAGGAGTGGTTCAACGTAGGCCTCCTTTATTCAACCTAATTCACAAGGCATCAAACATCCTATGAATCCTTTCTTCCATGACAATAGTGGATTCGGCCCAAAAGTGATCCCCTACTCTCAAACATGGCATCACACACTAAACTACCTAAACCACGACACCACTACATGTATAAGATCTACAAAAACACAAACATAGTGAACACAAAACTCGACATCCTAAAATGGCGTAAATGAAACTAAATTTGAAATGCAAACTAACATGCATAAATGATAAACTACGACCTGAATAAAACAATACTTCAATCAAGAAAAAAAACCCAAGCACACTTCCCACCCCCGAACAAAGTGTGCGGTGTCCCCCTTTAGTAATAAAAGAACGAGAAAGAAGGTGGAAGGAACTCCCACGGTGATCGGGCGGGTGGTACGTGGTGAGTGGTGGCTACGGTACAGAAGTGGTGGGCAAGAATTTTGCCCATTATTAATTGACAGTGGGCTGGAGGGGCTGCTTCTTTGAAGAATAGTGGCTGGATTAGCGAGTAGTGCATGGCCTTGAGAAGGGCCTCACATATCTGTGTAAGAGGGGACTGATTGCTCTGAGTCTCATCGAATGCATCAAAGCGCTCGATGGGGCGACGCGCAGGTCCTCTAAGTCGGGTGTGGGAATTTGGGCGCCTCAGAAGTCTGGCGTGGTGGTGGTGGAGGTGGGTGAGTGGGGGTGCCCCGATGTCATCACGGGGATCACCCCGGGAGTCAGCGGGCCCGATAGTCGTGAAGCTCGTCCTCGTCCGAGGGCTCATGACCTGAATCGTAAGTCCTCTCAGGTCGTGGTACACCCGGTTGTCAGCTCCGCGGAGTATAGCCTTGAGGGTGTAACCACGCCTCATTTTCATCTAGGGGCACCCCGGCTCGTTTACATAGGCCATAAATGAGAAAAGGGTGCCCCAAGTTCATCTTAGTGTCCCGGTTATGGAGGATGGCATCCTCTATAACCTGCCCAACATCGAAAGGAATATCCTGAATGATGGCATAATTGAGCAGGGCACGCTTGGCAGTCACTTCACACACGTTTGTCGTCGGAATGAGACGCGACGTGATGAAATGTGCCGGTTTTTAGGGATATCGCCAAATGTTTGGCCTTGAAGTGGACGGCGTGGCCCTCATTGTTGAGTTTCCACTCACCCCGTCCATTTGTCAAGACCCGAATGACCTCGGGGTAATCGGGTCGCTCGTAAAGTCGATCAAAAGGCTCCGGGGGACATGATCAAGATTATAAAAGTGGTTGATAGACTCCACATTGAAGTCTACCAAAACACCCGCCTTGGACCTTCTTGGCGGCGTGGGAGGCGAGTTGGCATAGAGATTCTCGCGCACACTCATTGCGGTTGGATGAGGTGGTTGGCGAAGTGCGCGCCATCCTTGGCCCATGATAGTCTTCGCGAGGAGAAGTCGTCGGGAGTGATGGAAACCCTTTTCTTTAATAAAAGTCGGTTCTTGCGGATGGTGCGAACCGATCGGTGACACCCTGGTCGCGAACCTCGTGACATCGAAATTCGTGGAGCGGGTCCTCATTTGGCGGAGCCTCGTTTAGCGACGATACACTCTTACGGGTATTATTACATAAAGTCTGAGCGCCTCACGGTCACAATGGAGCCAAATGGCACTAATAGGGCCACACCCGGATGACTAGACAATGTGTGAAGCACCTAGAATGCACTAAGAAACTAAGACCAAATGGGTACCTAAAGTAGACACAAACCCTAGTACACACGATAGGCCTGCGGCTCGACGAAGGACTAGACCAAACACAGGTGACTAGGCACAGGAAAAGCGAGACCTCTGAACAAGCGGACACGAGCTTGGTGTGGAAGGTCTGTCTGGAGGACCAGGTGGGTATTAGGTGTGGAGGAACTGGTGGTGGCGGTCATCCGGTGATGGTGTCGGAGAAATGAAACAATGGCCTGACGAGTCAGTGGACTCAGTAGGGTTAGTGCGAAGCGATAAAAGTGTACACACTAGGGTTTTAGGCAAGAGGAAACATGGTAAGAGCAAAAATGAAATTGTTTGGCGTAAGCGAGAACAGCGTCGCGGCGTTGGTGCAACGTCGTGGCGTTTCGGAGAGGAAAGCATCAGCGTCGGCGATGTTGAGATCAGCGTCATGACGTTTGGCGATAGTTAAAACCAGCGTTGCGGCGTGGAAATCCAAGCGTATAGCGTTCAAAGTGCAAAACCAGCGTCGCGGCGTTTAATGCGTCGTGGCGATTCAGGAAGTGCAAACCAGCGTCGCGGCGTTGAAAGCCCAACGTCGCGTTCGAGAGTCACAATCGGCGTGCGACGTTAAGATCAATGTGCTGACGTTCAAAGAAGGTCAAAGCGCGTCGCGGCGTTGAAAGCCAAATCGCGGCGTTACAAGGCGAAAATGAAAATTATGCAGCAATGGTCTAAGGTAAGAGAAAATCCTTATTGCAGTGTGACTCTCTTGAACTTTTTGAGCGAAACCTCCCATTATACCGATCGCGGAGTCCTGCCCAGTAGACATCGAAAGAAAGGGATTCCGATTACGAGACGAGAAACAACAAGTAACATAAACCCAAGAGATAATAAAAACTGAACCATAGAGAGGAAAATTTCAAGAAAAACTTGGGTTGCCTCCCAAGAAGCGTTATGTTTAATGTCGTTAGCTCGACGAACTTGAATCTCAATGTGCTCAGGGCAGAGCACTTATAACAAGCTCTTTGTACTTCTTAAGTCAGTCAATAGAATGGTGCCTTGTCAGCATGGAACTCGCCCCCAAAATCGGCTTCAGCGGGTTGTGTGTGCTTGTGAATGTTCCTTTCTCGGGATGTGTAACCTCTTGCCCCTCCATGGGGAAAGACCTTAGTCAGCATGAAGGTCTGACCACTGAACTGATTTCGGGAAAAAGTTTTGAGGCTGGAATTAAACAAGAGGACACATTGCCCAGCCTCGAATTCCTTCACGGTAATATGTTTATCGTGCCAGCTTTTTGTCTTTTCCTTGTAAATCGCGGGCATTTTCATAAGCCGCTCCACGGGTCGTCTAGTTCATTGGTAGACAATCGCTTCTCATAGGCTAGTGTGCGCCATGTTCAAGCTGCCCAGAGGTTGCCTAGTAAGGCTCGATGCTCCAATTCCCTTGGCGGATGGCATGCTGCCGTAAACAATTCTAAGGCGACATACCCTGAGGGTGTTTTAAATGTTGTTCGGTACGCCAGTGCATCTTCAATCTTTTAGACCAGTCATTCTGGGCCCATTGACATTTTCTCCACCCAATGGACTTAATTTCTCGATTTGATACCTTGCGCTGTCCATTTGAATGGGTGATATGCAAAGGGAAGTGCGATGGCGCACCCGTCTTTGCAAAACCTTGTCGATCATCTTATTACGAGTACCGTTATTTGTGATCAGTGCTCGAGGGGTTTGAATCGCGAGAATGGCAGGTGAAGGAATTGAGTACACTTGCCTTGGCATCGTTAGTGTGGGTCGGAATTTCTTGACCCACTTCGAGACATAATCTGCGACCAAGATATACGAGGTTGTTGTAAGATGGAAATGGTCGTAGAATCCATCACGTAAATCAAACAATTCTACTTCCAGAATCGGATGCATGGGCGGTTCATCCTTTCTAGAAATGCCCCCCATTCGTTGACATTTGTCACATGTAGATACGAAATGATGAGCATCCTTAAATAAGGTAGGCGATAAAACTGATTGAAGCACCTTAGGCGTGTTCGGCCAAAGTCTCCACCACATGGTAAGGTGTGGCGATGGTTTAAGATATATTCATTTCATCTTCGGACACACATCTCGGATCGCCAGTGCGTGCGATGTACGTAAAGGAATTGGCTCCCTCCCAATAGTAGTGTTTCAAATGTCACGAAAAACCTCTTTTACATTGATAGTTAAATTAAGTCTTACCTTGGCTACCAAGTAATTCACGTGTCATGGAAACAAGAGCGCCCTCTTGTCTTCAACAGCTAAGAGTTGCTCGTCAGGAAAATCGTCATTCACCTGAACCTCATCACTTGCCCCTTCCAATCGTGAAAGATGATCTGCAACTAGATTCTCAGTGCCTTTCTTGTCTTTAATATCAACGTCAAATTCTTGCAACAAAAGAACCCACCGAATTAATTGGGGTTTGGAGTCTTTTTTAGTCATCAAGTATTTTATGGCAGAATGATCAGTGTGAACTACGACCTTGTTACCAATCAAATAAGGCCTGAATTTTTCAAAAGCAAAGACAATAGCTAATAGTTCTTTTACGCCAGTGGCGTAATTCCAGCTGCGCATCATTCAAGGTTACGCTCGCATAGTAGATTACACCGGAAAAATTTCTCTTGTTACCTTGCTAACAGCTCGATCGCAAAATCCTTGCGTCACCACGTAAGTTGAATGGAAAGGACCAATGCGGAGCTACTACAATAGGGTGATGAACATCTTTAACAACGAAAATGCATGCAAACCTTTGGGGTATTAAACTCAAAGGGTCCATGGACCAGGAGATTAGACAACGGTTTTTGCAATCGAGAAGTCTGATGAATCACGTCCTATAATCCAACTTGGCAAGCTTCTTATCCCTTTTCTTTTGATGAGGGTGGGGAGAGTAATTTTTTCAATTGCTTCAATCTTTGCTCTGTCTACCTCTATTCCTCTTGCTGAAATCCGATGTCCGAGTACAATACCCTCTTGTACCATAAACTTGAGTTAAGTCTCCCCCACTTTTTGTTTTCATCTTTTCTTATTTTATTTTATTTTATTTTGATTTCTTTAATTTTTCTTCTTGATTTATTTAATTTTTAGTTAATCTTTGTTTTTTAGATTAATTTTCATTTCTGCATTTTTAAAAACTTTCTTGTGTTTGTTTATTTTTTGCAGGTTTTGCTTAATTTTTTGGAGCAAAGGCAAAAATCTGAAATTGTGATCTGAAATTGATTTTGTCTGTATGCACTATTTGTCCTTATGATATATATATTATTATTATTATTATTATTATTATTATTATTATTATTAATATATTAAAAAAATTATTTTATTTATTTATTTTATTTTTATTAGTAAAAAAAATTATTTCGCGATGCAAAATTGTGACCCTCACGAAAATTCACGGGTTGCGAATTTTCGCCGACCTATTTGTTTTAAACCCTGCTTTCATATGAACTCCGTTTTAGGCATTCTTGGTACCGTTGGAAAGCTTAGAGAGTTTATAATCTAAATCTAACCAGAAAGAACACTTTTGAAATTTTTATAAAGGTGAAATTTTCAAAATGCTCCAACTGGTCTTTTTTTTTTTCTCTATTTTCTTCTCCTAACTTGTTCATTTGAAGCCCAAACAGAGTGAATAAGGTGTCGATGGAAAGCTTGCGAAGTCTCCTATCCAACAATGAGCACATCTCATCAAGGAGGTAGCACTTCCTTCTCTAACTTTCCAATCCGAGCCCCATTGCGGACAATGAGACAATTGGTTGGGGGGAGAGTTAGCGAAGGAAGTGGCTTTTATATTTATGTTTTTGTTATTATTTTGAGCAAACCCATTTTGAGATTTTTAGTGGCTTGATGGTCTTCCTTTTCGTGAAGCTGTTATACTATACAACTTATTTTTTTTCCAAAAATTGCACCCATTTTGCACCAATTTTTTTTATGTTTTGCCTAGCATGTAGTTTGAAAAATTGAAACTTTGTCCAATTCTATTGATGTTAGATTGGTTCCATGCTTAATTGAGTGGATGATTAGATGAATTTTTGCTGATTTTGACATTTTTCTTCCACCTTTAGCTAATCACACAATGCACACTCCCGGGTTTCTTTAATAACACGATATTACTACCTAACCTCACAAGCCTTGAAATAACCTACCACTAGTTTAGATTGACCACCTTTAATAGGTTAGGACCCTATGAATAGAAAGTGATATGCCTTCCAAAATAAGAAGTGAAAAGAAAAGAAAGAAAAAGAAAAAAGAAAAGGAGAAAAAGTGAAATGCTTTGCCGTGGCTTAGAGCAGTCAGGGGTATATAGGCGAAAGCCTTTAAAAACCCAGATGCCACTAAGCCCATTTGGTTGGGAGCCAGGCACCAGTGCTCGCTGCAGTGGATGGGTGGAGTTTAGCAAGTTGTAGGTGCTGGAGTTTGAAATCATTTGAAGTCAGGAGTGAAACTTGAAGAGTTAATTAATTCGAAAGATCCTTATGACTTGGTGCCTAAGCCTTAATTGGTTTAGGTCATCGGTGGATCCACAGATTACATGGACTTTGGTGAGTCGATTCCTCGACATTGTACCTAACGAAGAGTTGTGGAATAAAATTAGGTCCTAATCTGGCCCCAAGTTGGTTAGCATTCTAGGTTGTGGCAATAGCTAGGTTGGGGGGGAGAGTGTAGTTTGGCAGTTTGTTGTTGAGAACTTATCAAACAAACACTTAGATTTTGGTGGAAGTTTCAGGTTGATTCACCGAGATGGAGGCTCTTTTGATACTCAATTTTGTATGGCATTCATTCTCTCAGATAGTTATTGGACAAGGCTTTGATGATTCTTACTTAGGGTTAGGCATTACTCGTTCGACCTTTTGAAAATAGCATTTTTGCGAACATAATTTTTGTTATTGTTTTGTATGCTCTGCTCTTTCTTTCTTTCATTGCTAAGGGACTAGCGATGTGTAGGTTGAGGGGTGTGATTAGTGCTCAAAAAGTGCTATTTTTGACCTGTTTATTACTGGGTTTGAGTACTTACATGTCTTAATCGAAGCGTAATTATGATTGCACATTATGGCCCCTACTATTCTACTGATTACATTTTGTGGCTAATTTTGTAGTTTTTTCCAAGCTATTTATGCCGAAATTGTTGAGTTGATCCAAGCACGAAGAACTCGAGTTGAACTCATCATTGCAGATCAGATCCCAAAAGGAAAGAAGAGCAAAAATTGAAGAAAAATGGAGCACTGCAGGAATGCTCTTCTTGCTGCCACTGTTCGTTCCCTGCCCTTTATTCACAACTACGCACACTATTCGAGTTTCCGGTACTATTCATCTTTGCACTACCTTTGTTTTTTTTTTTTTTTTTTTTTTAATCCCTTTTTCGTTTTCTTCCAAATTTATCCTTTGTAGTAGCTTTTGGCTTTGGTTTTTTTGTAACTTCCCTTGCTCCCAAGCATTATAGGCTGGGTAGAGTGCATGAATCAATCACTTTGGCGATAGAGAGGCGGGTGGGCGCCCCGATTTCCATTGCTTCCTTTTCTCCCATTTTCTTTCCTTTTCTCTCCCTTTCTCGGCTACCAAACACTCCTCTGAGGATGACAACTCAGAAGATGGTTGGCTAGACCTCTTTTCTCCTTGAAGAGAAGGGCTGCTGGGTGTAGGATCTGAAGGTAACTGTTAGTTCTTTGTTTTTAACCAAGTTTTTATTGGCATTTATGTTCCTATTTCTCACTATAGGTTGGAACTCCTTTGATGTGCCTTCATTGATCAGTATTTGGCAATCTTTTAGGGTTCAGTGGATGCTTATTGCTAGATGCCTTTGAGATTCGGTAGTTGCTTTCTATTTATCCTTTGTGAGGTGAAGTCGAGGGAGGCACGTTTCAGCTGTCTGGGAGCATTAATGTTCAATAAATGCTTGTTTTTCAAAAGGGAAAATCATAGGGTTTAGTTTTAAAGCTAAATGAAGATAGGTTAGGGAAATGACTATAGGTCATCCTCTGACAGAAATGGACGAGACCCCTCGATGAACTTTAGAACCCAAATCCAGTAGCCTGACACTTCGAGGAGACTTCGTTTACATTTTATTTTATTTAAATTTCAGTCTTCCAACCATTACACCCCCTGTTTTTACAAAATACTAAAATCCAAATTGAAATTCACCATTTTTTAACCTCACTGTAAATCATTTGTACGAATAAAACCCATCCCTGTGTTCGACCCTAGAGGCAGCTATCTTCTTGATAGCTTTGCTCACGGCTGATGGGAAATTTAGGATACAAATTTTGTTTATTTCGGATCACCTTATTGTGGCACGAATCACTTGTCCCCAAGAAAGAAACGAACTCTAAACCAAACACGCAAGAAAATAACATACTAAATTCAATGACACGAGTGTGATGCACATGTTGCCAAAAAGAAGGACCAAAATGAACTGAACTCACAAATCTTGCCCTTTGTTTCTAAATTTAGAGGATCCTTAAGGTTGTTCAACTATCGAAAGAATTCAGCTGAGCAAGGTTCGGTTGACAAGTGGTTCAACCTCCTAGGTTTTCAATGGCCTTTCCTAAGAAGTCTATGTGCATTTTATACTTGATCCTGCAACATATAACTCGGTTACGGTAACCCCAGGCAGATTGGCACTGTTGGGGAGAGTCTAACTACGGAAGGATGAGAACACACCATTTTTATTCATACTAACCTACCTACTCATGAAAGAAATACTAGTGCCCATAAGTTTTAGTTGAGTGTTCAGTGCGATTCGTTAGTGACTCCTACTAGTTAGTTAAGGAGCCTTGAGGCATTTCGATTCCTCGAACTTCACCTGAACACTCAGCCAAACCCTAAGTGCCCTAGAGTACATGAAACTTCCATCCTCTGTCCCATGTAATGTGTAGTAGAGTGATGGCTCGAGCCAGAGTTGGCTCGAGGCATTAGGCTTTGAAAAGCCTGGTTGTGCGGGTTCCGGTAGAAGATCCCATATTATTCACACTTTCTTTTTTATCTTTCTCTTTTCTTATTTTCTTTTCTTTTTATTTATTTTTTATTTTTTTATTTGGGGCTCGATGGCAATCCTCTTTTTCTAAGGTGTCCCATCACTTAGGTGTTTAGAAACTCCCAAGGTTCGTTGAACATTATTATGTCAGGTCCGGAGCCTAGGCATACCACGGAATCCACATGTATGAGTGTGTGGTAGACTAATTGGGAATTGGTTTCTTGAACACCAAGGAGGTGACTCACTATGTCATCCCTATTTATCCAAACATGTAATTCCCAAGCATCTAACAAAATAAGGATCCTTTCTTTTTACTTGCACTATGTTTTTCAAAAATATCCTTGATTGGCAATCATGGCATCACTCACACATACTACCTACACAACCCTAAAACATGAAACCAAACTAAGAAATCCTAACACACACAAACCTAAATGAAAACTGTGAGAATACGAACATAAACATAAACATAAACATAATACACAAACATATCCTAGACAATTAAAGTAAATGATGCCAAACTGACCACCCACATCCCCCCAAATCAAAATGGAAAATTTCCTCAGTGTCAAGTAAAGAAAACAAGGATGTAAGAACTCCCTTGTCGATCCAAGGGATCATTGCGGTGGCGGTGGTGGCATATGGAAAGCAAGCAGTTATGCTAGTTGTTATTGGATGGCCTGCTGGCTGTTGAGGATGGTCGCTTGGTTGCTCATGACTATGCCCATGTCGGCCATGAGTGCATCCATCTCCTGGCTCATGGTGACCTAGTGCTCTTTGGGTCTCATCTGAAATGCAGCATCAAATCTAGAGTGAGGTCGATATGGTCCGCTAGGGAAACGAAGGACTAGGGACATGGAAGCTTGTGGGTGGTGAGTGGAGGGTGGAAGGGTGGTAGATGGTTGGCTGGCCTCTCCCGGAGTCTCCTCTCACATGCCAAACAACGTTTAGTATGCTGTCAATTCTTCCTCATCTGAAGGTTCATGACCCGAGTCATAAATTGCCTCAGATCAAGGGACACCCGACTTGTCCTTCTTAACGACAATGGCCTTTATAGGGTGGATCCAGGCCTCATTATCTTCTAGCGGCACCCCTGCATTCTTGCACAGGCCATAGATGAGAAATGGGTGCCCTAGGTTCATTTTGGCATCCCGATTATAGAGGATCGTGTCCTCTATAACCTGACAGACATCAAAAGGGATGTCCTGAATGATGGCGTAGTTGAGCAATGCCTTTTTTGCCGTCACCTCACAACCATTTGTCATCGGAATGAGACGAGATGTGATGAAATGGTGCCACACCTTAGGGATATATGCCAAGTGTTTAGCCTTGAAGTGCACGGCGTACCCTTCATTGTTTAACTTCCAGTCACCATGGCCATTGGTGAGCATCCTAAGGATCTTTAGGTAGTTTGGGTTTACATAGAGCCTATCATATGGTTCGGCATTTACTTGCTCAAGGTGATAGTAAGCATTGATAGACTTCGTGTTGAAGTCTACCAAAACCCCACGCACCCGTACTTTCTTAAGCACATGAGTACGCTGGGTTGGCATAAATTCCTTACAGCCATCATTCTTGGTGACCTCGGGGAGTTGGCATAATGCCGCCCCTTCACGGCTATGTATTTTACAAAAATCCTCGGGATGTTGGAATCCCTTCTCCTTAATGAAGGAGCGATTTGCTGAGATGAGGTCGAACTTCTTGGTCGTGCTCTCATTGACAAATTTTTCGTGATCATAGGCCGAAGAGGGTTCTTCATTTGCCCTGCTTCTTTTTAAGCTCATTTTTTTCTTTTTGCTCGACATTGGGCACATGATAGGTCGGGGTTGGATGATCTGGAGGGTTAAATCACGCTCTAGTCGGCTTCCGCACCCCTAGTTGGATTGCACTCTACCAAATTACCCAAAAGATTCACCCAAAAAACTCACTTGGGCAAAATAACAAACACCTAGCGTGCACTAAGTGAGATGGTTGTCTTGATTGAAGGCAAATGGTTCTATAACCCCTAACCAAACCTAGTGTTCCTTCTCTGGCACAAACAACCCGGAAAAATGGAAATATAACTTAATCAATACCTGAACTTAGCCAAAAAATTAGACTGTAAGAAAGATCTCCAAATGAAGGTGGACACTGGTGTTTTCAGATCTAGGACATGCTTAGGGCTTTTAAGGTTTCTAAGGATAACTGGGCTGAGCTTGGACGGGATTTGGTAGACACGCAAAGGTGGAGCATAGTTAGGGTTTTCAAGTTGTCGGATGCAAGTATGAGCGTTTATGTTCTAGAAAGCGGGTAACATGGCGTTCGAGGCCAACATCTAGCGTTCTTAAGGTTATGTTTTTAACATCGCGGCCGTTCTCGAGTTGGATTTTTAGCGTCGCGATGTGTCGTCGACGTCGCGATGTTTCGGTGATGTGCCAGAAGTCACAATCTTAGTGTCAATGTCGCGTTCCTAGCATGAGTTTCCAACATCGTGACATTCGGATGCAACGTCGTGACGTTCTAGAGAGGCTTGTTGTTCCACGTCGCGACGGTGGGTGCTTCCACGACGCTCAGGGGTTTTTGCAGCGCCATGACGTTGAACCCGGCCGATCTGACGTTCAAAGACCATTAACTAAGATTTTTTTTTACAAAAATTTTTTAAGTGTAGAAAACTCCCTGCATTCAGCTCTACTCCTCCCCAAAGCCTGCACTAAGCTTTCCATGCTATTTCTCTTTCGTCACAGCAACCTCGGAACCTTTGAACATTGTAACACAAAAACATCAAAATTAAAACAAGCAAAATCAAACCTAGAAAACTTAAAACAAACAAACTGATGAAAAAAATGATTTAAAATCTTGGGTTGCCTCCTACGTAGTGCTTTGTTTACTGTCATTAGCTCGACTAAGCTGTGTCCCCCTAATTGGTGCTCAACCATGGAAAACTTCTTGCAAACCAAAATTTCATGGCCTTGAGCATTGCTTATGTTGGCTTCAAACTTGTGGTGGACTTGATAACCTCAGATTGATCGCCCGAATCACGGCTTCTACTCATTGCCCATTCACCTTAAATGGACCTCTCTCCGGATGCATCATATCGACACTACCGTATGGGAAAACTTGGGTGATCATAAAAGGCCCGGACCATCTTGACCTGAGTTTTCCTGGGAACAATTTCAATCTTGAATTGAAGAGTAATGCTTGTTGTTCCAGTTTAAACTCATTATGCACTAGATGCTTGTCATGCTACGCCTTGGTCTTCTCCTTATAAATCTTTGAACTATCATATGCATTCTGCCTAAGTTAATCCAACTCATTCAACTAAAGCATCCTTTTTTTCCCAGCCATTTCAAGATTCATGTTCAGCATTTTAGTTGCCTAGTATGCTTTATGCTCTAGTTCTATAATTAGGTGGCATGCCTTACCATAGACAATCCTATACAGGGACATTCCCAATGGGGTCTTGAAAGTTGTTCGATAAGCCCATAAGTTATCATCAATTTTTTTCGTCCATCCTTTCCTCGTCACATTAACTGTCTTTTCTAAGATTTTTTTAATCTCCCTCTTCGAAACCTCAGCTTGCCCATTGCTTTGGGGGTGGTATGCAAGTGACACCCGATGGTTCACCCCCATATTTGGCCAGAAGCGATGCAAACAACTTGTTACAAAAATGTGAACCTTCATCGCTGATTACCTCTGCAGGAGTCGAGCCTTGAAAGAGTATCACGATGAAATGCAATACCACTTTGGCATCACAAGTAATGGTTGGACTGGCTTCCACCCACTTTGGACCGTAATTCACTACCAGAGTATGTGCCTTGTCCATAGGACAATAGGCCCGACTCATAAAGTCAATGCCCCAGACATCAAAAAGTTCTACCTCTAGAATATTCGTTAACGGCATTTCATTTCTTTTTCCAATGTTCCCAGTCCTTTGACACCGATCACAGGACTTTGTAAACAAGTGTGCATCTTTGAATATAAAGGGCTAATAAAATCCTGATTGTAGTACCTTGGCCGCTATTCTCTGTCCATTGAAATGACCCCTAAACTCTAAGGAGTGACAATGCATCAGTATTTCACCCACTTCACTTTTCGGCACACACCTTCGAATAATCTGATAGGCACACTGTTTAAAGAGGATTAGGTCTTCCCAGAAATAACGCTTAACTTCTGCAGAGAATCTCCTCTTTTGTTGAAATGTGAGGTAAGGTGGAATAATACCAACAAAAAGATAATTGGCTATGTTGGCAAACCATGTGACAAAGCTAGTATCTGCTCATCTAGGAATGTGTCATCAATCCGAAAATGATGTTTCTGCACTGTTTCTGGAATTTCTAGTCTTGATAGATGATCGACCACCATATTTTTGGAACCCTTCTTATCTCGAATCTCCACATCAAATTCTTGCAATAGGAGTACCCACTGAATAAGTCTAGGTTTCGCATCTTTCTTCATCATCACGTATTTGATTGCAAAGTGATCTTATAATAGTTTTGTTTCCTATAAGGTAAGATCTGAATTTGTCAAAGGCAGACACAATAGCTAACAATTCTTTCTCTGTTGTGGCATAATTGAGTTGTGCATCATTCAACATTCGACTGGCATAGTAGATGGCATAGAAGACTTTTTCTTTTCTCTGGCCTAAAATGGCCCCAACTGCAAAGTCGCTTGCATCACACATAAGTTCATATGGAAGATTCTAATCTGGAGCAACTACTATAGTGGCTGAGATCAACTTCTTTTTTAGCAACTTAAAAGCCTTCATACATGAATCATTGAACTCAAACGGAACACCTGCTTAAGAAGATTAGACAATTTGAAACTTTTGAGAAATCTTGGATGAGGCAAATACATAAAAACCTGCGCGTGGCAGAAACTATTACTCCCTTCTTGATGTGGGGGGACAGTTTCTCTATGATCTCAATCTTGGCCCGATCAACCTGATTCCTCTTAGAATATGTGATGCCCAATACTATACATGCCAGCATAAAGTGGCACTTTTCCCAATTTAAAGCTAAATTGGTTTCCATGCACCTTTTCAGTACCAAAGTCAAATTATGGAGGCAGTTGTCAAATGTGGAACCAATCACGGAGAAATCATCTATGAAGACTTCAATGGATTTTTCAACCATATCCTAAAATATTTCCATCATGCATCTCTGAAAGGTTCCTAGGGCGTTACACAGCCCAAATGGCATTCTCCGGAAAGAGAATGTACCATAAGGTCACGTGAAGGTGGTCTTCTCCTGATCTTCTGGAGCAATGGTGATCTGATTGTATCCCGAGTATCCATCCAGACAGAAAAACTACTCTTTTTTTTTGCGAGTCTATCTAACATCTAATCAATAAATGGAAGTGGAAAATGATCCTTTCTGGTCACTTTGTTCAGTCTCCGGTAGTCAATACAAATTCTCACGCCTTAGTGTGCAGTCGGGAGTAGTTCATCTTTCTCATTTTATTACATCACTTGTAGTTTCCTCCTTTCTTGGGTACACCGCTTTGAACAGGCTTCGCCCATGTAAAATTTATCGGAGATCGGTATATCACTCCCACATCTAACCATTTAAGTACTTCTTTTCGAACTACCTCTTTCATTGAAGGATTTAAAGCGTCCTAGGCATCACTTTGGCACTATCTTCCTCCAATAATAACTGTGCATACATAGTGGTCCTAATCCCTCTGTGCATACATTTCTAGGGACCATCTGTCCTTCTTTATGCTCCTTAAGGATCTTCGACAATTTCTCCTCCATGTTAGAGAGGGAGGATGAGATTATGACTGGTAGTGTAGATTCCTCCCTGAGATAAGCATATCTCAAATGATTGGGGAGTTGCTTCTCTTCCACAATAGGGGGTTTCTCAATAAAGGGAGTCAACCGGCTTTGCTAGCTCCCAAAGATTCAAAGTACTTTCTTCTATTTGGGCCGAAATAATCCATCCATTTCACATACTCTTGAAGCATCTCATCTTCCGCAGGAAGGGTCATCCACATGAGTCGGCTAGTCTCCAATGGATTCTGAAGGACCCGATTGGCTAAACGCTGTAGCCTCTAGCATCCACTCTGAAGCAACTATCATTATCGTGTGGATGCTTTATGGCATTGAAAACATTGAATGTCACTTCCTCTTCTTGAACTCTCAACCCGAGTTCACCTTTTTGCACATCAATCATTTCCCTTCACGTGGCTAAGAATGGTCTTCCAAGTATAATAGGGACCTCTTTATCTTCTTGCATGTCTAGAATGATAAAATCAGTAGGAAATATAAATTTTTCCACTTTCACTAACACGTCATCAATGATACCAAGCGGATGAGTTAGTAACCGATCTACTAACTACAAGGTGGTTGTAGTAGGACGTGCTTCTCCCAATTTCAGTTTCTTAAAGATTGACCACGTCATAAGATTAATGCTCGCAGCTAGATCACCCAGGGCTCTTTCAAAAATTGCATTCCCAATAGCACATGGGATTGTGAAGCTATCTGGATCTTTCAACTTAGGTGGAAACTGTTTTTAATATAGCACTACATTCTTAGGCGGAAGCCATGGTCGTAGTCTCCCAACTTCCTTTTCTTGGACAAGACGTCTTCCATGAATTTCATGTATCTCGGCATTTTCTCAAGTGCTTTGGAAAATGGGATGTTGTTGTGAAGCTTTTTGAAAATATCCATAAACCTGCCAAACTAATTATCCAATCTATTCTTCCTCAGTCTCTGTGGATACGGGATAATAGGCTTCTTATCATATGAAGGTTTCTACGCTTTAACTTTCTCTAGTGTGCTTGGGACTGGTTTCTTTACTAACTTTTCAGCATCTTCAGTGACTTCGGCATTGCTTTTCTCACTTCCCGTAGGTTTTTCAACCTCTTCTTGGGTCTCAACTGACTGTTCCAAAGTCTTCCCACTCCTAAGGGTTACAGCTTTGCAGTGCTCCTTTCCTTCTCTCCTTGGGTTAACCTCTGAAGTACTAGGAAAATTTCCTTGTTGCCTCTCACTCAATAACGAAGCCAATTGGCCCATTTGGACCTCCAAATTCCGGAGTTGAGATGCTTGATTGTTCAATGACGTCCTAGTCTCATTTGAACATCATGGTGACTTCATCTATGTTGTATGCATATCGACTAAGCTATTTCATTTTCAAGAACTCTCGACTTCTTATATTGCTTGAGGTGGTTGGAGGGGTTTGACTTGATCCATAGGATTACCCACATTATGATTTTTCCATAAAAAGTTAGGATGGTTCTTCCACCAAAGATTGTAATTTTGACCATATAGGTTGAAGTTCTGATTTTTAGGGAACTTCGCCATATATTGAGCTTGTTCGACATTCAAATCTCCCATGGCATTCATCATTAGGCACTGAGAAGTGGGATGAGGTCCATGACATTGCTCGCATGCAAGTGGGCTTTCTTCAACCTTATGTACAGATAATTACGAACCTAATTGTTAAGTAGCTTGTAGTTTCTTTGAGAGTGTAGACACTTGAGCATATAAGTTTGTGAACATGTCTAAGTCAAACACCCCAACTGGTTTCTTTGGTGCTACTCTTTCAACTGGCCATTGACAATCATTCAAGGTGATGTTCTTAAGAATTTGATAAGCCTCTACTTCATTCTTTCCCATAATCGCTCATCCAGTAGAAGCATCAATGAGAGTCCTTGTGGGACGACTCAAACCATTGTAGAAATGGTGGACTTGCATCCATTTGGTGAAACTATGTTGAGGGCATTTTCTCAATAGATCATTGACTCTCTCCCACGCTTCATAGAATGACTCTCCCTCATATTGATAAAAGCTATTGATGTCAATTCTCAACTTTTCCGCTTTTTCTAGTGGAAAAAATCTAGCCAAAAATTTGTTCGATAAGTCATCCCATGATGTTAGTAGATCGAATCAGTTACGAAATAGGCCAATGCTTGGCTTTCTCCTTGATGAAAATGGGAACAATCTAAGCGAGATAGCATCATCGATTTCGCCCGTTATATTTGTATATCACACCTCAGAAAATTCAAGATGACATTTGGATCCTCATGTGCGAGCCCGTGGAACTGAATTCCTTGCAGTAACTGGAGAGTGATGGACTTGAGCTCGAAATTGTTCGCTTGTATTGCTGGTCTCATAATCACAGGTGGATTAACCGTAGATGGGCGGCCATAATCTTTGATAGGTGGCAACATAGTGTTCATATTTTCCGTATCAAGGTATATACTACCTCCTCTAATCGAACCAACATCGTCTTCCTTATTTTCTTCCATCGGTCCCATAGGTAGTTGTTCCATTCAAACTACTTCTCTCTTATCCCTCAGGGTATTCTTTTCAAAGTTCTCTCGATCTCAGGATCCAAAGGAATAAGATTTTTAGTAGAGTCTCATTGCATACAAGTTACAACCTAACGTACCTGCAAGTTTTTCACAAAACAAAAAAAATAAAGTATAAAAAATTAAATCAAAACAAATGTCTGAAGTACCAAAGAAGTACTTAGTATTGAAATTAGCACAAACGCCACGATGAAGTACATTTCTCCCTAGCAACGATGCCAAAAACTTGATAGGCATTTTGAAGATATGCAATAAGAAATGAAAATTGCCTAATCGCCTGAAATTATGCGCTACGTCAGTAATATAGTGTACTCAAGATCGGATATCGATCCATAGGAAAACCTTATCGTAGTGACAAATACCAAAATTATAATACTTATTTAATATTCAAATAGCAATTGTGATGGCTAGTAGAAAGTAAAACCCGATTTAAATTACTACTAATGTAGCGTATTGCTCAGGGCGTAAAGATGATCAAATAGGTGCAAAAAGGTTAGGGTGTTGGGGTTGTTGGACAATCCTACTATGTAATGCCAAGGTTCCATTCATTATGTGTATGTTCTCGAATGAAACCTTATCTAATGTAATTAAAGCCTTTCAAGTCATTTAACCTCCCTTTAGGTTTCTTATCCTTGCAGAATTGACCAGAGCATTAAAGTGCGCATGAAATTCAAGGAATTCCCAAGCCTCCTAATTATTGATAATTCTCTATTACCAAGTTTATTAGGTTAAACCACTTATGTCTAATTCTTCATTCACTTCTCATATCTTACAAAGAACCACTCACATATTAAGATTGATAAAAAATTAATACATTGATTTCAAGCAAGCATGAGTTAATGGCAAAACAAATATATAAAAGTTAATGGAATTATTAAAAGACACTTAAACATAGTATTAATGTCCAATTCACTAATAACACCCTAAACCATGAAATTAGAACATCATGATGATTTGTTCCATTACAAATGAAAAGTAAGACTTAATAATAAGGATAGAGAAAACTTCAATGATCGAGGGAATGATGATCTCTCAGATTCTTCAAGTCTCTCTCTAAGATAGGCCTTGAGTCTTAACCATACGATCCAAACCAAGTTCATAAAAACCTTAACCTTCATAAATGTTTTTCGAACCCTTCTAATTGGATTCTCCCGTTCCTTTTATAGCTTGTTCACGAGATAAGGTTTGTTAAGTTTTCATGCGACGTCGCGATGTATTGTTTTACGCACCATTAACCTGCAGGACTCCTCTAGTAATTTCAACACTTTTCCTACAAAACCCAAAACAAACTAAATATTAGAAAAGTAATAAAAACGAAGTCATATATATATGAAACCAATCCAAATCTCGCTAAATCCCGGGTTTGTAATGAGTGTTTTTTGCACTCATCAACTTGCCATCTACATAAGTTAAGATAGAAATTTGAGATTCTCTCTTTTCAATTATCACATTAGTTGTGCATAATGAAAAACACTAATAAATAACCATTCCTATGTAATCGGCACTTGTTGTTTTCTAAACCCCTAACGTGTTTCTAACCTAGTGTTCTTGATTTCTATACATTCTATCATGCATATATTCTACAGAGCCCATTGCATCTCCATGGAACATATTAGAACACAAAATCAATCAATGCGCACAATGTCATGCTCTACCCATGCCCGCCTAAACCTAGGTATTTGTATATCTAACTCGATACTTAGCTATGACAAGCCCGATATACGAAACAACTGGTGGATACCCCCGCCCGAGTTCCTAGGTAATCATTAACTGGCGCTACGATGCAAGAATTTGTGATGCCCCGGCTTCGGGAGTCCGATTGACAACCCGTTGTTAAGACTAGATTATACATACAAATTTATGACACTGTTACCAAGGAATATTATCTAATCCCCGGCAACGACACAAAAAACTTGTTGTAGACCAAACTGTATGATGCTAGCTGTGTATGCCAAATTTTTGGTGCTACCACTCAAGAACTATTCAGTCCCCGGCAACGGCGCCAAAAACTTGTTAGCTAGATGCTTGTGTAGATGAAAAGAGTGATTAGCTCCTTTCGTAAAATATATTCCTTGAAAATTGAGTTGGTCTTGGTTACTGCAAGTGCATAGGTCGTACAAGTATTAAAAGTGGATATTTAAAGTCCAGATATCGTTCCCACGAGGAATGATGATAAATCAAAAGACTAACTACCCCAACTACTCGAGATCATTACTATTTGAACTCTATTGTTATGAAGATGAGATGACTAAAAAGAATTTTAGATCTAGCTTCAATTCCTTAATATACATGAAAATAATTTTTAATGAAAATGGGTTTGGGAATTTACTAAGTTAGACAAAACTAAATTTAGATCAATGAATGATAATCAATTTTTGCATCTTATCGATTCATAGCTCAACCATAAATTAGAAAACCGAGTTTGTCAAGATGTATGGTAGTATAGTTTGGATTTCTCTCTTAACCATACTTTTCACTGATTAAAGGTCCATATTCATTTGTGAACCTTGATTCTGTCGATTACTTGTAATTGTAACCCTCTTTATAAGATTTAAGTATTTTTCCTTTTAGGTACTTCATACCCATATCTTAGGAATGGAGAATTCTTGCCCCCATAGACAGGATATTGCAAGCCTTCTCCAATTTGATTGACACCTCACCCTTCATTTCTGATGAAAATTTCCATCTCCTTGATTAGATCCTTGCTAACACGGGATCAGAATCAATTCAGCAAAAAGAGAAGAAACCTTTGATTTATTAAACTGTTACTTCTTTCAACTATCCTCAAATTACGAGTAAGTTGGTGATCTATTTGAGTAACCCATCAGAGTTCATTAGTTCCTTAGTAGTCTACATACCCCTGAAAATTACCTATACATACTCTCGAGGATTCTCCATCTACGTAATCATGAGAGGGCCTCCTGAAATCGGAGTAAGATCTTTGGACCTTGCCCAGGTACATAATTTTAATCTTTGGAACAAATAAATTCAAGAACAATACCAATTAAATAAATTCAAGAATTCTAATTAAGGCATTCTTCCACCTTATGCATAATAATGAATATCTTCATTGACCCATTTCCAGAGAGCTTAACTGTTCAAAACTAGTCCATTTATATCAGTGACTAACTGATAAGGAAAATTTCACTAAAATCATGAACGAACTGAAATAAATGAACTCCAAAAACCTTCCATCCTCCATGTGAAATCAGACAGTAATGAGAAAGATGATTTTATAAACAAATTCCAGCTCGAAGCTACAAGTCAGTTCAATACCCAAATTCATAAATCTAAAAGAATACCAATTAAAATATACATTAAAACTCTATTGAAACTAACTCTACTAAAAAGAAAATAAAAGAAAAATAAAATATCTGGGTCTTCCAACTACTCAAATGTAAATGCGATTGCGGAGGCTGCGCCTGATGCCTTACCTTAGATGTGTCTGTTGTAGACTTCGTGTTAGGCGCGCCGTTAATTGCGTGTGGATCCTCAAAATGCGGCCCCGAATTGGTCAGCATACTTCGCCCAGCATGAAAGTTACGTCGCGATAGAGTTTTCAGTCTTTGTCGCTGGCCTCTGTCATAGCATGCAGTCTTTTGTTACGTCCTGTTCTCTAAACTCATTCTTGAATTCTGTCACAACAGACTTTGATAATGTCGCGACATAATTTTGGTGTAGCAGTCTTGTTCTTGTTGACATATGAATGTATTGTGTCATGACACCAAATCTGTTTGCAATAAGCATCTCATGTCCTTCTGCTCCTGGAATCTGTCATGACATAATTTTCATTGTCGTGACAACCATTTTCCTTTTCAGCCTATCAACTCTGTCGTGACAGAGTTTTCTCTGCCATGACAGGATTTCTTTGAGTCCTTAGCAATTTCTATCGTGACAGGAAACTCCTTGGTCACGATAGACTTTTCTTTTCTAATTCTTGTCGCGTGCTGAGCTGGGTGTTGCGACATAGAAATCTTTATTCGCGACACGTATTTCCTTGGCGATCTAGGTTCTTCTTGATTTCTATCGCGTTTAATTTTCTTGTATCGCGGCGAGAATCTCTTATTTATAGCTTTTATTGTCATGACATAAAATTTCTTGTCATGTGAAGTGCACCTTGATTCTTCACTGTGTCACAGTAATTTCTTTATTAGCCACTCCTCTTGTTTTGCTCTTCAGCTCCTTGTCACGACAGAGAATTCACCTTCTTCATGTTTTGTTTATTAAGACAGAAATAATCTTTGTCAAGACAAAGATTTTGTTTCTCTTAGTTGTGAATTATGAATGTTATGTCATGACATAATTACTGTTTGTAGCATAAAATTCACTCATGAGCTAGCTTGGTTAAAAAACTTTGTCATAGCAATAAAGCACTTGTCTCGGTTAACTTGTGTTGCGGAGTCTTAGCGTTTTACGTCACGATGAAGTTAAATCTACATTAGTCTTTAGCTTTATGTTAAACGGAGGAAATGTTGTCGGAACATGACTCCTTTGCTATGCGCCTTGATCATTGTCATGAGTTAAAAGCGCGATTTTCTTCAATCTTCTTGAATAACGCGAAAAACTTATTTGTCACGAAAGCGCTCTTTGACCTTGAGTTTTGCCTGGCTTTGTTGCGACGTTTAGTTCTTCGTTTGCGACATAGTTCTTTTGGCTTGCTTGAAATTGTGTGCGTGACATGCAAAAAACTATGTCGCGACAGACCTTGATTTCCATTTTTGCTTCTTTTTTTGTTTTCTCTCATTTTTGATTCTTTGCAAAAGCAAAGTTGATGAATGTTCATAATTTGGCACTTAAAAATAGGCTAGAAATTGGCCCAAAAACATGCTAGAAAAATACATTAAAAATAGATGAGTTTAAGACTTATTAAATTTGAACTTAAAGTTTTTAGCGATGTAAACGAAAGAAAGAAAATTTTGTTTGTCCTCGAACAATTTCAAAGCTTTTGATTTTAAGGACATTTTTCTGTTTAAAGCTCAATTGGGTAGGAAACATAAGTTAGTTTTAAAATTACTTTTAAATATGTTTCGAATCATAGATTCGTGAAGATTTTCAATTAAGTTCAATGAACCAACAAATAATTCATATGGTGTAAACAATTTAAACATTAAATCCTAATTTTTGTATGTGTGTTAGTATTTCCTATTTTCTTTTAGCAGATTAGTTAATCTTCTGGGTTCATACTCTGTTGGCATACTCTCTTTCATTTTTAAAGTCTCATATGCTTGTTGATCATATTACTCTCTACTAATGTAGGCATAATACCACTTCAGGATCAAATAGGTCTTTTAGGCTTTTAATGTGTGGCTTGGGTAATTAGGTAGATAACTGGACAATTTGGTCAATTTTCACTAGATTTGCTTGACTTTTATACTCTTTACTTATTGATACATCCTTGATTTCTCTTAATTGTAAGTTTCTAACCTTCCCATAAGGTTTGTGCATCTTTCTGCATATTCTTCATTGTGATATCTTTTTCTCTTTTTCATTGTCCACACATAGAAGATAACTTATCTCCCTTATTTGAGAAGCTTTCATTTCTCACCAAGTTTGAGGGAATGATGCAATGTTTTGTCTTTTTAGGCTTTCTACCTCCCTTAACGAACTTTAGGTCAATAACTCCCATACCAGTTTGCATTAAGTCTTAGGTGTTGAACACCCACTAGGAATTAATTGTTTCAGGGAGGAAGGCTACAAGACCAAACTCATTCCTCCTTGATGTTTTTCTTTTCACAGCTTCTTTCATAATTTTGTTCATTTTTTCTTATCTCTTTGCATTGTCTTTCTCAACCCTTTTCATCATTTTCTACAACTTCAAATAATATTCCCCCAGACTTGTCATTTTCTGTCATTAATGTATTTTGTATGATAATCTGGGCAAATAAGGGTTCTTTACTGAAAGATAATGTTTAAGGAAGGAAATTGGCTTCTCATTTACTGGTTGATGATGAGATTGGCTATAGGCTCAAATAGGGAGCTAGGTGTAACATGCCTATGCCATATCATAAGTAGGTTGAAAGAGCTTGAACCCAGTGATGTAAATCATTTCTGGTAGTGATGTACCTAATTTCTCCATGACTAATAATCTAACAAGTTTTAGGACATTGGAAAGATTACTGTGATGGATCCCAGAAGATGTTCCTAATCATAGCATACTTTGTTTTAGAGTCATTTTTTACCATGTGTAGAGTTTATCAGGATTTTCATAACTAAACTGTTTACACACAACAGAATTATAGGTCTTATATTTTCCATCAATTTATTAAAGTCTTCATTCTTCTTGAAGTTCAACACATTCATTTGTAACCTTACAACCTTCCATTTCCATTCATTTGTCCTAACCCAATGCATCTATCATATTTTTGTTTGGTTATGAGATTTGTTGTTGTGTTGTTTAACAAGTCAAGAGGTTCATTTTAATCATGCTTTCAGCTCCAAAAAATCCAACACAACCACAATTTCATTCTTTAATCAATTCCAATCAACCAAACATGTTGCATAAATTTGACACTTATATCCATGTAACTGGTTTCTCATTTATTCAACTAATTCATTTCTTGAAACTTCATCAATTCCAATTAATTCAAAAGTAAACATAAAGAAAGAAAGAACATATACACAAAACACACAGAATATTTTACAAATAGGGTGAACACCAATTTCTACAAAAAAAATGCACACTTTATATTTTATTAATCTTCAAGGGTGGACATTAGGTACAGAGAGGGTGAAGATATGGAAGAGCAGGGTGAGCTATTTGCTTTTTCTTTCAAGCCTATGGGAGGATGGTAGGTTAACTGGATCTAATTTGTACATAGCTGCAGAAGGTGAGAACTCAGGGATTTGGACTTATGGCTACCTTGACCTACTGCCTTCTCCACTTTTGTTTAGTACACTTACCCATGGTTGGGCTATTTTCTTTATTTATTTACTGGTCGCCTACTAGAATTTAGGGTTCCCTCAAACTCACCCTGGGCAGAGTACATCTTGATCAGGTTTTTGTTGATCATGTCCAAGCTTTTAGTCCATCACTTCTCCTTGTAGTTCAGGGTGTCCTCCAGTTCTTTGTCCTTTTTTTCAATTAGAGCTCTTATTTCCTTTTGATGCTCCTTTTACAGATACCCAAAGGCATATGCCTTCTACAACAAGTTCTTCTCCATAGCATCCTCCCTTTCCTTCATGATCTTGAGTAGCTCACTATCTCTCCTGAGCTGATATGAGAGAAAAGCATCTTCTCTTGCTCTCGCCGTCGCCTCTTGTTCTCTCTTATTTCCCATATACCTTCCATTCCTCATCCGTCCCGTCAGAGCCTAAATGTCGGGTCCCTCATTTTCTCAACTTAGCCTATGTACTCATCCCTAGTTGTAGTTGGAGCTTTAGTCAAGTTGTCCCTCTTTTCCATTTCCTTTTTGCCCTCATATCTTTGAGCATCTCTAACCGGCAGTTGCTACCTGCAGGTTCCGAGCCTTTTAACATGATCTGGCTGACTTGTCTCACCTGGGGGAGAAGGTTAATACTGCCTGGAAACTTGCCGCCTCAGGTTAGCTGAGGCTTCAATCTTTCTCAGCTGTGTGGCTGATATGTTTCTACTGATTCTTCTTCTTCCATTACAGCCTCCACCTATCTACCCCCTCGGGCTTATACTTTGTGCCCTCAGATTCCACGTCAAGGGCAATGTTTCGTGCGCTCCTTCTCTCAATCTCCTTGGACACCCCCAAGATGCAGAGTCTTGAAATAAGTGCTAGGTGAGGAATCAACCCTTTGTATCCTCCTCTGTAATAACTCGACCGAAGCTTATCTTGCTCACACCGAATTTATACTTTCTGAGGATGGCATATATACAAGAATGCCTCTTTCCCCGACCGTGCATAAGTGTTGTAAGAAACACTTAATCGAATATAAAATAAAACCACACCTTTATTAGTTCAACAAGGTTCTTTGGTGATGGACTCAGGGGTTCTTTCCTAGCGCATTCAACTTCCCTTTGCCATCGTTAGGCAGTCTATAATCTTTCTGCAGTCGTGTTTCCACCCGCCTTTCAATTTTGACCCATTTTTCCTTTCCTGGAGATTGTACGTCTGGTCAATCTATTCCCATCAAGGTTATCCATTTCTCCGACGACAACCTTATTTGCTCATCCCCACCCATGTCAAGAGAAATCTCAGACCACATCTACTAATCCAGAGCTTTATGCTCAGAGAAACGCATACCATCCCTGCTTTCGACCGTAGCCTTTGGAATGGAGAAACCCACTCTACAGCTCTTCCCTATGAAGTCTTTGTGTCAGAGCTATTTCCAAGCAAATATAGCCATTTGTGAGACCTGGGCCACTGGCCGCTTTGTTCACGCTTCCGCTTATTCATTTAATTTTCTTTCTAGATTCTTCTTAATCGTCTGCTTGCTCTTTATTTACCTCGCCTCTTTCTTCACCTTTGGGTTCCTCGTTATCACTCGAGTGGCGAATCTCATTCACCAACTCATCATATTCTTCCATGATTTCGCTGAGGTTTGGAACTGTGCTGGGGGCCTTATACATTATGAGAGCTTGATTAAGGATCTAGGGTTTAGAAAGAGTGAGAGAGATTTGGTGAGGGAGACTGAGTGGTTTGAAAATTATGAGGCAGGTGAATCTTAAGTCTTCAAAATTTTCTATTTATAGGCCAAGAGTTGTTATGCTTTTTTAATTTTCACGATAAAATTTTGACTTAAATTGTGCTCCTTGTTTAATACTATGTCGCGACATTAGAGAAATAATTGTCACAACACAAATTTTCATTGAATTTTGAATTAGGGCAATTCTTTGTCGCGACTAAGCAAAAACTGTCACGACACAATTTTATCTATGCTCTAATTGAATTATGTCGTGACATATAGAAATCTTGTCGCGACATGCTTTTTGAGGCCTAAGTTTGCTGTTTGTTGCGACATTGAGAAAATATGTCACGACAAACTTTTTCTTGCTTCTCTATTTTAGCACCAACTTTGTCGCGACAAAAAGAAAGCATGTTATGACAAAAGCCTGTTCTATTTTAGCACCAAAAGTTCAACCAGTGTCACGACATAACAATATTTGTCATGACAAGATTCTGTTTTACCTCAAATTCTTTGCATAATTTCTTGCTTTCAACCATTCAAACCAAAGGACAGTATACAATAAAGTCTTTGGCTTAGTTCATACTTGTGAAAAAACATATTTCTTCAAACAATCTCCATTCAAGTATAAA
Source organism: Tetrastigma voinierianum (assembly GCA_016808115.1). Taxonomy (NCBI): domain Eukaryota; kingdom Viridiplantae; phylum Streptophyta; class Magnoliopsida; order Vitales; family Vitaceae; genus Tetrastigma; species Tetrastigma voinierianum. The sequence continues at coordinate 2,579,024 of JAEQBH010001219.1, forward strand.
CAACATATCTTTTCGATTCAATATCATCTGACTAAGATATTAAACATATCTGGGCGCTTGTCTAAAAAAAAAGTTGTCTAACAATTTATGCTCTAAAATCTTTATATTCCCCAAACTTCAACTGTGCATTGTTAATAAAAAAAAAAAAAAAAAAAAGGAACAGAAATACTCTATCAGAGTTCTTTTTTTCTCAGACATTTTAGTTGAGAAAGTGTAAGCCTAACAATATCTCTTCCGCTTGATCTTCCCTATAAAAACAAAAAATTAAATACCAATCTATCAAACTTCATAATAAAATTTCTAACAAAAATTAAAACTAAAACTTCAAACTCATAAAAGTAATCAACATTAATCAAACTATTAAAATGAAAATTTACGTCAGTTTCAAGAAGCTTATTCATTTAATGTCCTTAGCCAAACACTTGCTGCAGGATGTCTTCATTTCAACTGGGGTTAGGCCTAAAAGCCAGCCGGCCTAGGAAAGCCCTGTCGATCCTCCGCCCGGGTGCCCGGAATCTCATATCCCGGATGGCTTTTAACTCAAGTGACACACCCCCACCCCTTCCAACAAGGGTAGCCCACCACTCACGTAAATCCCAAATGCTACTCTAACGACTAGAAACTCCCCGTGAAGCGAAGTCGCATTGCTTGCTTAAACCTCAGAAAAATTTTCTTCTTTTTCCAATCCTAGGATTTGGTAAAATTCCAGCAAATGCAGAAAACTCCTAAGAAGATGACTCGCCGCATATAGTATAAATCCAAATCCTGTATACATCCAATTTATACTTTATCCAAATATGGCAACCAACAACCCAACACATTCTCACAACTACACTATGTACATACATATGTTCCATTATACAAATTCAAAGTATATTCTTAAAAAATATTATTAATACACACCACTTATACTGATGTCAGATTAAACTTATCAGGTTCAAATAAGCCTTGCGCACTCAGACCTGGAAAATAGTTTTTAAACACAAAAATAATGAGCTGTAACGAGCTTTAGTGAGTGTATGCTTTATAAAATGTTTTTCTTTTCCTGAAAAACATCTCAAACCGTAAAACTCTCTTTACAATATTTTAAGCTTGTTTTCATACTTTAAAAGTTTATAAAACTTTTAATACTTGCTGTTTGCTTTGCTTTGATTTTCTTTAAAATATAAACTTTTTTATTTCTTGCTTGCTTGAAAGTTTTACAAAACTTCTAAAACTTCTTACTTGCTTGCTTTATCTTGCTTGAAAGATTCTTAAAACCTTCACAAACCTTTTCTTTTAAAAGTTTCTCAAAACTTTTTATAAATACTGAGCCCGGGCTCAACAAAGATGATTTGAAAATAAACGGGAGCCCGGGGCTCAACCGATCGCTTTGAATATAAATGGGAGCATGGGCTCTCACCGCTTGCTTGAATCTCTACTAAGCTCGCGATCGTGCACCAACAATGGTTGATTTTTAAAACTCAGATATCATGCTATTAAACATCAAACTATCGAGGCCTATACTTACTGTTGTACCCTAGTGAATACGGAGCCCGCACGATCAGGCGGTGATGACCGGGTCCGCATCACCCAGGTGGAACGGCCCGCACACTCACCCACCTTTCCTGCAAATACGCGGACCGAATTCGGTCGCCATCACCATAATTTGTTAGAGCCTAACCTTATATACCCCGTACGTGCCACGGTCTCCTTTTAAATGCATGATGTATGACCTAAGTTTGCCGACACTGTGCAAGACTAAAATGCATGGCGAGATCCTAACACCACCGCACGCATTTTAATACCTCTAACCTATTGCTTTGCTTAGAACTAGGGATTTTAGTTGGGCCTGTTTTCACAAATATTCTCTTTGCTTGCTTGCTTGCTCTTTGAAAAATAGTTTTACAATTTAAAACCATTGCTTGCTTGCTTGAAAAATGGTTTAATTATTCAAAACCATTTGCTTACTTGCTTGCTTGCTTGAAAAATGGTTTAATAATTCAAAACCATTTGCTTATTTGCTTGCTTGCTTGAAAAATGGTTTAATAATTCAAAACCATTTGCTTACTTGCTTGCTTGCTTGAAAAATGGTTTAATAATTCAAAACTATTTCTTATTTGCTTGCTTGCTTGAAAAATGGTTTAATAATTCAAAACCATTTAAATACCAGTGCAAAACAGTTTATAATATAATACACTAGTATTTGAGAAAAATAGGTTTAGAACACTCACTTCTTTGCTTACTAAACTTGAGAGCACGATTCCACACTTTCCCGCCTTTGCTTTTAACCTACACACCCAAACGAATACGGCAAATATTAATTGCCTACGTAATCACATAACTTAACGTACTTCTTAGACTTAGTCACACGGCGGTGAGGTACGCTACGTTTTTCGCCGAGTTCCAATCTTATTTGAACCTCTCTTAATCATTTACTAAGGTTCCTAAACTATCGGTGTACGAATTTGGGCTTAATTATACAAAAACACAACATTCTGGGCATTTTGGGCACCTTGACCCGCACCTACAGTTGCATTCGCTGGGGTGTACTCTAAGACAGCCGGACCCAGATTCCAGACAGCTGCTTCGTGGGGTGTACGCAAGATGTTCCCTATACCCGCACTGCACAATGAAATTGCCCAGATTTGTTTCTTTTGCCACTTTTGATACCAATTCACTTCATATAACTTCCCCATTCCTTAATACCTCAAAAATCATCATGGAAATCATCCAAAACAAACTTCACAACACTTGAATTGGTGCTTTGAAACTTCATAACCCAAACCCTAGGTGAAAATCCTAAAAATCCAACCTAAGGTCCACCAATTCTTCTAAGAACCATAAGAATATGTTGATTCCATGTTTATTTTACACCAATTGGGGTTTTACCCACTTAACCTCAAGAATTCTAGGGTTAATGTGATCTCGTCCACAAAACCCTAGACCAAAGGAGCAATTTATCTCTATACCAAACCTTAGGAATCCAAATACCCATGATTACAAAATGAAAGCATACCTTGGTTTGGTTTTTCTCCCACTTCTTCTTCCTCTTCTTCCTCCTCTTCCTCTCCTTTACTCTCTTCTCCAAAACGTGAGCCCTGGCCTTTGGAGACCAAAATGAGTTTGGCTTTTGTTTTTCCCATTTTTATATTCTAATATTTCCTTAATTAAGAATCAAGTCCTCAAGCATTTAAATATTGCAAATCAATTTTTTGTGATTTATTACGTTTCATCTCTACTTTAATTATGCCTTACATATCCCATTTGCTTAATGACAATTGTACCCTTATTCTCATACACAAGTCCCGGGTTCCATAATTTATCATTTTATAATTTCATCTCCAAAATATTACAATGTAACACTTAGTGCTCTTATACGCCTTACGCTACATATACCGTACATTCTTCTGGACGGGCGCATCGCGTTTACTTTCCCCGACCCAGAACCCACCAAACGAAGTAGCCAACGGGCTCTTCACATTACAAGTGTGAGTTCTCCCATGAACTGACCCCGCCACCTCTAAACAGAATAGGAAAGCTCTCTTAGCAGCGGTTCTATCGGGAAGGCAGTTACAAAAAGGGAAGAATAAGTCATCCTTCCCCAAATAAGAGCCACCTTCCCCTAGGCCCTAACATTATGGGAAGAAATCGTCTACTCTCCAAAAAAGACGGATCCTCTTTCCTCCCTCCATAAAAGAGAAGCAAGTCACACCAAATGAGGTACGAGATTCCTAATCGAGATTACTGCTGCTCTAAGCTCTAAGTCTTCCTAAAAAAAGGCTAATTTCTCACATCGTAGGACGCATGCATGACCACCGTCGATTCGTGCTCGTTTTTAGCTGTGTTGCATTTAATCGTGAATGCCCCGACACTACCGACTCGAGAATTCGGAGACTATATATATTGTTTTTTTAAATAAATGTTGTATTTTCATTAGAAATAATATTTTATTTTATAAAATAAAAACTCACAATACAAATCATCCTCTTACATATTATTTAATAGTTTATTATTTTATTTTTATATATATTTGTTTTGTTTAATTATTAGTTATTGGTTTAGTAAAAGAGATTAGTTAAGAATAAAATAATAAATTATATCATAATAACAATAAAAATTGTAATTATTAACTTGATAAGAACGGTTATAATTTATATATTCTTTTTTTAATACAACTAATTTACTATTCTTAACAACATTTTTATATAAAGGTTTTTATTCCTTAATTTAAATTTTTAATTTTTATTTTTAGTTTTTTATTTATTAAATATAATCGTGAATCAATTAGTAAGAACATTTGATTATCATATAATTAAAAATTTTAAATTACCTCAAAGTAACAACTTAACTATATATTTGTTATTTGATAGATTTTCAATAAATTAATGTTGTTTTTGTATTTTAAAATATTATTTAATTATATAACATAAAAAATATGACGTTAGCATTCGATTACATTGTAATTGTAAGACCCGAGAAAATTCCAATTTTCTCAAAAAGGGCAAAATTGTGATTTTGGTAAAAAAATCCGAAATTTTTCTAGATCTCGGAGGACGAAACGGACTTCTCCATTGAAATCGCCTCGAATTTGGTAACCACGTCGACTGTTGATCTCCGAGGTGGTCAGATTTCACGCTTTTCGAGGCGGATGTCGATGCCACATGGCAAAGACGATGCCACTCGCACCCCAAGAGAATGACACTTGGCATTGAAACAGCGCCACAATCACCATGTAAATGATTCCATAGCTCATATTAAGCCATGTAAATGATGATGTCATAAAGAGGAATTATGAAATAAAAGAAAAAGGAGGGGAAAAAGGATAGCCACACATTCAAGCTGGTGAAGAGGAGGAAATTTCCTCCTTTGACCCAATGAGTGGTCAAGCCTGTGCCAAGAGAATGACCAAAAAGGAGGAGAGAAATTCAAAGAGAAAGGAGGAAATGGGGAGAAAATGAAAGAGAAAATGAAAGGGGATGAGAAAAGAAAAAGAAAAGCAAAAGGAAAGGAAAACGTGGGGAGGAAGAAAGGAAAAGGAGATGCAGAAGGTTTGTTCTCACATTTTTAGAAAGAGAGTGTCCTCCTTCTCTCTAGGATTGTGGGAGATCCGACCGTCGGATTCTTTCGCGACAAAAAGGAGAGTTGTTCTACTCGGAGAGGACAACGCGTAGGCACCGGTTTCGGGAGTTTTTGACAAACTACATAAAGGTAGGAGTTTTATCCTGCTTGTTTTACACTTTATTTAAGTGTTTTTGTGATGTTTGTGTTGGATTGAGGCCGTAAGGGGTCGTTTGATAGGTCCCAAATCTTGGTACCGAAGTGTTGGAATTTTTGAAACCCACTTGTGCAACCAGAGTTTTAGGGACTGCTTTGTGTTGTGTGATGATTTATTAAATAAATCATGTGTATTGATGCTATAGAGGCCTGATATGACCGTGGAAATCTAGCTTTAAAAGTGGAGCAGTTGACGTGTGGGCCGCCTAACTGACAGCCCACATACTTATTTTGGGACTCAGAAATGGGCCCTGGGCTAGGCGAATGGACCATAAATGTCCATGTGTTTTGGCATTTAACTTGGTTGGAAATGAATGGCTGGTATGTGTGGGACATAGATAGTTAAGACATGATTTAAGGTAAAGCATCGAAATGACACAATTATATGGAATAAAATTGTGTCAGAAGCCATTGAGATGAGATTATGACTGCCTGAAGTGAGCTAAATTGGGTGATTGATGTGCTTGAATTACATGTGTGTAATTGTAGTTGATTGCAAATATGCATATATTGACATATTATGTAATTGGTTTGAAAATGGCATAATGCATTTTCATATGCACTGGGTAACCTAGAAGTTAGGTGTGAGTGCATGACATGGTTTTTGTAAACACGGACATGGTTGCGAAAGGAATTTCATAGGATGATATTCCGGAGAATTGGGTTGGGAGATGGGCCAACAGATCATTTCGGATGAGGATCATGACTATTTCGGAAAGCT